>CM072996.1:101662167-104162167 GCA_037038555.1 Rhynchonycteris naso | reverse complement strand
ATGGAAGGAAGTGAGCCTTCTGCTAACAGCCAGCACCAGTTTTCCAGCCATATGAAAGAGCCACCTTGGAAAAGGATTCTCCAGGCCCTGGTGGATTCTCCAGATGAGTGTAGTCTTGGGTTACACACTGTGTCCCCTTAAGGGACCACAGGCCAGAATCACCTAGCTAAGTGGCACCTGAATTCCTAAACCATAGGAGCTACACAGATCATTGCATACTTATTGTCTGAAACTGGTCAATTTTGGAGCAATTTGTTATGTAGCAATACAAAAACTTTAAATTCCCTCAGGGTTGTTATGATAAATACTAGTTTTTATTTTTATATAGATAGGTAGGAGTGCCAATTAATAGAATTTTAACTGATAGAATGCTGTTTAAGTCTGCATTTACCATGGTAAGTTATTGGCATCCTAGCCTTTTATACTTTAAACTCCTTAGAATGAATCTTTTGAGGACATTATCCATAATTAAATGAGGCCAGAAGACACGATGCTTCCCATTTGGGGGTAACCTGGAACTAATCTGAACCCTTCTTTTTGGCAATGTTTCCGTTAAAAATTGTTTCCGTTAAAAATTAAATTGCCCTGGCCAGTTGGTTCAGTGGTAGAGCATCAGCCTGGCCTATGGATGTCCTGGGTTCGATTCCCAGTCAGGTCACACAGGAGAAGCAAACATCTGCTTCTCTACCCCTCCCCCTCCCTCTTTTTCTCTCTTTTAGCCTCTCGCAACCATGGGTCAGTTGGTTTGAGGCCAGGGCACTCAGGATGGTTCCGTGGAACCTCTGTCTCAGGTGCTAAAAATAGCTTGGTTGCCAGCATAGCCCTAAATGGTCACAGCTTTTGTCCCATATGGCGGTCACCAGGTGGATTCCTTTTGGGGTGCATGCAGAAGTCTGTCTTTTTGTCTTTGCTCCTCTCACTTGGAAAAGAAGAAAAAAAAAATCAGCTGTTATGGAATTGTGAATAAAAGCAGGGACTTGGGCTTCATGACTTTTTGTCTTCGCTCCTCTCACTTGGAAAAGAAGAAAAAAAAATTCAGCTGTTATGGAATTGTGAATAAAAGCAGGGACTTGGGCTTCATGACTTGGGCTTCATGACTGGGACATTTCTTGGCTGATACTTGGATAAACTTTGAGATTGTATCATAATTTATTTTCAGGTTACACCCAAAAGAGCACCCCCACCCCCAAACACACATACAGAAAGGGCCTTTATTATTTAGACTTTTATTGTTCAAGAAGCTATTCTTATGTTACTCACTGAACTAGGTAAGATTAAAGTGCCTGAAATGTAATATGCCCCAAATGAGGCCCTGGTAACGTTGCCTTATGTAGCCGTGCTTCATTCATGAATTTGTACTTTGGCCTTTTGCTGCGTTTGCCTGCTTCCAGCATGGTTATAGATTGTATGTATCAGTCTCATTGTTCTATTAGAAGTTTGGCAACATCTAAAAATTGGATATTATTGTAGGTAGAAGAGATTCTATGTAAGTACATAGTTTTGGCACATTCAAAATGGCGTGAATCAGAACCAAAAAGGAAAAAAAGAAAAGACAATAACCTCGCTGTTAACTTCATAAGTGTGTTTAATTTTATCTATATAAATTACCATCCCATAAAAATTTAAAAGGTGAGTGTGTGTGTGTGTGTGTGTGTGTGTGTATGTTCTAGGAATATTGGAGAATACTAAGAAATAAGGATTTTGAGCCTTTATATTGGTGTGAATATTAGGTCCTTTTCATAAATGAGTTACCAGTCTATGGTCTAAACTCTAGAGCAGGAGTCCCCAAACTTTTTACACAGGGGGCCAGTTCACTGTCCCTCAGACTGTTGGAGGGCCAGACTATAAAAAGAAAACTATGAACAAATCCCTGTGCACACTGCACATATCTTATTTTAAAGTAAAAAAACAAAAACGGGAACAAATACAATATTTAAAATAAAGAACAAGTAAATTTAAATCAACAAACTGACCAGTATTTAAATGGGAACTATGGGTGCGGATGCATCCTGTGCTCCTCTCAGTGACCACCAATGAAAGAGGTGCCCCTTCCGGAAGTGCGGCGGGGGCCGGATAAATGGCCTCAGGGGGCTACATGCGGCCCGCAGGTCATAGTTTGGGGACCCCAGCTCTAGAGAGTAAGGTTTTAGTACTTTGCAATTTAATTTGTTAGGTTGGGAAACTAATAAGATTCTTGTTCCTGAGAATTTTTTCAGATCCCTGGTTACTCTGGTATAAAGCAGTAATGGTGTTCATTGACCTGCACCAATAGCACCAATAGCAGTCTCTTTAAGAATTGAAATGAATTTTTTTGGGGGGGTCCTTGGCATATACATTTGCTATTTGAACAAATATTACCATGGACTTGGAAAAACCAATAAGTAGTCATTCAGAAATTAGTGTTTAGGACATCACAAATGAGTTGCCTCACAAGCCTCAGGAGAAAGGTAATGAAGTCACTAGTTCTTTCTGATTTCTTTTAATTTTTAATTTTTTTAATTTTTCTGAAGTTAGAAGCAGGGAGGCAGACAGACAGACTCCCACATGCACCCAATCAGGATCCACCCGGCATGCCCACCAGGGGGCGATGCTCGGCCCCTCTGGGGCATTGCTCTGCTGCATTCAGAGCCATTCTAGTGCCTGATGCGGAGGCCATGGAGCCATCCTCAGCACTTGGGCCAACTTAGCTCCAATGGAACCTTGGCTGCTGGAGGGGAAGAGGGAGATAGAGAGAAAGGAGAGGGTGAGAGGTGGAGAAGCAGATGGGTGCTTCTTCTGTGTGTACTGGTCGGGAATCAAAGGTGGGACATCCACACACCGGCTGCTGCTCTATTGCTGAGCCAACCGGCCAGGGTCCTTTCTGATATTTTTATGTTTGAGCACATTGTGCAATAAACACTACCTTTAGAGCTGAGGATAATCAGCATGAACCTGATATTTCTGTTCTTTGTGAAATATGTAGAAATCAAACCACTCCCAGTGGCTGGTGAGAAGGCTATATGAGAGATTATTGAGTCTGGGATCATTTTCTTAGATGTCTTTTGATAAGCGTGCTTTTATTTATTTGTTGGGTAGTGTGTTAATGTGTTCCATCTTGTGTGCTGTTTTATGTGCCTTGTACACTTGGCATTGCATTAACTTACCCCATTAAATGAACATGATGTTTAAACAATAATACATTTTATAGATATATTAATTGCCTTCCACACTGTGATAAGGATGACCTGGCACAGAAATGATTAAGAAAGGATCATGACCCAAATGAATAAGATAGGATCATGACCCTAGAGGAAGCTGGATTGTATTTAATAAATTAAAATTTTTTTTTTTATTTTCATTGTGTTTAGCTGCAGTTGCTAGATTTTACAATGTATTGTGGTCAGACTGCTTTCAACACAAGATTGGGTTGGCTTGTGTTACCATAATTGAGAGTTGTCCTGAGTTCTACACTGTTAATGAATGCTAATGCTCCGTTGAATGTCTACTCTATATGGCCTCGGTAACCACAAAGGCATTTCTGCCCACAGCAGATAAACTCTCAACAGTGTCACAGGAGTTGCATTAGAAATTATGCTATTACCTATAGCTTTTCCTTTTTTTGCCAACTAATGTTGTCTCTTCAGGGTATTCCCTATGGAGAAAGTGTCTGTATCATATTTGAGAAACATATTTTTCTCGGTCAGAGTGGAAATGCACTCATGAATTTGTAAGTGAACTTCCTGATACTTGTTATTTGCATATTTTAAGCATTGAGGTGGAGTTTTCATAGTAGTATGTTAGGGACCTGGAAAATACCCAGATGTGCCCTACCAGTCATCCCTTCCACGTGGGCAGGGGCTCCAGGGAAGATGTGTGCAGGCACTGGCCGCCAAATGGTAACTACAGTAGCACCTCATTAATAGCTTGAGGTGGTGCCAGTTACCCTTGATTCAGGGCTCTTCGGTAAAAGGTGGTTTGGAGCACATACTTTAGGCTTGAGTCCAAATACATGTATTTTTAGACTTGATACACTCTTAGGAAGTCAGAAAGAGAAAGAAGTGGTCATGCCCCAAGAGGGGTTCTGATTTCAACTTAGCAGCCATATAAAACTCAGACTGAGAGAGAGAGAGAGAGAGAGAGAGAGAGAGAGGAAGTAGGCCTTAGTTTTGTGTTCTTTAAAGCATAGTGACCCTGCCCAATCATTTTCAAGGTCCAGGCATTGGTTTTGGATCTGACCTATTAGTTGAGCAGCTACTCCTTT
This sequence comes from Rhynchonycteris naso, assembly GCA_037038555.1. Classification (NCBI taxonomy): domain Eukaryota; kingdom Metazoa; phylum Chordata; class Mammalia; order Chiroptera; family Emballonuridae; genus Rhynchonycteris; species Rhynchonycteris naso. The sequence continues at coordinate 104,157,927 of CM072996.1, read as the reverse complement.
GAAGGGGTGGACAGAGGTCGCTCCGCTGAGGGAGAGAGCCACCAGTGTGCACAAATGATGGAACAGGTCACAGTCTTTTTATCTGAAACCCTAGGGCTAAGAATATTTCAGAATGTGGGCTTTTTCATACTTTAGAAAAGGAATAGATGTATATACATGTTTTGTATCCACACAGACACACACACTATCAGTGTGGCCTGGGGCAGCATCTTCTGGGCAAACATGACTATTGCTCTAAGAAAATCCATAACTATTCAGAGTAAGTGGGAGCAGTAGACAGAATAATGCCCTCCTCTTAAAGTGTCCACATCCCAATCCCCAGCACCTGTAAATATGTCACCTTTCATGGCAAAAGAGACTTTGCATTTGTGATTACATTTTAAGAACTTAGAGATGGGGGCATGATACTGGATTATCCAGGTGAGCCCAATCTAATACCAAGGGTTCTTGGAAACAAAGACCCTCTCCCAGCTGAGCTCAGAGGAGATACAATAATAGAAACAGTCATAGAGATGCTATCTTGCTGCCTTTTGAAAATGGAGGAGAGAGGTCCTGGTTGAAGAAATGCAGGTGACCTCCAGATGCTGGAGAAGGCAGGGAAACAGGTTTCACCTAGAGCCTCCAGGAAAGAATGCAGTCCTGCTGATGCTTTGATTTTAGCCCAACGAGACCTCTATTGTATTTCTGAACTCCAGAACTGTAAGATGGTATATTTGTGTTCTTCTAAATGCTTAATTATTTGTAATTTATTACAGCAGCTATGGAAAACTAATACACTGACATAATGACTATAATTTTCCTTTAGGTCCAGTATGAAGAACTTTTGAATTTTTAGCACTTTTGGGATTATGAATTACACTTAGGGGTTGGGACCAGCAGAGGGAAATAGGAAGCCTGGTAGTTTGACTGTATGAATGACCTCATGGTGTTTGGATTTTTAATCATGGGAAAAATAGATCATTAGAAGAAAGGCTTTTAGTTGTTACCGTCCCAGTGTTTGAGCCTTTGCTGATTTTTTATATTCCTGTCCATTGCTTTATAGATCTTACGCATTGTTTGAGGATGGCTCTGGCCAACTTGGCTGACCATGACTCACTGTGAGTCAGATTAAGATGATGTGTATGAAGGGGCTCCAACTATAAATTACTATGCAAATATAGGTTGGCCCTTGTTGATTGTATCAATTATTAGCTAGCTGTCTCCTGTCCCCTCCCTCTTGCCTTTTCCCTCTGGCTGCATGGAATCCTCCCCCAGTACCCTAAGTGTCTACAGTGTGCATGACTCCAAGGAAGGTGGCGTTTGGGAAGGATGTCTTGCCACAGAAAGGCTAGATCCCCTAGGGCTCAGCCATGTACCTCATTGTCAACTGTTTAATTATATAATTTTTTTTTTTTTTTTTTAGAGAAAGAGACACAGACAGACAGGAAGGGAGATGAGAAACATCAACTCATAGTTGCATTGCTTCAGTTGTTCATTGACTGCTTCCCAAATGTGCCTTGACTGGGGGCTGCAGCCAAGCCAGTGACCTCTTGCTCAAGCCAGTGATGTTTGGGCTCAGCCAGCGACAATGGGATCGTGTTGATGATTCCATGCTCAAGCTGACAACCTTGTGCTCAAGCTGGTAACCTTGGGATTTTAAATTTGGGACTTCAGCATCCCAGGTTGATGCTCTATCCACTGTGCCACCTCCAGTCAGGCACTGTTGAATTATATTAATTTTTTTTAAGTGAGAGAAGGGGAGATAATGAGACAGACTCCTGAATGTACTCTGTTCATGATCCACCCGGCAACCCCCATCTGGGGCCAGTGCTCAAACCAGTCAAGCTATCCTGAGCACCTGAGGCTGATTCTTAGACCAGCTGAGCTATCCTCAGCACCCAGGACCAAGGCTTGTACTAATTGAGCCACTGGGAGGCAAGAAGGAGAGAAGGGGAAGAGAGAAGGGGTGAGAGCAGATGGCTGCTTCACTTGTGTGCCCTGTCCAGGAATCACACCGAGGACATCCATATGCTAGGCCAATGTGCTATCCACTGAGCCAACCAGCCACGGCCTTGCATTAAAATTTTAAGTGAGAACAAAATAGTGATGTCCTGCTCCTTCTCATGGCAGTATCCAGGGTAAAGTCTATATATGAGAAGTTTTTCAGAAAGTGTCCTACAACCCATAAAGTGTATTTTAGAATACAGGGCAACACTTGACGCTAATATTGCAGTATTTGTTTTCTTGTGTAGCTGCACTATTGTAGCAGCATGCTGTACTATTATTATGAAATGGCTGTAATACTCTGACTCATTTTTGAAGGTTATGGTTTCAATGAACTATTTTAGAATGAGGATACTCACTGTGATTCAAATTAAAATGCTAACTTCGAGTACATATATACCTTGCACTGTCCTTGACCTGTGGCTGGATCTTCAGGAACATCAATTGTCCTATTGATTCTTTTGATGTCCCAGTGCTGGGAGAATGAGTCTTATTTTGCCTGGCAACTCAGTGTGTGTGGTGCGTTATTATTTTTCCTTCACTTTCTAGAAAAACTGGTAGGTTTCGAGCTGTCATTTATGATCAAATGTGTGAATTCAAACTATTTCCCTCACTGAAGACATACGTATTCTCTTGCCCCAACACCCACATTACCCCGACCTGTAATGCAATACCATTCGTCACCGCCATTTTCAGTACAGTACATTTGAAATCTTTTCTTAGTTTTTGACAAAAGTGATTGTAAGTTAAATACAACTTCACAGATTGCTCTAGGCAAGTAACTGTTTTTGATACCTCATATCTATGTAATCAATAAGGAGAATACCATTGATGCAGAGTTTTAAATAGTTTTATCTAGCTCAGAGCCCAAATAAAAGTCCAGCATCTTAGGAACTCTGGAGAGAAACTTTCTCATTTGAAATTTATCCTGGAATCGCTATGATATGTAATCTTAAGTGTGTTTTTCTGTTTATTGACTTCAGTGAGTTTTAGTTTAAGTATATATTTAAAATAGTTCCTGAACCTGAAGAGTGCCATATTTTTCATGACACGTATTGGTCTCTGGACTCCGGGCTCTGTGCTGAGGGGAAGTGGGGGAAACATTGCCTTTAATGAGTTTGTGTCTAGCAGGTAAGGTAAGACTTATACAAAGGAAAAAAAGTGGCTGGTCTGGAGACAAATACAAATATCCACTGAAATGAACAGATAAAGGAGGAAAAGGTGTCTTCTGGGTGAGGAAAATTCAGAATGCTTTATTTTGGACATGCGGAAATAGAGGACAGATATTGTAGCTGGAAAGTGGGGTCGTAAACTATTTGAGGAAAATTCAATCTGTTCCGTGGCATGTGGGCCTTTAGGATTTGGCCCTGCCTCCTCTGGCACCTGGCCATGCTGAACTCACATAGCAGCTGTGTAGAGCAGTCTGTGGTGTCCTACAAGTGTCATACCCTTTCTATTTTGGACCTCTAATAGCTATAGGTTCTATACAAAAATTTCCAGGTTGAGTTTTTTGTTGTTGTTGTTAACTTTTTAAGACATGGAAACTACTCTCTGTAAATTGCATCTTCATAGTTGCTCAGTCTTGCCAGCCAAAAAGTCCTAGAATTCCAGAGCTTGTATGTAGGGGATGTTTGTTGTTCAACTCTACTAATGCCACTTACACATTTATTTCTTTGCTTATTCTTGTACTGTGTCGATTGGTGCAAAGACATGGAGGACAAAGTGATTGCTCTTAAGGAGGTCACTGCCAGTGAGGGACTGACATCAGCTGTATGAAGAAGGTACAGGGAGAGCAGAAGTGGGAGTGACCATTCTGCCTGCAGGCTGGGTGTTGGGGAGGGATGTCCAGAGATGAGATGCTTAAACTGAGTCATCAAAGTGAGTGGGAGCCTACCAGATGGACAGAATGGAGTAGGATGTTTTAGGATGTGATTCTGCAAGTGTCTGAGGACATAAGGCAACACAAAAAGTTTTGGGGAACAATCAGTCCCCATAAGCAAAAATGTGTGCACGGGACAGCCGCAACATGATGAAGCTGGAAGGGTTGCCAGGCCAGAAACTATAAATTCTAGATCAAGGAGATTGCATTTTACTCTGGAGTTAGTGGTCAGTGATCACTGAAGCATGTTAAACAGGGATGCTTTATATATAATTCTGTTTGAGAGCAGATACCAGGATTATAATACCTTAATATAAAGTTGTTCAGTGCAGAAGCAATAGTGTCTGTCAGCTCAGAGCTGAGTCTTCACAAGATGGTAACACTTCTTATAGGCCATGTCAGTGTGGACAAATTATATACCTTCACATCTCAGTTTCTTCATCTGCAACGTGGGAATGATAATTGCATTAGTATCAGAATCGATGTGAAAATTAGGTGGGCTATTGTTGCTGAAGAATCCAAGTATTTTATAGTACATGTACAGTAATTAAGTATAAGTTTGCTGTGCATTTTTATTTTATTAAGAACAGATACTAGAGGTTCAACAAGAAGCTGGCACTGAGGGAATTGAAAGGGCCCTTAAAAGTCAATTGCTGTGTGTATTATTTTAACTTCATAACAAAGGCCGAAAGCCATAAGCTGAGTCTTAAATATTTCTTGATACTTGAGATTGCCTTCTTTACCTGCCTGAGGAAAGATAATTAGAAAATGAGATTTATGAAAATAGTAGAAATGGAAAATGAATTGTTAATGTGGCAAACAATGTGTGTGGCAAACAATCCCTGACTGGGATTAGCTAAAATTGGGTGAGGCCATTGAAATCCCATCTCACATTTAGTGTTATTGTGTCCCAATATAACTAAAGGTAGGGGCACTATGTGAGGCATCTACCAAAAACAGGGCTATGTGAGCTGAACCTGGGGCACCAACATGGTAGAAAGGTTTGCCATGGCTTCTGCTGGCCTTTTAAGGCCAGATAATATCCATGAAATGTGGATAACCAAAAAACTACGTGTGTGAATATTCACTGGAAAATCCCCCACATACCATTCATACTTAGATATGGTTCAGCTATTAATAACCACTTACATGTAATAAAAATTTTCACCAAAGAATGACACACAGATTTAGTACTTCAGCTGGTAAAAATATATGTTTTAGTGAGTACAAAGTATTTCACAAGCAAAAAACGTTCTAACAATATGAGAACTCTTGTATACCAAGATATATTATTTATATATATTATTTGTCTTTTCTTTCTCTCTCTCTCTCTTTTTTTAATTAAATGAGAAACAGGGAGGCAGAGACAGACTCTCGCATGTACCCTAACCAGGATCCACCTGGCAAGCCCCCTACCAGGCGATGCTCTGCCCCTCTGGGCCTCTGCTCTTTGCTCAGCAACCAAGCTATTTTAGTGCCTGAGGCGAGGCCATGGAGCCATCCTTAGTGCCTGGGGCCAACTTTGCTTAAACCATTTGAGCCATGGCTGCAGGAGGGGAAGAGAGAAAGTGATAGACGGTAAAAAGGAGGGGAGAAGCAGATGGTCACTTCTCCTGTGTGCCCTGACTGGAAATCAAACCTGGGGCTTACACACAGTAGGCCAACACTCAACCACTGAGCCAACTGGCCAGGGCCATTATTTGTCTTTTCATTAGTATAAAAACATTTTTATAAGATGGAAAGATAGACTGATATTTCATAACATATCTGAGGTTTTATTAATTGATAATTTTTTTCTTATTACTAAAAAAAGTGATTTAAATTATCTCCCTATTACTGTAGCAAGATTTTAAGGTAATAACCATACTAATTTTGGGGGGTGGGGTAGTAGTTTTAATTCAGTAATTTTCCAATTAATATTGAAACATTCTATTTCATCAGATTAATGTAATTAGCAGGACATTTTATTTTTGACAGAGACAGAGAGTCACAGAGAGGAACAGATAGGGACAGATAGACAGAAAGGGAGAGAGAAGTATCAGTTTTTCTTTGCAGCTCCGTAGTTGTTGATCAATAGCTTTCTCATATGTGCCTTGACTGGGGGCTATAGCAGAGTGAGTGGCCCCTTGCTCAAACCAGCGACCTTGGGCCTCAAGTCAGAAACTATGGGGTCAATTATATGATCCCATGCTCAAGCCAGCGACCTTGGGGTTTCGAACCTGGATCCTCCGTGTCCCAGTCTGATGCTCTATCCACTGTGCCACTACCTGGCAGAAGGACTTTTAAATGTAACTTGTTATATAATCTGTCAAATGTGGTACAAAGGAGAAGTCAGATGTTGGTTCTTTTTGCGGAGCAATTATCTAGAGAAGTTTTTTAATGATGAAGGTGCCATTAATGAAAAAGAAGTAGGTGGTAAATTACAGATTTGAGCCCCAAAACATTAACCTCTACCTCATATTATTAGTTTCTTTTTTGCTTAGAGTTAGTTGCAGTTTAATTTTTTGATAAAGCAATTTATTGCTCTCTGAAAGATATTTAAATTAGAAAAATGCTTTGTGTGTGTGTGTGTTGCTTACCCGACAGGTGCAATTTACCAGGGGCCAGGTTATGGTTGTTTTTCTTATTTGCATTCTGAACCTCATCTGAGGGCTCTGGTTAGAAGGACACATTGAATTGGACCTCAGGATTAAATGAATTCCATGGATTAGAAGGATGACCTGGTAGACAGAAAAAGATTTCATTATATGTCTTCTCTGCTTTCAGCATAATAGAATTTGTGTCATATGCCTCACGTTCAGCCTTTGTGTGTGTATGTTTATGTGTGTGTGTATATTGCATCAAAATAATAGATTGAGGTTCAGCACCCAGGCAGCAGACAATAAACTGGCTGAGTTCTAATTGTGAGGATTGCAGTACCACATTTTATTTTTCTTCTTGTCATGCTCAGCAAATAAATAATCCCATTTATGTTTTAACCACCAACTGTGCTTACGTCTTTGGGCATGTTGGGAACACCGTGTAGGCAGATGGTTTTGTGGTCAAAATCCTAGTTATACAGATTTTATTTTTCTTCCTTTGTGTAGTCAAGGAGTGTAAAGTCTGCTTTTGTGCAGGTACTAAAGCTTTTCCTGATGGAAGGGGATAAAATAGAAGGGGATGGAAGAACTGAACTGCTAGTGTCTGATTTTAGTGAAAACAGTTCACAGCTGTATGCTGCAGGGGAAGGCTTCAGAAGCTTCAAAATGATCAAGCCAAATGGTAAAGGTCTAACAATTTACTGCTAATTGTAGCTTGATGTATAAGGGATGCAGTTGCATCCTACTCCAGCCTACCATACCACCCCCCTTTTTCTGTAAGTATCTGACTTTTAAACCAGATTCATTTGCTGCCAGTTCAAAGTGGTTTTATTCTGATTGATTTGACCAAGACCCGAGTCTCCATGATAACTAGCTGTGATAGTGGGGGGTAAATTAAAATTGCCCAAGGCCAGGGTTCGACCATCTCTGAGAGGTAATAGAAGAGTCTCTAAGGCCTGATGACTGAAAATGCTCAAATTCTATTTTCTACTCTAGTTAAAACAAGTTGAAAAAATAGTAGCACTTAAAGTACATGGGATACAATAAATCATCTTTCTACAAATTGGTTTAGAGAAAATTTCTATGAAGACTAATAAAGGATATTTTACTGTTCCTATTTAATGGTAATAGGAACGATCCACTTGGTGCTTATTGCATTGTTCTTTGGATTTTTCTGAAGTACTTTTAGCGCACGATGGTTTCAGGTTTGGAAGGTACATAGTACATGTGTTTGCCCCAATTAGCAGGTAACTAAACTGAGACCTGGAGTAAAGCTCAGTGGTTCATTTGAATTCACACAAGGGATTAGTGGTGAAGTAAAATTAGAACACGGGTTTACTGATGTCTAGACTTTTGAATTGGCACCTGTGATTAAGAAGGGCATGTAATTACTCCAGTAACAGGGCAGGGACCCTACTACTCATTTCTTCAGAGGCATTGTCAACCATGGTAGCAACCCAACACGAAGGGAAGCCAATATATTTTAAAATCAGTAGTGACAGTTGAAGGGGAAAAAAGCATGATCTATTTTATTAGGGAGGCATGCATGGAGGAAATTACCCTCCTGCAAAGCACTCCTTTTCTGCTTGTGTTTTCGGGTCAGTGGGTGTCATCTTGGATGCAGGCTTCTTCTGCGAAGTCAGTAGTGATAGTGAATTATTAGTTCCATGAGGTCTCTTTCTTGCATACTCGTAAGTGAATCAAGTACAATATTTTCTGTTTTCATTCTCACTGTAAACGATCATTGTGGATAATTTGCTCACTCTTCTCAGGAGTGTATGGTTTAAAGCAGCCTCATATTATTTCATTCTCAAAAGGGACTAATAAAATCCATCTCTGCAATGAACAAACATATTATTATAGGTGTTGAATTGTTTAAATAGGAATGTTTCTCCCCTCTTTGAGTTAAGATATATTATTCCCATCACAAACATTGCCAGTTGAAGGGTTTGAATGTGTCCTTCGGTCAGCTCAGGATTGCTTTGTATATTACAGTTCAATCAAATATCACCTTTAATCAGCTAATTACATGAAACAGATCAGATTTTTCTGTCAAACAAATGACGGAGGAGGAATAATTGTATAAGTGTACAGACCTTAATGTTCCTCTCAACAAAACAGTCCTTTGAGGAAACCATGCTAACAAGGTTAAACTTGTATATGCTGTAAATTTTGAAATAGTTGCTCATTACTTTAGAAGGAATATGGGAACATTTGATTGTGTTTTAGGAAAGAAAATTAATCTGGCATTTTCTTCGCCCTCCATCTCTGCTATTAAATTCTCTAATCTCCATGGCTTCCTCTCTGCATTAACCCTTTCTCTCCAAGTCTTCCAGGTATCTGAGACTCAGGAGGTCAAGAACACAACCTTTCTCCTGGAGACATCAACAGTTTGCCATAGGGGCAATTTCCTGACCGTCTTAGAAGAGAGTGTCAAACCTTCCCATGGTCCTTCCTTAAAGCCATATCCCTGTATGAGGCTTTCGTTATTTCAAAAAGACCTCAACTTGTACAATGCTACTAAGTTACTAATATATGTTTTCATCTTAGTGAGGCTAAGAAATTTGCACAAACAGGTTAAGGCTGAAGTAGAGACCAGAATGCAGGTCTCTTTCCTTCTAGATCATTGGATTTTACAAAAAAAAAAAAAAAAAAAAAAAAATTTAAAAGCAATGCAATTGCCAAGGTGAAATAATCTGTTTATCTTTCTATTTACAGTGTAGTCTCAGTTGTATCTCAGGCATTTTTTATACTGAGCACATGCAATAAATATTTTTTAAAGCTGCAAGAGTTGAAAAATAGCACATTGTTCCAATCCAGGGACTATTGAAAGATATGCTATAGCTTTTCTCATCACTTTTTCATTGTTTATTGCCTCCATCTACAATTTAATTTTTCTTCTGTCACCAGAAAGTTTTCATCTGTGCATTAGGAAAATAGTGAGTGAGTGACAAGATTTTCTCAAGTCAACAATTCAGCGTATTGCTGGGAACCCGGGAGCTTGCTGTATTGGGGGTTTACTGGTAGAGGCTTGTCAGAATCCTCGTCCTTTTTTTCCTGCCTCTGCCCTTTCTGGCAGCCTCAGGGCTATGCTGAGGTGATGTGGCTGGGTCAGCATTTCTAGGGAAATGCATGGTCTCATCTCCAGTAATTTTCAGAAGTTCCTCTTTCCCCTGGCTAGCAAGAAATCCTGTTTAGATATTAATGGCCCAAATGGGACTTGGTCCCAAGGGTTGGTGGAAAAGGTAGAGCCTTTTCCAGGGAGGCACAAATTTAAGGAATGCTCTGTAAACAAGTGAGGTTACATTCTGAAAGACAATGATAGGGACTATTGTGCCAGGTCTGGGGTGTCAGCCATGCAGAGTTGTCATGGAACACCTACAGAAATATTCATCAACATGGCAGTACTCCTAAACATGGAAGAAAACTGTAATAAACACATGTCCTAAGGTTTACTGGGATGATCTATGAAAACAAGTAGAAAATTGCTCTGACATCTCACATTTCATATTAAAAACAAATGTAGATTTTTGCATTCAACTTTAACATTTTTGTGTTATTTAATATAAGTAAGATTGAAACTCTAGAAATTAGGACCCTGTTTATGCTAGGAATAATTATATCCTTTGATACATGTCTCTGGGTCATTTCCTGAAAATGTTTACACCTCATAACTCTACTGAAAAAAAATCCACTGATCTTAACATTTTAGAAGAATCATATAAACAGGCTCTATGGTGTTTGAATAATACCCAAGGCACAAAACCAGGGTGGTATAAAATAGGGAACACTATCCAGTGACCACTTCAATTTTTTGCATGCCTGTTATTAGGTTATTGTGAAAATATTGTTTCCTTTTTGGTGAGCCAAATAAAAACAAAAAGCAAATAAAATGTTTTCTATCTGATAAGGGAGTAGTAATGTACGCTAGAAAGAATCTTATGGAATATGTTCTGGTACTAGCTGGATCACCTAAGAACACAGGACCTTAGGCAGATCTTAACATGTCTGGCTTGAATGACTATAGAATTTATTTATTTTCACTTTGGAGAGGAGCTATTCAAAGTAACAGTGGATCATCAGGCCTAAAACTGGACTGTCCTGGGCAAACTGATTACCCTTTCTTCATTTCTTCATGTTTGTTGGGCTAGATTAGATGTTTTAAAGCATTTTCGTTTGTTTGTTTGTTTCTCCAAGAAGCCCAAAATGTAAAACAGAAGTTAGGTTCAATTTGAAGCATAGGCAGGGCAGGGGTCCAGCACCCTCCCCCAAAAGATCCCGAGGGATCACAGGAGCATAGTTTGAAAGCTCGGGCATTCAGTTAGTGCATTCCAGCCATCGTTTGCCTGCAGCTTGAATCCTGTGCCACATCTTATGTCCAGAAGGTATCAGGCAAGTGCAAGTCCTAGCAGAAGAAAAAGGACGCAATCTCACCTAACATAACCTTGTGGGCTACACCTTCTAGTGTGTGCCTTTTGTTTTGTTTTTTTTTTTTTCCCCCACAGGGACAGAGAGAGAGTCAGAGAGAGATAGATAGGGACAGACAGACAGGAACGGAGAGAGGTGAGAAGCATCAATCATTAGTTTTTCGTTGCCATTGCGACATCTTAGTTGTTCATTGATTGCTTTCTCACATGTGCCTTGACCGTGGGCCTTCAGCAGATCCAGCCACCCCTTGCTGGAGCCAGCGACCTTGGGTCCAAGCTGGCGAGCTTTTGCTTAAGTCAGATGGTCCCACGCTCCAGCTGGCGACCTCGGTGTCTCGAACGTGGGTCTTCCGCATTCCAGTCCGACGCTCTATCCACTGCGCCACTGCCTGGTCAGGCCCTTTTGTTTTTTTAACTCATGTTTTGTCTTCTCATCTGGAGTAGGAGCGTGGGTGAATTTTATTTCTTCTCACCGTTTTGTTTCTTGTTTGAAAGACCCGAACCTGCAGAATATAAACTTAGGTGTGGGAAACACAGATGTAGCCTTTAAAAACAGATCTCAGATCAGAAATTCTTTGTGCCCAGGAAAGTGATCAGGTTGTTCCCTGGCCCTCCATCACTATCAAGAACATCCTAGGTCATACACAGTGCAAAAATAAGGCTGTTTTCAGGGAGGTCTGTGAAGGTACACAGGGCAGTAACGGCCCTGGCTTTCTGACAAATTTCCCCAGTGAGCATAATCTGTTGATTCGATCGTGTGTCCTCTGTCCCCTTGTTTCTCTGCTGTGTTCTTGTCCCTCCCCATCTTTTTAGTGCAGATGTGCCATCCATCTTCCTGCTCAGGATTTTGCAATGTTGCTTCTAAGATCTCTCTAATCACTGTGTCTGTGCAGTTTTTACAATTGGAGCCTCCTCTCCTGTAGGGCTGTAACATCCCGGCAGCAAGAGCCCAAGCCCCTTGCAGCAGAATGAAGGCAGCTCCCCCAACCCACATCACTGATGTACTGGCCAACATACTGCTAAATGCAACTAATTCTCCACCAACACTAACACTAGCTGGAAGAGGAGGGAGGAGAAACCATCTTTTGTGACCTCCCAGTTTTGTGTTTTTCCCCATCCTTGACTAGGGCAGGCTCTTGAAGTTTTGCATCTCAGCCCTTCTCAATGATCATCTAGAGATTTTTCAGCACAGATACCATTAGATATGTAGGCTCAGTGGTCTTAGACCTGACCTGAAGCAACTAGACATGCTTTTTGTCATTTTTTTCAAAGCACTATGGTTTTTCCCCCTTCTTTGAGTTGCATGACTGCCTTGGGCTAATGATGTTTCTATGTGGGTCTGCTCATCCTTGGAATTCAGCTGCTCTTGGTACTTGGTCGATGGTACTTCCCTACTGGTTCATATAGTTATCTGGACTATTTCAGGTGAAATTGTCTGAGAATGAATGGTTAGAGGCTGATATCTGTCTGTAACTGTTTGATATGTGGTGGGAGGCTTACAGGTTGCTATAGGTAACGGACATTAGCTGCAATGGAATACTAGATGACTGTGGTTTCTCTGAGAGGCATGAATTCTCCTTAATCAGAGATATCTGTCAACTATAACTCAACAGCCATGATTTATTCAGCGCCTACTACGTGCTATACATTTTTCACATACTTTCCCATTAAAATATCGATAAGGTAGTATATTCATATCCCACTGTGTCTGTAACACATTACTGCCAATGTAGTAACATAAAACAAAATAAATTTACACTTGTAAATTTCAAAGATAACACATTTCTTATAGTTTTGGAAGTTAAAAGTCATAAAATCAAGCTGTCAGCAGGGCTGGGTTCCTTCTGGAGGCTCTAGGAAAGAAGCAAGTTTATTGTCCTTTCCAGCTTCTGGAGGCTGCCCACATCCCTTGGCTCATGGTCCCCTCCTCCACCTTCAAACCCCATGGTCTGTCATCTTCAAATTTTTCTCTGATCTGTGCATTCCTTGTCACATTTCTTTCTCTGACTCTCCTGTCTTCCTCTTTCCCTTATAAGGACATTTGTGATTATATCGACCACCTGATGATCTAGGTTAATCTCTCCATCTCAACATCTTTCAGTTCATTACAACTACAAAGTCTCTTGACATGTAAGGTAACATAGTCACAGGTTCCAGGGATAAAGGTGTGACCCTCTTTCAGGGACTATTATGTTTCCCATATATATATACTTCCTGCCATAGGTAGTGATGCCTCCTACTCTCAGAATAAAGCAACAACTAACATGTATTCAGTTTCTACTATGTTCCAGTCAGGTCTTATTTACTCTTCACAGCTTAGGTAGTGTTATTCTTATTTTACAGTTGAAGGCACTGAGGCTTAGAGAGGTCGAATGAGTTACATAGTCATGCAGCTAGTTGGCCACAGACAGAGGATGACAGTCCAGGCTGTCTAATGAAAGTGCTCCCACTCCTACCCACTCCCAATCCCACAGTTACTACTTCTTCAGTATAGGCATGTGTAAGTGAAAAGAGGGTGCTTTTTCCAGGTCAGCTAGGTAGTTGGTAATTGAGTCAGTACTCAAACCGAATCTCTGACTCCAAAGCCTCAGTCTGCGGAGCTATCCTGCATGTACTGATGGTCTGAGACCCCTTAGTCTGACCCCAGAGTTTTGCTTTCAGCTGTGATTTCTGTGACCATTGTGTGTTTGGTTTCTCTTTCTGGATGGTCCTTATTTACTGGTGAAGTCAGGCGAAGGAGACTGTTACTTGGGTCATGCTGTCGCAGAGAGGAGAGTTAATGGGTGAAGGCCTTTAGCCTGGAGCCACTGAGCCCATCTGGATTGTGACTGTGCCTCTGCTCTGCTCGAGTGGAATTTGTTCTCCTTGTAGGTTGAGGTGACTCCTGCTACCTCGTTGAGAGCAGAGACCCTGACTCACATTGAATTGTAAACACAGCCCTTGCAATGGAAAGCTAATGTTTTATGGAACCAGCCACAATGTAGTTACCATAACAACTTGGTAATACTCATTCTTTCTTGGCTTCCTGCCTCAGAGGGTGATGTACAGCAGTCATTCTGGCCAGCTGAAATGGGCTCTCACTGTATTCTTGTCAGGCATATTGATAAATAGCTCTGTTTCATTACACACGTTTCAAAGTCATCCCTTGTTTTTATGCTGCTGACCTTCCCTTGCACTGCAGGTTGTACAGAGAGCAGCTGCTGGAGCGGCACTGGGGTGGTGGCACCTTTCTGCTCCTGGGCAGTCTCACTGTGAAACTGTGTCCTTGTGTTTGGGGAAGGGGTGCCGAGGAGAGAGAGAGTAGACAGTTGAATCCATATCTCAGAGTATAATACCACAGTATCATAGTAGTGTATTTGTCATTCACACACACACACAAAGCTTGATATAGTGTTAAAATTAATATGATTTCTTAAGCAGAAAATTTGACAGATTCGGGAGAAGGCGTAGTTAATACATCAAAGAGGGGATTCCTGTATTCCATTCAAGCGTTTTATGTGAACTAAACCCTTTAGTGTCTAATATTTTCTTGATGGCAAGTAACCTGTAGTAGAATTTAAATTTTGTGAATGGGGAAATAGATGGTCTGGTGGGAATTAGAGGAAAAGGAGACATCAGAATTTTGTTTTATATTCCAGAAGATAGGAGGGTGTTCTGCACTGTTTTGGGAAGGGTTAATAGGTATTCCTTGGGGGGGGGGCAGGATCAAAGGCAGGGTAATGATGCATTCTTTATTCTTCTCTGGGAAATAGAGACTCTATCATCACATTCCAAAGCTCTGAAACATCCAGTAGCAGAGAAGCCCATTTAATTAACCATTTCACTTAGCCATGGGGGGCCATGGGGGCTCTTTCCAGCAGAGCATCTGTGAATGTCTCATAGAACACTGTTTGGGAAATGGTTCTTTAAAGCAATAATAATGAAAAGGGACTCAAAGCCTGGGTTTCACCTTCTGTTCCTGTCTCAGTAGTAATTCAGCTGTGGGACAGACTCATTCCTCATTGAGCGCTGATGCATTTTTCTGCTTCCCTTCCCAGATGTGAAAATGACATTTCTTGTGGACTGTGCCATTTCATTCCATCTATTCATGGACTTCAAGCAATTTATGTAACATTTTATTCAGCTTCTCTTCTTCCTTTAAATATGTGAGTGTTTTGCTAAGGAAGATTGTGAAGTGTGATTTAGAGAATTCTAAGGAAAAGTAGTGACCATTATTTTTCTGGAATGGCTTGAGTTCAGTCTTCCACAAAATATAAATATGTACACTAAAATCTGTTTTTCTTAGCCTGACCTGTGGTGGCGCAGTGGATAAAGCGTCGAACTGGGAACTCTGAGGTCGCCAGTTCAAAACCCTGCACTGGTTCAGTCAAGGCACATGGGAGTTGATGCTTCCAGCTCCTCCCCCCTTTCTCTCTTCTCTCTTTCTCTCTCTCTCTCTCTCACTCTGTGTCTCCTCTCTAAAATGAATAAAATAAAAATAAAATAAATTTAAATCTGTTTTTCTTAACCCAATTATTTTGTTTAAAAATGTGGAAGTCTAGTTTTTTATTGTACAGGAAACCTAAGCTCTTTGTGTATATTGGAGAGAATCTTAGAGTAATTATTCCTTTCTTTTTCTAATAGAAAAAAAAACACATATCTAAAGAAATGAGTTGCTTGATGTTACTAGGTGGGAAAACTGGCTGCTGAACCTGTATCTCTTGAATATTTTATTTTATTTATTAAGTGAGAGAAGGGGAGGCAGAGACAGACTCTACATGTGCTGGACTGGGATCTATCCAGCAAGCACACTAGGGGACGGTGCTCAGCCCACCTGGGGCACTGCTTAGCAGCCGAGCTACTTTAGTGTTTGAGGAGAGTCCATGGAGCCATCCTTAGCACCTGCGGCCAACTTGGTAGAACCCGTTTGAGCCATGGCTGTGGGAGGAGAGGGTGGAGAAGCAGACAGGCACTTCTCCTGTGTGCCCTGACTAGGAATCAAACCAGGGACATCCACACGCAGGGCCGACGCTCTACCACTGAGCCAATTGGCCAGGGCTTCCTGACTCCTTAAGAATGCATTTGCATGTTTTGTTATTGGTAATCTTAATAAATAGAAGTAAGCAAAAATATTAGGAAAGTTATTAACCTCTCCCTTGATGGCATCTCTTTAAGAGGCAAGCAGGGGAGATCTGTGTCCTTGCTGTTGCTGGCTATCTAAAGCATTGACTGTTTAGGACCCATACCTCGTACTGAAGAGAGGAATTTTTAGAAGGAGTCTCTGTGTACAGTCTCTAAGATATTATCCAGTGTCAACTCATTTTTTTTCATATCCAAAAGAGTTGGAAGAAAGCATATTTGAGTAACTGGGTATGCAGGGGCAAAGCCATTGACAGCTATTTACTTCGTAGACATTCCAAGATGCATCCCTAGCCCAGCTGGCTTGCTGGATCCTTGCCCACAATTTCTTGAGAGTGCTGGTGGTCAGTGTATTGTATGTGATTTAGCAGAGTCAGTAGCTTTCCTAATTCAGAACAGCCTTTGTGTGCTGTGTTGTCTACCCATGTTTAACGTTATCCAAGTAATAATGCCACACCGTGGTTCTGAGGGAACTGTTAATTTCTCTCTGATGAAGCTTGCCCATGTCCCATTTGTTAGAAATTTTTTAGATTTTATTTATTTATTTTAGAGAGATGTGAGAGAGAGAAAGAGAGAGAGAGAGAGAAAGAAGTGGAGGAGGAGCAGGTAGCATCAACTCCCATATATGCCTTAACTGGGCAAGCCCAGGGTTTCAAACCAGGTCAATGCTTTATCCACTGTGCCACCACAGGTCAGGCCCATTTGTTAGAATTCAGTGTTTCTGTTTCTTCAAAAAAGTTTTTTCTAGGGTTGAGGTAGATGGTTTGCATTCTGGCTAGAAGATGGCTGTGGTTCTAAGCAATGCTTTGCATGCAGCCATCACTGTTTATATTGTTAGTCAGAAGAACAGTACACCAGAGTGATGGTAATGGAGCACTGAAATGTATACTTCCACTTAAAATTCTCAAGTCATTTCTCCTTTCGTGATATAAAATTAGGGCTAGTGGCAATCACCAGATAAGCATCCAAAGTGTTGACCTAAGGTATTCTGAAATCTTTGGGTACTCGACACAGCTCAGGGAAAAGAAACGGTGCTCCTGTGCCATGACTTCTGAAGGGCTGACTTCTGTTTATACTCAATAAACATAATAACTAGCTTCATATGAGCACATAATTTCTTGGGAGAAATTAGGAAGAGCTGGAGTAGGATGGAATACACATAAGATATTTATTTACTCACTAAAATATCCTTCCTGGTACACACTCATTCGATTTTTATTTTCAGGAGGGAAATTCAGTAACGATAATGTGTTAAACATCCCTCTCAGCTTCAGAAACATTAATGCTTTACCTATTTTCATAGGTGCTGTTAGCATGTTTACTCATTTCCTGGTATGATGTGATGAAAGGCTGTCTTTATGATGATTAAAATGAGAAGGAAAAGGAATATACGAATTGCGCTTTTTGAAAATTATCTCCCAAGGCAAGGCTGACAAAGAAAGCAATCATCTATGTTGCTTCAGCAAAGCTATAAAAATAAGACATGCTGTGGGTATCAGGGTCAGAACCCAAGAGGTTAGTGTGAAATAATAAAGGCGAGGAGAACGTAGTTGACACTATCATTTGATATGCTTCATTCTAATTTTATTCTTTTTTTTTTTTCCTGTTCTAATCCGCTGCTGGGCGGATTAAATAACTTCTCTTTATGTTATTTAGTCTTTGGTTGGTTAGTGAGTATGATTCAGCTTCTTCCGTCTGATCAACATTTTGCACTGATGGAATTATGTTATACAAGAACCATGCCCTGAACTGTGGTGAAATTCATTGCATTTAAAGCATGCCTTTTGGGTGGGCATTCAGCCCATCTTCTTCAACACCCCACACACCCCAGCTGACTTCCGTAGAACGAATGATGCCCTGTGGGGGCAGGAAGAGGAAGGACATGCCTACGCTTTCATTGCCATGCTTGATGGCTGGTGGATTTTGGCTGGGAGGGATTTGGGTTGTGGATATCTCCAGTGGAGGAGATGTTGGAGTTGAGTCTCACAGAGTTTTAAGCATTTTCAGGAGTTGTGAAGAGGTGAAGCAGCATGGCATGTGTGGGAACTGAACCCATATTGGGAGTGCCACCTGGCTGGGTCCCAGAGTGCATGGTGGGGAGAGGCAATCATGATGTGTCCTGGGGCAGACGGGGAGCAGATTGTGCTGGACCTCACATGCTCACAGGGTTAGAACCCATCCCTTGAGAGAGAGTGATAAGTTTGCCTCTTATAAGGATACATGCTACTGCTGTGTGAGGGATGGAGCAGAAGGAGCTGACAGCTGAGATAGCAAATTATTAAGGAAATACATTCAGCAGTTATGTTAAAGGAGACAGACAAGTACCTAAGTGAATGGAGTGATGGTAGGCATGGAGAAAATGGCTAAGGAGGAATTTAGGTGCTGTGATCCTCAAGACGTGATAATGTATTAGAAATGGGGTGTGAAAGGTTTCATTGTGAATTAAATAATACGTACGTGCACACAGTCTACATGACCTGGTACATAGTAAGCACGCAGGAAATCAGAACTTGTCGTTTTGTTGTTACCCGCATTGAGAATAAGAAATATCTTGGAGATTCCTGTTTGTAATAACAAAAACAGAGGACTTCACCTCAGTTTAGCTCCATCTCCAAATATACACCCTGGCAGAGGTCATACTCTCAGATTTTGCTTGTTAGGGAGACTTGCCATCTCATGTTCACTTTATGTGATGGCCTCACTGTCACATTGAAGTATTTTATAGTTGTTAACTGTATTTTAATTTTGACATGCCCTTTCCTAGTGACCTCACACATGTTTTAAATACAACTTGGATGTGGACCACATCTGTTTACCTTTGTGCTATCATTAAGGAAGAAAGGCTCAACCCCAACTCACATTTGATTATTTGTCAAGGGTTTTATTCTACAAGTATTTCCTTTCTGTCTGTGTCTTTAGAGCCACATTTTAATCTTTATATAAATATAGTGCTTCTTCTAATTTAGTAAGTTAGGAGATCAGGTTATTCTTAACTCTCTTGGTAACACCAGCAAACATTTTTTTTTTTATAGAATATATTTAGTGTAAAACTAGCGTGTTAGTCTGCTTGGGCTGCCATAACAAAATATCATAGACTGATTGACTTAAACAACATAAATTTATTTCTCACAATTCAGAAGGGTGACTAGTTCAAGATTGAGATAACCTTAGATTTTGTTCCCAGTGGGGGCCCTCATCTTAGCTTGTAGGGTAGCTACCTTTTCACTGTGCCCTCCTGTGGCACTGACATCTCACTCTCTTTCTTTAGTATAGAGTTCCTTCATGGGAGCCCTATCCTCATGACCTCATCCAACCCTGGTTACCTCCCAAAGTCTAAACACCAACACATCAGAGGTTAGGGCTTCAAAATATGAATTTTTTTTGCAGGGGTGGTACAGTTCAGTTCATAGCAACTAGGGTTGTGAAGAGTGACTATCGGCTGTTTGCTACTTTTATGCCCTTCCATACATTTTTAGCAATCTTGATGATTGTCTTAAGTTGGTTGTTTTGGTTGTTTCAGCTCTCTTAAGGAGTCATTCATTAACCAATTCAGCGAACAGTCACAGAGCTAGGATTAAGAAGTAAATAAGATAATTTTGCCCTTAAAAGTATATAAAGCACAGCTGTAGCTTTTCAGCTGGGAGTTAAGAGAAACACATGTGCAGATTGTTATGGGAGTGATTGTCTCTGAGGGGATGGGAATCAGGGAAGGTACAGAATTGGGGTTTTGGCAGGAAGGATGCTCTCCAAGATCCCTTTCAAAGCTGTAGTTCTGTGATTAAGTAAGTGGTTCAGTTAATGTTCTTTATAAGGGTGGGTAGTTTTCCTTCAGGTACGGTCTTCTATTTAAAGAAAGCTATTAAAGTAGTTACTTTTAGTTAGTATTTTTTTCTTGAATGCTAAAAAAGACATTTTTCCCACATTTTTTTATTAAGTGAGAGGTAGGAGGCCAAGACATAATTTTGCATGCACCCCAACCAACTGAGACCCACCCCACAAACCCCTACCAGGTGATGCTTTGCCCTGCTGGGCCACAGCTCTGTTGCCCGGCAACCAAGCTATTTCAGCGCCTAAGGCCAAGGCCATTTAGCCTCCTCAGTGCTCAGGGCCAACTTTGCTCAAACCACTTGAGCTATGGCTGTGGGAGGGGAAGAGAGAGAGAAAGAGAGAGAGAGAGAGAAAGAGAGAGAGAGATAAAGGTGGGGAGAAGCAGATGGTCACTTCTCTTTGTGTGTCCTGACTGGGAATTGAACCTGGGACTTCCACACACTGGGACCAACATTCTACTGCTTCACCAACCAACCAGGGCTTCCTACATTTTAAAATCTCTCAAATCAAGATGTATCTTGCAATCAATGATGCATCTTGGTTAGATGTCAGTCTTTTTTCCTTTCTTCTCTTTTATACTGTATTATTTCTTTTGTGTTTTCTTATTATAACAGTATATTTTACAATTGGTGGTACATACTATTTAATAAAATGCAGTAGGACTAGCTCTGATAATATGTACCTGAGTGAGTCCTTTCCTTACCATCTCATTGAATGCTCACATGAAATTATTATTTTCAATTTATGGGAGGTTTGTTGATATTTAGTTACTTGCCCAAGGTTTATATATATATATATATATATATATATATATATATATATATATATATATATATATATATATATATTTAAATTAGTTCAATTTCTTCATTAAATAAACAAAAACATAGTTTTTTCTTAGTAAGCCAGACCACAAATCCTTCAGTAATTCTCTAAGACTGCATACTTTAGAGGAAGATATGATAAATATTGCTCGGAGTTTCATGTGAATTTAAATCTCATAGTTGTTGGGGGGAAATTCGAACTTCTTATATTTGCTGATGTTTCACATGAGATAGAGCATTTGTCCTGCCACCTTTCAGAAGATCAAGAGTTCTTTCAGAAGGGCCGAATGACATGCCTGTTTTCCTGGCCTCCTCCTTGGGCAGCTGGGACTCCTTCATTCTCGCTTGCAGGCTCATTTCCATCCAGGCTCTGAGGAGAATCTCTTTCTTAGTCGGATGATGTTTCAGAAACCCAGGTGATTTTCTTGGTTGACTTAGTATAAAATTAGTTGTGAATCTGGTCCTGCACTTCACCGGGTTTGGGTTCTGTTTGCTGCATTCTCTTGTAGACACCCTTTGAACCCAGTGTCAGTAGCTGCGTCTGTGTGGTCTACTCAACTCGAAGCCTCTGTCATGGTTTCCTGCCAGGTCTCCCACAGGAGCCAGGCTGTGCCTGTCTTGATCCTCCTGATTAGGATTTGTACCTCCAATATCTAGACCTGCTCTGTGATGCCATACACTCGGACCCATGTTTGGCTTTTCCTGGGGGAATTCCTTACTGAGCCCTGCTGGCATCACTTTGCCCTGCCTGTTGCAGATGGGGTCAAGGTTCTATTTATTCTCTCTGTTCTCCCTACTCTCTGCCCTGGGCTCTGATTCAGACATCAGATACTATGTCTTGAATAATACCCAAGGCTAGGCTAAGTTCAGCCTTAGTCTAAGATTCAAGCTCTTCAGAAATTTGCCTCTAACTTTCCTTTCAATTATTTTGCACTACCCACTACTATCAAGCTTACTGTCTTATGAGGTTTTTTTTTTCTCCCCCCCCCTCTTCTTCTTCTTCTTCCTTCTTCTTCTTCTTCTTCTTCTTCTTTTTCTTTTTACTATATTATGACTTCTGTATTTGTTTAATCTTTGTTGGTATACCTTTGAACAGGAAACCATATCTTTTATGTTTCTATCCCCCTGTAGTAACTTACATAGTATAAGCAGAAGGAAATGGTGGAACTAATGCCTATTGGGCACCCAATGCTTACATGATAATTAAAGGCTTATAATAAATAGAAAATTATTTACATGAAGTGACCCCTGATAACATACCCTGTGCCTGATGAATCCATGTGTCTGGACTTAGGAACAATGCTGTGTAGAAGTTTTGTATTTGTTACATATTTTCCTATTTAGCTAGTGTATAATCTATCTATTAATATTCTGTAGAGTTTTTTCAGTTTTTGGGATCATATTTTATATTAATTGATAGATGAAATATATTGATCAACATCATATAACCTTTCTATATAAATGAGTTTTTCATAGTTCACATACTCTATAACTGTTGAAATGTGTCACTAGCCTATAGTGAGGTCAATAGCTTTCTTTTCATTTATTTCTATTCACCCAGTTCTTAGAACAATGTCTAGGGCATAGTAGGTGCTCAATAAATATTGAATAAATGAATAATTATAACACCTTCTGATTTCACGGAAAGAGGAAAAATATCAGAATTTCAAAAGTTTTTAGAGTGGGTATATTGCTTACAGTTTGAGCTTTAATTTCCAAGTTTTATGAGCTTATAGATGCTTAGGTTTGGAAGGGAACTTTAAGCTAAATATAGTCCAACTTATCTATTGCAGAAGAGCTAGCAGGCAAGTTTCATGCATGTCAGTCAGAAATTGTCACTGGAAGCATGGCGGTGAGACCCCCAGGGAGAAAACACCAGTTCCTCTAGCACTTTCCCTCTCAGCCCACCACTTAAAGGATGGTTTATATGGGATCTGAAGAAAATAACATTATATTAAAGTGATTTTTTTATGTCAGCAGAAGGGGCACAGAAGTGGCTTATTGTTGATTTGAGAGATCAGAACCAGTTTTTCTGTTGTGTTTATTCAGCCTGTTTCTGGCCATTCTCAGCCAGTGGAAAATGGCCTTGGGAGTAGTAGGAGGAAAGGGAAATGAAATTTTTGAGCTGTGTTTGGTGCCATATTTAATATCTGAAGCATTTTCTTGGTTTGTTGGCTTAGCCTTATTTTGATTGAAACCATATTTTTAGAAAAAAGGAAATAAATATTAATAACTTAGATTTTGTAGTTGACCAGTTGGCACTGGCAGCAAGTAACCGGGTGGCTAATTAGTCCTTAGAGTGATTCAGGTTACAGTATATCAGTTTTCTATTCTTGGTTAATAATATTTCCAGTGGTCAAATGTCATACTCTGTCTGGTCCAAAAGCACCTGAAATAGTAGGGAGTCCTTTTTCTGAAGCTTAAAATTTCTCTACAACCTTCCTCTCAGGTGTTCTTTCTAGCTAATTACTTCATCTGTATTTAAAGAATGCTAATTTTTAAAAAATTAATTAATTAACTAACTTTTATTAAGTGAGAGGTGGGGAGGCAGAGACAGACTCCTGCATGCACCCCACCCAGGATCCACCTGGCAAGCCCACTACCTAGTGATGCTCTGCTTATCTGGGGCACTGCTCTGTTGCTTGGCAACTGAGCTATTTTAGTATCTGAGGCAAGGCCATGGAGCCATCCTCAGTGCCCGGGGCCAACTTTGCTCAAACCATTTGAGCCATGGTTGCGGGAGGAGAAAAGAGAGAGAGAGAGATAGGGGTGGATAAGCAGATGGTTGCTTCTCCTGTGTGCCCTGATTGGGAGTCGAACCTGAATTATCCACACACTAGACTGATGCTCTACCACTGAGCCAACTGGCCAGGGCTAAATTTTTTAAAATAAAAATTCCCCTTTATTTTAAGTGGCAATCTGTTTGCCAATACGTCCTACTTATTGTTACTGGTTTGATACCTGGTGCAATCAAGAACACATGTAATTCCCCTGACATGTATATTTCTTCTTGTGTTCAGCTTCCCCAGGGTACAGAGTCATAGACCTTCCACTGCTTCTCACATGCTGTTACCTCACCATCCTGATATCTTCAGATTAGATGTATCTCTTTTGTCACACTATGTCCCATTTAAATCTGGACAACGTAAGCAGAGAGTAAGTTATATTCTTGGATATAATCATAGATGCCTCCTCTTAAAATAAGGGAAGTATGGTGCATTGTGAATTGAAAGTGTTATCTTAACAAATGAAGCAGACATCACTTTTCCTCAAATTATAATGTGTTAGAAAATGGTTGCTAGATCTAGGTATCTACTATTATGATTGTGAGTTCTCCCTCAAATATAAACATTTAAAAACAGAAGGGACATAAAACATGTAATTGCATCACTGAGACTTAACACTAGAAAGATTGTTTAATAATGTATTTAGTATACATAAATTAGATTAAAAACGAGAGGTTATATCATGTGTAGTTGCTCTAGCCCAATTCTTGTTCATTAACATGAAAGACAGTTCATTCTGTTTTGGAGCATTGCCATCATAAAAATAAATGTCAATATGTTTCATACTTGCTAAATTTTAGCACTTGTCTACAAAATGCCAAAGATGACTATACCAGGACTTCTGGGTGTGGGCAGTGTATTCACAATAGAATGGCATTGACTTTAAAAATATAAGATTCTGCTATATCTTTGGGGAGTTTCACAGTTGCAACAATTATTTAAATTACACCAAATGCCTTCTTAATTGGTTAATTCTTAGAAGCAAGGTAGGAACAGTCTAGGTGTGGAAGTATGTAGTGGTTTTCTCGCAATCACTTGCTCTCATTCATTTCTTATTTTTTTTCTCATTTTCCCTCTGGCTTTTCTAACTCTTTCTCTCTTCAATCATTTTTTCCCTTTGCCTTGCACTGAGCAGTGTGGGCATAACTTTGTCCCTGTGGTGACATAGGGATTTAATAAGATTGCTGACCTCTGGACCAGAAAGACTCTTGCCTGGCTGACAGTTGTTAACTCCTAGTGGGCTATGTAGGTAAGAAAAGTGAAGTGATAGAATTTGCAAGAGTTGATGAAACAGAAGGTGTTGAAGACTGGGGACCTCTGTCAACACTTCTTTATTTTCTAGCTGTGGGTCTGGATGGGTGGTAATCTAACTGGCTCAGAATTAAAAGACAGGAAAAGCTTGATAGATTTTCATTTCGTTTTGCTTTTAATCACCCGACTTTTCTGTACTCCACTCCTTAGTGAGGTGGAGGGGAAAGTGAACAGGATAAAGAACTGCTGGGCCTGACCAGGCGGTGGCATAGTGGATAGAGTGTCTGACTGGGATGCGGAGGACCCAGGTTCAAGACTCCGAGGTCGCCAGCTTCAGCACGGGCTCATCTGGCTTGAGCAAAAGCTCGTTAGCTTGGACCCAAGGTCGCTGGCTCCAGCAAGGGGTGGCTCAGTCTGCTGAAGGCCCGCGGTCAAGGCACATGTGAGAAAGCAATCAATGAACAACTAAGGTGTCGCAACGGCAATGAAAAACTAATGATTGATGCTTCTCACCTCTCTCCATTCCTGTCTATCTGTCCCTATCTATCCCTCTCTCTGACTCTCTCTCTGTCCCTGTAAAAAAAAAAAAAAAGTGCTGGGAACACCAGTTTTGTTTTCTGAAACTGTTCTGTCTCTAGAGGAAGTCTTCTGGTGGAGGGTGTGGAGATGGAGCTACTGTCTTGGTGATGTTGATCGGGATCAGAAAATGGGTTTGGAAAACTGGGTTCTGGGAACTTTGGGGCTGATGCCATTGTTTCAAGGACAGCAGTAGAGTGAAGATCTACAAGGAAATGCTAGCTCACTCTGCACACTAAGGTCAAGCCAGTCTAGCAAATTATGTATTTGCCTAATTTATTTCTGTTTACAGAACTGCTATAAGGCATATATAAATTTGTCTCTAACTTTCAGAGTGCTTAATACCAAAGAAATGGATACAGTTTTTTAATGTAATGAAATTTTCCATTCTAGATGCTGATATCTTTTGACTTCTTAATACCTTACTATGTGAATTTCCTCTCTGATGTGTTTGATTTGCAATAAAAAGATATTAATCCCAAAATGGTCTCCTATGAGGTATCTGTGAATTCCTACTTGTGGGAACAGGCAGATCAGATTCAATTAAATAGCTCACTCATATGTAACTATTTGCTATAAAGAGCTGGGAGGCAAGGTGGGTGGAGATTTATCTGTAATCTCTTGGATTTTCTTTCCCCAGCACAAAATCAAATAGCTAATCCAAAGCAATCAATTCCTTTTCATTTTCCCAACCTCAAATAAATAAATAAACCAACCAACCAACAAATAAATAAATATAATGTGTATATACTGTATTTCCCCATGTATAAGATGCTTCCAAGTATAAAATGCATCTTAATTTTGGGGCTGAAAATTTGAAAAAAAATGTATTACATAAAGTTATTGAAGTCAAGTTTTAGTCATCATAAAATTCATACAGCTCCTCATCACTATCAAAACTCCCACCCGTTAGCTTATCTTTGTCTGTGTCTAATGACGAATCACTGTCTTCATATATTTCCTCATCCTCAGATCCATCTATGGCATTTGAAATGCCACAACCACTGTATAATATGCACCCAGTGTTTAGACCCCAATTTTTTCAAAAAAGAGTATGTCTTATATTGGGGAAATATGACACTTTACTTGATTGGGATATATGATTTGAATTTTGAAAGTAGTTCTTGAGACTATTCTGCAAATATATGTCTATTTCAGTTACTTGAAAATGAGAGAGGGTCTTTTGAATTATTTTGTCTTCCCCTCTACTCCATCTACCAATAAGACATAATTAGTTATCAAGTAAGTATTTGGTCAAGTCAGCAATGATTTATGGTGAACTGGTTAATGCACAGAATATTGTACAGTTTTGATGAATCAACAAAGCGGAAAAGGGAACATACATTCTCACCTCTGGGTTGTGTGAGTCTGGAAGAACAGATCCCTGGCCATGGCAATGCTTTAATATCAGTCCTGCAAAAGAGAAAGTAGACTGGTTTTCATTTCTGCTAATCTATTATGCTGTGAAAAGACTGTGTGTGTGTTTTTGCCCTTAGAAAAGGTTTCTGCAAACGAAGCTCTAAGAATGGAACATAAATGATTGAGGAGATTGTTTTATTTTTTCTAAAAGCAATACCCGTCCTGTCAAAGCAAGGGATTTAGATGGCAGAATCAATAACTTGGTAGCCGTGCGGGGACTTGCTAATACACAAATTAGTGCATGGTGCTTGTGAGCTTGATAAGCTTGAAAGGCCATATTCTCTTAGTGTTTTATTGCCATGTAGTCAAATGAAAGAACAGACAGAAACAATGTAAGGGAATGAAATGATATATATCATAATCTTTCCAGTATGTTAATTCACACGTGTAGTGGCGATAGCTGGCATCTATGCACTACCTAGCTGTGTGACAAACTCCTATCACAAATCACCAGTATTGTGTGCGGTGTGTTTTCCTACAACAAAAATCAGATAAAACCTGATAGTTTTATATATATATATATGAGATCTCATCATCCTCTGGCATTTACAACTAGGAGGTATTGGCAAATGGATACCCGACTGTGAGATTATTCCCTGAATTGCTCTTTTCAGGGTTTTGTGAGAAAGCCTTAGCTATGTCAATTACTCGAGATGAAATGACATAATTTATTGACCTGTAGTGATAACTTTCTAAAGACATTGAACATTTGGCACCACATAACTGAACGCCTCACTAATTGCTCAGACGCACGCCTGCTTTTGTAATCGATGTGCGGCTGGGCTAGCCTCAGCAGAATTTAGCGCCTCATTTTCTATTCCACACTGCTTAACTATTCACAGGGTGGCTGGCGTCTCTGGAAATAACAGTTTCTAAGGAGAAGAATCTGTGTGTCAGAGGGCAGAGGTCTCCCTGTTTCATGGCTTTGGAATCACTCATATTCTAAGAGATAGGCAAAGCTGGCCATTTACATTTAAAGCGCTGTTCTCCAAGGTTAGGTTCTGTTGAGTATATCTTTCACATAGCGAACATTTATCATAGTGTAGCTCTCAAATCTGAAATAGCTGCTAAAGGTATAGCTGAGGAGCCTTCGCAGTACTGGGGAGCAAGGCCATAAATCAGAAGCTGCCACATGATCTCTATGGTAACCGATAGGCCCTGTCACACCACAAGCATTATTGAAGGGTAGCTACAATGTTCAGTTCATCAAATATTTGTGATCATAAACCTGTTGACACTATAGATTTCAGATGACCATATTATTGTCTTCGTGAACTGAAAGGGACTGCTATTAGACCCCATTTGGGTGGAAAACAATATCGTATTTAAGTGAACATTTTATGGTTGTAGACTTGAACTTTTTGTCATTGTCATTTGGCATAAGATAGTATGAAGTTTTTATTTTAAAGATAAAGCCTAGTTTTCAACACTGAAACTAAACATTGTTTTTCTTGAGATGGTTCATGCTGAGCTGAACAGGTAGACCTATAAAACTGTGTATCCAAGTTGATTTACATAAATCACTTAGTTCTAACAGTTTACTACTTAATATTCAATACTTTCACTTGACACAATTTCTTAATCAATTTTCAGAAATAGAGATGTGGGATCTTGATAAGATAATGCTTTCTGCCTTTTTTATTTTAAATATATGCATATAATTGTGTTTTGAAATATTATAAAGTGACATTTAGGTTTAGATTGTAGGTAGCATCTTGGTAAAATTGTTCATGAATTTGTTGTGAAGCATTAGAATATAAGTCCAAGACTTTCTAGGAAAGGTAATATTTTTGATTATGAGAAGTAACTGTGCGTTCTCAGAATTATAATCACAACTTAGGTAAGTAAAAAGTATCTTCCCAAAGAGCCAAGTTTATATATCCACTACATTTTATATGAATGTAGTATTTTTAGTACCTTTACTCTTAATGGAAGGTAGCTCCCTAAAAACCTTTTACTATATCATTGTTTAACATTTTATTAAAGCATATATACTTAGAATTAATCAGCAGGAGAGAACCACACATTTATTACTATAATAAAATTGTTAGTATTTTCATAATCATTACTGCATTTTAACATCTTTCTTCCAAGTGACTGAAAGGGTATTACTAAATGTTAATGGTAGTAACTGGTAATCACCTTGCGAGAGAAATAATAACTCATTAAGATCATAATAAGGCAGTTGCTTCTATACATGTCTCTTAAGGATTTGAATTTCCTTTCTTTTCCTCCACCTCCTTTTATAAGAATAATCCAACATTAAATTAGTAGGCATATATCCATGATTATCTTCATTAAAATGTCTATCCAACTCCAGGCAGGAACCATCATTGTAAGGTTTGCACTGAGCATTGTACTTTTCTCTCAAAAGGGTTGCAAGGCAGATAGGGAGGCAGAAAAAAAGGAGAGAAGGAAGGAAGGAAGGAAGGAAGGAAGGAAGGAAGGAAGGAAGGAAGGAAGGAAGGAAGGAAGGAAGGAAGGAAGAAGGGAGGGAAGGAAGGAAAGAAGGAGGGAAGGAAGAGAGGGAGGGAAGGAGGAAGGAAGGAAAGGAGGGAAGTAGGAGGGAGGGAAGGGAGGGTAGGGTAGGGGAAGGAATGGGAGGGGAGGAAAGCCCTTTATGGTTTCTGATCTCCTTTTATTTACACTGCAAGAGTTTAGTATGTTTAGTGACTAGCAGAGGAGGAGTCACAGGAAATGTATAGCAGTTCCCCCCAAAAAAGGTTTCTCTATAGCACTCTTCTTGTTTGAATGACAGCCTGCAGGAGGGGTTGGTTTCTGCGAAATGGAGTGAAATTTGGTGATAGGGCCTGAACATTTGAATCTAAACTGGGTTGTGAGTGCTGCTCTTTCATGTGGGATGCTGAGCTGCTGTCAGATCAGGAAGTGCTTTGCACCGTCTTCGGGCTGGAGTTGAAGCATCAGGCTGGAAAGGAGAGGCTGGAGCCAGTCAGCTAGCTTCTGAGGCTCTGTCTGAAAGATGTTCATAAAAGCAGCAGTTATGTGTCACATGATAGTCATACAGTTCACATTTTCTAGTTTCAGTTTCCATTCTTCTTATTAACCTTAGATGCTTATTCAGAAGTACTTGCTCCCGTATTTTTAAATTCTGAAGAAGTTCAGGAAAATTGTGCACTGAATAGGAAGAACCCTAATATTTATTGCTCACATGCTTTGTGCTAGGTACCTGGGTAGGTATTTGCATGCATACTTTCATGCTGAGAGCAATCCTGGGAAGTACTTGTTAAAATTCTCTTTTGACTGATAAGGGGGTTGAACCTAAGAAACATTTAACAATTTTTTATTTTTTTCTGTTTTGTTTAAATTAATAATATCTTCCAGTTTCCTTCTTTTTGTTGCTGTGGTAAGAACACTTAACTATGAGATCTACTCTCTTGACAGAATTTTAAGTAAACAATACAGTTTTGTCCAGTGCAGGCACAATGTTGTACAGCAGGTATTTAGAACGTATTCATCTTACATAATTGAAACTCTGTGCATGACTCCCCATTTCCTTCTTCCCCCAGCTCCTGGCAACTACCAGTCAACCGTCTGCTTCTGTGAGTTTGACTATGTTAGGTAACTTACTGTATTTTCGCTTCATAATATGCACCTGACCATAACACACACCTAGGTTTTAAGGAGGAAAATAAGAAAATATTCTGAACCAAATGGTGTGTTAAAATATTTTAAAAAAAAATACCGTATCTTTTGCTCCATTAAGACACATGGGCATTTCCCTTCCACTTTTGGGGGAAAAAAAGTGTGCATCTTATGGAGCGAAAAATATGGTATATAACTTACATAAGTGGAGTCCTGCAAGTATTTGTCTTTCATCCAACACGATGTCCTTCAGGTTTATCCATGTTGTTGCGTACGGCAGAGTTTTCTTTTTTCCCCCCTAAGGCTGAATAATACTCCATTGTGTGTGTGTGTGTGTGTGCAGGTACAGTGTGTGTGTGTGTATATATATATATATATATATATATATATATATATATATATATATATATATATATATATATGTATCTATATGCATACATACATACCACATCTTCTTTTCTTTATCCTTTCATTTGTCAAAGGACACCTAGGTTGCTTTTCTGTTTTGGTTATCATGAATGATGCTGCAGTGAACACAGGAGGGCAGGTACCTCTTTGAGATTCAATTTCAGTTCCTTTGAATTATATACCATGGAATGGGATTACTGGATCATATGGGAGTTCTATGTTTAATTTTTGAGGAACCCCCATATGGTTTCCCATATGGCTGTACCTCATTCCTACCAATAGCGTACAGGGGTTCCAATATCCCTACATCCTAACAAATGTGAGGTGATATCTCATTGTGGTTTTGATTTGCATTTCCCTGGTCATCAGTGATGTTGAACATCTTTTCATATACCTGTTTTTCAATGTGTATTGTCTTCGTTTAAATGTTTGTTCAAGTCCTTTGCCCATTGAAAAAAAAATACCATTGATTTGTAGAAGGTCTTTACATATATTGTATATTAATTCCTTATCAGACACATGGTTTGAAAATATTTTCTCCCATTCCATAGGTTGTCTTATCACTCTGTTGGTTGTTTCCTTTGTTGGGCAGAAGTCTTTTAACCAAATGTAGTCTGACTTGTCTATTTTTCCTTATATTGTTTGCATTTTTGGTGTCATATTCAAGAAATCATTGCCTAGTCCAATGTTATATAGTTTTTCCCCTAGGTTTTCTATGAGGAGTTCTATAGTTTTATGTCTTATGTTTAGATCTTTAACTCATTTTGATTTGATTTTTGTGTACAGTGTAAGATAAGGATCTGTTTTCAGTTTTTTGCCTGTGGAGATCCAGCTTTCCTGGCACTATTTGTTAAAGAGACTGACTATTCTTCCCCCAATAGATAGTCTTGACACTCTTGTTGAAGAGCAGTTGACCTATATGCCTGCATTAATTTCTGGTCTCTATTTTGTTCATTGGTCTATGCATCTGTTTTAATGCCAGTACCATGCTGTTTTTTTTTTTAATTTATTTTATTTTATTCATTTTAGAGAAGAGACAGAGTAAGAGAGAGAGAGAGAGAGAGAGAGAGAGAGAGAGAGAGAGAAAGAGAGAAAGAGGGGAGGAGCTGAAAGCATCAACTCCCATATGTGCCTTGACTAGACCAGTGCAGGGTTTTGAACTGGCAACCTCAGTGTTCCCAGGTCGACGCTTTATCCACTGTGCTACCACAGGTCAGGCAGTAGTACCATGCTGTTTTAATTACTGTAGCTTTGTAATGTAATTTGAAATCAAAAGATATGATGCTTTGCTCTTTCTCAAGATTTTTTGGCTACTTGGGGTCTTTTGTGGTTTTATATGAATTTTAGTATTTTTTTTCTATTTCTGTAAAAAATGCCATTGGGATTTTGATAAGGATTGCATTGAACCTGTACATCACTTTGGGTAGTATGGACATATTGATAATATTATGTCTTCCATTCATGAACATGGCAGAAATAAGAGACATGCAAATTGGAAAGGAAAAAATATTTATTTGTTTATAGATCACATGGTCTTATATATTGGAAAACTAAAGATTCCACAAAAAAACCCTGTTACAACTAATAAACAAATTCAGTTAAGTTGAAAGATATAAAATCAACATACGAAAATCAGTTTTATTTTTTGAATTGAGGTATAACTGATATTATAATAGTTGATTTTCTTTGTACTAACAATGAACTATTCAGAAAAGGAAACAAGGAAAACAATCCCATTTAAAATGGCATCAAAAAGATGAAAATACTTAGGAATAAACTTAACCAAGGACAAGAAAGTCTTGTACACTGAAAACTATATAACGTTGATGAAAGAAATGAAAGAAGATGTGAATAAATGGAAAAACTGCTTTCGGTTTCATTGCTGTGTCTTTGAATGTTTCTGCTGGGTTGTAATTCATCATTTCTTAGAATTACATTTAGACATTGAACCTGGTGCTAGAAAAAGCTATCCTACTTCAGCCCTTTGGAATTTTATTTGGTGTCACTATAAAGATAACTAAGGAAAGGTGCACCACTTCATGAAATTGTACACTTTCACTGTGCACTTAGAAGGTGACAGGAAAAAGAGGAACCTCATTGCTCTAATGAAGGCAGATTGGGGTAAGAATATTACACTTAAGTAATTTTTCATTTGGTGTTTGATTTCCAGCCTTATGTTGTAAGTACAGCTCTAATTTTGGGCAAACAACTTATCCCTCTGGACCAGTTGCATCATCTATAGGGAAGCAATAATGTCTCCCTGACCATGTTGTAGTGAGGGTTGAATGAGATTATGGATGCCAAGGACTGGGTGTCTCCATTCTTGCTGACACTTCCAATTCTAAACCAGCTAAAGGGTTAGGTTAGAGTAAGCTCCAAACCTTTAGGTTAGGGTCAGTATTCATTTTCATGCAACTCGCTGTATATAATGTATTCATCCATAGTATGACATTCATGCATATGGTATTTTATTTATGTCTTATTTCTTATTAGAGTTTAATTTCTATTATACATTTGGAACTGAGCTATTATCTTGACCACATGAGGCAAATACGGATGAGAAATAAAAGAACACTCTCTTCCCCACACTTAAATCTGAAACCGAGCCCTGAGGATCTCTCATCATAGACCCGGCAGCCTGTGCAGAAAAAGTGATTAAAATCAGGGAGGCAAATGTGCTAGTCCCTAGCATTTCTCCCACAGTCAGGTCATACCTCCTTGCTGGGTTCTGTTGATTTGCCTGCCATGCTCATCTTTGGAACTACATTCTAAGATTCATATTTTTCACCTCCTCTTACAGTGTGATATAAGCTTTGCTACCCAAGGGCAGGCAATTGTCTAATTTCTCCTGGTTTGTTATTGTTCTGTTGGCCTTTTGAATGGTAGGCGCATGATTTTGCACTTCCAACACCTGGGCCAACCCAGTTAGATGGAAATGAAAACACAGCTCTCCCTGTGGTGGAGAGGCACAGCCAGCACACTGCTGAGAGCTCTCAGCCGCAACTTCATGTCCTCAACAGACTGATGAGTATTCTTTTGCTAAAATCACAATTATTTGATTAACTGAGAGATTCTTCTCATAATAAAGGGTTCGTTAAAAAAAAACGATTGGAAAACCTTCAATTTTGTAATAAACTTTAGTTGTCCAATGCGGTCAGTGGACCGCAATCATCTGTGTTTTGGAGTTTCCTTGGGGTAAGCTTTTAATTTCAAAGTCTTGTGGATGTGTGTAGAAAGCAGAAAATTCTATAGGCTTTGTTTTCTCAGGTTATTCTTAAAGCAGAATTGCCATGGTTCAGGCATGTTTGGGCAGAAATTCTGACGGCATTGATTTTTCCTCTATCAGCCTTACTCAATTCGAACAACAGCCAGTAGCTTGAAATTCATATTGCTGCTGGATGAAAACTCACCCCTATACTGAAATGTTTTATTTATCTTGCCTTTGCCTTTCCAATGGCAAATGAATAAGCATTACTGTTTGCAGAGCCAGACTGAGATTAAAACAGGCCTTTATATGTAGTGTCTTGATCTTAGTCACACAAGTACATACATTTTGCTTCACTGCATTGTAAGAAATTGAAACGGTGCATAATTGTTGAACCAGGGAATTAATTCTAAGATGAAGCACTTGATGTGTGTGCACGCTTGCTTTTGCTTTTTGGTTGTCTCATTCCAAAGTGAGATTGTTGCATTTTCTTATACGATTTGGGAGAACTGTAGCTGAGTGAAAGGCAACAGAAGGCTTATTGAAGATACAAAATTTCTTTCCTTTTTTTTTTTAATTTACGTATTCTAAAGTCACTTTTTTAATATATAGTTCCATGGATTATGAGCAATTGCATGCAGGGTGTAACCCATGATCACAGTCCAGGTTTAGAACAATTCCTTCCCTCCTAAAAATCCCCCTATGTTGCCCCTTTGTATTCAAACTCTCCCTCCACTCCTAACCCCTGGCAACCACTGATTTGTTCCTCTTCCCTATAATTATATCTTTTTCAGAATGTGATATAAGTGGAATCATATGTAGACTTAAGTTTGGACTTATTTCTCTCAGTATAATGCTTTTGAGATTTGTCTAAGCCATTTTGTGTATCAGTTCCTTTATATTGAGTAATAATGCCATTGAATGCATGCACCATAATTTTCTTATCCATTTACCAGATGAGACATTTGCAGTGTTTCCAGTTTTTGGCAATTATGAACAGGGCTGTTATAAATGTGCACACAAGTTTTTATGTGAACATAAGTATTTATCTCTCTTGGATAAATACCTAGAAGTGGGATTGTTGGATCATATGGTAAGTTTATATTTAACTTTCTCAGCAACTGCCAAACTGTTTTATACAAAGTGACTGTAACATTTTGAACTTCTCCCACCAGCAAAGTATGAGTTTCTTAGTTGTTCTCCCTCCTTGTCAACACTTGGTGTTTTCTTTTTAAAAGGGTTTAGCTATTCTACTAGGTATGTAGTGGTATCTCATAGTGCTTTTACTTTTCATTTGCTAATGACTACTACCGTTGAACATTTTTTTGTGTGCTTATTTATTTGCGTATCTTCTTAGTGAATTGTTTGTTCAAACCTTTTGCACATTAAAGAAAGGATTGTTGTTTTCTTATCAGTGTTTCTCATATATCCTGGATAGAAGTCCTTTGTCAATTTGTGAATTGAAAATATTGTTTCCCACTCTGTGGCTTTTCATTTAATTCTTTTAGCAGAGACTTTTGCAGAGCACAAAGTTGAAAATTTGAAGTCCAGTTTATTTATACTTTTTATGGGGGTCATATTTATGGTGCTGTGTTTAAATACTATTTTCTTTATTAAACCAAGGGTGATTTTTTTTTTATATTTTCTCATAAAATTTTATAGTTTTATGAGTTACATTTAGACCTCTGACCCATTATTAGTTAAATTATGTATAAGGTGTAGAGTATATATGTCAAGGGTTCTCTTTTCTTTCTTACTTTTTTTTTTTTTTTTGGCATATGGGTGTTCATTCATTCCAATACCAATTGTTGAAGAGATTTTCCCTTCTTCTTTGAATTGCCTTTGCATCTTAGTCAAAATTAGTTGATTGCATTTGTGTGGTTTTTCTTCTGGTCTCTCTATTTTTTTACACTGATACACATGTCTATGCTATAGCAATATCATACTCTCTTGATTACTATAGCTTTATAGAAAGTCTTAGAATCAGGTACAGTGAGTCCTCCAACTTTGATTTTTCAAAATTGTTCTGTATGATCTGATTCCTTTGCCTTACCATAAAAATTTTAGATTCAGCTTATTGACAGCTACAAAAATATTCCTTCTGACATTTTTATAGGAATTGTATTGACTCTATAATGCAATTTCTATAACTCACTTTGGGTAATAGATATCTTAATAATAATAATAAATGTTCCAATCCATGAGCATGCTGTATCTCTCCTTTTAGTTAGATCATTTTGCATTGCTTTTACATCAGTGTTTTTTTAGTTTTAAGCGTATAACTATTATGTATTTTGTTAAATTGTTACTCATGCAAGCATGTTCTTTTGGGGAGGTGCTAGTATAGATGATACTTTGAAAAATTTATGCTTTCTAATTGATTGTTACTTATGAAAATATTGATTTTTGCATTTATACCTTGTTTCCTGTGACCTCACAAAAACTCACTTACTAGTTATCGTAGCTTCTTATGAGGATTTCTTAAAATTTGTTTTTTATATTAAAAACCATATTGTCTACAAATAGGAACACTTTTATTTCTCCCTTTCCATGTCTGTTTTTTCATCTGATTACACTGGGTAGGATTTTGAGAGTGATGTTGAAAATAAACTGTGAGAGCTTTTCCCTCAATTTTAGGGTAAACCGTCCAGCCTCTTATCAAGTTTGATATTAGCAGTAGGCTTAAAAACTAAAAAAAAAAAAAAAATTAATTCAAGAGAGGTGGGGGGGGGGAGAGAAAGAGAAATAGAAAGAGGCATTGATTTGTTGTTCTCCTTCTTTGTGCACTCATCAGTTGCTTCTTGTATGTGCCCTGACTGGGGATCAAGCCTGCTACCTTGGCATATGGGGATGACACTCTAGCCAACTGAGCTATCCAGCCAGGGCCAGCAGTAGTTTTTTGTAGATATCCTTTATGAGGTTAACAGAATTTCCTTTTATTCACATTATGCTAATATAATTTTTTTCTTAATTATGAATGAGTGTTAAATTTTGTCAAATTATTATTTTGCTATTGCTGTAATCATATGGCTTTTCTTCACTAGTCTATTAATATGGTGAGTTACATTTACTTTTAGAATGTTAAAGAAGACTTGTAGGAACAAACTGCAAATATAAAATATATATATATATATATATATATATATATATATATATATATGGTGTATGTATATATATATATATCCATATGATATGCTAATATTGAGGCTTTTTGCATCTTTATTCATGAAGAATATCTGATTGTAGTTTTCTTTTGCTCTCATTGTCTGGTTTCAGTCTCAATGTAATGCCAGACTCATAAAATGAGTTGGGAAGCATTTATTTACTTCCACTTTCTGAAAGAGGTCTTGTAGAATTGATAGGATTTTTCCGTGAATATTTGGTAGAATTTCCCAGTAAAACCATCTGGGCCTGGTGTTTTCTTTGTTGGAATGGTTTCAATTATGAGTTGAATTTTAAAAATAATGATAGGCCAACTATTCACATTAGTGTTTCAGTTTGATAGTTTGTGCCTTTCAAAGAATTGTTTATTTCATCTAAGTTATCAAGTATGCTGTTCATAGTATTTCTTTGTTACCCTGTAATGTTTGTAGGTTCCGTATTGACTACCTTTTTTCATTCCATTGGTAATTTAGTCTCCTCTTTACTTTTTCATTATATTTTTGTGTAAATCTGGATAGAGTACTATAAATATTACTGGTCTCTTCAGAGAACTGGCTTTTGGTTTCATTAATTTTCTTTCATTGTTTTCATGTCAACTTCATTAACTTTTTTTTCGCTCTTGCCTTTACTATTTTCTTCTTTCTGCTTGTTTTAGGTTTAATGTGCTCTTTTTCTAGTTTCTTAAGGTGGAAGTTTATAATAATGATTTGTGAACTTTCTTATATAAAACATTTAATGCTATCATTTTCTCTCTGTGAACCTGTTTGGCTGAACCCCACAAATTTTGATATGCTATAATTTCATTTTGTTTTTATTTAGCTCAAAGTGTATTCTAATTTTCCTTGAGACTTCCTCTTTGATCTGGGGATTATTTAGAAATGTGTTGTTTAACTTCTAAATATTTTGTGCATTTTTCAGATATCTTTATTGATTTTCAGTTTAATACTGTTGTGGTCAGATAACATACTTTGTAGCATTTACTTTTTTTTATGTTTGTTTGTTTGCTTTGGGGCCCATGATGTCGTGTATCTTGGGGAATGTTGCATCTTCACTTTGAAAGAATGGGCATTTTGTCATTGCTGGTATATTGTACTAGAAATGTTAGATCATATTGGTTGGTAGTATTGTTTGCTTCTTCTACCTTTTTGTTGATTATTTTTCTATCAGTTCTGGGAAAGAAGTATCGAATCTTCAGATATAATTATGAATATTTCTATCTTTTCTGTTCTATTGGTTTTTGCTTTATGTATTTTGGTGTATGTACTGTTGTTAAATGCATAAAAAACAATTAGGTCATATTATATCTGTTTGTTGAATTGATACTTTTGACATCAAGAATGTTTCTTTTTATTCTATTTTTTCAGTTCTGATACCTTCTTTCTTTGATATTAATATAGCTACCTCATCTTTCTTTTGATTTGAGTTTGCATCATATATATTATATAATTATATATATTATATATATATTACATATTATATATTATATATAATTATATAATATATATTAAGCCACATATATTATATTTAATGTGGATTTTTGTAGATAGTGTATAGTTGGATCTTTTTCTTTCAGTGAGAGGAGGGATGGCAAGGACTGACTCCAGCATGTGCCCCGACTGTGATCTACCTGGTAAGCCTACTAGGGGATGATGCTCTGCCTATCTGGGGCCCTTGCTACATTGCAACCAGAGCCTTTCTTTAGCATCTGAGGCAGGGGCCATAGAGCCATCTTCAGTGCCCAGGGCCAACTCACTCCAATAGAGCCATGGCTTCAGGAGGGGAGGAGAAGAGAGAGATATATATATAGAGAGAAGTGAGAGGGGAAGGGGTGGAGAAGCAGATGGTTACTTCTCCTTTGTGCCCTGACTAGGAATTGAACCCAGGGCATCTACATGCTGGGCTGCCGCTCTACCACTGAGCCGACTAGCCAGGGGCTAGTTGAGTCTTTGTTGTTACTGTTGTTTAGTCTCACACTTTATCTTTTAATTTACATTTAATGAAATTACTGATAAAGTTGAATTTAGGTCTAACATTGTATTATTTTCTGTTTTTATCTACTATTTTTTCCTTTCTCTGGTACCAGTTCCTGCCTTTGAAATTTTAGTCTTAAATTTTATCACCTGCCTTTTTGGTTTTATCTCATATGATTGATTTTATTAATAGTTTTATTGGGGGGGGTGGTTATAGTGTCCACAAGTGACTTTTTTTTAGCTAACCATATAGTTCTTTTCCTACCTCACGCACATTATGCTAGAAATTTTGCTTTGGGGTGTCATACATATTTTGTAAA
Organism: Rhynchonycteris naso; assembly: GCA_037038555.1. Lineage (NCBI taxonomy): Eukaryota > Metazoa > Chordata > Mammalia > Chiroptera > Emballonuridae > Rhynchonycteris > Rhynchonycteris naso. The sequence continues at coordinate 104,118,589 of CM072996.1, read as the reverse complement.
AACTCAAAGAACATAAGTATTCTATTTACTATGCTGTTAATTATTTCTCTTGCTCTTGCTTCATTCTTGGTATTTCCCTTCAGTATGAAGAACTTCCTTAAGCATTGTTTTGTTTTTTTTTTTTTTTTTTTTTTTTTGCTTTTCTGCTGGTGACAAATATTGTTTGCTTTTCTTTTTGAGACAATATGCTTATTTCATCCCTAAATTATATATTCAGTGATTATTAACCCTAGATTGATAAACCCTTTCCTTTAGTACTTTAAAAAGGTTACTGCATTGTCTTCTGGTCTCCATGGTTTCTCATGAGAAATTCATAGTCATATGTAATGTTCCTTTTATCTCTGGGGATGCTTTTAGTCATTTGATTATAATGTGTTTGGATTTGGTTTTATTTGAATTTATCTTGTTTATGTTTCTCTGGGCTTACTGAATCTGCAAATTGGTGTGCTTCACCAAATTTGGGATACAGTAGTGGTTATTTCTTCAAATATTATTTTTTTTTCTCTTCCATTATCATTCTCTCCTCTGGCGATCCAATAACACAAATGTTTGCACTTATAATATTGTTCCACACGTCTCTGAGACTCTGCTCATTTCTTAGCAACTCATTCTTCTCTTTGCCCTTCAGATTGAATAATTTCTATTGATCTGTCTTCAAGTTCACTGGCAGTTTTCTTTTTCATCTTGATTTTATTACTGAGACAATTAATGAATTTTTAAATTTCAGAACTTTTAAGTTCAGGGATATGTTTGTGTGTGTATGTTTCTCTTGGGTTAAAACAGAGAGACAAATAAGGACAAACCAGTAAACTTGCTCTCTTTTTCATGTTTTTTTTTTTTTTTTATCTTTGTGGAGAACTTACTTATTTAATTTATTTTAAGAGTATGTTCATGTTTATTATAAATATAATTGCTTCATTAAAATCTTTATTAATTTAAAGATCAGGATCATCTTGGGTCAGCGCCGATTGTTTGCTGTTTTCTTTGTGAACTGGTCAGAATTTCCTGCTGTTTTGTATTTTGACTGAGTTTGGATTATATCCTGGTCTTATGGATATTATTTTATGAGATGCTGGGTCTTGTTAAAATCCTCTTGAGAATGTTGATTTCTTTTGTTTCTTTGTTTTATAAGCCAGTCAGCATGCTTCGGTTTGTACCACTTCATTGGATGGGTTGCCCAACATCAATTCTGTTTTCTAAGCCTTTGCTTTGTTTCTTTGGGTCTCCTTTATGTATTCCTGACTCTGGGATTTCTCTGGGAGTTGGATGGTGGTATTGATTATAGATCATTAGTTCTCAAAGCCTTTTCTGGGTTTCTTTGTTTCTGGGTCATGCAAGTTCAGGTAGGGGTGGACCTGGGACTTGTGTTGGTTTATACATGGCATTAGAGGATCCCTTCCTCCAGCTCTCCCTCAAAGGATTTTCCCTAATGCTTCCTGACTCATTCGGGTCTGTTTTGCAGTTTCTTAGGCTAAAAAGGCCAGTGTTTCTCTCAGTGGAAGACCTTGCACTGTTGTATGGTTCTTACTGGGGATGCCTGGGATGAAGCAACTGGGAGTGGAGAAGGTAGGAAAGAGAGACAGAAAGAGAATGCTGACACCTTCGCATTTTTAAAACCATGTGGATTTATTTGTTCTGTTCTTGTGAATCAAAACATGGGTTTTCTTTCTAGATTCTAAGCGCCTGTGTAACTGCTGTGGTAGCAGTGCGATGTTACTAGCCAGAAATGGGAGAAGAAGAGGAAGGATTTCCTGCACACACTCCTGTTTGGCAGGGTCTTTTTCCAAGTTCTCTGGAGAGAAACAGAGAAACAGGAGTTTTTTTCTTGGAGGTCCCCAGCACCCCAGTTAATACCCACTAGGTAGTTCTGGGACTCAGGCCCAGCCTTGACTCAAGGCAGGACTGTGCAGGTGGGAAAAAACAGTCTAGGAAACTGCCATTGTGCTGGTTGTTTCTTCAGTTTTGACTTCCTGCCCTAAGTCACCTACTCTTGTTTGTTTTTCAGAGTTTTCTGGTACAGTTGACCCTTGAACAATACAAGTTTGAACTGTGTGGACCTTCTTTTTTACTTTACATTGAATTTTTTTGGGTGCCATTTGTTTATAAAATTATATAGGTTTCAAGTGTATAATTCTATACTACATCACTCTATATTGTATCGTGTGTTCACCAGCCCAAGTCAAGTCTCCCTCCAGCTCCACTTATCCCCCTTTTACTCTCTTCCATCTCCCCCTCCCGCCTCCCCTCCTTCCCTTCCCTCTAGCAATCTCCCAACTCTTGTCTGTGTCCATGAAGCTTTCCATTTTTTTCCCCCCAATTACACTTCTGGGAATATATCTAAAGAAACCTGAAACACCAATTCGAAAGAATATATTCTCCCTTATGTTGATTGCAGTGTTATTTATGATAGTCAAGGTTTGGAAACAGTTCAAGTGTCTATTAGATGAGTGATGAAAAAGCAGTGGTACATTTACACAATGAAATACTACTCAGCTATAAAAAAGAAGGAAATCTTACCTTTTGCAATAGTATGGATGGATCTGATGATTATTAAGCTAAGTGAAATAATCCAGTCAGAGAAAGGGAAATACCATATGATTTCACTTATATGTGGAGTCTAATGAACACAATAAACTAATAAGTGAAGGGAGACTCATGGCTACAGAGAACAGAGTGACAGCTGTCATGGGGGAGAGGGTGGGTGGCTGGGTGAGAGGGTGAAAGAAAGACTGTGTGGACCCTCTTATACGTGGATGTCTTAAAATAAATACTGTGAAAATATTTTCTCTTCCTTGTGATTTTCTTACTAACATTTTCTCTTCTCTATTTATTGTAAGAATACAGTACATGGCACATATAACATACAAAATATGAATTAATTAACTATTTTTATTAGCAGTAAGTCTTCTGGTCAGCAGTAGGCTATTAATAGTTAAGCTTTGGGGAGTTAAAAGTTATATGCGAATTCTCAACTGCACAGGGATTAGTGCCCTTGCCCCCTATATTGTTCAAGGGTCAATGATAATTGTGTTTATTTATTAGAGGTTTTAGTTAAATTTGATGGAGAGAGAGGGCCTGCTCTGTCTTGTCCAACATCAGAAATTCAAAATAATGTTTTTAAAATGAAATATTATTTTTTTTCTAGTATTCAAATGTACATGATAAACAATCTGGGAAATAGAAAATTATAAGAAAAAACTAACAAAATTAGGCACTCTTAGCATGTTTATGTATCTGTAGTCTGCTCACTTTTTAAATGTACAGGTAGCTGTTTTTTAGAGATGATCATAGTATATACAATTTTGCATCCTTTTTTTTCACTTACCACAAAGGAAGCTTTTGATGTTATTAACATTATATCTAAAATGAGTTTATAATGACTGTGTGAATGTCCATTAGATTTATTTACTTATACCCCTATATATTTTTCAAATACTTGCTATCACGAAATTGCTGAGATTGACATCTTTATGTGTAAACATTTACCTAAATTTAGATTATTCTTTAGGCTATCTTTCCAGATGTATAATTACCAATCCAAAGAGTATGCATGTTTTTAAGGGATTTCCTTAGGATTATAACTTGTCATCATCTTACCAACATCCCATCACACTGGCGATGTGTAAATAGTACCTAATTCCTGGCAACTGAGGTCACTCCATACATCTTTTATGGATTAGGGACCATTATCCTAATTAGGGTTCTGTCTGCTCCCCTGAGCTCCAAGAACCTAATCAGGACTCTTCTCGCTGTTGAGGACTTACACATTCTGAACACTGTCTTGCTGCACTTTACAAGCTTTATCCCATGTTGGTTGACCTGGTGTTATCATGACCTGCGCACGAGTTGTACTGTTTGAGCTCGTCTCTTGGCAAGCACAACTACGATCTCCTCACTTCCTGGTTTAAAACCTCCTATTAGCCCTCCATTGACTGTGAGAACGAGTCCAAGTTACTAATATGGCAGAAAAAACCCCTCATCCTCATCCTTGTCCATTGTGATGCTCCGTTTCTTCCCCTTCTTGTCTCAAAATTGCTGCTGTAGTTGTACTAAAGTGTTTGTTTATACCATGCTATTTTTTACCTTCATGTCTTTAGTCATGCCCTTCCTCCATCTCTTCTCTTCTCCTTCCTTCCCCTCCCCCCGCCCCATAATCCCCACTCTCGACAAACAGAAGCACACAGACACATGCAGGTGCCTATGTCCTTTATGACTTAGCTGAGCTGTCACTTCTTCCTTCAGGGTGTTCCTTCCTGTTCTACTCCACTGACTGCAGTAGTGTGTGTGTGTGTGTATGTGTGTGTGTGTGTGTATGTGTGTGTGTGTGTGTGTGTGTGTGTGTGTGTGTGTATGTTTTAGCTGTAGTCAAACTTTTTGCTGATAGACCCACCCCTTCAATAGATTACAAACCTTGCAAATAAGAAATGTTTTCTTTTCTATCCCTAGAAGCCAGCACAATGGCTGATACATATCAGGACTTTAAGAAACATTGGTTAGTTGAACTAATGCATATATGGATGAAGGAATCAATACTCTTGAAATGTCCTTGCTTCTGTTTATTTCAGATGGGCTAGTGCCTTACAGAAACATTTTAGTTTTTCATTGTTTGTTTCCAAAGTGCGCGTGTCTTGTAGGTGACGATGGTCAGCAATGTGTGGATGGCGGTCTCAGTGCTGCTTCAGCATGAACCAGAATTCTTGACTCACAGAGTTCAAATAGAGGTAGATTCATGTGGCTTGAGCAGTTTTTTCAGGCTTAGGAATATGACAGCGGAACACAAATCCTTGTATATTTTATATACACTGATGTCGTGTGCCGTGGAGTAAATAATTTTTTGTCTTTCTCTCTTTGCTTCACTTTTTCCCCCTACCCTTTCAAGTTCTACATTTGAAGTAAGAACTTCACTGTGTGTGATTGAAATCACTTTGCAATAGGTAAGAGAACTCAGAGAACCACTTGTCTTCACTCTTGTAAAATAAAACAGATTAAAACGGTAAAATATGTAAGTGCTTACTTGGGGAGAAGAAGGGCATTTGAGGCAGTAAAATTGTTCATCTGTAAAAATATTCCCTGGGTTTTCTGCTTTTCTAGGACACACCCAACCTCAGTTAACTATATACTTTAAGGATTTGCAAATAGTATACATTTTAAGGGAAACAGGCCATGAAATAAAATGTAGGCAAAACAGTAAAGCAGAGATACAGTGAGAAAGTGTCTTACCTGATTATCCAGCTGCACATATTGTCTTTGGATCTTAACCCATAATGTGGACTAAAAGTTATGTCAGAATTGTCATTGTGTCTTTCAGATTCTTTCCTGGAATTGTTTTCCACTCTTCCCTGTGAATAATCATCCTTTTACATTCTTCCAGAAGTGCCAGCATGAGACCAACACCCACCTTTTTCTTCTCCCATTTTAAAAAATATTTGTGTTTGCTTTAACTGCACATAGCCTTTGAATAGGTGGTCTTGAGTTTTTTAGCAGCTGACTCTAGCTTATGCTATATTTGGACCTCAAGATGAGTTTAAGTTTAGAATCTGCCAGTAGGTATTATTCATTCATTCAAAAAAATTATTGAGTGCCTACTGTGTGTCAGGTATAGTACAGGCATGGAGGATACCTGGAGACCAGTCACAATATCTGCTCTTAGGGAGCATATGGGAAACAGCCCAGTGATGAAAGGACCAACTTAAAAGGCAGTTTCAGATCACAATGTATTGCAGACATACCAGGGAAAGAGCGAGTGAAAGGTTCTTTGAGGCCATCTGAAGTAACCTTGGATCAAGAATAATTTCTTCAAGACAGTGAGAACCTAAGCTGTTGATTATATTGAGTTATAATTCGGGATATAAAAAATCCTTCTGTGCTTGTGAATATGGGTATTTAGCTCATAGCATGAGGTTTCCAAGTACGTTCTTCCTACTCTATACCTTCCTCATCGAACAATCTGTCCTTTCTGTTTCTGGCATTGCATGTTTAACACCATGGAGCATCCAAAGTACTCTTCTTGGAACTGTAATGAAATCCATAAGGCACATTTATTCAGGGCACCTAGCTTTCTCCCCTCCCTCTGAGTATGTTTAGGCCAAGTGGGAACAGGATTACCATTAATGTTTGCCAAGAGCAGTTGCCAGGACTATTGTAGGAGGTGGGTTGTTAAGGTATGGTTTTGTGTGGCCTGCCTAACTGTTGGGCTGTTGACAGATTGTAATTTCAATGATCAGGGGCAAAAGAGGGAACTTTTATAAGCAGTTTTGAATAGCGGGACAGTGTTGTCTCTAGAAGTGATCATTGAAAGCATGCTGTTTTTCATTTTGGAGCTGGTCCTGGAAGTGGTGTATGTCCTCTCTCCCTAGCTGGGGGAATGGCATTCTGCAGCACTCCAGCAAATTGGGGGAGTCTCTCGGATTCAGCCCTTGGGGTAGGGCTGAGTGAGTGCAGGTGCTGTGTTGGCTGCACGCTCTCCCTGTGAACCATACGTGTGCAACAAGGGTTCACAAAAGCGTCTGTGGGTCTTGTGCATCATGTCTAAAATAGGTTCTTAAGTATAATGCTTTTGGGAGGAAGCCTTTAAACAAAACTTATTCATTGTTTGGTAGTATAGACTTCTGATCTACATTATTTAGATTCAAATTCTGTTTCTGTGTATCCTTGCTACATCAGTTAACCTCTCTGTGCCTCTGTTTCCTCATGAGTAAACATGTGGGAATGATCATATTTAATTCTTACAGAAAATAATTAAACTAACAGACATTAAGTACTTAAAATGGTACCTGGCATGGAAAAGGACTCAAGTTGTATTAAAAATTATTACAAATGAACAACACTGAGTTATATGGTGGCAAAGACGAGAATATAGTAGAAGTAAGAATGATTAAGGGCGTAAGGGCTTTTTTTATTTTTATTGGATAAAGATATGCATAGCTATGTAGAATTTTTTGGGGGTATGCACTGTATTTATAAACTAGAAAAAAAGACTCTGATGTTGATAGCAATTTCTTTATCCACTGTTGTCATTCAGTTTTTCACTGCTACCATCCCTACTTTACGTACAAGGGAGCATTTTTGTACCTCGTGGAATACCTCAATCCTAATTTATTCCAGTCAGTAATCATAGAGGTTCATTTAAATATCGCTTGAGGTTTTGAGGTCCAGCAGTAGCCTGTAACAGTTCTTTTTCGTAGTCGCAGCCAAAACGGTTTTTATAAATAAGACTGCTCAGCAGTGTCTGGGTTTATTTGCCCTTTCCTTCCTGCTTTTATTTTATTTTTTTTTTTGGTGACAGAGACAGAGAGAGAGGGACAGATAGGGACAGACAGGAAGAGAGCTGAGAAGCATCAGTTCTTCATTGCAGCTCCTTAGTTGTTCATTGATTGCTTTTTCATCTGTGCTTCGACCCAGGGGCTACAGCAGACCGAGTGACCCCAGCGACCTTGGGCTCAAGCCAGTGACCATGGGGTCACTCAAGCCGCATGAGCCCGTGCTCAAGCTGGCGACCTTGGGGTCTTGAACCTAGGTCCTCTGCATCCCAGTCTGACGCTTTATCCACTGCGCCACTGCCTGGTCAGGCTTTTGTGCTCTTTATTGACTTACTTTGCATTTTCTTTGAAGCACCTTTTTCTTTTTCTGTTTGGACCTCCTTTGTTTTGTGAAGTGAGGTTCTCCCTCGGTGATGCTCTTTGTCCTGTTTTATATAACCCATTTCATTTCTTACCAGTTGGAGGAACATTTTTTCTCTCAGTAACAAAATGACAGGTTTGAAATAAATTTAATTCAGTTCCTACATTGTCTTATATGTTTGCCTATGAGCAGTGAGTGCATCTTAAGTTCAAGGACAGTTGTTGTATTTCATGCAGTAGGCAGCTTTAAAAGCACAATAAAAGGTAATTTGGTACCATTTGATTGTAGTTCTGTTTTCTACAAAAATTCTTTAAAGTCACTAGGGCTGGTTATTTTCTGAGTGCTTTGTTATATATATGGGGTCTGAATATATGCTAATGCTCTTAACATCAGCCTGTCTCATTACATAGATTGCCCAAACCAAAAGGAACTTTTTATTATGTCTTACTTTTTTATATCTTATTTTAGTCTCCCTTCAGGGAAGATCAGGAAATATGCCTTTTGGTTGGCTTAAACATACCTATGTCAAAGTTAGTAAGCATTCCCCAAAATGCCCATCCTATACCATATATGGGAAATCTTACTTAAAAGATAAAAGGATGCTTAGTAAGAGAAAACCATTAGGTGGGAACTATTATGAAATATTTGGTAAGGTGTTACTATGTAGGTGCAATACAGTCTCATTCTTTCTCTCTATATAAAACTCACAATTTATTTAAAACACATTTTCCCAATGTTTCAGATACTTTTCCCTTACATATAAATAAATTCTTGGGTGGCACTGGTCATTTGGGGATGGACATTTTTTGTCGAGTCCCCTTAATTTTATACTTCTTGTATGGATTGGGCAGCTTTGAACATACTCAACTTCTTTTGAGCAATTTTTGATTTCTTTAGGTTTTTTCTTTCCTTCCTCCCTGAGATTCTGTATAGATACTGTTGCTGAGTCATGAGATGTAGGTTGTTAAACTGGAAAGTGCTCTGTTTTGCTGTTCCATGTATCTAAGAAAACATTTACCATATTTCCCCATGTATAAGACACTCCCAGGCATAAGACACACCTTAGTTTTGGAGCCCAAATTTTGAAAAAAAAAATGTATTACATAAAGTTATTGCACTCAAGTTTTTTTTTTTATTCATTTTAGAGAGGAGACAGACAGAGAGAGAGAGAGAGAGAGAGAGAGAAAGAGAGAGAGAGAGAAAGGGGGGAGGAGCTGGAAGCATCAACTCCCATATGTGCCTTGACCAGGCCAGTGCAGGGTTTTGAACTAGTGACCTCAGTGTTCCCAGGTTGACACTTTATCCACTGTGCCACCACAGGTCACGCACTCAAGTTTTATTCATCATAAAATTCATACAACTCATCACTGTCAAAACTCCCATTCATTATTAGCTTGTCCTCATCTGTGTCTGATGATGAATCACTGTCTTTAACAATGAGCACAAAAACAAGCATGAAAAAAGTGGGAAATGCAAGTAAAAAAAAATCTACAACTACCGTATAAGATGCACCCAGTTTTTAGACCCCAACATTTTCGAAAAAGGCTGCATCTTATACATAGGGAAATACAGTATTAAGTGTCTGAAGTACCATGTTGAAGATAACCAAATTTCTATGCTAGGTCCCTTCTTTTCCGGTTCTAAACACTATTGGGGATATGGGTAAAGACCTAATTTGTGTCCCTTGTGCTAGGTTATTGATAGAAGCATGCATGGGGAGAGCTGCAGCAGCTCAGAGAAAGGGCACATAGGTTGGCAAGCTGGTCAGCCATGAAAGACTCCCTGACTGAGTTAAGTCTTAAGGCAGAGTAGGATTGAACTAGAAGAGCAGGCATGAACGTGAGCTTAGGATGCAGAAATACAGCCAATGGGAACAATTTTACAGGGTGGTATAAAACATCAGAGTGTATGTGATCACTAGAAGATACAGTCAGTCCTACTATAACATTATACATGCATTTCTAAAAGTCACTATTGCAAAACTGCATAATGGAAAAACCACAAGGCTTATGAAAAAGAAGTGTGGGGAGGGGGCTCATGGGGAGAGCACTCAAGAACTTTATGCTGTCATAAATAGGATGGTGCAGTTTTACACATGTTGATAGGTTCAGAAATATATAAATATTAAAACACATATGCCACATGTCTGAACGAGAACTGTGGTTGGCCTGTGGAAGTTGGCAGAGAAGTGTTGTGTGTTGGGAATTACTGGGAAGCAGTGGCAGGAGGGCTATCTGAAATGGGAGTGAGAATTGTAACTCCGATGGGGATGGGTGTGGCTCCCAGCACGGTAGCTGAGGAGCTGGTGACTGTTGAGGTGTGCCAGTGCATGGTGTTTGCATTCCTGTGTGGTGTGGTTCATCTGGGTGCCATTTGCTTTGGTCACCTAATCTTTCCCAAAGATGAAATGGCGTACAGCAAATGCAAAATTTGATTGTGCTTACACTGTTTTCTAATATAATCAATCACATTGGAACAAATCTGGGTTTTCAAAAGAAGTGCTGTATCAGAATTAACTATTGTAATGAGGGACACAACTGGAATGGCAGGAAATGCAGGGTGGGTTCCAGCAATGGCTTCTAGTTCCATCTCTCTCTTTGTAATCCTTTACCATTTAATGAGGTCATTATGATTTCTTTAAACCTCTGGCAAGTCCATTGCATCTTTTATGCATCTTTTATGACCTTGTTGGTTTTCTGGTCAATTCTGTTCTCTTCAGGGTTCCTCCTTGTACCCTAGTGAGAATTTTCACCATGGCTCCTGAGAGTTGCTGGCTTTGTGGTCTGTGGCCAGGCTTTTCCTGGGCCTTTTATCATCTCCTGTCAGGTATTTTCTGCATTAATACGAGGGTGGCTAGGAATTTAGTCCTCTGGGAAAACTATGACCAGGGCCCTGCTTTATCTTGAGTGCCTGCCTGCCTTCCTGCAGTTTGCTTTCAATGCAAATTGGTCACTCATACATAACATGTTACTACTGTTATGATTAGTTGCGATGCTTTTAGAAAATTAACCCTCAGGTGCTCACTGCTTGAATCTATGTTGAGTGATTAAAGTGGATTGGAGAATTAGTTCTTTTTAGATCATTTACCTACATAGAAAAAGGAAGGCCTTACACAGGTCTCAGGTGATGATCACTTACTGGCAGTAAGTAGCTGCAAAGCATTTCCTGAGTGTGTAATATAATGGTAGGCGTAATGTTACCTACTTTACCTGGATTATCTCATTTCATGCTCAAAATGGCCCTAGAAGTAGAGACTGTTATTATCTTCATTTTACACACAGCAACTGAAAGTTAAATGACTTGTCCAGGGTCACTCAGACACTTGTTCAAGGTCAGTTGGTGGCCTGTCTATAAGAACCTAAATAGTTTGATTCAGAACCCATGCTTTTAATCCTTGCTGCATAATTTGAAATAGTTTCTTTCAGAAACTATTATAGTCATCTTGAACTTGTACTGGGAGGAAGTCATACCTCAATGTTAAGGACCATGATGTCTAGATTACTTTAAGATCAGATCTGCTAACAACAAAGTCTCTGCCCTTAGCTACACAAATGTATCACTTCTCACATTGTATGTTGTGCATTCATTTATAGTATTTTAATAGTACTTGAATAGATGTCACCTACATTTTCCACCCACATTTTTGTTTTGTTTTTTTGTTGTCATTGTTATTAGTTAAATTTGGAGGTAAGTGCTAGCATAGATGGGAAGGGGAGAAACATGACCCCTTCCATGTTACCAATTATAAAGCCCTTCTGTGTTTCATAATATAAAGTCCTAGTGGATATGGTGAGGACATATGTGCAATATATCTGTGAAAAATGTGCTCAAATATGCGTGTAAATAAGTGAATTATTTTGTTCTGTGTTTATAAGCAGAATAAGAAAGATGGAAACTGACAAGGTACAAGCCCCAGCACCATCTCATGGAGAGTCACCACAGCCAGGCTCTACACCTTGAGTGTGGCTTCCACTGGTGGCACTTGGTGTTGGAGCATTACAACATGGATGGGGTGTGGTGATGTGCTTGCTATTAAACAGCTGTGTTGCTCACCAGATGTTTGGCCTGTAACAATTAGAGGTGGATGAAATTGGATACCAAGCATCATGGGTAACCTTGATAGTTTACAACAGCTTCCATATGTATTATTTTATTTATTGCACTTCTGTAAGGTCAGGCAGAGGAGCTATTCCTCTCTTGTAATAGGTGAGGAAATAGGTATTCTGAGCCAGTTAATTGACTTGCCCATGGTCACACCCAGTAAATGATAAATCTGTGCCTCGAAATACAGTCTTTTGTGTCCCGACCCAAGGGGTTTTCCTGCTTTACTGTGTATTTCATAATGTAAGGGATTGATTCACATCCCAGCAGCAGCTGTTTCTTCAGACCTGCTTCTACAGCTTGTTTCTTTAGTATTTTGTAGTAGTATTTTGATGCTTCTCATCACTTTCTGTGTGACTGGAGGTCTGGGGTCAGAGCACTTCAAATTTTGATCAAGAAGGGCCTAAACCTATTTTCTCTAGCATTAGATGGATAGAAAGTGGCAAGCCCTTATATAGAATCCTTGTCTGGAATTTGTCATCAAAGGTTCTTTAATGTGGAAAGAGAGCTCTTTCTACCTGAAAGTGGGGGAGAGGTTTCATTTTGGCTTTTAAAAGAGCAGAGGATGCAGAACATGCTTCGGCTGTGCTTTGTACTGGGTCTGTTTAAGGCAGTCAAAATCTCTCGCCCAGAGAAAACTCTAACTTCTGCTTCGACCTTGGTGACTTTAGGGGTTGCTTTGGAGTCTGATGATAGTGTCTCATTCTGGAGCTTTTCTACCCCCAAGAATTTGTTCATTGTCTGAGATCAAGGCCCCTGTTGGTCCTCTTCATTGTTGTGGCCTCGGCACTCATGAGGCAGTCCAGTAATTGAGGGATAAATGAAAGAATGTTGTTTTTCTTTTTCTTGGATCAATACTGCAATTAATTTGTGGATGTAAAAGGGGCCACGTTCCAAACCTGACAAGCTCAAGGGAGGCCTGCATGGTGGCCTTGTAAACTCAGAGACCTGAAGTTACCACACGGGATGGTCTGAAATTAAACTTTCTAACTAAAAGCAGTTCATGATGGGTAGTCTCATCCTAGGGAGGTATTTTTCTCTAGCAAAAGTCAATGCTTACCTTAATCGAGCCTGTCTGTTGTCTTTGGCATCTACAATATAGTACCTGATAACATACCTTCAAAATATAATGGTCATCTTCTTTTCCTGCCCCCCTTAGGGCAGGTATCCCACCAGAGCAGAAACCAACACCCCCTCATTATTATCATGTTAATTAACTTTTAAAAGAAGTTTCAGCATATACACTTTTACTTTTTACCCAGTTCCAGAGATTTCCCCGCTTTGCCTTTTCCCACTTCCCTAATCTATTACCAATCAATTTTATATAACCCCCTTATATAAATAGTAGTAAAACCACCATTCTGGAGCACTGTCTCAATCCCTTGAGACTTTGCTTCCCGGCAATTGTCAACACTTTGGCTCAAATAAACTCATAGAAACTCTTACAGGTTTAGAAGTTTCTTACAATAACAGTTAAAATGTCTGCTTTTGTTTCACCTCTAAATATGGATATAGTTCTTCAGATTTTGGCCCTTTTTCAGCCCGTGACTCTTCATTTTATCACATCGTTTTGCATACTTGGGTGCCAGTGCACTGACTCATGCCTATATCCTGTGGTCAGTTGGGGAGGAAGCCTTGGATATCAACTAATTAGATCCTATCACATTTGTGTCTACATTTGTCCTCACAAATTTTAGGAGAAAGAATAGACCTTATTCTAGACTGTACAGATGAGCAGCACAAGCAGAGTGAAGTCTTCCCTGGAGAACCTTTTGTGTCTGGTCAAAGGCCCTTGTTTGATTGTTCCTGCAATCATTTATCTTATTTTACAGACTTTGAACCAGGGTTTCTTAACCTCAGCACTGTTGGTATTTTGGGTTGGGTAATTGTTTATTGTGGGTGGTGATGTATATACTGTTAGGATGATGAGCAGCATCCTCTGGATGCCGGAAGCATTCTTCCCCTCCCAGTTTTGACCACACAAAATATCTCCAGGTTGCTCAAAGGTCTCCTGGGAGATAATATCTCTGCTGGTTGAAAACCCCTGGTGGAAACCTTACTAGGTTTCTTTTTTTCTAGATACTACCTCTGCCAACTGATAACTGACTTCTCATTTATTTCTTTTTTTTCTCATTGTCATTCACTCTCTCAACCTACTCCTTTTCCCCCTGAGAAAATCCATTTGCTTAGATTGAAGGAATTACTATATGTAGTTCTTTCTGAGAGCAAAATTTAGAATCAAAGCTATTTCAAAGTGCTCAATGATTATCAAAAGTCTCAAGAACCACAACAATCCCCAGAAAGTAAAAATAGTAAGTGTGTTTACTTCTATTTAGCAAAGGAAAACCATCCTTTTGAAGGAAGAGTAAATTTTCTTCAACATTCTGAGGAAATTATAATTTGTCTTACTTTCCACTTTTTCTTTTCTCTTGTTTTCTAATGCTCTGTGGGTCAAATAAGTTTGCAAATATGATGTATATGTTTGCTCGCTTATAGTTTGCATTGGCTGTGGGGGACAGGCTGTAAACAGGCAGGGTCCTTATAACCTAAGGCTTAGTTTTAAGACTAAGCCTTTCCCACCCTTTTAATACTAAGATCTTCTCAACACTAAGCTATTCCCCACACCTTTGACTGTTGCATGATGTGGGGTGGTATACTCTCATGAGGAATCCCATTATGCCTTACATAAGTGACTTTATATCAGATACTTCCTTATCTGTATACTGGCTTAAAGGCTTAATTTGTACACTATAAAACAAGGGAGACCAGTTTTTTTCTCAGTTCCTAAAATTAGTATTGCAGAGGAGAAGCAGCCAAGATGGCGGAGTGCTGAAGGAGAAGCCAGTTTGTGCAGAATTTGTGCAGAGAGAAGGAGATGGGGAACAGAGGTGAATAAGGCTGGTGGGGCCTTTGATTCTAGGAATACTCAGATGAGTCAGTGGCTTTGGGAGCCCTGAATAGAAAGGGAAGTGTTTCCCCACTGTGTGTATTTCTTGCTTGCTGGGTGCAGGCTAGAATTAAAGGTAATGGCCCACCAGTTCTTGGCTTCGTTGTTTCATTACTGTCTGTCCGAATCAAATGCGAACCTGCATGGACCAGCCAGCATTGATGGTGGCCGTGGCTACTGGCTTTACAGGCTCCCTTTCCAAAACTTGACCCTTATCCATTATTTTCCCTCTATAAATCAAAACATTTTACTTAGTCCTACTTTATAAGGAGTTTTATATGTATTGGGTCTGAGCTAATTTTTAGGAGAGCAAGATGGTCAAACTTTTTTCTATTTTGATATGAAGTTTCTATATTTTTTAATTTAATTTGTCAGATACAGTTGACATAGAATAAGTACTGTATTAGTTTCAAGTAAACAACATAGTGATTAAACATTTATATGACTTTCTAAAGCCAGTAGCCGCGGCCACCATCACAGCTGCCTCCTGCCGTTGCTGGCTCTCCACAACATCCAGGGCAATCTGCAACTCACGAACCTGTGATTCCTCCTCCAGTGGCTGCTCCATTTCCAAGTGAATCTTGCAAACCTGGTCAGCCTCCTCTGGTGCTTGCTTCAGCTCCAGGGTCAGCCTTCTCCCACGTTTGCTCCAGCTCCTTCCACTGCTCGGCCTGCAGGTCCTGAGCAGCCTCTTCCGTGTGTGCTGTACTTTACTTCCCTATGATTCTTTTTATAACTGACAATTTGTAGCTCTCGGTTTCCTTACACATGGCTGTAAAAGTCAGCCATCCTACAGTCCCCAGAAGGACAACCATAGGGAACCATAACAGCAGCCAGTCCTCTACTCCACCGCTCAAAGGTGGTGGTGGTGGCTTGATGCCGATCTGTATCGAATCCTGCCACAGACTACGCCAGATGTAAAGCCAATGGCCAAGGCCACCACCAGAGCCACCTGGATCATGCATGTTCGCATTAGATTCGGACAGTCGGTAATGAAACAACGGAGCCAAGAACTGGTGAGCCATCAGTTTTAATCCTAGCTTGCACGTGGTGAGCAAGTAAAAACACACACTGGGCTCCAAAACCCACTCATTCAGTGCTCACAAAGCTACTGACTTATCCAAATTTCCTAGAATCAAAGGTTCCTAGTTCACCAGACTTATTCACCTCTGTTCCCCATCTCCTTCTCCAGCACAAACTCTGCTCAAACTGGCTTCTTCCTCAGCACTCTGCCATCTTGGCTGCTTCTCTTGGCCTCCATATGGCCTTACTCTGCTTTCCTCTCTAATACTAACCTCAGGAACCGAGAGAGAGCAAGCTCCCAGTATGCCCCACTTTATAGTGTAGAAATCCAAACCTTTAGTCCAATCTACAAACAAGGAAGTCTCTGATACAAAGTCACTTATCTGAGACATAATGGGAGGATTCCTTATGAGAATGCACCAACCCACATCATCCAATCAGTCAAGGGTGTGGGGAAAAGCTTACTCTTAAAACTTGCACGTGGGCAGCACCATCTTTAACAAAGTGAGCATAATATATTTTATCTGCCCAACAGACTTACAAAGTGATCACCCAGAGAAGTGTAATAGCCATCACAACATGCATAGTAATTGCAATATTATTGATTATGATTATATTCCCTATGCTGTACTTTACTTCCCTATGATTCTTTTTATAACTGGCAATTTGTATCTCTTAATCCTGTACCCTTCTCACCCCTGCCCCAGATGTGGAACATATATCTGATGATCAATAAGGTTTATTTGTAATTGGAAATAATTCACTGTATTATTCCTCGTAGCATTTCTGTTTTGTTAAAAGCAAAACTCTCTAACTTAAATAAGTGTCATGGATTGTACTACAATGAAATAAAGAATTTTCAGCAGGTGGGTAAGATAGACATAAGAGGCTTCCTTGTACCGCATAAGTCATGTCTCCAAGACAACCACTTTTTCTGGGTTTTTTTGTTTGTTTTGTTTTGTTTTTTACAAAGACAGAAAGAGAGTCAGAAAGAAGGATAGATAGGGACAAACAGACAGGAATGGAGAGAGATGAGAAGCATCAATCATCAGTTTTTCGTTGCGAGACCTTAGTTGTTTATTGATTGCTTTCTCATATGTGCCTTGACTGCAGGCTTCAGCAGACCGAGTAACCCCTTGCTCAAGCCAGTGACCTTGGGTCCAAGCTGGTGAGCTTTGCTCAAACCAGATGAGCGTGCACTCAAGCTGGTGACCTCGGGGTCTTGAACCTGGGTCCTCCGCATCCCAGTCCGACGCTCTATCTGCTGCGCCACCACCTGGTCAGGCTCAACTACTTTTTCTATATCGTGTGTGTTGGTCAAATAAGTTTGTGAATATGATATATATGTTTGCTCACTTATAGTTTGTATTGGGTATGGGAGATGGGCTGTAAGCAGGCCGGGTCATTATAGCCCAAGGCTTAGTTTTAAGACTAAACCTTTCCCACCCTTTTTGATGTAGGGTGGTGCACTCTCATGAGAAATCCCATTATGCCTCAGATGAGTGACTTTGTATAAGAAACTTCCTTATTTATATATTGGATTAAAGATTTTGATATCTACACTCTAAAGTGGGGCAGACCAGGAGCGTGCTCTATCTCGGTTCCTGAGATTAACATTAGAGAGGAGAGCATAGAAAAGCCACGTGGAGGAGGCCAGGAGAAGCAGCCAAGATGGCAGAGTGCTGAGGGAGAAGCCAGTTTGAGCAGAGTTTGTGCTGAAGAAGGAGATGGGGAACAGAGATGAATAAGTCTGGTGAGCTAGAAACCTTTGACTTTAGGAAGCCCAGATAAGTCAATGGCTTTGTGAGCACTGAACAAGTGGGTTTTGGAGCCCAGTGTGTGTTTTTACTTGCCTGCCGGGTGCAAGCTAGAATTAAAGATGATGACCCACAGTGTGTGTTGGGCATATAAAATATAATATGTTCACTTTGTTAAAGATGGCGTTGCCCACATGGAAGCCCATCACCCAGGTGATATTATTTGTCCTTATGCTTGGGATGGGTGTGGGGGAAAGACTGTAATGTAAGCAGGTTGGGTCATTATAGCCTGGGACTTGTTTTTAGGAGTAAGCTTTTCCCCAGACCCTTGACTGATTGGATGATGTGGGGTGGTGTACTCTCCTGAGGAATCCCATTATGTCTCAGGTGGGTGACTTTGTATCGGAGACTTCCTTGTCTGTAGATTGGATTAAGGGTTTGGATTTCTACTATAAAGTGGGGCAGGCTGGGAGCTTGCTCTCTCTTGGTTCCTGAGTTATTAGAGAGGAGAGCAGATTAAGGCCACATGGAGGCCAGGAGAAGCAGCCAACATGGCAGAGTGCTGAGGAAGAAGTCAGTTTGAGCAGAGTTTGTGCAGGAGGAGATGGGGAACAGAGGTGAATAAGTCTGGTGAGCTAGAAACCTTTGATTCTAGGAAACTCGGATAAGTCAGTAGCTTTGTGAGCACTGAATGTGTGGGTTTTAGAGCCCAGTGTGTGTTTTTGCTTACCCGCTGGGTGCAAGCTAGAATTAAAGCTGATGGCTCACCAGTTCTTGGCTCCATTTTTTCATTACTGACTGTTCAAATCTAATGTGAACCTGCACGGGTCAGGCAGCTGTGATTGTGGCTGCGACTACTGGCTTTACAGTATGGAAAGCCAGTATCCAGGGTCACCATCACAGCCGCCTGGCCCATGCAGGTTTGCATTAGATTCGGCAGTCGGTAATGAAATGGTGAAGTCGGAGGATGGTGGGCCATCAGCTTTAATCCTAGTTTGCACCCTGCGGGCAAGTAAAAACACACACTGGGCTCCCAAACTCACTCATTCAGTGCTCACAAAGCTACTGACTTATCTGAGTTTTCTAGCATCAAAGGTTTCTAGCTCACCAGATTATTCACCTCTGTTTCCCATCTCCTTCTCTCTGCACAAACTGGCTTCTTCCTCAGCACTCCACCATCTTGGCTGCTTCTCCTCTCCTCCACGTGGCCTTAATCTGCTCTCCTCTTTAATGCTAACCTCAGGAACCGAGAGCGAGCAAGCTCCCGGTCTGCCCCACTTTATAGTGTAGAAATCCAAACCTTTAATTCAATATACAAACCGGTCAAAAGTGCACCATGACTTTACGGACACACTGTAGAGTGTTTCACTTTCTTGCCATATTGGTAGCTTCTTATAGTCTTCCCCTATTGGATATAATCATTTCTTATTACACTGATTTTGTTGTTTTTGGTATTAATGTGGTTTCTCCGTATTCCTGGGCTATGAGTGGACAAGGATATTGTGCAAAGGAACATGTTGTGCATTGATGCAAGCTGCTGGGAGACAGAAACTAGTTTGAAAAACTTTGTGTAAATTCTGTGGGAGGTTTGTTAAAGGATGGTTCAGTAGTTCTGGTTGTAGGAAAATTAATTTATTTTAAAGATTTCAATAATTTTAGAAAAGACAGCTGGGAAAAATTTATACATGGCAGAGATGAAGACACTAAAAAGAGGAAGATTGGGGGAAGATTAGAGAGACTGTAAAAAATGTTTGATGCCTCACATGTAAGAGGAGAGCTATGAGGATTTATTTATTATCTGTAAGAAGAGTATACTAGCTTTCTCTCTCCAAGTCTAGTACTCTGTTATTACTTGATGACATACATTCTTGAGAACTTGGGAAAGCAGCAGTGTTTGCTATTTAATACAAAAATTGCAACAGGAGGACTTGACTCTCTTACATTTGCAGTGAACTTCCCGTAACAGAGAAACAACTGTAAAGTGTATTAGTTGCTTTAGACAAAGACATGGTCACACTTCTCTCCTTTTCTTTCTTCCTTTTGTGCTTGAGTACATTCTGTGTTCATAGACTTAAGACTCACATGAATCTGATTTAACATTCAAAAGTGAAATTTTTTACTTAAAAATATTTCATGGGATCAATTTGGTTTCTTTCTGGATGTTATAAACTACTATATGATAATATAGCCCAGTTTTGGGTACCACTATTCTGTTTTTATTATTTCCAAAATTGGTCTTAGATTGTAGACACCCTGAGTAGGAATTTAGAACAGGGACAGAGTTCATTGCCCTGAGGCAAAGGCCACAGTGGCTTTATGGACAAAAGTACTAAATGCAGTATTCATTGCAAAATGCAGCACAATAGGGATAGAATTAGCAATTCTGATCCATTAATAGGTGGGGACATTTGAGCTACTTTGCTTGCCCTTTAATCTGCTCTAAAGAAATTTCCCTTCCTGACTTCCTCATTGTAAGACCAGTAGTGACTGCCTGCCATAGTGGTCATTCACATGCAGGTTCTCATTGAATTCGGCCATATGGTAAAAAAAAAAAAAACAGTGGAGCCAAAAAATGGTGGGCCATACTTTTATTAAAGTCTCGCACCAGCTGACGAGCAAACACACAGAACTCCCAAAGTCACTGATACATTCTCCGGTTACACAACCAGGAGAATCTTCTCCGGTTTCTCTCTAGAATCAAAGGCCTCACCAGTCTTAGTAGGGCTTCCAAAGCCCCTCACCTCTTGTTCCCCATCTGCACACCTTTTCTTTGCCTGCCAACATGGCTTCTCCTTCAGCACTCTGCATTCTCACCTCTCTCACTCTGCAAACATGGCTTCTTTCTGCCTCTTCTTCTTCTTTCTCTTTTCATAACTTTCTGGCGCAAAAACCTCTCCTCTAGCAAACATTAGCAAAAACAATGGCCCCTCCCAAGCAGGGATGTAATTTGCAATTTCACAAACCCACATATACCTGGCACTGTTCAGCCCCCAATGCAAATAATAAGAGAGCAAACATGAAAATTGGATTTTACAAACTTTTTGACCGATACTCATTTTCATCCCTATTTTTATTTGTGTATCAATAAATACCTGTAAGAACTGGGGGACAGGGCCACCTCATCAAACCTTTTTAGGGGATTGTGAGGTGGTGTCCTCTCGGTCCCTCAGTGCATGCCATATGATCTCCAAGAAGTTATTGTCTCTGTGACTAGCGGTGCCCTGTGTTAGGAAGGGGAACCAAACGACAAGTCGTGAATATAAGGTATTTTTCCACGCTGAGGAAGAAGGAAGAGTGTAGCCATGAAGTGTGGAATAGCAAAAGCTTTATTGAGTACAGCACTTCCCGGATGATATTCTCAGGTCCCAGGGACAGAGGCCAGAGAAGTCACATGGACGAAATCATGTGGGGGATATTTATAGGGTTGGGAGGGTGAAGGTGAGTTGATATGACATGGTGAAATCTCACTGGCTGATGGACAGTTGCTCTTTTCCAAAGTACTCCTGGGAAGTTTCTTTTGGTATGCATGGGTGTGGGCAGCTCTAGCCAAAGTTCCCGGGTCTGGTTCGTCACGTGACCTTTCCCCTTGCCTACCAACCTTACAGTGAAAGTCTCCCAAAGCCTGGCAAAGGAAAGGATGCCCATCACGTCTTGGTTGGTGGGACACAGATGATGGAAGAATAGACTGCGGACATCTGTGGCGAGGTCAAATAGGTTTCAGACAAGGAGACTCCCCATTCCTTTCCTCTGACCACCATGGGGAATTCCCTGACCTTGGAGCAGCACAACCATAAGCTCCAGCTTCATGGCCTCCTCCGCCATACGGGGTGTAGGGTCACCGATATGCAACTCACAAAGCTGCTTATTGTAGTCTGTCAACAGTATCCTTAGTATCCAAAAGAAGGGAGCCTAGACATTGAAGAATCTGAGCGAATGGGGCACTGGCTCTGCAACTTATTAGGGCCAGTGATTGTACAATATCTAACAAGATAGTGTAAAGCCAGTAGCTGCGGCCACCATCACAGCCGCCTGGTCCATGCAAGTTCACATTTGATTTGGACAGATAGTAATGAAACAACAGAGCAAACAACTGGTGGGCCATTAGCTTTAATCCTAGCTTGCACCCGGCGGGCAAGAAATACACAGAGTGAGAAAACACTTCCCTTTCCATTCAGGGCTCCCAAAGCCACTGACTTATCTGAGTATTCCTAGAATCAAAGGTTTCTACCTCACCAGCCTTATTCACCTCTGTTCCCAATCTCCTTCTTTCTGCACAAATTCTGCACAAACTGGCTTCTCCTTCAGCATTCCGCCATCTTGACTGCTTCTCCTCTGCAATACTAATTTCAGGAACTGAAAGAGAGAGCACCTGCTCTCTCTTATTTTATAGTGTAGAAATTAAAGCTTTCAAGCCAGTATACAAATAAGAAAATCTCTGATACAAAGTCACTTATCTGAGGCATAAATGGGATTCCTCATAACAGTGTGCCACCCCACATCATGCAACAGTCAAAGGTGTGGGGAAAAGCTTAGTGTTGTGAAGATCTTAGTATTAAAAGGGTGAAAAAGGCTGTCTTAAAATTAAGTCTTAGGTTATAAGAACCCTGCCTGCTTACAGCCTGTCCCCCACACCCAATGCAAACTATAAGCTAGCAAACATATACATCATATTTGCAAACTTATTTGACCTACACATGGTAGATTGGCTTTACATCTGATTCAGGGCAGAAACCACCAGGTTTCCCTTCCTGATGAGCCCCACCCTCATGGGCGACTTCCATATGAGAAAGTAAGGTGAAAATTGTTTAAGGAAAGACTTAGACAAAGATGGAGAATTTGTTCAGTCTTTCCCCATATTAACAATGCCAGGGCAGCCTGTTAGAAATGAGAGTCTCCCTTTCCTGGTCTTTAAGGAATTCAGGAAAAGTATTATTGAAAATGGGGTACAAAGCACATTTACAAAGGGAATGATTGAGTCAATGGGCACAGGATATGAAATAACCCCACAAGACCGGAGGGGCTTAGTGAAAGCTGTGACCACCACTGCTCCATATAGTGTCTGGCTAGAGGAATACCAGGATACAACTCAGACTCAAGCTTTAGAGAATCTGAATGCAGGAGTTTCAATTGGTGTTGACATGCTCAGAGGAACCTGGGTTTATGTTACTCTGCAGTCGCAGACCCACATGAACTGCACTGCTATTTCTCAGGTTTTATGGAGGATTTTAAGGCATGGGTTTAGATTCCGGACACCAAGGCTCCCATGGGCTCTTTTGCAAACATCTATCATAGACCTAATGAAACCTATATTGATTTCATTAAGTGCCTGCAAATTGCCATCTCACAACAGGTGGAACAAGCAGCAAAGGTGCTGACCCTACAATTGGCTTATGGGACCGCAAATGCTGATTGCCAAAAGATATTGGCTCCTCTTATGGGGCAGCACCCTAATATAGCAGAAATGATTAGAGCATGTCAAAATGTAGGTATCAAATTACATTGAGCCTAGGTACTTGCTGCCATATTGAGGCCACAAACTTGTAAGTGTGGCAAGGAAGGACATTTTCAGAAATATCGCAGGCAACTGAATAGCTTCACTTTTGTGTGTGCCCTGAGAGGCTAATTAAAGCTCAATCTGAAAATTCCATATAAAGTTCCAGCAAAGCAGATTGTAAAAAGCCAATATGATCAATTGGTGTTTATGCTAATTACCAGGCCAAGTTAAAACTGGACTTAATATTGTAACTAGGTTATCAGTTTAGGATAGCCAAGATGTGGCTCTTTTGAGGCTTAAATTAAGTTCTTGCAAGCAAAAATTGGAAATGCCAGCTTTAATATTGAACTAAGTAAGGTATTTGCATTTCTGTATTTAAATATCCTGGTCATTATTATCTTAAAATTGAAATATTGTAAGGATAACTCATTTAAACTTAAACAGAATGAAATTTTGGATCCTAAACTTGTTTCTTTGTTTTGTACTCTAAGGTCTTGCCATATTAATTGCTGTGCCCTGTGTTCATTGTCTTCAGAGTTGAGGGCCAAGTAGCACTCTGCTATTAGGTTTAATCAGTTTTATTTCTGTGTCATGCCTGTGTCTCTGTACTGCAATTATCTTGTTTTTATGTCAAATTGTTCTCAGGTCTGTGAAATAGGGGGAGTCAGTTTCAGTTTGAGAGCTCTAATCTGTCTGTCTGTCTGTCTGTCTGAAATTTTTACTGTTCTCTGTGTACTAGAAATCCTCTGCCTCCACCACTTGGGCTTTGTCACACCAAAATCTTGTAAAGGTCATTTACAGTACTGGTTAATGTGAATAAGGTTTAAAGACTAGTGTCTCAGTCCCTCCTTTGAGAGGATTTGTTTTATAAATACCTTTTGTTTGAACTTTGCCTTTATTTAGAATTTGGTTATTATGTTGTATACCAGCTTTATTTTGTTCATATTAAAGATTCTCTGAGGAAAAAAATAAATTAATAATTCAAATTGGGGAAAGGATCTCACTCCCCTTTTCAGAGAGTAAAACTCAGAAAAAAAGGAAGAAAAAAAAGAGAAACCAGGTCATTTAAATATCTTAAAGCCTTCTGGAGACCTGGGAACAATAGAAGCATTAATAACTCTCAAGACCCTGTGCAGGCTGTAAAAATGAGAGGGTCATACCACGACCTCAATGTAAAGGGGAAAAAAGAAGGAGGGTACTTTTAAAATTCAAGCAGCTCAGAAGCTCATCCCCTCTCTTTTCTTCAGTCAACCTGGAAGGCTGCCAAGGACAAATAAAGAGTCTTGCCTTCTCTGCAATTATTAATAATACTGTAAAATATAAAACTATTCCAAATGTTTTTTTTTATTTAACCAGGTGATCTACAAAAGCATTTGATATTACTACTAGCTTAATTTAATTAATGTCTTTTAAAGTTCTTAACAGGGAATATGTTTGTTTTGCCTTGGTTTACAACAGGTTCCTGTTATCTCTTTTGAAAATACAAGGTTGATTGTCAGTAAAAGTACCTGTTTCTAAAGGTCATGAAATATATTCATAAAAGTACCAATCTAAAATTGCTAATTACTTAGTCCTTACTGAAAGTTAAGGTTTTTGGAAATTGAGAATTCTGATTAATTGGAAAGAAATTGTACGATTTTAATGATAGAAGGTATGAGTTATGGAGGTACTTTTTATTTTCTTTTTGTATTTTTCCAAAGTGAGAAGTGGCTGGGGGAGGGGGGGAGGGCACACGGACTCCCGCATGTGCCTGACCAGGATCCACCCAGCATGCCCAGCAGGGGGCAATGCTCAGCCCATCTGGGTCATTGCTCCGCTAGCACCAGAGCCATTCTAATTCTAGCGCCTGAGATGGAGGAGCCATCCTCAGCGCCCAGGTCAACTTTGCTCCATGAAGCCTTGGCTGCGGGAAGGAAAGAGAGAGACAGAGAGAAAGGAGAGGGGGAAGGGTGGAGAAGCAGAAGGGCACTTCTCCTATGTGCCCTGGTCAGGAATTGAACCTAGGACTTCCACATGTTTAACTGACGCTCTACTGCTGAGCTAACTGGCCAGGGCCTGGAGGTAATTTAAAAAAAAAATAGAAAAGAACTTTGGGACATTCTTGAGGACCTCAGAAGCTTGAGGAATTTGCCCCAATTTATAGGTATTACAGAAAAAGCCAATGGCCTTCTTAAGCACCAACTGTAGAACCAAAAAAAAAGGAGAGTCAGGAGGAGAGACTCACTCCACAAGAACAATTGTATAAGGCTCTTTTTACTTTTAATTTTTTGAATATTTTCTCCTGTGGATGTACTGTAGCTGACAGGCATTTTATACCAGCCAAGCAATGGCCTGTACACCTCTCGTGTTGTACCAGTATATATTAGCTGGCTCCGAGTGGCAGAGTCTGGTAGAATATGTAACCTGGGGACAAGGTTATGTTGCAATTTTGTTATCAACAGGTCCTCTTTGGATACCAGCGAGGGATGTGAAGCCTTATCATGAGTTAGCATCAGCCCTTAGGAAGCAGCCCAGTCCAGAGATCCAGAAGCTGATAGTGAATCCAAAAAGAGGAGGACATCTAATTTGCTCCCAAGCACTCAGGGAGAGCCTGACATCCCTTAGGGTGCTTTGAAGCATCTAACACAGTGGTTCTTAACCTTTTTTGAGGTACCGAACCCACCAGTTTCATATGCACATTCACCGAACCCTTCTTTAGTGATAAATAAAATATGATTTTTTTTTTCCAAATTTAGTTTTGCCGGTGCGAGACTAGAGTTCCTCAACTTGGCATTGCATATCATACAGATAGGACGCTGACTCCCATCCCCTTCCGTGATACATGTAAATCCATGTTGTACATATTCGTCAGACCACTTTCTTTTTTTGCTCGACATATTTAGTATGGATTAAAATATTAAGAAAGAAACCACATGACATACAACTACGACAGCTGTTGACTACTGCGCACACTAAATTCCCCGCAGCACTGGTTGGCCAAGCAGTGTAACGTGATCCTATGCAGCTAGTGATGGCCAAGCGGGCGTGACATCACTACTTTACACAAGTGTGTCTTTACCTCCGAGGCAGAGGCTTCTCCGAACCCCTGAGACCGACTCATCGAACCCCTAGAGTTCGATAGAACCCAGGTTAAGAACCACTTATCTAACCTAGCCAGGCATGCTGAAGAAGTTTTGAAAAATACAGGCATACCTGTGACCCATGAAAACCTGTTTCCCTCTAGGCTTGCCCTTCACCTTCCACTGCAACCACCGCCACCTTTAGAAAAATGTCCTCCTGAACCTGTTGAAGATTTGAACCCTGTAAAGCCAGTAGTCACGGCCACAATCACAGCCGCCTGGCTCATGCAGGTTCGCATTAGATTCGAACGGTAATGAAACAATGGAGCCCAAAACTGGTGAGCCATCAGCTTTAACCCTAGCTTGCACCCGGCGGGCAAGTAAAAACACACACTGGGCTCTAAAACCCACTCATTCAGTGCTCACAAAGCTACTGACTTACCGAGTTTCCTAGAATCAAAGGTTTCTAGCTCAACAGCCTTATTCACCTCTGTTTCCCATCTCCTTCTTTCTACACAAACTCTGCACAAACTGGTTTCTCTTTTAACTTCCACTGTCTTGGTTGCTTCTCTGGTCTCCATGTGGCCTTACTCTGTTCTCCTACAGCATGGGCTCCTCCTAGCATGCAATTACTCTTCTCTCGAACAACGTGATCTCTCTTCCTTTTAAAACTTTTTCATGAAAGCCCTCCCCCAGCACACATTAATATAATCACGCCCATCCCAAGCAATCACCTGGGTGACAGGCTTCCACGTGGGCAGCGCCATCTTTAACAAAGTGAGCATAACATATTTTATCTGCCCAACAAACGCCTATTACACAGCTCAAATAAAAAAGGGGGAGATGTAGAGGCCCTGAATAGGAACTTAGAACAGGGACAGAGTTCAGTGCCTGAGGCAAAGGCCACAGTGGATCCATGGACAAAAGTACTGGACACAGTACTGTGCTGAACACAGCACAATAAAGGTAAAATTAGCAGTTCTGGTTAATCAATAGGTGGGTATATTTGAGCTACTTTGCCTGCCCTTTAATCTGCTTTAAAGAAATTCCACTTCCTGACTTCCTCATTCTCTTCTCTGCTTCCTGACTTCCTCATTCTTATCCCTGATTCCATTTGTGTGTATCAGTAAATACCTGTAAGGACTAGGAGTCAGGGCCATCTCATGAAACCTGTATAGGGGATTGTGAGGTGGTCTTCTCTAGGTCCCTCAGTGCATGACCTGTGGTCTCTGAGTAGTCATTGTCTCCACTATATGGGATTATCTTTAGGAACTTGTCAACAGAACTAGTATAGATGCAGTCAAAATAGGGCAATCACATTAGAATATACCACTAAAAAGCAAAATTCTTCAACAAGCCTTTATTAAGTGCCCACAATAGGCGAGTCATTTTGCTACTATGTGCTGGGGCTATTAAAAAGGAAACAATCAAACAAACACAGCAGCAACCATTTCCAAATTATAGTTTGCCTTTTTCAGTTTGCAAAATCATGGTGATTAGAATGGAGTGGGTACACAATACCAGAGACCCACAGGCTTGGAATACAAATGGCATGTGAGGGCCCTTTGCTCCAGATATCTCTTCACCTGGGGTCAGCTGCAAAAGTTACTGAAGGCAGGAGGAGAAGCAGAAAATGGTACCTTGGTGTGGGGGAGTAGCCTAGAATGCTTTTGATTTCCTTTTATGCTGTTCTGGATAGATTCTTGGAACACCTTGCCCTATGTAAGTTTTTTTTGGAAGATTGATTCTGGGTTCAAGTTACATCACCTAGAGTGTAAGGCCAAGGGCCGCCACCACCATCATGGCCATTCACATGCAGGTTTTCATTGAATTCGGGCAGACGGTAAAGAAACAGTGGAGTTGAAGGACGGTGGGTGTTGGGAAGATAAAATATATTATCCTCACTTTGTTAAAGATGGCGCTGCCCACATGGAATTCTGTTGCCCAGGTGATAATATTAGTTTCCCTTCTTGCTTAGGATGGGCGTGATTATATTAATGTGTGTGGGGGACAGGCTATAAGCAGGCAAAAATAGCCCAAGGCTTAGTTTTGAGACTAAGCTTTTGCCAACACCCTTTACTGATTGCATGATAAGGGGTGGTGCACTTTTATGAGAAATCCCATTTATGCCTCAGATAAGTGACTTTGTATCAGAGACTTCCTTGTTTGTATATTGGATTAAAGGTTTTAATTTCTACACTATAAAATGAGGCAGATCAGGAGCTTGCTCTTTCTCGGTTCCTGACATTAGAAAGAGCAGAGAAAGGCCATGTGGAGGAGGCCAGGAGAAGCAGCCAAGATGGCGGAATGCTGAAGGAGACGCCAGTTAGTGCAGAGTTTATGCAAAGAGAAAGAGATGGGGAGCAGAGATGAATAAGGCTGGTGAGGTAGAAACCTTTGATTGTAGGAAACTCTAAGTCAGTGGCTTTGGGAGCCCTGAATGAAAAGGAAAGTGTTTTCCCACTGTGTGTATTTCTTGCCCGCCAGGTGCAAGCTAGGATTAAACCTAATGGCCCACCAGTTCTTGGCTCCATTGTTTCATTACCGTCTGTCCGAATCAGATGTGAACTTGCATGGGCCAGGCGGCTGTGCTGGTGGCTGTGGCTACTGGCTTTACAGTGGGCCATTCTGTTTATTGGTGTCTCAACAAGACAGGCAAGCCGCAAGAAAAGCCAAGGGAGAAACAGAAAACCTGCTTTTCCCATGGAGGGCAAGAAAAAAGAAATCCTCCTCACCTCTCGGTGGGGGGGCAGAATCTCCCTTCCAGTAAACATTAGCAAGACAATGTTCCCTCCCAATCAGGAAGGCAACCTCCAACCTCACAGACCACTATAGGGTATCTGTTGTTACCCAGCCCTAGAATGCAAACTATAAGCAAGCAAACATATACATTACATTTACAAGCTTATTTGACCAACATAAAGGTAGGGTGGTTCTTGGATCTTTTCTTTGGGTTTGACAAAAAATCAGATGGCCATTCCAGAGCAGGCTCTACTTCCCTGGAGGGGCCCCTGACCTGGGTAGTTCACCTGCAGGCTTCCACTTTTGTGGATTCTTTAGACTGAACTTCAACCTCTCCACTCACCGTCACTGAAGTTCTGGGGGTTCTAAATGTCTCAAGGTTCAGAGACAGCCTCAGGATAGGAGGGTTAGAGGTAGGTTGTATATGATGGTTAATACAATCAATCCTTATTTGTGGGGGATAGTGTGTTCTAAGACACCCAGTGGATGCTAGAAACTGCAGATAGTACCGAACTACACTGCTCACAAAAATTAGGGGATATTTTATTGCTCCATATTCATTTTGAAATATCTCCTAATTTTTGTGAGCAATATATGTAGACTATGTTTTTTTCCTATACATACATACCTATGGTGAAGTTTAATTAATAAATCATGCAGAGTGAGGTCAACTAATAATAAAATAGAACAATTATAACAGCATACTATAATAAAAGTTATGTGAATGTGGCTTTATTAAGTAAAATAAGGTTTATTTTAACAAATGCACTGTGATACCGCTGCAGGGGCTCTGATAACCCGGAAGGCTGGTAAGTGACTGGTGGTTGGGGAGTGTACACAGCATGGATACGCTGGACAAAAGTATGATTCAAGTACCACATGGGACAGATGGGGACAGTGTGAGAGATTTCATCAGGCTTTGTATATATAACCTCACAGAATTTAAAACTTACAAATTGCTATTTCTGGAACTTTTCATTTACTATTTCCAGATCACGTTTGACTGTGGGTAACTGAAAGCATGGGAAGTGGAGCCATGGGAGAGTGGGGGGATGGCGGTAGTGAGGTGTCTAACTGCTCAGGAGACTGAGTTTCACTTCCGCTCGCAGTTCCCTCTGTGACTCTGGGCAAGTCACGCTTCTTCTCTGGGACTGTACTTGCATCTATAAAATAAGGAAACTGAACTCAATATTTTCTACAGTTGATCAAAGCAGAAATTTTCTATTATTATATGTCTTCTTGCTATTTCTCTTTTAAGTGTTTTCTCCTTCTAAGATTAGGATTGTTTCTGAAGCCATCTAATAAGACTATAGTGAAATGAATTTTGCTGGTAAAATTCTTTCTTTCCTTTAAAGAAGGTATCCTTTTTAGGATGAGAGTGAGTAGCCCTCTTCTGAATTAGATACCCCAATCAGTTTACTTTAAAGGATAAGGTATATTTTTCAGTTTGCCTATATAGCCTCATAGAACAGAGGCAGTGAAGCAGGAGAAAATAAATAGATGAATTATTGCTGCTACGTAAGCAGGCACCGTAATAGGGCCTCAGCGTTCCTGGCTGTGTTGCTGTTCATCTTCATCATTCCTGCCACAGCTACAGAGCACTGTCAAGTCACAGAGACCCCAGGTAACCTTCATTAGATACTATACCTGTGTGGAAATAAAAGAATAAAAATGGAGGGTGGTATCCAACCCCAGAAAAATGCAAAACTGGTTTGAGATGAAAACATCATGATGTCCAGAATGGTTTTGTGGAAGCGGCGTATTCTGACTGAATTTGTTGTCTGGCACACTATTTGTACAGGAAAAATAAAAGAGAAGTACACATTGCTGCTACCATCAAAGAAGCAATCCAGATCCGAAAAGTTGGAGTCTTTTTTCTTGCATTATCTCTCAGCTGCCAGTGACGTAACTGGTGGTTGCAGAACGTCTATTGTGGCGGCAGTGTTATCAGCAGGAAGAGAATAATGGTATCTCAGATCCCACGTGGAACACGTCTGACTGGCACGCGCCTCTCTGATTTTGATTTATAAAGCAAGAATGAAATTGTGAAGGGCATGTGGGTGTTACCCCACCTAACCTGTCATTTTGTGGCACTACATGCAATTGTATAACTTCTTTCAGTGAAGTTTTCTCCATCCCTCTTAATTTAGGACTTTTTAGAAAGAAAATTCCAGAGTTTATTCTGTTTAGAGAAGATCATGAAGGATTTTTTCTTTTTTCATTAAAGATGAGAATTTCCAGCAGGGTGGTTAAAAATGTTTTAAAATTCTAGATTAGAAATGTGGGAATGTCTTCTTGGGCTAAATACTCTTTAAAAAGTTACAATGATAGGACTCACAGGAACCAATTAAAATTAGGTCATTTGTATTTATTCTCCTCGCTTCATGGCAGTGTAAACCTTACATGTGATTTTTTTATTCTTTTTATTTCTTTACTTCCCATTTGAATTCCAAATAGTTATTAGTATTTAAAAATGGTAGTTCTCTTGGACTTAATGTAGTTGAAACCATTCCTGAGGGGCACCTTTTCTATCCCCTGATCACACTCACTGCCTTCCTCGGATGACTAAATTGGAAGTAGGGATATTTAAATAGGAATGTAGCATATGGTAATCATGAGTAATCCTTCTCTAATATTCTTTGCTGGAAACATCTGGAACATGACTAATAGTTTGGGAAATAGGACCTATGAGTAAAAGTTAACAGGAATTGAGAATTGTGTCATATGTAGATAAATAATGGTGATTTAAATACAAATCTGAAGTTCATGAGGAACAGTTGGAAGAAGGACAGCAAATGTCATTCATTCTTCTAACTACTAAAGAAGATCCTACAATACAGCGGGAGAAATTTGTGTGAGGAATAAAGGTAACTTGTAGGAAGGGTCCGGAGAAGACTGCACATTCTATAGTGCATTAGAAAAAGGACAAATAGTTAATTATGGAGTACTAGGACTTGGGACCCTAGAGAAAATTATTTCCAAGGTACATTGCACAGTTTTCCACTTATCAGTGAAGTGTTAAATATGATCCTATATTTTTAATATTTATATCACTTGTATCTATTATTCTGCAAAGGTGTGATGAGGGTCAGCTTTTCTTGGAAATAAATCTGAGGTACATAGAATTTGTTGTTTTAGAATACAAATTCCAGAAGTTCAAGACCCTTCTGGGTTCTCTATTGAGTATGTTGGAGATATTCTGGCGAGAAGCAAACTGCAGTAAGTTTATTATGAAAATATGTGACTAAGGAGTCATAATTTGATGTAGAGGAATTATGGGCAAAGAGAACTCATTGGTTTAAAAAATATCATTGGAAAGTGCATTTTTAAAATTTTGTTGTCAACCTTTCAATGCTGAAAATATGGCTCAAATTAAAATGTAGCAAAAACAATGTATTAGACACAATTTATATATATTTTTGAGAAAATGTTAAATATGCTGAAGATATTTCTTTCTTCAATGGCATTTTTTTTCTTTGTTTATTTCTTAGAATAATATTTCATGATGCATTCTTTTACTCCATAAACACCTGTTTGATTCCTCTATGCTTTCGTCTGGGGTTGAAATAAATTAAAACATTTAGGACTAGACAATGCTGTCAGACCCATAACGAAATCTAGCTTTATTTATGTGTGTTGAGAGGGTTTAGAGCGGTCTGAGCTGCTAACTGTGGTGTTAAACATTGTTTGGCACTCCCCTTAAATCCTTTGAAAAGAGCTAATTTTTTATGTCACGCAAAAGGATAGTGAAGTAGACATGGGGCTTACTCATATGTGGGATTATCCTATTACTACATAACCTGTGCAATTGTCAGAGCAAGTGGCAGCTGCGGGGTAAAGTAATACTGATCTGTTTCCTATGTGTAGAGTGAAGTCCAAGTGCTCCAGCTTCAGAAGTCTATGGGAAATCTTGATCCATGTGGATAGATTTCAGTGGTATAAATGTGCAACCAATGTACTGC
Source organism: Rhynchonycteris naso (assembly GCA_037038555.1). Taxonomy (NCBI): domain Eukaryota; kingdom Metazoa; phylum Chordata; class Mammalia; order Chiroptera; family Emballonuridae; genus Rhynchonycteris; species Rhynchonycteris naso. The sequence continues at coordinate 104,085,884 of CM072996.1, read as the reverse complement.
GGCATAAATGAGGTCATAGTATGAGAATGTGAGACCTGGATTATATCTCTGTATATATAACGCAAATTATTTTGGTTTAAAGGACTGGGCAATTTAATATTTCCTAATAGTCCGACTATTGTAGATGATGATTAGGACAAAATTTTTTAAATGGGAGTTTGTGACCAAAAATATCTGAACTGACTTCTCCCCTGGAGAAACAGTTACCGTGGCATTATGTAATCACTTACTTATGTTTGTATCAGGATGTTGTTAATTAACCACGTGGGAAGGGTCCAGTACCTCTCATTTAGCAAGACAACTGTCCATATAGAAAGAGCAAGCAAGGCCTAACAACTAGGAATTTTAAGGTCCAGCACACTAAGAAGGATGTGTAGAGATGTGCTAATTCATATCAGTAAGACCTGTAGCCAGAGCATCACCTGGGTGCTTGTTAGAAATGAAGAATCTGAGATACCACCCCTGATTCAAAACCCACCTTTTTAACAAGCCTGGGGTTATTGGTATGTGCTGAGTGGTATGTCCCTGACAAAATTTATATGTTGAAGTCTAACCCCCAATGTGATGGGTTTGAAGGTGGAGGCTTTGGGAGAGGATTAGGTCATGAGGGTAGAAGCTTCATGAGTGGAATTAATGCCCTTACAAAAGAGACCTCAGAATGTTCCCTCTCCCCTTCTGCCATGTGAGGCACAGTGACAAGATGTCTGTCCCTGAACTAGGAGCAAGGTCCTCCCCAGACACTGAATCTGCAGCTGCCTTGATCCTGGACTTTTACAGCTTCGAAAACTGTGAGAAATAAGTTTCTGTTGTTTATATAAGCCATCCGATCCAGTCTATGATATTCTGTTATAGCAGTCTAATTAAGATAAGGGATCTTGAGTGTGGGAATTTTAAGTAAATTGAGGGATTTAAAAATCAAAGGAGAGTCTATGAATTTGGGTTTGTATGTGTTCATGATGGGAGGTTGGGGTAAGAGAGAAGTTGATTGATATTTTGAGGAATTGCCACAGTAAAAAACTACCATTTTTGCTTGGCAATTGTCTTTGCAGCTCATATATAAGATAGCCTTGTTAATGGAGAGAGGTGAGACACACGCTCTGTGTGCCTGTGGAATGTGGAAGCTACTAAATATCAGAATAGCTCAGAGATGGGCACATGAGCTCAGTCAAGTCTGAGGAAATAAATGTTATTGGTTGAAGGTGAGTCATACTCCTGGGGGTGAAAAACTTATCAAATCTTACTTCCAAAAGAAAAGATATTTTCTTGATGGGATGTTTCCTGAGTCTGGTTTAGCTGTGTGTTCACCCCCTGGGTCAAATGAGTAGCTGCTTCATGCAAGTGTTGCCTCCAGATGCCAATGGCCTGGAACTTTGGGGCAGGCCCAAAGATAGAAACATGAATAAAAAACATGAGGTTTTGCTAAATTGAGAAATGAGAAACTAGTATGATATACATTCTCCGCTGGAAAGAACAGGAAACTACTCATGCCACAGTTGGAGAACTGTCAATAATTATGTTTTCTTAATTTTTAAATTTAATTGTAATTAAATTTAAAATTTAATTTTCAATGTGGATTTCTGTTCATTTTAGCTTTAAAAATGAACACATAAAAAGTTAAAGGAGTATAGAGTAAAAATTGCAATCAAAATGTACTATGGTATAAAAACATTTTACTAGGGTGCACATCTTTTTACACACTCCTAATTTCATTCGCTGTTCCTCCTCACTGGGAACTGTTCTTGTGGCTTGGTAGGTAGCTTTCCATATCTTAGGAGGAAAAAAGAATCTTACTCATGATAGCATTTTCATTTTCCAAAGAGAACAAAACATATTTTAGTAACAACATATTTTCTGAATACAAATTATTTTGGGCTTTTAAATACTATAATAAGGACCAATAGGACAAGATCTTTATTTTAACTACTAGCACTGTAGGCAGGAAATGATGAGATGGGTTGTAGTATATGTTAGTGTGTGCCAATTATGCCAATTAGATCAGAGGTATATGTAAAATATATTTAGTAGTTGCACAGCACTTAAACTGTGACAGTCTTCATCCTACACTCCTGAGGTTTAGATTGGCAGAGCAGAGATGGGACAGAAGCCACAAAGCGCTATGGTCTTAAGACATAATGAAGTCATGCATTACGGTAAAGAGTAGAAGAGGGAAAATCAACATTTTCCAATAGCCACTCTCTGCATATAGATGCTTCATATACATTTCACTCTTTCTGTATTTATACCCTATTTAAACTTTTTAAAGATTGTCTTAATTTTTCCATTTGTAAATTTATAGAACTAAGTGAATTGTCTCTATTCATGTCCATGGCCTACTCAGTGTCAGTGCTATATGGAGCCCTCCAAAGCAGCAATCTCCATCTCTTCCTGGTACACAGTAAGTGCTACGTGATTAGTTCTTTTGTTCATTGGCATTTGTTGGGTCCTCTTGGTGGAAGTTGACATTGTAACTAGTGAGGAACTACTACTGAGGTCTTTCAATTAATTGACTGCAGTGGAGAGTCTTGGTTGAGAAGTAAATGGGAGGGAGAGAGGAGACAGAGTGGATAGACTCCAGCCAGATGTAGGAGGATGAGCCTTAGACCGTTCATGTGACCAGGCAACTGATGGCCAGCTGCCCTGATCTCCATCCACTATTTGTGATCCCAGGACTGGAACGTGACAGCAGGAGACCCCTCATGATGCCTTTGGGCTACGTTAGTATTTCAAATTAGAAATTATCACCAGTGAGTAAACATCCCTGGTAAAAAAATACTTCATTTAAATAAGTTAATTTTGTTTTGGTTTTATTACCTGTGTTAGAATGAGAATATGTGCAATAATATAAAAATAAATGGGAATGTTCAATTTTTGGTTGCTCCCATTGTGTTTTTCATTCAGAATCATAATTATGCAATTTGTTTTTGTCATCCGCATATATTAGAAAGGTCTATGAATCCCTTGTAGAAAAATGGCTACTTTTAACCATATGCTTGATATAGAAAAGCGCATTCATTTGAGATATTTCCCTCTTGCATATTTTCTTGTTATTTTAACTACATTTGACCTAGTTATCTGTGCTGTATGCCTTTATGTATTATTCCTTCTGATTTTGGGGGAGCATACTCTAAGGCTTAAATCAATCTCAACTGTACATATTTTTATGGGTGCAGGGAGGGGAGCTGGAAACTACCCTCTTGGTAATGCAGAGAGTTTTTTATTGCTCCTTTCTATTGAAAACCCACTAACGCATTTCTTGAATTATCTCCACTAAGATTGATTTTGTTTCTGAATGGTCATAGATAATTGAAAAATAATTTAATTATTATTTAATATGGCTAAGATTTACCTAGAGATATCTTTCTAGGAGAAAAAAAATGTCAGCGTTACAATTAGATGTTCAAATAGCTACCATAAGAATATAATGTGTAGCAAATACTGAATATATACATATTATGTGTTAAAATTGATAGCCTAAATGTATAGTAATACATAGTAGATGTACAATTGCTTTGTATTAATACCACTGATTATTTTTTTGTTCATGTCAAGCCACTGATTTAGAATCAGTTAGTTAAATGCATATTTGTTTTCAAGAAGCAAAAGATTTTTCATGGGAGAGGCAGTCTTTTGTCTTTGGTAAGTGAATTCATGGAATGCGTTTTATAAATGGATTTTCTGTGGCAAGACTATCCCACACATTGTTGAAACTTTTATTAGTCAGGCCTTATCAAATTTCCATTTAGCACATTTCCCCTCCATTTAAACAGCAGCACATGAAGAGAATTTAAATAGCCTGGAAAATTTACATGTAGCTATTCATGGAATCAAAATACTTCCTTTTAAATTTTTTATTTTGACTTTGTCATGAAAATTTTGTCGCAAAGAGGGATAATTGTTTTAGTAAGACAATGTGGAGTAAGGGAACAACAGTAAGGCACCAGTTCCCAGTAAAAAGGGGAACAATATCAATGTGGATTTATTTTTTGGAGGGATAGTTTTTAAGGTTCAATTTTAAAATTGTCTTGACATTAGCTCTTAATCCAATCATATTTCTGCCTAAAAGCTCTCCATTTAATAATCAATTAGCAAGGCATGCTGGAAGAAACTTCACTGTGTAAATACAAAGAAATCATGCCTCTTTGGATGCTGGGTTTGTGTGCATGCGTGCGTTTGCCTGAGTGTGTTGTGTGTGCGTGCGTTGGGGGAGAGGGTAGGGTCTTTGCTCCTGAAGATGCTTTGGAAATGCCTTTTGTTTTCATGTATTTCTTTCCCTTTGTCTCTGTCAGTTGGATTCTCCTCTGCACCAGTGCTCTACGTGACAGCCCCTGGCAGTAATGAGGCTGCATGCTCCGCTATAATTGAACCCTGTCAGCGCTGCCCATTAATGCTGTGGTGGTGTTGCATGCCAGCTCATTAATCCAAAGCCCACTTCTTCATCACCGTCATTTCCCTTTTTCCTCATGGCACTGTTTCCAGGCATGACCTCTCACTGTGCATGTGGAGGTGCAGGAAGCGAGCATGATGGGAGCTGTTGCACCCATCTTCAGAAGTAACTTTTTTCATGAAGACATGTTTAAATCTGCAAACTAAGATCACTGTGTCATGATTGTGAATTGTTTGAGCTTCTAGGATAGTCTTTTTTTTTTTTTACATTTATTTATTTATTTTTACAGGGACAGAGAGAGAGTCAGAGAGAGGGATAGATAGGGACAGACAGACAGGAATGAAGAAAGGTAAGAAGCATCAATCATTAGTTTTTCATTGCCGTAACGACACCTTAGTTGTTCATTGATTGCTTTCTCACATGTGCCTTGACCGCAGGCTTTCAGCAGACCGAGCCACCCCTTGCTGGAGCCAGCGACCTTGGGTCCAAGCTGGTGAGCTTTTTGCTCAAGCCAGATGGGCCCACGCTCAAGCTGGCGAGCTTGGGGACTCGAACCTGGGTCTTCCGCATCCCAGTCTGACGCTCTATCCACTGCGCCACTGCCTGGTCAGGCTAGGATAGTCTTTTTGCAGTCAGAATATTTGTTTGTAGATTCGTATCAAGCATCTCAAACTCTCACCATCCAATGATGTAAAGATAGGTCTTAATGATTAAAAACATACACATACATGTGTGTGTGTGTATATATATCTATCTATATCTGTATCTATATCATCTATATCTGTATCTATATCTATATATCTATACATGCACCAGCATGAAAATAATGGGCTCCCTTATTATTATACTCTTGGTTAATCAAAAATTCAGAGAAAAACTTCCCTCTTTCCCTAGATATTTTTAAGTGTTAGGATATTAACTTCAAAATAATAGCGGATTAGTAACAGCATACTTTTATCTTCTTTACTTTTTTATACAGTACACTCAAATTTTATAATTGTTTTCATTTTTGTGCTTTACACATATGATCCTTTTGCATGTTCAAATTCTGTGATAGTGCAAGCAGAGACAACTTAATTATCACTTACAATGTGAGGCTTCCCTAACATTATTATGTGTCACTGCTTACAGCCCCTCTTTCATCTCATCATGGTAAATGTATGTTTTTTTATACTCAAAAAAGTAATTAAATGAAATCCCATTTTGAAGAATTTTTAATCTGTAATCTAATTGAGGCTTGTCCTCATCTCTTAATGTGCCTTGTAAGTGGGAATCAAAGAAAATATGGTTGGGGCCTTAGTACCACCTAATTCAGTGTAGAAATGTGAGAATGGTCCAGCCTACAGATAGTGGATGAGAGGAAGGATGTGGGACGGTACACAGGAGGAGGTATTGACAAAAAATAGCTGAAAAGTTGAAATGATACCCCAGAAATTAGTATCCCTAAATGAGAGAAATTTGTCAACATTGTCACTTTCTTCTAGATATAACTTTGAAGTTTTGTTTAAAGTAATGAAGTTGAGAACACTTTTAAACCACCAAATGAATGGGAATTCTTGATGTTTGGTATTAAAATTATTATCTATGAGGTATTTTGCTAGGCATGATAACTTGGGTCTGAGTATCCTAGGACTTACTGTCTATAAATGTGAAAAAACAATGAAACAAAGAACAAAAATAAATTTAGCAAGAATAAACAAATAAATTGTAACTTCTTATGGGTGATATTTTGTTTAATTCATCATTATAAATTTGCTGTTTAGTTCAATGTCTGAACACAGTAAATTTTCAATCAGAATTTAGTCCAAAGAATAAAACTCCTGTGTGGATAGACAGAGAAAGTTGTCTCTTTTTGTCTCTTTAGTACCTCTAGTTCTCAGAATGGTGCTTGGCACAGAGATTTGCTTAGTAAATATTGAATTCATTCATTCATTCATTCATTTTATAACACTGACAAAAAGATTACTTTTAAAATAGGGTTTAAATCTAGCTTCTCGATGATATTTAGGATAGTAAAGAGCAAAGCGGAGGCTGTAGCAGAAAAAACATGGAAATATCCTTTCATTATCATGAAAGTAAGTCTCCTAAGGATCCTTAGGAAGAATCTCCTAAGTAAGCTTTTAAGGTCTGCTCAACCAGCAGACCTTATAATTGTTTATATCCTTATAATCAGATGTCAAGTAATTTGTTTTAAACTTTTTACATTTTTCTGATAGTTTTTATTTATTTGTTTCACCAAATGTCAGTTAAGATATTGTAAAAATAAATATATTTATATATAATGATATAAAATCAAATTTTAGTAATTTAATCATTATTAAAGGTAACTCTACCTATATCTTGATTTCTTTTTTTATTTTCAGGAAACAAAGTTCAGAAATGACTCTTTAAGGTTATGCAGTGAGTTTGAGCTATATTAAATTGTAACATTTTTAGATCAGACCAGTTTATCTTATTTCCAGATAATGAGATCAGAAGATACTTGAGTTTTTAATTTCTCTTTCTCTCTCTCTCTCTCTCTCTCTCTCTGGGTGTGTATGTATGTAGGGGTGGTGGTAAAGGAAAGTTTTAACATGTAACATGGAATAGGGAACATATGTCATGTAGTTCTAAATAAATCAACCAAGAAATGAGAGTGCTGTTTAAAGCCTCTTTCAGTCCTCAAATGGAGTTAGGGTGAGTGTGGAGTAGGGTGGACCCCACCCATACTAATTTTAGGGCTTCCATTGATTTTGGTGTCATTAGCAACTTGACCCTTGATTATAACCACATGGCTGGGATTTTTTTTTTTTTTTTTTTTTTTTTTTTTTTTTTTAGTGAGACTGAGAGAGAGACAGGGATAGACAGACAGGAAGGGAGAGAGATGAGAAGCATTAACTCATAGTTGTGGCACTTGAGTTGTTCATTGATTTCTTTCTCATAGAATTTTTCACCAAGATAGGGAAGTGATCCAATTTTTAAAATATAAAAGCCCAATTATAGTGAAAGGAAAACAAACCTATCTTATATGGGTTTTGAAAAATGCTTGAAGAATTTGCCATTGTGGAAATTTTATGTACTGTTTAAATGAAAACTCTGTTTAATCTGTGGCATTGTGAACGTTTATGTGAAAGAGGACAGCAGCAGATTATTTTCCTGACAGTCATTCTCCACATTTTCCCCAAATTTTTGAAATCAGCCACTATTGTACCTTCTGCCGATGTCACATTATACAAGGTCCTCATATGAATGGGTGTTTCAGTCTTCAATAGAAGAGACATTTCTTAAATTTTGTATATTCATGAAATGACTGCCCGTGTCGTTCCAGGAAACAGATGCAGTTCTCAGGGAGTTGGGTGTGTTTTCTCACAGGCAGCAGCCATGGCTCTTGCAGAAAAGATAATTAGGATTAAAAAACAACAAAAACAAACAAAAAACTTACCTGCCTCCCCCCTTTTCTTGCTTTTTATTTAGACTCAAGCAGATTACCATATTTTTCACTCCATAAGACGCACCTGACCATAAGATGCATCTAGGGTTTTAAGGAGGAAAATAAGAGAAAAAACATTATGAACCAAATGTTGTGTTAAATTTTTAATAAAATATACCACAATAATATTTCAACAATGTAAACTCAACAGCAGTATTGACAACCATTAGCACTGTTATTAACAAATGAGAAGAGACTTTAATGTTCAAATACTCTTCTAGTTGTCTGGGAACTCCAGGAACTCATCATTGTTAGTGTCAGAATTTAAGAAGCTCAGTTGCTCACAATCACTGGTATCACTTTCTTTGCTATTTTCATATATGATACCATCTTCAGTGCCATCTAAGGCATGCTAATGCCACATTTTTTGAATGACCATACCATGGTTTCATTCTTCACTGACGCCCATGATGTTTTCACCCATTCACAAACATGAGTGATAGTGGGTCTCTTCATTCGTCCAGTTAGTGTCAGATCATGATTACCAGCAGCCATCCATTTGTTCCACTCTTCTCACATAAAGACTTTAAACGGTTTGTTGATGGAAACTTCAAGAGGTTGAAACTGGCTGGTAGGACTCCCCAGGAATTACAGCTACATGAGTCTTCACTTCTTTAAAGTATTTTTTTTGTGTATGTGTGGTTTTGCTAAAATGTGCTCTTAACTGGTCAAGCACTATTAGGGAAGCAAGTGACATCAGCACTTCACACAGAGCTCCAGCAGCTACAGCGCAGCCCTCCACTGCTGCAGAGTGCCTCTCACATTTGCCCTCGTTGATGCCAGAAGAATGCACCCAAACAACGTCACTGGCCTTCCCTCCTGCGCTGCAGGCAATTGTGGAAACCTAAACCAGGAGATCATGCAGCAGATGCCAGTTTCACACACTGCTATGCAAGGTATGATTACGCTCCTGCTGGTGCTCATTCTACATGTGTTTACTGGCGCAGAACCCTGCAGTAGCTAAAAAAAAAAGAAAAAGAATATTCGCTCCATAAGATGCACGAGCATTTCCCACTCCACTTTTTTGGGGAAAAAAGTGTGTGTTATGGAGCGAAAAATATGGTAATCCCACCAGGGTCTCATTGAATCCCTGTTCCTAAACTCCTGTGAGACTATCACTTGTGACCTCCAAGTCAGCTAATAGTTGTATTTTTAACAAAAATATGACCTAGTCTTAGGTGTGTTAGAAAGATTGTATAATCAGAATGTAAATCTTTCTCTGCCATTTGGGGTGCTTTGGGGTGAAGCTAAGTACTGTTAACTCTGCTAGAAGATGGCTGACATTTGGTGCAATGGATGCCAATAACCAGACTTGAATAGATGGGAGTTTGGTTATCATAACTGAAAGAGCTACTGTGTTTATCAACATGAATCAGTTCAACATCTACTGGATGTATTTCTTCCTTTCTCTTTCTTTCTTTCTTTCTTTCTTTCTTTCTTTCTTTCTTTCTTTCTTTCTTTCTTTCTTTCCTTCTTTCTTCTTTCTTTCGACAGAGACAGAGAGAGTCAGAAAGAGGGACATATAGGGAAAGATAGACAGGAAGGGAGAAAGATGAAAGGCATCAATTGTGGCACCTTAGTTGTTCATTGATTGCTTTCTCATATCCCCTTGACCATGGGGCTACAGCAGAGTGAGTGACCCCTTGCTCAAGCCAGTGATCATGGAGTTATATCTATGACCCTACACTCAAGCCAGCTACCCTGCGCTCAAGCTGGTGACATCGGGGTTTCAAACCTGGGTCCTCTGAGTCCCAGTCCAATGCTTTATTCACTGTACATCCGCCTGGTCAGGTTTTACTAGATGTATTTCTATCTTAAAAGTTTAATGATCTTCTTACTGGGATTTCTAGATGCACAAATGCTTTTGTTTACATTAAGATGGGACATTGCCCATTCAATTAATATAATGTGATCATTTCTTGACTTGGCCATATTCTAATTTATGATATTTTTTTGGGGGGATAGCCTCTAGTCTTCTTTTTTAAGAGCATGTTACATAATACTTCATGCCAGAAAATAGGGAACATATTGCCTTTCCTCCCAAGTACCTTACGCTTACTCCTTAAAACATTACATAGAACCTGACTTTTTTGAGTGATATAAAGGAATAATTTTTCATTGTATTAATATCTTAATAGTGTTATTGGCACAGAATTAACAAAACTCAAACTTTACCTGATAAAATTCATTCTTTTCTTAGATTTTCACACTGTGTAAGTTATTCTGTCTTGAGCCTCTGGGATTTATTTTTTAACCTTTTGTATACTTAAATATAAGTCCTGATATTATTGGTATCCTGAAGGAAAAGTTAGGTTTATTTTTTAATTTTATTTTTATTTTTTACAGGGACAGAGAGAGAGAGAGTCAGAGAGAGGGATAGATAGGGATAGACAGACAGGAACGGAGAGAGATGAGAAGGATCAACCATCGGTTTTTCGTTGCAAGACCTTAGGTGTTCATTGATTGCTTTCTCACATGTGCCTTGACCGCGGGCCTTCAGCAGACCGAGTAACCCATTGCTTGATCTAGCGACCTTGGGTCCAAGCTGGTGAGCTTTTTTGCTCAAGCCAGGTGGGTCCACGCTCAAGCTGGAGAGCTCGGGGTCTTGAACCTGGGTCTTCCGCATCCTAGTCCGACGCTCCATCCATTGCGCCACCGCCTGGTCAGGCAAGGTTTATTCTTTTAATTATTATGTGAGAGGCTGGGAGGCATGGAGGCTGAGAGACAGAGACCTGCATGCACTCTGATAGTATCCACCCAGCAACCCCCTTACAGGGTGATGCTCTGCCCATCTGGGAAAGCTGCTCTGTTGCTCAGCAACTGAGCTACTATATTTCAGTGCCTGAGGTCGAGGCCATAGAGCCATCCTCAGCACCTGGGACCAACTTGCTTGAATAAAGCCATGGTTATGGGAGTGGAAAAGAGAGAAAGGGAGAAAGAGAAAAAAGTGGAAAGGGGGTGTAGAAGCAGATGGTCACTTCTTTTGTGTGTCCTTACTGGGAATTGTACCTGGGACTTGCACACACTGGGAAAGGTTAGAATTTTAAAAATCTCTTATTGTGGCCAGCACAGCCAAGTTGTTATTCAATGGATGCCAATAGTTATATTGGCATACCCTCACTAACTGAGGCATAATTGATACTTAAGTGTCTTGGTGTTGAGGTAGAAAATGAAAAAGTATAGTCCTTGAGTCAGAACTCTGACTTTGAGTTAAAAGCCTAAGGATTAGTCTTCTCTACTGCTTGTTGGTAGTGAGCCTATTTATCCATTCATAATGAAGCTGTGTATTCTTGTTTAGTACCAATAACATTAAGAAAAATGTACTATAGAGTGTATCCCATGTTCACGGAAATAATGAGTTTCTGAAGTATATGCACTTACGTGCAAATGGACTTCAAAGGTAAACCAGGAAGATTATGGACATTTGCTTTTGTCTTTAGATTCTATATATTTTCTTTCTCTAACAAATGTGTATGTTGTTGGTATTGTTATTTTTCATATAAGAGCCCTGTGCATTGATTAAAACATACTTGCTGAGTGCTTGTTTTCTGAAAAACACTGCTCTAGGTGTTAAGGGTGTATTTTTGAAATAACAGCCAATATTCCTGAAGACATCATATTACTAAAGTGCACTTGCTGCAACAGTTAGCATTCATCCTTAATGAACAAAAACACAGACTATTGCTTTTACTGTCTTGGCAAAATGAACATGAATAGTTTACAGAATTGTGGTTTTTATGGCCAAAGGTATTTCTACGGCCAGTGGTAGTTAAAAGATGATGAGTTTCGGCTTTCGATTTTAAAGCTTTATTTATAGATTTCAGCCTTATTCCATTTGTTCTGAAATTTCTCTAGGCATGGAGGTGAAGGCTCTTAAGAAATTAACAGGTACATCATACCCTCACTAACTTAGGCACAATTGATACTTAAGTGTCTCTAATAGCCTACAAAGTAATGGGGTATTATTTTGTTAAAAAGAGAACTCAGCCTAATACTCACTTTGTTAATTAGGGGCAGTGGTGGTATTTCATTATGGATTTTTATTTTTTTTTAGTGGTGAGGAGGAGAGACCCTACAATCTATTATCCAAACTAAATTTCATATTAGGCTTATAAGAAACATTGTATATGAGACCCTAAAATACTGTGATTTCATATCAATGTGTTTTTTAAAATTTAAGTTTTGTTTCACAGGATGTATTTAAACACCAAAACAACCATTCTGCTGTTAATAGACCAAATTTTATCTTAGAGGAACATAAAAAACTTTTGCCAATTAAAATTGCTTGAACTGTTCAGGCTTATGGCAATGAATATACCATAGGTTAATTCAGTGGTTCTTAACCTTTTTTGAGGTACTAAACCCACCAGTTTCATATGTGCATTTACCGAACCCTTCTTTAGTGATAAATAAAATATGATTTTTTTCCCCAAATTCAAGACATAAGTATATGTTTTTTTACTGGTGCACAAAATGAGCCGTGCATGAACATCACCTTGCTCAAAGAACAAAACCAACAAAGTGCATGAACTCACAACAAATTACGGTATTGCTTTATTCTAGCCTCCGCAGCAGAGGCTTCTCCGAACCCCTGAGACCGACTCATTGAACCCCTAGGGTTCGATAGAACCCAGGTTAGGAACCACTGGGTTAATTTTTATTAGTATTTTTCAAATGGCTGAAAAACCTAGATGCCTTAATTAAATCACTTAGGAGAGTGATTTCATAGCATCATGGTGTTCTTCCATGCCCTGTTTCTTGAGATGTGGTGTTTTGATACCAAAAATAGTTGGGAAACACTATATACTGTTTTCTCTTGGAGATACAAAGGCACACAAGCATATTGAAGACTCTGAGAAGTCCTGCATGCAGAAAAAGTCCAAGTAAACTTAATTTAACCATTATTTTTCTTAAACTTTTTAACCAGGAGGTTTTTACATTTTCTAATATGCTATACTCTAGCATTCTGTGAACCCCCTTTGGCCTGGATGGTCTGAGCTCTAGGGGAGTACTTCTGAAACTATTATGGTAAAGTACCAACTTTTAAAATTCCAATTAATCATAGTAGGTCATTAGTGATGATTAGTAAATAGCTTGTATCAGAGGAGTCTGACAATATTTGAACTGGCCTATAGCTTATTCAGTATGCTGAGTCAGGTCATCATGCAATTGGATATTGCAACAATGTCAAATTACAATAATAGTTAAATAGTTTCTAAAGTACTCATTCTCATTTTCCTCAATTTCTGTACCTTACTCCTTTTGGACTACTAACAGACACTTGCAGACCAGCACTGCTCAGTGTAACACACTTAGAGAATAGGGATGTTCAGAGATTCACTTACTCAAGGTAGGGTCTGCAAATCAGCCACATAGAGATCACCTGAGAGTTTGTTAGAATGCAACATCTTAGGCCTCAACTGGACAAGATGAATTATGAGTCTGCATTTTATCATCAACCTCACAGGTGAGTTCTATACACACTAACGCTTGGGAATCTGAAACCAGTCAGTCCAATGGAAATAGAATGGAAGCCATGCCTGACCAGGCAGTGGCACAGTGGATAGAGTGTCGGAATTGGATGTGGAGGACCCAGGTTCGAGACCCTGAGGTTTCCAGCTTGAGCATGGGCTCATCTGGTTTGAGCAAGGCTTACCAGCTTGAGCCCAAGGTCACTGGCTCGAGCAAGGGGTCACTCGGTTTGCTATAGCCCCCCAGTCAAGGCACATATGAGAAAGCAATCAATGAACAAGTAAGAAACCACAGCAAAGAATTGATGTTTCTCATCTCTCTTTCTTTCTGCCTGTCTGTCCCTTTCTGTCCCTCTCTTTGACTCTCTCTGTCTCTGCCACAAAAAAATAAGTAAAAAGAATGGAAGCCACATATGTCATTTTAAATTTTTTAGTAGACTCTTTAAAGTAAAAAGAAAGAGGCGAAATTAACTTTATCATATTAAACTGAGTATATCCTGAATAATTATCATGTTAAGATATGTCAAACAATTGTAAGATATCCTGTGTTTTAAAAAATTCTTTAAGATTTGGTGTATATTTGCACGTGTTACACATCTCAATTCATACTGGCCACATGTCAAGTGTGATATGACTACATTTGGTCATTGACTATCATGTTGGACAGCCTAGAACCTGTCTGTATCTGGCGCATAATAGGTGGTTAGCAAATATTAAAAGGATGAAAGTAGTTGAGGGAAAACATTTATTGGTGGTTAGCTATGTAATTGCTATATTGCCTTCTCAAAATTTGTAGGGTAGGTAGTTTTGGAAGAATATTAAAAGTGTATCTCTGACTTCTTGGTCCTGTTCTTTTGACCTCTTCACTGCTTTTTTAATTTTAATTTTTAATTAATTGTGTGTGTGTGTGTGTGTGTGAATCTCTTAAAGTACTCTAAGTAGAATTTTTCTTTGACTCTTTAGAATTTTACTTTCCTAAATATTTCTATGTCTATTTTAAATCCTTTCTGGAAAAAATTCAACCATAAATAGAGAGTCAACACTGAGTTTCTACTGTTTCTTTCCCTCTCTGATAGTATCCTGACCATTTCTTTTTTCACTTGTTGCAATTTGTAACTTAAATTCACTTGAAGAAAATTGGTCAGATATGTCTTCCATTCCAGAAATGTTTTCTAAATTAGATGAGTGAAGGATAATGAAAGCAATTGGTCAAATAAACAAATTATAAATCATAGCAATTTTCTTTGTAATGTGGGGCCAATTTGATAAAAAATACTGTTGATTCCTGGTATCCAGGAGATGCAGAACTTTGTTGTCCTTAGACAACAAAACAAAACAAAACAACACAGGATGCTGAGGTTACACTGTTCCTACAGATTTCATTGTCATAGGTTGGGAGAGGGTGGTGACTGAGAAGGCCTCATAGCACAGAAGGGCAAAGGACAAGAACTTAAAAGTTTTTTTTTCCTAAATGTGGTGATTAGGTTTTTAAATTAATCAAGGCAAAATAAGAATCTCACTCATACTATCTCCAAACTTCTCTTATTTTTGAGGCTAATAAAATAAGAATATTGACTCTGGTTACCTTCTAAGTAGAAATTCTGAGGCTACTATTGCATCTCAGTATCTGTTGCTTTCCTGGTTCAGTGAAATCTCCCAAGACATCTGGTGGGCAAGTTCTAGCACTTTAATAAAAAACACACAGTATCTTGACTCACATGGGAACTT
Source organism: Rhynchonycteris naso (assembly GCA_037038555.1). Taxonomy (NCBI): domain Eukaryota; kingdom Metazoa; phylum Chordata; class Mammalia; order Chiroptera; family Emballonuridae; genus Rhynchonycteris; species Rhynchonycteris naso. Next base: position 104,070,832 of record CM072996.1, on the reverse strand, counting down.
AGAAGACTAGAAAAAGTTTGAATCTAGGAGCTGGGTTTCCCAGGTTTTAATTGTGGTTTTGCATCAACCCAGCTTTTCTAAATCTCAGTTTCCTCCTCTGGTAGAGTAAGGTTAATATGGAATTTATAGGATTGTGTTGAAAGAAGTAAATGAAACAACATGATTTTAGATGTTTACATAAATTTGGGCTGACAAATTATGTATTCATTCTTTTTCCTGAGTGAGGGCATGGGAAAATGGTAATTGTCACAGACCGACAATTGGTAGAGCATCAACATGGAGATGCTTCATGGGAGGCAGTTTGGCAGTCTTTTGACATAGCATTGTTGCCATGTGTGTACTTGAACGGCCAAAGGATAAAGTCTTAGGAGATGTTAATAAGGGAGCTCATAATAGCATTGTTTGAGATAACAAATCTAACTCTGCAGACAACTGTAATGCTAACAAATTAGGAATGGGTCAAATCACGGCAAATCCATACAGTGAAATGTACAGACATTACAAAGAATGATATAGGCCCTGGTCTAGGAGCTCAGTTGGTTAGAGTGTTGTACGATATACCAAGGTTGTGGGTTTGGTCCCTGGTCAGGGCACATACAAGGATCAACCAATTAATTCATAAATGGGTAGAACAACAAATCTATGTGTTTTTTCCCCATTTTTCTTTTTCTCCCTTCCTTTTACTAAAATTTAATAAATTAATTAAATTAAAAAAAGGAAAAAAAACAATATAGATATTCTTGGGAAGATGTCAAAGATGTATTAAGTGAAAATAAATTGTGGGATTCTTTTTATTTAATTTATCTTTTTGTGTGTGTGCAGAAAGGGTATAAAAGAAGATATAATAAATTATTAAGTAGTTCATCACTAAGAAGTAGAAATGAGGTGTGGAAGAAAGGAGTTTCATGTTGCTCCCTCTGTGCTGTCTGAAATTTTTGTTATCAGCAGGCATTACTTTTCTAAAGTATTTATATCAATATTTATCACAGGGAATGTATTCCTTCCAGCTAACTATTCTAATTTTTGGATAACGAAACAAATCTGAGGGAGGGGGCTCAACATCTCATAGTCTGTTAATTTTGAAGTTTTACTAGACAAGTACTACAAAATGAATTCACTATCCTGCATTCTTTGCAAATTAGATTCAGTGTATCAAGTCTGGTCCAGAAGTGATTGTTCTGGTGCTTTTATATTAAACAATCTAGCATTCTACACTGGGATTCAAGTGTTTTTGTAACAACTTAATTTGACAGTTTGCAGGACTCAAACACTTTAAGTGGATGCAAAAAATGCAGCCTTAGAAAACTCCACGCTGGTTTAGTTTCTCCCTGCCCATCAGTTTAGTATAAATTAATTCAGTCTGACATAATCTTACTGGGGGAGGTCAGTTTCTAACATATTTCATTTGTGCTCCATAAAGAAACATGAAGAACAAAATAAATTCAAATTGATTTATTACAGGAGGGACCTATTCTGAATGAGCTTATCTAAGTAGATACTAAAACAAATGTGGTTCATAAAATTTTTTTGATAATGTAAGGATTTTTGCTAATCCTGATTAGATTTTAAATAGTCTCTTCAGTTCTTTACATAATTACATGGCGCTACCATAGAATGAGTAACAATAGAAAATAACTCATTAATGTCTGTTTCTCTGTGGCATTGTTTCAGGGCCTTCAGCTTGATGTCTGCAGAGGAGAAGGTCTGTAGCATTTCCCTGTCTGATAGGGAACATCAAAGATTGCTTGGATTTCTCTGTGTTCAGACATTTCTGATTTTGTCTGAAGTGGTAATATCCTGAACAGCCAAATAGCAGCATGAAATTTAAAGTATTTTGGCACTTTCTATTTCTTGTATTATTTTCAAATGTAGTGGCATTCGAGAAGTAGATTGGGATTTCTTGGTTTTTAAACAAAGCAAACCGACTATTAAAAAAATCTAGTTTTGAGCCCAAGGTTATAAGGTCAATTACAGTATTCAATGCTGGTGACTGAACTGAATTGCTTTCCAGAGCTAGGTTTTAAATATCCACTACTGATAAGCATAGTGTGTGTTTCATTGGCATTAGTGTGCTTTCAGTGTGGTATCAAGACATTAGATATGCATCCCTAATTAATAAATAATGGGATATTGACTCCAGAGTATAGGAATTTTGCTCTTCACTGTGTAATATTTTTCAAGACAGATTGTGCCTAGCTGTAGTGTATCAGAAAATAGCTGTCAATGCACCTGATGACTTGCAAGTACTTACAGAGTATGCAGTTCCCATCTTAATATGGTTAAACCATTGACAGTGTCTGTGGGTTTAGACTGACCAGCCCCACTTAAAAGGGGGGGCCCTTGGATATATGAATATGAATTTAAGTGTGGGTCCTAAAATATACATTCTTCTTGGGAAAGACCCTGGATAATCAGCAAAGACACTTTTCTAATGATTTAATATGATGATATGGAGTAAATATTAAGACAGTCTTAACCAATTAGCCATTTAACATATAATTCTTTACTGTTGTTTCTTACCAATACATGATTAATTTGTCACTTTGAACCACTAAACTAGTAATAATTATTTCTTATATCTCTGCATTTTTAAAGATATTCTTTGGTTAGTTATATCTAGTTAATTATTATATTTTAATTTAATTTTGTTTTTTTACTATCACACAAAGGAGTTTGCACATTCAACAAAGATTACATAGTTTGTTAGATTTTTATGAGCTAATATTGTATAAAATATATTACAGTGAGATTATATGTATATGTAATTGTGTGTGTGTAATTATGTCTATCTATAGTATTTTCACAAAATAAGTATTGATATTTAATTGTATTAGCAATTATAATTTAAAAGTATTAGGGTTTAGAAATTAGTTGAAAATTTGTTTTATTGAAGCACTGGAAGAAAAATTTTATCCTTTCTCTAATTTTTGACAGTGAATACTGCACTTAGTTATTTGTACAATATATTCTTGATAATGTATGAGAAAATTGGCTTCCATGTTTTTCAACCAGATAGGTGTGTGCTTTACCAGTGGCCTCTGCCTCCTTTATTGGCCACTATGGTTGTGGGCCCTAAGTAAACGTATAGCAGAGCCCTAGTTATTGATGTCTTTCCTAAGATTGGAAAGGTCACCACTTCCGAGATAATACTAGTAAGATAGGCCCTGGCTGAGTAGCTCAGTTGTTTAGAGCATCGTTCTGATATGCCAAGGTTGCAGGTTTGATCCTCAGTCAGGACACATATAAGAAGTAACCAATGAATGAATAACTAAGTGGAACAACAAATTAAAGCTTCTCTCTTAAAAAAAAAAAAAAGACTTGTGAGACACATGCTGCCATTGTTGACCATACCTCATACCTGAATACACAGAAAGGTAACTATATTCAGCAAATAATTTTTCTTCCAGGTCTCTTATTTTCTGAATTGTAGGCTCAACTTATTGGCCTGGATAGGTATCTTTGATAGCTCTTGAACAACTTACTCTTCATTCCTCCTGTGAGGAGTTCCATCGCATGCATTAAGAAAGTGAAAAGAACCAAATAAACATGAAGTAATACCTCTCTAAAGAATTATATTGGCAACTTCAGTTTCACTTACACAATTATATTACTCTTGTGACCATATCTGTTTGGTTCAAAATAAGCTGGTCACGATCTAGAACAAGGATTGGGAACCTTTTTGGCTGAGAGAGCCATGAATGCCACATATTTTAAAATGTAATTCCATGAGAGCCATACAATATGTTTAACACTAAATACAAGTAAATGTGTGCATTTTATGTAAGACCATCACTTTTAAAGTACAATAAGTCTCTGAATTCTTTTTAATAATGTTGTCATGCTGTTGCTAACCAATGATGAATAAAGTACTTCTTACCATTAACGCGACTTCTGGTGCTGCATGGCTTTGCTGATGGCTTTGTAGTCTGGTTGATATATGGTGAGGTTAAGCTTGATATATGGTGATTGTAGGTTGGTCTTAACTTTCTTTAGATGTGAGAAAGACTGCTAACATGCATACATAGAGCCAAACATTGTCAGTACAGCAATACTCACATGCTGCAGTGTGTAGTATGTGATGGGAAGTGTGTTCCAAGTTTTGACAATCAGCTTGTCCGTGGGTTGAAGTTTTATCATTTCTCCCCACTTGTGTTTGCTCGCCATTTCTGCTTGCTGTCGTGCAAGTCTTTCCAAATCTTCATTCAGTGACTTGAACTTATTCACCTACATGTCTGAGGCCTTCAGGTCAGCAGCTTGTAGCTCAAAATCTCTGACGGAGACACCGGGGATGTAACTCAGGTCAGTGCTGTCCACTGCACACTTGTTTGGTTGGGTGATGAACTTAAAAAGATGAGTGCACTCACACAATTCTCCAAAGCGCGTTTTGAATGACGGCAGGAGATTAGATGTGAAGCTTGCTAGCTGCTGGAGATCAAGATGTTTAGCAGGGTCACTTGCTCTACATGGATCTTGAAACTCTCCCAGTTTTTCAAAGTGTAGTAAACGACATGTTTCAATGTCGGTGATGAAGAGTTCCAGCTTGTTTTCAAATGCAAACACTGCTTGTTGAAGCGATAAGACTGAATTTCCAACGCCTTGCATTTTCACATTGAGCTGGTTCAGATGTTCAATCATGTTGACGAGACAGTAGAACTTCAGGAGCCACTCAGTGTTAGCTAACTCAAGATGCTCGACATTTTTCATTTCAAGAAAAGTTCGAATTTTGCTCAGACAAACCATGAAACGCTGAGCACCTTCCCTCTTGACAACTAATGCACATTGCTGTGCAGAAGCAGACCGGGATAATTATTCCCAAGTTCATCCGACAGTGTTTTAAACTGGCAATCATTTAAAACTTGGACAAGAATAAAGTTGACCACCCGAATGACCAGCGACATCACCTCACCAAGCTGCTCACCACATATGTGAGCACAAAGTGCCTCCTAATGTAGGATGCAGTGAAAACTTAGGATGGGTCTCTTTCCATGTTCATGAAGAAGCGCTACGAATTCTGTTTTTCCCCACCATGCATGGAGCACCATCAGTACACAGTGAAAAAAATCCATTGGTAGATTTTTTCTTTAGCGAACTTAGTGAAAGACTTGAATAAATCCTCCCCTCTTGTTGTCTCTTCCATAGGCAAAACAGCAAGACTTTTCTCACGTAGTGTGTCACTGACAGCATACCTTACAATCATGCTGAGCTGGGATAAATGGTTTACGTCTGTTGACTCATCCAAAGCAAGAGAAAAGAATGATGCTGCATTTATGTCCTTCACTTGTGTTGCCTCAATTTGATTTGCCATCATGATGGTATGATTGTGAATAGTTCTTGCCAACAGAAGCATGTCTTTTATTCATTTGATTATCTTGTCTTCATCTGAAAAGTCATCAAAGAGTTTATTGTCAACATCAAGCATTAATGTTTTGGCATACTCTCCATCTGTGAATGGCTTTCCGTTTCTCACAATTGCTAAAGCACTAGCAAAGCTAGCCAAATTCCAGTCACCTTGTTGGGTCCAAACACAGAGTTGCTGCTGAGTAGCTTGCACTCTGCACAGTAGCTCTTGACATTCTTTCTTCCTGCTCTCCCCCACTGGATATTTTGATGCAAATGTAGTATGACATGTGTCAAAGTGCCACTTTATATTTGACCGTTTCATCGATGCAATTTTATCATTGCATATATTAGACACACTGAAGAACCTGCTCTCTTCACAAAGGTGAATTCCTCTGTCCATTTCTGCTGAAAAGTACAATACTCCTCATCTTTTTTTCTTTTAGCCATCTTTTTCGTCAAAAGGGTTTTTGCAATTATCTAGCTGACTACTTGGTTAAAAGGAGAGAAGTTTACTCCTGACCTCACAATGACCCATGTACATCACACATTATTCAATAAAAATTTGGTGTTGTCCTGGAGGACAGCTCCAGCCTCCCGCAACCATGAACATGAGTGGTAGGAAATGAATGAATTGTAATACATAAGAATGTTTTAGCCTGACCAGGCAGTGGCGCAGTGGATAGAGCGTCAGACTGGAATGCAGAAGACCCAGGTTCGAGACCCTGAGCTCGCCAGCTTGAGTGCGGGCCCATCTGGCTTGAGCAAGAGCTCGTCAGCTTGGACCCCAGGTTGCTGGCTCAGGTTGCTGGCTCCAGCAAGGGGTTGCTCGGTCTGCTGAAGGTCCGCGGTCAAGGCACATCTGAGAAAACAATCAATGAACAACTAAGGTGTTGCGATGGCAATGAAAAACTAATGATTGATGCTTCTCACCTCTCTCCATTCCTGTCTGTCTATCCCTCTCTCTGACTCTCTCTCTGTCCCTGTAAAAAAAAAAAAAAAGAATGTTTTATATTTTTAATGTTATTATTATTTTATTAAAGATTTGTCTGCAAGCCAAATGCAGCCATCAAATGAGCCACATCTGGCTCGCGAGCCAGAGGTTCCCAACCCTTGATCTAGAATTTCAATAAAACACAGTTGTATCAGCAGTGTTCGTAGCTTTGTTTCCTGATACATCTGCTGCAGTGTCTGGAAGGATGTAATGGTGCACATAAATGTTCCAGTGGTGCAGAGCATCAGGCCCCACGTATGGACTGAGAATGTTGCTGTGTGAGGTCCTTTCTGTAGGCTGTTCTATTTCAGAGTACCGCTCAGCAGACAGTGATTTATTTTTTATCACTTTCCTTCTTCCTATCTCATTTTCTTTGCGTTTTAGATTTCCTACGAAGGATATGGATTTGTTGAATGACAGCTAAAATTTAACTTGTAAAAACAAAATATAAATGAGCCCTCTTCATCATGAAAGGTGCTGTGAAGGAAAATAATGTATTACTGACCTCATTCAGTCTATCAAGTGAATATGTAACACGAGATATAAAGTATGTATAGGTCTGCATTAGTTTCCTAGGACTGCTGGAAAAATGTGCCAAAGAGTGGGTGTCTTAAAAACAATAGAAGTTTATTGTCTTCCAGTTCTGGAGACTAGAATTCTGAAGGGAAGGTGCTATTGGGGAGGAACCTTTCTTGATTCTTCCAGTGTCTGGTGTTTGCCACTGTCCCTGTCATTCTTTGGTCTTTAGATGCATTAATCCAGTCCCATGGCTATATTTTCTCTTTGCCTTTCTATCATCATCTCTCTGTTTATGTCTTTCTCTGTGTTCAAACTTCTCTCTCTCTTTTTCTTTTTGTATTTTTCTGAAGTGAGAAGCAGGGAGGCAGAGAGACAGATTCGCTCATGAGCCCAACAGGGATCCACCCGGCATGCCCACTAGGGGGTGATGCTCTTTCCATCTGGGTCATTGCTCCATTGCAACCAGAGCTATTCTAGTGCCTGAAACAAAGACCATGGAGCCATCTTCAGTGCCCAGGCCAACTTTGCTCCAATTGAGCCTTAGTTATGGGAGAGGAAGAAAGAGATAGAGAGAAAGGAGAGGGGGAAGCATGGAGAAGCAGATGGGAGCTTCTCCTGTGTGTCCTGACCAGGAATCAAACCTAGGACTTCCACATGCTGGGTCGATGCTCTACCACTGAGCCAACTGGCCAGGGCCACTTCTCTTTTTTTTATAAGCACACTAGTCATATTGAACTATGGTTTATCCTAGTGACTTCACTTTAACTTTGTTTTCAACTAAGATCATTTGAACCCTGTTTCTTAATGAGGTACTGGTAGTTAAGACTTCAGCCTATCTTTATTGGAGGACACTATTCAACCCATAGCACCATCTGATGCTGGAAATATGAAGAATGTTTATTTATTCACTGAGAAACTATTTATAGAAGTCATGGAATGCAGACAAATATGCCATGTAGTTGCAAACAACTGTTTCAATAATCTCTGCCATTATTCATTATTTATTCAATAGTTTAAGTAAAATCTCATGGATTAAAACAGTGAGCAGAAGAGTGAGATTTAGGGATACCAGTGTAACAGATACTAATATGAGGAAAGATATTAAATGAGCAATAGTTTCCATGGCTAATGTACAAAATTCTGGGTGAAATAGTTATGAGGTTCTTTACTGTAAGAGTTTGTATAGCCTTGAGTATATTCTTTTGTTTTGAGAATATCTAACAGGAGGCCACAGAGTTTTCCAAATGTACTTGACCATACAGCTTGTCTTTATAGAATACCTCAAGAAATTATTTTCCTAGGAAAACACTGGAAACTAATTTGTCAACCCATATGATCTCATTTAAAATTTTACTACAGAGTTATGAAGGTTGCAAAGATAATTAATTCATCGCCCTTGGGACTGGACCAAAGGTTTTCAGAAATGTACAGAACTCTCATGTAGATATAGTCAGCCCTTCTCAAGAGAGTGCAAATTTCTTCATAACAGATGCAAGAACGTACTGATTAATGGACTCAATTCTGTGGTTTATCCAACAAATGTGATTTACTTTGATATCTAGTTTAAAGGCTGTGACTTTTTAACTTAGCATTTATTGCCATATTTGAGACATAGGAATCATTCTAAACAACGGATGTTAAAGTCTGTTGGATTCCTCTGGGGAACTTTTATACTGCAGAAGGTTGTGGTCAGAAAAATATGACACACAGATGTTATTCTGGGCCTTGAAAACATGTATATTCTATATACTTTTGAGCAATACCACATTATTGATTATACGTATAATGGGGGCGGAACAAATGTTACCCTCAAGGTTCTTCTGGCTGGTCTAATACAATAGGCACAAGACAGATTAGCAAGAGAAAGTAATCAAATTTAATACATATATATGGAAATCCTGCATAAAGAGGGAGTCAGAGCCCCCACATGCAAGAGTTCAGTGGTAGAAAGGGAACCTGAGTTTATAAGACATCCTAAGCTAGGGGTGAGATAAGGTGCATTGGGGGCTTCAGAATGTCATTGCAGGATGAGAGGAATAACTCTTTAGTACAAAGAAGTTTTCCCTGACCTACAGATAGGTTCAAAGAAGTTATCTCTGATAATCTCTTATGGGCAAGACTTCTAATTCAAATGTATCTAGGTAGTTAAAATGGGGGCAGAGGTTTCTCTTGTTTGTGCCCCTAAAATTGCCTTTAGCTCAAAACCATCTGCATACCACAGAGGCACAACTTGGGGTGACTCCTTGTTGACCCCCACAGTATCAGTTTGAGGAGGAGATAGTAAGCTCTTGACCCAATCACATTAAAAGCAAAAGGGAATAGACTTGTATTAGCATTTTTGGGCTGAAACAGTATCAACCCCATTTCACTACAAGAATTCTGAGAAATTAGGTGGTTAACTTGTGGTCCTAATAGCCATTAAGAACCATGGAGAAACAGAGAGGTGGTTAAATGAGTAACTTTGCCTCATCTAATTCAGGTAAGATAGGGGGTGGGGATTGGGAAGATTCTAGCTCTGGCAGAGAGAAATAGTTTTATTATGATTATTTGCCCCTTTTTATTATTTTTTTGAAACTCATGTGAAGTCAGGAAGTTGTGGCCATTCTGAGGTATTGTGGAGACTTTTAGACCTATTTACCCCCCAAAACACAGAAATGAAAGTTAAAATTTCCTATAGCCTTCGAATGACAGAATCCCTGAAGAATCATTCAATTGCCCTGCAGGTGGTTTCTTGATCTTATTTATCCAATCCTTCTCCTATCGTTTCCTGTTAGCATTCAGTACCTAGGAGCAGAGCTCAGTGACCCTGCTCCACCAGACAGCAGTGCATGCCTTCTCTACCACGGCTGCAGTGGCTATGGAAGGACTCACCCCGAAGTCTTTCAACTTCAAGTCCCAGAATAATGCTTTCCCAAACTCCCAGACTCCAATGTCTCATTAAATATGTCTGTTTTTAGTTTTGTGAATGTTGTTGATATTAAGTAAAAAAAAAAACAAAAAACAAAGAGGTGGGGATCAGCTCCCACTGATACATATCTTGTAGTTAACAGCATAATACCCCAAACATTTGATGTGCCTGGAACAATTTGTTGAACTGAATGAAAATGTTCCTGATGTACAGATGCATAGGAAAGTTAAGAGAGTGCTCTGTGGAGCCAGAAAGCAGTTTGAAAGGTTACAATGTATTTTAGGAATTGAAAGCCACAGCACTAGGCATTGGTTCTTATTGGCTTCTTGGGGTTGCTGTGGAATCACTGAGCCCCTGGTGTTCTTTGGTCACAAAGAGTAAATCTGTAGGGTTTGCTGAGGTGCTCGGCTCTGCCTCCATAGTGGCTCAGTTTCAGAATGGATGTGGACACCTGCATTTCTTAACCATTTTCCAGTCTCTTCAGAATAACAGCAGCATAGAAATGACACTGTTTTGTTACTATTGATTATCATCTTACTGGAGGTGACTCCCTGTAAGTAGGGAAAGCCAAGAACTTTCTGTTTATTTATGCTTATTAGAAAAACGCAGGGGAATCTCTGCGGTGGATGCAGACTTCCTTGGCAGTGGCCAACCAGATTCCCCTCTACTGGGCTCAACCAGCTCATGTCCCTGATATCTGGCTGCTAAAGCAAAATGCAGTTCATCATTTCCAGAAGGCAGATTTGAAGAATATCATTGTGCAGTGGGTACAGCTTCTGGGAGGAATGACCATGTAGTAGATTCAGTCCAGACAGGAACCCACAAGACCCTGTTGTTTTAATTGGGAGCATATGCAAAAGTTTTTGTTTACTTAAATGATCCTCATTTAATTGGAGCAGCTGTGAAAATGTATTTGGTTCTCTCATCTAAGCTTAGAACAAACTTTTCATTAGAAATCTCACTGAGGACTGAAATTGGTCTTTTCCCCTTGAATTGTTTCTTTGGGAAGCCAATTAAGATGCTTATTATGGGCAACTTGATATATCTTCTGCCCAATCCTGGAATGTAAGAGCACTCCAAAATTCCTTTTGTGGAAATGGTAACAACCTAAGCCATACAAAATTGTGATGTAGCATTTTTGTTTGGCAAGAATAAAATTATGTATGCATATAGAAACTTTTACCAGAAAACAGTTCTCAGGTGGAAGTAAGTGGACAGAGAAAAGGAGCTGACCACATGACACTGTAATGACATGTTTTCCCCTCTAGACCATGAGCTCCTAGAGATGCCCTCATCAGCGGGCATCTCTGGCCCTCGCAGCTACCCGGCTCATGTTGTTCCTGCTACATTTGAGGCACTTTCTCTATAACCAGTGAAGTTTTACATCTGATTTATTGTTTAATAAATTTAAAACCTTAGTTACAGGATATTATTATAATTTGACTGTGATGCCTTTCACAACCCTGTGGAGGAGAAGAGACATATTTTCATAAGAGGAAAGACAGGGTGCAGAGTCATCTCAAAACCTTTATTTCTTTGGAATTACCTGTGAGTGATGGGAAGAAATGAGTTTTGTTTGACTTGTGAATTTTAAATGCACTAAAACTTTGAAAAGTGGAAGGACACCAAATTAGAATTTTATTAAAATTAATGTTTTAAGGCCCTGGCTGGTTGGCTCAGTGGTAGAGTGTTAGTCCCAGCGTGTGGATGTCCCAAGTTCGATTCCTGGTCAGGGCACACAGGAGAAGTGCCCATCTGCTTTTCTACCCTCCACCCTCCCCTTTCTCTCTCTCTCTTCTCCTCCTGCAGCCAAGGCTCCACTGGAGCACAGTTGGCCCGGGTGCTAAAGATGGCTCCATGACCTGTCTCAGGCGCTAGAATGGATCCGGTTGCAATGGAACAATGCCCCAGATGGGAAGAGCATCGCCCCCTAGTAGGCATGCTGGGGGTAGGGATCCCAGTCGGGTGTATGTAGGAGTCTGTCTCTCTGCCTCTCTGCTTCTCACTTCAGAAAAATACTAAATTAATTAATTAATGTTTTAATTTTGATAAACTGACTTAATTATATATGGACTTAATTAAGTTTCTGCCTGCTTCTAGTTATGAGGTGTGTGGTTGATAACAGTCAACATCCTTTATAGAATTGAAGTAGATAAGATACAATGTATAGGAAAACAGCTGGAAAAATTATAAAGCATGTCAACATGTTTTATTTTGATGGATTAGCACACTGATGTCTCTTATATTAACTTTTATACTTCTCTGGATTTAAATTGTTCTTTTTCCAATTGGAGAGTAAAGAAAAATAGAGCCATGTAAAGTATAATTATTATTTTAAAAACTTCTTTAGGTAACCTGTACATACACTAAAATTTACCCATCACAGCACACAATTCAGTGATTTTTAATACATTTATAAAATTTTGCGACTATCACTACAATTCCCTTTTAGAAATTTTTCATTAATCTCCAAGTTCCCATAGGGTTTTTGCAGTTAGTCTCAGTCCAGGTGATTGCTGATAGGCTTTCTTTCTCTGTAAATTTGCATTTCTTGGATATTTCATAAAAATGTTATCATAGAATCAGTAGTCTATTGTGTCTGGCTTCTTTCACTTAGTGTGATATTTATGAGCATGCTGTAGCATGTATCATTTGTTTATTTTTATTTTATTACTAAATAGAGTTCCATTGTATGGATATGCCTTATCAATTATGTATGGGCATTTCGATTGTTCCCATTTGGGGGGCTGTTATGAATAATGCTGCAGTGGACACTTTTGTCTACAAGCCTTTTTGTGAACATGTGTTTTCATTCCTTTCAGACAGATTCCTAGGATGGACTTGCTGGGCTAGATGGTATGGCTCTGCTTCATTTTTAAGAAACTGCTGATCTGTTTCTTCAGGTGTCTAGAGCAGTTTGCACCAGAAAAGTATAAGTGATCCAGTTTCTTCATGTCCTCACCAACATTTAGTATTGCCTGTCTTTGATTTTAGTTATTCTAGTTGATGTATAGTAGCAACTCCTTGTGGATTTAAGTTGTATTCCCTAATGAAGAATGATGTTGATCATCTTTGCCTATACTTTTTTTTTTATGACACTCCTCTGCTGGGAGCCCTCTGAAGGCCCCTTACCACACCACTCTTAGAACAACACCTGAAGTCTGTCCTTTCTTTCTTTCTTTCTTTCTTTCTTTCTTTCTTTCTTTCTTTCTTTCTTTCTTTCTTTCTTCTTTCTTTCTTTCTTTCTTGGACAGAGAGAGAATCAGAGAGAGGGATAGATAGGGACAGACAGACAGGAACGGAGAGAGGTGAGAAGCATCAATCATAAGTTTTTCGTTGCCATTGTAACACCTTAGTTGTTCATTGATTGCTTTCTCACATGTGCCTTGGCTGCGGGCCTTCAGCAGACCGAGCAACCCCTTGCTGGAGCCAGCGACCCTGAGTCCAAGCTGGCGAGCTTTTACTCAAGCCAGATGGGTCCGCATCAAGCTGGTGACCTTGGGTCTCGAACCTGGGTCTTCCGTATCTCAGTCCAATGCTCTATCCACTGCGCTACCACCTGGTCAGGCTGCCTATACTTACTAGCCATTCTTCTTTGACATAATATCTACTGAATTGTCTTGCTAATTTTTAAGTTGGTTTGTTTGTCTACTTATTACTGAGTTGTAAGTATTCTTTATATATTCTAGATACAGATTGTATATCAGATAGAGAATGTAAAAATGATTTCCTTCTAGTCTCTAGTTTGGTCTCATTTTGTTATTGGTATCTTCTGAAGGGGAAAAGTTTTAAAGCTTTAAGTCTAGCTTATTATTTTTAAATTTTTATGTTTTGTGATTTTGATGCCAAGATGTTATTAACTGGTATTATAACTATAGTTTTTCAGTTTAGCATTTCTACTAACATGTCTTTAGACAGTTCATAAATGAAACTTAATAAAATAGGATATGAAAAATGTCTTGAGAGAAATTTCTTTTAGATAGTACTAAGGGAAAGAATCCTGAACTGATTGTTAAAGTACCTGATTGCATACTCTGTATGGCACCTGGGATGGGTGGGCACCTGGTAACAGTATTGGTGCTCAAGGACCATCTTGGCTTTGTGTACCACTAAGTCCTTGTATAAATACTGGTTTGCTTGAGAAAAATGATGAAACTTCAGTGGAGAAAAATCCACCTTATTAAGTCACCCTGTCATCAACCCTTTTATGTTTTAGCTGTAATGCATACAAGCTTACTTTCAAAAAAGGCAATATATTGAGTTTAACATCCTCTGTAGATTAGATTCTGGTAAGAATATATTTCCAAGGAATCAGTGTTATAAAAATCTTTAGGCTTTGTGTTGTTTGCTTAGTCGTAAAAAAAAGAGGTAAAAGATATTAATGATCCTTGGAGCTCCTTTATAAAAGCAGTGCCTCATATAATTTGATTTAACATCACTTCTTTCATTTCTTACACAGAATGATACTATAATGTAGATTTCCTCTGGCTGTTAACAAGCACCCTGGTATTACTATGCAGGTTGGCTGATGTGTGTGGTTGTCCTGTTAGAGAGGTGTGTTGCTACAGCATGCTGTAGGGAACAGTGCCATGAAAGAGCTGTTCCCATCAGGAGAGTGGTAGGTAGTGCAGGGAAGAGGAGATGTTTGCCTTCCTGGCACCTTCCCCTGTTTCTGCCAGTGTACCTACATCAGAACTCGTCTATAACCCCTTGGTCTCTGGGTGAGGACTTTGGGATAACTTTGACTTCTGGCTCTTCTGTTTACTACTAGCTGAATGACCTCGGACAAGGCTATTCCATCTCCTTCAGCCTGTGGTTTCATTGACGGTAAAATGGAATGTCAATACTTACCTGTGCTGGCAAGGAGGGAGATTGTACATAAATCACCCAACATTATGCTTAGCATAAGGTAGGTGCTTTACTGGGGAATGTTATTGTTCATGTTGTTTTATTCTCTAAATTTTTTATGATTTAAAGAACTTTTACATATAGAAATATGAAGAAGGAAAAATGATTATAGAGAGGGTGAAATACACTGAGGGCTATAATGAAACTTCAAGTGTTAATTTTTTTCGTAATGTTCCAGATAGGAATTCATGCATTTCTCTTTCCAAGATACATTTGCATGCATATGCATATCTATATCTATATCTATATCTATATCTATATCTATATCTATATCTATATCTATATCTATATCTATATCTATATCTATATCTATATATATATATATTTCCTATATATTTCCTATATATATGGATATGCATATACATATATATCTATTATATATATAATATATATATATATATTTCATATATATATGTCCTTAGAAATAGAATCTCTTAAAAAGTTTGGTTGGAGACAGAAAGACTATAGCACTGATGTAGCCTATGCCTTTGGGAGATTAGAGCCTTCTGTAAGGTTGTGTGGTGTACTGAAGTCTATGGAATTCCCATATTAGAATCAGATTTTCTACCTGATGACCCTCAAAGCCTCAAAGCTTTCAAGGTCAGAAGAGCCAAGACTTCCAAGTTTTATTTTCTTTGAAATATCACTTCATTTCTGATATTGAATATGCAGCATTTTTAAGCCTAAACATGAAGCACTCTCTCAATTCATAATTAAAAGTGCTAAGATCTTGCAGCATTAACATATGAGCAAATTAAAATTCTACTATACTGCATTAGTCAAAGTTAAAACCTCATTAGATACCCTAGACCAGTGGTTCTCAAAGTGTGTGCCAGGGCATACTGGTGCTCCCTAGAAGATTTCCATGTACATTGTAAAGCCAGTGGCCAAGACCACCATCACAGCTGCCTGTGCAGTGCATGTTCACATTAGACTTGGACAGTCAGTAATGAAACAATGGAGCCAAGAACTGGTGAGCCATCAGCTTTAATTCTACCTTGCACCTGGCAGGAAGTAAAAACACACACTGGGCTCAAAACTGCACTCATTCAGTGCTCACAAAGCTACTGACTTATCTGAGTTTCCTAAAATCAAAGGTTTCTAGCTCACCAGTCTTATTCACCTCTGTTCCTCATCTCCTCCTCTCTACACAAACTCTGCACAAACTAGCTTCTTCCTCAGCACTCTGCCATCTTGGCTGCTTCTCCTGGCCTCCACACGGCCTTAACTCTGCTCTCCTCCCTGCTCTCTGCCCTCCTCCTAGAATGCAATCACTTTTCTCTTTAACGCTAATCTCAGGAACAGAGAGAGAACAAGCTTCCAGTCTGCCCCACTTTATAGTGTAGAAATCCAAACCTTTAATCCAATCTACAAAGTCATAATGGGAGGATTCCTCATGAGAATGCACCACCCCACATCATCCAATCAGTCAACGGTGTGGGGAAAAGCTTACTCTTAAAACTAAGCCTTAGGCTATAACGACCCGGCCTGCCCACAGCCTGTCCCCTAACACATATTAATATCAACGGACTTGCACGTGGGCAGTGCCATCTTTAACAAAGTGAGCATAATGTACAGTGTGTCCGTAAAGTCATGGTGCACTTTTAACCGGTCGACCAGTCAAAAGTGCACCATGACTTTACAGACACACTGTATTTTATCTGCCCAACAGTGCGGTTTTTGGGCACGCTTTGTTCTTGCCAGCAGCAATTACAGGACTCTCCCGCCCCCATATTTTCTTAATTCGGCACCGTTTCTACTTGGGACCTGGAATTACTAGCTACACTGGTTCGTGGCATGTGCCCAGATATAAAAATAAATATAGTTACTCTATTAAATCATTTCATTACAGAAATACTGCTCTCTTTGTTAACACATCATTATTATATTTATTATTAACACATCATTATATTATTTTTAGATAAATACACCCAAATAAAATGAATAGATTTCTCAAAAAGAAGTGTGATATTGAAGAATCCGATTCTGGAAGTGAGCAAAATTTAAGTGTAAATAAAATAGGACTTGAAGGCTGACGGGCAGAATTTAATTTACAGCATTTTCCATCACTTAACACTGAACAATAAGATTGGATTAGAAACTCATTCATGGAAGATACAAGTGATTTTGGTTTAACATTAACAGAAGAAGAACTGGCAGCTATATCCACTGATTGTGGATTGATGATTACACATAAGCAATTGTCTCTTGAAATTTTTGGATTTCTATAAAAGAAGAATATGTGGCAATATCTAAAAAAGCTTTGAACATTTTACTACAATTTTGAACATCCTGTTTATGTGATAAAGAGTAAAAAGAGAGGAATTCTTCCATGTATTGACGAGGAAATGAGAGTTTGCTTTTCAAATCTATGCCTGAACATTGAAGAAATTGCTAGGACACACCAGGCTCATGTTTCTCATAAACACAAGAATGAAAAAACTTAACACATTTGTACCAGGACCTGCCGAATTTACTAAATATTACTAAGAATATATATATATATATATATATATATATATATATATATATATATATATAACTTTTTGTTGTTTTTTTATTTTTTAATCTCTTTTTTACAAATTCTGAAAAGCATAACTCAAAAAAATGTAACATAATGTTTTTTAATGTCAGAATAAATTTAATTTTGTATTTATTTCATTTAGTTACCATAAAAACACTCTTGGATTTGATTTTTTTCTTTAATATTTGACTTAATTATTATAACATATTTCTCAAAAATTTGTATATAGTGTACCTACAATTATTTGTAGGATTTTAAATGTTCCCTGACTTCAAAAAGTTTGAGAACCACTGTCCTAGACACTAAGTGAATAATTTCTCTCAAGCGGCGGTGGCAATGGTGATGGCTATGGTGAGGGAGAAGGGCTCCAACTTGCCTACTGGCCTGAAAGGTTTTGGGCATGGAGAGTTACAATGTCAGAGAAGAAGCAGCTGGTGGACTTGGGGCTCCTGGAAGATGATGATGAATTGGAGAGTTCCCTGCGGAAAACTGGACCAGTTTAGATGGATATGAAGATGCACATGTCTGGGAGGATAATTGGGATGATGACAATGTAGAGGATGACTTCTCCAATCAGTTATGAGCTGAACCAGAGACACATGGATATATGGTGGAGACCTCATTGCATCCAGTAGTGTTGAAGTGACCTAAACTTGAACTGTGTGCTAAATTTTAGGACAGAATTCAGGATGGGACACTTAAAAAAATGTCTCTTTCATTACCTGCTTGGCTTTATATTTGCTTTTGTAACACACAAAAAGAAATGTTTTGATCTAAAGAAGTAATTTCTCTCTTAGTATATATAACTTATTATTAAAGCAAGTAATTTATTTAATTATTAACAACTGCTCAAACGATTGATTTTTCTGTTTCTTTTAGATTAGTTTTACTAAAAGTGTAGAAAACTGTAGGATAAAATGACTGTGTTTTCATGCTTAAAATTCTTTATTTCCTTTCAACATATATTTCCCCTAATATTTACACATATGAATTTCTGAGTTCAAGTATAGACTTATCCATTCCAATAGAAATAAAAATCTCCCATTCCTCTAAATTATTGCCTCTTAGTAAATATTAGAAAGCATTTCATTAGTTCTCATATCTACTATTAAAAATACTGCTAAGATATCTTGGTGAGTAAGCCACATTCTATTTTTAAAATTCTAAATTTGTATGTCTTTAATGTATGTATAAGTCTTAGGTATTAAAATTAGTTATTACAACATGTGATCCATATAACCAGAGACCAACCTACATAGGCATCAGTCTATAAATGGGGTGATAGTGTTGCATATTGGTCTGCATCCTGAAGCACAGAATCTTACTTGTAATTTTCACGTCTTCATCTGGCTCAGGTAAATTTCCTTAACAATATCTAAAACAGTTACTTTGATATTGAAAAGGAAGGGCCCGATGTTTATTAATTACCTATGATTTGCCATAGATGTGATAAATATTGTATTTTCTCGTATTTTGTTCATAAACATGGCTAAAATAATTAAACCCACATCTGATATGGTAAGGAAGTATGCTAAACATCTCAAATGTGGCAACATATGCAGAAAATTAAAATGGCGTTGAGTGTAATTTGAACATAGATTCAAGTCTTTCTTTTTCCTGCAAAACTACTTACCTCCCATCTCTCAGCCTCACTTGGGTTCATCTGGTCTTGATGTTTTTGTTCCCTCATTCGCCTGCTTTGTGTTTCTCATTCGTTCTCTGTCCCATGGTATCCTACAGTTCCGTGAGTTTTCTTAGTCATATACTGTCTAGTATGGTACCCATTAGCCCCGTGTGGCTATTTGAATTAAATAGAATTTTAAAATTTAAAACTTTAGGTCCTCAGTCACAGTAGCCACATTTCAGTTTCTCAATAGCCATGTGTGCTAGTGGCCACATTTTGGACAGGGCAGAGTAGAACCTTTTTATTATCACAGGGAGTTCTGTTGACAGCACCACTTTAAGACAGTTGTGCTGTTAGCATGAATAGAATAATCAGAGAATATTTTTAGTTTCTTTTCCTGAAATTGATCAAAATGTAAGCACTGCTCTTTATTGACTGTTGTTTGGTCTTACCTGCTGCTCTGTGTGGTTCACTGTTGCACAGCTTTGTAGAAGGCTAAGAAGTTCAGGTTCTTTGTTCCTCCCTATAGAAAACACAACTGTTGCCCTAAAGCTGGCTGGGGCTTCTTCAGCAGAACAGGTCTTCTCCACTGGTCAGAGGGATCAACTCTTTGCTTATTCCTCAGGACCCTAGCCAGACTATCCATTGAGGGATACTTTTGACATTTGATTTTCCTTTTTTTAAAAAAGTTTTTCAATATTCAGTATTCCATACAAAAAAAACCAGGATGTCATTTCATACATTTCCACTTGTATTTGAGATGAGACAAAGATAAGAGAGAGGGTTGCTATCGTAAGTCAGGTAGTGGACAACGTTCTCTCATAATGTCTCATCACCAGCTATGATAATAAATTACTTAATGCACTTGTTAACTTACTCAAAATATGAATAACATGTCTGTTTAAACCCCATCTAGTGGATATCAAGAGACCACCAGTGATCCATTGATCATATTTTGATAATCACTGCTTTAGATCTTCAAATGCCTTGGAAATGACACAATTTTATTTTGATTAAAAAATATTCTGATGAGCTCTATAGCTGCCTGCTGTATTTGCAAGTAGAATTACTTTCAGGGGCGCTAAAAGGAATAAGACATCCATATTGCATGTTGAATGCTGAATTTTGCCTTTATGATATACTTATTTTTGGACTCTGAGCCCAAGGTTTTTCTAATGTCTTTCGAATGACCCCATATGCTTCATTTCCTCCATTTTATCAGTACAGTGTTTATTAAATTCTTTTAAGTTGACTCCTGAGAAAATTTCAATGAGTGAAGCATTTTAACACAAAAAGGAAACTATGCGATATATAACGTTTAAGACAGAACAGAATGGCACCAAGGACGGCTGCAAACGCATTCTATCTATTTGCCCCTTTGCAGCTGAGATTGAAATAGATCGAGCTCAAGCTGGAATCGCTGGTACTTTAGTCATTAAACTCAATATGCTGATGCTGCTATTTAAGGGTCCCTTCAGGAGAAGACATCCAAGCAATTTTATGCTATCAAGCAATTTTCAGACACACAGGAGAAAGAGGCTACTTAAAAATGTTGTAAAATTAAGGTATTTTATTAAAAATGGCCTTCTAAAAGCAAATAGTAACTACAAATTTGGAGCCACAAAGAGACGACACAGGCGAGTAAAATAAGGTCCTACGTTGAAAACTGTCTCTGGCAAAGTGATTCAAAACATGGTAAACAAGTACATACAATCTTTGGGGTCCTGAAAAAAAAAGAAGAGTGTTGGGGACCTGACAAAATTGCATCTAAAATGAAGTTCATTGTTCCAGGAGCAGTTTTCTTATTCCTGTCTTGCTTTGGAAGCAGAATGTATCTAGCTAGAGTTTATCTACTATATTAAAACATTTTCCATAAATATTTCCTAAATTTCTTCAAGTTATTTTTGGGAAAAATGTCAATGTTTTCATGCAAAGAAAACGCCACGTGCCTAGGGACGGTACTTATTAAGCATCAAGTTCGCATGGTTAAATACGTAATCAGAATAACAATCTTTCAGTATATATTGTTCTCTAAGCCTTATACAGATAAACAAGTAAAATCCCCCTGGCTTCTAAAGGATGGGCTTAAACCCAATGCACTCCTTCCTCTTTTCCCAAATACGGGTTCCTATCAGTTCAAGATTTTTGGCTGAAAGCAGTTCCAGGAAACATAAAGCACATTATACTTTTCCAAAGAAGCAGCTCTTATTAGTGGCATTTCTAAATAAGGGCGGCTAGATCGTTGTAACAAACAAAATGGTATAATATTAAGAGGTTTGGCTAAAAATCACTAGCGTCATCTGAAGTAGTAAAATTATGCTTTTAAGCTGGTATGCTGAATTTGAAAATACTTTATTTCTATTAAAAATACAGAGATTTTTAATACGTCATAAATACTCATAAAATCTGATGTACTTTAAAGAAATATGGCAGGTATAGTTGTTACAGTAAGTATTTCATTACTAGTAGCTTCCTTGCCTGAGAATTTGGAAGATTGTTTAAGTTAGGAAGAATTTTAATTGCTCCTCTGTAAATTTCTTTTAATATTGATCATCCCCATGTAGTCACACATATTCACATTATTTGAATCTCACAATCACAAAGTGAGGATGTTTTAATCCATCTCTACAGCTTCAGAGACCCAGGCTTAGAGAGTAATTCACTTAAAGTGCATGTTTCTTTTTTATTTTTTTAATTTATTTATTTATTCATTTTTATCAAGATTCTGTTAATAGCCAGTTTTTTTTTTTTTTAAGCCATCTTGATCTAGAATCAGTACAGAGATATTTGTTATAATGCCATCTCAAACATTGAAGGCTGGAAGTGAATTCCATTTGGACCATTTGGTGCCTGACCTTGCAGCCCAGGAGCTGGTTGTCAGAAGTCATTTTGATATAAAGATAATTCATTGACTTGTCACAGACATGCCTGCACTTCCGCAGGGGTGGTATTGGGGTCAGTTCCAAATAAAGGAATGTGGGTAGGATTGGTATCTACAGAACAAGACCAAAATTTATACCCAGGTCTCCTGATTTTAAGTTAAGGTCTCCTGATTTTAAGTTAAGGCATCCTTCAACTATACATGTAATAAAAAGTTAAGTGATTACTTATTCATTTTATGTACTTGGAATAATTTAAGGATTCTAGAATTTTTAGTTTTGATCATCCTTTTAAATAAATTATAGGACCTAAATATTTGAAAACTTTCAAGGTTTTAGATTTAAAGATTTGAATATGGTTTATTTTCTCTTTTTTTCTTTCCCTTTCCCTATAAATAACATTAATAAAACCTAGGAAGATTAAATTTAAACAATCCTAAAGACAGAGAAAAATAAGGTGTACTTTGTGCTGCAGTATTTTGACTATAGAGCATGTGTGTATGTTGGGAAGAGGATGATAGAACTATTGGATGAAATTGTACTGATTAACCTCCAAACTTTAGGGTCTGATGGAAACACCCCTTTTGTTAGTCAGTATAGGCTCAGCTATGCTGAAATAAGAACCCTCAAATCATATGCGATTACACAGGTAAAAGTTTATTTCTCATGCACAGACCCTTTCTATTGTGATTCAGCTACGGCCTTGTTCCACATGTTCTTCAATTGATTCCCAGGCTAAAAGCAGTCAACTGTTACTGGTCTGTGGCAGAGAGAAATGAGTTGATGCACAACACACTAGTTCATAAAGCCAGAAGTGGCATACATCACTTTTGCCTACATTCCATTGGCCAAATAAAGTCATGTAGCTATGACTGAGTTATACTTGGTGGGTTGAATAATCTTCCTGCAGGGAGGGGCATTGCAGTGAGTGCCCTAGAGGGAATATTTCAGTGAACAGAAGTCCAGTCCACCACAACCCCAGCTAACATCTTCGGTTGTTTACCAGAATCACTGGAGACAAAGGGACCTCCCGCTTTCTATTTTATGTTAGTGAAAAATAATATAACTGAATATTTAAAATGTATAAACATGCATATATACACATTCATACATATATAGCAACATTCATATACATGTATGCATATATAAATATACCCATATGTACATGTGAATGCATATGTATATTGTATATTCACACATATGTCTGCATAATGTATGTATATACAGAGTATGGCAAAAATGTATAGGTATACATTTTTAGTACATGAACCAGAGTTTATCCTGGTACTATTATTTATTGTTGTATTATTTTCCATACGATAATTGTAAAGCTACTTTTGCCCCAGCCTGTATATGTATACATACACATACATTCTTAACGGCCACCATTTTTGTTTGTGATCTCTGTTTCTCACTCATCATTAATGGTTACTGACTCCCATCAGTATTTATTGAGCATACATAGTGTTATAGATACAACAGAACATGCAGAAAACATTAGCCCTGCTTTTGAGGATCTTGCATTCTAAAAGAAAAAAATACACCTCTAATTTTTTTAAAAAGACTTTTTTTTTTTTTTATAGAGAAGTTTTAGGTTCACAGCAAAATTGAGGAGGAGGACAGAGATTTCACTTTCCCCCAACATGCACATACATTTCTTACAACTGATAGACCCAAACTGATACATCATTATCACCCAAAGTCCCTAGTTTACATGAGGTTTCACTGTTGCTGTTGTATAATCTATGGGTTTGGACACGTTATGATGACATGTATCTGTTGTTCTGGTATCATACAGAGCGGTTTCACTGCCCCCAGAAATCTTTACTGCTCCACTTATTCATCCTTCCCTTCTTAACTTAACCCTTTGCAACCACTGGTCTTATTGTCTTACTTAGTTTTGCCTTTTCCAGATGTTGTATAGTTGGAATCATACAATATATAGTATTTTCTGTTTGGACCCTTTAATTTAGTAATATAATTTTTGTTTCCTCTATGTCTTTTCATGGTTTGACAACTCATGTCTCTTTAGCCCTGAATAATATTTTATAGTCTGGATGTACCACAGTTTATTTACCTGTTCACCTTACTTAAGGACATCTTAGTTGTTTCCAGGTTTTGGCAATTATTAATAAAGCTGCTATAAACTTCCATATACAGGATTTAGTGTGGACATAAATTTTTTCAGTACCTTTTGGTAAAAGCAATCATATGGTTAGGGCATGCTCAGTTTTGTAAGAACCTGCCAAGCTGTTTTCCAGAATGGCTGTACTACTGTTTTGCCTTCTCATGAGCAATTAATGACAGTTTGTTTTGTTGCACATTCTTACCAGCATTTGGCTTTGTTGTTGTTCTGGATTTTGCCATTTTATTAGATGTGTAGTGGTGTCTTATTGTCTTAGTTCTTATTTTTCTGATGATATTTGATATGGAGCATCTTTTCATGTACTTACACGCAATGTAACTTCTTTGGTGAGGTGTCCGTTAAGAACGTTGTTCTATTTAAAAATTTTTAAAATTGTTGCATCTAGTTCTTTTCCAGGTATGTCTTCTGCAGGTATTTTTTACATGCCTGTGGATTGTCTTTTTATCTTTTGACAGTGGCTTTTGTAGAACAAAAATTTAAAAATTATTTTCAAGTCCCGCTCATCAATTATTTCTTTCATGGAGCATGCCTGTGATATTGTACCTAAAAAGTCATTTGTCAAACCATAGAGCATCTAGATTGTCCTTATGTTATCTTCTAGGAGTCTTATAGTTTCATATTTTACATTTAGGTCTGTGATCCATTTGAGTTCATTTTTCTGATTGCGAGTTAGGTCTCGGTCTAGGTTTGTTTGTTTTGCATGTGGTTGTCCAGTTAGTTGTTCTAGCACCATTTTGTTTGTAGATGTTTAAAGGCACTTTTTTTGATATTTTCTGCAAAGTACTGAGGAAATATTCTATAGGGAGAGTTTGGGGTATACCTTAATTCCATAATTTAATTTAGAGAATAGAGGAAGAAAAAATATTAATGAATGGCAACTATATATTAGTCACTATAGTGGGCAGTTCATATATATATCATTTAGAATAGTAACAGACTATGATTTAGGTATTACTAAACCCACACAAGATAAGACATTTCACATGTAAAACTTACGTATTGCTTCTGACTGGAGTCCCGCAGTCTAAGCAGGAAGCACCTACATGAGGAAGGAGCAGAAGCCGTGGAACAAGCTGCCTGAGTTTGAGCCCGAACCTGTACATTTCTGTCGCAGTTTCTTTCTTACTACAATGTGGGTAATAGTCATGTCTACCTTACAGAACTATGGTAAGAATTAACACATGCAATGCTTTTACTGCCCGGCCTGGTACATAGTAATTACTCAAGTAAGCTAGATGTTAGCTGTCAGTCAAATCCAAACATGCCAGTTCTTTACATGTGTTGGATACTTAAGGTTCTTGCACATGGAGGTATAGTAACAGTGGTATTAGATGTTGTATAATGCTTTGAAAACATTTGTTGCCATCATAAAATCATAAAGAACTAACAGTGAATAGTGCAAAGGGAGGATTAAAGTTCAATATGAACACGAGACACATAAGAAAACTCCGATGAGCCTATTCATCATAAATGAAAATGAATCTTTATCAGCAAGGGATTATCCATTTTTAATACACCATTCCACTGAAGCCCTTTGTTTCATAGTAAGCTAATAGAAGGCTGTCTTAATCTCATTTCTTATTTGGGGATATTTTATTTCTTTTTGAAAGAAAGATAATGTAGTGGTTTTCGTCTGTGGTCAATCTAGAGATTGTGTTCAAATAGCAGCAATGTTAGGTCATCTTTGTGGAGAGCATACTAGGTGCTGCGTGTTTCAAGTATTTACTCATTTAATCCTCCCAACAGTTTTACAAGGTTGGTATTGCTGTCATCACCATTTTATGGTTTTAAAATGCTGAGATAAAGTCCTGGACCTTTGGCTCTGTGGTAGAGCATCGGCCAGGTGAGTGAATGTCCCAGGTTAAATTTCTGGTCAGGGCACACAGGAGAAGCAACCATCTGCTTCTCCACCCCTTCCCTCTTTCTTCTCTCTCTCTCCATTCTCTTTTTCCTCTTTCTCTCTCTCTTCTCCTCCTACAGCGATGGCTCGATTGGCTCAAGTGAGTTGTCCTTGGGCACTGAGGATGGCTCCGTGGCCTCTACCTCAAGCACTAAAAAAAACATGGCTCACTTGCTGAGGAATGGAGCAAAGCCCCAGATGGGCAGAGCATCATCCCCTAGTGGGCTTGCCAGGTGGATCCTGGTCAAGACACATGCGGGAGTCTGTCTCTCTGCCTCCCCTCCTTTCACTAAAAAAAAAAGCCAAAACAAACAAACAAAAAACCTGAGATATGTAGAAGTGAAAAAAACCATGTCCAAGATCATATATCTAACTTTTGTGTCATTGTGACTAAAATAAGATTCATATCAAGGTTGTTCTGGCCCCAGAGCCTGTGTTTAACCACTCTCTAATGAATATTTTGAATTTTGCAAAGACTTCTAAGAGAACCAACATATTTATCATTGTTATTGTTGTACAAACTGTTTTTAAAGTCATTTACTTTAGGCTAAAATTACAGCAAATTCTTTAGAAATGAACAGTGTGAGGGAAAGTGACAAACGTGAGGTTCTTGGTGGAGAACTAGGAGATGGAACTGATACTTAAAGCGGGAGCCACACACAGGGTGAACTCAGTCTGGGGAGGTAGTAGTTGACACCAAATATTGTTTGGAATAAACTGGTCAGGATGTGCATGTACCAGCCCTGCTTATTCCTCTTCTTCCTGACTTCCTCCTTATCCAGAAGGTGGTCCCTGGTCTGCAGAAGCACTCCAGATTAGTTTACCAAAGAACAGATTATTTTGTCGCTGATAGTATGTCATTAAAAATCCAGCATTTCTTTCTTATTTACTTATTTATTTAATTGAATTTATTGGGGTGACATTGGTTGATAAAATTACATTGGTTTCAGATGTGCCATTCCATAATATATTACCTTTTTTTTTTTTTTTTTTCTTTTTACAGGGACAGAGAGAGAGGCAGAGAGAGGGATAGATAGGGACAGACAGACAGGAATGGAGAGAGATGAGAAGCATCAATCATCAGTTTTTCATTGCCATTGCAACACCTTAGTTGTTCCTTGATTGCTTTCTCTTATGTGCCTTGACCGCGGGCCTTCAGCAGACCGAGCCACCCCTTGCTGGAGCCAGCGACCTTGGGTCCAAGCTGGCGAGCTTTTGCTCAAAACAGATGAGCTCGCGCTCAAGCTGGCGACCTCGGGGTCTTGAACCTGGGTCCTCCGCATCCCAGTCCGACGTTTTATCCACTGCGCCACTGCTTGGTCAGCTCATAATATATCATCTTTACACTGTACCACATGTTTGCCACCCCAAGTCAAGTTTCCTTCCATCACCATGTATGTCCCCTCTTCCCCTTTCTTCCTCTCCCCACCCCCTTTCCTTCCTATAATTTCCTATATATATATATTTTTTACTAAACTTTACTGAGACAATATAGCTTAAAATACTATATGTAGCATTTGGTCCTTTAGCTTAAGAAGTTGTGCTCACTGTACCCAGGAGCAGATTTAATGGCGGGTACACCGGACGCATGCCCTGGGCCCTGATTTCTAAAGGGCCCCGCAAAACCCCAACTTTACACTTTTTTCTAATGACAAGGGGCCCAATATTTTCTTTGGGCCTCAAATGACCTTAATCCGCCTCTGACTATACCTCTTTTGCATATAATGTGATCAACCAATTATTGTTATGACCAGTTAATCCATTCAGAAATGGTTGATCTTGGGTTCTATTAAAACAAAATAGAGACCATATATATGGGCAAGCCCTCTAAAGGGTGATGCTCTGCCCATCTGGGGCATTGCTCCATTGCTCAGCAACTGAGCTCTTCTTAGAGCCTGAGATGGAGGCCATGGAGCTATCCTCAGCTCTTCAGGCCAACTCACTCTAATCGAGCTATGGCTGCAGGAGGGGAAAAGAGAGAGAGAGAGAGAAGTGAGAGGGGGAGGGGTGGAGAAACAGATGATTGCTTCTGTGTGCTCTGAGAATCAAACTTGGGACATCCACACACTGGGCCAACACTCTACCACTGAGTCAACAGGCCAGGGCCAAATTCTAATATTTTAACATGCATAATTCATTGTTACATTCTGTAAAGTAAATGCTCCTGCTGGATGTTGTTCATCACCAAAGTAGTTTTGTAGAATGTAAATATGGCATTAAAATTCATAAATACAAAGGATATGTTTAACACTGTATTGTTCTTGACATGTGCTTTGGTTTTTATGTAAAAGTTAAGAGACTAACAGCATTTACTGCTTTCATCACCAAGCATTTTGAACATTGTTGCCCATTGAATACATTATCACACACTGGGGGGAGGTAAGACTATAGATGTCAATATGAAATGTGTGTTTCACTGCCACAGTACAGTACATAAAGAAGTTGCTGAAAAATTTATATTTTTTGATTATGCTATAAGAGAGTAAGAAATAATGTCTTACAGTACCTTGTTTCAGCTTTGACTTTATCATAAAAATGTTTCTGACTGGTCTTACAGAAGATGTATTTTCAGGGAAGTAGTTAAGAAGTAATTTTTGAGCAATTACAGTTTCAAAGAAATTTCAAAAATCAGTCTAATAGTAAGTTCTCATGTGGTTTTTTCAGTTGAGTGACATTAGGTGGCATGGGGATGGCATTTGGGATACAGCTGAGAGGCAGCAAGGAATAGCACAGACCCTGACCCACACTACCTGAGGGTGAATCTCGGCTCAGCCACTTTCTTGCTATTTGTTTTTGTGCCTCAGTTTCTTTAGTTGTATGGTGGTTATAATAACACACCTCTTCTCATACGTCTGTGATGAAAGTAACTTGAATTCAGGTATGGAACCTGCTTAGAGCAATGCCAGGAACTAATGTATTAAAAGGCCTGAGTGCTAGCCTTCATCATTACTATTATTCTCATTGAGAACATCCTGATTCTTTAGCCACTGTCCAGTCAGGCCAGGCTAATTTATTTTTAAACTCTTCATAATGAAGAGTCTTTAGAGAAATAATCTCCATAGTCCTTGAGCTTGCATTTAGCAAACCCCAGTAACTCTTGACCAAGTCTCAGCATCTCCGCATTGATTTCAAGGTTTCAACTGTGGAAACATTACCATCTGTCACATTTAAAGAGTACTCACCTATACAGGTACTCTGAATGGTATAGAAATGGATTGGGTCTTCTTTATTTTTTTACAGCCATAATTAGCTTTTAGCTTTTAAGAAATAACATTTAATGACAAAATACCTTATAGTTATTTTTATAAAGGAATGAAGAATGAATGTAGTGCAGATACAGTCATTGTTGCACACTGATACAGACTTGCTATCTCATCAGCCCAAGCTGAGAGTAGGTCTAAAAAGAGTTAGGCCATTGTAAAATTTTGCAGGTTTTTATATTGTGGTGCTAATCATTGCAACAGGTCTGTAATTTCATTCGGTCCATCTGGAATTGGTAATTACATTTTCTCATAGAATTTTGGATTTTGGGTGTTAAGACACTGAGAAGGTATACAGTATAATTAGCTCTATATACTGAGGGTTGACAATAGTTATTCCATATTTATGCAAACTCCCTGGCGTCCTGTAGCATTCTGACTGCTCCTGGGCCACAGCAGTGTCCTGTAGTTCGCTCTGGTTAGGAACTCTAAATTTGGTATTTGCTTTGTGGGAAGAACCCATGAGTCTTTTTCTCTGGGCCTAGGAGATAAGAGATGGGAATGCTAAATAAGATAGAAATAGAGAATAAGTGGGAGTTTACTGGCTTGTGAATTCAATGGGGGAAGTAAAACATTTCAGACAAGCTAATTTTTCTCTGGTTCTTCTGTATCAAAATTCTAAGCAGTCTGCAGGATAGAAAAAGAATAAACATAGGAGCTCTATTTTCACCACTTCTTCCAGCAACTTGTAGACTCCTTATAGAAACTAGGAGCTCTTTAGAATTCCATTAATCTTTGCACTGCCCACATGCACCCTTTGGGTAAAGGAGGTGAGAAAGGCCAGAAGAGCAGTAAAAATAACTACTATTAAATTAGCTCAAATTTTACATTAATAAAATAAACTTAGAATGTTCCTTTTCTATTTATTGCTATGGTTGGAATTCTCTGTGGGGGACTGTCAACATTTGTTTCAAGTAGATGTGCTATCTTAGTGCAGTTGTGTGGGAGCTTGCAATAGCAGATAGGTCAATCTAAACTTGGACAATTTGGTAATGTTTACCCAAAGAAGAAAAGAGATTTTTCAGAATAGTTACTTCTTGTGCTGCCATTATTTGCACTTCATTACCTATGAGCCATTTCTTAATTGTTTCTGGCTTTGTTTCTTCTTGCATCTGGCAAGATATTTGGAATAAGCCTTGTTAACGTCCTGTGGGGCACATGGCATGCTTTGACTTGTTTTCATTTCCCACAGCACCTAGCAGTACTGGGCAATTAGTTGGTATTCAATTAATCCATTACATTGCCAGACTCTTCCATAGGGGAATAGGGATAACTGTTACCTTAGATTTACTCTCCAGAGAACTGATTATTTCCAAAGGTCCCCACTGTAAACAGTGTTCCCATCCACATCTGTTTTTCTTATTTTCATTCTTTCTTTTTTCTTTTTTTAAATTAATTTTAATGGGGTGACATTAATAAATCAGAGTACATATGTTCAAAGAAAACATCTCCAGGTTATCTTATCATTCAATTATGTTGCATACCCATCACCCAAAGTCAAATTGTCCTCTGTCACCTTCTATCTGGTTTTCTTTGTGCCCCCCCCTCCCTCTCCTCCCTCCCCCACCCCGTAACCACCACACTCTTGTCCATGTCTCATAGTCTCACTTTTATGTCCCACCTATGTATGAAAATCATGCTGCTCTCAGGTTTTTTTCTGTTTTACTTATTTCACTCCGTATAATGTTATCAAGGTACATCCATTTTGTTGTAAATGATCTGATGTCATCATTTCTTATGGCTGAGTAGTATTCCATAGTATATATGTGCCAAAGCTTTTTAATCCACTCGTCCTCTGATGGACACTAGTGCTGTTTCCAGATCTTCGCTATTGTGAACAATGCTGCCACGAACATGGGGGCGCATTTCTTCTTTTCGAACAGTGCTATGGTGTTCTTAGGGTATATTCCTAAAAGTGGGATAGCTGGGTCAAAAGGCAGTTCGATTTTTAATTTTTTGAGGAATCTCCAAACTGTTTTCCACAGTGGCTGTACCAGTCTGCATTTCCACCAGCAGTGCAGAAGGGTTCCCTTTTCTCCACATCCTCACCAGCACTTATTCTGTGTTGTTTTGCTGATGAGTGCCATTCTGACTGGTGTGAGGTGATATCTCATTGTGGTTTTAATTTGCATTTCTCTAATGATTAGTGATGTTGAGCATTTTTTCATATGCCTATTGGCCATGTGTATGTCCTCTTTGGAGAAATTTCTATTTATATCTTTTGCCCATTTTTTGATTGTATTGTTTGACTTCCTGGTGTTGAGTTTTATAAGTTCTTTATAAATTTTGGTTATTAACCCCTTATCAGATGTGCTGTCGAATATGTTCTCCCATTGTGTGGTTTGTCTTTTTATTCTGTTCTTATTGTCTTTAGCTGTGCAAAAACTTTTTAGTTTGATATAGTCCCATTTGTTTATCTTGTCTTTTAGTGAAAAGGATTTTTATCTTAATCTTTCATCTCTTTTATTCTTAACCATGTGCATATATTGTCTCATAGTCTCACTTTTATGTCCCACCTATGTATGAAATCATGCTGTTCTCAGTTTTTTTTTTCTGTTTTACTTATTTCACTCCGTGTAATGTTATCAAGGTACATCCATTTTGTTGTAAATGATCCGATGTCATCATTTCTTATGGCTGAGTAGTATTCCATAGTATATATGTACCAAAGCTTTTTAATCCACTCATCTTCTGACAGACACTTGGGCTGTTTCCAGATCTTCGCTATTGTGAACAATGCTGCCACGAACATGGGGGCACATTTCTTTTTTTCTTTGTTTGTTTATTTGTTTTTTGGTGTAAACCATTTGCTCGTGATTGTTAGTTTCTTGTAAGTTAGAAAGGATTAGATTCAGATTCTGTTTTTTCCTCACTGTTATGTGTTCCTTGTCTCGGCAGAGGCAGTCCATAGTGGTGTCTAAGAGCATGTACTAATTTTACTTTTGCCAGTTATTAATTGTGCAACCTTGGAGGTTGTAAGAGTACTTACTTGTTATTGAGAGAGTTAAATAGATATAAATACATTAGAAAAGAGCCTGGAAACAACCTCTTTTCTAATGTTAGCTTTTATTAGTAGCTCACATCTTTCCCCTGATAATTAGATTTTTTAAAATGAAATTTATCGAAGTAGCATTGGTTATTTAAAATTTTCAGGTGTATAAGATGATAGTTCAACATCTGTGTGTTCTATTGCATGGACCCACCCAAAGTCTAGTTTCCTTCCCTCACCATGTGTTTGCTCCCCTTCACCTGCTTTGCCCTCTCCCCACCCTCTTACCCCTGTGATGACCGCCCTTCTGTTGTCTGCAGTTATGAATTTGCTTTTGTTTATTTTGCAAGTTCATTTACTACTTTGTTTTATAGTCTACATATGAATGAAATAATATTTTTTGTCCTTTTCCTTCTTATTTCACTTAGCATAGTACTCTCAAGACCCATTCATATTTCATCTTTTTATGGCTGAATAGTAGTTCATTTTACACACACACACACACACACACACACACACACACACACACACACACACGCTGTAACTGGTGGCGCAAAAGTAGGTTTACAGTTTTTTGTATGTAAAATAACACAGTAACTGGTGCCCTGGCTGGTTTGCTCAGTGGTAGAGTGTTGGCCTGGTGTGTGGAAGTCCTTAGTTTGATTCCTGTCAGAACACACAGGAGAAGCAACCATCTGCTTCTTCACCCCACCCCCTTCTCTCCCTTTCCCACAGCCATGGCCCGAATGGTTCGAGCAAAGTTGGCCCCAGGTGCTGATAGCTCCATGTCTTCAGCCTCAGGTGCTAAAATAGGTTGGCTGCTGAGCAACAGAGCAGCAGCTCAGATGGGTTGAACATCACCTGGTAGGGGGCTTTGCAGGATAGATCCTGGTCAGGACACATGCAGGAATCTGTCTCTCTGCCTCCCTGCCTCTCTCTTAATACAAAAAAAAAAAAAGTAATACTATAGTAGCTCATAAATAATAATAATACAGGAATAAACTCTGTTTTGTGTACTCGTAACTGTAAACCTACTCCCTCCCCCACCCGTATATGCGTGCGCACACACACATACATATCACATTTTCTTTATCTAGTCATCCTCATTGGGCACATAGGCTGCTTTCATGTCTTGGTTCTTATAAATAATGCTGCAATAAATATAAGGGCATATATATATCTTTACAAATACATTTTTAAATGTTTTTCTATCCAGGAGATGAATTACTGGATAATATGATGGATCTGTTTTTAATTTTTAAGAATCTTCTGTACTATGTTCCACAGTGGCTGCACTAATTTACATTCCCACCAACAGTGTAGGAAGTTTCCTTTTCTCCACATCCCTCTCCAACACTTGTTATTTCTTGTCTTTTTTATAGTAGCCATTCTGACAGGTGTCAGGTAGTATCTCAGTGTGGTTTTGTTTTGTATTTCCCTAATAATTAGTGATGTTGAAGATCCTCTCATAGGTCTTTTGGCCATCTCTTTATGTCTTTCTGGGAAAAGCATCTGTTGAGGTTCTCTGCCCATTTTTAAGTCAGATTTCCTGTTGTTGTTGTTTTTTGTTGTTGTTGTTGTTATGTGAGTTCTTTATGTGCATATTTGGATATTAGACTTTTTCCTTTTGGAAGTACTAATTGCAAATAACTTCTTTCATTCAGTTTGTTGCCTTTTTGCTTTGTTGTCAGTTTCTCTTACTGTGCAGGAGTGTTTTAGTTTGATGTAGTCCTATCTATCTATCTATCTACCTATCTATCTATCTATCTATCTATCTATCTATCTATCTATCTATCTATCTATCTACCTATCTACCTATCTATCATTTTTAGTTTCCTTGCCTTTGGGGTCAAGTTCATGAAACTTCTTCTAAAACTAAGGTCCATAACTTTAATGCCTTTGTTTTCTTCTGAGGAGTTTATTGTTTCAGGTCTTATCTTCAAGTCTTTAATCCATTTAGAGTTAATTTGTGTGTGTGGTGAAAAATAGCAGTCTAGTTTCATGTTTTTGTATGTGGCTGTCTAATATTCCCAACACCATTTAGTAAAGAGACTTTAATTTCTCCATTGAGTATTCTTGGTTCTTTTGTAAACAATTAGTTATTCATATATGTGTGGGTTTATTTCTGGGCTCTGAGTTCTGTTCCATTGGTCTATGTGTCTGTATTTCTGCCAATACTGTGCTGTTTTGATTACTTAGCTTTGTAGTATAATTTGAAGTCAGGGAGTAAGTGTAATACCACTGGTTTGATCTTTTTTCTTAGGATTGGCAGTAGAGGTTTTTTTTTGTGTGTGTGGTTCCATACAAATTTATGGATATTTTTGTTCTATTTCTGTGAAAAATGCCATTGGCATTTTGATAGGGATGCATTAAATCCATAGATTGCTTTAGGTAATATGGACATTCTAACAATGTTAATTCTTCCCAATTCATAAAAACAGAATACCCTTTCATTGCATCTTTTTCAATATCTTTCAACAATGTGTTATTATTTTTAGTACAGAGGCCCTGTACCTGTTTTGTTAAGTTTATCCCCGGGTATTTTAGTCTATTTATTGTAGTTTTAAATGGGGTTGCTTTTTCTCATTTCTCTTTCTTATACTTTGATGTTAGTATATAAAACTGCAATAGATTTTTGTATATAGATTTTATATCCTGAAACTTTTCTGTATTTATTGTTTGTAATAGTTTTTTTTTCTTCTTTTTAGTGGAGTCTTTAGGGTTTTTTACATATAGGATTATGCTGTCATCTGCAAATAGTGACAGTTTTTCTTCTTCCTTCCCAATTTGGATGGTCTTTGTTTCTTTTTCTTGACTGATTGCTCTGGCTAGGATTTTCAGTGCTGTGTTGAATTACTGTGGTGAAGGTAGACATCTTTGTCTTGTTCCTGATCTTAGAGGAGAAGCTTTCAGTTTCTTTGCCATTGACTATGATGTTAGCTGAGGGTTTGTCACATATGGCCTTTATTATGTTTAGGTAATTTCCTTCTATACACATTTTATTGAGTGTTTTTTATCATAAGTGGGTGTTGTATAAAGTAAGTTTGGAACAGTTTTTTCACTTTCATGATCTATGGACATTTGGGGAATTTAACAAGCTGTCTAGAAATGCAACTGCTTAGATCTTTCTGCATTAGGTGTACTTCCCTTGCCTTTGGACTCCATTCTTTATCATAATTTTTAAATTACAGGCAGAATATTGCTTATTTTCTTTTTTAAGGTGTGTTTTTTTAATTTATTGATTTTAGAAAGAAAAAAGAGAGTGAAATATTGATTTATTGTTCACTTGTTTATGTATTTATTGTTTGATTCTTGGGTGTGCCCTGACTGGGGATCAAACCCACAACCTTGGCATATTGGGATGACATTCTAACCAACTGAGCTACGCGGCCAGGGCTAACCTATTTTCACTAGCTTTTCTCAGTGTTACATTCAATATAGATAGTCTATAATGGGTTGATATTAACCACTGACTATACTATTGTATAGCTAATTTAAACTTTCAGGTCTTTTATTTTATGAAAAGGGAATTTGAGAATTTTTTTATAGCTAAAACTATTTTACAAGAACAGTGTAACTTGCCCTTTTCTTGTTAAACACTTTTAGACTACTAGTTCTTTAACATTTTATATGGTAATATTATAAAAGCATTCTCCTGGCTTTAGCAAATATGATAACATTGCACTAAACACTATAGAAAGTCATTAGACGCTACCTTGTAAGAATCTATATAGCTTGTTAGTTGAATATTTTAAAAATTGATCTTCTAGGTTGAAAAAAGTAACTCCCCCCCCCCCATTGTATCTACACAGATTTAAATGACCTGGTTCTCATATTACATTATTTTTGAAATGTATTTATTCAGGTCCCATATGAAGACTAGAGTTTGTAAGGCCTCTCTCTTAACTCCAGGGAAATTGGCCTAACGTTACCACTCATCTACAATTCCAAATTATCAATTACCTGTCAAGTTTGCTGCTTTAGAAATCAAATAGGCTGTAAAATCCAACTTTAAGTCTCTATAGATTTCTTTTAACCATATCTGAATCATGGTCCACTGTTATAAAGTGCTGAATTAAATCAACCAGGAGCATTTCTGACTCTGCTCCTCGCTGTCTAAATGAAACTTCTAGTGGATCAATTAGGAAACAATGATTTTTTTTTAAAGGCTCTTATCCTCGATAGAACTTGTAAACCACAAAAGTATCTCTGTGTATTTATGTACAGGCTTGATTAGTAACTAGTTTGGTCCCTTAATGTTAGCCAGTATGCTGTGGGATTACAATTACAGTGTACTATGGTGTGTTTTATAAATGAGCCATCCATGGGTATTCATTGCTTAATGCAAGCAGGAAATACGGGCACCATATTTAGAGTGTCCATTTTGTTTTTGAAAGATGCATTTTAACATTAGAGATAATAAAGATTTCTAAATAAAGCCACTTTGTGCACTTAAAAATTCTGTGTTGGTTATTGTCTATTTTGAGTAAATTAACTCAATGGGAATTTCAGGTTACTCTTAGCCACCCCCCCCCCCCAAAAAGAAATTTCTGTGTTTAGGATAGAATTTACTAAAAACTCTTTCAAATGCATTAATAATCCAATGATATTTATAAGTATTTTAATTAAAACATTTATTCAGGAACAAACTTACACATCCAATTCAATGCAGAACACAACTGGATTGATTCCATTACAATTTTTTTCTATGTCAGAGGTGACGCTTATAACTAGTTGCTTTTTTCCATGTGAGGTCTAGCTTTATGCAATGCAACTATTTTTATAATGAACTATTGATAATAAAGTATACTAGTGAATATTGCTTTAAAATAGTCTTCATGTGGAAGGTTACACAATTATTCAATGTTCGTACTACTATAAACATTTTTGTTACTTTGTTGGAATTGCATACAGAGTTTGAACCGCACAGTTTAACATTATAAAATTAAATTTTTATTAAGTACAGTGCTTCCCAAATTGATTACCAACCTCAGTTGTGAACTTTTGTCTAAATGACTAGGCCGTGACCAAAAATTAAATAATGAAGATATTCATGTGATGGTGATGCAGAGTCTACAGCTGGTCCAACTTTGGAGCTATACTTAATGATGACTTTGGGAGCCTTTCTAAATAGAAACAGCTTTGTCACTGCCAAAGGAGACAACATTTTAAGAAGAAGGTTATATCAAATCATTATGTTGTATATACCTGAAACTTATACAATGTCATATCTCAAATTAAAAAAAGACATTAAATTTTTGAAAAAGTTTTGATGAAAAAATAAAAGAAAATGGTTGGAAGTTTGCTGGAGAGAATAGAAGAAGGGAGTTTGAATTGGAATTTACAATCTCACCCCAGTCCTGATTATTTTCTCCTTCATCCTTTTCCTTCCTTCCTTCCTTTTTCTTTCCTTCTTTCTTCCCTCTCTCCCTTCTTCCCTTCTTCACTACCACCCTTCCTCTCATCTTCCCTCCTTCCTTTCCTCCTTTCTGTCCTCCCTCCCTCTCTCCCTCCCTCCCTCCCTCCCTCCCTCCCTCCCTCCCTCCCTCCCTCCCTCCCTCCATTTTACTTAAATCTCAGAATAGGTCTCAGGTCTCCTAATGAAATACTATATTTTCTTGAGTGAAGGGATGATGGGACAGTCTTTTATACCACATGGAACTTTTTACTTGTGGTGGGTTGATGACTATAGAAAGATACGGAATATAAAGTTAAGTTAACTTTTCTGGCAATGGCTGTGTGCTGCAATTAAAGAGTTAAATTAAACAACTAATTAAGCAATTAAAATATTTATGTAATGCCAAATTCTTATTATTGAAAACTCTCATAATCTAGGAATCCTCTTTTGTCTTCATATAATAAAAGTTTCTTGGAGATGTGGACATGTAAATTCTACTACAAAAGCTAAAGAATAATATGAAATAATTACATGAGGTTGTAATTACCAACTGCGTGTAGTAGCAGCGGTCAATTCAAGAGCTCTAAAAAATAAGTTCTGGGATTCAAAATGACATACATATATAGGATTTTTTTAAAAATTAGACTACAAGGTGGATCTTGAAGAAGATACAAGTAGGACACTCTGGAAAAATACAAAAATGAGAAAATTTAAGCAATAGTTTAAGTTGAGAATTGAGTTAGGTCAGAAACTTTATGAGGGGCTTGTTGGTAGACAATTCCTAGAAATGTGGTTTGTGGCTAGATTTGATTTTCAACTGGGGTGACATTTGGCAGTGTCTTGGGGACATTTTTGGTTGTCATAACTAGAGGGTTAATGTCCTCCCATTGGCATCTAGTTGGTAGGGGCCAAGATGCTCCTAAAAATTATAAAAGCCACAGGACCATTCCACACAACTAAGGATTTCTGGCCTCAAATGTTCAGGTTGAGAAACCCTGGAATAGATTGTACAGAGCCAAAAATGTTGGATCAAGGAGTGAGACCATAACCCTATATGCATTACAGAGCCGTGCATTGAGTCTTTTGTTTTGTTTGAAGGAGAGAGAGGCTTTACTCAGTGGAAGTAGGTTAGAGATGGTAATCTAGAAAATCGCTTTCATTTTCCATGTGTTCTTTTGAAAAAATAAAACTCCAAAATGCTACCTTAGGCATACAGGAAACTCCCAAATCACTTTGTGATATGATTGTCAGGAGTTCCTTGAAATAAAGAGGCAGGTCTTGGAAGGTACTGAAACCTTATAGACACATCCTTGCTAGCTGTGTGAGATAAAGAGAATTCAGCTTCCAGAAAAATGGAATTGAACTTCCAACGCAATTTCTTTTGCTGAAATGACCTGGGAGGCACAACTTTAACCAGCCGAGCTGGAAGAGTGCACTTAGGCTGCCCATGCCTGTAAATCACAGGGAAGTTTACAGCAAGGGCAGGCTGTGCTGACGTGAGCCTTGCTCTCCAAAGCATCAGTGGGACATTCCTCTTTCTGATGAGTTGTGAATGCTGCAGAGGTCATGGGAACCTTGGATTTATCCAACCATCCCCAATTCTGAATAATTCACCAAGTGTTTTAGTAGTCCCAACCCCCACTTTTAATCTTCAGCTACAGGAGTTCTTAACCCTGTGAGCCACACATGATGAAGTTTAGAGGCGAGCGACGGTTACTTTTGTAATAATCTTACAATTGCTTTTTCGACTTTTTACTTTTCACTTACATAATGCTAGTTTTCATGTTGTCACTGAACTTCATGTGGTAAGAGCTGGTTCCCACTTCTTTGCTGTTACTTATATTTCTCTGTAAGACATTTTCATGTGAGAAATTGTACGCTAACAATTTAAATCTATTTGCTTTGTTTGGGTAGCAAGAAATGAAAGATAAATGGAAGGTTATCATTTGATAGTGTGGTCGATATCAGGATCAATGACTGTGTTGCCATGCTGAGCAACTCCTGTTTGGGCCTATTGTCTGGCAAGAATATGATTAATGTGATATAGACTTCACTAATCTAAATCTGAGATAGGCTACTACTTGCTTTAAGGAGAAATGCACATTTTCCAGAGCTGTAAACTAGCTTGCAGGTCAAGAAAAAAATCAGACCTTATAGATTGCTTTTAACTAATTCAATTCTGGAAAAAGGCCAGTCTGCAAAAATATTGTTGTTTTTATTATTCTTATTATTATTTAGCGAGAGGAGGGGAGATATAGAGATAGACTCCCACATGTGCCCTGACTGGGATCCACCTTGTGACCCTCGTCTGGGGCCAATGCTCTACCCATTGGAGACCATGCTTACAACGAAGCTAGTTTTAGTGCCTGCAGCAGAGGCTTCATGGAGCCATCCACAGCATCTGATGCCAATACACTTGAACCAATCAAGCTATGGCTGCTGGAGGGAAAGAGAGAAAGAGAAGGAAGGGTGAGGAGTGGAGAAGCAGATAGTTTCTTCTGTGTGCTCTGACTGGGAATTGAACCTGGGATATCCATACGCCCGGCTGACGCTCTACCACTGAGCCAACCATCAAGGGCCAAAAATATTTATTTTTCAGAATTCGGTAGCAGAGAATGTCTGTCGCGAGGCACATGCTTTGGTTTTGGGGCTAGGGAGGTCATTGTCTTTTATTAGTATTCCCAGTTTTCTGTGCTCTCTTTCAACTGACCTATTCATCCTCTGGATCAGTGCTCCTTTCCAGGGGAATGTAAATGTATTTTCTGTTAGTTTCATTTACCCAGTGTTTAAGGGAAAAACATGTGACATGACTCAGCAGATATTTTAAACACTCTAGGTTGGAGCTTTAGTCAAGAAAACCATAAATGTTGAAAAATCACTTGCGAAAGCATGGAATATGTGGGTGGCCCATTTTGCTGGTTTGCTGCATCAACTCAGCAGAAATACATGGTAGTTACCAAACATTAACTATGAGATAGTACAGTGCTAAACCCATGTTTGGATATCAGAGTGACACTACTTTCTCAATTTTATCAATTACTCTTTTTTTCTTATTGAATACATGTACATAGCCGTAGTTACTAAATAGTCTTTGAATGACAATATATGTTGCTGGTTGAATGTTTTTTGACATCTTCCTCATATTCTGAATATATATTAATAATTTTATCTTTGTCTAGCATTTTATGTTTAAATTTTATTTTTTTTGCTCTCTTTTTATTTTCTAATTTTCTAGTTCAATAAATTTAAGCTATTGCATTAGATAGAAAGCAAATGTAACTAGTTAGAAATTTACAAGACATACTAGTTGGCAAACTTAAGACAGTTATTGTACACTGCAGAGCCAGTTCTGAGAAGACAATTCCTACTTTGAATATGGTTGAAAAAGATAACTTGGTTTGGAAAGTGCAAGATTGCAAAAAGAGAATTTATAACCAAATGATAGTAAAACATGCTTAGGAGTAGTCTTAAAAATATCAGAGGGTCGGGACATTTGTCATAATATTACTGAGGAGTCTTTTGTGAAGTTTATGGCACTAGGCTTGATGAGATAACAAGTGAAATCTGGCTATGTAGCCTTCGGATCATATTTAATAATATCTGTATATAATGTAATTGGTTACTAAATTTCTTGACTTCTGTGATCTATGGAAATTTTTATGCCATATAGTACTAAAAATGGTTAAATATAATATTTATGGTCATTTCTATAAAAAGCTGAGCATTTTGAACCTTAAACTTAAATGTTGTCTCCAATTATAAGATAATGTTCATCTTTCTGAATTTATGCTTACCATGTCTTCTTTAGAGAAGTAGTTAGGCAAAGGAGTAAATAAAATGATTTTCCCATTTGACTTTGATTTTGGGTTCTAAGATCTAGAATCGTAGGAGAGATCAATAATACTTAAACCATGTTGTCTTGTATGATTTAAACTATAATAAGATGATCCAGGGCTATTAGATAATAGATACTTATCTGTGGGAGCCTCCCTGTGTCTTGTAAGATTTGTTAAATGAAAACTAAATTTTGGGCAATTCATGCCTATTGAGACATGATGACTTAATTATGCATTCAAGTCCAAATTATTTTCAACATCTCATTTAAATAGCATTCCATCTTTCACAAATAATAGACTTTCATATCTAATCACTTGCTAGATGATATTTGAATTTATGCTAAAATTTAAATAAATTCAAATGACAACGTTTGCCCTTGGGATAACTTGGTTTATCTTTGAACGTCAAATTTTCACTGAGAGAGTATTTTCTCCTTATGTATTCCATTTTATAAACCAGTTTGTACAAAAGAACCATGATGTTATAATTCCTATGATAGTAGTACCAGAGGTATTAGAAAAGCTTTGACCAAGAGTCATAAAAATAATCATTTATATAAATTTCAGTGCACTCTCTGCCAGCATTTAGTAGATACACAATAAAAATATTTTGGTATATTTAAATTGCACTTTACTATAGCCAGGTTTAAGCCACCCTGAACCCATTCTTGTAATGCCTCCATCCCTACAGGCAACTACCAACTGGTGTTGGACAACCTCACTTTTCACAGGGATGGCTGCATTAATTTTCTATTGCTGCCATAAAAAACTGCAACAGATTTAGTGGCTTAAAACTAAATTCATTTATTATCTCACAGTTGTGTTGGTCAAAAAATCAAGTACAGTGCATTTCAGCTGGGTTCTTCGCTTAGGATCTCACAAGGCGCTGATATCATGGTGTTAGTTAGGCAGGCTGTGTTCCTTTCTGTGGATAGATCCATTTCCAAGGCATCCTTGCTCTGGCTGCATTCCATTCCTTCTGGTTGTAGGAGAGAGGTCATTGTCTGCTTGCTGGCTGTCGGCCAGGGGCCAGTCTTTGCTGCTGGGGTCTATGAGCAATCTTCCATATGCTTTCTGCTTTACAGGTACCACCCCTCTCTGCTCTCAAAAACAATGAGTCAAATCCTTCTCTTACTTCAGATCTCTCTAACTGCAGCCAGAGAAAGTTCTTTGCTTTAAATAGTTTATATGATTAGATTTTGCTCACCTGGATAATCCAGATTAATACTCTTATTTTAGAATTTGAAGCCTTACCACATATGCAAAAACCTTTTAAAACATATTTACAGGGTCTAGGGCAGAGGTCCCCAAACTACGGCCCGCGGGTCAAACTCTAGCCCTCTGAGGCCATTTATCCAGCCCCCGCCACACTTCCAGAAGGGGCACCTCTTTCATTGGTGGTCAGTATATTGAGTACTGTATGTGGCGGCCCTCCAATGGTCTGAGGGACAGTGAACTGGCCCCCCGTGTAAAAAGTTTGGGGACCCCTGGTCTAGGGATTTCTGACTGGGCATTTTTTGGAGCATCATTCTGCTTATAGAAAACTGGCAATAAAACAAACTAAAGAACTAGCCCAGTCTTCTCCATTCTCCCTCACTAGCCAGCCGTGTGACCTTGGTCTTTTTATTTGCTCATTGGATATGTTGAACCATAAAACCTTAACAGTCCCTTCTGGCTATTTATACCCTGAAAGCGTGGACCCATCTCTCTACTTTCCTTCTTTCTCTCTTTATTCTTCTTTTCTCTCTCATATCATATCATTTTGACTCAAACCTTTTTATTTTCTCTATTATATTTGTATATTTACTTTTCTTTGTTCTTTTTTTCAGCAATGTTTGCATGCAACTCAAGAAACTGTTTACTGGTAACAGAATTTTTTTTCATCTCTCATTGAATTATAATACCTAATTTGAAATAATGTGTGACTGTTTAAAGTTTCATTTCAGTTAAAGTGTTACATATTTCACTATGGGATATTAATGTGTTTGATTATAGCATGATACTCTAATACCCCAGACAGAGTTGTGTAATATATGGAATATTACCATATTACCTTCCTAAGATATGAAAAATTCTGAGTCCTATGACTCTCTGACCTCAATCATTTTGGATGACAGCTTTCTGTGTGCTGCAGTGCTACATTCCTGTGATATACCACATAGTTTTATGACCTTCTTTCCTTCTTTATGGTGCTAGGTGTCAAATAGCATTTGTTTAAAATGAAAATGAATCCCGTTTGGCTGTGTTTCATTGAAAGTACTTTTGAAAATTGCCCACCCATTGTGCTAATAGCAATAAATCACTTGTGAGAACTGATGTCATAGAGCCAGGTCAGAGAAACTTGGACTCCAAGAATGTGTTGTGAAAACTATTAGACACAAAATGTGCATTAACCATAGAGGGAGGAGACCTCTTTCTTTCAGGGATACCGTAGGTTTTCAGTTAACAAAAAATTCTGGTCATTGTTCCAGAATTTAAATTTACAGCATTGATAGCAACACATGACTTTGAAACTTGGAAGATTATGTTAATCGTGGTGGATTTCCATAAGATA
Organism: Rhynchonycteris naso; assembly: GCA_037038555.1. NCBI lineage: Eukaryota > Metazoa > Chordata > Mammalia > Chiroptera > Emballonuridae > Rhynchonycteris > Rhynchonycteris naso. The sequence goes on along the minus strand of CM072996.1, from coordinate 104,027,056 downwards.
CACTGGACCTCTCTAATGCTAGATACAAATTGTGGTGGGGATATTTCCTGTTTATATCTAATAGCCTTGCTAATTTCCTAATTTGTTTAATTTATGATTCTAAAAATCATGCTTTTTCTTAGCTTATTCTTTTTATCTTGAACTTAGTTACTGCTACACTTGATTTCTAAAAGGCTAAAGAAAGCTTATTCAAAAATAAACCTCGGGCTGACTTTTAAATTGTTAGTTTGCAGAAAAATTATTGCATTTATTTTCTGACAGTGTAACACAATGAATATTTAAACCAAGAATCTCATACATTGGAGCAATGGTTGTGTTGACACAGAGTTACATATCTCTCAGAAAAATTGGTGCCCAGTATATGAAAATTCTCTGTCTCACTGCTATCCCTTTGGGACTTTTATCAGAAAAACTCCACGTTAGTTATGTTCTCAATCAGCCCTGGGCTCTTATATTTCTATAAGGAGTTATTAGGATTTGGCACAGTGTTGCTTGGGTACCCTGAGGGTAGGATAAGAGGATGAAAATGGGCTATGAACATGTAGCTCTTGTTTATTTATGGTTCTATATGTACTCAACAAATTCACAAGGAAGATGGTGATGGTATGGTTACCCTTGTTATTGTTTGTCACATGCTCTCATTGACTGATTTCTGCATGAAATAACCTCTTTAGATGAAAATATCTCTACTAAAATAGATATATTTTATTAAAATACGACTAATTCTATTTTAGTATAAAGATGTATGACAACATTGCAAATAATTTGGTAATTTGACTTTCCTTTTCTTGGGAGATTTATCTCTACTTTAGAAAGTAAATAATAAGTAAAATGAAGAAATAAATATTTCTTTCTACTTGTCCAGCATATCTTTACTTCTTTTGGGTGCAGAACATTTATGAGAATGGAAATTTTGCTCTATTCTCTTAGCCATCATGAGTTCATTACTTCTAGTATTTCAAAGTCCCTTGAATCAAAATTATTTAATTTTTAAAAAAATGTTTACTTTTTCACTTTCTATTTGTTCAGTCTTTAGTTTATTACCTGTGGCTAAAAGTAGCACTTCCTTGTTTGTTTGTTTTTAAGGGAGAGGAGGGGAGACAGAGAGGCAGACTCTTGCATGCACCCCGACCGGGATCCACATGGCAAACCCCCCACTGGGCAATGCTCTGCCCTTCTTAGACTGTTGCTCAGCAAGTGAGCTATTTTTAGTGCCTGAGGCAGAGATTCCACAGAACCATCCTCAGTGCACAGGGCCAACTTGCTCAAACCAATTGATCCATGGCTGTGGGAGAGAAAGAGAGAGTGAGAAAGAGAAGGGAGAGAGGGGTGGAGAAGCCAATGGTCACTTCTGTGTGCCCTGACCAAGAATCAAACCAAAGACATCCACATGGCAGTTGACTCTACCACTGGGGCAACCAGCCAGAGCCATACTTCCTTGTTTTTGTCCAAAAAACTTCAGCTTTAAGATAAGTGTGTTGGGCGGAAATTATAGTTCTGGTGTTCTATAATTTCATTAGTGTTCAGATTACCAGATAATATTTTTTACTCAATGTTTTTGAGTAACAGTGTTACACTTTTGACTGTAGTCTTCTTCCGCTTTGAGAATAAGGAATACTTCCTTTACTAGCAGCTTTTAAAGTTTGGTCTGAGGACCCCTGGAGGTCTCCCAAATCCTTTATGGGCCCACAAAGTCCTCCTTTTTCCAACTACTTATTTATGTGAAGTCAGATTATCTTTATAAATTTCAACCAGAATAATAGATCTCAAAAGAAGCTGACTTTTTTAAAGCCAGAAAGTAGAGATGAACAAAAATAGAGTATCACTCTTCTCACTAATCACTTTTATTTTAGAGAATATAGTTATTTTTCACAAAAAATATATATTTTTTTAACACGCAATGGGTTTAATGGTGTTATTTAAATGCATTAACAAATATTTAAACATTTTTTAGTTTTAATTCTTTTTTCATTAAATTTATTGCGATGACATTGGTTAATAAGATTATTCGGTTTCAAGTGTGCATTTCTGTGATACCTGATCTGTATATTGTATTGTGCCCACCACTCAAAGTCAAATTATTGTTTGTCACCATATATTTGGCCTCCTTTACCCTTTACTAACCCCCTTCCCTCTGCTTACCACCATTCTATTGTCTGTGCCTATGAGTTTTACTTTTATATCCCACATATGAGTGAAATCATATGGTTCTTAGCTTTTTCTCACTTCACTTAACATGATATTCTCAAGGTCCATTCATTTTGTTGCAAATGACAACATCTTATCTTTTTATGGCTGAGTAATATTCCATTGTATATCTGTACCACATCTTTATCCAGTCTTCTATCAAAGGACACTTTAGTTGTTTCAATGTCTTGGCCACTGTGAATAATGCTGAGATGAACATGGGGGTGCATGTGTCTTTACGTACCAATGTTTTCAAGTCTTTTTGTGTAGATACCCAGTAAAGGGATTGCTGGGTCATACATATGGTAGTCCTATTCTTAACTTTTTGAGGAACTACCATACTGTCTTCCATAATAGTTTAACTATTTTGCCCACAAGCAGTGAATGAGGGTTCCTTTTTCTCCACAGCCTATCCAGCACTCGTCATTACCTGTCTTGTTGATAACAGCCAATCTAACAGCTAAGAAGTGGTATCTCATTATAGTTTCAATTTGCATTTCGTGAATAGCTAGTGAAGATGAGTGTCTTTTCATATATCTGTTAACCATTTGTATGTCCTCTTGGGAGAAGTGTCTTTTCAGGTCCTCTCCCCATTTTTTAATTGGATTGTTTGCTTGTTTGTTGCTGAGATTTGTGAGTTCTTTGTATCCTTTAGATATTAACTCCTTATCGGAGCTGTTGTTTGAAAATATTATCTCCCATTTAGTTGGCTGCCTATTTATTTTGTTGTCAGTTTCTTTTGCTGTGCAGAAGCTTTTTTTAGCTTGATATAGTCCCATTCATTTATTTTTGCCTTTAGTTCCCTTATCTTTGGGGTCAAATTCATAAATTGTTCCCTACGGCCAAGATCCATGAGTTTAGTGCCTATGTTTTCTTCTATGTAATTTATTGTTTCAGATCTTGTATTTAAGTCTTTGATTCATTTTTAATTGATTCATATACTTTGAATATTAATTCCTTGTCGGATCTGTCCTTTGCAAGTATCTTCTCCCATTCGGTTGGTTACCGTCTTGTTTTTTATGCAATTTCTTTTGCTGTGCAGAAGCTTTTAAGTTTGCTATAGTTTCATTCATTTATTTTTGCCTTTTCTTCACTTGTCTTTGGGGTCAAATTCATAAATTTGAAATGGCCACAAAAAGAATAAATACTAGGAATAAACTTAAAAAATATGAAGGACCTAGATACTGAAAACACAAAGTGTTGTTAAAAGAGATGGAAAAAAACCATCATGAAATGGAAAGATACTCTGTGTTTATGGATTGGAAAAATCAACATAGTTAAAATGTCCATTATTACCCAAAGCAGTATACAGATTTAATGCAATCCCCATTAAAATCCCAATGACATTTTTTTTAAAAAATAAATAAAACAAAATCAATGTTAATTCCTAATTGCTAAATGTTGATAGATATAACCCATTAAATAAAAGATCACTATTATCCTCAATAGTTTTAAGGGTTTACCAGGGCTCTGAGACTAAAAAGTTGAGAGGACCTGTCTTACACACATTTTATAAGGCCTTCTAAACTTACATTTCCTTCAACTTTTTTCTTTAAGTTCTAACACCTGGATACAGGGGTATTATAAACATTTCATGTTTAGTTTCTGTTACTTCTTTTTAGTTGTTTGATCTAAAAATGTTTACAAAAGTAATGCTCTGTTTTCTGATATCTCTCCAGGGTCAGTTGACTGGTTTAAAACTGGCAGTCTGGGGTAGGGGATTGCAGCAGAATGATGAGTCTGATACTTTTGATATCATCTGTGAGTAAAGGAAAGAGAATGTTACAAATAGCTGCATACTTACCACTCAGCTTTGCCAAATCTCCACATTATTTTTTATTTGCTCACTTTGACTCTAATCTTCCCACCTCCTCCTCCTCATAAGAACCTTTGAGGTTGCTTTGAGCCAGCCTGGAGAATCTCCCCCATCTCAAATCTAGAAAATCCCTTTTGCCATATAATGTAGCATATTCATAATCTTCAGGGATTAAGAGGTAGATGTCTTTGGGGAGGCCTTTATTCTGCCTACCATGGGTAGGTAACTCTTTAACTTTACTAGGTGTTAACACATTGCTCTCCAAAGCAGTTTTACCAAACTTTTCTTCCACTGCAGTGCAAAAATTGGTGAATCGCCTTACCAGCACCTGGTATTATCAGACTTACTATTTTATGTACTGCTTTTAGGTGTGAAAGACTTTGTGGTTTCCTTATTAATAGCAATGTTGATTATTATTCTATTTGTATATTATACTTTTGCATAATCATTCTCTTTTTAATGTCATACGTAACCATTATACAAGTATAGTTTGTTTTTATTAGCTATGAATATTTGTCCACATTTCTTCCCACTCACATAGACTTGTGAAGTCTTCTTGTGGTTAATTTCTGTGTTTGACAATTTACTAGCTAGAAAAACTTATCATCATTGCAAAATGAAAGACAATTTTTCAAGGTATAAAATAAAACCAATCTCAGACTTCATGATAATTGAAATTAATCCGAAGATTTACCAGAAAACTAGATTTGTATATAATGCTGTTTTGTGTAAGTGTATCCTTGATTTACAACGTATTCATATTCACAGAACCATTATGGTTATACATGATTATAGGACATTGTGGTCTATTGGTTTTACTCAGCAGAGACATTTTTCCTGAGTTGCCTGACATGATTTAAGGGCTGTCTGTATCCTAACTAGCCTGGATACTCACTGTAGTCTTGGACCTGATTTCTCATCCTTTAGTATCAGGCACTGTTTGTCCGATCTATGTATAACCCTGGAACCAGACTCATCTATCCAAAGTATACCTTGAGGGAAATTTTCCTCTCCAGATGCTCCCAAAAGATGTTATAACCTTTTTTTATTCATGGATCCTTTTAAGAATTTAAGGAAAGTTATATATCCTTTTCTAGTGTGTATACACACATGCTGTAATCATAGTTCTAGAGTGTTCTTTGACCACATCTATGGTCTATGTCTCCCTTATTAAAATATCTGGATTGCAGGATAAAGTTGAAACTGAGTAGCCCATACATCAAATTGTGATGCTATTTATGATCTATTTTTTAATTTATTTTTATTAAGTGAGAGGTGATGAGGCAGAGAGACAGACTCCTGCATGCTCCCCAACCAGAATTCACCTGACAAGCCCTCTACAGGATGATACTCCACCCATCTGGGGCCATTGCTCTGTTTCTCAGTTATTTTAGTGCCTGAGTCGGAGGCCATGGGCCATCCTCAGCACCTTGGGCCAACTTGCTCCAACTAAGCCATGGCTGTGGGAGGGAAAGAGAGAGAACAAGAGAGAGAGAGAGAAAAAAGGGTAGGTGGTGGTGGTGGGGGGGGGGAAGTAGATGGTCTCCTCTCCTGTGTGCCCTGACTGGAAATTGAACTTGGGACTTCCCCATGCCAGGCTGATGCTCTACCACTGAGCCAACCGGTCAGGACCTGATTTGATTTTTTAGATACCTGCCTCTCCAGATTCATTTTCCATTACTGTCTCCTGCATAAACATGCAATTGAAAGTTTTAGAAAATTTATTGTAGATCAGTTTAATTAAGGTCATTGTTTAGCTTAGGTAACCAAAAGCCCAGCCATGTACTCTCTTTGGTTTAGGTTTGGTTCAGCTTCGGCACCATTCATCTGTGGTTATCTTGTCTCTGCTCTTCTTTTCGGTTTGTCTTTTCTTTTTTTTATTTTATTCATTTTAGAGAGGAGACACAGAGTGAAAGAGAGAGAGAGAGAAAGAGAGAAAGGGGGGAGGAGCTGGAAGCTCAACTCCCATATGTGCTTTGACCAGACCAGTGCAGGGTTTTGAACTGGCGACCTCAGTGTACCCAGGTCGACGCTTTATCCACTGCGTCACCACAGGTCAGGCGGTTTGTCTTTTCTTTAAAATACTTTCTCTCCTAGGAAAATGGCTGCCTCTTCTTGATCTCATAACCTGCATCACACCATCCAAAACTATAGAGAATACTCTTTTTCAGCCCTGGTATAAGAGTCTTAGAATTTATTTTGTTTGCAAAAACTTAGGTCACATACTTACCCCTGTGGTTAAGGAAATCTCATATACTAGTTGGCTTATAAAGAGGTTAGTACTCATCAATAAAACAATTGTCTTGAAATAAATAAGTTAATTTAGCATATGTAGACATGAGCATCTGGACAAGAATATTTGAGATCAAGCCCAGGGACATGGATTCCCCATACATCATACCTAGACGTGTGACATTTAGATCCACAGCTTGATTGATGAACACATTGAGTGGGTAGTTGAAGACACCATACTTAACTTGGTAGAAAATAGTCTTAAAAAGGTCTACCCCAGAGGGTTATGAATGGCAAGAAATGTGAATGGTCTGAGATTTTACCCTACTTGGCAAGCTAATAAGTTAGCCTGCCACAATTCATATTTGCTGGCGAGATATGGGACTCCTGACTCAGATACAATGGGCTTTGTTACTCACAACAGTATCAGTAGGAGTGTTAACCTTTGCACTAGTTTTCTTAGCCCCTGTTCCCACAGGGCATTGTGAGGAGGCCTGTACACATCCAAGGTTGCATTACGTTATAGAAAAGGCACGCTCCAACCCAGATTAGGGAAACCGAATCTTCTTTTATAGTGTTCTCTCAACAAACCAGCCTGACCTCTAGTTTAGACAGAGTCATTATATTTTTATTATACTGGACAGTAAACAAGTCTGACCTTTGCTCCAGAGAAAGATAGTGTTTCCATGTTCCAAGGCTATTTGCTACATAAATATCCTTGAAAAGGTGTTGGTGCAAGATGTGTAAATGTGAGGGACCTGTGGAAAATTGTCTCCCAATAATCTCTTACACTTCTACTCCATCTTGGCTTCTGGGAGGATTTCCCATGTGTGTGCCATGCGGTTGGCTATTCTAATTAATCTGGCCGACCAGAAGCTCCATCAGGTCTGTTTAATTTGTCTCATACATTATATTTTCATTTCAGAGAGAAAAGAGAGAGAAACATTAATTTGTTGTTCCAAATATTTATGCATTTATTGGTTGATTCCTATATGTGCCCTGATCAGGGATTGAACCCACAACCTTGGTGTATCAGTACAATGCTCTAAACAACTAAACTACCCAGCCAGGGCCTGTTACCTATAGTATTTAATTAAAACTACTATCTATAGGATTCCAAGCATCATGACGAGGCCAGACTCATTATCCAGGGGACAGACGAGGCCGTTCTAGGATCACAAGCCTACCTAATTGAACAAATCCCATAAAACATGAGGGTCAGTCTTAGAAAACCTGGTGGCTTTCTCCTTAAGTTTCTGTATTGACCTTTTCATTTGGCAAAGGTATTAATCGAGACAGAGGAGGATGTATTGGTGATTAGTCTAAGGCACCTCTATCACGCATAACAGCTTTGACCAGTGAGCTGAGGTGACCTATATGCCTTCCAGGACCTAGGTGGTGTCGTTGATCACTTCAGCTAAATTAAAGTCAGGGGTAAATCTCCCTGTTTAAATAGATAGCTTCTGTTGTAGGGCAAACTGCCCACAGGGTGTGCATAAACAACAAGTCAGTTATGCCTGTGGGAAACCCAAGGTAATACCGGTAACTTCATTTTGTGCAGATTTTTGCAGTTTTCTGAGAGTTACATGATCTAATGACAGTGTTTCTAGAAGCAGGTGTAGGGTTGTTTAAAACCTGTGCTAAAACCCCGGTTTATAACCTGAGTCCCTATGTAGTCTGGCCTTTGTGTGCCTTGCCTGATTTATCTTGTCCTAGCCTCTCTTTCACTCTTTGCAGTTTTTAATCCCCTGTGATCAGCCTGCTCTCTCTTGCCACATAGCCCTTGCACAAGCGGGGCCTTCAGTATAAAATGCTTTCCCCATCAATCTCAGCTCAATTAATTTCTGCTTACCCTCATTGTCTCTCTTTTCTCCAACCTTCCTTATCCCGTTATCCTGTATCTTGTATTCTTAAGGTATTATGTTCTGCTTCAGAATACTTGTCACAATTCTAGTTTGCATCAGTTACAGGTGTTTGATTAGTAATCACTAAACAAATGCTGAGGATACATTTGTATTTGTTTATCTTTGTATTCCTACACCTTCCTGGCACAGTCTTTGGGAAGTATCCAGTAAATATTAATTAAGTAAATTCATTCTGTAGTGTATTTAAGTGTTCAGAAAGGATATTGGTGTCAAGCCTTTGGGAAGTTAGTTCTTCTCCATGCATCAGACAGGACTCACCTTAGTTGGCTGCAGCTTAATTGACCAGGAGAGGAGATTTCAGTCGTAAGACATCAGGTAAAATGCAGGATGCCGTGACAAGCAAAGGGAACAGCAAACAAGATGAGAAGTATCTTGAAAACCCACCTTAAGGCTCAAGAGTGGAGAGCCCTTGAAATCAGCAGCAGTCAACCAAATGGGCTGGCAACAGTGAGTTAAGAGGTGGTTTAGTTTGTAACCCAAATCCAGGCTGCTTAGAAGGCTTGATAGAGAAGTGCTTCAGAGCGCCAGCGCAGAGGAGATGGCATCAGGCGGTTCGATTCCTCAGCTGCTTTCCCAAGGGGGTCAGGGCAGGAAAGGCCTCTGGAGATGCCTGTGGGATGGATCTGTTCTGTCAAAAGAATAGTGACAGTGATCATATGAACCTGCCATTCTAAATTTATGGAAATTTTTTTAAATTTTCACTTTTTGTTTTTTCTTATATTAAGGTAGCCCACTGTGAGAGTTATTTATTAGGAAAGTGAAAACACTGAAAATGTCTACTTTCAGTCATTTCCCCAGTTGGCTGTCAGGTCCTCCCCTTATTCTCTGCATCCCAGTCACCTAGCACTGTGCCTGGGGTGTGCTGTGTGCTCCATGAAGTTTTGTTCTACCATTCCGGAGAAAGATCAGTTAGTTTCAACCAAGCTCTGCCTCCTCCAGCTGTGTAACCTTGGAAGGTTACTGCATATCTCCTAGCTTGATCTTCTTCGTGAGGATAACAAGGCTCAAAGAATTCTGGTGAGAAGTGCATGACGTAATGTATAGGAAACACTTAGGAAGGGTCTGGCACATACTTAGTGCTCAATGAATATTAGCTTTCAGTGTTAGGAATATAAGTCTTCCTTCATTTTGGTAGAGTTTGGGAATCTTCAATTCAGTTGGAACATATTAATGGAACTAACTAGATTAATACAGATAATTAGTGGTGATTGCAAGTCAAAAGGCTCACATGGGCTGTTCTCCTTCAAGTGGTGACTCAGGGGTTCAGAATCCTTCCCTCTTGTAATTCTGTCTGTGCCCTAGAGCCTCCTCAGAATTCTAAATTGCTTTTCAAAATTCAGCTGGCCCATGAGGAAAGAGAGAGAGAATGTAGGATCAAGCAGGCAGGTTTCGGGGCCAAGTCTAGTGGTGATGCAATTGCCTTCGGTCCCTGTTCTGTTGACTGGAATTCCATCACATAGCCCCATGCAGATGCAAAAAGACGAGACATTGTATTCTTCTCATGTGCCCAGGAAATGGTATGAGGAACTTGTATCTCTACTGCAACAGATTTCATTGATAATGACCACATATCCATGAGCAGCTTGAAATAATATTTTTATTGCATTTAAAATAGTTTTTATTAATATTTTAATTTTCATCACATTTGTTTTTTATAACTTTCTTGGTATGGTCATGTCCTGCCCATGGGTACATGCAATTTGACAGCTGGAACAATGGTAGGAAAGATGGAAGCAACAGGGATCTGCCTCCAGCTGGGCACCTGAGATGGTTGAAGACATTTTGTCTTGTAAACTAAAGGAACTTAAAGGGCTTTTTAAAATGATATATATTGACTTCTCTTTAAACTTCCTTTTGATTTAATTGTAGGTTTAAATAGATCCTATTTTAGGCTTCATATTTGACCTTGAGATTCTAGTTTATCTAAAGATTTCTCTAGAGTGTATGTATGTATGTATGCATATATCGATATATATGCATATATATTGATATGATATATGCATATATATATATATATATCCTCTTATTTATTAGCTATATGATAATCTTTTATTAATTATTTCTCAGGAGACTCCTGTCCCACAGTTCAGTTGCTATCTCTTTCACCAAGTAGAAGTACTTAACTCTTACACTAAGGCAGTTGACCATATCACCATGACATCCACTGGTTCTTTGGCCTTATTTTTCCTTATTCTTTATTCCTATATTCTTAAATAAAGGAGGTTTGGATTTCCCATTGCTAAGAAACAAAAGTGGCTGAGTGACTTTTAAACCTGAGGGATTATCAGATGCATTACAACTCTGTTAAGCCCAAATCTCATGATTTGTACACTTTAAATCATAAGAACATATAAAACAACCAGAATAGTAACAGCTCAAGTAGGATATTTCCTTTCTAAACACTGAGGTGCAGTAGCGTTAGACTGAGTCACAATGGAACTAAAACTCTATTCCTATACTTTGACCTTGGCCATCACTTAGGACTCTATGAAAGTAGTTGTTGGCTCATTTACCTTTGAGTTTTATGACGTACTTCTCTTTCATATCGTCCAAAGTGTGCGTGATATATTGATGATACATAAGACACTTGGATTTGGATCATGAATTTATGTTAATAATGCCCCCTCTTTGGGACACATGCTTTTGTTAATATCCCCTGTTGCAGGAGTTCTGCTTTGGGAGCAGAAACACAAGAGTTGGGTTTAAGCCTTAAGTTTTCTCTTCTTGATTTTTTAAATTAAATTTATTGGGGTAACATTAATTAATAAAATTATATAGGTTACAATTGTATGAATCTCTGATATACATCGTCGTTATATTGCATTTTGTGTTTATCACCCAAGGTCAAGTGTTCATTACCCTATATTTGACTCCTTTTTACCCTTTACTGTATGTGATTTTTGTAAGCTCTAAATCTAGAAAGCAAAAAGGGCATATACAGAAACTGACCAATGTTTCTATCTCTCCCCCTTCCTCTTTCTCTTTCTCCTCCTTCTTTTCTCTCTCTGAAATCAATAATTAAAAATCTTAAAAAAAAAAACCCTGCAATATGCTTGGTGGGTGTTCTTATATTAAGATTTGTGATAGTAGGAATAAAGTTTCATGTGATTGGCTGCATTTCCCTCTAGTCCATATTCTTTCATATTATCTGTCCCAAGAACTGAGACAGGCTTAAGCTGAAGTTCAAGTATTGTAACTTTTCTATCTGTGGTTTCTAAGTAGCTCTTTATTCAGCTGTATTTAGTGACCACATCGAAGAGCTGTTTTAGCCCAACTGTACTTAACTAAGATTGTCTTAAAGGGATTTATTTATCAGCATGGAATTTTGATGGTGCCGTAAAATGTCAAGGGCATGTTTTTGTCAGTGGACCCTTTATGGACTTTAGCCAGAACTTGAGGATTCAGAAAGAAAGGTATAGTTGTTTTTATTTGATTTATTTCTTTTTTTCTTGACTATTGTATTTTTGTGTTTTATGTGTGTTTACCAGCTCTGTGCAATTTTACTGACTTCTAAACTAAGCAAATAGAACAAACGTTGGTGGTATAAAGTGCTAAGTGTGTGAGCCACAGGGAGCCCATTAGACCAATCCTCTTTACTCACTGGGCTCTGGCTGACAATTTGCTTTCAAGTGCAATTTAGGAAGCTTGGTTATGGTCTATCAAGTTCTAAATAATCTAGGCCTTATTCACTTCAGAAATTAGCTGCTTCTTTTTATAACATCACCACAGTTAAGCATGGCCCATCATTCTCCTGCCATATGTGGGAAACTTCTGCAAATATTTTCTTGACAAGCTCTTCCTGCAACATGTCTTTCCTGTTTATAACAAGTGGAAGTGTAATAGAGTGGTTAGGAGCTGGGCTTTTTTGAGACTGGGGCTCAAACATCAGTTTTACTACATAATAACTTTGAGATGTTGGTCGATATACCCCAACCTATGCTACTGTTACTTGTGAGAGCAAGAATACTTCTATGTGTGAGGTAGTCCTGCAGATTTTAATAAATCGCCTTTCAGTTACCACTCCCAAGCCTATCCTGCAGGTGTTGTGGTTTCCCCATTTTGTAGGTGAGGGCACCAAGAAAAAACACTGAAACTCTAATTCTCAGATTCCTCAGCTGAAAACTGTATACCCATAAAATGTTTCATACCCATCTTTAAAAAAAAGATTCCTCAACTGGAAAATGAGAATAACAGTACCAACCTAATAGGAATGTAGTAAGGATTAAATGAAAATTTGCATATAATAGTATCTTTCATTAAATATGTGCTGAATACATGTTAGCTATTAATATTACTCTCACAGTTGTATTCAAGTTCTCTGGAGAAACAGAACCAATGGTACACACACACACATACACACACACACATACAAACACACACACATTTATGCATATAATTAGAATTAATTATAATATAATTAATTTAATATAGTTAGGTTATAGAGGTTCTCAAATAGCATCATTTCATTCAATGTTTTTTCATTGTAACATCGATGCCATAGGAACTTAACTCTTGTTTACATCAATTAGCCTATGGTAAAACTAGTTTCATTACATGTTGTTTCACTTAAAGTTATAGCCCTTGTCAACATTAAGTGAGGGATTATTATATATAAATTTATTATAAAGAGTTCGCTCGGCAGTTATGGTGGCTGGTAAGTCCAAAGTCTTCATGGTGGGTGGGTAATGTGAGACACCTAGGGAGAGCCTCTGTTCCAGTTTAAAGGCTGTCAGGCACTAAGAGTCAATGTTTTAGGTGAAGTTCAAGGTAGTTTGCTGGAGAATTCTCTTACCTGGGGAGAGTTGGTCTATTCAGTCCTTCAACTGATGGGATGAGGCCCAGCCATGTTAGGGAGGACAATCTGCTTTACACTAATAATTAAAAAGTTATTTTAATCTAATGTTAAGTCTTCCCATTTAAGTATTAACCAAAAATGCTTTAGCAGAAACACTCAGAATAATATTAGACCAAATGTCTGGTTACCCATGACTCATCAAGTTCATACTTAAAATTGGCCATCACAATAGTATAGATAATATAATAATTTACATGATGTTTTGCTTGCCACTAAGTATAATTTTCTTGGAAGAGTAACCATGTCTGATTTATTTTTGATATTTCAGGGCAATGTTTTTACCTGAGATAAGAACTATATATGGGTGTGTTTATATATGTGTGTCTGTGTGCACGTGTATGCATGTGCATATTTTGTTTTAAATCTAAAATCTATTTTATTTATGTAGATAAGTACCTTTGGGGGGGGTGAAGGAATATTCTTCTTAACTCTTGGATTCCTGGGAATTTGCACAACCAGAGGGATTTTCAGCAGTGACTCTTTTTTCTTCTAGCTGTGACTCTTGTCAGGTGGGTATGTGCATAACTATCATTTATGTGAGTGTGTGTTCTAAGGCTGAGAATGAATACAGCATTCCTGTATCAGAGGTATGTTTCACCAGGAGGTATTTTTATAAGGTCACCTTAATATTTGGAAGAACTCTGTTGAAATCCACACTTTTAATACTCTGTTATAGTTCCATTTCTCAAGTTTAGATCTTAAGAAAAAGTGAGAGGAAATGATACTTTCTATTTATAAAACCCTAAATGGTTTGTGATGCTCTTGTCACTGCAACAGTCTCTAGTTATTTCTAGGCCTTGAAATGGACCCTGGAAGATGTAATTTAACTGGCTTTGTGTACAAACATGCAACCATAATGAAATCAACGTGTTGTCTGGTTCTCTATAATCACACAGTAAAATTTCTTTTTGTATGCAATTGGAGTAATTTGAAACAAAACACCATTTAATCAGAATACTTCTGATAATTAATCATTTTCTATATCTACATTCCCTCCCATAGACTTGTTTGCAAAAACTACTGCTCTCCAATATGCACTTTGCCTCTGTTTGGCTCATTGTTCATAGTATATTGTCAGTGCTAAAGCTGCTCGTATCTTAATCTTTTATGTAATAACTGAAGAACTGTCCATTTCCCCCCCAAGATGTTTTTGGACCTTTAGAATCATACTAATATTGAAATTGCTGGTTGTAAGAGAAAAGTCAGAAGGGATGAAATATTAAAATTTTGGCTATATACAGCAGGTTAAAATGCTATTAAAAAATAACAGAATGTAGCTAGTGGGGCAATCACTGTCTTACTTTGGGGAAGCCAAGGTAGAAATAATATTAAGAGAAGCCATAGAAAGAAGAAAGACGAAAGGAAGAAAGACGAAAGAAAGAAAGAAAGAAAGAAAGAAAGAAAGAAAGAAAGAAAGAAAGAAAGAAAGAAAGAAAGAAGGGTGGGAGGGAAGGAAGAGAGAGGAGAAAGAGAGAAAGAGAGAGAATGAAAAAGAGAGAGAGAGAAAGAGAAAGAAAGAAAGAAACCCCACAGAATTGTAAATGAAGGACCAATAATCTTGCAATTCTGTCAGTCTCTATTTTATGCAAAATGAATTTGCCCTATTCTCCATCAAAATCCTTTTAGTAAAAAACTATAACTATTAAAAGGGTAAAAAGAAAACAGTAGTAAAGAAAGTTCTCTCTCACATATATAATGCCCAATTATTTTCTCTTAGAAGCAGTAGGATGCTCTTTTCTGATTTTCTCAGTGTTACATTATTCTTTCCATGTAAGGTTTCCCATTTGATTTTAATTTGTAGTTGACCAAAATAAATATTACTTTCTTTCTTTGAGACTCTGATGCGATGCAGATTTAAAGACACAATGACTGATGACTCTTGAGGTGATGTGTCTCATAGTTTCACTTTTGGCAGTCACTCTGGAAACATTGTAGAGTTGACCAGTAACTCATTGTGACCCCTTAATAATGAGCACCCTCTGGTGTTCAGGTCCATAGTCTTGGTTAAGAACTAATCTATGTTGTTAAAAATAAGCAAAGGGATAAGTAGAGCAGAACCTATTTTTATTAGTCCTTCTCTTTTTCAAAAACAGTGTCTGGAAAGAATATGACCCTACAAATAGTTTAACAGGTTGACTTTTGCTGTTGACCTAAAATCCTTCTTGACAACCATCTCTAACTATCAACTTTGGGGAAACCTTAATAGTCTCTACCCTATTATTTTCTTGGATAAATTCCCAGTTCACCAATTTTCTAAACTTAAATGCTGTAGTTTTATACCCATGGTTAAAAAACAAACAAACAAAAAAAAACCCAACCTAACTATTGGCGAGGTGAGATTGCTGCAGAGGTTGGAGATGGAATAAACACCTTGGTCCATGTTGTACACTCCACTGCAGTTAAGAATGATGATGCTAATTGACGTTAGGTTCTTGACTGAGACTCCTGCCTTTATGTGCAGCAACAGACACAGAAACCTCTCCCTGAAGATTCATGCTGCGTATTAGCTAAACAGTTTCTATTGGTACATACTCTCCTGTTATGATCATTTGGGGAGAAAAACTATTTCGATGATCCCCGAGGCTTCTCCCTGCCTTAGGGCCTCTGAACTTAATATTCATTCTCTTCCCTGGAAGCTCTTGACCCAGATCTTCTCTAGGCATATGCCCTTCCTGGTGTTTGGAAATCAGCTCAGATATTTACTTTTCAGAGACTCCTTTCCTGGCCCCAAACTAAAGCAGCACTCCCTGTTACTTGGTTGCATCAGCAGTGGTTTAGGCATAACACTGTGTCTGTTCATTTGTGTGTCTGTTATCTGTATTGTACCATTCTGCTACCCCTAGAGTGAATGAGAAATGCAGAAGGAGAAGGGGGGAGCTGGCTTTTCTATTTTGTGCTGTATTCCATATGTAACTGGCTACCTTTAAAATATTTATTGAATGAACTGTTGACACCAAAAACAAACAAACAAACAAATCCACAGAACCATTTTCTCATTTTAATTTTTAGTTATTCATGAGTAGTAGTAAAAGTAATAACCACAACACTCTGTAACATATTTTGAAAGCGGCTCAACAGTGCTTTACCTACATCTTCTCATGTCAGCCTTGAAATAATCTTAAAATGTCAAAACTGTCATTCCTATTTTACTGATGCAGAAATGGAGGTCCAGAAAGATGCCAACCAATTAGCAAAGCTCACATAGCTGATGAAGTGGTAAAGGCAGGATTAAAATGCAGGCAGTCTGATTCTGAAGTCTTTGCAGCCAACTGTGTATTTCAGGTCCAGAGGCATTTTTCTCTGGAATACGACACAGTTACTGAGCTTTACTTTTACATGAATAATTAAGAATACTTGATGCTTGGCAGTTACGATGTACTGTGATAGTTTCGCAATTCCTTTCTGAATGACATTGAATAGTAGAGTCTGTGCAGGTGCTTCCTTTTTTTCCATACAAACTCTGCTTCCCTGTTTTTAACCTTTTGCTGACTGTGCCAATGTAATTGTTATTGTTCGAGGCATGTTATGAAGCAAGTGTTTCCTGTCTTTAGTTGTCTGCTGGCGACTTTTTTCTGCTAGTGTATATCAATTATTTATACAATAGCATGCTCCTTTACTTTCTAAGACTTGTAGTAATGTTGCCTAGTTGGCTAAACGTTTCTTTTTAGTTGTTATAACTGTTGAATTTGGTTCTGTCAAGGGATTTATGGAGAACTTATTTGTGATCTTCATGTATAACCAAAACCAAAGGTAATATATTCTGTTAGAAATCTCTCAAATCTCACTGTTGAGACATTTGCCATACTTGTGTCTTATATAAGTATTAGTTCCCTAGAGCGGTGACTTTATTTGAATGGTAATATAAAACGAAAAATGTACCTTTAGTTGACCCACAAAATCATCAAGTGCCCTAATCTTTCATGAAGCTAGGATGTTGAGATGGATGAACATGACAGGTATGTGATTTTGACAGACTCTCAGGAAAATATCAAGTAGGTTGCTATTCTGAGTCACTATCCATAAACTTAAGTATGTGAAAAATACTGCAAATTTCTTCATATTGGAACTGGCAGGATTCCAATTTGCAGAACCCCGTGGCATGGCAGGAATTTTAAGCTCTCGTTAAAATTTTATGTGCTCTCCTTTCTCCGTGGTTGTTTAGAGATGTCCCAGTGTTATGCAGCCCAGTAAGACAACGGTGTGGCCCCTCCTCTCATTGATCATCAGTGTAGTGTTGGGGATTACAAAGGACACTCTCATTTCCAGACCAGGTAGGTGTTTCCTTAGGGTACTCCCTCTATTAGTTCCATGCTATAATTTGGGCTCAGAGATCATAAGCAAAGTTGAGAGTCCAGGAGCCAAGGTAGCTAGAACCTCCTCCCCCCTTTTCTCCCACAGAGCAGCTCCCCTACTTGGCCGCTGCCACCTACCTGATGCAGAGCATGAAGCCAGACCCCAGACCTGCGTGCCCTTTCTAGTCCAAGGAAATATTCCTGCTTAGCCTCCAGTCCAAATCTCCAAAATAACTTACAAGAGAAGAGAAAGAATATATCCACAGATTATGTTGTCATGTCAAATTGAACCCCTGTTAGAAAATGAATCCTAGGAAGCAGTGTGACTTATGTCCATTTACTTTATACAACAAAATAGCCATTATGAAGATAAGGTCTTGGCGAAGGTGATAACTACATTGGAGATCATATTAAATGTTTACCCCTAATTATTGTGAGCAGGGTTCAAGATACTGTTTTAAAAAAGGATGTTGTGCCTGACCAGGTGGTGGTGCAGTGGATAGAGCATTGGACTGGGATGTGGAGGAGCCTGGTTTGAAACCCTAGGTTACCGGCTTGAGTGCAGGCTCATCTGGTTTGAGCATGGGCTCACCAGCTTGACCCAAGGTCACGGGCTTGAGAAAGGGGTCACTTGCTCTGCTGTAGCCCCCCAGTCAAGGCACATGTGAGGAAGCAGTCAATAAACAACTGAGGTGCCACAACAAAGAATTGATGTTTCTCATCTCTCTCCTTTCCTGTCTGTCTCTTTCTCTCTTAGTCTTTGTCACACACACACACACACACACACACACACACACACACACACAAAAGAATACTGTATTCAGAGCCCTATTCTAATCATGACATAAGTTAATATATTGGGTAGTACTGAAAAGCAAATAAACAAACCAGGAAAGCACTGGTCATTACCAAGGAAGGCTTTATGGCTCCCATACTATTTTGGCCAAACCTTTCCATGAATGAGTGGACAACTAAGGACCCAGAGTGGTTCACATTCCTCACTGACACTGAATTGGGAACTCACTGGCACATATCAGAATGGCTGGATAGTAAGATAGAAGGAGAGCCCCACAGCACAGCTCTGGCCTCCTCAGGAATAGCAGGCCCTGGAGAAGCAATGTCTTCCATTTGGATGGTTGACTAGGCAAGGCTTACAGATATTTAACAATGACAACCATACAAATACCACGTGGCCATAGAAAAATCTGAAATAGACTCTGAGAGAGTATTTTCTATTGATGTACCTGCATAGTTCATTAGAGAAACAACTTCATTAAAAATAATTTTTATTTCAAATGTTCTCAGATGTGTTCAGCATTTGGATAAGAATGAGTATCATTCATGTTGTTTACTTGTGACAATTCTCTTGTCTTGCTTCCTCTGTGATTTAAACCTTATTTCTAATTTCACTTTGAAAAGCACATGATAATGGAATTAATTTTGCTTTGATCTGGGGCCTTCTCTGATGACTGAATACTGTAATTTCCCCAATGCACTGACTTTGATATGTTTTTCTTGCTTAAGCTTACATAGGTATTACATGTCACAACTGGTGGAGCTATAATAATTTTATTATTGACAGAATGGTAAATTAAAAATGTGTACAAGATAGTTAAAATCCTCATTAATTATTCTCTTGGGATTTCTGAAATTATGTACTAATCAGCTGAAACGTTCTGAAGACCAAATGCCTGAATGTTTTAAAAGGGAGAGAGAAGACTGGCAAACTGGAAAATGCACAAGAAGGAGAATAAGATACAAATAAACAAATATGGTGAGGTCATTTAATTCTACCCCCGCCCCTTTCCAATGAGGCAGTTGCCTATTCTTAGGAATGAAGATCACTCTTGCTATTACTCAGAAGCACTTTGTGTGTCAGTGGCTAAAGTGTCACATATGTTGATATAGCCTTCCTATAAGAACAGATATAGCCTTTTCATTGGAATTTAGTGCATGCTACCTGGCAGATAATGAATGAATGAATTAATTAAAGAGTGAGCCAACAGGTTCTCTCATTTATTGCTCTGAGGCAGCCTTTGAGTAATCGAAATCTGTGATTCCATGGAGGATTATGACCTGTGACACTAGAAATTCAAAGTCTTTTCCTCTTTCGAAAACTAAGGCAAACTGTTCACTTCTCTGAACCACCATTTCATCATTCATAAATGAAGGAAAAGAATTCTTACTTCCTAACGGTTGAGATATGAATAAGTTTATGTACATATGATTGCTACATACATTCTAAACTGCTTTGCAATATGTACTTTTTAAACCTTGTCATTTGGGTTTTTTAAATACTGCTGCAGTTTCCCAGCAGCCCATGACCATTCTGATTCACCAAGAGTGCCTGGAGAGTTTGTTTTTTTGGTTTTTTTTTTTTTTTTTTTTTTTGTGTGTGTGTGTGTGTGTGTGTGTGTGTGTGTGTTGCTTGTCTAGTTCATCCAAGGGCAGTCTGAGAATTGCTTTTTCTCTTATGATATAGAAAGAGTTACCGTGAAGGGTAGCTTTATCAATTTATTTTTGGGGAGGATAAATAGGCTGGAGGACAATACATCATAAGAATTCGAAAACTGTAATGGAAAGTTTGAGTTTAGTTGTCATGGTGATGGGATTTTTCTGTAAGGAGCCAGGTGGTCTCATATGGCAGAGGACTACTTTAAATTATAGATTTATTTTTGAAACTGCAGAGAATCTTCATTTTTTATCTTTCATTCATTGCATCCTATGTGTTCCCAGAAGTTTTACTCAGAAATTTGTAAAAGCCTAGGCCTGGCTGGATTTCTAAAGTATACAAAAATTATGATGTGTAGTTTTATTCTCAAAATAAAGATCACAAAGGAGTTCCACGAGGTAAGCCTGCCTTTACTGTTTCAGGAGCAGTGAAGATTTTCTTTTATAGCATTTTATTTTTATAAACTCAGAAAATTAAGTAAAAGTGAAAGGATGGTAGACAAGTTATAGGGGCTCAAAGGGGTTGGGAAGAGTATTGCTCAGAGATAGATGATGGATTCTTAGATACCATATTACCCCATGTATAAGATGCTCCCATGTGTAAGATGCTCCTTAATTTTGGAGCTCAAAAATTAAAAAAATAATGTATTACATAAAGTTATTGAACTTATTTTTATTTTTTTATTTATTTAGACAATTAAATTTAACAGGGTGACATTGGTCAACTAGAGTACATAGATTTAGAGAAAACATCTCCACATCATTTGGACATGCTGTATACCCATCACCCAAAGTCAAATCATCCTCCATCACCTTATATATGTTGCTCTTTATGCCTACCCCCCTCCCTCACCCCCTCCCTCTTCTCCCTTCCCTCCCCCCCCACCCCATAACCACTGCACTCTTAACTATTTTGTGTCCCACCTATGTATGGAATCATACAGTTCTTAGCTTTTTCTGATTTACTTATTTCACTCAGTATAATATTATCAGGGTCCATCCATATTGTCATCAGTGATATTATGTCATCATTTCTTATGGCTAAGTAGTATTCCATTGTTTATATGTACCACATCTTCTTTATCCAATCCTCTATTAAATGGCATCTTGGTTGTTTCCATGACTTGACCACTATGAACAATGCTGCGATGAACATGGGGGTGCATGTGTATTTACATACCAATGTTTTTGAGTTTTGGGGGTATATTCCCAGTAGAGGGATTGCTGGGTCATATGGTAGTTCTATTCTTAACTTTTTGAGGAACCACCATACTTTCTTCCATAATGGTTGTACTACTTTACATTCCCTCTAACAGTGAATGGGGGTTCCTTTTTCTCCACAGCCTCTCCAACACTTGTTAAACTAAAGTTTTATTAATCATAAAATTTGTACAACTCTTCATCACTGTCAAAACTCCCATCCATTAGCTTGTCCTCATCTGTGTCTGATACAAATCACTGTCTTCATGTGCTGCCTCGTCCTCAGTTCCATCTGTGGTGTTTGAAGTGCCACAACTGCTGTATAAGACACACCCAGTTTTTAGACTCCAAATTTTTTGGAAAAATAGTGTGTCTTATACATTGGAAAATACGGTACCTGTTGTTTCTTTAATGAGTTTGCAAATGAAACCTTAAAGACTTAGACAGTTAAAGAAATCTAAAGAAAATTTAAGACATGTTTTCTGACTTGGAAAAGGAGCCAGCACTTCCTAGAGTTCTTTTCTGCTTTTAATATTCTTTAGGGGTCCAGGCTGCAGATGTTCTAGCAAAGCTGCCTTCAGCGACATGAAGCTGCTTCTTTTTAGCTGTATTCTTGCCTCTGTGGCATTCCTGCTCCTTCACCTTGTAATTTATGCTACATTTAAGTAGCTTGGTACTCTATCTGAACCTTCATCTCAATCTGAATGTGCCTGTGGTTACTATGCAGTGGTTTATTTTCTTCCATTTTTTTCAAACATGTCTAAAAAAGAGTTTGATATTCTTACCTTCCATTGAAATTGTGTATCTGCTCAAATGTAGATTTTTCATGAAGCTACTGAAGCTTAACCTTCAGGTCCCCTCATTTGCAAGAATCTTTTCCTAGACATTTATAGAGAGCTAAGCTATACAACTTTGTATACATAATTTGTTCTGTTAAGGGGAAGTGTAAAATTGGTTAAATTTTAGGTCCCATAAAATCTGAATCTGAATCTACCATAACCACAATTGCCATACACTACTGAATATTGCTAAAATGATCAGTAACTATAGGATTTTAGTTTTGCTTAATTGGACTTCTTGTACCTAAAACACTGTTTAGTAACCTCCTTTCCATATACATTTATTTTTTGTTTGTTTGGCTCCTCTCTTTCCCAGTTTCTGTGGGTTTCTTTTTTTTTGAAAGTTTCTCGTCATCTCTGTTGGCATTATCCAGGGTTCTATTTTCAGTCCCTGTTTTTGTACACTGTGGGTAATACACCCCCATTCTCGGGTCATCAGCTGCCTCTGAGTCTGCAGTGTGTGCCTTTAACCACATGAGGCTGCTTAGCACTTACATGGTGGCTAGTGCTTTGTGCTGAACAACTGTTTTAGATATATTAGTAAAATAAAATATAACTTCATTTATTTCATTTTTTACTTTTGAAAAATGTAACTTCTAGAAAACTTAAAATTTTTACAACCCCTCTGTCATTGCTCTTCTATGATGTCTATTTTCATGACTATTTTGTTATTTTTTATTTATTTAATTTTTTATTATTTAATGAGAGGTGGAAAGACAGAGACAGAATCCTGCATGTGCCTCTACCAGGCGATGCTTTGCCCATCTGAAGCTGCTGGTCTGTTGCTTGGCAACTGAACTATTTTATTGCCTGAGGCAGGCCATGGAGCCATCCTCAGCACCCACAGCCAAATTTCTAGAACCATTCTAGCCATGGAGCCATGGCTGCAGGAGGGGAAGAAAGAGAGAGAGAGAGAAAGAGAGGGAGAAGGAGGAGGGGGAAGGGTGGAGAAGCAGATGATTGCTTCTCCTGTGTGCCCTGACCAGGAATCAAATCTGGAACTTCCACACACTGAGCCGATACTCTACCACTGAGCCAACCAGCCAGGGCCAATTTTGATATTTCTTATGACTTATTTTATACTGTAAGTGCCTAGAGTATAGGAAATAATTTTTTTTAAACAATATAATACATGTTGGAAATTACTACATTTGTTTTAATTGTGATGATTATGTTGTCTTATCACTTATTAGAGCAAGCACTAAGGAAAGTATCATTTAAATCTTCAAGTAGTAGAAGGTTCTTGGTGAAAAAAACTGAGTAGCAAATCAACCAAGTATCTTCTTTAATGCTTAACTCCTGCTCCTCCTTAGCAATGCATGAGTTCATCAATCCTTTCACTTATTTTTGTCTTTACAGTCTTTTTAGTGGTTAATATTCTTTAAATCTTTGTTTATGTTTTAGAGAGAGAAGAGAGGAGAAAGAGAGAGAAAGAGAGAGAGAGAGAGGAAGCAGAAGCAGGAAGCATCAACCCAAAGTAGTTGCCTCCCATATGTGCTTTGACCAGGCAAGCCCAGGGTTTCGAACTGGCGACCTCAGTGTTTCAGGTCGGTGCTTTATCCACTGCACCACCACAGGCCAGGCTAATGATTAACATTCATTTTGAACCCTGCTCTCAAGTAAAATTGGGACCTGGAATTTAGTGATTCAAACTTCTTTGAGGTAAAACACTGGTGATGTTGCACCATCCATACAAGGAA
The DNA here is from genome assembly GCA_037038555.1 of Rhynchonycteris naso. Taxonomy (NCBI): domain Eukaryota; kingdom Metazoa; phylum Chordata; class Mammalia; order Chiroptera; family Emballonuridae; genus Rhynchonycteris; species Rhynchonycteris naso. Next base: position 104,003,559 of record CM072996.1, on the reverse strand, counting down.
GATTGTTTTATTTGTAGTTGGACAAGAAAGATTGTTTTATTCATGGAAGATGCCCAGCATAGTAAAAACATTTTAAAAGGAGTCATCATCCTCAGATGTAGAAATAAGTGCTCATGGTTATATATCATGAATGCAGTAGTACATGGTTGCAATCATGTTTTGTCTTTTAAATGTATAAAGAATCTGTATTCTCCACTGATGTCCCTCTACTTTGGTGTGATCCATTTCAATTTAATTTTTTTTTTATCAAATATGCATTAAATTATTTAAATTTCAATTCAGTTTAATAAGTGTTCTTATTAATGTTCTCTATCATGAATTCTTCAATTTTTCTTCTGCATGGAACCATACTTGCTGGGATGATTACATTAATAATACATTGCTATCCAAAATTAAAGTGCCGAGTAGGGAACATGCTAATAGATTTCATTGATTTCAACTTGGAAATGGGCACAGGCAATCAGCAAGCAGGTTTAAACCTGACTAGCAATGAACTGCTGTGAGGGGAGTGAGCCTTTATCAGTGGCAAGATCCATAGCTGTGATCTGAGTTAGAAAAATGTTGAGCATAATGAAGTTGGAGCCTTCAGGGAGAAATGCTTCATTATGGTGCCTTTAAGTGATAAGAGTTCTAAACTCTGTCTTAGGGATTTTCTTGGTTTTCTTTCATTTTTCCTTGGTGTTAACTGCATATAGATTCACTGTCATGTTAATTTTCTAAAAACATCAAAGGTGAAGTTAAGGATCCAATTCAAAATATTCGAACATTGTACCACCAGAGCAAGGTACTTGAGAATTAATTTGGATTTACTCTCAACATTTGTCAAACTGCTGTGTCATTAAGGCTAATTCTGTAGTTGAGTGTATACTCTTTTATTTCTGGTCTTCAAAATATTTGAAAAAAATAGATGATACTATACAAAAAAAAGTGATTTCAGAGTTAGTTTAGGGAGAAGGGTCTCTTAAAATGCAAAGCAAAACCATAGTAATATTCTTAATTTCTTTTTTTTTTATTCAGTGAGAGGAGGGGGAGACAGACTCCCCCATGAGCCCTGCAAACCCACTGGGGGGGGGCAATGCTCTGCTCATCTGTGACATTGCTTCATTGCTCAGAAACTGAGCTCTCCTTAGTGCCTGAGGTGGATGGAGGCCATGGAGCCATCCTCAGTGCCCAGGGCCAACTCACTCCAGTCAAGCCAGGGCTGCAGCAGGGGGGGGGGGGGGAGAAGTGAGAGAGGGAGGGGTGGAGAAGCAGATGGGTGCTTCTCTTGTGTGCCCTGACTGGGAATCAAACCCAGGACTTCCACATGCCATGCTGTCACTCTAGCACTGAGCAACTGGCCAGGGTCCCTAATGTCTCGTTTGTATTCCTTAATCCTAGGTTCTTTTCTCTGTAAAGTATGCCCCTTCTGCTTGATATGTACACTTTTAGACACTACATTTCTTGATGGTCCTATGCAAATAATACTTAAAATGATAACTATCAGAAACTTTTAATAAGACACAGAAATTGACTCACTCACTTGAAACTAAGATGATCATTTGGTTTCTTTAAACAGCTTACAGTGGGTGAGGAAATGAAGAGGCTATTAAGGACCAGGCCTCTGTGTTCTGCACATGAAAATATCACATATGGCAGAGGGGCTGCTATATGGGTGTTGTCTTTGGAGTTTGGAGCACATGCTTAAAATCAAGGTAGCCTGAATTTTAATCCTGCTCCAGCCACTCACTAGCTGTTACTTCATGTAACAATTTTCTCAGATAAGAAATGGAACTACTATTGATACCTACATACAGAGTTGTTATGAAGATTAAATGAGTTAATTCATTTAAATCTCTTGGAGCAATGCCTGGCATTTGGTAAGCACCCTATAAATATTCACATGCGTAATAGTTGCTGTTGCTACTTTTATTTTGTTATTATTATTATTATTATAAAATTCCTGTAGCTGCTTTCCCAAGAGTAGCCTTACATCAGGCATTGCTCCACCCACAAGGCACAGTGCCCATTGTTCATTCTAGCTAAAGCGCTCTCTTTTGCATTCCTGCGGAAATACCACACTGCATCTTCTTTCTTTTCATTTCTGAGAAGTGTGAATTTGACTTTCTGACCCTATCTGCCAAATCCTTAACAGTGGGCATCGATAGTGCCAGAGAATGCATTTTATTCACTTTATTAAATGAGAAGACAGCTTTTGCTTGAGCAAGGACCAGGTCTACCCAAGTAGCCGATTCTTCTACTGGGCATGTTGGGAGTAGGAAAAAAAGAATACTTTTGTCAAAAACAGGACTCTCACTCCTGAAGCTGCCTTCCTACCTCTTCTCAGGTATTATGTTGCTGGTGTAATTTTATCTTTTCATGGTCTTTTATGTACTTAAAGGATAGGATATCTCTTTGGTTGCTGATGCCCCTTATAACTTGTATGGTTTTAATCATGTAACCTAACCACTCAGAGGGTGTTTACTAATGTATAAAATAAAGGATAAAAATAATCTCTGCTTTATAGGATTGTAGCTAGGATTTACTGATTCAAAGAATATGAAATGCCTAGTACGTTATGTGATTCTAATAGTCACTGTTATTAACCCAGAAATATCCTTTGTAGTTAGATTCTTGGCAATATTCATTCTGATAGGTCCTTCAGGCTCCAGCTCTACTTCTGGCTGTGGTGGTAGAGCCACAGTGGGAAATCCAGTTGGTACCAGTCATCTTAGTTCTTCCATGACAAAAAGAAAGAATAGAAAAGCAGACTCTCAGAGACCCATAGTCTTGATTAATGTTCAGTTGAAGGTTTAGATCTGTCTTGGTAAAACTGGTCACTAGGTTCTCCTGCCGATTTTACCTGCTGAGGGCTAAATAAAAGTGAAGACGTTGAGGCCTGTTTTTCTGTATAAAATTTTCACTGTAGCCAGGTTAAAGCCAGAAATTCAGCCATTAGTTCATTGTCCTCAAATAATCCTCTTGTGAAGTTTGTCTTCTGTATTGTACCGGAAAGCGTTTAGCACCATTATTGAGCATCTTATCAAACCCTGCGTCATTGTTATTTAATTCATTTGATGGTAATGTTCATTAGAGAATTTGTGAGGTGTAGATGAAAGGTAAAATTATCTGTTGTTAAGCTGCCAATGCTCACACTGTGGCTTTCAATTATATAATAATTCCTCCAATTATTCACTTTAATTTTCTAGAGCAAGGGTCACAAGAACACATTTTCCTTGAATGAATAAGCACCAGGGAAATAATTTGAGGCTGTTAAAATAAACAGTAATAATACATTTTTTTTTTATTACTGCAGAGAATCTAAGAAGCTTTGGGAAATAACTGATTTTTAAATGACTATCTGAAGGGAAGCAAAGCTTGCAAAAGGTTGACATATATTTTCTTCATTACATTTGGGAGAGAAATTAGATTGGTCAATTATGGATACATGTAATATTCAGAAATATTATTATCTGCTTATCAATTACATATTTGTAGACATACCCTTAATTTTGTAATACTGCAGTGAATTAAATTGTGCAGAACACCTCTGTGAGTCATGACCGCTATTAGAAAAATGATTACTTGACTACATACATATTTGTTTCTAATGTTACTCTTCCCGTTAAGAGTGTGTGTATGTTTGTGTGTTTGAGTTATCATGTTTTTTCATTCACTTTGCCTGGATTTCCTTCCTCAACTGCAACTCAACTGAGGGAGAATCTCTGTTTTCTATTGGCATTTGATTCTTCCTCCCATTTTTGTGTCTTCACTTTTGTTTGCAGTATATGTAGAAACTATCATGTGCTAAATTTGTTTTCCTTCCAAATCATTAAATTAAAAATATGAAACAACAGACACAAAGCGAATTTGCTGATGAGCTAATCACTGCTACAGGAAACAGATGTTATAAAATTGATTTGCTAAATTTTCCACCCTCTTTGCCTCTACTCGTCTCTACACCACTGATGTTCAATTAAGAGATATTTTGGGAAGTTCCTGCACCTTTTTGTCTACCCTAGGGGAAATGGAACTGATGAGAATCTACATGGTGCTTATATAGCATAATTAATTAGTAATTTTCAGTAAACAGTTTTTAAAGAAAAATTCAAGACTCTACTTTAGTATTTATTCAGTAAACAAAAAGTTATTAAATATATTTTTTTAATTTTTAAAAAGTTTTTACTGTTGATTTTAGCAAGAGAGGAATGAGACAAATACAGAGCACAGATCTGTTCCTGTACGTGCCCTGATTGGGGATCAAACTAGCAACTTCTGCATTTCTGGACAATGCTCTGACCAATCAACCTATCTGGCCAGGGCAATTATTGATTACTTTTGTGTCACTAGGGATTATAGAGATAAAATTATGTTAGTGTGGCAAAGTTGAAATTCATTTCAGTATGTCCATTCTAAATTTTAATTAGTATTCAAAGCAATAAACATACTTTTGGTTATATTCTGATACAGAAAAATTATAGGAATTAGGATATGTAAATATAAATACACAATTAATGTGTATTGTGTCAAGTAATACAGTATTCTCATGTTTTCTTATTTAACAATTTTCTAATACGTACATATAGGATATTGCTGTGATTGATGTAAAAAAATCTCTCATTTATAGATTTCAAAAATAGTAAATAATTTATCCTGTACTTTTATTTCCCTGTGTCAAGTTTTTCTTTATTTATCTTGCAGTGTCTAAAGTTTTCTGGTTTTGGTTTTATTACAATTCTTTTTATATTAATATCTATCTCTTGACAACTACTGTTTCACTTACCTGAGTTTAGGTATAGACCCTGTGCAGACGCTTGCAGATATTTCAGAAGAAAATAGTGGCAATAAGAGATGATGTGTGAAACACTGCAGCTGTATTGATTGCACTGCCACATGGACAGGAGCAAACTGAATTACTGTCACTCCGTGGGCCTTTAATAATCATGGGCCAAGGTTAAGCTGGAAGGTGAATTGCATTCAGAATATTATATGACCTATGGATTTTCTTTTTTAGAAAGGATGGAGATGGAAGATTGGAGAAATTGTGAACTTTGCCCTGTTACATGGGACACAGTTGTTAGACCAAGATTAAAAATCAGTTGTAACAGGCCAACATACCCTCTTGTTAAATGCTATCCTTGAATTCTAAACAAATTGGTTAAAAAATCATTACCTAGGAAAGAAAATCACATAGCTGGTGATTAATATACATCACTGACAAAAGTCTATGAATGAACATGAGTTGACCAGTTTTAAAGATATACCAAACAAAACGTTAGAGAAGTAATAGTTTATCTACTTGGGCCTATAGCAGTTGGAATTCTGGCTTAAAACCTTTAAAATTTCAAATTAAAAATTTCCAGTTTCCTTCTTTGACGTTTCCTCAGAATGTTGTTCTTTCAGTTCTCAGGGACCTGAATTCTTCTTTTTTATTTTATTTTATTTTTATTTTATTTCATTTTTTAAAATTAATTTTAATGGGGTGACATGGATAAATCAGGGCACATATCTTCAGAGAAAATATTTCCAGGTTATTTTGACATTTGATTATATTGCGTACCCATCACCCAAAGTCAAATTGTCCTCTGTCACCTTCTATCTGGTTTTATTTGTGCCCTCTGCTCTCCCTACCCCTTCCCTCACCTCCCCCTCACCTCGGGTAGCCAGTACACTCTTGTCCATGCCTCTGAGTCTCATTTTTATGTCCCATCTATGTATGGACTCATATAGTCCTTAGTTGTTTTCTGTCTTACTTATTTCACTCCGTATAATGTTATCAAGGTCCATCCATTTTGTTGTAAATGATCTGATGTCATCATTTCTTATGGCTGAGTAGTATTCCATAGTATATATGTACCAAAGCTTTTTAATCCACTCGTCCTCTGACGGACACTAGTGCTGTTTCCAGATCTTCGCTATTGTGAACAATGCTGCCACAAACCTGAGGGCGCATTTCTTCTTTTCGAACAGTGCTATGGTGTTCTTTGAGTACATTCCTAAAAGTGGGATAGCTGGGTCAAAAGGCAGTTCATTTTTAATTTTCTGAGGAATCTCCATACTGTTTTCCACAGAGACTGCATTTCCACCAGTAGGGCAGGAGGGTTCCCTTTTCTCCACATACTCACCAGAACTTGTTCTGTGTTGTTTTGCTGATGAGCGCCATTCTGACTGGTATGAAGTGATATCTCATTGTGGTTTTAATTTGCATTTCTCTAATGATTAGTGATGTTGAGCATTTTTTCATATGCCTATTGGCCATGTGTATGTCCTCTTTGGAGAAATTTCTATTCATTTCTTTTGCCCATTTTTTGATTGGATTGTTTGTCTTCCAGGTGTTGAGTTTTATAAGTTCTTTATAAATTTTGGTTGTTAACCCCTTATCAGACGTGCTGTCGAATATGTTCTCCCATTGTGTGGTTTGTCTTTTTATTCTGTTCTTATTGTCTTTAGCTGTACAAAACCTTTTTAGTTTGATATAATCCCATTTCTTTATCCTGCCTTTTATTTTATTTGCCCGGGGAGATAAATCGGCAAATATACTGCTTCTACAGATGTCGGAGAGCTTGCTGCCTATGTTTTCTTCTAAGATGCTTATGGTTTCACGGCTTACATTTAAGTCTTTTATCCATTTTGAGTTAGTTCTTGTGAATGGTGTAAGTTGATGGTCTAGTTTCTTTTTTTTTTTTGCAGGTAGATGTCTGATTTTCCCAACACCATTTGTTAAAGAGGCTGTCCTTATTTCTTTGTATGCTCTTTCCTCCTTTGTCAAATATCAGTTGTCCATAAAGGTGTGGGTTTATTTCTGGGTTCTCTGTTCTGTTCCATTGATCTATGGGCCTGGTCTTATGCCAGTCCCAGACTGGCTGTCTTGAGTACGATGGCCTTGTAGTATACCTTGATACCTGGATGAGTGATACCTCCTGCTTTATTTTTTCTTTTTAAGATTGCCAAGGCTATTTGTGTTCTTTTATTGTTCCATATAAATTTTGGAATATGTGTTCTATATCTTTGAAGTATGTCATTGGTATTTTAATTGGTATTACATTGAATTTATAAATTGCTTTCGGTAATATAGACATTTTAAAGATGTTTATTCTTCATAACCATGAGCATGGTATATACTTCCACTTGTTTGTATCTACCTTGATTTCTTTTATCAATGTTTTATAATTTTCTGAGTACAAGTCCTTAACCTTCTTGGTTAAATTTACTCATAGGTACTTTATTTTTTTGGTTGCAATGGTGAAGGGGATTGTTTCCTTAATATCTTTTCCTGACAGTTCATTGTTGGTATATAAAAATGCCTCTGATTTCTTAGTATTAATTTTATATCCTGCCACCTTGCTGAATTAATTTATCAAGTCCAATAGTTTTCTGACTGAGACTTTAGGGTTTTCTATATACAATATCATATTGTCTGCAAATAATGACAGTTTTACTGCTTCTTTTCCAGTTTGAATGCCTTTTATTTCTTCTTCTTGTCTGATTGCTGTAGCTAGGACTTCCATAACTATGTTGAATAAAAGTGGTGAAAGGGGGCACCCCTGCCTGGTTCCTGATCTTAAGGGGATTGCTTTTAATTTTTGCCCATTGAGTATGATGTTGGCTGTGGGTTTGTCACAGATGACCTTTATCATGTTGAGGTGTGTTCTCTGTATTCCCACTTTACTAAGAGTTTTGAACATGAATGGGTGCTGGATTTTATCAAATGCTTTTTCTGCATTTATTGAAATTATCATGTGATTTTTGTCCTTTTTTGTTTATGTGATGAACCACATTGATTGATTTGCGAATATTGAACCAGCCTTGCCTCTCCAGAATAAATCACACTTGATCATGGTATATGATTTTTTTCATATATTGCTGGATCCAGTTTGCTAATATTTTGTTAAGAATTTTAGCATCTAAATTCATCAGGGATATTGGCCTATAATTTTCTTTCTTTGTGTTGTCTTTGCCTGGTTTTGGGATCAAAATTATGATCGCCTCATAAAAGGAGTTTGGAAGTCTTTTTTCCTCTTGAAATTTTTGAAATAGCTTGAGAAGGATAGGAGTTAATTCTTCTTTGAATTTTTGATAGAATTCACCTTTGAAACCATCAGGCCCAGGACTTTTCATTGTTGGTAGTTTTTTGATAACTGTTTTAATCTCATTAGCTGTAATTGGTCTGTTTAGGTGTTCTGATTCTTCCAGATTGATTTTTGAAAGATTATATGATTCAAGAAATTTGTCCATTTCACCTACGTTGTCTAATTTTTTGGCATAGAGTTCTTCATAGTATATTCTTACTATACTTTGTATTTCTGTAGTGTCCGTTGTTATTTCTCCACTCTCATTTCTAATTTTATTTATTTGAGTCCTCTCTCTTTTTTTCTTGGTGAATCTAGTTAAAGGTTTATTGATCTTGTTTATCTTTTCAAAGAACCAGCTCCTGGTTTCATTGATCCTATGTATTGTTTCCTTAGCCTCTATGTCATTTATTTCTGCACTGATATTTATTATTTCCTTCCTTCTACCAGTCCTGAGCTTTATTTGCTGTTGTTTTTCTAGAGCTTTTAGATGCTTATTTGAGCTTTTTCGAACTTCTCATGGTATGCCTGTAGTGCTATGAACTTCCCTCTCAGTACTGCTTTTGCTGTTTCCCATAAATTTTGAGTTGATATATGCTCATTATCATTTGTTTCTAGAAACTCTTTTATTTCTTCTTTGATCTCATTGTTAATCCATTTGTTATTTAATAATCTGCTATTTAGTTTCCAAATATTTGAGTATTTTTGAGTTTCTTCTTTGTGGTTAATTTCTGGTTTCATGCCATTGTGATCAGAGAAAATGCTTGATATGATTTCAATCTTCTTAAATTTGTTGAGACCACTTTTGTGTCCTAATATGTGGTCTAGTCTAGAGAATGTACCATGAGAACTTGAAAAGAATGTATATTCTACTGCTTTAGGGTAAAAAGTTCTGAAGATATCTATTAAATCAAGTTGATCTAGTGTATTCTTTAAGTCTGCTGTTTATTTGTTAATTTTCTTTCTTGAGGATCTATCCAGTGATGTTAGTGGGGTATTGAAATTCCCTACTATTATAGTAATTCTGTTAATCTCACCCTTTATATCTATCACAGTCTGCTTTATGTATGTCGGGGCTCCTATGTTCAGTGTGTAGATATTTATAATAGTTATATCTTCCTGTTGAATTGTTCCCTTTATCAATATGTAGTGTCCTTCTTTATCTCTTACTACATCCTTTGTTTTAAAGTCCATTTTGTCAGATATAAGTATTGCTACCATGGCATTTTTTTCATTTCCATTTGCATGAAATATTTTTTTCCATCCTTTTACCTTCAGTCTATGTGCAACTTTTGTTTTAAGGTGTGTCTCTTGTAGACTGAATATGCTACCCTTTGTCTTTTGATTGATCATTTAATCCATTTAAATTTAAGGTTATTATTGACATGTAGTTGTTTATTGCCATTTTATTCTTTAAAGCTGTATTCCTCTTTTGCTATATTCTTTTCCCCTTTTGAACTGTTCACAACAGGCCCCTTAGCGTCTCTTGCAGAATTGGTTTGGTTTTAATGAATTCCTTGAGGCTTTCTTTGTCTGGAAGCTCTTTATTTCTCCTTCAATTTTAAACGTTATCCTTGCTGGATAGAGTAGTCTTGGTTGTAGGTTCTTGTTCTGCATTACTTTGATTATATCTTGCCATTCCCTTCTGGCTTCAAGTGTTTCTGTTGAGAAGTCTGATGTCATCCTTATGGGGGCTCCTTTATAGGTAATAGCCTTTTTTTCTCTAGCAGCTTTTTAAATTTTCTCTTTATCCCTTAGCTTTGGTATTTTAACTATGATGTGTCTTGGTGTAGATTTCTTTGGGTTTCCTTTTAATGGAGTTCTCTGTGCTTCTTGAAAATGTTAAACATTTTCCAGTCTTAATCTATGAAAGTTTTCAGCTATGATTTGATTGAACAAAGTTTCTATCCCTTGTTCTTTCTCTTTTTCTTCAGGAGCCCCTATGGTGTGAATGTTATTTCTCTTCATGTTGTCACAGAGCTCCCTTAGAGTTTCCTTATATTTTTTGAGTTTCTTTTCTTTTTTCTGCTCTGCTTGTGTTCCTTGTTCATTTTGTCCTCTAACTCACTGATTTGATCCTCAGCTTCATCCATTTTGCTTTTGATTCCTTCCATTGTGGTCTTCTTTTCTGATACTGTTTTTGTCATTTCTGTCTGATTCTTTTTTATTATTTCAATTTTGTTTTTTATACTTGCTATCTCTTTATTTAGTTGTTCATAATGAGTATCCATTGTTGCTCTAAGCTCTTTGAACATCCTAACTATCATTATTTTAAACCGTGCATCAGGTAGTCTAGTTATATTTGATTCATTCAAGTCCTTCTCTGGGGATTTCTCTTGATTCATTTTGGTTGCATTTCTTTGCCTGCCCATTTTGTCTGTGTTTTAGAAGGGTTTGGCTACTGGAGTCCAATGGGTATTGCCTCTGTGTTCCCTAGGTGTGGTCTGTTTAGGCCTGCTACCCCCTTTGTCACTGCCTAGGATGGTTGGGTATGGGTGTGCAAGGCGCCCTCCACTGTGGCTGTTGCTGCGGTTTCCGCCTTGCCTCCGCCTCCATGGGAGGGGCTATGTTCTTGTGCCTGGCTCTATAAGCCTCACCCATTCTCAGCCGTTGCCCCTCTCCCATGGGTGGGATTGTGCACCACACTCGGGCCACAAGCCTAGGCACCAAGGGCAAGCGTGAGCACTTTTCCTCAGCTGTGGGTTCCTGTCAGCCTGTTCCTCTCGCTGGGAGGGACTTCTGGTGCGGCTCAGCTGCGAGCCAGGCTTCTGTCCCACCCCGTCCAACCTCGGCTCCTCAGTGGCGAGGGGCTGCTGCTCCAAGCTCAACCGCAAGCCGGTCTTCAGCCCTGCCCTCTCGAACCTCATCTCCTCAGCCAGGCTGCTGGTGTGCTCTCAACTGCGAGCCCTGGCTTCCACCCTACCTCCACGGGCAAAGCCGGTTCGTGCAGGGTTTCAAACCTCGTCCACCAGGTGAGGCTGCGCGCCAGCTCGCCCCTGCCCAGCAGCGGATCTCTGCCCATTCTGGGCTTCCACTTTTCCCCTACAGGTAGGGTTGCAGGTGGCCCACAACTGCAGGACCACTTTTGCACATTCTCTTAGCCCTTGCTGGGCTAGACCGAGCTCACGTCAGCCGGCTCGGCCTCTGCTCCTGCCTGTGGAATTGCGCTTCCGCGTCCTGCCAGTGCCCACCCTCCAGCAAGCCCTCAGCAGTGTGGTTGGGGGCGCTGCAGCTCAGATCCTAATGCTCCATACTATAGTCCTGAAAGCTCCCTCCTTCTAGCGACTGTGCTCTAATTGCTGCAGGGGATCCTGTTTGGCTGGTGTCCTGCTTCCCCTTGCTGGTTCCAGGGGAAATATTGTTTCAGATTTGTGTAGTAACTCAGCCCAGGGTTTAGGGTGGCTGCCCCTCAAAGCTTTTCTCCCTGTGCCTTCCAGACTGCACTCTCTTCCCACTGCTCCAGTCCTCTCCTCTCTCCCTGTCTCCCGGAGTCCCGAGTAAGTGGTTGTGAGAGAGGTTTTCTGCGCCGTCCCTATAAGAAGAATATTGGGTCTGAGACAACTGTCTCTTTCTCACAAATAGTATTCTAATCTGTTTCACAGCCAAATACTCTCCATATTCCCCTTCTAGGCTTTGGGGCTGTAGGCTGGGGCCTTGTTCCTGGGACCCAGGTCTTTACCCTTCTGCTGGCCTCTCTTTCCACCACACAAGTCTCTCCAGGCTGCTTTTTGCTCCGGAGAGCTGGGAAGCTCTTTCCGTCTTTTCACTTTTCCTACCAGTCTCAATGTCACTTCTTCAGTGTTCCCCGGTTGAAGAGTCCTCTCAGTCCAGTTCAGCGTTGGTTTATCCAGATAATGGTTCTTAAAATCAAGTTATAATCCACTTTGGTTCTGGGAGTTGGAAGTTGGTACGTCCACCTACGCCATCACCATATTGCCAGAAGTCGGGACCTGAATTCTTGATATATAAACATTTCATTTGCTTGCAAGCAGTTTTAAAAATCTTGAGTTTATATGTGAGTATACAACACCTGAAATAGTACCAAAGTCATTGCTTCCAGTCATCAAAATGCTGGAGTCAGTAAAATATTTTTTTTTTCTTAAATCACAATTTTTCCAATTTTTTCACATTTCAGTTAAATGCTTTGAACAATCTAGAAACAACCTCATTGGCTCTGTGGTTCTGTAAGTGACATTTAAGATGGAAAACTTATTAGACAATAATTAATACTTTTTTCCCCAAAGGAAATGTATATGAGCTGTAGTTTTGATTAGTGGTAGAATTTATATAATTTAACAACCAGTTCTCTGCCCTAGTGACCATTTTAAGTATAAAAAAACGATATACTGAAAGGTAGTTTATTAGTTCATGCATTCAACACTTAAAAAAGAACAATAAAAGAGGTACACAAAACTAGATTATAAGTTTTAAAATATTAATAAACAAAAATAATACCTGAGAAAAAGCAATAAAACTATTATTTGAAATATTTCCATATTGCTTCTTGATTGGCATCCTCACTTGCCACTTACTTTGCTTTTATCCTAGCAAGCATCATCAGCTGTGTGATTTATCCTTCACCATCTTTTCACTGTAGGAGTAGAAGCCCATTCCTTTAGAGGCAGGCCAGTTAGACTGACAGTCCTTGTGTTTGATATGTTAGAAACGGGAGACTTCTCTTCTCTGAACATATTATGTTCATCTTTGAAAAACCTCACTTTAGAGAGAACCCTGATTACAAGTGCCATTTTAATAACTAGTTCACAGAACTCAACATAAATTAGATATTGGTTCTGCCGAATTGGCTGAATCCACTGGTTATGGTCCAGCCACACATTTTAATATTTGGTTACTTTCTTCTTTTTAATTCTGTCTTCTTGTTTTATATTTAAATGTATGGCCTCATGAGTGGTGGTAAACTTCTTCAGAACAGGGAGCAGAGAGAATTCTCATTATTTCCCCCTTTTTGGAGGCCCGTGCTCCATTATATGAATCTTGTGATGCTAAGAATAAAATAAGAAAGTAAATAAAAGGATATTGGGTCCAACAATGTTTTTTGATTTTTTATTATGTATTTTTCTGAAGTAAGAAGTGGGGGGGGACAGAGACAGACTCCCGCAAGCACCTGACCTGGATCCAACTGGCATGCCCACTAGGGGGCGATGCTCTGCCCATCTGGGGCATTGCTCCATTGCAACAGGAGCCATTCTAGCGCCTGAGGTGAAGGCCATGGAGATATCCTCAGTGTCAGGGCCAACTTTGCTCCAGTTGAGCCTTGGTTGTGGGAGAGGAAGAGAGAGATAGAGAGAAAGATGAGGGCAAAGGGTGGAGAAGCAGATGGGCACTTCTCCTGCATACCCTGGCTGGGAATTGAACCTGGGACTTCCACATGCCAGGTCGATGCTCTACCACTGAACCAACCTGCCAGGGCCAGTCCAACAATGTTTTAAATGGCCACATGGCCAAGGATTGACTGTCCGTGAGGGTGGAATATTCCGGTTTTCCAGTGCTGGCCAGTAGTGACAGGAGCTGATGGGAACCATGGTCCGGAGCAGACACTGGGAGAGGGAGCTGTGGAGGCCCACATAAGAGTGGCATTAGTGGTAGGAATGGAGGAGGAAGGAGATGAGGCCGTAAGCAATAGCAGTTTTTACATACTTAGATTAGAGAGGCACTAGATGTCAGGGATGTGATTATTGCCTGTGGGTGTAAGATTATGACAATCCAAATGGATTGAAGGATGAGGTAGATAATAATTAACTATTGATTTACTTGCTTAGTCTAGCACTATCCAGAAATATTACACAAGACACATAGATGATTTAAAATTTTCTAGTAGCTGCATCTCAAAAATAAAAGGAAACAAAATATAATTTTAGCTATATGAGTTATTATTACAGAATGTTATAATTTTATTCTTTAGTTAAATGAAAATTATTAATGAGGACCTTTATATGTTTTTGGTACTAAGCTTTAGAAATCTGGTTAATTATCACTTAGTGCACATTTCAATTCGGACTAGTCACAGCTCCAGTGCTCAGTATTATGTGGCTAGCGGTTACTATATTGGACAGTGAAGGTATGGATTTTAAAAAAGAATATAAAGTATTGTTTCCTGTCTTCTAAAAATGGAAGTACACGTAATTTCTAGGCATTTATCATATTTGTACATTGCCATTTAAAGCTGTAAAAGGATTCCATCATGTATAGTGTGAAAGCCTATTTAGAGATTTTAGGAAAATAGGCCCAAGGTTGTTAATGTCACACTGTGACCTTGTGGTCTTATCCTGGCCATGAATAATTAGAAGCTCTGGGGAATCTCTGAAATGACAGGGAAAATTCTGTGTTTGTGTCAAGAGCCTAGAAATTAAATTAAAGCTGGTGAAATGAAAATCAGGACTATGGCTAATAATAGCCCAGAAATCCTGCCGGAATGACTCAAATACACGTTGTGGCAAAGACATAATTAGAAGTCTGTGCATTTGTCTGATGCACAGAATAAATTAAATTATGAGATCCTACAATGTTGTGTTTTACTATTAAAACATGACAAGTAATTGTTTAATTCCTTACAGTTTTTAGTGAGGTTTTTAACTTACAAATGACACATCAATTAATTTAACTGGTCTGGGGGCTCCACAGTTGTTTTCTTTAATGACAGATTTCTGACAGGGCCACTTACTCAAATAGTGTGATGAAAATAACTTGTTTATTTATGATTGTTTTATTTCTGTTCTAGTTTATATGATACTCAATCTAACATTTCTGTGGAAGAAAAAATACATTCTCTAGTTCTATGATATATGCATTAAAATCTATGTTATATTGTTTTAAAAGAAATATTTTGTTTGTTTAAAGAGATAAGATTTCTAATCAGGTCCCACCTTGATGTCTTTGGGATGATCAGAAGGCTGTATCCCATTATTTATGTACAAAAGGTATCAAGTGATAAAAGTCTCTTATTCCTTTATAAATAATCCTACATTTCTAAGTGCATTTGAAAGGCAGAGACTGGAACTGGAATCTTTTTTTTTTTTTTTTTTTAGCGGTTTGTAATTATTAATTGATTACCTCTGTATTATACAAACTCCCTAGTGACTTGTCTGGAGACAACTGTAATAAATCCCAGCATTAACATAAATTAATCATGAAAGAAAATGTGAGATACGTGAAGAGCTGAAAATAAGGGTAGAGGTGACATTTTCTCTAGAAAATACAAAAAAAGAGAAGAAAGTACAAAGGTTTTAGAGAGAATACAAGAGATAACCTCACATGCAAGGAAAATGGAAAGTAAAGCAGAAAGGCTCAGAGCATGCGTGAGGGAAGGGGAGAAAGGTCTCGGTATGAACAGGCTGCTGAGGACATGCAGGAGAGCAAACAGCTAGTTAGTGGATCAGGAGGTGAAAAGTCTGATACAAAACAATTTGGGAAAGATCCGAATGTCAGAAAGATAACTGTAATAGAGAAAAAGAAGGAAATTACCCTGAATAAAGAAGAGAACATCCAAGAAATAGAAGCTAAGGACCACAGCTTGGCAAGTCTGGCTGTGTGAGGGCCGAGCTCTGTGGCCCAGTACTGACGGGACTCTCTCTTTGTGTGGCATGTGTCTCCCCACACCTTCTCAGAGGGAGAGAGGTTGAGGTCATGGCTGTGATGACAAGAAATGAGTTTAGAATAGTATTTGTATCTGAATCTGTCCAGGATGCTGTGATAGAATACCACAGACTGGTGGCTTATAAACAACATGAATTTATTTCTCACAGTTCTGGAGGCTGGGAAGTCCAAGATTCTAGCAGAATCTTTGTCTGATGAGTACTGGCTTTCTGGTTCATAGAAAGATGTCTTCTTGCTATGTCCCCACTATGGCAGAAGGGTGAGAGAGCTCTCTGGGCTCTCTTTTATAAGGGCACTAATCCCATGCACGAGAACTCTGCCTTTCATGACCTAGTAACCTCATGATGGCTCTGCCTCCTAATATCATAACTTTGGGAATTAGGTTTCAACATGTGAATTTTGGGGGGGAGCACAAACATTTAGTCTTTTACAATTTGCTATTTTTATCCCCCTGTAATTCTACTCAAGGTGTTAACTTTGAAAATGAAGAACACAAGGACACACGCACGTGCACAAGCACTGAGGTTTGCATAGATCGGAAGTGTCCCTCACTCAGACAGTGTTGCCATGCCTGCATCTGACAGATTTCAGTGGCTCCCAGGAGCCAGTGTGGCAGGGCCTTTTCTGTAACTCATGCGACTGGAATGTGGGCTATAGACAGGAATTTAGCTGTTAGGTGGTCAAAATTATTAAGAAGGAGATGGGGTTAGTTGAAGAGTTTAAACATCATTGACATCATCACTGTCTCTTCCTTGCTGACCCTTCGTGTGTGTGTGTGTGTGTGTGTGTGTGTGTGTGTGTGTGTGTGTGTGTGTGTGTGTATAGATTAAATAATGGCTTGGATGGCTTGGAAAGGGGAATGGATAGCTACATATCCATCTGTCTCTAAACCAACACTTAGACAGACAGATGGATAATCTGCCTGGGTGTTGATTTATTAGGAGGAGTTGAACAGGTCGGATACTCATATTTTTATAGCAAATATTGATGTGTTAGAATTACAGCCAAAGAAGTCTGAATCCAGAAAGCTCCTACCGGAGCCATCAGAAATTGGTGCTGCTGCTCTCAGACAGGCATAGGGGAAGGCTGCTGTCACACATTCTGATTGTGATGTGCTTGCTCTTCCCCTACTCCTCAGACACTGGTTTGCTTCACTTGTTAAAATAGTCTGTCAGGGATCTGAGTAGATTCTCTGAAATTCTATCCTGAAGGTTCTTAACAAAAGCTTGGTTAACTTCTCCCATCCCATGATGAGCATGGGATTGTTCTCTAGCTGACAGCACCTCTAACACCCCAACAATGAAGTGCTGAGAGACAACATAACCTGCGACTACTCTCTTGAGCATTAACTGATTCAGCATCTTATATCCAGAAGTTCCTAGAGATGTGTATACTCACTAAGTTTTATAGTTGTGCATCATAAATTTTCAGTTGTTTCTCTTGGTTCTTTCCAGCTTTATTAAGATATAGTCAACACATAATATTATATAAGTTTAAGGTATACAGTAAGATGATTTGTTGTGAATTATTTCTTTTATTTGTTTACATACATCCTCTAACTGCTAATGTTTATTTGTGTTTTTTTTTAATATAGACTATTAACATATTCTGAAAGGTTGAGGCTTGTTAGGTTGGCTAACAAAACATGAACGTGTCAATCATCCTATCCATCATATATATATTTGACTTAGCATTCCCAGGGATGGATGGTACAGCTGTGTTTTATTTTTAGTTGCTATCTGGTATTTCAAGAAAGAAAATGTGTGTGGATGAAATTATGCATTTTAAAAACATTATAACAAAGTAAGTTTCTATCAATAATAACAATGAACAGATTCAGATATTCTGATACACAGAAATAACTGACCTCTGTCATGGCAGCAGAAAAGCTATTTTTGCTCCTGATCACAAAGCCTGATGTTACCAGGTAATGTGAATAATCTTGAAAAGATGATGTAAGCCATAAAATGCAAAACTGTCCATGCCATCTTTATTATTTAAGGTGCTTAGTTAACACAGTGTGAGTTTTTCTTTTCCTCTATACTTCATAAGTAGAATCTGAGTAGAATATAACCTTGTCTTACAAAAAAAGATTAATGAAAGTTGATAATCAATTTATTATACTCTGGATAATAAAGTTTGCCAATAAAAAATGTTCTTTCCAGTAACCTTGTCAAAATAATATTTATTCATTTTCCCCATGTACATGATTTGTGCTATGGAAAAGGTATTTTTCTCAATACTTCAATAGATTACATATTTTCTACTCAGCATGTGGTATATTTTAAGAGAATATTGGTTTTGCTATTTTAAAATAGTGTATGTTTATAAGTAATATAATATTTCAACTTAAGCCGAACTATTTGCATTTGAGAAATAGCTCATTTGTTTTATTTATGGCCTCCCATTTCTTCCTGACTGTGTCTGGTTACTTACAAAGCTCGGAAAGAAAATGTTAGAATGGTACTAAGGTCTTGACTGCGGTCTCCTCAAGCCAGTTGGATTTGTGTCCATTGCTCAGTGTGTTAGTCATATTGTGTGCACATGTCTAATTGTGAAGAAAGGACTGAAAGTAATTTTAAATTTGGATAGCCTCATTCTACTTCTCAAGAAGACTGAAAATGTGATCAGTTATATCATCTTCCTTTAACTGAATTAAGGAAACATATATTAATTTTCCTACATATCTGAACTCTTTTTCAGAAAAAAGTAAAATCCACATTCCCCTCTGTGTTTCCAACATTATTTGATACTGTGTAGTGTATTAGAAGTTGTACCTACTGCTTTAAATTTGGAGACAGTTTATTCAAAATGACTTTTAGAAGTAGAAGTAAAACACATTGAGCATATTATATGTAAAAGTGTAACTGTGAGACTTATGGATATAGATAAAAGTGAAGTAGTTACTGGGGTGAGGGGGGAGGGGAGTAAAGAGGGACAAATATAGGGTGACAGAAAATGATTTGACTTTGGATGATGGGCACAAAACACAATCAACAATTCAAATGCTATAGAGATGTTTACCTAAAGTCTATGTACTCTCATTGATCAATGTCACTTCATTAAATTTAATTTTCTAAATAAAATTAAAATAAGAAATAGAAAACTTAATAATTTTTTGAATTAAATAAACTTTAAGTTAAAAATATAACTAACAAATTGTAAAAAAAAATAAGTTTTTCCTTTTGTTTTCTTTTCAGACATCCTGTATCTATACAACTATGTTTCTAGACACTGCAAAGTTGGAAGATATTATTAAATTCTCCTATTTAGGTATATGTGAATGACAAATATAAATTTAAAAATTATCTCCAAAGAAAATGTGGCCTGGCAAACAGATTGTATTTTGAAGGGAATCCAGCTTCAGAGTAAACTTAGTTTCATAGATAGGTCAGGATAGATTCGAGATGGATATTTCTCTTGTGTCCTACTTCTCACACAATTGCACCATACTTTCAGAGCGTTCATCAGTACCATACAACTCCCTGCATTGTGATGCTCCCAGATCCCCCAGTTTACTAATGACACTCCATGATCTAGGTTGTGGGTAGAACACTTGACAGCAAGAACTCAGACACACAGCTTCAGTGAAGCCTGAGAGAACTCAGAAAACATAGGTAATCAAATTAAGGGAACGGCCTGACCATTGAGCATGAATATAAATTCTAGAGATAACGTCACTTTTTCTGTTCCTCTTCTGAGTATATATATACCCAAAGGAACTGAAATTGGTACCTCAAAGAGATACCTGTGCTCCTATGTTGATTGTGGCATTATTTGCAGTAGTCAAGGTATGCATACAACCTAAGTGTGCCTATAGATGAATGGATAAAGAAATTGTGATACATACATTATATACACTATACACGCATATATAAAAATAGATATATTTGATGGGATATATCTGATCAAATTTTATATGTATGAAGTAATATGCAGTCTAAAAAAGTGAGATCCTGCCATTTGTGACATGGATGAACCTGGAGGATATAATGCTAGGCACAGAAAGTGAAATAAGCCAGACACAGAAAGAAAAATACTGCATATTCTAACTTATCTGTAGAATGTAAAAGCATTGACTACTTAGAAGCAAAGAGAGCAGGGTTTGCCAGGAATGGGGAGGTAAGGAAAGTGGAGAGGCACTGGTTAAAGGGTACAAAATTACAGTTATACAGAATGAATAAATCTAAAGCTATAATGTATAACATGATGACTCTAGTTAATACACTATTGAAATAGAAATTTGGTGAGAGAGTAATTTCAGGAACTCTCATCACACATGCACAAAAGTAACTAATTATATGAGGAAATGGATACCTTAATTAGTTTACCTGCAATTATCTTTTATTAGGTATATCAAAACATCATATTTTATGCCTTAAAAGTATATAATTTTTATTTAGAAAATAAAATATAATCCTCCAGTCTTACTGAATTAAAACAAACAAACAACAGAAAAAAACAAACAGCTTCAAGGACTGCAGTCTGTAAAACAAAGTTGCAAACAGTGGCTGATAATGTAAATTGCAGCTCAAGCCACAAGGTAAGGGACCAACCTCCAGTATGTATCATATAAATATATCTGTGGGTCATACAAAACATTCTTGGGCTTCACTACATTCTTCCAACAAATAGCATAATTTCCAATAGAATGTAAGTTAGAATACAGAATGAAGATTTTTTTCTTTAATTTTCAGCTATTGTCAATTTTAGACAATAAAGATATTTACTGAAGTATGATTTAAGTATTTTTATGTATTGTAAACTCTCCCCCTGTGAGCCTGATGAAGCAGAGGCTAATATTAAAACCAGCAGCCTGAAAGTCAATTGAAACTTTATAAAAATAACATGAATAGAGTTTGCTGAACGCAGATATTTGGAAGAGGGAATGTAGGACCTGAGTGGTACAGCCCCTCCTAGTTAGGTCAACACATTTCTGGAAGCCAGACAAATAGTAAGTGCTGCTGCTTCTATGTTAAATAAACTGATGTCTCATATAAGTAAATCCAAGGAGGGTCTTTGATACCTTCTCCAGGAAAACAAAATCCAGACCAGATCTAATGTATTGATCTCTAGTGAAAGATGTGTAGGGTGCTTATCCTTTGGGATGATACTTGGTTTGAACTAGAACTTGCACACTTGAGGCTAAGAGTCCCAGTTTGTCTTAGGGAGATGTTTAGAAAAAAAATTAAAGCTGAACTTCAAAAATTAGAGGTTTAATTTAAATGCGTGTGTATCTGACTTCCTGGAAGACTTGGAAGGTAGCCATGCTGATCCTGTGTGCTTAAATGGTGACATATTTCTCAGATTCTGTATCATTGTCACGTGTCCTCTGCAGGCCTCATAACTTTCTGTTGTCTCGCTAAAACTGAGGCCATGTGCAGTGTGGTACTGGTTGATGTTTACTACTTAGAATATTTAAACTGAATACTCTAGAACAGTGGTTCTTAACCTGGGTTCTATCGAACCCTAGGGGTTCGATGAGTCAATCTCAGGGGTTCGGAGAAGCCTCTGGTGCGGAGGCCAGAATAAAGTAATACCGTAACTTGTTATGAGTTCATGCACTTTGTTGGTTTTGTTCTTTGAGCAAGGTGATGTTCATGCATGGCTCATTTTGTGCACCAGTAAAACAACATATACCTAGGTCTTGAATTTGGAAAAAAAATCATATTTTATTTATCACTAAAGAAGGGTTCTGTGAATGCGCATATGAAACTGGTGGGTTCGGTACCTCAAAAAAGGTTAAGAACCACTGCTTAGAATATTTAAACTCTGATTTGTAGCATTTGTTCATTTCTCATCATGGTCAATTTCAAGTTATGTGATATAACATGGGGGGGGGCAAAATTTTTGTTGCATCCACTAAAACACTTGTTTTTACCTAACTCAAGTGTGCTGATCTCAAATCTAACATTAGTTTTTCTCTGTAAGTTACAGTTTTTTGCAATTCAAGATTTTATATTTTTATCTTATTGTAAAATTTTCAACATTTATTTTAACATAATAAAGTAGAATGTCTTCTTGGGCATCATCTTTGTGAAAATGTAATAATTTAATAATGCAGTAAATACATTAATACACTAAAAATATGATTGCATTAGAATTTGTCTACAGTTTCAAAATAGAACATATTAAAACACTTATTTGAATCATAAAATTGCTCAAAACTTATTTAAATTCTATTCAGACTAATTTGCATTTGTAGCTCTTGCGTTTGTGTACTTGTTGAGGACAATCTCATTTGATGCTCCAGCAGTAGTCTGGTCATCACTAACAACTCCAAGATTTTTGGTAAACGTACCAAGGTGACTGACTGTTCAGGAAGTGAATCTTAATGCTCATGTTAGATCCAATATCGCGGAAAGCCAACAGCATCCTTTGAACCAGAAGTGCATAGTTTTCTGCTTCTTTGTTGCCTAGGAAGTTCTCTGTAACTGCCACAAAAGACTGCCATGCTACTTTCTCCTCTTTATTCATCTTCCTGGCAAATTCTCAATCACGTATGAAGGTTTGAATTTGAGGTCCATCAAATACACCTGCTTTTATCTTCGCGAAAGACAAGGCAGGAAAAGCAGAAATAATATGTTGAAAGCATTCACTGTCTCTATTCAAAGCCTGAAAAAACTGCTTCATTAAGCCAAGTGTGATGTGAAGTGGGGGAAAAATGATCCTGTCTCGATTAACTACAGGTTCATTCACAATATTTTGCATCCCTACTTCATGTTTCAGCCAGTCCTTCTGTGTCCAGTGTTTTTCCCAAGCTCGACTGTCTCAAAAACACAGAAAGCAAGGATACTTCGTGAAACCTCCCTGTTGTCCTAGCAGGTAATTTACCATTTTAAGATCCATAGAAATGATCCAGTTATGCTCCTCATACTTCAGAAAGTCAAGGACAATTTTTATGTCATTATAATCTTCTCGCAGATGAGTTGAATAACCAGATGGAACCGCTGTATAAACATTACTGTTGTGTAGGAGAACACATTTCAGACTCCGTTTAGAGCTGTCAAGAAATAGCCACCATTCTTTTGGACTGTAAGTGGTAACACCTAACTGGCTGAGAAGACGACTAATATCATGACAGTAAACAAACTGTCTTCGGAAAAAAAGTCCACAAAAATTTGTTCACACTTCCTGAAATGGGATACTTTAGCTGACTGAAGAAGTACATTCTTTTCTTGAAGCCTGGAGGCGACTAACTCAGCTGCTTTCTTTGATAGGCCCAAATCTCTTACTAAGTCATTCAATTTGGGTTGGCTAAACTGCTGAGGGGTTAATGACTGCTTGACATGTCTTCATTCTTTAATTTATCCAAGTTGTGATCATAAAGGACAAATTGGAAATCCACATCCCCCACCCCCACCCCGCCACACACGCACACACACACAAATGGGAAGACATTCTGTTGTGGTCTAATATGCCAGTAACTGGCACAGTGTACTAGTTTGCGCTCCCTGTCCAGGCCTTCTAGGTATTTGTTCACTATCTGTGACTGAAAAGTCTCCAAGGACAAAAAAGAATTCTAGGCAGTTTTAAAGGAAGTGTGCTATGGTGGAAAGCACCTACAAGCTCTCAGGGATTGTGTCAGTCTTCTGCTGACTTACTGTTCGATCTTGAGCTGGTTGTTAACTCCCCTGGGATGTTGTGAATCATAGATCATTAGAATAGAAAGGAGCGTAAGCGGTAGGTACTGGACCTACCTCTGTGCTTCCTTTTTGCCTAATCAGACATCTGGCCACCATTGCCACCACTTCATCTCATAGCATCCTTGCTGGGCTGAGGTCTGGCCACATGGCTTAAACACCCAGATCTGGACTTACAGGGCTCACACTGGGTTCTCATACAACTGCTAGGCTTAGAAGAGATGCTACCTACACAGTATATAGGCTCTCGCTTCTGTTTCAGCAGTTATACAGTGTCCATAAAGTCATGGTGCACTTTTGACCTGTGACGGGTCAAAAGTGCCCCGTGACTTTATGGACACACTGTACGGAGGGAAGGATGAAGAAAACAGGCCATCCAAGGATGTTACCATGAGATAGGGCTGACCTTGAGCAATGAGGGACACTAGAGGAAATGTGGAGATAAAATTCTCTCCTGGATGATTGTCCCAGGGTCCTATTGTTTCAAATGGCCATCTCAGGAAATTCACTCTGTCTACCTAAGCCACTGACTATCTTTTTCTGTGAAGCCTCTTAATGTTTCCACATTGTGTTTTTTTTTCTCTCCTTCCCTGCTTCCCCATCCTCACTCTTGCTGCATTGGAATTGTACCTTCCATGAATCCTCAGCTGTGATATTGGCCTCAGACTTAAATTCATCAAGATCAAAATACTAGTCATTTATCAAATCAGGAATTCTAATGGATGATCAGGAGACTTCCTTTTGAATAAATATTTACTGTATTCTAATACAACAATTTTAATTATTGAGAAATCAAGCTTCCAAGAGGTATGTAAATAAGTGTAATTCTTATTTACTTATCCTTAAAGATAAAGGAAATAATGCAAAGATGGTGAAGAGTGGGAACTATTGGAATCAGGGAGGCCTGAGATCAAATCCTCTTTTGAGTACTTGAATGTGTGTGATTATAGGCAAATGTACACACTCTCTTCAAGCTTCAATTTTATTAAAATATAAGCCTATGATAATGTGACTCTGCATACCTGGACCCTGACTGGAAGTGCCATGGGGTTAAGGAAGTTGGCTGGTCTGCGCAGATCAGGGAAGGGCGTGGAGGTGGTGGGCAGGGTCTGGTCCAGCTTTCTCCTTTGCAGTCTGCATCAGTCACGTGGGTTCAAGTGAGAAGAGGATCTGACGACAGAATCTGTACGTAGAGTACTGCAGGCAAAAGAAAATTGCAATCAAAATCAGAAACCACAGTTGTGCTCATCAGCTTGTCAGCTACTAAACAAGTACAAGATAAGCAAATGGCATCTAGGAATGAAGATGAGATTAGACATGGAAACTTTGCCAGCAGGTCTTCTTGGGGCTGTAGAGAGAGAAGAAACAGAATAACACATTTCAGATGCTCTCCCCTCTTTTTTAGGCTGAGCCTTGGGAAAATCCATAGAGCACGACCTTGAGTACTGCCACCTGTGTTTTCCAGACAACTTAGTAATCACCATTTGCACTTCACAATATTGAGTATTTTTTAATGTTTATTTTACTGATTTTTAGAGAAAGAGGGAGGGAGAGAGAGAGAGACAGAGATAGGAACTCTGATCTGTTCTCCTGTATGTGTCCTGATTGAGGATTAAACTGGCAACCTCTACACTTGGGGATGATGCTCCAACCAACTGAGCCATCAAGCCAGGGCAAAATGTTGAATATTTTATTTAATAATATTCAAATTTCTAAGAGGAGAAAAGAATGAGAGAGAAAAAGAAATCTACTTCAACACAAATCCATTTTTCTGGCTAGGTGATTTCAGTGAGAAGGAATTTCTCTGTGAAAAAATTGCTCATTACTGTATTTTATAAGATTATTAAATATTATGAAATTGGAGCTCTGTTACAAAGTGAAATACATTTGAGGTTAAAATATCTTTCAGAAAATTTGGACCTGTATATGATAATCTATGCTATGTAAAACATTTTTGAACTATCTCCATCTTGTAGTATTTTTTATTTTACAAAGAAGAAAATATGGAATCCCTCCTAATATTATTGGTGATGTAGATATTTGATATGACTATAGATATTTTGGTGATATTTGGCAGGATTCTTAGTTGCAAGCATCAGAATCCATTCTGACAGAGAGGAATTTATTATAGAATATTAGGTCGCCCATAGAACATTTGAGTAACTAGTGACAGAGAACTCAAGGCTAAACTTCCTGGGACACTGAATGATTGTCATGTTGCTTAACTGGCTTCTTTAGGAAGTTGCTGCTTCAAGTGATAGATGCCAGAAACTTTACCTTGTTGCACTGATACCTCCTGAACCTCGGGAACTTGACCTTGAAAGCACTGAGGCCCCAGGAAACAAGATGCCTGCCATTCCCAACGACAGCATATGGAAGCTACCCAAAGAGCCTGTTTCTACACATTTTCACTTCTGAATTGATGACTCAATGGGTGCATCGGATCAGTAAATCACAAGTCACATCTCTGGGATTTGACTGCAATTAAAGTTTTACTTCAACACTGGAAACATGAGACTTTATATTGGAGTACCCTCTACTTTGAAAAAAGTTATTCAAAGGAAGATGACTACTATTGATATACCAAATTCAATACAGTTGGGGAACCCTGATCTAACCTACGTGTCTGCTCCAAAGCTTGCATGCATCCTCATTACTTTTTTTGCCTTGTTCCAGTGCTTCACAAAGTGTAATCTATGGGCCTCCAGCATCATATGAATACTCGTCAAAGTGCACATGTTTGGTGGTACCTCAGTTTTACTGAGTAAGAGACTCTGATGGTGGACCTCAGCAGTCTGTGATTAAATAACCCTGAGGTGATCCTGAAGCCACTGAAGTTTGAGAACTGCTGCCCTATGTAAAACTATTACTTTACCACAGCCTTCTCTTTATGGACTTTCTACTTTTTTGGAAGTTGAGGAAAAGAAACTCATTAACTTATGTATAGGATATTTTAATTTATTAGGACTTTATAAATTTATAGTAACTCACCACTGTTGAAATATGACAAATGGATAGATTTGTTGGCTGAGCTTTGAACGAAGATGTTGGAGTGGCAGAGACTGTTAACTCTCTATCTTGAAGACCAGATGTTTCCTCCATAGTTTTAGAAGCTAAATCTTTTAACTTTGGATAAGCCCTGGAGAAATTTTCTAGTTTGGTTTCTTTAAGATGTTCTTTTAAAACAAAGGGTATTTGTCTCCAAGAGTAGGAATGTAAGAGTTGAAGTTAAGCATGTCTCTATTATTGATCTGTGTGTGTATTTGATCTTTATGAATTTAGAATTGCTATAAATTCTTAGTCACATCTATAACAAATGGGGGAGGAGATAACAGAGCATATGTGAAGTTCCCCATTCATCCATCCATCCATTCATCCACCCACCAATCCACCCACTATTGATCAAGCAACCAGTATTTGGAAAACATTGTTCTAGTGGCAAGCTTTAGGCTAGAATTGAAAAAAGAATATTACAGAACTGACTCCTCCCCATATGTATTATACATGACTTGATGGTCAAAGAGTAAGAATCAAGTAAAATATTTAATAAAGTATATGGCTGAAAGCTTAGACCAGCTTTACTTTGTGGAAAAGAAGGAAGCTATAATTTGAGGGGCACCAATAGTTCTGAGAGTCTGCTTTGGCCTGAGCTCTTTACTAGTTACTTGAAGACAATGTTATTTGATTCTCTAGTCTGTGTGATGAAGGTGTGCTGCACGATGAGCATGGGTAGAACCTGGATGATGAGCAAGCCTTGTTTTCTAGGAATTTCTGCCCCAGTGAGGACAGGCATGGATAATTTCAGTATAACGTCTACATTTCACAAGGATATTAATCTATACCTAGAGATAATTTAAGTGAAGGAGGTCTCATGTTAGATATCCCTGACTCTCAGTCCAGGCTCAGTCAGGGATACTCTAATTTATCCAAATAGATATAATAAATGTGTGAGGAGCTAAGTAATTTATCCAAGGTCAGTGTCTCAAGGGCTATCCTGCTATTTGGGTGCTGGAGAGTAGAAACTGGGGGCAAGGGAACAGGCTTCTTATTCAGGATCTGCGGAGATGTGGCAATGTAGAATCTGGGTCAGCCAAAGGTGTATAGCCTTGGAGCAATGGCAGCATTGGGACACTTCCCAGTGCAGGAGAGTTAGTAAGAGTTATAATGGGGTATCTACCTAACAGGTATTTTTGGAGTCAAAATGAATTAGTAGGAACCTCTGAGATACAGAAATATAGTGACTAAGATTGTACAACCAGTAAGTGTCAGGGCCATGATTACACTAGAGTGTCTGCTCTTAGCCATTATATTAAATTGTCCATTTAATCACATCACCCAGAACTCATTTTACAGGTGGAAGAAACTGAGGTTTAGGGAGATTAAATTAGACCCCTTGCTTGGGTTCTTATAGATCTTAATAATTCTGTATTGATTTTGTTTCAGTCATACAACACTTTGGCTAATTATTGTCAGGAAAAATATTTTTTACTTCAGCTATGCCAAGTGTAGATGACTGTTTTTGGCATAAATTGTCCAAATTCACATGGACAAGATCAAATAATTCTTTTCAGTGGCATAGCTGGGAAGATAACTTGTGTATCACTTTTGAGGCTAATTCATTTTGGCAGCCTTTTTAAGAGGTGGCATTGTGTGCTAGAGTGATAATAAAGGACATTAACATTTTCCTGGCCCAACTCAACATTTTTATTGTGTTTTCTAATACAAAACTATGTAGTCTTAGTTTAGTACTGGTCTTATTACTTGAACGATTTAAAATTTTATCCCTTTAGAAAAAAATTGGCATTTTCTCCCATGTCATCTTGGCAACATGTTAACAGCTGAAATAACCTTTCGTCTGGGTGGAATCAGATGCTACAGTATTTTCCCTGTAAAATGTCTGCTTACCATTTCCCTTGTTTCTGAACCCTCCTTTCAATACAGTATTATGTTTGTACTTTGGGCACTTACTACTAGAAACTATATCCTGAATTTATTTCTTGGTAGGGTACTTTAAACACATGCAATTCCCACAATAATAACTTATGGGGTCCAGTGCAAAATGACTGGGTTTATGTTTTTTTGTAAGAATTCAAGATGATCAGAGGATGTGAAACTCCAAGTGAGAGGCCCTCGTTTTTATTTATTTATTTATGTATTTATCTTATTAACATTATCGGGATGACATTGGTTAATAAGTTCATATACATTTCAAGTGTACATTTCTGATACATGATCTGTACATTGCATTGTGTGCTCACCACTAAAAGTCAACCTGTGTTCAATCACCATATAGTTGGCCCCCTTTACTCCTTTTTTTTTTGACAGAGACAGAGATAGGGAAAGATAGAAACAGACAGGCAGGATGGGAGAGAGATGAGAAGCATCAATTCTTTGTTGCGGAACCTTAGTTGTTCACTAATTGCTTTCTCATATGTGCCTTGACTGGGAAGCTACAGCAGACTGAGTGACCCTTTGCTCAAGCCAGCGACCTTGGGCTTCAAGCCAGCAACCTTTGGGCTCAAGGTGGCAACCATGGGATCATGTCTATGATCCCACGCTCAAGCCAGTGATCCTGCACTCAAGCTGGCGACCTCGGGGTTTCAAACCTGGGTCCTCTGCATCCCAGTCTGGTGCTCTATCCACTGGGTCACTGCTTGGTCAGGTGGACCCCTTCTCTCTCGCCCCCTTCCCTCTGGTCACCACCATACTGTTGTCTGTGTCTCTGAGTTTCAGTTTCACATCCCACATATGAGTGAAATCCTGTTTCTTAGCTTTCCCTGATTGACTTATTTCACTTAGTATATAGTGTTCTTAAGGTCAACCCAGGTTGTCACGCATTACAGAATTTTTCATCTTCTCTTATGGCTGAATTGTATTCCATAGTGTATATGGACCACGTGGAAGAAGGGAGGCCTTTCTGAGTGCTGGGCCCTATGAGCTTGCACAGTTCACTGATCCATGAAGCTAACCCTGATTTTAGAAAAATTGTCTGAGATAATGACCCCCAAAATCTGTATTCTGAAACTATTATGTGTCAAAGCTTTCACTGGTTGTGGCAAATAGGAAAAAATATATATGTGAGAACTCTTTGGTAATCTTATACATTTCATAAAAATTTTTAAAGGACTTACCTTGTAAAGTAATGTTATCTACCTTTCTTTTGCTGTTCCTGATAGCCTCTCTTTTTAAAATGATTGTGGTGATTAACATAAAAAAATAACCCTTATCTGACTAAAGTAATGCTTGGCAACCCCTTTTACTTATGTTTTTTTTCTCCTGACCTGGAATTTGACTCCTTAGAAATTCCTGATGTCTTGGGATCTCTAGTCTCAAGTCCCTGATAAGAATATTTTATTGTTTTCCGTAAATTCTTCATCAGGTCTAATCATCATGAGCAACATAAAATGCATGAAGTGATTGACTTTGTTGTCTTAGTTTTGAGCAAACGTTGTTGTAAAAAGATAGTTTTGCCATCCCAGAGTCAAATGATATTTTCTGTCCAATTTTCAACAGTCTCCTTACATAGAAGGATACATAAAATACATCCTTCCTTGGATTTAATGCCAGCAAAATGTGCCTCTCATATTAGCTTGCTTGCAGACTAAGAGAACTATAAAACCCATCACAAAATTTTAGCTGAGTGCTAAATTTGATTTTCAATTGCAGAACTGTTTTCTACCATTTTCCTAGGAACCTTCTTCCTTTTCTCTACATGGTTTCTGATCACTGAGATATTTGTATTTTAATTGCTCTTATTCTGTTTTAAATGTTCTCATGGTGAAACTTATCAAGTTTATTGTTGTTTAAGCATTAGGTTGACTACATATTGTAAATAGTCAAAAATATTATATATTGGGAGACAAGTACTACAAGTATAGAGAAATGTTTTTCTTTTTTTTTAAGGATTTTATTTGTTGATTTTACAGGGAGAGGAGGGGAGATAACCAGAAGTATTAACTTATTATTGCTTCACTTTAGTTGTTCACTTATTGCTCGTTGCATGTACCCTGACCAGGCAAGCCAAGGGTTTTAAACCGATGACCTCAGCATTCCCAGGCAATGCTCTATCCACTGCTCCACCATAGGCCAGGTAGAAAAATGTTTTTGATGAGCTTGTAGAGCTAATTATTTAGTAGAGGTAATACTCAGATCAAAACTGTACTTTTCTTGTTCCCCTGATACCTTCTGTATCTGCCTCAGTGGCATTTTTCTCTTGTGATTGTACCATTTGGCGGTAATAGAAGGACAGTGAAGATGACTTAGCTTCTTGACTTATATGTGTGCCAGTTCCAGGTTCTTCAAAATTGATAATGAGGCTGCCATTCTTTTTCCTCAGATTAGTGGTGGGTATGAAGAATAAAGTATTATTTTTTTCTTCTCTAAAATTCAAGCTAATTTTCCTAACTGCAATTTCAAACATGAAGGGTAATCTAGCATTCAGCTCAAAAATGCATTGGCAAAAACTGATGTGTCTTGAGACTCCTGCAGAAGGGAGTCTCCATCAGGGCTAGTATTACCTCCTTTACTTGCATCTTAAACATGTGACCTTAGAAATGTTTGCCTTATAATTAAATCTATTGAAATTCAGTAAGAAGTGCTCTGTATTCTGAAGAGAAGCTGATGCATTTTTTTTTTTTTTGTATTTTTCTAAAGTGAGAAGCGGGGAAGCAGAGAGACAGACTCCTGCATGCACCCGACTGGGATCCACCCAAAAAGCCCACTAGGGGACTATGCTTTGCCTATCTGGGGCATTGCTTCATTGCAACAGGGGCCATTCTAGCACCTGAGGCAGAGGCCATGGAACCATCCTCAGCACCCAGGCAAACTTAGCTCCAGTGGAGCCTTGGTTGTGGGAGGGAAATAGAGAGATGAAGAGAAAGGAGAGAGGGAAGGGTGGAAAAGCAGATGGGTGCTTTTCCTGTGTGCCCTGGCAGGGAATCAATCCTGGGACTTCCACACACCGAGCCGATGCTCTACCTCTGAGCCAACCAGATAGGGCTTCTTGCACATTTTTACTTTTATTTTCATGGGGTGTTTCAGTGTGATATTTATTGGGAAACATTGAAGAATGAGGTCTACACATTCCAAAACAGAGGGAACTCCCTTTATTGAGTGACCAACTATGCCCAGGTCAACAGTTGTCCATAAATTATTTTACTTAATCTTCATAATTTCATGAAAATGTATTATCTGCATTTTTTGTATATTAGGCAAAGGAGACACAGAGAAGTGGCCTGATGTGACACACTAGTAGTTTACATAACTAGTATGTGACTGATATCTGTGTGATTTCATCTGATTCCAAAGAGTGTGCACTTAGCCCCTTGAGTAGTGTTGCTCTAATTGAGTTGGACACTTGAGGTCTTCAGGCAGCTTGCAAGAAGGGCACTTGGAAGTTGAGGTTGTCTATTACATTACTGATCTATTGTCACCAAGGCATACTTTACTGCACAAAGACTTATTTACACGAGCCAGCCCAGTCATTTTGTTAGAACTTCCAGAGCTCCTTGGGAACTACAGTTTTAATCTTTAACAAAAACAAAGTTATGAATTGTTAGATATAGAGAAGGCCTCTTTCTTCCACCCAATGGCCTGTAGCTGTAATAGCTCACTTATACACTAATGTGACAAAAAAAAAAATCTTACTGTGTGCAGAGTACTGTACCATATTACAGTACCCAAGAAGCATGTGGTCTCATTTCTCATGGAGTTCACTGTTTATTGGCAAAGAAATACAGTAAGCTAGTAATCACACAAATAGTTCATTCATTATAACTGGGATAACTACTACAGTGGAGAAGTACAAGGTGTTATGAGTGTGCCATAAAAGAGAACTAGTAAGCCAGAGACTGAGTATTGGTCAGTATTGGTCAGCTGAATGAAGGTGGTGGAATGGACCTCATTCCAGGCTGAGGGTCCAGGTAAAATATAGGAAAATCACATGGAAGTAAGCAACACATTTCATAATTTGCAAGAGAACAGAATAAGAGGACTGTGACCACCGATTCCATCAGGCAGTTTTGAGTTAGCACTTGCAGTAACTTGGAATTCTATCCTTAACCAAACTAGTTTTGTGACACATAGAACAAGCTAACATTGTACCTACATCCACTAGGGATCACATGTGTTTTTCCTTAATTTTTAAGTTATCTATGGCTGTGTAAAATAACATTCTCAACCATAGTGGTAAATAATGAACAATTTATCATCTCTCTTGGTTTTATGAGCTGACTGGGCTCAGCGGGTGATTCTAAGAAGTGCAATTGGAAGCTGCAGGGCTCTTTAATAGTCTTCTAAGTCCCAGAATTACACTTCTGCCATCTTATATTGGTCAAAAAAATTACTAAGTCCAACCCAGATTCAAGGAAAGAGGGCTTAGACTTTACCTGTTGGTTTAGGAGAGGGTAATCATATTGTAGAAAAGCAGGTGGGAAGGAAATTGTTATTGTCACTATCTTTGAAAACCACAATTTGACATGATGAATAAAGAAATTGGATGCCAGTTAGGACTGAGAGACACTCAGGATGGCTGGTTTTTCTGCCTCTTATTGTCTCAAGTTTCTTATTTGATTTATATTTTAGGAACTGCCAAGTTTGGATATGTCTCCCTTCTTTTAAACACACCTTACCCTGATTCATTTCATCTCTATGAGATGGCATAACAGAATGCATCCTTATCCAGTATTCTTTGTCAACTTACATTATTTCTCTAATTTTTTTAAAAAACCTAATGAAAAGCTTTCTTATCTGCAGCATCAGGTTGTGATAAGGTTTTCAGTGATTTGCTCATTTATTTAACAACTATAACAGTACTGTAAAGATTTAGTGTACTTAACTATTTCACTATTCTAAAGGTTATATATTAAAGAATTATTAATCACAGGACTGAGGCCAACTGTGTGGTAGGCAGCAGGCTCTGTTCTGGGGACGTAAATACTAATGCCCTCATGAGTTTCTAGTGTAAAGGTTTATACAAATGTGAGTTTATACCTCAGACACAAAAGCACATAGAAAATAACAGCGTAAGAAAGATATTCAAGGACCTTCTTTGTGTGGCCTAGGATAAATTCAGTCAGTTGGTGATAGTTCCTGCTGTGGGTGACCTGTGAAGGGCATTACTGATGTGTGTGGGTTGGTGAATTTGGGAGTGACTTGAATACACTGTAAGGTCCTGGCTAAGTAAACTTCAGACAGAAGATGAAATCAAGATTTAGTGATGAAGTTTGAATGCTTTTAAAGAGTTTTCTCCTTGTTCTGTTAATTTGAATGGGTAGATGTGAATGAAGAGCGATGGAAATGCTTAAAAACCATGTTTCTTGTAAATTCTGTCATTTTTATGATACATTTCCCTCTCTCCCCACCCCCCAAAATACAATTAAAATAAAGATGTCTTTCTGGTTTCATAAGTTAGAGAGAAGTGCTTCAATCCTATAGAAGTAATAAGAAAAGATTCTTCTCTGACCTTTTTGCTAAAAATACTTATGATTATTCTTTAAAAGGCACAGTGTTGCAGTTTAGAAAGCCAAAACCTTTTCCATTTTGAATCAAAAGGCCTGTCTTTGAATTTAATTTCTATTGTTTACTAACCAAACATCATTTGTTATGTCACTTAGCATATCTGGACTTCAGTTTTCACATATGGAAAGTAATAATATCTTCTTATATAAACTGCAAAACATTATGTAAATCATTATGATATCGCCTTATAATTATCAGTTAATGCAATTTGATGGTAGTTGGGACTGCATATTTTTAGCTTACATGAAAGCCTTTATATCTCATATATATTATTCAATTTTAAGATTAATAATTGATTTCAAAATAATATTGGACCTTGTTAGGGCTGGTGGCTATTTTGTATGTGAAATCAACTTTTATGTAGTCCTTCAAGTAATTTGCTAACTTGGTCATTGATACTTTTAGTGGCTATCACCTTCTTCTTCTTTTTCTTTTTTTACAGAGACAGAGATAGAGTCAGGGAGAGGGATAGACAGGGACAGACAGACAGGAACAGAGGGAGATGAGAAGCATCAATCATAAGTTTTTCGTTGCAACACATTAGTTGTTCATTGATCGCTTTCTCATATGTGCCTTGACGGCGGGCCTTCAGCAGACCAAGCAACCCCTTGCTGCAGCCAGTGACCTTGGGTCCAAGCTGGTGAGCTTTTTGCTCAAGCCAGATCATTCTGTGCTCAAGCTGGCGACCTCGGGGTCTCGAACCTGGGTCCTCTGCATCCCAGTCCAATGCTCTATCCACTGTGCCACCGCCTGGTCAGGCTGAAGTGATCATTTCTTTTTGAGTGAACCAGAAATAAAATGAGAAATGTGTTTAATGTTCTATGCCATTTTGTCAGAAAAGTAATGCCTTTAAAATTTGTATTTGATTTATTTTTGTTCCATTTAAAAATATAAAATAACTTATTTTCTTATTTCTAGTTCTATTTTTAAGGAATGCCATCAGTCCAGTTTTCTCAATCATTTATTATCAGATCACAGTCCCTTTTCTAGTTGCTGCTTTTGGGCACCGTTTTTCTGTAGCACAGAGCACCTGTAGAAATTTAGACCCTAGCCTTCAGTTTAACAGGAAGTGCAGGGAAAGGAAGAGATCAAGAAAAGAAATTAAATTGTGAGAGCTAAAATTATTTCCAGCAGTTTTAAAAAAAATGGATTTCTATTTTTTTTGT
This sequence comes from Rhynchonycteris naso, assembly GCA_037038555.1. Classification (NCBI taxonomy): domain Eukaryota; kingdom Metazoa; phylum Chordata; class Mammalia; order Chiroptera; family Emballonuridae; genus Rhynchonycteris; species Rhynchonycteris naso. The sequence goes on along the minus strand of CM072996.1, from coordinate 103,968,570 downwards.
GTGTGTGTAATAACCAACATGGAAGCTTCTAAAAAATAGTTATTAGTTTAACATAGATCACTGTTAATCAATTTGGATCACTAGTTTAATAATAATCAGTATTCTGCTGTCGACATTTGGGATTAAAAGAAGTAATGATAACTTGAGGAATACTCCCGGGAGCAATGGATAAAATATAACTTTTAGTTTTTCTTCTTCTAATGCATTTGACTTTTTTATATGTTTCCCCTGGTCAAAAACATTCAGTTTAAATTATGCCTTGATCACTAGTTACTCTGGTCAGTGATTCACAAAAATGGTTACAAACTTTAGAATCACCCAGGAACTAAAAGTACCAATACCCGGACCCTACCCAGTTCAATTAATGAAAAATCTTGGGGTATTAAGGCTCAGGCCTGGCTTGTTTTAAGAATCGTCCAGGTGACTGTAATGTATGACCAAGGCTGAGAACCGCTGACTCAGATCCTGATACTGGGGTCACTCAGGTGTGGACTTGGGGTGGCAGTGAGCAAACCACCCTCCTGGAACCCAGTGTTACAGAAATGTGAGCAGCAGGATTCTGTTCTCCGAGCTCAGGTGTTCCTCCCATGGCTCCCGCTGAGGAGATGTATGCAATGGTGGGATTCGGAAAACTTAACAACCGCTTCTCTGCCCTAATGACCATTCTAAGTATAAAAAAATGACATACCAAAAGGTAGTTTATTATTTCATGCATTTAACACTTAAATAAGAACGATAAAAGCTGTACACACAACTGGATTATAAGAAAAGTTTTAAAATATTAATAAAAAATATTAAGTAATATCTGACAAATAAACAATAAAACTGTTAAGATATTTCCATATTGCTTCTTGATTGATGTCCTCACTTGCAATTTTTTTGACCCATGGATGCTTATTATGGATACTTAGAATACTTTTTTGCTCAGATGAACATTAAAAAGAGAAATGGATGTAAATTTGTGATTTCCACATTGGGCAGCTGCCCAGGCGCCCACATTAGAGAGAACCCGATTACAAGTGCCATTTTAACAGCTGGTTCGCCGAACTCAACAAAGAAATTAGATATTGGTTTCAGTGAACCAATGCAAACCGGCTGAGGCCCCCTACAGGCTGTTTCATTGCAGAACACTACCGGCCAGCGATGCAGCTTTTGCAGGATCAGGATGCAGCTTGGCGGCCATTGTTGCCTGGAATTGCTTTCTGATAAAGCTGAGCCATTTTTATCTCAAAAAACTTGAAACTGAATATCACTGTAGACTGGCAAGAGTGGCACAACCATCAGATTTTCTGTGTACCTTAGACCCTGGTGACACTTTAGCTGTGATAATACTGCCTTGAAACGGACCCATCTGAGTCCTGTTGGGGATTTTGCTGATTTTATATCAAGAAGCTGCCCAGACAGGCTGTGAAGTCAAAAGACCCAGTTGCTGAGAAAGGGGATGCTGCCGGGAGCAGCTTTGGTGCTGATGCTGGCATCGCTGTCTGCCTTGTTTGCTGCTGGATCCCTGGCTCCTAGAATAGGATCCTCCACAGAGTGGACACATGGGGAAAACTTGTAGAACGAAGGCATAAAGCATGAACAACATAAGTGCTGAACGGCTTTGGGTAAGACTTCCAGACACCAGTCCTCCCTCTCATCTACACAACTGAGTGATGATGATAATAGTTTTTGTTACTGAGTGCTTACATGGGCCAGACATTACACTAAAATCACACACACACACACACACACACACACACACACTCACCTGGACACACTCAGATGGATACATGCACATGCGCATGTAAACACACATACATTCTGTCCTATTTAAAACTTATAATAACCCTATTAAGTGTGCACTATTATTATCTTCATGTCATAATTGGGGAAACTGAGACTTAGGCCAAGCAGCGTTTCCAAAGTAACACAGCCAATTAACAGCATCTTTGGCATCTAAGATCAGGTCTTCCGATTGAAAACCTGCCTGATAAAATCACGATACGATGGATGCTAATGATACCTCTGGGTTTCTAGCTTCATGATTCTTAAACATTTCCACAAGCACCATTCCTTTGTAACAGTTATCACTCTCTGAAGTTAATGTTATTCCTGCATTTGCTCACCAGCCTGCCTCTATGAGTCCCATGATAGAAGGGTATTGTATTTCTGGTTCACCCCATTAAGACCTAGCGAGTGGCTAGAGACATGCTGAGCACTTGTTGGGTGAGTAAATAAATGAGCCTGTTCTCATCTTTGAATGAGTAGCTCCACCATCCCGTTGTTCAGCTGGGACAGCTGGCCATCATCTTTGAGACATTGTTCAACCTCACATACCACCTATAGTAGGTAAGATTATGTTCACCTCTCAAGTGACACTCAGATCTGCTCTCTCCACTTTCCCATGCTACTGCATTAGTTCAGGCACTTAGTACTTCTCTTTTTTGCAGTAGCATTTGAGTATCTTTCTGCTTTGAGTTTCACCTTCTGATTTACAAAACTTTTAACAGTGGTTCTCAACCAGGGTGAATTTTTGCCCCCACCGGGTGAAATTTGGTACTGCCTAGACACATATTTGTTTTTCACAACTGGGGGTTGCTACTGGCATCTAGATGGGAGAGGCTGAGGATGTTGCTAAACATCCTACCAATGCCCAAGACCACTGCCAACAACAATGAATTATCTGGCCAAAATGACAGTTAGTAAAAATATTTGAAAAACTTTGGCTTAGAGAAAACTTTCTCAAACCTCATTCTGATTAATATAGTCAAAGCTTTCAAAGACTTTCCTTTGCCAACATGGTACAAAGTTCATAGTATAGCATGGAAATGTAATTATGATTTGCTTCCTCTTTATAACTTCAGTTATACTTCTTGCTCTTCTTTTAAATGGGCCTACTTCTAAGATGTCCCCTTAAACTTAGACTATCCTAAATACAACCATTCAATAAATATTGAGTAAGCTCATTGTCTTACTGAGTGAGCACTGTGTTGGGCACTGAGGATACAGCAATAAATAAAATAAGCATGGTCCCTCCTGTCTTGGAGCTTTCTATCTTCATCAACTATTGTTAGTTTAAAACTCTGTAATGTTTGGAGATACACTTGCCATGGTTAGACCACTAAATAGCATTCAAGTTTCAACTCAAAAAGAAAAAAAAGAGCAATAGTTACTTAAAGTCATTCTAAGTTCATATTCAAATTCAATATACTTATTTGTCTAAAGAATGTGTGTATATTTTAAATAATTGATTTCTTCCAATCAGGTTTCAAATGAGATTCATTCATTATAATTAAGTCTCTTTTAAGCCTTTGGGGTTTAGTCTAAGAACTAAGTGTTTTCCTTCCTCCCTTCCTTCCTTCCTTCCTTCCTTCCTTCCTTCCTTCCTTCCTTCCTTCTTTCTTTCCTCCCACCCTCCCTCTGTCCCCCCCCTCCCTCCCTTCCTTCCTCTCTCCCTCCCTCCCTCCCTCCCTCTCTTCCTTCTTTTCTCCCTCCCTTCTTTTTTCCCTTCCTTCCTCCTTTCTGCCTTCCTTCCTTCATTTCTCTAATCTCTCTCTTTCTCTGTTCCTTCCTTCTCCCTTCTCTCCTGTTTTATTGACTTGTGGAAGTGATCTGGTAGCTGTCCTATAGAAAGTCCCATATTTTGGAGTCTGGACTTTTCTCATTACTTCTTTGTCCAGGTACTTAACTCTAGTCTTATTCTATGTATTCCATATATTTTGGAAGTTAGATAAGAAAACTTATTAGATTTATGTATATTTTTGGCAAGAATAAATCATAAGTGGTTCCTTTTATTTCACATTTTATTATATTGGTAGTTACAGTGTCTGATTGTTTGACTTTTAGCAATTCATAGATTGGGTTCAAGTGAGGACAGGTGTTAGCCTGATCTATTCATTATAAGTGTTTCTGTCAACCTTGTACCTAATGGTCTTACCACTCATTGATGACTATTGCATGAATCAGTTATTTTATTAGATATAAAAAACTGATGGCAATCTAATTCTTTCACTCTGTTTGCATTTATTAGGTAGAATTCTTTTATATAGAACTTGCCTCATGGTTAGTGTAAAATATAATATAAATAGAAACAGCATAGATTTTAATTTTTCCCTGTAATCATTAATTTTCAGAGTAATAAGTTGGTATCTTAACATTCTCTCGTGGTATCTACTTAGTATTATTTATTATTTATTCTTTCTTTTTATTTTCCCCTGTAGATATTGTTATGAACCAATGACCCTTTTATACCTGTTACCTGTTTTAAATGCATGAGGTTCTAATATTTAGTTCACAAAATAATGTTAATAAAAAATAGCTTTCTCAACTATCGAAGTAATAATTTTTGTTGTAAAATTTGGGGAAAATTCTATTAGAAAATGAATAGACACTTCTCCCATGAAGACAAATATAAAACATATATATATGAAAAGTTGCTAATCTTTGCTAGCTATTAGAGAAATGCAAATCAAAACTATAATGAGATACCACCTCACACCTGTTAGATTGGCTGTTATCAACACGACAGGTAATAACAAGTGTTGGAGAGGCTGTGGAGAAAAAGATCCCTTTACTGGACATCTACCCCCAAACTCAAAAACATTAGTGGGCAAAGACACATTCACCCCCATGTTCACCACAGCATTATTCACAATGGCCAAGACATAGAAACAACCAAAGTGTTCCTTGATAGAGGATTGCATAAAGATGTGGTACATATATACAATGGAATGCTACTCAGCCATAAGAAATGATGACATAGTGCCATTTACAACAACATGGATGGACCTTGAGAATATTATACTGAGGAAAATAAGAAAATCAGAAAAAGCTAAGAACTGTATGATTTCACACATAGGTAGGATATAAAACTGAGACTCATGGACGTATATAAAAGTGAAATAGTTACTAGGGGCAGAGGGTAAGGGAAGGAGAGTAAAAGGGACAAATTTATGGTAATGGAAAATGATTTGACTTTAGGTGATGGGTACACAATGAAATCAGTGGTTCAAATGCTATGAAGATGTTTACCTGAAAGCTATGTACTCTTATTGATCAATGTCATCACATTAAATTTAATTTCTAAAAAAATATGAAATACTTATTTTTACTTAAGATACCTTGGTGAGCAACACAAGAGTAGACACTATTTTGCCACACATTTACTTTTGGCCATAATATCTGTGAGTTATTTAGCATAAGATACCATTGGAATATGCAACTTACTAGATAATTTAGAGACATCTCTGAAACCTCACTCATTGCAGGAGTCCCAGGGACTATTATGGGGTCACATTGGAACCCCTCTAATATGAATGTATTTCCCTTATTTGAGCAAGCAGTAGAGGTCCCTGGACAGTGACATCTTTAGAAATGCTGATTAGAAAGGATTTAAAACAAGACCATTAATCCACAGTACTTATTCCAATTTTTTGTTTGCAGTTGATTTTCTAGACTTTCTTGATCATATTTTTCAATTCTCATTTTCTTCAATTTCTTCACAGTTTAACAAGTGGCATTTGTGCCAGTCTGCTTATCTTTTAGAGGTTTGGTCTGGTTTAATCAGTGTTGTATAAAATGCATACGCTGTAATTGCCTTTCAATATCCTATTCTTGTATATGTCTTTTTACAATAGAATTTTACCTAGCTGAGGCACACTTGGAGTTTTTGTGCTGTCAGAAGACTATTTTAAAGTTGATTACAGCTTAAATTACTTTTCATTATTGAAAATTGGACCACAAGTAACAAGCTAGATTTTTCCCTTGTCACATGTGGATTTTAAAAATTATTATGAATATAGTAGCTACATGAACTGGCAGTAATAATAGAGTCACTGAATGGTCCTTGTCCTTGTCTGGTAGCTTACCCCAGTGACATTTTTTTTTGTATTAGTTTTCTCATGATTAAATTGCCTAGCTTTAGAATATTTTTAAGATTCACAAAATAATGTTGGTAATAATAGCTTCCATTTATTGGTTAATATGTGCTGGGTCTGAGGATACAGAACTTTTTTTTAAAATATGCCTTATATTATTTGATTTTTAAAGCAACCCAATAGGTTTTGAGAAGAAATTGAATCTTTTATAGTTTGAATAATTTTCCGGTGTACCATATGTAATTAGAAATAAATTTGGAGCCCTGACCAGGTGGCTGCAGTGGATTTTAACATATCTATTTTATTATATTCCATCCCATTCCATTTCCATCATTGCTCCCCTATTGAAAAATGTTGATTATGATCCATCTAGTTGATTTTATAATTCATTAATGAGTCATGGTCAGCAATAAGAAACTGAATTACATAATTATCTTTAATTGGAGATTGAAGGAAATCTATGATTAAGACTAAATTAATAATTTTACTACTATCATCCATATAATGTATATTATATTAATTGCTTTGCTCAGAATTACTTTAATGGGAATTTATATTTTATAAAGTCATATTAAAGTAATTATTAATGAAAGAAAGAGGATCAGAGAGGAATGAAATAAAACCCTCTCAAAATAGTAGGATTAAGTGAATTATGGATTTAGTATGCTTTGTGTCATTTAAAACTTGTAGTTATTTAGGAGTGGCACACGGAAAGGAGAGCAGAGCCCAATGAACAATTTTTAAAGGGAGTAAAGTGAACAAGAGAAGTTATGCATATTAGAAGTATATGGTTTAGGACAGTTATTGATAAATGTTTGTGAGAATGTGGAAAAATTAGAAACCTCATACATCGCTGAAGGGAATGAAAGATAGTGCAACCACTTTGGTAAACATTTTAACAGTTCTTAAGAACATTAAAACACGGAGTCACCAGTCAATGTAGCGTTTCCAGTCTTAGGTATATACCTGGAAGCAGTGAAAATATATATCCATCCAAATATTCATGGTATTATTTGCATTAGACAAAAATCGGAAATAACATGATGGATAAATCTTGAAAGCGTTGTGCTAACTGAAAGAAGCCAATCAGAGAAGACCACATGCTGTATGATTTTATTAGTATGAAGTAGCCAGAGTAGGCAAATGTATAGGGATTAAAAGTAGATTAATGTTTGACTAAGCTGAGGGTGGGAAGCGTAAGGAGTAACTGCTGTTGTTGGGGATGAGAAAAATGGTCTAAAGTTAATGAACCTTTTTGGCTGAGAGTGCCATGAATGCCATATATTTTAAAATGTAATTCCATGAGAGCCATAATATGTTTAACACTAAATACAAGTAAATGTGTGCATTTTATAAAAGACCAACACTTTTAAAGTACAATAAGTCTCTGAATTCTTTTTAATAACGTTGTCATGCTGTTGCTAACCAATGATGAATAAAGTACTTCTTACCATTAATGCGACTTCTGGTGCTGCATGGTTTTGCTGATGGCTTTGTAGTCTGGTTGATACGTGGTGAGGTTAAGCTTCATGCAGGCGTTGAGACTTCCATCCATTAAACGTGATTGTAGGTTGGTCTTAATGTTCTTTAGATGTGAGAAAGACTGCTCACATGCATATATAGAGCCAAACATTGTCAGTACAGCAATACTCACATGCATATATAGAGTCAAACATTGTCAGTACAGCAATACTCACATGCTGCAGTGTGTGGTATGTGACGGGAAGTGCGTTCCAAGTTTTGACAATCAGCTCTTCCATGGGTTGAAGTTTTGTTTTTTCATTTCTCCCCACTTGTGTTTGCTCACCAAGTCTACTTGCTGTCGTGCAAGTCTTTTTAAATCTTTATTCAGTGACTTGAACTTATTCACCCACATGTCTGAGGCCTTCAGGTCAGCAGCTTGTAGCTCAAAATCTCTGATGGAGACACTGGGATGTAACTTATGTTGGCACTGTCCACTTCATACTCGTGTGGATGGGTGAAGAACTTATAAAGATGAGTGCACTCACGAAATTCTCCAAAGCGCACTTTGAATGACTGCAGGAGATTAGATGTGAAGCTCACTAGCTGCTGGAGATCAAGATGTTGAGCAGGGTCACTTGCTGTGCATGCATCTTTAAACTCTCCCAGTTTTTCAAAGTGTAGTAAACGACATGTTTCAATGTCGGTGATGAAGAGTTCCAGCTTGTTTTCAAATGCAAACACTGCATGTTGAAGGGATAAGACTATTTCCAACGCCTTGCATTTTCACATTGAGCTAGTTCAGATGTTCAGTCATGTTCACAAGATAGTAGAACTTCAGGAGCCACTCAGTGCTAGCTAACTCAGGATGCTCAACATTTTCCATTTCAAGAAATGTCCGGATTTTGCTCAGACAAGCCGCAAAACGGCTGAGCACCTTCCCTCTTGACAACCAACGCACATTGCTATGCGGAAGCAGACCGGAATAATTATTCCCAACTTCACCCAGCAGTGTTTTAAATTGGCGATCATTTAAAGCTTGGGCAACAATACAGTTGACCACCCAAATGGCCAGCGACATTCACCTCACCAAGCTGCTCGCCACACATCTGAGCACAAAGCACCTCCTGATGTAGGATGCAGTGAAAACTTAGGATGGGTCTCTTTTCATGTTCAAGAAGAAGCGCTACGAAGCCTCTGTTTTTCCCCACCATGCACGGAGCACCATCAGTGCACACTGAAATAAGTTTATCTATCAGTAGGTTTTTTCTTTAGTGAATGCAGTGACAGACTTGAATAAGTCCTCCCCTCTTGTTATCTCTTTCATAGGCAAAACAGCAAGACTTTCCTTATGTAGTGTGTCACAAACAGCATACCTTGCAATCACGCTGAACTGGTATAAATGGCTTATGTCTGTTGACTCATCCAAAGCGAGAGAAAAGAATGGTGCTGCATTTATGTCCTTCACTTGTGTTCCCTCAATTTGATTTGCCATCATGTTGGTATGATTGTGAACAGTTCTTGCTGACAGAAGCATGTCTTTTATTCATTTGATTACGTTATCTTTATCCCAAAAGTCGTCAAAAAGTTCATTGGCAACATCAAGCATGAATATTCTGGCATACTCCCTATCTGTGAATGGCTTTCCGTTACTCACAATTGCTAAAGCACCAGTAAAGTTAGCCAAATTCCAGTCACCTCATTGGGTCCAAACAGGGAGTGCTGCTGACTAGCTTGCTCTCTACAAAGTAACTTTTGACATGCTTTCTTCCTGCTGTCCCCTGCTGGATATTTCGAAGCAAATGTAGTATGGCGTGTGTCAAAGTGCCACTTTATATTTGAGTGTTTCATTGATGCAATTTTATCATTGCATATTAGACACACTGCAGAACCTGCTCTCTCCACAAAGGTGAATTCCTCTGTCCATTCCTGCTGAAAAGTACAATACTCCTCATCATTTTTTCTTTTAGCCATCTTCTTCATCAAAAGGGTTTCTGCAATTAGCTAGCTGACTACTTGATTAAAAGGAGGGAAATTTACTTCCTGACCTCACAATGACCCATGTACATTAGGCATTATCCAATAAAAATTTGGTGTTGTCCTGGAGGACAGCTGTGATTGGCTCCAGCCACCCGCAGCCATGAACATGAGCAGTAGCAAATGAATGGATTGTAATACATGAGAATGTTTTATATTTTTAATGTTATCATTCTTTTTTTATTAAATATTTGTCTGTGAGCCAGATGCAGCCATCAAAAGGGCCACATCTGTCTTGCGAGCCATAGGTTCCTGACCCCATACCATGGTGGTATGTATGTTGTTGGATAAAATAATAAAAGAGTGAGTGAATGAATGAATTTCCCTGGTCCTATTATATATTTTACTCAGCTATCCCTAGGCTACCTTGCTTATGCAATAGTTTTCTTTTGATTTTGCCAGTAGGTAGAAAGTGGCTTAGCATTCTGCTTTCCTGTTCTCAAAATCTAAAAAAAATCTCTGGATGTCAGAAAAGGCCAATGGCACCAGGTTCCCAGATGTACTAATACTATGGAGGCCAGGCTGCTTGGGTAGCTACACTTCTTCCCTTTGTATAAGATCAAAGGTTCTCAGGAGCATTTTGTCACCTAGGCTGGGTGTGTGTGTGTGTGTGTGATACTTGTGTAATTCTGCCCTGTGCTTTGCCTGGCCTAGACTCTGGTTACCTGTTCAAACCTGAGGAGCTCACAAATGAAATCAACCCATTTTCAAGAAGAGTAGTCTTTTTAAATTCAAGAAAGTGATGGAATCAGAGGGAGGTCTATAATATGTCGGATCAGAGCAAAAGACAGACATGGGCAAGGACAGGGAAGGGCATTTCAGGCAGAGAATAATGTCATCATTATCACCCTTGGGGACTTCAAATTGTTACCCTTTAATTTCCCCTTTCTACTTTTTTCTAGAAATTGCTAAGGAAATTGGCCAGAAAGTAGAGAGGAGAAGAAGAAAGGTGATATAAATCATCTACAAGTGTAGTGATTTATGTTTGTGTCTAGAAATTTTCTTAATCATTAGATATTTAGATAAGAAGTAGCCAACAGCACTCTTGGAGTACTTTCCAGTGATCTCTTCAGGAAAAGACAGCTTTGTGTGTCTCAGAATGGTTTGCAAATTTCCAAAGGGTTCTAGTGCTAACAAGGTGTATCTATTATTCCCCCCCATTTGTTAAAGAGTTGCAGTTATTTAGCTAGAAACATGGTATTTTAGTTGTTAGACAAAAAATACATCTGTTGTGAGTAATAATGCCTTAACATAAATTTATCTGAGACTTTGTAAGAAATTAAATTCAGCCGATCCTCATTTACATCTCTAATGCATGCCTTTCGGCAGTGCTGACTCTAAAATATTGGCTATGATTCTGTGCTCGGTGGTTAATGTATCCAGCACAACACCTTCTATAGACCGGGGTTTGAGGTGGTTTGAAAAGGAGCATACAGGTCTCCTTTCTATGACCCCTTATTTAAAACAGTGAAGTATTTTGAGATTACTCAAGTAGAATGTTTTAAAGATCACTGAATGTATCTTATTTTGTATCAAATTACTGGCACTTTCATTTGTGTCCTCACTATGAAACAAGTACTTAAGAGAAATAAAAGCATTTTTTAAAATTGTATTTTATATCACTTAATTTGTATTCAACATAAGGACTTTAAAAAAATGAAATAAAGCTATTTATTTCCGATGCAGACATAGATGAGGATCCTTGAAAATGTCTTCTTCCCGGGGTAGAAAGTTGACCCCAGTGAGTTCCTTGAGTCTTGAGAGATGAGCTCAGTTATAAGAAGGGTGTTCTGAGACAGAAAAGGAGAAAATGAAGAAAATAAAGCCTTAAGAGGGGCAAGATGGCAATGGAGTAAGCGGACGTACCAACCTCCAACTCCCAGAACCAAAGTGGATTATAACTTGATTTTAAGAACCATCATCTGGCTAAACCAACGCTGAACTGGAATGAGAGGACTCTTCAATCGGGGAACACTGAAGAAGCAACATTGAGACTTGTAGGAAAAGTGCACATGCAGAAAGGGCTGCCTAGCTCCCTCGAGCGAAACACAGCCTGGAGAGACTCGTGTGGCAGAAAGAGAGGCCAGCAGAAGGGTAGAGACCTGGGTCCCAGGAACAAAGCCCCAGCCTGCAGCCACAGAGCCTAGAAGAGGCATTTGGACAGTATTTAGCTGGGAAACAAGTTAGGATACTGTTTGTGAGAAAGAGACAGTTGTCTCAGACCCAGGATTCTTCTTAAAGGGATGGCACAGAGAACCTCTCTCACAACCACTCACCCAAGACTCCGGGAGACAGAGAGAGAGGAGAGGACCAGAGCAGCGAGAAGAGAGTGCGGTCTGGAAGGCACAGGGAGAAAAGCTTTGAGGGACATCCACCCTAAACCCTGGGCTGAGTCACTCCACAGATCTGAAACAAAATTTCCCCTGGAACCAGCAAGGGGAAGCAGTACATCAGCCAAACAGGCTCTCCTGCGGAAATTAGAACACAGTTGCTTAGAAGGAAGGAGCTTTCAGGACTACAGGATGGAGTGTTAGGGTCTGAGCTGCAGCACCCCCACCCACACTGCTGAGGGCTTGCTGGAGCGCGGGTGGCAGTGGGACGCAAACGCACAGTTCCGTCGGAGGGGGCAGAGGCTGAGCCAGCAGGCGTGAGCTTGGTCTAGCCCAGCAGGGGAAAAGGGGATGCACGAAAGTGGTCCAGCGGCAGGCCCGCCTGCGACCCCACCTGTGGGGGGAAAGTGGGAGCCCAGAATGGGCAGAGATCCACCGCTGTGCAGGGGCAAGCAGGCGCGCAGCTGCACCAGGCCTCTGAGGCTTGAAGCTTGGCCTGAACTGGTTTTGCCCATGGAGATGCTGCAGAAGTCCGGCACGTGGCTGATCACATAGCAGCAGCCCATCTCAGCCTAGGAGCCGAGGTAGGCGGGGTGGGGCAGAAGACTGGGCTAGCAGCTCAGCTCATACCAGAAGCCCCTCCCTGCCAGAGGAACAGGCTGACAGGGACCTGCAGCTGAGCAAAAGTGCTCACCCTTGCACTTGGTGCCCAGGCTTGTGGCCTGAGTGTGGTGCAGGGTCCCACCCATGGGAGAGGGGTGCAGACTGAGACCAGCTGAGGCTTTTAGAGCCTGACACGAGAACACAGACCCTTCTGCAGAAGTGAGGTGGAGACTACAGCAGCTGCCGTGGCTGGCACTGACAACACCCACACCCAACCGCCCTAGGCAGTGGCAGAGAGAGTGGTGGGCCTGCAGACAGACCACACCTAGGGAACACAGAGGCAACACCCATTGGTCTCCAGTAGCCAAACCCTTTTTACACACTGACAAAATGGGTAGATAGAGGAATGCAACCCAAATGAATCAAGAGAACTCCCCAGAGAAGGACCTGAATGAAACAAATATAACCAAACTACCTGATGCAGAGTTTAAAATAATGATATTTAGGATGTTCAAGAGCTTAGAGCAACAATGAATAGTCATTACGAACACCTAAATAAAGAGATAGCAAGTATAAAAAAGGAAAATGAAATAATAAAAAAGATTCAGGCAGAAATGACAAACACAGTATCAGAAATGAAGTCCACAATGGAAGGAATCAAAAGCAGAATAGATGAAGCTGAGGATCGAATCAGCGGGTTAGAGGACAAATTAAACAAAGGCACAGAAGCAGAGCAGAAAAAAGAAAAGAAACTCAAAAAATCAGTGGAAACTCTAAGGGAGCTATGTGACAACATGAAGAGAAATAACGTCTACATCATAGGGGTTCCTGAAGAAGGGGAGAAAGAACAAGGGATAGAAATTTTGTTCAATCAAATCATAGCTGAAAACTTTCCTAAATTTAGACTGGAAAACATTTCACATGTTCAAGAAGCACAGAGAACCCCATTAAAGAGAAACCCAAAGAAATCTACACCAAGACACATCATAGTTAAAATACCAAAGCTAAGTGATAAAGAGAAAAATTTAAAAGCTGCTAGAGAAAAAAAGGCTATCACCTACAAAGGAGCCCCATAAGGATGACATTGGACTTCTCAACAGAAACACTTGAGGCCAGAAGGGAATTGCAAGATATATTCAAAGAAATGCAGAAGAAGAACCTACAACCAGGACTACTCTGTCCTGCAAGGCTAATGTTTAAAATTGAAGGAGAAATAAAGAGCTTCCCAGACAAAGAAAGCCTCAAGGAATTCATTAAAACCAAACCAGTTCTACAAGAGATGCTAAGGGGCCTGTTGTGAACAGTTCAAAAGGGGAAAAGAATATAGCAAAAGAGGAATACAGCTTTAAAGAATAAAATGGCAATAAACAACTACATATCAATAATAACCTTAAATGTAAATGGATTAAATGATCCAATCCAAAGCCATAGGGTAGCTGCATGGATAAAAAAATAGGACCAATACATATGCTGTCTACAAGAGACACACCTTAAAACAAAAGATGCACATAGACTGAATGTAAAAGGATGGAAAAATATTTCATGCAAATGGAAATGAAAAAAAAGCTGGGGTAGCAATACTTATATCTGAGAAAATGGACTTTAAAACAAAGTCTGTAGTAAGAGTTAAAGAAGGACACTACATATTGATAAAGGAACAATTCAACAGGAAGATATAACCATTATAAATATCTATGCATCAAACATAGGACCCCCGACATACATAAAGCAGACTTTGATGGATTAACAGCAATACTATAATAGGGGATTTCAATACCCCACTAACATCACTGGATAGATCCTCAAGAAAGAAAATTAACAAAGAAACAGCAGACTTAAAGAATACACTAGATCAACTCGATTTAATAGATATCTTCAGAACTTTTCACCCTAAAGCAGTAGAATATACATTCTTTTCAAGTGCTCATGGCACATTCTCTAGGATAGACCACATGTTAGGACACAAAAGTGGTCTCAACAAACTTAAGAAGATTGAAATTATATCAAGCATTTTCTCTGATCAAAATGCCATTAAACTAGAAATTAACCACAAAAGAAAAACTGAAAAATATCTAACACATGAAAACTAAATAGCATGTTTTTAAATAACGAATGGATTAATGACGTCAAAGAAGAAATAAATGAGTTTCTAGAAACCAATGATAATAAGCATACATCAACTCAAAATTTATGGGAAACAGCAAAAGCAGTACTAAGAGGGAAGTTCATAGCACTACAGGCATACCATGAGAAGTTAGAAAAAGCTGAAATAATCAACTTGACCCTGCATCTAAAAGAACTAGAAAAACAACAGCAAATAAAGCCCAGGACTAGTAGAAGGAAAAAAATAATAAAGATCAGAGTAGAAATAAATGACATAGAGGCTAAGAAAACAATATATAGGATCAATGAAACCAGGAGCTGTTTCTTTGAAAAGGTAAACAAGATCGATGAACCTTTAACTAGACTCACCAAGAAAAAAAGAGGACTCAAATAAATAAAATTAGAAATGAGAGTGGAGAAATAACAACCGACACTACAGAAATACAAAATATTGTAAGAAAATACTATGAAAAACTCTATGCCAAAAAATTAGACAACCTAGTAGAAATGGACAAATTTGTTCAATCATATAATCTTCCAAAAATCAATCTGGAAGAATCAGAACACCTAAACAGACGAATTACAACAAATGAGATCGGAACAGTTATCAAAAACTACCAACAAAGAAAAGTCTTGGGCCTGATGGCTTCACAAGTGAATTCTACCAAAAATTCAAAGAAAAACTAACTCCTATCCTCCTCAAGCTATTTCAAAAAATTCAAGAGGAAGGAAGACTTCCAAACTCCTTTTATGAGGCAAGCATAATTCTGATCACGAAACTGGGCAAAGACAACACAAAGAAAAAAAATTATAGGCCAATATCCCTGATGAATTTAGATGCTAAAATTCTCAACAAAATATTAGCCAACCAGATCCAGAAATATATGAAAAACATCATACACCATGATCAAGTGGGATTTATTCTGGAGAGGCAAGGCTGGTTCAATATTCTCAAATCAATCAATGTGATTCATCACATAAACAAAAGGAAGGACAAAAATCACATGATAATTTCAATAGACGCAGAAAAAGCATTTGATAATACCCAGCACCCATTCATGATCAAAACTCTCAGTAAAGTAGGAATACAGGGAACATTCCTTAACATGATAAAGGCCATCTATGACAAACCCACAGCCAACATCATACTCAATGGGCAAAAATTAAAAGCAATCCCCTTAAGATCAGGAACCAGACAGGGGTGCCCCCTTTCACCACTCGTATTCACATAGTTCTGGAAGTCCTAGCTACAGCAATCAGACAAGAAAAGAAATAAAAGCTATCCAAATTGGAAAAAATAAGTAAAACTGTCATTATATGCAGATGATAAGATATTGTATATAGAAAACCCTAAAGTCTCAGTCAAAAAACTTCTGGACCTGATAAATGAATTCAGCAAGGTGGCACGATATAAAATTAATACTCAGAAATCAGAGGCATTTTTATATAACAACAATGAACTGTCAGCAAAAGAAATTAAGGAAACAATTCCCTTCACTATTGCAACCAAAAAAATAAAGTACCTAGGGGTAAATTTAACCAAGGAGATTAAGGACTTGTACTCGGAAATTTATAAAACATTGATAAAAGAAATCAAGGAAGATAAAAACAAGTGGGAACATATACCGTGCTCATAGTTAGGAAGAATAAACATCATTAAAATGTCTATATTACCCAAAGCAATTTATAAATTCAATGCAATACCAATTAAAATGCCAATGACATACTTCAAAGATATAGAACACATAATAAAAAAAATTATATGGAACCTAAAAAGAACACGAATAGCCTCAGCAATCTTAGAAAGAAAAAATAAAGCAGAAGGTATCACTCTTCCGGATTTCAAGGTATACTACAAGGCCATTGTATTCAAGACAGCCTGGTACTGGCATAAGAACAGACACATAGATCAATGGAACAGAACAGAGAACCCAGAAATAAACCCACACCTTTATGGACAACTAATATTTGACAAAGGAGGAAAGAGCATACAATGGAGTAAAGACAGCCTATTTTAGAAATGGTGTTGGGAAAATTGGACATCTACCTGCAAGAAAATGAAACTAGACCATCAATGTACACCTTTCACAAAAACAAACTCAAAGTGGTTAAAAAACTTAAATGTAAGCTGTGAAACCATAAGCATTTTAGAAGAAAACATAGGCAGTAAGCTCTCTGACATCTGTTGCAGCAATATATTTGCCGATTTATTTCCACGGGCAAATGAAATAAAAGGCAGGATAAACAAATGGAACTATATCAAACTAAAAAGTTTTTGCACAGCTAAAGACAATAAGAACAGAATAAAAAGACAAACCACACAATGGGAGAACATATTCGGCAATACATCTGATAAGGGGTTAATAACCAAAATTTATAAAGAACTTATAAAACTCAATACCAGGAAGACAAATAATCCAATCAAAAAATGGGCAAAAGAAATGAATAGAAATATCTTCAATAAGGACATACAGATGGCCAAGAGGGACATGAAAATATATTCAACATCACTAATCATTAGAGAAATACAGATTAAAACCACAATGAGATATCACCTCACACCAGTCAGAATGGCGCTCATCAGTAAAACAACACAGAATAAGTGCTGGTGAGGATGTGGAGAAAAGGGAACCCTTCTGCACTCCTGGTGGGAATGCAGACTGGTGCAGCCATTGTGGAAAACAGTGTGGATATTCCTCAAAAAATTAAAAATCGAACTGCCTTTTGACCCAACTATCCCACTTTTAGGAATACACCCTAAGAACACATAGCACTGTTCGAAAAGAAGAAATGTGCCCCCATATTTGTGGTATCATTGTTCACAATAGTGAAGATCTGGAAACAGCCCAAATGTCTGTCAGAGGACGAGTGGATTAAAAAGCAATGGTACATATATACTATGGAATACTACTCAGCCATAAGAAATGATGACATTGGATCATTTACAACAAACTGGATGGACCTTGATAACATTATACGGAGTGAAATAAGTAAAACAGAAAAAAAACTGAGAACAGCATGATTTCATACATAGGTGGGACATAAAAGTCAGACTATGAGACATGGACAAGAGAGTGGTGGTTATGGAGGGGAGGGAAGGAGAGGTAGAGAAAGGTGGGAGGGGAGAGGCACAAAGAAAACCAGATAGAAGGCCACAGAGGACAATTTGACTTTGGGTGATGAGTATGCCACATAATGGAATGATAAGATAACCTGGAGATGTTTACTTTGAACATATGTACCCTGATTTATTAATGTCACCCCATTAAAATTAATAAAATAATAAATAAATAAAAGCTATTTATTTCCTAGTTGACTGTTTCTTTTATGGTCTTTTGGGGTGGTTAAAAGTGGGCTCTGTATGCACCTACAGCGCCCGGGCTTTCAGCTGTGCACCTGAACCAGGGAGGTGGTCTTTCTGCTCTTGCTCCACCCCCAAAAGACAGATGAGGTTCTGGTGGAGTCAGGGTGTGTTCTTGGTTCAGAGTCAATTGGAGGCCAGACCTGAGTCCAAGTGCTCAAGGGTCAGTCTTAGGAGTTCTGCCCCATCCTACTTCTGCCCCTAAATTCTGACTGTTATTTGGGTAGGATCTTGTTTGGGAGTGTGCCTAGAATTGGGGCAGGGTCCTCGGTCAGAAAGGTTTTCTGTCCACAAATTATGGTCCTTCCTGCGAGGGGGAGAAGGAGGGTGTTGCTCCTCCCCTGGTGGATTAAGGCTTTAGCTTCATATTAAGGAACGGTCGGGGTGGTGGGCACAGTGTTGTGCCTGTGCGCCTCATGCTGAGGAGTCAGGGTAACTAGAGCAACAATCAAACCCAAACCCAGCAGCACATGGGTTGAACAGACTGACTTGATCTCACACTAATGGCCTGTGAGAAGGCATGTGCCCATTTTTGGACTATCTACTGGGGTCTTTACTGTTCTACAAAGAACAACCAGTATTCAGTTACAAACTGTGAGGCTCAGAACAAAGAAAAAAACAACCATTGTCAACAAAGAGAGGTGCTGGTCTGAACATTGCTGGGGGGGTCCCGCTCGCCCCTATGGGAGTGCTCTAGCCGAGACTCCTTCTCCTTCTGAGCTGTCAGCACTTCAGGATGGCTGGCCCAGGGGAGCACCAGCTGTGTTTGGCCGGATCTTTCCTTCAGATCTGGCCAAACTCGCCTGTATTTTGTCCTATCATCCGTGCAGTCGGGGGTCTTACATGGTCTGTCTCACCCTGGGCAACAAAGATGAGCATCGTGTTATCGTCTATTGCTGTACAGTCACCTCGTGATCCCTGACAGTCAGGCTCTGCTCTTATCCTTCTCTGACTTGGCTCTTATCAAAGCTACCAGGAGCACCCTGGGGACCCTATCTCCACACGCTCAGCTTCTCCTGGAAGTACTGCTTCCTCAGCTTGTCTGGCTCCTTTCAGCCAGGCATGTCCTCTGGTTTGCAAACTGGGAGTCCACTGACACCCCCAGAACATAACTCATCAATGGCTTCTCAATTTGCCTGACCAGGAGGAGGCACAGTGGATAGAGCGTCGGACTGGGATGCGGAGGACCCAGGTTCGAGATCCTGAGGTCGGCTTAAGCGCGGGCTCATCTGGCTTGAGCGAAAAGCTCACCAGCTTGGACCCAAGGTCGCTCGGTCTGCTGAAGGCCCATGGTCAAGGCACATATGAGAAAGCCATCATTGAACAACTAAGCCTAAGGTGTCAGAATGAAAAACTGATGATGCTTCTCATCTCTCTGTTTCTGTCTCTCCCTATCTATTCCTCTCTTTGACTCTGCTCTGTCCCTGTAAAAGAAAAAACAAAAAACTGGCTTCTTGATTTACTTCTGACATAAATTGCTGTGTTGAGAAAAAAAAAATTGAGTTAACATACAGCAAAATATTTTTAAAATACACTTGTTTTTATTGGTCATATTTTAGAAATGTCAGAGCAACTAAAGACATTGACATCATTAAAATGCCCCTTTCAAAAAAAAAAAAGTCTGTCCTGAAGATGGAATTCCAGGATTCTTAGCCAACTTCATCATTTACTAGCTATATGCTTTTTAAGCAATTATGAACTTTTGCCTTAGGTTTCTCCAAGTTAGCTGGAGATTAGAATGCTACCTGCTAGCCTTGTTCTCAGGATTAAATGAGGTCCTTCTGATAATGTGCTTACATAGAACAATATCTGGCCTATAATAAACATTTTTTATTATAATTTTTGCCTTTGAAGTTTTATAATCTCTATAATGTTTTGATTGACAATTATATTTCTAGTAATCAGAGTATTTGAATTAATCTGCCTGATTCTTGATCAGGAAGGTAAGGTTTCCATTTGCTATATTTACTCTGGACTCTTATTTTAGCAATTTGTGGAGAATATGCTTTGAGAAACCCTGAAGATATGTGCATGGGAATCGAATATAAATATATATATGTATATCTAGTATAAATCATTTAGCATTATTGGACTATTTTAACCTATTTCATCTATTTGGCATAATGTCAGGTTAAAGTGCATTACAATTTTGGAAAGTCTTGTTCAAACTCTGTGCTATACTATTTTCTTCTGTTCTTCATCAGTCTAAGCCATGTTCTCTATCAATAGATATTTTAAAATTATAAAAATCACTGAAGAAGAATGATTAATTTTTAATTTTGTAATTTATGGTTTCATATTTGTGCTCCTTCTTTAGAGGAGTATGAGGAAAGTAAAGTTTATATTTGAAACTGTTAGAGCTTATTTTTATTTTAATAAGGCATGGAATGCAAAGCTCTGAGGTATGGTAATACTTTGATTTTCTGACATGTTGTCAAGGAAATGATGTCTTCCAGATAAATGCCTTTTTCAGGTGCTTTTCGCCCTCTCAATGTATTTATTTGTTGTCTCCTGAAGTAGTACATAATAAATATCATATACATTTTTATTCATAATACAGGGTCATCATGTGGAATTTTGATTATTATTCTGCCCAGGGACACAACCTTGTCCTCAGGCTCTATTAAAATATGGAGCTCTGCTTGACCATTTACACAGTAGATCCAGATAGCTGTCTCTTCTTGAAATCTCACATCTCGGCTATTCCTCACCACTGGCAATGTGCCTACTTCTTGAAAACCAATTCTATTGATTTGTTGATCCTGACTGCAGGCGTGCTTGCTAGAATTGTGTCAAAAATAACACTAGACTAGTGCTTAAGTGAGGACTTGATGTTTTCTCCTCGAGTGCAGTTCACGGGATAGTGGTGTTGCTTGTGTATACAGATGGACTATGGACTCCCATAGAGAGTTCTACTGTAGGAACTATTTCTGACTTCTGGTACACTATATTAATATTGAGTATAAATGCTAGTATTATACAGATAATTTTAGGTAGATTTGCTCCCTCTGTTAAAAGGGGGAATAGGATTCTGAGTTTATAAATTATAGATCTTATATATAATAGTGATTTAAAAAGTAACAATATAATACAGTCGTGGCAGATTTCCCATTTCTAGAGAGAGTTCATGGGCATAACTCAAGAATGACTGTTAACTCTTTTAGGCAACTTTTTAGTGTTGGAGGTTTTATGGGCTAGGGAACCATTTGAGAACTCTTTGGCTTTGCCTCTGTTCTTTACTTAAGATAGAAACATTGATGGATTAATTTACTCAACTTCAACAACTATTTGTGAGTTTTTCTTCTATATTAAAGGTACGATAGCAGTGAAAAAAAAACAGATATGACCCTCACCCCCCCTCAAAAAAAGATGGGAATAAAATGACCACATATAAGTATGTATTTATTAATTGTAGTAAGTCTATGAAATAAAAGTACTGGATGTTATGAGTTTAAAACTTAGTAAGAGGAGGTAATTTAGATGGATAATTTAGTGATGAATTGATGCTCAAGTTGAGACCTGAAGGGAGAAGAAAAACTAAAATATACCCTCTTAGAAGAGTAAAGAGCATGGATAAATTCCTAGATGGAAGAGAGCTTGGCACATTGTGAGAACTAACGGAAGGTCAGTGTAACAGGAATGCAGTGAACAAGGAAGAGTGTGTTCAGAGAAGGATGGCCAGACATATAAGTGCTGGGTCATGAAGAACCCTGGAGGCCATTGTAAAAATTTTGAATATGCCCTGGTCAGTTGGCTTAGCAGTAGAGCGTCGGCCTGGTATGTGAAAGTCCCAGGTTCAATTCCCAGTCAGGGCACAAAAGAAGAATGACCATCTGCTTCTCCCCCACCCCTTTTGTCTTTCTCTTCCCCTCCTGCAGCCATGATTCAGATTAACAAGTTGGCCCTGGGTGCTCAGGATGACTCCATAGCCTCTCCTTAGGCTCTAAAATAGCTTGGTTGCTGAGCAATAGAGCAGCGGCCCAAGATGGACAGAACATCAGTCCCAGATGGGGGTTGCTGGGTAGATCTTGGTTCAGGCACATGCGGAGTCTGTCTCTCCACCTCCCTGCCTCTCACTTTTTTAAAAAGAAAAAAAATAATTTTGAATACTTTTCCTAGTATAAAGACATTCAAGTTTTAAGTAGGGGAAATAATGGCATAATCAGAGTTGAGTTATTAAAAATATATTTTTGTCTGCTGTTCATTGATTAATAAAAGTTGGAGAAGAAGTGAGGGTGGAAATGTAATATAAGAGTGGTAAAAGTGATGATGGACCAATGTAGACAGAGCCAAGATATACCAACCAAACCTTCAGTTTTACTACATGTAAAATGGGGATAGTTGTTTTTGGTACAGGGTTAATATCTGTAGATATTAGCTATTACCATTATTTGTATTGTTGACCTTAAACAATTAGAAAGTGAGTTATTTCCCAGAAAAATGGTTTTATTTATTTATTTATTATTTTTTTTAGCCAAGGGAAGAGAGACAGACAGGAATGGAAAGAAATGAGAAGCATCAACTCAGTTATAGCACTTTAGTTGTTCATTGATTGCTTTCCATATGTGCCTTGATGGGGAGGCTCTAGCCAAGCCAGTGACCCTTGTTCAAGCCACCAACCTTGGGCTCGAGCCATTGACCTTTTGATTCAAGGCAGCAACCATAGGATCATGTCTCAAGTGGGCAACCTTAGAGTTTCAAACCTGGGTCCTCAGCATCCCAGTTTGATACTCTATATACTGCACCACCACCTGTTCAGGCTACCAGAAAAATGGGTTTATTTGGGAACAATAATGGTAAACCAGAAAAACAAAGGAGAGGAATGCTTTTTTATGGACTGGAGAGGGGCTGATATAAATGAAGACTTCATTGGAGGAAGCTAAGTTAGAAGTATAGTGACTTTTCATTTGCTGAGCTATGGCAGTCTCCCCTTGACTGTGCTGTTCTTGGGCAAGGAGGAATCTTTTCTTCCTTCAGGAGAGGTGGTATAAAGTATTATCACTTCCTGTCAGAGATTCGTTAGGATTTTTTTTTTTTTTTTTTTTGCGGCCAATAGTGTGTGTTGAGGGACACATGCATGAAACTTTTGTCTTCTAGCCTCTGGACTCCATTTTAAATGAGATTTCTGTTTATTAATTTTTGCAATGTTATCTAATAGAATTTGTACTAGTTGGCTAGTTAATTGAAAAAGCTAGTTAAAGGAGGGAAATAATATATATGCAGGTTGTATGTTTTATTTAAACTTAAAGTATATAAACATTAATTGCTAATCTTTTGATGCAGGGTTGGGGTTACTGTTGAATGTGAATCTGTGTTTGGAGTTCTGAATTGATTTGGTCTGGTTTGATGTGAACCAGACCCATAGTGACATCTTCTATTAATTCCAGTTTGGGATCCTTACAGTGAGGCAGGAGTTTAAAGACATATGTGAAGGTCTTTATGAAGCAGGGACAAGAATGAGAACAGAGAACCTTCTATTTCTTTTCAACTCATTTTTACCCATTATGTAAAACCAAACTTTTTAAAATTAAAATTTTACCAGTTTAATATTTAATCAAACTATATTATTTCAGTAACAAGTAAAACTGGTATAAGCAGGTTTGGAAACAAATGCAACCAATTTCTGGCATCCATATTATTTGACTAGAGGGAATAAAAATGTAGGCTGATTCTAGAAATTAACTTTGTGTTGGCTACAAGCATTCACTGTGCCTTGGTCATGAGTCATTTTTTTTTTTTACAGGGGAAATAGAGAATTATCAGCTAATCTAAAATTAGGTAACCAGAGAATAAAGAGTGCTTTTCCTGGGTTTTGGAAGTAGAATTGATGGGACAGGCCTTGGTGTACAGTGAAAGAGAGTCCCAACGATATCTCTGTATTTCTGGTATAAACAAGCATAGGAGGAAAGAAATAATTATCAAGATGGGTGGGAAGAAGAGAGGTAGGGTCCAAATATAATTTTAAGATGCCTAGAAGACATTCAAGTGGCAATATCACCTAGGTCATTGGCAATGCTACCCTAGAATTTGGAGAGGTCTTGGCTAGCTTTGCTTGAGAAGCTGGAGAGCTTGAACAAAGGTACAGTGGCCCATGTGCCAGACTGGTTTATGCAGATCAAGGAGTCATGGTGGCTGGAAGCCATGTGGTGAGAGGAAGGGGCTGACTCATGCTTGAAGCAGAGTGATATAGCTGCAGGAATGCCACAGGTTGTCAGGTACAAGGGTCAAGGTGAAGCTCCAAATCCCAGATCTAATCAGTAAGTCACAGTATACAATTAGGAGATAATGAAATATGGCAAGAGACCAGCTAAGGCAAAGTCTTCAATGGTAAAACTCAAAAACACCAGGGCGTTAAAATACCATTTTGGTGTGGCACTGACTAAACAGGGTGCAGCCTGACATGTGGTGGCGCAGTGGATAAAGTGTCGACCTGGGAACACTGAGGTCGCCAGTTCAAAACCCTGCACTGGTCTGGTCAAGGCACGTATGGGAGTTGAGCTTCCAGCTCCTCCCCCCTTTCTCTCTCTCTCACTCTATGTCTCCTCTCTAAAATGAATAAAATAAAAATAAAAAAAAAAATATTAAACAGGGTGCAGGCTGGCGTGAGAGTTTCTGATACACAGTCACCCAGGCATAAATATTAATTTAATTTTCTGCAAGTGTTAGTGGACTTCTCATAATGCCTCCTATATGCAAGGAAACTCTCTTCATCAGTGATATGTATTTATGGACAATTTATGTTACGGGTGCTAGGCTCAAAAAAACAATTTTGAATGAATATTAGGGACCAAGCTTCCAACCTTGCCTTATTAACATTATTCTAGAACAAAATAAATAATCTCAGATCTTACCAATTTATCATCTGCATGCACAATACGGATGTTCATTATCATCAGTGACCTAGATTCATATTGATATGTGGACCATCCAATTGTGTTGGAATTTATATTGCAAACACAACATGTTCAGAAATTGGTGAAATTATAATTAGATCTGAAAGTGGCCTGTCAATCGAAGTGGATATTGTGTTGTTTTACCCAGCTGAGTAAAGAGGAAAATTGTGGTAAGGAAGGAAGTATTTATTTTTAGTTGATGACTGTTGCAAATCTGGCCTCTCAGTGTAGGGGTGTTGTGTTGTGATGTGAGAGATAATTTGGCTCGCTGGTCATGTGAGGGCTGTTAAGTAATTTCAAACACACCAGACTAAAGATTCTTATTGATTTTCTATTTTGCAAAAGACTAAGGAGCTGAGCCCGGATATCTTTTCTTTTTGAAGAGGCAGTCTCTTCAAGCATAGTTCCTTCTGAAGGGAATATGTGTGTATTGAATATCAACACTGAAAGTAGCAACCAATGATTTTTGGGGTAGCTTGATCCCTTTCCCACATAGTGAATTTCTTAAATGATTTAAATGTTAATGTACAAAGATTTAATACTCATTAGTTTATTTTTTAAGTGTCTATCCCTGAAGAAATAACCTTATATATGAGAAATTGTCACCTTTCATGTTTATCATGCAACTTTTTTCATTTATATTTAGAAGGAGCCAAACATTTCATTAGAATTGTACCATATTCTTCTACCAGCTGCTATACTTTTTTATTTCATTTCTCAGTGGCCAGTGCTTCCATTCAATCCCTTGCCCCAGCCAAAATCCCGGGCTTCAGCCTAGACTCCTTCTTTTCTCTTTCTTACCATTTAACTCATTGTAGATTCTGTTCAGTGTTCTCCATCTCCATAGCCACTACTTGGTTCAGCCTACTGTCTCTTTGCCCTAGCTCACTGCAGTGGCTTTCTGCATTCTCACTCACTTTCTATCCATGCTTCCTACTTTAAGTCCCCATGATGTATAATCATACCATCTCCTTGCTTAAAATATCAGTGGTCTTGCCTTCTTTCCTTTGGGATAAGAAACAATTTAGCATGTTGTCTAAAGTGTTTCAAGGCCTGATTTTCTGTTTCTTTAACTTCAGACTCACTTCTTATTCCCTCATATTCTAAGCTCCAACATACGGAAACTTAATTTATGATTTTAAATGTTTCATGACTATATGGCCCCAGCCTTCACAAATTATCTTCATCGGATTTAGAATAACATCTTCCTACCTTCTAGTTCTCAATTCAGATGCTACTACACAGAGGAAATCTTCCCTGAGCACCACAGCTAAGGATCAGTGTTCATGCTACACCTACCTGTTATGGTCAATCGGTCATATTGTGGCACTTCTAATTCTTTACTGCTGTTGTTTATTTACTTGTCTGTACATTCCAATAGACCGTAAGGGAAGAGACCATTATCTGTTACTCTGGTTATCTGTAGTCACTTGTTTAAGTTTGTTAGGCAGCATCCCATTTCCAGAAATCAAAATCTGTTCCAGTTACTCTATGCTGATCTATCTATCATCTATCTATCTATCTATCTATCTATCTATCTATCTATCTATCTATCTATCTATCTATCATCTATCTATCATCTATCTATCTAACTATCTATCTATCATCTATCTATCTAATCTATCATCTCTCTATATATATATCTAAAACCCCTCAAAACTTAGTGATTTAAGTTTTGTATTCCTGTGATCATTTTGTATGCTCCTGGATTACATGGATCATAAATTTGGACATGACGAAGTGCAAATGTGGGGATGATCTGTCTCTACTCCACGGTATCTGAGGCATTTAATTAGAAAGAATAGAAGGGCAGGGGCTGCTTTAATGACTAGAGGATGGACTTATATGAAGGGTTCTTCTTTACTTTTGAGAAAGTTCAATTTATCTGTTTTTTTCCTATTTTCATATTTAGGAAACTGTTTGGCATTGAATTGTTGTGAACAATCACTGATTGACATCATATATGTAAAAAAACCCTGTCTATTAATATATTAGGCACATTATTAATTAAAAAATAAAACATTGTCAGTGCCATAAAATAAAAATATATTTTTATACTGCCCTTGATCTGGTTATATTTTTAGGATAGTATAGTGGTTGGCAAACTAAGGGCCATATCTGGTCTGCAGCATATTGTTATATGACTTGTAAGCTAAGAATGGCTTTACATTTCTACATGGTTGGGTAAAAATAAAGAAAAAATGTATTTTGTGATTTTTTTCACATGAAAATTATATGAAATTCAAATTTAGCATCTATAAATTAAGTTTTATTGGAACACTTAAATATTGCCTATATGTCTGCTTTCACACCATAATGAAAATGAATTAGTCTCATCCAAGGAATAAAAAAGAAACCTTTGCTTAAATCAAGATGATGGAAATTTACTCTACCAGGTTCACATGGTTGTCTCCACATACTAAACCTCCATCCATATTGTTTGTGCAGGAAAAAAAGGAATCTTGTAACTCATGACTTTCCTTTTCTTTAAAGTGAAAGCACGCATCAAAGTCCAGTTATTTCCTGGTTTTGGTGTCCACCAATAATTAATATCCCCTTGAGAAGTACTTGGAAAGCAGCCTGGCTAACTTCAGGAAGGAGCAACTGAGAAATTATACACCTGCAGAGCTCTGTGCACGTTAGTGGCATGCTGTTTCCTAGACAAAAATACAACTTGCATGGCTATTGATGATGTTAAAAGCACCTGCTTAGACACACTCACTAAATCAAACAATTGTATAATTTTTGTTGACCCAGCTATTAAACAAACTCTCTGAGAAAGCTTATCTCTTGTCATTCATGGAGAAAGCATACCAGAAAGTAAGATCTAAATGTCTAGTGATATCTTTGGAATTGACTGTATAAGTTACCGATCATTATTTTTTTCTAGCAATTAGATACTATGGTTAGCTTAAGTAAATAAATAAATTTATTTGAAATGTATGGTGTAGTTTCCGCTATTGAAAGAAATACTGCCAATCAGGCTTTAGACAGACTGGCACCAGGCATATCTATATGGCTCTTGGGCATATTTATGGCTCTGGCAGCTTCATAGCCTATAGGAACTCAGACGGTTCCTCTGCCCTTGCTACCTTGCTTGAATTTCTAGGAGCCAGTATTTCAGGTTGCCCCCATACCTTACTCATAAATGCATGGTAAGATAAAAGAACACATTATGAGAGTTTTAGGCTCCCCTTGGGAGTCTGTAGTGGGAGGGTATAGCACCTTGATTTACTGCTGCTCCATCAAGAAATCACATAGGGAGGGAAAGTTGTTTTCTAAAATGAAACCAGATATGCTTAGCAAAGCAGGTGCCAAGTAGGCAGTTCCAAGGCAAGAACTGTCTATAACGCTTCAATGCAGTCTGGCTTTGCATAATTAGTTCAGCTTTTGTTTATAGGTCCTCTCTAGAAGAGTAAATAACCATAATAGAGTTTATAACTAAGTGAATGTACGTGTATTAGGACTTTCTTTATAGTGTTGTTGAGAAGAGTCAATATGACTTTATGCTTAGCACAATACTTAGCAAATAAAGATTAAATTTTAAAATAAGCATTGTCTTTGAAAGGAAACTTGTTTTAGGTTTTACTTTAGTTTAAATAGAGGATTTGAGGCTAGAGCCACAAGAAAATCTTATAAAAATGAACTACAGCCTTAAATCAAATGCTAGTAGTACAATTAGAAAATTCAGTTACAATATCAACAGATACATGTTTGCCTTTAAGAAGCCATGGAGTGTTTAAGGATGCTGAGATATTTCGATGGGGAAAGAAGAAACTTTTCATTAAATGGTGCTGGGAAAGTTAGTCATACACATGCAAAAGAATGAATTTGGACCCCATATGCAAAAATTAACTGCAAATGGATCATAAACCTAAATGTAATAGCCACAACTAAAAACTCTTAAAAGAAATCCTCATAGTAAAGTTTCATGATCTTGGATTAACCAGAGATTTCTTAGATGTGATGCAAAAAGTACAAGCAACAAAAGAAAAACTAAATTGGACTTTATGAAATTAAAATTGTGCTTCAAAGGACACCATCAAGAAAGTGAATCAATGATCCATAGAATAAGGAAAAATACTTGCAATTCATAGATCTGATAAGTGTCTAGTATTCATACTATATAAGGAACTCTTACAACTCAACAGTGAGATAAATAAAATAGGTAAATATTTACCTATACATTTCTCTAAAGAAGACATGCAAATGTCTGGTAAACATCTGAAACATTATTAGTCATCAGGAAAATATGAATCACAATGACAATGAGATGCCATTTCACACCTACTAAGATCAATAAGGTAGACGATAAGGAGTATGTGAGGGTATGGAGACATTGGAACCCTTAAACATTGCTGGTGGGATTCTATAATGGTGCAGTCCTTTGGAAAACAAATGTTTTAGCAGTTCATCAAAACATTAAGCACCAGGTTACTATGTGACCCAGCAATGCCATACCTAGGTATATACCAAAGAGAAATGAAAACATGTCACACAAAAACCTGTGCACATTTATAGCAGCATTTATTCATAGTATCCAAGAAGTGGAAACAAACCATGTACGTATTCAGAAATTAATGAATGGGTAAACAAAATGTGACGTCTCTGTGTAACGGAATGCTATTTGACAGTAAAAAGGAAGGAAGTTATGATACATACTGCAAAACAAATGAACCTTGGAAACATTATGCTAGGTGAAAAAAGGCACACAATGTACAATTACTTATAGAAAATGTTCAGATTAGGCAAATCCCCAGGAATAGAAAGTAAATTAGTAGTTACCAGAGACTGGAGGAATGAGGGAATGGGGAATGA
This sequence comes from Rhynchonycteris naso, assembly GCA_037038555.1. NCBI lineage: Eukaryota > Metazoa > Chordata > Mammalia > Chiroptera > Emballonuridae > Rhynchonycteris > Rhynchonycteris naso. The sequence goes on along the minus strand of CM072996.1, from coordinate 103,939,106 downwards.
CTGATCAAAGAAAGGTACAAGGTTTTTTTTGTTTTTGTTTTTTTGTGACAAAAATGTTTTGAAATTGTGTAGTGCTGATAATTCTGTGGGGGAAGAAGAAATTCTACTCTACCCTTTTAGGTTCTTCCAGCTGGTCTAATAATTAGATCAACATGAAGCAGATTAATGAGAAAATAACCTAATTTAATTACATATGTACCTATGGGAATCCTGCATACATGAGAGGTTCAGAGATGGAAAGTTAAAATGAGGTATATATGACATTCTGAGCTAAGGATGAGGTAAGGCACCTTGAGATTTTAGAGTGGGGGAGGAAGGTCATTTGCAGGATGATAAGAAGAGCAGATGTTCAGTAATTAGAGATTTGTCTTGCCCTACAAATAAGTCATAAACTGTTATTTCTGGTAATAGCTCTTATTATGGGCAAGGCCCCAAATATACATTCTTTAAGGGAGAAGTAAAATATTCTCTTGAGCCTGCAGGATCTCAATGGCCTTCAGCTCAAAATAATTCGCATGCCAGAGTAGCACATCTTGGGGAGGCCCGTTCAGAACTCCTTCAGGTGCACAACTCCATGAATATTCTAAAAGCCACTGACTTGTGTGATTTGAAAGGTTAAATTTTCCGGTGTATGAATTATGTATCAGTATAGCTGTATTTGAACAACAAAGAGGATGAGAACAATCAGGATCTGGGCTTGTCTGGCTACTTGATTGTGAGAAGAGGGCGTTTTGGACCTTGATTTTCATGAGTGATGTGGTTTCCTGGCACATAGAGTGATTTTGGCCCAGTGCTGCTGCCTTTGGGTGCAGTGCATCAAAGTTCTGGGCCTGCCTTCTCATTCTGGAGCCATGACTAGAGAAGGAAGTACAGAGTATCACTGCATGTAAAAATCTGCATGTGGTTGAAATCAACAAGCATTTATTGAGCACCTGACAGCCCACGTGCTAAACAAAATATGCAATGATCATGGTGACACATTTTTATTGTTTAAGAAATTCACTTGTTCCCTTCTCTGTTGGCAACATTGCTAGTGGTCAGAGAAGAGGATGGACCTTTTCCATCCTAAACTGAAATCTGATGGCATTTCAACAGATGTATAAAAAAGGACATTAAAAAGCCATTATTTCCATATTAAGAATATTTGTATTTCCTGGCTTGTGGTGAAGCAGTGGAAAAAGTGTCAATCTGGTATGCTGAGGTCGCTGGTTCAAAGCCCTGGACTTGCCCTGTCAAGCTACGAGAAGCAGCTATTGCTAGTTGATTCTTCCTACTCCCCCCCTTCACACTTCTCTCTTTCTCTCTCTTCTCTCTAAAATCAATAAATAAAATCTAGAAGAAAAAGAAAAGAATAATTATTCACTTACTTTGATGATTTAATGCTATAATTTTTAAAGCTCTAATAGCAAGTGGCTTATTTGCTATTTAGAGTAATACGACAATAGTGAAGAATATTTTTTTGCCTACTGCATTTTGTATACTTGTTAATAATAGAAATGATTTATTTCTAAATATTTAAATAATGTTAAAAGTTATGGGCTTCTGAATATGTATCTTTAAAATAGTTTGTCTATATTGGAATAAAATGGTAACGTCTCTTAGATCTCACTTTAAAATAATTAACATTAGTCATTGTAATATTTTTTCTTCTTTTCCAAGTGAGAGGAGGGAGAATAGAGAGACAGTATTTTTAGCATCTGAAGTGGAGGATCCATGGAGCCATCAGCACTCAAGGCCAGTGGTGCTCGAATAAATTGATCCATGGCTGTGGGAGGAGAAGAGGGAGGGGAAGGATGGAGAAGCAGATGGTCACTTCTCTGTGCCCTGACTGGAATCAAACCCAGAACATCCACATGCCGGGTTGATACTCTACCAATGAGCCAAGCACCCAGTACTATTCATTGTAATTCAGCTTAGCTAACTGCAGAAAATTGATTGCTTCCTCTTCATGTATTTCTTCTTTTTGGTGGTAAAATGTGTGCATTATTACTAACATAAGAAGATAGAGGGAGCCTGACCTGTGGTGGCGCAGTGGATAAAGCGTCGACCTGGGAACACTGAGGTCGCCAGTTCAAAACCCTGCACTGGTCTGGTCAAGGCACATATGGGAGTTGATGCTTCCAGCTCCTCCCCCATTTCTTTCTTTCTCTCTCTCACTCTGTCTCCTCTCTAAAATGAATAAATATAAAGAAATTTTTAAAAAAAGATATGTTTGAAGAAGATAGAGGGAATAGGTATCAGTGGATTATTTTGATGTACATACTCATTAAATTGTCAAGAAAAGGAGTTAAAGCAAGTAGTGTAAAAGAATTCAATGACGAAGTAGGAACAATTAGTTAAGATAAATGTAAAAAGAAATGTTTGGGGGGCACTAATATATTTTTATGCCCTTAATTGCTTTAAGTTATTATTTCTGCTAGTGGAAGTTTTGAATTTTATAGATCTATTATGCTATTCTATAACTTTTTTGGTAAAGGTAAAGAATTAAGTATAAACCTAAGCGGTTTATACTTTTGAATATATGTTCATGAAAGCTATTGTATCTATATATGCATATAGTTATTAAATATCTTGTATATTATATGTAAGTAGTGTTGAAAATATTGGCTATGGACAGACAGGAGAAAATCCATGCTTACTTCCTCTTGGATAACACTCCATCTAGTGTGGGAGACAGATGCCTAAGTAAATAGTGGTTGATTAGAGCAAGTGCAAGGCGCTTACTTAGAACTGTGGTGCTGGAGCCAAGAGGATGGAGTGACTGACCGCTAAAGGCAGACAGAAGAGGTTTTACAGAGGAGTTGGGATTTGAAGGATGAGAAATCACCAAGAGATAAGCCCATATATCTCCACTTCCGGAGTGGAGAAGAAAACCTCTTTGTAAAAGAAAGAGCACAGGTAAAGCTCTGGAGTTGTGAAAGAAGACCATATCTTGAGGCTGCTAAGAGATGTTGCATGTCTGGAGTTTCAGGTACATAAGTAAGAGTATTTGGAGCCAGATGAGAATGGGAAATCCTAAGCGGTTTATACTTTATTTTCAAGATGTTGAGGAGCTGTGCTAACCATGATTATAATAGGCACCATTTATTGGGGGCTAACCTTGCACAAAGTTATTAAATTATTTGCATACATTATTTTATTCCCACTTGGTAGACAAGGAAACTAAGGTCCACAGAGATAAAGTAATTCAGCTCAAGTCACAGAGCAAGTGACTGGCAGAGCTGGATTTGGAGCTGCACAGTCAGGTTCCAAAACTTCTGCTCTTAATGTGATACTTGACTGCCTTCTGTGACGGTTTTTAAAGAAGGGAAATATAGGTTGATGCGAGATGTGTTTAAGGAAGGTGTTCCAGTAATAGTGTGGAAGCAGCCCCTGGAAGAAAGGTGGCTCTCAGTACAGCTGGAAAATTACGAGTCTGAAGGAAAAGCATCAGTGGGAAGTTGTTGAATCTGAACCTGTACAGACCTGAGATGCTGCTCTACTTGTAAGCTAAGAGGCTTGCCTGCTGCGGTGGTTGGTGTGTGCTCATGTACACTCTCAGAGACCTGAGACCTCTGGATCGGGCAGTGGATGTTTACTCACAAAGTGCGACTCGGACTTGATGTGTCTGTGCATAGAGGACTGTGTGGGGGAAGGAAACTCAGAACTGTGGGACTCAGAGTTTATGGAGGGCAGCAGGTATGTCTACCCTTCTGCCCCTGTGGAGAGAGAAATCTGGTCTAGGGGGCAGGAAGGAATGGTCTCTAGATGTTTATTATTCTTAAACTGTAAGCAGAAATCACCAAGAGATAAACCCATATATCTCTGAAAGAATTTTCTATTTCTAACTTCAAGAAGATGGTCACCATTCAACCATCCTTTTACCAGGTCAGTTTCCATCAATTTTTACTCAGAATGTCCTGACTGTACAGATATGTGAAAACATTCATGGGTTGTAATTTTCCAACATAGGAAATATGTACAACTTATTGAAAGTGGGTGGAATTTCTACACCTTTTAAAGGATGCTGGAATTAGCCTGTCACAGGCTTGGGATGTTGTTGCAAAAAACAGAAGTGGCCTGACCTGTGGTGGCACAGTGGAAAGAGCATCAACCTGGAATGCTGAGGTTGCCGGTTTAAAGCCCTGCACTTGTCTGGTCAATGCATATAAGGGAGTTGATGATTCCTGCTCCTCCCCCCTTTCTCGCTCTCTCTGTTTCACTCTCCTCTCTCTAAAATGAATAATTAAATAAATATTAAATTTAAAAAAATGTTCTCTAAAAAAAAAAACCCAGAGGTGGACAGTTGTTAAAGACAAATTACCTGTAAAATCGAGTTTGAAAGGTATTTATTCAACAAATCATGCAGATTATTCAAATGATAGTGTTGTTTTATATGACCCTACTTTGAATACAATATGTTTGAAAGTAATCCTGTTTATTCTGTGCTTTCTTTTTGTATTTTTCCAAAGTGAGAAGCAGGGGTGGGGGTGTGGTTAGAGGAGGGACAGACAGACTCCCGCATGTGCCCAATCAGGATCCACCCAGCATGCCCACCAAGGGGAAGTGCTCGGCCCCTCTGGGCCCCTACTCCACTGCAATCTGAGCCATTCTAGTGCCTGAGGCAGAGGCCATGGAGCCATCCTCAGCACCCAGGCCAACTTTGATCCAATGGAGCCTTGGCTGAGGGAGGAGAAGAGAGAGATAAAGAGAAAGGAGAAGGGGGAGGGTGGAGAAGCAGGTGGGCGCCTCTCCTGTGAGCCCAGACAGGGAATTGAATCCGGGACTTCCACACACCAGGACAATGCTCTACCGCTGGGCCAACCGACCAGGGTCTATTCTGTGCCTTTAAAGTGTCTGGAGAAATACTGATTAATGGGCAACAGAAGGACCATGGAATCCTGCTTTTAGTCAGAAACCCAGGAAATTATCACAATTTTAGGAATACAGAAAAAAATTCCATATAATAAAAAAATCACATGGCATGTGAAATTTTTAAAAAGTTTTAGTTTCAGCACTTCTTTTATTTCCACATCTTCTGTGTGCCATGACCAGGAATCGAACCCAGGACATCCCACATGCAGGGCTGACACTCTACTGCTGAGCCAACCAGGCAGGGCTGAATTACCATGATTGCTATAGATTAATTATTTCCTATCTTTGGAGCTGAAGTCAAATCTATGATCTGCCTTGCCTATTAGGGGGAGAGGTAGCATAAATATGGTAGAATTTTGAAAGCTACAAAGCCTTTTTAAGAAAATAACAATTATTTTGTTTTTATATTTTTATTGAAATTATGCAAATAGCAGTTATCTCTCTTCTATAATAAAACCTTTCTGTTACCATCCCCCCCAATGTTATGCTTAGTAACCCTATTCTAGTATAACATTATTTTCAATATGTAAAAAACACCAAAGAGCAAGTTTTTACATTATCATTTAATGAATGTTTTATTAGGAAATTTAATGTACATTCATGTCACATCAGCTTGCTGTTTTCTGAGAGTTTCATTGCTGACTATTCACTGCTGTGTCAGGTACCATGTCATTGCTAAGAATGTAGTGTTAAGCTCAGAAAGACAAGTCCTGGGCTAATGGGGAGTGTTTTCCAGGTATGGATTCAGACATGCACAGGCAATTACAATTTGTCTTAGTTCAGAATGCTGTAATAAATACCACAGGCTGGGTGGTAGCAAATGTTTCTATTTTAGAGGCTGGAAATTTGTGATTAGGTTGCCAGCATGTTCTTGGTGAAAGCCCTCTTCTTGGTTATGTCCTCCATGGCCTTTTCTTGGTTCATGGAGAGAGAGAGAGAGAGAGAGAGAGAGAGAGAGAGAGAGAGAGAGGAGATAAATCTTTTTATAAGGGCACTAATTCCATCGTGGATGCTCCACCCTTATGCTTTAATCCAAACCTAATTACCTACAAATTGGTGCTTCCTGCTTCTCATCCCCTTCTTTCTCTCTCTCTCTCCCTGTCTCTTCCTCTCTAAAATCAAATAAATTATAAAAATCTTTGTAAACCTCATTATCCTCCCAAAGTGCTACTTCCAACACATTAAGAGTTAGGGCATAAGTATGTATATAAAATTGGGGTCGGGGGTGGTGACACAAACATGCAGTGCCTACTACCTGTAGTGTGGTAAGTGCTTTTATGGCAACGTGATCCAAGCACTGTGGCAGCTGGGTGAGAAGGAACATCTCACCGAGGATGAGAGGGTAGTAGTGTCAGGTATCTGGAGAAAGTAATAATAAGCAGAGGTTTGAACTTTGAGGTAGAAAAGTTTTCAGAAAAGCAATGGCGTGGAGAACACCATGTGCTTGAGGGAACATGGCATTTGTCATTACCATGTGTTGGAGCAGAGATGTTTATGTAGGGTTCAGAGCAGTCAGTGAGGTGGGTGGAGAAATGCACAGTACTAGAGACTTAAGGGTCTTTGTAAGTTATACCACAGGGTTGGCACTTCCTTTTGGGGTAGATAGGGAGCCAATGAGTGGCATCTAAAGACGGAACTGTCAACAAGCAATCTGATCTTTCAAGGAATGACTCACTGTGAGAATAGTGGGTTTTAGAAGGGTAAGGTAAACTACTTGAAAAGTTCTCAGTGATCCAGTTGAGGAATGAAGAGGCTTAAGGTTCGGTGGAAGGGACAGAGCTGTAAAGAAGTCAGACTGAAGAGGAATTTAAGAGATTGAATTCGTGGGGCCTTGTGTTTAAGTGAACATGGTAGTTGAGGAGCAGACGGACTTTCAGGATTACTGCATAGGCGTCAGACCCAGAACACAGCCCAGTTGGGGAGGCCAGCAGCCACTGTGATCATAACTTGAATGTTTGTTATGCACTCTTCCAACACAGTAGTATCTCTCTGACATGAAGACAAACATGCTCAAGCCTGGCAAAGTGACATATTTTACATTATCGACTCTTGGTTTTAAGTTTTACATTTGAAGTTTTATGTCAGTACTGCTATTAAACATATAAAGTGTTTATACATATCTTTTAATCACCTCCAGAAGACCCCCTGATTTCTGTCATTTAAAAATTATTCACTTTCACTTTGGGATTTAAACATATATGACCACACAGCTACATGAGTTATGAATTATGTTGGTATTTTTACTTATATTTTCATGTGTCTTTGTTTTTGGTTTATCTCATTACCTTTAAGTTCTTGGGAGCACCTTTCCTTCTATTTCTTCTGTATCTTATTGAGATATCTGGTTGTGACTGATTAAAATGTCTATCACGTAAAATGTAAGTAGGACTGCTGGCAAAGATAAGCATTATGGAGAGTTAAAACAACAAATGTACTCCAGGTCTCAAAGGTTAGATATGTTGAACACTATTTCGAGTCTCATCAGTAATGTTTAAATACACTATCAGTTGATTACTATATTTGTAATTTTTGGTTATTTATCAACTATATGCAGAGCACCAAAAGCTAAATGAAGTGTTTGTTAATGAGTTTTTATATAGTAGTTATTTTCTCATTACTACAACAGATAGAGCTTTATGAAATAAAATATAATCAAGTTTCTATCAGTAAATCCAAACCAATCAGATTCATCTCAAGTCTTTCTAATTGTTGATAGTAATCTTGAAATTCCCTGCCAGCTGCAAAAACATTTTACTGTAACATCAGGAAAACTGTATAAATATATTAATAATTTCTTCAGTGTTCTTACTTGAGCATAAATGTTGACAAAGCGGACAGCCATATATACACAAGCTCTTTTATGCAAAGTGTGTCTAGTTTAGTATTCAAACACTATCTTTTAATGTTCTAAATTTTGTGATTATTTTTCTCCATAGCAGAATTCTCTCTCTCTCTTTCCCTCTCTCTTTCTCTCTCTCTCTCTCTTTGTTCATGTTGTTTACAGTAGTCTTTTATGGTCTTTAAAGTTTTTGACAAAATAATGGAAAGGAAAGAAACTAAACTTGCTTTCATATAAATCTTATGCCTGTTTTCCTTTTTAGATACACTTACATCATACATACAGTTTGACTCTGTGTTTAAAATTTTGAGCTTCAAGGTCACACTTGGTATCCTATTTACTTATTTCTCATCTTCGGTAAAGAATTATTTCAGAGCAATGTCTATGGACTGATTTTTCTCTCTCTTTCTTTTTATGTATCATTATTGGAAAGATTTTTAAATCCCATTCAGCTGCATTATTCTTTTCAACTGATTATGCATATAATTATTTAGCTCTGATTTTAAAATATGTTTGTGGATTATTATATCTGTTCTGTTTGTTTTAGTCTCTTCATCAAGAATATAGCTGTCATCCATGTGTTGAAAATCAACTATCTTTAAATTTACCATCAATTCTTTTTGTTGTAGTCAGCTTGAGTATTTTTCCTTTCCATTTTTGGAAAACCTATCAATTTTGACCCATAATTTCTGATTTGAAATTTCACATTGATTACTTACCATTTCTAATGTTCTTTTAAATTTCACCATGGCTTTATAAATGACCAATATTCCTTCATATAGCTTTCTCAGTACATTATTTGCCATGTTAGCATTTATGCTAATTTTTATGCTGCAGGAATAAATCACCAACTCTCAAATCTGTAAATGAAACAAAAGTATGTTTCTCAGTTTAAGATGATGTGTGCTCTGCTCCACAAAGCCATTTAGTGATCTAAGCTAACAGGATCCCACTGTTATGTACCAGCACCTTATGGGGTATGTCTCATTTATAGTCACAGCATTGTGATTTAGTTTTTCTGACTCATTATCCAGAGCAGTCTCCTAGCCCACCAAACTGTATGTTCCTAGAAGGAGAGGATAACCAGAATTTCTATCAGTGTTTAAGAAATTACTGGGTTTTTTAAAATTTGTTTTGAGTATATAAAGCAGAAGTTATTTAAACTTTTTCTGTGTTTTTGGTGGTAAAACTTTTTCAGATGTGTGATTCTTCTCTTCCTTTGGTTTTTCAGAATCTAGATAGAATTCAGAGCATCAGAATATTGTACTTTAATTGGCTAATGTATTTAATATGCTAAAAGTAAATTTTATATTATGTAAAATATTTATAGACATTTTACATTGGGTTTCCCTGATTGCCAGTGCCCTTATACCACTTGTTGGGTATTTCTTATCACTGATTTGAGTTCAAGGATCATCTTTGGATACTAAATTCTCATATATTTTAAAGCAACTGCTAGGGAAAGCATTACCTTTTTTTCCTGAAACTTCTTTACCATTTCTATATATATTTAACATTCAAGTGAATTTCAGAATCATTTTATCAGTCTAAGATTTCTGTAAAAGTTATATAAAATAGATTCCCTTCATCAATATTATGCACGATTAGTAGAAAGCCTTAGGTTTATGTTTTGTGGAATCAGATTCCTGGGTTTTAATCTCAACTTTGCCACTTAATAGCCATATGACCTTGGGAAAATACTAGGCTCTGTGTCTCAATTTCCTCATCTATAAAATGAGGAATAATAACATTGCCTACCTTTTATAATGATGAGATGAGTTCATATTTGTAAAGCTCTTTAGTATGATGTTGAATACATACGTATTAAGTTTTGTATTAGTGGTATTTTAAATGTAAATGAAGTAAATTAACAGCATAATGCTGGAATACAATAGAATGTGTGTTGTTTTTGAGATTACTATATAAAGAGAAGTGTAACTGTTCACAGAGGAGAAAAGTAACATCATGTGTGACTGTAAGGTACACAGCATCATTCTTTCTGGTGTTGGTTATCAGGGTTGATGACCTGTCATGGTACTTGATGTGATGGGTGAGGTCATCTGAGAGTAGAACATTTGATATTCCTGAAGAAATATTAAAATTTCTATCAGGGAACCCATACATTTTAAATGTTAAGAATCCCTTGCCTTCCTCTGCAATAGCAAGAAGTATAAGAGATGAACTGTTATCGCAATCCTGGTGCAGAGCAATATACCGTTTTTATTATAGAATCAGGGAACAATCCTTTGAGATTCTTATTTGAAGTAGAATGGAGTGAATTTTTATTGATTTGTTATTTTGTTTAAGACATGATTTTGCCCTCTTGCTCTTTTGTAATATGATTGTTCAATAAATAATACATTTTTTTCTTGTACATTTGACACCTAAGAATTAGTTTGACTCAAAATAAGTCAGGTGTTTCCATCACCCACCGTCTGGCTTCCTTATTGTTTTGCGTAACAGCTTTAGGGACTGGCCTTCTTATTTGTTTTATGTGATTTGAATTTAAGTTGTGATTTCAAAGGTGGTTTTGGATCACTGGCTGGATGCTTCTTACCGAGTGCTATGCTCTGGACATGTGCTTCTCATATTGTCCCTGTTTGATGTGTGATGCCTGGAAACCGATTGGTTGAATCCACCTGGGAATGATGATCAGTAGCTGAGCCTGTAAGTCTGACAATAACCAGATGTAAACACAACATGGCCAGTGAGACACTCATTTCACGGTCAGATTCAACAGGGAGGATGGTGTGATACAAGCCACATTTTTATCGTTAGGGAAACAAATGACAAGACAGGTTTTTCCAGAGAGGGTTATTTATATATTTCATTTGTGGTTCCTTTTGCTTTTTAATGAGAAATACTAGCAGCATCACTTTTAGATTGTTTTAGTAGGCCTACAAAAACAAGGGCAGAGGCTACAACTTTAAAATGTCATGTAAGTTATGTGTAGGTACTTCACTGAACGCAGGATAAAATTCTAAAGCATCTTTTTCTGGTTCTCCCCTGAAGTTCACTTTCTCTGGGAAGCTGCAGTTACTGCTTACAGGGGAATGAATTTAAATAGGAAGTATCACACCTTTTCTCCTGTCAGGGTTAAAGTCTGCCCTCTTCAGACCTTCCTTCAGGTGGGAGCTGTGATTATGGAGAAGAAGATGTGGCTTGCTTTACATTTCATTAAATTTGGAAGTTAGATTTTTGCTGTCAGCTGACAACTTATTGGAGAGAATGTGTTCATCTTTATTCTTAGTATCTCGATTGGTCCTTCCTTACCACTCTTATAAGAACTGAGTTTACTATATTCTGCACTGGAACCCTATCCCGCTCTGGACCAAGCTGGAAGAACAGGGTTGAGTACGGCAAATGTATGTCTCTTCAAAGACATCTTTGTCATGGGGACCTCTCGGAGCCTCCTTATTATTCAGCATCCTTCATTTCCCTATAGCGTCACATTGCAAATTTAACCTGATTGTTAAAGGGGTCCTGACAGTATACCTTTAAAAAATGTATATTTCAATTCCCAAATAGTACTTTTGAGCAAAACATATCTTTTGAAGCTACATAGTGAATTATAAATGATTCTCATTAGGTTTTAGATACAAACATACATTAGATCATGGCTACAACATTAGAATATTTTGAATTCACAAAAGACTTGAAAATAGATGCTAAAACATGCATCATAATGGCAACCAGAGAGGGCAGAGGAATATATACATCCAGGTGTTGAGAAAGAAATCAGTATCTTTGCTATGAATATTCATCTGTATTTTATGTGTTGTTTACCAACAATTCAAAGGTCTACACATTGAGGTCAAAAGACTACTGAAATATGAAATGTTAATAAGAGGTCTCCAATGCCAAGTCAGTAAGTATTACAATCATGGACTATTTTCTTTATTAATATTGGTACACAATTTCTATTTAGTTATTACTGGATTCTTGGTCCTACCTTGGATTCCATATTAATGTTTGATAGCATTTATTGTTCATTTCTAATATAAAAAACATACTCATCTTAAAAGTTTTAGAAATATCTACAAAAAAAAATAATGAAAAGCATTTGTAATGAAATATCCACGATGAGATCTGCTTCAAAATAATTTTGGGTAAGAAAGGGTGAGGTCTCGAGGCTACTATATGGGCCATGAAACGTTTCAGTTACAGAGGTTTATGTTTACTTTACTCCCGTATTCTTTGAAGATTACTATAGTGAAACAAAAAAGAAAGAAAATAATCCTCAACTCCGTTCTGTTCCCTCTGCCTGCCATATGCATATTCCCCAAAAGCACACTTACCACCTACATGCACAAATGCTTTTAATTTAGACAAAATTGGACCACCCAATAGAGACGAAGGTTGTTCTTCTAAAATGCCCTTGGCAAGCAAATGCATAGAGCATCCATCTGAAATTTGTTGAATTGTTAATGGATGGTCAGGTGGGATGAGTAAGTGAAGCCATTTATAGGTTTTCTTACTCATTTTGGGGGAGTCAGCCCCCAACCACAATTAATGGCTATATACACTGAAACTACACTAGGGCTAAAACTTAGAATTGTTTTGTGTTTGATGTTGTGTTTAGACACAGCTGAACATTTTCTGTAGTAGGAGACATAGGGAAAAAAAAGGAAGGAGGAAGGGAAGCTATCTCTTGCTAATTCTTCCTTCCTTTGCACTGTTTACTCTCTCTTCCTGCAAAAGAAGAAATAGAGGGGAAACGGCAGAACCTCAGAATGGTTTAACTCAGAATGTGAGGAAGGAAAGGGCTGGATGCCACCGGCTTTTCCTTTTCCTAGCCCCCTCATATATTCTACCCCAAGCTCAAGCATGTCTCACTTTCATTTGTACAAGTTCTTTTTCCACACCCCAGGCAATACAAAAATATTTTTCTTAAAAATAAAATTTCCAGGACAGATCCTCAGCTAACAGGAGTCAGGGAATTCTCCAGGTATTGGTAAGTGTTCTGGAAAGATAATTTCTATACAGATATTCAACGTAAAATCTTTTATTTGCTTCAAAATATCTAAAGTGTTTTGTTTTGTTTTTAACTTAGGTCCTTAAAAGAAATTCACATAATTTCAACTTTGCATGAACCATTTTCCCCCTATAAGTATGTGAGAATTATTCTTGGTACAGTTGGCTCTCATCTACACTAATTTTCAGAACACTAGAAGGCAGTATAGGCCCAGGTGTAGAAAAGAATCACAGTGATCATGGAAAATTTATTTAAATTCATGAAGCAATTGACTGAATATTTTTATTTTTATTCTTTTCTTTTCATTGCATTTATTTGGGTGACAATGGTTAACAAAATTATACAGGTTTCAGGTGCACAGCTCTACAACACATCATCTGTATATTGTATTGTGTGTTTACCATTCAAAGTCAAGTCTTCATCCATCACCATTTGTCTCCCCTATACCCTGTTCCACCTCTCCACCCCCTCACCTGGAAATCACCACACTTGTCCAAGTCTATGAATCTTTTCCCTTTTTCTTTCTTTTTTGCTCAATCATTCCATCTCCCCCAGTACCCCTCCCCCTTCCCAAAGCTTGCTTTGTATGGGTAATCATTGTTGAGTAATTTTTGTAGCATATTAATCAATCAAATACAAAGTTCCCAGCACCCAAATGGTCCCATCCGAGACTCTGCATTTTTATATTCCTAGTTATTTTAAACATTTATTCCTTTGAGTGTTATTTTATCCTTTCTATACTGTAATAACAAAGTTTGATGTAGCGCTTGTGAAGCACCAAGCTCTGGTGGAAAGACACAAGACAAAAGGGAAATGCCATGCTAAGTCAATACAGTCTACACGGTAAAAGCATCAGTGTGTGGTATTGTAGAAGCTTAGAGCAAACAGACTTGTGGATGTTTTTAACAGTCACTGAGCGATGTTTTTTCATAATATAGGTCAGGAGTTTAGGATACTTTAAGTAATAGCGGAATATTTTAAAGCCTAACATGGGTTTTTAAATATTCTATATTTTAAAATTTAGATATATTGTGCACTCTACTCTCAGTTTAGTTGCCAGCTTGTTTATTTTGGATGTCACTATGAAATGATATCACTGCACCCACATAACATGTGATTAGTGATTTTGTTGTTGTTAATGCCTACTTTAAAAATTGGTGCTTGATTGACTATAACAAAGAATTGATTTTTAGTTTAGTACTTTTATATTTTACCCTACTTTACATTGACTCTTGTTATAATTCTGTGCTTTTCCAATATCAGAAGATATCTCAACAGTAGGTTAAAATCATAGTATTTCTTCCAGATATCATTTAATATTATGTTTGTCTATTTTTATTTTAATTCTCGAACTCAAACGCTGTATGGAATTAGATAAATTCTTGTATGCTTTGAAGTTTTACTTGTCATACAATTAATAATTTTTTTTTTTTTTTACAGGGACAGAGAGAGAGTCAGTGAGAGGGATAGATAGGGACAGACAGACAGGAACAGAGAGAGGTGAGAAGCATCAATCATTAGTTTTTCGTTGCCGTTGGGACACCTTAGTTGTTTATTGATTGCTTCCTCACATGTGCCTTGACCGCGGGCCTTCAGCAGACCGAGTAACCCCTTGCTGGAGCCAGTGACCTTGGGCCCAAGCTGACTAGCTTTTGTTCAAGCCAGATGGGCCCGTGCTCAAGCTGGCGAGCTCGAGGTATCAAACCTCGGTCTTCCACATCCCAGTCTGATGCTGTATCCACTGCACCACCGCCTGGTCAGACCAGTTAATAAATTTTTGTTGAAAATTTTCACTGATTCCTGGGCCCATATAAAAAGTAGCAGTAACATTTTTGAAAAATATTGCTAAACCAAAGCAAGACACTCTTTGAAACAGTTTCTATGAGGTCAATAGATCTAGACTACTCCCAAAATTAAGCTGGGAGATTGCTTGAAGTGCAGAAGTGCAGATTTATTTAATGGTTAACCTACACTCTTAACACATCTTCTGCTTCTTGTTAGATTTATTTTCTGGACCGGAAAGCTATAAAAAACCTTGAACTGAGAGCCGCCATCTCTCTAGTTCTTGTGTGCCCTCTCCACCATTTCATCACCTTCTCCTCTCTGGTCTCTCTGGCTCCTTATTCTCTTTACCCTTTTCATTTTTTCCTCTCTTCTTTCTCCTCCACCTGTTCTTCCTGCTTTTCCTTCCTTTCCATTCTATCTCATTCTACCTCTTACCATCTATCCCCTCTGTCCTAGAACGTGCAATTCTAAAACAACAGCCATTAAGTTAATACACAAATTACAAACTATTAAATGTATGGCCTCTTAAGTCACTTAGAGTTGAAATTAGTGATAAAACTCCAAATATTAAACAGGAGACTACCAAAAGTCAACCTTGTCTTAATGTAGCAATGAACTTCTCTGGTCATACATTTTAATTGACATGTGTTCTAAGGAAAGAGCTTCAGTGGAAGGGGAACTAGGGCAAATATGTGGGATTATAAGAACCTAGAAAATGAGCCTGGCCAGGCGGTGGTGCAGTGGATAGAGCATCGGACTGGGATGCGGAAGACCCAGGTTCAAGACCCCGAGCTCGCCAGCTTGAGTGTGGGCCCATCTGGCTTGAGCAAAAGCTCGTTAGCTTGGACCCAAGGTCGCTGGCTCCAGCAAGGGGTTTCTCAGTCTGCTGAAGGCCCGAGGTCAAGGCACATGTGAGAAAGCAATCAATGAACAACTAAGGTGTCACAATGGCAACAAAAAAACTAGTGATTGATGCTTCTCACCTCTCTTCGTTCCTGTCTATCTGTCCCTATCTATCCCTCCCTCTGACTCTCTCTCTGTCCCTGTAAAAAAAAAAAAAAAAAAGAACCTAGAAAATGAGACAATCTGCTTCCCTTGATGAAGGATGTAAGAGCTTCACAGTCCTACTCAGATTGAGATATGAGTGAGTGGTTACAGTACAGAGCCAGCCAGCATGGTACAGGGGTGTCCAAAATAGTAAGGCAGAGTGTTAGGGTAAATCAGGATTCTAGGCTAAGTCATACCAACAGATTTATCTAAGCAAAACAGGGAAAGAGGAATATAGTTAAACTTCCTGGAAGTGGGAGCTTGTGATAGTAGAACAGTCTCAAATCCTAAATAAGATAGCTACTGGGATACTCTTGATTTGTCACATGGACTAAGAATGCAGATCAGTTAAGGTACAGACCAAGCTGCTCTTAAAAATAATTCTCCCCACCCATCATAATGTAGCTCATATAAGAGTGAAGTGTTCTAAAGAGTATGTGTTCACATGTGTGTGTTTAATTTTTATGTGTCAGTTCAAGGGGAGTCCAGGGCTGGTGTGTCTCTGCTCACACAGCCTTCCAGGGACTCAGACTCTTTTAGTCTTACTGCTGCATCCTTCTCAATATGAAGCTTCCAAGTGATGGTGAAGAGGACTGCTCTAGCTCTTCACAATCATATACATACTCCATGTAATGGAAAGGGGAAAGGTCAGGTGAGCATATACCTATTTCTTCTAAGAGTAGTGGCACATATCAGTTCTGCCTAGATTTCACTTGTCAGAAATGTGTCATATGCTCACAACTAGATGCAAGGGAGATTGGGAAGGTTCTCTAGGTAGACAGTTGTTTATTTAATTTGCAACTTTTAATTTGGGATTTCTGCTATTTAAAGAAGAATGAGATTATGCATGTTATGAAAACCCATTGGTATCATTTAGAGGTATTGTGTACATTAATCAACCAATGCTTTGGATGACCCTAAGCCACTGGTTCTCATACTCATTGTGCCTGAGGAATATCATTTTATCAACTCTTAATAATGTTATAAATGGCAGGCAGAGAAGGATTGCATTCCTGAAAGTGACAGGATATAATATTAAGAACTTGACATGGGTCTACGTGGGGAAGAAAACAAGAAGACTGAGTTTCTAGAGAGTAGATCCTGCATATTATTCATTTATATATTTCCAAAGTTTAACACAGTTTCTAGTCTATATTTTTTACTAATAGATAAATACTAAATGAACAGATGAAAATATACCTAGTAAGAGGATTAAAAAAAAAAGAGAGATCATATTTTTTATAATGTGACAGGGTTCAATTCCTTAAATTACTGTTTGCTTTTTGACAGAGACAAAGAGAGAGAGAGTCAGAGAGAAGGACAGCTAGGGACAGATAGGAAGGGAGAGAAATGAGAAGCAGCCTCAATTCTTCGTTGCAGCACCTTAGTTGTTCAATGATTGCTTTCTCGTATGTGCCTTGACTGGAGGCTACAGCAGAGCAAGTGACCCCTTGCTCAAGCCAGTGACCTTAGGCTCAAACTAGTGACTTTGGGCTCTAAACCAGTGACCTCTGAGCTCAAGCCAGCAACTATGAGGTCATGTCTATGATCCCATGCTCAAGCCAGCGTACCCATGCTCAAGCTAGCGAACCCACGCTCAAGCTGGTGAGCTTGTGCACAAGCCAGATGATCTTCTGCTCAAACCTGGGTCCTCCGCGTCTTTGTCCAACTCTCTATCCACTGCACCACTGCCTGGTCAGGCAAATCACAGTGATTTTTAAAAATTGTTTTATGTTTCTGCTTTCTGATTTTTGCATTGCAAGTTCCCTTACTATTTAAAATTGGTGGTCCAAGACTCACACTTTACCTTACTTAAACCTTGTGTAAAGCTAACATTTTATGTCCAAATATAAATGTAACCTAAACTATACAGCTGAATATAGCCTAAATATTTTCAACTCTGACATTGATAATTCTGAGAGCATTCTTCGAGTAACAGAGGCACTCTGTCTTTTTATTTTAATAAGTATCTAATGGCAAAGTTGACTATTGTATATACAAAATAAATGTCAGGGTTTGCTAAGCTTTCACAATTCAGAGATAGAATTCATTATTTTTTTTACATTACAGTTGACATATAATATTACGTTAGTTTAAGGTTCACACTGGAGTGATTAGACATTATGGAACTTATTAAATGATCATTCCAATAAATCTCATATCTGACGCCATTCACAGTTTTTTAGAATATTATTGGCTATTTTTCCTATGCTGTACTTTACATCCCCATGACTATTCTGTAACTGCCAATTTGTACTTCTTAATCCCCTCACCGTTTTTACCCTCCCCAACCCTGCTCCCAATCACAGGGATATAATTCTTAAATTCTAGGGCATGAATTCATTTTTATTTTCATGTCATATCTTTTTGTAGTATTTTTGTAAACAATATTACATTAAAAATTATGTAGTCTCATAACTAATTGCCCTTTATGAAACCCAGGTGTCTTTTCAACCTCAAAAATATGTTAAAACATATGTAATATTTACATAAGTATAAATAAAATTCAAACTCCATGTGTGTATATGTGTGCATGTGTATATATGTGTATATACACATACATGTATACACTGTGATGTTATAATAGAGAGAAATATTTCCAGTTAGGAAAGTACAAGTTACCTTACTGGGGGTATATATCTTTTAAACCTTTAAATATAAAGTTTATTTAACTTACTTAATTTATTTATTTATTTATTTATTAGTGAGTGAGAGAGACAGAGAAAGTGACAGAGATAGGAAGGGAGAGAGATGAGAGGATTCAACTTGTAGTTGTGGTACTTTAGTTAGTTGTTCACTGATTGATTCTCATACATGCCTTGACAAGTGGTAGGCAGTGACCCCTGGCTCAAGCAAGCAACCTTAAGAATCATAGGGTCATGTCTATGACCCCTCACTCAAGCTGGTGACCCCTCTTTCAAGATGGTGAGCCCATGCTCAAGCAGGCAAACTTTGGATTCCAAATTTGCATCCTTAGCATCCCAGGTTGATGTTCTATCTACTGCACCACTACCAGTGAGGCTATTTGGTTTATTTTATTTATATTATTTATTTTGGTTATTTTGTTTTGGTATGCAAATAAACTATACTTCTTTGCTAAAAAACACAAATGGGAAAAATAATTTAGAAAAAATGTAGACGTTCAATTTGCTTTAATAATAGTTATAGCAAGGCAATATTTTATACTGTATTTGGTACAAATATGGTATATTTTTGCAGATCTGCTATTTATGCTATAACTCTCATATTATTACCCTTTTTTGACAATAGTAATTGTCTGTAGCTAATTCATTTAAATAGCATTTTGAGCTTGCTGCATATTCCTGACATTATGTGAGAGTAGATGTTATCATATACATTATACTGGTTAATTCTCTTGATATAAAGGGTGATGTCATTTTCCCCCATTTCATTAATGAAGATTCTGAGTCTAAGGTTTGGAGAGAGTGGAAGACAAGCCTAATTCTGATCACGTCTCCTGCTTTTTGCAGTTCACTTTCTCCATCCTTTTAGTCTGGCATGTACCACTTACTATCTTGTATTTGGCTATATTTTACCTTATGTACTAAACTGTAAGCTTCTTATAGATAAGAATTGAATTATAGAAACCCGGTTTTTTTTCTCGCATGCCAGGTATTATAAAGCAAGTTGTATTTTTATGCCAAAAAGAGTGAAAGATCTTTGTTTTGACTTGGAAATTCTATCAAGGCTGATACATTATCCTTCTGCCCACATTGCCCAGAGTGTGAGGCTGTGGGGAAGCGTCCCTGAAACTTCTGTGTTCACCCATCTCAAGTCTTACTTCAAGCCCTGAATAGTTGAGTGATGATTTTCAAACAAAATATTAAAACTTTATTAAAGAGTAAGCACTAAAGGTGATACTTTTTATTTTCTTTTCAACATAAACTGACTTTCTATTTAAAGGAAGGAAGATTTTCCTATTCTGTTGTTTTAAAGATAGTGTCTCTTGACTAATTTGATTAGTAGAAATACATTTTATGTAAAAATAAAAAGTTACCATATGCATACTGGAAGAAAATGAGTGGTTTCCTCTTTAACCTTGATATATGGCTAGGCTTGTTTAAGTACAACTCAAAACCAAAAAACAACACAAGAAAAGAGCCAATAATTTTGAAGACACACACCATACACACAGAGTTCATGAGATAAAACACCATCAGCAAAGCAAAAGAAAGCTAATGAGTTGACAGTAAATATTTGCAACATATGTCATGAAGAACTTTGTATACCTATAATATATAAAGATGTATGAAACTGAGACAAATGACCAGAACTAAAAAGATATTGACTGACAATTTATACTTACAAGAAAAGATATTAAAATAGCCCTCAGACATAGAAAAAAAGGTTCAAATTCACTCGTAATTAGGTATGTGCCAATAAAGCAATCCTAAATATTTAGTATTATTTTAATGAGATGTCATTTCTCAACTATCAGGTTAGTAAAAATTAAACATTATGATGGTGCTTCCCATGGTGAGGCAATGAGGACATACATGCTCTCAAACATTGCTGGTGGGAACACAGCTGGAACAATCTTTCTGGGTGATAATTTGACAATAACTTGGCAAAAATACTTATGCTACTAAATTTTGACCAGCAACAGCACTTTAAAATTTTTCTTATAACTACACCTGCAACACTTTGGAAATGCATATACAAGGTTATTCATTGCAGCATCAATTAGAATTGCAGGATACTGAAAACAACATAAGTGCCCACACATACAAGAATGGTGGAATAAACTGTTGTACATCCATACAGTGGAATACTGTGCAACTGTTAAAAGTTAAAAAAGCAAATGCAAAAGACTGTATTATGCTACTCTTTATATAAAAAATAAGGAATATAAAAAATATAGTATGTCTGCTTATTTGTCTAGAAGACACATGGGAAGGCTAACCTGAAGACTACTGAGATAGTAGTTGAATGAGAGAGGGTTAAAATGAAAGTGACATTTCTCTTAGCATAGATTTTGTATAGTCTGAGTCTTATAAACATGGCAATATTTCACATATCCCTCCCCCATATAAAAATTAAATCAACCAGGATTTGGGAAGAACCCAAAATGGAATTTAAAGAGTAACAAGTAAACATACCTCTATTACAGATAAATGACATAACGACACTGTAGGAGTGTTGGAATTTGGAAAACAGTATCTGGCTGTGTACTATAGGATTAGAAACAAATAAACAAAAAAGTATTATACCAGTATTATAATCTCATTAATAAATACACATTATCAGAGCGGTCTGGGTTAGCAATTCTAAACTACATACTTTGTGTGAATGTTAGAACTGAACAATTAAGTAAATATATTGTGGCTGATGTGAACCAGATTTCTCACTGTCAAATAAAGAAGTTATAAATAGAAATGGGAGAAGAAAAGGCTAGAATGAGCTCCTTGTTTTGTTTAGTATAAGAACTATTAGTATGATTTCATGGTTTTTAATATATAATTGATTAGATAGATGTGAACATAAATATAGATGTGTGTATGCATGTGTTTAGTATATATACATATATTTTTCATCTTTGTGTTCTTGAAAGTGACATCCTGGTAGCAATGAGTGACCCTAATGCCCTTAACTTGGCTTCTAAATACTATTCTCCATTAAAAGGCACCACAGCTTTTGGGGAAAATGGTTGGTTTTGGGATTGGGAAAGAGAAAATATAAGATAAGCCTGAAAGGTCTTATGTTGTCTGAAATTAAGTACTTAAAAACTGATGTTTGTTAGAAGGATCATCAGGAAGATATAACAGGATTTCATTACCCAATCACAATATATTTTATAAGATAGACCATATTTCGGGCCACAAACTAAAGCTCAATAGAGTTAAAAAGATTTCAGACAAAGGATCTCTGACTTCAACACGATGAAGTTAGAAATCATTAACAAGGTCATTTCTGGGTAAGATGGCTGTATAGGTAACAGCAGTACTTGTCTCCTTCCATAACCACATTAAAATTACAACTAAACTACAGAACAGCCATCATTCTGAACCGTCTGAAATCTGGCTGGAGGGTGTCCTACAACTAGAGAATTAAAGAAGAAGCCATACTGAGATGGGTAGGAGGGGCAGAGATGTGAGATAGTCTGGCCCCATGCCTACATATGGCAAATAAAAATTGGGAGGGATATCTTGGCAGATGTCTCACCTGAGGAACGAGTTCTTCTTAAAGGACCCATCCATGGATTTTCTTAGACTCACTTCCTCTGAGCTTTAGTCCTGGGGCAGCAGTTTGAAAGGCACCAGAGACATATGGGAAGAAACTGAACTTTTCGGCATCAGAGGAAGAGTTGTGGGGGGTGTGGGGGGAATGGGGGTAGTTTTTTCACAGACAGAAGTGTTGACTTGGGTCATTGTTCCTTTGCTAACCCCTTCTCAGAGCTGATAGGCTGGTGTCATAGCTGAGTCTCCATCAACCTGGCTTATACTTTTTGCTCTGCTGTGGTGATTCCTAGAGGAGGAAAATACTGATGTTACCTACACCACCATCTTGCCCAGAAGTGCCCTTGTTATTAATATCTAACTTCATAGTGTTGAAGTCAGAGATACTTTGTCTGAGATCTTTTTAAATCTATTAAGATTTAGTCTGTGGCTTGACATATAGTCTGAGGCCCCGCCCTACCCAACTGTCAGGTCCACCTAAACTGCTTCCAGTGTTTTTTCCATACAAATGGCCTGTCTTGGCTCATGCTTGATTTTCCTAAAATCTCTCAAACAAGCAGCATCTAGTCTTGACAAGATCCGTACCTCTCGCTAAGTGCCTCCTGGCACTAGTGACAGCTGGCTCTGGTTTGCAGCTTGGCCTCACCTGGGCATCTCCAAGCCCAGCACAAGTAACAGTCATATGCAGATTGCTCTGTAGCTCATTCCAGGTGACCCTGGACAGAACATAGGTTGTGGCTGGCCTTGGTATTCACCTCCTGAGAAGCCACAGTGCCAGCACACCCAGTGGACAGCATCAGACCAAGTGGAAACATCACCATCCAACCACATCTACAAGTGACACATTCAAGAGGCAGGCTCAGGAGGCACCAGCGTCTCGCTGAAATAAGTCTTCTCTGTGGGGTGGGCGCTGCACAGCTGATCCTCCAGGGTAGTCGGAGATTGGTGGTTGGTGGTTGCAGCCAGGCCTTATAGTTGATCAGCCTAGGGGTAGATCCCTCCCACTGATGTGCCAACAGCAGTCAAGGCTCAACTACAAGAGGAGAGTGTACACAGCCCACATGGTGGGGGGCACTCCTCAGGTGCCCTGCTTGAGTGACTGGGGAAGTTGTGCCACTTGACCCTATTGAACACCTACTACATTAGGCCACTATGCAAAGCCAGGGAGACATACAGCTCTACCTGATACATAGGAACAAACATAGGAAAGCAGACAAAATGAGGAGACAAATGTCCCAAATGAAATAGAACAAAACTCCAGAAAAAGACCTAAAAAAAAAATGGAGACAAGTGATGTACGAGATGCAGAGATCAAAACACTGGTTATAAGGATGGTCAACAGACTTAGTTAGATCCTCAGCAGCATAAAAAAGACCAGTAAGAATTGAAGGGTACACTAACTGAAATGAAGAATAATTTATAGGGAATCAACAGTAGAGTAGATGAAGCCGAAAATTAAATCAGCAATTTGGAATATAAGAAAGCAAAATAAAAAAACCAACAACAACAACAAAAAACCCAGTCAGAGCAGCAAAAAGAAAAACATCCAAACCTCTGTGTAAGGAACCTCAGGGACAACTTCAAGGTTACCAACATTTTACACCATAAAGGTACTGGAAGGAGAAGGGAGAGAACAAGGAATAGAAAATCTGTTTGAAAAAATAATAACAAAAAGCTTTCCTAACCTGGTGAAGGAAATAGACCCCTCCTTTGGGCTCACTATATATTTTAGATCCTGAAAGAACACAACTAGTCCTTACAAACACAGCAAGGGATTATCTTTATTGAGCTGCTAAAGAGTTTTTCTGTATTATTGCTGGGCAAATTAAGTAAGAAATTGACTATGAAAGCCACTGAAAGAAAACATGTAGTACCTTAAACTAAGATAAACAATTATTGTTTATCTAAAATAATAGTCTACCATGTGAAGTAATATTGCTGAAATCATTAATGTAAATAGAATACATATTTATATTTTAATGCAGAAGTAGGCAGATATTTCTAGTGTTTTCTGTTTGCTGTCCATTGGATCCAATATTTTCCTCCAGGGAATAAAACCAAAGTGCTCACCTGTTTGGGGTTGTTCTTTGTCTACTTTGCTTTGTTTAAAATTGTATTGTGCTAGCTGTTCTCTATAACTTGACTGTCAAAGTTAAAACTGTACCATTTATTAAGGGAAGTTATGGCTTTATTCTTTATGAATGGATCTATATTTATGGAAAAATTAATATTATCTACGCCTGTTCCCCCCAAAATTCTAAACCATTTGTTTATTGGAAATTTTTTTCTCTTCTCTACCTTTCTGAGCCCAGGGTTGCAAAATCAAATGCATTAGTCATATTTAGGAAATAGGTTATTATTCCTGTCAAAAGGTTTCACACATTTGACAAAAATATGTAAAGCAATTAGTTGTAAGACAATAATAGCAAATGGCAAGGCTTATGGCAAATTGGAAGTACTTGTTTTGCCCAATAACAATTAAAACGAACAAAAGCAAGAAAGTAAAACTGTAACACACACTCTCTGATGCTTAAATTTCTGGTCAAGCAAGCTGTAATAAGCTCTGCTATACGTCTTTTTTATTCTTATTTTCCCATGATCTTTTCTCATTTTAAATTTTGCTACAAAAAACTTAAGCATAACAGTTTTACCAACATTTTGCTTAAGTAGATAATTGGGATCAGGATTAGCTTGCCATTTTCAAAAGCCTGTTTTTCTAGAATATAGTAGAGAAATGTCATTTTATTGTGCCCTTATAAAGAAAGTAGAGTTAATGCTTGGCATTTAGTAGGTGCTCAATGCATATGCATTGAGTGAATACCTGACTTGCTTTAATAAATAAAACTGGGGAACAAAATTTTTGTTGCATCCACAAAAACATTTGTTCTTACCTAATTCGAGTGTGCTGATCTCAAATCTGACATTAGTTTTTCTCTGTAAGCTACAGTTTTTTTTTGCAATTCAAGATTTTAGGTTTTCATCTTATTGTAAAATTTTCAACATTTAGTTTAACATAATGAAGTAAAATGTCTTCTTGGGCATCATCTTAGTGAAAATATAATAATTTATATAATGCAATAAATACAGTAATACACTAAAATATGATTGCATCAGAATTTGTCTACAATTTCAAAATGGAACATATTAAAACACTTATTTTAATTATAAAATTTGCACAAAACTTATTTAAATTCTATTCAAGCAAAAATTTGCGTTTGTGTACTTGTTGAGGACAATCTCATTTGATGCTCCAGTAGTAGTCTGCTCATCACTGACACCTCCAAGATTTTCGGGAAACTTATCAAGGTTCAGAAAGTGATCTTAACGCTCATCCAATGTCGCAGAAAGCCAACAGCATCATTTGAACCAGTTCATAGTTTTCTGCTTTTTTGTTGCCAAGGAAGTTCTTTGTAACTGCCACAAAAGACTGCCATGCTGCTTTCTCCTCCTTATTCATCTTCCTGGCAAATTCTTCATTACTTATGAGGGTTTAAATTTGAGGTCCATTGAATATACCTGCTTTTATCTTCTTGAAAGACAAGGCAGGAAAAGCAGAAATATGTTGAAAGCATTCACTATCTCTATTCAAAGCCTGAAAAAACTGTTTCATTAAGCCAAGTGTGATGTGAAGTGGGGGAAAAATGATCCTGTCTCGATTAACTACAGGTTCATTCACAATATTTTGCATCCCTGCTTCCAGAGCTTCATGTTTTGGCCACTCCAGTGTCCAGTGTTTCTCCACAAACACAGAAAGCAAGGATACTTCATGAAACATCTCTGTTGTCCTAGCAGGAAATTTACCATTTTAAAATCCACACAAATTATCCAATTATGCTCCTCATACTTCAGAAAGTCGAGGACAATTTGTATGTCATTCTTACTAAGTCATTCAATTAGGGTTGGCTAAACTGCTGATGGGTTAATGACTGCTTGGCATCACAAGAAGACCCTTCAGATTCTACAACCATTTTCTCATGCATCTTATCAAAATACACTTGATCACCATTTTCCCTTTCTTCATCCTTAGAAAAAATAAAACCATTGAACACTGGAACTGGTAACGTCTCAGAGTGTGGGATAGGTCGTATTGCTGAAGGAATATTAGGATACGCGATCACATGCTGTTTTTTCTTGCCGATGCCCTTTGTATGGATCAGACAGACATAACAGCACTGCTGTGGTTCTTAGGTTTACATGAAACCATGGAAATAACAAAAGGCATTCCTTTGCGTTTTCCTTTTTTCTAGTCATGAAGCATTTCCTCTTCTCACAATTATGACACACAATATGAGGAGCCCAATTTTTGTCTTGACTGCCAAGGAGAACTTGAAAATAGACAATATATGCATGTGTCACAAATGATGAAATATTGCGCCTTTGACATTGAAGCATGTAACAGCCACATATATAACAGAAGGTATCAGGACTATTCTTACATTTATGCCTACTCGAAAAAGCCATGATTCAATCTTAAAACAAAATAAGAAGGTGTTTTTTATCAGATAATAATTTTTTACATTTAAAAACAACTACAATTATGTAAAAGTGATGTTTGTAAAACATTAATTGCCTTGTGGTTATGTTCAATCCAAGAGTCATTGCCCTTTAAGTCCAATTTAATAACGAATGCATGCCATTAACTGTAACAAAAATAAATTAAAATTGCATATAAACTAGAGCATGCACCAAAAATTGAATTTCAGATTTGCAATCAGCGATGTAGAAATATATAGAAAAAGTTCGAAAACCTCATGCAACAGAAAATGAAAAAAAAATTGTCCCCCAGTGTAATAAAAGTGATTAGTAATTAATATATTCATCATCTGTAAGCAAGTTACATGTAGCTGAAGAGCTTTGAAGCAGCTAGTTCTTCTTGAAGTACTATTTAAGCTATGGATTTACTGTGAAATCCTTTTCAAACTAAAACAAAAATAAGTCCAATGTAATTCTAATTACTGAGTACAAATTATATACCATATTTCCCCATGTATAAGATGCACCCTTTTTCCAAAATTTTGGGATCTAAAAACTGGGTGCATCTTATAACATGGTTGTAGATTTTTTTACTTGCATTTTCTGCTTTTCCAGGCAGATGAAGAGTTGTATGAATTTTATGATGAATAAAATTTGAGTTCAATAACTTTATGTAATACATTTTTTTTTTAAATTTCAAGCCCCCAAATTAAGGTGCGTCTTATACATGGGAGCATCTTGTACATGGGGAAATATGGTATTAGTGTTGGTGAATTAATGGTAATTCAAATATTTTTAATAATATATTTCACTATTGTTAAAATATTTTGTTTAATGTCTTTATATTATGTAAAGAGCTACATTTTCAGAAACAAAAACGTAGAATACTCGTTCACAAAAAATTGAGTATTAAATTTTTTTGGTTGGCTGCTATAGTCTTCTTCTTTCCTCTCTTCTTTTTCTTTTCTTATTTCCACTGTCATTTATTAAACGATGTGCTAAGATAACTTACTCCTGATGTAAATATATGATAGTCTTACCTGTCACTTAAGTCATTGTGTGGTGGGGTTACTACAGTGTATGTGAATATATCTCATTTGACATTATTTCAGATACCACAAGATATTTATACTCAATTTACCTTGACTGTTTGAACATAAAAGACTTGATCTCTGTGTTTCAGTTTTATGACTTGATACCTAACATTTATGAGCATAAAAAAGCACATTATTTAGTAGTTACTGAAAACTTTACCATAATGATATTAGGACTTTGTATAAAACTCTCATCCATTTGGAAATTAATCAACTTCACAAAACATCCCTTACATCTTCCTGAATATTCTTGTGCAATGGCATGTTGTAAAGGACAGCATAAATGGAAACTTAAAACATTTTTGTATTCTTTATTATAACTTTATCAGTTCAACCAAATTTTATTGATGTATGTGGAAACAGAAGAGAAAGGTTTTCACATGTGATGGCAACATTTCAGGAGCGAAGACAGCAAACCCTGCTGGGCTATGAGGGATAGCGCCAAGGGATCCTGCTGTATTGGTCAGGACAACTGTGGTACTAAGGAATTCTAATGCCGGTGGTTTAACACAGCACAGGTTTATATCTCACTTGTATCACTGTCTGATGTGGGTCAAGCCACTCTCCTGGTAACTGTCCTTCAACAGTAACTCAGGGATTCAAACTGTTTCTCTTTCATCTGCATGATAACAAAGACTGTTAGGAACTCACACTCACATATGTATTTATCTGTCTGTGTGGTTAGGTGATACCTCACTTTTGCTGTTGGTGAGAACTCAGCAACATAGTTCCAACCCTGAAGAAAAAAATATCCTGGGTTTGTACTGGACACAAAATACTACTGACTGTTCCCAGAAGGACTTCTCTTCTCCCCATACATTTACAAATCTTACTACATAAAAGGCTTCCATTGAAGGCTAGTTTCTCTTTGATAACTCTTCAGAATATAATGTTGGTCCCTGTAGTAGAAGATTTCCAGTTTTACATGCAGCCAGATTTCCGATTCTCTGTTGAACATAGAGTTTATGACATTTAATAGCATTTTCTATTTTGTGCTTCATGATTGCCAAAATCATCATGGTCATCATGGCTGCTGTCTCTGGTTGAGACTGGTTTTGTTTCAATTACAGGAAATTGGGGAGGAGGACACCAAGAAACAGGTGGTCAGTTAAGGTCATGTCTGTTATGTTCCAGCTGAGACAAAAGTGGAGGGGTAGAGCTTTAGACCTTTGTTCCCTATTCTAACTTTCCTGCCTCAAAACCACAGGAGTGGCACATCAAACTATTTAGAATTTCTAATTTCAAATTTGTAAAGTCCAAGTTGTTCTTAAGATGTCATCAGAGCCTGACTAGGAGGTGGCACAGTGGGTAGAGTGTCAGACTGGGACGCAGAGGATCCAGGTTCAAAGCCCTGAGGTCGCAAGCTTGAGTGCGGGCTCATCTGGTTTGAGCAAAGCTCACCAACTTGAACCTAAGATTGCTGGCTTGAGCAAGGGGTCACTCAGTCTACTGTAGCCCCCCAGTCAAGTCATATATGAGAAAGCAATCAATGAACAACTAAGGAGCTGCAACAAAAAATTGATGCTCTCATCTCTCTCCCTTCCTGTCTGTCCTATCTCTCCCTCTCTCTCTGTCTCTGTCACAAAAAACGATGCCATAAGATCTTTTTTTTTCATAATTATATATTGCTTCAAAAATGTTGCCTAACTTGTCCCTATTTCCTCCCCCAAATTCTATAGCTTAGAATAAGGAGCATTTATTTTCCAGTTAATGGATCAGCTATACTTTAGCTGTGTTTGACTGGAGTTGACATCATGCTGTGGGTTAGAATTAGGTCTTCTTGCCTTGGCCGGTTGGTTCAGTGGTAGCATTGGCCAGGCATGTAGAAGGTCCTAGTTTCTATTACTAGTCAGGGCACACAGAAAAAGCACCCATCTACTTCTCCACCTCTTTCCCTCTCGCTTCTTTCTCTCTCTCTCTCTCTCTCTCTCTCTCTCTCTCTCTCTCTCTCTCTCTTCCCCTCTCGCAACAATGGTTCTATCGGTTCAAGCAAAGTTGGCCTTGAGCACTGAAGATGGCTCCATGGCCTCACCTCAGATGCTAAAATAGCTCAGTTGCCCAGCAACAGAGCAATGGCCCAAGGTGGGCAGATCATTGCCCCCTAGGGGCCTTGCCAGTGGATTCTGGTTGGGGACATGCAGTAGTCTGTCTCTCTATCTCCCTGCCTCTCACTTAATAAAAAAAAAATGAGTTTTCACCATATATTTTCTCTTTCCTCATGGATCAGTGGCTACCCAAGGCATGTTCTTCTTATGGAGGACCATAGGAGGCAGAGAGCAAGCCAATTAAAAAGATTAAAAACCTCTGCTTGCATTATTCCACTTTCCTTTCATTGAGCCAAGGAAGTCACATGGGCAAGTTTCAAGTCACTGGGGCTGGGGAGATGAGAAAATATTTACTGAAAACAATCTAGTCTGTCATGTTCTCCATCAGGCCAAGATTCTTGTGTTGTTTAGGTTAAAGGCTAATTTGCTGTAACAAAAAAGAGTACTGTGGTTCAAACAAGATTGGAGTTTATGTTTTACTCTCATAACAATTTACATATCTGGGGTAATGTGCGTGGATAGAAATCCCTTCCCCTAGGAGGAATTATGTAGAAAGCAATCTTTTCACAGGAAGAGAACTAGAAATCATGTAAAAACTTTTCTTAGTAATAATTTTCAGTGTATATACTTTTATGATTCCATAGATAAAATTATTGTCTACTTGCTGCTGCAACAAGAAACAGCTATGTGTTCCAGATATCCTTTCTGGGTGTCTGTATTCTCTAAACCACTGAGTCCATGTACTGACTGAATGCAAGAATCTGATCAACTCAAAAGTTTGACTAAATGACATAATAAGGCACTGCATGTTTATAAGCACACATCATAATTTTATTCGCATAATATATGCCATATCTCCTGGGTGATGGCATGAGTTATTGAGTTTCTTCCCCCTCTTTGGAGCTTAGAAATTCCATTTCAGAACTATTACTGCAGATCGAATTGCTGTTATCCAGGAAATTGCAATTTCCTGTCACTTGGCCTTGAATTACTACATCGATTTTTCAGGCAATAAACAAATTTTGCTTAAAGATGCAAGCGTTTTTTCTACTTATCATTAATACCTAAGACTATGTATGCTTTATACTGTTCCATCTCCATTACACGTACAGTTATTGGCTCAGGATGATACTCAACACTCCATTCCTCTTTTTATCTTGAACTAATCAAGTCCAAACTTCCTGCTGAAAACCCATGTATGATCTTATAATTGTGGACTGCAGAGCCAATTTATCTGACAGAGGGAAATCACCACCTGTCTTTTCCAGTCTACAGAAAGGAAGCGGAGCACTGTGTGGTGGGGAACATGCTTTCCCCTTCTGTTTTTATTCCTCTTGAATGTCATAAGTGGGAAAGACAGAGTTTTACAAGAACTTAGTTTGGGAAGCATAATGCAGTTTTTTAGAAAACACTTTTCTTGAATGCTTAGTATACAAGAGTAAAAACAATTTTGTCTTACAAATCAGGTGGGTTATAATGATTTCTTGAGGTTAACTTGACGAAGCTCAACTCCTTGACTGAGGGGAGGAACTGGAAATTCAGCTCAGGGGCTAGGAGACAGAGCAGAGCCTTATGCATCTTTTTTCTTCTGGGTTCTAGAACAATCTCTGAGGCATTGGATGCTCTGGGGAAGAAATATTGTTAAAAGAAGGATCCCGCCTGACCTGTGGTGGCGCAGTGGATAAAGCGTCGACCTGGGAACACTGAGGACCCAGTTCAAAACCCTGCACTGGTTCGGTCAAGGCACATATGGGAGTTGATGCTTCCAGCTCCTCCCCCCTTTCTCTCTCTCTCTCCTTCTCGCTCTCACTCTGTGTCTCCTCTCTAAAATGAATAAAATGAAAAGAAATTAAAGAAAAAAATTTTTTTTTTTTTTTTAAAAAACGAAGGATCCTAAGGAAGAGGCCATCTTCTCATGATGGGCATCATGAGCTCACACTGTGGTCAAGTCAGGCATGTTCCAAAGCTACTTGTATGGTGACTCTTTCTCTCATTTGGGAGATCTAGGGACAATCTTTCTCTGTGCTGGATTGTACCAATGCATCGCAAGACATTTATCATCTTCCCCTTCCTTCTCTATAAATGCCAGCAGTGCTCTCCAGTTAATGAGACAACCAAAAAAGAGACCTCATTCTATGACATTGTCAAGTGCCACCTATGGGGAGGTCTCAGCTCTGCCAAAAAACATTTGCTGTAGTCCCACAGTTGAATGTTGGTTGATTCATTTATCTATTATATTCTTATATTCTATGAAGTCTCACTTTCTTTATTAGATTTTTATTTTTACTGTGGAATATTTTAAGTGCTAAGGAGAGTAGAGTGAATAAGCAGAAAGAGTACACAAAATTAACTTACATGTACTTAACATCTAACTTTGCCATATTTTAACATTTTGATTTAGAAAAATTATAAAGATATTGAATACTGCATCATTATGAAAAATCCTTTTGTAATCCTTCCAAACTCATTCACATGTCTTCAACCCCAATAGTAAAGCCCTGCTAATCTGATTTTAGATTGATCATTTCTTACATGTTTTTATTTTTACTGTATTTGGATGTATTTCTGAATGCTAGTTATTACTTCTTAACTTGTTTTTTGTTTTTGTTTTTTGTGACAGACAGAGAGGGACAGATAGAGACAGATAGGCAGGAAGGGAGAGAAATGAAAAACATCAGTTCTTTGTTGCAACTCCTGAGTTCATTGATTGCTTTCTGATATGTGCATTGACTGGGGGGCTACAACAGACCGAGTTACCCCTTGCTCAAGCCAGTGACCTTGGGCTCAAGCTGGTGAACCTTGCTCAAACCAATAAGCCCGCATTCAAGCTGGTGACCTCAGGGTTTTGAACCTGGGTCCTCCATGTCTCAGTCTGACACTCTATCTACTATACACAGCCTGGTCAGACTTAACTTGTTTTGAACTTCTATCACACTATTCTTGTGTCACTTCCTTACTTGATGCACAATTATATTATCAAGATTTGTCTATATGGATATGTGGAGCATTTGATCATTCATTGAAATGTTGTAAACCATGTCATTCATATATGCCACAATTATTTATATTTCTGATACTGGATATTTAGAATCTCTTCATTTTTTTTTTAATTTAACCAATGTGAAGGAAAAATATTCACATCCATGTTTTCTAGTGTATGAGCCTTGTGCATTTTTTTTCTTCCTGGTCCTAGAACAATATCTGAGGCATTGGATGCTCTGGGTGTCTGAGTCTCTTCCTAGTAATTCAGTGAATATATCTGAGGGGTTGCTGCCAAGTTACTCATACAATGCTTGCACTGCACCAGTACAGCATCTACACACCCGCTCCACAGTTCATGAAAGTTTTAGCATTGTCGAATCATTTCCAACAGTTGCTATTGGTAACAGTTAAAATTTTAACCATCTGTTCAGTGGGATAGTATATTTTTAAAAAATTTGTATTTCCCCAGTTACTACTGTTCATACACTCTCTGGACAGTCATGTTTCCTCTTGTGGGAATTGCCTAGTCATATACTTTGCTTCTTTTTCTCCTGGGTTGATTGTCTTTCTTATAGGTTTTTGGTAAGAATTCTATTTTAAGGATGTACACTTCTACATATATATAAACTGTAAATATATTTCCCCAGTCCTCCTGGGTTTTCTTGTCTATGTTATATGCTCACTTTTTCTTTTACAGATGGCTGCAGTCAATTTTATCAATCTTTTTACTAGAGATTGTGCTTTTTATGTATTGAGTAAAGAAATCTTTTTCTACTAGGCATGTTTTTATTTCCCTGTTCCAGGGGAAAAAATATCAAAACTATATTTTAAGTATCAATTGTTTCTTCATTGGATTGCATATTAATAGTCTATGTGGGTGTGTCTGTTTCTGAGATATATATTCTATTCCAGTTATCTCTCACTTTGTTCATGACTACTGTCTTAAATATCATTGTTTTATAGAACTCTTGATATTTTTGAGTACATGTATTTTCAAAACTGTCTTGGCTAATCTTATCCCTTTATTCCAACATAAGAATTTAATAGTCAGTTTTTTAAGTTACATAATAAAGTTATATATTGGATATTGAGTGGAACTGAGTTGAAATTATGAAATAAGAAGGGAACAACTGACATCTTTATGATATTGAATCCTTCTCCTATCTATAAACATATTGCATCTCACCATTTATATAGATTCTTTTCATGTCTTTCAATTAAAAAGAAATCTTTCTATATAAAAATCTTGATATATTTTTTTACTTTTCTTCTAAGTAGCATTGTATTCAATCTTCTTACTAATAGAACCTGTTTTAAAATTATATTTTATTGTTTTTGTTGTTGTTGCTGATATAAAGGTACATATTTTGCCAATGTATTGTTTATTACTTCTAAATAATTTGTTTATAAATTTTTTCAAACTCTTTCTATAGTCAATAATACTATATATAAATATATATATATATATTACCTTTTCTAATTAAAAAATATTTTTTTCATTATTTAGTGAGTAAAGGAGGCAGAGACAGACTCCTACATGCACCCCTATCAGGATCCACCTGGCAAGCCCTCTAGGGGCCAATGCTGTGCCCATCTGGGAACCTTGCTTTGTTGCAACTGGAGCCGTTTTTTTGTTTTGTTTTGTTTTGTTTTAGTGCCTGAGGTGAAGGCCATGGAGCCATCCTCAGTGCCTGGGGCCAACTTGCTCTAATCAAGCAATGGCTGCAGGAGGAGAGGAGAAGAAAGAGGGAAAGATAGAGAGAGAAAGAGAGAGAGAGAGAGAGAGAGAGAGAAAGTGATAATGGAGGGGTGGAGAAGCAGGTGGGTGCTTCTCCTCTGTGCCCTGACCAGGAATAAAAAATCCGGGACAGGCACATACCAGGCCGATGCTCTACCACTGAGCCAACTGGCCAGGGATTACCTTTTCTATCTTACTATTTATTACTGTTTTTATTATCTTACTATTTATTACTATTTATTATCTTTAAGTGATTTATAACTTCACATGTGAAATTATATTTTTACTATATTTACTTGCATTTTTACATAATAGTAATGATTTACAGAATTTTAAACTTCATACAAATAGTACATATTCTACATATTCTTCTGTAAAATATTTGTACTTGTATACACTTTGACCTTCAGTGTTCTTGCTGTCCCATGACTTTGCCAACATTTGGCTTTCTTTTTATAAATCATTTAAGTAGATAAGAAACTATATCTCATAATGGTTTACATAAGTATTTTCCTGATTACTAGTGAGGGTGTTCACTTTTCCTTTCATGTGTTTATTGGCCATTTGTACATACTCTTTTGTTCTCACTTTTAATCTTTAAGTCATTGCAGATTCTCAGAAAGTAGCAGAAATAAAAAAGTATGAGGAAGTCCTATATACCCTTCACTTGGTTCCCCCAGTGGTAACATCTCACATAAGTATAGTGAAATATCAAAACCAGGAAATTGACATTGGTACAATTCACAGAGGTTATTTATATTTCACCAATTTCATATACACTCATGTGTGTGTATTGTTCTATGGAATGTCACTGAATGTATAAATTCATATAACCACCTGCACAATCAAGATACAACTTGGTCTGTTACTACCAGGCTTCCTCATCCTGGTCATTCTAGATATACCTTGCCTCCCCATTCCTAACTTATAGCAGTCACTAATCTGTTCTCTATCTCTATTATTATTATTACTATTGTTTGGTGTGCCTATTCAAATATTTTTGTCTACTACCTGCCTGTTTTTTCTTGATTTTTGGATGTTTTTCTATGTAGTGGTATATATAACAAGGACCTTTTTCTGCTCTATGGGCTGCATTTATAGTTTCTTATTGATGTAATCTGATTAATAAAGGGTTTTGATTTTAATATGATTATAGTTATCATGTTTTTTTGTGTGTGTGTGTTCAGTATTTTTGGACTCTTGATAAAAAAACATTTTCCTCCTCAAAGAACACAAAAATATTCTCCTATAAACCTTATTGTTTTATTATATGTAGATCTGAATTCACCTGGAATTGATTATTGGTGTGAAATTGAGGTCAAGTTATTATTTTCCACATGAATGTTCAATTGACCCAGAACCTTTCTGAAAAGACACTTTCCCCACAGGCTTGTGATTCTGTCTTTGTAATAAATCAAGTGACCATATGTGTTAATAGTCTTTCTGGGCTTTTGGTGTTTTATTGGTTAAGTTGTCTATCTTTGCTCTAGTTATATACCATTTAACTTACTGTTGGTTTACACCACGTCTTAATATCTGCTAGAGCAAATAGTTATAAATTGTTCTTCATGAGTGTCTTAGATTTTCTTAATATTTTGCATTTTATATGTATTTGAGAAGCATCTTTTTTTTAAATTAATTGAGAAGCAGGGAGGCAGTGAGACAGATTCCCTCATGTGCCCTGACCGGGACCCACCTGGCAAGCCCCCTATCAGGTGATGCTCTGCCTATTTGGGGCCGCTACTCTGTTGCTCAGCAGCTGAGCTATTTTAGCACCTGAGGCAATGTCATGGAGTCATCCTCAGTGCCAGGGGCCAACTTGCTCGAACTATTTGAGCCATGGCTGAGGGAGGGGAAGACAGAGAAGAGAGAGAGAGAGAAGGAAGAGGGCAGGAGAGAGAAGCAGATAGTTACTTCTCCTGTGTGCCTTGACCAGGAATCAAACCTGGGTTGACACTCTACTGCTGAGCCAACAGGCCAGGGCCAGAAGCATTTTCTAAAGTTGTAAAAAGACCTAAATTTTTTATTTTATTTTTTTGTATTTTTCTGAAGTGAGAAGTGGGGAGGCAGAGAGACAGACTCCTACATGTGCCTGACCGGAATCCACCTGGCAAGCTCATTAGGGGGTGGCTGCCCATCTGGGGCATTGCTCCATTGCAACTGGAGCCATTTTTTAGCACCTGTGGCGGAGGCCATGGAGCCATCCTCAGTATCCGAGCCAACTTTGCTCCAATGGAGCCTTGGCTGTGGGAGGGGAAGAGAGAGATAGAGAGGAAAAAGAGGGGGAAAGGGTAGAGAAGCAAATGAGTGCTTCTCCTGTGTTCCCTGACCGGGAATCAAACCCAGGACTTCCACACTCCAGGCCGACGCTCTACCACTGAGATAACCAGCCAGGGCCTAGATTTTGATTAGTAGTGCATTGAATTTATAAAATTTTTAGTCATGCATTGGCATTTCTACAGTATTGAATCTTTTAAAATATATTTTTATTTTTTTCAGAGAGAGAAAGAGACAGACAGACATCAATTTGTTGTTCTACCCATTTATACATTTATTGGATTCTGTGGTTGATTCTTGTATGTGCCCTGAGTGGGGATCAAACCCAAAACCTTGGTGTATCAGGACAATGATAACCAACCGAGCTATCTGGCAGAGTTACATTATTGAATCTTATACTTCATGAATATGGCTTAGTCTGCTATAAATTATATATTTATTTTGATGATGTATTATTGCTTTACCATAAATTTATTATAGTCTTCTATAAGATATATTTCAAGATATTTGGTATTTTTACTGGCACTGTTAATAGAAAACTTTTAAAGTTTCATTTTTTGAATATTTGTTTCTCCTCTAAAGAAATATAAAGGAATGTTATATTTGATTTTATATCTAAGAAATTTGCTAAACTCACTTATTAATTCTATAATTTATCTCTTGATTCTTTAATATGTTATATATATTATTATAAGATTTATAAATAATAAGTTTATTTTTTCCCAATGTTTATACTGCTAAGCTGCATCCCTTTCTTCCCCTTCTTTCCTTTTTCCCTCCCTCTTTCTCTCTCTCCCTGTTTCTCTCATATATTTTGTATCCTGCATTGCTAGGGTACCATATTAAGTATAAGTCATGTTAGCAGGTGTTCATGTTCTATTCCTGAGCATGTGGAAAGTCTAACTTTTAACCAAAAAGTATGATGTTGCATAGATATTTTGTGAATACACTTTATCAGATAAACCTGATTTTCCAAGAGATTTTTTTTTTGGTCATGAATCAATCAATCTTTAATTTGTCATATTATATATCTGTATCAATAAAGATGAACATGTTACATTTCTTTCTTATTTTGCTAATGTGGTGAATTACACTGATTTATTTCCAAATCTTAAACCAGTCTTTTATTCCTGGCATAATACCAACCTGGAGCTGAAGGGAGATGTATTTTATACATTGCTGGTTTCAGCTTGTTAATGCTCCTTTAGGATTTTTGCCTCTGTATCTGTTAGTGAAACTGACATATAGTTTTCTGGATTTCAGCAAGCCTCTTGTCTGCTTTACATCTCTTCTATCTTTTCCTATCCAGAGTGCTTCTCCTTCAATAATGATATCATCATCTATGTGCCCAAGCATCCTAAACAACAAACCCACACTCACATCTAATCAGTTACCAATTCTGCCAAGTTCCACCTTTTGAATACCATATCACTCAGTTTCGTTACTCTTTCTGTCCCATCAGCTCCTTTGGAGTTCAGGATACTGTTGTCTCTTTAACTGTTTTAGTGACCCCTTTAAGGGTTTTATGTTACAGGTTTGCTCCCTCTCATATATTTTCCACATTGCAGTTCAGTGAACTTTCAAAATAACAGATTCAGTTTAGGCTACATTCCTTCTTAACATTTTTCAGTGACTCCTCATTGAATTCCTTTGAGATTTCAAATTGGTTATGTTTTCTCTCGTATCCAAGCCTTTACCCATGCTGTTTGCTTTGCCAGTAGCCTTCCCATTTGTACACAACCTAAAGCTACCTAGGCAGCAGAGCTGAGAAGTTCATGGAGGAGCAAGGCTTGGCAGAAGGATGGCTAGACAAGAAGTAGTGTCTGGAGCAGTTCAGGAGCTGTTTTTCAAACAGTCTGTCTATTCTATCCTTTATTGTATACTTGGCCTGGCACGTGTTGTGGAACATGGAGGTTAGTTCTCACAGAGTTCATGCCAGGCCCAACCCCTGTGCTCACTTCTGGGTGGCATGGTTTATGGTTAATGTGCAAAAAAGAAACCTCCTCTGAAGAAAGTAACCAGGGTGATAAAGAATTGTAGAAGGTGTTACAGACAGTTAAGTTAACCTTGCAAAAGTGATACTGGGAAGAACCCTCAGGTCAAAGGGGAAATTAAAAATGTTTTGCGTATGCTGATGGCTACAGGAATATGAATAATTACAAATGTACATAAATATTCAGGAATGAAGACTTCATCTCTAAATTAGGAAGAAATATCTGAAGACTAGAACTGTCTCAATATGGGAAGAGCTGCCTCCCAAGGCACTCTGTTCCCTCCTGTTTAATGTGTTCAAGCTGTGGTTGATCAGTTATGCAAAGAGCATTTATATCATATTAGGGCAGTGAGTCCCAGGCTCGGGCTACATCCCGGACTGATTAAGTCCAGTGGGGATTGGACACAAGATAAGTTGGGTGGATCCCAGGAATCTATATAATTAATATTATTTTCAGATGATTCAGTTTTCTACTTGGGTTTGGAAACCACTGGATTACATGACGTGTTTGAGGAAAATGCCTTGCACATTCATTATTCAGCAAGGTACTTGACAAACTCATTTATGGTATCCTGTGGAGAGAATATATAATATGAATCAAAAGACCCTGGCTGGTGTCTCAGTAAATAGAGCATTGGCCTAGCGTATGAATGTCCTGGGTTCGATTCTTGGTCAGGGCATGCAGGAGAAGCAGCCATCTGCTTCTCTTCTCCTTTCTCTTCTACTTCTCTCCCTCTTCCCATGTCACAACTGGTGGCTTGATTGGTTTGAGTGCATCAGCCTCAGGTACTAAAAATAGCTCAGTATCTGATCATTGTCCCCAGACAGGGTTTCTAGGTGGATCCCAGTCAGGGTGCTTGTGGAAGTCTGCCTATCTCCCCTCCTCTCACCTAAAATAATAATAATAATATGAGTTGAGAGAAGTATGTCTAGAATGAAGAAAGGGTTTTGGATTCAAAGGCATCTGAATTCTAATTCTATCTTTGTTATTTGCTAAACTTAATAAAATTCAGTTCTCCTCTCAATATTTTTATCTTAAAATAGAATAATAATGCCCTGGCTGGAAAGTTTGGTTGGTTAGAGCTTTATCCTGAAGCACAGGGGTTGCCAGTTCAATTCCTGGTCAGGGCACATACAGGAACAGATGGATGTACCTGTCTCTCTCTCTCTCTCCATCTTCTTCTCTCTCTAAAATCAATAAATAAAAATTAAAATAGTAATAATAACCATTTTGTAGATTAATTTTGAAGTTTAAATGGAATTATTTATGAAAAGTTGTCACTCTAGCTTTGTATTCAGTTACATTGGACTCTTTTTAAGTTCTGTGGCTCTGTGAATGTTGTAATGAGTGAATGAAACTGTGGGGCACATACATGTATGATGAGTGTGTGTATATTCTCTGTTGATTTTTTTTGCTTCAATGTGCTCTTAATCCCTGGTTTTAATGTTCCCTTTTGGTTCTGGTATTATAATTTGTATTTTAAAGACAATAGAGGTGAAGACGAATGCTTTTTATTTGCTTTTACCTTTAAGTGAATAGAACTCATGCCTAAATTTTCTTCTAAATTGGACATTTCAGAAAAGACTTTTTTTTTTGTTAGTTGTACTATATACACAATGAGGGGGAATTAACTGTGTGCTTACTTTATTTTATCACAGGTTTACAGGAACCGTGTGATTATTTATTAAAATGGAAAACTGTGAAGAAAGAAGAAGATAGCAGTTGGAATTAAAATTCCTGGAGGAATATTTTGCTTTTGAGACATCAGCATTTAAAAACGATATGTTGATTTTGAAAGTCCTGGGAGTAAATTGTAAAACTCATTTTTTCTATTCACTCAATGGATTTTTTAATCATTCGTTGGAGTCAATGACGTTCGGAGATGGTGTGTGATGGGAAATGTGGCATGCTGGCCTTCTTTTAGTGATTGCATCTTGGATTAGTTTGCTGCTTTTTTGAATAGATTCCACTTTGAAGGGTTAGAAAGAACCTGATGTGATGGATTTATCTTCAGAGATGAACAGACATGGAAAGAATCCAGTGAGCCACAAGCTAGAAGATCAGAAGAAGGTAATACAAATCTATTTACTTGTACTTGGTCTTTTCTGTTTATGTTTAAAGAGAGTCTGGTAAATTGAAAATGAATGTGTTTTAGGAGATAAAATAACCCACTGTTTCATGGCAATAAATGCTGCCACAGGGCCAAGTGTTGCTATGGGTCTAGATTTCATTACTAGTTGGCGGTTTTATTTTTAACGTCTTCTGAATTCATTCATCCGTCCAGTAGGGTGGCAAAGGGCTCTAGGTTGTTCTCTTACTCTTGACTTCATTCTGCTGAGCTGCTGGGTTGATCTCATGGGAACAGTGTTCTCAGATCCAGGGGGAGGTGTGAGTCATGGGGCATCTCTGGAGTCGTGAAGCGAGTCAGCATTCTCCCAAAGGAGAACACCTGCCTCCCTGCCACAAGATGCCATAGCTGGCCTTTGAAATCTTCCAATTCCATGTCCTTGGGGAGCTTCAATGTAAGCCTTCTCATTTTTACAGCTTGCCTGGCAAGAGAGTCATGAGGAAACTGTGAGCTTTGGTCTGACTCTTAAAGTGTGATGTTGAAGGAACTAATGGAAAATATCAAGAAAAGATTGTGCTGATGTATTCTGGATGCTAAGGATTACACTGAAGCCTCCTTTTCCTACTTTTTAAGAAACTCTTAACCTGCTTAACTGCAGCAGTGTAGTGAGAACCATCTAGAGAGCACTTATCAGAAGGCTCAGTGATGGTGCCCAGAAAAGAAAACCCACTCATAATGAAATATATTACCTTTTGTGGTGCTTTCATTGACTCCATTAGTACGGGAGAGGTGTGTGGGGACCTGGCGGCTAAGGCACAAAGGCTGGGTATAGTGAAATAATAGAAAAGAGATTTCTTTTTGTTAGACCTGGGTCGAAGGGTCATGATTAAGGTTTGTTTTTACATCTGTGTTAGTAGTCATTCTGTACTCCCTGAAGACAAGTAGCTCTTTCACAGTTTTGGAGGTAAGAAATTTAGAAGAGACCATACAGAGTCAGTAGCATATTAATTTGTTTTGACATTATGACCAGTACCACTAGAATACAGGCTGCAATGATCCCTTTACACCAATTCAGGCAGAAGTGGATGGATTATTCATGTCCAGCTTGGTTCATTCATTGGGTTTTCTTGTTGTATAAGTAAATCTCAGAAAATACCTAATGCTATAAAATCCACAAAATCTGGAATCAACTTTCCCAATATGTGGATATAAATTGCTACACAAATAAGTGTGTTACCAAGAATACCCTCGGTGTTTCAAATGGTCAGCATCCTCTGTTCCCCCAACCCACCCTGCTGGTACTAACAGTGTTAATCCAAAAGAGAAGGCAAGCTAAATTTCCATCTAAAGCTTACTCTGTAGTTTCTTAACTACTAGGAAGCCATGTAATTGTTCTCTCTTACATTCTTAAAGTGTCCTTAATTCTGATGGTAATTTGGCTACTCTGTTGGGTGAAAGAAGAGGCAAATGGGTAATAGATAAGCAATGAATATTAGTTCTCATTTTTGATACAAGTTCTGCTTGTCTGGCGGAAAAGAAGAGTACCTCTGCTGGTGCTATTTTTTTCATTCCCTGAATAAGAGATATTTTCTGCAAATGCAGATATTTCTTGCAAGCTGAAGAAAGATGAATTGTAAAAGTCTTTCTGAAAATTCTGTGTATGGAATGTTAAACAATGGTCTAAGATGATGCTTGGTTTCCCAGGCCAATTCACAAAGGACTGTTCAGCTCATAAGAACAGTAATAGTGTTTAGACAGATTGTGGAGAGCCATGATTGTGTGGGAAAATTCAGAAGACCCACTTGAAGGTATTATAGGACAAGAGAATCTCACATCACTGTAGCCTCCACCTTCTAGTGGGTGGGGCGATGAGGGGAGAATGAACATTAACAATGAGCAGTAGCAAGATGGAAAATGGGGTTATAATGAATCCCTGGCCACCCAATTTGGTAGAGGCATTCATGCTAAATAAGCTTGGAACTCAGGTACTGATGGATCAATGGACCAATACTTAACGATGCAAATTTGTTAAGTGTCATCAGGCACATCTAATCTCAGTCACAGATTTGTGAATTTGTTTTATGGAGGAAAATGAAATATAGCATCATTAATCTTTCTAGACTAAGCTCCGGGCACAGCCCTATACCACACAATTGTCAGTCGAGGTCATAAGATTGTTCATGTAATTACTTGAACGGTCTGTAGTCTTTCATGATGAATTAACTTCACGGGCACAGGTCTGCACATCAGTGAAATAAAATACATTTATTCTAAATCACAACTTAATCCAGAGGTGAAGCATCTCTTTGGTATTGCTGAAAAAAATGTGGGTTTTTTTCACAATGTTTGATGTATGGCAGATATTCAAAAAGACACACCAGATTGGCTTCAATATA
Organism: Rhynchonycteris naso; assembly: GCA_037038555.1. Lineage (NCBI taxonomy): Eukaryota > Metazoa > Chordata > Mammalia > Chiroptera > Emballonuridae > Rhynchonycteris > Rhynchonycteris naso. Next base: position 103,896,342 of record CM072996.1, on the reverse strand, counting down.
GCCTCCTCTTTTGAACATCGCACAACTAACTCATTTCTTGTTCAGTCTACAACTGCCTAGATTTGTTCTTCATTTAAAGTATGTAGAATTGTACTTATACTTCACTTCTAGGCGGAAACTGTTAGGACACTGAATGTGTGAGTTTGTTGAGAATGTGTTCTACTGCAGTGAGTTGGTGAATGTCAGGGAAGAGGTCACTTATGGTGTGCTTACTGTATACCAGCTGCATACTTGCTCCTTTCTGATTAAGGAAGTATTTTCCTACAAATATAAAAGCTGCTTTTATCTCCTTAAGTGATTTGGTCCTGTAAAAAATAGTAAGTCCCTCAAAAATAGGTATACTAAAAAAAGATGCATATTATTATTTAGCTCTAAAGCATTTAAATGTATGTGGGACTTCTTGGGCTTGTTTTAATTAATGTTTCTTCATCTTACAAAATTAGATCAGATGGAAACCTTGAAAGTTAAAAGGTACCATATTTACAAGTCCAGTGCTATTCACTATGCATAAACCAGAGGTGTGGATGTTTCAGAAGCTGAGACTACTTCTAAGAATCTCAAATCCACTTGGATTTGTAGAGGGCTAGGTGGAACTCAATTGTACTTTTGATTCCTGTGATTTTTATCAGTAGAACTTGCTGTGACTTTTAGCCCTTGTGGACTATTTCTGTTCTCAGCATTCAGCTTCTCAACTTGTCATGGCATCTCAAATGTCCTGCATGCCCCTCGTGTGTATTAATTGTGAAAACTTGACCTTTTTCCCCTTGTTTGCTCATGATGCCAGTGAGATTGGTATATTGCTTTCCACTAATTTTATTGATTTGTGGGATTATCTCTGCAAAAAAAAAGAAAAAAAAAACCAGAACAGTGAAAGCTCAATAGGAACAACTGTCACTACTATATAATGAATTGTGACCTTGAACTGAAAAGCAGAGCTCAGTGGATTTTATTGTCAGTCTAATTGCATGCAGTCTGCAGTTCAGACAGCTTTGGGACACTGCTTTATTGCTCCACAAATATTTTGTGTACCAAACTAAAGCATTTCTCATAGGCAATAATTTATTAGGTACTACTAAGAGGGCAGCAGGATACACATTTTTAAACTATGGCAATAATAATGCAATAAATATTTGGTGACCTGTTGCAATTATTGTCTGTTCTCTAACCAGAAAGGGATGAACAAACAGTATTGTGGCATATATGCAGAGATGGACTTTTATGAAAACGTCTATGATTGATGCCATTTATATTTTTCACTTCCTAAACTCACGGCTTTTACAATGTTAGTCAGCATGATATTCACATTGCCATGCAACAGCTCAGATGAATTCCCATATACCGTGTCTGTCTTTCTAAGAGATGGCAATTATTTCAGAAATGACACCTTCTGGGTATTGTGAAAGGAGAGTGAAATGTGAAAAATCATGTAAAATGAGAGAAATGATTGCATTAATAGAAAAGAGGATGCTGATATGGAGAAAACCCATTATTTTAAGGACAGCCCTGTATTATGGTAGACTTAAAGTCAAGTTTAAACAGAAGGTTGGATAAAGCATCATCTGTATGTGACAATGAGTTCTTCATCAATCTGTGTCAACACAGACTAGTTTTGTTCTTTTATTTTTTATTTGACATCAGGTGAAAGTGTGGTTTGTGTATATGCTCGCATCCACCGTCATTAGGCTACTTTAATAACATTTTTTACTGAGTAAAAATAATTGATCTATTTAAAGGTACATGATTTTTATTTTACTATTTTTTAAATGTGCTGATTTTTTAAAATTTGGGCTACATTTCTTTTGCATTTCCTTGCAGTGCTGGTAAAATAGTATCATATAAGAGTCCAGAAGTGTATTGTGAGAATTATCACAGGTGTTAAGGACTACTTGAAATTGTTTATACTGGAAACTGATTAAAGATATGTCTTCTTAAGAGAAAATATGAAGATAAGTCATGAAAAAAGAGAAAGCTTAGGGTAGATTTAGCCCTTTGATTCTTTGATCTTCTCGAAAGATGGGCTCATTAAATGGTGCTTTATTTTTGTAAATCTGCCTGACTTCTCTTCCAGTTTGTGTGTATGAGATACATTAAAAGGACCGTGAGGGAGGATGAGGTTTCAGAAGCAAAACCACATCATTTATTAATCATCAGATCCTGAAGCAAGACTGCTAATATGAATGCATTGTCTGGGGTTTCAACAGAATTGGTTGATCAGCCAGTACTGATTTTCCAAACTTTTAATGTCTGAAACACATTGAGCAACTATTCTGCAATCTTATTATACAAATCTAGAACACATGTCCAAACACAAATATCATTATCAAGTTCACAAAGAAACTAGTACTGGAATTGTGATATTCTGTGTTGCTAATTCTGACTGCCCCTGATTTCTCCCCCTGTCCTGTTGTTTTTTGTAAAAGGGTGCTGTCAACAGCCATTTCCCAATCACTTTACCTGGAGTTTTCTAAGGATAAATTAGATCAGGTGAGCTTGTTTTCTGCACAGAAGTGATTCTAGAAAATTCTCTCTGAGAACTGAATTTGGATAGGTAGCTCTTAAAACACACTTCTGCAAATTTCTATGGCCATTTGCCATTTTGCTCCTGGAAGAAAATGTTTTATTTCTTTTTAATTTTATTTATTTATTTTTGGAGATAGAGGAGGGAGACAGAGAGAAAGGGGAGGAGCAGTAAGCATCAACTCCCATATGTGCCTTGACCAGGCAGACATCAGGCAAGCAAGCCCGGGGTTTTGAACTGGCGACCTCAGCATTCCAGGTCGATGCTTTGTCCACTGCGCCGCCACAGGTCAGGCAGAAAATGTTTTCAATACAAACAGACCTAAGATAGCAGAAAGAACTGAGGATAGATAAAAGTGAATATGCACACGATGCTTCTTGTTTCTACTATTTTGTTCTAAACTAGACCATCTTCTTTTTCCTGATTGGTGGATTTAAGATGTCAACAGATATAGCGATCACATAATCTTCACATAGATGAATAGACAGGCCCGAGATACAGGATACTTCAGTTATGTGATATGTGTTTTGAACATCTGAAGGCAGGATATGTGAATTGTTACTAATGTTATTATAATTAATTGTGATGTCAGTGACAATAATGATTACTAACATTCAAGGTTTAGTAAGTGTTAAATCCTGTTTATTCTTTACTGCCTTCCTCTGTCTTGATATTAACGTGTTCTAGCTTTTAACGTTTCATAAAGGAATGAATGAGAGTAATTTATTTATTCTAAAATACATTGAAAAATGTGCCCATACACAATACAGAAAACTTGTAATACACTAATGCTCTGATTTGCACTCATCTTTCTATGCATACATCATTAGATTTTTATATAGTATTTATATCTAGTGTACATGTATGTATATATATATTTAAAAGCAAATATAATCTTTTGTGTCCTGTTTTGAATAGCAATCATATCCTTTTCAGTTTTTCTTTAAGACTGTTTCTAAAGGGGCTAGGACTTTTCTCAATTTGACTATATGAATATATACATTTCAACATAGCTCAATCATTTCAAAATAGTGGTTTAATTATGTCCTATTGCCTCTCTTGAGTATCGCCAGGTGGACTGTGATTCCACAAAGCTTACCCCGAGGCAGCCAAGTGGGTGAGAACCTGTAAATGCATGCAAAGGTACTGTTAAAGAGTGTCACAATCAGGAAAACAGACTTTTGCTCATTTCCAAGGCCAAAATTAGAGACTGGTCACAAAAACCAGAATATAAGTTGGCACTAGAATGGAGTGGGGCGCAGGGACAAGATGCGTAAGCAGAGAGAGTCCAGACGTGTTGGGAATGGGCTGACGTGCTGGGTGTGTTTCTATGGACAGCAGGCTACCTGCTGGAGAGCAGAGCCATCTGACTTAATAGCATGGGGACAGGGTAGACAGAATATTTTGTGTCTTCCTTACATGGGGACTGATCAGATGTCTCCAAGACTGATGATATGACATGAAACAAATCAGACTTAATGGTACTTTACGAAAACAGTGAAGGTAAGAAACTTGTTGATTTTATGTGCCAATTTAGAAAATTTGAATGAGCAATAAGTAGAAAACCATTGATGTCTGATCCTCCGAGTGTGGTGTTGTGAGTGACAGCAGCATCATTCTTACCTGTGAGCATAAATGTAATACAGTCTTTGGCCCCACACTAAACCTACTGGATTAGGATGTGCATTTTAACAGGGTCCCCTGGGGATCGTAAGGCACCACAGTCTTCCAGGAGTCCTGCCCTAGGGACTGAGAGCTCCTCAGTGGGAGTAAACTTAGTTGCCCACTATTGTAATAAAATGTCCTTTCTATCTTCATGTTTCTGTCTCCCTTCCTGACTTCTCTCTGCCTTATATCCTGAAATCATCAACCAAATAAACTTGCATTTGAATCATTGTTTCAGGGGCTGCTCTGGGGAAACATAAACTAAGATACTGTATCTATAATTCTGGAATCCACACAGTGTATTTGTTTCAATCAGTTAGTGTTAGACTCTATGTTAACACAGCTCTTTGGAATTAAAATTTTCAAGAATTCTCCTGTCTTTTTCATTCATTTCTCTTTTATTCCTGGATATCCTAAATATATATCCAGACAGATGACAGTACCAACACTTATACAGTATCGCTGACTCTGACTTACACTCAATGGACAGGTGACTCGCTTATGGGACAGCTGCTGCCACCACCCATTCTCACCCCATTGTTGGTGGCCTCTGCAGCTGAAATTGTCCCACACAGTTGGTAAGGAGCTGCTAGCACCACCTCTTTCTACCTCTTGCCTTCGCTGCATTCACTAAAGAATGAAAAAAAAAACCCATGATGACACAGGCATCAGTATTTGAAATTTGGGGTGGGTTTGTATGTGGAATCCTTCTATTCATTCCTCTTTTCCTCTAGGGCTCCCTGCTGAGGAGCTATATACGTATATACACACAACAGTGGCCACATGGGAACAAAGGGCTAGCATTATAAAAAGAGTATGTATGCAAATGTTCATAGACTCTCCTAAAAATAGATCATCTCTGAGAAACTGTGGTGCCTTGGGTCCAGACGCCAAATACAGGTTTTCTTGATCCTTGAAGTAGAATCACTACTCTACCTAACAGACCTGAAAATGCTAATCAAGTTAGCTGTGTGGGTGAAGATGGACAGAGAAAGCCCGCCCAAAGAGGAGGACCCTGTTAGGAGGTTGTCACAAATGGGCAATATAATGGAAGAAGAAAATGATGATGCCCATGACCCTACCTTTGCTAGAAACTCTGCCCAGTAATAAAGCATGGCCTACCATTTCACGCATTATCAGACCAATCAGGCTACTAATGTCTTTGAAACTATTGAATAAAAAGTAACGTAGTAAATAACTAATAACAGAGAATCAAGAATAAAACTGCCCGAGTTTGGTTCTTGGCTCTGGCACTGTGTCAAGTTACTCAGCTTGTCTTCTACTTTTCTCATTTGTGTTATTTCATAAAATGGGAGTATTGCAACCAATTGTGTATAAAGCATTTGAAACAAGGCCTTGTGCCTAGAAAACATGCAATGACTGATAGCTGTTGGGGGTACACTGAGGATGTGACGTCTCCTCTGTGGGCAGAAGCCAGAATGTGAGTGAGAGGGCATAAGCCTTCCTCTCCTCTCATCACCTCCAGAGAGGCCTCAAAAGTGCTGGTGCTGAATGACTTCCAGGTTATACATGGCACATTTTAATTAGAAGTTTGTTTTCTAAATCATAAATGTTAGTAGGAATTATGTTTCTATTTTCAAGAGGAGAAAAAGAACATTGAACGTGGAGAAAATTCTAAATGCATTTAACCAAAGCATGCCTTTTCTCTGTTATTTTTAAAGTGAGATTGAGAATGTAAAAATTGTATATAGCAAAGATGTGTGATAGAACATACATGGTGAAATGGTCATTGTACAGTCTAGGGGCATGTATGTGTATTGACTGTGAAATTCTTTTCAACATTTCTGTATGTTTGAAAATATGTATAAAACAACATGGGTGGATTTGTTAAAAAGATGTGATGCTTACTTTTCATGTATTTACAGTCTAGCAACATATCTGTAGGTTTTCTGTCTTACCTCCCTGAGCTTGATCCTGCTTCTTCAATGCAACCTGGGGATCAAGAGAATTTAAGGATTTTCGAGGAATTGAGGGAAACTGACTCAGGATTGCTAATGCTCGTCTTTTGCTTCACAAAGGAGTTTTTTCACTGGCCTGGGATCCTAAGCAGCCTTTCTTACATGATGCGCATGGGAAGTACACACACAACTTTTAATAACTATCTTAAGAATAAATTTTAGCACTCCTTTCCATATGTATTCATTTTTCCTTGACTTAAAAATAAATGTATATTCAGTCATTTGCATGTTTTATTGAAGAACGTGCTGATTGTGCTCCAATTTGAATGTGGATATGTCATTTCCAAGTGTTGATGCAATAAAAATAAATATCATTTTGTCATTTTTGGAATAATTATTTATAATCAACTTTTTCAAATTTTGTAGGATAAACTATCCTCTGTAAATGTTTCATGACACGTTACACTGGATTGTGTAAAAAGTTATTTAAATGTGCAGTGTTATATTGCCTGGTTAGAAGCAATTTTTGGTGAGTGTTTCTGCATAATGATAAAGTAGTACCTTAGTGACCAAAGGATGTATTTCTCAGCTAGAAATGTTCTACAGTATATTCCAAAGGCTTTACTTAATGCTGTTGTCTTCCAGTTAACTAACCAAGTTTCCATAAGTCATTGTGTCAGAGATAGAGATGACGGTTAGTAGATTCAGGTTAGTAATGCTGATCTTAATGTACATAGTATACATTGTACTCTGGCATAATATTTTGTTTGAAGATAGAAATTATATATTTAAGAATTGAACAAAGATTTAAATGACATGGTTTTCGCTGACTTCAATGTGTATTTGGGTATTTATGGAATGCCTACAATTGCTCTATGGTGGGTAACAGCAATATATTTTACTGTATTATTTATATTATTGATGAGTTTATCCATTGATCACCATCACCTCCCTCTTGCATAACAAAGTGGGTTAGGCTCTTAACACCTATGCAAATAGCAACCTGTGGTTTACAGAGCCCTTCTGCTTGCATTTCTGTCCACCCTTACAACCTTGTGCCGCTGTCAATTAGATATTCTTTACATCCAGTATAATTCCAGTCTTGGTCATGGTTAGAGAACTCACGAGAGGCATGTTTTTAGTGGTCTGTGGTTTTATATTCTATTTTTATCTACCTGTGTTTAGCATGTTTTCTATGTGCATGGAAATTACATAACAAATTATTTCTTTCTTAAAAACATCTAATTTATTATTGATTTGCTAAAAAGGCTGTTTGAAGGATATAATTCTATAAAAGCCTTTCTATTAAAATTTTCTGTTACGTGAGTCTGAGTATCATATGCTTCTGAGGAGCATATATTTTTCAAGAGCTACTCCAAAAATTATTTTGAAAAGGTATGAGAAATGAGAGTCCAGATTTGGGAAACTGCTGTTTGTTTGTTGTTGTTTTGTTGGCATTTGACCTGGTTGTTACATTCAGGAACTTAGATTCAAGGTTCTCCATCTATCTTATTTAAGGTAACTGATTTCATTAAATTATATTAGGTAGCTTCATTTTGATGTCAGGGAAATCTGTTGTAAGGAACACAGGTCACATTTAACTTTGAGAGGCTACACAGAAAAAAACCGTCAATCCACGCAGGTAGGGGCACACTCCATCTCAGCTTCTCAGTTTTGCCAGCTTGTCAGCCTCTAGATAAGGCATACATTTGGCAACCTGATCTCCTACTTGTGCCAGTGACACATGTGAGTGCATGAGGATATGTGAGCCGCCGCGCTCCCCTGTGGTGAGGCAGGATGTCCTCTTGGACCACTTTCACATTCAGACTTCCCTTGCCAGAATGGATGCGAATTAGACACGGTCCCGTTCCACAGGTGAGATTGCTGGCCGTGTCAGGGCATATCCACAGCACATCTAAGGGGATGTTAAAAATAAACAAAATGGATCTGTGTGTATCTTTGGGCCTAATTTGCAGTACATTTGATTTTTCTGTTGCAAAGTCAGGAAGAAAGTAATGTTCTATATGACCAGCCCTTTTGATGTTCTGCTGTGATAAATATTTTTAAAGGATGCCACACTTAAAAGCATCACATTTTTCTAATGTTCATGTTTGCCCACATGCTAGGAGCTATCAGGTACTGATCAAAATGTGCATATGCAGCTCTGCGGCAGGGCTGTCTCATCTTAAGAGTGTGGACTGAAGCCACGCAAATTCTCCTACCTGCTTTCCACATTGTGCTGCTGGTAACTAATATTATACTTTATATTTTTTATTTAAATTAGAGGTCTTCTTTTGAAATTCTTACTGGCTTCTTGAGAAAGCAACACTGTGTAGCAGTTTTACCTCATGCTGTCTCAGTAAGAAGGACCTCTATCTTTTAATAGTTACTTGTATCTGCCAATTGTAATATTGGCAAATAATGAATCAACAACACCTTGCATATATATATATATCAGTGGTTCTTAACCTGGGTTCTATTGAACCCTAGGGGTTCGATGATTCAGTCTCTGGGGTTCGGAGAAGCCTCTGCCTTGGAGGCCAGAATAAAGTAATACCGTAATTTGTTGTGAGTTCATGCACTTTGTTGGTTTTGTTCTTTGAGCAAGGTGATGTTCATGCACAGCTCATTTTGTGCACCAGTAAAAACACATATACCTATGTCTTGAATTTGTAAAAAAATCATATTTTATTTATCACTAAAGAAGGGTTCGGTGAATGCGCATATGAAACTGGTATGTTCGGTACCTCAAAAAAGGTTAAGAACCACTGATATATATATATATATATATATATATATATATATATATATATATATATATATATATATATATATATTTATATATATATATATATATTTATATATATATATATATATATTTATATATATATATTTATATATATATATATATAAAATTTTCTAATTAACACTGGAAAAAGGTTTAGGGTTTAAATTTAAAAACCATGTGAGCTTTATAACTAATGTCTTTTTATCTATTTTTTATGTAAAATATTTTTATTTAATTATAAACTGATGCAGTGATAGCCGCCACATTGCTTTGTGGGGAAGTGTAAAATAACATTAAATAAAAAATATAAATATGTCATAACACTTCGTAGCACTGGACATTTTACAAATGCCTTTCATATCCTTTATCAGTAGTTTCCTCCTTATCTATAAGGGATGTTCCAGGGCCCCCAGTGGATGCCTTAAACCATGGATAATAATGAACCCTGTATGTACTATGTTTTATCTTATACCTACATAACCATGACAAAGTTTACTTTATAAATGAGGCTCAGTAAGAAATTAGCAACAATAACCATGGGATGATTTACATCCTGGGCAAGACAGGAGCAGGGTGCTACAAGATTTCTTTATGCTACTCAGAATGGCACCCAATTTAAAACTTATAAATGGTTTTTGGAATTTTCAATTGAGTATTTTCAGACCACAGTTGACCATGGGTAGCTGAAACAGGAAAAGTGAAACCACAGATAAAGGGGGGACTAGCACTATACTTAATTAGCGGTCTAGATAAATATATGATACCAAGAGTATTCATCATTATAACAATTATTTTTATATGCACTGTGTATCCAGTTTATCACTCACCTTCCTAGGAACCCTCCCATGACTATTCAGTGCATCTATAGTACAATCAGAAATCCTTAGCAGACCTGTGGGGTCCTGTGTTATCTAATTCTGATTCCCCCTCTACCCTTGTCACCTGCTTCTCTTCCTCTTTCTCATTCTGTTTCAGCCATATTGGAGATCCATCTGTGAATTCTTTGAACAAATCAAGGGCTTTCTCACATTAGGTCCTTTGCCCTCAGTGTTTTTTTTTTTTTTTCTTTTTCTTCTCCTTGAGAACTCATTGCTCTGCCTTTTGTATGGATGGTTTCTCATCATTTGGGTATTTTGTATTAATGTAATTTCCTTCAGAAAGTACCCACCTGCTCCATCATTACATTCCGTTGTAGCAACCTGTTGATTTCCTTCTCTCTCTTTTTTTTTAACTTTTTTTAAAATTTCTTTTTAGTTATTCATTTTAGAGAGGAGACACAGAATGAGAGAGAGAGAGAGAGAGAGAGAGAGAGAGAGAGAGAGAGAAAGAGGGAGAAAGGGGGGAGGAGCTGGAAGCATCAACTCCCATATGTGCCTTGACCAGACCAATGCAGGGTTTTGAACTGGCGACCTCAGTGTTCCCAGGTCGATGCTTTATCCACTGCGCCACCACAGGTCAGGTCCGATTTCCTTCTTAATAATCATTTCATTTTGACCTCCTAGCTAGATATTTGCTTGCTGATTTGTCATCTGCATCTACTATGTCAGGGATGCTACCTGTCTTGGTCATCACTGAGTTGGAAACCTTGCATGTGATATAGACTCAAGAACTGTTAATATGGAACAAAGAAGCAAAATCTATGCAAGTCCATTAACAACCATTTATGCAACAAAGGTTTAACGAGCACTTACCAAATTAGGCTCTTATTTTTGATAAAAAGCTAAGGATAAAAGATGAAAGAGATAAACACCCATCTTTCCCCAAAGAAGCTTTCAGGCTAGAATATCATTAAGAAAATAGAAAACCTGTAAATCAAGACAAGGGCTTTTTGGCTAGAGTAAATGCTCATGAGTAGTCTCTGTCTACATATACCCTCGGAGTTTTCTTTCCCCTGTGAAGGTAGAGCAGAGTTGTCAAAGTAAGACTACCCATGCAGCCTCCTATACTGTCCAACTCTACAAAGTAAGAGGAATAGCAAGTTTAAAATTTTTGCCATTTTCATTGCAAATTAGCTTTAGTATTTTATGAATTCACACATGATATTTTATAGGCAGAAATGATGTCATCTCTAGTATTTAAAATTATTGAATACTGACTGATACAGATATTTATGTGATATTTGAACTCTGTCTATAAGGCTGCATTGAAAATTCAAGTTAAAGTTATTTCACACTTAAGACTGATTGTTTTCCTCCACAAATGTTGGGTAAAAAGGTGGCAAATTTTATTTAGTTTTGAAATACTGTAATTATGAGTGCTCCCACCAACATTTTAGCATAGACTCTTCCTGAGTGGTACTCAAGTATTCAACTTCTGGAGCGGTATCCAGGCACTCTGGTATTCACTTGAAGTAGAGAAAGGTGGTCGATCTCACTCACACATCCAAATGGCAATAAGCCACCATGTCTTTTGTTTTCAGATGGTGCTGACAGGTGTTTCTTCATAGCCTGAGTGGTGATGCCCATCTATTGCTGGTCCAAAATGTTCTCTGAGAGAATATGATCTGCTTCCTAGGGATGAGCTGGGTTGCACTTCTGCTACAATAGCTTCAGTGTGCAATGACCCTTCTTTCTGGGTCACATACCCACCTTCCAGGTCCCAGCTGGCACCAGGACACTGTGTCAGACCTGTTTCCAGGGTCTCTCTTCTTCAAGCATTTATACTTAAACATCATTCATTTATTTTTTTCTACCATCAAATGCAGTGGGCTTGATTATACTCCCTGTACCTGGGTAGTGGGCTTTAGTACAACTTGGATTCTACACAGAGTCATTTTCAATGACTGCAAGATACTTTTAAGCAACTCTCTTATTAGGAAAAATCAAAAGACAAAAATGAAAACAAATTTAAATTAGTCTTGGATGAGCCGTACTACCACATGAAGTACATGATGTCAATAAGTTTGTTGACTTTCTTGCTTCTAAAATATTGTGCAGGTCCATTCTCAAAACTTGTTGTCATGTCATCATTTATACTGACCCGCAGCTCCTTATACGTGAATACTATTCTGCCAAGTCTTACAATATTAATTGGCCAAAAGCACAGATTCTTTTTTGAAAGAAAAATTATTATTGGAGCGTAGGGGAGCATTTTTCCTGATAAAAAATGTAATCAACCTCTTATATTCTTGTTTTATATAGCTAGATTCTTTCCGTTATTCAGAAAGGCTAGGGGTCCATTAGCTCACACTGTTGTTTTATTTATTTTTTTCTCAAAGATAATGGGCTTTTCATACTCTTGTTTACAAACATAATTAAAAATAGGCTTTTGCAGAGAGGAACTTAATTCTAATGGAATGTTGATTAACTGAAGTGTTACTTTATTTTTTCTAAAAGTCTTAAAGAGCACCTGGTAGAAATTTAGGATTATTTTTAAGGGAATAAAAAGCAACTATTGCAAAATAGCAACCAGAGCTTAAAAATAAAAAGATTTGAATGCTTTATTTGTGATTACTTATACACTATCCACTAGCCATTGTAGCTATACAGTTTAAATTAATTCAAATTAAACAGCCATATTGCAAGTGCTCAATCATCACACACATCTGGTGACTATCATATTGGACGGTATACATGTACAACCTTTCCATCATTGCCGAAAGTTTTATTGGATATCATTTCTGAAATGATATTCTCAATAGAATACAATGTGGAATGGGAAGTTAAGGGAGTCGGAGTCAGAGTTCTGCCAATAAGAGTCAGAAGAATAAGAGCAGTCATGGAAAGAATTTTTTGTTCTTTTTAGTGAACAAAGTTGGAATGGGAGGCTATCATTGTTTTGTGAAAAAGAGGACAATAATCTTTTCTCCTGCCATAAATGTAGAAGATTCAAGTGCTTTGAAGGATCTTAAAAGTCGATTAGACCAATTATTAAATTAATATCTGAACTGTTTATATCCCCTATATATGCTTACACAGAATAACCCAAAGCTCCAATCTTAAGAAGCAATATACATTGATCAATGCGTGTGATTATCAGTTTTGCATTATGGAGAAATGAATTATCATAAATTATTTATTCATAATAAATTATTTGTTAATTGATTTTCACTACTGAGCCAACATCAAGACTTACCAAAATGCTTTCCATGTTAGTAAGATCTTAGAACAATTACCAAATGTTGTTTCAGATCTTAGAACACAGTAAGATTGGCCAAAAATATTAGTACCAGGGCAAAGGTATTGAGGTAAAAAATAATCATAAAATAAAAAATACATGCATGATATTTTTCATCATTTTAGCAAGTAATTTAAAATCATAATTGTAGCCTGACCTGTGGTGGCGCAGTGGATAAAGTGTCGACCTGGGAACACTGAGGTCGCTAGTTCAAAACCCTGCACTGGTCTGGTCAAGGCACATATGGGAGTTGATGCTTCCAGCTCCTCCCCCTTTCTCTCTCTCTCCCTCTCTCTCTTTCTCTCTCTCTCTCTCACACACACACACTCTGTATCTTCTATCTAAAAATGAATAAAATAAAAATAAAAATAAATTAAAATCATAATTGTATTGCCCTGGCCAGATGGCTCAGTTGGTTAGAGCATCGTCCCAAAGTGCAGAGGTTGCTGGTTTGATCCCTGGTCAGCGCAAATAATAGGAACAGATCAATGTTTCTCTCTCTCTCTCTCTCTCTCTCTCTCTCTCTTCCTTCTCTCTTCCTCCCTTTGTCTCTTGCTAAAATCAATCAATAAAAAATTTTTTAAAAAGGAATAACTTACATAATTGTGTCCATTTATATTGTAGTTCCACTCTAATGTCATAGATGTTTATTGTCTTCTTACTAAATGATAAGATAGGTAAAGTTGTGTTTCCTAAGCTCTTGGACAACAATTTTACTAAACCTGGAACAAGTAAAATGTTACCCAGTCAGCAAAGGTATCTTAGCTAATTTGTGTCATTCTAAAATATATGTTATAAAAGACCATCTTAAGGGAATTTGTTTCAGACCACATTAGGTACTAAATGTAAAACTGAACGGGCTCCAGAAAAGCTTGGTGAAACTATTAAATTTTATTTATTTTTATTATTATTTTTTGTGTGTGACAGAGACAGATAGAGACAGAGAGAGGAACAGATAATGACATACAGACAGGAAGGAAGAGAGATGAGAAGCTTCAATTCTTCATTGAGGTACCTGAGTTGTTCATTGATTGCTTTCTCATATGTGCTTTGACTGGAGGGTTGTAGCACACCGAGTGAGCCCTTGCTCAAGCCAGTGACCTTGGGCTCAAGCTGGTGAGCCTTGTTCAAACCAGATAAGCCCACAGTCAAGCTGGTGACCTTGGGGTTTCGAACCTGGGTCCTCTATGTCCCAGTCTGACACTCTATCCACTGCGCCACCACCTGGTCAGGCCTATTATATTTATTATAAATGAAAGAAGTAGCATGAGTTTAAATAATACTGTAGTATAAATAAGATACATGAATACTTAATTTACTAGGAATGTTAAGTCTTACACTGAAGTATGTATTCAGTGTAAAAGTTACTTAATTTTAAAGCCAAAAGAACTTTAGAGATTATAGAGTTCACTATGCAGGAGGTCAATCTGAGGCCCAGAGTCTGTGTTCCTTTCTCAAGGTCACACTGGTGAATAATGTCAGAGCTTTGACCAAAGACACATAATACTAGTTAATAATATGTACTTTCGATTCCAACAAATAGATTAAAAAAATCAGGCTGTCCATTATAATGTTTAAAAGCATATAATTTCCACATGGTTTTTAATATAAATGTATATACACCAGTTGTTCCCAAATTTAACACTCTCAAAGAAACTTGTCTTGATTAGATGAGCATGTTTATGTTATGTGTGACCAGGGACACCCAGTAGAACACTCGAATTGCACTTCATTTGGTAGCACCTTGGTGATTTCAGACATGAGTGTCACACCCCATCTTCTGTTATAGTTCTTCATGGATACCTTTGCTTGAAATCACAAGGGATCAGGCACTTTAAGGCCCAGGTTTTAAGCATCTCTGTATCCCCAGTGCCTAGCAATAGGTCTAGTACATATACCTACCCTGTTTGTTGAATAAATGAATGATCATAATTGCCTATCCAATAAAGATCTTATTTTGGTAAGCACTTAAAAATAAAGTAATTCACATGGAAAGTATAGGTTTGAATCATAAAAACATCTTTTTCTTTCTCTTTTGGAAAAAACTTATAATTTTAACACAGTATTTCTATTAGTTTAATAAGAAAAACAGAATTAGGTAACTTTGAGTTTCTTTTTTAAACTGTACATCCCTTTTGAAATGGAGTTTTAGCTGATCCTCTGGATACTGCGCAGTAGATGAGGGCAATGGGTTGCAGGTTAGGCTTGGATACAACAACGTAAAACCCGGGAAGGAGTGAAGAGATTTTCCAGATGGGGATACACCAGAGCTATGTGCAGAGACAGTCCAGCATCTTGGAATGTGAGCTTTCCAGGAGGTATGGGTGGATTAACTGAGGCTGGAGATAAAAGATCTAAATGCCAAGACAAATGTTGCTTGAGGAAGAAAACAGTTTGTAACTTTTTCCCTCCAGAAAGATTTCAGTAGCATGAAATAGTAGGAAAACCATGGGCCTTGGAAGGAGACAGACGGAAAGAAAATTCAAATTGTGTCACTCCAGCTTAATAGCTCTGTGAATTTGGTTCATTGATTTAACCACAGGGAGTCTCAACTTTCCTAATCTGTAAAATGGGTTTGTAACATTAGTTCCTCTTTCTAGAACATGGTTTGCTCAGATGCTACTAGTCAGCAAGACTTCTCTGACATAAGGAAAATGTGGGTGCTCTTTTTTTATTATTATTTTATTTATTCATATTTAGAGAGGAAAGAGAGAGAGAGAAGGGGGGAGGAGCAGGAAGCATCAACTCCCATATGTGCCTTGATTGGGCAAACCCAAGGTTTCAAACCAGCAACCTCAGCATTCCAGTTTGACACTTTATCCGTTGTGTCACCACAGGTCAGGCAAAATGTGGGTGCTCTTTTTAAATCACTTTTTTGTCCAATTATCTGTATTTTGTAAATGACAGAAGCAACAGTAGGAGTTCCAACAAATGTATTATACATCATTCATTCTTGGTAGAAAGGAATCTGCAAAAGTATGCTTTCTTATAAGAAAATATAGAAGTAATATTTGTCAAGTTTGGATCAACAGTATATGTGTACATTTATGCACTGTAGCTATTCAGATGTGAACACACTGTATCTGAAAATGACAGCTAAACTATGATCTTAGAAATATTTACAGGGATGAGCTAAAGTATGTGTACAGATGTGAGTACACAAAACAGAATTTATTCTTTTATTTTTATTTATTGTATTATTTTACACACAGACAACTGTAAACTTACTTTTGCCAACTTCTGTATAACAAAATACAGTCTACTGATTTAAGATATGAAAGCATTAACTTATATTTATTTGGGTTATTGTTCAAAAGAAAACTAAAATTGTACTGTTCTAATTGAAAAATAAAAGATGATTTAGAAAAGAAAAAAAAATCCTTTCCCATTGTTCTTATGGAGGAAACGTCTTCCTTTTTCTGGACTCTTGTGATGTTTAGTTGTGTGGCACGCAGGGCAGTGGGTAAAGAACCGCCACTACTACAGTCCTGTGATCATGGAAAGGATAATGGTCCACAGGCTACTGAGAAGGGCCACCAAACCCTCGTCCCTGACGTAGATGGCAGTTTACTCTGGAGAATACAGTTTTCACTTATAGTTAGCTGGTTTAAACTTGACCATCAAACATATAGAGCCGCTTCCTGAAGCCTCACTTTAAAACAATTTGTTTTTTCCACTGAAGCAACTTAGTTGTCCACCAAGGACATCGTACAAAGAGCAGGGGTTGAGAACATTGGCTCTGGAGTCAGACAGGCTGGGTTTGAACATCACTTCAGCTCTAAACTGCATCACCTTGATCAAATTACTTAATCTCTTTTTTTCTTCAGTTTTTCTAATCTGGAATATAGTGGCAGAAGAGTCTTTCATCATAGGGTTGTTGAGAACATGAAGGGCAATAACTCACGTAAAGCTTGGAACAGAGTAAGCATCTAGGACAGACTAGATGTATTGGCTAATATAATTTCTGAGTGATACAAGACTAAAACAATCTTCAAGCATCACGGAAAAGAAAACGTTGTCTAGGTATAGGGTATATATTCTGTAGGATAAATAACAGAGAATTCCCAGGAGAGACTGTGTACCCTGATCTATATTTGGCACTTTTGGGTGGGTGATGGCAGGACACAGACAGCTGAAGGACAGGGGTGTTGAGGTTACATCAGTGAGGGGTTAAGTTTATAAGTCTGCCATTTTCTCGGGCCCTTCATGATTAAGATGGGAAGACTCAACAGCAAATTCCCGTGCAGGAGGAAGAATGTTAGGACCCCATCCTTGTCATTTTAATGTTTCACATTAATTTGTTCATTCATAACTTGATCATCAAGTTTATATATGGAAGCTTGTATGAGCTTGTACATAGGTGTAGAATTGTATAGCAATGAAAAAGGAAGGTTGCAGAGTCCTACAGACCTGATATGCACGCCAAGGTTGCTTTCTCTTTTCTACTCTGTCATAGCCCATTTAGCTTCAGTTTCTTCATCTGAAAGATAGGGGTCATCCTAATACACACCTCATTCGATGCTTGTGATAGTAAGGTTGATAGCCATTACAGTAGTAATCCCATTGTGTAATGCTTACTGAGCAGGAAGGACTCAGGACAAGAGGAAGAGAAAGAGGAGGAAATATTATCAGACAGGTAGTGGCGACTTACTGAATTAGTCCTTCAAATGCTGCTAATAGTCATTCAACCAGAAAATTTGGGGAGAAAGTAGACAGCATATGAGATACTGTTCTTGTATATAGTTATCTTACATAATTCACTGTTCATTAAAATTACTGTCTTCTTAATAAAAATCAACGAATCATTTGCAGTTTGAACTTTTTTTTAGAGAGAGAGAGAGACAGAGACAGACAGGATGGGAGAGAGATGAGATGCATCAACTCATAGTTGTGCACTTTAGTTGTTCATTGATTGCTTTCTCATCATGCCTTGACTGGGGGACTTCTGCTGAGCCAGTGACCCCTTGCTCAAGCCAGTGACTTTGAACTTCATGTCAGTGACCTTGGGCTCAAGTCAGAGATCATGGATGGGGTTATGTCTATGATCTGATGCTCAAGCTAACGACCCTGCTCTTAAGCTGGTGAGCCCATGCTCAAGCTGATGACTTTGGGGTTTCAAACCTCAGTCATGAGTGTCCCAGGTCGATGCTCTATCCACTATGCCATCACCTGGTCAGGCTGAACTCTTATTTCTTAAAAGGAAGTTGTGATTAAGTAATAAATCTGTTACTTCTTTTCATCTCAAATATTGAATGTTCTTTGTCTATTTTATTTATTCTTATGAACAATGGGATAAATCCTATCAGCCAGATTTTCTTTATAGGTTTTTAGGGTTATTTCCTGTTTGAAACTTTATAGTATGGAAAATGAATGTGATGCTTCTTATTTAATTATTTTGAAAAAGTCTGAAGTTGAACATATTTCTGGAAAGAGTATAAAGTCTATCGTCAATGGTGTCAACTCTACACAGATGAAACAAGCTGATGCTTGTAGATTAACTAACTTTTTGAACCAGGCAACATAGATGAACTGAATGAGCAGGAAACTTTATACATAACATTTTTATCCACCCTATTCAGGTGTGTTGGTTGATTTCAAAACCATTTAAACATATAGCAAACTATTCTAAATTTGCATATCTAAAAACACGTGGTCCAAGTTTCAATTGTATATAAATATAAAAATGTATACACATTATATAAGCTTAGATTTATATGTTTATAGTGTGTATTTATATATACCCAAATGTATATACCACATTTCCCCATATATAAGACACACCTTAATTTTGGAGCCCGGAATTTGGGAAAAAATATGTATTACATAAAGTTACTGAATTCAGGTTTTATTCATCATAAAATTCATAAAACTCCTTATGCACATGAAAAAGTGGGAAATGCAAGTAAAAAATCTACAACCACTGTATAAGACACACCCAGTTTTTAGACCCCAAATTTTTCGGAAAAGAATGCATCTTATATGTAGGGAAATATGGTATGTGCGTTTAAGTACAATATTATATGTACTGTATTACTGATTAGAAAGTTTAGTAAAATATAAAGAATGTTATGAATTTGAAGTATGTGAATTGTGAAATATACTTTCCATCTGTTTAAGTAAAGCTCTTGAAATAGGATTCAATGGTAGCTTGCCCCTTGTTGTTAGAAACCAGAAATTCTAGCCTGGCCGGTTGGCTCAGAGTTAGAGTGTTGGCCCAGTGTGTGGATGTCCCAGGTCCAGTTCCCAGTCAGAGCACTCAGAAGAAGGTGAACTGCTTCTTCACCCTTCCACTCTCGCCTCTCCCCTCTCTTCACCTCCCACAGTCATGGCTTGATTGGTTTGAGCAAGTTGGCCCCAGGCACTGAGGATGGCTCATTGGACTCCACCTCAGACACTTAAAGAAGCTTGGTTGCTGAGCAAAAGAGCAATGCCCTAGATGGACAGAGCATCACCGCCTAGTGGGCATGCCAACTGGATACCTGTAGGGGCACATGCAGGAGTCTGTCTCTGCTTTTCCTCCTCTTACTGAATAAAACAAACAAACAAACAAAAGAAACCAGAAATTCTGGGCCTCTTGATGGGCAGGCACTGCAAGTGCTATGCACGGGGTCTGGCTCCAGCACCAGATTTAGATCCTGCCTAGCTCATTGGGCTTTCCTCCCAGCTTTCCTGATCAGAAAATTGAAGGCCAGCTGCTACCTGTCATTAGGAAGCTTTAGTGAAAGTAACAAGAGGCTGGAAGCTGGCTGGGGGCTGATGGGGTGCTGTTCACACTCTCTGAGTAAAAGGTCACCTAGAGAGGGACTTTGCTCATGCTGCTTAGGACTCACCATTTAACGTGGCTGCTCTAAAGCCACCTAGAGAGGCAATGCATTGGTTTCAGAATGTCTTCCTATTGTAACTATGTCATAATGGGGCTTTATCAATAGGCTTGGAATGAGAGAATGCTCATTCTTTGGTCTCACGCAAACATTATTAGTGCTTAACTGAGAAATTCCCTGTGTTACTCTGAAGCTTTAATTGAAGTAGCTTCCTGTCCTTTTCCTTTCCAACAGGGGTCTGATCATGCCTACCCAATTCTTTTTATAATATTGTGAAGCCTGAAGGGGTGATTTATTTTCTGGCCTTTCTTAATGAAGATAATCGGGTTATTCCCTGCAGCCTCACAGTTGTTCCTAGTCTTTGGTCTGATGTTTTGGTTGGTGCTGTATGTTGTAATTGTTCACATAAGTTAAATTGCTAAACTCTCCTAAATTTCTATAAATGTTTTGGCTGAATGATTTCCTCTGGTAGTTCATTACCCAGGTTGCCCATATCCTGGGTATTCTTAATTAGTCCTACTTCCATCAAAATTTTGTACAGTGTCGTATTTTTGTTTAGCAAAGTCCATTAAATGAAAAGTAAATGCTGACATTTGAGTGGAAAGGCCCGAGGGGTTTGGAAATGCCAGAGGAATTTTGCAAATATTCTTTCTCAGTGGCCTAGACAATTGGGATTCAATTCTTGGGCAGCAGATGGAGGTGGTACAATCTGAGCTTCTAAATGGCATGATTCTCTGAGTTAAAGGGCTTGGTGCCGTGCCATGCAAACAGCCCTGCTTTTTTCCAGCCTGCAGTCAGTACGGATGCCAGTGTTCAGAGAAAACTGGGCATCTCAGAGAAAAGAAACCCAGATTGCCCTTGGGTGTCTAGAAATGACCATAGTTTAAAAAATAATCTATCTGTTGAATAGGAGTGCCACTCTTATACACATTTGATGCTCTTTTCTCAATATTTTTAATACAAATATTTAAAATATTTACTTATAATTTTAGAGAGTGAGAAAGGGAGGTGGGAAAAAGAAAGAGAGAAAGAGAAAGTCAGGAACATAGGTCTGTTCCTGTATGTACCCTGCCTAACCAGGGATTGAACCAGCAACATCTGAGCTTTGGGATGATCCTTTAACCAACTAAACTATCAGGCCAGGGCTGTTTTCTCAATATTTTACCTGCTCTCTAATACCACATGATTCTTCTACCTTTGCAACTGGAGCATGTGAACTATATATATATATATATATACACACACACACACACACACACACACACACACACACTTCTTTCACATATTTTGTTACTAATTTTATCTGATTAAACAAATTTTACATAATTTATATGTCTCCTCAGTTTCAGTAGGTGTACTTAGTTCCAATGAGTAACAAAATTATAAAAGAAAAATCTTACTTAGGCTCCATACTGTTGGAACAACAGCAAAATATATGCTAATAGACTTTGTCTTTGTCTTCAAGCAGAAGAATTATGGGTATTATCTCACACACTTACTATTGCAGGCACTTTATTTAATAATTTATATGCCCATGGGGAGGTGGAGGGGAGAGGAAGTAGCCTGTCTACTGCATTGAAAATATTGTCATGGAGAAAAGAACATCTACTCAGAACTCTGTCTTCATCTTCTATTTTCATCTATCTATACTAATAAAAAAGAAAAACAGCTTAGCCCTTCTTCCAGAGTTTAAATAAATGTTCCCAATTATTTTAACCAGTTTCCATGGACTTGTCAAAAATCCTTATGTACAATAATGGCCTGCTGATGGCAAGACTGGACAGAACTACTGTATAGTAATTGATTTTGTTACTTGAACATCTGTCAGAACAACCTGGATATTTACATGGAAGGGATGTTCCCTAACTGGAATAAGTTCGCTGAGTTTTTGGGCACTAAAGTGCCCGATCAGGCTGCTCTGGGCACAAACATATAGGTGGAAACAGGCAAGTGACTCAATGAAAGGAAATGAGGAAGAGATGAGACACATTTCATATATGGATGGAGGTTGTTAGATGAGATTTTTGCATGACCTCCTCACTGCAGTTCAGGATGGAAACCAGGTACTATACATAGGAGAATTGTTTTACTTCATGTCATTTGTACTTAGCTCTTCTTTTCCTTAAATGGAGTTTTTATTTTTTGGTAAATGCCAGTAAGGAAAACCTAATTTTGAGAAAAAGATAATTCTTTATCAAAATATAATACTTGCAGAAGTGTGTTTATGGTGTAAAATCCTACTAATTGAAACACAGCATTGATTATTATAAATACTGTCATTTGGCTTTTTTCTTATCTAACAGTCTGGTATGTCTATCTCTGTATGTTGGATAGTTTGATTGTTTTTCTCATAAATGTGTGATTTTGACAACAATCGAAAGTTCACAATGTGTTCTCTTGCAACTGATTTCTCTAAGTGAGCTATCAGCCACAGATTGTGCTTGGGACCATAAATGTTTCTTTGGATATATTTATTGTTTATTTATTTCTAAGAAACTTGTGGTAGCATATATTTTCTTGTGGGACATTAACAAAAAAGCTTTGCAAGAAGTTGGTCTGTTGTACTAAGCATGAATGGCAGCATATGTTGACATGACCTCCTTATTTGTATTCCTCAAATTGCAGCAGTTAATTTATTTACCTACTAAGATGGACTTCCCAATAGACTGAGATTGCTTAGTGGGAAAGAATATATCCTACCAATTTTTATGTTCTAGCCCAGTTACTGACATATAGTAGATATTAAGTGAATACTTATTGAACCATTCCTTCCATAATTTATATTTATTTTCAGCACATCTTTTATCATTTCAAATAGAAGTTTATGGATGAAATCATCCATCATATACAGCCGACCTTTGAACAAAGCATACCCCCAGTGCAGTTGAAATTGTGCCTATAACTTTTGACTACCCTAAAATTTAACTACTAATAACCTACTTTTGACTGGAAGCCTCACCAATAACATAAACAGTTAATTTACAGATATTTTGTATGAGATATATATATATAATATACTGTACTCTTACAATAACATAAACTAGAGAAAATATATAATTAAGAAAATTATAAGGAAGATAAAATATATTTATAGTATTTATTGAAAAAATACTCAAATAAGTGGACCCGCATAGTTCAAATCCTTGTTTTTCAAAGGTCAACTGTACAAATGTAAAGTATATTTTCTCTGCTATGTGTATGTTTAACTTGAATATTTG
The DNA here is from genome assembly GCA_037038555.1 of Rhynchonycteris naso. Classification (NCBI taxonomy): domain Eukaryota; kingdom Metazoa; phylum Chordata; class Mammalia; order Chiroptera; family Emballonuridae; genus Rhynchonycteris; species Rhynchonycteris naso. Next base: position 103,873,297 of record CM072996.1, on the reverse strand, counting down.
TTATATTCACATCGTTCTAATTAGCTCTATGACAGATACATTTATCTGGCAGATGTAGGGGTTTGAGTACCTTAAGAACACTGGAGAGTCACTGGATTTAGTTTTTATTCAACTGTCTGGTTCATTCTGGTAATCTCTGAACATTTCATTTCAGTCTTATAACAAGTGACTAAAAGGCTGGGCTCTGGGGCCAGGGCACTCTGAGTTCAAATCCCAGCTCTACCACTTTCCTGGCTGTTTGGCATCAGACAAGAGATATGGTCTTTCTGAATCTCTTGTAATTATTAGGGATAATAATACTATTAATAATAATATACAAGGGACAGTTAGGAAGAGAAATGGGGCAATGTATTGTAAAGGCTTTACAATGCTATGATGAGTAGTGAGTACTCAAAAAGTGGTGATTTTTTTATTATTTGAGCATATAAAACTAAATTATTTTAGTTAGTACAGACTCTGAATTTGATCAAAGTTTAGCTTATTGATTGATATATTGGAGCATATATATTTTCCTTTTTAAATAATAGTAAAATAAAATTTTATATGTAATGTTACATGTAATAATTCAGAGTTTAGATTTCTTATATATAAAGTAAAATTGCATAAAATTTTATTCTCAGATTTATTTCTGATAATCATGTTAGGCCAATTTTACAGATTATAGAGTAATTACAAAATATTTTAGCATATCATTGTATTTTCAAATTAAAGATAAACAATCTATTTATGAAGCATTCATTTCTAGGGGTTGCACTAGGTACTGAGAATAAAGGTTGTTAATGACATTGTCTTAGCTTTCAAGGCACGTGGGAGTAAGAGAGAAAGACATTTTAATAGAATGATCAATGAAAGAAGAGAAGCTTGTATAATGTACAGAGGTAACGTGCAGGAGGTGGTGATAACTATTGAAGGGGTGGACTTAGGTGGCTTTGGGGAGAGGTGGAAACAAAGTCATGGTTGTTTTCCTTCAAACACCAGGTCCTAAACTGGGTTGGTGTGTTTTGGTGTCCACATGCAGTTTGACATTGCTGGTATGTAATGTTGATTGGTGAGATGGAGAGAGGTACAATAAAGTTCTGGGTAAAAGTGAGATCTTGAAGGGTCTTACAGTCAGGATATGGCCACTTCTCTGTGTGTCTGTTGATTCCATTCTCTGCCAATTCAAGAGCATGGCATCATGATCAGTTTCTTCAACTCAAAGAACAATATGCTAAGAGAGATTTGTGCCTATTATTCTAAATTTGCTCCAAAATTTGCTGGGCTCAAGGTAAAATGTAATGTGGAAACCCTGAAAACTCTCTTACGGCAGCAAGAATTAAATGATATTTAGGGTCTAAATTAATAACTCTGTTCTCTAGTCTGTTCTCTCTTTGTTAGCATATGTTGTTAATACTATATATTGTTACTCACTTCTTTGTATTCCCCTTATCAAATTGCAACAGCCTCTCTTCAGTACTAGTCATATGCTATGAAATGACTCCCTTCTATGCCTGTCTCTGATAAGCCATGAAGTTGTGATATTCCCAGTGCATGGAGAAATTACTTAGTAAATATTCAAAGTCTTTATTTTCTAGGCTTAGTAATTTTCAGTGGCATTAGGAAAAATATCACTTTTTTATCAGTTGAATAAGATTTTTAGCTACCATAGTGATTATGTAAGTGATTAAATTTTAGACCATCTTGAGCTACGCAACTGTATTTTTTCAGAGAAATGTTAATAGTCTCTTATTCGAAATTAATTGAGTATTAGATGTTAGGCACTGTCCTTAATGCTACAGAGAAAAAAATGAAAATAGATGTTTGTGATATCAAATAGCTTCCAGGTTCTGTTCTCTAATTCATGCAAAAGATTGAAGCACTATAAGGCAACAGAGGTGTGTTCAAAATGCAATAAGATAAATCAGTCTGAGATGATGAGAAAACTTTGACAGAATAGTGAACATTTAACCTGGCAGTGAGATATTAGTTTTTAGGTGATTGTGCAGAGGACTAGAAGTTTAATGTCAGAGTTACTCTTGAAAAAGAGAACATCTCTCTAAATCTCAGAAGAAGAAAAAAGGGGAAAAGTAGGAACAGGACAGGTATAGATGGAATAAATTTATGAAGAAGGCTGTGAGCGCTGAAAACATATGCCTTGTTGGTAACCAGTGTATTTCAATTGTGTAAAAAATAATGCCACTTTTATATAAAAAACCTAAAATTAAAAACAATTTTATAGCCATATATCTTTATTCTGGAAAGCTAGACCATCCTTTTCAGAATGTTACATCTGACTATATTTTTATGTACATTCTCAGCAATTTGTGATTATATTATGCTTGTTATTTCATTACTGGAAATTTTTATTTCATGATAAAGTAACCATTTTACAAATATAGGGTTGGGGAAAAGTAGATTTACAGTTGTGAATACATAAAACAGTTTATTCTTGTGTTTTATCATTCAGTTATGGTATTATTTTCTATACAGACAACTCTAAACCTACTTTTGCCCCACCCTGTATATTTGAGTTATTTTACAATATCATTTTAAATGATTGAATAGTCTTTTTTAAATGAATATATCCCAATCTATTAACCATTTCATTATTCTTAGAAATTTGTTTCTATTTTATTTGTGATACATCACAGCATTGACATTCTTAATAACAAAAATGTTTTCTAAATATTCCAATATACCCTGCATTTTTTAGGACAAATTATAAAAGTGTGTGCATATATTTGAATATTTGTTAATACTTTCGAATGTCCTCCAGAAATTATGTAACAATTTTTAAATTTTAAATACCATCTTTCCTTCCTTCCTTCCTCGCTCCCTCCCTCCCTCCCACCCTCCCTCCCTTCCTCCTCCTCCTCCTCCCTCCCTCCCTCTCTCTTTCTCTCTCTTTCATCAATTTAATTAAAGTACCATTGATATTCAAAACATTGAACATGTTAATGTGTACAATTTGATGATTTTGGATATATTCATGCACCCGTGAAATTATCATCACAATCAAGGTAATAACTAAACATAGCCCAATTGTTTCCTCCTGCTCTTTTGTTTTTCCTTGTTTTTGTGTTGAGACCACTTAACATGAGATCTACACTCTTAACAAATTTTTAAATGGTAGAATACAATGTTGCTATCTATATGCACAAAGCTGCTATCTATAGGCACAATGTTGTATAGCAGATCTCTAGAACTTATTTAAATTACATACCAGAAAATTTATACACTTGAACCTCCCACGCCTTGCTCCCGGAAATCATCAGTTTATTCTGTGTTTCTATGAGTTTAATTATTCTAGATGCCTCATGTAAATAAAATTATGCAGTATTTGCCCTTCTTTGATGGGTTTATTGCACTCAGCATTAATGTCCTCAAGTTTCATTCATGCTATAAGGTTTTACTTCTTTTTTAGTGCTGGACACTATTCTATTGTAATAATATATACCATGTTTTCTTCATATATTCATTCATCAATGGACATCTGAGTTGTTTCCATATCTTGACTATTGTGAATAATGTTACCATAAACACAGAGTGCAGAAATCTCTTTGAGATATTTATTTCAAAATTCTTTTGAATATACATTTAGAAGTGGGGTCTAAGTATATGACTTTTCAATATTCTACTCTAGAACCTCTTATCTATTATACTACTTACCAGTCTTATGACTTATCAGAGTAATGCTGATTCCATTTATTAAATACACATTTTTCATGCTATACATTTTTCATTAGTCAAAGTTAAAACAAAATTCTATGGACTGAAACTCATTTCTTTAAACATATTATTATTATTATTTTTTACAGGGACAATTTTTTTTTTTACAGGGATAGAGAGAGAGTCAGAGAGGGATAGATAGAGACAGACAGACAGGAACGGAGAGAGGTGAGAAGCATCAATCATTAGTTTTTCATTGCCGTTGCGACACCATAGTTGGTCATTGATTGCTTTCTCACATGTGCCTTGATCGCGGGCCTTCAGCAGACCGAGCCACCCCTTGCTGGAGCCGCGACCTTGGGTCCAAGCTGACGAGCTTTTGGTCAAGCCAGATGGACCCGCGCTCAAGCTGGCGAGCTCGGGGTCTCGAACCTGGGTCTTCCGCATCCCAGTCCGACACTCTATCCACTGTGCCACCGCCTGGTCAGGCAACATATTAGTATTATTAAAAGAAGACTCAGATCAGGTTTTTTTTTATATTAAAATGTCGTGATTTACATCAGATAGATTGTAAATTTTTAATATGGTTTGTTTTCATTTTATAAGAAGCTAATCACAAAAAATACAGTGATATCTAGCTTTTGTCTCATCCTTTCACACTGTGAATAACAAGTCAATTTGCAGAAAATTTTTACTATTATGCCAGTATAGCAGCTTTTTAATTATTAAGGAAGCCTGTCACATTTTTGAAAGTCTACACGACATCACAGATTTTCTCTTTCTTTGTAGCTATGCTTGCTGTCGATATATATTTAGAAACTCTGATGCTTAAGCAAATGTGTGATACATGTGGTCAAAGTAATACGGCATAAATGTAGGTTTACCCCAGGGAAAGAAAAACTAGAGTTTTGATATTGGTGATTAAATATTTAGTACCTGGGCCAGCTCCAGGCAGAATTAGTAAAGCATATCTTTAGCAATCTCATCTTTTTTAGCTCCATTCTGTATGGAGTTACTGATGCACTGGGCCTCTGTCTGTGATCTAGTACTGACTGCTGCCCCATTCCATCTCAACTCTCTTCTTTACTGAAGTTTCCAACACAGGTCCTGCTGCCCTTCTGACAGTATTATCCAACCTGTCTTTTTCACCTTAAAGTCTTCTCCAAGCTCCATATCCAAAACCTGAAGTAGGAATTGGGTAAGACTGAGGGGTCTGGGCTGTTCAGTCTATGGGGGAAAGCCACTATGCTGATTTGGTTTTGCAATCAGACCAGAGGCAACAGAACTTAGCAGAAACACATCCAGAAAATACGTGATCTCAGATGGGGATAAGAACACATCAAATAACAGGGATGAGTATGTGAACAGGGAGCTAAAGGAAAAGCACTAGACAGCAGAGATGAAAAGTACAGAAATTTGGTCAAAGATATAAGTTGGGTTCATCCCAGTACAAGTGATGACGGATGACCTTTAGATAGGGGTAAAGGTCTAGTTCAGGACCAATCTAGCAGACATTAGACTCTAGATTTCAGTATTTTTATAGTTATATAAAATACTGAAGTATTTTTACATATCATGGGCCTGAAAGTGGCAGGCTTATTCCAGGCATCTTATAGCCCTTGAATTTCAATATATAATTTATATAGCAATTGGGCAGTTTTACAAATGTAACCCTATTATATAATAATGAGGGGAGACACAAATAATTAACAATTATTTGGTCATCAAACACCCAGGACCCTCCTTGGCCTTCCTTGTACCATTTTCTTTTTGAAATTGTAATAACAGCTAACTCCTATCTAGGGCTTAGTGTGGCAGTTTCGGTTTAAGGTGCTTTCTATATAAACTTGTTAATTATCCAATTTATTTTTCATTTCATTATATTTTTACCTATACAACTATTTACATATCTAAACTTATTCTACTCTCACTAATATCATATGAGGTCAGAACAGTTATTATCCTCTTTCATATGAGAACACTTAAGCCCAGAGAGGTAAGTGACACATTCAGGGCATGTAGCTGGGAGCAGCAGGGTTAGGACTTGAAACCAGGCACTGTGACTTTAAAGCTCACACACTTGACAACCGCGAGGCCACTGTCTCAACTAACTAATGCTTTTTCATTTTAGAAACCAAAAAGAGAGATGATGATGGGGGTGGGGTTCAGGATGATATAAGGAGGGTTATCACCATTGTATATTCTCATACTGGTAGGATGCTGCCTTACATTCATTAAATCAATCTTTGTAGACACCCTTGAATTTTTGAAGTTATTCAACAACTATTTCCTACTAACCAAGGTGATAGAGATATGAAGATGAACAAGAAATTGTTTCTATCTTTCAGAAGTCGATACTCAGTCAGATATGCAGAGGTAAATTAAAATATGGTTTATTGCTGCTGTTACAAAAATATGGGCACACAGATGATAGAGCAATCGTAGCTACTGGAAGATTTCTATGAGTCTCTCTTGAAAATATGACACTTACCCTGGGCCTTATAGGTTAAGGAAGTATTTTTATGACCAAGAAAAGGGGAAGGAGTATTTCAACCAAAGAGATTCTGTGAGCAAAGGCATAATGTCAAAAAGAGGTTGAAATCATTTTGGAAAATGTGGGGACTTCTGTGTGGCACAGCGTGAGATGCACGGTGAGGAGTGCTAAGTGAGGAAGAGTTAAAAGCTGTATGTATACCAAACTAGGATTTGGGTTGAATTGGCAGATACAAGGAAGATTTCCTTCAGAAGTTTGGATGCAGAATAGTGATATCCAAAGATGTTTTGATGGGAAGATTATATTATAGGCTGTTGAAGAATAGACCATAGTGTAAGAAACATTCAGTATGAGAATTAGAAAATTCCACGCCAGAGGCTTTGGCAGCTGGAGCTAAAACATTGTTCATGCACTTGTAGAAGAGGAACTGAATCTGAGGTTTATTTCTCAGATAGGATCAATAAGATTTGATAAGTGATTGAAGGTAGGGGATGAGATCTATTGAGGAGCAGTGTATTTGAAGCTTCCAGCGTGTGAAGCAGATTGTGTATTATTTAGAATTCTGGTTAGCTGCTGTACCAAGAACCCGATTTGACAATAGTAGTTTAAACAAGGCAGAGGTTGATGGAGGACTGCATCAAGAAAATGTGATACGTATATATACACTATGGAATAATATTCAGTTTTAAGAAAGAAGGAAATGCTGCCATTTGTGATAACATGGATGAACCTAGAAGGTATTATACTAAGTGAAATAAGCCAGATGCAGCAAGGCAAATGCTGCATGATCTCAGTTAGATGTGGAATCGAAACTAGTTAGATGCATAGAAGCAGAGAGAAGAGAATGGTGATTGCCAGGCTCTGGAGGGTTGAGGTTGGGGAATAAGGAGATGCTTTTCCTGGGCTACAAAGTTTCAGTTACACAGGATGAATTTATCACAACAAAGTGACTATAGTCAACAGTACTGTATTGCATACTTAAAATTTGCTAACAGGGTTCATGTTCTTACCACATTTGTAAAAAGAGGAAAAAAAGAAAAAGGTAGCTGTGAGGCGTCGTATGCTAATAGCTTGATTGTGATTCTTCCACACTATATACATACATCAGATCATCAATATATATACTTTAAATGCATGTAATTTTTAATTGCTGGTTATTAAAATAAAATAAGCCAGAAGTTTCTCTTTGAGCCAAACAATCCAAAGTTAGTGTTCTAGTCTAGACACAATATGGGGTTTCCTGGTATTGCAGATCCAGATACATTTTTCCTTGTTTCTCTATCTTCCCTTAAGGTGGCAACCTCATTCAAATTATTGAAAAGGTCTTATCAGTGAGGTAGTTCCACAACCCATTAAATACGAAGGAGTAAAAGGGTGAAGGGACAATCAGGAAGTCTAGTCACATTCTACTGGCTACAACTTAGTCACATAGCCATTTCTAGAATTAAGTAAGGCTGGGAATTGTAGTATTTATTCTGGATGGCCATCTTCTGGCTAGAACTTGGAAATTATATTATTAAAGGGAGAGAGGGAGAATGAATATTGGAGTGTAAATAGTAGTTCAGCTACAGAGTGTCTGATAAGCATATTGATAGAGATGGAGGAAGTAAACAGATTTAGGGAAACATGGGAAAATAATGAGTTCCATTTTGAAACTGTTAAATTTTAGATGTCTATGTCACTATCCGGTAGCTATATTCAAAAGGTAGTTTGAAATTAGGATCTTTATGATGATATAGATAAAATTGACACAGCAATTTGAACTGGGATGGTATTAGTAGCAAAGGTTGAAGACTAAGAAAAATATCTAAAAGTCATCAGTCTTGGAAGGAATGGATTGGAGATAGGAACAGAAGCTAGTCAGAAATGTTAATAGAACAGAGGAGGAGATGGCCATAAGACAAGGAAGAATGACAATTAGAATTCTTCCAAGTTGTGGACCCTATTTTACTGTTGCTGTGGCAATATGCTACAACATCATTGCCTAGATTACTGTGCCCATAAAAGTGATTCCATTCTGCAGCCTCCTACCTATCAGGAAAATAGCTCCCCAATTCCCTAATAGTCCAGTTGCAATGGCTTTTATATATGGCCTCATGCCAGTGGCCCAGATGGAATAAGAAACCATCAATTGTGCAGCCAATCTTCAAAGATTATTTTCTTCAGCAATACTTTTTACTGAAAGCATTCAGGACAGAATGGATGCTTCTGTGTCCAGGGCAAAGGGGTCAGTGGGCATTGCTGAAGGAAAAAATGTGACTAAGGAATGCTGGAAAATTTGAGGTACCAGACTGGCTAGGAAAATAAGTGCTGTTTAGAATGAAAATGTAAAAGTCATAGAAAAAAGATTAGCATTCTCAGCAAGATGAAGAACATTTAAAACCATACAAACCGATATCTTAATAAAACTATGAACGGGGATGTTGATATAGAATTCAGAGCAGTGACTATCACAGAGTAGTCACAAATAAACATTCTTTAAATAAGTGATCATTTTTACCTCTAGGACTCATAAATTTATTCTTATCTAGTTTGGGGAAGGCATTTTGGGAAAAATAGCTCTCTAGAATGTGTTTGAGATGCAAATGGGCATTGGGTTATGCATTGCTTTTTCTTTGAGATTTCTTCCTTGTGATTGTCTACTGGGATGTATAGTTTGTGCTGCAATAGTCCTCGTTTCATTTCTGTTTCTTTTGACCTTATTTAGATAGACAGGTTTAAATGGTATATATAAATGGTGCTTATTGGTAAAATTCCAACTAACTTGGGGATATTTTGGCAGCTTATTAAGAGAATTTATTGACTATCTCTCACATCACTGACTCTCATATTAATACTGCACTATGTGCAGAAATAAACTTTGTTGCTTTGAACTCTAAATTTAAATAAAGACAACTTCACTATTTCAACTAAAATACTGTGAAGTGGTTGTTTGCTTGAGGAGTTTAACTCATGTTGTTCTTTAGCCAACAGTTATTGAGAGTCGAGTATTGTAATTCAGCTATAGTTTCAACTATGAAAAATGGACTGAAGACTCAATACCTAGGGAACAATAGACACAGGGCTGTATTCTCACTAATGATGAATCATTTCAAAAGCAGTTCAGTTTTACATGCTTTAGAAATGTCCCTTAACTACAGCAATTCTAAACAATGTGATTATGAAATAAATTAGGATCATGCTTAGCAAAATACCTTACAGTCCTTTATTCAGTCAAGTCATTAAGCTTTCATAGTCTCAGTTTCCTCATCTGTAAATTGGGGATAATCATTCAAACATATTAGTTATGTGGATAAAATCAATAGTACTTGTTTTATGATAATCACCTCTAAATATTTCATTGCCCACTTCTCTGTTACACTAAAAGACTCAGTTCAATAATTAATTATCATTATATACTTTTCTCAATGACAAACAGTCAAGGGAACAAAGTTCCAAACCATCTGGTTATATTTCTTTCTTTTTTTTTTTTTTTTTCAATGCAGTGAGAGGAGAGGATGTACAGAGTCAGACTCCTACATGCACCCTGACCAGAATCCATCTGGCAAGCCCACTAGGGGACAATGCTCTGCTCATCTGGTGTGTTGCTCGATTGCTCAGCAACTGAGCTTTAGTACCTGAGGCGGAGGCCATGGAGCCCTCATCAGCACTCGGGGCCAACTCGCTCCAATTGATACACAGCTGCAGAAGGGGAAGAGAGAGAGAGAGAGATAGAGAGAGAGAGAGAGAGAAGCAAGATGGAGAGGGATGGGATGGAAAAGCAGACGGTCACTTCTCCTGTGTGGCCTGCCTGGGAATCAGACCCAGGACATCCACACACCGGGCAGATGCTTTACCACTGAGCCAAACAGCCAGGGCCCCACTTGGTTGTATTTTACAAACTTATGTAAGAAGGATGACATTTCTTTCTTGCAGCACATTACTTAGTATTCGGACTACTTTAACATGTTCATTTTGTCCTCTAAGATTAAACATGTAATCTTTTTCTAGGGGTAAGTTCATGCCTCCTGTGTCTCAGGATGTAGTTCAAGTGTGCACTCTAGGAGAATGGCAGTAACTGGCATTTATCTTGAACGTTTGATAATCTTTGCTTGCTTTCATATCCTTGGTTGCTGTGATTCCACAGGGAACATTTTGCTCACACAGAAATGTATTTTAACACCCAGGAACTATTTTATAACCGTGGGTTTTTAAAAGAGCAGTTAACTTTTGCCTAACTGCATTGGCTGACTTTCAGGTCTCCACAGGTTTCTTCTGAAAAACGTCTCAGGTAAAATCGGTGGCATGGTTGTGGCTGAAGGGTTCACACTTTTTATTTTGTCCACTGAAATGTCTTAATCATGCCACTCAATAAATAACAGTGTGTATCAGGAGCAAGTTGGTGATGTGAAGGGGCTTATGTTAGGTAAGAATAGGAATAGTTGATATGTAAGCCACAGGTATTTCACATTGAATGCAAAGGAACCAGCCATGCTGTTAACTTGGTTGATGGTTATATTGTGTAAAATGTTGATGTGGTTTAGTGTGATTTTTTATGTAAACTTTTTTTAAACTTGTTATTATTATGATCCCAGTGCTGGATTAGGTGCTCTTCTCTTGTAACATTTCATTATCTTCTGCTTGCCTCTTACTTTATGATCACACTATATTGATTTATATTCTTTTACTTTTCTGCTAGAAAATGAGCAACTTCAAGACAGATATTATGTCTCCCTCCCTTCCTTCCTTCCTTCCTTCCTTCCTTCCTTCCTTCCTTCCTTCCTTCCTTCCTTCCTTCCTTCCTTCCTTCTTTTCTTCCTTCCTTTTAATGCAACCCCAGAACCTAGTGCATTGCACAAACTCAATAAATACCGAGTTCATGAGTCATACGTATTTAGTTGCTGGAAAAGGTAAAACCCGATAAAACACCTTGCACAATAAAGGAATTTGAATTAGTAATTTAGGTTCAGTTTGATCGAGACTCCTACCACATCTCTCTGCAGTTGGGTCAGACCTTTATATCTGGTAAAAACATCACCCTTATGCAGGTTTCCCACAGGGAGCAAAATGACTTCTATGTGTGCCCACACATAGTTAGGGCAAGAAACTGGGTCTGTGTCCCAGACTGCTGGGACCAGTCCTGAAAATCATTCCTGTTGGACTCTTTTAGGTCACATTCTATCCTTGAGACAATAGCTGTGGTCAGGCATGGAAAATATTGACTGGCTTTGCTGAGATGATGTGTTCTGTCCTTGCAAACTGACTGGAATCAAAAGACAAATGAATGCAAAGAAATTATAAAAATTATTCCCTAAAATTAATAATTGGAAGACTTGGAATTCCAAGTTTCTAGTGTATTTTAATTAAGTATAAGGCAATAAGACATTTTTTAAAGAGTTGTTTTAAATCTGAAATATACCACTCTTCATAATTCAAAAATAGTTGAACACATGTTTACATAAATCTGTTAGTAATAATTTGGATTTCATACAATTAACTGAAATCCAAGTCTTAGCAAAAATTATAGTGAGCAATTATCTTTATTCTGCAGTGTAGGAAAAATCTTCTAACATCCCCCAATTCCTAACAGCTTATTTCCTCAAATCTATAAGAAATTTTAGCCTTCAACGAATGGATGCATTTTCTCTTGATAATAAAAAAGTGACTGAGGAGTGGGATGAAGGAAAACAAACATGGAGAAGAGAAAATGGAGGGAACCAAACGTTACAGAATCAGTTTTTCCTAGAGCTATCTATCCCTGAAGTCTGTGACTTCTTAAAAACTTGATTTTGTATGCAAACTTACATTTTCAAAGGAGATAAGTGAATGAATGAAGTGTCTAAGGAGGGTTGATTGTAGCTGGAAAGCCAAAACCGATATCGTGGCGGTTGTGCTGAGTATAAAACTTAAGTCACATTCTTTAGAATGTGTGTTTGTCACATATTTGCTTCCATGGCAGTCCCACTTTCTTATTTTTCACCTCCACATAAATCCTACTCTCTGATCCTTTCTTCTCTTCCTCCCATACTGCCTTGCAATATTACTTAACAGTTTTCATTTGCATGTCTTGTCTTTTTATGTGGAATGTAAACATTCTGAGGATAAGAACTGTGTCTTGTTTTTCTCTGGAATTAAGCCCAGCATTTTGTAGAGTGGCTCCGTATATGATGGGTACTTGTGGGAATTGGATCAAGTGATCTACTTCCCGTGATTTGGGTAAAGGTGATTGGACCACAATGATGTGAGCATTTGCCTAACATTTCTTTTCACTAAAAAACTTAGATTAAACCTTAAGTATTAACATACAAAGAAAAGGATCCAATGAGCAAGGGGACTGTTGAACAACTTTTAAAGGAGGTTGAACCATTTCAGATTATTTTCATTGCTTTTCTGATGCCAGGTTTCTAATAACTTTCCAACAAATAGATAATAAAGGGAGAAATTTTATGTGTGTGTCACTAAATTTATATTACGTTCATAAAATCCATAAAAATGTCAAGATCTATGTACTTGCTATAATGTTATTTAAACATTCTTCTTGAATAAATGCGGGGAAATGGGGAGAGATGGTGCAATATCATTATTGTTCCCATATTTGTTGTTGTAAACAGTGAAGTCATTGTCTTTTGTGAACTGTCAGCTTAAAATGTTCTGCCAAAAGCCTTCTAAAGCAAGCCCTTATTAGAATTAATCACAAATGTCAGATGAGACAGTGTTACCCTTTCCATGTAATTTAAACAGACTGTTATTTCCTATGTGCAAAATATTTGCTTTGTTTTAGATGTGGAGTTGGGCCATAACCAAATGCTAATAAGAGAAAGAATCTTCTGGCCTTACTGAGGCTCAAAATGCTAAGCACTCCCTCTTGTACATAGTAAGATTATTTCCTGGGTCTCTACCCATTTTTGTACAGGCTGGTAGTAGCATTTACCCAGTCGCATAGACCCAGGTGTCAGGGAGGGAGTAGGCGAGTAAGAAACTTTCTTCTACCCTCAAAATTATTCAGCTGACTAAATAATTTAATGTACTTGAGACAGATTAATGAGAGAAAAAAAACAAATTTAATTACATATGTATGTGAGGGAACCCCACATATGTATATGAGAGGTTCAAAGACAGAAAGGGAAAATGAGGTGTATACGACATCCCGAGCTTAGGATGAGGTAAGGCATCTTAGGACTTCAGAATTGGGGAGGAAGGTCATTCCCGGGGTGATAGGAAGAGCAGATAGATATGCAGTAATTAGAAATTTGCCCTGCCCTATAGATAGGTCATAAAAAGTTATTACCAGTGATAACTCTTATTATGGGCAATGCCCTCAATTTAATTCTTTAAGGGAGAGGTTAAAGTGTCTTCTAGCTTGCAGGTTCTTGACTGCCTTCAGCTCAAAATAATTCACATATCCCAGAGGCACATCTTTGGGTGACTCATTCTGAACCCCTACACAAGGATTTCAGAGTGAACTGGGAATTCTCCATTTTATTTTCCTCAACTGATCATTTGTCAAATCTTATCAGTCTTCTCTTTGAAAATCCTGGCTGTATTTATCCTTTCCTGAAATGCAGTGTGATATAGGAGAAATACCCTTGGACTGGGAGACTAAACGTGTAGCTTTAGTTATGTTCTTTCCCCATTCATTTGTGTGACCTTGATCACGCAATATTTCTTGGCTTCAGTTTTTCCACTCTTAAGGTCCTCCCAGCTCAAGTTTTGTGATTTCTCTGCAAAAATTCTATGTCTTGTTGTCATATCACACTTGAAAGTGGTCATAAGCTTTTATCTCATGCCTTATCCTGAATCTCACCTTCTAAGTCAGGGCTTCTGACCATTGGAATATAAATATTTCTAAAGCATTGTTTTATCTACTCATAGAGCCTGCAATATTGTTTATTTTGTAATAATACCTTGAGTTGTACACATACGACTTTAGTGCACATTTCTATACATGGATGTTATATATATATATATATATATATATATATATATATATATATATATATATATATATATTTAGATTTTATTTATTCATTTTTCAGAGAGAGAGAGAAGGGGGAGGGGCAGGAAGCATAAACTCCTTTATGTGCCTTGACCACCAGGCAAGCCCAGGGTTTTGAACCAGTAACACTTTATCTACTGCGCCACCACAGGTCAGGCACACGAATGTTATATTTTAACTCATAGGTTAAAAACCCTGACACTTAAATGGCTTTCTGTGACCTCCCTCTGAAGTCTGACTTATCAAACTTGAACTTAAGCCCCCTCATCAACCTGGACTCAAGGTAAGTTTCCATTGATGTTCCCACTACTTCAGCGTTAGTTTCTGAGACTCAGTACATAGCAATATTACCTGGAGAATTTTCTCTGTAGGCTGAGAATCTTCAGTGTGGACCTAAAAGATGTATATTTTTAAAATCCTGACTCTGCTACTCCACTCTTAAAATCTTTAGAAACACTGCATTTGCTTCACTATACCTTTTCTATGGCAGTGAGTCTCAAACTTCAGTTCATGTCAGAATCACATGGATTATTAACATGTAGTTTGTGGGGGCTAACACCAGGGGTCCCTGATTCTGAAAAGTTGGGGTTAGTCCTGAGAATTTGCATTTCCAATCATTTCTCACATGCTGCTGCTGCTGCGGGTTCTGGGGACCACAGTTTGGAAAGCACTGACTTATGCGCGTACCGCATACCTTGCCCTGGAGTGCCGCTTTCCTGCTCCAGCTGCACCTACCAGTGTTGTTAACCATCATTCTCTCCTGAGGTCCCAGATGACAGGGATCTTTGTCCTCTGTATTCTGCCCAACACTTTACCTCTTCCTTTGTTGTCGCTGTTATGTACTTAAATAGAAATTAGATTATAAAAGGTCTTTGAAACTTTATCTCTGTTCTGTACAACATCCTATCCCCATATCTGTGTCTCAGTGATTTGTACATGAGACAGAAATTTAATATATAATGTTGAATGAATGTCAACCACTTGAAGATTTCTTCTTTAATTTTTTTTTTTTTTTACTTTTTCTTCATGGCTTTATAATTCCCCTACAAATACATACACACACACACACACACACACACACACACACACATATATACACATATGTATATTTTAAAACTCTCACAAGGCATTCTTTGAGTAACATTTCTGTTTAAAATTTAAAAAGGCTCTGCTGGATATTACAGTGTGTCCATAAAGTCATGGTGCACTTTTGACCGGTGACCAGTCAAAAGTGCACCATGACTTTACGGACACACTGTATTTTCAGGAAGATAAACTATGTCATTAAATGAGTGGTTTCCAAGATATGCTAATTCTTGCTAACATTAAAAACAAAGCCCCTCGTTTAGTCACTCTCAATGAACCTCAAGTGCAGTCACTTAAAATACATTTTGTCTGAAATTGTCTTTCTGTTACTGTTTTACTTTTAAAACTACACCTGCCATCTGATCTCCACATTCTCCTTGTCGGGCATCTGGGTAGTAAGTGGTTTTGATCTTAGACATATTCTGGTCACTTTGTTTGCTAATGGACTGCTAAACAGAAAATAGCTACCGCTGACGTATTTCTCTCAGTCAGAATTATAGTGTTGGAAGAGATCTGTCAGTTTATGGGATACATTCGATTTCACATTTCTAGATAATAGACTAAACTAAAGACAGAAATGATGAAAGAATTGGTGCTGGTTACAGATGGAAGTGTCACAGAGCTGTTAACTCTCATCCTGAAACTTTCTGGGATCAGTTGAACTCCATTTATTGAGACTCAGAAGAAAATTTCAAAGAACCTCTCATACGTGCTTGGAACTGGAGGACTCCCTACTTCCAGACAGTACTGGCGGAGTCAGGTTCTGCTGAGAGGCCCGAGAATGGCGGGGAGCCCAGTCTTCATGGACTCAGAGGCAAATCATCTTTTTTTGCCTTTTTGTTTGGAAACGCGATATTGTAAAAGACTAAGCATATTTAATCAAAGATGTGTGCGATCTATACACTTTTAGCAATGAATTAGACAAGAAAGAATAATATATGAGAGGTAAAAACTAAACTTATAATAACAGAGGATGCCCTATTTTAAAAAATTAGTTCTGCTAAATAGTACTATTCATGTTTGCTATTCATCTAGTACTTTCATACTTTTTCATTTTCAATGCCAATATGAGAAATGTTTAGTCTTGTACCTAATAACCCACACCAGAGGGTGAAGATAAAAGTATCTTAATCAGGGCACCCTGCAAGGCAGCACTTCTCAGTGAAATCTTTGTCCTGACAAAGCAATCTTGTTTTCTAATTTTCCATTCATTTTAATGGTCCATTTTGTTTATCTTTTTCTCCTGTCAGAAAGCTTTTTCCTCGAGTTAAAGAAAATTAGTTGTAATGCCTAGATTTTTATTCCTCTTCTTTCTGGGAAAAGGGAATTATAATTTCAACTGAGTTTGATGAAACTGGGCAAAAGAATGAGTTGCTAAATGTAGCTATTTATTCTCCTATAAATTGTTATTTTCTCACTTTGAAAGTTTCAACTATATTTTAAAAGAAATACGAGCATACAATAGAAAACTTAAATCCATAAAATATATAAAATGAAAAGTCTTTAAGAAATACTTTGTCAATCGCCAGTTCTAATCCTTAGAGGCAACCACTACAATTTATAACGCGTGCGCGCACACACACACACACACACACACACACACACACACACACGCACACCAGAAATAGAATTATACTGTATGTATTATACAAAGTCTTGATTTTTTCTGAACTATTTTAAAAGTACATACTTAAAAACAATGAGAAAAACTGTTATAATAAATAGAGGAAAATATATAATTAAGGATAGTTCATCAAATATATATATACTATTTATAATTATTTTTTACTTGAAACAGATTAACAGTACTGTATCCATTGGGAGAAAAGGAAAGGAGCTTCTCTTCATGTTTTAAAATGTTGCTCAGGAAGCTGGTATTCATTTACTCAAAGATGTTTGCTACCACTCACTGCTTATTCATATCCTGTATATACTTGTACTTAGCTAGGGAGATGATGATCACAGAAAATTTGGATGGTGTTTATTATTATGATTTTATTGTACATATTAGTGTTGATTTTTAATGAACTATAAAAATAATTTTTGATGATTTGGCCAACTAGACATCATGAATTCACAATCTCATACTAAGAAGTGTGGATAGACTTTTAGACATATAACTGATGGAGAAATTATTTTATATCACAATATTATTTTAAATATACCATACTATATGAATTGGGTGAAAATACAGTCAGTGTTTGACCCTGGCTGTGGAAGAATCACTCCTTAGTCATTCATGTGGAAGGTGCCTCTAGCATTGAGCTACACTTATAGAAAATTTGCAACTTTGAGTTTTTAGAGAAGTGAATATCTTAAATATCTGTTTCATTATTGGATAAATCTGCAATGTCTGTAATTATGCCTTTCTTTCTGGTAGAGGTTGTTATGTAAAGGCAAATGGTATGCTCTCACAGGTAGGGATCTTGTCCACTAATCCTCCCTCTTTTCATTCTCTTGTCCTCTTAACTAGTGTTTCCTTTCCCATTTTGGAGGTGAGAGATAGCTGGAGAGACTGGGCATCCCCTTGGAACTATCGGGGTTGGTTTTACAGTGGATTCTGACAGAATGAGGGCACAATTTATCTAACCTATCACAACTTATAGTAGATTTGGAAGACAACTCAACAGATTTCAGAACAAGGAGATATTTTTCTTTAATATTGCTTCATTATTTTATAGAACTACAGTTTTGCAGAAATGTTTTTGATGACCTGTTTTCCTCTCGTTTTTAAAATGCCAGCCCTTGCGATTGGAGCAGACTCCTTCAGCGGCAATGTTTTATCTCTCGTTGACCCGCATCTCACCTTGGAAGCAGAATAAACTACATTTTTTTTATTTGTTTGTTTGTTTGTTTGTTTGCTAGTTATCTGCATACTTTGCTCAGAATAAAATTTTCTAAATAATGTACTGCGTGGGGTTAGCGCAATAATGAGTCCTTTGCTATTTTAAGTTTTTTCTTTGTTTCCAAAAGAGCTCAACAACTTTCACTTCCCTTAGCCAGTGTTATGCGTACTGGGGTCACTGTAGTAAAAAGAGAAGTCTAGGAAGTGATGCTAACAAATTGTGCTTCAGGTGTCCTCTGTCCTTGAAGAATGCCGTCTCATTTCCCATTACTCTCTCCTGCCATCTCAGTGTTCACTATCCACAGAGTTGTGGAGGGGAATTCTTGGTAGTCTAGGCTGCCAGTATTCTGCCATTGCTCATGCCTGTGACTCAGAAAAGGGTATTGTTTTCATTATTTGTGGATGAGACTGGTAGCATGGGAGAATAAATGGACTTTCACAGTAGAAACCTGCACATGCTGTCATTTATTCTTACGTTTCATATGACAATTTACTGACATTTTTGTTACTTCCCTGTGAGATTGTTTATTGTCTGTTAGAAATGTCAGAATTTTCCTCCAGATATACCAATTGACCCGACAGCTATTTGTTGATTTGATACCTGTGCAGGTGAACCAGAGTACCTGGTTTTCCTTCCTGCTTCTGGGCTCCCCCTTCATCACACAAAGTGTGTGATCACATGAAAGGGGAGCTTTGGTTTGTGGACCAGGCACCTATGGGGCAGGGCTTTGTTACTTCAATACACATGTGCTGCCAGGAAAATGACTTTACCTTTCCAAGACTTGGTTCTTTCTTGAATAAAAAGTCATGGGATATTGTGAAGTTTCCAGATGTCTAGCCTAATGGCCTGAACCAAATAGTTGTATTCAGTTGAAGAACTCTTCTCACCAACCTATGCTTTTGATGTTCTAGTGTTTTCTGTGGTCACTATTCATCTTTCTAAAAGTCCTCATTTTTCAAAGCATTAGTATCTCTCTCTTGACCTTTGAAATTATGTTTTTCTGCTACTTAGAATTTAAAACATTATAAGATTTGGAGGTTAGTGGGGATTTACTCAATATCAGTAAGTATATTAGAAGCTTTTAAAAAAAAGATATTCAAGACTAGCTTGGTTTGGACCTCTATTCATATTTTAGGTTGGACAATTCTTTGTTGTGGGTGGCTGTTCACTATAGTGTGGAATGCTTAGCAGGATCCCTGCATCTACCTACTAGATGTCAGTAGCACCACCTGCCCTCCTGTAACAACCAAAAATGTCTCCAGCCATGACCAACTGTTCCATGGGGGAGGGGGCAAAACCATTTCTGGTAAAGAATCACTAGTCTATAGGGAAAGAAAGTCTGGTCATAGATATTTCTTAAAAACATAGCCTTTCATAATGTGTCACTTTTATTGTGGCATTAGAAACCTGGTATCTTCTAGAAAACTTTTGTCCTCAGTCTGACTATACATTTTATTAATATTTAAAGTATTGATCACTATAATATATTTTAAGTCATTTTTTTAAAATAGAGTTGAGCACCAAGTGGACCAGGCACTTTTCTATGTAATGAGTACCTAAAAATAAATAAGATGAGGCAGTATTCACTTTAGAGTTAAGAATGTAAGTCAGACTACCCTAAATCAAAGACTGGTTGCATCATATTTGACTATGTGATCTTAAACAATGAGTATGTCTATTTAGTCATACATAAAATGGTAGGAATAGGAATACCTGCTTTCACACGCCTGTTGATTAAACAAAGTCATGAATATAAAGCACTTTACACAAAACCTGATGCACAGTAAGTGCTTAAAGTATATTAGTTGTGGTAGAAGTTATACTTATCTACATCAACAGCCTTATCACCAAGGGTGCTGTGCTCACCTGAAATAGCAGTTCCTAATCCTGTGTAGAGAGGTCATAGCAACATCTTTCTGGAAAAGATGAGCCTTGAGCAGAGCCCTGTGGACTATGTCAGCCAAAAGATAGTGAGATGAAGAAGCAGGAGGCAGGGAATTCAAACAAAAGTATTACCTGTTTTACATACAATCTGTGATACAGAAACAGATAAATATTCTTTGCTGAAATATTTAAAAATGCAATAATTTTTTAACCTGTATTTCTCTGACTGCCACTCTCTATGAGAGTTTATTTTGCCATTGGAAAAGGTTTTATGAAATGTTTCTTATAATATTTTATTTTTATTTATTTTTAATTAAAAAATTGGGATGACATTGGTTAATAAAACTTTTTAGGTTTCAGGAATACAATTCTATAATGCATCATCTATATATGGTGTTTACCACCCTAGGTCAACTTTCCTTTCTTATACCATTTTAATGAAGAATTGATTTTAAATGAATCCTCAGGATTCCTTCTACTCACAGACCAAGGTAATCCTCATTATTTTCTACTTACTTCTTTATAAATAATGTTAAAGCAAAAGTTTAATCTAATAGAGATTTTCTGTCTTTTATTTCTGTGTTGGCTACCTTATTTTTGTCAGAGTAGAGATCTAGTCATCCTTGGGTATTTTCTGATAAGTTCTTAGCTGCCCTGGTGATTCAAGTGTAACATTCAACATCAAGCCATACCTGTTCCTAGCACAGACGACATGGTGCTATCCCCAACATATACATAGGCTTTTGTGACCCAAAAAATAACCACTGGGGAAGGTAGAAAAAATTACAGGTGAGAAAACTGGGCTCTGAAATATTGTTACATGCCTAAGTTGACTCAGTAAATATCAGAACAAGGCAGAGAAACCAGTTCTTCCTGCCTCCAAAGCCTCTATTTTTACTTCACATACAATTATGTATTAAAATGTATGCTATGCAGTCGTACACCTCCTTTTCAAAGAACTCTCATTAGCTGTGTAGGTGGAATGATGTTTTGCAGAAAAGCTCATTATTTGTTCTTCATCTCTTTAATATTTTATAATCCTAAACTACTGCTAATAGACTACTGATTATTTTAACTTCTAATTAGTTTTATAATTTTTAATATTTCAAGAAGGACATAGTAGAATATACTACAGCATTTACATGATTTTAAATAATCACTTATCTTGTCCATTCTTGTGAGCTTCATGAAGACATCTTCTGACTTTATCTGTGACACACTTTACAGTTTCTCTCACTCAGTTCCACCTCCATTGGGAGCTCTTTGGACCACTGACTACTGAAATTGCTAGCATGGATCTGATGATTCTTTAGTTTTACCATCTTATAAGATAGGTGATTGTAGTAGCCAGCCTCCAGATATCTCCCATGATTCCTACAACCTAATATTTGTGTCTTAGAGTACTTCCCTCTCACATGGAATAGGGATGACTTATGTAACCAATAGGATGCTGCTGGAAAGACAAAGTATGGCTACTAAGGCCAGGTCATAAAACCTATTACAGTTCCATTTTGTTCTTTTGGATTACTTAATCTGGAGGAGGCTAGCTGCCATCTTCTGAGAACTCATCCTCTTATGGGCAGCTCTATGGAGAGGAGCACTCGGTAAGGAGCTGAGACAGCTCGTCTAGATCACATGAGTGAGCCATCCAGGAAGTGAATCCTCCAGCTATAGTTAAGCCTTCAGCTGACTGTAATCCCTGGCCAACATTTTGATCACAGCATTGTGAGAGATGCTGAGCTAGAATCAACCAACTAAACTTCTACCAAAGCTATGAGTCACAGAAAATACAACATAGTAAATGTTCATTGTTTTAAGCTACTAGGTGTGGGTTAATTTGTCACAAGGAGCAATAGTTAACTAATATAGTGCTTATTTGGAATGATTTAAAATTTTTATTAGATGTTATTAGAACACAAGTGACCTTATTAAGTGCTCTGCATATTGTTTTGTCTATTTGAAATAGAATACACTTTGTTCACCTATACTCATTTTGATTAAACAATGATCCCACTTATTGATGTTACTGTTTGTCATTTAGCATTTTAAATTTAAAGTAAATGAGATATATGAAAGCTTTTATAAAATAGAAGTGTAGGCAACTGTAACCAATTGATTTTTAAACAATTGCACTGTATTATATATATATAATATATATATGGCAGTGGGTAAAAGTACATTTATAGTTGTAATAAAAATAAATAATAAAGTGATTAATAAATAATAATGTAAGAATAAACTCTTTTTGCATACTCACAACTGTACATTTACTTTTTCCCACCCCATACATATGATTTCTTATGATAACAGAACACCTTGAAGAGATTCTCTGTTAATACATACAAAAATGTTGTAATCCTTGAATGTCACCTTTATGTTAGTATTTTATAAAAGTAATTAATTGATTTTGTAATGCTTCAGAGAAAAGGAGACAGAAAGAGCAAGAAAGGAAGAAAGATAAGACAGTCAATATTATTAGCCCTCATCTATAAATCAATATTGAAAGGGCCTATGGCCACATTAACTGTCAGTAGCCTCGTAGAGGCTCCTTGTTGTATTAAAAGGATTTATATTTTGTCAGTTGCATTGTCAGGGTAAGCTTTGTGTTATGTAACCAAAAACTGTACCTTTGAAATATAAGGGTCAAAGGTTTACTCAGGAGATTTCCTCAAAAAATATAAATCTTGTAATCATTGAAAAAATATTTTTATAAAAACCAGGTTAGTAGTATATTGAATGCTTTTAGTACAATATGCTTCCTTCATAAAAGAATTTTATTGTACTTTTGCCATCTGTTGAAGAAGTGGTTTATTACATTGGCATAACATAATGATCACTGCCAAGCAGGATTCTTCATGCTTCCTCAGAAAATAAAGCTGTCTCCTTATCCCACCCCCTTAAATTTATGAAATCTATCAACAGCCACAAAGCTTCCTGAAATATTTAAGAAGAATATATACCCATCAATAATATTATTTTAGATTCCTTGAGCTTCTGCTGATTAAGATTATAAACCATGTCAGACAGATCCAGAAATCAGACCCTAAGTCTTTTCCACTGGGCCTTTGTTCTGACCAGAGTAGTGTCTTTTTGTTATTTCTTCTAACTTTGATGATTTACTCTGTTGGTAAAGTAAATAAAACGTCTGTATTAAAAACATAGCTGTGATTCTTAGCATGCTTTTTAGTCTTTAGCTTCAACTGCCAATGTGCTTGGCCTTCTGAGCAGGCATTCTGTGGGCCTGCAGATGCTGTGTCCTGTCTGTTGTTTACATATGATGTATGGCATTCATTGGTTTTGTACTATTGAAGGACTAAACGCTCTTGCTATCACAGGGAACACATGGACAAGGAAAATGAATAAGTAGAGTTGTCATGGAGTGAATTGCTTTCTTTAAATTACCATTTTTCTTCCCGTGTATCTCTCTCTCTCTCTTTAAAGAAACATGAGGAGGCATTTCATTCTGAAAATGACTTCAGAATAGTAAAAGAGCTTTTTATGGGAGGACAGATATTGAAAGTTTGGATAATAAATTCTTAATGTCTCGTTCTCTTTTAACACACACACACACACACACACACACACACACACACACACACATATACACACATACCCCTACATACCTGTTTATAAACTTTACATTATTTCAAAACCTTATTTGGGTAAAGGGTTTAATAAAAGTATGTGATAGGTAGAGGATTCTGAATTTACTTCTATTGCCCAAACACAAACAAATTTTCTTCATTGTACAAATAAGGATGTTCTTTGTTTGTTATAGAGTAACTTTTAGACCAAATTATAAAAATATGTGTAGTTTTTGGGAAAACTACAGATAAGCAGTCACACACCTGAGATTGAGCCTTCCTGTCGCCCTATCCCCACCTTTGTCACTCAGTAGCCACGAAACCTTCAGCTACTTTTTTATCTCCCAGACTCCTCTTTCTCTTTTTTATAATGGACTTTTGTGAAGATTATAGATAATAAAAACTACTCATGCTACTTCATATATAGTAGTTGTTCAATAAGTATAGTCATTTTGGTTAATCATTTAGATGATAGTGGGTAGTTGTTACTAAGTCAAAATATAGATACCCCAATACAACTTATTCTCATAAGGATTTACTTGAGTTGGTGCCCAATATTCAAAGTAACATGTGAGTTTGAACATACACTTTGTAAGAAAGGGTCTAAGACAGCTGGAAGCTGAAAGAGTATTAAAAAAGAAACTATATTGGCATTTATAGGAAAGAATTGAATGAACAGTTGACAATTGAGAAAACTAGGAAAACCAAAAGTTATAAAATATTGGAATCAAAAGAGTTGAGAAAGCGAGGTGACATCATGGTAAACTTTTGAAACAGGCATAAATGTCAGAGCATAAGTGCTAGAGAAGTGGGAGGAAATGAGGAGCAAACCAAGTGGCTCAAATTTTTAATGCTTTCCTTAGTTATTCTTAAGAAAAATGGGGTTTTTCATGGGTTTGAGTTCATTCAGCAACTTGGTTTTTCTAGGAGATGTATTAGAAGTAAAAAGCAAACAATCATGTTTATCATGTATACGTTCTTCATTTATAAATGTATTTTCCGCCTGACCTGTGGTGGCGCAGTGGATAAAGCGTCGACCTGGGGACACTGAGGTCGCCAGTTCAAAACCCTGCACTGGTCTGGTCAAGGCACATATGGGAGTTGATGCTTTCAGCTCCTCCCCCCTTTCTCTCTCTCTCTCTCTCACTCTGTGTCTCCTCTCTAAAATGAATAAAATAAAAAGAAATTTAATAAATGTATTTTCCATATATTTTCTGAACCAACCACTACAAAAATGATAGCAATATTTAATAGGAAGACTTACTACATCTGTTGGGCCCTATTTTGTTTTTTCTTTTATTTATATTTTATTTTTTTTCAGAGACAGAGAGAGAGAGTCAGAGAGAGGGATAGATAGGGACAGATAGAAACAGAGAGAAGTGAGAAGCATCAATCATTAGTTTTTCATTGCCATTGCGACACCTTAGTTGTTCATTGATTGCTTTGTCACATGTGCCTTGACCACGGGCCTTCAGCAAACCAAGCAACCCCTTGCTGGAGCCAGCGACCTTGGGTCCAAGCTGGCAAGCTTTTGCTCAAGCCGGATGGGCCCATGCTCAAGCTGGTGAGCTCGGGGTCTCAAACCTGGATCTTCAGCATCCCAGTCCGACGCTTTATACACTGTGCCACCACCTGGTCAGGTTGGGCCCTATTTTGTTGCTGTGATTATAAATACACTGACCCACATGTAAGCCATACCCTCCTACCCAACAAATCACTCAACAACCCATCTGATCTGAGAAATGAACCACTGTAGCCTGTGGGTAAAATCATCACTTTGGTTAAGGCATTAAGGAAGAAACCAGAAGCTAATACAACTGTCACTGAACTCTTCTTAACCACGAAGCTCCATAGCATTCCACCTTTGGACTTGAGAAGTCTCACTGAGAATTGATACCCCATGGACAGTCACATAGTTCACTTTTCACTGTCCAGTATGTCACTTTGTAGCTTAGAACCAGAGAATAGTAAGACTTGTTTGGATGCAGTATAGATATATAGGTTTCTCTGATGAGGGAGGGGAATGGTAGACACACTCAAATAATTGGTTCATGGTCTTCTGACAGAATGTTTTGGCTCCCTTATGTTTCTAGCAAAGCACATGCCCAGTGATTATTATTATTTCATTATATAGATTAGGAAATTGAGTAGGACAGGCAAGAGATCCATAGCATCTGAGTCCAAGCCATTAGTATCTTCCTACCACACTACATTGATCAAGGCTCATTGTGCTCTCCAGGATCTTCATGCATATGCATTTTTCATTGTAAGTTGGAGGAGAAATGATTATGCAAGTAAATGTTATACATAAAAAGACATTATACATAAGTAAACATTATACGTAAAAGAAAACATTATACATAAACTAGTTGTGTTTGTTCCACATTGCTTAGACAATCAATAAAATCCTTGTATTTTAGTTCCTTGCTTTGGCACATTATATTAATCACATTAATTTTGATGTGGAGAATTTTTGAAACAAAGTTGGATGATATATATATTAATACATGTTTATCTGCAATTTATATATTTAAAATATATTTTTACCACATTATCTGGTGTTGTAAACAATCCTGAGATATAGATGCATAGGCTGTTGTTATCTAGATAGGTACAAAAGTGCATATTTGTACGTGCCTAGAGAATGGAAAATAGACACAGTGATTTTTCACTGGTAATGTTTGTAATAAAGTTTTATGTTAGACATGTCATAATAAAAAATGATGGGTACCAAACCATATTGACAGAGGTGTGACTTGACAGACATCAGAGAAGGGAAAAGAATGACTCATCAGTGTGTCTGCTTTGGATGTCTTGATTCATGAAGGGCACTGAGGCCAGAACACATTTGTATTATCACAAATAAGTTCTTTTCAGATTAAACTATAGTATTTTTTTCTGTTACTGAAAACAGATTGATTCTTTTATTAAAATTCTGTAGAACCAAAACTAAAATAATAAATTTAAAAATGTAAAGATAATAAAGGCCTGCTTTTACCTAGTGTCTCTTAGGCACTGGAGAGCTCTGGGTACATCTTAATTAGAGATGTGCTTCAGGAGCTTAATCTGACAGCAATATATTCAATGGATTATAAGCAAATGGAGAATTAAGTTAAACTGGGAGAATATTATAGAACAAGAGTGAACCTCAAGGGCTTATAGTCTATCACAGGTTCTTGACTGGGGAGGGGGAGGAATGTTTGGAGACAATTTTAGTTGTTGCAATGCCTGGGGACATGGCTGTGCTCTTGCATCTATGAGAGTCTGAAAAGTGAAACATTGTACATTATTAGAGATCTACCGCACAGCAGAGAGCTTCCAATGCCAAGTGCAGGCCGAGCCCTTTGTGAATATGTAGTGAAGTCAGGGAGTGTTTGGAGGGTTTGTGTCTAAGATGCAGCATAGTTAGGGATAAGACACTTCAGGGAAGTCTGATTTACTTCTGCACACTAACATTATGTTTTCATATGTTCCCTGAGGTAAAGTTGTCTTTATGTTCTTGGTTTTATCTGAAAGAATACTCAAATGCCAGGATTTTTCTACAGTATTCTGTTGAAAGATAACTTTTATCAGTAGCAAACATACCGACAAACATCTCAATCTTTAAATTATTGACAGTGTTCATTCTTTAAATTATTTTCTAGGGGAGAATTATAGGTTTAAATTTCTTTAAAAACTTTGGGCTTGAGTTTAACAATCAATTTTCTTTAAAAAGATAAGATGGAAGAGAACTATATTCATTTCCTAGTACACTAATAAAAATGACCCTGAGAAAAACTTCTGTGTCTAAATCTATCTATTTTTTCAACAGATGTTGTTTTCAGAATGCACTGTGTTTCAGGCACTGCTCTAGTCAGTAAGCATACAGCTCTGTCTTAACGGGACTTGTATAATTTTAGGGAAGAGAAAATAAATAATGTCAGTTATGTGGTATGCACTAGGAAAGCAGGGTAAATGAGTAGTAGAAAATGACAGGATGCATTATTTCAAATGGACTGACCAGTGAAAGACTGTCTGAAGAGGTGATATTTTGAGTAGAAACTAAATAAAGAGCAGAGGCCAGTGTGTGAATATGTGGGGGGAAGCAGGTCAGCAGAGAGATGGGTAAAGGCCCCGAGCATAACTGTTCATGGTTCAGAACAGTAAGGAGACCAGAGAGAAAGGGTAAAGTTGTAGAAATAAAGTTTGAAAGGCAGCTGATATCCAAACATGTGGAAACTTCATAGTGGCCCATAGAACAACATTATTCAGAGCCATCTTAAACACCACTGGAAGATCTTAAATATAAAAGCGATACAATATGTCAAATATTTCCAAGACTCACACTGAACTCTTTGTAGGAAAGAATGTGGTCCAGCAGGAGTGGAAGCAAGTCTATGAAGGTTGACTTGGTGGTCATGGAAGTGCAGAAGTCGTGAAGAGGCTATTAAAGATAGAGTTTACGGGATATGCTGATGGGGAATATAGGTTAGGGAGAAAGTGAAAAATTAAGGATGACTCCAAAGTTTTTGAATTAACCTCAATTTATGGTACATTCATTTGAGAAACTAACATTTTACTGCAAAATTAAGTCTGGCCTCTGGTGGCGCAGTGGATAAAGCGTCTATATGGAACCCTGAGGTTGCCAGCTGGAAAACCAGGGCTTGCCTGGTCAAGGC
Source organism: Rhynchonycteris naso (assembly GCA_037038555.1). Classification (NCBI taxonomy): domain Eukaryota; kingdom Metazoa; phylum Chordata; class Mammalia; order Chiroptera; family Emballonuridae; genus Rhynchonycteris; species Rhynchonycteris naso. Next base: position 103,845,122 of record CM072996.1, on the reverse strand, counting down.
ACATATGGGAGTTGATGCTTCCTGCTCCTCACCTTCTTCTCTTTTTCTCTACTTACTCTCTCTCTCTCTAAAAGTGAATAAATGAAATCTAAAAAAAAATAATTTCACAAAATTAAATGACATTATGTATCAGATTTAACTTCATTAAACCCTTTCAAATATATATTATACAGTGTGTTCGTAAAGTCATGGTGCATTTTTGACCGGTCACTCGTCAAAAGTGCACCATGACTTTATGGACACACTGTAGTATAATTTAAGACAGTCTTCCCTAATTATTAGGGATACTTTAGTGACTTGTTCTAGATAGTATATCTGTCTAATTTTTGCCTTAGGTTTTTTATAATTTTGCAGTAAAATAGTTAATACATAGGATGTTTAAAATGAATGTAAGAAATACTTCATGGAGGAGTGAGGTATCAACAATATATAAACTACTTAATCAAGAGTGTGAATTTTAAAATCAGACTGCCTGTGTTTAAATGCTGGCGTCACCATTAATGAGTCTTGCAACTTTAAGGAATTAGTTTCCCTCTTTTTCCTCATCTGTAAATTAGCAATAATAATATTGCCTATTTTAGAGGATCATTGTAAAGGTTTAATGGGTTTTTATAAAAGGCTCTGAGCAATGCTTGGCATAGAGTAAGTTTTTAATAAATATTAATGATTTTTATTATCTATTAATAGCATTGCTAATAAAAAATAGATATATAGTGATCTGAATTTTTTGTAAAAGTGAGTTCCAGAAACAAAAGGCTTGAAGAATCTATAAATGAGCAAACTCAAATAAATAATTAAAAATGAGCTTTATATAAAATTAATGAAAGAAATATAACTCAATAGACCCATTTATATGTAAAGTGTTAAGAACAACAAGTTTTCAATTTGCAACCTGAGGGAAGAAACACATATCAGCAGAAAAAATTTTTTTAATTATTATTTGTATCATTAAACTATTATTATGTTATACATTTGCTGGTTTTCTTACTATTTACAAACTGCTTTTCTGGAATACAAATTTAAATGTACCTTCTGAATTTTCCAGAATTTTTAATTTCCTTTTATTATTGTTATTATTTTTATTTTTCTGAAGTGAGAAATGGGGAAGCAGAGAGACAGACTTCCACATGTGCCCGACTGGGATCCACCCGGCAAACTCACTAGGGGGCAGTGTTCTGCCCATCTGGGGCGTTGATCCCTTGCAACCAGAGGCATTCTGGTGCCTGAGGCAGAGGCCATAGAGCCATTTGAGTGCCTGGGCCATCTTTGCTCCAATGGAGCCTTGGCTAAAGGAGGGGAAGAGAGAGACAGAAAGGAAGGAGAGGCGGAAGGGTAGAGAAGCAGATGGTCACTTCTCCTGTGTGCCTTGGCTGGGAATCGAACCTAGGACTTCCACACACCAGGCCAATGCTCTACCACTAAGCCAACGCCCAGAAATTTTAATTTCTTAATAACATTCTCAAATACATTGAAGGTACTAAAATCAATGTATATAGTAAGTAAAACTTAACTGCTCATATATTTGAAATTTATTTTTTCATTTTGGAAAGAGTTCTTTAAGTGGCCTAAAACCATTTTTGAGATGTTTGCTAATATTTGTAATCCTTAATGACAATTTCGCCCAAATATGGAAATTATAAAGTTGTGAAAAATGAGGTCTGACTTATTTTCAAGCACATAAATACTGTCTGTCTTTATCGTAGCAGGATTCTAACTGACTTGGAAACAGATAGGTCTATGGTTAATTCTAAATTTCATGTGCTAAATAAAGTGAAATAGAAATTCTGAGATTGTTGTTTGAACCACACAAACAGCAGAAATTAATGTGACTTTTAAAGTATAATTGTGAGAAGTGGCCCTCAGTTTGACATTTGAAGCTGACCTGACACTATTGGGATCATCTATAAGAATTTATCCAGTGACCATTATTTAATGTGCATTGTGATTAGAGCTGGTGAATTTCACTTGCAAAATTATGGATAAGTGTGTTTTTCCTCTGGTCCCTTTTCTCTCCTGCTTGGACTCTAGCAGCACCTTAAACTTTCATTTTTCCCTAGCATAGATTCCAAATCATTAAATGTTCTTTGCAATGTGGTACCAACCTACTTTCCCAAGAGTAATGCTATTTATGTAGTAGTATCCTATATTACTGTATTTCATAAATACATGCTATATTAACTTTTGTACATTAATTAAAACCTCACCCCTCGCTTAAAATCATATTATGCTTATTATTCAGCCTTTTGGGTATCCTGAGAGTGCTTATGTTAAAAATAGGAAGAAAGCAGGTTTAGGAAAAGATAGGAGGAACTAATTTATACAAAGGACGAGTCCTTGACAGGTTGTTGCAAACAACATTATCGAGTCCTAATTAGTCTCAAAATTTTCATTATGGCATAATTCATGGCTTTTTAAGGGAGTCCTTATTGGGGCCAACTCATGGCAACAGTGGTTACAGAAGTTGTTGGAGGAGATCCCATAGTTTTAGCACAAAAGGTTATGAAAGCAAGGTGTCAAAAACAGCAATCAAGAACTGGACACTGGATGACAGGACTCAACTGACCAGAGTCAAAGTTAGGGAGGGAGGCTACATCCACGTTCTCTTTCAAGCACAATGGGAAGTAGGAGTGGACTCAACAGACCAACCAATGGCGGATTCCTCTCACTGGTGGTGAAGAAGCCTCCTGACTCCATGTCCATTCTATCTTACCAGTGGAATTCAAGAGGCGGGCTATCCAAGTTGTTACTTCTGGCAGCGCTGGGCACCTCATTCAGCCAAAAGTTTCACATCCTTTGAACTCTTTCCTTCAGTCTTCTGAGCTAAATTTAACCTGCTTATCTTTTGTGTTCCTAATAGCATTCTTTTAAAAATAACTCTTTTATGGAACCTAATAGAGTTGGCTTTGTAACAGGACTAAGATCATGTACCTTTAGACCAGGCCTCCATTCCTCCCCAGGATCTGGCCCATAGTAAGCATTCAGTACATGCCTTTTGAGTGTGCTGGGTGTGTAAAATATTTTAATTAAGTGAGGGAAGAACCAGCTTTTTTTTTATGGCAGCCATTTTTCTTTTGTTTTAACTGCTTATATATAAGGTTTTAAGCTCCAAAATGCCTCCCAATTCTTGCTAAGATGTATGAGGAAAAGACAAGTCTTTGATTGCTTTATTCCAACAAAATTTGCAGAATCACACCTGAGGATTTAACCATCTATTTTTAGGCCTCATTCACCCTTTGCATACTGGGTCAACAAACTGCTGCTTATAAACAGATTGCATGTTAAATGCTGTAGAGTACAAAAGCAGAAATATCATACATTGGGTGATAATTAATGTTCATTTCCTCAGTAAATACTAGGGCATACCACACGGTTTCCATAGCAACTTCTATTTTGTTTAATTAACTGCCTAATGTGAATATAGGAATAAGTTTGTGTTTAAAAAAAGCCCAAAACACTTGGGGTGATTTTAGAGTTTACAGTTACAAATATAAGCATGTTGGTTTTACCTTATTTTTTACTTTACTTTTGAAAACACATTTTTGATGTTTTTAGTTTTGGTCACAACCAGGAAAAGCATAAGGAGTGAATGAATTTTAATGAATTTCTAAATGGCCTACTGAACCAGATTCTCCCCATTCCCAGCTACTCCCTGGTTATAAATTATGCAAATACACAAGCTGCCTTAACTCTTTCACACTAAGGTACCATTTGGCAAGGAGTTACTCCAGGGAACTAATCCATCATGAGGAGAGGGGGAAAAAAGGAAAGAAGCAAATGCCATTTTATAGCAATTAAATCAGTGTTGCTATAATTTATGAAATGGCCCTGGAAGGCAGGATTGGCATTATGTTAATTTTTATGGAAAGAAAAGCTTAGGAATTTTCAGCCATCTCAGACACTGTGGCTGACAGCATGCTACTGAAGAGATAGCAATGACTTTAGAGTCAGAGATCCAATTCTGAATTCTGGATGCTTCAAATATTAAGGCTGAGACTGGCAACATCAGCTTCTCCCATTGTGAAAATGATAACATTGGCATTGAGTAGGTTTTTGCTCTATATCCCCTTATCTTACATTATCAGATTGGTTTTCTTCTTTTATCTGGTGGAACCTTATGAAATGGTCAGCATTGACCATTTCTGACCTTAAAGAAAGTAATTTAGCCTGACCAGGCAGTGACACAGTGGATAGAGCATTAGAGTGGGATGCAGAGGACCCAGGTTCGAAACACCAAGGTCACTGGCTTGAGTGCAGGCTCATCCAGCTTGAGCATGGGCATACTAGCTTGAGCGCAGGGTCGCTGGTTTGAGCATGGGATCATAAACATGACCCTATGGTCACTGGCTTGAGCCCAAAAGTCACTGGCTTGAAGCCCAAGGTCGCTGGCTTGAGCCCAAGGTCACTGGTTTGAGCAAGGGGTTACTGACTTGAATGGAGCCCTGCAGTCAAGGCACATATGAAAAAGCAATCAATGAACAACTAAGGTGCCACAACAAAGAATTGATACTTCTCATCTCTCTCCCTTCCTGTTTGTCTGTCCCCATCTGTTCCTCTCTCTGTCACACACACAGAAAAAAGAATAATAAGAAATATATATACATCTTTATTTTATTGATAAACAAGTTTGCAAGATACCTACTTCTGTTTGCCACTTATTTCTTTGGGTAAGATATACTCATTTTATTTTATTTTAAAAATATTATTGGAATGCTAATTGAAATGATATCAAATTTATAAATTTAATTTGAAAGCTGTAACATTTTTATGACAAATCTTATCTCAGAAAGTTTCTAATTGTTTATGTCTTGTTCAAAATTACTTTATTTTCTTCATATAATGCTGGTATATCTTTTTAAATTTATTTCTAGTTATTTAATAGATTTCTTGTTAATTTTAAATGGAATATTTCTTACTGTTAGCATTTTTCACTTTTTGTCATACTTTAATTTTTTTTTCAGTCATCTTGCAAGTCTCATTAATTCAGATTGAGCACAAAAAATATATGTTTTAAAATATAAAACTCATGATTTAAATAAAACTTTGGAGTAATAGTCTTGTTTATTCTATTTTGGAATTACCTTAAAATATTCTGTTTATGTAAATGATAAAAATGCCCTATTCTAAAATTTTAGCAGTAACTTAAAAATAACATCTGTACGATTGATAAAATTTTCTAAGAAAAGTCTAAAAGAAAAAATTGAGGAAATAAAATTATTCATATATAATGATTTATCAGTGGTGGTCTTCATATTACAATACTAGCAAATATTATTTATTTATTTATTTTTACAGAAACAGAGAGAGAGTCAGAGAGAGGGATAGATAGGGACAGACAGACAGGAACGGAGAGAGATGAGATGCATCAATCATTAGTTTTTTGTTGCCGTTGTGACATCTTAGTTGTTCATTGATTGCTTTCTCATATGTGCCTTGACCGAGGACCATCAGTAGACCGAGTAACCCTTTGCTGGAGCCAGCAATCTTGGGTCCAAGCTGGTGAGCTTTTGTTCAAACCAGATGAGCCCGCGCTCAAGCTGGCGACCTTGGGGTCTCGAACCTGGGTCCTTTTGCATCCCAGTTTGGTGCTCTATCCACTGCACCACTGCCTGGTCAAGCACTAGCAAATATTATTTTAAGGATAATTTTGTTTCCTAAATGAGAGAAATGATTATATAAAATGAGAACTGTACTTTAAGATGGGTATTTTTATGTAGATTAAGTTTTCTCTTGCTATGTTTATATGTTAATTTTCTGTTAATAGCTGGAGATAATTAAAAAATAAAATACAGAAGATATTTTTAGACCTTTGGAACTGATTAATTTTGCTAACATTCTGAAGTGGAGCCTTAAAAATTGATTAAGGAGCCCTGGCCATTGGCTCAGTGCATAGAGCATCAGCCTAGGGTTTGGATGTCCCCAGGTTTGATTCCCAGTCAGGGCACACCATCTACTTCTCTAATTCTCCCTCTCCTCTTTTCTCTCTCTCTTCCCCTTTCACAACCATTATCATAATTATTTTGAGCATGGCCCAAGTGCTGAGGATAACTCAGTTGTTTGAGTATATCGGCCTTAGGTGCTATAACTAGCTCGGTACTGAGCTTTGGCCCGAGATGGGGTTGACAGGTGGATCCTGGTCAGGGTGCATGTTGAAATCTGTCTCATTATCTCCTCTCCTCTCACCTAAAACAAAACAAAACAAAAAACAAAAACAAAGAACTGATTTAGTAGCATTTGACTATAAAAACTAATAATGTCAGCTAGCATTTATTGAACACTTATTCTGTCCTAGGCTCTGAGATTAAACAATTTTCTTGAATTAATTCATTTAATTGTCTCAACAAAAATATTATAAATTAGAAACAATTATTAGTCCTAGTTTGAAGATGAGGAAAATAAAGCTCTACGAATTAAAGAAACTTACCAAAGTCTCAGAGTTAATATAAGGCAGATACAGTACTCAAATCTTAGCTTAATACCAAGTTGTTTTCTTGTCTTCAACATTCTACTACTCTATGACAGCAGAAAAAAATAATATAAATAATTATTCTTTAAGATTATGTAAATTTATAAATATTTAGAGATATGTAATATATTTAATATGTAAATTAAATCAATTCTATAAATATTTGACTTTGGGCAAATTCTAATGCTTGTGACAAAAATTTTGACCATAGAATTTGTAGTTTCTAATCACCACTGAGATATCAGAATATTAATAACACTTGGAATTGGAAAGACTAAATATTAATTAGAATTTTAGGTGAAAAACATTCCTATAATCATGAAAATTGTAGCAATTTATAGGTTTTGATGTTCAAGGCTAGAATTGAAGCAATGTCCAATATTGCCAAGAATATACATTGTTATCAAAGATGTATTTATTTTTGGTCATTTTAATCAGACAAATACATAGCAACTGCTAGGTTCTAGAGACTGTCCTAAGCACTTTATAAATATTAGCTTATTTAATTATTATATTTACCCCCATAAGGTGTAGGTACTATTATCCCCATTTTTACAGAAAAGGGAATGAGGCATGAAAAAACCTGCTTATGTTTACATAGTTATTAAACAGGACCATTGGATTGAAATCTAGGTTGTCTAATTCCAGATTATGCTCAATGCTGCCTCTTGTAAATATCTTCCAAATACTTTACTTAATAGTTCAGCCAGTGTTTCATTTTAAGCATATTGCATATATCTTACAATGATCTGTGTTCTAGTATGAAAATTATGTATGCCAGCCATAATTACAAAGAATATGACTATTTTTTAAATATGGTGGAGTTATCCTTAAAAGTAGTATTTCCTCATTCCTTACTTGATTGTCATAGAAAAATTTTGAATTAATGGACATTTTAATTAAAAATCAAAGATTCTCAACAGACACTATTTGATGCATCATGAAGCAACCTTTGTGGTGTGCTTTGATGCCATTTGTCATCTTGTTTGTGCAGAAGAGCAGAGAACATCATGTTTCTTGTCTATAGGGATTTCTTTAGCAATTGATTAATTGAAAAACATAGCATAGCTAAGTCTTATGAGAAAAATTAATGTGTTATCCCCATAAAATGCATTAATTAACAAAGTAGGATCTTTAAATGATTTTAATAAATTGCCAAAGTTGATTTTATACTTTAGCCTCTTCCAAGAATAATGGAAAATTGTTTCTCCTTGCTTTATTTGGAAGCAAAGAATGAAGGGTTGGAGTATCTCTTTATGCATCTTATTGTCCTGAGAAAGGATGTGTTTGCTCCACTACACTGTTATTCTCTTTATAGACCAGCAACCCAAGCAGTGTACTTATGTCAGTTTCCTATCACCTCTCACCTCTTCTGTTTTTCATGTCTTCTCTTTGTGGCCTAAGCCAATGTGGGCATCCACTTTCTGTGAGGAGTTGTGGTCTCCTGTGTAGGATGGATGGGCACAGTGTTTCAAAGGAAACTACAGACCACTGCATGAACTTCAGGTCTCTCATTTTCTAAGCACCGTCTTGATATCCTGAAATTACTGACTGAAAAATAGCACAGTTTATGAGCACTTTTTACACTTTTCCTTGAAATTATTAAGTTTATAAACTAGTAGTGTTGCCATCATACTTGAATAGATCATAACTCTCCAAACAACAATTAAAGCAGTAATATTTATAGTGCATTGACCATAGCAATGTCTGTAATGGCCAGATCATAGATATCACATAAATTCGTTTATTCTTTACCTTGTGTCTCTATTTGACTAGAACTATGTATTATGTCGAACCCATTTTCTAATGTACTTATAAGACAATGCTCAAACACTTGAGGAAGGATACAGTATTTATCCTGACCCATGCTATGATTTTTACCTCCACCATGTTCCATGTAGCATGTTCAAAGTTCTATTTAAAGAACATTGGTGTAGGGCTATACATATTCAGTGAAAATGTACACATTGAAAAGTAATTGGTGTTGTGCACATGGCACACTAGTGTTTAGAACCACTGAAGTAGATGAGGGGCTAATATCCATTGAGATAAAGTTTGGGGTGCCTAGACCATCTCCATTTGTACTTGGGTTTCCAACAGATCTAGAATATGTAAACATGTGTTTGTTTATCCTCATCTCATATGAATAAAGGACTACTGTATGTGCGATTTCTTCATTCATTAATTTAGTTTGCATGCCAGGCACTTTTCTAGGTTTAGGTGACTCAGAAATGAGTGAGAAAGACCATTCACTAATCCATAGGGAAACATTAAAGCAGAAATGGTTCATGCATCCATTCATTCAACACACTTTATTTTTCTCTATCACAGTCTTTATTATCTAGTTTTACCAGTTTATTTGTTGGCAGACTCCTTTCACCAGAATGTAACTGCCACAAGGGCAAGGATTTACCTACATTGTTCATTGCTGAAACCTCACTCCTAGAACAGTGGCTGGCTTATGGTGGGAAGTCAATGAAAAAAAGTAAGGGGCACACATTTTCTGTTCATCTATTAAGTATGAAGGTGCCCAGTGCCAGCTCCAGAAAGACAGATAGGAACACAGGAAGCATGAAAGCCAATGCGTGAATAGGCAGTTCACTGAGAGGTCGTAACCTGCCATGGCAGACACAAAGCAGGTGCCTGGAGAAGCACAAAGGAGGAGTAACAAGCTTATATCACAGGTGAGGACTAACCTCTTAAAAGGAAATGGTCTCCTACTTCCCAAAGCAGTCATCAGCCTTCAAACCCAAGACTCTAAACTCTTCATATTAATTTCCTCCTTCGCTGCGCACACACGGATGTGTTACACGTGCATAGTAGCTCAGAGGGTTTTGAGAAAACAAAGACTAAAGTATGGCTAGAAGCCTAAAAAGGTTTGACAAGGAGAAACACTTGACCTGAGAACAAAAGAGGATATTGTTTGTGAAGAAGAGTTAAGAATAATTCTTCTTCCATGACTGAAGAAATGACCCAGATAAAGGTACTTGTATAGAATCTTCCTAACCATTTTCTGAATTCTTAGACCCAGATGTTAGAGATTAAGGCTTGTTGCTCATTATTGTATCAGGAACTTCTCAATTATACAGTTATGTTTGTGTTTGTTTCCTTTAACTAAGTTTCATGATATTAAAATGTTTCGGAGAAGTAGAAGATTATAATTGCCAAGCATGCTGTACAACAGAAAGGATGAATTTAAGTAGCTGATTGCAAAGATGCAAGAGCAGAGAAAAGAGACTTATCTTACAACACAGAGGAAGAAACAGTTCCTTGCTATGGGGTGTAAGTGATCATTTTGCAGAGAAGCCTGGAGTAAAGCAAAACTTTAAAAAAAGTACTCCTGATAAAATATAAATTTCAAAACCATTTTGTAGAGCGACTTTTCAAAACCCAGTAATCCTGAAGTGACCCAGCAACTCCATTCTTATTAGGTTGAACTATCTGAAAATTGCTGATATGTGGCTGTTTTTGACCTATAAAAACAGCAGTTTCATATGTTTCTTTTTATATCTATTCATCTATGATTATATATCTGAAGATATATATATATGTATCTTTCTCTATATATAGATATGTATCTTAGGGAAATGTGTCCATGTGTGCAAAAATACAGTGGTAGTAGCAAAATATTGGCAATAATCAAAAGGCCATTAAGAAGAGAATGGGTACATTTTGTCATATTCATACAATGAAAAGAGTTAAAATGCAAAGCATTTAACTTTTTATAATAAAGAAATTATTAGGGGAGGGACATTTTTTGGTAAAGGGAGAGCAGCTCCCCTATAAATTGGAAAGGTTTAAACACCTTAGCTTGTTCACCAAATTGAACTTTATTCTGTTTCTTCTTCAGCTAAAATCACAGTAAGCCAAATCATTAGTCTTCTGAAACTGCTCTGTGCTGCAATCAGAGTCAGACGTGTAGCACATTTTTCTTTGCTGAAACTGAATAGAATTTTTTTAAGTCTCAGAAATTTGAGAAAATTGGGGGCTTGAGATACTATCTTCATGTTACCATCCCTCCATACTTCCAGAAACACTTGAAAAGGCATGTGATCATAATCAAGTCACTGCTTGTTTGGTGCTATTTCTGATCATGTTCCAGGTGATATGCAATGAAGTGACTTCTTAATCTTTCAAAGCCAGCACTCTTGCTATACTCTGTCAACTCTGAGGGATGGAATGAAGTTACACAGTTGTTCCACTCTTCCTACTGATGCTACTACTGTATCATGTGTTACTCCTGCCAGAAATGTAAAGCCTGCTAGTCAGAAAATTGCTTCATTTAAAAGCACAGATCTAGTATTCTTATACCATATAAAAGAAAAATGTGGCTTGCTCTACTTTAATTGACAGTGTGCATCTCAATGTCTCCTAAACCAGATGGGGAAATACAATATTACATACTGGGCCCTCAACCCGAGGAGAGACCTGGCAGGTGTTCAAAAGTAGTGACATAACAAAGAGAAGAAAACAGAGCCTGATTTTTCCCTGTTGGGAGACCCTCTGTCATTGGCCAAACAGAGATTTTGGTCTATTTGAAAAATTATGCCTATTTAGAAAGGCATACAAGATAAAATTGAGTGTTTGAGCTCTGTCCGGTCAAAGTAAGTCCTGGTTTCAAAGGAATTTCTTTGGAGGAGTATAAAAGCCAAGGAACTGCTGGAATTTATTCCAAACAGTGTGTCTGATCATGAATTATGCTATAATTCAGCTTTAGTTAGAGATCTGATCTTTATTATCTTTTCAGAAACACATACGCATGTGTGTGTGAGCGTGTGCGCACACACAGACACACATACCCTGACACCCCTAATTTTACTAATTAATTGGGCTCTTGGTTGGAGACTTTAAGTCATGTTCAGTGTTTTAAGTCAAAAACATCAAAGTTGGTGAACATCGCAGACAAGCAATTTAATAGCAGTATTTATATCTCACAAATTACAGTCTGAGAATGTATTGCTGACTGGTTATTAAATGGTAATAGTTGAATCAGGGCCAACCTGATTATTCAAGTGTTTCTGCTTCTTGATTATGAGCTTGGCACTCAATGGAAGAGATAGTCTGAGTTCATTATTGTTCATGCAGTTATAGAGAAACTAAGAAGAAATATACAGTCAGCAGGACTCCTAATATATGTCCTTGTAAAATTTTTGGCGACTGTTTATTTTATTTGCCTTCAATAATTATCTCATTTTTGCCTCGTGCTTGAAGGGTAGACCTGATGAAGCCCACTAAAGTTTCTTTCCACTCTGATATCTATGATGCAAGCATCCTGAACTATCTCTACTCTTGCTTGCAAATTTCATTGTTTATGATGTCTATTGAGGAAATATGTTTTTGCTCTCAGAGTTGATTAGAAATCCTCTGATTACACTGTATACTGTTTCTGATGTTGTTAATTCTTCCAGAAAGCCAGAGTAAGCAATTTGGGGGACTAGAAAAGTACCAGGGAAGTGGTCCAGATAGAATCAAGGTCAAATCATCTGTTGTAATTATAAATTATCTCTAATATCTAGGCTTTCTCAAGGCTATTCTTTCCTCAGTTTCCTAGTAAATTTTAGGATATGGTTTAGATTAGATGTTGTTGAAGCCAGTGGCTCCACAGGGAGACCACTGCTACACAAATGTACCCTAATGGAAAAGAGAAAGTCTTTCTTCTCTCTTTCTCTCTCTCTCTCTCTTTTCTTTTTCTTTTTTCTTTCTTTCTTTCTTTTTCTTTCCTTTCTTTCTCCTTCCTTCCTTCCTTCTTCCCTCCCTCCCTCCCTCCCTCCCTCCCTCCCTCCCTCCCTTCCTTCCTTCCTTCCTTCCTTTCACCCTCTCTCTCACTTTCTCTTTCTTTCTCTCCTTTTTTTTCATTTTTCAATCAAAAATACTTGGGTGCCTACTAAATGGGGGCATTCTACTAGGCACTGCAACTGATTTAGTTGTTATATAAATAACAGGTTGTTATGGACCTCAGTGAGTTCAAGTCTAAAGGTACTTGCGTAGTTTGGTTTCTATATTGTCAATAATAAGGGATAGCAATAATTGAAATGTATCCCCTGTATAGTAATACATCATATGAAATGATTCTTTTTTTGTTTCATTGGTACTTGTTACAAATTTTAATATAACTTCTTTAATCAAAAGGCATAAATTAGCACATCATGTTGTTTGCATCAGTGATGCAGCTAAGTTCTTGGATTGTTCTTAATTCACAAATTATCATTCAATCCCACCATTCTTTTCTTATATTTTCTAAGTGCCTAGCTCTGTGCTGGCTTCTAAGGATACATCAGTGAAGTATATCCTCACATCTCTTTTGGATCTGATAATAAACCAGTGTTTCTTAAATAATCACACAGTAATTTGATTTGCTGTTTTTAATATCGTGAAAGGAGAAGTATAAGGACTACAGAAAGGTATAATTGGTGAGCTTAACTTACCCTATGCTGTGGCAGAAGGGATTGGATCAAGAAAGTCTTCTTTGAAGATCAATCTTTAAGCTGAATCGTGAGCATTTGTGAGTTAAAGAGAACAAAGAATTTGATGAGAAGAACCTCTGGTTGCCAGTTCTCTGATGTCAGAGAGTATTTCTCTTGATGCTGAGTTTCAAGGAGGTGCAGCTGGAGCCTTATTATTAGGTATGTTAAATTAATCTAATATCATGATTTGAAGAGAAAAGATTTTAGTGCAAAAGTACGATAAAGAGGAGAGCATTTCATTATATACTATGAACCATTACAATATTTCTGTATGTCCTTGACTTGAATTATTTAGTGTGGTTTATTAATTCAATTCAAAATGGTATTAATTGTAATTCACTTTTTTACAAAAGTGTTTGTGTTTATGGGGGTAGTAAACCTGAAAATGTTTTTGGGGCCTGATATAAGTTATTGGTAAACATTAGTTAAATTTAACAAATTAGCATTTCCATTTATTTTATTTTCTATTAATTGGCTAATAAATGTCATAGAGATTATTTTTGCAATATCTGTTATTAGGTTAGCAGCAATAAGATTAAGAATCAAAATAAAGATACTGATAATGCTAGGAACAGCTTCAAAAGTTGCCAACTGTGTTTGAGTGATTTGATCAAACTGAATGAGCCTTCAGGATCAAAAATCCTACTTCTAATAATTTTTTAGCAGCTATTTTAAAGCTGGATAAAGTTCATCCAGACAACTCAGACTGTTATTAAAAGTAGCTGGTCAAAATTTTAGACTCACCAAAATACAAATATGTTATACTGTGCTGATATATTTTAATGAAGAATGTCTGAGATGGCACAGTCCCTTTGAATCAAACGAATTGAAAAACTTTTCTAGTTTTCAGCCCAGCTGTTTGCATAACTATCCACTGGCAAACATAATTGTATCAGTCCCTTACCAAATTTTGGCCATTAAAACCCAGGGGAGTCCCCCACCATATTTACAGTGACTTTAAAAAATATTTAAGTAGCCCTGACTGGATAGCCTGGTTGGTTAGAGCATCGTCCAGAAGCACAGAGGTTGCTGGTTTAATCCCAGTCAGGGCACACACAGGAACAGATCTATGTTCCTGTCTCTCTTGCTCTCTCCCTTCCTCTCCCTGCAATCAATAAAATAAACATTAGAGGGAAAGGGGATGATAGGATGGGATAAACCTGAAGGGAAGGGGTGAGGGCGCTGTAGGGAGGGGGGTAAGGTAGATGTTGAGGGGAATATGGGGCAGGGGGGATGCAGTCAGGGTCACCCTAGAATCTATGTAAACACAATTATTAAATAAATTAAAAATAAATAAATAAAATATTGTTTTATTAAAAAAATACTGAAATAAATTGCCAGCTGCTTTTTCTCTGTGAGCCCTTAATCCTTTCACACTTATGCTGACTGATCCATTCTCGTTTTCTCCACTTTGTTGGTGGTTCAGTTTTTTACTCCCAAAATATTTTCCCATGTCGTCTTTTCTTCAGTAGTTCTTACTGCTTATATGAATGATTGGAGCAGATTATTTAACAGCCACAGGAATTTTTAAAAACCCGCTCGGAAACATGGTCCATCATAAGTGTAGGCTTTGCCCTTAACTGCCCTTAACTGCCTGAAGCCATAACCATAGACGGCACATCTGGATATATGATTCAGTGACTAGTATGTTACATAGCCAGTGTTTTTTCCACATTTTAAGTCTAGTGTTTATTTTTTAGGCTGCTTCAGTTACAAGAGACTAAAATGTGGTCATTTAAATAAAAATTGAATTTACTAAAAGGATGTCTGATAGTTCATATAGTAAAAACACAGCTGATGTTCCAGGCTTTGAAAAAGAAAGGGTCACAGGTGCTCTTGGCTTTGTGTAGCTGCAACTTATGCCCTGTGCTTGGGAATCTCATTTCAGGGAGAATCTTGTCAGCGTGGTTTTGGTCAGTTCTCCAGCTGTGGCAAGGGACAGGCCAGGGCACTCATTTAGAAAGAGCTGCTTTCAAAGTAGTAGTGGCTGTGCGATGACCAGCAGAATGTGGAATGGTACAAGGAAGGCAAAAACAATAGCTTTCCACTCTGCTTTTGGGACTGAACCTTTATCTAGTATATTTTTCTATAAGATGGGGATAATACTACTATGTACTGTCTATAGGTTGATAACAGGGGTTAAACTAAAAACAATTAGAATAGTGTTTAACAACTTGTAAGCACTCAGTTTGTTATTGTCTCTGTTTTATAAATGATAAATTATGGTTTGAAGACTTTAAATAATCTGCTCAAAGCCACACTAAGGAGTGAATGAGCTGGCATCCAAATGAGATTCAAATGCTGTGTCCCATTGCAGAGCATTCACTCTTTTTTAAAAAAATTATTTAGAAAATTAAATTTAACAGGGTGACATTCATCAATAAGCATTCCCTCTTAAACCTCATGGACAGGGATTCTGAGTTCACAGAGCTTGCTCCCTTAAATTCTGCTTTCTCTTTGTATTCTGCCCCTTAAATACTTACAATCTTATATCTTAAAATTTTTCTAAATAACTTATATTATACTTGATTTAATCTTTACAATACCTTTTTGAAGCCAGTAATGTAATCCATATTTTTTTTTCTTCAGATGGCAAAAGTACAGCTCAGATAAGGGGAATATTGTATCAAAGTTCACAGAGCAAGTAAAGGTAGCAGCTGAGCTTTGAACTTAGTTTTGCCTGATTCTGGAGTTTTGCTCCTCTGACCAAACATTACTGCATCTTGGACAGCAAGGGAGTGCAACAGAGGTCTGCTGCAACCCCAAACAAGAGCAACCTAAATAATTTTAAAAATATGTCAGTGCAAAAAGAATATATAACCAGCATACAGTAAAAATATGGAAGTTTCTAAAACAAAGTGGTATTTGTATATCTTTTGAAATGTCCAGGCAATATGCTAGACTATCCAACATCCTAATATGATTATCGTAATATGAAGTACATACTAAAATTATCTTCATTTTATAGTTAAGGGTACTTAACATACTAATTTTAGCCTGACCAGGCGGTGGCACAGTGGATAGAGCATTGGACTGGCATGCGGAGGACCCAGGTTCGCAGACCCTGAGGTTGCCAGCTTGAGCGCGGGCTCATCTGGTTTGAGCTAAAGCTCACCAGCTTGAGTCCAAGGTTGCTGCCTCGAGCAAGGGGTTATTCAGTCTGATGAAGGCCCGCTGTCAAGGCATATATGAGAAAGCAATCAATGAACAACTAAGGTGTCAAAACGAAAAACTGACTATTGATGCTTCTCATCTCTCTCTTTGTTCTTGTCTGACTCTCTCTCTGTTCCTGTAAAAAACAAAAAAAAAAGAATTTTAACATACTAATTTTGATATTTCCTCAGAATTACATCATTTGTGGGTGATGGATCCCAACCAACAGGCTCTACAAAGATAAATTCACTTACCTAATTTGTGTACTGCCTTATGAGGGCACTCAATAAATAAGTATTGGATTCATGAATGTTCTGAGACCACAGATCCCAAAGTTTTACACTATTTTTCTTCTCTCTTTTCAGAAATGGTAAGAAAGTAATCATTTGACAGGAGCAATTGAAAGCCAAGCTCTAACACCAAAAAGATGTAGGTCTGAAATACTAAAGAAAAAACACACATCCAGCAAAATATACCCAAATTCATAGTCCTCGTGGCTTGCAGTAAAAGATGTAGCCCATACTTGAGTAAAAAATATTGTAATCATTGGTTTTAGAAAAGGATAAAAGGTAAATGTAAGGTGGGGCTAGGAAAAAGTACATGTCATGTCCATCTTTGATTTAAAAAATGTGGTTTGTGAAATGATAGGCTGTTCAATGTTCCTCCTGTCCTTCAGTGATAGCTGGCAAAATGGTGGAGCTCATTATCAAGCAATCAGTTTGTCAGCTCACAAATACTGTAATCAGCATGGGTCTGAGAAGGGAAAGCAATGGTACATATGTCTGTTTTTCTTTTATAAAAGAATTATAGATCTGATTCAGGGACTACCCAGTCTATTAGTGTTTTTTAAAATGTGTTCAAGTGAATGTGTGTAGTATTAATGGCTGAAAAAAATTACATAGTTAATGTTAAGAAACCTTGGAATATAAAAAGCAAAACAGGTGTCTTTATGACAGGACTGCTCAGAGCCTTGAATTTCCCTAATTTTCATGAAAGGGTTAGAATGTAGCATTTCTAAAATTAACCCTATAGTGATTATTGTGGAACTTGTGTTCCACATTTTCAAAATGCTTAAGTGGAATTTTTTAAGCACCTACTTTGGACTCTTAAGCTGCTAGAGGGTCGAGGTTGTTCTTGCTTCCTTTTCTGTTTTACTTATTATTGTATTTACACTGTTTCTTTTTTTATCACCAGTACCTAACATAGTACCTGATATACACAGGGTAATCTCAGTATTTGTAGACTGATGAATAAATGATTAAATATTGAGTTGAATCCTAAGATAAATGACAGACTACTTAATATCTTGAGGATATGATCTAATATCTATTTGAAAAGGAAAACTGATTCACAAGCGATTTAAAATTTTTTGTGTTTTTTAACTTTTTTTTTTTTTTCTTTGAGAGACAGGGAGAAAGAGAGAGGGAAAAGAGAGATGAGAAGCATCAACTCAAAGCATCAAATCATAGTTCCTTCACTTTAGTTGTTCATTGATTGCTTCTCATATGTGCCTTGACCTGGGGGTTTCAAGCCGAGCCAGTGAACCCTTGCTCAAGCCAGCAATCTTGGGGTCTTGTTGGTGATCTCAGTGTCAAACTTGACCTCAAGTCAGCCACCTTAGGGTTTCGATCCAGAAAACGCATTGTTCAGGGTTGATGCTCTATCCACTGTGCAACCACAAGTCAGGCTGTTTTTGTTCTTTTGTTTTTTTTTGTTTTTAATTTAAGAAAGGGAAGTCCCTATTTTTAATTGGATTTCATAATAAAATTTAAATTAATTGAAAATTAATAACTTTTAAATTGTGTATTAGAAATATTTTCAGAAAAAAACTTTTATAGTCACATATTCTTACTGATAATGTACAAAACAAACGTATTGCTTCATTTATTTTTAGTTTCTTCTTAACATGAGATATTGCTGGGAGGAGTATCCAAAATGCACTATTGTTAAAGAATAGTGTAGCAATTTAATTTAAATATAAAGTAGAGCTATATATCTATATATCTATAAACATTCATAGGTTTATATGTAATATACATAAGTACACTGCATACATTTTTATGTTTGCAAACATATGTATGCATCTATTGAAAAAAAGTCTGGTTTTCTTAATCATGAGAAGACATATAAATATCCTCTGAAGTGAGGAATACCAGATAGCTATCTTATTTTATGGTAATTAAATATTTGATGCATCAGAAATTACCTATAGTGGGTGGAGCAAAGTCTAATTGAAGTTCTTTAATTCAACTACCACTATCAGTTTAAAGATACGGTTTGTTGAATGGGATAATATTTTTCAATTTTAAATGGAACATGTCTTATTTCAGATTTTAAGTCAAATATCGTGATGCCATAAGCTAAATTATTGGAACTGGTAAATTGGGAAAATATTAGAAAGATTCATTTCTGTGAACCAATTGACTGTCTTGAAATGGATTAGATATTTTCTTATGTTTATATTATAAGGTTTCTAAATGAATTGTCTAAAGGTATACCTTTATTTTTTTATTGATTTTAATTTATTGTGTTTACATAGATTCTAGTGTTGCCCCGAATGCATTCTCCCTCCCCCGTATTCCCCTCAACATCTATCTTCCTTGCCTCCCTCCCCATAGCACCCTCCCCCCTTCCCTTTAGGTTTATCCCATCCTATCATCCCCTTTCCCTCTGTCCTCTTTTTCTCTGGTCCCTTTGATCTCTCCTCTGTCTCAATTCCGTTCCTCAGTTCACATTGCTTATTGGATTCCTCAAATGAGTGAGGTCATATGATATTTTTCTCTTTCTGCCTGGCTTATTTCACTTAAAACAATAGTTTTCAGGTCCATCCATGTTGTCACAAAAGGTAAGATTTTCTTCTTTCTCATGGCCCCATAGTATTCCACTGTGTATATGTACCACTGCTTTTTAATCCACTCGTCCATTGACAGACACTTGGGCTATTTCCAGATTTTTGCTATTGTGAACAATGCTGCCATAAACATAGGGGTGCATTTCTCCTTTTGAAACAGTGCTAGAGTGTTTTGGGTATATTCCTAAAAGTGGGATAGCTGGGTCAAAAGGCAATTTGATTTATAATTTCTTCAAGAATCTTCATACTGTTTTTCACAGTGGCTGCACTGTGGCAGGCAAAGACAACACAAAGAAAGAAAATTATAGGCCTATATCCCTGATGAATTTAGATGCTAAAATCCTCAACAAAATATTAGCAAACTGGATCCAGCAATATATAAAAAAAATCATACACCACGATCAAGTGGGATTTATTCTGGGAAGGCAAGGCTGGTACAATATTTGCAAATCAATCAATGGGATTCATCACATAAACAAAAGGAAGGAGAAAAACCACATGATCATTTTAATAGATGCAGAAAAAGCATTTGATAAAATCCAGCACCCATTCATGATCAAAACTCTCAGCAAAGTGGGAATACAAGGAACATACCTCAATATGATAAAGGCCATCTATGACAAATCCACAACCCACATCATACTCAATGGGCAAAAATTAAAAGCAATCCCCTTAAGATCAGGAACCAGGCAGGGGTGCCTCCTTTCACCACTCTTATTCAATATAGTTCTAGAAGTCCTAGCCACAGCAATTAGACAAGAAGAAGAAATGAAAGGCATCCAAATTGGAAAAGAAGAAGTAAAACTGTCAATATTTGCAGATGATATGATATTGTATATAGAAAACCCTAAAGTCTTAGTCAAAAAGCTACTGGACCTGATAAATGAATTCAGCAAGGTGGCAGGATATAAAATTAATACTCAGAAATCAGAGGCATTTTTATACACCAGCAGTGAACTGTCAAAAAGAGAAATTAAGGAAACAATCCCCTTTACTATTGCAACTAAAAATATAAAGTACCTAGGAGTAAATTTAACCAAGGAGATTAAAGACTTGTACTTGGTATCCCTTTAATTTTTAATAGTTTTATTGAAGAATAATTTATATACTATGAAGTTTATCATTGTAGGTTTGTGTGGTCTGATACACATGAGAAAGTGTGTATAATTGTGCAACCATTGCCCCAGTACAATATGAGAGCTTTTCTGTCTTCACCACAAGGTCCTCTGTGCCCACTGGCCAACTCTCTGCCCCATCTCTGGCAAACAGTTTTCCTAAGTGGGCATACAATAACACGTTCCAAAAAGCAATATACGATGTCCCAGTTTTCCACATCTTCATGACAAAGCTTGGATTTATCATTCTTTTTTTTTAATATATATTTTATTATTAATTCTAATGGGGTGACACCAATAAATCAGGGTACATATGTACATTGAAAACATCTCCAGGTTATCTTATCATTCAATTATGTTGCATACCCGTCACCAAAAGTCAAATTGTCCTCTGTCACCTTCTATCTGGTCTTCCCTGTGTCCCTCCCCTCCTCCCTATCCCACTCTTCCCTCCCTCCCCCCATCCCATAACCACCACTCTCTTGTCCATGTCTCATATTCTCACTTTTATGTCCCACCTATGTATGAAATCATGCTGTTCTCAGTTTTTCTTTTTTTCTGATTTACTTATTTCACTCAGTATAATGTTATCAAGGTACATCCATTTTGTTATAAATGATCCGATGTCATCGTTTCTTATGGCTGAGTAGTATTCCATAGTATATATGTACCAAAGCTTTTTAATCCACTCGTCTTCTGACGAACACTTGGGCTGGTTCCAGATCTTCGCTATTGTGAACAATGCTGCCACGAACATGGGGGCGCATTTCTTCTTTTTGAATAGTGCTATGGTGTTCTTAGGGTATATTCCTAAAAGTGGGATAGCTGGGTCAAAAGGCAGTTTGATTTTTAATTTTCTGAGGAATCTCCAAACTGTTTTCCACAGTGGCTGCACCAGTCTGCATTCCCACCAGCAGTAGAGAAGGGTTCCCTTTTCTCCACATCCTCGCCAGCACTTATTTTGTGTTGTTTTGCTGATGAGTGCCATTCTGACTGGTGTGAGGTGATATCTCATGGTGGTTATAATTTGCATTTCTCTAATAATTAGTGATGTTGAGCATTTTTTCATATGCCTATTGGCCATCTGTATGTCCTCTTTGGAGAAATTTCTATTCATTTCTTTTGCCCACTTTTTGATTGGGTTGTTTGTCTTCCTGGTGTTGAGTTTTATAAGTTCTTTATAAATTTTAGTTATTAACCCCTTATCAGATGTGCTGTCGAATATGTTCTCCTATTGTGTGGTTTGTCTTTTTATTCTGTTCTTATTGTCTTTAGCTGTGCAAAAACTTTTTAGTTTGATATAGTCCCATTTGTTTATCATGCCTTTTATTTCATTTGCCCTTGGAGATAAATCGGCAAATATACTGCTTCTACAGATGTCGGAGAGCTTGCTGCCTATGTTTTCTTCTAAGATGCTTATGGTTTCACGGCTTACATTTAAATCTTTTATCCATTTTGATTTTGTTATTGTGAATGGTGTAAGTTGATGGTCTAGTTTCATTTTTTTGCAGGTAGATGTCCAATTTTCCCAGCACCATTTGTTAAAGAGGCTGTCTTTACTCCATTGTATGTTCTTTTCTCCTTTGTCAAATATCAGTTGTCCATAAAGCTGTGGGTTTATTTCTGGGTCCTCTGTTCTGTTCCGTTGATCTATGTGCCTGTTCTTATGCCAGTACCAGGCTGTCTTGAGTATAATGGCCTTATAGTAAACCTTGATATCTAGAGGAGTGATACCTCCTGCTTTATTATTTTTTTTAAGATAGCTGAGGCTATTCGTGTTCTTTTTTGGTTCCATATAAATTTTTGGAATATGTGATCTATAGCTTTGAAGTATGTCATTGGTTATTTAATTGGTATTGCATTGAATTTATAAATTGCTTTGGGTAATATAGACATTTTAATGATGTTTATTCTTCCTAGCCATGAACACAGTATATGCTTCCACTTGTTTGTATCTTCCGTGATTTCTTTTATCAATGTTCTATAATTTTCCGAGTACAAGTCCTTAACCTCCTTGGTTAAATTTACTCCTAGGTACTTTATTTTTTTGACTGCAATAGTGAAGGGGATTGTTTCCTTAATTTCTTTTGCTGACAGTTCATTCTTGGTATATAGAAATGCCTGTGATTTCTGAGTATTAATTTTATATCCTGCCACGTTACTGAATTCATTTATAAAGTCCAGTAGTTTTTTGACTGAGACTTTAGGGTTTTCAATATACAATATCATATCATCTGCAAATAGTGACAGTTTTACTTTTTCTTTTCCAATTTGGATGCCTTTTATTTCTTCTTCTTGTCTGATTGCTGTAGCTAGGACTTCCAGAACTATGTTGAATAAGAGTTGTGAAAGGAGGCATCCCTGCCTGGTTCCTGATCTTAAGGGGATTGCTTTTAATTTTTGTCCATTTAGTATGATGTTTGCTGTGGGTTTATCGTAGATGGCCTTTATCATGTTAAGGAATGATCCCTGTATTCCCACTTTACTGAGAGTTTTGAGCATGAATGAGTCCTGGATTTTATCAAATGCCTTTTCTGCATCTATTGAAATTATCATGTGATTTTTGTCCTTCCTTTTGTTTATGTGATGAATCACAGTGATTGATTTGCGAATATTGAACAAGCCTTGCCTCTCCAGAATAAATCCCACTTGATCATGGTGTATGATTTTTTTCATATATTGCTGGATCCGGTTGGCGAATATTTTGTTGAGAATTTTAGCATCTAAATTCATCAGGGATATGGGCCTATAATTTTCTTTCTTTGTGTTGTCTTTGCCCGGTTTTGGGATCAGAATTATGCTCGCCTCATAAAAGGAGTTTGGAAGTCTTCCTTCCTCTTGAATTTTTTGAAATAGCTTGAGGAGGATAGGAGTTAGTTCTTCTTTGAATTTTTGATAGAATTCACTTGTGAAGTCATCAGGCCCGGGACTTGTTTTGGGGGGGAGTTTTTTGATAACTGTTTCGATCTCATTTATTGTAATTGGTCTGTTTAGGTGTTCTGATTCTTCCAGATTGATTTTTGGAAGGTTATATGATTCAAGAAATTTGTCCATTTCACCAAGATTGTCTAATTTTTTGGCATATAGTTCTTCATAGTATTTTCTTACAATGCTTTGTATTTCTGTTGTGTCAGTTGTTATTTCTCCACTGTCCTTTCTAATTTTATTTATTTGAGTCCTCTCTCTTTTTTCTTGGTGAGTCTAGTTAAAGGTTCATCAATCTTGTTTACCTTTTCAAAGAACCAGCTTCTGGTTTCGTTGATTCTCTGTATTGTTTTCTTAGCCTCTATGTCATTTATTTCTGCTCTGACCTTTATTATTTCCTTCCTTCTACTTGTCTTGGGTTTTATTTGTTGTTGTTTTTGTAGTTCTTTTAGATGCAGGGTCAGGTTGCTTATTTGAGCTTTTTCTAGCTTCTTATGATATGCCTGTAGTGCAATAAACTTCCCTCTCAGAACTGCTTTTGCTGTGTCTCATAAATTTTGTGTTGATGTATGCTCATTATCATTTGTTTCTAGAAACTTTTTTATTTCTCCTTTGATCTTATTATTAATCCATTCATTATTTAATAACATGCTATTTAGTTTCCAAGTGTTTGAGTATTTTTCAGTTTTTCTTTTGTGGTTAATTTCTAGTTTCATGGCATTGGGATCAGAGAAAATGCTTGATATGATTTCAATCTTCTTAAATTTATTGAGACCATCTTTGTATCCTAACATGTGGTCTATCCTAGAAAACGTACCATGAACGCTTGAGAAGAATGTATATTCTACTGCATTAGGGTTAAAAGTTCTGAAGATATCTATTAAATCAAGTTGATCTAGTGTATCCTTTAAGTCTTCTGTTTCTTTATTAATTTTCTTTCTTGAGGATCTATCCAGTGTTGTTAGAGGGATATTGAAATCCCCTACTATGATAGTATTGCTGTTAATCTCACCCTTTATATCCATCAAACTCTGCTTTATGTATGTCGGGTTTCCTATATTTGGTGCATAGATGTTAATAATAGTTATATCATCCTGTTGAATTGTTCCCTATATCATTATCTAGTGTCCTTCTTTATCTCTTACTACAGCCTTTGTTTTAAAGTCCATTTTGTCAGATATACGTATTGCTACCCCTGCTTTTTTTTCATTTCCATTTGCATGAAGTATTTTTTTCCACCCTTTTACCTTCAGTCTATGAGCATCTTTTGTTTTAAGGTGTGTCTCTTGTAGACAGCATATTTATGGGTCCTGTTTCTTTATCCATGCAGCTACCCTATGTCTTTTGATTGGATCATTTAATCCATTTACATTTAATGTTATTATTGATATGTAGTTGTTTATTGCCATTTTATTCTTTAAAGCTGTATTCTTCTTTTGCTCTATTCTTTTCTCCCTTTAAACTGTTCACAACAGGCCCCTTAGTATCTCTTGCAGAATTGGTTTGGTTTTTATGAATTCCTTGAGGCTTTCTTTTTCTTGGAAGCTCTTTATTTCTCCTTCAATTTTAAATGTTAGCCTTGCTGGATAGAATAATCTTGGTTGTAGGTTCTTGTTCTGCATTACTTTGATTATATCTTGCCATTCCCTTCTGGCCTCAAGTGTTTCTGTTGAGAAGTCCGATGTCATCCTTTTGGGGGCTCCTTTGTAGGTGATAGCCTTTTTTTCCCTAGCAGCTTTTAAAATATTTTCTTTATCCATTATCTTTGGTATTTTAACTATGATGTGTCTTGGTGTAGATCTTTTTGGGTTTCTCTTTAATGGAGTTCTGTGTGCTTCTTGAATGTGTGGAGTGTTTCCCAGCCTTAATTTAGGAAAGTTTTCTGCTATGATTTGATTGAACAAAGTTTCCATTTCCTGTCCTCTCTCCTCTTCTTCAGGCACCCCTATGATGCGAATGTTGTTTCTCTTCATGTTGTGTCAGAGCTCCCTTAGAGTTTCCTCACATTTTTTGAGTCTCTTTTCCTTTTTCTTCTCTGTTTCTGTGCCTTTGTTTTTTGTGTCCTCTAACTCGCTGATTTGATCCTCAGCGTGATTTATCCTGCTTTTAATTCCTTCCATTGTGGTCTTCAGTTCTGATACTGTATTTGTCATTTCTGTCTGATTCTTTTTTATTATTTCAATTTCGTTTTTTATACTTGTTATCTCTTTATTTAGGTGTTCATAATGACTATCCATTGTTTCTCTAATTTCTTTGAACATCCTAACTATCATTATTCTAAATTCTGCATCTGGTAATTTGGTTATATCTGGTTCATTCAGGTCCTTCTCTGGGGATTTGTCTTGATTCATTTGGTTTGCTTTCTTCTGCCTACCCATTTTGTCTGTGTATAAGCAAGTTGTGGCCACTGGAGTCTAGTAGGTGTTGCTTTTGTGTTCTCTAGGTGTGGTCTGTCTGCAGGTCCCCCACCCCCTCTGCCGCTGCCTAGGGTGGTTGGGTATGAGCGTTGCCAGCGCCGGCCCACTGTGGTTTTTGCTGTGATTCCTGCCTCTCCTCCGCGGGAGGGGCTGTCACTCAAGCCACAAGCCTTAGCACCAAGGGTAGAGGTGAGCACCTTTGCTCAGCTGCGGACCCAGCCTATTTCCAGACTTTTGCCCAGAACCCGCAGTCAGAGCCTGCTGGCCACAGTTTTGCGGGTTGGTCGGGGCTTTTGACGTGCTCTCAGCTGTGAGCCTTTGCCTGTCAGGAGCTTTAGCCCCGCCCTCGAGGCCAGGGCCCTTCTGCACAGGGTCGCAAACCCAGGTTTATTGTGTCGGGTGTGTTTGCTGGCTTCCGCTCAGCTGCTTACTTCCGCTCGTTCCGGACTCTACCCCGCCCCCACGTTCGGAGTCCGCTCGCACCTATAATTGCAAATCGTGGTTTCTCCGGCCTGACGGGGCTGGTAGCGTGAGCTCAGCCGCGAACCCCTGCCTGTTCCTGGTCCTAGCCCGGTCCCCGCGGTCAGGGCCGGCTTGCGCAGTGTTGCAGAGCAGATTTCTGCCCGTTCCTGGTTCCCGCTTTTTCCCTATAAGTGGGATTAAAGGCGGGCCCGCAGCTTCCAGACCGCTTTTGTGCGTCCCCTCCGACTCCGCTGGGCTAGACCGGGCTCACACCGGCTTGGCCTCCGCCCACGCCGACAAAACCGCGTTTCAGCGTCCTGCCGCCCACCATACCCTTCAGCAACCGTCAGCAGAGTAGGAAGGGACCTAATACTCCACACTGGAAGCCTGGGAGATCCCTCACTTGTTTCACAGATCAAAACTGTCCAGACGCCTCTTATATGCTCTGGGACTGCAGGCTGGGGCTTGGTCCTGGAACCCAGGTCCCTCCCTCTCCGCCAAACTCTCCTCCCGCCACGCGGGTCGCTCCGGGCTGACGTTTGCTCCGGGGAGCTGGGCAGCCCTCTTCGAGTTTTCGCTATTCCTACCAGTCTCAATGTGGCTTCTTCTGTGTTCCTTGGTTGAAGAGTCCACTTAGCTCAGTTCATAGTTGGTTTATCCAGATGATGGTTCTTTAAATTGAGTTATAATCCACTTTGGTTCTGAGAGTTGGAAGTTGGTATGTCCGCCTATTCCGTCGCCATCTTGCTTCCCAGATTTATCATTCTTGTGTGAGAAATTGTATCTTATTGCGATTTTAATTTAATAATGACAAATGATATTAATAATGTTCTTGTTAGCCATTCATATATTGCCTTTGATGAAATGTCTATTCAGGTCTTTTGTCACTTGTTATTTATTGAGTTGTTACAGTTATTTACATATTATAGATAGGTGTCCTATCCTACTTCTCACAAAAATTAGGGGATATTTTATAGCTTTACATTCATTTTGAAATATCCCCTAATTTTTGTGAGCAGTATATGTTGTATGAGTTGCAAATGTTTCCTCATAGACTGTGGTTTGTCTTTTCACTTTCTTAATGTTGTTGTTAGGATAGAAGGCTTTTCAAGTTTGCAAAAGTTCAACTTAGCAATTTGTTTGATGGATCATCCCTTTGGTATAGCATGTAAGAAATGCTGCCTCACTCTAAGTCAGGGCTTGTCTCCTAATTTTTTTATTCTCTTCTCTTTCTTTTAGATACTATAGTATTTATGTTTATACATTCAGATACGTGATCCATTTTGAATTTATTATACATGGTGTGAGACTAGATTCCAAATTAATTTTTTAATATAAGTATTTATTCATGCCAATATCCTTTGTGGGAAAGGCTTCCCTTTCCCCCTTAAGTTGCCATGGCACCGTTATCAAAAATTAGTTGATGTAATTGGAGTGTACATGTTAGGACTGTCTATTCTCTTCCATTGGTATTTATTTTCATCTTATATAAAACGCATATGGTCATGATTATTATAGCTTAATATTAACTTTTAAAGTCAAATAATATAAATTCTTCAAAACTGACATCCTTTTTTAGACATTATTTTAACTATTCCAGGTTTTATGCCTTCCCATATAAAATTTAGGATTAGCTTGTTAATTTCTATAATGATAATTGCTGGGATTTTGAGAAGATTTTGTTAAACTTGTGGATTAGTTTGGAGAATTGCCATCCTAACAATATTCAATCTTTCAATCCATGAATGTAGCATTTCTTAATTTTTTAGATCTTTTTAAATTTTTTCTCAACGATGCTTTATAGTTTTGAGTTTACAGGTCTCGCACTTCTATTGTTTTTTCCTACATTATTTTGTAATGCTATTGTGAAAATTTTGTTTTCTTATTTACATTTTTAGATTGTTCATTATATGTAGTAAATACAGTTGTTTTCAAAAATTGATCTTGTACCTTATAATCTTACTACATTTATGTATTAGTTTTAGCAGATATTTTTGTGTAGCACCTTTAGGATTTTGAAAAGAAATAGTCTATATGGTATTTGGAAGCAGACACCCATGATCAGCACATGAGCGAATGTTTCATTCATGCTTGTAGAATGATGGAATGAACTTTTGCATATATCTCACCAAAATATTATGCTTTTTCTAACTGGAATTTATAAGCAATTTAGCTTTGCAACAATGAAACTTTACATATTGGCTTTACTTTAGATAATTATATATTTTCATTTCATTACAATCTTTCATGCTCTAGACTGTACAGACAATGTGTGTCGGGGGAAGAAAAATAGGACAAGTTGGCAGTAAAATAGATTTGTTTTATCCATGAGAATTTTGGTGATGTGATTAACATTTTTCTTTTTTCTTTTCAAATGGATGAGCATTTTAAGTAAATATGCGATCAGTACTAAATGCATCAAGTATGCATTTCTTACAGTCAGTCTTTGATATCATGAAAGAGAAATGCTATTGCCTTATCATGTTTATTGCATAATTTGCAGTTTACAGCAACAAAGCAGCTATTTAATTTTTACTTAAATGTTGTAAATTACACCCTTTAAGAATACATTGAGTGCTAATCTTTTTTTTTTTACTTAAGTGTGTTTTCTTTAACTAACGGTCTGAGTCATTTTAAATATTTCACACTTTACAAAGAGGATTTTTTTCCTTATAATTTTGAATAAAGATTTTTAACTGCATAAAACACAAACACCACTTTCCTCACAGTGCTAATTGGTATAATGCTAAACATGCATCATAATCTGACTACTATATGAGGTCTGTCAAAACATACTTCTCTTTTCAAGCCAAAGATAGGTTAATGGCGTTTTCAATTTGTCAGTTCTGAAACTGTGTCAGTTTGGAAATTAAGGACGCAAAGCAAAAAGTAAACAAACACAAACGAAAAGATGCAACATAAAAGCTAACTTTTACATCTACAAGTAAGGATCATACTACATGTGAAACAAAAGTCATTCAAATGAGCGATGGTAGCCTTATACCATGAATGTATAGGTAGATACCTGTAACTGCACTCAAATGTATATAGATTGTTTTTTAAAATATTTATTTATTTTAGAGAGAGAGGAAGGAAGAGTGGGAGAGAGACAGAAACACTGATCTGTTTCTGTATGTGCCCTGACCGGGAACATACCTTTACATACTGGAAAGACTCTCCTACCAGCCAAGCTATTGGCCAAGGAAATGGCATGTATGTTTTAATATTTTACGCAAAATACATACATAATCAGCATTAACTCCAGCTTTTACCAAATAGATATCCCTTCCTGTCACCATTACTTCCCAAACAATCTATCCCTTTTCCCCACCTGCCTTCCCTAGTTGTTAGCAGCACTCCTGCAGGCTGAGAGCCAGGACTCTAATATCTATCGCATGGGTCCACATATCTAAACTGCCTCACTACTCACTTATATTGGCTTAGGTTAAAAAGCAAAAGTCGAAAAGCACCCTAAAATCTTCTTACTCTGTGTAGATTCTTCTCTGATAGCACAGTAT
Organism: Rhynchonycteris naso; assembly: GCA_037038555.1. NCBI lineage: Eukaryota > Metazoa > Chordata > Mammalia > Chiroptera > Emballonuridae > Rhynchonycteris > Rhynchonycteris naso. Next base: position 103,815,754 of record CM072996.1, on the reverse strand, counting down.
CTTTGTACACTAAAAATAAATATTGAGTGACAATTTTTATAAACAACTTTGAAGCACTCTACTAAAGAGTCATGATTTATGTTGGCAATTTTGGAGTAGGATTACTTGACTTTTTATGGTTAGCTTATGGACCTTTTTGAGATCTATGAAAGAATTTGTTAAAGCTCTGGTCCTTTTCCTCTAATAAAACAACAAACAAACAAAAACATGTAGGCACATATGCAAATGAAATGTTTTATATATGTTAGCGGCCCTTAGCTATGGTTTTAGTCACCCATAATCAACTACTATCTGAATGTTTTAAATGGAAAATTTTAGACTTAAACAATTTTTTAGTTTTAAATTGCGTGCCATTCTGAGTGACATAATGAAATCTCATACTATCCCACTCTGTCCAACCCAGGATGTGAATTGTTCCCTCCAACCCCCAGTGTAGACACACTGTGCACTCTCCCCACCTTGCTAGTCACTTAGTAGCCATCTTGGTTATCAGATCAACTGTGGACTCACATGGTATTGCAGTGCTTCTGTTCAAATTACCCTTATTTTACTTCATAATGGCCCCAAAGCACGAAAGGTGTGATATTAGCAATTTGGGTATGCCGAAGAGAAGCCATAAAGTGCTTCCTTTAAATAAAAAGGTATGTATGTATAAGAAGAAAACATATTCTATCTAGGGTTTGGTATTGTCCATGGTTTCAGGCATCCACTAAGGGTTTTGGATCACATGCCCTAGCAGATAAGGGGGTACTTCTATAGTTCCTCTATGCTACTGGATCCCCCAATATTTAATCAAGTAGACACTGCATAATGTAATTCTTGTTTCTTTAAGAAACCCAACTCTAATATTTCTGTGTAAATCAGAGACAATTATTAATAACCCACACTTATTTTTTTAAATGAGAAGGAGGGGAGATAGTATGACAGACTCCCACATGCACCCTGCCTGACTGGGATCTACCTGGCAACCCCTCTCTGGGGCTGATACTCAAATCAACTGAGCTATCCTCAGCACCTGAGCCTGAGGCTCTGAGTCACTGGCTATGGGAGGCAAAGAGGGAAAGAAGGGGGAGAGGGAAGAGGAGAAAAGCAAATGGTCACTTCTCTTGTGTGCCCTCTTATACATTTTCTATGTGTTGCTCATCATGATGGATAACAGTGGTTTTCTTTTGGAAGTAGATAGTTTTCTGAGTGTTTTATATTTAATTTCTTAAAGCAGCCAAAAAATGTAATGATCCACTTAAAATAAGGACATTCTATAAATGAAGAGTATATCAAGCACAAATTTTATGAAATGAAATGTAGTTTGTGAGTATTGAGTACTGAATCACTCAGAAAAAAGTACTTAAGGATTAATTGTCATAATGTAAAGAGGAGTTTTTGGATGTATTTTTTTAATATTTATCAGTTCAATGTCCAAGTTCTAAAAATACATTCCTAATCATGAAGAATATGAAGTGGGAATGTAAGGAATTTTGTAGGAAAGTAGCTACCACTTTTAGTCAATGTGAAAATGGACTTAAAATTTTTATCACTATTTTGAAGAATAAAAGAAGAAAAAGTAACTAAAAACTTACAAAAAATGCACTTGATTTTTGTTATTTTTTCTCACTTTTTAAACCTTGATGTGCATTTGCATATTAATGACTCTTAGATTTTTAAAAATTAGTAATTTTTACTAGTGTTCGCTTATATTTAGTAGTAATCAAATATATGTTGCTATAAATTTTTTAAAAAGACTTTTATATGTAATGATAAATTGAAAATATTAATGTAAAGAATATTCTTTTCTTTTTACTGGTCTATTTTTTGTTTTTTTTTTTTTTTTTTTGAGAGAGAAAGACAGGGAGAGATAGACCAGAAGAGAGAGAGATGAGAAGCATCAACTAATAGTTGCAACACTTTAGTTGTTCATTGATTGCTTTCTCTTATGTGCCTTGACTGGGGGGTTCCAAGCTGAGCCAGTGACCCTTTGCTCAAGCCCGTGACCTTGGGCTTCAAAGAAGTGACCTTTGTGCTCAAGCCAGTGACAATGGTGTCATGTCTGTGATCCTACACTCAGACCAGCGATCCTACACTTAAGCTGGTGAGGCCACGCTCAAGCCAGATGAACCCACGTTCAAGCTGGTGACCTTGAGGTTTCGAATTTGTCCTCAGTGTCCCAGGTCAATGCTCTATCTGCTGCTGCCCCACCTGATCAGGTTTGTCCGTTTTGTTGAATGATGTTTCAGTTACATTAAAAACTCCATTAACAGTGAATTTTGGTTTCACTCTTCATACATACTATATATTGGATTTAATTTTTACTCTTTTATAATCAGCTTTGATCATAATAGCCTTGTACTTAATATGCTATATGAATGATTCAACAGAGATTAATAGCTCCTATAGTAAAGTAATTTCTGAGGACTCATTAAGGAATAATACTAGTAAACACTAGTGTTAGCTGTCCAGATATTATACCCAAAGGAAAACACAGATTTTTAAGTTCCTGTATCTTCTTACAAGCATGAAATTTTCTTAGTAAGTATGAAATATACAATCATCTGTTGAACATTCATCCAAATAATCTGATTCACAAGTGACATGAAATTCATTTGAAAGTAAACATTTATTCCTGAATTATTGTATGGTGTGTTTGATTTCAACCTTTTCCAAAATGTATTTACTTGAAAAATAAATAAATGAAGAGGTAATTGAGGATACCTTTCTCATGGGAAGAATGTTTACCAGGGAAGATTCCATTTCTTAAACTCTGAAATATATAGACTTATACATAGATTATAGTTCAGATGTATTTTTCTTATTAATATATTTTGATCAATGCCCAGTATAGTTGTTCCTTTAAAAGCAATAATTGATGTCAACCCTGTTGTGCCAAAATGGCAAGAATCAGTTAGTATTTAGAGTGTGGATATCAATTTTCATTAAAAATATTTATAACTCCTGCTATTCTTAACACCAAATTTTAGCTTCCAAATTAATAACCCAAGTTATGAAATGAATCATTATTTCCAAAGGGATCTTAAAATACTATTAAGAATGTCATAAAATGTTGTGCCATTCAGCTGTCACAGAAACCCATAAAATTTATATTTTGCATAAATATAAAATTGGCAAACAGATCAATGAGGTTTTCTTCATGCAACAGTGACTTCGTGCCATTGTTAGTTCATGTGGTTTGGATCATATTAACTAAAAGGAGTTTCTGATTGCCATGGTCTGAATGCATCCCTCCAAAATTTGTATGTTGAAACCTAACCCCCAAGGTATTAGGGTTGGGACCCTTGGGAGGTGATTAGTTTATAAAGATGGAGCCTTGATGAATGAGATTCTTATAGAATATGCCCTAGAAAGATCCCCTGCCCCTTCCTCTGGATGAGGCTATAAGGAGAAGCCTGCAAATCAAAGAAGGATTATCACCTGACCACGCTGGCACACAGATCTCAAAATTTCAGTCTCTAGAATTGTGGGAAACAAAATTCTGTTGTTTATGAACAACAGAATTTGTGGTATTTTGTTATAGCAGCCCATACAGACTTACACAGTGATAATCATTGAGCTGTCTACACAGGCAAAGCTAATGACACCTCTATTTCTTACCTCTAACATCCACATTTTGAATCCTACACGTGTCCCTTGAAAGGTAGAGCTAAAGGTTAACAATGAAATGCAGATAGTTTTAAATTACATTTAACCTAAGAATATAAGGTATTTTTTAAATTCTACCTTCATTTATATCCATGTACTCATTCAATTAATGTATACCAAGCACCCGCTATTTGTCCTATGCAGTATGCTTGATAATGAGGATGTATTGTTGACTAGCCCAGAACTGGCCTCTCTCTTCATAGAGCTTGAGATCTAGAGGGGAAGACAGATGAGTGCCAAATAATTAAATATTCATGTCAACTGTAATAAGTGCTCCAAGAGAAGAACAGGTGTCACGAGCATGTCTCACAGCAGGACCTGGATCGGATGGGTGGTCACCGAAAGTGTTTCTGAGGAAGTAGATCTTTAAATTGGGACTGGAAGGATAGAGAAGAGCGTAAGTGAATTTTAGGCAAAGAGGGAGCCTATGCATGACGTTGAGGAATGCAGCACTTATTTACACATGCTAAATTTTTCATGATACAAACCAGATGTGAAGAAGCATGGACTGTTTTACATATCTCATCATGAATATATGAATGTAGTGATCAGAGCTCAGCCAGAGAAACAAATAGGAAGAGATCGGTATTAAGAGATTTATTGGAAGTAATTGGCTTACACGAACATGGGGATAGGCTAGGCAAGTCCACAGGCAAATCCATAAGGCAGACAGTCATAAAAGGGCTGCTGGAACTCTCAGCAGGAACTGAAGCTGCTGTTCAAAGGCAGAATTCCCCTCAACTCACTTTTAAGACATCAACTGAAGGGTCCACCCAGAATCTCTAGGGCAATCCCCTTATGTCAAGTCTACTTATTTTGAGTTTTAATTGTATGCATAATAAACCTTCACAGCAACACCTAGGGTAATGTTTGGTTGAATAATAGGAACTCTAGTCTATCCAAGTTGACATATAAAACTGACCAGCATACCAATATAATTTACATTTTTCCAGTTTGCTTTGTGAACTGTTTGTTAGGGAAGCATAAGGCTCAGGGGTGGGGCGAGGGTGGTATGTATTTATGGGTGAGAGCTTTGGGAAGTGAGGAGTGCATTCTTTAAGCTTTGCTTAAAGCCCCAAAATTTAAATGTCAACTGTAGATAGAAATGATAATTAGATTATAAAATGGTTTTTACAGTCATAAAAACTCCTAAACCAGTGCAAATGGAACATGAAGTGTTTATACTGGTGTAATATAGATGGATTTCTAATGACCCATTTATCTTTTCTTAACCCATCTTCACCTTGAACCAGAGGAATTATCAGCATGAGTTATTGAAAAGAGGAGTTCAGTTTGAGGCCAAGAAGTAAATTCGTTTATTCCACAAATATGTACTCAGTATATGTAGGTACAGTTTGTTAGATGAAATCTGAATCTTGGTTTATATTTGGCTACTTAGCCATTACAAAGACTTATTCATTGAAGAATATAATTTAAATATATGACAAAAATAGAATCCCACACAGTCCCTTACCTGATGGAGCAGAGGGCAGAGCGGACTCCATCCATCTGCTTAGAAGAACCTACACTTGGTGTATCCTCTGCTGTGGCCATCTTAAAATTCTTAATTTTTGTATAAGGGTCATCAGAATTTTATTTTGTGCTGGACCCAGCAAACTGAATAGAAAGTCATGAGCTGAGGGATTTTACCACCTAGGCCTCACTTCACTAACTAGCACTTAGGCAAGTTACTTAACTAATCAAAACCTGATTGCATCATCAGTAAAATGGGAATGTATCAGTGCCGTCATCAGATGAAGGAGGCATGTTAATGGACTTGTCAGTGTGTTGCTCAGTCATCAGCAAGCGTGCAGGAAACAGTAGCGACCGCAGGTGTCACTGACACATAAATGAAAGTGTTTTATAACCAAACTATTTCTTAGGTCTTAGGTCTGAACAAATTACTAAAGTAGCAACTACATTATACTGTTCTAAATTTAAGACAACAGAAAGTCATTTTTAAAAATTTCCATGGTATTACCCTAATACCTCCAACCCCTTTATTTTACTAGTTTTCTCATAGCAAGTAGATAGAATTATTATTATTATTATTATTATTATTATTTACTTGTTGCCCTATGAATTTAAATTAAATTTTGAATTTTTGTCTTACCATTTTGTTGCTAAATAGCATAATTTTTTAAAGGTGAGGTAGCAGGCTCTGATACTATGCTTCATTAGCACTGGTGTGCTGTTAGGAACTTGATGATTTAGCCTGTATTTTAAGAAATTAATATTTTATATAGATTTATAAATAAATGAAGAACACAGATTCCAATAATAAAAAGGATGAAGTTGATGGACAGCTGGGAGTGGTAAATTGGGAGGAGGCAGAGACATAATACAGTAATATGCATATTTTAAAAATGTATAACCGGCCTTATTTGAAAAAGAATCAGAAGCAGACTACCTCATCCACTTAGCATAGTAAGGGAATGGATAATTAAACTTGTCTCATAACTGAGACTTAAGTACTTATGCTTGAAATGTTTGCTTTAAGATACTTTAATGGAAATTATTGTTTCTATGGAAATGTTAAGTATGGTAGACATCTGATTTAGAAAATAGAATGTACTATGTATTTTGTATCCTTTATTAATAGGTCCAGATCATTAATATGAGTGCCATGCTGTAATGGGGTTTGCTCTCTGAGGACTTTAGAGGGGCATAGGAGACCTTTCACTCTTTCAAGGACTTGTCCCAGGACTCTGCAGAATGTTAGCTGGTACTTATTTTTTTATTCATTGGCTTACCTCTGTTTTCTAGAGGCCCTTTAATTTGTTTCTATAGCTTCCCCCTTTCTCGGGATTTTAAAATATATTTGATTCTGGTCAGTCCCTTTATGTGGTTGGAATGAAGAGGTCTGTAAAAACTTAGGAGAAGTATCTTGGCCATCTTATACCATATGGTACACTGAGAAGTAGAGAAATCTAGTCCCATGGAGTTCAGAAGTAAACAGGAGGTCAGAGATGAGAAGGATGAAGAGAGTGTGCCTAGATTCCTAAAGACTTTCTGAAGACTTTCTGGCTTCTGTTTTTATTGCTTTGTGGGGTCCTGCTTCCTTTGAGATTCTTTGAGTATCTCATTATCTTTCAAGTAATTCCAAAATTTTTAAAAATATAGTTTGAATTTGCATCTTTTTTTTTTTTTTTTTTTTTACTTGTGAACTGTAAGAATATGCTGTGAAGACTTGCAGAGTTAGGATAACAATTAGAGACAGAGAAGTGCCCTAGGGCAAAAGCCCTGAGCGGACAAGAGTCCAGAGGCCTTTCTGACCCATACTGGACACAGCAAAACAGCAAGATAAGATTCAGCAACAGAAAATGTTTAGGCTCTCAGAACAGAGATTACGAGTCAGCAGTTTCCTTGTCCTTTACTCCTGAGAACTTCTTTTGTCTGCTTCCTTAAGTTAGTTGTATTGGCTAATAAATATCTGAGTAAGGCTGGGGACTGGGCTTTGGTTATTAAATCTGCTGACTGGTGCTAATGCTTCCCCTAAGCCCCTTGGAGCATTTCATCTGGTCTCTGGGTAGTTCATTGTCACTGCAACAAGTGGTGCCTGGTGGGTGTGACGAACGGGAACCAAATGACAGGCTTGTGATTCTGAGTAGTTCATTGTCTCTGTGATAGTGAACAAAAGCATCTTAAATTCAATTGTGTCTGTATTAGGCTTCTGAGCAGTTATTACTCAGCGAAAACTCATTTGAATTTGATGTTCTCTAGCTCTAGATTTTTTAAATTTGGTTTTAACCCCAGTTGAAGACTTTATATTTAGCTCTATTAATTTGCATTATTATTGAGATGATACACCTGAATGTTACACTAGTCTAAATAAGAGATATGGAGGTCTCTTTGTATGATAGAGCATTAACAGAGATTCTGGAGAAACTCTGATGGGTAGGATAATAAGAGGAGAAGGCCTGGTGAGACTTGTAAATAGGATATGGAGAGATGAATGGGATGTTGAATTCTTAGGAGAACTTACAAATGAATGAGTAGAGTTTGATGCCATTCACTAAGAACACATACAATGTGGAACAGGACATTGCGTTCCTTTCTGGTCATGTGGAATTTGCTTCACCTGTAGGAGGATAGGGTATGAGTTTGGAGTTAAAAATTTCAAGAATTACCTATTTTTTAATGATGGCTCACTCCAAGGTAGTGAAAGAGACTGCTTGACAAGGTATGTAGTGTGTAGAAGTGGAAAGCTGAAACCAGTGGAAGAAGAGGACAACCTGCTAAGAAAATATAGAAACACCACCCTAGGAGGTGTGACAGGAAGGCAGGGAAAGACGGTGGAGGAAAACACCACGAAAAGATGGGTTGGAGATGGAAAGGAAGGTCAACAGTGTCAACTGACAAAGAAAAGTAAAGCAGGATAAGGAATAATACAGTCCCATAAGCTTTCATTACTCAGAGGCTATTGCTGACTTAGGTACTGGTATCAGTAGCTTGGTGAGAGGAAGGCTAGATTACAGTGGGTCGAGAAGTAACGGCACTGTGGAGGCAGACATCATGTGTTCACCATTTAGAAGCTGAACTGAGAATGCAAGGAGAGGATGTGTGGACAGAAGAGGATGCCTGGGCAAAGGGAAGGTTGCTCAACAACAGAGATGATGTACTATGTGAAGGAGTAAAGAAGCTAGGGGGCACAGGTGAAAAGGGGATTCACTGATGGAGGGGGAGAGAAAATAACAGGTTCTAGATCTCCAGAGTCTAGATTAGTTTCTGATAAAATAGCTATTTTTATGTTAGTAGGAGGGATGCAACAGGGATGGGATGAAACATCAACCTAGTGCTGAAAATTCCTTCCATGAGGAAAGAATACTTATTAGGGTTACACTGCTTCTTTTCACCCTTTCATCAACGACTCCCCTAGGGGAAGAGAGAGACATAATTTATTTAATTTGTGAATTTGGAAAACTGGATATTCATAGCCTACTCTTTTTTATTTTTCCTTTTCTATTGTAAATTCTTCATTTCTCCATTACACTTGTGACTGGGTTGGTAAGACTGCTTAATATTGGTTTTCAATATTAAGAACTTTATTAAACTCTCACACTTTAGCCAAAGTCTCCAATGATATTAGTTTCAACAATAAGAAAGGTGATATTTCTGGACTTTCTTGACTTTTTGTCTCAGCTGGCTCAGAATTCAAACAGAGAAGAAACATCCCTTCTTTTCGGTGCCCTTTGTTAATTTTCAGCAAACTTTTCTTCTGAGATAAGTGGGAAGTAGTTAACAATAAATCAAATATCTCCATGAGTATGAGCTTTTGGATTCATGTAACAGGCAAAAAAAAAAAAAAAAAAAAAAAATGCCAGTAGAAGGGTCAGGAACAGAGTAGAATCTGGAAAGTCAAACGTAGACAACCTCAGAAGAGTATTTTGGTTGATGAGTTTCCTCCATAAGAAACAAGAATTTAGTAAGAGTTTTTCCCTTTTATTCTTCATTTCTGAATAGAATTATAAAATATGAATTTTTTTTTTTTTAGTCACCCTCTTTGTTAGATTTCAGACCCTCGGACTTTATTTTCTCTGAATTTTTTTTCTGAAGTTGTTGTTACATGTCTAAATATACTAGTATGTCTATCTTTATTGTTATTAGCTCGAATATTCCTCTAGTACTGACAAGCATTATACCCTAAACATATTTTAATTTTGCAAAGATTTCAGTCTAAAATAGTGGCTTTCCAACTCTATCTTCCTTCAGAGCAATGCAGTTGAAAGCTTAGTGAAGAATAACATTTAATTCAGTTAACATACTTTGGATACCTGCTTCTTGAAAGACAGTCAGGTAGCAATTATTTATGCTGGTGAAGCTGAATAGACCAAACCTTTTGTGAATAGCAGTTTTGGCCCAGGAAGTCTTTGTCATTCTTTTTGTGCCCCATGAGTGCTTTGGAAAAAGAGCACCAATGCATCAGGACAGTACCCAGTGTGTATTTTTAGTAAGGCAAAGGCTGATTATAGAAATACCTTTTTTAGACTTTTAATTAGAAAAGAGACTCTCATGTGGGTTGAAACACCTGCATGTGAACTGCATTTGCAGTTGAGAAGAGCTAAGGACAAACAATGTAGTAACAGATGTTAACTAATTGACTTTTTTTTCCTAAATAGGTTTCTAATGTAGGTGTTCCGTGGCTCTGGGCATTTCCCCCTGTTTTGGTGGTGTACCTTGAAACAGTAAGATCAGAGATCTTTAGTGTGATGAGTTTTAATAAATGTATACACCCCTGTTACCAACATTCCAATCACGATACAGAGCACTGTCATCTTCCCAATTTATCCCACTCTCCCCAGAGGCAGGCTCTTCTGATTTCTTTCTTGATGGAATGATTTTGTTTGTTCTTGATCATTCCAACAATGGGTTATGCAGTAGGTATGCTTTTATGTCTGGATTCTCCTAAGAATCATGTTTTTAAGGTTCATTCATTTACTGTACATCAGAAGTTTGTTCTTTTTCTTGCAAAGTAGTGTTCCATTTTATGAATATGTTAAAGTTGTATATTCCTTCTCTTGTTAATGGATTTTGAGTTGTTTCTGGTTTTAGGTTATTATGAATAAAATTACCTTGGATATTTGTGTATAATATTTCGGGAGACATGCTTTTGTTTATTTTGGGTAAATGCACAGGAATAAATTAATTGATCATAATGTAGGTATATGTGTAATTTTGAAAGAAAATGCTTAATGATTTTTCAAGATGTTGAATAGTTTTTTTTGCTTCCACCTGTAATGCCTGAGTCATCCCATTGCTGGGTTCTCTCCTACCTTGGTTGCCTTTACTCTTTTTAATTTTAGGCATTTGAATGTGGAGTGATACCTTATTGTAGTTTTAATTTGCATTTCCCCAACAACTGTGATGAGCATGTGTTTCATATATTTATTGGCATTCCAATATACTTTTTTTCTGTAGTTTCTGTCAAGCCTTTAGCCTCTTTTTAACTGGTTTGTTTGATCATTATCATCATCATCATCATGATTTATTTGTAGGTATTATTTAGACAATAAGGCTACAAGTATAGAATATATGGATTGCTAATATTTTCTCATTTTGTATTTTACCTTTTATTTTCTTAATTATATCTTGATAAGGAGAAGTTTTAAGTTTGATGAAGTCAGATTTATTATATATATTTTATATTATTATAAATATAATTTTTTGTCCCATATAAAATATTTTTTTCCTAACTGGTCACAAAGATTTTTCTTATGTTTTCTTAAATGAACTTTACAGTTTTGCTTTTATGCTTAGGGGTGTAATCCAAACCTAATTAACTAAATTGATTTTTTCATAAGGCTTGAGGTGTGAATCAAGGTCCTGTTACACACACACACACACACACACACACACACACACACACACACATATTTATTAAAATATGTTAGCAATGTTTTTATTTCCCACTTAAATTTCATTAACACTTTTGTCAAAAGTCATTTGGGACTTGGTTACATTGATCTATTTGTCCATATGTAGTACCAGACTGCCATGATTATTTTAGGTTTATAGTAAGTCTTAAAACCAGATAATGAATCCTCTAATTGTGTTCTTCCTTTTATAGACTCTGATGCTGAAAATTTTCATTAGAATTGCATGGTACTCATGTAGAGTTTAATATTCTTTTTATAGTGTTCTTTTTATAGCTCTGATAGAGAAATGACAATTTTTATGAATGGGTTATTGAAGAAAGCAAATGTATAAATATGCATCTTTTCACCAGGCTTTTTAGGCTCAGTGTGTGACATGCCATGAAATTTGTGAAGTGTCTCAGAGCAATTCTTTTGTGCAGTGGAACAGGCTTCCTGACACGTGTGCCATCTGCTGATCAGTGTTTCCAACTGCACGATGTGAGGCTGACTCCTTTCCTCTTTGTTCATTCCCTGTCTTCAGTGCCATATTCTCCAGCCCGGTCTTTAACACACTCATAACACATACAGACACAAAGACCATTGCTTCCATGTCTTATTTATATCTTTGTTTCCTCTCTACTTTTCTCCTTCCTACCCCTTTACCAAGTTTAACATTTTTCCTCGTCCCAAAAGCTTTTGGAATGGCCCTGAAGATTCGGTTCTCCACAGGGAAAGTGTCAGAAAACTCTAAGAATGTCTTTTTGCTAGGTCATTGCCAATCTGTTCCTAACATCATTAAAGATAATTAGTTTTGCTGTTTTATAAAACTGCTGTATGTAGTCTGTAAACCTATTAGAGAATAGGATGCATTAACTTTCAAAATTGTTTTTGTACATAATATTTATAAAGAGAAAAATTTAAACACATCAATTATATTTTGCTTCCCTAGAGTATTACCATATAAAATGCTTAAAGTATTTGAGAAATGTTTGAAAATATTTACTGTTAGATATGAAACTCCTACTAACCAGTATAATAATGTTCTTTTTCTCTTTAGCTTTGCAAACTATACACAAATGTCTAATTTTTAATTAGAGAAAAATTGATTGATGTAGGTATCTAGATGTGGCATTCTTTTTCCTTCATCATGCCTGATTTTAAGAGTCCTAAAATAAATGTGTATCCACAGTGGTGATGCTTAGCCATAGTAATAATTAAGAATGTTTTTTTCATTGAAATCAGAGACTATGTTCTAAAGTTTGTTTTGTGGTTAGGCTCTTTTTAACAAAGTTGTTTTATACATTTACATATATGTTACATTTGAATTATCAGACAATGATCTGTAGAGCTACTTTAAACCTTGGAATCAATGACAAGTCCATAGAAGCATCCCTGAGTGCTAAGTACTTAGCATGTATTATTATATTTTCTTATTATCTCCGCTTATAGATATTGACACTGTGCTTAGATGGCTGAAGTAACATATCCCAGCTCATAAGTACATGTGGAGTGAAGCCAGTGGTTTAACCATGCCCATCTGATTCTATAACAAGCTCCTAATACACATTACTACCTATTTCTCTATTTTAGAGATTCTGACAAAGTGTTCCAATCTCAGTTCTTTTCTAATCAGGATTTATGTTGTAATATACAAACAAGATTTGTAGCACAATTAAAAGAACTAATTCCCAGATGTACATGTCCCAGATACATACAGCCTTTCAGTGGGTCTTTTCCCCTGAACAGTCTAGCCTTTCAGTCGCCTATTAGACATCAAACATATTAAAGAAATCCATAATTTTCTTAACATGCAAGTGTTAGCATGTGAACATTTCAGGCTGGTTATAGAATTTTATTTTTCTTATCCTTTCTAGTTTTATTGAGATATAACTGACATACAACACTGAGTAAGTTTAAAGTATACAACATAATGATTTGATATACATATGGACAAACTTTGCTTTTTCTTACTAACATGTTCTGATGTCAGTCCAGTTTCCTACTTCCATATCTTCAGGCTGGAAGAATGTGAGAAGCTGATGTGCAGTGTCCTCTTTTTCTCTGTGACAGGTAATCAATTACAAAAAACAAACAAACAAACAAAAAACCCCGAAAGAAATAGCCTGGTGCATTTTATTATATTAGGTCCTATATTCTGATATGTGACTTGGGGTAGGGGGATAGACACACTGTGTTTTCATAAGTGAGAATGTGTATGTATATGTGTGTGGGGGAATAGAGGAGAAAGGTGTGTCCAAGGCTGTACAGCCCAGGGAGTCCTGAAGTGCACGTTTCGTCCTCCTTCATCTGGGTCTCTCCCAAACTTGTTGCTGAAAATCCAAGATCGGAAAGTGCCTCAAATTCCTCAATCTTTAGGCCTGACCTGTGGTGGTGCAGTGGATAAAGTGTCGACCTGGGAACACTGAGGTCGCCAGTTCAAAACCCTACACTGGTCTGGTCAAGGCACATATGGGAGTTGATGCTTATAGCTCCTCCCCCCTTTCTCTCTCTCTCTCTCTCTGTCTCTCTGTCTCCTCTCTAAAATGAATAAAATTAAAAAAAAAAATCCTCAATCTGTAGACAATTCAGAGTTTGGAAATGGACCCAGGAAATGCCTAGAGATAATGAAAGAAATTTATAAATTAATTAATCAAACTTCTATCTGCCAGTATTTTAAATGGACTGTTTAGTTGCTCAATAACAGGCCAAATTTTATCAAAAAAGAACAACATATGGAAACATTCTAGTATAGTAAAAAGCAAAGGAAATTCATGAGGAAAACTGGCTTTGGAGGCTCTACTACTGAATGGTAAAATGACCTTAGTGAGTTTCCATAGCTCTATCTACCAAAGAGATGGTAATGCTTTTTTTTATTGTTAACATCTTGGGGATCAGAATGGTCTTAGACATCACCTTGTTGTGTGATAATGATTTTTTAAAATATCAATTTACCTTATAGAGCTTTCAACCTTTTTAACTGTCTTCTCAAAATATTTTTATAAAAATGGTGTTCTAATCCACATTTTAATTTTTAATTTTATCTTCATTAGGATAAAATTTTGGCATATCATAAATATTGGTGTTACATATAATTGTTAAAGCAGTTTTAATTGTATCCAGTGGAATATAAATATCATAACATATGGATGGACAAACATATATCCCACACAATGGGGTATAAAACTGAGACTCATGGACATAGATAAAAGTGAAATGGTTACCTGGTGGAGAAGGTAGGGGGAGGGGAGAAAAAGGACCAATATATGATGATGATTTGACTTTGAGGGGGGCACACAGCACAATCAGCAGCTTAAAGGCCAAAAAGATATTCATCGAAATCTATGTACTCATGTTGATCAGTGTCATCCCATTACATTTAATTTCCAAAGAAAAAAATAAAGAAAAGAGAAACCCACTGTTATCCATTTAAATAGTATGCCTACAACTCAATTTTTAAAGATGATTTTTTTTTTCAAGTGAGAGGAGGGGAGATGGAGAGACAGACTCCACATGCATCCCAACTAGAATCCACCCAGAAACCCCTGTCCAAGGCTGATGCTCAAATCAACTGAGCTATCCTCAGAGCCTGAGGCTGATGTTCAAACCAATCAAGCCACTGACTGTGAAAGGGGAAGAGAGTGAGAAGGGGGAAAGAGTGGCAAGAGAAGCAGGTGGTCATTTTTCCAGTGTGCCCTGACTGGGGATAGAACCTGAGACATCCACACACCACACAGACATTTTAGCCACTGAGCCAACTGACCAGGGCAAAAGAAAATTTTAAGTTATGTTTTCTTCTTCAAATTTTTCTACCATTATACTTCTCCCACACTATTATTATCAGTTCACAAAAATTCAATACAATGTAAATATATTTAAAATTTTGTCATTGCTAAAGATTTATTTGAAACACATCTCTCAGTGAGGTTAAGAGATGGTACAAATGGTATTTAATGAAGGGTTCAGGCATTTCCTCATGAAGACTACCCTGACCCCCTAAAGTAGGTTAGACCTGCTTACTCTATGTGCTCATTGTACCCTGTGCTACCTTCCTTAATACTGTGATTGCTTTTTTATTATCTGCTTTCCTCACTAGATTGTAGGTGCTGTGTGGGTAAGGACCTTGTTATCTCCCTCACTGTTTCATTTCCAAAGACTAATCTTGGCATAGGATAAGAGTAGATGTACCATATATGTTTTTTTCAATTGCTTTTTATTGAGGAATAAGTAAGTGAAGGAGACAGAGTAAGAGCTGACAGAAATATAACCAGGAGAGATGAGTATTACAGAAAATGAGGGGTCAGATAAAGCTGTTATTAAAAGAAAAAAAAGTGTATTGCAATTGCATTTGGTGATGGATGTGTCAGTTGTGATTTTAGAGAATAAAATTTCAGTAGAATGGAATTAATGAAAGTCATATTGTAGAGGATACTAGAGACTGATGGATAATGAAGACAGAGAGGCAGTAAAAGAAAAGAGAAATTCAAGGAAATTGGGATATATGGGCATGGTTGGAGGAAAAGAAGGTCATAGTTGGAGGGAAGGAAGGTTATGGTTGGCGGGGGGGAGGCAGGCTATACTCTGACCACTGTGCTAATAGGGGTTGAATGAGTGAAAGAAGTGATAAAAAGCGAACAAAATAGGAAAATTTGAATTGTCAGTGAGCCAAATTTACATAGTTTTATAACTCTTTCTGAAAAAGCTCAGCTGAAATTGAAATAATAGGGAGTGGATAATGAGGGTAATCCAGGATTTAGAACTGGAATAGCGATAGGGTTAAGGATGTGATGAGGTTGAGAGCATTATTAAAGGGCTTATCATTAGTATTGAATATGGAAGATCTCAACACATTCGGCAGAATATTTTCAAGTATTAACAAGTCTAAATAAGATAACATTTCCTGATGAAACTGATGCCTCTTTTCCAAGCAAAATATGTCATTCTCGTGTCTGGAACATCTGCTACTAAGAAGAAAAAATCTCAGACAGCTCAACATTATATCTCAGCGTTCAAGTCAATGGAGCACTAAAATCACTGAATGAATAAGATGAGTTCATCCCAGATTCCATTTCAGAACCTATCTAGTTTTCCACTGATGGTGGAGTGAAATCAAGATTGTAAACTAAAAATATCAACCTCTTTTGTTGCTGCACACTATCTAGTTTGAGATGTATAACCAATACATGAGAGCCCAGATTTCGCAAGGCAGTGGCTTTCATGTTAGATGGTTCAAGAAGGTGGGTTAAGATGTCTGTTAACTAGAACCTTTTAATGGACTAGTAGATGGTGGTTACCTTAGCAACTGTAGCAGTGCATGAAGATGATTTTCTCTGAGAGCTGATTGTGCAAACACTTATTCCGGTGTTCAGATGTAGTAAAAAGGAAAACTGAATAGAAACTTAAACTTAAGGGTAAGGATTTATCATCATAAAGGTGATATTTCCCAATTACTATTGCTAAAGTTTCATTTTAAACTATTTTTAAGGTAATAATTAAAATAGGAAGTCAAAATTTTAAGTAATGCATCTATTTTGTACTACTAGAATTTTATGATAAAATTCAATGTTTTAATATTTTCAGCAATCACACAGTAGGATTAATTTCACCCAGGTAGAAATTAGACTTTGGAGTGCTAGATATTAGTTGTTATCTCTGTCTCCAAGGGTGATGATCATATCAAAAATATAAATTCTCATAACTGTCATTTACCATTTGCCATTCTGAAATGAGCTTGAATAATCACCAGCATTGCACTGTTTTTTTTTTCTTCTCATAGGTAAGTGGTCTTGAAACGTGAGGGCATATAAACATTCATCTGTCGCAGATTCTTTCAGGGATCAGGGGACTGTCGTCAGTATCAGAATAATTTATGGTTTTCAGTTGCCTCTCTCAAGCATTTTGATTCAGTAAGGTTGAATGCTTTTCGGTTGCACAAGTGTATTCTGATGCAGATGGTTTCTAGATAACACTTGAGAATCAGACTGTCTCAGCTCGAGGCCCCAGGGAAGACTGGGGTCACATTGACAAATGAGAGACTCCTTAGGAGGCAGCTAAATTTAGTGTTGACTGTCTGGGGCTTGAACCACAACAGCACTACTAAAATTTCTAGGGGATCCATTCTTCAGAGAAGATAATGTTTACTTGTCTTTACTACCAGGGTAATTAAAATGCAATAAAGCATTGAAAATTTTTTGTACTTTGTAAACTTCATTCTCATATAAATATTAAATTCCTAAAACATACATTTTTCGTTCTTTCTATTGTCAGACATTGTCTTTTTTCCAAAGATTTTATTTATTGATTTTAGAGAAGAGAGAGAGGGGGGAAGGAAGAGAGAGAGAGAAGGGGGGCAGAGTGTCAAAGACATTCTTATTTCATCTCTGCTATAAAGGACAGTGTGGTAGAATGGAAAGGGCTTGGATTACGTACCCAGACAGCTATGCATTTTATTCTCAAGTGTGTCATGCAATAGAAGGATATTAGGCATGTTACTACACTTTTTAGAGCCTCAGTTTTCTTTTTTGTAGAAGTGGCAATTTTATTAGCTATCACCCTGATGGTTGCAAATCATAAACAATGAAATATATGTGTGGTGTATAGAATAATAGTCACACAAAAATTGCCTCTTTCCTCTCCTTTTCATATAAAAAGAGCACTTATTCAGTGTTAACAATGTTCTGAGTTTATGATTCAGTAGTTTAGATTGCTCAAATTAAAACCCAAGTCTTAAACCACATCTAAACATTAGCAAGAAATTGTGTGCTCAATTTGTTTTCTTACATATATTTTTCTATTATATTGACTATTGCCTTTACATTCATCTAGTTTTAAGCAAAACTATGGAACATTACTTATATACTGATAATAGGATTGTTAAAATAAGATTTTGAAGGGAGCCTGAACAGGCGGTGGAGCAGCGGATAGAGCGTCGGACTGGGATGTGGAAGACCCAAGTTCGAGACCCCAAGGTTGCCAGCTTAAGCACGGGCCCATCTGGCTTGAGCAAAAGCTTGCCAGCTTGGACCTAAGGTCGCTGGCTCCAGCAAGGGGTGGCTCTGTCTGCTGAAGGCTCATAGTCAAGGCACATATGAGAAAGCAATCAATGAACAACTAAGGTGTTGCAACGAAAAACTGATGATTGATGCTTCTCATCTCTCTCTCTGTTCCTGTCTGTCTATCCCTCTCTCTGCCTCTCTCTCTGTCCCTGTAAAAAAAAAAAAAAGAAAAAGAAAAGATTTTGGAGGGAACAATGTCAGAAAACTATTATTGAATCACAATTGTCTTATTGACAGATAAGAATAAACAAAATTCAGAGAGCTAAGGTAGGGTAAATCTTTATTTTCCTCATACCTGCAACATTGCTTGGTGTGCAGTTGGAGTGAATAGTTAATCAAACCTTGGAAAATGAAAAATTAAATTAAATTAAATGGAAATCTCAATTTAATGGAGTAGAAAGTTGGCTTCTGTCACACATATATGAAAAAGTAGCGAGTAATATTATCCTGATAAGGATTATATAAGTGAACATCTTTCCTATTACATCTTTGTGAAAAATCAGGAACGCTTAAAATAGTACTTATACATACAAAATTACAATTTTGATGTACATTAAATTTGTTTTCTTACATATAATAATTTCTGCTTATAATAGCAGAGGAAAACAAATAGTTGGAAGTCACAAAATGGGATAACAGGTGGCAAAGCTGATCAGAGGGGACTTGACCACTTTAGAGCAGTTCTTTGAGAGCCATTAACAACTCAATTATTGTCATGAGTCATGGCTTTGGAATTCAGTTAGTAATGACATTCCCTTGTAAGCATCTTTAATAGTTCAGGTATCACAATGGCAACTCAGATGGCAGGATCTGGCATCATATCTACAGAAGGTTACAGTGTTATTTCCTGAGAAGGATTTACCTACAGAGTATGTAAGATAAACTAAGACACTACTGTGAAACTTAAAGTGATTCTTTAAAGAATAAATAATTCTGTCTCCTAATTTTAGTTAAAAATGTTATGATCTGTGTTTCCTTTCTATTTAATTATTTTTAAAATTTGTAATACAACTTTATATAAAGGACCAGACATTAATGACAATGATTTCCTTCTTTGAATTTTCATGTATGTTACATTCTACCTTTATTAACGTGTATCTTACTATTATTGTTTTCATTTTTGACTGATTACTTTATAATAAGTAATGCTGTGATTATATAATGCATCATTATATAATTCTTTATAAAATGAGATCATTGAGGCTTAAAAAATAACTTCACACAGCTAGTAAATAGAAGATCTGTGATTGAACTCACATCCACCAGAATTCAAAGCACTTAGGCTCTTACCCAAATCAATATCCTATGTCAAATGGTAATTAGAAATATATATATACACACACACACACACACACACACACATACACACACATAAAACAAATTACATATATATTAAACTTATTAAACCTTTGAATAGTACAAATGTACATGTATGTCCTCGTGCCTCCTGACCATTTAGAGTACTATTGTACATGTGTCAGGCAACATTAAAAAAAGGCAAATGTATGTTCTTCTTGTTTCCATAAATTGGTTATCAAACAAACATGATATTAAATTAATAAAACTGTAACTGTAACTAATTTCATTTTTTTTTTTACTAATTTCATTTTTTTAAGAAAAACTCACTCCCAGGGGTCAGCATGCATGGAAAAACACTACTCAAAGGATTAAACTCTAAGCACATTTAAAGATAAAAATAATACTTTTTACATCATACTGTCACCTTTAGCAATGATAACAAAAGCTTATCCACGGATGCTGAATGCTACTCTGTGTTTGTATGACACTCCTCCAGTGATTCTAATGTACAACCTACTTGGGGAGTTCCTATGCCCAAGATTGTGTCTTGATAAACATTGGAATATATAAATTAAAGACAAAAATAGGAGTACTGAGAGTACTATGCATGAAATATATCTGTTTATACGAGTATAGTATTTTATATAGGGATACAATGATTGTATGTTACATGAGGGATCCATAATAAAATGCCGAACATTTACCTTTTTATTATGAAAGGACTTGTTTTATAAATTTTGCTATTCTAAATGGCAAAGAATTCAAACAACTGTGGTCAAAAGTACTGCTCCACCATTTAATAGTCATTTATTTTCTAAGCTGTAGCAGGCCAAATTTGCAATAAAGAAATAGTATCTCCAATCATTATGGGAATGAAATAAGGATCAGAAGAATTTGTCAAAACACTTCATTGGGAATGATGTACTATACACCTTGAATTTGGGACTGATTGTGGTGGGACCAAAAGCCCCTTCCCATCACCACCCAGCACCATTATTTAATGGTAGTTCTGAACTAGTCAATGCTTAGAGCAAAGAAGCATGTTTAGCTACTTATGTAAAGGTATAGTAATTACATTTCATTAGCTCATTCAGACTTTTTTCTGTTGTTTTTGAGTGTTGCTATGGTACAAGGGAGATAATAATGGGCAAAATATATACATTTTATAAATACAAGAATACTTTTCTACTTTTGTAGATCTTGGTAGCCTGTTGGGAGAAATAGATGTTAATCAAGGAATCACAGAAATCATTTTATAACTATTCGAGACTATAAAGGAGAAGCACATATTTTTAAGAACATAAAAACAGACACCTTACATAATCTGGGAGGTCAGTGAAAGCTTTTCTGAGCAAGGTATGTCTGAATTAAAATCTGAAGAATAGGAATTAACCAAGCAGATGTGGTAAGAGAAAAATGAGAATTCTGGGATGGGAAGTGACATGTTCAAAGAACATAAAGAAAGCTGGAGTGTGCAGAGCACAGAGAAGGAAGGAGTAAGGAGATATTGTCAGGACCCAAATAATACAGAATCCTGAGGTGTGACTTCTAGATCCCTATATTTTATGAGCAAATACCACAGCATCAGTGACTCAACTCAGTATCCCAAAGAGCAGACCATGATAAAAACCATCATCCTATTCATTTACAAACTTCTATACCTTCTAATTCAGTCTGTAATCTAGAAATCACTTGGACCAATATCATTATCTAGTATCAGTTCAATGACTACTCGTGAAGATGCCATTCATGACAACCATTGAAGGATTGACAACCTATTATGGCACCTAGTTACTTGCTGGGGACTCTGGGAACTCCTATCAGAGTTAACCCTTGATATTGTTTGGGTATGATCTTGGTGCTGAACAAATTATTCCACCTGTTTTTCTGAAATGGGGCAAAGCCTGTTATTATCTGCCACAACTTATTAGCCTTGGGGACACAGTTCATAGCCTTTTTGTCCTAGTGGTTATGCTCACAAAAATTATCTACTTTATTTCCTGCTCTGGACTTTTACTGTTCTCTCAGGAAGTCATGCCCAGTGATTTTCTGATTCTCAGAAGTCAGTTCATTTATTTTTCTGTTTGCCTTTTTAATGTCCTTCAAGGAGAAGGACATCTGAATATGCTTATAAGATTTAATCCCAACCAACATAATGTTCTAATAGGGCATAGTAGAAATACCTAGGGTGCTATGTTTCTTTTCAGAAAAACAATTAGGACACCATTATGTCTTTGGTGTTTTACCAAAGCAATGCAATCCCCCCACTTTATCCTTAATATCAGACTTTTTATTCTCTGTAGTCTATTCCTGTGTATCTCTGTTTGCTCTTCCACAATCCCAGTACCTGCAACAGAATTTTGTGATTGAACGTCACACTATTTTCTATCCCAGGGATGGTTATAAATGTGGTACCTTCCTTCTTTGAAGCTATAATTTGTCACACACACAAACCTTTATAGGCCATTTCAGAGTCTCGACCATGTGTTGACAGATGACTACTGGACTATTTTAGCATGAATGGTTTCTTCTTGCTATATTTCTAGTTTTCCTAGCCTTCCTGGATACTTAATATCTTTAGGTAGAAAATTATTAAAACACTTGTTAAAATAGTAAGGAAGACTTGATTCAGGACTATTAGATGCCAAGACTGATGCAATAAGGGAGAGATTCAGGGGTTATCATTGACTACAGCAGGGGAAGTGGGGATTTATAGCCAAAGAACAGAATAAGGGGTCAGTGGAAGAAAAAAGAGTCCACATCAATGGTTGGGCGATTCTCACTAAACTGACTTAACAGGATTCTTGTTGGAGGCAGGCCAGAGTGGTCAGAAATCAAATCAAGGATGTGGATAGTCTTGCTACAATGACTTAGTATGACCCTTACTACAGTTGGGTTGAGCTGGGCAGACTGAAGACAGGGCCCAAGGACAAGTCCTAGGCATAAAGACGATTCAGAGGAGCCTGTCAAAGGTTTTATCAAAGAGACAGTATTTGTCAATGTTTAATACTTTTGTCTTTAACCTTTTTTATCCATTCTTTCCCAAACTGATGGTTTTCAAAGAAGTGTGATGTTAGGGACAGAGGAATCAAAAACTACCAGGGATCAAAGCACATACACACCACTTGTGAGGCCACCATGGGCAGGTGACTATAAATTGGACATAAAATAGTACCTAATATGAAAGGGTGTTTAATTATATAATGTGTGCAGTAGAAAAGATGTTTAAATATAAAATGCATGTAAAACACTAAGCCCAATGACTGACACATAGTAAGCACACAATAAATATAATCTTTTATTCAAATAATTATATATGCTCTCCTCCTACTTGAATGTAAGCTTCTTAAAGAAAAGGCTTTGTCCATTTTTGATGCCACTGTATTTCCTAAACTTAAAACAACTAAAAATATATTTGTAAATGAATGAATATAAAAAGCATACACTCAGATCTCATCAATAGAGAAATTAAAAGGAAGAAAAACTACGGCCATTTTTTCTGCCACTGCTTCACAAAATCTGGGCCTATTGCTCATATCTCACCATTACTGGTATTGTTTTCAATTAAGATGCTCCTATACTAAACCTTGTTGGTTTTGATGAAACTCACTGTTACATTAGAGAGACTGGTATCATGAAGAACAAAAGGAGCCCTCTGGCCAACAGCCAGCAGGAAATGAGGCCCTCTGTCTAACAGCCTGCAAGGAACTGGATTTTGCCATCATGTGATTTTGGAAGCAGAGTTTTCCCCAGGTGAGTCTTCAGATGGACCCTCCCCTCAGTCCTGTCCAATCCTTTCAATGCATGCAGCCTGTGAGACACCATGAATCAGAGGCCCAAGTTAATTAATTCTGCCTGGTCTCCTGTCCCACAGGAATTGTGAGATAATAAATATATAGTATTTTTTTGAGGAGATGTTTAATTTTTTAACTTTTTAAAATTATTGATGTGTAATTGATATATAACATTATATCAGTTTGAGATGTACAACAATTTGATATTTGTATATATTGCAAAATAATTTCCAAATATACACTTATTCTTGATGAATTCCTTCACCATTGCTTCTATTAGTCTCTCAGTATGAGGACCCTTCTTATTTATTTATATGAAATTTATTGAGGTAACATTTTTAATGACATGTAAATTTTAGGTGTACGACTTTAAAATACAACATCTGAATACTTTATTGTGTTCTCACCGCCCCCCCAAAGTCGAATCTTTCGTCACCATTTATTTGACTGCCTAACCCTCTGTGTCCTCCTCCCCACCCTCACTTGCCA
The DNA here is from genome assembly GCA_037038555.1 of Rhynchonycteris naso. NCBI lineage: Eukaryota > Metazoa > Chordata > Mammalia > Chiroptera > Emballonuridae > Rhynchonycteris > Rhynchonycteris naso. The sequence continues at coordinate 103,792,114 of CM072996.1, read as the reverse complement.
TCTGGTAACCACCGTTCTGTTGTCCGTGCTCTGAATTTGTTTGGTTGGTTTAAACATGTTATTTTCACCCACTAGGTTTGTGATAATTCTTTAAGCGGTGATATACGTAATGTACCAGCCTAGCCCTCAGTAAAATTGGGAGTTTAAATAAGTAGAATAAAGTTATCTATGCTCTCACATCTTCCCCCTGTGTTCCTACCTCAGGTACTGTTCTCCATGGCTGATGTACTCTCATTCCCACATGCTAGGAAAGCCTCCTCATCCTTGGAGTGAATTCTGTCCTAGGTATTCAGCTTTTTATAGTCGTGGCCTACGTTTGGAACTGTAGGTGTAGAGTGGAGAGTAGGTGGTACTCATGGAGCTGTTGTCCCTTTCACAGACTGAAAACACTAAGGAGAATTTTCACATCTACTCTTGGGCATAAGACATGACAACATCCATTAAAGAGCTCATGATGTAATGGAGTAAAGGAGGGCTGGAGAGCCATCTGTGATCTCTGATTTTTCTGCAACAACTGTGGTCAACACAGAAAGCCCCTTAGCTGGGTTTTGGAAACCGATTTTATAAACTTTCTTTGGCTTCCTAACAAGTGGCACTGGCTCCATGCTAAAATGAGATTACAGGTAAACTTTAGTCCTCAAGTTTTTTAAAAAGAATATATAAACATACCTGAAGTGGTTTTTCTCTGTTGTTACTGAATACAAACCTTCTGTTTCTCAAGGAGGTACATGATACGATCTTTTTATTCATTTTCCTTTGTGACATGTGGTGAGACTGAGTGCTTGGAGTGCAGGAGTATGCCTCCTTCATCCCACTATCCCTGGTGACTGTCCTTGGGCCTGACCATGACAGATGTGAATGCATTTGCTGAATGAGGAAGAAACACCTTGGAGTGATGTATGCATAGGTTTCTTTTCTCTCTTTTTTTTTTTTTAATTTTGAGGGAGTTTTGTTAAAGGAGGAGATTTATTAAATATGCCGGCCACATATGACTTGCATTGCAGACCCAAATTGTATGCATAGGTTTCTTACACTTACCTGTTCACCTGTTTATGATGTATTGCTGCTTGAATATAAGCATATTAGACGTGATGATGCTTTAGCACAAATTCCTTCCTGGTTATAGGTTTTGGCTCAGGTGTATTTCCTAATTACTTTCAACCACTACCAGTTCAAAAATAGCATCTGTTTAGCTCACTAGCTTCATCTTGGTGATACCATGAAAAACCCCCTCTGGTAACAGGGGTCTTCCCCTTTTGACAGAGCTGTGTTTCTCTGCTGTCCCAGTTTCCTTCTTCTGGCAGAGTCAGCACATCTTGGTCTCTTGTGTAACTCTCCTAGCCTGGAGGAGCCTGAGTGCGTAATTAACTCCCACAGCTTCCTACTTTTCACTCACGTCTCTCCTCAGGCTGCCTGGAGCCCAGTACTCTTCCAGCCCTAGCTGCTTTTCTAGATCCTCCATCACTAGGTCATCATTACCTGTTCTTTCTCTCCCTACAGTGGCCCTCAGGCTTACCTTGGGGCACTGCTTAGCTGTCCTGGGCAGTAGCAATAGCTCCAACTAACTGACTAAGAAATCAGGGACATTGGAGTCAGACTGTCCTAAATATAAATCCTGGTTCCTTGTCACTACTAACCATGAACAAGTTGCTTAGTGTTTCAGTGTTTTCATCTGTAAAATGAAGATGATGCTGTATTTATTAATTTATTTTGGGGGGAGCCCTAAGTTCCCATATCTCACGTTAAACTGGCAGAGATGTCCTTTTAATTTTGTATTTTCATCGTTTCAGAATTGTGTACACTTACAGATTTGCATTTCACTCAGATTCATTCCCTTAATCACTCATGAATTCAATACATTTTTTCTTTTTTTCTTTCTGTTTTTTTTTTTTTTTTTTTTTTTTAAATGAGTGAAGGGGAGAGGGAGACAGACTCCTACATGCACCCTGCCCCGGATCCACTTGGCAAGCCCACTAGGGGGCAATGCTCTGCCCATCTGGGGCCCTTGCTTCATTGCAACCTCAGCCAATTTTTAGCACCTGAGGTGGAGGCCATGGAGCCATCCTCAGTGCCAGGGGCCAACTTGCTCTAATCGAGTTTTGGCTGCAGGAGGGGAGAATATATATATGGAGAGAGAGAGAGAGATAGAGAGAGAGAGAGAGAAGGGAAAGGGGGAGGGGTGGAGAAGCAGATCGACGCTTCTCCTGTGTACTCTGCCCGGGAATTGAACCCGGAACATTCACACGCTGGGCTGACGCTCTACCACTGAATTAACCAGCCAGGGCCACATATTTTCATTTTAAAATTTTTATTTATTAATTTTAGATAAAAAGAAAGGGAGAGGGGGAGAGAGAGAGGGAAGGAAGGAAGGAAGGAAGGAAGGAAGGAAGGAAGGAAGGAAGGAAAGAAGGAGGGAAGGAAGGAGGGAAGGGAAGGGAAGGAGGGAGGGAGGGAGGGAGGAAGGAAGGAAGGAAGGAAGGAAGGAAGGAAGGAAGGAAGGAAGGAAGGAAGGAAGGAAGGAAGGAAGGAAAGAAGGAAGATCTGTTTCTGTATGTGCCTGCAATAAATTTTTAGTCAGTGCCTACATATATGGAAGCTCCTCAGACAAACACTATGGATAAGAAGACTAGTAAGATATTATTCCTGTTCTCCAAGTATTCGCAGACTAGAATTAAAGGAATAAAATTATACACAATGCCGTAAATTAAGAACTCAGGTATGTGCCAAGAGCCTGAGAAGAGATGGGAACAATTACCTAGGAATTAAGGGCTTCCCAAAAGAGTTGACATTTAAAGTGGACCTTGTAAAATGAGTAGAAATTTATAAATAAGTAAGTCGTAGAGATGACAGTCTCATTAGAAAATAACAGAATTTGCTTTAACTTGCTAATTTGCTGGCTTCTTTACTTAGAAACCAATAACTTATTCTAGTATAATCATTCAAACATACATATTTTCATCCATCACTATTTGAGTTGCATCTCACAAATTGTGCTATGTTGTAATTTCATTATTGAATTTAAAGTAATTTTTAGTTCCCATTGTGATTTTTTCTTTGCTTCATGGTTTGGTAAAGTGTTGATTAATTTTTGAATTTGAATGACTTCGCCATGTAACTATTCTAGTAGTCAGAGAACACATTTTATAAATTTATTTTTTTTTAAATCTATTAAGACACTTTAGGCTCGGCATATTGTTTAACTTGGTGAATGTTTTATGTCTATATGGAGCAAAATGTGTATTTTTAGTTATTGGGCGTAATGTTCTAAATACATTAGTTAAGTCAAGCTAGTTGATAATGTTCATTCTTTATATCCTTACTGATTTTTCTCAGTCTATCAGTTACTGAGGGGGATTATTAACATCTCCAACTGTAATTATGAATTTATTACTCTCTCCCTTTATTTTTGAGCTGTTGTTTTATGTGTCTTGAAGTTGTGTCTTTAGGTGCATACTTGTTAAGATTTTCTTTTGTCTTTTTAATGAATGAATTGATTCATTCATTAGTACAAAATGTCCTTTCACTCTGGTAATACTTTCTATCTTGAAGATTACCTTGTCTGAAATCAGTACAGTAGGTCCTTGAGTAATATCATTTTGTTTAGTGTTCTTTCATTATAACATTGATGAGAAAAGAATTGATTCCCAGCAGGGGCCACTGTTTGTTTGGAGTTTCCACATTCTCCTCAAGCCTGTGTGGGTTTTCTCTGGGTACTCTGGTTTCCTCCAGCATCCCACAGATGAGCATGTTAAAATCATTGGTGTGTCTGCATTGTCCCAGTCTGAGAGTTTGCGTGAGTGCACTCTGCTATGGAAGGACGCCCTCTCCTGGTTGGGTTATTTATACCTCTTGGCCTGAGCTGACATGAGAGGCTCCAGCCACCCTAGACCCTGAACTGGAATCAGCAGATGGGGAAAAAAAAATATCTTACTTGTTTTTATTAATTCTTTCTTAAATATATCTATAGCTTCCACTATTTCAGTGTTCAATATTAGAAGACTTTAGGTCTTTATTTAGAAGTTTTTGTGACTAGAAATATGCCATAGGAACTTAACTCTTATTAATTTGAGATAGCTTGTGGCAAAATTAGTTTCCTTATATGTTGTTTTGTTTAAAGTCGTAATTCCAAGAACCTTTTGATAGCATTAACTGAAGACTTACTGTTTTACTTACTGTTTGCATTGTATAACATTTTTCACTTATTTATTTTACCACGTTTTTCTATTTAATACAACTTTTACAGAGGATGCAGTTGAATCTTGCCTTTTTATCTGTCTGACGATTCTACCTTGTAATAATTAGTATACTTAATATTTATTATTTTTATTCTTATGCCTGGGAATAAGTGTGCAATCTCTATTTTCTGTTTGTCACATGTAATTTTTTTTCTTTTTTCTTAAGTGAGAGGCAGGGAGGGTGACAGACAGGCTCCTGCCTGTACCACAACTGGGATTCATCTAGCATCTCCCATCTAGGGCTGATGTTCTGCCCATCTGGGGCCAGATGCTCAGAAACCAAGGTATTTTAGTGCCTGAGGCAAGGCCATGGAGCCATCCTCAGTGTGTGGGGCCAACTTGCTCAAACCATTTGAGCCATGATTGCAGGAGGAGGTGAGAGAGAGAGAAAGAGAAGGAGAAAAAGGAGAGAGGTGGAGAAGCAGATGGTTGCTTCTCCTGTGTGACCTGACTAGTAATCAAACCCAGTATTTCCACATACTGGGCTAATGCTCTATAGCTGAGCCAACTGGCCAGAGCAACATGTGATTTTTAATTTCTGTTCTTTTCCTGTTTTCATTTAGATTAATCAAATTTTAATTTTTTACTGTTACTATTTGTTACTGGCTTTTTATTAATAGTTTCTAAAATTCTTTTCTGGTGGTTGCTCTAGAGATTAAAATCTTCATCCATAATTGTCACATTATACTTATGACTAATGTTACATCATTTCACATAAAATCTAAATGCTGTATAAAAGTATATTTCTACTTATTTCTGTTCTCTGTGCTACTATGGTTGAATATTTTAGTCCTATAAACATTAAAAATACCAAAGTAAGGCCCTTGCTGGTTGGCTCAGCGGTAGAGTGTTGGCCCGGTGTGTGGAAGTCCCTGGTTTGATTCCTGGTCAGGGTACACAGGAGAAACAACCATCTTCACACAGGTGAAGCTTCTCCACCCTTCTCCCTCTCCTTTCTCTCTGTCTCTCTCTTCCCCTTGTGCAGCCAAGGCTCCATGGAAGCAAAGTTGGCCTGGGCACCGAGGATGGCTCCATGACCTCTGCCTCAGGCGCTAGAATGGCTCAGATTGCAGCAGAGCAATGCCCCAGATGGGCCGAGCATTGCACCCTGGTGGGTATGCCGGTGGATCCCAGTCGGGCGCATGCGGAAGTCTGTCTGCCTCCCCCCACTTCTCACTTTGGGAAAATACACAAAAAAATACCAACATAGAATATTATCGCTTTTGCTTTAAATACACAAGTGACTTTCAAATAAACTAATAGGAGGAAAATAGCATTTTGTATAATTATAACAGAAATTTCAACTTCTCTTATTTTCTTTCTGTACATCTGATTTTCTTTCTGGTATCATTTCCTTTCAACCTGAAAAATTTGAATATTTTTCATAACAAAATAGTATCCTGGTGACCAATTTTTTCTAGCTTTGTTCATCTGAAAAAGTTTTTATTTCTCCTTCATTTTTTTCTATTTCTTTAGTGACAGATTTACTCATACATGCATAAAAGGCATTCTTTAGATTGTATAGTTTGTTTTGATCAATATGTAGACCCATACCCATTACAGTGATCTAGACATAGAGCATTCTTTAATCCCTTAAAGTGTTCTCACTCATCAACTGCAGATCTGTCTCCTGTCCTGTCCCTAAAGTTTTTCTTATTCCACAATGTTATGTAAATGGTATCACTGTATGCAAAACTGTGTGTCTGCTTCCTTACACTTAGTTTATTTTGAGATCACCCACATATTGCATATGTCGTTAGTTTATTTAGTTTTCTTTGTTGTTGAATAGTATTTTGTTCTATGAATTTACCACCATTTGGCTATCCATTCACCAATTTTGGATATTTGAGTTGGTTTCTGGTTTTGACTATTCTGAAAAAAGCTGCCATGAATATTTGCATACAAATTGTATGCAAATAATATGCACTATTTACATTTTGTAATGTAATAACATATGTAATATAATAATATATGCAATGTAAATATCATACAAATTTGCAAGGTGTGTTTACCTTTATAAGACAGTCAGTATTTTGCAAAATATCTGTAACATTTTTCCTTTCCACCAGGAAATTTTGAGAGTTCAAATTCCTCAGAGAACAACTCTGGTGGCCTGTTTTCAACCATATGTGCATACCTTGGTTAGAAGAGAGTAGAATTCCTTTTTTGATAATTAGACTAAGTTAAAATGAATGAAAAGGCTGTCATTTTCCATCTGAAAATAAAATTCTTTCAATAGAACAATGACTGCTGAGCAGATAAAACCGGGTATTTTTTGCAACATAAATCTCAATGCTCAGGAGTTAAAAGACTGTTAGAGCACTGCATTTGATTTTAATAGTACTCCCAGCTTTGTTCGTTATCATTTGCATGACCAACACCAGGTTTGACTTCTCTGTGTGACATTTCTTCCACATATAATGCTGGAAGAATGGTCTCAATGGTATCACTGCCATTTTGAGTGTATATGATAAATCGAGTGATAGAATACAAATTAAACATGTATTGAAAGAACAAATTTAAAAGATTGTGCAGCCAAAGTCTTTTCTATATTTTTATATCTCTTGTTTATTGTCACTTTTAAATTGGATAAAGAACTGCCTTCTCTGTCAGTTTTAATATTTAAAGCTCTTAAACAGCTTTACGTTTAGAAATGTGTTTGTGCGTGTATAGCAATTAAAAATAATTGGTAGGCGATTTCCATAGATTGGATTAGCAGCGTCGTGCCAGTTGGGAGTTTATAAGGGATTGCTAACAGAGCCTACATTTTGAAGCACAGGCGAAAGCTGCTGTATCCCAAATCCTACTCGGCTAAGCAGCCCTAATTTCTGTTTGCTGGATTTCCAGAATACTGCTGGGCACTAGTGCTCTGGGAATCCTGTGATAATCCAGCAACTGTTGCTCTTTAATTCTTTAAAACTATTATGCTGTTCCATAAAAATTATCTTCTAGAAAAATATACTTCTTTCAGGGTAAATGTCCCCATTAATGAGTCTGCATAATTTCCCATGGCCGTTTTGCTAAGGACAATAATAATAATCAACAGCCAACCGTCAATGTTTGCTATACTGGAGTAAACTGGACATCACCTTAACAAATTGAACATTAGGAAATTATACTGGTTAAAAGACGTGTTACAAAAAAAAAACTAAATGAACTAAAGATATATGAAAATATTTTCACTTACCATATTTTAAAGATGCATTCATTTCTTTGTTCTCTCTGTCCTGTCCTGTCCTGTCAGGTCATAGACCTTTATTTTAGCATATCTATCTAGTAATTTCCCACTCAAATGTGTCTTTCTGGACCAGCATTAGTTTTCTCTAAGATATTTGGATTTAAAATCTCATTAACATTTATGGAGTGAAAGATTTTAAGATAGTATTTTAGAAACTTAACAAGTAGTAAGTCTTTTTTAGGGTGCAAGAGACAGGATAAGCAAAGCAAAAGAATTTTATCGTTGCCCTGATATTATACTAAATATATGTTTGGGATACTATCCCCCATTTCTTAGCATTATTTTTCTCAGTGTGGTTCCATTTTTGGGAATGATTTCTTGAAGAAAAAAATAATAAAGGGGGAGGATACATATGGCTCTCAGCATCTCCAGCCAGAGGGTGTGTGTGCATTAGGTGGTTTCAGCTGAGTAATATGCTGTCCTTTGATTCAGGAATGGTTTCAACCCTCTTAAATCATAAGTACCTTTTGCAAATGCTGAGAACAGACAGTCCAAGTTTATGGATCATGGAGCTTAGGTCCTAGCCACAAATAGGGGATATAAAACTCTATTATTAACATTGAAAATTTCTTATAACTGATTACAGTCGATATATTTTCTTACTTGTATATTAGTTTTCAGATAGTTCACAATAGCCATCATATTTCTAATTGTAAATTGCATATTTTTCTACATGTATCTTTTTTTTCAATTAGAATGGGTCTTTGATGTGTTTATCCATTGTGATTATGTTTTCCCCTCCAAAACTATTATCTCAGAGAATGATCTCCATATCTATATCTGAGAAAATACAAGTTTTTGCATAGTTATTTTTTATTGACTTTAATTTGTGTTTACATATAGTCTAGTGTTATTATTTTACTTTTTTAAAAATTAATTTTAATGGGGTAACACCAATAAATCAGGGTACATATGTTCAAAGAAAACATCTCCAGGTTATCTTATCATTTAATTATGTTGCATACCCATCACCCAAAGTCAAATTGTCCTCTGTCACCTTCTATCTGGTTTTCCCTGTGCCCCTCCCCGCCCTCCCTCCACCCCGTAACCACCACTCTCTTGTCCATGTCTCATAGTCTCACTTTTATGTCCCATCTATGTATAAAATCATGCTGTTCTCAGTTTTTTTTTCTGTTTTACTTATTTCACTCCGTATAATGTTATCAAGGTCCATCCATTTTGTTGTAAATGATCTGATGTCATCATTTCTTATGGCTCAGTAGTATTTCATAGTATATATGTACCAAAGCTTTTTAATCCACTCATCCTCTGACGGACACTTGGGCTGTTTTCAGATCTTTGCTATTGTGAACAATGCTGCCACGAACATGGGGGTGCATTTCTTCTTTTCAAACAGTGCTATGGTGTTCTTAGGGTATATTCCTATAAGTGAAATAGCTGGGTCAAAAGGTAGTTCGATTTTTAATTTCTTGAGGAATCTCCATACTGTTTTCCACAGTGGCTACACCAGTCTGCATTCCCACCAGCAGTGCAGGAGGGTTCCCTTTTCTCCACATCCTCGCCAGCACTTGTTCTGTGTTGTTTTGTAGATGAGCACCATTCTGACTTGTGTGAGGTGATATCTCATTGTGTTTTTAATTTGCATTTCTGTATTATTAAACAACCTCTAGCTCATATGATTCATACTTCAAATCAAAGAAGATTACCCTCCTGTGTAGGTAAGAGATATGAATTAATAAAAAGTTAATGAAATTTCAGGTAAACTTTCACTATGTAAATGACTCTAGAGAGCCTAGTTAATCATTTTGGGGAACTAAACGTGAACAGATCTTTGTATGAATGCTGGAAAAAATAATACTGTAATTTTAATGAGTACATTTAAACTTCTAAAAGTGAATACTGCATTTCCCAGTAGTTTTTCAAATACTTTGATATACTTTTTCTCATTTCCACATAAAAATACTTCCCTCAAATTAGGGATGAACTCGATACGTTAACCTATACCTTCAATCCATTACTGAGACCGACTTTGAAACTGTACTGAAAACATACATATTCTAACACCTGCCAAGTGGTAAATTATCATGATTATCTTGACTAGTCCTAATCAGTCTTCCCACATTACAAATCAAAAGATAAAACAGTCAGAAGTAAAATATCATGGGTAAGGGAAGTGTGCTCTTTTAAAATACTGATAGTAAGCAGGGTTTTATACATTTAGCTGCTTGGGTTTTATACTTTCTTTTTATTTCCCTACCAAAGTTCTACTCCCTCTTTCAGGTCCCTGATTAAATTGTACCCCATTTCTCTAACTATCAAGTAGTTTTAATGCCCCCCTCCCATGTTTCAAAGCATTTTCACTTACAATGACTGAGTGCTTCTTCTAGGTTTACTCTTTAAGACACTGAATTTATGAACATTCAATGCCTGTGAGAGACATGCAGCAGTAATATGGACGAGAAATAGTATGCATATAAATTCTAGAAAGTGTGTTAGTTGCCATAAAGATATTTGCCAGGCACACGAAGGAGTCATAGCAAACACTGTGTTTTAAAGTATTAAAAGTTGCCTGACCAGATGGTGGCGCAGTGGATAGAGCATCGGACTGGGATGCGAAGGACCCAGGTTCGAGACCTCGAGGTTGCCAGCTTGAGCACGAGCTCATCTGGCTTGAGCAAAAAGCTCAAGCAATGGGTTACTTGGTCTGCTGAAGGCCCATGATCAAGGCACATATGAGAAAGCAATCAATGAACAACTAAGGTGTTGCAACGAAAAACTGATAATTAATGCTTCTCCTCTCTCTCCGTTCCTGTCTGTCTGTCCCTATCTATCCTTCTCTCTCTGACTCTTGCTCTGTCCATGTAAAATTAAATTAAATTAAATAAATAAATAAATAAATAAATAAATAAATAAATAAAGTATTAAAAGTCCTTTAAATATGAAAACTCTGCTCAGTTAAATAATGGTGAGTTTGGTTTATCCCCATTTGACATTTTAAAAACTGAGGCTATTGAGAAATTAGGCAACACAACTATTGTGATAGTCTGGAAAAGGGCTTTTGAATACAATACTATTTTTATTGCTTTTGCCCAACTATACCACTAAATACCAACCTTTCCAATACCGATTACCCAATATTATTTCTTTCCATATATACTTTCAAGCAATCTTTAAGTTGTCTCTCTTCAGTTTGCCAGTAATGAAGACTGAACCAAATTCTATATAACCAGTTATACCAAATGAACCTAGATGAATTATGTGAACTCTTGGGCTCTTCTAATATGGGCCTAATATGAGCATTAGCAGACATAGATATAAGCATGCATTGCTTTTAAAAGTAATTGCTTTTTATAGTAGTGTATTTCTTCTTAGCTGCATTTTTAAGACCTATTGTTTTTTAACAGAACCTAACAACAAAAAAAATCAGTCAATGATTATTCTTATTAAGGTATGTACTCTTTCTTTTAAATAACCTAGTAGTCCAAACATAATATGCTTCAAACCATTACAAGATTCAAGTCTACCCAGAACACTTAAAATCATTTCAGTGTAAAATGCTTTTGTGCAGACTCTTAATTATGAAGCAAAATTAAAATCTGAACACGGACTTAGCTTGTGTATCTAAAACTGTTGAGTTTTCTTCACTTGATTCTGGACATTGTGACCTGTTTGGAGCTCTTGTTAAACAAGTAATGTGCTGGATGCCCTGTAATGTACCAACTTAGTTGATTAAAAGCACAAATGGAAAACTGAGTTCCAGTTTGAATCTGCCAATGTTTTGGGTGATGCTGAAACCCACTTGTGTTCTTTGTACAATTCTTTTTTTTTTATCTAGAAAGTGGATATAAATGTAATTATATCCCTTTTTTTCTCGTAGGTACTAGTAGAAATTACTTAAAAGTGGCTAGAAATATAATAGATTGCATAATTGTAATTTAATGAAAAAATTAATGGAGATCTTACTAAGTAACTTTTAGAGACCAAAGTCCCAGAAAAGTATCTGTGATGTGCACGTAGATAAGGACTTGAGATTTTTGTTTTTGTTCTCTTGATTCTTCATAGAATTCTACAGACATATTAGCAAAATAACATGTTGTGTTACTTGTACTTCTAGAAACAAGTTGAGTGCTTTTCTTGTTCTAGCTCTTGGCATCCTTGTTCTAGCTCTTGGCGTTAAATTAAATAAACTAATCTAATATACTTGGCAAAACTTCTTTGAGTTGGGTTTTTATTTTTTATTTTTTGGCAACTACCTTTAAACATCGTGTTTAAAAATTGTTTCTAAGAATTTTAAGTTACTCATTTTTTTGTTGGTCATAACTTTTGAACTATGAGATTTCTTGATTCCATTCCAAACCAATGATCTTATAATAAAACAACAAACTGAATTAAAACACACTTCAAATCCTTTGTTACTTTGTACTTCTCAGAGAAATAAAGTTACTGGAAAATGGTGTAGTTGGGAAATAATTGCTGCTAGAACCAACTCAGTGCACAACAAAATTATTGGAGCACTTGGAAGTTTGTGAAACACCAAACCCACTTGTGATCTCTGTCATCTGCAGTCCTTTGTGACCTGGCGTTAGAATTCCTAATGGGAGCCTGAGACTCCCACGGTCTTCACTCCCTCTAATGTTGCCTAGCCCTATGCTTTGGGATTGAGGCAGAGGGTTTTTATTTATTTATTTTTGTTTGTCTGTTTGTTTATTGCTTATGGCCTCTGCCCTGTATTCATAGTCTGTGCATCTGGTCTCCTGAGCAATTCCCAGGCTTTGCTCTTCACGTTCTGATCTACCTTCCTTTCCTTAAGGGGAATCAGTCAAAGCTAGAAGAGTATTGTGCTAATTGTTTTTTCTCTTCTTTTCACTCTCGGAATCTGGGAGAAGGGGCAGGAACTTTGAATTGATCTCGAAAATTGTCACTTAAACATTAAAGGAAAGTACAGATAGGATCTGATCATTGTCCGGCTGTGGCATGGGTGTGATGTCAGGGGCAGCTGCGGGGCAGTCCTCCTGATGGACTGTTAGCTTGTTTCTTCAGCTGCCTAAAGGAGACCAGCCAGGATGTCAGTGAGACAGGGAATCACTGAGGGAAGGAGGTGTCCACAGACAGGAAGCTTTTGTCTGGGATCCTCATTGCTGTGAATCTAGTGATAATATTTATTTATCCCCATCATCTGGGAGCCAAGAGCAGGAAGTTCTCCTTTCAGTCTCTTGCTGCCTGTCTGTTGTGTCTTTCCCTCTTACCATCCCAGAGGTCCAATGCCATTCTTTAAGTTCTTGGACCTTTCTTCTTACAGATGGGAGGACAGTTCAGAGTGAATGCTGTATTGACTTGTGGTACATACTATGCAGTTACTTCGTTTTACTTAGAATCAGGCATGAAGTGTTTCACAGTCTGTTTGGGGATCCTCCTGTAGCTCCCTTTTTATCAGCTCTGGATCCCCATCTTGAATTTTGGTTCTGGACTAATTCTTTTCCAGCTTCAAGTTTTGCAAAGAGAGGTCTTCCTTTTCAAACATAAGCATCTGTCCTGTTTTAGCAGGAGATAAAAGCTGCTATCCCATTAACCCCTAAGAGGCACTAAATCTGCTCTCAGGAGATTTTCTGATGAGTCTTCTACTCAGGCTCTATGCCAAACAATAGAGTTGAGGTTCTTTCTCTTTCAACTTGATCTTCCTGCTTCCTATTTATTACCTCCTGTATTCGGTTTTATCATTTCTCTGGTGGGTTTGTTTCTACAGTCCTCTACTTCCAATGAGCTCATTCTGCTTTCTTTCTTTTTTTTTCAGAACCCACAACTCCATTAAAAAGCTTTTAGATCTTCTGAATTAAGTCTGTCTACATCTGTCCTTCAACCCCCAAGTCATTTACACCACCTATAAACTTGAGCATGTTAAAAGCAAGCACTGGTTTTACCTGTCCTGTATTATTATTTATTATTGCATTTCATCATGTCTAACTTTAGTCCACCCCTTAAGCCACAGTTTCCTTTTCAGAAAAAAAGGGAAAAAAATCAGTTTAAAAAGGAGATCATTCTATATTTATCATATAATGGGTTTTTTTTTCCTCATGAACTTGTTCCACTTCTAAGAATACTCATTGTTTCCAGAAAACACAAGTTTAAATGCACACAGACTCCCTCCAAAGTGAAATATACTGCAAACCCCATCTTTACATCAAGGTTTGGGAAACAGGAAGGTGCCAGTCACTAATGTGTTCAGGACCAACATATTTTGAGGTCTAAAAAGTGTTCCTAATGTCAGGTCACTTCTAATTATAAATGAGAGTCTAATGATAAGTATTAAACTGATGTCCTAGTCGGAATATATTTATCGTGACTCAAAGATGCTTGATATCTTAGTTTTACCTGTTGCATTCTTAATAACTGATAATTGTAATAAGGCCCCGACTATTAATATATAGTTTCAGATGAGACTTATTTAACTAATACTGAGTGCCAAACAATTCACATGTCTCTGAGACAGTAACCATGCCCTCCAGATTCTGTGAACTAGAGTTTGCATATTGATAAATAAATAATCAAGTTGATGGAATCACTCAACACCATTATATACAGTAAAATCTAATAAATCATGCTCTTCTGCTAATAGCTAGTTTTCTCAACAAAGTGAGCAAGTGACTCCATCCTGTGAGTCTATTCCTGTGAGGGTTCCTGTTGCCATTGGTTCAGACATTGACGGACTTACTGCCCTCCAAAGTTAGGATTACCATGGAAGCTGGCACAGATCCAGTGCAAGGCAGCTAATAACACTGCTCAGCTTCTTCCAAATACAGCAGCACTAGGACCAAGAAATGGCCTTTACAGCCTGGCTGCAATTGACTTGAGGGTTATACTTATACAAGTATGGTCTGTGCATTTGCACATTTATTTAAATGTTAAAAAAAGAACCAGTTGATTACATTAAAGAGAGAGGTGATGTATACATGTATTGGTTTCTAATTTTTAGGCATTTTTTTCTATCTAATTATAAAAAATAATATACTGTAACTTAATTAAAATTATCTAACTAGCCTGACCTGTGGTGGCACAGTGGAGTAAGTGTTGACCTGGATGCTGAGGTCGCTGGTTTGAAACCCTGGGTTTGCCTGGTCAGGGCACATATGGCAACAGCAACCAGTCAGTCAACAACTAAATTTAAGCAACTATGAGTTGATGCTTCTTATCTCCCCATCTCCGTTCTCTGTAAAATCAATAAATAATTTTTTTTTTAAAGAAATTATCTAACTAGACTTTATCTGTACCTGTCTATTCCATTAGTGATAGAGTTTCAAAATTTGGGCTTATGTTGTATATTCAACTTTATATTCTATCTCTATTTTACAGAGTTTACAATCGTCCTATCGCTTGATTTTTATAATTCATTCATCTTTCGTTCCACATTTAAGGGAAAGTCAGTGAACTCAGAAGTAGCAATGGTGTTTAGTGAAGTCCAGAGTATATGAAAGCTTGTGAAATGTTGACCGTAAGCTGCAGCTTATTCTATTTTAGTCTTTAAGGTTTCCTTTATGATCTTCCTTATATCTGTTCTGTATGACCTTTTAATGACTTTATTTTTCCTGTTGCATCCTTGCTTTTTATCTCACTCCAATTGAAGATTAATTATGAAAATGTGCAAGCCAGAAATTCAACTAAAACAGATATAGTATCTTGTGGTGGCTAAGGGTGTGGACATTATAGTCAGATACAGTGTATCTGAATCTTAGCTCTAACATTTATCACTTCATTGGATATTGTAGGCAAGGTAACTAATAATGTCGATTCATTTTCATCACTTCTAAAATAGAATGATATTGCATAGAAAATGTAGGTGTCCAATAAGCATTAGTTGTTATGATTATATTTTATTATACATATATTATTATAACATTATTACCTAGAGAAAGTGCTTTTCTTTTTCTGTGTGGTAGATGATATCACACTATTTTTTCACTTTTATTCTGGCAGTATAGTTTATTCTATGTATAACGCATGACCTGTGACTGGCATTCAAAGGAATTCCAAAGAAATTGATGTTACGGACTCTGTTTGGCAAAATCTTGCTCAGGGATTGAAGATAGAAAGCATAGGGATGTCAAACCTCTATAACTTAGATAACTGAGAAATGGGGCTATGAGGAAATATCCAAAGTAATATCACATGAATGGGTAGAGAAGAGGGTTCAATGCACTTTGACCCTGAACTTCAACTTACCTAGGAAATTCATTGGCAGAGCCTATTATTTTATTTTTGTTGTTCTTAGCTTGCTAGCTATGTGCTTAATTATGCTGAGCCCTATGCAGAAGAACTGACTTATAAATATAGTTCCTGAACTGTTTGACCTTATTCAACTCAGTGTCCTACAGCCTGTCAAACCTTTCTAGAATTGAAGCGCAGCCCCACCTGTGAGTTAGATCCCATTATTGTTTTATTCCTCCAGTATATATTTGAATAAGGCCTATACCTACCTTAGAATATCAGTTTTTTCTTCTTCTTATTATTATGATTAAGTGAGATGCAAAGAGGCAGAGACACAGACTCCTGCATGTGTCCCCACTGGGATCTACCCGACAAGTCTCCTACTAGGCAATGCTCTGCCCATCTGAGGCTGTTGCTCTGTTGCTCTGCAACCTAGCTATTTTAGCACCTGAAGTTAGGCCATGGAGACATCCTCAGTGCCTGGGGCCAACTTTCTCTAATCAATTCAGTGGTGGCTGTGGGAGTGGGCTGGGAAAGAGAGGAAGAAAGAAGGGGGAAGGATGGAAAATCAAATGGTCACTTCTCCTCTGTGTTGTGATCAGGAATTGAACCTGGGACTTCCATACACCAGGCCAACGCTCCACCACTGAGCCAGCCAGAAAAAAAACAATAGTTTCTTTAGGCACTTTTCTAATAGGATGAAGCAAAAGACATCTGCTCATTTGATATTTGTGAAATGGTTAGACTGTATTATACTCAATATCATTTACCTATGTTTTTGTTTATAATAAAACTTCTAAACAGGTATGACTCCAATTTTTTAATTTTGGGATTAAAAGAATTTGCTTTCAAATAATCCTGTGATGTGCTATCAAGAAGGAAAATTGCAAAGACATTGAATTTGCTCCTTTTATAAGGCATCATAATTTGGGAACTTTGCCATTTAAAATAAACTGCAGAAAGTAAGTTTGTATGAAAGTTATTAAAAGTTCCACTTGTCATAAAGAGTTACATATGTATGTGTGTGTGTGTGTGTGTGTGTGTGTGTATCATATAGATTTTCAGAGTCACAAAGTTTCTTTTCTTTAAAATATACTTACTCTTCACAATTTGTTTAACCCACAGAATTTAATTTACAGTGATGCTAGGGTATTAAGTTCTGTAAGTAGAAACAAATGGCAGGTCACGCTTAATAGTGACTTGGCTCTCCCCCTGAAATTGTATCAGCAAGAACTATAAAACATTAGTTATAAACCTATCTGTCAATAGAATTATTTTGGTAAACCAGAAGTTATGATAGTAATCCACAGAATAACAGGGAATATTTATACGAAGCGTGGCTTGGCAATGAAATTTGAATAAAATGAACCCTGTCTTTGTTAGGACATTAAAAATGACATCTTCGGCTCAGTTAATTATCCTTAATATATAGTTGGTATACAGTGGAGTCAAATCTGAAGCAAATATGTACACATATTACAGGTTTCTTGTCTATGCCCTGTTTGTAATGTTTTTTTAAATATGAATGTATAATACTTAAAAAATATCACAAACAATAAAATATTTATGGAGATATACATATACTGTTACAAATATAATAGATTATTAAAATGTGTATCTGATAAAATATAAATGAATAAAACCTACCATTGCTGGGGACAATTTTAGATTGAACCATTACTGAACCGTTGATGGTTTTTGAAGTAAAGTCCCTTTCTCCATGTCTTTTGTTATCCTGCAGGGTTTCTCATTAACTACATAGGTACATATGGGCTGAGTGTCAAAGCTTTGCTGACTCAGCCATTTTTTACTTCATGCTGTGCGTTTTCTCTGCACAGTATGCCATTTTGCTCAGTGAAGAAAAAAAATTATGGTAGTCTTCAATCATTGTTGTAGGATGCCATTTGTTAACATCATGAGAGCATGCGATCTTTAAAAAATTACACCTTAGGCACATTATAGGTACTACTTCATCCCTACAGTGCAAATTTTCAGAGCTATGTAGAGCTGGGGCCATTATCAAGATTTAGAGGCAAAAGGAAACTCATTGTACCTCACAAGTATAATATATCTACAGGTTGTAGTTGCAGTGTACAAAACCTATAACTGTAACTTTGAACTTCTTAGATTTGTCAAACTTAAAATGAAATTCAAGCAGTCTCATTTTTCAAGGTTCTTTCCAAGTTATGTACAACTTGAGGTCGTTGATATATTTTTTTCTGAATAAGGGTTTAAATTAAATATGAAATTGCAAGGTGGTTTTTAAAAAATAGGTTTTGAACTTCAAGAAATCTAATTTTATTTTCCAAAAAGGAATAATGACTTTTCTTTCCTTTACATATTTGGGCAGTTGCATTTTTCCAGTCTAAAATGTATTCATTGATTTAGAGGGATGGCAGAAATTACCATGACCTTTAGTTTTCATGCACATTTTTTAGTTATGACATAAAAACTTTTAAGCAGCTTATCTAAGCAACTGAAATCATTTCTCATATAAGTAGCTAGAGATAAAGAATGTCAGATCCATATATACTAGATGTCATTAACTAAATGATACATCACTTTGTGTGTCATTTGACATTTGATTTTAATTTAGTTAATAAAATGTAGAAATGCATACATTATATAAAATATTTATTTACATATATCAAAACAAAATTTTGTGTACTATATACATATGCTAGAGAAAAAAAGAATGCATAAGAAATGTTTTTTGTTCTCAACAAACTTATGTTATAATGAGGAAGAAATTATAGGGTTGTATAGTATATATGTACAAAAATAATAATCACTGATTCCTTGAGTTTGTACACTCTTTCCAAAGGATCAATTGATTTTAATAAACTATATTTTATTCCTTTATATTCTTATTATTATACAAGTATTTGAATTTTATATTACTCACATTTTATGAACTAGAAATGTAAAAGTAAAACTGAAAATTTATTTTTTGTCCAGTCACAGTAACGAACCACCTTTACCAATGAATGTATCTAAATTTTCAGTATTCTTGGGTTAAAGTCATAGCTAAAGTCTTGGACTTTCAAGTTCAACATATCTTATTTCAATCTAAACTATAGTTAACCTTTGACCAATGCTGGGGTTAGGGACACTAACTCCAGTGTAGTAAAAAATTCATGTATAACTATAGTTAACTCTTGAACAACATGGGTTTGAATTTGTGGGTTCATTCAATTCTCTTTTTTTCATTTTTAAAATACGTATATATAGAGAGTTGGTCCTCTGTATCCCTGGGTTTCACATCTACTCTTTCAACCACCTGTGGATCAAATAGTTTTCCCAATCTGTGATTGAGAATCTGCAGATGCACAAGGCTTCCTGTATACATGAAATTTGATATCTGCAAGGATTCTGGATCCAATTCCCTGTGGATACTAAATGTTGACTGTAGTTAATTTTTTGGGAAGTCAAAAGTTATATGCAAATTTTTTACTAAATAGCAGTTGGAGCCCTTACTCCTGCATTGTTCAAAGCTCACCTGTATTTTTAATTTTTTGAGGAACCTCCATACTGTTTTCTATGCTGGATGAACCATTTACATGGCCACAAACATTGCACAAGGCTTTCAATTTCTACATGTTCTTACCAACATTCGTTATTTTCTGTTTTTATTTTTTATAATGACCACCCTAACAAGTATGAAGTGATGATATCTCAGAGTGATAATTTTAATTGTACTTCTCTGCTAATTACTGATGATGAGCATTTTTTTATGTACATGTTGGCCATTTATGTCTTCTTTGAAGAAATATCTATTCATGTCTTTCTTACATTTTTAATAGGGTTATTGTTTATTTGCTATTGAGTTGTAGATATTCCTTACATATTTTGGATATAAAGCCCTTAGCAATATATGGTTTGGAATCATTTTCTTCCATTGCATATATTGTTTTCTCATTTTTTTGACTGTTTCCTATGCTGAACAGAAGCTTTTCAGTTTGATGTCATTCTACTTGTCTATTTTTGTTTTAGTGGCTTTTGCTTTTGGTGTCATAGCCAAGAAATCATTTAAATGTTATGTTCAGATCAATATTTTGAAGCTTTTTCTCTATATTCTAAGAGTTTTATATTTTCAAATCTTACATTTAAGTTGTTAATCCATTTTGAGTTGATTTTTGTGTGTGGTATAAGATAGAGGTCCAATTTCATTCTCTTGCAATTGAATATTTGGTTTTCACATCATTTACTGAAGAGATTGTCTTTTCCCTATTCTGTAGTCTTAGTAACCCTGTCAATGATCATTTGACCAGGTGTGAGTTGGTGTATTTCTGGGCTCTCTGTTCTGCTGCATTCTTTTGTATGTCTGTCATTATGCTATTGCCACATTCTTGATTACTGTAGCTTTGCCATATATTTTGAAGTCAAGATATGTGAGGCCTCCAGCTTTGTTGTTCTGTCTCAAGATTGTTTTAGCTCAGTGGTTCTTAACCTTTTCTGAGGTACTGAACTCACCAGTTTCATATGTGCATTCACCGAACCCTTCTTTAGTGAAAAATAAAATATGATATTTTTTTCCCAAATTCAAAACATAGGTATATGTTTTTTTACTGGTGCACAAAATGAGCTGTGCATGAACATCACCTTGCTCAAAGAACAAAACCAACAAAGTGCATGAACTCACAACAAATTACGGTATTACTTTATTCTGGCCTCCATGGCAAAGGCTTCTCCGAACCCCTGAGACTGACTCATCGAACCCCTAGGGTTCGATAGAACCCAGGTTAAGAACCACTGTTTTAGCTATTTGGGGTCCTTTGTGTTTTCATTTTCTGTCTCTTGTTTAATATACTCATTTTATTTATGTATCATTTTCCTGAGGTCATTAAGTATCTTTATGATGGTTATTTTTAATTATTTGTCAGATATTTTATATACCGCTATTTTTTTAGGGTTGGTTTCTGGAGATTTGTTTTGTTTCATTACTTAAGTCAAGTTTCTTTGTTCCTTCTGTGTCTTGTAAGTTTATGTTGAGATCTACACATTTGTAAAAACAGCTGCCTCTTCAAGTCTTTATGGACAAGCTTCATAGAGGGAAAGACATTTAGCCCAGCCAGAAATTCTGGGGATCTCTCAAGGTTTTTTTTTTCTATGATACATCTCTGGTGTGGATGTAAATTTCTGATTAGAGGATTCTGCCGAGTTCTTTTTGTCAGAATCTTTTATCTCTTTCACCCTCTGGTGTCTGTATTCAGTATTGCATATGCTCTGGCGCTACCACAAGTTGCCTTGCTCTCCTGTGTTCTCAGTGGTCCCAGGCATCTAGAATATATGGGGTCCCATCACTGCTCCAAGATACAAGACAATTCCTCAGGCAAGCAGGCCTGTGAGAAGCCAGAATGCTGGATTCAAACTCCTACACTTTCTTTACTCAGGAAGAAGCTGAGAGTGTGGGGGTTTCTTTTGCTTGTTCCACACTAAGCTAAGGAAAGGGACTGTGGCCAGTGAGCCCTGTGAATTTTCCTACTGGTTTCACTGTGGCTACTTTCGATCGTACCTTGGGAACAGGAGCCTCTTAATTGGTTTCTGAAAGTCTCACAAAAGGAATTGGTCTGTCTGTTGTTCAGTTAGTATCTGGAAGGAAGGTCTGAAGCTTTCTGTTTTTTTTTTTTTTTAAGATTTTAAATTTTTTACTGATTTTAGAGAGAGAGAGAGAGAGAGAGAAGCAGGAGAAGAGCGGGAAGCATAAACTCTGGGTTGCTTCATAGTTACTTCTCAGATGTGCCCTTACTGGGGAAGCCCAGAATTTTGAACCAGCAACCTCAGTGTTCCAGGTTGACAACTTTTCCATTGTGCCACCACAGGTCAGATAGAAGCTTTCTCTTAGCAATTATATGCTGAAATGTTCCCCCTCTCTGTATTTCTTAAGATGTTCCTGAATAGAAATGGTTTGCACATCAATCCTTCTTCATCTTTCAGGGCCATAGACATAAGCTGAGCAGTGTGGTTTGTGTCTGAATTAAAGACAAGTTTTGTATTGTTTTGTTTGATAATAGAATAAGGGGACCGGCCCACCTTTAGATCTAGTGAACCCACTACAAACTGCTGAGCTAGGAACTGTCATTCAACATCTCTCAAACTCTATTTTCTCATTTGTAAAATTTGGATTATAGTTAAATATTCATGATTACCTCTGTAAGTGTATTGTAAGGGCATAAAACACTAATGTAGTGTTACTTATTTTGTGTAATGAATACAGGGTCTATCCCAAAGATGGGGATGTTGTTTTCTTCCAACCCAATTCATACAATTGGCTCATTTTGACAGTCGCTAATTTTTTCTAAGTGAAACAAGCATAGTTAAGAAATTCAAGTCTACTGCCAATACTGAGTAATTAAAATTTTGTTGCCCTGGCCTGTTGGTTCAGTGGTAGAGCATCAGTCTGATGTGTGGATGTTCCAAGTTTGATTCCCAGTCAGGCTACATAGGAGAAGTGCCCATCTGCTTCTCTACCCCTCCTCCTTCTCTCTCTCTCTCTCTCCCTTTCCTGCAGCCACTGCTAAATGAGAGCAACTTGGCACTGGGCACTGAGGATGGCTCCCTGGTCTCCACCTCAGGTGCTAAGAAGAGTTCAGTTGCTGAGCAATGGAGCAACAGTCCAAATGGGCAGAGATTGCCCCCTGGTGGGGTTGCCCAGTAGATCCTGGTCAGGGCGCATGTGGAAGTCTGTCTCTCTGCCTCCCCTCCTCTCACTGAATTAAAAAGAAAAAAAAAATGTTGTATTTTCACTTTATATTTAGCTTAATTCTTTCACGTATATGAATGCATTCTTATTCACTTTGGATATGTTAAAAATTCAATAACTCAGGTAGATATTTTAAACTTAAATTAGTGCTAGTTATAATTAAGGAACATGATTATAAAAACAAAGCATTGAATCAAAAGTAAAGAGAATTTTTTATTATGTTTTCTAAATTGGTAATTCTTATTTATCCTCTATATTGAAATAATTAAGGCATTTTATTCAAGATCTGAAACACTAAAAACCATACAGCTATGCTTGGAAAGTACTTTAGAGAAAGGTGGCAATTTACATGAGCACATTTTCCCAAGAAATATAAAACATTTTACGACCTTTATCTGATTTGTGGGAGGAAAAACACATTTTCCCTTATCTACTATCCTGAAGTCTATTAATTGAAGGAAATGTCTTTTCAGACTTTTCTGAAGCAAGAGAGCCCAGAAATGAAACCTAGGAACTCCGGCACTGCTCAGGTGTTCTGTGGGCCAGAAATTCAAGAATCACACACCTGGAAGAATTTGTGACTTATACTATGTCAGCAGTGCCATAAGTCATGTGCTCTGTGTATTAAAATGGAACTGAAACCCAACTCAGTTTTCAGCTGAACATGTTTGCATTGAAAGAAGCAAGTAGGAAGCCCACAAACAACGCTTTCAACATGATGCACATTTTTGTTTATCCTCTTGCTTTAATAATGTAAGAGTGGGATTTTCATAGGCAAGGAAAGACATGATAATGATTCCGTTGTGCCTGATAGTATTTTTTATGCTGTGTGCTGAGCTGTGACTGACATACTTCAGTTGATAGGAATTATAAACATCCTTTGTTCAGAAACAAAGGAGATGCAAGACTTTCTGTAATGAATATACTGGTCCCTTTCGAGAAAAGTACATGTGTATTTATATGTGATAGCACCAGATAGTACAAAAATGTTGTTGATTATGGTATATGATAGCTTTCAGCTTTTTGATGTTTAAACATTTGCATCTACAAAGCATTATGCTGGCAATGTTACTGAGCAATAACTTGATTATTAAAAGACTAGGAAACCTTTGTTTTTTGTTTGTTTGTTAAAGGGTAGTATTCATGTTGCATATAAATTGCAGTAATAGAAAAAATGAAAACTTTCTGCCATGATCTGGGAGAAATTTTGTTAAATAATGTTATTATATGGGTCATTGAGTTTTTTAGCATCTTTTGAAGAGGATCCAGGCTGTTTCCATGCTTTATATGGGGGAATGTTTAAGTAAAAGAATGATACAAACTATTCTTGAATTAAGCCAAGTATTTATCTTATGGAATTATTGATAGAAATGTTGTCATGTTCCTTGGAAATCATGCAGTGTTTATGGAGATTGCAGTTTCCAGCCAAAACCTTACTCATGAAGTTCAGATCTTCAGCTTTAGAAATGATTGCTCTATTTCTCCCTCTTTGCCACGCGTACTTGGCACGTCTCGGTGAAGCCAGGTCCAGATGCTTATGTGTAGCTTCTTTTTGAACATGACTCTGTTGGGGCATAGCTGTAGCTTTCATGTGATCTGCTGTAGTGATTTCTTGTAAATTTTGTTGCTTTTCAGATTCTTACTCAGTATTTCTTAAAATGTGTAACTAATTCTCTGTCAAATATATTCAAAGTGGCATATATCCCACCTTCTGTATTCTTCAACAAATATTTGATTGCCTACCAAGTCTCAAAGGCTGAGCGGAATAATAGGACGCAGAGATGGCAGTGTCTTGGTCTGTGTTCTCTTGAGAGATGGTGTGGTCCACCAGAGCCCGTTCTCCTCTCAGTGCCCTTTTCCTGACCTGGCTCTGCCTTTTACTTCGGGCTATTAGTAAACTGAGGAGTAGCTCAATCTATGCCAGGATCTTTTACTTCTGCAGAATTGTGTTACCTAACTGCTATACTTACTGCTACTGACTTTGTATGTATAGGATAATGTTGTGCTGAGAGATTATGACAAGGAGAAGCTCCTTATGAGGCTGGCAGGCTGCTTAGGCCATGTGGAGTCATTGAGCAGATGTTTAATTCAGTAAATCATGCTGTGTGCCCAGCACTCTGTTGGCTATTGAAAAATCAATGGTAAACAAAGTTTACCTGTCATAATTTGAAATCTGTTTATAGTAAGCGATCATCTAGCTGACGCCCTCTCTGCATCTTCATACAGATTTAGGGGTTTGTCTTGGCAGTGTTGACAGTGTGTCCATATATTTCTGTTACAACAGTTTCCGTGACACTCTAATTCTTTCTTTTCTGCCTTTGCAATTCATAGGGTGAGTGATTTCCATATAGTGATGAGCTCTTTTCCTTGTTAAGTTTTCAAATGTTTGGTCCTTGAAATATACATGATTTTAAGTAATGAATTCATTCATTCATCGATTCACTTGTTCTTTGAACATGAAAGTACATTTGAGTCTTTGCCTCTTTTTTCTGTTCATTATTTGAAAATATGTCAAGTAAATTATTACTCTTTTCTATCTATTAAATGAGGATAATAACACCTATTTCATTAGTATGTTGTATAAACAAATGAGATCATGTATATATTTTAACATTATTCTAGGTATTTGTATAAGATCTCAAGAAATGTTAGATATTACTGACTACTCTCTCAATCTAGTAAAAGAAAAATATGGTACATTTATCTTAAAATTGCTTTTCTATCATATGTCATCCAGGCTTAAACCACATCTGTGGATACTTGTGTGCTTGTCTACAGTGCTCTCATTTAATTTTATATTTTTCTTTTTCCTTCCTTCCTTCCTTCCTTCCTTCCTTCCTTCCTTCCTTCCTTCCTTCCTTCCTTTCCTCCTCCCTCCCTCCCTCCCTCCGTCCCTCCCTCCCTCTCTCCCTCCCTCTCTTCCTTCCTCTTTCCCTCCCTCTCTTTCTTTTCTTTCTCTCTTGAACAGAGGTTGAAAAAATTCATAGTGCCTGCCAATAAATTAACTCAAAAATTTGCAATTCCGGGAGGAAAATAAAAAATTATTTTCTCTGCTATGCTCATATTATGAATGCATAACTGGAATTACAAAAAAAATATTTAAAATATATCGACACTGCTTTGAGGGAATCACTGAAATAATGTTTGCCCTAAATTCTTCCTGTCTGAGCTGTAGGATTCAGCAATACACTGTGTTTGCCACCAGAAGGTGCTAGTGGGAAATGAAACCAGTTCCTGGTATGAATGCTTTGGATTAGTTTCTCCATTTGCTCTGGTTGTTCTCTCGCTCTAGATAATTTACTCTGCTCACTGACAGGTTTTCATATGGTTTCAAACATATCTATGAAGTTTCAGGGATTTGGCTGTGTGTAAAAGAAAAAACAGATTTTTATCTCTTTCATCACCAGAAAATAACTAGAAAAAGCTTTTTTTAAAAAGTTGTATGAATTACTTGAAAATATACCATCATGTAATTGAAGATAAAATACTTTATGCTTTTGTTTAAAAATTATACTTTTCAGTCAATTGTTTAGAGAAAGCTTGTGTTCTGTGCTTATCTAAATTTTAGGTCTTTCAAAGGTCAATTTAATTCCTTTCAAAATACAATAGAATTGTGAATGATATTGTTGATTGAGTGCATAATTCCAGAGAACATTTTCTAATCTTGTAAGTAAATTCACTAACTTTAAAGACTTTGCTGTCCTTCAACTTTCCTAATTATAAAATATGATCGGATGTCCATGTGTATTTTATTTATATAGTTTATTTCAAGATAGTTTAAGCATCCAGGAGATTCTGGCATTACAAAAAAAAAAAAAATCTACTGAAGATTTTCCTTTTCTTTCCCACTCAGGAACTCCAACGTGCTTCCCAGGTTCCAAAACCCTGGCTTATTTTTATCCCGGCTATAAAGGAACAAGAATAGGATAAATAGTCAAAGGATAATCATAATAACCTGGGAACTATTTCTATCTGTCAGAGCTAAAAGTCTTCAAGCTACATAGACATTTTCTGATCCTTTTGTAATATTAATGTAACTGATGAAGATTGATCTATTCATCATTTTAGGAAGAAATATTATGAAATTTCTCTGGCTGTTTCTCTGGATATTTGTATCTACATTTTCATTTTATGTATCTTTGAAGGGGAGGGGAAATGCTTGCATTTGTGAGTCAGATATTTTCTCCAGATTTTTAAATTTTTAGTTACATGTTTTATGAAGAAACATGACAGTTCTAAGCAATGTTGCAAACTATACTGATAAAATGGGGTTAAAGACAGAGAAAATAGGTGTTGTAGAGAGCTTCCCTGCAAAAACATAACTTTGAAATGAAATAAAAAAAGACATGTAAACTCTACTCTACTCATATATCCTATTGTGTCAGTTTCCTATTGCTGCTGTACCAAATAACCACAAACTGCTTAAAACCCCCAAATATTTTGTCTCAGATTTTGGAGGTTAGAAGTCTAAAATAGGTCTCCTTGGGAGGAAATTAAGAATACAAGGCTGCATTTTTTCTGGACGCTCTGGGGAGAATGCCTTTTCTGGCCTCTTTCCCCTTTCAGCTCATCCATGTTCCTTGGCTTGTGATTTTCTTTCTTTTTTTTCTTTTTTAAGTCTTTTTATTTTTATTTATTTGTTTTTTAGAGAGGAGACACAGAGTGAGAGAGAGAGAGAGAGAGAGAGAGAGAGAGAGAGAGAGAAAGGGGGGAGGAGCTAGAAGCATCAACTCCCATATGTGCCTTGACCAGACCAGTGCAGGGTTTTGAACTGGCAACCTCAGTGTTCCCAGGTCGACGCTTTATCCACTGTGCCACCACAGGTCAGACTGTGATTTTCTTTTATCTGCAATACCTGACGGTGGCTTGAGTGAGCCTTCCCCACTCTGCTTCCTGGATTCTGCTTCATTTCCCGTATTTGAGGAACCCTTGTGATTACATAGGGCCCACTAAATAATCCCAGATAATCTCCTTATTTTAAAGTCAATTGACTAGCCACCTTAATTCTCCTTTCCCTTAAAATACAATATATTCTCAGGTTTCAGAGATCAGAATGTGGACATCTTTGGGGAAGGGGTCATTTCTTGCCTGCCACAACTATGCATGTAATTTTGGTCTTTAGCATTTTTTTAATTGGAGTTCTGATTTATATTGTTTTCTTATGGCAACACTTTTTAGTGTATTTTACACCTTTACACAGCCACAGAATACTATGTTGAAATAATTTACTCACCTACTCACCTCATGTTGACCATTTTACTTATTTTTTAAAAAAAATCTTTATTGTGTACCAGTTATATGAGTGATATTCTGTAAATGAATGAGGCTTTAGGCATAAATAAGACAAAACCTCTGCCTTTGGAGAACTTGTGGGAAAATGGAGGAGAAATAAATATATGGAGTTAACCAAAGAATTAATTAAAATTCTGACTTAAGCACGAAAATGAAGACTAAGGCGCCATAGAAAGTGGAAACAACATTACCAGTGGCAGGGAGTTAGGCATGGTTTCTCTGATAATGTGACATTTAAGCTGGGTCTGGAAGGATGATGGGCTGATATATTTTAGGAAGTGGGGAGGAGTGTTTGAAGGGAAAGGAACAGAGCTGCTTGGCATGTAGGAGGAATTTGAATAAGTCACACAAACTGGCAAGTGTTTGGTAAGGAGGAGAGTGGCCTAATGTAAGAGTAGAGGGTAAGCCAAGTCCAGATCAAACAAGACTTCACATCAACTGTGGTTCCTTCCATCCAGGGAGTAAGTCAATAATGCATGTAGCATGGGATTTAGGAATGAGGGGATCTAACGTGGAAGAGAGACAGAGGTAATTCTCAGGGAAGTGCAGTTTTATACAAGAATGACATATGCCGACACACAAAGCAACCAGTCCTGATTGTTGGAGCAGGAGGGAGGGTTCCAGAGAAGAAATAAAGTTAAAATAATGGTTGATCTTATGTGATCTAACCTAGTTATTTATAAAAGTATTAGTAATAGAATCATAGAGATGATGAGATTTTTTTAAAAAAAGAGACAATTCATTTCAATTAAAATGAAAAATTAGTATGAGAAAATTGCCCAATGGGTGGGTCATTGAATGGCTGGGTGAAAAAAAAAACTGAAGGGGTCATAAAATAGTCATGAGATGTAAAGTATAACATTGGGAATGTAGTCAATATTAACTATGTATGGTGCCAGATGGGGGTGAGAGTTACTGAGGCAAGCACTTTGTAAGTTATACAAATATCTAACCACTATGCTGTATACCTGAAACTTACATAACATTGAATGTCAACTGTAATTTTTTTAAAAAGGTAAATGCTTTCATGATATATGCAGTGTGTCCATAAAATCATGGTGCACATTTGACCAGTCACAGGAAAGCAACAAAAGATAATAGAAATATGAAGTCTGCACCAAATAAAAGGAAAACTCTCCCAGTTTCATACCTATTCAGTGCAGTTCGATGTGGGCTCCTTTTGTTGCCCTACACACATCCAAACGATAGTGAAGTTCTTGCCACACACGGGTAAGGATGTCTGGTGTAACTGAGTGAATAACGTCTGTGATTCTCTGTTTTAAGTGATTAATGTTGTTGATATGTTCAATGTACACATGGTGCTTCACATAACCCCAAAAGTAAAAGTCCAAAGGCGTCAGATCCAGGGATCGTGGTGGCCATGGCTTGACAGAACCCCTGCCTATCCATCGCTGGGGGAATGTTCTATCCAGAAACTCACAAACAATGATGGCATAGTGTGGAGGAGTGCCGTCCTGTTGAAAGATGACACCTTCTGGAAATTGTGGCACTGCATACAATTCCAACAAGTCAAGATAGGTGTTTGCCATCACAGACTGCTCCGCAAAAAAAATATGGGTCTATCACCTTATCATGCATCAGGCCACACCACACGTTCACTTTAGGGGTGTTACATTAGTACTCAACGTAGGCATGAGGATGTTCAACAGCCCATATTCGGACATTATGGCGATGAACATTCCACAGATATGGAAGGTCACCTCATCGCTAAACATAATCTTCTGCAAAAATCTTGCATCATTGTTGATCTCATGAAGCATATCATGAATAAATGAATGAACATGTATGACCTGTACGTGTTAGCCTGCATTTCATTAGTATAAATCACCTGTATAAATTAGACATGTTTGTAAACCATTCTAAAGACATATGACAAAGTTCCAGAATGTCATCTGTAATCACTTGACAAGTGTAAACTAAATGGTGAAGAGGATTGTGGTTATAATTTGGGGGTGGGTGGAAGTCATATTTATAATGGTAGCTAAAGATAAAGACCACAGAGGAGACTGAAGAGGGGCTCCAACAAACTATGAGTTATGAGGGAAACCCAAAAATAATGGTTGCATGAAAACTAAGAATCGTGTGAGTAGATTTTAATGGAGAGAGTGATCAAATTTCAGTAAAAGGCCACTAAATCCTTTGACTATTAACAAGCCATTGTTGACTTGATTTACATTAGATTCTATGAGGAAGTTGAATTAAGAGTTTCTTTTCAGTTCATAAATAAAAGAGATTAAGAGGTCAATCCAATTGTTGCATGTTAGATATTTCAGAAGCTAGGAGATAAAGTGAGAAAAAAATAGGGTCAAGAGATTTAAAAAATAATAAAATTGGAGAGGCTCAAGGGGAAAAAATCATAAAAGAGAGATCAGTTAGGTCCTGGCTGGGTGGCTCAGTTGTTTAGAGCATCGTTCCTGTGAGCCAAAGCTGCAGCTTCTATCCCCACTCAGGGCACATACAAGAATCAACCAATGAATGTATAAATAACTGGAACAACAAGTCAATCTTTCTCTCTCTCTCTCTCTCTCTTGAATGTTTATTATATTGATTTGAGAGAGAGAGAGAGAGAGAAAGAGAGAGAGGGAGGGAAAGAGAGACAAGAACATTGATCTACTCCTTCATGTGCCCTGACTGGGGATTGAACCGGCAACCTCGCGCTTCAGTATGATGCTTCAACCAACTGAGCTATCAGCCAGAGTGATCTTTCTCTCACACACTCTCTCCCCTCTTCTCCTTTCTCTCTCTCTCTCATCAATAAAATTTTTAAAAATTTCAATGGGAAATAATAGCATCCAGAGAACAAAAGGGACCATTTGACTTGGATAGCGGTTGAGGTAGTTTTGCTCATTAATGCTGAAAGGGGGGAAGTAAGAACCCAATGCAGGTTACCTAGTGATCTCTCAGCTTGAGACACTCTACCTTTTTACATCCTATCTTCCATCATCAGTCCTTTCCCTTTCTCTAGATTCCTGTTTTAATTGTGGTGTTTTGTATACTTTTTTTTTTTTAATCTTCATGAAAACTGTGAATTTGAAATCACAGGCTGCATTCATTTGTCCTTTGAATTCCCCAGATTCCATATGTGTACTAGCCACATGATCATCTTTCAGGAAAATCTTGCTGATGTCTTAATCTTTACATGAGAAATACCTGGTGTAGAATAAAACTGAATTTTTAAGTATTGTCTAATGACCCTGTTTGAAGTTAGACTCAAAGCAACTGAGCTTGAGGTTTTCGATTTACGTATTGGGATATAATTTTGCAGCCTGAGCAGATGATCTATAACCTGGCCTCAAAGATCTGCATGCAGTAAATTGTAAGATGTGCCTTATTTTTTTTTTAAACCTCCACATGGAAGGGATGAGTCAGCCTGTCTGGGATTTGAAACTGCCAGCTCTAGGGATGCTGCACAACCCAAAGCCATCGCCTCCAGAAGATTACTATTAAAAATATTCTTTTCTAGGCAGGACCGCCGAATGTGTCAACCTTGACCAGTTTCTTTAAGCAAAAAGAACTATTAAAATCAAAAACAACAGAATTGCTGCTGAAGGGCAGAAGCAAGGTTACTTTCTTTATTGGTCTTTGAAAATCTGGTGTGCTGTTTCTTTTTTTTCTTCTATTAGCCTAGATGTTTTACAAGAAGAGTCAGATATAACTCATTTTACCAAGGACAAGGTAAAGTTCAATCAATTTTCTCTCTGAAAAAGCTAGTAATATGCACATTGATATACAAATGGCTTTGGGTGCACTGGATATGTGCGCTTGAATCATATTTTAAGCCTTTCTCTGCGCAGATATTGAGAACGTAATATTATTCACACAGTTGGGAATATTTAGATACATCAGAATGAAGATGCTTTAAAGCAAAGAAAGGATGTTATACAAAATTTGACAAGGTCTTTTAAAGTCTTATAAGACACCTCAAAAATGAGTGCACTGAACATTTGTTTATAATAATTTAATAAGAGTGCTATAAAATTATATTTATCCTTGAATATAAATGCTTAGTTTATTATTGAATAGGACTTGAATTTCAATAGAAGTAAGTATGTGTAAAGTATAATATTAATATGTGAATTAACATAAAGGGTGAACAAGTCACTGTTCACTTTAGAAGCTCAACAATGGTTAGTTGAAGTTGAATGATACAAAAAGAAAAAAGAAAAGAAGTTAAATATTCTTGTAAACAGCAAACCCATAGCAGGAATCCATTCTTTCTCTTAGCATGTTTATAGAATTTCTTAATATTTAAGGCAATAATTTGCTTTAAAACTTCAATATTTCTTTAATTTTTCTGCATTAGTAGATATTATTGTATCATAATCAGAAAAAAAGTATACACACACACACACATTTGGAAATGCAAATGATAAATACCTACTTTCTTACACAGGGTTTTATTTTAAAGTTTGAAAAATCATGGAGCATGAAACAACCATCATTTGAATCTGCTGTTTTAACCCCAAACATAACCTTTTATGAAATGAATGAAGTGTCATATACAATAAATGAATACATACCACTACTTAAGTCTAAAAATAAAACAAAACCTTTGAAAAGACTTAATCAAAATCACAACAGGACACTTTAACACCACCATGCATTGTTTTAATTAGTATGCCTGCCTCCTTCCCATGTCCACACTTCCATCTGATACCTGAAGACAAATTCTAAAGCACACATACCACACTTGTTAGCAATTCATCTAACTTATGTCTCTTGCAATGTATCTTCATTACATTTTGCAAAGACACTCAGGAAAATCTGTCTGTTCTGTGTTTTATGTAATCTTAAAACTGCTTTTTTTCATGTGGCTCCTCTGGACTGGGATAGATAGACTTCCTACATGTCATTTGAGGGTTCCCAAGAGTGAAAAGACTTAGGGTTGGAACTGGTTATATTTAAAGTGAAATAGATTCATAGGGAGTGGACTACACAAAGGTGTGAATACTAGAACCAGTGGTTCATTGAAGGCCACCAATGTCATACTGTCATAAAGAAACTAAATTCAAGATGTAGTGTGTAGGCCCTGGCCAGTTGGCTCAGTGGTAGAGCATTGGCCCAGCTTGTGGATATCCCAGGTTTGATTCTCAGTCAGGGCACACAGGAGAAGCGACCATCTGCTTCTCCACCCCTCCCCCTCTCCCTTCTCTTTCTCTCTCTTTTCCCCTCCCACAGTCATGGCTGGTTTTGAGCAAGTTGTACCCTCCTCCTCGCCCCCGGTGCTGAGGATGTCTCCATGGACTTGCCTCAGGCACTAAAATAGCTCAGTTGCTGAGCAATGGAGCATTGCCCCAGATGGGCAGAGCATTGCCTGGTAGGGGCCTTACCTTACCGGGTAGATCCTGGTTAGGGTGCATGTGGGAGTTTGTCTCTCTGTCTCTCCACTTCTTAGGGAAAAAAGAATGTAATGTGTAGTTATTTTGGACAGCACTATGGAGGATACATTAAGAGATTAAGACTAGAGTCAACAAGGCCATTTCAAAAGTAGTGCAATTATTAAGGTCAGAAGTGATTTGAGCCTCAATTTAGGCTTTTAATTTTTCTCCTAAAATTTCCTTTGGCTTCATTTTAACTCTGGGAGAGGGTGAAAAAATAAAGATATGCAGGAAAAGAGAAATTTAATGTGATTCTGTGTATTGTAATAACATTCACTCAGATAAGAGAGACAGAGGGATCTTTTTTTTTTTTTTTTTAATTTATTGACTCTAGTGTTCCTGTGGATGAACAGGTCCCTGAAGTACAAGTTACATAATTCTGCAGGTTTAGAAACACAGGGGGATCTAGAATAGAGATAATGGAGATGCAGGCCTGAGAGTAATTAGCATACAACTGGCATTTGAGACCTGTGGAGAGATTGAGCTATCACCCAAAGAGTGCATAGAACAGTGTTTCCTAAAGAGGAGGAAAGTATATCAAAATCCACAAGGGATATTTTGCAAACTCTACATTCTAATACTCTGCCCTGTCCCCCAACATCACTGGGGTAGAGGAGGAAGCTTGTATACTTTGAAAAACTCTCAGGTGCTTCTTTTATATGCCTTATTCTCCCAGGGGATGTGGACATAGATGCTGTTTAAAGAGCTCTCCAAGAGATTTTGATGCACACCCAGGATTAAGAAGGAAAGTGAGGAGGGAAAAAGCTTGAGCATTCAATGTAGGGAAATAAAAGTCAAAGAAGAAAGACCAGACCTGCTCATGTTATCTACAGATGG
Organism: Rhynchonycteris naso; assembly: GCA_037038555.1. Classification (NCBI taxonomy): domain Eukaryota; kingdom Metazoa; phylum Chordata; class Mammalia; order Chiroptera; family Emballonuridae; genus Rhynchonycteris; species Rhynchonycteris naso. Next base: position 103,758,250 of record CM072996.1, on the reverse strand, counting down.
CAAGTACAACTATAGAATATTAGCAGCTATCATGAATGAAAGGGTCAGTTTCATAGATGTTATTTCTGTGAAGGACTCACATCCATTCATTGAGCTCTTCGACTGCTAGAACCCCTTTCATGTAAGAATTTAACAGATACTAGTTTTCTAGAGATAGGTGTTTCCTGTATTTCACATTGATTTGGTGACTGTGTCTGACCATATTCTAGAAAGGTTCAAAGATGCTCTCCTGTGTTTTTCTAGTTGCCTTTTTGATAATAGTTAATTTCTCTACTTCTCCTTAATCCACCAGTCTTCCATTGCCAGCTCTACCTTCTTCTTCTTTGACATTTCACCCCATTCTTCTTAATTTGGGCATCCATCAAGAATGTCTCCTATCTTCAGTTCATTGTTCCTGCTCAGAACCCTTCATGTTTATGTTAGCTTCTTCCTGTCCATTCTGTCTTGACCCTCTCTTATTGCACAGTTTAATTAGACTCTGGAAGTCAAATCACATTCCAACTGGTAATTAGAGAATTCTTCTGGAGGATTTTAAAATCTTTCCTAACTGTCTTGTCCTCAGCTTTATGTCTTTACATTTTTTAATTGATGAGTTAGTAGAGTGAGAATGTTAAATCTCAATGCTTTCTCCTTACCCTTTCTGTATTTCAATTCCTCCTCTGTAAAAGACACAGTGCACACAGTGCAGCACAGTCCTCATGGGATACTTAGGGGGCTTATAGAAGGCATTAGACGCAAAGCACTTAGTGCAGTGATGGCCACTTAGTGAGTGCTCAATAAGTAACAGTTATCATGACTTCCTAATGACACCTCCCCTTTTCCTAAAGTCTGTTGGTGTCTATAATAAATTCACCAAAGTGTAATTATCGGAAGTTTGACCCAAAAGTGCACAAGCATGCCCTCATGCACACGCACACATACACATATCTTGATTTGAGTAGTGGTTACACAGACATATGCATTTGCCAAAGTTTATGGAACTCTGTTCTTAAGATTTATGCATTTTCTGGATGTAAATCATGCCTCAATAAATTACTTGAGGGGAAAAGGATAATTAGGATCAGAATAGCAGCGTGGTTAAAATTGTGGGTTCTGGAACTGGATTTAGGTTCATATCCTGGCTCCAGCGCTAACTAGCTATGTTATTTGAGGCAAGTAATTGGCCTCTGTGTCTCAGTTTTCTCATTAGATCTGAATAAAAGTACTCATCTCATGGGATTGTTGTGAGGATTAAAGGAAATAATTTAAAATAGTGTTTGGCACATCTTAAATAACATATAAATGTTAGCTATTTTTAAATATATATATTTTAAATATTTCCTTAAGATAAAGAATCATATATATATTTACAGGGACACAGAAAGAGAGTCAGAGAGAGGGATAGATAGGGACAGACAGGAATGCAGAGAGATGAGAAATATCAATCATTAGTTTTTCCTTGTGACACCTTAGTTGTTCATTGACTGCCTTCTCATATGTGCGTTGACCATGGGCCTTCAGCAGACTGAGTAACACCCTACTGGAGCCAACATCCTTGGATCCAAGCTGGTGAGCTTTTTTGCTCAAGCCAGATGAGCCCATGTTCAAGCTGGCGACCTCGGGGTCTTGAACCTGAGTCCTCTGCATTCCAGTCCAATGCTCTATCCACTGTGCCACTGCTTGGTCAGGCAAGACATCACATATTTCTAAGGTATGCATCCTTTTCTGCATATAGTACATATCTTTCCTTAAGTAGTATCTTTCTTCATGTAGAGAATAAGGTTTTACACTTCTTCGTTACCTCTCTGTATGTCTAGCATTTAGCATGATGCACATTTAATAATAGTCAAATCAACATTCATTGACTGGTGGAATGTTGACCCTTAAGATCATATCAGTTTGAGAGATGACACTTTATATTGGAAAATTGATTAAATTTTGTACTTCTAATTAGTCGTGAAAATTGTACCTTTTTAATTTAAACCAAATCCACCCAAAGCGTAAGTATGTGTTAGCAGCAAATTTTAAAATGATTGAAATGTAGTTTTGTGAGAAGTAAATAGATTTTATTTTAACCTCAACTATTCTACACAACCTTTCAGATCCCAGAAAATTACAGTAATAATAAATTGGAATAATGTCAGATGATGGAAAATTCAAATCCACATAGATAATTGTCTCTTATAAGAAGAAAATGGCTAGGGTTCTGGTGCTTTAAACATTTAAATCTAAAAGACAGACGTCCTAGTGTTTTACAGTAATTTTTAAAATAAATTTAAATTGTTAAATCAAATTTTAATATGATGTATAAAATCTGTGTGATTTAAACAATCATTTATGTGAATTAAAAGAATACCATCAATTTATTAAAAGAAAATGTACATGCAATAATTTTTTTCAGTAAAGTTGAAAATGGCCTATTATCAATGAATAACATTGTTGTTTTTTTTTCAGTTATACAATAAAAAGATTCCAATTTATTCTCAGTTTTTTATTAGGAATGATCATTATTATTTATTGCATACAAATTATTTTTCAGTTCTTAGAATTAATAGATTTTACACTTTCTATTTTTAAAACTTTTGCAATGTAATTATTATCCCTATGTAGATATGAGAAAACTAACAATATAGTATACCATTTAAAATTTAAATATGCTCACTGAAGGTGTGCCATTTTCTTCTTTAATGTGACATTTCTAATATGTAGAAAACAAGTGCAGAATATCAATATATTTTAAAGACTGAAAATAGCCATCTAGAAAGTGCTAAAATAATATGTTTCAGAATAGGGGCCATTGTACAAATAAAAAATATGCATTACTGTTTGGAGGAAACCTGATTTTGAAAAAAATATCCATAGGAAAATGTGTATGGAGGGGGGAGTTATTCTACTATAAATTCATTTTGAGACTATGTTAAACAATTCAACTTGAAAAAAGCAAATAATAATGGTATTAGAACTCATTCATTAATAAACATATATTTCCAATTAAAGCAAGTGTTTCACCTATGGTACTATACTGATCAACCCCAATGTCTGGTTAAGAGCACATCTGGCGTATTGAATCCATGTCTTGGGACCACTTTCTAAGTGGATAAATGTGATGGTAACAGGTCCATAATGGTTTCCAATATGAATAAGCTACTGTGATTACCCTGGAAAAGACAAGTCTTGCCAGTAAGCTATAGAAGGCAAAAGTAGAACAAATGGATGAATAATACTGGGCAGTGAATTATGGCTCCTTAGAAGAGGAACATTATCTCACATGAGAGTTTTCCAACAATGGTGTAAGCTGGTCTGCAAAGAAGTGAACTCCTAAACACTGAATATGTCAGCAGAAAACAGGGAGCCCCACGTCAGGGATGTGATGACCGAAACTTTCTGCTTAGGAGAAAAGGAGTAAAGGATGCCTGGGCAAGTTTCTAGCCCTTAGCCTATCAGATAAAATATATATTTCATCAGAATTTTCTGGGTGGATTGTATGCTATCAAATTAATAGAGTCCAGTATCATTAAAAAGATAGCTTGTGGGTAAAGTGTTCCTTGAAATGTCATCTCTCACCATGTTTAAAAAATTAGAACTGGTTCCAGATCTTCACTATTGTGAACAATGCTGCCAGGAACATGGGGGCGCATTTCTTTTTTTTGAACAGTACTAAGGTGTTCTTAGGGTATATTCCTATAAGTGGGATAGCTGAGTCAAGTGTCCATCAGAAGACGAGTGGATTAAAAAGCTATGGTACATATATACTATGGAATACTACTCAGCCATAAGAAATGATGACATCGGATCATTTATAACAAAATGGATGGTCCTTGATAACATTATACAAAGTGAAATAAGTAAATCAGAAAAAAAGAAAAACTGAGAACAGCATGATTTCATACATAAGTGGGACATAAAAGTGAGACTATGAGACATGGACAAGAGAGTGGTGGTTATGGGGTGGGGGGAGGGAGGGAAGGGTGGGATAGGGAGGAGGGGAGGGACACAGGGAAAACCAGATAGAAGGTGACAGAGGACAATTTGACTTTTGGTGACGGGTATGCAACACAATTGAATGTTAAGATAACCTGGAGATGTTTTCATTAAAAAAAATAAAATTAAAAAAAAATTAGAACTAATAAATTTTGATTTTATAAATAACAACAACAAAATCCAACTGGCAAAGATAGTAAGAGAAAGAAAAATATGAGAAAGAAATGGAGGAAACAAAAACAGAATTCTTATAAAGTATAATACACTTAGCACTTTTATTTTATTATTTTACTACCTACATCAACTTACCTATTATTTTCTATTGTTAAATAGTATATAAAATAACAAGATTTGAACTTAGGTTATTACACTATCTGTGTACATTCTATGCTTATGAGCTTTTAAATTTTGTGTACTTTCTGTTTTTTTGGGTTTTTTTGTTTTGTTTTGTTTTTTGTTTTGCAATACTTACTACAATTAGACAACCTTTTTTTAATTTTTTTTTTTTTTGAGAGAGGAAGCTACAATGAGAGCCTTCAATTGGACACAGGGAAACCAGTTGAGAAGTAAGCAAAGTAGCCCAGGTGACATGATATTACCCCCAGAAGGGCAGTGTTGATGAGATGGAATGATACAGACAAATTGACTGATATAGACATTCAAAGAGACTGGGTTTGGTGAAGGATTGAATGTGGGGATGAGCACAGGGGTAGTTGATAGACAACTTTTATTTAACTGTTTTTTATCCTCACTTCTGGTTATATACCACCACTTCCTTTTCCAAGACCTCTTAAACTTGACTCATTGCTCCATTAGTGGAGTGCATGTTTAAATTGTTTGACAGTTAGATGGTTTGAATTGCTAAACATGTCTTTTTCTTACCTTGATACAGTATGAATGAAAATGTGACTAAATATAAAGTTATTGGTTGGTCAATTATTTCCTTTTTAAAATTTTAAGCATTATGCAATAATTGCTTAGGAATTTAGTTTTGCAGATGACTGTGATCACAAATTAATATCTTTCTTTTTCCATTGATAACTATTTTTTAGACTTCATGATATTTTACATTAATTGATTCTTATTAAAAGAGGACTTCTAAGAAATTTCCAGCTATAGCCTCTTATTTAATTAATTTACATTCTTTTGTTAAGAATAATATGATCTCTTTTGAACTTAATATGCAGCACCCCAAAGCTTTCTTCCATTATTACCATTCATTCTTCAATAAATATTGAGAGTCTTATTGCCTATCTTCTTGGTTCCCTCACTCAATTCACCTAGTGATCTGTTCTGCATCCTGTCTTCCAGTATGATATTTAACTCTTTGCTTTTTTTCTCTTTGCTTTGGGAAGGCTCTTCAAGGTTAGCCTCTATGTTCGTGATGGTGAACCTATGACATGCATGTCAGCACTGACACATGTAGCCATTTTCGATAACATGTGGCCACATACCAGAGAAGTATGGGGCCTCTTGCCGAGAAGGATGTTTCATCCTCGACTCCTGCATGGCCAGGTGCAGTAGCCAAGGATAAAACATTTGCTGTAGTGTAGACACTCTGTGCCAGAGGTCTGTAGGCCAAAACAACAGAACTCCGGCACAGAGTGTCTAGTTCTGGGACCTCTGGTTAGGCAGTTTTTCTCGAAGTGACACACCACCTGAGTTATGCTCGTTTTTTTGGCAAATTTTGACACACCAAGCTCAAAAGATTGTCCATCACTGCTCTATGTCATGGTTTAATTATAGGCTTAATTGTGTTCTTAATTAAGCTGGTACATTTTCAGTGTCCTTGTAGCCCTTCCTCAGTGAACTAGTTTATCTCTACTTAGAGCTTTTGCTATTGGCAACATAAATGTTAAAACCTAGTTGAAATGCATTGATCACAAAAATTAGGGGACATTTTATCACTTCTTATTTATTTTGAAATATCCCCTAATTTTTGTGAACAGTATATTAAGCACAGACATTCCATTTGAAACAGCCATTTAATCCTACATAATTACCCAAAAGAAATGAAACATGAAAGAAATTATACTCAAATATTCATAGATACTTTGTTCAGAATTTCTAGTCATTGGAATGAGCCTAAATGTCTATCAGCAAGTGTATGGATGAACAATGTGATATATTTATAACAAAGACTTCTTTTTGGCAATATAAAGAAACAAACTGACCAGGCAGTGGCACAGTTGATAGAGCATTGGACTGGGACACAGAGGACACAAGTTTGAAATCCTGAAGTCCCTGGCTTGAGCAAGGGCTCATTTGGTTTGAGCAAAGCTCACCAGCTTGAACCCAAGGTCACTGGCTTGAGCAGGGGGTCACTCACTCTGCTGTAGCCCCCTGGTCAAGCCACATATGAGAAAGCAATCAATGAACAACTAAGGTGCTGCAACAAAGAATTGATGGCTTCTCATCTCTCTCCCTTCCTGTCTGTCTGTCCCTATCTGTTTCTCTCTCTGTCTCTCTCTCTGCCACAAAAAAAAATGAGAAAGAAAGAAACTACTGATAAGCACAACATAAATAGATCTGAGATATATTATGTTGAACAAAAGAAGGTAGATACAAAGAAGCACATGCTATACAATTCCATTTATTAGAAAGTTATTATTAAGCTTTAAAATATTATAAATAAGGCAAAATAAATATGGGTGCAATGAAGATTATGAAATGCAGAAAAAGGAAAAACAGGCTGAAAATTAAGATAACCATATCCTTGTAAGTCATTTATTCTGGAATCTAGAAAAGAATTTTGAAAACATTACTTAGCATCCTCCGTATATAATACAAGGGTAAGAGGTAGAAGAGTTAAGGAGAAGTCAGCTGGGATAAAAGATAGCATCATTTGGTGACACATGTTTGTGGATTGTCAGACTTAAAATTATTAAGGTATCACCAAATTGCTCTCTAGGTCCAAAACAATTTCAATAAAAATTCTAGCTGGGTTTTATATGTTTGTTTTTATCTTGATCAACACATTTTTTTGGGACTGCAAACTACTTAGAATAGACAAAACATTTTTTTAAAAATGTATAAAATTATTTTTTTACACTTTCTTATTTTAAGACTTACTATAAAGCTACAGTTATTAAAATAGTATAATATGATGAAAGGATAGACATCTGTATCAGTGGAAGAAAATAGTGAATGCAGGAGTAGACCTACACACATGTGGTGAGTTGATATTTGACAAACATGCTAAGGTAGTACAATAGAATAAAGAAAGACTTCAATAATCAGGTCTCTAACAATTGTAAAGATTTTATTTTATTTTATTTATTATTAATTTTTAAAAAGACTACTGCTCCCAGTCTTTAAAGTTCCCTTTACTCCCTCTTTCCCCCCACCTTTTTTTTTTTTTTTTTGCTTGGATTTTAGATCCTAGTAGAATATGAAAGCCCAGATTAAAGGACAGACTATAGGCAGTTGTACCAGAATATACATAATAGAGAAATGGCTATCTAATTCTGGTTTTCAAGGTCTTGAGTTTCTAAGCAAGAGGCTCTAGGAATACACCAGAGGCCTTGTGTATTGGGAACTTTTTTTAGAGAAAGTTCTTCTGTATCTAATAAGTGGGAGCATATATATATATATATATATATATATATATATATATATATATATGACATTGTTTTCCTCAATCTAATTTCAGGGAGCTGGTTGAGTGTGGAACTTGATAAGAGTCTAGATGGGCTCTTTGCCATACTTAAGTTTTTTATTCTGATGGATTTGTGATTTTTTAATAATATTTCAGTGCTTTTAGTGGTATATTAATAAAAAAAAGTTGGGGAAAGTTCTGTCAGATAACTAATAATATTTGAAATATTTAAATATTTTATTTAAAATCAGAAACTGCAACAATTTTTTTTTGAGATATGAACTGAAAAGGGTGCAGTGGTTCGAACTAGGTCATAAGGATGTCCTTCGATGCTACCTCACTCCTGTCTGTGTAGAAGATGCGTTTCAAGGAGTGAGCAAATCCATACCTCTGTATCTCATTTTGGACAGTGGTAAGGAACTCTCTATCATAACCTTATTTTATTTTAAAAAAAATCTAGGACTAAGACACTGTCTTTGTTTAAAAACTAGTATTTTGGTAATTTTTGCTTATTTTAATATCATTAGACTTTTTCAGGTGAGCTAGTAATTGAAATGGACACTCTTGTTAGTGGCAAGGACTGTATCATTTATGCTGCATAAAACTGAAGCTGTCTCTGTCCTCTTATTATCCAAGTTGGAGTTTGGATCACTCAACCAGGTGGCAGTCTTGTGAAAACAGAGGATGATAGACAATGATAGAGGAGCAAAGATCCACTGATGGAACAAACTGCCTAGGAAAAGACCAGGATAAGCCTCAGGGGATAGATCAAATGCATTGCCTTGGCCTGTGGAGCTGAGTGAAAGCACAAGTGTGGATGAAGCCGGCCACATCTTGAGGTGGAAAGGAAGGATATTTTAAGGTGTCCACTCCAGGGACAACCACCTTCTTTGTAGATTAAGAAGCAGGGTCCTGCCTGACCAGGCAGTAGTGCAGTGGATGGAGCGTCGGACTGGGATGCGAAGGACCCAGGTTAGAGACCCCGAGGTCGCCAACTTGAGCACAGGCCCATCTGGCTTGAGCAAAAAGCTCACCAGCTTGAACTCAAGGTCGCTGGCTCCAGCAAGGGCTGGCTCGGTCTGCTGAAGGCCCGTGGTCAAGGCACATGTGAGAAAGCAATCAATAAACAACTATGGTGTCACAATGGCAACAAAAAACTAATGATTGATGCTTCTCATCTCTCTCCATTCCTGCCTGTCTGTCCCTATCTATCCCTCTCTCTGACTCTCTCTTTCCCTGTAAAAAAAAAAAAAAAAAAAAGAAGCAGAGTCCTCTGTTCAATAAATAGTCCTCAAGTGAGTTGAAATCACAGCAGGATGAAAGAAAGACTGTAAATTTCTGATGACAGTAAGGAAGTTTGGGATCAACTGTGGAAGGGAATGTAATGTGTAGGCATTTAGGACTGAATCAAAGGCTATCTGAGCAATAGAGAGATCTCAGTGGGGTTATGGTGTTTTTTGAGTCAGTCCAGATGCATTTGTAACCGTTTTTGGGAGTCCTTGACAGAGGGGAACAAGGAAAACTAAACTTCCAAAATAAATTTGACAGTAGTAAACTTACAAGTGGATAGGAGACCAGGGATTCACATGGGAAAATAAAACAGGGGTCCAAAAGCTTGACTATAGAAACTTGGGCTAGAAATCCATACAGACCCACAAAATGAGCTAGAGACTTAAGGTAAAAATATAAGGACATATTCTAGGGTCCATTAGTAAAGAAGGTAACATGATGTCCAATTGGCAAGGTGATAATAACAATAGAAAATGGTAGTCTAAGAAAGATACATTACACTAGTATAGCTTCTACCACTACTTCTGGTAGTTAAGAGCTACTTTGCTGTGTATGTTACGTACATCAGAGGTTAGCAAACATTTTCTTTCAGGACAACATAGTATATATTTTTGACTTTGTGGGCCATATTCTCTATCATAACTACTCAGTCTACTATCATTGCATGAAAGCAACCTTAGACAATATGCAAATTTATTAACATGAAAACTACTTGTGGTTGCTCAGAAACACTGAGGGAAATTCCTTTAAGAGTTAAGACAAGCCTTAATGTAAATGGTGACGAGGCTTTATAAAAATAGACTTTCTAGCCTGATCTGTGGTGGCGCAGTGGATAAAGCGTCAACCTGGGAACACTGAGGTCGCCAGTTCAAAACCCTGCACTGGTCTGGTCAAGGCACATATGGGAGTTGATGCTTCTAGCTCCTCCCCCCTTTCTCTCTCTCTCTCTCTCACTTTGTGTCTCCTCTCTAAAATAAATAAATAAAAATAAATTAAAAAATAGACTTTCTAGAGTATTGGATGTTAAATAGCTTTTTCAGTATGCACACATGCCTATATATACATATATGTATATTATATTGCATAATGAGTGCTGTTTTAGGTCCTGTGAGGAATAAGTAAAAATTAAAGGAATAATCTCTCTTCTAAGTAATACCAATCTGTTTGGAGGAGATAGGAAAATAAAGATGAAGGGAATAGAAATAATTGTAAAATATGATATAGTTGAACTGTGCATTACTGTTAAATAAGTCACTTTATGACTCAAGTATAAAATGCCTGCATACCAAGCAGGAGATTTCTCTGCCTTTCCATTTGAGAGTCAGGACAATAGCCAACTAGGAACTCTTTTCCCACCTACCAGCATTTCAGCTACTCTCCTGCTTCTGGAAAGATGAAATAAGGATTCATTTTGGGGGGATTATTATTTCTTTTGCTTAGTTTTGTTAAGTGTCATAAAAAAATAAAAACTTAATGGATACTTTTCACCGTTTGATAGGCATGATAATAGTTCCAAATATTTGATTTCTTGAAAGTAGTGTCTTGCTACATTTGCTATAGATGTTTTTTTCTTTCTTTTAATATACATTTTAGTGAATTATAAAATGTCTTTATGAGTTCATAGATCGAGTCTGTGCATTGTATTTGTAAAGTTTTATCTAGAAAAATAAAGATTGGTGGGTACATCCTATTTAGTGTTTGCCAGATCAAAACAATCATTTTAAATTGTCAAACCATATTTTAAAAGTATCATGTAAACAAGTATTCTATATTTGCTTAATTTTGATCTCATAGAACAGTATTTTGGAAGATCCCAGTGCTATACCTTTCTGCGAGTGACTTTACAATAAAACTTAACCTGTAACTCTAGACAGAAATGACAACATCAATCCTTCAGTTTCATGGTGGGGTCACTATGAAGCTGCCCGAGCTCTTGGGTTGCCACAATCAGTGTGCACATTCCATTTTTGTTTTGCTTTATTCATTGTCAAAAATCCAAAATTTTCATTGTTTGAGATGACAAAATAATTTTGCATACCAAGCTTTTAAGATCTTAGGTAAAGATTCAAGTTGGCCCTTTAAGTTAATTGTGACATTAAACGTGTACTAGAAATCATGCCTTCTTGAAAATGAACTCTGTGTCCCACAGTGAAATGGGAAGGATTCATCCACCACAATCTTACTCAAAACTATTGAAAAGAGACATTATTTGTGGAAGATAACAGACATGATGAAGGAAAACTCGACAGGGACTACATTTCTAGAGAGTGACTTTGACCAGACCGTGCTGGTAGACACCAGGTGAACAGAAAAGAGGCCTCTAATTGGTAACAGAAAAGGGATGTCCCGTGTCTAAGAATCCTGTTATGTTGAGGAACATCTGAGAATCAGATTCTGAAGGGTTCATCCCTGAGACTGGGCTTAACATTTAAAATTGTTTTAAATATTAAAATGAAGATGGTCATAAAAGATATGTAATCTACTTTTGCAAATGATAGAGATATGAGAGGGAGCTTTAATATGATGAATGAGAAAATCAGAGCACAGAGTTAATAGGTTGAGTTGATGGATTGCATCACATTATGGTATTAAATTTAAATATAACTATTTATTTAAAAAGCAATTTTGACAATTATAAGATAATAGAGACACAGCTTGATAGCAAATATTGCTTTTTAGAAAAGTTAAACAGGGGCTTTTAAAAAATATTATTATAATGTTAATTGGAGCCAGTCGTATGAAGCAGCTGCTAAAAATAAAAACCTTCAGCCCTATAGAAATGTCGTAAAGATCAAAGGAAGTCATGGACACTGTACACACTGTGAATGTAGGCTGCGTGCAGAGGGTTGTGCAGCCGTCTCTGGGCCATGGTTTAAGAGAGTACGTGATATATCAGTGGGTCCAAAGAGGCTGACCAGTTTCCTTCAAATACTTGAATTGCCAATGGAACAGATGCTAGAATTCTTTTCTTTCAAGTGAAAGCTTCAAGAAGTGGACTTGATTCTCCTGGGAAGTCGTGTGCAGCAGCTGCCAGAGAACTATCATAAAGGGAATTCTTCAGTGTAGTAAAGATTAGATGGAATAACTTATTTTTTTCCCCTTTGAAAGTCAAAGATGCATGATTATTTTAATATAAATGAAAATTCTGAGAAGGCAAAAAGAAAGACAAGCCTGTGTGGGTAAGTACTGAGATGAGATCTGGCTGTGGCTCCCATTCTAGGTTAGCATCTGGGCCTGCTGGAGCATGTCTATAACCCCCGGGTCTCCGTTTAAATACAGAAGTGGGTGCAAATAATTGTTATATACAGTGACAAGCGGTAAGATAGTAAATTCAGAAGGTAAACGGGTAACTTGGAAAAGGGATGTTCAGAAATAGATGCACATAGATTTTATTCCAAATCAGGCAAAAAATAAGAATAAAAGAGTCAGAACTTAAAACTTGTAGGAAATGATATTATATCCACATTCCCCCCAACCACCATGACTAACAGGATTACAGTATTTTATACTATAGTTTACTTAGAATTGAAAACAAAGGTACCTCTGGCTACATGACTATCCTGATTTGCTTAGTGATTCTTGTAATCTTCCAATGAATTGTAAGAATTTTCTTTGTTACCTTTGCATTTATTTTAGAGGAGATGGGCTAAAGAGTTCTGTTCTTTAGTTTTACAAAGATATAGTAGATCTTAGTTTGAATAAATTAATCCTGTTATTTCTTTAGAATCTGTTAAGCCTCTGAAATTTAGTTGGTGTGGGTTAGGGCAATAAAAAAACCATAAGGGCACTGGATAACAAAGAGACAGAAAGGATGAGTAATGTTTTACACCTCTTAAGCCTCTCTACTTTAAAAATTTGTATAGTGGTATCTTTGTATAGTGTTATCTTTGCAAAAACTCTTTCCAATATTCATCCAATATTCATCCCATCCAGACACACAAATACATGTACATATTCTTCTTCTTCCATAATATAGAAATGTTATATGGATCTGAGAATACATTTTATATTATGAAATTAAATAATATGAATAATTATACTTTTTTTTCTTTCACAACTAAATTTATAGTCATTTTGTGCCATTCACACATTTCAGTTATTCTTAGTTTGTTATTAAAGAAAATATTGGAAAGATTAGACATCTTCAGGGAAATTTTTTAAAATATATTACCAGATGGGTGAACATTTATTCATTCCAAGAATATAAAATTTATGACTCATTTTTATCTTTGGTTTTCCACTGTAAAGAATGGGTGTCAGCTTCCTATGTAATTTGGATTTGTTTACCCAGCAGTTTTGTTTGTCCGTGCAGTTTTCTGTGTGCCAACTGTGGTCAATATTTGGTTTCCATAAAAGGTATGAGTTTTCTTTGAGGCTATTTTTCCTTGCCATTGCTAAACCCACAACTGATGCACCATTACTTTGACTTTTGTTCTTAATTTAAACTTGGCACAGATCCTCTCTTTGGTGTAAAACATGAAACAAACTCCATTTTGACATGGAATCTGGGGAGGAAACTATTTGCTTGACATTCTCTAAAGGACTATATAGACAGGATGTTTGTGTTACCCTTATACGGACAGAACTCCTACCTGAATATGCCAGGACCCATAAGTTCAAGATTGACACGGCTACTAAAAAAAAGAAATCTAGCCAAGAATTTTATTCTTTTTCTTTTTATCTTTTTACAGTTTGCAGGTAAAAGCAGATAAAGACACATCAAAATGTCTCAGCTTAATGGATGCAGAGCAGTCCAGGACACACACTGCACTCAAGCCCATTGTCTTTTCATGGCACAGTTCTGCAGACTCAGTACCACACAAGATTTAGATGCAGACTGCCCGAGTTTGAGTCCTGACTGTCACTGACATGCCTTGGCAAGTTATTTAAGTTTCTCGAGTCTTTGTTTTCTCAGTTGTAAAAGGAGATATCAAAACTTTTGACTGCAGAGTGTTCTCGTGAGAGTTAAATAACTTAGGACAGTGATTGTCACAGTATCATCCTCCTCATCTCTAAAAATTGAATGCATGAGTTACATTCTTTTTTGGGCAAGACTGTGGATCTTTATAGTGTTAGCTTTGGGTAGTCTGCCCTCATTACCACCTGCTTTAACTTCCTAAGTCAAAGACATAGTCTCCTGCTTCTTATATAGCACTCTGAATGTTTGAATGAACTGGAGGTTCTAATACACATTTGAGATGATATTTTTAATCATATTTTATGGATAATTTAAGTATTATAGCTTAGTTTCTCTATATTTTGGAAAAATTTTAACTCTCTTCTATAAGAGCTATGTGAGTCTAGAAATTGAAAACATAGAAATAGTAAAAAAAAATAGAATCCTACCAACCTTTACCTGTCAAATTAATCCATTTATTCATATTTATTGAGTGTCTAGAACATACATCATAGAGAAAAGTTCTTCTCTTTCTCCTGAGCTCCCTGTCTTGCATATTATAGGCACTTAATAAAAATATTTTTTAGTTGAAGCTTATTACCAGGCTTTTTGCAGTAAGTTTCCCTTTAAAATATTTTCTAAGTCTATTCTTTTTAAAGTAGATAACCAGTCAGAAGTACAGCAGTAGCAATTGCTGAGCTTAGCAGTAGCCAAAAGCAAACTTCATCCCTAAGTCTAATGACAGCTTCTTGGATGCAACTCCTGAGTGTTTCTTTTCTCTCTTTTTAAAGACAATCTCTAGGTCTGGATCCACTGCTGATTTTGCAGTTTTTACTGGTTAGATCATGTTGAGAATGATGATAGCATAATAAATGAAGTGTTATATATATTTTTTATCCTTTGCCACAATTCAGTAAGAAAGAAAAAGAAAAGAAGAGTGATTCAACACTATTGTTCTACAACAGCGAACTTTGCTTTTTAGTTGTATTGATGTTATTAAAAAGATGAGATTATGGAGTTAGAATTATATAATTTAAATACATATATATATATATATATATATATAAATTTGAAAGCCATAGGTTAGAATAATTTTTCAAAAATGTTGGCTCAGATGGCCTTTGTAGTTTATACATGTCATGTTTATTTAACTGTCAAATTTATTTTTAAATTTTTAATTTTTCCTCTTATCTCCAGGAAGCATGTATTTTTATTTTTCTACCCAGTATGTATTCCTGCTCATTATTCTGGACATAGGTATAATGGAGCACTTGGAAATGTTTAAATTATTTGTGCCATTCTCTTGTTACATTCAGTGTTATCAGCAAGACAAGCTTCTTCAGGGTCTGTGTTGTTTCTGAGTCTGGAATGCCATACAAGAAGAAATAGCTTCTTGTTCTGTATTTTATGGCTGAAGATCATATAATGATTCTTGGTTGGCTTTCTTTTTACATTGAGTATTTCAGTAATGGTTTAAATGTGGTATTCTAACTATTCTTATTCTATTATTATGATATATATTGTTTTTATTTGCTTGTTTCAAAGTAAAGAGCTTCTCCTAATAATTGACATGTAAATGTACTTTGGAAGTCTTTGAAATACACAATATCTCATGTATATTTAGTTGGTTTATTTTAACTATACTATTTTCTGTCCTTTAAACAATATATATATATATATATATATAGTAGATTTGAGGGGGCCATTCTGAGAGCATGGAAGACACACAAAAAACATTAAGAGACTACTTGCCGGCTCTTACAGCTTCTACTCACAGGAGGCTCATGTCTCATAGCTCTTCCATTTGCGCATCATTAGCCAAATTAAGCCATATAGCAAAGCCTAAAGATAATATGATAGAAAATATAATCTATTTGTAGCAGTGGGCCTGCTGGGACAGTGGGAAGGGAGTTAGAACATTGAAACAAAATTACAGTCTTCCATACTACCTTAATATCATTGTCTTTTTCTTTTAAAGCTCTCCTTTTTCCTTTTTATATTTATTGATTTTATTAATTTTTAATTTTAATGGGGTGACATTGATAAATCACGGTACATATGTTCAAAGAAAACCTCTGCAGGTTATTTAGACATTTGATTGTAATGCATACCCATCACCCAAAGTCAAATTGTCTTCTGTCACCTTCTATCTGTTTTTTTATTTCATTTAGTCTTTATTTTTAGCATTATGTTCTAACCTTTTAACAAAAATTACATAGAACAAGATTTGTTGATTAGGGTTACATACTCCTGGGTTCTTTCTTTTCTTTTTTATTTATTTAATTAATTGTGTTTACATAGATTCTAGGGTGACCCTGACTGCATCCCCCTCCCCCATATTCCCCTCAACATCTCCTTTACCCCCCTCCCTACAGTGCCCTCCCCCCTTCCCTTCAGGTTTATCCCATCCTATCATCCCCTTTTCCTCTGTCCTCTTTTCCTTTGGACCCTTTGATCCCTCCTCTGTCTCAATTTCTTTCCTCAGTTCTCAATGTTCCTTGGATTCCTCAAATGAGTGAGGTCATATAATATTTTTCTTTTTCTGCCTGGCTTATTTCACTCAACATAATAGTTTCCAGGCCCCTCCATATTGTTGCAAAAGGTAATATTTCCTTCTTTTTTCATGGCGCCACAGTATTTTATTGTATATATGTACCAAAGCTTTTTAATCCACTTGTCCACTGATGGACACTTGGGCTGTTTCTAGCTCTTTACTATTGTGAACAATGCTGCCATAAACATGGGGGTTCATTTCTTTTTTTCAGTCAGTGATATGGTATCCTTGGGATATATTCCTATAAGTGGGATAGCTGGGTCAAAGGGCAGTTCCATTTCTAATTTTTTGAGGAATCTCCATACTGTTTTCCACAGTGGCTGCACCAGTCTGCATTCCCACCAGCAGTGTAGAAGGGTTCCCCTTTCTCCACATCCTTGCCAGCATCTATAATGTGTTATTTTGTTAGTGAGCACCATTCTGACTGGTGTGAGGTGGTATCTCATTGTGGTTTTAATTTGCATTTCTCTAATGATTAGTGATGTTGAGCATTTTTTAATGTTAGAGAAGTGTCTATTTATTTCTTGTGCCTATTTTTTTATTGGATTGTTTGTCTTCCTGGTGTTGAGTTTTACAAATTCATTAGAAATTTTGGTTATTAACCCTTTATCAGATGTGTTGTCGAATATGTTCTCTCATTGTGTGGTTTGTCTTTTTATTTATTGTCTTTAGCTGTGCACAACCTTTTTAGTTTGATATAGTCCCATTTGTTTATCCTGTCTTTTATTTCATTAGCCTGTTGAGATAAATCAGCAAATATATTGCTTCGATAGATGTCGGAACTTTACTACCTATCTTTTCTTCTAGAATGCTTATGGTTTCACAGATTACATTTAAGTCCTTTATCCATTTTGAGTTTATTTTTGTGCATTGTGTAAGTTGGTGGTCTAATATCATTTTTTTGCAGGTAGCTGTCCAGTTTTCCCAACACCATTTGTTAAAGAGACTATCTTTACTCCACTGTATGCTCTTACTTCCTTTGTCAAATATCAATTGTCCATAAAGATGTGGGTTTATTTCTGGGTTCTCTATTCTGTTCCATTGATTTATATGCCTGTTCTTATGCCAGTACCAAGCTTTTCTGAGTACATTAGCCTTGTAGTATAACTTGATATCAGAAAGTGTGATACCTCCCACTTTATTCTTCTTTTTCAAGATTGCTGAGGCTATTCGTGTTCTTTTTTGGTTCCATATAAATTTTTGGAATATTTGTTCTATATCTTTGAAGTATGTCATTGGTATTTTATTTGATATTGCATTGAATTTATAAATTGCTTTGGGTAATATCAACATTTTCATGATGTTTATACTTCCTAACCATGAACATGGTATATGCTTCCACTTGTTTGTGTCTTCCTTGATTTCTTTTATCAATGTTTTATAATTTTCTGAGTACAAGTCTTTAACCTCCTTGGTTAAATTTACTCCTAGATACTTTATTGTTTTTGTTGCAATAGTGAAGGGGATTGTTTCCTTAATTTCTCTTTCTGACATTTCATTGTTCGTGTATAGAAATGCCTGTGATTTCTGTGTGCTAATTTTATATCCTGCCACCTCACTGAATTCCTTTATTAGGTCCAGTAGTTTTTTGACTGAACCTTTAGGGTTTTCTATATACAGTATCATATCATCTGCAAATTATGATAGTTTTACTTCTTCTTTTCCAATTTGGATACCTTTTATTTCTTCTTCTTGTCTGATTGCTGTAGTTAGTACTTCCAGTACTATGTTGAATAAGAGTGGTGAAATGGGACACCCCTGCCTTGTTCCTGATTTTAGAGGAATTGCTTTTAATTTTTTCCATTGATTATGATGTTGGCTGTGGGTTTGTCATAAATGGCCTTTATCATATTGAGGTGTGTTCCCTGTCTTTCCACTTTGCTAAGAGTTTTTATCATAAATGGGTGCTGAATTTTATCAAATGCTTTTTCTGCATCTATTGAAATTATCATGTGGTTTTTCTCCTTCCTTTTGTTTATGTGGCAAATCACATTAATTGATTTACGAATGTTGTACCATCCTTGCCTCCCCAGAATAAATCCGAGTTTGATCATGATGTATGATTTTTTCCATGTATTGCTGGATCCGGTTTGCTGATATTTTGTTGAGGATTTTAGCATCTAAATTCATCAGGGATATTAGCCTATAATATTCTTTTTTGTGTTGTCTTTGGATTTGGAATCAGAATTATGCTCACCTCATAAAAGGAACTTGGTAGTGTTCCTTCCTCTCGAATTTTTTGAAATAGCTCGAGAAGAATAGGAGTTAGTTCTTCTTTGAATATTTGGTAGATTTCACCAGTGAATCCATCAGACCCAGGGGTTTTATTTTTTGGGGAGGTTTTTGATAACTGTTTCAATCTCTTTGGTTGTAATCGGTCTGTTTAGGTTTCCTGATTCTTCCAGGTTGATTTTTGGAAGATTGTTTGTTTTAAGGAATTTGTCCATTTCACCTAGGTTGTTTAATTTTTTGGCATACAATTTTTCATAATATTTTTGTCTAATATTTTGTATTTCTGTTGTGTCGGTTGTTATTTCTCCATTCTCATTTCTAATTTTATTTATTTGAGTCATCTCTCTTCTTTTTTTGATGAGTCTCATTAAAGGTTCATTGAACTTCTTTACCCTTTCAAAGAGCCAACTCTTGGTTTCATTGATCCTCTGTATTGTTTCTTTAGCCTCTATGTCATTTATGTCTGCTCTGATCTTTATTATTTCCTTCCTTCTACTACTTCTGGGCCTTACTTGCTGTTCTTTTTCAAGTTCTTTTAGATGAAGGGTTAGGTTGTTTATTTGAGCTTTTTTCAAGCTTCTTAAGGAATGCCTGTAGTGCTATGAACTTTCAGGACTGTTTTAACTGTGTGCCATAAATTTTGAGTTGTTGTATGTTTATTATCATTCATTTCTAGGAATATTTTTATTTCTTGTAGTATAACTTGATTTCATTGTTAACCCATTTGTTATTTAATAACATGCTAGTTAGTTTCCATGTGTTTGAGTATTTTTCAGTTTTTCTTTTGTGTTTGATTTCTAGTTTCATGCCATTGTGATCAGAGAAAATGCTAGATATGATTTCAGTCTTCTTAAATTTGTTGAGATTGCTTTTGTGTCCTAACATGTGATCTATCCTGCAGAATGTACCATGAGCACTTGAAAAGAATGTATATTTTTTTGCTTTAGGGTAAAAGGTTCTGAAGATATCTATTAAATCTAGTTGATCTAGTGTGTCCTTTAAGTCTCCTGTTTCTTTGTTAATTTTCTTTCTTGAGGATCTATCTAGTGATGTAAGTGGGGTATTGAAATCTCCTACTATTATGGTATTGCTGTTGATCTTGCCCTTTAAATCCATCAAAGTTTGCTTTATATATTTAGGAGCTCCTGTATTAGGTGCATAGATATTTATGCTGGTTATATCTTCATGATGGATTGCTACCTTTATCATTATGTAGTGACCTTCTTTATCTCTTACTATAGCCTTGGTTTTAAAGTCCATTTTCTCTAATATAAGTATTGCTACCCCAGCTTTTTCTTTCATTTCCACTTGCATGAAATATTTTTTTCATCCTTTTACCTTCAGTCTATGTGTATCTTTTGTTTTAAGGTGTGTCTCTTGTAGACAGCATATGTACGGGTCCTCTTTTCTTATCAATACAGCTACCCTATGTCTTTTGATTGGATCATTTAATCCATTTACATTTAAGGCTATTATTGATATGTAGTTGTTTATTGCCATTTTATATTTTAAAGGTATATTTCTCTTTTGCTATATTCTTTTCCCACATTGATTTGTTTACAACAGGCCCCTTAACATTTCCTGCAGCATTGGTTATGTTGTAATGAATTCCTTGAGTTTTCTTTTGTCTGGGAAGCTTTTTCTTTCTCCTTCAATTTTAAATGATAGCCTTGCTGGATAAAGTAGCCTTGGTTGTAGGCTCTTGTTCTGCATTACTTTGAATATTTCTTGCCATTCCCTTCTAGCCTCAAGTGTTTCTGTTGAGAAGTCAGATGTCATCCTTATGGGTGCTCCTTTGTAGGTGATAGCCTTTTTTTCTATAGCAGCTTTTAATATTTTCTCTTTATCACTTAGCTTTGGTATTTTAATTATGATGTGTCTTGGTGTAGGTTTCTTTAGGTTTCTCTTTCATGGAGATCTCTGTACTTCTTGAACTTGTGAGACCCTTCCTTGCATCAATTTAGGGAAGTTTTCAGCTATGATTTGACTGAATAAAGTTTCTATCCCTTGTTCTTTTTCTTCTTCAGGAACCCCTATTATGCGGATATTATTTCTCTTCATGTTGTCACAGAGCTCTCTTAGAGTTTCCTCAGACTTTTTGAGTCTCTTT
Source organism: Rhynchonycteris naso (assembly GCA_037038555.1). Lineage (NCBI taxonomy): Eukaryota > Metazoa > Chordata > Mammalia > Chiroptera > Emballonuridae > Rhynchonycteris > Rhynchonycteris naso. Next base: position 103,737,609 of record CM072996.1, on the reverse strand, counting down.
TCTGTTTTCTGCTCTGCTTCCATGCTTTTGTTCATCTTGTCTTCCAACTCGCTGATTTGATCCTCAGCTTCATCTATCCTGCTTTTAATTCCTTCCATTGTGGTCTTCATTTCTGATCTTGTGTTTGTCATATCTGACTGATTCCTTTTTAATATTTCAATGTCCTTTTTTATACTTGCTATGTCTTTATTTAGGTGTTCATAATGACCATCCATTGTTGTTGTAAGGTCTATAAGCATCCTAACCATCATTATTCTAAACTCTGGATCTTGGAGTTTGGTTATTTTCATATCGCTCAGTTCATTTCCTGGAGGATTCTCTTGTGGTTTCATTTGGATTGCACTTTTCTGTCTTCTCATTATGTCTGTGTGTTTGGGTGTGTTGTTTGTAGAGCTGGTTGAGTCTAGGCTTGGTGTTGTCTGCCTCCAATTTTCAGTTGTGTTATTTCTAGGTCTTCTTGGGTTGGCTTCAGCTGTTGTTTGTAATCCACTGAGGAATTTGGCTTTTCTAATAGAGCCTCTTTGAAGTCTTGATTTGTTTGTTTTCTTCTGTTTTCTTAACTTGGTTGTAGTTGTGTTTACTGATCTCAGCAGGGGGCTTATTTTAAACTGTATCCAGGAATGCGGGTGTAACCTGAGACTCTGAAGACCTGATCTGCCAGTTACTCTGTCTTTTGGTCGGGTGCTTTTTCCATTTCTTTAGGGGCAGGTGTATCTCAGATCTCCATGGAGACCTGAGTTACTATCCCTCCTCCCCATTTCTTGTTTTCTGCTGTGTCTTTTTTGTGCTGATTGGAGCTGGAGAGATATCTTGAAAAGATTGACCTGGAACCACTTTAGTCATGTGTTCTGTGGAAGAATCAATCCCTCCCCTTGTAATGGCTGCCTCCAGCACCTCCCCCAGGTATGGCTGCTTCTGCACTGGATTAGTGCCGCTGCTCAGGTCCTCCCGTGCATTCCACTGTTTGTCACCGGCTGTCTCTCTCTCCCCCTTTCTTTTGGAAAACAAGCCAGCTCTTTCAACATACCTCATTCCCAGTTCCCCAGGCAAGTGGCTGTGAGTGATATCTTCTATTGTTCTCCTTAAATTGAGAGCCTTTCTGGGTTCTCAGCCTCACCCCCACCCCTTTGTGCCTGTAAATAGGGGAGGCTCCCTGCTCCTTGGTGCTCCCTACCAGGCTCAGTGTGGCTTCTTCTTCGCTCCTTTATTTTGAGAGTAGTTCTTGTACTCCAGAGTTGGTTTGTTCATGCTGGATGTTCCTAAATTAATTTGTAATCCAGTTTGGTGGTGTGAGCTGGGAGTCTGTGCATCTGCCTACTCCGCTGTCATCTTGTGTCCTATCTGGTTTTATTTGTGCCCCGCCCCTACCCCCACCCTCTTCCTCTCCCCCCACTCTTCACCCCCAAACCCAGAGTAGCCAGCACACTCTTGTCCATGTCTCTGAGTCTCATTTTTATGTCCCATATATATATGGAATCATTTATTCTTAGTTTTTTTCTGATTTACTTATTTCACTCAGTATAATGTTATCAAGGTTCATCCATGTTGTTGCAAATGCTCCGATGTCATCATTTCTAATGGCTGAGTAGTATTCCATAGTATATATGTACCAAAGCTTTCTAAGCCACTCGTCCACTGAAGGACACTTGGGCTGTTTCCAGATCTTCGCCATTGTGAACAATGCTGCCACAAACATGATAAAGCGCGAGATATCACTCTTCCTGATACCAAGTTATACTACAAGGCCATTGTACTCAATACAGCCTCATACTGGCATAAGAACAGGCATATAGATCAATGGATCAGAACAGAGAATCCAAAAATAAACCCACACCTTTATAGACAACTGATATTTGTCAAAGAAGGTAAGAGAATACAATGGAGTAAAGACAGCCTCTTTAACAAATGGTGTTGGGAAAATTGGACAGCTACCTGCAAAAAAGGGAAACTAGATCACCAACTTACACCATTCACAAAAATAGACTAAAAATGGATAAAAGACCTAAATGTAAGCCGTGAAACCATAAGCATTTTAGAAGAAAACATAGGCAGTAAGCTCTCTGACATCTCTCGCAGCAATATATTTGCCGATTTATCTCCAAGGTCAAGTGAAATAAAAGACAGGATAAACGTTGTTGTCTTTATGTGTTCAAATGTGTCTTCCTCTCTCTTGTTTTAAAATGTCACATATTAATTTCTTGAATATATATTAAACATCGGTTATTATCTGTTTCCCATAGACAGTACTGTATATACTTTAATATTAAGAATCAGAAACTGAAAGAAAAGTCTATTGACATTCTTAATTCTTATCCTCCTGTTATTTCTATACATTTTGAATAATTTTCAAAAGGTTTCCTTGTATCTTTTTTCTCACTCACTTTTTATGATGTTAAATTGCAGATGACTTGTACTTTTTAAGTAAGAGAGATAGGACTGGAATTCTACTTCTATGATTCATTAGCTATGTGATCTTGGTCAAGTTATTCTCTTTGATCATCAGTTTCCTCAATAGTAAAGTGGAGATATTAGAACCTCTGGGATTAAATTGCATTAAAAAATTTTGAATCACTGGTGCAATGCTTGATGCGTTATAAATCATCATGCGAGTCACATCTTGTCTCACTTAACATCAGAACCCTCTAAGACTTCTCATTTTACTCAGAATTACCGCAGAAGTCCTTCTAAGATCTATCTACACACTCCAAAGTAACCTGGCCCCATTACACTCTCCCTTGCTTACTTTGCTCCCAGTATCTTGGGCTTCTTGATAATTCAAAACATCTAAAGTACACTCCAGGCTTGGTGCCTTTGACAGTGCTGTTTCCACTACAATGTTCTCTATATAAATATCCATGAGGCTTACTTCACTGTTTCATACAGCTTCAATGTCATCTAATCTGAGAGGTACTCTGACCACTCTATTTAAGATTCAACCCTCCCGCCTGACCTGTGGTGGCACAGTGGATAAAGCGTCGACCTGGGAACACTGAGCTCGCCAGTTCAAAACCCTGCACTGGTCTGGTCAAGGCATATATGGGAGTTGATGCTTCCAGCTCCTCCCCCCTTTCTCTCTTTCTCTCTCTCTCTCTCTCACTCTGTGTCTCCTCTCTAAAATGAATAAAATAAATAATTAAAAAAAGAAAGATTCAACCCTTCCACAATTTTCTATCCTCTTACCTGGACATATATTTGCTATTTTGATTTCACATCACTAGACATATATATTTGTTGTTTACTAGTTTATGATTTTTCTTCCCTTTAGAATTTAAACTACATACATAAGAACAGAGACAGTTTTGTTTATTGTACACAAGAGCACCTCCAATGGAAGCTGGTCCAGAGTAGGAGCTTAATTACTAGTGAATAAATACATGTTTCTTGTAATCTGTCATTCAACAGAATAACAAAATTGACCACTGAAAACCAGACAGGGTCTCCATATCTTCCATTTAATCACTGTATACACAAAAACTGGCATCGAACAGGTGACTGAAACTTAATTATTGAATGTATATATTTATGTCACAAGTTGCTAGCCAACTGAATGCAGTCTAAATGGCTATAAATTGCTGACAATAAAATATTTGTGATTATAATGCTTTCTAAAAGGATTTCTTTTACATGTTTTCTTTTAGACAGAAATTGATATATGTACAATATAAACTATACTTAAGCAGATGGGCTAAGGATAGGGGTAAAATTGCTTCTTTCCTTGGAAAATAGATAAGAGGGCAAAAAACAAACAGTACTTTGAATTCAGAGCAATGAATTAATAATAAGGATGTTAGTTTTAACAGTATTTGAAAAGTTTAAGAATCTAAGGTATTTAAAAAGCTAACATTTTTTATTTAAGTGAGTTTCATTTCACCAAATCAGTATAAAATTTGTTAATGAGATCCTCTATGTTTTTAATACTATTTCTTTGAACTCTGATGTATATTTATACTTACCACATATATCAGTTTGGACTGACTACATTCCCAGTGGTCAGCTGCCACTTATGGCTAGTAGTTATCATATTGGATATCACAGTTTCAAACTAACCTGCCATACCAATATGTAAGAATGCTTTTTTATGGCACCTGAAATCCACTGCTGTCTTGTTATTTTCCAAGTTTAAAAGAGAAAAACAATATTTTATTTTCTTATTTTTATATTTTTTTAAGTGAGAGGAGGGGAGATAAAAGGACAGACTCTGTATGTTCCCCAACCAGTACCCACATGGCAACCCCTATCTGGGGCCGACGCTTGAATCAACTGAGCTATCCTCAGTGTGCCGGGCCAGTGTTCAAACCAATCCAGTCACTCACTGCAGGAGGGGAAGAGGGAGAGTAGGGATAGAGGTCAGGGGAGAGAAGCAGATGGTCGCTTCTCTTGTGTGTCCTGACCGGGAATTGAGCCTAGGATGACCATATGCCGGCTGATGCTCTATCCACTGAGCCACTGGCCAGGGTCTTTACTTTTTGATTAGTAGGGAAATTTATCATAACTAATAGTTATGAGAGCCACCTGTGTGCTAGGAATGTAGTAGATACTTTTTATAAATGTTATATAGCTCTTTATAAAGAAATGAAAAGTTGTTAAAGATGGGCCCAGGAGGGATACAAAATTTCTCTAAATTCACACAGCTTAAAATAGTGAGGCTGGGATTCAAGCTAAGATATTTGTTCCTTTCTGTCTGACTTAGGAATTTTGTGTCCTGTCAGTGATCTTGGGATTCCAGTGAGCTAGCCATTGAACTTTGTTAATTGAAATGAATGTGGAGCTCTACATATCATCCTTTAACTCTTACCTAGCTTGTCAAATAAAACCATTCCTTGTGCCCAAGGTAGACAGTTAACCTTAGCAGTGTGCTCTAGATGGAATAAATTTAATTACTTCATTCACCTGCTATGTTTGTTTGAGTGATTAAATATTGATTAACCATGTCATGCATATTAAGCACTATACTAACAAAGGGGTACATGTTAAAATATCAGCATGTCTATTGATGAAGGCAGTCTGATTTTTACAGTATTCCAGGGATATATCCTGGTTTTATTCCTTAGGAATGAACCACTTTTTAGTAGTAAAGAAGTTGGGCTGCTCAGGTCTGCTGTTTTTCTGAAGCCCCGTCTCTTAACTGCTGCTTTAGATTAGTCCTGAGAGGCCCTGGACCTCTGTGCGGGGTAGATACCCAGAGGGAGTCGAAAGCATCTACTTCACTTATGTTGATGTAGAAGGGCTTCTTTCCCAAGATCAGTTAAACATTCAGGGGGGCTGGAGACTTTTTAAGAGTGACTTGAATATCTTAGACTATTGAACTTTGTGGACATCAGAAGGCCTCCGGGGTAGAATATATTTAGTATTTTGAATCTCGATTAGAACCAACTTTAAATTCAGATATGGTAAATAAAATACCCATGTGTATGAAAAAAAAAAAAGGCAGTGTCTTCTCAGTCACTGAATAGCCATGTAAATATCTTTTGAATTTTACTAGAAAGTAATTTTCCTTTTATGTGGACTACACGTATTCAGGTAGAGATCATTTTTATGCGAAGGACATATCTTGGCATTGGTTCTACTGTCCAAATGGAATAGGGGGTAGATTTCTGGGGAACTGCAGAGCAGCATTAAAGTTGACTTTGGAGACTGGGTTTCTTGCCATAATTGTAAATTTCAAAGTAAAATGTTAACCTGCATTAGCATCTCTAAGCCTTCTCTGTTGATTTTGGCTATTGTTTGGTGTCACTTGTACTAGCAGCAGTTGGAGAGTTTAAAAGCCGTTTGTAGTCTTGTTTTTCATATTACATTGGCTGTCAGTAAGTAGAACTTCAAAGCCATCATTATTAAAATGTTGTAACTCCATTTTAGATGAAATTCTTAGAAAAATCAAAAGAAATGTGATCAGTCCTAAAGAGTTTATTCTGTGACTTTTGTCATTGTTGACTTACAGGGTAGACTTTAGTACGGGTCAAAGACAACATGCAGCATACAGACAGAGGGAGGAAGGTAGCTGACTATAGCACTAGGTCACTAGAGTGCCGAAGATGATAGCAAGTTAAACTATGATTGAAGCAGCTGTGACTAGTAGGAGGTAGAACCATAATTAGTTCTGAGTGACAGGGTTTCCCCAGAGTACAGATATTTTACGAGATGTAGTTAAGTAACGTTAAGTCCTGACCACTTTAAAAGCAAAATAAAACCCACTCTGCAATTGCTGCCTCTCTGAATGAAGTCTGAAGCTCACCCCAGGCTTCAGGTCAGACTTCTTGGCACCAGCAGAGATGGAAGAAACTAGAGATTTCAAGCCAAGAAGAGGCCACATCCTCCCCAGTGGTTCTGTGGGCTTTCCCAGGAAGCAGAAACTGACAGTCACATCTCTATGAGGGGCCCAGTTATTCTGATTGAGCACCTCAGCAGGAAGTACAGGAATTCAGCAGGTACAGGTTTTGCCAGTATGGGGTGGACATGGTGGGGCCACATTAAAAGGAAAGTGTCATTATAGATAGGTAGATATATAAACATATGCATAAATAGTGCTTCCCGTAAAATGTAGGGGGTTTTGGGTATCCATCACTGGATGCATTTCAAAGTACGATCCTTGTTCCAGGAGGGTCCAAAATCTGTGGTGTAGTAATGAGTCAGGGAAAATTTAGGGGGAATTGAGCAGTACCTCATGTTTATTTTATAAACTACAGTAGTGAAGACCAGAAAGAATATTTCCCAATGCCTGGATATTGGCTGATGGAAGAGAATAATAGACCATTCAGGACTTTGTATGATATGAGGAGCACCACATTCTGGAAGTGGACCGGGGGACTGTAGGAAAGTACTGCTATGGTGCTGAGGACCTGCGGCAACACTGACCCTGCACGGAACCTGCAAGTCAAAGGTAACAGTGACCCCTGCTGTGATTGGTTACCATGGACATAAAGGGTATACTGGCTCTGCACTGGATACATTCAGGAGATAGCAAGCATATCTGTAGATCACCCCCTAAGATAGCTCCTAAAAACAATATGAAGAAGAAAAACAATTTGTTATTTTAAAAAGAGCTGATCATAGTTGTTTAGCCTGAGAAGGTGTTGGTGCAGTGTATAGAGCATTGTATGGGGTCATGGAGGAGCCAGGTTCCATGCCCCGAGGTTGCCAGCTTGAGCATAGGCTCACCAGTTTGAGCGCGGGGTATCTAGCTTGAATGTGGGATCATAGACATGACCCTAGGGTCACTGGCTTGAGCCCAAAGGTCATTGGCTTGAAGCCCAAGGTCACTGGCTCGAGCAAGGGCTCACTTGCTCTTCTGGTGTACCCTGGTCAAGGCACATATGAGAAAGTAATCAATGAACAAGTAAGGTGCCACAATGAAGAATTGACGCTTCTCATTTCTCTCCCTTCCTGTCTGTCTGTCCTTATCTGTCCCTCTCTTTCTGTCTCCATCAAAAAAAAGAAAAAAAAGAAGTCATTGACCGTAGATCTTGACACATTCACTTATTCAACCTACTTCTACTTTTACTGGTTTCTGCTCGATTGTTTCATGTTAAATGAACCATATATAGTGACAGTCTTAATAATTCCATTTGAATTCATATTTACTTATAAATCAAACAAATAATAAAAAATGGAGTTTTTGAGAATATCTTAAGTTTATTAGTAACAGTAGGTGAAGGAGTATTGTCCATAATACTTATACCTGTAAGGGAAAGAATTACATGAAGGTGGTGACAAACTGGATGGTTCAGAGGAGAGAAGAGAGAAGGAAATAGAAACCGAGAGTACTAGAAACTGCACTGCATGGTTCCCTTGCTACTGAGGGCGGTGTACTCAGACTCATTGCTCAAAGCCATGTGGTTCAGTCAGCATAGCAGAAGAATGGAAGAATAACAGTCTTATATAATTTTCAAAATTCTATTTCAAAGAGAATTTTTTCCTCCCAAATTGACAGCTGATATGCATACTGACATTTTAATTCAGAAACTTCTATCAGCTTTATGCTTTTACTTTGAGAGACTCTGAGCAACACCTTGTAGAAACCTGGAGTTACAAAGAAAATTACTTCAAAACTCTTTGAAGAAATTTCACTGTCTCTCATCAGAGGAAGATCTGTCTGAAACCAGAATAATTCAGCACCATCAAATGATTATCTATTTTAATCTGTTATACAATGCAGCTGCCATCTCCCAACTTTCATGACATTGAACCAGTGTTGCCTGAACTCTTTTACCATGGAAAGTGTTCAAAAGATGACTATTCAAGAGTAATTGTTACAAATTTTCTTTAAGTCAGCAATTCTTCTTCCTTAAAATTTCACCTACCTCTGGCGCTGGCCAGCTGGCTCAATGAATAGAGTATCCGACTGGCATATAACATTTTGGGTTTTATCCTTGGGCAGGGCACACAGGATAAGCAACTATTTGCTTCTCTCTCCTCCCTCTCTCCCTTCTCTCTCTCTTCCTCTTCTGCAGCCAGTGGCTCAGTTGATTCAAACATTGGCCCCAGATGGGGGTTATTGGGTGAATCCTGGTTGGGGTACATGTAGGAGTCTATTTCCCCTCCTGTTATTAAAAAAAATTCACCCATATTTTTATGCTCTTTATTGTTAAATGCACAATTTCTGGCTAACTGATTATTTCCCAGTCATGAGGAAAAGGTAGCAATGCTACTTTCTCAATGCCAATATTCTTCAGAACCTATTTATATTGAGAAAATATTCACATCTTGCCTCTGTGGTTCCCAAGTGTCATGTGTTTCATGCTGGTTAGGTCATTCATAATTTATAATGCTTTATCATTCCCAGGAATACTGGCGATAGGTGTCTCCCTCAGAGGCTGTGCCCGTGCACAATCATAATCACAAATGGCTTATTTAATGTATGGAGGAAAACATGAACCATAATTTGTTATCTGGTCATGTGAAGTTTACTATTCAGAATTTTAGAGTGTGAACATAGAATAATAAATCTTTCAGTCATATGTTTTCTTGAACTCTTTAGGTCATAATCACTCTATTTCTGGAATATGACCTTTTTAAATGTGGACTGTGCCCCTGCCTTCTACACATGTCACCAGTAGGGAAGAGGTGAAGAGCTCCTCATATAAGGAATAGTTGTTCCTTGACCAGCATAGGACTGGCCTGGGAAAGGATGACATCATCACATCTATAGGAGGCAAGAGAGGTCTTTATCAGTAGGATCTATTAGCATCTTGAAAGATCACTTGGAGAATAAAGACATGGCCGCCACCAGAAGACTCCTTGAACATTAGCATGAGACATAAATAGGCAGAGGGGTGACAGTTCTGGATAGAGTAGGCAAGGAACCCACAGGATAAAGATCGCCTATGGCTACTCCTATTGCCCAGAAGTGTTGCAGACCAGCAGCACTGTGACAGTCGGAACATGGGGAGGCTAATGAATGAGCTCAGGAAGCTAAAGCCCCAGGCCTGGACCACTGATCATCATCACCTGGATCCCTGAACCTGTCCTTTGTCCAACATTAATAAATATCTCTCAGAATCCGTTATGTGTGCACCATTTTTTGTGACCAAATCTTGGTCAATACTATGAAAGAAGTATTGCACTGACCAGTGGGAGAGGTGGTTTGCCAGATTGCTGTCCTGGGACTAGGACAAGCTCACTAAGCCCTGCGGTAGGCGTGAATCCCTAAGCTCTCTGAGCATCTGGCCAATACTTGGGATAACACATTGGAGAAGACCTGAAGGAGAAGGAACAGGGATGGGTCCCATACAGTTCTGGTCTGAGTTTGGGGTACCACAGCCAGACAGAACTGCGGACCCTGGCTGGTTCCAGGCTCTAGAGAGGGACTTAGAAAATTTCAGTGAAGTGGTATAAGGTTTCAGTTACTTAAGATGAAGAAGTTCTAGAGATCTGCTCTATGACATAGTGCCTAAATTAGTAATTAGTAATACTGCATTTTACATGGAAAATTTTGCCAAGAGAATAGATGGATCTTATGTTGTTAAGTGTTCTTAACACACACACACACACACACACACACACACACACACACACACACACACACACACCCCAAAAGAAAAAAGGAAAAAAAGAAGAGAACTTTAGAGTGAAGAATATGTCTATTATTTTGTGGTAATGATTTCATGGGTTTGTGCCTATGTTCAAAGTCATCAAATGGTTCACATTAAATAGATGCAGTTTTCGTTTGTCAGTTATACCTCAGTAAAGCTATTTTTAAAATCAAAGAATAGGCCTGACCAGGTGGTGGCGCAGTGGATAGAGCGTCGGACTGGGATGCAGAAGACCCAGATTTGAGACCCGGAGGTCACCAGCTTGAGTGTGGGCCCATCTGGCTTGAGCAAAAGCTTGCCAGCTTGGACCCAAGGTCGCTGGCTCCAGCAAGGGGTTGCTCGGTCTGCTGAAGGCTTGCGGTCAAGGTGCATATGAGAAAGCAATCAATGAACAACTAAGGTGTTGCAAAGGCAACAAAAAACTGATGATTGATGCTTCTCATCTCTCTTCGTTCCTGTCTGTCTGTCCCTATCTATCCCTCTCTCTGACTCTCTCTCTATCCCTGTAAAAAAAGAATATAAATAAATAAATAAATAAATAAATAAATAAATAAATAAATAAATAAAAGCAAAGAATAGAAAATTTCAAGGAAGGCACCGCAATTGTGGGAGCCTTGATGGCTGGGTCCCAGGACAGAGGCCTCACTTGCCTAGCTGGGGTTGCCCATGGGAGCTGTTTATTTACTTATGTAAGAAGCAGTTTTTTTCTCTGTCCTAACTGGTCCTTTCTTTTCTAAACTCATCCTCCTGTAGTCTTTAGCCCACAGGGGGACAAATGCCTTCTGAAGGGTAATGTCAAGGAGATGCCATTCTTTTACGTGTGTGCCTATCTGTGCGCGGGCACTGTGTTTTCTGCTTGAATTGGACATGGTGTCATCTGTACTGTTTGTTTCTGTGGCATTCATCTACTGAGGAAGAGAATCTGTTCACAATCAAAAAAGCCACCAACTATCACCAGTCAAATGCAAATATTACCACACAGATAGTTAGAGTCATTTTGCTACATGTTTGAAGCCCATTTATGGGACCCTGGCCATTTTGCATTTGGGGCCCGTCAGTGATTTTGAAAGGAAGACACATATTTAATTGTGAAACATTTCAAGATTAATTTAGTTTTCAAAATATATAAAATTTAACCTCATTCCAATTGGTATTTTATTAGTTTAAACATGAAATTCATTTATATTATTACCTTACAGAAAAAGAGAGACTATTAAATTGGTTTTATACTGGTATATACTTCATAAAATACATCATTTTTGTTAGTATTATCATATTTCATCTTCTTCATCGTTGTCTTCTTTTTTTCTTTTTTTAATTCAATGAGAGGAGGGAGGCAGAGACAGACTCCCATATGTGCCTGGACCAGGATCTACCAGCAAGCCCACTAAGGGGGTGATGCTCTGCCAGTTTGGAGCATTGCTCCATTGCTCAGCAACCTGAACTCTTCGTCTTTTATTTTTTAATGTTTTATTTTTTTATTTATTTATCTATTTATTTATTTATTTATTTTACAGGGACAGAGAGAGAGAGTCAGAGAGAGGGATAGATAGAGACAGACAGACAGGAACAGACAGAGGTGAGAAGCATCAATCATTAGTTTTTCATTGCCGTTGCAACACCATAGTTGTTTATTGATTGCTTTCCCACATATGCCTTGACCACGGGCCTTCAGCAGACCGAGCAACCCCTTGCTGGAGCCAGCAACCTTGGGTCCAAGCTGGCGAGCTTTTGCTCAAGCCAGATGGGCCTGTGCTCAAGCTGGCGACCTCGGGGGTCTCGAACCTGGGTCCTCCGCATCCCAGTCCTACGCTCTATCCACTGCAACACTGCCTGGTCAGGCCTGAACTCTTCTTAATGCCTGAGGCAGAGACCATGGAGCAATCCTCAGTGCCCAGGGCCAACTTGTTCCAATCAAGCCATGACTTCAGGAGGGGAAGAGAGAGAAAAAGAAAGAGAGAGAGAGAGAGAGACAAGAGGGGGAGAGGTGGAGAAGCAGATGGGCACTTTTCCTGTGTGACCTGACCAGGAATGAAACCTGGGACATCTATACGCCAGGCTGACACTCTACTGCTGAGCCAAATGGCTAGGGCTGTATTTTATCTTCTTTAACTATTTTACCCTCTTACAAGAGGCCTGGGCCCCTGAATTAGCTACAGGATCTATCATTTAGAAATGAAATGACAGGGTACATAAATTTCTGTACTTTCATGTCAATGTATAGGTGACATTTGTGAAAGCAAGTCTCGGTCACTGTTTTGGAAGCTGTTCCAGTCCGTGTCAGACAGACCTCATCCAGTAAATATCTGTGTGCATAAGCCGGCTAGTCCTCCTCATGCCCTCTTGTAAAATCTCCTAATGACGTGTTGTCAGCAATGCCAGGTTCAGAAACCTGCTTAAAAGTTTTCATGAACATAAAACATTATGAAGGCTATTAAATTTTAAAAAATAATGTTTTAAACTTTCTTCTTTGTTCAAATCTTGTTGGAAGAGCATAATACTTTCCTGCCCTTGTCTGAAGGAAGACTTCTGACAACAGTCTTGCTTCCAGACCTGAACCCCTTGGCCATAAATCCATTCTCCTGCCACGGTGGCCTCTGCTCTGTGCTCTGTTGCTGCTCTAAATATCAATGCCAGCTGCTTGCCTTACAACTCCAAATTTGTTCACTGATTAAACTATCCAAAGCTAATTGTAGGAGTGTTAACTGAATTCTTAGTATGATGACTATAGTAAGGTTATGAAGATAAGAACCCAATCAACAGAAGAAGTCCAACTTCAAAAGACTGCTGTTGGTGCTAGTGAGTCTAATGTGAACACAGAAGCAGCAGCAGCTGACTGTGTTTCCAGTATTCAGTTAAAGGGGTTTTAAGCTAAATTACCAGGAAGCCAAAGAAGTAAAGGGAAGAGAGCCATCTGAGTAAAAGGAGTAACACAAGGTGTTGTAGGACAGTGTGGCTGGAGCTACAGCTTGACAGGTAGAGAAGGTACAGTTGAAGACAAAGAAACTCAAGTTGGGCATGCAGACTGAGAGTAGCAAGAAGACAGATAATGAGACTACAAGAACCTGACCAGATAGGAAGAAGCAACCAAGGTCAGAGGATGAGAGATGAGGGGGAACAAAGAAACAAAAGCACAGAAACAAAAATTTAAAAATAGAATGGAGGAGAAAGGCAGTGGTGGCTGAATTTGAAGAAGGTCATGAAACCAAATGAGAAATGTAAAATGATTGTTTTATGTTAGAGGGAGATCTGTTTCAGCGGACTGGTTGAAGGATAGAAACTGAGATAGGGTGAGAAATAGAAGGGGTGGGATCAAGAGGACATGTTGAGTGGTTGGATTACCTAAAAAAGAAAAAAAGAGAATGTAGCAAGTGAAGACATATCCAGAAAGGCTTTTATGTTGTTCCTCCAAGATTGAAAAACTAGATCACAGTAATCACACAAGGGGGAAGAAGGCACTAGGGAAAGGAAGCCCATAAAGGTACAGGAAATAAAAGAGATTATAATTACTTTTAAAGGAGGTGTGGAAAATCCGTCAGTTCCTTTCACACATCAACACCACCTTCTTCCCTCTCTTCATTTCCTTTTCAAGTGAAACTTAACTCCCTATTTGGCACAACTATAATTTACCAGCAAAGCTATTCTTTTTATCTCTGTCTAAGAACCTGGCTCGCCCTTTCATTCGGGTTGGCCTATCTCATTCCACACTAATCATGGCCTAATATAGATTCATCAGATTGCTGCCTAATATGGATAATTGCCAAGAGAAGCTTTAATATTCAAAGAGAATGATTTTAGTATTAAAAACACATTGATAGCTAAAGAATGAAAAAAATAAAATGGCTACAAGATCTCAAGACAAGTTACTTAAACACTCTGAGTTTCAGCCAACTCCTATAGTTTTTTACTTTATTTGGGGGGACGGGGGCAGCTTCAGGTTTACAGTAACATTGAGAACAGAGATTTCCCACATATACCTTACCCGCATACCCATAACCTTCCTCAATATTATTCACCAGAATGGTATATTTTTTACCAAGGATAAACCTACATCACAATCACCCAAAGTCCACAGTTTACCAAAATGTTCACTCTTACTGTTACCTACTAAATAGGTTTGGAAAAATATATGACATATATTTATCATTAGAATAGCATACAGACTATTGTTGTTGCCCTAAAAATCCTCTGTATTTTGCCTCTTTATCTCTTTTACCCCAAAACCCCCAGCAACCGCTGACCATTCTACTGTCTCTGCGGTCTTCTCTTTCCCAGAGTGCCATATAATTAGAATCATACACATGTATCCTTCTCAGTCCATATGTTTCACTCAGTAACATGTATTTAGGTGTCCTTTGTGTCTTCTTTTTGTGTCTTAATAGCTCATTTCTTTTTAGTGCTAAATCATATTCTATTGTCTGGATGAACCATAATCTGTTTATCCTTTCATGTATTGAAGGGCATCTTGATTCCTTCCATATTTTGGCATTTATGAATAAGGCTGCTATAAACATCTGTATGTAGGTTTTGGCAAGGACATAAATTTTCAACTCCTTTGTGTTAATACCAAGGACAACAATTACTGATTATGTGGGAATAGTGTGTTTAGTTTTGTAAGGCACCAGCAAACTGTCTTCCAAAGAAGCCATACCATTGTGCATTCCCACCAGCAATAGAGGATAATTTACCATCTGTATGTCTTCTTTGGTGAGATGTCTGTGAAGCTCTTCAGCCCATTTTTAATTGAGTTGTTTATTTTATTATTGTTGAATTTTAAAGTTCTTTGTATATTTTATATAGCAATCTTTTATCTGATATGTGCTTTTTTGAAAATTTTCCCCTAGTTTGTAATTTGTCTCTTAATTCTCTTATTATTGTCTTTTGCAGAACAGAAGTTTTTAATTTTAATGAAGTCAGTTAATCAGTAATTTCTTTCATGTGTTTTGTCCTTGGTGTTGTGCCTAGAAAGGCCTCACCATACTCAAGGTCATCTAGGTTTTCTCCTATGTTATGTTCTAGGGGTTTTATAGTTTTGTTTCATCCCATTAAAAAAAAACACAATTATTATTTACTTGATTGTATCTAAGATGTATGTTATCTTCAAAATGAGAAGATTCTAAATTAGAAAATTAAGAATTTTATTCCGAGGGAAGAAGACTATTAGAAAATGTGGAATGTCAGGGAGTCAGAGAGGTAGGTTCCAAACTTGGTTTCATGTACGTCAGTTTGTACCTTTCCCTAAGTTACTTTAACTAAGTCTCAACTTTGATCTCTCCAGGATGGGTAGGTTTATAATTTTCCTTTCTCTTCTTTTATTTATTATTATTAATTTTTTTTAGGTGAAAGGAGGAGAGATAGTGAGACAGACTCCCACATGTGCCCCAACTGGGATTCACCCAGCAATCCCATTTAGAGTTGATACTTGAGCACAGAGCTATTTTTAATGTCTGAAGCTGACATGCTCAGACCAGTGGAGCTCTCCTCAGTGCCTGGGGCTAATGCTTGAACCAATCAAGCCCCTGTGGGAGGGGATGAGAGAGAGAAAGGGGATGGGCAGAGGAGAAGCAAATGGTTGCTTCTTCTGTGTACCCTGACCAGGAATTAATCCTGTGATGTCCATATCCTGGGCTGACACTCTATCCACTGAGCCACTGGTCAGGGCTGTTTATAATTTTCTACAAGGACTGTGTGATGAGAGCAACATGACATAGTCTGTGTAAAATATCACAAACATGGCATCTGATGGGCACCTGATGGACATTTGTGACTCTCCCTTAAATTTATTTTGCTCATTGACATTGTCTTTCCTCAAGAAAATACTAATAACAGACATTGAATAAAAATTTACTATAAACCAAGCATTGTTTTAATTCTTTTACATAAATAAATATATTTAATCCTCATTAAAACCCTTTGAGGTAGGTATTATTCTCATTGCCATTTCACAGTGTAGAAAACAGGCATAGAGGTTAAGTGACTTGTGCAAGGTGACTCACCGATGAAGAAAAAATAACTAAGCCCACATTTAAATCCAGGCAAGTCACTTCCACGGCCTGTGTTAATTGCTACATATAGTTGCCATATATTTATGAAATAGCGCATAGCCAAACTTTGTTTGATATAAATCATATTTGATATAAAGCTCAGCTATATATGGCTTCCAAACATTCAAATATAATTTCTGGTATAACTTTAGACAAATGTAAAATGCCCAGTTTGTCAGTAATAACTAACAGAAGAGCTAGCTCCCAGAGTGGTCATGCCATCTGTCAGAAGTATTTTCTAGTGGTTCAATCATTACTATGTTTGAAAAGAGGAATGTTGATCTGTTTTGTACAGTTAGCCAGATAACTACTTTGACATCTGAAACTTTCTCTTTACATTTCCTTGCCCTGAAAGTGTAACAATATCAAATAAAAGCCATAGGAATGTTTGAAGAGAAATTCTGATCATGGGTTAACAAACACAGGTTGTTACATTATTATAAATTAGTAAAGTAAAACTTGAATTATTGTAATAATTTCAACTAATATGATTTACTTGTGTAATTAAATCTTTGATACCATTGTTTGAAATATACTACCATCATAGAAATTTAACTGTCTCAACAAGTAAGTGCTTTTCAAAACAATTACAGTCATTATTATTAGACACTAATTGTACTTACCCTGTATTGATATTTTTCAGTTAACTTGGCAGTGACTATTTTTAATTTTAAAAAAACTGTTAGCTCCTCTTTTGAGATAGTAATTTATCATCAGTAGACTAGTGAAATGAATTTTCAACCAGTAACTTGGATATTTGGGTTACTTAAAAAAATAACAGTTAAGGAAAAAATAAGAAAGAGAAATAGTCTTTTTAGAGAAAATAATGGCTTTGAATTTGAGTATTTTGCATTTGAGATGCAAATAGGGATGTGTAAACAATGCACAGGAGAGTTCTTGGAGCTAGAGTTCTGGATTTGGTATATATTATTATTATTATTATTATTAGTAGTAGTAGTAGTAGTAGTAATAGTAAGACCCTGAGATGGGAGTGGCATTCTCTAGTTTATGAGAAAGAATAGTGGTATGGAGAACGTTCATAGCAGTGAAGAAATCAGAAATGAGAAAGCTAAAATACCTGAGGGAAGAGAGTAGATTTTTAGTTAAGTCTTAGAGGTGGATCACTTCTAAATGCAGAGAAGTCTGAGTTAGACACTTCCTAGAGGTTTGTGGCTGATGTAGCCTTGGAAATGGATGTCACTGGTGGTAAGCATGTCAAGGAACCAGGTTAATCAATAAGTTGTCCTCTCAAGTAATCAGGAGAGTGTTATTTAGTAGGAATTCCAGAGCTTCTGAGAAATAGACTCAGAAAGTTGAATTTGACTTAGAAGCAGCTGGCCTCAGCAGTTGCCAAGAGTTTCAGGCCTGAGTAGTTGATGATGTGCTTAGCAATCCACTTACACAATATCTTCTGGAACCTTCTCACTGATTTCTTTATTTTATCTGAAGTCTAAGACTTTACTGTTTGGATTTAGATTACTCCTGAATATGACCAAATGTGAAAAATTAATAGTGTACATTTGATATTGGTATCTGCTAATAATACTAGCTAATATTTATCATTCTTTTATGATGTACTGGACACTGTGCAATGGCTTTGTATGATGATCTAATTAAACCTTACATCAATTATGAATTTGATAATATTAGCTCCATTCACAGATGAGGACCTGGGGCTCAGAGAGATCATATCACTTGCTCCAAGTGACAGTGTTATGGAGGGCTATTCACACTTAGGTCTGTCTGATCCCTAAGTTTTTGATGCTGGTAAGGTTTTTCAAAAACTTGATAAACTTTGTATTTCTGAGCAACAGATAATAAAGCATAAAGATGATTTCAAAAGAAAAAAGTGGAGATTGATTTAATATGAATATTTTAGTTAATTAGGAAAAAGCAATGATGACATCAAACTAAATATTTTTATTCATAAGTCTTTGACTTTAACTCTACTTGTCACTCTATTCTAAATGTATGTCTTTCTATAAGGAAGTTGTAGAACCAAATCCTTGCTAAGGGTAATGATGGAATTAACACTGACATTGACTTCACTGAGCAAGATCCGTAAGGAGATGCTCGTATGTAGGGATTTTCATATTACTTGAAAACTGAACTGAGTTTCTTTGTTTGGTTATCCTTTTATCTTAAGTTTTGATTCTTGATTTGAGAGATTCTATTTCAATGGATAAACCCACAGTCACATGAGAAGCTATTTTAAAAGGAAAATCCTTGATGGCTCAAGTAGTTGGAGTCTGTGTTGAATTCTTCCTGAGGTTTA
Source organism: Rhynchonycteris naso (assembly GCA_037038555.1). Classification (NCBI taxonomy): domain Eukaryota; kingdom Metazoa; phylum Chordata; class Mammalia; order Chiroptera; family Emballonuridae; genus Rhynchonycteris; species Rhynchonycteris naso. The sequence goes on along the minus strand of CM072996.1, from coordinate 103,719,262 downwards.
GGAGGACTGTTGATGGCCACAGTGTGCCTGTGGGACACATGTTACATGATAGCACACAGACCTGACTTAATGTATGAAACAGATTAGGAGTCTTTCCTACCAGCTGTTTCTCTCTCCTTTAGTGGTTTGCTTTATGACTCTTCAGAAACAACAGATAAATTTGGACATTTCAATCACACACATTTATATATATTATATAGAGAAATTATAATAGTGAAAAAAATAGGCTAGTTTCTGAGGCCCTATTATCTCAATATTTTAATCATCCTAAAGAGTGGAAACATATGAGTGCTTCTATTAGCTACAAAGGTGTCCAGTGACATAAACATAATGACATCATTATGTGATATATGTCTGGTTGGCATTCCCATCAGTAATAAGCAACGAGAGGTTACTTTTTCACCAAGGTGTTGATTATTTACAGTATAGTCCTCTCAGAACCCCCTTTGCCAAAACCATCAGTTTTTCATTGTTTTCTCTAGTGATAATTCTCAGAAATAAGAATATTGAAATTATTGTAGACAAAAACAAAAAGTGTTTGTTAGCACCAAGGTTTCAAGAGAAAAGCAATATATACAATAACAAGTTCCATTGGAAAAACTGTATTTAATTTCTATATTATTTCATTTTGTTCTTTTTTTTTTTGCATTGTCATTTATACATTCTAAAGAATATTCTGTTTATTCATTCACATATATTTATCAAGTGCTCACTAAGTGCTAGGAAAATTTATACCCACTAGAGGGTTACAATCCCTGGCTTGGTGAGTGGAAAAATAATTCTTGTTCTAATGAGTTTAAAATCTAGTGTGGACTTAGACAATAAGTAACAGAAGTAAGTAAAATAGGTAATGTGTTGGATGGTGACAAGAGTTATGGAGTAAAATAAGACAGAGAAGGCAAATAGAGAATGCAGTTGGGAGGGTCAGGGAGATACAACTTTAATAGAATAATTCCCAAAGATTAACTCTCAAATATGTGTTTTGATGACTTATGAATTTTATCCAGTGTAGATAATGTATAGCTTTGATATATTCATCTACTCAATTATATAATTACAATATATTCTATTTTTAAATTTATGTCAACCAAGCCCCTGTGTTATGTTAATGAATTAAAATGCTCTAGGACTTGGTAGAATCTTAAGCATCTCTTCATATGAGGAGCTGGTGGGCATTAAGATACGATTATTCTGCTCTTAATCACTATTATGCTTTTTGTTGTGTTGCCCAAAACTCTGTTAAGTTTTTATTGTGCTTACCTTACCTGTTAAATTCATGATCAGAAATTGGTCATGGATAATAAATGCTTGAGTTTACACAGCATTTTTACATTAATATTACTGAAGTAACATGAATGAAATAGTTTTCTTTTTTTTTAAGATGAAGTAGCAATTTCTATTGTGATTGTTATGCTTGAGTGAACAGCATGCATGGTTGCCCAATGCTTGCATGTCATCTGCCATCCAGATAGTTACACTTTCACATACTGAGCCAGGCCTCATAGCAAGTGCCTGCTGTTCTCCAGTCTTGCCCTCCTGTGACCCACTTCAAGGGACAGGTGAGATGAGAGGGCTTTATCAGTCTTCACAAGTCACTGTTGGTCATACCCTTACTTGCTTTTCTGTATAATCAGTGCTCATTCAGCAACATATAAAGCTGTATCAAGACACCTTTCAGAAGATACTGTTTTGACATCCCTTCTCCAAAATGCTTAGCAAAACCTGGGATGAGAGAAAGAATATCTGTGGAGGATTTCTTGAAGGAGATACAGGTCATCCACCCCTCTAGAGTAGACATTACAGACTCAAAGGACTAAAAAGGCTAAAACATAACAAAATTAAATGAAGGCAAATATATGACCTGTGGCATGCTGGAGGACACATGCCATTTAAGAGACAGTTATTTTTCAGCTCCATAAAATAGTCCTGCAGGTTGAATCCTGCAAGCAGATTACTACTTTGAAACCAGGTATTCAAATTTACTATCATCTCCCTCTGATTGAATTGGCTGGCAAAAGGCTACATACCCCAACCCTATTATTTTAATCTCTGTTAGAATCTAACTTTCTGAATTGTAACATTGTGCATCTAACAATCTACATTGAGGACATTAAAAGATAAAGATTTATGAAACATGTGGTTCTACTTACTATACTTATAGATCATGGAGTCCTCCTATGAGGACCCCTGGAAGAAATTCTGTCTGGTCTTAATAACAGCATAAGTTGTGCTTCTACTGTGAACAAATGGTGGATTTCATCTTATGAATAAAATAAATAGGTTTGTAAACTACCATTTTGTACCAGAAACTGGTGACTTTAGGCATGGATATCCCATTTAAAAGGGTCTTTATATTTGTTTCTTTGAGCTGTTTCTTGTAAAACTTAAAGTCATGACCAAGCTCCAACCAATGGATCTCACCTCGCAATACATGCTTGTATATTAACACTTCGACTTCATCTTATTTTTCTTATTCTCATTTTCCCTTTGCTCCATTTCTCCATCCTTTAAGTTATACCTTGTTCTATTGTATATAATTATATAGACTGCCTTAGAACTGTTTGGAACAGGTGAGATTAAAAATAAAGGAATGAAACCTGACCAGGTGGTAGTGCAGTGGATAGAACGTTGGACTGGGACGCGGAGGACCCAGGTTCGATAAATCGAGGTGGCCAACTTGAGCGCCAGCTTATCTGATTTGAGCAAAAGCTCACCAGCTTGAGCCCAAGATCGCTGGCTTGAGCAAGGGATCACTCAGTTTACTGTAGCCCCCCGGTCAAGGCACATATGAGAAAGCAATTAATGAACAACTAAGGTGCTGCAATGAAGAATTTATGCTTCTCATCTCTCTCCCTTCCTGTCTGTCTGTCCCTATCTCTGACTTTCTCTGTAAATAAATAAATAAATAAAAAGGAATGTACAATTTATAGTGCTGTATGGAATTTTTTCTTCTCATAGTAACATTACACACTAGTTGAGAGGTAGGTCACAAATGCCAATATTTTTGTTACCAAACATAATTAAATAATAACAAAGTGTTTATATTTCTATATCAATTAAAATACTTAGTTCTTTTAATGCAATCTTAAATAAAACCAGGTAAGTTTCCACCTAATTTCAGGAATAGCATGTAAACCAAAATTTGTCCTTTGTGTGTATACATGACTGCCCTGGCCCATGTGGTACCTTTGCATAAATTTAAAAGGACATCCTGTCCTCCTAGATGATACAGATCAATGTCAGGACTCGAGCCTTTGTCCTTAAAGCCTGGCAAGGATTGGAAATTCCATCTCTTACAGGCTAAGAATTATTAGGGAAGGCAGAGCCGCTGGACCATTTACTAAAGACCTACTAGTGTGCTACACGTGAATGTTATCTGCCACATGTGTCTCTCCAAAGAAAACAGTACTGAAAACTGATGGGGAGGATTTGAGGTTGATGATTATTTTATGAACATAAACAAAAATAAGCAGCCCTAATCTCACAGAAAAGGAAGATAACACAGTAGGAAAATAGATGTGTGTCATATAACAAATGATTACTTTTTGATATGTATTGAAATCTCTTGTATTGAATGGCTAAATATTTTTTAGTAGGTCATAGCTCTTGTGAGAATCCAATGAAAGTTGTCATTCCTCTGTGAGAAAATGCACAAAGGCATAAGCATATATATATTTTTAAAGATTTTTAAAATTGATTTTAGAGAAAGGAAAAGAAGAAGAGGGTGTTGCAGGAAACATCAACTCGTAGTTGCTTCTCATATGTGCCTTGACCAGGCAAGCTCAAGGTTTAGAATTGGTGACCTCAGAATTCCAGGTCAAAGCTTTATCAACTGTATCCACCACAGGTCAGGCAACAAATGAATGTTTTTATTGAATTTCTGCAAGTTAGCAGATGTTAGCAGAGAGATTCAAGCTATTAATTATAGAAAACTCATTTATTCCTTCATTTAATTATTTGTCCCCTAGAAGGGTGATGATGACCTTATGAAGTTACGGTACCCCCCTGACCCTATGCTTCAAAATCACCAAACCCTAAGCTTACTATGATTGAACTGCTAATAGATATGGCTTCCAAATAAGGCTAAATACGAGCAGAGACATTTACACTATTAAAACAGTGATTGGTAGGAATGAATGTGAAGATTCTTTTCCTTATTCATCCAGCATAATAGTTCAGATTCTACTTAGCATATGCTGATATTTAAACATATTATTAATAGGAAAGCAAGGATTAGGAAAAATATTATACATTGATTCAGTGAAATACGGTATAGTCGTTTTAAAAGGATGTTCCAAAGGAATGAGTAATCATGTAGAAAAAAATTCTGGGTTGTACTGTTAAAATAATAAAGCAGACTATATAAGGTTGCAATTTATGTTTTTATTTCTTTTAAAAAACTAGGTATAAAAAAGATTGGAGGGTGCTATACCAAAAATATTAATAATTTTCTGGTAAAATTATAGATGATCTCCTCTTTTTTCCTCCTCCTCTTCCTCCTCCTCTTCCTCCTCCTCTTTCTCCTCCTCCTCTTCCTCCAATTCCTCTTCCTCCTTCTTCTTATTCTTACACTGTTTTATTTTCCAGATTGTTATAATGAAATTGTACTATTTTACATTAAAAATGGGTATAAAGTATACTTCAAAAATATACAAAGTAGTTTGCTGGAGAAAGGAAACTAGTCGAATGCAAATTGTTATTTTTAAGCAAAGGAGTTTTCAATCCTCACTAATAAAAGTGTATATAATTCTATAACATCAACTACTCTCTTTGGGACAAAGAGACATAATTAATTTGCTTAGTGGTTATTTATTACCAGATCCCCAATGTTTTCCCTTGAGTTCACCCGCCTGCATGCACTGACCCCTAAAAAATGCATGAACAGGAGTTTGTAATCTAGGGTAGAAAAAGTCATTTAATATTGAATTGGCCAATTTGGAGACAGAGAGCTTATGCTCTACAAAACCCTGACTCCCTGATGGCATGTATGTTCCAGATTATTCAGGGATAATCACAAGACACTGAGTTAGGGGTTCAGGGTTGCACTGGTAGCTGGTTGGTCAGAGTTTAGGTAAGGGTAATAAATTGTTTCTCAGGTCGTAAGGGCAGTTCTGAGTTCTTCTCCAGTGTCCCTCTAGCTGGTCTCATGGGAAGTAACCTGGAGGTCATTCCACCTTAGGACTCAGGAACTGAAAAATAATTTAGGTCAGTATGTTATCTTTAGCCTGCCAGAGGTCTGGACCTTGTGACTAGTCAGGTCCAGGCTACTTTCTTCAGTAACTGTGGGGGTTACTGGTTATCTGGGGGAAAGGCTAAGTCTCTGAGCAGTGTGGAGAGAGAAAGAGAGAGAGAGAGAGAGTTATGATTTTTAGAGCTAGGATTTAAAAAACTAAACTTAATAGAAGTCATAAGGACCCTTGGTTTTACATTGAGATTGAATGTCTCAAATGACTATACTAATTTTTGATATATAATAAAAAATTTTTTGATATATAAACAAAAAAATGAGCCGATATTTTTCAGCAGCATGGGTTTCTTTGGGAACAATGAGGAATTGCAGACTGAAACATGTAACCATGGTGGGTCATGTGTGAGTCCACTAAAACAAAGAAGAGGAAGGTCTTCTACAGGGGGAAAAGGAAGTTGGGAAGGGCTCTGACAGTTTCTCCTGTTATGCTTCGAGAGTTGTGTTTGTGTGTGAGAACTTCCTCTTCTGACCATCCTACTTCATTCTAAATGTTCATTTATTAATTTTTACAATAATTTTATCAAATAATTAATAAAACATTTATAGCTTTCAAAAACATGACTTTTAAAAGCCTCTTAGATGCCAGTCTTGTGCCACTCTATAAAAGTGAAGATAAGTTATTGGAGTTTATTAGTTTTGTAATGACACTTTTGTGGTGGTTGGTTACATTACTTATTTCTGCTCTAAGTGTCCATTTTGGATAAATGTCATGAAACCACTGAGATTTGTGGTTTTGGATTGAAACTTTGTTGCAACATTGAAAAATCTCACCCTGAGTATATGGATTAAATTTTTTACTTCTACCCATGAGTTGGGTAAAACTAACACTAAAATAACATCTCAAGGGGTATAAAAACCAGTCATTTCAATAAAACAGACATACTCTGAAATGAGTTCTGTATAGCTTGCATATGCTCAGATCATCCAGGACTGCTGAAGAAGGGAACTTCTCAACTATGTTAAACAGCTCAGTGGTAGGAACCAATGTGCACAGCTGAGCCATCATGGAGCACAACTCCATGTGAATCAAGTATATATGGTACCTCCTGGAATTGGGCAAATGCTGGATGAAGTTAAGGAGACAAGAAAAACCTTTTTCATAACCAATATGATAAGGTTCAAGACTATACATCAAAAGAGAGAGGTTGTTTTTATTTTGCTGAAACAAACGGCAGTAGAATGTTTAAGTGCTGACATGAGCTTGTGGAGAAGTCCTGGAGGGCATTACTGAGTAGATTGGTCAATGTGTTTGCTAAATGGCAGTTGATCTAAATTAGGTTTCTACCCTCCCAGAAGACTGGGAGATTGATGCTCAGTCTCTGTTGATGATTGTATTTCAAAGGCATGGCTCCCAGATCCTTGAGACAGACATTCCCAACTAGTAGAATGGGCCAGAGGCTGGGGAAAGATTTGTCTAAAAGGGACAGAGAAAAAATTTATTGTCACTAATATTGTTCAGTATTTTCTGTTTAAAAATAGAGGGTAGAGGCTAATAGTCCAGAAGAAACCTGTCTAAGTTTAATCAAGTGGAGGGGATCTGTTTTTTTCTTATTTTTAATTTATTGTGTTGACATAGTTTTCAAGTAAATGGAGGGGATCCTTAATGCCATCTCAGTCAAATTCATTTTCCTGGAGGTAGCGAATTTTAACCACAAGAAGTGGGTTCAATCCTTGGCTCTGTTTTAGATATATTTTTGGATTGTTGGTTCTTATCTATTAGTGGCTTTTTTATTTATTTTTTCTTAAATAGAGGCATATAGACAGCAATTCAATCAAACTTCTCCAGTTTTTATTCTCTGCACATCCTTGAGTCTTTCATAGCTATACCTTCTCCAAGGGGGTTATCTCACTTGCAATAGGAAAGTCTAAGAAAATCTTTGTGGAACTTAAAATGGTATCCAGATGAAAAGGGACGAAGTCACACATTGCTATCATTCTATAGAATATTTATCACGGAGTTAAGCTTTCCACATTTGAGGTACGACTATAAATTTTTTTCTCTTTTTATTTGCTAAGTTATCTTTTCCATCTTAGTGTGACAATGGAACATATGCTCACACAATGTCCCAGGCAGTGTTTCCAGAAATGCTGGAGGTAAGCTGGACCTGGGAAGGGGCATGGGAAGAGGCTGCCCCTTAGCAATTGTTTTTCTCATTATGTTGTTAAGCAGCCCATCACAGGTTATCCTTGGCACATATTTTTTATATTCATTTGTACGATCAACTGTATCTATAGATGATTGTTTATTTATTTTCCAATTTGTAATATTAAGCACACTATTTTAAAAGGTGTTGTATTAACTTCAGTTTTGTTTATCAATTCCAGCTGCTATTTAATGTTTTGCTTCTAGGACTGTTGGAACCAGTCCTCTTGTTTGTACTTGTAAAGTGTAAGCACATGACCTTTCCAGGCCTGATGGAGACCCTCCCCCACCCAACCAGATGGAGCACATGGAGGCTTCAGTTGTGAAGGAGGAGGAACAAGGGCAGTTTGGGTGGCTTGTGATTGCCGGCATCTGACAACCACATTCTCTCAGGATGTGCTGGGAATATGATCAGACAGAAGTACACTTAAGTGAATCCAACAGACAAATCTACCACAAAAGAGTACAGTATAGTTGGGCTGGAGGGGTGTGGGTTATGTAGAGAACAAATAAAGTGGTATGGGAATTAAAATAAGGGGCCAATTATATCCAAATGGGGAAATGGAGCAGGATTCATGAAATAGGGTGCATTTGATTTTGGTCATTTGGAATAAATAGGGCTGAAAATGCAGTTTATAAAGGTAAGAAAGAATATGGCCCTGGCTTGTTGACTCAGTGGTAGAGCGTCGACCTGGCATGTGAAAGTCCCAGGTTCAACTCCCAGTCAGGACAAACAGAAGATGGAACCAACTGCTTCTCCTCCCCTCTCACTCCTGCTTCTCTCTCTCTCTTTCCCTCCCACATCCATGGCTCAATTGATTCGAGCTTGTTGGCTTAGGCACTGAGGATGACTCTGTGGAGCTCCCACCTCAGGCACTAAAAGTAGCTCCATTGCAGACATCAGCCCCAGATGGGAAGAGCATTGACCCTAGACAGGGGTCACTAGGTGGATCCCAATTTAGGGTGCATGTGGAAGTCTGTCTCTTTATCTCCCCTCCTCTTAATTAAATAAAAGATTTTATACACACACACGTATATAAAGGTAAGAATATTAGAAGAAACTGCATCCTGCATCAATAAGTGTATGGCTTATTTGTTGAAACTTGAACTTTAATTGGCCTGGAGTTAAGATTCCATGTGGCTGGAAGAGATGGGGACAGAGGAAAAGATGACCCTGAAAAGGAAAATAAAGACAGATCATGGGGACTCAGTTAGCAGGTGAAGAGCTGTTGACTCTTTCATGGATGTGTATGTAGAGGGCAGTTTTTAAAAGAGTAGATTTTGGAATCAGAGTAACTTGGGTTTCCTTCCTGATTTGCCATCAACCATGTGGATCTGTATAATACTTGATGCTTTTGACCTGAAGTTTTCTCATCAATACATAAGGAGAAACGATGCTAATTTAAGAGGGAGATTCTGAGGATTAAATAAAATGATGTACCTAAAGGGCTCAGGCGAGTACCCACACTCAACAGCAACACCCCGAGCAGTAGCTATGATCATGCTAAAGGGAAGGACGACAATGCCACTAGGCCGAGCACAACTACTCTCTCCATTGCGAACATGAATGGAACATTCCCTTACCTAGAAAAATGCAAACTGAGCCTGCTGGACCTGGCTCATTGCCAAATGAATTACAACCCGACTCAGAGTACAATGAACTCATGGAGAAAAACTCAAACCAAAGTCATAGAATGTGCAAAATTATCAATGAAATGAAGAAAAATCAAGAGAGGAAACAAAAAGCAAAAGGCAATCTAAAGGAGAAAGAAAACCTGTGGAATAAAGCCTAGAATAAATTCCTTGAGGTGAGAACGCTGGGAGAGAATTTTTAGGAACATGCAGCTCTGTGCTGGGCAGGAAGGAATGTGTTCAGGCACTTGACTGGTCTGGACATGGTAAATGGTGGTTTCTTATCCTTTCTATTAATCTGTGATTTTTATTCTGAATAAAAACAGGAACTGCCTGACCAGGTGGTGGCACAGTGGATAGAACGTTGGACTTGGAGGCGGAGGACCCAGGTTCAAGACCCCGAGGCCACCAGCTTGAGCGCGGGCCCATCTGGCTTGAGCAAAAGCTCGCCAGCTTGGACCCAAGGTTGCTGGCTCCCGCAAGGGGTGTCCCAGTCTGCTGAAGGCTCGCGGTCAAGGCACATATGAGAAAGCAATCAATGAACAACTAAGGTGTCACAACAAAAAACGGATGATTGATGCTTCTCATCTCTCTCCATTCCTGTCTGTCTGTCCCTATCTATCCCTCTCTCTGATTCTCTCTCTGTCCCTATAAATAAATAAATAATAAATAAATAAAAATAAAAAAATAACAGGAACTGAAGAGTAAGGAACTGATAGACTTATATACATATATTCTGACTATAATCAATATATAGTCTGTGCTTCCATTTAATGTATACATTAATTAAAGTCAGAATCTGAAAGTATTGGTGACTGGATAGATTGCACTATCAGAAGTTAGGCTATACAGGGAATATAAAACCAGTATAATATACTTTAAATAAGAATAATATAATGAATATCCTATTATCCAATGTAGAAAGCTACCTGGTAAGGACATCTCAAAGTTAGAGGTATAGGCTAGAGTCAGTGGTAGAACTTAGCCCATGCTGGTAATCATTCAGTTTGGTCATGAAACTTTCTTTGAATTAGTATCTTGTGTTTTCTATCATTTTTACAGGGCTGGAGAAGCAGTAAGTTGGAAGAATAAATTTGGGTGCAGTTGACATTGGGAAATGTATCAGTCAAGGATCTTAATATTAAGTCACAGAAGTTAACTCAGAGAATGAAGATGGGAAGCAATAGTGCAGCTTGAGTGAGTCAGTGGGAAGCTAGAGGACCAGACCTGAGAAATGGGCAGAACCACAAGCAGCAGAGGGATGAGAAGCAGAGGCCACAGTGAAGGTCATGTGGTCTTCATTTCTCCACCCAGACCTCCAGTCATCCCCACATTAATCATTGTATCACTTGTTCAACATTTAAAAACCTCAGAGTGCCTCAAATTGACTTCTGCCCATGTTTGTCTATCTGAACTAGATACTGAAGGCATCACCCCTTTGGCTTTATTAGTGAGAATTAGTAATTGTTTCCTAAAACTAAGTGCAATGGGAGGAAATCTCCTAAACAGAGATTTGGGATGCTAATTGGAAAAGGGCTTGGTTGTAGACAGATAGATGTTTTCCTGTGAGGCACTGAGATAAAGTAGTAGGATGGCATAGGGGACAAAAGAGAGTAAAGAGGCAAAGAAAGGTTAACTTTCTGAGACAAGTTTGAGTTCTGATAACACATTACTGTATTGGGATGAGTTTGAAGAGAAGGTAGGAATGGAGCTGATCCTTGAAGGGTCAATGGAGAAACAAGGAAGAGGGTATTTCAAATAGCAGCACAAGGTTACGCAGGAGCTCAAAATCTCATAATAACTCTTACCTTGTTTGTAAGCATGTTAATATTCCTGGAGTGTTGGGTATGTCTGAATTACTGACTCTGTGACGTTTCAAATGAAAGGAATAATTATAAGCTGCTATTGTATGCCTTTTATCAGCAGCAATTTGCAGAGGGTATACTTTGGAAACCCAAGAAACCTGTGGTCATTCCTCCTGCCATTTTACTTCTGGTTCATATTGCTTAGTAACAGAGCCTACATGCACTGAGATGAGAAGCTGTCTGTCATATTAAACCTTAAACAAGTAAAGGCTTAGCAGGAGCTGAGTGATCTTATGAGTATAGAGTTGTAAGAATTTTGGCTTGAGCTTTGGGATCAAATTCTCTCACCTAAGCTGTGGGAGCCCATGAAATCTTTCCAGTAAAAATCATTGCAGTAGAGATTCTGGCCAAATAGTGTTTCTTAAAAGAAATCCCTACTTAAGTCATTTCTCAAAAATAATTGAAAATGTCTGCTTTGTTATGATCCTTACTGCTATGTGGTACTATTTATTTGTTTTAGAGAAGTATGGTAGAGAATAAGATAATTCTGATTATAGTGAAATAAGAGAACACCGATATTATTTTATTTGGGTTCTTTTTTTAGTTAAAGCTTTGTTTTTGGATTGTTCATTGTGCACCCCTTTGCCTACTATCATTTCCAAATGGTGACTATTATACATGTATTTTAATATTATTCATATGTCATTTTAATGTTGTTCATATGTTAAAACTGAAGTGACTTTTTGTCTTTGTAACACTAGGATAATTTAAAGAGAATGTTTTTGAAACATCATTCTATTTTGTTCTGAAGTGGGCCAAATACAATATTTTTGTACATTTGGGCAGCACATCAGCAACCATGTAGTCCAAACAGTAAGCACAATTTCTTTGTACATTGTGAAGCAGTTTAGAGGGAAGAAATCCCTGACCTTGTTAACTCTCCCCTCATTCCTATCCTCATATTGTCAGCTCTTATCATTTCTGATTACTTGGGGTCTCTTTTTCCTAATCCTACCAGCAATGGAATTCAGGTCTTGGAGCAAAACACTGTTCTTCTAAAGGATGTCTTGGCCTTTGGTCTCTCAGCACATGTTATTCCCAGTTATGTCCTGCCATTTCTCTGCTCAGACTCCACCTATTTGGATATTTAAAAATATCCAAAAGAAGAGCTTAGATGCTGAAGAACTATCTTTTACTTTAAGTGTGGTTGAGGAGCACTGCCTTTCTCCTCCCATCTGCTTAGACAATGCCATCCTGATGCTGAGGAACTGATCAGCACTAGTGACAGTGGGCAGAAACAGAGAAGGTTTTGTTTGGATGGTACACCTGTCCCACCTGTCCTTTATAACCAGCAGCATTTGTTTAGATGCCTAGAGGGTAAGTCAGGTACAAACACTAGTGGAACCAACATAATTTCCTGGTATTTCTTCTTTTAGGATGCACTCTTCGTCTATGGTATTTAAGTTAATAAGCCTCCACCTAGCAATGATTTCTTGACCCAAGTTAAGGAGTAAAAATAATCTTTTTTGCTATTTAGAATTTTTTGAAAAATATTTATTTTATGTAAATGTGATTTACCAGGCTTGTCTGGTAGATTATCATAACATTAATCCGGAGTATACAACTTGATATTTCTATAAGTAATACACATTTTAAAAAGTATATCTTGTTAATGCTTAGATCTGGATTTAAATGATAACATTTAATATTTTTTTCAGTATTATTAGAGTATTTTATTATACCTGTTATTTTCAGACCTAAAAAAATAAAGAAAAAGATGATTGAAAGACTGCATTGTAGAATTCAAGAATATAGACTCTGGAGCTTGATTACTAGGTTTCAAGCCCTAACTCCACGAGTTATTAACTCTGTCACCCTGGATAACATTTAACATCTTTGTGCTTTGCTGTCTCCATTTATAAGCCATGGATAAATTTCACTGGATTGTATGAATAACGGTAGACCTCAATGTGTTTTTTTGTTTGTTTGTTTGTTTTTTTACCAAAGATTTTATGGAAGTATACTACTTGTATATATGCATCTTCCTTTCTGTTATTGGAGATCATTGAGAATGATGGTGAGATGTTTCTAGAAAACTAGGAATCCTAAATGTTAGAAAGCAATGCAACAAGTAAAAAATGTGCTGTGTTCAATTCTTGGTGTGTGGTAGCTTTTGCCTTAAGTCATTACACAGAGTGATTGATAGACATGACAGCAGAGCATGCTGGGAAGAACAACCCTGTGATGGGCTCCCTTGTGGGACATTGGCCAAGTTTCTTAACCCCTTCTCTCTTGTTGCCTCATCTATAAAAATGCTAACTTGGATTACATGATCTCTAAGAGTCTTTCAGCTCTAAAAGTCTATGACCTTTCAATATACTTTGACTTAATGAGTTTTACATATGGAATACTCTTGAAAGCATTTAACTTCTTATTTAAACAGACATTTTCAGGTGTTTCCTCCTCCTCCTTCTTCTCTTTCTCCCCCCTTCCTTCTTCCGTCTATTATGTTGAACCTGTAGAGATTCTAGGCATGACTACTGCTTTCAGGATGGTAAAATAATTAGAGATTTCCATCTCTAAGACACAGTAACTGAGATTCCATGAGCTTAAATTCTTACTGGAGGTTAAAACAATAAGAAAACAAAAACTAAAAATAAACTTCATTCTGCCTCCTGACTGAACTCATTATCTTCTCCATTTTCTTGCTCTCCAAACTCAATCCTTTCCCTTCACTAAATTCTCTCACTTCATGAATGATACCCTTTTTCTATTCCATCTTCCACAACCAGAGTTCTGGAAGCCATTATAGAGGTGTTCCTCTTACCTCCTACTCCATCATAGTCATGGTAATTCAGTAACAATTTTCTGATACTTACTAACTTTATCTCCCTATTACAATTGTCTGGAATACTATTTTTTATTCACCTGTGCTATGTCTTTCAGGTGAATACCCATATCCTTTCTGGATTCAGCACATCCCTATTTTACAGATTCCACCTTCTTAAAACTTCTCTTCCTACCACACCAGTGTACATGACCAGCAACAAGCCTCATTTTGGTGTCATCACTTGTCATTTGTAAGGAACTATAAGAGAAATGATAGCAAATTGATCCACACTACAACTGAGATGCACAATAGACATGTGCTTTTTTAAACTAAGCTGACTCACCTGAAAAAATAGATTGGATATATAACACTGGTTCTTATGGTGATTCTCGGCACCCCTGGGAGAAAACATGCAATCTTGGCTTTTTTAGTCATCTGCCTCCAATTTAGCCTTCTTTCCTAGATTGGTCTGGGTATAAGGTATTGAATGAGTGACTTAAATAATCTTGTAGGTGAAGAGTCAGGGTTCTTGGGTACTGAAGCTTCTGTTTCCTCTGTCCATCTCATGACAGGGCATTGCAGGTGAGAATAGCTACCTACATAATTTGCAACCTGACTTGGTGGCTTGGGCAGGGCCCGTCTGTGTGCCTACTGTTTACTCTGATTGACCAGACCTTCATTTTTTTTTTTTTTTAGAGGCTTGCTGTCCATTGAGGCTCTGCAACATTCTTTCTCTGATTTTGGGATCCTCATTTTGGTGTCATCACTGTCACCCTGGATAACATTTAACATCCCTGTGCTTTGCTGTCTTCATTTATAAACCATGGATAAATCTCATGGGATTGTATGAATAACAGTAGACCTCACTAACGTCTAATATTTGCCCCATCCTATGGAAGTCCTCATGAAGGGGGCCCTCAGCAGCCCCAGTGACCCTCAATTCAGTGTCTCTGCAATATACAAACATTCAGTAGAATGTTCAGTAGAATTGACTAGAATCTCTCTCTACCTGACCACCCCACTCCAGACTGAGGTCCATATGATCTTTTTCCTTTTCTCCACTTATTTTAGGATTTTAAAGAGAATTCTTCTCTTTCCCAACCCCTTTCTCCACGTGTACTCTTTTCATGTCTTCCTCAAAGGAGGAAGAAAAGAACAGGAAAGAAAAAGGCAAGAACCTAGACCTCAACTGGTGCTTTGTGGGTTCCTGTAGGACAATACAAAAGTTCTCCTTTTATTTTTTATTTCTTCTTTCTTGACTCATCATTACGAATAAAATCTAATGGTAGAATAAGGTATTTTTCTTACATTAGGGAACAGGTTCTGTGATAAGATTGAATAAGCTTGGCTCTTAGAAAATTTTGATGGGTGCTTTAAACATAATGTCTCATTTTCCCCTCATAACTCCCCTATGACATAGGTGCTATAATCATTCATTTTACAGAAAAGGAGCTCAGTACTTAATACATACCCCCTGGTTCTCCACAGGCATGTGGTAGAACATGTATCCATAGGAAGTACCACTATACAAGCCTCCTCAGTACATCTGATGCTCTTTTATCAACAGGATCTAATATTATTCTGACTCTCATTGTGTATGTTATAACCAGACTTATTTTCTTTTAATTTCTGCAAATTTTTTTTTTTAATTTCTGGACCAACTGTTCTTCCCTATGTTTGGAATTAATTGTCCCCATACAAAGAGTAAGTATAAAGTTCAGTTCCCAAACTCAGGTGACCAGCAAAAAACAATCTTTGTTTTATAATTCAATTTCATTTTTATTTTAACCAACCTCCTATACAGCTGGTGAAAAAAAAATATGTTCAGGCTTTTTAGTGCCTTCTCTTGAACCCACCTACCATGGTACTAAAATATCATAAAATGTATGTGGGTCGTGGAGACCATGAGAATACACCTCTCAGACCAGACTATAAACTACAGGAGCATTGCTGAACCATGGTCCCTACTGCTGTGCTCTGGAAGCCACCATCCCATTTGTACAAAGCTTCCCAGGGGATGCTGGCGGCCACTTACTAAGCATGGAAGGAATATTAAGGCAGATTTGTTTCTAGGAGACTTGGTATTCCTTTGATGGTCAGCTTTGGTTCTAGGACTCCTCACAACCTGCTGAACTGTCTTTGAATTGCGCCGGAGTTCTAGGCTCTTCCACTCTCAGCCTTCTTTCTTTCCATCCTATGTTGACATCAGACTTGCACTACTGGCCAAAGGCAGTCATACCTTCCAGTCTCCTCTCACAAGTGTTAGCCTTGGTACAAATCTCTGCACATTTCATCCAGTCTCATTGTGTGTTTCTAAGAAAACCCATACTAATAGATAGAGGATTTTCTCATCAAGTTATCTATTTTCACCAGTTAATACTAAGAGGCATGTTTCGCCCTGGCTAGATGGCTTGTTTGCTTAGAGCATCGTCCTAAAGCGCAGAAGTTACCAGTTTGATCCCCAGTCAGGACACACACAGGAACAAATTTATGTTCCTCTCTCTCATGCTCTTTCCCTTTCTCTTTCTAACATCAATCAATAATTATTCTTTCTTTCTTTCTTTTTATTTTTTTTTTAAATTAGAGGCATGTCTTTCAGTGGACATGTTACTGTGGCTTTTCCAGTCAGCTGGCTCTCAGCTGATTCATTCTATGATTCCAGGGCAGAAATCTTCTGAGAGGCTCCCTATCACCCTGTGTGCCTACTAACCCTTGGAAGCTAAAACTTTCTTAAGCCTTGCTGCTAATGCCGAACTCACTCCACCCGTACATCAATTGAGGCTGTCCTCTCTGTCCTTATATTCCAGCTGGAAAACAGACAATAATGAATTGAATGAATGAATAGGTGAATAAGTAACATAACTACAACTAGTAATAAATATTATGTAGAAAAAAAGCAACAGAGTATAATAAAAAGAATTGGAAAATCTTACACTGAGATCAGAAAGGTTTCATTCAGAACGTGGCATTGTGCCTACATTTTGAAAGAGAAGTGATTATTTCGAGTATCTCCTGCTTAAGGTGTAGCTAAGTTGTAGTTTCCAATTTATTATATTAGAAAGAAAAGCACTGCTTTTCGCCAGGCCTAGTTTTATAACAGTAAAATCTTGGGCAAATAAATAAACTTCTTTGGGTCTCCATTTTCTTATTGTACTTAAACTAGGTGGTTTTTAATAACCCTTTACTTCTAATAGTCCCAAGTCAATACCAATCTACCATCTAGCTATTGATCAATAGTATTGATTTTACCTATCTGTCTAAAACCATGTTATTTAGCATCAACCTTTATATTTTTCTGAACACAATATCTTAAGATCCAAAATCTTCGATTTGAGCACTGAATTGTTGTCATCTACAATGAGTGACCTTAGTAACATTTTCAGCTTCTTCTTACTATAAAATAGAAGTAGGAGCCCTTTTACATGTGGGGAACATGGAGATTATATATGTGCAATGCCTAGCACAGATGAACTAGATATGAAATAAAAGTCATTGTTTCTTATTTTATGTATGGAAGTTTTGATGGAATATACACTGTTGTCCTTAGTTTACAAATTAGAAAACTGAAGCACAGACAGCTCAACTTGCCCAGCTGGAAGGTAGCAGCACAAACAACAGTAATAACAAAGGTCATAGTGCTCTGCTTTGCTTTTTCTAGTATTAATCTCTTACATGTGATATTCTATAAAAGCATCATTTAGGATATATGTGTGTGTATATATATATATGTAAATATATGTTAAACTGTTCTAAAAATTATTTGACTATATTTTATATTTTGAGTAAGTCAATGAGTAAACACATTAATTTAATAAATTTTTTTATTGAATTTTGGGGAAACAATGGTTAATAAAATTACACAGGTTTCCAGTGCACAATTCTATAAACATCATTGTTATATTGCACTGTGTTCACCACTCCAACTCAAGTTCACTTTTCTGGAGCAATTTAAAAATAAAAAGTGGTTTAAAGATCCCATTCAAATACCTTTATCGGATGAGTGAGAAAGAAAGCCGAGTCAGAATAGTTAACAAAAACTGCATATTTAATAAATTCACTTTAGTAAAGGCAAGTTGAAATTATTTCTATTTATTTTTCCCTTTTGAAACTCATTGTTATTGTGATATATAAACAAATTTAGTGTTAATTTTGTCTTAAAATTATAAACATAGTGAAATACTTACACTTCTGTAAATGTATGGATAGGGATGTAAAACTAGATGCAGAAATTATGGAAAAGGTTGAATTTAATAGTTGTGTTAAGTTAGACAAATTATTTAACCTCTTGAGCTTCACTTTTCTCATATGAGGAATAAGAATAAAACTTATTTACAAGGGTTGTGAAGATTAAATGAGATGATGTTTGGTACCTGAATATGTAATATTAATTTTTATTTTATTATTAGTTTTATTTGAAGTATTATAATTGCTGCAATTACTATTGAAGGAGATTTCTTTTCTTCTGACCTTGTGTTGCCATGAGAGGTTTTTGAGGGTAAGAACCTCTCACATATGATTAGACTTTGTTTTTTATACCATGTTTATTAATGTTGAGTGTCATAAATATGTATTGATTAATGAATTAATGAAATAGAACTACTCTTTTATCCAAAATTAGTAATTTAGAATTTACTTCATTAAAGGAGAAATACTGTATCAGTTAGCTTCTGCTGTGTAACAGAACACCCACAAACCACCATTTATTATCAACTCATTCTATGGCTCAGTTGGAATTGCTTTTCTCTGCTGCATTTGCTTTGGCTGTATTTATGAATTTGCAATCAGCTAGCTGATCCCTGATGGCCTCATCCAAATCTCTGGTCATTGGTGCTGGCTCTCAGCTGAGCCACATGTTTATACCAGCCTAGCTTTGGCCTGAACAGCAAGAGAGAGGGCACACCCCAAAGTGCAAGTACCTTTCAAGCACCTATTTGTATAGCATTTGCTAATTTTTCATTTGCCAAAACAACTGTGGGAGGAGTCAGTGAGAGAGAAGACAACACAATGGTTTAGATACTAGGAGATATGATTCATTGGAGCTCTTTGTTGCAATAATCTACTAAAAACATATGTACCTCCTTTGCTTTATTGAATTTTTGGCTTGGTAATTATTATTGATAAATGCTTTGATTAATTTTCTTGTTCATGAAGTAAACAGTAAACAATATACATGGATATACTATTGACCCCAATTTAAAAAAATCTTAACATATTCCTGGCTAGGTGGCTTAGTGGATAAAGCATCATCCAGGCACACCAGAGGTTGTGGGTTTGACCCCCTCAGTCAGGGCACATACAAGAAGCAATCAGTGAGTACACAACTAAATGAAACAACAACTTGATGTTTCTCTCTTTTTTTCTATCTTTTCCCTCTCAAGTCAATGGAAATATTTAAAAATTAATAAGTAAACAATCGAACACAATCCCTTTTGTCTAAAAAATATTGTCTAATTCTAATTTATTTTTGTCAGAATATGACTGAATCAAACTTTAGGAGCTTTGACTGGTAATACTAAGAAGGTTTATTCCTCCCTGGATGATGATACTAATGATGGTGACAGCACCTACCATTAAATGAACACTTAATACATGTCGCGAACTGTGCCAAGTTCTTTTCATATGATCACTTATTTTATCTTTACTATAACAGTTTCTTTTTAATTTTTGAAAAGTAAAAAAGGAAAGTAAAGTGCAAGAGGCTGATAAACTTTTCTGCAGCCATATACTGGCAAGTGGTGGAGGTGATCATTGACATTTGTTGGTCTGATGTCAGAATACAGATTGACTGTGATACAGCATCACAAATGCTATATGTATATGTGTGTGTATGTGTGTGTATGCATTGCACATACATCTTAAATTTTAAGTGACTATATGTAATTATGTATTATGTAATCTGTACTTATTAATTATAATGCTATTGTATTATTTGATTCTCCCAGAATCTCAACAGTAATCTCAGTGAATAGTAGGAGTCAATTTAAAAAATGAACAACACAATTAATGTGCTAAAAAACATCTCACCATCACTTATACTTGCTTTCTGGGAGGTGTAAATTAGTGAAAACATGTCAAACTATGGGAGAATAATAGTTTAGTAATGATAGACTTATTCTCTTGTGGAACATTAACAGTAGTGTCATGAAATGGCTTTTGAGGCCTTCAACTTGGCAGCCACTGTGAAGATTCAATTTGGCTTGCTGAGCATAGAGAAAGGCCAAAAGGGAGAAAGGTAGAGCTGTAGGAAGGGACTGGCTGTATTTATGGGTGAGCTTTAAAAATAAAACTGTTCCCAAAGCAGAAATGGAACATGGAACTCAACTCCCAAAGCTAACAAACAGACACATTCAAATATACAAATCTACACCAACTTCACCTTGGCTCTTGGTGTAGGAAAGTGTTTTCTCTTATGAAGGAAATGGGTCCTAGTGATTGTATAGTGATTAGATGTTCTTTGGGCTCATATTCTTCATGACAGAATGTGAATTTTTTTATGGTTACTAAATATTTATAAAATAACTGCAGGGTTTGCTTCATAAAAGTCATTGGCTTGATATTAGCTTTAGTTTTCTAATATATTTACTCTAAATAAGAAAATAGACATTTTTCTTAGCATTTTTAAGTACAATGAAAGTAACTATGGGTTATAAACAACTAATAATTTTCCTAGGAATGATTATGTAACTATACTTTTAAAATTTGATGTTACAACATACTTTGGCATTTGTAAAATTTGTTTATATGTCTGTTTATATCAGAATGAGTTAAAAATTAATTGGGGAATATTTTTAAGATCTGATTTTTAGTGGATACAGATTTGTGAGATAAAACATATAAATAGAACATATAAACATATTTCTATCCTTTCTGTGGAAGGCAGAAGCTAGCAATAACTAAGTTTTCTTTACCCTCAAGTTATTTTATCTATCTAGGATGCTCATCCTCACTTTTTAAAACATTAAAATTATTCAGAGTAGGTTCTATGATTTTATTACAGAGGCAATTAAGGAAAAACATGACAACTATCTTTTTATCACCAACACTGATGTGTTTCTTTGCTTTTCTTACCTGAGCTTTAGAATTTGAAAAAAAAAATCAGATTCTAATTCAGATTGTCCTTGCATACAATATATAACCTCACAGTCTTTGTTCCCATAATAAATGATTGGCATGATCAGCCACCTCAAGATATGATAGTGAGGATTCAATGAGATAAATATGTGACAGCACCTGGTGGAGCGGCCGGCACAGACACGACTCAGTAAGCATTAGTTCCTTCCCACCTTTTTATGAGTTTGTAACACACTGTGAACATCAGTATGTGTAGTACTGTGCGTAACATATCAAGTACATTGTCTTTGTGGATAACCCTAAACCTTAACTGAATATGGTTTTAGATATGTAATGGATTTTAAAAAATAATTATAATGTGAAAGTTAATTTTCTCTCTTATTCTTAAAATTTACATCCTTACAATTTCTTTGGATCTCTCTCACATACACATTTGTCTAGGGAGAGGGGTATACTTGCTTTCCTGTGATTTCAGAATTTCTGTTTTGACAGTGTGTCCTTAGGGTACTGATTTTCAGCGATGTAGAAAGAATTAAGATTTTTTTCATTCTTTCTTTCTTGGATGAATAAAAATGGAACTTGGGGTATTTTACTACTCTAAAGCTCCAAAAAAAGTAGTGTACTCCATCCAAATTGGGAAACTTAGTATATAAAACTTAATTTTTTTCTTTCTTGGGTTGTGTTCTCACTAATATAACAACCTGGAATGCTTGCTGTAACTCGCTCCCTGATCCTTCAGTTTATTGCCTGGAAAGCTAAGAGCTGCCTGAGATGACCTAGCTTCCCCATTCCCCAGCCTTTTGCCTGTCATTCCCTCAGCACATCAGAGGTATTGATCTCTACTCTTGAATGATTTTTAAACGAGAAGGCCTGTTTTAGCTTTCTTTCTAGTTAGCAAGCTATTAGGGAGTGATACTATGTCTTATATTCTCTATTCTTTATAGTACATTTGCTCATAGTTTAGCTGACTAAATATTTGATAAATATATGGTCATTTAGTTTTGCAGGGTCATATTTTGAATATGATAAAATTGTATATATAGATAGAAAAATAAAAATTGGCTAAGCTGCTGCTTAAAATAATTTGCACTGTGTCCATAAAGTCAAGGTGCACTTCTGACCATGTGACCAGTCTAAAGTGCACCATGACTTTATGAACACAATGTATTTTTTAATGAGAAGCCTTTGACCTTAAAGTGCTTGTATAAATACAAGAATCCGGGAAATGATTCTAGCCCAGCAGGTTTGGTATATACTATTTCGATGCTACCTATGTCATTTTTTTCTGCTATTCTCTTCTTTTCCTACTAGCCTAGATTTTCAGTGGTTACTGGGCAGGAGTCAGTTAAAGTACATTCATAACTTTCTATGACAAATATAGTTAATTCTCACGGAAGAATTAACTCTAAGAAAACCAAACATAAAGGATTTGAGAAGTTAGGTGTATCATGAATCCCATATTAAATTCATTGTATGGTTTACAGATATAACTCAATCGAGTTTATCAGTGATTTTTTTTAAGAAGGAAAGGTGGAAAGAGAAAAAAAAATGTTAGCTATTACTTCCAGGCATTCAAAACTATTTCCTAAGAAATTCAAATAATTATTTTCTAGAAATGAATACTAGAGTAATAAAAATATGTTTCAAGTAAACTCTATTAACGAAGCCCAAAACAAATTTAAAAACTACATTCTTTTCATGTGCCTAGTACTTTGAAAACTCTTTAAGATCATTTAAAAGAGTACATTTATTATATAACATCCTACATTCAAACATACATTATCTAGATTTCTTTCTTACTATATTTTTTTATGTTTTAGACAATGAACTTTAAGAATGAATTACTATCTTTGTTTTTTTAGTTATGAAAAAAATTTCACCAAAAAAGAAATACTTTGTTGATGTAAGTTATTTATTTTTTGTATTTGAACTCTGTCCTTTAAATGGGGTTAAATTGCTAATTTCCATTTCATAGCAAAACCGCTGTTGTGTGGCTTTTTCCACGGTGAATTACAAATCAGTTTGGCTTTAATGTTTGGCAAATATGCACTTGGTTTGCATATCAGATCTGCCTTTGGTTGCTTTCCTGGTTGCTCCAGTGCAGCAAAAATTGGACTGTCAAGTATTTATATTGGCTTGTTACCTTTGCTGTTCTAAAAATATTATATCAAGGATCTATTAAAAACATATTCTTACATGCCTGACTATTTGAACTGCTCTGCTCCAGACTGGTCCTGCTTTTGCCTATTTTTCAGTTTAATTTCTAATTCTGTTGGTCAATTTCCTAAAATTCTTAGTTATTTTAAGTAATTGTTGTATACTATCCATTACATATTTTATATCAATAATCATATTATTACTTAATGAATAATTAGACAGTGTATGGTGATATTGTATGACTTCTATAATAACCTGATAGGTGTTTTAGAATCAGAAAATATTTTAAAACTTAGGGTAATCTCACAGATCCAAAAAGGTAAATAGATTTTTCTTTCTAGGGTTTAACACTTTTTGGATATGTTAATTAAAATAGAACTAAGAAATTCCAGATACAATGTGAGCAAATGTATTCCTTAATAATGATTTAATTCTTTTTATTCTTTAACAAGTATTTCTGCCTCACCACTATAAAATAAAAATAGGCCAATATTCAAGTTAAGTTGCTTTTTAAAATGCCACTTAAAAGTGTTATGTCAAATCTACTTTAAGTTTTATTGTGTTAATTTAAAAATATTTACTACTTTAGCCTGACCAGGCAGTGGCTCAGTGGATAGAGCGTCGGACTAGGATGTGGAGGACCCAGGTTCAAGACACCAAGGTCGCCAGCTTGAGCATGGGCTCATCTGGTTTGAGCAAAGCTCACTAACTTGGACCCAAGGTCGCTGGCTTGAGCAAGGGGTTACTCAGTCTGCTGTAGCCCCACAGTCAAGGCACATATGAGAAAGCAATCAATGAACAACTAAAGTGCCACAACAAAAAACTGATGATTGATGCTTCTCTTCTCTCTCTGTTTCTGTCTGTCTGTCCCTATCTATCCCTCTCTCTGACTCTCTCTGTCTCTGTAAAAAAAAAAAATGCTATTTTAAAACATGCAAAGAGTGATAAAAATAAAGCAAATAGCTTTATTTTTAAAGCTTATATGACTATAGATAACAGATACTCAAGGAAATTATATTTCTTTAATGAGAAAGTTTAGCCTTCAATTAAAAAAGTACCTCTCAAAAATGACATGTAAACATGCAAAGCTGATGAATTTTTAAAACGATAATAACATGTCAAAATGTCAAATAGTAATGTAGTCATTAGGATACAAGTACAAATTTCTCCACTTCCATCTCTTCACCATCTGCTCCTATTGTTCATGACTCATTATTCACTCATTCATTCTTCCTCTCTCTCAGTAGCAGGGTAATTAGCATGCAGTATAATTTGCATAGTAGCTGGCCCTGTTTGCTAGCATATAAAAGCCCCTGCCCTCAGGAATTGTATGATAAATAACCTTTGTGTCAGGCTTCTTCCACCAACATGTTTTCAAGGCTTTTATGAACATTGTAGTATATATCAGTGCTTTGTTTGGTTTCATGGCTGCCTTGACCAGACAAGTGCAAAGTTTTGAACTGGCGACCTCAGCATTCCAGGTCGAAGCTTTATCCACTGCGCCACCACAGGTCAGGCATTTCATGGCTGCACATTGCATTGTATGCATATACCACAATTTGTTTATCCACTCATCCAAATGGATCTTTGCTCTATTTCTACTTTTTGACTACTATGAATAGTGCTGGTTTGAACATGTATATACATGTAATATTTTAGTATGTGTTTTTAATCTTATTGGTCTATATGCAGGAGTGAAATTGCTAGATCATATTTTTATGATATTATAGTGATTTAGAGCAAATGATGATCAATATTTATTTGTTATCTTAAGAAGAGATCATTTTATAAATATTAAAATTACTCCATTTGTAAAATGTTTGTATTATTAGAAAATTTATTTTCAGTTTGTGATAGTTTCATTCACAAATATATTCCACTATAATTATTTCCTACTGTGTATAAGTTTAAAACAGATGTTTACTTCTTGCTTTGTTTTAAAAGTCCTTAGGCTTTTTATCTTCTTACTATCACAAATTAATCATCTATTAAAGTGATTCTTGACTTTGGAGATGCTGATTAATTCTATGACCAGATGTGATTCCATCACTATATTTTTATTTACCTGAAACCTTGACATTTCTTTATAATATTCTGCAAATTGGCAAACATATATAGAGAGAAAATTGTATTCCATTGTTCTTGGATTCCTACATTCTGTAAGATGTGTCTTTTCCATTGTGTTCTTTTTTTACTACCATAGCCTGAAATAACAACCCCATATCCTTTGGCTAACCTCCATGGCATTCAAATTATTTAGTTGGAACAATTTTCAGTTCTATTCCTTCAACTTGTCTTACACCCTCCTTTGACTGAATATCTGTAAATCCTGTTCTGATGAAAACTCAGCCAATTAGTGAGACCTGAAGATTAATAAATCATTTCTTATTTCTTCCCACCCCAACTTTCATGATTATTTTAGAGATCAGGGATTTAGTCCTAATGAAATATTGATAACTTTATTTCTAGAGTAATAAAAATTAATTTGATCATTGAGCAAAAATTTCTGAGCAAAACTCAGGAATTGATTGACATGCTTATCAAACTCCTATGGGTAATAGGATTTTCTCAGCCATCAGTGACTGGGCAAAGTTTACCCACAAGCAAGGAGCCTATATGCTGTGGACACCTTTTGTTTTTACCTACTCAACATTTATCATTCATTCTTTTGCTGATAGCATACTCATTTCACTGTGGGTAACCAGCCATAGCAATTAGATACTGTCGTGGTGGAATGATGGATAGATAGATCAGGATACTCTACTTTTCCTGGCTGAGGGATAGGGATGTAACCCAAATTTATATAAATCAAATTTCCCTCCTAGATATGTGATCCTTGAGTAGGGTAACAATCAAATCTGGAATTAATTTGAGAAGGCCCTGAAGAAAGGGCCCATATCTCCTGCCACTCAGATCACCAGACCTGATTGATTTAGCTTTCTTTCAGTTAGCATCTCTGCATCCTTTTGTCAATGGTTATTTTCACATGTGGAGAAGCTGTCTCTAATCCTAAAGCTATCCCATAGAAAACAGCCTGTAAGAATAAAGAACCCATCAGAATAAAATCACATAGGGAAAACAGAATAAATCTGTCCCTAAGATGGCTCATTAAAAAGTACAAAAGATAGGACTAGTCAGCAATCACACAGCTGGTCCTAGATTGGTTCATATGACTAATAGGATGCACTTGAATATTTAGAATCTGACACTAATCCAAAATATTCTTACCTAACCAGGAGGTGGCACAGTGGATAGAGCTTCAGACTGGGATGCTGAAGTTTCAGGTTTGACACCCCAAGGTTACCCGCTTGAGTGCAGGCTCATCTAGCTTGAGTGTGGACTCATTGGCTTGAGTGTCTGGTCACCAGCTTGAGCATGGGATCATAGATATGACCCCATGGTTGCTGGCTTGAGCCCAAAAGTCACTGGCTTGAAGCCCAAGGTCACTGGCTTGAGCAAGGGGTTACTCTCTCTGCTGGAGACACTAATCAAGGCACATATGAGAAAACAATCAATGAATAAGTAAAGTGCTGCAATGAAGAATTGATGCTTCTCATCTCTATCCCTTCTAGCCTGTCTGTCCCTCTCTCTCTTGCTAGTATAAATATTCTCGTGATGAGTGCAAACTCTAAAACTTCCAAAGCCCTCCTTTCCTTAAGTAGTTTCTACTGCATCAAACGTAAATGCATCTAAATTATTTTCAAAAGTAAATATTCTTTCTTGCTCTTTATTGCACAGAACACATTTAGTGGTTCATAGAGGAAGGTTCCCAGATCAACGGTATCAGCAGCATTTAGGAACTTGTTAGAAAAGAAAATCTTCAGACCCCACCTAGGGTCTACTGTTCCAGAGACTCTGCAGGTGGGGCTAACCATCTGTGTCTCAGTAAGTGCTCCAGGTGATTCAGAAGTCCACTAACAGTAATGAACCTCATTTAATACCATGTCAGAAATTGATGGACACTCACAAATCTAATCTCCCAGAAGAAGTAACGTGTCAATGCCTAAGAAGACTTACGGCCTTTCATATGTTGCAGGAAAATTCCGATTTTGGGAGAACATCCCCAATTCTCTCACAGTTCCTGCCTATGACAAAATTTCTTAAGAATCCTTTGGGAAGACATGGTCTCAAAATCAGACATTCTGCTTTCTCTGCCATGGTCTGACTTTGAACTCTACATCCACCAAACTCTACACCATGCAAATTAAAAGAGAAATAAATAAAGCAACACCAAAGTAATGGAGATCTTTATTTGAAATATTATACCAAGAAAACAACAACAGGGAGAGGAGTTTGAATTCAAAGGGAATGGATGGGGTAGAGCCAATAAAAACAACCGATGTGTGGTAAGCAGAGGCAGTAGCAGGAGGGAAAACCTGGATCCATGGAAGAGACTGAAAAAAACTGTGCAGAAGCAGTTTCTAAACTGAGAGAGTCCAAAGTAGTGCAGGCTTATATTCCTCCTTCATTAGACTGGAATTGCCCATTAGTGGGACTTACCTGTGATTAAAAACCAAGAACAGCAAAGCAGTAAAATACTGCTAGATAAGCTGTAAAATAACATAAGACTGTTTCTAAGCATGTTCATGGATTTAAAATATTGATTAGAATTCTGCTGCTGTTGCTGCTAATGCTAACCAGAGAGGTTAGAAACTCCAAGGTCATCTTAAGTGTGAATCATAATTTGAGGGAGAGGAACAGATATTTTTTTAGTAGAGCAGGATGTATTGACTTTGCCATCATTTAAGTTGACTCTTAATTGAGGGGTCCTTGAATGTCATTAAGGGAGGGGACTGTCATGAACATTGGAGTACTGCAGCATGAAAAGACGAGTTTGTGAACCTTGATGGTGGATAGGTTACACATTTCTTAAATTTTCGTTCTGGGTCTATTCACTCCCGTTCAGATGTTTTTCGTTATTTCAAAGTGAAATTTTAGGCTGAAAAGTAAATAATGCAAAAGGAAAATAATTTGCAGACAGAACTTCAGTCACAACTTCCTGTTTAGCTCAGTGTAGTTTTTATTTTGGGGATTATAGTTACTTATACTGATTATACTGAGGCATGTGCAGGTCTGCCTTGGTTGGGAGGATTCTAGAATGGGCAGTGATAAATTACTTTAAATATCCATGTGGTAAAACTTGAATATCTTGTCCTGTGAAGATACTGCTGTTATTATGCTACTATTTTCTCATTACTAGAAGGACAGTGTAGATATTTGCAGGAGCACATAGTACAATGTTGACCTTTCCTTTTAAATATTTGGGTAGGCTAAGATTTGCTACTAGATAGTTTAAATATTATTCATTAAAATTTTCTGTTATGTTCCCCAATGAATGGATTATTTAAAGTACCATGTGTATTATTCCCAGTAACTTTTGAAATTGCATCATATTTTGATATAATTATCACTTTATATTAGAACATCTTAGTTCTTATATAAGGTGCAGTCATGGCTTCCTCAGTTGTCATAATTTATCAAGTCTTTTTCTCCTTACAGCTCATCTCCATATTCTTTCTGAACTGTATACTGTAATTTTTACATTTATATTGCCAAGTATGATCTATCAAAACTAGAACTTGGGTGTGGTACTTAGAAATTTTTGTCTATTTCAATAAAATAATCATCCATTGTCTAAGGACAACTGGTACTTTTCTATTAATATTTTATTGGATTTTGGAACTACTTAATATAAGAATTTTCACCAAGGGAGGTAAGAAATTGAAATGCGTTGTGCTGTTTGTCAAGCTGGTCTCATATATCAAATGATTTTCAAGGACAAGGAGTAAGAACAGAAGTATTAGGAAATACAAGATAGAATTTCAAAGGCAGGAAGAAGCTTGATGGCAGAATAATTAAGAATGAATTAGTGGAGATTTATGGATAATTACAAGGCATGTTAAGGGGGAAAGTGAATATAGTATTCATTGAAAGGGATTAAGAATTGAGACTGTTAAAATACTAAAAGCAGAAAGTCTGTAAAAAGACTTACTTTATGATGTATTATATTGTAATATCAATGTATCATCTAATGTATTTATCTACAGGCAGTCCCTGGGTTATAAACAAGGTAAGTTTTCTAAGGTTGATCTTTAGTTAAATTTGTATGTAAATTGGAACAGGCATATTTTCTTATTGAATGTAACTTAGATGGTTGTCTTAATATAGTATTTCTTTTTACCTTCCTGTGTGTATAAATAGTTAAACATCTTCAAATAAAACCTTAAACAATTTTGGATGGTGCAGAAGATGATGGACTTGTTGGAGAGGATGGGACTGGTGGTAGAGAGTCAGGGTTTGATTCTGCTGCTGGAATCAGTTTCTTGAAGTAGACATTAAGGGAGGTTTGTACAGAGCTTTTCTTTTTCTCATCACAAATGGCCTTTTGGCACCCCAGGCCTTTGGCACCTGTAAGGTAAATTTTGGTGGACCTCTCTGTATCAGAATCTTGCTCCTCAAACTTTGCTGTTTCTGCTTTAATGAGATTAAAAGCATCAATTAACTTTTGTAGACACCTTTTTTAGTTCTGGAGTTTTTAGTCCCCATTTTCTTCCGTAAGTGCTATCATTTGCTACTTTAGTTCCATGAGGTCTTCAGTGGTTAGTTCTTTGCCATGGGAGTCAAGTAACTCTATGGTATCATTTTACTGATGTCCAACTGCAGTCAATTACCAGTAGCTTTTATGATGCTCCATTCGTTAAGTACTGAGTTGGATGTAAGTTGGATGTTTGTAACTCTGGGACTTACTTTATATTTTCAGACTTAGTGACCATCCTGTAATATGATCAATATGTAAATAAGTATTTTCGATTAGCCCAAGAAGTCACATTTTTGAAGAGAGAGTTTTAAGTTGCTTGCAAAAGCGATACAGTGGAAAACTTTCTGGGTATAATTAGTCGGTACTGAGTCAGTAGTTTCAGATAGGCTCTGAGATAATAATATTTATTTTCCTTTGCTTTTTTTTTTCTATGAGTTTATTGTTCAGGACTGTTCAGAAATTATTTATCCAATGCAAACACAAATGACTATAAAAATGGAAGGTGAAGCCACCAGGTAGCCTCTAACAAGCACTGTTATATGCAACACTCTTGCATGGTGCTGAGCTGTGGACCCTACATGTGCTGAGCTGTGGATGCTATGTGTGCCTAGCTGTCTTCTTTCCTGCAGCCCTCTGCACCCAGTAAGCTTTGAACATTAGTTACAGAAACAATATCTCATCCCATTTAGCTTTGTGTTTACTCCAGTTTATCATATGTCTGCCAACTACCCCCTTCTCTAAGCCAGATTGGAGAAAAAAGTAAATTTTATTTCAATAGACAAATATGTAAAAAGTTATTTGAAATAAATAACATGGGTTTAGGACTTTATGTTTCAGCTCAGTTCTATACATTTTTATAATCTCTACACTATGCGAAGAATTTTCACTGGTTTCTACTGAACATTTAAAGCTTAAAAGTTCAGTGAGAATAATAAATTGCCATAGATATTATTAACAACTCTATTAATTCTGGCTAATTGACAAACTGAATTGGGATAAGGAGATACCGAACAGCTGTCACTTTACTCGCTTCTATCAAACTGCGGTTGCTCCTTTTCATTTCAATTATTTTCATATTCCTTTCCAATCTGTAATATTCTTTTCATATTCTGGGTGGCTATTTATTAACCCTTAATTTTAATTTACTATAAATCTGGTGATCAGTTTATGGAAGGATGCTTGCGGGGTCCCAGGTGCTGAGGAATGAATGACACCAATAAAATGTGAAGGGCGAGAAAGAGAGCAAGAAAAGGTCGAGCTTATCCAAGTGGAGCTCACAATTTAAGATTGTCTGGAATAGTAGTACCCTCTCTAGGAATCACTAATTACTTTACACTTCTATTGGATAGTTGTGAAGGAATAATAAGCTCTGTTTTTCCTTTTTTTTTGCCAGAAAAACGCTGTGTTTAAATCAAATGCCCTGGGGAAAAGACTCAAGAGGAAATGTTGATGAGTTTACTTAATGTAGAAACTTTCTCTTTTTTTTTCTTCTTTCTTTCTTTCAGCTTTCCTTCCAGGCATTGCTTGTTGATTTGAAAAGTTGTTCTAGTGATTCTGTCAAGACCACACTCTGACTTTTTTACTGCAGAGGCAAGTATTAACCTCTCCTAAGGTTTCTCTTATCAAAGCATTTTCTCCTCCTCAGCTCTTAGCATTGCCAGATGTGCAATTAAATGGTCACTACACCTTTATTGTAGTTTTTATGGCCTGTTTTTTTTCATTATTTTCCTTGTTTATGTACACTGCAATAGTTATGGTCTCCATATGCTTGTATGGAAGATAGCTCTTCACACCCAGCTGAGAGGGACAAGCTGGTGGGGAAGCATCACCACTGGTCTCCCATTTATCTTGTTTTTACACTCAAAGGTAAATTTAGCTCAGCAAATGTGTTTCTAAGCATCTTTCCACAATCAGGCAATATTTTTATATAGTTCTTCGACAACATGAAGAAAGAGATATACATATTTTGAACCTGATTTTATCATGTAATAACTTTGAGATATTGTTATAGTACCTTTTAGATAAGATACCATAAGCAAAATGTTTTAAAGCTGGGGGCTGGTGAAATAAGTGCAGTGAAATAAGTATGTGCAGAAGCTAAGCTTTTGTGTGGATGTGGGGAGAAGGGCGGGACTCTTCCCAATGAAAATAAAAACAAGCAACTTCAAAGAAAATTGGAGTTTGATAATTTAAATAACTTTTAGCAAGCCATACAACTGAATTTAATTTCCCTTAATATTATTTGTAGAGAAAGCCCAAACATCTTGTTTTGTGAGGATCTGGGACATGTACAATAGAAAATGCAAATAGGCCAGTATTGCTAAAAGAATTGAAGCCATAAAATTTTGAGAATGTACATGCCTCTGGGCATGGTGTTCAAAACTGTCCTATGACAATGAGCTATTTCCAATGAACAATTTTAGTGTTTAATAGAAAACAGGGAAATTGACTTTATGGGAGAAGATCTATATTTCATCTAATTAGAATTATGAAACTTTCCATTTTATGTTTGTTCATAGTTTTTTTGTTTCTTTGTTTGCCTTATCTTTTGTCAGAAAGTGTGGGGAGTAGGAAGTTTGCCAGTGTTGTTCCTAGGACTGCGAGTATGTGAATGCTAACACCCTTCATTTTCAGTGACCTCGTGTAAAAGTGAACAGTTCTGTTAGGAGAGTCTGGAGTAAGTCAGTACATCCACAAGAATCCGTGTTAGTTTCTAATGGTGCCATCGACAAGTGTTTACCATAGAGGTGATAAATAACAAATTACTTTTTATCTTTAACAGTTGCTTTTTTAGCCTATCTGAATTTGATAGAAGAAACTTCTATCAATTCCAGAAATATCTAAGATATTTCATTTTACTTGTGATAAATAATATAAAAATAATAATGATTAATAAGTGAAGTTTAATTAACAAAAAGTCAGATTATTTTAAAAGGTACCAAACTGCTCCTTTCCCTGACTCTATACGTTTGTGTGTAATATGTGTCATACTAGATGTTGACAGATTTTAGCCCATTCCATTTTCAGCAAATCTGTTGGTACTTCATTCCATTTTGTTTTAGCTGTGCAAACTTTCTCCATATTCTTAAAATTCATTGCAGACATTTCCAGTGACTAAAGAAATACCTGTCAGTGATAGTGGAATTGATTGATTTCAAAGCTTCTTGTTTCTCTTATAGAACTTGGCAAAGAGGAGACTCATGGCAGCAATAGATGTTTCTGGAAACTTTTATGAGACCAGTGAGAACCTTATAAATATTTTTGGTGGTTCCCCCTCACCTCATCCTCTTTTTTTCTTTAAGTCTGAACTAAATACTACCATAACTATGGTGTCAATATGCTACTCATCCTGAAAGTACAAGAGTTGACTAATAATCAGGATTATAAACTGAGGTTATTAAGAGTCAACTTCTTCTTTTATTGGGTGAAAATCTAGTTTATCACCAGATACTTAGTAGCAGGTTATCAGCAAATTTTTCTTTATTCTCATTTCTTTTAAGTTTGTAGACTCTTTAATTCATTAAAAATATAGCTATTAAATAAAGAAAAATAGAGTGAAATCTTAGATACCAAACTTAATTATTCATTTTTTTTCTATTCCCATCTGTTGGGTAGATAAAATATATTATGCTCACTTTGTTAAAGATGGCACTGCCTGCGTGAAAGTCTGTTGGTATTAATGTGTGTTGGGGGACAGGCTGTGGGCTGTGGGCAGGCCAAGTCGTTATAGCCTAAGGCTTAGTTTTAAGAGTAAGCTTTTCCCCACACTCTTGACTGATTAAATGATGTGGGGTGGTGCACTCTCATGAGGAATCCCATTATGCCTCAGATAAGTGACTTTGTATCAGACTTTCTCGTTTGTAGATTGGATTAAAGGTTTGGATTTCTACACTATAAAGAGAGGCAGACAGGGAGCTTGCTCTCTCTGTTCCTGAGATCAGTATTAGAAAGGAGAGCAGAGAAAGGCCACATGGAGAAGGCCAGGAGAAGCAGCCAAGATGGCAGAGTGCTGAGGGAGAAGCCAATTTGTGCAGAGTTTGTGTAGAGAGAAGGAGATGGGGAACAGAGGTGAATAAGACTGGTGAACTAGAAACCTTTGATGCTAGGAAACTCGGATAAGTCAGTAGCTTTGTGAGCACTGAATAAGTGGGTTTTGGAGCCCAGTGTGTGTTTTTGCTTGCCCGCCAGGTGCAAGCTAGGATTAAAGCTGATGGCTCACCAGTTCTTGGCTCCACTGTTTCATTACTGACTGTCCGAATCTAACGCAAACCTGCATGGGCCAGGTGGCTCTGATGGTGGCCTTGGCCACTGGCCTTACACCATCCTTGCCTGTCCTTTAATGAGTATAAATATTTTGTAGAAGCATTGTGGGGATACGAGAAACAAAAAGCTTTTATCAAAATATTTGACAAGAGAATATGGGTATAGGGAAAGAAATTAAGAAAGCAAAATATCTTAGCCTTAGCCTAAATGTTTAACTTTGTTAAAAATTAGAAGTTCTTTCTACATATCTTATGTTAATAGTGATAAAACATTTCCTGAATTAAAAGTCATCTTTAAGAAAATATGACAGTTTTCAACATTATGCTTTTTTAGTCAGCTATTTTCATTGTCCAAGCAATAAAAACAGAGAATAGGAAGGTATTTTAGGACAACCCATATGTGTGGTTTAAAAACTGAGAAGAATGTGAGAAAGAGTTAGGCAACAGTTTCTATTACTATAACAAATCATCCCATAATTGAGAAAATTTAAGAAAAGGAAGCATTGGGACTCAAATAATATGGAACTGAAGGAAGTATATATCTAGACATCAGCATTTTAGTAAGAAAATGGATGGCAAGGTCAGGATGTGTATAATGTTGGTAAAGCGAGATACATAAAGAAGACTTTCTGGTGAACAGCAGGCAAAAAAGGAAAGAGAAAACTTTGAAGTATTCACTCAGACTTTTTCAATCATGTATTTGAAACTTGCATCTTTTATGGTGTGTTTTCTGTATATTTCTCGGCTCTTGAGAATAGGGCCATTGGATACAATTGGGCAGATTGTGCACTGCACCACTCTGGAAGTGAAAGGCACTACAACTACAAGTGATGCCCCTGGATCCCTAGTTTGTTTTTTAATAGAATAACTAGTTGTTCATAATATATATGTAATTTATATTTCTGACCAGGCAGCTGAATAAAATACTCAGATTAGGAGAGTTGCCATTAGACCACATGCTTTCATTCCCAAACTTCCTAATTCCTCATTCTTATTTTCATGTCTTCAGGTAAATTGAATAGGCAATCTTGCAGACTCTTCCAATACTATCTCTCCTCCTAAACACACACACACACACACACACACACACACACACACACACACACACACACACACACTATATTTGAAATATCCCTAGAGTTCCCCTAAAATAGATATGAATGTTAATTACGTCTGAAAATTAGGACATTTGTTGGAACTAAGGGAAATATTTCCAGATCATAGGCAGCAATAATTTAACTCACTTTTTGGATTAAAATCTCAAGTGATTATATTGCTACCTTGTGTGAAAATGTTAAAATAAAGTTTAAAAAAAGGCTTTGGAAATGATTGTTTTTTCAGTTAATGAAAGAAACTTGATATATCCTCAATATATCTGAAATAAAGCACCGATAGTAAATAGTTTTACTCTGAAAAGGAGCAGTGTTTATATTTTATGTCATAGGCAGCTTGCATATGAGAATGTATAATATGCCCAGTGGCATTCCTACAAATTCTTCATTACTATGAGCTACCTTTACAAACAACATTTTTATTAATGCCTTTTAAATAGTTATGTTTTGGTGTGTCACCCTACTTACTTTAACCAATTCTTTTTTATATATAATATTCAAAAATAGATGAAAATAACAGAAGTGGCTAAGGAGCAGTAAGTAGTAAAAATGATGCTTTTGTAAAATAGTGTTTTAATATATTGTTATGCCTAAAATTACCTGGCTGGATTTTCTAGGAACAAAATGTCAGGACTTGGTTTAAGGTGCCTTTCTTTACCTTTAAAACAGTGTATGTGTGCACATATATGCCAGTAGGGATAGTTCTTTTAACTATTTATTAAGGTTATTACTTTCCTCTGAATATTTATTTAAACTTATACGGTCCACTGTCTTGTTGGAGTACTGAAAGTTATCTGGCAAGACTATTTAGATGATTTGGTTTTAATGAAATAGCTGTCTCTTTTCTCCAGATGTGTATAGTTTTGACTCTACAGTCTGATAGTTAGAAAGGGAGAGTATCACTATGCAATGCCTTTTCAAAGCTCTCTACATTTGCTTTTCATTACACTTTATGGTAAAGAGGCCTTCTAAATTTGATGGATTTTACTTGCTTAATTAACTACATCAGTAGCATATTTTCAGGAAGCCTGTAAGATGATAAATATATGCCATAGAGCAAATATAACTAGTTTCCACCTCTCCCTAGTTGTTCCCCATTTAGTGGTCAGTGTGTGTGCTTCCAAAAGCCGATCAGCTGTTTTGTTAGTGACTCTTTAATACTCATTACCTGACTTTATGATGTAGCCAGCTGGTTTACCTTATTTTCCCCTGCTTAATACCACAATAAAGGCTTATCCTGGCTTATGGCCCGTCAAATATACTGTATGGCTAATACTTTATGCATCAAATTTTCCCAGATAGCTGAAAAAAAAAATGATGCCAATAGGAATTCTGGCAAGAGAACTTCTAAAACAGACCTCAGCATTTTAAGTGATTGAAGCCAAGTCTGGAGAATAGTTTTTACTCCATGCTTACTATATCTTATATTATTTTTTGCTATTTAAATTTCCTCATTATATCTGGAAGACAGTGTAACCCAAAGAACCAAACATTTTGCAAGCTGTTGTACGAATTATTTCTTCTCTAAGGTTTAAAGAAATTTCTCAGCTAGATGACTAGCAGGGTAATACACCAATGAAAGTTCTTGAGGTCTAATGTGAAAAACTGATAGTAATCAATGTGTTTTCAGGATGGAGTGAAGAAAATTGTAATTAATAATCTGAACTTTCTAACCATCATAAGTTAATAAGAATCTTATTTTTCCATAATTTAAACAATTAGAAAATGGAAAAAAAAAGATTTGAAAAATAATAGTCTTCAGCCACTGAACAAAAAGTAGCACAGGTCTATAATTCTTGGAGGAAGGACAATAAAAGGGAGTACCAGCGTAGTTCCTAGAGGCAGTATCCAGACCATGGATTGGGGATGGAGAACCCAACTAGAATACAACAGCCTAGAGCTCCATAATTTCTGAGATAGGGTATAAGAAATGATGGAACTGAGGAAAGATTTTTAAAGAATGATTGAAAGAGGTGGAGGGAAGAGAAAAATATAGGGGGAGAGGAGTTGGAGGAAAAGGAGAAAGAGGAGGAGGAAGAGAGAAAGAGAAAATGAAAGTAAATACTGGAAATTTACAGAGGTGTTCCCTCCAGTGTTTGGCAGAGGACTCATATGTACATGTAACAGAGGAAACAAAGCAAAGGCCAAGAAAAGAAGCACAAGAAAAGAGTAGGATAAACCATTCCTGTAACTCACACAAAACTGGGAATACCTGGTATTTCCCCAGCTAGAGTATAGAGACTACTTAATATATGAAGTATTGGTTAGTTTTAAAATACATATTTATAAGTTGTGTTAAACGCATATTAGATAAAAAACTGTTCTGTATCTTCTTTAAGCTTGTTATAAATTCTCAAAAGTAGCTTAATTATGTTCCATTGCAAAGTCAAACACTGCAGAAATCCAGTACACAAAAATGTATAAATGAAAATGTCTACCATTCAGAGAAAAATTATGAGGCATGTCAAATATAGGATAACATGACTAGGAGAAAAGAAAAGGATTCATTAATACAAACATCCCCCTCCTAAATAACAGAGATGATAAAATTTGAGTATGAGTATTAACAACTATTATAATAGGTCTACTTGTTTATGAAGGTAAAGATGAACAAAAATGTGATGAGAAATGGTAGATATAACAGACACAGAGTGAAACTTCAAGAGATGAAAAACACATTACCTGAAATTAAAATACATTAGATAAGATTAACAACAAATTTACTATAAAAGTAAATATTAGTGAACTGGAAAACAGCAATGGAAGTTAATTGAGTACAAAATGAAGAACAGTGAATTAAAAAGATTTGACAAATAAACAGAGCATTAGTAACCTGTGGTATAAAAGCGAATGGTCCAATACATGTGCAATTGTAGTCCCACAAAGAGAAAGGGAGGCAGACAAATGTTTCCAGAAATAATTGTCAAGTATTAGCCAAATTTGATAAAACTATAAAAAAACCTAGTGAAAACAAAACAGAAGAAATATAACAAAAATAAAATTGCTGAAATTGAATAATAAAGAGAAAATCTTAATAGAAG
Source organism: Rhynchonycteris naso (assembly GCA_037038555.1). Classification (NCBI taxonomy): domain Eukaryota; kingdom Metazoa; phylum Chordata; class Mammalia; order Chiroptera; family Emballonuridae; genus Rhynchonycteris; species Rhynchonycteris naso. The sequence goes on along the minus strand of CM072996.1, from coordinate 103,681,423 downwards.
CTGAATAAGATAGCCATAATATACAAAGGAGCAAAGATCAGAATTACAACAGAATTCTCCTTTGAAACTATGCTAGCAAAAAGCAATGGCATGGCATCTTTAAAGTACTGAGTAAGCAAGATTATTAATTTAAAACTCTGCACTCAGAAAAAAATTATTTTATAAAGGAAGTAAACTCTTTCAGCCAAACAAATGATGGGCCAGTTAATCACCAGCAAATCAGCAATAAAATTAATCTTATAAGAGGTTGCTCAGATAGAAGGAAAATGATACCAGATAGAAATTCACATCTATACAGAGGAAAGACCACCAGAAACAGAAATTATATGGATAAATATAAAATGCATTTAAAAATATTTTCTTTAAAAGATAACTGAAAGTTTTAGAACAAAATAATAAAAATGTGTTTTGTTTTGCTTTGTTTTTTAGCAAGAGAGACAGACAGAGAGGAAGGGAGAGAGATGAGAAGCATCAGTGCTGCATTGCAGCATCTTAGTTGTTCACTGATTGCTTTCTCATATGTGCCTTGATCAGAGGGCTCCAGCCTAGCTAGTGACTCCTTGCTCAAGCTAGCAATCTTTGGCTTTAAGCCAGTGACCATGAGGTCATGTTTATGATCCCAGGATCAATCCAGTGACCCCGTGCTCAAGCTGGTGAACCTGAACTCAAGCTAGATGAGCCTGCACTCAAATCAAGGTTTCGATCCTGGGTCCTCAGCATCATAGGTTGACGCTCTATCCAGTGTGCCACTGCCTGGTTAGTCACTGATGTGTTATTTTATTGTATATAGAAAAAATGTATAAAATAATAATACAAGTATGAGGAACATATGAAAATAAAATATTGTGAAACGTACATTATATACAATAAAATAGTTGAATACTATTCGAAGATATACTGTAATAAGTTAGAGTTTTATATGGTAAGTGCTAAAAATGTTAAAACTGCACTATGTAATTAAACCAGTTGTACAGATAAAAGGAAACTATAAAAAATTAACTGATCCAAAGAATTCAGAAAAGGGGAAAATGAATAAATAATAAATAGATAACTAATGATGACTTTCAGTTAGGATTGTGGGGTAGGTAGACACAGGTCTCCCCTCCTCCCACAACCACTTAACCTATTTTTTTGCTCCATAGGGCTATATCATTTCTATCTTCCAAGTGTGTTTATTTTTATCTTCCAGTACTTTTTACCACTCAAACGTCTTGAGAAGGTACTTTAACATAACAGGGCATTTAGGTTAAGGCTTCTGCGCACAAGATTGCAAAAAAGTCATAACTATAGAGAATTGTTTTCTAACAAAAGATAAGCTGCATCTAGGAGAATGTGTTTTTGTATATCTAAGAAAGGACCTATATCTACTACAGAACAGAAAGAGTTCGTCCACCTGGCACTAGCAGAACCGAAAACTAAACACTAAGAATTGCAGTGGGAAAATATTACCTATTTTATTCTGAATGACACCCCCTGGAAGAACAGGAAACTAATGTTCAAAGTCTGAACTTCCAGGTAGCATGTAGGTTATAGAATACCTAGGGAAAAATAATAAGACACCATGGATTAGGGGGATTGAGGTCATGCTAAGAGTCCATTGGTCAGATGTGAGGTAGGGATAACAAATCATTTGTTTAGTCATTCCACCTTAGGTCTCAGGAACTGAAACATAACTTAGGTCAAGATTGTATCTTTGGCCCTGGCTGGTTGGCTTAGCAGTGGAGCATTGGCCAGGTGTGTGGAAGTCCCAGGTTCAATTTCCAGTCAGGGCACACAGAGAAGCAATCATCTGCTTCTCCAATCCCCCTTCTTCTCCTGCAGCCATGACTAAAATGAGCAAGTTGGCCACAGATGGGTGCTGAGGATGGCTCCATGGCCTTGCCTCAGGCACTAAAATAGTTCAGTTGGTGAGCACCAGAGCGGCGGTCCCAGATGGGCAGACTTTAGTGACTGACTCTTACCTGTAAATTACTCCTTCTTACTTAAGAGTATATAATTTTAGAGCTGAAAATAGTAAACAAAAAAGTCATTTATTTGCTGTAGAGAGATATTTTCTAGAATAATGGTTTATGATTGTCATAATTGCTACCATTTATTGAACACTAAATGTCCACTCATTTTTCTAGGAACTTCACTTGCAATATTATTAATTCTTAAAATATTTGATGAATATAACAGATTTTTTAAATAAAAATTTAAAAGGAGTAGGTTTGTCTGTCTTGCAGAATTCTTTAAAGCATTAGGAATACAAAATAAAATAAATTTCTGTTATTAATTTAAAAATTGCTAATGAAATCTCAACATAGTTACATAACACTATATTTACTGAACACTGGGACAATTTGTCTGTGTACCCATTATCTGCATGTACCTACTTTGAAGACAATAATTGCACATGTATCAGACAGTTTCTTAAAAACTTACCCCTTGCTTTTATTGTAGATCCTGACATACTTTTATCAGAAGTGGAACTTTATCAGATTATAATAAAATAAGTTTATCGACAGAAGCTGCACTGTTCAAATTCTTTGAGAGTGTACATTTGGACACTCTTTAGATGCTTAGGATTTTAAGTTGTATTTAATAAGCTTAAATAATAAATGTAATTATAAATTATTTATAGCATGGTTTTTAAAGTTACTCTTTAGATTGTACAGGGTCTTCCACTTTCTCACTGCATGACTTTGGTCAAATTACTTAAATGAATCAGAGTTATCCTTTCTATAACATGGAAAAAATAAATGTGCCTATACTTGAATTATTCATTTGTGAAATTTAATAATGCAAAAAAAAGTAGTTGCCCAGTAACTGCTATGTAGTATACCTCACATTTATATTAGCTATAAATATTTTTATTATCATTCCTAAATTTAAGCACAATGATTACTCTATATCTAATGCCACACTCTTTGTATTTAGTGTATTTTCATAACATAGCCCCATGGTCTGCTGAATGATTTAGCAGCTTAAGCTAGTTGTACTATTGTGTGAGTTTAACCTGATTTCATGGGATAAAACAGAATGAACACCGTGGCTCATGGCTGTCAGTAGTGAAAAATAGCTGGAAATCAGACAAACAGCTTCATTGCTGAGATTGTTTCCGGGCTAAAAGTTCTTCCAACAGCTGTTTGTTTTGGCCATTAATCGTGTCCATTTTTTTTTTTTTCTTTTTAAGCTGGGGGAAATACGATTTTCTTTAAAAAGAGAATGTAGGCTGGTTATTTCTGAAGTCAGGAAGACTGCCTGTCCTTCCACTATTGTGGTATTTTGGCTGTTTTGACAATTGGACTGAAGGACTTTTCCCTTTGTTTTTCTCCTGTTTTACTTTCAATGCCTAGCCTCAGACTGCTGTGGTGAGAATAAAAAGTAAAACTAGGAGCTCTTTTATCCTAAAGAAGAAGCTTTGTAGCAGTTATCTTTAAGAAAAGTTTACTCCCTGAAGGAGTATTTAACGTTACATAGACACTGACTCACAGGAGAGAGAGGGAAAGAGAGTGAGAGGAGAGAATGAGAATGTGAGAATTTGAGTCAGCAGGAAAGAAAGATACTTAACTAAAGATGAAGGAAAGCTTTGTTGCTGAAAGTTATAGTATTAGATTTTTTGTTTTTTTTGTTTTTTTTTTTGAATCGTGATGACTGCTAGTTTTGTTTAAAGTATTTGTTCTGGAAATACTAAAGTTGGAGTCTACCAGACTGAGGTTAGAAGCATTTTCTTTGGCAGCAAGAAGATACTTTTATAGAAGCCATGCCTGTACTTGGGGTTGCCTCAAAGCTGAGACAGCCAGCTGTTGGGTCAAAGCCTGTTCATACTGCTCTTCAGATACCAAATCTTGGCACTACTGGGTCACAGCACTGTTCTTCAAGACCTTTGGAACCTACTGAAACAGAGAGCTCAATGCTTTCTTGTCAGCTCACATTAAAATCAACCTTTGCATTTGGAGAGAAGAATCCCCTCCAAGGGAAAGCTAAGGAGACAGAAGACAGCAAGGTTAGTGGCTGAAGGGTACCTAGAGGCTTCTGTACCTAAAATGCAAATTTCTTTTTAGGTGGACTATAAAGCATGTTGTAAAATGATGTTTAGTAGAGAAACGCCAGTGTAAGACAGTGCAGTTTATATAGCTGCAAAGCTGAATATTTAGCCTATGTAAATCTGTACTTAGAGTTTACAACTATAAAATTCATGAACAGAATTCTCTGAATATGCATATGTTGTTATCACCTACTATGACTCATGGATGAAATGCCTAGTTTGTCATAGATATTTATTTCTTACTGACAATCATAACTAATCACAAATACAAGAAATAGGGAACCTGTTTTTCATGCATATTTATAATGCTAAAGGAGATTTGTGAGAGTTCATAGAGATGGGGTCAACTTTTCTTCAAATATCATTTGTATCTTAAACACTTTCTGTTTGAATATGTTTATCCTAGGCTGCTTAGTTCATTGCAATATGAAGGAAAGTGAAATATTATTTTCCTTGATACTGTATATTTGTCTGGATTTTCACTTTTAAATTGAAACCCTACTGTTTTACTTATTACTCACATCTTTTTCTGTCATTTAACTTACACATTTTGTGAGCAGCAGGTCATACTCTTGGTTTTGAAGTCATGCTGCAATCATTTTCTCCAGATGCTGTGGGGTAGCCTGGCCCTCCAGCTTACAGACTGCAGGGGGATTCATTTGCACCTTGATAAACGGCACTTTCTCATGCAGCGTTAGCTATGATGTCAAGCTTTCCAGAGTAACCATTCTCACATCTGGCTTCTTAGGGAATGGTCTGATGTTACTGTCCCACTGAAATGTAGTTTAAGAATAACTCAAGAAAAACTCTTCATATAGAAATCAACTTCACACATTAACAAGAAAACCACCCATTTTATCTGAAATGCTCATTCTCTTTACACCTGTTCAAGTCTTCTAAGGGGCAGCCCCAAATGCAACTTTCTTTATAGAGTCTGTGCCAGCTACCCATTCATTATCTCCTCTCCCCTCCTCTCCTCACTTCTTCCCTCCTCTCCTCTCCTCTCCTTTCATGTGATTCTTCATCTGCAGTAATACTTAGAACACATTTACCTATATTACATTTGAATTTCTGGATAATTTATTTCTCACCTGACTAAATTGAAAATAGAGATAGCAGGAACTTATTCTGTGCCCTAGTTTATTCTCCCCAGTGCTTTAAGTGTAAGAATTAAATAGTAATTTACTGGGTTAATACATGAATGAATGAGTTATGAATGAACTAACAATTATTCAGAGAAAGACTTAGTTAAGATCTTTAATCTTGTTGGATCATTTAATTTATAAAATGTAGGGTTTGAAATGAATAATTTTTAAAGTATTTCTAGTTTTCATATCACTTCTTTTGTGTTTTAAGAAAGCAGTATCAATACAAAAATCAGTTTGAAAATAATTAATCATAGGTTTTTAGTTCTCAGTCCAATGTAAGTAATTCTGGGTCATAGTAGGAAAGTGTAAATTATCAACAAAAGACAAAAAAAATTCATTTTATGCAAATAAGTAAATGTGAACACTGTATAACTGTTCTCTATACCCACAATAATGACTTGTCTAGATTAGATGGAAAGAATAGATAGACCCCTGTTCTCTGCTGACCATGCTATTATCTCTGCAGGTTTAGTCAAGCTTTCACTTTGATAAATGGCCTTGGCCTAAAACCTGACCACTGTAAGTACTGTTTTCAATAGAATTTTGGTTGATCTCTGGTTACCAAACATATCAGTCACAAATCTGATATTCCAATAAGACTCTGTGGTAAGCAATGTTGTATTTATAGGGGTGTGTTTAGCATGCCACTTATCAGATTAAAGACTTTTTCAAACAAATATAAAGAATGTCTTGTCAGCAGTTCAGTATATTTCTAAATGTTAAAAAAGTATGTTTAAAGATCTTTATAAACTTTTGAAAGGGTAGAAGTGAAGAAAATAATAAAATGATCAAGGTAGTTGTATTAGAGATAAATTAGTTTTGGCAGCAAATAGAAAACTCAGCCTAACCATAGCATAAACAAGACAGGAGTTTCTTCTTTTTCATGTAAAGAGTAAATGTAAGAAAGCACTCTGATTGGTAGGGTCCTACGTGAAGTTGTCAGGGAACCAGACTCTCTCTCTTTTGTCTACCATCATCAGTTTGTGGCATTTGTCTCTCAGTCCTGAGTGGATAATTGAGTTCTTCGAGTTCCATTCAATTAAAAAGATATATCCTATATTATTAAGGATTCTTCCACACCCCATTGGCTTATTGGTAGTTTCAAGGCCTTATCTAGCTGGGCAATGGAAACTGGAAAATGTAGTTTTTATTCTAGGAAGTTATGTGCCCAGCTAAAAGTTATGGGTTCAGTTTCTAAGGAAAAAGATAACATGGATAGTAACCATAGTGGATTACAGTCATTAAAAACATTTATGCAAAATTCTCTGTTAGCCTTTGCATGAGTCTCACAGTCTGATTAACATGAGTCAGATATAAGTCTAACACCCCTTCTCCTATTCTTATTTTTGGTTAGTGTGAAAGCTATCATTCCAGTCATCTAAGTTTGCATTCCTGGTTCCATGTCTGGTGATATACATCACTATCTCACATCCCATAATTTCTAGAAATTTGAGATTATGTTTCTATTTTATAGCTTGGATATATCCCCTTCCACTCATTCTCATGCTTTGGTCCTTGTTAAGGTTTCTGTCAATTATTGCAATAATTCCAAACTGGTCTTCTCATCTCCTGGGGCTCTCTACCACATCCATCCAGCAAATTCACCATCCTGCTTAATGAAAAAAACATAATTTACTGTTCATGTTTCACAATATTTTTCATTCAGGCATTCTGGTCTCCAAATTGTTATCACCTCCTCTTCCATTAAAGCTCCATCTAGCTGCTTTATTCCAGATGCACACTTCTGGGTATCTGAGTTCTTCAGACGGCTGAGGCTCTCTGTGTCTATAACAAAAAATAACTTTCGTTTCAGATTCTGTGCCACATACATTTGGAAACTACACCACATTATCTCAATGACTTATGTTTTCACTTGCTATCTCTTGTTCTGATTTTTTATGTTCCTTGAATATTCTAATGCCTCTCCAAATATGGTTTTACTTTTTCATTCTTCCTGGTCATTCACCCAAAAGAGAGAAAAATCACTTTGATTTGGAATCTTTACTTAATCTGGAGATTAAGATTAAGAAAGAGGGCAATATTTTGTCAAGGATTAGCCAATTGCCAACAATTAAACATCGCTGTTCATGAAAGTTTCTTAGCCAAACCTACCATTGAGAACTTCTGGTCTTCACTTTCAGTACCTAACATCCTTCCTACTTGGTCTGACATCTTTATCTTTTACCTCTATTCTCATTTCTAACTTCTTTCTAGTGCTGGGTTCACTCACTTACTCCTTCCTTCTTGGATTACGTGTGCAAAATCAGGATTGTTTTGGGGGTTTTTTACATTGTGAAACAATATTTTGCTCATTTACCAAATACTTTATAGGAATACTTTTATTTCATTCTGGTGACATTTCAAAGAAGAAATTATTTCCACATTTACAGAGAAATATACTATGGCTAATATAAATTAGGAGACAGTAATAAAATCAGACAGTTAACTAGTACCAATATCCAGGATTTGAATCTCCCCACAAAGCCGCTTTTGTATATCACATTACACTCTCTCTTTATAATATATATTTGCCATATATATAATGTTTGTAGGCATATACCCTATCTTTTATATAAACATTTCTCTCTCTTTCCCTTTTTTTAAGATTTTCTTTATTTATTTTTAGAGAGTAAGACAGAGAGAAGGGTGGGAGGAGCAGGACACATCAACTTCCATATGTGCCTTGACCAGGCAAGCCCAGGGCTTTGAACTGGCGACCTCTGCATTTCAGGTCAACACTTTATCCACTGCACCACCACCACTCAGGTTATATACCCTATCCTGTAAATCTCCTCTTTAAGATTCAGTTTAAAAGTTAAAAACAAAAAAGAATAAACAAATTGTTTTGGAGGTTCAAAGAAAGGAAAATTTACATCCAACTGGAGAGATCTAAAGAAAATTCTTGATAAAGTAGTGGCATTTTTATACATGGTAGTATTGATGTTTAATTTTCTTACTCTACCAGTTGTAAGGACAATCCAGGTAGAAATTAGTTCTTATTGTTTTGTTTATATCTGCTTACACTAAAGCTTTGAAAACAGAAGATACTTAAAAACATTAAATTAAATAATTTAAAAAACAAATAGCAATATTACACAAGCAATTATATTGTGAGTAATATTACTAATGAGGGCAATTCTTTTATAGGATTTTAGATCTAAGAGAAATCCTATTGGGATGGAGCATTCAAATTAAACCTTCATTAAGTAGTTGAAATTTAATGGGCAGATAGAATATATACAGAAGGACAAAAGCACTTTTTAAAAATTTTTTTTAATTTTTTTATTTATTCATTTTAGAGAGGAGACACAGAGAGAGAGAGAGAGAGAGAGAGAGAGAGAGAGAAAGAGAGAGAGAGAGAGAGAGAGAGAAAGGGGGGAGGAGCTAGAAGCATCAACTCCCATATGTGCCTTGACCAGACCAGTGCAGGGTTTCGAACTGGCGACCTCAGTGTTCCCAGGTCGACGCTTTATCCACTGCGCCACCACAGGCCAGGCAGGACAAAAGTACTTTTGAGGAGAGGGTTGCATGGAAGACTATACAGTGAGTAAATCATTATAATTTGAATAGTTTATGGAAATGAACACTTTGAGTCAGATTATAGATGGGGAAAGACTTCCTTATAGGAAGGCCCTTATGTAAGAATGAGGCATAATTAGTCAATGATATGTAGGAAAAATCACAACAGAGACATACTATATTGACTAATGTATATAGAAGCTTGCTATATTTCAGGTACTGAGCTAAGCACTTTATGGAGTAACCCATTCAGCCCTCACAATAGTCTTATTATATAGGCACTGTTATTATTCCCATTTTACAGATGAAGAAACTGAGGCTAAGAGTGGTTAAATAACTTGCAATACATCAATGTTAGAATATGATGAAATATGGATTCACACCAAGGTTGTGTGGCTCCGGAAGACAAAGAAGACTTCTGTTGGTGTCAGAGGAAGCGAAGAAGCACTATTGATTGACTTGATTTCTATATACTAGTAAGTTTTGTTTTAAGTTTTAAATTAACATTGCTAGTGAATTACAAATAAGTCATCAGTGTACCCAAGTGCCTAGGATTATCAGGAGAAGACAATGAAGTGAACACATGGTCTCTATTGAATTGTTTGACTAATAGAAATAAATAAAAGAAACCCCAGGATAGAAATATAGAAGCAGATGTCAGGTGAGTGGATGAGTGGCTCTGGCCTCCAGCTGTTTCCTTCTTGGAGGAGATGTGTGATTGCTGAGGGCTTTTGACATTTCTTTTGATTTGCTCACATGGTAGCACTTCCAGGGCTGGCCAGCCTACTGCTGCAGAGGTCAACCCACAGGTCTCTGGGTGATTTGCCTTCTTGGACTATTTCTGCTGTGCTTGCATATTTAGTTATTTGTATTTAAATAAACATGATTATTTAGTTTTCTAGCTATAGCTTATACTACAAGTTTCACATTAATGGTCTTTTTAATTGTTTTGCCTTTATGATAGCAATGGTATGAAGACTATTGTAAAAATTCTTAAAGTTCACATTTCTCTACTGGCAGGAGACTAAGCTTTTCAGTGTCATACATATATTTCCTGGGAGTGAAGATGTATAGAAATGTGTCATTCTAATTCTGATGTCTATTATTTTAGTTTGTGCTTTCTGTAGTCTTAAAGAATTATATCTCATACTTTAAATTATGAAATTATCAGGTATCCTGGTATAAATTATATGTGATTAAATGTTACTAAAAATCTCATGGGATTTTTTATTATTCTTTGAGTGTCAGTATTGTGTCAGTATATTTGATACCAATTTGCCAAACATATCTTTCTTTCCTTTAATATTAAGAAAGGAACAAAATATATTATTTATGGAAACATGAAATAAATAGGTATGTCATGGGTTTTTAAGCAAAATAATTGTTCCATGACTGAAATTTATGCTATCACATCTCCAACAATTATCCACAGTCAGTCTTGAACTTAAATTATTAAGTGACATATTTAAAATAATCAAATTAGGAACTTAAATATTTCAATTAAACTTCAGTTAGATCCTACAAAATAAGTCATTTAAGCTCTCTGAACTTCAACCTCTGTATCTGTAAAAAATAAAATAAAATAAGGATAATAGTTCTTTATAAAGCTTTCTATGGTAACATTTTTATTACCTCTCCTTTTCTTTTTTCAATTTTTTTCTATTAGTTATTAACATTTCTATTTTTTTTTTAGGTGAGAGAAGGAGAGATAGTGAGGCAGACTCCCATATGCACCCCAACCAGGATCTACCCAGCAACCCCGTCTGGGGTCAATGTTCAAATGCCTAGCTATTTTTAGCACCTTAGACTGATGCACTCTGACCAACCAAACTATTCTCAGCGCCTAGGGCCATGATCAAACCAATGAAGCCACTGGGTATGGGAGGAGAAGAGGAAAAGGGAAGGCGGAGAAGCAGATGGTTGCCTCTCCTGTGTACCCTGACCAGGAATCATACCAGGATGTCCATATGCTGGGATGATGCTCTATTCACTGAGCCATGGGCCAGGGCCTTTCTCTTATTTTTTAAATCTCTTCTTCTCCAATAAATCATTTGGAACAAGACTTTTAAACCTTAGCACTAGTGATATTTTGGACCTTATGATCCTGTACTGTGGGGAAGTATTATTATTATCATAGGATATTTAGCTGCATCCTTGCCATTGCTGACAACATGCCAGTAGCATCCTTCAGTTGTTACAACCAAAAATGTCTCCAGACATTATGAGATGTATTTAAGTGTAGGTAAAATTAAACTCAGTCAAGAAACACTGCTTTAAAATCAGCTTCCACAAATGTTTAGGTCTCTATTATTTAATAATAATAATAATTTTCTTCACTTTGTTTTAAATAATCACTTCATCTTTACAACTTTCCACTTATATTTCTTGAAAGAATAGTTTGTATTTATTGCCTTTATTCCAAGCTTTACATTTGCCTTCTTACTTGTTTTCTTAGAGGCTACCAATGGCTTTTGGAAAGACATATCTTCTTGGTGAACATTTTACCTCTTGTTTCATCCTATTTGTAGGCTTGGACATCTGTTGATCACATTTCTCTTTTTGGAATGCTCCAATATATCCTGGCAAAATGACCTTGGCAAGTCAATCAATACTTAAGTCTTGGTTTATTCATCTATAATGGGGGGCAGTAATCTAAACTACCCATAAAATACTGTGAAATGGAAATCAGATATTACATATAAATCTAAACTATATGCCAATAGAGTGCCTCATATATAGTTAGTGGTTAACATTTGTTACCTCTAGCTATATAATTAAGAAAGTATCTAATGGTTTAATACAAACTAATATTAAGAATAGCCTGACCAGGTGGTGGCACAGTGGATAGAGCATCGGACTGGGATGCGGAGGACCCAGGATCAAAACCCCAAGGTCGCCAGCTTGAATGCGGGCTCATCTGGTTTGAGCAAGGCTCACCAGCTTGAGCCCAAGGTCTCTGGCTTGAGCAAGGGGTCACTCAGACTGCTGTAGCCCCCCAGTCAAGGCATATATGAGAGAGCACTTAATGAACAACTAAGGGGCCACAACAAAGAATTGATACTTCTCATCTCTCTCCCTTCCTGTCTGTTTGTCCCTATCTGTCCCTTTCTCTGTCTCTGTCTCTGTCACAAACACATACACATATAAAAAAAAATAAAATAAAAAAGAATTTAAGTTAAAGCCAAGGAGGCAGTGATTATTCTCTGTATACAAGAAATTAACATTTCAACCATGTCTTGAGGAATGACTTTGATTTAGCCAAATAAATATGGAAAAAATAACATCTTAGATAGACTAGCATTTACCAAAGTGATTAATACTGGGCCGTGTATAGAAAACTACAGATTATTCACCAACTCTAGGATGTAGGATATAAAGAAACGATGCAGATGAAGTCAAGTTGAGGCAGTGGGAAGATGAACTTACTTTATGGAAGACAAGGGGAGGATATCAAGTGACATGAATAAGTCTATATTTTTAAAAAATGACAACATGGAAAGATCCCATAAAGGACAAGAAGTTTAAAATACAGAAAAGGAGGCTGTGAAAGAGCAAAATTTTGGCTAAAATACCAAGCTCAAGCAATGGAAACATGGACACGTTTAGTAGAAGAAACCATCGAAGTTCATATCCACTTATTGAATATCAGCAGTCCACAAAATTCCAACTCCTTGAAGGATAAATACATTTTCTTTATACAAAAAACTGACAGTTTACTTGGAAATGATCATCTGTGAATTTGGCAGCAAGTAGCCATTAAAACTAATGATAATCACTAACGCTTCTTGAGGACCTACTACATGCTGCATGCTATACTCGGTTTATTATTATTCTAATTAAACATGTAGAAATTGAGCTCAGATTGGCACTAGGGCACAGCAGAATTCCAATCTGGGTCTATCTGACTCCTATGGCTTTAATTGTCTTCTCCCTCTCTGGCTCTCTCTCACAGCAATTTATAAACCACAGTCAAAATCAATGTTACTCTTTTTTGCTGTATGGATACTGAGTCACATAATAGGAAAATAAAGGAAACCACAGATTACTGCCCAGAGTACTGAATTAACCTTTGACAAATTTCTTTGAACTCTTTCTCTTCCCCAATTCCCATAGTTGCTCCATTTTGATTGAAGGACTGCTTTTCTTTGTTTTTTTAGTCACTGGCTCTCATAGGAAAATTTAATATCTGTGGGAGAGTTTATTAATTGGATACATGGCAGGTTTTCTTCCTTGTTTCCAGGAAATGGAATGATTTGTTAAAAAGTGTTGCAATGCTGTCTGGAGATGAAACCACCAGATGAGAGGGCAGTGGCAAAATTTTACCAGATTCTCAATAAAATAATATGATGCAGTCTTCATAAAAGAAAAAAACAATCCAAGCCAAACAAACAAAACAGCAGGCCATCTCTTTTTTAATTTGTTTATTTTCTTAATTAGAGAGATAGAGAGAGAGACAGACAGACATTGGTTTGTTGTTCCACTCGTTTATGCATTCATTGGTTGATTCTTGTATGTGCCTGAGCAGGGCTTGAACCTACAACCTTGGCGTATCAGGATGATGCTCTAATGAACTGAGCTACCCGGCCAAGGCCAGGCCCAGGTCATCTGTTTTGTATGTATTTCGATGTGGTAAAAGACTCTTTGTAAAACCTAAAACCTGTGGTGGGAAGGTTCATAATTTCCTATCATGAAATGTGCACATTGATGTAAACAATCAAAATGGCATTGTATTAGTTAAGGTAATACTAACATCTATAATAAACTCAAGGTTTCAATGGCTTTTAGCACAGTAGGAGTTGGTTTTTCATCTTTTAGTTATTTCATATAGTCAGGGGTTGATAAACTATGGCCCATAGGTTAAATCTGGGCCAGTGCCCAATTTTGTTATGTCAAGTTTGATTGGAGCACAGCCTCAATGTCAGCTTTTCTGTTGCCTATGGCTGCTTTTATGCTAGGGCAGCAGCACAGAGGAATTACAATAGAGGCCGTCTGGCCAGTGAAGATGAAAGCATTTGTGATTCAGCCCTTTACAGAAAAAGTTTGTTGATGCATGCTATTGGTGACTCTGTTAACCAGATTCCTTCCAGCTGGTGATTCTCTCATCCCTCCACTATCCAGCCATCAGTGAAAGAAAGAAAATGGAGGGGTTTATAAGAGACTTAGAAATTTTATACATCATGTCCACTCAGTTCTATTGGTCAGAATTCAGTCCTGCAATTATAATTGATCGCAAGGGGGACTAGGAAATATAGTCTAGCTGTGATCCCAGAAATTAAGGGAAATGCTTGGGTCGACTATTAGTGAACATTTAGTTAGCCAGAAATTGTCTAATTTGTCAGATGTTAAAGATTAAGCAAAAAATGACAATAGTAATAATATTCTAAGATGCCCAGAAGTGTCTTCTGATTGTCAAGAAGCTGTAATGAATGCCCAGAAGTGTCTTCTGATTGTCAAGAGCTGAAAAAAACAAAACATTGAATAATTGGAGGACCATATTTACACACAGTTACTAAATCTACAAAGAGAAAAGATCTCACAGTTAACACAGCTTTTAAAAAATAGACCAGGCCCAAATGCACAAAAGTATTCTATAAAAATTTCACTATGGTCTCTTGATTCTGTGGGCTACTCACCTCCACATGATTTTGCTAACCATCTTCAATTTCTTCTGTTCCAACCCATGGATGTAAACTCACATCCTGAAGCAGCTCTTCCTTGATCTCTGGCCTTGTACCAACTGGCTTCACTACTCAGTTTTTAGTATTCTTCTCTTGCCAGACCTGGAAACTGTCTGTCAATCTAGGAAACAGAAGGGTCAAGGCAGTGTAGATCTGAATTCTAGAGGTGAAGTTTAAAGAATTAGGGTAAAGTCAGGTGTCACAGTGGAAAGAAGGTATTTGCTGGCTTCTAGACATTGTCAAGTGGGTGGCTGCAGAGTTGTGTGAGCAACTTATGTCTCTCTAGGCCTGAAGATACATTGTGGCTTCTGTCAGCACATTTCAAAGTTATCCAAAGGGACCTTCAGGGATGCATGAATGGATCATAGACAAATGCACTACCAATATTGACAGAAGCAACTCATGTTACAACCCTTAAAGGTCATGGTAAGCAAATATGAAGAACAGTGCAGGGAACCTTTCAAATACAAGATACATTTCTAAATAACTTAACTGGTCTTTAGATTGAGTTTGTGCATCTGGGACTATCTCTACTCTGGTGTCTACTTCTCTGACATATTTACTATTTATCTTTATCTTGGGTCAATTTAAATTGCTCACTTGCTGGACTCGAAAAGAACATTCAGGTTATGTATGTCTCTTTATTGCTCCTGAATGCTTATATTTTTAATATAATCTTGCTGTGCCATTTTTTTTGGAAATTTATTAGATTTCTACAGAGTCATATATATTTTTGCCAGAACCTTTTATGTTATTATTTTGACCCATATATTTTTTGGATCCTGTTTCACATTTCCTTTCTCTTAGAACCATCTGCTTTTTATAGCTGTTCTTCCTTCCTCTGGCTGGCCTTTTGATATCCATGCTTGTGTGTTGCCTGGTTCCACTGAACACAGGTTTAACATCTCCAACAATATGTCCTCTCCTCTCTTTTCCTCGGATGCGAGACCTATCGTATTCTAAAACAAGTCTGCTTTTTATTCACAAATGTAAATTCTTCCAATTGGCACTCCTAGGTCTACATCATGGACCCTAGGTGTCCTATTTTATTCATCTTTCTTCCAGTCATTTAGGCCATCACAACTATTTACTGCATACTTGCTATGTACAAGGGAAAGTATATATATATATATATATATCATAGGCTTTACAGGAAATTTACTAGCAATGGGTAGACTTGTTTTTTAGACATTTATATTTGTTTTTTTAACAGCAACATTAAATTCCTACTTAATGTTACTTAGAAATATCAGAAACAAGTTTAGTTCAGATTTTTAATAATCATAACTTTTATTATACATGTGGCATGTGTTTGTTTTATTTAGGACAGGTTTACTCTCTCCAGTTGAACAAATATGTCTCCAGACAGTCCCCTGGGGGGAATACTGCCAACAGTTTAGAATCACTGACTTAGGTGCTACCTTGTTTGAAAAAAAAAGGATTTAGTTGTATAAAAAACATATACAAATTGAGCGGCAAGATGGTGATGGAGTAGGTGGACGTACCAACTTCCACCTCCCAGAACCAAAGTGAATTACAACGTAATTTTAAGAACCATCATCTGGAAAAACCAACATTACACTGAACTAAGAGGACTCTTCAACCAAGTATCACTAAAGAACCCACATTGATACTGGTAGGAAAAGTGGAAATGTGGAGAGGGCTGCCCAGCTCCTAAGAAAGAATGGCAGCCCAGAGGGACTTCCGGGGCAGGAAGCAAGCTTAGAGGAGAGGGGAGGGTTCTGAGCCCTAGGAACAAAGCTGCAGCCTGCAGCCCCAGAGCCTAAAAGAAGCGTATACACAGTATTTAGCTGCGAAACAAGTCAGGACACTGTTTGTGAGAAAGAGACAGATTGCTCAGACCCAAGATTCTTTCTTAAGAGACAGCGCAGAAAACCTCTCTCCTAACCACTCACCCGGGACTCTGGGAAACTGGGAGAGTTGAGAGGACCAGAGTAGCAGGAAGAGAGTGTAATCTAGGAGGCACAGGGAGAAACACTTTGAGGGACACCCACCCTAACCGCTGGGCTGAGTCACCCCACAAATCTAAAGTGAATATTTCCCTTGAACAAGCAATACCATCAAAGGGAAGCAGGACACTGGCCAAACAAGCTCTCCCGCAGCACTCAGAGCAGAGTCACTTAGAAGGAGGGAGCTTTCAGGACTACAGTATTGAGTGCTTAGGTCTGAGCTGCAGCGCCCCCACCTACTCCAGAGAGCTCACCAGAAGCGTGGTTCTTTAGGTGGAGGTAGAAGCCAGGCCAGCCATGACTGAGGCCCGGCATGAGCACAGGCTCACTAGGTGGGGGCAGAAGGGGTGCACAAAAGTGGTCCAACCCGGCTGTGGGTCAGGTGAGCAAAAGCGGTCCCACCTGCAGTCCCACCAGCAGGTAAAAGGTGAAAGCCAGTGAACTGCAGAGACTCGCAGTTGAGCGCCAATGTGCAGCACTGCCTGTCCCCTGGAGCCGGGACTTGTGGCCAGCATGTGAGTAGAGTAACTCCACCCACAGGGGTGGAGTGAAAGCTGGGAAACAGGTGGAGACCAGGGGCTGAGCATAGGTGAGCAGCCCCGCACACGGTGCCAAGACTTGTGGCCAGGGCACAAAGTACAACCACACCCATTGGGGTGGGGCAAAGGCCGAGGCCAGCTGAGGCTTGTACACCCAGGCAGGCACGTGAACACAGCCCCTCCCATGAAGGAGAGACGGAAATTGCATCAACTGCTGCAGCTAGCCGGCCCTGGCAATGCCCATACCCAAACGCCCTAGGCAGCCGCCCTAGGCAGCCGAAGAGGTGGAGGGCCTACAGATAAACCACACCTAGGGAACACAGAGACCACACCCATTGGACTTCAATGGCCACACCCTTCTTATACACAGACAATATGAGAAGGCAGAGAAATGCAACCCAAATGAATCAAGAGAAATTCACACAAAAGGACTTGAATGAGTCATATATAAATAAATTACTGGATGCAGAGTTTAAAATAATGATTGTTAGGATGCTCAAAGATCTTAGAATAATAATAGATGGACATAATGAACACCTAAATAAAGAGATAGCAAGTATAAAATAAGACATTGCAATAATAAAAAAGAATCAGTCAGAAATGACAAATACAATATCAGAAATAAAGACTACAATGGAAGAAATTAAAAGTAGGATGGATGAAGCTGAGGATGAATCAGCAAGTTAGAGGACAAGATAAACAAAGGCACGGAAGCAGAGCAGCAAAAAGAATAAACACTCAAAAAGTCTGAGGAAACTCTAAGAGAGATCTGTGACAACATGAAGAGAAATAACATCCGCATCATAGGGTTTCCTGAAGAAGAAGAGAAAAAACAAGGGATAGAGACCTTGTTCAATCAAATCATAGCTGAAAACTTTCCTAAGTTGATGTAGGAAAAAGTTCAAAAAACACAGAGAATTCCATTAAAGAGAAACCCAAAGAAATCTACACCAAGACACATCATAATTAAAATACCAAAGCTAAGAGATAAAGACAAAATATTAAAAGCTGCTAGAGTAATAAAGGTTATCACCTACAAAGGAGTCCCCATAAGGATGACCTCGACTTCTCAACAGATATACTTGAGGCCATAAGGAAATAGCAAGAAATATTCAAAATAATGCAGAACAAGAGCCTACAACTAAGACTACTTTATCCAGCAAGGCTATTGTTTAAAATAGAAGGAGAAATAAAAAGCTTCCCAGACAAAAAAAAAAAAAAAACCCTCAAGGAATTCATTACAACCAAACCAATGCTGCAAGAAATGTTAAGGGGCATGTTGTAAACAAAACAAAGGGAGAAAAGAATATAGTAAAAAAGGAATATAGCTTTAAAGAATAAAATGTCAATGAACAACTACATATAAATAATAACCTTAAATGTAAATGGATTGAATGATCCAACCAAAAGACATAGGGTAGCTGCATGGATAAGAAAACAGGACCCATACATATGCTGTCTACAAGAGACACACCTCAAAACAAAAGATGCTCATAGACTGAAGGTAAAAGGATGAAAAAAATATATCATGCAAATGGAAATGAAAAAAAAAAAAGCTAGGGTACAATAGTTGTATCAGACAAAATGAACTTGAAAAGAAAGGCTATAGTAAGAGATAATGGTGGTCACTATATAATGATAAAGGGAGCAATTCAAAAGGAAGATATAACCATCATAAATATCTACACACCTAATATAGGAGCACCAAATATATAAAGCAGACTTTGATGGATATAAAGGGCAAGATAACAACAATGCTATAATAGTAGGGGATTTCAATACCCCACTAACATCACTGGATAGATCCTCAAGAAAGAAAATTAACAAAGAAACAGCAGACTTAAAGGACACATTAGATCAACTGAATTTAATAGATACCTTTAGAATTTTTACCTTAAAGCAGCAGAATATGCATTCTTTTCAAGTGCTCAAGGTACATTTTCTAAGATAGACCACATGTTAGAGCACAAAAGCGGTCTCAACAAATTTAAGAAGATTGAAATCATATCAAGCATTTTCTCTGATCACAATGGCATGAAACTAGAAATCAACCAAAAAAAAAAAAAAAACCTGAAAAATACACACTTGGAAACTAAACAGCATGTTGTTAAATAACGAATGGGTTAACAGTGAGATCAAAGAAGAAATAAAATTATATCTAGAAACAAATGATAATGAGCATACAACAACTCAGAATTTATGGGACACAGCAAAAGCAGTACTGAGAGGGAAGTTCATTGCAATACAGGCATACCTTAAGAAGCTAAAAAAACCTCAAATAAATAATCCTGCATCTAAAAGAACTATAAAAAGAATAGCAAGTAAATCCCAGAGGTAGTAGAAGGAAGGAAATAATAAAAATCAGAGTGGAAATAAATGACATAGAGGATCAATGAAACCAGGAGCTGGTCTTTGAAAAGGTAAACAAGATTGATGAACCTTTAACCAGACTCACCAAGGAAAAGAAATGAGAGGACTCAAATAAATAAAATTAGAAATGAGAGTGGAGAAATAACTACTGACGCAACAGAAATCCAAAGGATTATAAAAAAATACTGTGAAGAACTCTATACCAAAAAATTAGACATCCTAGAGGAAATGGACAAATTTATTGAAACATATAATTTTTCAAAAATCAATCAGGAAGAATCAGAAAACCTAAACAGACCGATCACAACAAATAAAATCAAAACAGTTATCAAAATACTCCCAAGAAACAAAAGCCCTGGCCCAGATGGCTTCACAAGTGAATTCTACAAAATATTCAAAGAAGAACTAACTCCTATCCTTCTCAAGCTATTTCAAAAAAATCAAGAAGAAGGAAGACATCCAAGTTCCTTTTATGAGGTGAGCATAATTCTGATCCCAAAACCAGGCAAAGACAATGCGAAGAAAGAAAATTATAGGACAATATCCCTGACGAATTTAAATGCTAAAATTTTCAACAAAATATTAGCAAACCAGATCTAGCAATATATGAAAAAAATCATACACCAATATCCAGTGGAATTTATTCTGGGAATGCAAGGCTGGTACAATATTTGCAAATCAATTAATATGATTCATCACATAAACAAAATGAAGGAGAAAAACCACATGATAATTTCAATAGATACAGAAAAGCATTTGATAAAATCCAGCACCCATTTATGATCAAAACTATCAGCAAAGTGGGGATACAGGGAACATACCTCAAAATGATAAAGGCCATCTATGATAGACCCAAAGCCAACATCATACTCAATGGTCAAAAATTAAAAGCAATCCCCTTAAGATCAGGAACAAGGCAGGGGTGCCCCCTTTCACCCCTCTTATTCAACATAATTCTGGAAGTCCTAGCTACAGCAATCAGACAAGAAGAAGAAATAAAAGGTATCCAAATTGGAAAAGAAGAAGTAAAACTATCATTATTTTCAGTTGATAAGATACTGTATATAGAAAAACCTAAAGTCTTAGTCAAAAACTACTGGACCTGATAAATGAATTCCTCAAGGTGGCATGATATAAAATTAATATTCCGAAATCAGAGGCATTTTTATATACCAACTATGAACTGTCAGAAAAAGAAATTAAGAAAACAATCCCCGTCACTATTGCAACCAAAAAAAATTAAGTACCGAGGAGTAAATTTAACCAAGGACATTAAAGACTTGTACTTAGAAAATTATAAAACATTGATAAAAGAAATCAAGGAAGATACAAACAAGTGGAAGGATATACTGTGCTCATGGCTAGGAAGAATAAACATCATTAAAGTGTCTATATTACCCAAAGCAATTTATATATTCAATGAAATACCAGTTAAAATATCAATGGCATACTTCAAAGATATAGAACACATAATCCAAAAATTTATATGGAACCAAAAAAGAACACGAATAGCCTCAGCAATCTTCAAAAGTAAAAATAGGGGGAGCAAGATGGCGACGGAGTAGGCGGACGTACCAACTTCCAACTCCCAGAACCAAAGTGGATTACAACTCAATTTTAAGAACCATCACCTGGATAAACCAACTTTGAACAAAACTAAGTGGGCTCTTCAACCAAGGAACACAGAAGAAGCCACATTGAGACTGGTAGAAATAGCGAAAACGCGAAGAGGGCTGCCCAGCTCCCCGGAGCAAACGGCAGCCCGGAGAGACCCGTGTGGCGGGAGGAGATTTTGGCGGAGAGGGAGGGACCTGGGTCCCAGGAACCAAGCCCCAGCCTGCAGTCCCAGAGCCAAGAAGAGGCGTTTGGACAGTTTTGAGCTGTGAAACAAGTGAGGGAGCTCCCAGGCCTACAGTGTGGAGTATTAGGAACCTTCATACTCTGCTGAGGGCTGCTTAAGGTTTTGGGGCGGCAGGACGCTGAAAGGCAGTTCTGTCGGCGTGGGCAGAGGCCAAGCCGGTGGGAGATCGGTCTAGCCCAGAGGGTCGGAGGGTAAGCGCGAGAGCGGTCCGGAAGCTGCGGGCCCGCCTTTAATCCCACTTACGGGGACAAAGCGGGAGGCCAGGAACGGGCAGGCCCTGCGCAAGCCGGCCCTGACCGCGGGGACCGGGCTGGGACCAGGGACGGGCAGGGGCTCGTGGCTGAGCTGACGCTACCAGTCCGCCCCCCCCCCCCGCCGCCCGCCGGAGAAACCGCGGTTGGCCAGTATACGTGCGCGAGCGGGCTCCGAGCGCGGGAACGGGGTGGACCCCGGGACAGGCGGAGGCTCGCAGCTGAGCCCACGGCTGCTATCCCCATCCGGCCGGAGAAACCCCGGATAGCGTTAGTACGTGCACGAGCGGGCTCCGAACGCGGGGGCGGGGTAGAGTCCGGGACGAGCGGAAGTACGCAGCTCGGCGGAAGCCAGCAAACACGCCCGCCCCAATAAATCTTGGTTTCCGACCCTGCGCAAAGGGCCCTGGCCTCGAGGGCGGGGCTAAAGCTCCTGACGGGCAAAAGCTTACAGCTGAGAGCACGTCAAAAGCCCCGCCTAACCCGCGGAACTGTAGCGAGCAGGCTCCGACTGCTGGTTCTGGGCGGAAGTCCGGAAATAGGCTGGGTCCGCAGCTGAGGAAAGGTGCTCGCCTCTACCCTTGGTGCTAATCTTGTGGCTTCAGTGACAGCCCCACCCACGGAGGAGAGGCAGAAATCACAGCAAAAGCCACAGTGGGCCGGCGCTGGCAACGCTCATACCCAACCACCCTAGGCGCCGGCAGAGGGGGTGGGGGGCCTGCAGATAGACCACACCTAGAGAACACAAAGGCAACACCTACTGGACTCCAGTGGCCACAACTTGCTTATACACAGAAAAAATGGGCAGGCAGAGGAATGCAAACCAAATGAATCAAGAGAAATCCCCAGAGAAGGACCTGAATGAACCAGATATAACCAAATTACCAGAAGCAGAATTTAGAATAATGATAGTTAGGATGTTCAAAGAAATTAGAGCAACAATGGATAGTCATTATGAACATCTAAATAAAGAGATAACAAGTATAAAAAATGAAATTGAAATAATAAAAAAGAATCAGACAGAAATGACAAATACAGTATCAGAACTGAAGACCACAATGGAAGGAATTAAAAGCAGGATGGATGACGCTGAGGATCGAATAAGCGAGTTAGAGGACACAATAAACAAAGGCACAGAAGCAGAGAAGAAAAAGGAAAGGAGACTTAAAAAATGTGAGGAAACTCTAAGGGAGCTTTGTGACAACATGAAGAGAAACAACATTCGCATCATAGGGGTGCCTGAAGAAGAGGAGAGAGGACAGGAAATGGAAACTTTGTTCAATCAAATTATAGCAGAAAACTATCCTAAATTAAGGCTGGGAAACACTCCACACATTCAAGAAGCACACAGAACTCCATTAAGGAGAAACCCAAAAAAATCTACACCAAGACACATCATAGTTAAAATACCAAAGCTAATGGATAAAGAAAAAATTTTAAAAGCTGCTAGAGAAAAAAAGACTATCACCTACAAAGGAGCCCCCATAAGAATGACATCGGACTTCTCAACAGAAACACTTGAGGCCAGAAAGGAATGGCAAGAAATAATCAAAGTAATGCAGAACAAGAACCTACAACAAAGACTACTTTATCCAGCAAGGCTAACGTTTAAAATTGAAGGAGAAATAAAGAGCTTCCCAGAAAAAGAAAGCCTCAAGGAATTCATAAAAACCAAACCAATTCTGCAAGAGATACTAAGGGGCCTGTTGTGAACAGTTTAAAGGGAGGAAAGAATAGAGTAAAAGAAGAATACAGCTTTAAAGAATAAATTGGCAATAAACAACTACATATCAATAATAACCTTAAATGTAAATGGATTAAATGATCCAATCAAAAGACATAGGGTAGCTGCATGGATAAAGAAACAGGACCCATACATATGCTGTCTACAAGAGACACACCTTAAAATAAAAGATGTTCATAGACTGAAGGTAAAAGGATGGAAAAAAATATTTCATGCAAATGGAAATGAAAAAAAAGCAGGGGTAGCAATACTTATATCAGACAAAATGGACTTTAAAACAAAGGCTGTAGTAAGAGATAAAAGAGGACACTACATAATGATAAAGGGAACAATTCAACAGGAAGATATAACTATTGTAAATATCTATGCACCAAATATAGGAGCCCCGACATACATAAAGCAGACTTTGATGGATATAAAGGGCGAGATTAACAGCAATACTATCATAGTAGGGGATTTCAATACCCCTCTAACAACACTGGATAGATCCTCAAGAAAGAAAATTAATAAAGAAACAGCAGACTTAAAGGAGACACTAGATCAACTTGATTTAATAGATATCTTCAGAACTTTTCACCCTAAAGCAGTAGAATATACATTCTTCTCAAGCGCTCATGGTACGTTTTCTAGGATAGACCACATGTTAGGACACAAAAATGGTCTCAATAAATTTAAGAAGATTGAAATCATATCAAGCATTTTCTCTGATCACAATGCCATGAAACTAGAAATTAACCACAAAAGAAAAACTGAAAAATACTCAAACACTTGGAAACTAAATAGCTTGTTATTAAATAATGAATGGATTAACAATGAGATCAAAGAAGAAATAAAAAAGTTTCTAGAAACAAATGATAATGAGCATACATCAACTCAAAATTTATGGGACACAGCAAAAGCAGTTCTGAGAGGGAAGTTTATTGCACTACAGGCATATCATAAGAAGCTAGAAAAAGCTCAAATAAGCAACTTGACCATGCATCTAAAAGAACTAGAAAAACAACAGCAAATAAAGCCCAGGACCAGTAAAAGGAAGGAAATAATAAAGATCAGAGCAGAAATAAATGACAAGGCTAAGGAAACAATACAGAGGATCAATGAAACCAGGAGCTGGTACTTTGAAAAGGAAAACAAGATTGATGAACCTTTAACTAGACTCACCAAGAAAAAAAGAGAGAGGACTCAAATAAATAAAGTTAGAAAGGACAGTGGAGAAATAACAACTGACACAACAGAAATACAAAGCATTGTAAGAAAATACTATGAAGAACTATATGCCAAAAAATTAGACAATCTTGGTGAAATGGACAAATTTCTTGAATCATATAACCTTCCAAAAATCAATCTGGAAGAATCAGAACACCTAAACAGACCAATTACAGCAAATGAGATCGAAACAGTTATCAAAAAACTCCCAAAAAAGAAAAGTCCTGGGCCTGATGGCTTCACAAGTGAATTCTATCAAAAATTCAAAGAAGAACTAACTCCTATTCTCCTGAAGCTATTTCAAAAAATTCAAGAGGAAGGAAGAATTCCAAACTCCTTTTATGAGGCGAGCATAATTCTGATCCCAAAACCGGGCAAAGACAACACAAAGAAAAAAAATTATAGGCCTATATCCCTGATGAATTTAGACGCTAAAATTCTCAACAAAGTATTAGCCAACCGGATCCAGCAATATATGAAAAAAATCATACACCACGATCAAGTGGGATTTATTCTGGAGAGGCAAGGCTGGTTCAATATTCGCAAATCAATCAATGTGATTCACCACATAAACAAAAGGAAGGACAAAAATCACATGATAATTTCAATAGATGCAGAAAAGGCATTTGATAAAATCCAGCACCCATTCATGCTCAAAACTCTCAGTAAAGTGGGAATACAGGGATCATTCCTTAACATGATAAAGGCCATCTATGATAAACCGACAGCAAACATCATACTAAATGGACAAAGATTAAAAGCAATCCCCTTAAGATCAGGAACCAGGCAGGGTTGCCCACTTATTCAACATAGTTCTGGAAGTCCTAGCTACAGCAATCAGACAAGAAGAAGAAATAAAAGGCATACAAATTGGAAAAGAAGAAGTAAAACTGTCATTATTTGCAGATGATATGATATTGTATATTGAAAACCCTAAAGTCTCAGTCAAAAAACTACTGGACCTGATAAATGAATTCAGCAAGGTGGCAGGATATAAAATTAATACTCAGAAATCAGAGGCATTTCTATACACCAACAATGAAATATCAGCAAAAGAAATTAAGGAAACAATCCCCTTCACTATTGCAGCCAAAAAAATAAAGTACCTAGGAGTAAATTTAACCAAGGAGGTTAAGGACTTGTACTCAGAAAATTATAGAACATTGATAAAAGAAATCAAGGAAGATACAAACAAGTGGAAGCACATACCGTGCTCATGGCTAGGAAGAATAAACATCATTAAAATGTCTATATTACCCAAAGCAATTTATAAATTCAATGCAATACCAATTAAAATACCAATGACATACTTCAAAGATATAGAACACATATTCCAAAAATTTATATGGAACCAAAAAAGAACACGAATAGCCTCAGCAATCTTAAAAAGAAAAAATAAAGCAGGAGGTATCACTCTTCCTGATATCAAGGTTTACTACAAGGCCATTATACTCAAGACAGCCTGGTACTGGCATAAGAACAGGCACATAGATCAATGGAACAGAACAGAGAACCCAGAAATAAACCCACAGCTTTATGGACAACTGATATTTGACAAAGGAGGAAAGAACATACAATGGAGTAAAGACAGCCTCTTTAACAAATGGTGTTGGGAAAATTGGACATCTACCTGCAAAAAAATGAAACTAGACCATCAACTTACACCATTCACAAAAACAAACTCAAAATGGATAAAAGACTTAAATGTAAGCCGTGAAACCATAAACATCTTAGAAGAAAACATAGGCAGCAAGCTCTCCGACATCTGTAGCAGCGGTATATTTGCCGATTTATCTTCATGGGCAACTGAAATAAAAGGCAAGATAAACAAATGGGACTATATCAAACTAAAAAGTTTTTGCACAGCTAAAGACAATAGGAACAGAATAAAAAGACAAACCACACAATGGGAGAACATATTTGACAGCACATCTGATAAGGGGTTAATAACTAAAATTTATAAAGAACTTATAAAAAGCAACACCAGGAAGACAAACAACCCAATCAAAAAATGGGCAAAAGAAATGAATAGAAATTTCTCCAAAGAGGACATACAGATGGCCAATAGGCATATGAAAAAATGCTCAACATCTCTAATCATTAGAGAAATGCAAATTAAAACCACAATGAGATATCACCTCACACCAGTCAGAATGGCACTTATCAGGAAAACAACACAGAATAAGTGCTGGCGAGGATGTGGAGAAAAGGGAACCCTTCTGCACTGCTGGTGGGAATGCAGACTGGTGCAGCCACTGTGGAAAACAGTTTGGAGATTCCTCAGAAAATTAAAAATCGAACTGCCTTTTGACCCAGCTATCCCACTTTTAGGAATATACCCTAAGAACACCATAGCACTGTTCGAAAAGAAGAAATGCGCCCCCATGTTCGTGGCAGCATTGTTCACAATAGCGAAGATCTGGAACCAGCCCAAGTGTCCGTCAGAAGACGAGTGGATTAAAAAGCTATGGTACATATATACTATGGAATACTACTCAGCCATAAGAAACGATGACATCGGATCATTTATAACAAAATGGATGTACCTTGATAACATTATACGGAGTGAAATAAGTAAATCAGAAAAAAAGAAAAACTGAGAACAGCACGATTACATACATAGGTGGGACATGAAAGTGAGGGTATGAGACATGGACAAGAGAGTGGTGGTTATGGGATGGGGGGAGGGAGGGAAGAATGGGATAGGGAGGAGGGGAGGGACGCAGGGAAAACCAGATTGAAGGTGACAGAGGACAATTTGACTTTTGGTGATGGGTATGCAACACAATTGAATGATAAGATAAGCTGGAGATGTTTTCATTGTACATATGTACCCTGATTTATTGATGTCACCCCATTAGAATTAATAATAATAAAATATATATTAAAAAAAAAAAAAAAAAAGTAAAAATAAATTGGGAGGTATCACACTTCCTGATATCAAGTTATACTACAAGGCCATTGTACTCAAAACAGCTTGGTACTGGCATAAGAACAGAAATATAGATCAATGGAACAGAACAGAGAACCCAGAAATAAACCCACAGCTTTATGGACAACTGGTATTTGACAAAGGAGGAAAGAGCATACAATGGAGTAAAGACAGCCTCTTCAACAAATGGTGTCGGGAAAATTGGACATCTACCTGCAAAAACTGAAACTAGACCATCAACTTACGCCATTCACAAAAACAAACTCAAAATGGACAAAAGACTTAAATGTAAATGTGAAACCATAAGCATCTTAGAAGAAAACATAGGCAATAAGCTCTCTGACATCTCTCGCTGCAATATATTTGCTGATTTATCTCCATGACCAAGTGAAATAAAAGACAGGATAAACAAATGGGACTATATCAAACTATAAAGCTTTTGCACAGCTAAAGACAATATGAACAAAATAAAAGGACAAACCACACAATGGTAGAACATATTCGACAATACATCTGATAAGGGGTTAATAACCAAAATTTATAAAGAAGTTGTAAAACTCAACACGAGGAAGACAAACAATCCAATCAAAAAATGGGCAAAAGAAATGAATAGGCACTCTCCAAAGAAGACTTACAGATGGCCAATAGGTATATGAAAAAATGTTCAACATCACTAATCACTAGAGAAATGCATTTTAAAACCACAATGAGATATCACCTCACACCAATCAGAATGGCGCTCATCAGCAATACAACACAGAACAAGTGCTGGTGAGGATGTGGAGAAAAGGGAACCCTCCTGCATTGCTGGTGGGAATGCAGACTGGTGCAGCCACTGTGGAATACAGTATGGAGATTCCTCAAAAAATTAAAAATGGAACTGCCTTTTGACCCAGCCATCCCACATTTAGGAATATATCCCAAGAACACCATACCACTGTTTCAAAAGGAGAAATGCACCTCCATGTTTGAGGCAGCATTGTTCACAATAGCAAAGATCTGGAAACAGCCCAAGTGTCCATCAGCGGTTGAGGGGATTAAAAAAGAAGTGGTACATATATACAATGGAATACTATGAAGACATGAAAAAGAAGAAAATTTTACCTTTTGTGACAATATTGTTGGACCTGGAAACTATTATGTTAAGTGAAATAAGCCAGGCATAAAGAGAAAAATATCATATGACCTCATTCATTTGAGGAATCCAATGAACAATGTGAACTAAGGAGCAGAATTGAGACAGAGTAGAGATCAAAGGGAGCAGAGGGAAAGAGAGCAGAGGTAAAGGGGATGATAGGATGGGATAAACCTGAAGGGAAGTGGGGAGGGCATTATGGGGAGGGGCTAAAGGAGATGTTGAGGGGAATATGATGGAGGGGGGATGCATTTGGGGCGAACTAGAATTTATGTAAACACAATAAATTAAAATAAAAAACCCACAAAAATGAAAAAAACATATACCGTATATAAGATTTCAAAACATATGTAAATAAAATGGGATTACAATAAAGAAAGAACATAATAAAGAGGAGGGAGCTAGAGGAAAGGCTGGTGTACAGAATCTGTGCTATGTATAGTGTTAGAAGTCATCTGTGCATTTGGATCTGAGCTTTCGCACTGCTGATACATAAAGATTAAGCTAGTGATGTTTTAATTTGTACCCAAAGCATGAGCTAATATTTGCTCAGATGTGTCACATAGTTTTCTCTTTTTGAGTATGCAAAAAACATTTTCTAGAGGCATTTATAGAGGCATACTGTGTAATTTAAATAACAATTTTCTCCATCCCTTTTTTATTCAAGATTTTAGTTACTATTTTCTCCTCATACCCCTACCTTCTATATGAAACTGTGAAAATGATTTTTTATTTTTTTTTACAGAGACAGAGAGTCAGAGAGAGGGATAGACAGACAGGAAGGGAGAGAGATGAGAAGCATCAATTCTTTGTTGCAGCTCCTTATTTGTTCATTGATTGCTTTCTCATATGTGCCTTGACCAGGGGACTATAGCAGAGCGAGTGACTCCTTGCTCAAACCAGCAACTTTGGGCTTCAAGCCAGTGACCTTTGGGCTCAAGCCAGCAACCCTGCACTCAAGCTGGTGAGCCCGTGCTCAAGCGGCGACCTTGGAGTTTTGAACCTGGGTCCTTCACATCCCAGTCCTATGCTCTTTCCACTGAATTACTGCCTGGTCAGGCTGAAAATTAAAAAAAAAAAATCTACATAGGGTGAGCAACTGTATTGGTTTTCCCAGAACTGTCTTCATTTTAGCATTGAAGTGTTATTGTCAGAATCTCTCAATCCAGAGCAAACTGGCAGGGTTGGTCACCCTAATTCTGAATCAAATTATTTTTCTTTTAAATTTGATTCTATTTTTTTATATTTGTCTAATTGTTCTATTTTTATAGTAGTTGAAAATATATTTTATATTTACCAATTTTTAAAATATATTTTTATTTTTAATGTATTGTGTTAATATGGTTTCAAGTGTCCCACTCAATATTAATACCCTCAACCCCTCATACCGTGCTCCCATGCCCCATGCATAGTCTCTTACCATTCCCATTTCATTTCCTTTGCCCCCCTCCACCACCCCTCTTTCCCCTCTGGGAATTGCATCCCTGTTGTCTGTATGTATGAGTTGTGTATATATATCATTTGGCTAATCCCTTCTCTTTCTTTGATTCCATCCTCTCTCCCCCCTTTCCTCTGACAGCTCCCTGTGACCCTGCCTCTGTTTCTGTTTTGTTCCTCAGTTTATTGTGTTCATTTTCACATATAAGTGGAATCATTTGATACTTGTTTTTCTTTGCCTGGCGTATTTCACATAGCATAATAATCTCCTGGTCCACCATTGCTATATTTATTAATTTTAAAATCTTGCCTTCTTTCAAGGTTTATTATCAGAAGCTATCAGTTCTCTACTCAGATTTACTAGAACATGTCCTTTCTTATTCCAATTAGAAGTGGTTTCAGTACAGAACAGAAAGAGTTTGTCCACCAGGTTCTAGCATACCTAAACACTAGACACCAAGAATTGCAGTGGAGAAATATTGATTATTTTATTATAAGTGGTGCCATTCAGGAGAATGGGAAGCCAATGATTTAAAAAAGCCCAAATTTCTTGATGGTGTGAAGGTTATAAATTTTATATGGAAAAATCATAAGACATGCTGGGTAAGGGTTCAGGGTAATGCTAGGAGCTGATTGTCAAAGGTAATATAAGGGTAATGAATAATTTCTTCAGCTCTTGAGGACAGCTTATCTGGTGTCCTTCTGCCTGGTCTCCTAGGAAAATAGCCAGGGAGTCATTTCACCTTAGGGTTCAGGAGCTGAAATACTACTTAGGTGAAAATGTTATCCTTAGCCTGCCAGAGATACAGGCAGAGAGGTCCTGACCTGTTCACCATTATCTGGGGAAAAGACTAGGTTTCTGAGCGAAGAATATATATATTAGAGAGAGAGAGAGAGAGAGATGATTCATAGAACTACAATTTAACACTAAATTTAATCACAGTCATAATGACTTTTCTGTAATGTTTTTGGTTATTCAATGAAGAATTATTTCTCATGAAATTCAAACATTTACATTGGCTTCATCTTAATCCATACCATTTTAACTAGCATTGGCAATAATGGGTGTCTTGCTCTCTCTTTTTGTGTGAAAAGCTTAGAGTTGTCAACAAAGCAAACATAGTTTAGTTCCCGGAGTTCATCAGGTAATTTTCAACATAACTGCTGCGAGCCTTGGGTTAAATGAAGTGATATCTGGAGATACTGCAGTTTGTCCTTTCCTCCACTGTCAGAGACTACACACCAAAAATAGGAATTTCCTTTGACTTCAGCAGCTTGCTTTTCTCCTCCATGAGACAGATGGAGGTGGTCTGGGAGAAAGTTCACACTTTAACAATAGACCATTGACAGAATGTTTGGGAAGTGCAAAGAGGAAGAGAGCATCTGTCTGCACCCAAAATTATCAGAGGCGGTGGTGTTTGTGAGAATTTTAGGTTTCAGAAATATGTTTTTTAAGGTTGCCCATTTTCCCTCTCTGTTTTTATTGGATGAGGAAAGTTGCCCACAAGATAACATAATGTTTTAATTCCCGAGGAGAAATTGCATCGCATTTTGGTCTAGTTATCCCAGGGAGAAAATTCTTTCCCACAGGTACGAAGCACATTTTGTTTAGTTTTTATATATGGTCTGTGTAAGTCAAGCTGAGAATTAAAAGAGTGAAAAAGCTTTAGCTGCTTGGTTCAGTGGGTAAAGTATTGGCCAGGCATGTGGATGTCCTGGGTTTGATTCCTGGTTAGGGCACACAGGAGAAGTGACCATCTGCTTTTCCCCTATCTTTTCCCATTCTTCCCTTTCTGAAGTCAGTGGCTCAATTGATTTGAGCCTCACCCCAGGCATTGAGAATAGCTCAGTTGGTCCGAACATCAGCCTCAGGCACTGAGGAGATAGCTCAGTTGGTTTTGAGGACTGGCCCAGACCAGGGTTGCCAGGTGAATCCCTGTTAGGGCACATGTGAAAGTCTATCTCCTCTCTTCTCACTTAAAAAGCAAAATAAAATAAAAACAAAAAGTAAAAAGAGTGAGAAGATGAAATCCAACTGACAGATAAGAATAAGGGGGATTCAGCAGAAAGAAGTCCTTTTAGGCAGAGTGGCCCTGGTGCCAACTTTATTCACAATTCATTCTGCATGAAATTTGAGAAAATGTGCTACACCAAGTATGGGTATTACAAGCATTGATGTATCCTTTTCTCTTCTGTAGCCTTAGTTGATACATAATGAAATTTTAATCAAATTTAATACATTTTGCTGTTGCAGGAAAATTGTTGACATCTTATATCTGTGTCCATTCTGTTGCATTTGTGTCTTGTTTCACCTTCCAGAGGAATGTGATCACAATGTT
This sequence comes from Rhynchonycteris naso, assembly GCA_037038555.1. NCBI lineage: Eukaryota > Metazoa > Chordata > Mammalia > Chiroptera > Emballonuridae > Rhynchonycteris > Rhynchonycteris naso. The sequence continues at coordinate 103,649,264 of CM072996.1, read as the reverse complement.
GACCTGTATGGAAACATTTAGCTAGTGCAGTGACCATTAAGTTGAAAGGGGAGTTAGCATGAGTTCCAGCACCTGACTTGTCTTTTCCTTTCTCTTTTAATGCAGTTGTGTGTACTCTTGTTCAAATGTCTTACCACCTGGATCCTCTTTTGATTGAATTGCTGTTATCCATAGGACTTGGCAGCAGGGACTTCCTGTTGTGCACCAGGCTTTCATTTACAGGACATCTGTAAAACCACAACATGAGTAGTCAGAGTAGCAAAAATGGCCTTCTAATGAATGTAGTAAAACTTCAGAGCACATTCTTGAGCCAGGAGAAAGTGCCCCAAACAGCAGATGTGATTTCAGATGAGTAAGTCACAAGTCAAGGTGTGGGTCTTTTACTATCCCTCAGAAAACAACACTTGGATTTCCTAGCAGTGCAATTATGTAATGACTGTGGTTTCTTTTTGTAAACTGTGTCTCAGACAGGGAGGAAGGAGGGACCATTGGGATTATGTAACTTTATAAATAGAAACAGCCATGTTAAAATAACAATACTGCTCTGACTTAAGCCCATGAATTTTGCTACTAGCTGAATAAAGCTAGACCACTGAATGAATATAAGATCCATACTGTGAAGTGATTGCTGAGGTTTGCCCAAATATGTTTAATGGGAAAAATAAGTAAGAAGATCTTACCCTTCTTCCATTGTACTTCAAGTGTGTTAGTCCAAATAAATCAAAACCTTTTCTCTGCTGGAAGTAGTCAAGCTGGAGACACACAGGAACTTGTCCTCCACTAAAAATAGTGAGTAATGAGCTCATACCATTTACAATACAGCACATAATTTACTAACACTTGGAACAATTTATCCTGGAAATAGCATAAAGAATAAAGGGGTACCTACCTTATAATCTATTGAACAAAATGTGTGCTGCATTTGCCATGTGTCCGGTAATACTAGATGATTTAAATTTCATTACTGCTTTTTATTGTAGAGGGCAGAACCCAGGTACATAGAGAGAAAACTTCTTAATAAAGGCCAAAAACATCAGTCATCTCAGCATGGTTCCATTCAATTTAATATATATTCCAAAAAAGAGATTGTGCTGTGTTTGCCAGTTAGCTGAGGTTTATAGATCATAAGTTTTTGACTCTCTCAAGGGTGATAGTATAATAGTAGTATTTTCTTTAATTTTTTTTGTTTGTATGTGTGTGTGTGTGGCTATAACAGTGATACTAGTCTTTCCTAGACACTGTTGACAAATTAATCTTCCCTAGCATGGCTGTATTCTTGGCCATCATTCAAGGTTCTTCCTAATCTAAGCAAAATGAATTTTCTCATTTAAACTCTTACTTTAAGGAGAGGCCTATTAATTCATGTTTATATCCCCTGGGGTTTGTAACACAATGTCTTGGATATAGTAGAAATTTAAACATATTTGTTGAATTAAAAAAATTAATAATGGGTTTTTGTGCTTTTATTCCTTTGCCTCATGATTATGTTTTAAAAAAAGCTATCCTAGACTCTATTCATGATTACTTGGATATAAATGTTGGCTTTGCTGTTCTGGTAAATTTCTGCTATGTCAGTGATTCAAGGTCAAATCTTATTCATATTTTGGCCATAGTATAGTATGTACCACTTAACAATAGGGATATGTTCTGAGAAATGTGTTGCTAGATGATTTTGTTGTGCGAAAATCAGAGTGTACATACAGAAACCTAGGTGGTAGAGCCTACTGCTCTAATTGTGTGTGCTACACTTTCAAGTAGTGGGAAGCACAGTAGGTTTGTTTACACATGTATCACAAACACATGAATATGTGTTGTACTACAATGTATTGATGGCTACAGCATCACTAGTTGTTGGGAGTTTTCAGCTCCATTATAATCTTATGGAACAACCATTATTATATATGTATGCAGTCTGTCATTAACTGAAATATTGTGACACAGTGCCTGACTGTCGTAAACTAGTCCATCATGAACAAATCTGCCTCAATTCAGTGGTGGTCTTGTCTGCCATGAACCTATCTCTTCAAATGTAGAATATTGACGATGGAAGAGACAGTGGAGAATCTCCTAATACATGTACCTCTTTTACGTACATGGGTAAAATGAAGACCAAGCAAATTAAAATGGACGGTCTTAAAAACACATCATCCTAAGTAGTGAGTACATAAGTTACAACCTGAGTGTCCCATCTGTTGATGATTACTACTTGGGTTACTTTAACAAACCTGCTTGGGAAAATGAATACGACTTTAACATCAAATCCAAGACTCAGTCTCATAGAAAGCCAGCCATATCTTTGATCTAGAGAATCAGTAAGGAGATGTCATATGTTTGAATCGTGCTCCAACACCCTAAAGTGTCTTGACATTCTTTGATTTGCTTGTCAGTTAGAGAAGGACTGATGAGATCACTCTATTCAGTAACAATGTCCATGCTCTATTGCCAAGGTAGGTTTATGGATGTTAATAGAGTTTTTCTTGTCTAGGGTGATGTATGATCTGGATCTTCCTCCAAGCAATCACAAGTCCATTGTAGTGTAGTAAATTCAGCCAAGTGCCTTGTAATTTATCTGTTTAACTTAAAGGGCTTTAAGACATACTACTTCTCAGATATAAGAAAATATAACTCAGTATTTTCTATAACATAGTTCTTCTTGCTCTCAAACCTCCATTCCTGCTGACGGTGGCAGAAACAAGATTGGTGAGGTTGGAAAAAACCTAAATTAGTTTTCTTTTTTTTATTGCAGTTTAATAAATACTCATTGGAGTGAACATTTTGTAATTTGAAGATGAAATGTTTTGTCAGCGTTGTTTCCTTTCTCCATGAGGTTTTTCTCATTTATAAAATTGCATCTTCAAATGGGTAAATACAATATGCAAAGGGAAGTTTGTGTGCCCTCGGAGTAATAGGGGATGGAGTCAGGAAGTGTGTCCTTGGTTACTTGCTACCATCAGGATCATTGCTGTTCTGTGCTGCAGAAGCCCTTTACAGCTGGGTCCCTGGGCATGCCCTCTTCTCTGCTGAGAGTTGGGTTTTGGGTACTGTGTGAATACCCACTGTTGATTGGGCACCATTGCCTAAGTTCTGCATCTGCCTTGTCCTAATGCCAGCTCTCTTTGGGCACACTAGTTCTCTCCATATTTTTGCATATTTGTACTGGGATACACAGAAACTTCTGAAATCATACTCTTTTTTAATGCTTTAAGAATTCCCTCCCACCAAAATAAATACATGACTCTTTATATTGTGATTTGGTGAAATTCACAACTTAATGTTTATTATTTTTCCTGGAATGTTGAAAACATTTTCTAATACTGACCTAATGTCTATTATATAAATCATGAAAGACCATCAGTAATAATGGATATCACTTATTAAGTAATACTTGCCAGACTCTGTTGGAGGTGCTGCAAATTCATTCTCATTTAGCCTTCATGTATACTACTGTTAGCCCAACTTTACAGATTAAAAAAAGAAAAAGAAAAACAAGGCATAAGGGAGCCAAGTGACATGAGTAAAATAACCCAACTACTGACTTTTATGTAATTCTTGTGGATTTAGTGTGCAGAGGTCAGAACTAGTACTTCAGTAGCAGGAATTGAGAACCAACGTCATCTGTGAAATCAGAGCAAGAGTATAAAACAAAACAAAACTAAACAAAAAATGATGACTTTAGGAAATATAAAGTGATGTTTGAAAGTATGGGTAGATGTGGCCTCCTCTTCCCAAAGTGCAGGTATGAAAATGAACTGATTGATCTTTAAAATAGCAGTTTGAAACATAAAAAATGTCTATTATACTTCAACACAATAGTATAATATCCTTTACTGCAAGTTTGTGAAAAGAGCTTAGTAAAATATTTAGCTAAGTAGAAAACATTTTTAAACTTTTATTTTTAAATTTGTAATGAAGCACAATAAACACAAAAAAAAGTGCATTTGTCATAAATAGATCGTTCATGAGTTTTCAGAAACAGTACATACTTGGACAACTAGCATAGACCAGGATGTAGGTATTGTCAGTCTCCCCTGGGTCCTAATGATAGAAATCCCTATCCTGATTTCTGACAGCATAGATTAGTTTTTCCTGTTATTGTAATATATGGATGGAATCATGAAATATGTACTCTGTCTTGCTTTTTAAAAATTAATCATTATGTTTATAAGATTTACCCATATCATTGCATCGGAATTCAGATTACTTATTCTCACGGTTATATATTATTGTGTTTTGAGTTTTCCCACAGCTTATTTTTTCATTCTACCATTAAAGTGGCCATTTAGATAGTTTACAGTGACCATTATTGTACATGTGTTTTGGTGAACATATGAAAGAATAGCTGTTGGTTAGGTACCTAAGCATGAAATTGCTAGGTCATAGACAATAGGTCAAATAGTCAACTTTAATAGGTTTTGCTGCAGTTTTCTAAAGTGGTTGTACCATATTACTCTGCTACTACCTTGTATGTGTCTCTGGTCACTCCACATCTCCACTCATGTTAAATATCCAATTGCTACGAGGTATTTTCTGTAAGGAGGGATTTCATTATTGTTTTGTTTTACATTTCCCTGAAGACGAATGGACCTGATCATATTTTCATATATTTAATTGACCATTTTGATATCCTATTTTGTGACGTGTATTCAGGTTTCTTGACAACTTTTCTACTGAGTGGTGAGTTCCTTTCCTTAACGTTCTATAGAAATACTTTATGTTCTCCAGATATGAGTCCTTTGTTGGATACATCTTGTTCATATATTCTTCCACACTGTGCTTTGCTATTTCACTCTCTAGAAACGGTTTGATTTGCTGAACATAAATTATGAATTTAATGTAATACAATATTTTATTTTTATTTTAAGATTCTGCCAATTTCAAGGACACAAAGGTATTCTACATAAAATATTATTTGAGATATAACATCAAAGATATATAACATATTCAACAGCTATTTTTATTTTATATACAAAAACATGCTGAATTGCCTATTGTATGGATTAGAGATAATCTTAGCTATATTAAAAAATTAAGGTCAATTTTATTTTGTGTCAGATTATTTTTGAATTCACACAGTAATCCAGTGAAACTTCTCATTTTAATGTAGAAATTCTTCTACAGTTATTTGACAGAATCTTTCCAATGTTCAGAAGTTAGTGTCTCAAAAGGAATATATTTTTTTCTTATATTGGGGTAAAATTGCCTCTGTGTAACATTGATTTACTGATTCTAGTTCACTAATGTATTATTTATTCACTTATTTATTCAGCAGACATTTTATGAGTTCTACCACATCCCAGACTTGTGTATTTTCAGAAGTACAAAGATAAATAAAAGCTTTGAGGAACTCTCTCTCTTTTTTATTTTAGAACTCACAGCTGCACAAAGTTGTAGCAAAATTAAAATGTGCTGTTGTTTTATTGTCCTATCCTGTGAGCAGAGGCCTTCAAATATTCTATGTATGATATAGATTTCAGCCTTCTTATCATCCTGGTTATTCTTTTTTAGATATAGCCTAAATATTTGCTGACATCTTCAAATTGAAAATAAAAATTTTTTACAAAGCAATAGTTCCACAGTGTTTTTCTGTTTTGTTTTGATTTTTCTACCAGCAAAGAGATCATGGTTCATCAGGTCCTACAGCTGAAAGGCAGCTTGTTTTTGTTGATTTAGCCTAAAGCAGAATTATCATATTATTGGCAGTGCTTCATGTTATTTACACATACCAATTGAAATTGAATAAATCTGAATAAGTTCTCTAGATCTTATGATTGTTGTCAGCCCAAGTATATTCCAACATTTTCACAATGAAATACACAACGTTGTTTGTCATTAGAAACCAAACAAGAATATTTAATGATGTAGGGCTAAATTATTTTTATATAAAGATAATAAAAAAGACAGAATATAAAGGTGTATAATTACCATAATGCAACTGTGTGTGTGTGTGTGTGTGTGTGTGTGTGTGTGTTTGTTGTGTGTGTTTTATGTGTTGGAATAGCTAGAAGTAAACACACCAAAATATTCATAGTATTTATATTTGGATAATAACATACAATTGTAAATTCAACTGTGCTAATTTTCAGTTTGTTTTCTTCTCAATCATGCTAGCTATTCCTACTGTCTTTTCTAAATCTTTAAATTGAATGAAATGTCATCTAAATCTTTTACGTTTAAACATCTATTATTTAGAAATGCTGATTAGTACATTCTTTTGGATATACTCTAAAAATATTCAGGTAGACAATGATCTGTAATCATCATTCTTGTAATTTTCTAAATATTTGTGAAATTATCAAACTGTTCTATTATAAGACTGAATTTCACTATATTTTAAATATGCATATATGTATATATATTGAAATCATCATTAAAAAATCTGAAATAAAAATGTCATTGTTATTCCCTTTACTTCCAACTTAGTAACTCTCACTAAATGAAAGAAGGTTAGCAAGTTCACTTGAATATATTTATTAAAATTATTTTTTTCTATATATTTTGGAATATTGTTATTTTCACATCAGTATAATTTTTCAGGCCAGTTGGCTAAGTGGTAAAGCATTGGCCCTGGCATGTGGATGTCCCAGTTTTGATTCCTGGTCAGGACACACAGGAGAAGTGACATCTGCTTCTCCACTCCTCCCTCTCTTCCTTCTTTCTCTCCATCTCTCTCTTCCCCAACCATAGCTTAGCTTAGTTGGAGCAAGTTGGTCTTGGGCACTGAGAATAGCTCCATGGTGTCGCCTCAGGCCCTAAAATAGGTTGCTTGCTGAGCAATGGTCCCAGATGGGCAGAGTATCACCAAGTAGGGGGCTTGCCGAGTATATCCCCATTGGGGGGTGTGTGGGATCTGTCTCTGCCTCCCTACCTCTCACTTAAGGAAAACAAAAATTCAGATATTCATTTTCTTTTGGCATATATGCTACGGGGTAAAAAGAGCACTGTTTTATTATTTTTTACTATGGTTATTTATTAATAACTTCACTGTCCGTGCTGTTTTATCTCTTTCAGGAAAAGTAGGGCTTGCAGGTCTTACTCAATTTACTAGCTCATTCTTATTATTTACTCTTGCAACATGTAGCTTTTTATGTCTGAGTATAAATACAACTTGATGAAGTAATAATAATAATTGAATGTAAATTAGGAAATAATACTAATAAAACGGCTCATAAATTCTGAATGCTAGCTGTTGGCATCCTTTGAGTCCTGAGAGCTATTTTCTCAGAAGATCCATCCAATATTGGTTGCCTTTGTTCTGAAGTGTAAAGATACACAGTGGAAATCTAGATTTATTTGACTTAGGACTGTATTTGGTGTAACTCAATCTTTTAATTAAAGGTTTTAACTACAAAAATAATTTGAGAATATTCTCTTGGAATATTTTCTACTAAAAAGAATATCACAGAGTTTTGAACTGATGTAATAAAAGTAAAATAATAAAAATTTCATTAAATTATTTTACAGTGTTTGGGAATATATAGCACTATGATCTTAAGTTAAAAAGAGAAAAGGTATAGTTAATTATCCGCATCTTCTTTTCTAAACAATATTAAATGTTTGAATATTAGGAAATAGCTTTTAAAAATATTTTCCTCAGACATTGTTGAATTATCCACTTTAAAATTCAGATGGTTTAAATTGACAATAAAAAGTGACATTTTCTAAAAGTAACCTTTATAGATCTTGAGTGGTTCTAAATTTTTAGATTTCAGACAATGAAAAGATAAAAATGATTAAATTCTAATTGCTTAGAATTGTCAAATATTTAAAACTTTTTCTGACTTTACATTGAGTTAAGCTTTAACTTTTTTAAAAAAGTATTAATTTTGGTAATCTGATAAATGAGGCACCAGTTGGAGGAAATGCAAACCCATGTGTTTCTGATATATTTGGGGAGAATTCTGGTATGGACCTTGGAGTCAAACAATTTAAATGCAAACTCCTGCCCTGTCATGTATTGAGGGAGTGACCTCAAATATTACTTACCATAACTTCTCTGAGCTCCCTGTCCTTTCTCTCTAGAATACAGATAATAATATCTGGCCTTCATAGAATTTTTATAGATATATATTTTAGTATTGTTAGATATCTTACACAGCGCCTGGAATACAGTGGACCTTTAACAAATAACTACTGTCATATACTTTAAGATTTTGGTTTCCATTTTATTTAAATTCATGTGGTAATTGTGTGTGGGGGTTTTGTTCATTTTATTATTATTTTTTTTAGCTTTTTTATTGATTTGAGAGAGAGTGAGAGGAAGGGAAAGAAAGAGGGGGAAGGGGAGAGAAAAAGAAGCATCAACTTGTTCCACTTATGGTAGTTGTTCCCTTTAGTTGTATACTCATTGTACTTCTTCCGAGTGCCTTGACTGGTGATGGAACCCATGACCTTGATGAGCTGGGATGACACTTTATTCACTAAGCCATCCCACCAGGGCTTGTGTGTTTTATTTTTAATGGTGATAGTGCATGGAATAGGCAGATTGAAAAAAAACCATTTCAAAAATATTTAAAAATCTAATTTAATTCTAACACTAACACTAATAAAAATACAGTGTGTCTGTAAAGTCATGGTGCACTTTTGACCTGTGACCAGTCAAAAGTGCACCATGACTTTACGGACACACTGTATTAAAAGTATTTTTTTAATTGAATGTATTAGGATGACACTGGGTAACATAATTGTGCAGGTTTTAGGTGCCCGATTCTACAACACATCTCTGTGCAATGCATTATGTGTTCACCTTCCCAAGTCAAGTTTTGTCCATCGCCATTTATTTTCCCATACACTCCTCCACCTCCTCCCACCCTCCCACAACCACACTGTGTCCGTGTCTGTAAGTTCTTTCTCTTTCCTTTTTTTCTTGGGGGGGTTATTTTTTGTTATATTAGAAGTCTTAATTCAGCAATTGAAATAGAAATGGAATCAATCCTCTTACTTTTAAATATTCATCAATATTTATAATGTGAATGTTAAAATACCATTATTTTGGTTCCTAACAATTCCCTTTGTCTGAATTTTAAACTATTATCTTTAGTTATCTATGACACTTCTTGGATTTCTCCAAGGATAAGGAACAAAGAAGATTTTGGGGAAAGGTTGGCTTGGGTAATCTTTTCCTCAAAGGAATTAATCAGACCTGAATATTCTTGCAAAAGTTTAATTAAATATTCATATATAAAACTATTTCAAAACTGGGGATAATAAAAAAATCTATGTTATATCAATGAAAAGTAACCTCATTCCACTAACTCATATTTACAATGCCATGAAGTCAATTATGATTTTATGACAGAAACTTGATAAATTTTATTTTCTATTATTTTTTCTTTGTTTTTTGGTATTTTTTGCAAGGACAGAGATTAAATGAGTAAAAATAAAATTCACATAAGATACAAAATGCTATCTATGTCATTTGCCAAGAATAAAAACACAGCTCACATTTGAGACAAAATGCAATCCATATTTATTTCATGGGCTTAGAAATTTTAAGGGGTCACTTCTATAGGAGAGTTCCAAGGGAGTTAGGAATCTGGCCTGTGATTTTTGCTTTTGGCAGTGGCTTCTGAAATAAAACACAATACCTTATAATATTTCAAAAAGTTATCCATCATCCACATTATAAAGTACATTGCTGTATTTTAAGCTCTGGAGTATGGCTTGAAAAATTCACTATTCATGGGAGGTGGAAAACATGAAAAGAAATGAAAATGGGAGACAGGGGGATTAAGGGAGATTGGGTTCCATGTGTGGATAAAGAATTTGACTCAAAATACATATGTTCCAGGAAGTGTTTTGTGAGGACTGTGTTGTTAATTAAGATTTCCAGAGGTTTAGAAATACCTCAGGTTCTCAGGAAGTATAATGTGTATAGCCACTGTGTTAAAGTTAACATTTCAGACTCCAGCCATTTGCATGCGGGGTTTTATAAGAGATTTACCAGAAGAATTGGTGAGAAAACAGCCCTATTGAAGACAGATTGGGAACTCACAGCCATGGTTTATGACTGCTATCTCATTGTGGTTTTTCACACTGTGGGAATTCAACTTCCAGAACAAGGGGAGCTTCTTCACTCTCAGAGTAGCCTGACCACTTTTCTTCAGGGAAAGCAGAAGCTAAGAAGTCTAAAGTTTGCTCATGCTAAACCCCAGGGAAATATATAAAAAGGAAAAATCCCACTCTCTAAGCATGCCTATCCATATAACAATACCTGCTTTACTAAAACTCAAACTATTCTAAATAAAATCTTAACAGAATCTCATTAAGTATACAACTACATGTACAGTGCTTAGCAGAGAAATGGCCCTGGATAATTGTTATGGTGTCCTACTTAGAGAAATGCAAGCTGCTTCATCCAACCTAAGATCATAAACCTTTTGCATTGATTGACTGGCAATCCAAGTTGACTAATATTTCTTCTAGCCTATTTTCATTGCAGTTATAGAAGTATAGCTCCTTACTCTGTTTTTACATGAGTAAGGGTATGTCATGCATAGTAAAATTATTTGTTACCCCATCAATGATTGAGAAGTAAAAGTCACTTTCATAACTAGTTGAGATCTCTCTTCAATCTAGAAGATAGAAAAGAGTAAAATTGCACTAATTGGCTCTGTGATAGAGCATCGGCTCACTGTGTGGATGTCCCAGGTTTGATTCCCTTTTGAGGGCACACAGGAGAAGTGACCATCTACCTTCTTCGCCCTTTCCCCTCTCCCTTCTCTCTCTCTCTTCTTCTCCTGCAACCATGGCTCAGTTGAAAAAAGTGGCCCGGGCACTGAGGACGGCTCCATGGCCTTGCCTCAGGCTCTAAAATAGCTCAGTTGCTGAACAACAGAGCAACAGCCCCAGATGGGCAGAGCATCCCAGGTAGGGGGAGGCTTTTTGGGTGGATCCTGGTCAGGGCATAAGGAGGAGTTTGTCTCTTTGCCTCTCCAGTTCTTATTTAAGAAAAAGAAAAGAAAAGAAAAATAAATAAAATTTCAGTTTAGCTGTAATTTTTTTTTAATAACAAAACTATTAGCATATCTTACCATGTTCATAAACTTAGTTTGGGATTCATTGATGTTCCCAAGTTCCCACCTTCAAAACAATATTGAAAAAACCTGGAAACTATTTTTGCAAGTGTGTCTTAGAAACAGTCTTATATATAAATCCAGTCTTAAAATTACTCAGTTTTGTCAAAGAGAAATATGTAGTCCCTTGAGATACAGCTTCTGGCCCCCAGGGCAAATGTTTTATGGCACAGTGAGTAATCTTTCAGGCTTAAGGAAAATCAGATGTGACTCACTTGGAAGAACAGTTTTCTGGGTGTAACTATCTGCTTTTCAAAAAAATATATAAAATGATAACGTTGCCCTGAATTTGAACCCTGACATGCCATATAAGCACTACATTTCTTATTTTCTTTTGTTCACACTGTCACCATTTTCATCATTTTTGTACTTAATTCTATTTTATCATGAGCTAAATCAACTTGTGCTAATAAGTAAAGCACACTTGAAATATCTTCCTGTTCGTTAAAGAGAATGTGGTAGAGCCACTTGCACTAACAAATTAGACTTAAGGTATGTTAAGTGGAGAAAGTGAAATGTGAAACACAGTGGATAATCTGCTTCCATTTTTATAAACAAACAAACAAAGGTATATTTGTATGTTTGTATATGTACATATGTATTTATGCATAAACCAGATCTGGAAGGATACATAGAGAATGGGGACAGTGATTACCTGCATGGAGGAAAGGAAAACTGAGATGCTTAGAGATTAAAAGTGAAGGCTTTTACTTTACTTTTATACATCTATATAGATATAGAAACACACACACACACATATATAACACATACACAAATTATTCTTGTATGTGTATAGAACAGTGTACATGCATGCATATTACATATATATACATGTATATCTATATATACATATACATTTTTATTATTTAAATTTTTTAGTACGATCAGGTGGTGGATGAAGCATCAGCTTGGGACACTGAGGACTCAGGTTTGAAACTACAAGGTCACCAGCTTGAGTGTGGCATCGTAGACGTGACCCTATGGCCGCTGGCTTGAGCCCAAAGGTCACTGGCTTCAGCAGGGGGTTACTGGTTCTGCTGGAGCCCCCTGGTGAAGGCACATATGAGAAAGTAATCAATAAACAACTAAGGTGCTGTGGCTATGGGTTGATGCTTCTTATCTCTCTCCCTGTCTGTCTGTCTGTCTGTCCTTCTCTCTCTCTTTCTCTCTTGCTAAAAGAAAAAAAAGGAGAAAAACCCTTTTTACTATGTTCATTATTTAAATAATGACAAATCTTTGCTAAAGTGTTGCCAAGGTTAAAATGTTGCTGTTATATCCTTCTTCATACTTAGATTAGAAATAGCCATTTCTCTAAGTAGTGCTACACCAAAGCAGACACTCATGAATGTCCAAAACAAAACAAACAAACAAAAGCTTATTTATTTTTTTAATTACTAGATATTATTTCTTATTTGTTAAATGTTTTCTGGGTTTAGAGCCCAAATTACAGTTCTTTAATAAAGCATTATTACTTTGTGGTTGGAATAAATTATCTTTATTTGAATAAAATGCAAAATCTAAGTATTAAGTTGATATTCAAATTGAATGAAGTTAGCTTTGTGTGTGTGTGTGTGTGTGTGTGTGTGTGTGTGTGTGAGAGAGAGAGAGAGAGAGAGAGACAGACAGACAGACAGACAGGAAGAGAGAGAAATGAGAAGCATCAAACTCATAGTTGCATACCTTAGTTGTTTGTTGATTGCTTTCTCTCATGTGCCTTGACCAGGGTGGGGGTTAGGGGATGAGCTCCAGCCAAGTCAGTGACCTTGGGCTCAAGTCAGCAACCTTGGGCTTCAAGCCAGTGATCTTTGGGCTCAAGCTAGAGACCATGGTGTTCAGAAACCTTGGGGTTTCTAACCTGAGTCCTCAGGGTTCCAAGCTGATATTCTATCCATTGGACCACCGCCTACTCGGGCTGAAGTTAGCTTTTAACGTCAAAATATTAGATGCAGTTGTGAATGTCTAAAGTCAGGTTTATAACTTTAAAGACAGCTTTGTATGGGTTTAAAACTGAATGAGAAGTGTTGCTGGCAGTGTCTCATATAATTCTGAATGGCAATGAACTTAGCATTTCTATATTTTTTAATCAAGCTGTTTTAATTGTCCAATAAAAGAAAAATTTAAGGATTAAAGATCAAAAATATTTATCAAAGAATGGGTAAACATTATTTCAGTCTGAATTAATTCTCTATACTCTACAATATTTATTTGGTGTATGTTTGTGAAGAAATGACAAAGAGTAATGTAAAAGCATAGCACTGGAAAATCTCAGTTTCTTTCTTACCATGGAAACATTCGACCTGAGCATATATGTGTTTCAGCAGAGTTCAGCTTGACGCTATTGCCATGGTTGTCTCTTACATAGTACAGATAAAATTAGCAAGCGATTGCAAAACCATGATGCCCTGCCTGACCAGGCGGTGGTGCAGTGGATGGAGCGTCGGACTGGGATGCAGAGGACCCAGGTTCGAGACCCCGAGGTCTCCAGCATGAGTGTGGGCTCATCCAGTTTTAGCAAAAGCTCGCCAGCTTGAGTCCAAGGTCGCTGCCTCGAGCAATCTTGGTCTGCTGAAGGCCCATGGTCAAGGCACATATGAGAAAGCAATCAATGAACAACTAAAGTGTCAAAACAAAAAACTAATGATTAATGCTTCTCATCTCTCTCTCCATTCCTGTCTGTCTTTCTCTATCTGTCCCTCTCTCTGACTCTCTCTCTGTCCCTGTGGGAAAAAAAATTTTTAAAAACCCATGATGCCCTGAAGTATTTAGAGGGCCATTATTAGTTAAAATATTTCCCAGCTTAAAAAGAGGAACTATACATCCATCTTTTTACTTACATTTTATACAAATAATCACATGCATCTGTCAGTGTGAAACTGTCTTACTTAATCAAGCCTGACCAGATATTTTGTAACATTTTGTTCAGTCTTTCTATTACCATATAGGGTTGGTTATGATTAGAGAGGGCAATACTGAATGGGCTAAATAAATTTCACTTAAATTCTGGTCACATGCTAAGAAATCTGGAATGTTGTATTCATGAAACTAGCTTGTATTAATCTCTTAAGGCATATTAAGAAATGCTTCAGCATTGCAAGTAGAATTTGATGTTGTTTCATGAAAAAATAGAGCAGACAGTTAAGTAAGAAATTAAATATGGCCTGCTGAATCCCCTAGATGTTTGCAAACTGCTAGATAAACAACAGAGTACATAACCTAGAGTTTGCTATTACTTTCTGGCCAGATATCACAGAAGGGTTTTAAATTGGTATTGGGGAAGAGGTATGTTATGTAAAAACAAAAACAACAACAGAACCAGAAACCTTGGAGGCTGCTGTAAAAGAAACTTCCTGAGAGCTTAAGTAATTCTTGAAACTTGTTTACTATTCTATGTTCTATCCTATACTGTGTTTAAACTCCATCATTGAAAAACTGAAATTTATTTATTTGAGCCTTTAGCAAAGCAGTTCTCTTCCCAAGCTAATAGCAATGTGAATACACATTAGGTAGTATCTTAATTATTTTTATTGATTTACATAAATTGTGTCTGTCTTAAGTATCCTTAAAGTATACAATCAAAGATCAAGAATGCCCTGGCCAGGTGTGTGAAAGTGCTGGGTTTGATTCCCAGTCAGGGTACACAGGCAAAGCAACCATCTGCTTATCCCCGCTTCCCCCTCTCCCTTCTATCTCTCTCTTGCTCTTCCCCTACTGCAGGCATGGCTCAGTTGGAGCAAGCTGGCCCTGGCCACTGAGGATGTCTTCATGACTTCACTTCAGTCACTGAAATAGCTTGGTTGCTGAGCAATGGAGCAGCAGACACAGATGAGCAGAGTGTTACTCTATATGGGGCTTACCAGGTGGATCCTGGTCAGGGCAAATGCAGGAGTCTGTCTCTCTGCCTCCCTGCCTCCCTGCTTCCCCTCCTCTCACTTAATTAAAAAAAAAAATCAAGAAGGAATTCTATACACACAAAAAGATACTTTTCTCTTTTCTCGTTCTGACATCTTTTCTAATTTTTCCAGTGGATAATACTGTTAAGATAATTACTTAATTAACAGGCAAATATAGCTCTTCTGAGTTTTCTCCAGATGTGGGAAACACATTAAAATGAATTATGTTTCTGGTCATGGGTCTTTGAAAGAATGCTGAATAATGTAGCAGTCTATTAATTTTCTTTTTATATGATAAAAATTTTTTTAAATGTTTTTAAATTAAGTGAATAGAGAAAAACAGTTCATCAATTGTTCCTGAAGAGCCTTTTCTCCAAAGAAAAATTTGGTGTGACATTTTAATTATATAAAGTTTAATGACAAAGATAGGGGATATCTTGCCTGTCTTGAATCAGTTCTGCTTGTCACCAAGATGAATTTGCTTCAAGTTTTGTAACACTCAAGTGCTTTTAGGGAGGTGTAGAGAAAGTTGGAGGGTCCTCTGGAACTGATGCTGACTCCAGGATGGCCAGCTGTAAAATCTGTTGAATAATTTGAAAGTATTTACTTTGGCTTGATGTTGTGTTTTGAGATGGAAACAAAAGACAAAACATTTATTAAATTAATAATCCTTCCTGTATCCCTTCCTAGTGAGACCCAATGAGTATACCAAGCATATGATAACTATATATAGAGAGAGACAGCATCATTGTTCTCTTTTTTTTTTAATTCATCAAATAGATGAAAGCCCAAAGAGAATGTATTGTTTCATTGATGTGATATGTGATCTTTTTTAAAACATTAATTTAATTAAAAATAGCTTATCTAATGTTTCCATATTAATCAGGCGGAAATTTCTTGGATGAAGCAACTATTTATTTTACAGCTTCAGTGGGGACAGGATGAGGGAGCAAACTGTCATACTCAATTTTAGAAGGTCATGAAACCTTTACTTTTTTCTCTCATCTTAAAGAAACAGGACTAAAATATTTCATTTCTTTCTATCATATTAAACACTGTGTTACCATTCTGAATTCCCTTTCTTTCTCGTTAATGAAAACATTTTGCTAGTGACATGATTAACTATATGCATATACTTAAGGAATTGACATCTTGAAAATCTTTGTTAAATTATTTGCAGCTGCTCATACCAAATACAACAGGTTTATATTTAAAATGAAAGGGCTGGGAGTGCCAACTGTCCAAATACTAGAGAAATGAAAATGCAACGTGTAAACAAATACAAATTCTGCTAGATATTGTAGGTAGATCGGAATACATACTTGTTTGAAAGGTTAACTTTTAACTTAGGTATCTAAGGATAGTTAAAATAAAACATCTATATTTAAAATCAGTTCTCTTTAGCAGAAGTCACAAGAAAGGTTGGGAAAATACGCTATACTGGTTAAACTTTTACAAATCATCCAGGAATTTTTATTCTATCATTTTGTATTTTCTTCTTTATCATCACTATTTGGTAGAAAACTTTTGGAAGTCTTCATAATAAAGTGTTTTACTTATTTTCATAAAATAAATAGTGGCATAAGTTATTCTCCTGAACATTTTAACAGATATTTTAGAAATTTATTGCATTGAATTGACATATGTTTTACCTGCCTCATTATTCATTTTTACCTCTCAACCCCTCTATGTCTTGAGTAGTATCTTCTATAAAAGTTATTCTCAGTAAATATCTATGCAAATAATTAATTAATTAATTAACCCATGAGTAACCCCACAAAAGTTCATAAGATATATGAGAATGCATTTATATTGTGAATGCATGATGAATTTAGATTAAATGTGAATAGTAGGTGAGGGGATATATATTTATTTATATTAGCTTCTTTGCAAACATAGATGATTAAAATCTATGACTACTCACAAAAATTAGTGGATATTTTATCACTTCATATTCATTTTTAAATATCCCCTAAGTTTTGTGAGCAGTGTACTTTGCAGTTCAGAACTCTTAAGTTGTTCATGTAGATGAGTCTGTTATTTTATTGTTATTTTATTTTATTTTGACATGAGAGGAAAAAGTGATGTTAAATATTTCTATTTAACAATAAATAATTGGTACTTCCAATTATCCTCATAATGTCTATAAGGCCACTGAATATTTCAAGCCACTTTTCAGCAAATATAATGGAATTTATTTTATTTTCCACTCTTTTGCTTTACAAATACATTTTCCAAAGGAGAACTTGAGGTAATTTGGTACTAAGACTGTCTCTGAAATATAGGAAGAGTGTTCATTAGTATAATGTTTGATCCCTCGAAATTTATTGTTACTCCTGTTGTTAGAAGTAACCAATCATTTTCTGTTTAAAGTTTTTGTGTTTTATAATTTAAAGTAATGTTGTTAAGAGTAATAATTAGGGATGTTTGTAAGTTGTGAGATATGTATTTAACAACAAACAAATGAACTAAATTTATACTACATAATTTTCTATAGTAAAAAACACCTGATTTTCCTCTTTGATATGCATATGTGGGGTTATTCTAATCTGTTTCCTTAGTGACTACTGTGATACATCTTTGTCCTTTCCCTTTTCCCCTTTTTTCTAAACTTTGAGATTCCTTACTTTATGCGTAGTAGGGTAATTGCTATGCATTTTTTAATGCACAAGAAGACAGCCTGTTACTCTCAGGAATGTTTCTCATTGACCTCACATTATGGGTGTCTGTTAGCCTGCCATCAAAGCATGTTGTGATAACATGTTTCCATTATTTGTGAGTCAAATACATTTTATGAAGAATAACTGACAAAATTCTAAACATGTAGTTTAAAAGCAGAAAATATTTTAACTTTACATAAAGCAAAAACCCAAGTCCTCAAGAAAAATAAAAGAATGATTGAATGCAGTCATATTAATATTTGGTCAACTTAGATAAAATATGAATAGTGGTAGAGACATTATGTGGAGTGAAATTATTGTCTTCCTACATCTGTTGAAGAATTGAGATTGAATACATAAAGCTTAAAGTTTAATTATAATGGTTTGAGGTTTTACACACTGATACTGGATATAAGAAAGGAGTCTGTTTCAAAAGACACTGGTTCAATAGGAACAAGTTAGTTTAGGTAGCTAATGGCTCATGCAAATTACACAGACCTAGTTGGTGCATCTAGAGGTACTTTGAATTGAATCAGAGAAGGCAAATTATCCAGCAACCATTGGACACTGAACCAAAGATTTTCTTCTGTCCCACATCAAGACCAGTTACTAAGATTTTACACAGATTAATTATAAACACAGAAAAAAATTTGAGAAGGAAAATTCAGACAGATTTTTCTCTTTGGTTAGTTATATAGAGTGTGCTGTTTGGTTAGGATTTAAATTTTTTAAGTCTGAGGCATAGATATTACTGCTCTGTATTATTCTTGAATAACCCTGGGAATAAGTCATTTATTGATTTTAAATGGAGAGAAATCCTCCTACTATCCAATCATAAAGTTGGTCTGTAGCTAAATTCTTCCCTCCAGTTCAAGAAACTTCATTCTCAATGAATGAATATCTTGAAAATCTTTCACCTATACTTAGTATCCTTTTCAAAGCAATCAAATAAAACTATGAACAGATATATTTGTTATTTAGAACATGCAGATAACTTGGAGAGAATTAACTTAGTAAGATGACATTAAAAAAATCATCAATTTAACATTCTAAAAGGTAGCCAACATTTAGAAGTGGCAAATGCCATTATTCAATGTGGATGTGAAGTCCAAGATACAAAATTGTTTTTTGTTCCTCTTAACCAATGTATTTTATTACATGCTAATTTCCAGTAGTCTTTTCTCTAAGAGTTTCTAGCGTTTTCTAATGTGAAATTCATACACAAGGCTTAAGTACATATTGAAAACATGTAATAGTTGTTATTAAAATATCAGTTAGTATATAAAACCCTAAGGATTATGGTTTAAAGCAGTGATTCTTAACCTTTTTTGAGCTACCAAACCCACCAGTTTCTTATGCGCATTCACCGAAGCCTTCTTTAGTGATAAATAAAATATGATCTTTATTTCCAAATTTAGTTTTCCTGGTGTGAGACTAGAGTTGCTCAACTTGGCATTGCATATCATGCAGATAGGATGCTGACTCCCATCCTGTTCCGTGATACATGTGAATCCATGTTGTACATATTCGTCTGACTACTTTTTCTTTTTGCTCGACATATTTAGTATGGATTAAAATATTAAGAAAGAAACCACACGACGTACAACTACGACAGCTGTTGACTAATGCACGCACTAAATTCCCCACAGCACTGGTTGGCCAAGCAATGTAACATGATCCTCTGCAGCAAGTGATGGCCAAGCAGGACGTGTCATCACGACTTTACACAGGTGTGTCTTTACCTCCGCAGCGGAGGCTTCTCCGAACCCCTGAGACTGACTCATCGAACCCCTAGGGTTTGATAAAACCCAGGTTAAGAACCACTGGTTTAAAGTAAGTGAAATGAGCAGATAGGTGAGCTTGATGATTGTAAAATGAGTGTTGAATGGCCCTTGAAAAATAATGACTAGATAGTGTCAAGGAAAGGAGTAGAACAGGTGATATGCTTTTAAACAGAATCAGACATAGCCTGACCTGTGGTGGCGCAGTGGATAAAGCGTCGACCTGGGAACACTGAGGTCGCCAGTTCAAAACCCTGCACTGGTCTGGTCAAGGCACATATGGGAGTTGATGCTTCCAGCTCCTCCCCCCTTTCTCTCTCTCTCTCTCTCACTCTCACTCTCTCTCTGTGTCTCCTCTCTAAAATGAATAAAAAATAAATAAAAAATAAAAAGAATTAAACAGAATCAGACATATAGGATACTCTAGACTATCAGAATAAAGTGTGAACGTTTCCAAGCATACTAGGCAATCTTTCCCTAGAGCTGTGCCTTTAAACCCTAGAATAGACCCAAAGATAGAATTAAAAACTAAAACACTAAAGAAATTAATTTGAGCAACTAATTGAACAAGTAATTGTTTTCATAATAATAGAGTAGACCTAATGTTGTTGTGCCTCATCTCTCAGGCCCACAACAGTATAAAAAGTAGGCAGCCTGCAGCTCTGGACTATACTGACCTATTTGATTTCAGGGTGCTGAGGCCCCTCAGGCATGGCTGTGTATCTAGGTAAGGCACTAGGGACGACTGGAGAGTGGAATTGGCTCACCCAACATCTCATCTCAGGTACAGGCTCTGCTGAGTCTAGTGTAAACCAGAGTTCAGAATTTATATATGGCTCTAGCTTAGCAGTCAAAATTAGAAAAAAAAAACTTGAAAAGACTAAACCGTTGCCCAGATCACTGGATAATCATATAGAGAGAAAGAGAGCCAGGGGATATGTTTCTATGAACTCAGAACAAGCCCTCCCCAAAAACCTCAATGCTTGCATGAAGGCTGGTTGATTTAAATAATTGTATGAGTGCCTAAAACATCACTATGTAAAAACTCCCATTGAAGATTAGTACAAGCCATTTATAATGATCATTTAAGAAGAGTGAGAAGGCTGTTCTATATTAGCTGAGAATGCATGTCCTAATTAATATGGTGGAAATGAGATCAAGTGGAAAGAAACTGGGCTTTGGGCATGGCTGATTCATTTCTTAGACTTGGGCCCTTATCTGCCCTGTGACCTTGGGCAAACCACATAACCTCTCTAAGCATCAATTCCCCAGTTGTTATAGAATTCAATTAAATGATAATATAATGTTCTTGGCATAGAATAGGTAAATACACTATTTGAAACCATAAATGTCAAACAAAAACAATTTTGTATGTAAAATATGTTATGGAACCTATGGTTTTTATGAAACTAATTATCCAAAGCAAAGACATATGATACTCATAATCATTTATTAAGTAAATAAAAATTTGTCATAATGGATGTGATCCTGACTATGTCAGCCAATTTGAACAGGGTATGCCCCTCCCTCCTCATGATATTTGGAAATGCCATTTCTAATTTGTAACTTTCTTCCCTGGCTCTTAACCTGGTTAGCTTTTATTCATTTCATATTCTAGTTCAAACTTTATTTCGTTTGGGCCAACTTCCATGATCACTTGCTTCTACCCTCCATATCTAGATTAGTTTTCTTTGCTTTCTGCTTATGTTTGAAATCATGCTCCTTTCATTCAGAGTTTTCATCTCAGTTTTGAATAATATATTGATTATTATAAGTATTTGTTGAATATCCTTTTTTTTTCTCTTAGGGCCACATGTTTTATGGGGAAAAACCTATGATATTTTTGCCCACCAACATATTTCTCATATTTAACACAAACTAGGCTTACTAAATGATGAATGAATGAATATCATATCATGTATGATGTGTATGCTCAATTCAATCTTGCATATCATTGTTATATTGGATAGGAAATAAGTAAATACATGTTTAGCCTTATGTTGTTACTCAATTCAAAATGTATCTTTATGTTAATTTACCAGAGAATATCTGAATATACTACTGAAAAAATAATATATAGAAATAGTACATATAAAATTTCTAATAATGATCCCATCTCTGAAATTTTAGGAAGAATATATAGAAATCAAATTGACATATGGTAAGTGGTCAAATAAGTTAGAATAAAGTTTAGAAAATTGGAACATTTTTTCTTTTATTAGTGAGATGTTTAGGAATCAGAATCAGGGAGAACTGTCTGGGCTGAAATGAAGTTGTAATAAGTCATTGAGTCAGTTTGGGAGGGTGCTTCTGTTACAGACACTGGGGACTGTGTGGATAGGGAATTCCACACACTCCAGGGAATCAAAAGGAAATGAGTGGAGTGGAAACAAATGACCAGTGTTTAAGGAGAGTTGGGAAGAGGAAGAGACAGTGGGAGATCTGGCAAGAAAAAAGCTAATATATGAGACTTTATAAAATGAGAGAGGGAGAGGGTTGAAACTGATTCAGAAAAGCACCAGTCATTTTTTTATGAAATTTAAGGATATTCTTCATCTTCAACTTGAAAGGAAGGCGAAAGCCTGTATAAACATTGCTTCATGAAGGATTCTGTTCCATTAGGGTTTCCTGGAGACAAGAGGGATTAACTATGTGCATGTGTCCCCACACACTCACACACGAATGAGGATTGTGTAATAATCTAGCACATGGATGTAACTGGACTGTGATATGAGACCCATTTACATTAGTTTTAGCTCCTGAATCAAAGTATTTACAAGGGTATTAAAAAACGTGTATGCCCAACTTTACTCCTTAGTAACTTCTAATCGATGTAAATACATGAAATAATTTCAATACTTTTGTAAATGGACAGATTCTTATATGAGAAATAACTTTTATAAATCAACATATAAGTAGGAAATAAACTTTAGTTAAAATTTCCTTTAAAATTTTCTCAGTTGATGAACAGTGTACATGACTTTCATGTGCCATATTAGCTTGCACTTTATTGGTCAGGTTTTTTCTTGACCGTGGATACAAACTGATATTTCTTCAATTGATCATAAAATAAGTTAAGCCTATGTTTGAGATGAGCTAATAGGAAAAAAAAATGCCACACATGATGATGCCTAATTAAAGTGATATTTGTATTAAGTTTACATACACCATAACTTCACTATAATGCCAATCTTCTGAAAACAAACACATTCAGAGAAAGAAGAGACCATGGGGGTAGCAGTTAGTGGAAATGCAAACATTATAGCTAAGGGTGAACCTTGAAATGTTGGAGTTTGGTCAAAGACATAATCTTGGGAAAGAAACCTCAGGCCTTGGAAAGCTCTGGTCGGCAATTCTATGACCCAACACCAAATTTTAGGACAGAATCATGATTTCATAACAACCCTGAGGAACAACAACAACAACAAAAAATGTAGAATAGAGGCACAAGTATTGAGAAAAGTTGATTAAAACTTAATTTGCTTCCAGCTGAGTCTTTGAACATTACATCTTAAATCATGTTTGCCTAGATTTTAATATCTCTCCTTTGTCTTTTAAAAATTTCTAATCCTCTAAGTATATGATTTTGGCTCAAGTTTTAAGTAATGTGGAGCTGTTCTTATATCATTTCTGTTTTTCTATTGTGTTGAATTAATATAATATATACTCATTTCAGAAAACATGAAAAACAGAAGAAAGTTTAAAAAAACCTCTAATCCCATTTCTTAGATATTCCTCTTATCAATATATTAGTGTATTTACTTTCAATTTCAATATATATAAAGTTATAGATTTTGTATATACATTATTTTTAAACTAATATTCTTTTAAGTATTGTTCTATGTCAATACAGATGTTGAGGAACTTGATTTTAATGATTAAAGTATCCCTTGAACATTTCTGTTAACATTTATTTCAACACTTGCCCAGTGTTATATATTTTTATTTGCAACTTTTTAGATTGTCTTAGCCAAGACCTTTGACTGGTTTTTCTTTAGGGTAATTAACTAGAAGAGCAAATGTTAAATGTTTTTGAATATGTATACTATATTGTATCATAGTAGAGCATATTATATATAGTGAAATTTCTTTCTCTAAATATAGTATCAAAATGTTCTTTTGTTAACAATGTATAAGAGTGTTACTCTAAAACCTAGTCCAGGGGTCCCCAAACTTTTTACACAGGGGCCAGTTCACTGTCCCTCAGACCATTGGAGGGCCAGACTATAAAAAAATAACTATGAAAAAATCCCTATTCACACTGCACATATCTTATTCTAAAGTAAAGAAACAAAATGGGAACAAATACAATATTTAAAATAAAGAGCAAGTCAATTTAAATCAACAAACTGACCAGTATTTCAATGGGAACTATGGGTGCGGATGCATCCTGTGCTCCTCTCACTGACCACCAATGAAAGAGGTGCCTCTTCCGGAAGTGCTGCGGGGGCCAGATAAATAGCCTCGGGGGCTGCATGCAGCCTGTGGGCAGTAGTTTGGGGACACCTGACCTAGTCAATACTAGGTGTTAACATTCTTTTTTATCTTTCCAAGTGTGTTGAGTAATTTTAAAAACACTTAAATTTACTTGCATTGTTTTATTTCTTTTCCAACACACATTTTTTTTTCACCTTTCCCCAATTGTCTTGCTTGTCCTCTGTAGAAAGTACCTGTTAGGTACGGGTTCCAGTCCAAGATCACCTGTCGCATTTCACTTGTTATGTCTCTTTTGCCTTCCTTCTTCGAGATCAGGCTTAGTTTTTCTTCGCTCTTTCAGCATTGACATTTTGAAGAGATGAGACCAGTTGTTTTTCAGAATGTTCCTTGATTTGAGTTTGTCTCATACTTCATTAGATTCTAATACTTTGTCTGATTCAATTAGCAGGAACACCCCAGAAGTGACGTTGTGTTTTTTTCATTGATTCTACCAGGTGGCAGGTGATTGTCACTTGTTCCCATATTGGTGATATTAACTTCAACCACCATGTCCTGGACACGTCCTCCAAGGTCTTCTGTCATTACTATTTTCCCTTTGGTAATACATAACTAACCTGTGGGGAGATTATTTGAAGTTATGTGACTATCCTGTTCCTATTGATGGCTCTATCCTGAATCAAGTTACTATAATGATTGCCAGATAGTGATTTTAAACTTTATTATTCCTTCTGTATTTATTGGTTAATATGTTACTGTAAGCAACTTGGAAGTTAAAAAATCTTTGTTGATTTAATTTTTGGCATTTCAATTACAATGTGTACTGGTGTGAACCTTTTAGGATTCATCATATTTGGGATTCTGTGCTTCCTGGCTATGGATATTTGTATCCTGGACCATCTTGGGGAAGTTTTCAACTATTATTTGTTTATATAGGTTTTCTCTGCCTTTCTTTCTCTCTTCTCTTGAGACACCTCTGATTTGAATGTTGTTACGCTCAATGTTTTCCTAGAGGTTCCTTAAACTATTCCTCATTAATTTTATTTTCTTTTTGCTATTCCAATTGGGTGTTTTTCAGTTCCTTATTTTCCAAATTACTAATTCAGTCATCTGCTTCATCTAATCTTATACTGATTCCATCTAATGCATTCTTCATTTCAGTTGCTGTATTCTTTACTTCTGGCTGGTTGTTGTTTATGTTTTATTTCATTTTTTATGTATTCTGTCTCACTGTTGAAGTTCTCACTGAGTTCATATATGCCTCTCCTGAGTTCACTGAGTATCCTTATAATTAGTGTATTGAACTCTTTAACTGATAGATTGCTTATCTCTGTTTCATGTAGGTCTTTTCTGGCATTTTGTCCTGGTCTTTTATCTGAGACCCATTTCTCTGTTTCCTCATTTCTTCTCTCTCTGTGTTTATTTCTATGAATTAGGCAAAACAGCAACCTCTCTCAGTCTTGAAGGAGTGACCTTGTGTAGGAGGTACTCCTTTGTAGACTGTGCACGCTGGGTATCTTTATCTGGCCAGCTGCACTTGGTATGTGTGTGGGTCACAGGCAGTCCCAAGGGACAGACCTTACCCAGGCCCTCAGCTATTGCTAGAGTGGAGACAGGCCAAGGGAAGTCCTGGGGGCAAGCTGCTCTGTGATGCCTCGGCAGACCCATTGGAGTTGTAGCTGGAAGGGGCTAAGGCCTTGGGTAGTCCTGAAAGCAAGCCAAACCAGGACCTGAAGTTGAAGCTGGAGCAGGTATGAGCTGCAGGGATTCCTGGAGGTAATCTTCTGGCTGTTACTGAAGAGGGTGTGGTCTGCAGCAAGTCCCTGGTACAAGTAATATCTGGGCCAGAGTGGTAGCTAAGTCTGGTGTGAGTTGAGGGCAGTCCTAGGGACAAGTTACATGCTGGAAGCTTCCTTGTGGCCTCTTTTTTGTTTGTTGTGCAGAAGCTGTTCATTCAGCCCTCAGTTTTTCTTCAGAGGGAATTTCTCTGTAGCTATAAGTTCAGGAGTTGAGTTTAAGGATTTTCTTATGCCACCATCTTGAACCAGAAACCTACTTGCATTGTTTTAATTCCTAATGAATACTTGTATGTGTGTAAGGTATAAGCTTTGGAATCTCTTTGAATGGGCTTACTACTATAATTACCAATGGGGAGCTCCTCTAGAGCAAGTTATACAAGTCTGTGATGTTTTAGATTTTTAATCTGTAAGTGAGGTTAATAATACCAACCTTATTTGTTATTATAATAAGTAAATAAATTATGCATGAAGGAGAAACCCCATTAATAAATGATTATTTTCTTCTCCGTATACTCTACAAATCTTGCTGCTGTGAAGTTAATAGCTTTCATGAAAAATGTACATTAGAGAAAATTAACTAAACTGGCACAACAAAGTTAATTTCATTAGAGAAAAAATGCTTTTATTTTAACTTTATAAATACCAGCCACTTGGGGAGAGTGAAATCTTATATGACAAGACTTTAGCTGTAACCAATAGAAGTGAAAGGGAGGTTATTGTGGTTATTTGTTTATTCGATTTTATATAAAGGAAGGAATATTTTCCAATTTTTCTCCAAAAATATATTTTAGAGGTCCTTTTACCTTCAAACTACCAACAAACTATGTACAATTAAATTGCTATTTTGAATACTCTATACATGGTTACCTCAGAACCTTTGTAATTGTTTCTCTACTTAAAATGCCTTACCCATATTCATGAGGCTCATTCCTGCATTTTACACAGCTTTCTGTCCACCTCTTTAGAAAGATCTTCTCTAACTATACTTCTTAAAAGAATAACACCTTGTCCCTCATTTCATGACCCTGCTTTAATTGTTATTCATAGCAATTATCTTGAAATTATATATATTAATTTTCTAGTTAAAAAGTTAGCTCTTTGAGAAAAATGATTTGTGTTGTTTATTGTTGCATTCTTACTCCCTATAGACCATGCACAGCATTTACTTATTGAATGAATGAATTTATGAATGAGTGAATGAATAAAATCTAGTAATAGTAAGGTTGACATTTGATCAAATATCCTTATAGATAGTATGTATATTTCTACCCATATGAGTTATATATTTTATTTACTGGAAGTTTTCAGGCTATATGTAAATAACATGCTAGCTAATACATTTTAAAAACATTATTAATGAGTAGTCTATAATGTTCATTGTATGTGTCCATTTGTGTGTTCTTTTATCAATAGGCAACACATAGAGAGATCCATAATGACTTCCTCCTTGCCCTTGTACTCTTTTTCTAAAAATATGACATAATAACTAAGCACTTAACATTTCAGATTCTTAGTCTTTTTCCAATGGCACTTTCATCTGTTCTTATTTCCATCAAAATTCTAATATAAGTAATGTCAATATTAAAGTAAACATGGAAATGTAGTTGATTTCTATTTCTATCATTATTTTATGGCTTGGTTTTGTATATTATATTATATCATATCATGAATGATTTCACAATCAATTGCTTTGGACATGAAAATTATACAAGATCATCAAAGTTGAAGTCGGATATTTCCACTGTATTTCATGAGTGCAAAAACTGGTCATTGTTCTTAGATGAGAGAAAGCTGAGGTAAAATAAATAATCTGTGTAGCTCTAATCTTTGAGTATGTTCATAGCACTCAGGGCACTGGGAGTAGGAAGATGGAGCAGTGCAATAAACACAATAATAATTTGAGATCTCTATTCATCAAAGAGATGAAATAAATAACCTGTTTCTTAGTATTTCTTAAACAGTTTCAAAATAAGAGGGTTTTTTTCATGATTTTCAATAATGCACACATACACATGTGGATTTAATTAGTTGCAACATCTTTGTCACTAAGTATGATGAATGTATTTGTCACATCATTTACTCATAAAAAGGGAAGGTACTGTTCCAAATAAAAGAAACTATAAAAGACAATAGAAAAATTATAGTTAAAACCAAATATGTTTTAAATGTATTTTCTATTATAAAATATAAAAAATAGAAATGATTTATAAGCCATTTTTAAAACTTTCAGTTTAGTTTGAACCTTAATATGGCTAATCAGTTAATCAAGGCTTTCAAACATTAAGATTTTTCTGGTTAATTAATTATTCTCTGCAGTATGTGTTGCTAGTGAAAAGCCATTATTCCTTCATAAATTCTCTATTTAAATGGTCATGAAACCTCAGTATGTATTTTGAAAGATAAAAGAATGAAAGGAAAGCTTTTGAGTTAACAACAGTATGTGTTCAATTATTATCTTAATTTCAAATTTAAGAAGCATCACACATGGTATTTATTATGTCCCATAAACTGAGATTTTTAGGTGATATTTTACACTTATTAAAAAATCTTGATTTGTTATGTTTTCGATTTCAAAAGAAATGTCAAAATACAAAAGTTCAAGAAATATATATGCAAAGGCAAGTGAGAACATTATTTTTTTTTCTTTCCTTTCCTGCTAATTCTATCTCTATGTTTATACTATTGAAATTTTAACTGCACTTGTCGTCAGTTATTTTTTAAGTAATAAATGTATTAAATTCTTTACTCATTTCTATTTTTAACTATTTTAATAGACTCACTTTGTAAATCTATGAATAAATTTGCTACTAGTTTTTTTTGTGTGTGACAGAGACAGAGAGAGGGACAGATAGAGATAGAGAAACAGGAAGGGAAAGAGAGGAGAAGCATCAGTTCTTCATTGCAGTACCTTAGTTGTTCATTGATTGCTTTTTCATATGTGCCTTGACTGGGGACCTACAGCAGATTGAGTAACCCCTTGCTCAAGCCAGTGACCTTGGGCTCAAGTTGGTAAGCCTAGCTCAAACCAGATGTTCCCACACTCAAGTCGGCAACCTTGGGGTTTCGAACTTGGGTCCCCCACAAATCAGTTCAACACTCTATCCACTGCGCCATGACCCAGTCATGCTCTACTAGTTGTAGTTTTTTTTTTAATATGGTTTTGTGGCAGTATATTTTCAGGACTTGCATGTATGAAAACAGCTTTATGTTGCTTTTATAATCAATTAGTAGTCTTGTGTAAATAAAAATGAAGTTTATAGACTTTTTTCTCAGAGCTTTGATGACTTTGCTTGATTTCTTCTTATATCCAATTCACTAATAAGAAATGTGGTATCTACCTATTTTTTGCTTTTATTTATATAATCCACTTTATCCATCCAGAAAAGTCTAAGATAGTCTATAAAAAAATTTGATGTTCCTTTTTATTGTTTCCATACAACATGCTCTTTTATCTTAACTTGGGTAATATTTGGAGTATTTCAACCAAGCTATGTGAATATTTCCCTAGTACATTTTGGAAGCCCAGGGTATGTCCCATTGTTGTCATTGTTTTTGCTGCTTTAAATAAATTCCTTTCTAGTAGTGCTACAAGTTCTGTAGCTATTCATTGAACATAAATGAGGTCTATCTATTACTTTATTTATTAAAAATAGGACACAGAGTCCTCTCTGTGACACCTGACACTGTTGCTATGACCCCTAAATCCCATAAAGTCAGACTAAATCACCTGCCAAAAGTTGTCTGCTGTGAGACTTTGACATTGTTAAGGGAACTATTTTCCTGCCACATCCATTTATAGGCACTATTTTAGGACTCCCAGAAATGACTTGTGCATACTTCAAAGGGGCCATGATCATGTTGGGTGGTAGCATTGGTGATGGCAGTGGTGGTGAAGGTGGTGAGAGTGTTGCTAAAATTTGAGAATTGGAAGTTAATGTGATCTTGTTGGAGTGGGAATTTATAGATCAGCCAAGGAAAGATAGCAGTAGCATTATCCATGTGGGAATGGACTGGAATTGGAGAATTCCACTTGAATTCATGTTTAACTTTGTATAAATATAGAAGGTTAAATATAGAAATATTTATAGATACACATAGATACGTGCGGTAGTGTATACACACTAATATTACTTTGCTTTGTCAGTTGAGGAGCTAAAAGCAAGGACACTCAGTAGCAAAGAGCAGACCTAGTACTCAGATCTTGTATATTACTTTACAATCAAAACCTAGGACAGGGCCTGACCTGTGGTGGCGCAGTGGATAGAGCGTCGACCTGGGAACACTGAGGTCTCCAGTTCAAAACCCTGCACTGGTCTGGTCAAGGCACATATGGGAGTTGATGCTTCTAGCTCTTCCCCTCTTTCTCTCTCTCTCTCTCTCTCTCTTTCTCTCTCTCTCTCTCTCTCTCTCTCTCTCTCTCTCTCTCTCTCTCTGTCTCCTCTCTAAAATGAATAAAAAAAAAAAACCTAGGACAAATGGTTGATTCTAGAACAAGAAATGCACAAGATGACCCTGAAGCATCATGTAGTTTCATAAAATAAAGAAGTTCTAAAAAACATAAAATAAAACACATTGGTGGGAATATGTCCAAGTAACATATGGAAGCCAACTAAAAGAGCTCCCACACTGGTTCAATTGAATGAGAAAATAAAGTAGTGTTATATTATATTTCAAAGTACAAAGCAAATATTCAGGAATTCATACTGATGAAAATAAAGATTAAAATAATTAATTGGGAAAGTATATGACTTCTGATGCATAAAATTCCACATAAATTATATAGATACTCCACCATCAAATGGAGAATATAGCTTCCCACTCCTTAAATGTGGGCTACACCTTGGGACTGCCTTTCGAACACTACCTCAGCCAGGTGGTCAGGATTAACAGTGGTGACGAACAATGTTGATAGTCCTGACCTTTGAGATGATGTGGGGAATATGGCAGTTTTACCTCTGTGGTCTTCCTCCCAAATGCCTATAACCCCAGTACAATCATGAGAAAAACATCAAACAAATTTAATAGATGAACATCCTACAAAATACCTTAACAGTGACCTTTAAAACTGTCAAGCTCACAAAATCAAGGGGAGTCCAAGTAAATGGCATTGCCCAGCAGAGCCTGAGCACCCATGCCAGCTAAACATTGTGTGGTATCTTGCATGGGATCCTAGAACAGACAAAAGGGCCTTAGTTTAAAACTAAGGAAATAGAAGTGGAATGTGGATTTTAGGTAATAATAATGTATCAACATGGGTTCATTCATTGTAGCACATATGCCATAGTAATGTAAGATGTTAATAATAGAGGAATTTTGGGTGCTAGGTATATGGAAATTCTATGTACTATCTTTTCCATTTTCTGTAAACTTAAAATTGTTCTAAAAAATTGATTTTTTTAAATTAATGTGATCTGATTGTGAGGTCTCTGGCAGGTGGAGCTTATACATGCTGATTATATTTGCTTTATTTTAATTGTATAATCGGTTTTAGGGTTCCCATTGTATCTGCTTTTTTGCTCCAGAAATAGCTTTTGGCTGTTTCCTCACATAACCTGCTGTTTGGTGATTACATTCTCTCCCCCTCAACTACTTTGACTCTTGTACCTTCCCCCACTCACCACCATGTATGTGTCTTTGTCTCAGATTTAACATATTATATGAATGTACATTATCCATCTCTTAGTCTAACATAGTAGACTATAAATTCCTCAAGGACAGGGACCAGACTTTAAACATGTTTTATGAATGGCTTTAATTTATTTTAAAAATATTTTAAAGTATAATACATATCTTTATAGTGAAAGAAAACTCTAGTCCTCACATGAGCATATGAAAATATGTCCAACAGTTATACACCATTCACATGCCCTTAGCATCTTCTCCAGTATATACAAAGAACAGCTATTATAAATTTGGAGCTATACACTATGTTATACATTATGTATGATATATTATAAATATGGACTCTGAACAAATACATTCAGTAGTTGCCACTCTCATCCTATAGCTGTCTGAGGCCGGTTTTGGGTAGATACTCAAAAGTGAAACCAGCCCTGGCTGGATAGCTCAGTTGGCTAGTCCATCATCCTGAAGCAGAGAGGTTGCCAATTTGATGCCTGGTCAGGGCACTTACAGGGACAGCTCAATGTCCCTGTTTCCCTTTCTTCCTAAAATCAATAAAATAAAATAAAGTTAAAATAAAATAAAAGTGAAACCAATTGGAGGCAAATAAAAGAAAAACCAAAGAATTAGAATTGAATCTTTGAATTCTATTTATATTATTCTCATAAGGCATTGTTTCACAAATTCTTGTTCAAACAAATTATAATTCAAATTCAATTAAATCTTACTTCTTGGTTAAATATTTTTAAAATGAACAAACAACATGAGAACTTTAGTATTTGCTGTCTATTTTAATTTCTTTAATTTAAAAGATTATGAAATAAATAAATATAGTTTTATGCCCTAGCTCATATCTATTTTATATCTGGTTGTCCATGGTTGAAAGTAGAAAAGTGAGGTTATCTCTTTTGAACTTAAAGAATATGTTTTACTTTGATATTTATACAATACCTCATAGGGTAAATACTCTGGTCTATTTTGACATAGAAAAATATCTCTAAATCTCACTATATTACTATAAGATTAGAATTTGAAATATGCAAGTAACTTTCTGCACAGAGTGAGCACTCCACTATGAGTGTTCATTGAAATATATCCCAGAGTGTCTTTAGCCACATTTTGTAACCTGTGTAGGAAAGTTTTAAGTTCTGAAAGTAGCTTCGCATCACAACCCCATCTGAAATGCCTCTAACATTTCAGAAACCAGATCAAAGGGAAGGAATCAGCCCCAATATTCTACTATGATGAATGATTTAATAATTCAGACACAAGATTGTTCTCTGAAGCAGCCTGTAGTTAGTCAGAAATATTCCACCCTTTCTTCTCTAAAGCAAGAATACCCCATCTCGTTAAGTACAACCGCCCATTCATTTAGGGTTTGTGATGAAATATTAGAACTTTTCCTCAATACTGCCACCTTAAAAATTGGCAAGTGAAACAAACTGAAATAACAAAATAACATAAATCAAATGTTTTCTTGTTGAGCTAGAGATGATCTTCTGTATCTGTGCTGAGATTCGATATGAATCTCCTACCAAAAATTGTTTTGATGTTATCTCAGTCAATGTTTCTGTGGTGAGCATTATTTTCATATAATGTTGAACTCAATGCATTTATAAAGTGCCTTTTCTCACATCTTGTTCCTATTGTTGGCAGAAGAATTCACGTCTTCAATTTGAGGTACTCACAGTCTTGCTCCTCTTACTCTCAAATCTAGATACTTTTTTGAGGACTTGAACACCTTTCTAGTCCTGTTGCTTGTGGCTTGTTAAATTTGTTGAAACAGCAACACCCTAACTTAACCTGATTAAATATGATATACAACATCATGTAAATCACAAACAGAGCTAGCTATTTAGCACATGTGCAGTGAGACAAATTGAGTGGAAGGACCTGTGTAAACTCCGGAGAGCCAGCCTCTATAGAGATGGCATCAGAGCCTTTTCTCTCCAGTCTGATGCACTTCTGAGAACAGCACACTGCCTCCTGTGGTGAAGCATTCCTCTGGAGTGCCATGTTCCCTTGTCTGTTCATTCTCCTTCTCGTTGAGGGTGTCACCGAGCCCTTTCCTCTCTCCTCTTTGCTGCTCTGTCACCTACAGCCTCGCAAGTGCAGCTTTTCATCTAATAGACTACCAGAAGTCATCCACTCTGTCAGCTTTATGGGGTTAACAGAATTGACCTATATAAAAGTGTCTCAAATTTACTGACTGTGGAACACTTTTACAATGATAATTTTGTGTTAACAAGATACCTGCAGGTGATAGGTAACATGAAAATAGAAGACCAAAAAATAATCTCATCAATTAATTACATAATCAATTATCAAAATGTAACTTCTGTTTAATATACAATAAAGATGTTAAAGTTGCAAACCTATGACATAGCCTACAATCTCCGAATAGAAGATATTCACTACAATGGTGAGTTGATAAATACTGCATATATCTTCTTGCTAATGGAAAATTATACCTTTATGCATCAAATGATCACCAGAGATTTCCATAAGTTCATAGAAGGCAAACTCTAGAATAAGACTCTGGATTTAATTTCAGCTTTGCTATTTGTTAACTGCATGATTTGAGAAATATTTTTTTAAGTCTGTTAAGCCTCATTTTTAAATTTTAAATTTGGGATAATAATGAGAAAAATAGATATGAAGTTCTTAGTATAGTACTTGACAAAAAAGTAAATATATCTTAGCTAGAACAGGAAAAGGATAGAGGTAATGATTATTGGGTAGGTAACTAACTTTTATATTGGTGAAGTATGTAAAGTAAGAATGTCCATAGTGATACGTTTCAGGATAATCATTCATTTTAATTGAGTGACAGCTATTTTACTGGATACTAGTGTTCTGAAAAACAGTGATTAAAAATGTAAATATAAGAATGTCCTCTATATCTAATTATAGTACTTTTCCTTATAGTAAAAAGGGTTTTTGAAAATATAAAATAAGTCCCTGGCTGGTGGCTCAGTGGATAGAGCATAGACCCAGTGTATGGATGTCCCAGTTTTAATTCCTGGTTAGGGCACACATGAGAAGTAACCATCTGCTTTTCTCCCCCCCCTACTCTTTGCATTCTCTTTCTGTTTCCCTTCCCCTCCCTCAGCCAGTGGCTCGATTGGTTTGAGCACAACCCCGGGTGCTGAGGATAGCTTGGTTGGTCTGAGCATGTCTGCCTCAGACACTAAAAATGCTTGGTACTTAAGCATTGGCCCTGGATAGGGTTACCAAGTGGATCTCAGTCAGGGTGCATGCGGAAGTCTGCCTTACTATCTCCGCTTCTTTCATCTAAAAAAAAGAAAAGAAAAGAAAATATAAAATAAGATTCAAAGGAAGAGGAAGGCACTGCAAAAAGATAATTGGTATCTTTAGGAACCTCAGGAATAAGCTAAGTAATCAAGTACAACTCACATATGCCATAAGTTTTCTAACTTCAAAGTTTATGGAAGTCCCACTATATTGAATTAAATATTTCCTTAGCAGTTTACTACTAAGTTAGACTTTTTTATGCTACTCAACATGGAGTTTTTCCTCAAGCATGAAACTTAGGAGAGTTATTAACATTGTTAAAAAAGAAGAAAAAAAGAAAAGACCCTGTTAAAGGTTCATAATAATAATATGTTTCTATGAGTGAACTATATAGAGTACTTATACTGATATTGTAGTATGCATATATTAATAAAGAGCATCTTATTAAAAGTGAATTGATAAAAGTCTATTAACATTAAAAAATGACAGATAACCAATCTAAGTAAAAAAGAGGAGACTGTAACTGCGAAAGTAAGCCTGATCTAACTTTTTTTTAATTATTATTATTTATTCATTTTAGAGAGGAGACACAGAGTGAGAGAGGGAGATAGAGAAAGAGAGAAAGGGGGGAGGAGCTGGAAGCATCAACTCCCATAAGTGCCTTGACCAGACCAGTGCAGGGTTTTGAACTGGCGACCTCAGTGTTCCCAGGTCGACGCTTTATCCACTGCGCCACCACAGGTCAGGCAAGCCTGATCTAACTTTTAAAGTATGAGGTTTGCCTGACCAGGTGATGGCTTAGTGGATAGAGCATGGGACTGGGACACGGAGGGCCCAGGATCGAAACCCTGAGGTCACCTGCTTGAGCACAGGCTCATGAGCTTAAGCATGGGGTTCTTGGCTTGAGCGTGTGATCATAGACATGACCCCGTGGTTGCTGGCTTAAAACTGAAGGTTGCTGGCTTGAGCTCAAGGTCGCTGGCTTCAGCAAGGGATCCCTCACTCTGCTGTAGCCCCCTAGTCATGGCATTTATGAAAGAGCAGTCAATGAACAATGAAGGTGCTGTAACAAAGAATTGATGCTTCTCATCTCTTTCTCTTCCTGTGTGTCTGTCCCTATCTGTCCCTCCCTCTGTCTCTCTTTCACACACAAAAAAAGTACGAGGTTTTTTCAGAGATAAAATCAAGTGTTCAGGTTCATAGACTTAGGTGGCAAGAATGATAAGCTTGTTCCAATAAGGTTTTAGAATAGTGACTTCAGCAATTTCAATCAGAGGTTTATTCAGTGGTGTTTAAAGCAAAGTGAGTATTTCAGAACTGGAAAAGTATCTTCAAAGTGCTCTGAGAACTTCTTTTTATTTTAATTTTATATTCTTAAGGTCCAAAATCGTAAGCACCCATTTAATTAACAATAAAAAAATAGTTCAATGAAATCACAGTACAAGCATTAAATCAAACATGTCTTTATAGCTGATGCTAAAGGTTTAAAAAGAGTATTCAGTGGCTTAGAACAGCACACATGCAATTCAATGAAAAGAGAAGCTTACTTACAACAGAGCACAACAGTATTCATTTTCATCCAAAAAAATACATGAGAGACAGATAAATGTACACATACATACACAGGTATTCAAGGCAACGAACTCAAAGACAGATTTGCTGTTCCTGTATTTATTACAATGAGCATATTTGACTTTTATATCAGGAAAAGCTTTTTCAGAGATACCCTAGCACATCTCTGGGTAAAGGCGAGATAAACAGTGATGGCAGGAAACTTGGGGTGGTGAACACACAAAACAATACACAGATGATGTGTTATAAAATTGTACATCTGAAACATATAATTTTATTAACAAACATCACCCCAATAAATTCAATGAAAAATTACAAGTGGGAAATAAAGAGAAATGAGGAGGAAACCCTATGGATTAACTATTTTAAAACACTTGCCAACCAATCTCTGTATGTGTTTTATTTGAATACTAATTCAATTTAGAAATGTTCACCCTGACTGGAAATTAGACAGTATTAGGGAACCATTTTTAAAAATTTTAGGAGTGATAGTAGTTTTTTGGCTTTTATAAAAAGAATCCTATATTTTAAATTATTTATGGATAAAATAATATAATTAAGATGGGCTTCAAAAATATGCAAGGAGGGAAGGTGGGTGCTCATCATGGAATGAGACTGGCCGGCCATGGGCAGTGAGTATGTGGAGGTGGGGCTTCTGTCTCTTTTAACGTTTGTTGGATATTTTCCATAATATTAAGAATTTCCTTTAAATTGTTGCTATTAAAATAAAAACTCCAACTGTAATCATAATATTGCTCTCCTCTATTTAGTCTCCCTAATATAGTCTAAAGCAGGGGTCCCCAAACTTCGGCCCGTGGGCCACATGCAGCCCCCTCAGCCATTTATCCAACCCCCGCCACACTTCTGGAGGGGCACCTCTTTCATTGGTGATCAGTGAGAGGAGCACAGGATGCATCCTCACCCATAGTTCCCATTGAAATACTGGTCAGTTTGTTGATTTAAATGTACTTGTTCTTTATTTTAAATGTTGTATTTGTTCCCGTTTTGTTTTTTTACTTTAAAATAAGATATGTGTAGTGTGCATAGGGATTTGTTCATAGTTATTTTTTTATAGTCTGACCCTCCAGTGGTCTGAGGGACAGTGAACTGGCCCCCTGTGTAAAAAGATTGGGGACCCCTGGTCTAAAAAGTAGACTAAGACCTACCCATTTTCCCTAGAAAATATCAAGGACTACGTGGGACAGTTTATTTTTGCCCTTGAGAGCAGCTGTCTTTCTTTAACTTACTCATTGATACCTGGCTTGCCCTTTCCAACGTGTGGTTTGATCTCCGGGCCCCAGAATGTCAGCTTCCCTCTTGCCTCCTAACTTCCAGAAAATGGAGCAGTTTTACCTTGGCCTGTTGACTTTGGCTCTTTGCCTAGCCCTCTCCCAGATATTTTCCACTTGACTAGCAAGATGTTGTTGTCACCACCCTCCCAGCATGACAATGATGAAGAAAAGCTAGAAAGGTTTCTCTCTCTAAAATAAAATTAAAACTATTAGCCAAGGTAAAAGTTAGAAAGCATATACATTTGTTAAATATCTTAAAATCTTGCTATGAGTGTTATTTCATGTTAATATAAAAAAAGTCAGTAAATTAGATGTGGAAAACTATCTACATATAGTGAAACAGTCTTGATTATTAGAAAAGGGAAATCCTTGGGATTTCATTGTTTTCACCAGCACTGCCATCTGCAGCTTGCAGAAAGAACTAATCATTGTGCAGCATAGGAATTGGGAACTCAAAGAAATGTTTACAGGGGCCGGGCCAGAAGAGTCAATATGTGAGGAGAGCTGATATAACAAGTCACAGGGTGTGGTGAGGACGACTGGTGAATTGGAAGTCCAGGTTTCATGGTAAAGGGGCAGCTCCAGCTCACTATAGAAATGCAATAATGTGGACGTTGCATTGCCAGATCTTCCCATTTCCCAGAAGAAGCCAGAAGTTTGGAATATTATGCAAAATATTCTGAGTTTTTAAAAATAGCTAAAATCTTTTTCAAATACTGAGTTTGCCAAAAAAAAAAAAAAAGGCATCTCTGGAGAGCTTGGTTCAGTTTGGTACCCCTACTCCAGCAGGTATGTTTCCCACATTCCTGTGTTCTGGACTCCACATGCCCCCCTGTGGAGGAGAAGCACATTAAAATATTTGCAAATTAGGGCACATTGGAAAGAGATATGAGGTGGTGAATTCTGAAAGAAGATAGATAAAGAAAGGATGCCAATATTTCTTGAAAAATATATGTTTTCACAGATGCCTACGATAGAGACCTTGCCTGCCTAGGACCCGAGTAACGGGGTACAATGAATGGGATGGGGCTACCACATATGGACACAGTAATAGGAACAAAATTAGGTGTAAAGTCAATAGGGATTTGCTGGTTTTCTGAGACTGTCCCAACTTTGAAAATAACACGAGGCCGGTGGTATGTGTGTGGGTGTGTACATTTTGTGGGAATGAGAGAGGGAGGGGATGATAGATTGTGAATGGTATAATTTTCAAAACTTGCTGTTGAGTCATTTCATGGTAAGCAATAAAGGGAACATTTCTGAGTCTTGAGCATGGCGCAGGATATAAAACGTAGAATATACTCCCAAATGTGAGATAAGTATTTTGATTAGAACCTGCCTTTCTATTATTTTGGCTTTGATTGTATGCGGTTAATGCTCTCAGCGGTTCTATTTTCAATGCAAAATTTTACTCCTGGGCTTTGTATAAAACATATTACCAGTTTTACATTTTCTTTAATATTTACAAGTGTTAACATTTAAGTATCATGACTCTATTTCAAATAATCTGCCTTCCTTCCATGCCACTCCATCCTAATGACTATATATATATCTTTTTCACACACAAAAAAATATATTATGTCTGGAAACATTTATCCAAATGTTTCTTTTAAACCAAACACACAGATCTGATAAGAGGAGTCATATTTCCCATCCCTTTATAAATGTATGGTAAAGTATAAATTATGACTTATAACCACTGAGAGGGGGATTTACTTTTATTCTGACCTTTTGTGACCATTTGCTTCACCTTTTAATCTTAATTTACAGTGAAGCAGAAGAAAATAACTTACGATATTTTTACAACCATGGAAATCTGTCACAACGTTTAAAAAGAAAATAAATTAAGCAGTATATAATAAGGTGGCACTCTTAGTTTTAATTGTACATCCTTTTTAATACAGGTAACCAAGAATTTTTTCAAGAGGCAGATCACTAAAGCCCCATCCTCTCCTTTGTCAGGCCATAAAATTCATCTAAAAGGTTGGTTATAAACCTGTGTGTTCACTGTAGATAAATACAAATTTAGCTCATGGATCTGACTGCACATTAAATCCAGTTTAATAGTGAAAAGATTAATGTAACAACATAGGGTACTGCTAAAGGATTCCGGAAGGCCCTTGATTCTGCATGTGTTTTTCCAATTAGAAATTCAGTTCATAGTACTGTTTGTCAGGCTCTGATTTGGGTATTGGAAATAGATAGTTGAATAAGACAAGGTGTTACTAAATCAAAATTTTAAAGGGGATTGGCAGATAATAGAAACGATTGATATGAAAAAAGTATAAAACGGGATACAACTTGGTCTAAATTTGTTTTTTCAGTCTTGGCAGAGCCATAGGTATGAAACAATATTTCTCTGCTAAACAAAATCAACAGAACAATCAATTGTATGATGAATAGCAAAATGGCCTCTGCCTCTCGCAGAGGTGAACCCGGTAGTGAAGCAGGCTGCCGGGGACTGGAAGCAACATGCCTCCTGTAAGGGGGTGTCTCTCCAGGTAATGGTTTGCATGTAAAACTTCAGACCCAGTGATGTCAGGTGTCTTGGTATTTTAAGAGAACCAGAATATCTCATCTTTATGTGAAATCTCCTGTTTTTTAAATTGTATGGGTTAAACAGAACAAAGCTGGCCTGACCTGTGGTGGCGCAGTGGATGGAACGTCGACCTGGGAGCACTGAGGTCGCCAGTTCAGGACCCTGCATTGGTCTGGTCAGGGCACATATGGGAGTTGATGCTTCCAGCTCCTCCCCCCTTCTCTCTCTCTCTCTCTCTCTCTCTCTCTCTCTCTCTCTCTTTCTCTCTCTCTCTCTCTGTGTGTCTCCTCTCTGAAATGAATAAAATAAAAAAAATAATAAAAATAAAAATAAAAAAAAATAAACAGAACAAAGCTGTAGGTCAAGGTCTGTAGAAAACCAATGAACAGCTACAATAGACCCATTTCAGGCTCCCAAGTTGCTGAGACCTTAACCTCATGGGTAAAATATGGACCAGGGGCAGAGGCATTGCATGTGAGCTTGTTCAAAATGCAGCTCTCAGGCTCTCCCTGGACCCACTGAAACTGAACCTGCTTCAGCAAACCCCCAAGTGATTTGTAGGCTCACAAGTATTTGACAATCTCTGGTCTAGGAAGACATCAGAACAAACTAATTTTACTGTCAAGGCCATGACTTTGAATTATTGGCCCTTTCTTTCTGCTTATGCTTTCCTCGTGCTCACTGTTGACTATCATTGATACTTTACCTGTCATAGAGAACAGCTCATTGAACTCCTGTGGAAGTAACCCTTCGGAAACCATTCCAGGGTGTTCTGGTGCATGCCTAGTGCATACTGTCACATCACATCACTCCTTTAACTTGGTATTGAGCATTTACTGGCATTCTCTGTGTGATCATGGGGCTCTAACCTCATTATCTACTGCCCTTTCTTGCCATTTTGCTTCATCTCCATTCTCTCACTGTTCTTTTACTCAGGAACAAAGTGATCTTTTACAAGGGAGGCCTTGGTTGCCCTTCTGTTGACTTCCATTTCAAGTTCCTTTGTTACAGCAACTTGAATTGCAAGCCTATATAGGCTGTCCTGGGTTTAGAACTCAACTGGCTCCTGTGGCCTTTTCTTCTGAATTTTTTTTCCCTCTATGATCTGTGCTTTTGTTTTGTCCTTTTCTTCTTTTACATTGGTAGATTTTGTGTGTTTGGGGGGGGGCATGCATAATACATCTGTTTTTATTGGTTACATGTTACTCAAAACATTGTGGTAATTGTGCATTGTGGTAATTCATGCAGCCCAAGAGAAGAAATCTATGTGTTTACTGTAGATTCTACTCCCGTTGAGCTCAAATTCTAGTCTCATGTCTCTCTGGTTCTTAGTAGCTCTGTGTCCAAGTGGTCTACATCTCACTGATATAATACTGGGGTGCTATAACTCACCAGTAATTTTTATTATAACTCCCTTTTTTATTTTATTTTTTTACAGGGACAGAGAGAGAGAGTCACAGAGAGGGATAGATAGGGACAGACAGACAGGAACAGAGAGAGGTGAGAAGCATCAATCATTCGTTTTTTGTTGCCATCGCAACACCTTAGTTTTTCATTGATTGCTTTCTCACATGTGCCTTGACCGCGGGCCTTCAGCAGACTGAGCAACTCCTTGCTGGAGCCAGCGACCTTGGGTCCAAGCTGGCGAGCTTTCGCTCAAGCCAGATGGGCCCGTGCTCAAGCTGGCGACCTCAGGTCTCGAACCTGGTTGTTCCACATCCCAGTCCAACACTCTATCCACTGCGCCACCACCTGGTCCGGCTATAACTCCCTGTTTTTATTTAGCATTTCATTGCCTTTAAAATTAATATTCCATTTGCCATAACAAGCACTATAGTTTAGGTGTCTGTATTCCCATTTCATAAGAGAAAACATGATGATTATGGAACTTGTCTACATAGACTAAGACCACACACACTTGAACCAAAACTAGATTTCTGGACTTTGATGTTTTTTTTGGAATCATGATATATCATTCTTTCTCTCCTAAACATGTTAAAGAAAGCTCCTTATAATACATTCACATTTCATTTTAACTCTTATCAAATTAGTCAAACCAATTAAATCTGTTTTTATCTTGTTAAAGACCTAAGTTAATTATAACTTAAAGTTATCAGAATTTTATAACAGATCCTGCATGGAATGCCATAGGAAGAAGGGAATCAAGGATGACACTGAGGTTTTAGATTGATCAATAGGAAGGATACAATCGCTGTGAAATGAGACAGGCTATATGTGACAGGAGCCTATTTGGGTGAGGTTGGGACCAGTAGCTTAACTTTGGAAATGTTAAGTTTGAGATGTACATTAGTTAGGGTTCTCCAGGGAAAATAACCAGAAATATAAGTGTGTAGATATTTGTTATAAGGCATTGGTTCACGATATTATGCAGGCTGAGAAGTTTCATAGTCTGCCATCTGCAAGCTGGAAGTCCACAAAAGCCAGTGGTGTATCTTAACCTGTAGTGGCACAGTGGACAGAACATCAACCTGGAATGCTGGCATCACCAGTTTGAAACCCCAGCTTGCTCAGTCAAGGTATATACAAGAAGCAACTACAAGTTGATACTTCCTTCTCCTCCCCACATCTCCACCTTTCTCTCTCTTTTC
This sequence comes from Rhynchonycteris naso, assembly GCA_037038555.1. Lineage (NCBI taxonomy): Eukaryota > Metazoa > Chordata > Mammalia > Chiroptera > Emballonuridae > Rhynchonycteris > Rhynchonycteris naso. The sequence goes on along the minus strand of CM072996.1, from coordinate 103,606,739 downwards.
TCTCTAAAAAAATCATTAAATAAAAAAGAACATTTTAAGCCAGTGGTGTAGTTCAAAGGCCTGAGTGCCAGGTGGGTGATGGTACAGATTCCAGTCTGAGTCTGTAACCTGGGAATCAGGAGTGCCAAAGTTGGGAGAAGACTAGTGTCCTAGGTTGGTCAGGCATAAAGCGGATTCGACCTTTCTCACCTTTCACTCTGTTCAAACCCTCCAATGAATGGATTATGCAGGTCATTAGGGAGGGCCATGAATTCAACATTCTATTCTGAAATACCCTCACAGACACACTCAGAAATAATGTTTTGTTAGATATCTGCGCATCTTGTGGCCACATCAAGTTGACACATAAAATTTACCATTACTAGCTGATTTTTGGATAATCAAAGAATGATAATGGGTTTACAGTTGGAAATATGCATCTGGAATTCAAGAAGGAGGGGATGATAGCTATAGCTAATAGTTTTGGAATAATAATGTATGGTATGTAAAGCTATGACATGATGAAATTCTCAAGGGGGAGTATACACTGAGAAGGGAAGAGGTTTACTACCACCACTGGAGGAAAGTCAATGTTTAGGAGTCAGGGGGATGAAGAAAAAACACCAGTGGAAACTAAGTATGAGCAGCAGGGAGGCAGGAGGAAAAGCTAGAGTCTGTTACCCTGGAAGCCAAATGAAAAGGAGTTCAAGGAGGAGGGAATGATCAGCTACATCAAATGCTGCTGACAAGTCAAGTGGATGGGAACTAAGAATTGGCCAGTGAATTTAACACTTGGAACACATTTTTGATCTTGACGAAGATGGTGTATAGGGAGGGATGGCAGATGCGGTCGTAAACTGTATTGAATAGAGTTTTCAGAATGTGAGGAGGCAGGGGGACCTGTTCGGAGCTTCCAGAGGAGTCCGATTTGAACTGCTTATTCCTGCAAGTTTAATGTGAATTTGGAGCAGGGGAGGGTATGAAGTCTAAAAGTTTAATATTATCTTTCCCTGGCCAGATAACTCAGTTGATTATAACATTGTCCTGAAGCATAGAGGTTACTGGTTCAATCCCCGGTCAGGGCACATACAGGAAGAGATCTATATTTTCTCTCTCTCTCTCTCTCTCGTTTACTCTCCCCCTACTCTTTCACTAAAATCAATAAATAAAAAATATAATTTTAATAGTATCTCAATCATAAAGTAAAGCCTATTTTATGTGTTCAAAATTTATAAGTTTGTATAACTATTTCATAATAAGGTCTGCATGCGCTAGTGACAGAGGATCATAATTCAGTCAACTTCTGTTTGTTCTGATGTTTCCTCGGCTAGGTACTAATTGCCCTTCTTTTCTTGGGCTATTCTCTTGAAACCTTGACCATGTTTTTATTCCTTTTACCTCCAAAGCTGCTAAATAGACTTCTCTGTGGAAGGAAGTATTTTGTTCTCATAATATATATATATTTTTTTGGTCCAAGTTGGACCCCGTGCCTGCATTGCTGCTGCTTTATGGAAGGAGAACCTGGCAGTTTGTTTGATTGATTTGTTTGATTGCATGATTTATTTGATTGTTTTCAGTATGCTATCCTAAACTCTGCTCTTACAGCCTGGTCATCCTGAGGGCAAGAAAAGGCACGAATTTGTCTCTTATTCTAACATTTCCTCTGCTTTGTACCAATTGCCATTACTGAGCACAAAGAAAATTTAACACAGAAAATTTTAGCCATTAAAAGGTCCACCTGAGTCTAATGTGGAATCCAAGGATCCTTTGGAGAGGGATCCCTTTAACTCCCCAGACCTGGACTAGCCTTGCCAGAGATCCCATATTCTGAATCCAGAATAAAACTGTCTTCAGGTTGAGCTGGCTGCTGCCTTTTTCTCCCAGTCTCACCTAAGCAACTCTGGCTCTTTAGAAAGGAAGCATTTCTTCTCCAGTTTCTGTTTGATGTTCCTGGGTTTGTTAATGTGTTGTTTTAAAAAATTATCTCAACTGAAACTCTGGCCACATATTGTATTGATGGTGGGAATTCACGGAACTTACTTTCTGAAGCATCTCTAAGTAGTACACAACTGTACCTAAAATTGGCCTCTAGACTTACTGTGCTTGCTCTATGAATGGGTGAGTCCCACTAACCAATAGTTTGGTTGACTTGCCATTTTAGTGAATGAACCTCTTGTTGCTATTATGTTGTATAGTCAACCCCTATGAAAGTGGGCCTGTGTAAAATGCAATCAATATGTTCGTAGCAGGGAGGTGGTCATGAAAACCAAGCCCATAGGGACTAGTTGGGCACGGCAGTACTTACTCATTTTACTTCAGAACTACTATGGCCAAATCCTCTTAACGCTAGGCTACCTTACGTTGGTTTAGAACCAAAAGTTGTTTTTATACTTTTGTCTCCTCTAATTTTTCTTCTATACCTTACCTGCACAGGACTTAGTGTTTATTTTCTTGCTGTTCATGTCATATAGTTGCATTAATCTGAGTATCTTATTTTTAAAAATACTAAGAGAACTTAAATCACCATCTAGTTAATGTACAAATCAAGGAACAGCTCACTAAATGTCTTTGAATATATCTGAAATTATTTCCTTCACCCCACCCCCTTTGGCATAACAAAATGTTGTCTATGCCTTCAGAAACTTGGTGCTTTTTAAATATCAACTTGAATCTCAAAAATCACTTTCAAGATGAATAGATGTATTACAATCTATAGAAATTACGTTGGGGGGAAAAAAACCCCAAAATATATCATCTCTATTTATATTTATTACTGATAATATACAATTGGGAAAAACATGCTATTTTTTCTCCATGCATTTCTTTACATAACTCAGTGAATCATTTTTTAAAAAGAAATTCTTTTTAGATTTGAGATTATTAACTCAAATACTATATTTGTGTGGGGTGGGGTTGGAGGGAATGCCATATAATTTTAAAAGTAGAGAGACCTTCAAAATGCATATGTCAAATTATAGGATGGTGAAAACCTAGAAAACCTGAGTGGTCTGCCAAAGTTATGAGAGTTTTCTTCAATAATTGCTTGTAATTTTGTTTTTTTTTTTACTTTAAAAGATATTCTGTTCCTATTTTCAGTTTACACTTCAGTTATATGTTTATATTCATTGGATTTTATCTCCACATTTATTTCATTGCTCATTCTTAGAAGTTTTTTAATTAACCGTAATGTAACACAAAATCTAAAATATTTCATAGCAATAATATTTCTTATTGTTTAATAAAAACTGTATTAACCATGGATGACCAGATCCATAAAATTATTAGTACAAATATTACCATAATAATTTTCTTTTTTGCTCCCAATTGGAACTTTCTGAGTGAACTGGAACATTTTGAATTGCTGCTAAATACGAAGTAAATGTGTCACAAGTGCCTGCTAGCTCCCTCTGCTTCTCTGATGGCTGATCCTACAATCTACTGAGTAGACTGCATGCTCTGAAACCTTGCGACCTCTAGTCACTTCTGATTAGATAAAAGGTAGATTTCTGATCTCAGCTGGTTCTTCTCCCTGGAAGTTGTGGACCATGAATATAAGTAGTTTGATGAAGCCACTGAATACATTAGTACAGAAATATCCAACATGGATTTGCCATCGACCTGTAAGAGCAGAGAAAGCCAGTTTACTGCTGCAAGCAAAGAAAGAATAGAGAAAAACAGACATGAAGGACATTAGAGACAGACAAGAATGAAAGTGGAAGGGAGGGGAGGGGAAGAGAGTGAAGGGGAGGGGAGGAAACACAAACTTTTATTCCCAAGGGCTTTTCTATTAATTTTAATTACCTGCCTGTGGGTTCCCCAGACCCAGCAGACTACCCTTAGGACAGACAAATCTCTGAATCTTCATAATAAACTCCCTTTTTCTTCTAAATCATTTTGTATGAGTTCACATTTATTGCAATCCACATAAAAAGATTGCTTTTTTTTCTTTATTCGAATGACACATTGAGGCAGTAGTCAATACTGCCAGGAAGGAGAGATTACTGGAGAGAAGGAATGGGGTTTAAGGGACTAAAACAATAACCGTCAGGCAGTGTAGCAGAGTTCAAGTCTGACTCAGAGCCAGATCGCTTGGGTGGGGCCCCAGTCCTGCCACACATCAGCTGTATGTGGAGACCAGTTTCTTGACTTCTCTTTCTGAGTAAAATGAAATAAAAATAGTATCTACCCTGGGATTTTTGGGAAGACTTAATGATTTAGTTCCTACAAGGGTTTGTAATGAATGCTTGTCACATAGGGAATCCATATGTGGTGGCTATGAAATTATTATAACTATTATTATCTGGGAGAAAAATAGCTAGCCCCATATAACTTTAAAGTGAATACATATTTCACAGAGGTTGCCAATTTCTCTGATGGCTTAGCAGCCACTTCTTCCTTCCCTTCACCACCATCCTGGCCCCTCTCTACGGCTCTAGTCACCTTTAGGAAGGCTTCCAAACTCTATTATCTCCACCATCTAAGAAGGTATCTTGATTGTCAGTTATTCACCCAAAACTGTAAAATCTGAATTCAAATCGGAAGCTCTCTGTCCAGCTTTCTGAACCTTTTGCAATGTGGTTGTCAGTCCCTTTTTCTCTGTCCCATTGGGTCCACTCCCCTTCCTATCTAGGCACATGTCTTTTCATCTCTGACTTTAGTGAACTGATTTCTAATTTCCCCCTGGGACAGGTTTATGAGAGCTACTAGATAAGCCACTAGCCAAGTTTCTCACTTCATGTTCTAGTGTGATGGAGAAAGCATGGGCACTTCTCGTTTTTGGCACTTGTATAACCAACTATGAAACGGATCCTAGGAGCAGGCTGCCCAATTTGGGGGAAGGAGGTAGAGAAGGTGGGCTACGTAGACATGAAAACCCTTTCCTCAGAAGATATGACTTAAAGAATGAATCGAAACTGGTCAGCTAAACCTAAATGGAAAAGGCCATTCATGCTAAAAAGAACAGCCTGTCCAAAGGCCCAGGGTCAGGAGAGGTGGGCCTGTTTTTATTCCTGGTCTGAGTCTTTGAGAATTGTATTCATTTATGTGGAAACATTTCCCCCTGTCTTCTTACAGGCTGTACCTCAGTTGGAGTAGTTTCTAGTAGCCCCCACATCCCACATAAAGAGCTGTTGGTAGCTCACTCCTATCTCAAGATCTAACTCAATCCCATCTCAGCTGTGAAACTTTTCTCATGCACTGCAGACCTCCAGGTTCTTCCACGGGGATAATGAGGGACACAAGTCACTAGTTATAGCTATCATACACTTTTATATGGTATTCAATTATGTTGATCTGCTTTCTGTATATGAGTCTTCATGGCAATAATATATAATAGGTACTGTTATTATAACTGATTTTCAGTGAAGAAAGCTAAGGCTCCAGCATGGTCTCCTGAAACTGTAAACACCAGCCTTGGCTGGGTAGCTCAGATGGTTAGAGCATCATCTCGATACCCTAAGGTTATGTGTTGATCCCTGGTCAGGGCACATATAAGAGTCAACCAATGAATGCCTAAATAAGTAAAACAATAATTCAATATTTCTTTCTCTAAAATTAATAAGTAAAAATATAAAAAAATTAGTGTAAACACCTAATAGATAGCTAATATATGCATTATATTGAACACATGCATGATGCTGGACATGTAAGTTGAGTAAACATAACTGAGTGTAATATCTCTTAAATGAATATTTTATGAGTGTCCGTATTTACAAGTAGGTGTGAATGTATATGAACTTATCTTTCTCTGCATGAGTGCTGAATAATGTTAGTGGCTTATATATTGCCACATAATTTTCTTTCATAATGTTCTGGAAAGCCAGAAATAAACCAACCCCATGTAGAAACTATAATGTTGTGGTTAACATTGGTTTTTAGCATATTTTCTTGCATTTTATTTTTATTTTCAAGCATAATGAGGTCTTGTAAATAAGTAGCAATCACAAATTACATGTTTATTTTTTAGTAGGATGTTACAAAACAACTTATATTCAGAATTGCTTGTTTTTGTATAAAATACTAATTACATATTGGAGAATATACATAAATATTAAAATTACTATTGTAAATGTAATATAAAGCCAACAACATATGCCTCTGGAAAGAATTAGAGCTGACATATTGTTTGTGACTTCTTATGGGCTAAATATATTGTGCTTCATCAGAAAGTTTGGAAGTTATTTATTTATTTAGAAATACAAAATGGTTTCCAAACTGGCAAAATCTATATAAAAGTATCTGTTAGAAGAAAAAGAAAGAATGATACCAATATTTTTTATGATGGGTAAATGCACTTTAAAATTAATATACCCTTGCTTAGCTTTCAGTATCTAAAGTATCTTTTGGCGATCATATAAATTTTATTTTACAATGTTTGGCTTCTTTACTATTTTTTCTGAAAATAATATTTATCATAAAAATGCATGCTTTCCTTTGATAACTTGTGTAGATGTGGTTAAAAGACATTGACTAATGGGTGGATTTTTTCCCACTGCTTTTACTAATCACAATATTTCGGAGAAATGTTCAACATAGTATTCTAAGAGATTTTTCTCCTTTGCATAATTTATAGATCAAATTGCTTCTTCTGTATAATAATGATGCTTCATCCTTGCCTATAAAAATAGATTGAATAGTTTAAAGAATTTGAAAGTAAAAACAAACCATAAATTCTCTAGTTCAGTGAAAAATAATATAGATGTGGAAATAGGCAGACTGGTTTCAAATCATGACCCTTCCATTTATTTTTTGACCCTCCTCGAGCTCTTCAATTTCTTTCAGCCAGAGTTGCTCTATTTGTAAAACAGGGATAATAATATTTGCCTTATAGTTTTGTTGTGAGGATTAAATTATATACTAGATATAAAGCCCCTGATATAGGTCCTAGCATGTAGTCAGTGATCAAAATGTGGCTACTGTTATTAAATTTACATTTGTAGTTATACAACTTTAAAAATAATTTGATCATTAAAGACGACAAATTTTTAAACAGGAGATAAAAATCAGTAAATGAATCTGACCAAATGTAGTTGATAATTTTGGGGGGGATATTGTTCTCCCTTGGTCTTGCTAAAACATCAGTTCAATTCTGAGAGTTCTCTTTCTGCCCAGGTAATGACTCCATTCAGGCCTGGTCAAAGGTAATTACAGTGAATTTCCATAGGAGGAAGCAGCACAGACACCCCGAAGTCTGTCAATGAGAAATAGGGCCATAGGAGATTGTGGCATTCCATGCTGGTGCTTGGGGGCCTGGAAGAAACACAGACCACTTCTTAGCTCTCTTTTAAGTGGAACTAGTTCTTTATTGGAACATTAGCAGAGACAGCCCACTTATGCCTTTTAAAACTAGCTTCTGACATGAAGTTTAGCTACCTTTTGAATGCATCACCCATTGTAGGATATGACTCAGTGGAAATAGAAAATTTATTTTACAGCTCTCTTGTACAAATAACTTTTCCTGAATTCTTTATATATTGTAGAATAACCTCTTTAATCTTTATGACTATCACAAATTCTATTGAAATTACTGGACTAGCATTAGAGTCTACAGTTACATTGTGCATTTTGAAATGTATCACAGTTTACTATAAACACACAAAATGAATGTATAAAAATGAGTTTATTTTACATTTCCCCCAGTGGTATAGATATCTTTAGGGACTAAAATATATAAAAATATTTAAGCAATCATTTAAATGTCTTGCTGTTGTCATTCTTGAGAGATCTTTACAATGTTCCAACTGTTTTTATTTTAAACTTCTTTTGAAAATAACACTATATTACTGTTAAGGCATTCTTAAACTGTGCCTCATAGGGAGTTCAGTTGGAGAGGTAATTTGGGGTATTATATTTAACAGATTGCCAAAACCTCTTTCCTGCCTATGTCTAAGTTTATGTTTGCCCTGGACTTCATCAATTTGCTAATGGCTGGTCACAAGAAGCATTCAATCCTCATATTTGGGAAACTGCCATAACGACTCCCTCTGCACCTGACATTCATAGTATAGAAAACCCTGGCAACCTATACCAGAGACCTCTGTGGGAGTACTGTGCTGAAAGCATTCAGGTTATGCCTTGTCCTCGAGGTCCAGGAGGTTTCCCTGGATCTTAGGGAGCAAACGTGCACCCCTAGAAGCTAGGTCTCCAAAGACATTTATTTGAAGGCTTTGGCATGGAAGGAAACATGGGAAACGATAAGGTAAAGTGCAGAGAGAGAGTGGGAAGGCTAGATACTGAGGTTCCATAGGTGCTAATTAGTAGACACAGACAACAGAAGAGCAGAATTGGAAAAACCCTAACCCTTCTGTATCTGCAATAAAAATGAATGGCTATAGTTTTATATCTCTACCAGCCTGTAGTACAATACCTAGCAGATCGTTTGGGTGTCATAAAACGATTTTGAACTAATGAAAGAATGAATACACCAAGGATAGTGCTGTGTCATTTAAACAAAAAATTAGCTGTAAGCAAGAAAAACTGACAACAAAACAAATAGACAACCAACTAAATGGGAGATGATCTTTTCAAACAACAGCATAGATAAGGGCCTCATATTGAAAATATACAAAGAACTCACAAAACTCAACAACAAACGAGCAAACAATCCAATAAAAAAATGGGAAGAGGACATGAACAGACACTTCTCCCAGGAAGAAATACAAATGGCTAACAGGTATATGAAAAGATGCTCATCTTCATTAGCTATTAAAGAAATCAGAACTACAATGAGATACCACCTCATACCTATTAGATTAGCTATTATCAACAAGACTGGTAATAACAAGTGCTAGAGAGGCTGTGGAGAAAAAGGAACCCTCATTCACTGTTGGTGGGAATGTAAAGTAGTACAACCATTATGGAAGAAAGTATGATGGTTCCTCAAAAAATTAAGAATAGAACTACCATATGACTGAGTAATCTCTCTACTGGGTATATACCCCCAAAACTCAAAAACATTGGTATGTAAAGACACATGCAACCCCATGTTCATTGCAGCATTGTTTACATTGGCCAAGACATGGAAACAACCAAAAAACCCTTTAATAAATAATTGGATAAAGAAGATGTGGTACATATATACTATGGAATACTACTTCAGCCATAAGAAATGATGACATTGGATCATTTACAACAACATAGATGGACCTTGATAACATTATACTAAGTAAAATGAGTAAATCAGAAAATAACTAAGAATTGTATGATTCCATACATAGGTGGGACACAATATTGAGACTCAGGAACATGGACAAGAGTGTGTTGGTTACTAGGGGGAGGGGAAAGGAGGGGGAGAGAGGAGGAGGAGGGGAGGGACACAAAGAAAACCAAATAGAAGGTGATGAAAGACAATTTGACTTTGGGTGATGGGTATACAGCATAATCAAATGTCAAAATGATCTGGAGATGTTTTCTCTGAATCTATGTACTCTAATCTATCAGTGTCACCCCATTAAAATTAATTGTCTAAATAAAATTTAAAAAATTAGTTGTAAAATGACTAAGCCAGAATTTGTTGGTGAAGAAAGACAAGAACCATCTGAATGAGAACAGTGATCAGATGCCTCAAGATATGGCAAAAAGAACATCAGAAACAAGTATTAGAATTCCCTTGAAGAAATGGGATTAGAATCTTTCATTTGCATAAAATGTATCCAATTTGTTGACAGTGAGAGCCTGAAACTTCCACCAAACTATTTTTTAAATAAAACTGTTGTTCCATCATGCCAGAATGGTTAAAGATTTTTTACACCCATTCTTGTACCTGCAATCTTGTTAAAACGTCAGCTAATAAGGACAGATGGTAGATATTTTGGGTTATTATCAATTTAGATTTAAAGAATTACATCCTATCCTTGACTTTTTCTACAATAGCCTAACAAATGAATATCCATTCTATGTACAAAAACACCTGTCATTCTAGCAATGCTTCTGTAATAGTTTTACTGTAAAAAAATATTGATAGGCTGATGGAACCAATATTGACTCATAAGAGTTTGCCAAAAATTTGTCTTCTACATATGAGGCATGTAAATTAAGCTAGAATTATTGAGAATACCTTCTGTTTCCATTACAAAATATACTGATTATAATATAAATTTAATGTTTTAAGTCACTTGTGATGATTTTCATGGAAGAGGGAACATATTATTCAGAAAGATTCTTATATTACCGATCACGTCTTTTGTAACTCAAGGATGCTCGTAGCTGTTTTTCAGAGACATAGGCTTTGTAGTCAGGCAGTTCCATGTTTAAATCAAGACTCTGCCTCTTCCTTACTATGTCATTCTGTAACTAACTTAACCTTAGCAAGCCTTATTTTTCATCAGTTAAAAAAAATGATATTGCTTTATGGAAACCATTAATTGAAGAATATAGTGTTGGGATTCAGCTGGTTCTCACTAGTTCGGCAGAACTGATACCTAATTTTTGGTTGAATTCAGCTAACCGGTTGTTAAAATGGCACTTGTTATCAAGGTTCTCTCTACAGTGAGCGCCTGGGCAGCCGCCCAGTGTGGAAATCACAAATTTATATTTCTTATTCTTTTTTTATGTTCATCTGTGCAGCAGTATATTTTAAGCACCCATAGTAATGTTCATTCCATCCATAGGTGAAAAAAATTGCAAGTGAGGACTCCAATCAAGAAGCAATATAGAAATATCTTAAATAATAGTTTTATTGGGTTTTTGCCAGATATTATTTAATAATTTTATTAATATTTTAAAACACTTTCTTATAACATAATCTAGCTTTGTGTACCTCTTTTATTCTTATTTAACTCTTTGAGTAGTACGAATGTTCATGTACGTCCTTGTGCCTCCTGACCATCCAGAGTACGATTAATTTATTTTAAAAATGTGTAAGGTAACATTAAAAAAAAGGAAAATGTATATAAATTTGTTATCAAACATGATTTTAAGTTAATAAAACTGTAACTGGGACTAATTTCATTTTTTGAAAAAAAAAAAAAAAAAACACACTCCCGGAGGTGAATAAGCATGAAAAAAAATCACTACTCAAAGGGGTAAGTATTAAATGCATGAAATAATAAAGTACCTTTTGGGATAGCATTTCTTATACTTAAAATGGTCATTAGGGCAGAGAACTGGTTGTTAAATTATTTGAATCCCACCACTGCCCAAAAGATATGTTGAAGTCCTAACCTAGTATACCTGTGAATGAGACTTTATTTGAAATAGAGGCTTTGATGGTGTAATCAAGTTAAAATGAGTTAATGGTGGATGAAGGTAGGCTCTAATCTAATGACTGGTGCCCTTATGAGGAAACTTAGATAGAGACACATAGGAAAAACACCACGTGACCCTGGAGGCAGAGAATGGAGTAATGTATCTACAAGCTGAGGAATGTGTACTAATTCTATTGCAGTGTGATTGTGTTGACTTAAATTGACTTGTCCCTAGTAAACAAAATTTAATGGGTAGAAACATCTTTAATCTGTACATGCTCACAAATCCATTGTTCAATAATTCACACTAGAATTTTTTTATAAATCAGATCAGATTAGTGATTTACAAATACCTATTTTCCCCAATTTGAAAAAATGTATTAATCTCTATTTTTTAAAAGTGTTTGATGATGATGATTGTATAATTATTTCTGTGGTTCTTAAAGCATATATCTTTTTCCAGAACTTTGGTAGATCTTTAGTTACGTGTAAACTCTCTAGATAATTCTTTATTGTATTTTTTTATCTTCAGTTATTTCAGTTACTAGCTAGTGCTGAGTCACTCTTCTGTTAAAGTAACTTCTAAAGTCCATTTATGATATAAAAAATAGTTCAAAAACTCTTAAATAGCTGAACTGACCTTAAAACATGTTATACATGGTTATGAGTCATATATACATAGTTTTCATATATCATGTGTACAGCAATTCTTATACCCAGAGGAGAACCAATTAACTAGACTAAAGGAGGAAACAAAAAGGAAGTCCAAATGCCTATATCCAATAATAGTAAACTCGGTGATAATTGGTGTATGTATAGAACATTCTAAACAGTTCTTATAACATTTACTTCACTCGATAAGCCACTATAAGACTAATATATTTTAATTAGAAGAATGAAGGTTATAATGCTGATAACTAACCTGTATCTGGTATTTGACCATGTACTAGATATACATCAGTCAAATAATTTTATATATATTGTATTCACTATTTAATCAATTTCTTTAGTTAGGATAAGTTGACTTAACGAGGTTGTAGTTTAGAATGGTCACTATACCATAGATTCTCAGTTAATATAGGCTGGATGCAAAATAGAACTTGATTTTTTTTTACCCCTTTTTCATTTATAATTAAAATTTTTCCACAATTCTGTGCTTCATACTTTTTTATAGAGGATTCTTTAAAATATGGTTCTTTAGTTGTGTGCCTCCTTTTCTCTCTATCTATTGAATATATCCTTTTTCTGTCTGATATAGATCTTGAATTTCTCATTCAATGTCTTTTTTCTTTTTGCATTGTACTCAGTGTATAATATAGATTCATTGAATGTTGACTTTTTTCTAAAAAATTCTTTTGGAGTCTCAATCATATGCAGAGCAGAAGTCTCCCCTCACCTCTGATCCATGACATTTTAAGGAAGCCAACTTGAGGTTTTATGATGTTCTGCTTTTAATTGAATAAAAATTTCAACAGATGTTGAGCTAGTTAATGCTTCCCATAATTTTTACATTTTGTATCTATGCCAACTTTTTAAACTGCTTCAAGAGAGAATTGTCTGATCTCTTCTGCAGACTTACCCTGATCAGTCTCATTGGCATGTAAAGAGATCATGCTTTTGATTCACTATCAGGAGCGTCAGTCATTTATTCACTCATGGAGCAGTCAATCCATCAGTCGTTGGGGAAGGAACAAGATGTTTTTGGAGGTACTCAGATGATTTATACCACTTGTACTTCAGCTGGTCTCTGAGTTGAGCAGTTACTTTGATATCCATAGTGAGGGGTGCTCTCGTGTTTTCCTGCAGATGTTTCGGTGTCATGAAATTGCAAGATAAATGATTATGCTTTCTTCTAAAAAAATCACACTTGAAGGGCAACTTCTTGTTTTGGGGATTTCATTAAAATAAATTATGGTTCCAGGCATGGATTAAATTCTCTTAAAGGGTTTGTTAATGCCCTGTGGGATAACCTGTATGTCATACTATTTTTTTTCTTGTGTGAATATAGAGCAGCCATCCCAGGGTCTTGCCTATTCTGTCATGGACATCAGTGAATGTTGAATAGCTTATAAGAAACAGTTTTCAGATATCTGTTCTCATTCATAAAACAATTATTTTAAACTCAAAATAATAAATTAAGACTCATTACCAGGTTAAGAAATACATAGTGCTTTGTCTTTGTTCTATAATCTGGTATTTTCATTCTATACCTAATACCTGGGTGGCAGCATACATATTATTTGCAAAATAATTATTTAAAGTGCTTTTAAAACTCCAAGCCAAATGCAATTTATTAATTTTTGAAGATCATACAATTTAGTTATGTAAAATGTGTAAGAGATATGTTACGTCTTTTGGATTCCAGCTGTCCGAATATTGCAAACACCCAAACACAATCTAAATGTCTCCCTTCATGCTTTACAATCCTCCTCTCTTCCTGAGCTCTGCAAAAATTTCTCCACCCTGGATTTACTTCCTGACCAGCTGCAAATTTTCCTTGACTTTTGCCTCCTCCCAGAGTCAAGTGGCTTAATTTCAATATGTAATTTTTTTTTTAATACAATTGTGGACACATCCCAGATCTTCACATTACATATTTTATGCAGAAGAATGCATCATTAGTAGCCATTTGTGTGAATGATTAAAGCAAACCTAACATTTATATAATGGTTAAAGCTCTTCCTGGCATTTTAGAAGGCTGTGGAGTTTGTTTAGAGCTTCTCTGAAACTTCCAATTGTATGGCCCTCTGGAGATTTGTCAAACAAATAACAGATGTAGAGATTATCAGTTACTGTTGAATGTTTGACAAAAACAGAAATACAAGCCAGGGATTTCCCACTGGGTCTCTTCATGTTAAAAGAAAAGAAAGGTCTTTTAGCCAAAATTCAACTGGATAGTATATTGTCTTATATATTTTTATGTACTTTTTGCCATTTTATATCTGCAAAAATATTTTTCAGGATCAGGAAGGTGAATTTTCTATGATCTTTGAAGATAATCACTTTATCTCAGAGAAAGAATTAAACTGACTGTAATATTGTCCTCTTTCGTAGAGCTATTAAGGCAAGGAAGGTGAAATCTTTACTATGAGTGCTTATTCATTCCTTGTTCATTCATTTTGTCCCATTAATATTTATTATTTCCTGGCCCTGACTATTTTGCTCAGTGATAGAGCATTGGACCAGCATGTAGATGTCCCAGGTTTCATTCCTGATCAAAGCACACCCATCTGCTTCTCTACCCATCCCCCTCTCCCTTCTCTCTCTCTCTTCCTTCCTCTCCCGCAGCCATGGCTTGATTGGAGCAAGTTGGCCCCAGGTGCTGGGGATGGCTCCATGGCCTTGCCTCAGGTGCTAAAATAGCTTGGTTGCTGAGCAACAGAACAATGGCTCCTGCTGGGCAGAGCGTTGCCCCAAAGGGGGCTTGCCAGGCAGATCCTGGTTGGGGTGCATGTGGGAGTCTGTCTCTCTACCTCCCTGTTTCTCACTTAAGAAGAAAAATATTTATTGAGCATTTCCTATGGGCTAGACCTTTTCCTAGCCACTGGAGATATAGCAGTGAACAAGACAGAGTGCTGAATGACATGACACTTATATTCTAATGAGGAGGTGGAGGTAATTGGGAGACAAACCTGTAGGATATCAGGTGCTGATAAGCACTTGATGAAAATAAAGCAACATATGGAGCTAGTGATAGAATTGCAATGAGGAGAAAGTATCTAGTCAAGAAATTCAGGAAGGCATCTCTGAGAAGATGATATTTGAGCAGAGACGTGAATGAAACAGTGAAAGGAATAAATGTGTGGTTAAGTGAAGGATTTACAGATGGAAAAACATTATAAGCAAAGGGGACAGTGAATGCAACCCTCTGGAGTTACATGAGCTATAGACTAAACCAAAATTTTTTTTAATGCTGAAACTAAAGAACTGTCTATTGTTTAAAAATCATTGCAATATATATACATCCAGTTCAATATTTCACTAAGGGAAGAGAAAAAAATAGATCCAAAGACTGTTTTGAAGAGAGACACCAAAGCCCCTTTCTTGTTGCATTTTGTGGGAGTTTAGCTCCTTCTACTAAAAGGTATAGGAGCAAAGAAGGAATGATTAATCCCTCTAATAGACGGGCAAATGGTGCAGAGATTATATTAGAAACAGCTATTATTTGGCATTAGTTGAAATAGAGGGAAAGCAGGTTTACTACAGATTTAGCATATGTTGGAACAAAAGTCTAAAGTACAAAATCTACTTAATATCCTTTTTTTTTCTCTTGTATTAAAATTTTTTGTGATGTATGAGTGCTTTTGGGTCATAGGTTGACATTTTCGGTAGTGGGTGTGTCTCCTTTGTGGTCTCAGAGCCTGCCAGGTCTAGCTCCCATCACTACAGTCTGACTTCTGGAATTCTGCAATACCATACCCCTCTTCCCTCCTGCGGGAAGGTGATGGTGGTGGCTTCCTGCTCTTGCTGAAATCTGTATTCAACTTTTCTTGTTTGTCTTCAGCACTGTTCTACCATTTAAATCAATGGCCACAAATACACACTTTTTAAAAGAGTGTTTTCTATTTTTTCTGACCAGATTCTGACTCATACAGTGACTTTTTACATCCAAAGGTAGTGTCCCATTGTTTTGATAGATAATTTCTATTCTTAAGAGTGCATTTAGGAAACGGAATGGCATTTAGGAAAAACTTCCACTCACCTGCATGAAATCAGCATTGTTGTTTTCTAATAGGAGAATTAACAAACTATATAAAGTCCATAGTGAATTCATCAAAATCAAACCTTAGCACTTAAATTTATACCCAAAGATCAGTATACTGGCATCTGTCCTTCTGTATGGAAAGGTCAATATTTCTCTCTTTTCTCTGGACCCTAGGGAAACCTGTTGATGGCATTATTAGAACTCTTCCTAATTGAAATATAAGAAACACCACTTTGTGACCTTTCCTTTGAACAAGTTTTTTTGGTCAAGGCTGTTTTCTTTTTAGAACTATACTGGCTTTCTTTTTACACCTCCATTCTGTAAGCCAGTCATCCGTAAATAGAAATTATTTGGCTGAAAAATCATTTGGTTACATTCTGTACTGTGGGTACCTGTTATGCCAGAGATGTTAGCTACAGATTTTGTTAGCACATCCTTACCTATTTCACATTATTTTAAAATGCATCAAGTAGCTTTTTCTTCAAAAACAACCCCAAACTCCATATCATAAAACAGTAACTGTTTCTTTTGTTCACAACTTTATGGGTTGACAGTTTGGATTGGGCTCAACAGGACAGTTCATCTCTGCTTTATGAGCTCCATCGTGTTTGTGGTCAGCTGCCAGGAACTGTGTGACTGTTTCTGAGTGTTATAAGGCTTTCAGCAAGCTGATGGGTGGTGGTCTCATCTGATGCAGCTGGGATAACTGTGGCTTCTCGCCACATGGTCTTTCCTCATCTAGCTAACAAATCCAGCCCTCTTCACATGGAAGCTTAGAGGTCCAAGAGCAGGAAGCAGGCAAGACCCATGTGTACAAGTGCTTTTCCAGGGTTTGCTTGTGTCATGTTTGCTAAGATCACATAGGAAAAAACCAAATAGATTCCATATCTTTATGAGAAGAGTGAGCAGTTGTGACCATTATCATAATTACTACAGAAAATACATGCAAACTGGCTAGGTGAGTCATTCAAGGAGGGTAAAGAATGAACTAGAGAGCTGGTTTGAAAGAACTATAAGAGAATATTTTCAAAGACAAGACAGAGGATGAATTGTAATCTTTAGTAATTGAACAAGGCAGAGAAACTTAGGTTTGAAATGAGCATGAAGATCACAGAAAGACAGCATACAGAACAAATATTTGGAGTCTATGGGCAAAAAAGAAACAGATGCATGAAGAGCAAGTCTTAATCATGGATTCATCCAGTGATTTTAACTGGTGTGACACAAGAATTTTTACAACATGCAATACCTGACCATTTAGTCAGGGGCACTGACCTCTTTTCCCTTAGATTGTCAAAACAACAACAACAACAAAAAGATTGACAACAGAAAACATAGTAATAGCCATCCAGTGTGAATGAATCAAAATTATACTTTCTTTTGCCAGATTGGCAAAAAGATATGTTTTTTGGTGTGCCACAAAATTTTGGTAATTAGTTTATGTGTGCCATGAGATGAAAATGTTTGATGCAAGACTCAAAGTGTGGTCAAAGATTATTTTTTTGGCTTCAAGTTAAATCTTGACCAGGCATCCTCATGGATTGGAACACTGGTCATACCAAATAAAGTAAATATATGTGAATTAGTATATTTAGAACTTACTTATTAGATGGCCCACATGAGTCTTATTAAATTAGACTTCAGCTGTTGAGTTGTAGGTGGAAGGGGAGTTCTCAACTATTGGGATTTAGACTTCAACTGTTGGGGTCCAGTTTAACTTCTAAAAATGCTCATGTGACACTATTGCTATTCTGTATGAGTGGAAATGGGAATAGCAAGGAGTAAATCATGTCAAATTAAGTCAGTGCTTACTATTTAACCACCCCCTTATACCAGAATACATAATTCAGGAAAATATCCCAAAGTCTGTAATCTTAGCTTTTTTCGTAAATTACAATATATTACCTAGCAACCACTGAAGGGCATCTCTTTCAAGGCAAAATAAATCATATTAATTTAGCAAACATCTGTTTTCTTATGAGAATAGATGTGTTTTCATGGAGACAATCTGTATGTATAATGTTCTCAGTGGCAATTATACTTCCTTTGCTTTATATTCAATCTGATCAACAGAATTCTGGTTCTCAAAGGGCCACTATTCAACTGTATGAAAAAATTTGACTGAGCTGGATATACCGGTGGCCTTTTGTCATTGCTGGGGCTTTGTGATTCAAATTTGAAGAGACCTAAATATACAGAGGATTATCAGGGAATAAAGTGACACAGATTACTGTTTTGCCTTGTGAATGAACTTAAAAATTCATCATTCAGGTTCTTAGGGTTTCTCTTCCTCTATCCTTGTCAAAACCAGCAATGGTAGGGATGAGATATTCCTGAGTAGAAAATCTTGGTTAGAAAAGTGGGTTTCTACTTATTTCATTATGAGAATATAGAAAGGACCCATTCCCAGTACTTGGCTGCCAGTGAAGTTGTGGAAATCTTAGGTGAGGGGTATGTAAATTATTTCACATACTTTTTGAAAGGCTTAACCTTAAACTTAGGCTACTTTGAGAAAAGATGTGAAATCCTTTCTTGGTTCTGTAAACCTGGTAACTGAGGACATATATCTTTAAGACATGGAGTTCTGTAAATGTTCATTTTTATTCAAATTTTAATTTGGAATTTTAGATTAAAGAATGTTCTTCTGCTAAGTCCATGCCAATGGCAAAACAATTAATAGAGTCATAGAAATGAAGACCAGTATTTTATTTTTATTATTTTTAGAACTGTTGGAGAATTGTAGTCATCTAGCAAAAGTGTACTTTATAATCCTGTACCCAGAATTAGCCATAGAATAGACAGAAGAAGCCTGAAATAACCAACAAATTGTGATTATTATTAACCCAAATATTTAGAGACACAAAGCAATGCTTTTAAGAGCTGCAGTTTGGAACTGACTTGCGAAAGATTGTCTAAAAGATTTTTTTTATCATAGTTAAATCCCTTTACCTTGGCATTAACATGAACCTTCTAGTGTGAAGAAATGACAAATCTACTGGAACACATACAGTTAATGACATGTTCTTCCAGAAAGCAGTTATTTTAGGGGTATATATAAATGTAATACAGGAAAAATGGCTTGAACATTTTTTTTAAGTGGCAGACAGGGAGGCAGAGACAGACTCCCACATATAATGCTCTGGCCCACTGGGCTGTTACTCCATCACTGAGCTATTTTAGCACCTGAGGCAAGACCATGGATCCATCCCCAGCACCAGGGGCCAACTTGCTCATTGATCCATGGCTGCATGAGGGGAAGGAAAGTAGAGGTGGAAAAGCAAATGGTCACCTCTCCTCTATGCCCTGACCGGGAATTAAACCCGGGACTTCCATACACCAGGCCAACACTCTACTACCAGCCAGGACCTTAATGCTTTTTAAAATTTTTATTGATTGGAGAGAGAGAGAGAAAAAAACCCATCAATTTGTTGTTCTAAATTTTTATGCATTCATTAGATGATTCTTGTATGTGCCCTAACTAGGGATCAAACCGACAACCTTGGCATATCGGGACAATGTTCTGACCAACTAAGCTACCAAACTGAGGCCAAATGGCTTAAAAAGTTTAATGTTACCCTTTTAATTGTTTATACCAGCAGAGAAGGTAGTATGGTGTCATTGAAAATGTATAGGTATTGTAGAGAAAGAGAAGCAGTTTCAAATCTGGCTCTGTAACTTGCTATTTCTTGACTTGGAGAAAATTTGTAAGCTGATATGATCCTCAGTTGTTTTTCATGTAAAATAAATACAACAATGCCCACCATTCATAGGGTGCTTTGGAGGGTATATGAAATGATACCTGTGAAGTGCCCAGCACGTGGTAGTAAATGTGTTAGTGGAAACTTGGAATGCAACAGCTTCTGCTCATTTGCTTAAGGCTATGATTTTCAACCTTTTTCATCTCAGGGAACACATAAACTCATCACTAAAATTCTCTGGCACCCCCCTAAAATATATAATTTTTGCTGATTTGACAAAGATTCGGTATAATTTTGATTCACTTACACTATATGGCTATTGTGTTGGCTATTGTCATTTTTTTATTTGACAATCTAAGAGAAAAGAAGTCAGATGCCCTGACTAAATAGTCATGTAGTACGTGTTTTAAAAATTTATGTCACATCGGTGTGCAGTGGCACACCAGTTGAGAATCACTGGGTTAAAGGAAGCTACTGTCTTTGCCAGCCCTAACGACACTCCTTGGTTCAGCCATTAATTGAAGGTGCCCAAAAAAATACCCTGGGTTTGCTCTATGCCTCTGTGTTTTAAAATTTTCAAGCTGTGATCCCGGGTTTTCCATTCGATCTCCTAATTGCTTTTCTGGTCACTAGGCTCCTGTAAACATCCTGGTTCTTTTCTGAAAGATTGATCTTTCAGTTGCTCATCTACTTCCATCATGATACCAAGTTTCAAGGATACCAGCTATGAAAATTTGACCAACCATGCCAGCACCCCCATCCCAGGACCAGTAGTAACAAATTGAATGGAACCGTTGAGAGTCCAAGCTTGGAGCTTAAGAAGGAAGAGATTTACTAGTGATGAAGAGTTCATAATAAGTATTTTAAAATGTGTATTAGATAAGTTAATAAAAAGATGATAAGGAATGAAGGAAAGGATTGTGGGTCCAGAGCAGTTGCCTCTGGAAGGGAAACAGGAATATTGGGAATGGACATTAGTCCTCTGTTGGACTTGTCATTGAATTCTTGGACATAAAATTGTCCTGTAAAGACTCTTTGGCTGCAAAGAGAGTGTTTCTGTAATTTAAATTAACACCAGCCTGTAACAAACTCCTAGATTTTAGGGACTCAACACAGTAACTTTTTGTCTCTCTCCCACATAGTCCAAGACATTTTTGGCTGTTGGATTTCCAGTTGAGATGATCTGTTTTAGACAGTCACTCAGGAATGCAAATGATGAAAAATTTGCCATTTTCATTGTGTAACTTTCATGTTCCACCTGGATATATAGTCCTAGCTGACCTGAGCATAAAAAGAATAGAGAATAGGGTATGGAATATTTTTATGGGCCAGGCTCAGAAGAGATGGATGTCACTTTAGCTCACATTCCATTGGCGAGAACTGGTCTACATTTCAGCACCTAAATGAAGGAAAGGAGAGCTGGAAATGTGGTCCCTGTGTGAGAGTCTGCTTGCTAGAGGATATTCTATCCTGTGGAAGGTAGAGCACCAATTTTGGCAAAAAACAGCTAACACATAATAGCTTCTCTGACAATGGGTAGAAGTGGGGAAGTTCCAGTCATGCAACTACTGGGAGTACACCCCTGGTTGGGTCAACTTTTGCTGAAAAGTAGAGTAGTTGTATAATCATCCATTGTCGGTATACATAGACAATGCGTATACAGCCTTCCTTGGAATAGACTAGGTAATATATCAGACATGAACTAAGAAGAAATTCAAAAGTAGTATATTTTATAGAAGTAAATTAGTTTCTGTGTCTCATTAATAAAATTTAAAAATAAAAAGAGAACTCCAAAAGTAGTTGATCTCAATATGCATGTGCAATAGTGATTTGAAATTATTGCATATTTGTTTTGGGTAGTAAGTTAATGTAATTCATAGGTAGTATGTTTCATTGATTATAAAATGATGCCTTATTTTGTATAAGGTATATTGCTTTTGCAAATGTTTTCTATTAAAGTTCATCCTCACACTAATCCTGTGAGATAGGCAGGGTAGATAAGGATATAATCCCTGCTTTGAAGAGAAGGAAACTCAAGATCTAGTAGTAAGTGGTGGCACTGGGAAAGGAGCCCACATTTCTGACTTCTGTCTCCACTTCTGAAACCCTTCAAAAATTGAACTCTTTTATTTTTCTTAGAGGGTTTAGGAATTGATGAAAAACTATATCAACTGAGATAGACTTCCTTGCCTCATAAGAAATTTTATTTCCTGAATGTTCCATGTTGGGTGGATGTTTAGATCATGTTTCACATACCTCTTGGGGAACAATTTCAATCACAGGGATGGGTTTATAAGGAAACAGACTGTAAAATTTGGTTTGGAGGCTTGAATTTGAAATACTGGCCAATTTAGAATCTTTAATTTTTATTATTTAAAGAATCTTGATTTTTATTTGCCCCTCTTTATTTGTATATAAACACAATGTGAAATCTTATAGTGAGCAGTCTGTAGGGGTTTTTTGCATTTTTATTTTTAATTTTACTTGATGTGCAGTAATGTACAAGGAATTCAAATAGAATTCTTAGCAATCTAGCAATTGGGGTACATTTAAAATGAAAAGGATTTCAGGATGAAATTTAGAGATTTTAAAGTGGCTGTTAATGATGATTTCTGAAGTCTTGGTTTTTTTTTTAATTGTGAAGAGACTAATGTGAGCAGTTTTCCTTTGCAATATGAATGAGAAAGCAGCACAGCAACCAGAATTGGTTGATGATCTTGGAGTTGTGTGACTCTAGCTCCTCCCCGTGGTGATTTGGAGCTATAGCATGTCACTGGAGAGAAACCACCTGCAGGAAGCTGGTAAATAATTGTCCGATTGCAATATATATTGGATCATCCAAGTGTCCTTAGCAAACTAGACAACAGATCTTCCCATGGGACATGTCTATACATATGTGTATGGTTCTTGTGTGAGTTCATTGTAACTTATGATCGTTTGAAAAATTTCAAATATTTATGAAAATAGGGTGTGCTTTAGTGGGAATCAACAAAATCTTCCAAATAGTGTTGTGTTTGCTGAGAGTTCATCTATTAAAAAGGAAACAAATATAGCAAGAAAACAAATATTTTGAAGTCTCTTTTTCCCCCAGAAACATTAAGCCTGCTATCTCTCAGTGCCTGGATGGAGGTACTCAGAACCCCATGGGGCTGCACTTTTATGTCCATTACTTCTCACTGCTGCTTCTCAGCACAGCCGGAAGGGTGTTTCCTCCCAGTTCTATGCTCTCAGTCTAAGCAAATATAAACCAGCCCTTGCTCACATCTTTCTAAATAAATGAATAAATTATTTTCTGCTTCAGAAGAACTTTGAAAGAGATGCCTGACTTTACTGATTTATCAAATCACTAATGCTTTTTAAAAAGTTTAAAACATAGGAACAAATGGCTTGCAAATAGTATTTGCAATCAGTATTTTGTGAGGTGTGTTTTTCTTAGTAGTGAAAGGAGTTTAGGAGGTAAGGGTAAATATTGTGTAAGCCACGAATCTTTCATTACCTTTCCCTGATGCTGAAATAACTTTCTCTTTACATGGGAATGCAATTTAAAGTGTCAGAAATAAAACCATTTTTATTTGTAAACAGTATTGGTCAATGCCAGTGGTTCTTATACATTAGTGTACATCAGAATCCCCTAGAGGGATGGATAGTTTGTTAAAACTTAAATTCCTGGCTCCACCTGTAGATTTTCTGAGTAAGTAGATCTGAAGTGAGAACTGATAATTTGCATTGCTAACAAGTTCCCAAATGGCTCAGATGCTATTGGTCCAGGAACCATACTTCGAGAACTGCTGGTTTACATTAAATGTTTCTATCAGTCAATTCTTCACTGCTATTGGTATGTGAATGGAAAAACCCAGGCCAGAAGCTTAGAAAACTCTGAAATACTAGGACTTAGACATGTTTATTCTTTCTTAAATTTGTGGGGTTTTTTAATATCATATTTTTTACATTTTGTTTAATCTTTGAAGAATGGTCGCTAATATTTACCTTAAATTTATTTGCTCTATTAACATCAATTATCAGATGGAGATGAAAAGAAGGTAAAATAATCTCAAGTTTGCCTTTTTTCACTCCTAGAAAATTGGGAGAACAAAATGTTCTCTTAACTGTTTCTCTAAAATACTTCATGGTACAATTTAATATGCAGATTTTAGCTCATATTGTCACCTGCAATATTAGAACTTTGCAAGCTGTTAGGATGAATTCCCTATAGAACACTCTATAGATGCCAGATGTTATAGCAGTCAAACAAAGGATTGCCCCGCATATTTTGAAATGAATGTCAGATGCAGTGGAAATAACTGTAGGAACCTAGAATTAGGGAAGGCTCATAAATGAAATATTTCCTTTTGTGGGGGCTAAGAGTACAGATTCTTAGCCAGAACATCTGGGGTCTATGTAGCTGTTTTGACCTGAGGAAAATGCTTCCCCTCTCTGTTTCCAAGAGTCTCATCTCTAAAATGGAATAATAGCATCTTTCTCTTATGGAGCTTTGAGGATTGAATGGGTTAAACCATTTAATGTGTTTAAAACAGGGCCTCGCTCTCAATGTTGTTTTTTGTAGACATACATCTTGGAAAAAGAATGCTATATAGATCGGGTTTTTTTTTTTTCCCCATGCTGCTGGTAACAGTGGTAATGCAATTGAAATTAAGTGAAATAAGATTTAAATTAGCACCAGCATTTTTCTATGTAATTATAATATCCAAATTCTTTCTCAAAAATTGACAAACTGCCATATTCTCTGTAGAAGAAAAGATCATTAATAGGCAACAGGCACTGTGCGTTTAAGACAGAGTAGATGGTTCTTTACTGTATTCAGTGTGTCCGTAAAGTCATGGTGCACTTTTGACCGTGTGACAGGTCAGAAGTGCACCATGACTTTACGGACACACTGTATTTAATTTCTGGCAGAACAGTTGACATATTGTCCACACCGATGATAAAAGTCTCCAGGATGATTGTAACACTTCAGGTTGGAGGAGAAAATATTGCCTCAGGAACTAAGTATTCAGTACGTTGGGAGTGCCATGAAGGATTGGAGAGTGACATATATGGTTTCAAATGACTGCTGATAAGTGCTCAGAAGTGTGGGGGAGTGATGATTTATACAAAGATTTGGCAAGCTAGAATGCCACCTAAGAGGCAAGATGAGGGAGAGACCAGATCATCATCACTGCAGAGAACACCTTGGGGATTCTCAAAATTGGCTCATCTATTCCCTACCCTTTCTTCCCTCCTTCCTCATGGACAAACTATATGCCTTATCCTTTTTAGTGTTGCCCATAGTACCCAGAGCAGTGCTACTCAGTCCGTGTTGGCTGATTTGATTTGATTGTACATGTTACAGTTTGTATTATGACCTCAGTTGTTTTAATAAGGAAACTGCAGGTGAAAAAAATTAGACCATACTGTAGTTATTACAGTAAACACTACCTTTTCTTTTTCTGTCAGCTTACATTTAGATTTATTTCTGTTCATCTAATAATTTCCTGTCCCCAATATGAGAATTGATATCATTATGTTCCAAGCTAATATTTGTGGCTATAATTTTAAACAGATAAATGCAGTGGTAAATAAAAATATAACTTTAGTTTCAAAAGTATAAATATTTTCAATCCTCACAATAATCCCGTGAGAATAATATTGCTATTTTACAGCAGATACAACTCAGGCACCAAGAGAAATAAATGTTCAATCAATGGATATTACTTGGCAGAGCAATTTCAACAGTATAGAACACTGCTTCTTAACCTTTTTTGAGGTACCGAACCCACCAGTTTCATATGCGCATTCACCAAACCCTTCTTTAATGATAAATAAAATATGGGTTTTTTTCCCCAAATTCAAAACATAGGTATATGTTTTTTTACTGGTGCACAAAATGAGCCGTGCATGAACATCACCTTGCTCAAAGAACAAAACCAACAAAGTGCATGAACTCACAACAAATTACGGTATTACTTTATTCTGTCCTCCACAGCAGAGGCTTCTTCGAACCCCTGAGACTGACTCATCGAACCCCTAGGGTTTGATAGAACCCAGGTTAAGAACCACTGGCATAGAAGTATCCTTAGAGAATACATGCTATTACCTAATAGGCCCTAAAATTCATGCTGAGAAATACAAAATATCAACTATGCCATTGCACCTTTTATTTTTATTATTTTTAATTACTGTAAATTAACTGTCATGCATACAATTATGCTAGAATGTGTAAGTAGCCTTTTGGTAAATATAATTTCATTGGTTCTTCTGAATTAGCTGAAGTGTAATTATTAATGAGATTTCATTTATATTCATAATATTGCAGTAGAAAGAGCTGAGGAAAGCTGGTTTTAGAAGTAACGAGGTAAA
Organism: Rhynchonycteris naso; assembly: GCA_037038555.1. Classification (NCBI taxonomy): domain Eukaryota; kingdom Metazoa; phylum Chordata; class Mammalia; order Chiroptera; family Emballonuridae; genus Rhynchonycteris; species Rhynchonycteris naso. The sequence goes on along the minus strand of CM072996.1, from coordinate 103,580,817 downwards.
TTCCGTGCAATGCTTTGGACAGAACCTTGCAGACTGAAACACTCATTGACACTGGTGCAGGAGGTACCAAACATTGATTTATGGTTAACTTGATATTGTTCTGAGTTATTTCTATATATTCATTAAAAACATAACTCTTGCTGTATATAATTCTACGAAATACACTTCTACACATTTTGTAGCTTATTTAACTGAAGCTTAGAGGTTCAATACTGTGATTAGATTTTTAGTTGAAATGAACCAAGGACAACTCTAGAGCTCAGATCCTAAATCCAGACAGGATTTCATCATTTCATTATGTTTTTTTGAACATATTCAAATGACAGTTAATAAAGTTGCTTGCATCCTCTCTCATCAAAATATTACAATAGTTTATTGATGAGCTTTCAATACTACATTTATATTCTACGTGTCCTTTGCTTGAAGATTGTCTTATTAAAGACACACCTCATATTTCCGCTTTCTTAAATTTAATCTTTTTCCTTTTTAAAAGATAGAAAAATATATTTATGTATTTAAATATATTTGTATAATTTTTTTAAATTCTTTTATGTTTTCTTATCTAGATGATAACATCCTTGTGAAAGGCACTGATATAATTGAAGGGTCATAGGCAGCTTTCACATGTACTATTTATTAGAGAGAATAAAATATTGTGTATAGTACTTATTTTTAATGGAAAGTTACTATACATTCATTTATGTAGTCTGAATTGATTTCTTTGATTGCAACTGAAGTCTATACTATGGTCTGAACTAAGTTTCACATGTTAAAGATGCTGAACAGATCAGAGCGCTTAGGCTTGGAATTCCTGGTTTGTGTAAAGATTGTAATTTATTTATTTATTTATTTATTTTTACAGAGACAGAGAGAGAGTCAGAGAGAGGGATAGATAGGGACAGACAGACAAGAACAGAGAGAGATGAGAAGCATCAATCATCAGATATTCGTTGTGGTACCTTAGTTGTTCATTGATTGCTTCTCACATGTGCCTTGACCGTGGGCCTTCAGCAGACTGAGTGACCCTTTGCTTGAGCCAGCAATCTTGGGTCCAAGCTAGCGAGCTTTTGGTCAAACCAGATGAGCCCATGCTCAAGCGGCAACCTCGGGGTCCCGAACCTGGGTCCTCTGCATCCCAGTCCGATGCTCCATCCACTGCGCCACTGCCTAGTCAGGCTGTAAAGATTGTTTTGTAAGCAAAATCACAGGCTTTCCAAACAAGGTCTTGAAGCTTACCAACCGGCTTTCCATTGGTTTTCTCACCTAAGTCCTAGGAGAGATTTGGACAGAACCTAAGGCACTGTTGACATGCATTTGGAATACGAAAATATCCTTGTTTCCATTTGTTATATATTCTGTTCTGTGTATATTTAAATAAGTATTATTCCTCATAATTTAATGATTTCATAAAACAAAATCCATGCAATATGGAGCTTTATGGAGTTGATGTCTCAGTGGAGGCATTGCAGGTCTGGGTGAGAACATAACAGCCTAAAAATTAGGTGCATTTCTCTGAGTTCAATGGTGGGCAGATCGGTGGGCTCAGTGAATCAGAAGTCAGGAGGAGTCAGAGATGTCAGTCAAGTCAGAAGCAAGTGTCTTCCACTGCCTATACTCTCTCATTTCCAGCCTCTGCCAAATGAGAGCTTTAAAAAATATTTGTTGGAAAACCATCATAGCAAGTAATACTAGACGTTACAATAATAATAATAGATATTTCTTCAGGACTCTATTGCTCTGTCTCTGTGACAGGTAGTTTACAGGTGCTCTCTTGGTTCTGACACTACCTATGATATAAGTAGTAGTATCTTTATTTTGCAAATGAGGAATCTTGGGTTTTGATAGGATAAATAACTTATTCAAACTTCCATTGGTGGTGAGTGATCCGCCGGGCCTCAAAGCCAGACCTGCCTGACTCCAGAACTCATGTTCTTTATCTTTAAAGTTAATCAACTGAGCCTTATACCTAATTTCCTATGATACAGGCACAAATCAAGATGGATCTACCTGCAACAGCATGGTGATTACCAGAGTGAAAGGAGATGGGGCAGGTTGAAGAGTGATGGGCATAAATGGTAATGGAAGGAGAATTGACTTGGGGCGGTGAACACACAATACAGAATACAGATGGTGTATTATAGAACTGTACACTGAAACCTATATAATTTCATTAACCAATATCACCTCATTAAACTCAATTAAAAAGAAAAAGGAGTGGATCAACCTGAAATTTCTACTAGAAGGCCAAACAATTAATGCTATGCTTTGAATGATGTATAGATGAGGGGGCAGTACTCAGTGTTTTAGATTCTGCATACTATACATCCTTATAAAAATAAAATTTTACAATAATAGAATAAGAACAAAATCTTAATGGAGGAAGATGATCACCAATAAAGGAGGGTTGTCTAGAAATCAGGTGCTTGTTTTCTAATTCAGGATTATTTTTCTCACACTTGAATATCTTCAACATAACAATTGTCACCATAAAGAAAAGAGACATAATTTTGCTATCATACATTTTTCTTATGCAGCTGGTTGTTTTTGATTATTTAAGTCTTTCAGGAAACTTAATCACTCCTACATATGTGTTAAGATGCAACCTTGTATATTATAAAATAAAGAAACATTCTTTCTTCTGTGTTGTATTTTTGAATGTTTGTACCTAAGATTCATACAAATAGCAGCTGTACTTTTAGGTTTTGATGCTATAGAAATACCAGCATATCAGCATGCAAAGATAGGTATATAAGGATGTATCTCACAACTTTAGATGTAGTGGAGACATATTTAAATAAATTAAATATCCTTCAATGGAGGATTGGTATTCTGTGTAATAGAACATCAAAGATATTGAGGTAAACATATGGGAAATGGTCTAAGTTTTGCCTGACCTGTGATGGCACAGTGGATAAAGCATCAACCTGGAATGCTGAGGTCACTGGTTCAAAACCCTGGGCTTGCCTGGGCAAGGCACATATGGGAGTTGATGCTTCCTGCTCCTCACTCCTCTCCTCTCTCTAAAATCAATAAAAAAATTTTAAAGAAATTTTATTAAAATATTGTTACATAAAAACTTGAATGCAGAATGATATATAAAATTTGAATCATCTTGGCTTAAAATCTGTGTGTGTGCGTATGTGTAATATGGTGTCCTTTGTCAAAAGTTTTAGAAAAGAAATTCTAGAACTATTTATACCAAATCATTAAAAAGCGGGTGGGGTTGCAAGTTGTGGAGAGACTCTCTCTTCTGATTTATTTTATAAAACAATGTGTATTGTTATGATCGATATGAAAGTGTTTTGGTTTTTTTGTTTGTTTGTTTTACAGTGGCTTGGCATTCAGTGCTTACTATTTAAGATACGACTTCCCTTTCCATCTAATTTGTTCTACTTTAAGAATCCTGTTGCAGGCCTGACCTGTGGTGGCGCAGTGGTAAAGCGTCGACCTGGGAACACTGAGGTCGCCAGTTCAAAACCCTGCACTGGCCTGGTCAAGGCACACATGGGAGTTGATGCTTCCAGCTCCTCCCCCCTTTCTCTCTCTCTCTCTCTCTCTCTCTCTCTCCTCTCTAAAATGAATTAAAAAATAAAAGAATCCTGTTGTAATGATAGATTTAACAACTATGTCTGTGATTGTTTTTCCTGTCTATGTCTCGACCCATCTCTAAAGGAGGCCCTTCCCTTCCCTTCTGTTCCATTCCACGGTGGTCCCAGTTCTAACTCCAGTGCTTATGTAACACATTTTATGTCGTACTTCTCATTTAATTCCACTCCTCGATCTCATTTCAAAATTTGTGTTCTTCTATTACATTCCATATCATAGTCTTCCTTGCAATAAACTCACTGATATATATAATCCACCATGAAATTAAGAAATCTGAACACATATTAATTTCAAAACTTGGTAACATTTTATTTTTGTAAAATCTTTGAACAGCTCCATCTTTTCCTTATATCATAACCTGTTGCTGAAGAGTCACCTTTACTCTATGTCAAATCGCCAACATCCTCAATTCTATACTGTAATTTCTATGTATAATTGCATTGGCTTCCTCTCTTCTCTTATGTATACACATTTCAAGAGGCTGAAATGGGAGATGACAGTCGGAGTAAAATATCTTAGTCATGTGCAATCATTTCTTAAAATGAGGCCAAAATATTGTCACATACAGTATTACCTGTGACAAATTTAATAAAATCTTCTCAGAGAAACACAAATCTTTATAGTCAGGTTTCTGCAGAAATCAGTCCAGGTGGCTTCCTTTTACAATGTTAAACAGGATTATTTACAATATGATAGAACCAGGGGGAAGAGAGTGAAATCCCAAACTGATTTGCAAACAGGAGTCATCCGGGAAGGGAGTTTTGCTGTGTCACAAGTGACTAGTCCCTAGTTGTGAAAGAGGATGAATCATCTCCCTTTGAAACAAGAGATAAGTGGAGGAAAGAGCTGTTTAAAATTTTTTTTACAACTGTTTCCTTTTGAGCTGTGACTTCGTGAACTGGAATGCGATTCAGAATAGCTTCCCTCTGAATCCCACATTTGCTTGAAGCATTTTTATTATCTCTCTTTTCCTTCATCCCATTTCACTTCTTTCCTCCCTCTGCTCAACAGATTTACACGGACTGGGCCAACCACTACCTAGCAAAATCCGGCCACAAGCGGCTGATCAAGGATTTGCAACAAGACATTGCGGATGGAGTCCTGCTAGCTGAAATCATCCAGATCATTGGTAAGACCTGTCCCCTGAGAGAGACCACAAAAGCATCTACTCCCACTCCTTCTGGTAAAATACTATTTAAGTTGAATGCATACAAACTTGGTCCATGCATCTCTGAGATTAATGTAGCTCTCCCCTGATTTAATTATAAATGTTTTTTGTGAGAATGTTTGAGGAGGCAGTTGGGCCATACTTATAAATGGTTAGAACTGTATCTTACATACACTGAGTTGTCAGAAATGAATGCCTTGTTAAGCCATATGTGTCCCATGTGTGCATTTCATTAGCTGAAGCAACTTGTGCACTCAGAGATTCCTTGAAACTGTATCCTGACCTAGCAAGGACAATTGTGAAGGTTTCATGGCAGCCGTCATTGGGCACAGGCCAAAGGATTAGCAGCAACTTCCTTCTCACTTGCTTTTTTTTTTTTTTAATTTGCCTGACTCGTGCCTATGGAATTGGTGTCTGCTAACAAGTGTGTCCTCTTGTACACACACAGCTTGGGAGATAAGAAGGAATGTAGCTGAGGCATTTTGCTTGGTGTTCTTTTCTTTTCCTTAGTCTTCTTTTGTGTTTTACTTCCTTACTTAAGCATCTTTCTTTTAATCTCTCTTTTATTTCTTGGCTTTAGCAAATGAAAAAGTTGAAGATATCAATGGATGTCCTAGGAGTCAATCTCAGATGGTAAGATTCATATTTATTCTAAATATAATGCTTATCTTCACTTCCAGCTTTAACCACATCTGTAAGTTGACTGGAGAATTCTTTTGCATGTTTTTCTTCTTGTCTAAGAAACCATGTGTTCACATTCTGTCATATATATTTTTAGAATACAGTTTATGAACAAGTGATAGATAGCATGCATCATTATAGTGGGATATGTATGACTCCTAAGTAACATATTTCCAGGTGTTTTATCACATCCTTGACATCTTTTTTGTTTTGATGTCTGAATAATTTAACACTGATCTTGGTGGTAATAAAACCCATTTCCAATTTTAAGTGGAGTCTTTTTGTCTGGACAACTGGCTTGGAGAACAGAACTTACTATGTGCATTTTTAAAATACATGAATAGTATTTTCTTTGTTCATGACAAAGTCCAGTACAAACAAATGGGTTCTTCAGCACATTTGGAAATAGCTCTTAACGGCATGCTTCTGGAAGTTTGCTGAGCAGTGATTAATTATGAGATAAGAGTCATAGCCTCTTCCAGAAAGTCATCATTCTAGAGGTCTGTCTCTCCCTCAGTCTTCTCTTATCTTTACCAACTGGTAAAATTTTAAGTTTTGTAATAAAATAATAGGTTGATAAACTGCTGAAATAAAAACTCACCCCTTTTCTTAATGAAATAGCCACAACTTAATGTTATAGGACAACTTGAAACACAAAATGCCTTAACTAAACTTACATCAAAAGATATAATCAAGAATGGTAGCCAAAATCCACAATATGAGATCTCCTCCAAAACTTTTAGCATAGAATAGACATTTTATAAAAACTTTATGAGTTCTTAATTGTCAGAGACTAGAATATGAAAAAAAAAACTTTTTTGACCTGCTGACCTGTTTTACTTAAAGAGAAGACTAAAATCCAAAATAATAAAAGAAATTTATTTTGAAAATGATTAACTAGCTCATCAGTTTTGTGTGTGTGTGTGTGTGTGTGTGTGTGTGTGTGTGTGTGTGTGTGTGTGTGTGATGGGCACTCTAAGGACCTGTTAACAATATTGTGAACTATATGTAGTCATTGTGGGAAAAAATCACTATAGAGAAAGATTCTAAGATACTTAAGTTTAAGGGACCTTCCTGATTTAATTACTTTGGGCACAAGCATGACTTTTTAGAGACTGATTATAGTTATTTTCTGAAGTCTTACTGAAAGAATTTATATATCTTCATCCCCTGCTATAATAAAAACTGTGTGACATTGGGAAGACATGTAACCTCTCTGAGACTCAGTTTTCTCATCTATAAAATGCTCTCCAATTAGGGTGTGGTGATGGCATTTAATTATGAACATATTTAACTGCCTAAACTGATATAAAAATGCAGAATAGTATTGCTATGCACTTTATAAAGACCACATTAATGAATTAACACATGTTAAAAGATTTTTAGGGCTTTAATATTTTAAGAAAATTATTCTAGACCATAACTATCATATATTATGTTTCTTAAGCCCAATAATGTTGGTTTTTTAATTATTTATTTTATTATTTCAACCATAAGGAGGTGTTGGATACTAAAGCTTTCACTTCTCCACTGTCATTCCAATTTGATTCTGATGACAGGAATTTGATGAAAAAGTAAACTCATACTTATGAATAACAGGAGAAAAAAATACATACAAAGGTTATAACTGGATAGAGATTCAATCTTTAGATATTCATCTGAAACATCTGTACCAGAGTCTTCAAATCTGTAAAAATATCCTCAAAAGTATGACTATTAATTTTTTATTACTTCCTACTCTTTATTAGACCTCAAATGTCATGTAACATCTAGTATGCATGTCATGTTGATATTTCCGCTTCTTATAAAAAATATTAAAAAAACAGAAATATCAAAGCCTGAGATATACAGTGTGTTTGTAAAGTCATGGTGCACTTTTGACCGGTCACAGGACAAAAGTGCACCATGACTTTAAGGACACACTGTATAAATGTAATGGAAAGGTAGCTCTTCCAGCCAAAAAGTATTAGTCGGAATCACATTGGATTTTGAGTAAGAATGACTTAGATTCTAACTTTTTCTGATGTGGTTGAACTTTGAATGAAATTGGCATGCCTTCAATATGTTGATTCAGAAGAACACATGTGATTTAAATGTAATTTTTGGGTTGATTTATTTTTGCCTCTGTTCTTAATTGGCATTGGCACTATATTATCAAGAATAAAAATTCCAGATTTTAACAAAAACAAGAAAGTAGAGGAAAGAGAATCATGATAGCATGACTAGACTTATAAATTTCATCTATCTATTCCAAACAGGATGTTTCCTGTATTTTTATTGTATAACAACTGAGAGACACTGTGTCAGGAACACTGTGTGCTATTCTTACTCATAGAACTTTTTTGACCACATCTGTTCATATATCTGGTCTTTTACGGTCGTTGACTGCTATTTGTGTTTAATAACACAAGGTAAGGTAAAATTAGGTTCACTACAATTTCTAGTCACAAGCTGTCTTTATTTAAATTTCAGACCTGATCACTTTTATTGAATTATCTTAATCCTTTAAGAACAGAAATGTTCTTGTGGTAAGACTCTATCATAGCCTGACCAGGCGGTGGAGCAATGGATAGAGCGTCGGACTGGGACGCGGAGGACCCAGGTTCCAGACCCCGAGGTTACCAGCTTGAACGCGGGCCCATCTGGCTTGAGCAAAAGCTCACCAGCTTGGACCCAAGGTTGCTGGCTCGACCAAGGGGTTGCTCGGTCTGCTGAAGACCTGCAGTCAAGGCACATATGAGAAAGCAATCAATGAACAACTAAGGTGTTGCAATGAAAAAAAACTGATGATTGATGCTTCTCATCTCTCTTTGTTCCTGTCTGTCTGTCCCTGTCTATCTCTCTCTCTCTCTCTGTCCCGTTAAAAAAAAAAAAAGGACTCTATTATATATTGATGGATTCCTGTAACAGCCAAACAACTCATGTTTATCTAATATTAGCTGAGCATCTAAGGTACCAGGTATAGGGACAATTGAAGATTACAGGAACAAATATTTAAATAAATAATAGGAATGCTATCACTTAGGCAGGAACAAAAGGACTCTTAAGAAATAAGATTGGTGTTTTCCAGACACAGATAGACCATGGTGGTTTAAGCACAATGAGAAATGTTTAGAGGGGACAAGGGAAGTCTCATCATGTAGGGCCAAAGTAAGGAGTTTGTAGGTTATTCTTTATTGGTTGAGGAGCCTTTGGTAGACTTAAAGTGGAACTAAGGAGTGACCTGACGCCAATATTAAAAGTGTCACCTTAGATGCTTTTGAGAAACTGTAGAATACATGTTGGTCTCAATTTATATGTTAAAGGTGAAGAGTATAGGGAGTATACGATGGTCTCTCATTTCTTGGCCTGAATGAGTAAGTGGTTACTATTAAACAAGATGATTAATATAGAGGGAGAAAACAGGATAAAACAATGAGGGGGAAAGATGACACATTCATATTTTGACAAACAGAATTTGACATATCTATTGGAACATCAAGTAGGAAGTGATTTGGAGCTACTAGGCATGTGCTTTTGAAGATCAGAAGTAATGCATTGGTTAGAATATACCAAGTGTATGAGTAATGGCTTAAACCATGGACAAGGATGAGATCTCAAAGGTCTGTGTAAAGTCAGAGGGGAAGAATGCTGAGGGTCTCACATTGGGGAATATGAGTCTGTGATGAACATATGTGTATGATTCAGAAAAAGGAAAGAGTGGTGAGAGATTGAACCCATTACTGAGAGAATGGGGATCAACAGGTATAGATTGTTAACATTTAGGGTCACTGAGATTGCTTAAGCTATAGTACTTGAACTAACTGGGTAAGACAGGGTAAAGTAAGGTAAGCATATGTGGCAGACACTGTCAAATGTGTCATTGCCAACTAGTTGGTGAACTGGAATGAGGAAATTTCTTCTGGTAATTAGACAGGCATTGATGACCTTTATGTAAACATATTTTGTAGAGTATGTGTTAAGGAGTAACTAAGGGGTACAGGTGTCCTTTGAGTCTTAAATAATCTTTTAAAGAGTTTCCTGTCGACTAGAAGAATAAAAATAACATAGAATTTGAGAGGAAGGCAGGATGAGGGGAGTTTTTGCAAGGAGGAAAGTAAGCAGAGGAGGAGGAAGCGGTAGGGAGAGAGAAGGAGGATCTAGGGGGAAAAGGAGACAAGTGATGATTTCAAATTCTACAGCAAGTAGCAAAGGAGGAAATTTGGTCTGTGTTGAGGATTTAATGTTAGAAAAGAATGGTGACACATTTTCCTTTGTGCCATGTCATAATGGGATCTGACTGTATGAAGATGTATTTTACAGTGGAATACATAGAAATAGGAAGAATTCAAATCAATACAATAATGATTTCAAATATTAGATACTCTATGTTCATTTCCATATGATTCTCTAATGGTCACCTTATTAAGTAAAGATAAATCCAATTGTAGTATCTAGTAATAGATAAAGAAAATTCAAAAATAATTCTTTTAAGTAACATGAACCAAAAGGTATATATTTAAGAAAAATATGGATTTGTCCTTTTAGCAACTTATTAACGCTATCGAGAGATTGTGATTCATATTTGTTCAGAGTTTTAAGTTATGGCTGTCTTTCCTTAATAAACTTGAGACTAAACTCACCCTGAAAAACAAACTTAGTTTGTAGGAGCTTATTCTACACTATATTTAACATCATCCAAAGAGGAAGTTACTAATATGGACAGCACCTGTTAAGTAATTTCTAGGTGGGCAGTATCAGGACTCAAAATATATGCTGCATGCCACAACTTTGGTGAGATTACATGAGGAAATAGATTAGTAAACTCTGAATACCAGGAATGTCTAGAATGCCCCGCAGATTAAATATAGCAGGGGAAAAAATGCCCAACATTCATTTGAAATGCAAAGGCACAAGTGCAAGGCTATTAGACAAAAATGTAAGACATGTAGAGGAAAAGCTGTTTTTGAAAACAAAGTTTTCTTTATTTTAAAATAGACCATTATATTGGAGGACTTTTACAAATGTATAGAGGGATTAGGAAATTTGTTTATGTAAAATAGCTGCAAACCAAGAATTAAATTATATATCTTCGCTAGGGATCTGGCAAATGTGGTTACAGCTTGTCCTTCCTCTTTGCTGCTGCTTTTCTTTGACTCACCTGTGTTTTCTATCATCATATCATGTTATTAAAGACTTGCTGATCTTAGAGTTTTTTGCATTCTTTTGCCTCTTTCCCTTTTTAATTTCTAGAAAGTAGGAAATTAATTTTCAGTGTTCCCTTAATTCTCTGATTCCATGACCCACACAGGGTTGACTTCAGAATAATTACCATATAGATTTCACAGGCATCTTCATTCCAGTCCTGTTGTTTGCAGTTATCTGGACAGTGAGACTATCCTTGAGAGTAAAAGTATCCTGTACTTTTATCAATTCTCTGTCCTTAAAAGGTTTAATTCTTTCAGCCACCACATGTAATTGCTGCTTTTTGAAAAGACCTATTTAGATAAGATAAAATGAGGTTTCCCACCAAATAGGGATGGGAGAAAATATTAGAATGCTCTTGAAGGTTTAATAAAATCTTATAAATGGCTCACTGCAGGATTCTATCGCTCTGACTCAAAGGAGTAGAATATTACTAAGATAGTTCCTGACATTTTGGAATGGTTCATCTCTGAGAATGGCTAGATAAAGATAGCTGAATGAAGACAAATGCTTTACTATGAATAAAGCTCTGATAGCTAACAAAATACTAAATTAAAATCTCTCCTTTTTAATTTCATTAATGATTTCCTTCTTTTCATATAGATTCAAACTATGGAAGAAAAATAAAAAAACTACTAGTATTAGAAAATTTATATTGAAGTTATTAAAATATTACCCAGCTGATCTTTAAAATTGAGTTTATCTCTAGAAATTGTTCTGTATACCAGTAATTTGAAGTATAGATGAAGCAATTAAAAGAACATGGGGACATTGAGAGGAACTATGTCATGTTGAAAGGACAATGGTCACTGGAATTCTAATTCTTACTCTGTGACCCAGAAGAAGAATTCAGTAAATTCTCAAAGCCTCTGCCTATGTCAGCAGAGTCAGAGACCCCTTGCTTAAGCCAGAAACCTTGGGCTCAAGCCAGAGACCTTGGGTTTCGAGCCAACAACCTTAGAAGTCAAGCCAGCAACTATGGGGTCATGTTTATGATCTCATCCTCAAGCCAGCAACTCCACACTCAAGCCGGATGAGCCTGCACTCAAGCTGGTGACCTTGGGGTTTCAAACCTGGGTCTTCTGTGTCCTAGTCTGATGCTCAATTCATTGTGCCACAGCCTCATCAGGCTACCACAACTTTTTATCCATTCATCTACTCATGGGCACTTGGGCTATTTCTGAATCTTGGCTATTATAAATAACACTGCAAAGAAGAAAGAGGTTGCATATATTCTTTCGATTTAGTATTTTGGGTTTCTTTAGAGCAGTGGTTCTTAACCATTTATTTATTTATTTATTTAATATATATATATATATATATATATATATATATATATATATATATTTTATTATTATTAATTCTAATGGGGTGACACCAATAAATCAGGGTACATATGTACAATGAAAACATCTCCAGGTTATCTTATCATTCAATTGTGTTGCATACCCGTCACCAAAAGTCAAATTGTCCTCTGTCACCTTCTATCTGGTTTTCCCTGTGTCCCTCCCCTCATCCCTATCCCACTCTTCCCTCCCTCCCCCCATCCCATAACCACCACTCTCTTGTCCATGTCTCATAATCTCACTTTTATGTCCCACCTATGTATGAAATCATGCTGTTCTCAGTTTTTCTTTTTTTCTGATATACTTATTTCACTCCGTATAATGTTATCAAGGTACATCCATTTTGTTATAAATGATCCGATGTCCTCCTGAGATATCACCTCACACCAGTCAGAATGGCACTCATCAGCAAAACAACACAGAATAAGTGCTGACGAGGATGTGGAGAAAAGGGAACCCTTCTGCACTGCTGGTGGGAATGCAGAATGGTGCAGCCACTGTGGAAAACAGTTTGGAGATTCCTTAGAAAATTAAAAATTGAACTGCCTTTTGACCCAGCTATCCCACTTATAGGAATATACCCTAAGAACACCATAGCACTGTTTGAAAAGAAGAAATGCGCCCCCATGTTCATGGCAGCATTATTCACAATAGCAAAGATCTGGAACCAGCCCAAGTGTCCGTCAGAAGACGAATGGATTAAAAAGCCTTGGTACATATATACTATGGAATACTACTCAGCCATAAGAAAGGTTCTTAACCTTTTTTGTGGTACCAAACCCACCAGTTTCATGTGCACATTCACCGAACCCTTCTTTTGTGATAAATAAAATATGATTTTATTTTCCAAATTCAAGACATAGGTATATGTTTTTTTACTGGTGCACAAAATGAGCCGTGCATGAACATCACCTTGCTCAAAGAACAAAACCAGCAAAGTGCATGAACTCACAACAAATTACGGTATTGCTTTATTCTGGGATCTGCGGCAGAGGCTTCTCTGAACTCCTGAGACCAACTTATCGAACCCCTAGGGTTCGATAGAACCCAGGTTAAGAACCACTGCTTTAGATATACACTCAGAAGTAAAATTATTGGATCATAAGGCTGATCCATGTTTAATTTTGTGAGAAACCTGAATACTGTTTCCCACAGTGGCTACACCAATTTGCATTTCCACCAACAGTGCACTAGAGTTCTCTTTTTTTTACAACCTTACCAACTCTGATTGTTTATTGATTTTATGATAGTCATTCTGACATGTGTGAGGTGATAGCTCATTGTGGGTTTAATTTTCATTTATTTGATGATTAGTGACATTTGGCATTATTTTATATACAGTATTTATTAGCTACCTGAATATTCTCTTTTGGAGAAGTATTTATTTAGGTCCTCTGTTTACTTTTTAATTGTATTATTTGTTTTTATTGTGTTGAGTTGTATGAGTTCCTTATAAATTTTGGATATTAATCCCTTATCAGATGTAATATCATTGCAAATACCTTCATTCCTTCAGTAGGCTGTACTTTTATTTTGCTGATAGTTTCTTTTGTTGTGTAAAAACTTTTAATATAATGTAGTATTATTTGTTTATTTTTTCTTTTATTTTTCTTGCTAAGAAAATCTATCATAAAATCTACTGCTAAGAGAAATATCGGAAATTTTACTGTCCATATTTTTTTCTAGGAGTGTTATGGTTTAGAATTTTATGTTAAATTATTTAGTCTATTTTGAGTTTATTCTTATGTATGGTGTAAGAAGGTGGTCTAGTTTTATATCTTTACATATCTTTACATATATCTGTCCCATTTTCCATATGCCATTTATTGAATAAACTATATTTGCTGCATTGTATGTTATTGCTTTCTTTTTTCTATATTAATCACTTATATAGGCATGGGTGTATTTCTGAGCTCTCTATTCTATTCCCTTGATCTTTTTATTTGTTTTTATGTAAGTAACATACTATTTTGATTACTATAGCCTTATATTATAGCTTGATATCAGGTAGAGTGATAGCTCTTTTGTTCTTCTATCTCAATATAACTGTGGCTATTAAGAATCTTGTGTGGTTCCATATAAATTTTGGATTATTTATTTAAGTTCTGTGAAATATACCATTGGTATTTTGATAGAAATTGTATTGAATCAGTAGATTGCTCTGGGTAGTATGAACATTTTAATGATGTTAGTTTTTCCTATCCATGAGCATGGTATATCCTTCCATTTATTTGTATCTTAGTTTTTTTCTCTAGTATCTTATAATGTTTCAAGTACAAGTCTTTTACCTCCTTGGTTACATTTATTTCTAGGAATTATATTTTATTTTGATGATATTGCAAATGGAATTGTTTTCTTGGTTTCTCTTTTAGAAAGTTCATTATTGGTATATAAAATACAACCAATTTTTGAATATTTATAATGTATCTTGCTATTTAAAAGAATTTATTTATCAGTTCTAGTGGTTTTTTGGTGATTTGGTTCTCTATATATAGTGTCCTGTCATTTGTAAATAATGACAGTATACTTCATTCTTTTCTTTTATTTTTGTTTTATGTTGAATAAGAGTGATGACAGCAGACATACCTGCCTTATTTCTGACTTTAAGGAAAACATTTTCAGTTTTTGCCCCATTGTGTATGATTTTGGCTGTGGGTTTGTCATCTATGGCCTTTATTATGTTGAGGTATGTTCCCTTTATTCCCACTTTGCTGAGAGTTATTATGATAAATAGGTGCTTGATTTTTTTTTTTAAAGTTTTTCTTTTAATTTTTTTATTTCTTCTTATTTATTTATTTTGGAATGAAGACACAGAGTGAGAGAGAGAGAAAGAAAGAGAGAAGGGGGGGAGGAGCTGGAAGCATCAACTCCCATATGTGGCTTGACCAGACCAGTGCAGGGTTTTGAACTGGCAACCTCAGTGTTCCCAGGTCGACGCTTTATCCACTGCGCCACCACAGGTCAGGCCCAGGTGCTTGATTTTGTCAAATGCTTTTCTGAATCTATTTATGTGATTATGTAATTTTTTTAAAATATATATTTTTTTATTTTATTCATTTTAGAGAGGAGACACAGAGTGAGAGAGAGAGAGAGAGAGAGAGAGAGAGAGAAAGGGGGGAGGAGCTAGAAGCATCAACTCCCATATGTGCCTTGACCAGACCAGTGCAGGGTTTTGAACTGACGACCTCAGTGTTCCCAGGTCGACGCTTTATCCACTGTGCCACCACAGGGCAGGCTGATTATGTAATTTTTATCTGTCATTTTGTTTATGTAGTGGATCATATTAATTAATTTGTGGATATTATATCAAATTTACATCCCTGGAATAAATCCTACTTGATTGTGTTTATGGTCTCTTAAATATAATGTTGAATTTGATTTGCTTATATTTTGTTGAGAATTTTTTCATCTATATTCATTAGGAATATTGGCCTATAATATTGTTTCTCTGTAGTGTCTTTATCTGGTTTTGGAATTAGAATAATACTGACCTCATATAATGAGCTTGGGAATCTTCTCTTCCATTGAATTTTTTGTAGAATAGTTTGAGAAGGATAGATTTTAATTCTTTGAATATTTGGCCAAATTCACTTGTAAGCCAACTGATCCAGGACTTTTGTTTTGGGGGAGATTTTTTTTATTAGTGCTTTAATTTCATTGGTTCTAATCAGTCAGTTTAGATTTTCTGTTTCTTCTTGATTCAGTCTTGGAAGATAGTATGTTTCTAGGAATTTATCAATTTCTTCCAGACTGTCTAATTTGTTGATATGTAATTATGACTAGTATATTCTGTTTTTTTTATTTCAAGTGAGAGGAGTGGAGATAGAGAGACAGACTCCCACCTGTGCCCTGACCAGGATCCACCTGGCAGCCCCCTTCTGGGGCCAATGCTCAAATCAACTGAGCTATCCTCAGTGCCTGAGGCTGACCCTAGGAACAACTGAGCTATCCTTAGCACCTGGGGCTAGCCCTAGGGACTACTGAGCTATCCTTAGCACCTGGGGCTAACACTTGAACCAGTTAAGCCACAGGCTGCAAGTGGGTAAGAGAGAGAGAAGGAAAAGGGAGTAGAAAAGGAGCAGATGGTCACTTCTCATATGTGCGCTGACCGAGATTGAAACAAGTATGTCCACATGCCAGCTGACACTCTATTCACTGAATTAAATGACTAGAGCCTCCTAGTAATTCCTTTTTTTCTTTTTGTGTGTGTATGTATTTTTCTGAAGTGAGAAGCTGAGAGGCAGAGAGACAGATTCCCTTATGTGCCCAACCGGATCTACGAGGCATGCCCACTAGGGGGCAATGCTATGCCCATCTATGCCCTTGCTCCATTGCAACTGGAGCCATTCTAGTGCCTGAGAAGGAGGCCATAGAGCCATCCTCAGCGCCCTGGCCAACTTTGCTCCAGTGGAGTCTTGGCTGTGGGAAGGGAAGAGAGTGACAGAAAGAAATGAGAGGGGGAAAAGTAGTGAAGCAGGTGAGTGCTTCTCCTGTGTGCCCTGGCTGGAAATCAAACCAGGGACTTCTATACTCCAGGCCGATGCTCTACCGCTGAGTCAACCAGCCAGGGCCCTCCTAGTAATTTCTTATAATCCTTCGTATTTCTGTTTTTAGTTGTTACTTCTCTTATTTCATTTCTATTATTTATTTGGATCATTTCTCTTTTTACTCTTAATGAGGATGGTTAAGTTTTTCAATATTATTTATCTTTCCAAAGAACCAGCTTTGGTTTTATTAATCTTTTATATTAATTTTTAGACTCTTCATTTCTACTTTGATCTTTCTTGTTTCCTTCCTTCTACTCACTTTGGTCTTTGTTGTTCTTTTTCTAGTTCCTTTAGGTGTAAAGTTAGATTATTTATTTAAGAATGTTCTTTTTTTCTCGAGGTAGGCCTCTATTGCTATGAATTTCACTCTTCAGTCTGACCTATAGATTTTCGTTTGTTGTAGTTTTATATTAATTATTCCCAAGGTATCTTTTTATTTCTTCCTTGATTTCATTGTTGAACCATCCATATTTAGTAACATGATATTCAGCCTCCATATGTGTGTGTGTGTTTTTCAGTTTTTTTCTTGTAATTAATTTTTAGTTTCATACCATTGTGGTTGGAAAAGATGCTTGATATAATTTCAATTTTCTTGAATTTATTAAGATTCATTTTGTGGCTTAACATGTGGTCTGTTCTGAAAAATGTTCCATAGAGAAATGTATATTCTACTGCTATGAAGTGAAATGCTCTAAAAATATCAGTTAAATTCATTATGTCTAATGTGTCATTTAAGGCCACTGTTTCCTTAAAGTCAAAGAAGTGTTAAAGTCGCCTGACCAGGCAGTGACATAGTAAATAGAGCGTCGGACTGGGATATGGAGGACCCAGGTTTGAGACCTCGAGGTCACCAGTTTGAGCATGGGCACATCTCGCTTGAGCAAAAGCTCGCCAGCTTGGACCCAAGGTTGCTGGCTTGAGCAAGGGGTTAGTTACTAGGTCTGCTGAAGGCCTGCGGTCAAGGTACATATGAGAAAGCAATCAATGAACAATTAAGGTGTCACACAAAAAACTGATGATTGATGCTTCTCATCTTTCGGCGTTCCTGTCTGTCCCTATCTATCCCTCTCTCTGACTCTCTATACCTCTAAAAAAAAAAAAAAAAAGAAATGTTAAAGTCTCTTATTATGAATATATTATTGTAGATCTCTTTCTTTATGTTCATCAATATTTTCTTTATATATTTAGGTGCTCCTATGTTGGGTGCATAAATATTTACAAGGGTTATATCAACTTGTTGAATTGATCCCTTTAGCATTATGAAGTGTCTTCCTTTGTCTCTTATGGTAGGCTATGTTTTAAAGTCTATTTTGTGTGATGTAAATTGTGTTAACCCAGAATTTCTTGTTCCCATTTTCATGAAATATTTTTTTCTATCTGTTTCAGTCTGTGTGTGTCTGGGTATGTATGGGAGGGGCCAAGTGAACACAAAGGCTGCCTGCCATCAGTACTGGCCCTGGGCCAGGTCACCAAAAGGCCCAAGTCACCCCAAGACTCATGTCGCCTGTTGGCTGTCCTTTAGTCTCAGCCACTAGAAGAGCCAGTCTGGGCCCTACATGAGTTTCACAAGGCAGGTCTTCCAGGAAGCACCAGGTAGGGCCTAGTGATGTTCAACAGGTTAATACAGATTCAGACTTGGCACCAGTCCTGGGTCAGAGGACACTCAGCAAAAGTTTTAGGGTACACTGAGACCAGTCACCACTCACCTGAGGCCTTCAGAGCTTTGTGTTGGGGTGTGGCCTTAAGGAAATCATTGGGGTGGAGCCAGTAGCATTCATCAGGCTGAAGCAAATGAAAATTTGGCTGTGTGGAGGGAGGGCTCTGCAGAGGAATGGTGGCCCCATGGGGTGTATGGGAAGATAACCCTCACCCTAAAGCCTAAAATCCTGCCTGTTCTTGTGTGTTTCTGTCACCCCTTGAGCCCACTTCAAATTCTTTGAGAATGTTTCAGTAGAAACTGCAACATGGGCCCATGCTGGACCCTCAAAATAGCTCACAGACATGGGTGAGCTTGACAGAGCAGGGCCTCAGGGATTTGTCAGGTGGAGCTAGTGCTAATACCAAGGCAATACCAGAGGACAATTCCAACATTGGGATGATGGCATTGGTTGGAAACATGGGAAAAAATGGTTTTCATCCTTTCTGTGTATCTCTTGCATCTCCTTGCCCCAGCTTTCCTGGAATTCTTTGAAAGTATTTCAAGAAAGACTACAATGTGGGCCTAGGTTGGCAGCTCCAAGCAGAGCCCACAGCCATGCAGGAAATTGGCAGGACAGGTTCTCAGGGAGTTATCAGGGTGGGGCTAGTATAGCTCCCTAGGCTCGTGCTATGTGAAGGGAGTGCTCCACTCAAAAATAGATGGTATCTGTGGGTTTTGAGAGATAAAGATATAAGACAGGGGCATTGGTGCTGTCCCTTCAGCCTCTCCCCAAAGCCACATTCTCTCCCTGTGTGACTACTGCATCCTCTGAGCTGCCATTTCTTCACCAGAACCAGGGTGAATGTTTGTAAGCAAGATTTTGTGTACTTTCCTTTTAAGAGGACACCTGGGTTTCCAGTAGTCACCCATCTCTCTGAGGCAGAGGAATCCCCACAGATTTTCACTACCAGATGCTGTACAGGCATTTCTTTCTGGCATTGATGCCCTGGGCTAGTGAGCCTTAAATGGAGTTGAGACCCCATACTCCACAGGGGGAACTTTTGCAGCTGAGGTATTTCTCTAGATTCTCAACCACCACATGTGGGGTACAGGGCCAACCCATTTGGGGTCTCTGCCCTTCCTACCAGCCTCAAGGTGGTTTCTTCTGTATAGAATGAGGCAAGCACAAGTTTGTCCTAATCTACCATGTTGGATCACTCTACACCATTACTTATTGAAATAGTATCATTTTGCGGATATTTGGATTGTTTCTAAATATTTGGTATTATTAATAATGTTGTAAGTAGCATTTTCTTTTGGCAAACCTTGGAGTACTGATCTGTTTCCTCGTATGTACCTTGACCGTGGGCCTTCAGCAGACCAAGTTACCCCTTGCTTGAGTCAGCGACCTTGGGTCCAAGCTGGTGAGCTTTGCTCAAACCAGATGAGCCCGCACTCAAGCTGGCGAGCTTGGGGTCTCGAACCTGGGTCCTCCACATCCCAGTCCAATGCTCTATCCACTGTGCCACTGCCTGGTCAGGCTTGATCTGTCTCCTTGGAATAAATTTCTTGAAGCCATTGGGACTACAGGGAAAGAAAATTCTCTCTTTCTTTGCAAAGTGAGCCAGGCTCTGGCCAGCCACAGAATTACTCTAGAACAGGGGTCCCTGTTTTATACAGGGGGCCAGTTCACTGTCCGTCAGATGGTTGGAGGGCCGGACTATAAAAAAAACTATGAACAAATCCCTATGTACACTGCGCATATCTTATTTTAAAGTAAAACAAAAACGGGAACAAATACAATATTTAAAAAAAGAACAAGTAAATTTAAATCAACAAACTGACGAGTATTTCAATGGGAACTATGGGTGCGGATGCATCCTGTGCTCCTCTCACTGACCACTAATGAAAGAGGTGCCCCTTCCGGAAGTGTGGCAGGGCCGGATTGATGGCCTCAGAGGGCCGCATGCGGCTCCGTCAGGCCATAGTTTGGGGACCACTGCTCTAGAAGAAAGAATAATAAGTCCCTTATGTTATAATTTTCTCTGTTTATATGCAACAAGTGTAGTGGGTGAACTCAAACAGGAATAGATAAAAGCCAGATAGCACCACAGTTACCATGTGAAAAGAGAGGACCTCTAGTCGCCACAGGCTGAATTTTTTGAAGAAGGGAGACTGGAAGGGAGTGAACTAATGATTAAGTGAATGAAAATAAACATTTTAGCCAATTAATGCAAAAATACTACTGCATTTTATTTAAATTCGCCAGACAAGTTTACATCCCTTTAAAGTCTTGGGATAAAATCTATATAACAATTTGAATTCTATGATTGGGTAGGAGTTTGCTCGAGCTGGGCCATATTTTCTTTTTTAGTTGAAGTCCAAATTATTTAATTTATATAGTGACTCTAACAGTACAAGTTTATCATGAAAAAATAAGTGTAAGTTAATAAAAAATAAGTGCAGGTTACAAAAGAAATCATCATTCAGAGAAAATTCAGAATAGTTTATATTCTTCTAGACATCCTCTGTGTATAAGGTGACCAGATTTTAAAATTGGTAAAGCGGGACACCATTGATGGGATGGGGGCGGGGGGTGTTCTTGATTAAAAATTTGGTCTATATGGAGCAAAAAAAATTTTCTTAGAATGCAAAAATAGTATTGTAATATATTTTTTTAAATTTCAACATAAGTACAATTTATAAATATAATACATTAAAATTGTGCATAGTATTTTATTCTTTGGCATATTTCTCATTTGAGTGAATATTTTTAGTAGATTGCTGTAGTTTAAAATGTCATGAAATTTTTCACAAGAATTTGTTAAATTATATTTCACACAAAAAATGGCTTTCAAAGTCTCAACACTTAATTGTGATTTTTCTGATGTCCACACTTTATTTACCGTAGAAAAAACGCGTTCAGTCGCAGCATTAGTTCCTGGAAAAGACAGCACGTATTACACAATTTTTAGTGTAATATTGTGCATTATTGTATGGAACATGGTTTGCTTCAAAATGATGAAATATTTCTAACCATTTGTTCTCTATTGTTATTTTTGCTGATGCCCAAGATTTAACCTTTTGCTTATCAATATATATTTTTAATAATGATACCTCATTAAAAAGATCATTTTCAGAAATATTACTATCTGGGAAACTGAGTGAGTCAGAGGGATCAGGTTACACGGTCCCGAAACTGATACAGAGCTGCACTATCAGGCTGGAGCAGGCAGGGCAGCGCGGCCAGCACGCTTGGCGGCCGCACTCCCCTCGTCCAGCCCTGCCGCCCGCTGGAGACCCAGAAGCTTGCACCTCGCGGAACCCGGAGCCTCACGCTGGTGTCCAGGATGTGGGCCTATGGGTAGTTAGGGGACTTGACAGCCACTGCCCCAGCAGGTACGTCTCGCCCGAAGTTCTTTATTTCGGGGCCCCGCATGGGCCAGCCAGCTCTTGCGGCAGTACAGGTGCTTCCAGGTGGAGGTGGGGGTCTCCCTGCCAAAAACCGTATATTCCCTTCCCATTCTCCCTCCGTTCCCTAGCTTTTTGTGCATTCTTTCCAAAAATCAGGACTTTTTTAAAACACTGCAGGACGTGGGACAAATTGTTAAAAATAGGGACTGTCCCACCCAAAGCAGAACATCTGGTCACCTTATCTGTGTATGACTCACAACAGCAGTACCTAGCACTGCAGACGTGCCCTAACCAGGAATGCATTGTGTCTGGAGGGAGAACTCAGTCTCTAAAGTATTATACCTGCTTCCTGGTTTATAATACTTAACTTTTTATATTGTGGTAGTTTAGAGAATCCAAGAGTAACATAACAGAGCCTTTTCGATTGCAGGCTACATTCAGCTCTGTAAATACCATTGTAGGAAGTAAAAGTTGTCCTAGTCTCTTCTCAAGCATCCTTGTGAGTGCTTTTTCTCTGAGTTGCTCTGTTAGGCATGCTCATCCCTCCTTCTGATGCTTGTCTAAATTCATCAAAATTGAACTTAGTTTTTGAGTCTCCATGATGCTTCTTCTGTGAAGCTTTCCCCAAAGGTGTAATGAAAATTAATAAGCCCATTCTTTTCACTGCCCATGGCAGTGAAAAGTTTGTAATACAGTGTTGTTTGTAATTCTCTTTTCGAATATGCGTTATGGTAGTTTATGAATCATTTTTATCTCTTCAGCTGTTTTATCAGCTCACACAGGCAGAGATCTTATAATTCATTTTTATATCTCTTCTCTACCTACCAGAGCTCATTGCCCATACTAAGCACTTCAGTCAGTGTTACTGAATTCATTAATCATTGTGTTGGTACTGTGGTTTAAACTAAATCAACACCTAGAACATTATTATTAATTATACACATATATTTAGTACCTAAATATAATTTCTATTAAATACCCATAGTAAGAATGAAAGGAACCTGTTCATGGACCCTGTTAATATTGTGAAAGTTTCATCTAGGTATGTTTTCCAAAACAGGTTACATCAGTGTTATAGTAAAAATACTAAAAGGTTCAGTGTCATAAAATACACAGCTTAAAGTGTATGAATTCAATAAAGAGCTGTGCTAATTAAAAACTCCAGATTTTCGAGGAATATTTTATTCAACACTAAAATGAATAAATACAGGTATTTTCAGTACACACATTGTTGGGCAAACAAGTTTGTCACAAGTGTTTTTTAGGTTTGCTCACCTGTATTGGGGCAGTGCCATGTGTGTATAGTTTATGGAAGGTTGCTGGTACTTGACCTCAAGGCAGGAGATTGCAAATTGTGTATTGCCTTTCTGCTTGGGAGGGGCAATTGTTTTTCTCTTGTTTGCTGGAGAAAGGATCCCCTCCCAGCTTGTTTAGCTGGGGAGTACAGAGAGAGAAAGAGAGTTCAGAGATAGGGGTGGGATGGGGGGTCCTGAGGGGCTTGGAAACCCTGAGATTTTGGCCATGTCTGTTTGACTGGGGATGCTGAGGCTGGTAGGGGCCTGTGAGTTTGGGTGAGTTGGAGTGAGAAAGGGAAGTTGTCTTCCCTGCCTTTTTTGCTTGTCTGTGTTATGAGACTTTAATAAACAAGAATGGCCCACCATTGTCTGGCTACACAGTTTCTTAACTGTCTGCCCGAATCCAATGGGAACCTGCATGGCCATGGTGGTGGCCACTGGCTTTACACAGATTACTTCTCCTTTGAAAACCAGTTTGTGATTTGGCAATAGATATGTTAATATTTAATAAGTTTGTAGGGGTTGAGGTAAACGTACAACTATGAAATTAGACAAGGAAAGTTCTGTTTTCAAAATTGGCTCCTATTGGGCAGATAAAATGTATTATGCTCACTGTTTTAAAGATGGCGCTGCCCACGGGGAAGCCCATTGCCCAGGTGATATTGGTTGCCCTCATGCTAGGGATGGGTGTAATTATATTACAGTGTGTGGGACAGGCTGTAAGCAGGCAGGGTCGTTATAGCCCAAGGCTTAGTTTTACGAGTAAGCTTTTCCCCACAGCCTTGACTGACTGGATGATGTGGGGTGGTGCACTCTCATGAGGAATCCTCCCATTATGCCTCAGATAAGTGACTTTGTATCAGAGACTTCCTTGTTTATAGATTGGCTTAAAGTTTGGATTACTACACTATAAAATGGGGCAGACCGGGAGCTTGCTTTCTCTCAATTCCTGAGATTAGCATTAGAGAGAAGAGCACATTAAGGCCACACGGAGGAGAGGAGAAGCAGCCAAGATGGCGGAGTGCTGAGGAAGAAGCCAGTTAGTGCAGAGTTTGTGTAGCGAGAAGGAGATGGGGAACAGAGGTGAATAAGACAGGTGAGCTAGAAACCTTTGATTCTAGGAAACTCAGATAAGTCAGTAGCTTTGTGAGCACTGAATGAGAGGGTTTGGGAGCCCAGTGTGTGTTTTTGCTTGCCCGTCAGGTGCAAGCTAGAATTAAAGATGGTGGCTCACCAGTTCTTGTCTCTGTTGTCTCATTACCGACTGTCCAAATCTAATGCGAACCTGCATGGGCCAGGCGGCTGTGATGGTGGCCTTGGCCATTGCTTTACAGCTCCTATTTTTTGTGGGAATAGTAGAAGTAATTAGTAATCAGAAACTACAAGGATAGTGGCACTGTCTTGATACTTGTAACTGTTCCACTGAGCATAATTCCAGTCATAAAGTAAGTTTAAAAAGTGTTTAAAAAATGAAGAAATGGTTTGATTTTATAGGATATAAGCAAAATTAAGTGGTAGTGTTTCATGACATGTTAATTATGCAAATAGAAACTACTGAGCTATAAAATATGGGCCACCGTCCATTGAATTTGTTTAGTGCCTTCAACAAAGCAAACATCCACAGCATTCTATTTTTAGATTAACTCCAACAAAATTGTGTTTTCGTTTAGCCATTGTGTAACATTAAGGATTTCCATAGAATCCCCAAAACCTTCAAGGCTCAATGTGCCCATACATTTTGGAACTTCTGAAAATATGAACTGGATCTAAAACTTAGGAACCTTTTCTTCCTTCCTTCCTTCCTTCCTTCCTTCCTTCCTTCCTTCCTTCCTTCCTTCCTTCCTTCCTTTCTTTCTTTCTCTTTCTTTCTTTTTTCTTTCTTTTTTTTAGGTGAGAAGAGAGGAGATAGTGGGGCTGATTCCCACATGTGTCCTGACTAGGATCCACCCAGCAACCCCATCTGGGGCCAGTGCTCAAGTACTGAGCTATTTTTAGTGCCTGATGCTGATGTGTTCCAACAGAGCTATCCTCAGTGCCCTAGTGTGATGCTCAAACTAATTGAGCCACTTGCTATAAAAGAGGAAGAGGAAGAAAAAGGGAGGAGGGTGGGGGGAAAAACAGATGGTCGCTTCTCCTGTGTTCTCTGACAGAGAATCAAACCCAGAACACCCATACACTGGGCCGAAGCCCTAACCACTGAGTCACCAGTCAGGTCTTATTTTGTTTTCTTTATGCATTTAATATTGTATAGTTATCTAGCCATGTTTTGATTTAACAAGAAAAAAAGAGAAGCAATGTAGGTGTTCCATGGCAAAAAAATGTAAGGACCCAAGATATTGTGCATGACATAATTATAGGCAAGTAAAAGTCCTGGATTAACTATCCATGAGCTGTAGATGTGCCTATGACTTTGCAAAATGACAAATATGGTACCCATAGAAATTAGAATGATTTCTCTTTTATTTACACTGTAAAGGGAGCTCAGTCTACTTTGTTGGTTCCTTCTCTTCTCTCCAGTAATAGTCTCTTAGAACTCAATGTTTGTTTCCTTTTCTTTTTTATATCTACACACCTTTGGTGATTTAATCTAGCCTTATGGCTTTTAATACCATTATGTATGAGAATGACTTTCAAATTTAGATCTATACTCTCAAACCTCTTAATTGAACTCCGGATTGTGTTTTCAACTGCCTACTCAAAATCTCCACTTGCCTGTCTAGTAGACTAGAAAACATGTCCAAATATCAGCTCTTTGTATTTACCTATGTCTTTTTCCATCTTAATGGACAGAGACTTCATCCATCTAGTTGCTGAGGCCAAAATCTTTAATGCCTTGCCTCTCTTTTTTTTATGCATCCTATCTTCCTGTTAGATTCCTTCAAAATGTATCCAGGGTCTGACCATTTCCATCACTTTTATCTGGAACATGATAATCTCATTTAATTACTTGAAGCAACCATCTAACATGTGGCCATACTTCTATCCTTGTATGTCTGTTTTCAACAAAACAAAGGATCAATCATGTTATTTTTAATTCAAGTAAGACTTATGTAAAAGAGTGTAAAGTACTCTAAGAGAAACTAGGTAAAACAAAGAGAAAGTGTATAAAGTACTAAAATCTTAATTATAGAGCTGATCAACTTTTCTTAATACTGTGCATACCCCTGGGTAACCATCACTCAGTTCCAAACAAAAGACATGCCCCGCATGCCTGTTCCCCTGGTACCCCTTTCCAGACTATATCCCTCCAAAGTCTGTCACTATTCTAATTTTTGTTCTCATGGTTTAGTTATTCTGATCTTGAATTTCATATAAGTTGAGCATCACATAGAATATACTATTTTGTTGGCTTCTTTTGCTCATCTTTGTGTGAGACCATCTTTAGAGGTCAGTTGCTTAATCTGTAAGGACAGTGGACTGAGGTTAGGAGTTAAAGCAAATTGATATCCAACCTCGCCCACAGAACATGGGATTCTTATTGTCTGGAGTCAGGCATAGGGAAATAGTATATTTTAAAAGATACTGAAGAGAATCTAATGTTTATCCTCTGGAATAAATAATATTGTCCTTCTCTATATTCCTTTCTTCCATAAAGACAAAGACTGGTTGACCACTGCTCTTTCTTTCTTCATTCTTTCTCAAGTATGCACTGAGCATTTATCAGATACCATACACCATGCTAGATTGCCAAAACTACACAAGTCAACAAAGCACAGTTCCTATATTCCAGGGGTTTGAAGTCACAATCAACCCATATTTTATAATATCAAAAATATAGAGGAACAAATAAATAAACATATGTGTGAAAGCTCAACAAACATTTCTATATACCAGTGGTTCTTAACTTGGGTTCTATGGAACCCTAGTGGTTCGATGAGTCCGTCTCACGGGTTCGGAGAAGCCTCTCCTGCGGAGGCCAGAATAAAGTAATACTATAATTTGTTGTGAGTTCATACACTTTGTTGGTTTTGTTCTTTGAGCAAGGTGATGTTCATGCATGGCTCATTTTGTGCACCAGTAAAAAAACATATACCTATGTCTTGAATTTGGGAAAAAAAATCATATTTTATTTATCACTAAAGAAGGGTTCGGTGAATGTGCATATAAAACTGGTGGGTTCGGTACCTCAAAAGAGGTTAAGAACCACTGCTATATACCCACAGACTAAATAGAGGAAAGGGAGATCAAGATGGCATTTGTCAAATAAACTAGTTATTTTGAAATAATTACTTAAATTTGGTCAAGTACTAATTGCTTATAAAGTACTGACTCAAATTTCAACTTAGTTGCTTCCCTTTCCAAAAGATTTGTGTATCTAGACAAATTAAAAGTGCTGATAAGAAGAGGTAAATTTTTATCAGATATTAGATGTTAAGGACACAATTTCTAAGCATAGCCTGAGAATTTACTCTGATTATATAACCAGTATTTTGAACATTATTTTTATAGTGCCAGTTAACTGATTTCGTTAAATCCTTGCAAAGACCTTGATTCTGAAAATAATTTTCTACTTTTTATCTTGTTAGCCATTGACTATAGTTATTCTCCCAAAAAAGAGCCACTGTAGACATGGCAATGCCTTCATCTTACTTAGGGCAGTGTTTTGAAATCTTGGATTACCATCTCTTACTAGATCCTAAAATCCATTACTGGTTTTTAACAAAATTTAAGTAGATTAAACAGAAGATAAAGCATCACGGTGACTTCAATTTAGTAAGATTAACTATTTGCTCCATAAAACTTCTGTTTGCATTATATGTATGCAAGTGCCTGTTGGATTGTGCTATTTAATGTATTTTTAGCTGTGGCTTTATAGTAAGGCCAAAATATCTCTCAGTCACAGTCAAAATTTTAGAAAATAATTTATTTATTAAGATACACAATGTTATTCTAATTAAAATTTAACTCAGATTATTAGATGTTAAAATACAATTTGAAATTGATAACTTATATGGTATCTGATTCAAATAATAAGAAGAAAAATAAAGCTGATTTCAATTAATTGTATCAATTTGATGGCAAAATCACTTTCATCTCTTTGTAATTACCAAAAAAAGTTGAGAGGTTTTTAGTTCAAAGAACAACTGTAGTTTAATATTTCAATATTTATTAAAATAAAAATAACTATTAACTAAAATAATTAGTGGGATGCTGCTCCATTCATGAGTCCTTTAATAAAATCAATTAGATCTTAAAAAAAAGTCTTCTAAAATGATCTTAAACTATGCCTGACATCAAGAAGTGAATTATATAAATGGCTTTTAATAAGATTTCTCAAAGCCATTTTCTCTATTATAATGTTTTTGCTGTGTAGAAAGTATAGCATAGTACTGATAGCTCCTGACATCCATGATTGAATTAGGGAAGGACTCTCAAATTAAGTAAGGAAAGGGTATTCTTTTCCTAAGTGTTTTTTATTGCACTATTAGAAAATTAATTTTAGACCCTGGCCGGTTGGCTCAATGGTAGACTGTTGGCCTGGTGTGTGGACATCCCAGGTTTGATTCCTGGTCAGGGTACACAGGAGAAATGACCATCTGCTTCTCAAACCTTCCCCTCCCTTCCTCCCCTCCCGCAGCCATGGTTAGATTGGTTCAAGTGCATCACCAAAGGTGCTGAGAATGTCTCCAGGGAGCGTCCACCTCAGATGCTAAAAATAGCTCGGTTGTGAGCATGACCTCAGATGGTTCGAATGGAGGTTGCTGGGTGGATCCTGGTCAGGCACATGTGGGAGTCAGTCTCTATATCTCCCTTCCTCTCACTTGGAAAAAAGAAGAAAAAAAGGAAAGAAAATTAATTTGTCCAATAAGCATTGTTGAATAAATAAATAAAATTTAATAAACTAGGCTGTAATCATGATACTGAAAATTATGAATCCAAGAACTTATTCTTTGCCATTAGATTACTACTGATGAGAAACTGAATTAACAATCTCCAATTGTTGGTGTTTATAGAGAGTGAGTGACTGTGAAGGCAGATTATAAAGGTTGAATTATCCTAATAAATGTGAAAGGAATTTAGAACGTATTTTCAGTATGTTTTTCCTTTTCTTTATTAGGGCTCTTTTTTCCCCCTTTCTAATTTATGGTGCTTATTGAGGGAGAGTTTTTTGTTTTTAATATCCACTCAAAACATCAGTTTATTACTCTATGCTGTTTAAATTATAGCCAAAATAGCTATTTACCAACTAAATTACAGACTCTACTTATTAATCTTTTCTGGGCCTTTCAGTAATGTAATCTGTGCATATATAATAAAAGGAAGTA
Organism: Rhynchonycteris naso; assembly: GCA_037038555.1. NCBI lineage: Eukaryota > Metazoa > Chordata > Mammalia > Chiroptera > Emballonuridae > Rhynchonycteris > Rhynchonycteris naso. The sequence continues at coordinate 103,551,671 of CM072996.1, read as the reverse complement.
CAGTTTAGGCAATGATAGCTTATTAATATTTTGCAGTGACTTATATACTGCTCACAAACATTAGGGGATATTTCAAAATGAATATGAAGCGGTAAAATATCCCCTAATGTTTGTGAGCAGTATATATGTTTGGTCCAGAAATATTACTTTCTCTAAAAGGAATATAATCTTTATAAAATTAACATCAGGACTATTTTGGCAAACATTTTTAAATATTCAATTCAATTCCTTGTCTTAATAATAAACCATAATAATTATTTGGCATGTTCATTTTATATATCTTTAATGGATCTGAAAAAAAAGTTTAAAGGAACACTTTGGATGAATACAGTAGAACATCCTATTCACCTTATTTCTTTTTTTCTTTCCTTCCTTATATAATCTTATTTTCTAGTAGCAAAGTGAAATGTAAAGAAAGAAAAAGTGTGAAATATATTTCAACACTGTAGCCTTACTGTATATTCAGATACTGATGGACAAAATAAGATTTGTTTGGTCATGTTGTATTCAGCATCTTCAACTCTACTAATTTTCAAGTAGAATAATTTAAATAAAACCTACTTTAATATGAATCAATATAAAAATGAATTTTTCTCAAAGCAAATGTGTATACCTTTGCTATGATCATTTTGAAGCTGAGATCATCTTATTGGACAACATTAATTTTACACAAAAATACATTTTAAAAGGAACATAAATAATTGTCTATTTTATAAGGACAGATTCTTTAATATTTTTTAAATTATTAATCAGTGAGAGAAGGGGAGGCAGAGAGACAGATTCCCACATGTACCCCGACCAAGATCCACCTGGCAAGCCCACTAGGGGGCGATGCTCTGCCATCTGGGTGTTGCTGCCTTTCTCAGCAACTGAGCTCTTAATGCCTAGGCAGAGGCCATGGAGCCATCCTCAGCCTCTGGGGCCAATTTGCTTCAATCAAGCCATGGCTGCAGGAGGAAAAATGAGAGACAGAGGGAGAGGTGAGAAAGGGAGCAGTGGAGAAGCAGATGGGTGCTTCTCCTATGTGCCCTGACAGGAAATTGAACATGGGATATCCACACGCCACACTGACCCTCTACCACTGAGCCAACTCGCCAAGCCTTCTTTTTATTTTTTGAGACATTTTGACCTTACTATAAAGCTAAACTAGAGAAGACATTGTCAGAACTCTGTATGTCCCCATGCATAGCTTTTGATGAGAATTTAATGAAACAGAAAACAATACCTTCCCAAGTATTAAGTTTAAATATTCTATTTACTTTAAAATTTCAAGATTTATGTAATACCCAAAACACCTAGGGAGATAATTCGTAAAGAACTAAAACTTTCTAGTTTTCTACATTTTTTGATGTCTTTGTTTGTTTGTTTTTTTGTTCTTGTTTTTTGCTGTATAACATCATAGCCAATATTGAGATCAACCTGTGAATTAACATAAGTCAGTCATTTGTTTTGTTCAAGTTAAATTGTTACAAGCTGGTTATCATATTGAAACTATTTAAAACCATGGCAAAGGTTTATACTTATATTTAAATTGCAAAGACAATACTTATATTTAATCAGAAAATTATTCAATTATAGCAATACAAATGCAGTGTTTTGTTTTATTTTTTTTAATTAAAGATTTGCTGTAGTTTAGGATGAAAATATGCCTCATTCTACTCATGTTGTATCAGCCCTTTGTCTACCTTATTTATCTTAAGGCATACTTACCAAATAGAGCAAGTTGAATTTAAAATACTTACTTCCTAACATTCCAAGACTCCCACAAGCAACACCCTCCTCTGTATGATGATTTGGTTGAGACTCATTTGTGAAGGAGTCTCACTTCTGGATTGTAAAAATTGGGTTTTATGTTAAGTAGGTGGGTTGCTAATCTGTAAGCATGCCATTCTTGATCAGGCCTTTATGAATTGTGTGTTAGTGCCAAATTGGACAATGCAAGCTTTCTATTCATTCTGCAGTTAGCCAAAATAATTCCAGTTAAACTCTGGTAAAGATCTCTAGTATGAAATGAATGTAAAGTATTCAATCTTTTTTTCTTTATCTTTCTCTCTGGTTTCTTTCCAGCTCATTTATTTATTTAAAAATAATCCTCTAAGTTGCTTTTTCACTGCTGTTCATGTTGCAGATTGAAAATGTTGATGTCTGCCTTAGTTTTCTAGCAGCCAGAGGTGTAAATGTTCAAGGTCTATCTGCTGAAGGTAAGAAAGAGCACAACTGTAAATGACACTCAGGTTTGTAAAAGATTTTTTCATGATCCAAGAAATAGAAATTAAGAGTACATATCTTCTCAATACAATAAAGAAAATGAGTAAGATTGTAAACTAATCGAAACATAAATGTAATGGATTAATGTATGCTTTAATTAACTGCTCTTTACATTATGGGGTATGTGGGAGGGGGCAGATGAACAAAACATCTTTATGGTAGTACCAGTGTATAGAGGAATGGGTGGACAGATAACGCTTGATAATTTATGGACCTAAATGCAGGTAATTATAATAAAATTAATGCTCAAATATTTTATCAGTAACATATATATAATATGATCAAGTTTAAATATTTATTAATTTTTAAATATGCATCATGAGCTCTTAAAAAGTTAATACAAAAAGTATTTAATAACATATATAAAGGCTTTAAAATCAAGCTAAAAATGCTAATATTTTATATAGATAAAAAGATACTACTACATGTATATGTATATATAATTTTCCTTTTCACATGACATTGTTAACATAAACCTATTGATTTTTATTTATTTTATGAAATATATGAATACTCAAAATGACTTCCTAAAATAATTAAACATGTATAATAAAACAAGAACAAATTTTAAACTCTTTAAGATCATTCAGGTTTATAGGAGAAAGTACTTTCTCACTGTAGTCTCATTTTATGTAATTCTACTGCATCATTTATATGACATTATAAACTATCAGAGAGCAAGAATTCTAAATAGTTTATCATTGTTCCTAAACTCCAGAAAGGAGGCACAAAGCCTTGATCTCACGGGAGGATGTATTGTATTGCCAATAGCAAGTTTTATTTAAGATATGATTACGGAGTCCATGACCTTATTTCATCTCTTTCCTTAATTTTTAACTTGCAACTACAAGAGAAAAATCTAGTTTTAGATTATAACTTACATTGTGCATTTAATTTTTTAAATTAAATATTAGAAAAATTTACTCAGGAGATCCATGTGTTAGAATTTTTATTTGCATTTATTCAGTTATGTTATCTAAAGTCATGAGTAAGTTGATCTTTATTATTTATTGATATATACCATGAATTAAAAGTAAAAGAATTGGACCACTAAAAATTGATAGCTATGATGAACTCTCAACTTTTTGGAGTAAATGTAGTGTATATATAGATCTATGTATTTTAATAAAGTGTTTGGCAGGTGCTTCAGAAGGAATGTTGACTGCTATAAATTCTGTTGCTATTATGAGGTGTGCCCAACCCATTAGTATTTATAATAATGCAGGATAATGACATTTAAGTGGCTTTCTTTCTTCGGCTCATAACCACCACTTTGTTGGTAACAGCTGTGTGTATTTTTGAGGAAAGCCCTGTGCTAAATCAGGTTATTAGCACAAGACAGAGAGCCCATCTAATTCCAAGAAGAAGCTAACTCTAGAAAACTTGTAATTCAGGGTCAGCAAAGAGCATCACTCAAGGAAACTTTATTTTCTGCACCCTCCATCCTTTCACTTTCTTCTTGAAATTCCAAGTATTTGGATATGTTAGCATGTTTTAGAAATTCAGATATGCTACAATCTGTGACCAAGAAAATCAACCGGCACTTCTATCTTCATAGATACAATCTTAACGGCGTCTAGAATTTCATTTGTCAAAAAATAAAAATAAAAATCTCGTTCGTGTCATAGGACACTGTTTTTCTGTTTTCCTTTTGATACAGAAATAAGAAATGGAAACCTGAAAGCCATCCTGGGGCTGTTTTTCAGTTTGTCTCGCTACAAGCAGCAACAACACCATCAGCAACAGTATTACCAGTCCCTGGTGGAACTTCAGCAGCGGGTCACTCACGCCTCTTCACAGGCAGAAGCCAGTCAGGCCAAAACCCAACAAGATATGCAGTCCAGGTAAGGAAGGGAGAAGGGGGGTTGTTTGAAACCAATTTATAGATGAAATTTGTTTTTTAAAAAATTGTTGTTTGTGACTTTTAAAAATATGTTTATGCAGTTCTATCAAAGTGATGGGACTATTTGACTAACATCATAGTTGTGAATACCACTTTTGGTTGGAGGAGCAATATGTGTCACTTTTTTGGGTGAAGTATTTGTGTTTGTTTTCTCCATGTGATTATGGACTGTATCAAAGTGTGTGAAATGTCTTTCTTGTTAAGTACTATGGCCAGTTGCGTCCTTCTGCAAAGTACTGCATTATTTACAATACACTATTGAATCCTATTCTCCAGTTGTGTAGTTATCTTTTGTTGATGCTTTTGATCAATTGAACCATAAATCTGTCAAGAATTTCAGGTTTGAAAAACACAGCAGTTTGAGTGTTGAGAAACATACTGCTTTAGATGTGAGTGTGTGTGTGTACACACATGTACAAGTTTGTCTGACTTGCGTCTCTTGGTGCATGTAGATACAGCCTGGGTGGGTGCTAACAAATCATGGCCACTTCCCTTCCTCCTGCATTACAGATTTTTTAAATTTTATTTTGAATTTTATCAGTCAGGCTTCAACCAGAGGAAAAGAACCAGTAAGAGTAATATATTAAGAGATCTGTTGTAAAGAATTATTTTACATGTTTGTGAGGACCGGCTAGGCAAGTCTGAAATCCTACAAGCTGCCTAGCAAGAAGGACAGGCTGAAACTCACAGCATGAGCTGAAACTGCAGTGCAGAGAAGGAATTTCTTCTCAAGGAATCCTCACTCCTGCTTTTCGAGACCTTTCAAGGGATGAATCAGACCCTTGACTATCCTCTAGGAAAATCTCCTTATTTATAGTCACCTGCTGGGGATTCTAACCACATCTACAAAATACTTTCACAGCAACAACGAGATTGAATATGTGGGACTGCATAAACCTAGCCACATCGATACATCAAAAAATCATCACAGAGTGAAATTAAGTTAACAAGTTTCATCCAGACTGCTCATTTGTTCCTTATTGATGCCCAGGGTATCAGGTAGTTGGCTCTATTGCATAAATAGTTATGATTATTTTTCTTAAGGAGGGAGAATATAGAATATTAAAATACTCCTCATTGTCTTTAAAAATATGTACACATATCAAACATAGATATTTAACTTTTTCTGTCTGAGAACCCAAGCTTGTAACCTAATAATACTCAATTTACCTTGAATTTGTTTTTGGTAATTAACATTGACTCAGATGTTAGAGTGAAACTCCAAAATACCTTCACGAACCACTCCCCACTTATTATTAAACAGTCAACAGTTCAGTCATCCATTTCTCTTTCATGTGTCAACCAACTCTTTTATTTTTTCAATTTTTTTACTCTTTCTTTTTTTTTTCTGAAGTTAGAAGCGGGGAGGCAGAGAGACAGACTTCTGCATGCACCCGACCGGGATCCACCCGGGAAGCCCACTAGGGGGCGATGCTTTGCCTGTCTGGGGTGTTGCTCCATTGCAACTATGAAGCCATCCTCAGCACCTGGGGCAACTTTGCTCCAATGGAGCCTTGGCAGTGGGAGGGGAAGAGAAAGAGAGAGAGAAAGAAGAGGGGGAAGGGTGGAGAAGCAGATGGGCGCTTCTCCTGTGTGCCCTGGCTGGGAATCGAACCCGGGGCTTCCACATGCCAGGCTGATGCCCTACCATTGAGCCAACCGGCCAGGGCCTCAATTCTCTCTTCATGTTAACCAATATCTCTTTCTCTATATAATTATGGAAACTCTATTCCCTTTGGCAGATTTTGCTAATTACTTGATTGTTATATCAATTAAAAAAAGTCATATTTTTACTCAAAGATACAGAGATACTGCCAAGTCCCTGGCGTGATAAGGGATATATCTCACTACTCAATAATGCAGGTATGCTGCTGTTGAAGCTCAGATTGGTTTTTGTTGTTAAGCAGGAGTCAAAGTGGAAAATAAATTCTCTACATTATGAGTTTTTTGATTTATTAAGAATATAGAGGGAGAGGCCTGGCCTGTGGTGGCGCAGTAGATAAAGCCTCGACCTAGAACACTCAGGTCGCCGGTTCAAAACCCTGGGCTTGACTGGTCAAGGCACATATGGGAGTTGATGCTTCCTGCTCCTCCCCCCTTCTCTCTCTCTCTTTCTCCCTCTCTAAAATAAAGAAATAAAATCTTTTATTTTAAAAAAAGAATATAGAGGGAGAAAAATGTTTTATTTTATTTTTTTTTTTGGGGGGGTGCTAAAAAGAGATATAGATTTTGAAAATTGCCAGAAATAATATTTTCTAGAGTTTGGTTTAAGCTACTTGAATTACCAAAAGGCAAGAATAGTAGCTAAAAAAATATAGGAAGTAAAGTGGCATTATATAAAGCATGTTGACTCTGGAAGTGACATGAAATATCATTTGTCATTGATTCCCCTTTTTCTATTTTTCTATCTGCCATGGGCAATTTCTTGCCCAGAATTTCTCAGTGGGTATGAATGACCATTTGGGAGAGATTTTCTTTTTCTATTCTTGCTAGATATGCATGGCTGTTATGAAACTGTATTACATTTTAAAATATAGAGCTCTAAAATCGACATGATATTTTTAAACCGTTTTGGGGAAAGCTGTCTTATTTCTTTCATTGCAAGTTTATGAAAAGTGTTCTTTCACCAGTGTTCTTTAAGGCTGAGTTAGGCTCAGGTAATTTTCTTCTGATAAATTGAATTTAATTACTTTTTGGATTGATAATTAATTCAATAAATGTAGAGTACTTGCCACACTAAATGCAGTACTGACCCTGATATCGAGGAGTTCAATTCCTAATTTTTATAAATGTATTATATGTTTTGGAGAATATTGTATTTCAGACATTAATACTTATTTCCATTTGTATATATTTAGTACAGTGAAACAGTCTGTGAATTATAATTTATATGGAATTACATATAAGAATCAGTATATTTCAGCATGTTTTAACAGCCCTTACTGGTAATATACATGGGAAAGGAATATTTTGTCTAATAGAACCAAGATAATTAATGCAGAAAAAGAATTCCACTGACACATTTATCTTCATTTGCTTGAGATGTAAATCATAAATCCTGATTTATGAAGTCTTTTTATTGATTCCAAAGCTCTTTCCAAGTAAACAGTATAAATGATTAGTTGCTATATTATTCAGGATATTTAGCCAGAACATGTTCTTATATTTTTCTCTGTAGATTAATAAAAAAATTAGGCCATATTTCTTCAATTCAATATGTTTTAATATGTTCTCTTTGTTTATTTAAAATAAATAGGCATAAGTGTATATATTTCCACAGTATTATTTTATACAGTAAGAATTGCTAATTTGGTTTTGCTCTTTTGAAAATAACACCATATGTTTCAATCAACAATAACATTTTTTATTTAACACAGACAGTTTGATCTAAAGATTAACAAGTAAAATAAAAGGTGAATGTAGAGAACATGCTGTCCTCTTCTAATCCCTCAGCTCCCTCTCCACTTCTGTGAGTGTGTGTCTGCGGGTGTGTGTCTGCGGGTGTGTGTCTACGATTGTGTGTCTGTGGGTGTGTGTTTGTGGGTGTGTGTTGGGGTGTGTGTCTGCGATTGTGTGTCTGCGGGTGTGTGTCTGTGAGGGTGTGTTTGTGGGTGTGTGTACAAACACGCAAGCATGCTGCATGTGTGTGTCTTGCTCAAGAAGCAGCTGGCACTCTATCCTGAGACTGCCTACCCTTCAGTACAACTTAATAGCTTCCAAATTGTGTGATCTTAGGCAGCTTAGCCAACTTCTCTGTGTTTTAGGTTTTCATTTGTTAAAAGAAAATAAAAAATGGGCCTGATCACATTAGGTTGTTTAGGGAGCTTGATGGGTCAGTATTTATGAAACACTTTGAACCTAACTGGCACATTTCACTTCTTTGCTCAAAGCCTTCAATGGTTTCAAATAACCCAGGCTTGCTCCCATCTCAGAAAATGTGTGCTAGCTGATTCATTTGACTGGAATGCTTCCCCCCTGATAGCTGCTTAGCTAAATCACCTTCTTCATGTCAACTGCTTAAGTGTTGCCTTTTAACAGATGCTTACCTTGACTGACCTTTTAACACTACAGACAACCCATTTTCATTCCCTATTGTAGTACTTCCCTATTGTAGTACTTTATTGTATGTTTCTTTTCCACCACACTCTTGTCTGTGTCTCTGAGTCTCTTTTTTATGTCCCACCTATGTATGGAATCATATAGTTCTTAGTTTTTTCTGATTTACTTATTTCATTCAGTATAATGTTATCAAGTCCATCCATGTTGTTGTAAATGATCCGATGTCATCATTTCTTATGGCTGAGTTGTATTCCATGGTATATATGTACCACATCTTCTTTATCCAGTCATCTATTGAAGGGCTTTTTGATTGATTCCATGTCTTGGCCACTGTGAACAATGCTGCAATGAACATGGGGCTGCATGTGTCTTTACCTACCAGTGTTTTTGAGTTTGGGGGGTATATACGTAGTAGAGGGATTGCTGGGTCATATGGTAGCTCTATTTTTAATTTTTTGAGGAACCACCATACTTTCTTCCATAATGGTTGTATTACTTTACATTCCCAACAACAGTGGATGAGGGATCCTTTTTCTCCACAGCCTCTCCAGCACTTGTTATTACCTGTCTTGTTGATAACAGCTAATCTAACAGGCGTGAGGTGGTATCTCATTGTAGTTTTGATTTGCATTTCTCTAATAGCTAATGAAGATGAGCATCTTTTCATATATCTGTTGGCCATTTGTATTTCTTCCTGGGAGAAGTGTCTGTTCATGTCCTCTTCCCATATTTTTTATTTAATTGTTTGTTGTTGAGTTTTGTGAGTTCTTTGTATATTTTGAATATCAGGCCCTTATCTGAGCTGTTGTTTGAAAATATCATCTCCCATTTAGTTGGCTGTCTGTTTGTTTTGTTGTCAGTTTTTCTTGCTGTGAAAAAGCTGCTTAGTCTGACGTGGTCCCATTCATTTGCCTTCACTTCCCTTAACTTTGGATCTACTCACAATTTAGATGCGCTTGTTCCAATGGAACTCACAAGACATGTTGCAGATCTTTGAGTGCATGCTGTTTGAGTGACTTGTCTATTGCCTTTGCAGCCCCTTCCCAAGGTTCCCGCGACCCCTGCCACACACATTGCTTTTGAAACCCTCTCCCCATAGAGGACATTTGCCTTTCTATTTTCCAGGACACATCATTGTCTTCTCAGATATTTCATTCTGAAACTGGGATAGTTTACAGCTTTTCAGCCTGGGGTTATACATCTTGTAAAGTATATGAGAAAGTTTAATTCGAGGTGACAGGAAGGCACTGGTGATTTCAGCCCTCAGAAAGTGGCTTCTATTAGGTGTTTCACTCAGCTCTGTCTTGTGGCCTGTGGTGTGCTCTGAAAGAAGAAAAGTCAGTGAAGCAATTAAACTTTAAACAAGCAAAACTGAAATTACAATTGTGAATGTTTTTTTTTAAAGCAGGATATTTTCATGCCTAAAGAAAATAACTGAAGGGAAAGAAATTATTCTTTAACTGAGCAATTTAGGAAACCAAGAGAATGTCATATTTAAAGAATGTGTGTAGACACACATACACTTTGCTTATGTTCTATGTTGTTGTTCCCCATTTAAAAGGCTTGACAATCACTCATACTTCTGTTGTTATAGGTGAAGCAGCATTTATAAAGTTTTGGTTATTTTACAGTCAGGAAAACATGGGTTTGGATTCTGCCTGCCAATTCCCAGTGGTGTGACATTGGGCAAGTGATTTTAGCCTGCTCAAATGCCAGTGTTCTTCCCTCTAATATTGAAATGATGATAGCATCCTCATGTGGATATTGAGAAGACCACATGAAAGGATTTGTGTTTAAAGTTTCTCTTTAGTTGAATTCTTAGCATAGAGTAGACACGCAAATAACTACTTTCATATTCTTTTCTACTCTAAGATCCTATCACATATATTAATAAAATACATGCACCCACATTAGAAACCTTGTCAACCACATCACTGTTCTCTCCTTTCTCACTTTCTCTGACCAGGTCTGTCCATTTACATCTAACTTGTATTAAATATATCAAAGGTAATTTAAAGTTAATATCCTTATGATTAAAAATAACAGCCTAATGCTCAGACCTTTCCAAGGTCAGTCATGCTGCACAGACGTAACTGCTTTAATTATTTTAGGTATTTTCTTCAGTACAGTAGTTAATACCATATAGCTAAATAAAATACTTCTACTATTAGTTTCCATTTTTTAATTTGGCAATTGTCTTTTGATTCACTCCCTCATCTTTCCTATCCTTCCCCTCCATGTAGTTAACACATATTTATTTAGCAGTCAGTGTGTTCTGGGCACACTTTTAGGCACTAGAGATATAGCAGAGGACACAAAGCTCTAAGGAATCTTTGCCACTTGAAACTGACATTTTACTGATGGCAGGCCAATAAAAAACAGTTAATTAAAATATACAACAGTAGGCCCTGGCTGGTTAACTCAGCAGTAGAGCATCAGCCCAGAGTATGGTAGTCCCAGGTTCAATTCCCAGTCAGGGCACACAGGAGAAGGAGCCATCTGCTTCTCCACCCCTCCTCTCTCTCTCTCTCTCTCTCTCTCTCTCTCTCTGTTCCCCTCCTGCAGCCATGGCTTAAATGGTTTGAACAAGTTGGTCCCTGGTGCTGAGGATGGCTCCATGGCCTTACCTCAGTTGCTAAAATGGCTCGGTTGCTGAGCATCAGAACAGCAACCCCAGATGGGCAGAGCATCACCCTATAGGGAGCTTGTTGGGTGGATCCTGGTGGGGGCATGTGTGGGAGTCTGTCTGTGTCTCCCTGCACCTCACTTAATAATAATAATAATAATAATAAATATAATAATAATGTATAATTACTGGTATTATATACATATATACACAACAGTAATTGGATAGCTAATGGTGAAGAAAAATAAATCAGGAAAGGAGTTGTAAATGTCATATTTTTTACTTAAATAAGGTTCCAAGGGAAGCTTCCATCAGATGATGACACTGAGCAAAGTTGCTGAGTGAGGACCTTCTGGTAGAGTGTTTCAGATTGGCAGGAAAACAGGAGCTAAGGGCTGGATTTGGGAGCCTGATTTATTTCAAGAAAAGAAATTATCTCTGTTAGGATAGATCAGATGAAAGGAGGCAGAAGAGTCAGATATAATTCAGAGAAAAAGCAAGGAGACTCTAGTATAACCCCGTCGTTGTTGTAAGAACTTTGGATTTTACTCCAGGAGAGATGGGAAGCTACCCTGTACCATAAGGAGGGACATAAATAGGGAGACAAATCGAAGAGTCACTCTGGCTACTGTGTTTAGAATAGATTGTAGTGGGAAAGGGTGAAAGCTATTGTGAATTCGTGGAGAAAAGCTTGGATAATCGTGGTGAAAGTGGAGAGAGGATGAATTACCAAAATACATTGATGGCAGTATGGAATTAGCTCACAGACCTTCAGAAGGGTTGGTAAACAGAGAGGAGGCTATCACATTGTTAGTGTTAGCTGTTAGGAAGATGGAGTTTTCATTTACCGAAGTGGAAAAGAATGTGGAAGAGCTGGATTGGTAAGGAGAAGGTCAGATATTCATTTGTGACCTGTCAATTTTAAAATGTCTACTAACTATTAATATATCTAAGTGAAGATATTAAAGAGAAAACTGGAATTGCAAGACTGGCATTTAAGGGACAGATGTAGGCTACAGACAAAAGTTCTGGAAATACAAGTATATAGAAATTATAAAATGTTACATGACTAGACATGATAAAGCCACCAAAATCTGTGTGTAGATGAAGAGCAGAGGACCGATGATGGGGTCAGGAGCCCGCCAATGTCTATAGCAGGCATATAGCAAGACCTGGGAGAGGAGACTGAGAAGAAGCAGCGTATAATGTAGGAAGCAAACCAGAACTTTTTTCAAAGACAGTAAATGAAGTGGGTTCCAAGGAGGAGGTGTTCCAGTCACCATTCAAAGAACTTTATACACATACCCATCTCTCAGTCCTCACAACAACCCTATGACATAGGTACTGTTATTCCTCAGATAAGGAAACTAAAAAAGGAAAGATTAATTAAATTACACAAGGTCTCCCAGTAACTAATTTGTAAATAAAATCCAGAAAATCTGGCCACAGAGTTTTTGTTTCCAACCTGTCTGCCTTCTTGACCCCAACTGCATTAAATGTTGTGCGTAATAAGGACGAGGGCTGAGAACTAACCCATGAATGGGTTTTACACTGGAGACTTGGACAAGAGCTATTCCCCTGCAGCAGTGGCTGTGACTGCTTGATTGGAATCTGTTCATTATGAAACAGGAAGGAGGAATTGGAGATAGTACATATAGTCAGTTCTTTCTGGCACTGCAACTAACATAGTTAAATTTACTCTTTTCTTTTAATAGTTAGGTTTATAATTTTATGTAATGAAATAGCACGTTTAATTCTTTCTCAATCAATTTTAGAATATCTTTTGGCATTTTGTTTTGTACAACAGGATAGTAGGACTTCGTGTAGTTCTGTCCCATCCTCTAGGAATTTCTTTTTCTTTTCTTCTTCTTCTTTTTATTGTGACAGAGACAGAGTCAGAGAGAGGGACAGAGAGGGACAGACAAACAGGAAGGGAGAGAGATGAGAAGCATCAATTCTTCATTGAGGCATCTTAGTTGTTCACTGATTGCTTTCTCACATGTGCCTTGACCAGGGGGCTACAATAGACTGAGTGACCCCTGCTCAAGCCAAAGACCTTGGGTTCAAGCTGGTGAGCTGTGCTCAAACCAGATGAGCTCACACTCAAGCCGGAGACCTCGGGGTCTTGAATCTGGGTCCTCTGTGTCCCAGTCCGATGCTCCATCCACTGTGCCACCGCCTGGTCAAGCTCATCCACTAACAATTTCTAACCTCTGTCATGTGTACTTTAATTTTAATCAAGTTCCATAAATTTACATTCTATTTTGTACACACAGGATTTTCCAAGTATAGGTTGATTCCAAAAGCTTTAAACCCATGGAGTATTTATGTAATGGCAATTATAAATATATATTGCAGAATCAAGACATAAACTCTGATTCTTGACTGTGCAAGGCCTTGCATGGATGTTGAAGTTGATATTTGATTGAATTGTAAACATAAACTGATGAATTTTAGGAATGAGCCAGGGTTCATTTAATTATGCTTGAGAAGAATTAGTTCAGGCAAACGAAGGAAGCTCTCTACACCAGCATCTTTTTCTTTCTTTCTGGAATTACTCAGTTATTGTAGTTAAAGTTGCTTCTAGTTTTTTTGGATAATTAATGTATTGGTTTGTTTATATCTGGGCGAAAAAAAATGGTCATTGATAGTGATTGACATGAACATTTGATTAATCTCCCCTTATTCATCGTTCTGTCATTTTATCTGCAACTTGCTTGTCCATTCTCCCTTCTTTCTCTTCTAGATTTGATCCTCCCTCCAGGTGTATACTAGGATGAGGCTTCCCTTGGATGTGTTTTCCACTAACATTACTCTATTTATTTTCAGTTCTCCAAAGTTTCTTGAAATCTCTTGTCCATTTATGTTCCCTATCCTTTATGCTGTTATCCTTGATGTTGTAAACTTAAAAACTTTATTAGTCCTTTATCAACATGTCAGTGACACCACATTAGAAAGAAGGCAATAAAACATGAATTAGAGTTTCAAAAGACATGGACAGAATCATTTTCCATTTGGATAACTTTATTTTTTTTCTTTAACAAAATAAAAATCAATTAATAGAACACAGTTTTTTCCAGGTAAAGAATGAAAACATAATTTTATCTTTCCAAGGGGATTATGAGAATATAACATATATCTTTAAGTTATTCAACTAACTCACAATTTAGAGAATTCAAGTAAAAACTTGTACTTTTTATCATAAGTTAAAATAATAGTGACCCAGTTTTTATAATTTGTTTTTACAATTTACTAAATCTTTTTTTTTTTAATGTGATTTATGTACTATCATAGAGCTGTGGATTCAGTATAAAGGATTTGAGTTTTATTTCTTTAACATTTTATCACAGGACATTTTGCTATCCTATTTATTTTTTTGACATTGTCTCCCAAGCACTAAAACTTATTTAGTTCTATTTTATTTTTAGTTTTTATGGGGCACACTCTTTTCAAATAGAGCACTGGTAATATAGACTTAATTATTATACTTGCAATTCTATACTGTAGGAAATTATTGCATATTTAAGTTTTCCACCAAAGATTGTACTTCAAAATGCCAACCTGTTGACTTATGATGGAAGTGCGACTGTTACAAAAACCGTATAAATCATGTCTGCATGATCATTGAATGATTTTCCTGTAGTCAGACCTACACAGGAAATAAAATTATATTCAGGGCATGATGAGGTGAGCACAGGTTTGGGTTTAAGGGACTTGGCACATTTCTGCATCTGAGTCTTGCCAGTGAATCTTTAACCATTGGTCAAGGGTCCTCCTTTATTACAAAGTATATTGTCAAACTTTGCCTCTTCATATTATTTCCTATGCTTTCACTTCTGTCCATTCATATATATCTATATTATATATGGATAGTTATTTTATGAACATGATAATTAAACGTTTTTTTCATTAACTAAGAAATGGTTTAACATATTATGTGCTTACTACAACATTTCTTTACATCTCTAGAAGTGTTAATCCATATTTTTTATTAATAAGAGTAGTCTTTGCCAAACTTTGTTTAAAATTTCAGCTTAACAAATTAGCTTTGTTGACTGTTATTCAGGGTCAAAAATTTTAAGCTGGTTTCACTGAAGTTAACTTTTATAATGGAGCACTTACTTCATGCCTTATGTTATAATTTTACTCAATAATAAAAATTATAAATGAAAAACTTTATGGAATAGCATAATATTTTAAGCTACATGTAAGTAAAAGCACTGTGGAAAATCTAATTTATGGTAACATTGAGAAAGAAATATGACCCTGATTTCCTGAGTTCCCCTTTCTCTTGAAATCCTGAATTCCTAAAAGAGCATGAGACTTTGATTTGGAAGTATCTTAGGCATCTCCCTTTTCAGTTACTGTTTTGAGATCCCACACACAAAGCAGACCATGCAGGTAGCCTTCTTAACTCAGTCCAAATTTAAGATAAAGCAGAGGTTATTACTTATTTAAATACCATAATTCACTAATGGGATATGTTATTGCAGTAACCTGTCTCACATACAATTGAGGTGATAGTTCAGCCACCCATCTACTAAAAAGAAATCCATGTGGATGAAAACTAAATTTCTGACTCATCCAGGGATCTGGCAATAACTGGTTTTAGTGAAGTCTCAGCAAAATTTAAATTTAGGAGAAAGCATGTTTACTACATTCTCTGATATAAATATAGCTGTTGCAAAATGTCCTAAATATTTTTGAGAGAACATCTATGTTTTGAAGTACAAAAGTATTTTTGTAGACGTAGTAGAATACTTCCCTCTCTCTTAGAGCTATTAGCTTATATGTTACCATTTTATAACATTGCACAAGGATCCTACAAAGATTAAATCTTTAAACTGAAGGAAGAATTTGGTTATAAAAGAATTCTTCAAATCTTAATTCTGAATATGTGGTTTTAATTCTGCACTAAGCGATCATGGGATATATAAGGAAATATATTTCTATCTATCTCAGTCTTAAAATTTTAGAGAATGTGCTTCACCGTCTTCAAAGTTTATTTTGTCTAAAAATCCTTATTTTAAAACTTTATTTTGATGTGTTTAATTATAGTATATCTTGGGTAACTTCTTCCAAATTTCTTCACAAGCTATATTCAGTGAATTTGAAAGGAAATAATTTGTACCTTTTTAACATTCTATCTTGTAAAAGAAAGTACAATTAGGAGGTAAGAATTGTTCACTAAAAACCATGCCCAAGAAATTTTGTCATATTCTGTGATTTCCTTTGTATTGCTTTTTGATGCCTTGGATATAGTACTACATATTAAAAGGGCAAATGTGATGTTATGATTAAGCAAATTTTTCTCTTTTTTTGGGAATCAAGAGTACTACATGATTATATAAGGATTTTCACACATGATGTGTTTGTATAACTTCAACACTGAAGGTAGATAGATAAGGAAAGAATAAGGATGATTCTAAAATAATTTTCTATAAAATTTCTTAATACAGATAGAATTATAAACATTTACATAATATATAAAATTGCCCTTGTAGGCTGAGAAATGGTGATGCTTTGTCTTTCATTAGCCCACAGTCTACTAAAGAACCTATTTAACTAGGTAACTCAACAAGGCATGGTAACTTTTCTGACAGTTCAGTTACCTGCTGACCTCAGCGGAGAGAGCCCAGTGAAGGCACTGATGACAGAAATGCCGCTTCACAGTCAGGATGCAGCAGCTATTCAGCCAAGGAAGACATATAACTAGAAGTGTGTTCAGAGAATCTATCAGTGTTTAAAAAAACACCCCAGGTATAGTAAGTAGCTCAAAACAATAACCATTTTAGTATACTGTTGGATTTTGTGAGCCTAGGAATCCAATCCTACAGGACACAGCTCTAGAGAGAAGGGTGGAGGCTGGGGTGTCAGTAACTGCTGGGAGCAAAACGTCTGTAGCTGGAGAATTCACTTCTAAGGTATTTCATATGTCTGGCGTCTTAGCTGAGATGGTGACTACACAGAGTTTCCCTCGTACAGCAATCTCAGGGACATTGTACTTCTTAAACAGTGTGACCTACTGGTAGAAGGAGTGACAAGCTCATCCAGATCAAGGGGAGTGGGGGTGGGACAAAGATCTCACCTCTTACTGGAAGGAACACCAAAGAATTTATTACTGTTCTATGTTCCGATTGCCACAGGGCATGATGAGAGATAAGACTAAAGATGTAGGCAGAGGTCAATTTCTGGAGGCTCTGCTTGCTCTGTCCAAGAGCTGAGGCTTCTTGCTTAAATGTAAAGGAAAATGGCCTTGGATTTTTCTTTTAACAGCGGAAAAAATATGCCAATTGTAACTTAGGAATATAACTGTTGGGCAGATGAAATATATTACGCTCACTTTGTTAAAGATGGTGTTGCCCTCATACAAGTTTTAAGAGTAAGCTTTTTTCCCACACCCTTGACTGATTGGATGATGTGGGGTGGTGTACTCTCATAAGGAATTCTCCCAGTATGCCTCAGATAAGTGACTTTGTATCAGAGACTTTCTTGTTTGTAGATTGGATTAAAGGTTTGGATTTTACACTATAAAGTGGGGCAGACCGGTAGCTTGCTCTCTCTTGGTTCCTGAGGATAGCATTAGAGAGGAGAGCAGATTAAGGCCATGTGGAGGAGAAGAGAAGCAGCCAAGATGGTGGAGTGCTGAGGGAGAAGCCAGTTTGTGCAGAGTTTGTGCAGAGAGAAGGAGATGGGAAACAGAGGTGAATAAGACAGGTGAACTAGAAACCTTTGATTCTAGGAAACTCGTATAAGTCAGTAGCTTTGTGAACACTGAGTGAGTGGGTTTTAGAGCCCAGTGTGTGTTTTTGCTTGCCCACTGGGTGCAAGCTAGAATTAAATGTGATGGCTCACCAGTTCTTGGCTCCATTGTTTCATTACCGACTGTCCAAATCTAACGCAAACGTGCATAAGCCAGGCGGCTGTGATGGTGGCTGCGACTACTGGCTTTACAATAACCTTGGTGACAGGGTAGAATAAAGGTGTGCTTCGGAGAGCAATGTGGGAGGGACAAGCAGCTACAGTAGCAGGAGAGTGAACAGGATAACAGGCGTGAGGATCTGGCTCAGAAAATGGATTTGGGGAATGTTCGGCAGATAAAATATAATATGCTCACTTTGTTAAAGATGGCGCTGCCCACATGGAAGCCCGTCATCCAGGTGATATTATTTGCCCTTATGCTTGAGATGGCTGTGGGGGAAAAGCTGTAATGTAGGCAGGCCAGGTCATTATAGCCTAAGGCTTAGTTTAAGAGTAAGCTCTTCCCCACATCCTTGACTGATTGGATGATGTAGGGTGGTGCACTCTCTTGAGGAATCTCATTATGCCTCAGATGGGTGGCTTTGTATCAGAGACTTTCTTGAATGTATAATTGGATTAAAGGTTTGGATTATCTATGCTATAAAGTGGGCGGACCGGTAGCTAGATCTCTCTCTCTTGGTTCCTGAGTTTCTGAGGTTGGTATTAGAGAGGAGAGCAGATTAAGGCCATGTGGAGGAGAAGTAGCCAAGATGGCAGAGTGCTGAGAAAGAAGCCAGTTTGTTAAGAGTTTGTGCAGGAGGAGATGGGAAACAGAGGTGAATAAGTCTGGTGAGCTAGAAACCTTTCATTCTAGGAAACTCGGATAAGTCAGTAGCTTTGTGAGCACTGAATGTATGGGTTTTGGAACCCAGTGTGTGTTTTTGCTTGCCCGCCGGGTGCAAGCTAGAATTAAAGCTGATGGCTCACCAGTTTTTGGCTCCGGTGTTTCATTGCCATCTGTCCAAATCCAATGCAAACCTGTACGGGTCGGGCTGCAGTGATCCCAGCCTCGACTACTGGCTTTACAGGGAATTTTTGGAGATAAGGATGAAAGAAAATCATCACATATCTATTTTTGTTGACTCATTGAATAATGATGTATTTCTATAAAGAATAAAATAGTAATGTTAGTGGAAACAGATGAAAAGAAAGAGGTAGAGAGAAGAAGTTCAGCTGTGGCTTTCATGAATTTGAAATTTCAGTAGGACTCTAGTTTGTGGCTTGAAAGTCAGGTGCAGATAAAACCTGGGAACATTAGCATAACCATATTTTATTGACTGAAGCAATAGAAAGGACAGAGATTACTCAAAATAATTTTATAAAGCTAGCTAGGGGAAAAGTAGGGCTCAAACAAAACTCTGGTGAGTACATTTATGGGTAAAGTGAGTGAACAACAGAATGTTCCTTGTGTTTGTTTTGTAATATATTCAGAGTTATGGTGTCTTGCTTGCTACATTTTTAAAATCAAATTGCTTTGTTGTTATTGTTGTTGAAGAATGCCTCATTTTTTGAGACACTTATCCTTGTCTTTCAACTTAGTTGTGAAATCTAGAGTATAAACCCAACATGAAATTCTGCTTGAAATATTAAAGTAAATATACCATTGTAAGGCCAGTAGCCACTGCCACCACCACAGCCACCTGGCCCATGCTGGATTGCATTTGATTCGGACAGACGGTAATGAAACAACAGAGCCAAGACCTGGTGGGCCATTAGCTTTAATCCTAGCTTGCACCTGGCGAGCAAGAACTACACACAGTGGGAAAACACTTCTCTTTCTGTTGGGCAGATAAAATGTATTATGATCACTTTGTTAAAGATGGTGCTGCCCACGTGCAAGTCTTAAGAGTAAGCTTTTCCCCACACCCTTGACTGATTGGATGATGTGGGGTAGTGCACTCTCATGAGGAATCCTCCCAGTATGTCTCAGATAAGTTACTTTGTATCAGAGACTTCCTTGTTTGTAGATTGGATTAAAGGTTGGAATTTCTACACTATAAAGTGGGCAAGGAGAGGAGAAGCAGCCAAGATGGTGGAGTGCTGAGTGAGAAGCCAGTTTGTGCAGAGTTTGTGTAGGAGGAGTTGAGGAACAGAGATGAATAAGTCTGGTGAGCTAGAAACCCTTTGATTCTAGGAAACTCAGATAGTCAGTACCTTTGTGAGCACTGAATGAGTGGGTTTTGGAGCCCAGTGTGTGTTTTTGGTTGCCCACCGGTTGCAAGCTAGAATTAAATGTGATGGCTCACCAGTTCTTGGCGTCGTTTTTTCATTACCGACTGTCCGAATCTAACGCGAACCTGCACGGGCCAGGTGGCTGTGATGGTGGCCTTGGCAACTGGCTTTACACTTTCCATTCAGGGCTCCCAAAGCCACTGACTTCTCCGAGTTTTCCTAGGATCAAAGATTTGTACCTCACCAGCCTTATTCACCTCTGTTCCCCATCTCCTTCTCTCTTCACAAACTGGCTTCTCCTTAAGCACTCCGACATCTTGGCTGCTTCTTTTCTCCCCCCACGTTGCCTTTCTCTGCTCTCCTTTTCTGCATGGGCTCCTCTGCCCCATTTTATAGTGTAGAAATGAAAACCTTTAATCCAATACACAAACAAAGAAGTCTCTGATAAAAAGTCACTTATCTGAGGCATAATGGAATTCCTCAAAAGGGTGGGAAAGACTTAGTCTTAAAACTAAGTCTTAGGCTATAACAACCCTGCCTGCTTACAGCCTGTCCCCCATACAGAATGCAAACTATAAGTGAGCAAACATATATATCATATTTACAAACTTATTCAACCAACAATCATGTCTTCTAAGCATATCATACAACCACACATCACAAAACAAAACATTTATTCAATTTAGTATTTGAGACACTTTTTGAATTTCTCTACAGGGCTTAGAATTATAGGCTCTGGAAGGCTCCCCTTGTGTGTGTTGCTTTTGGAATGATGGTTTTTGAATGTGCTTTTGGGACAATTTCTGATGATTCTTAATGGGATTGACATTGCTGAGTTCAAGAAAGTAAAGTGAGTAGTGTAAAGCCAGTAGGCACAGCCACCATCACAGCTGCCTGGCCCATACAGATTTGCATTAGATTTGGACAGACAGTAATGAAACAATGTAGCCAAGAAATGATGGGCCATTAGCTTTAATCCTGGCTTGCACTTCACCTGCAAGTAAAAACACACACCGGGTTCCAAAACCCACTCTTTCAGTGCTCACAAAGCTACTGACTTATCTGAGTTTCCTAGAATCAAAGATTTCTAGCTCAACAGCCTTATTCACCTCTGTTCCCCATCTCATTCTCTCTGCACAAACTCTGCACAAACTGGCTTCTCCTTTGGCACTCAACCATCTTGGCTGCTTCTTCTGGCTTCCTCCACGTGGCCTTAATCTGCTCTCCTGCAGCATGGGCTTCTCCTAGGACTTAATCACTCTTTTTTTACAAGGACAGAGAGAGAGTCAAAGAGAGGGTTAGATACGGACAGACAGACAGGAACGGAGAGAGATGAGAAGCATCAATCATTAGTTTTTCGTTGCCATTGCAACACCATGGTTGTTCATTGATTGCTTTCTCACACGTGCCTTGACTGCGGGCCTTCAGTAGACCGAGCAACCCCTTGCTGGAGCCAGTGACCTTGGGTCCAAGCTGGTGAGCTTTTGTGCAAGCCAGATGGGCCCGCACTCAAGCGCTCAAGCTGGCAAGCTCGGGGTCTTGAACCTGGGTCTTTTGCATCCCAGTCTGACTCTCTATCCACTGCCCCACCGCGTTGTCAGGGAATCACTCTTCTCTTTAAAATCTTTTGGCACAAAAGCCCTCCCCCAACACATATGAACATAATCACGCCCATTCCCAAGGAGAAAGGGCAACTAATATCATCACCTGGGCATCAGGCCTCCACGTGGGCAGCACTGTCTTTAACAAAGTGAGCATAATATATTTTTTCTACCCAACAAGTAGTATCCAGGAAGGTCTGAGAGTTTTTTCTGTTTTTCATTCACAATTTGACTAGTGACATAACTTTTGTGGAGACTTAGATTTTTTCTCTTAATACATTGAACCAAGGATGCTCAATCTCATTCTGCTACATTCTGCTTCTGTGAAACACTGTGTCACTCAAGCCAAATGCTCTGAAACCATCTTAGATTCCTCTCTTTTCTACATTTTCTATGTCCATGATTATAACTTTTCTAATTAATCATTTACTTTTATTTTCTGTGCCTCTGCCTTCATGTAGACCCTCATCAAGTCTTGTCTGAATCATGGCAGTGATTTGCTATTTGATCTCTAGGTTCCTTCCTATTCCAATTCTATCTTTATATATCTAAGAAAATAATCTCTCTAATCTAAGAATTCATCATTTATTCTGTAATGGAAGGCTTTGATATTCCCACTGCAGTGAGGAAAAAGGCCTAGTTCCTTAGCAAGTCGCTGTGGCTCTCCGGTTCTTACCTGGGCAAAAAGTAGGATTTACAAGAATAGTAGTAAAATGAATTAATAAGAAAAAAAAAACCTTAAAAACACTGTTAATTAAACAAAAATTGAGACAATTAAAATACCAACAGTGAGACTGAGACTTTTTTTTTTAAATAAACTTGTTAGTAGCTGATGGGAATAAAGAATGATAAATTGTTTGAGGTTCAGATTTTATATTTTGGTGATTTTTAATGATGTTAATATGCTTTATTCCTGGGTTTAGTTCTATTTTTGAGAAAAACTAAGGAATAAGATTATATAATTTTTACTTCTGCATGGAAGTCCACTGCTGGAATATCTACAACAGAAATAGAATCTTCTACAAAATTCCTCTACAGAGCCATTCAAATCTAACAATGTTTGATGAGAGTTGAACATAATTTTGATGAAGAGATGAAAATAATTTTCACTCTTATTCTAATTTTTTTTTTTTATTAATAAGTGTTGCTTGCCTCCTGGCCAAGAATTTAGGCTATCACGGGCTCAGCAGAAAATAAGGAAGTTCTGTAATTGATTAGTCATGTACGCAATGAGCATGGTAGTGGAAAGTTATAAATAATATGCCATATTTGCTCGCCCTGACTAACACACTGCTTAAAGTTTTTAAAGATTGTGGTTACTTGGAAGATATTTGAGGAGAGCTATTTAGATACCAAAATATCTTACCCTTTGACATTTTTTATTACCTATTCTAGATTTCTATGTAAGTGACCTGTTGAATGAAATGATTTAATGTTATCTATATGAATGCTGGAGAGTATCTACAAAGTAGATTTATTTGAGACTAGAAGAGATGATTTTCTGTATGAAGTATCAAATTATTATTATAATGTCTTCAAGATATTTGCATATCCACAAGTCAATTAATAAATAGTAAAGAAGCATTAAAACATAGCAGTGTATAATCAATTTGCAAGAAGATGATATGATATCATAGGTATGACACTAAATTTAAATAGCAACATCAAAGAGAGAGTGGATGATTTGAAAGAAGAAAAATGAGTTAAGTTTTGAACATTTTTGTTATACTTGGGGGAATGTATGTGATAGATCTAGGTGGAATATCTAAGAAGTATCAAGATGATGTATATTTAGAAAAGAGGCTTTGAGTTTAGAATTGAGATTTGATATAAAATGTAGATTTGACAGGAAAAGAATGGAAAGATAAACTGATGCCTAAAGTTATGATTCTGAAAATAGTTATGATTAGAGTACAAAGTTTGAGGATGGGAAGACTGAGTGGACCTGTTTATGGGAAATGGGAGGAGTAGCCTGAGAGATTGCTACTGCGTTAAGAAAGGTGAGATGAGGGTTAATAGAAGAAGAAAGGAATCAGCAGGATCTAAAGCAGCAGTGGGAGAAAAGATGAGGTGTGCCTTGAGATACTTGGATTATGCCATTTGATTTAGGAAACTAGATGTTTTTTTCCTCCAAGGTTGTATATTTATGGATGTTCTGTAGAGCAGTGTTTTTCAACCACTGGTCTGTGGTCAGTTCACCAGAAATGTCATGCTGGTCTGTGAAAGAGTTAACCACCCTTATGTTGTATGAAGATTATAGACCTAATGATCTTCATGGAATTCGCTTATGCTCCAGGTGATTTCTGCCCTAGCGATCTCTGAAATAACTCTCCTATTTTCACTGGTCCCCAAAGTGTAAAAAGGCTGAACACCACTGCTGTAGAGCACAGCTCCTTCAGTTCTATTATGCGTAGGAACCAAGGATTCTGTTAAAATTCAGATTCTGATTCAGTAGATCTGGAATGAGACCCAGGATTCAGTATTTCTAAGAAGCGCCAGGTGCTGCCACGTTTGTTGGTGTGTGGACAGCACTTGGAGTAGGGGACTCTGGTGGTTAGGAAAAATGGCCAATCACAATTTAGGAAGTTTACTTTGAGAAGCTTTCTTTCCTTATAGTAAAGGAGTATTACAGTCTGAAATGATGCTGAATTAGAAAGTTCTGGCAGTTTGAATCTTTCTGTGTATTGGACACGAGATGAGTTTTATCCTTTCTTTCTCTTCCTTTCTTCTTCTTCTTTTTGTAAATTGGCTGGCTCTAGCCTTTTCCTTTTTCTTCCATGTTAGGGAAAATAAAAAGCATTCCCTTGATATTCCACTTTATTAGGTAGATGGGTTGATGAGCTTATACTTCCTTTAGCAAAATCCACAGTGAGTCTCAAAATATTTATTTATTTATTTTTGTGCTTTTGTTCCTGATACTTTTGCTACTCATTAGCTAAGAGTCTCATTTGACAACATTTCAAGGAAAAAATATGCACTTTTCAGTCCAGGTACATGAAAATCCTTCGTTTATTGGTGTTCTGATTTATGTATCTACCCCACTTGCCTCAGAGCTGTGTCTACATGTTCCTTGTGTCTGTTTTACCAATAATTTGTGTTGCTGTACCTAATGACCTGCTTTTTATGAGTCTGTTTGTAAATCTGAAACTTGGGAAATGATATTGCAAGCACTCGGGAAAAAATGATTTTTCTGTTGCATAAGAAGGCAGAGCTAGATGAAAAGAAACCTAAGAAAATAAAAAGAGCTAGAGGTGCTGTGGGAAGTGTTGGGAGCTTGAGTTATCATGATGAACATGGATGTTAAATGAAAACATAGATGCAAATGACACAGTAATGACTGAACATCTCTAGTCATTAAGAGGAAAAAGGGAAAAATCAACTACTGAGGTTTCAAGTCCATATGACTAAAGAAAATGGTGAAGAGAAATCAAGAAATTAAAGGAAAGATCTGGTTAGAACTTGGGTAATAAAAGATAGAGAGAGGTGAGTTCATGTGATTTGGAAGATCATAGAAATGGGCCTGTTATACTCAGTTGATATTGATGGTTGGATGTATTGCAGACATTAGTTCTAGTTTCTAGTAGATTTTACTTGAAATCTTAGGTAAGAAACAAACCTCTAAGTGAAAGAATGCATGTGCTAAGTATTTGAGGAAAGAGGACATATGAAAAATAATTTCTTTAAGAGATGAATTAAGGAAGAGGGTCTTTGACGGAAAGAGAAAATAGACAAGAATGATGGTGGGCAAATGTAGTGAGTTTAGTGAAATGGAAGCCTAGGAAAGAGGAAGAATGAACAAGGCAGAGGGAACAACGTGGTCAAATACAAAAATATTAGAATACAGTGAGAATGAAATACATCTCTTCTGTTCTTCAAGTAACCATTTAACAAGAGCAAGGGAAGCAGGGCAGAGGCCAAGTTTCAAAAGATTCAAGTATTAGGCTTGGCATATAGTTATAGACAACAAGTATTCTCTTGTAATACATTAGAAAATACATGTGGGCGATGAAACCAAATTGATTTTTGCTAAGTAATTGGACCTCTCTAAATTTTGTTGTTTTTTTCACTTAAAATCATGGGGGGAAACCAATGAGGTAACTTTAGTTCTATGAAAGAAAGTACAATGTTTTGTCATCTCTGTTGCTAATATATTTGTTTGATTTGGAGAGTTATGGAATAAACCTTTCACTAGTTCTCTTGCTCGTGGATTGACAAAGTAGACTGAGAAGTTCACAAAAGATGTTCTTTACTTCATGGTCTCATATCTTTAAATATAAATTTTAAATTAATTTTCTTATTTCATTGAGACATTTTGGTTTTTATTTTAAATTATCCTTTTTTAGGATTGTTACTGAGGTTGTTTGGCCAGTTGTGGTCAGTTGACTCGATATCCAGTGTACTTAAAATACAGAAAACAATACCATATGCAAATAATAGCTTATCTCAAGTCAAGTGTAAAAATCAAGTGCTCTGTGAACCTGAGAAGCTTCCCAGACGTGAGGATGTATTCCTGCCTAACCAGGCAGTTTGAAGGACATGCATACGCCCACCACAGACAAGCTCAGTAGAGTGAGTTAATTTGGAAATATGTTATCATCTTAACAAATTCGTCCTTTGACTAAAATACCCTCTGCTTGACAGCATTGTAATGAATCAACTGCCACAGGGTTCCAAATGGCCCTTCTATCCAGGATTCCAACACCCGTATTGTTGTCCCTGTTTCCTTGGAGGCTCAGGAAACTGCATGCCAGCTTGGTTCTTGTAGTCATCACAGTTCACCCAACAAGTGATTCTCCACTCAGGCATCAATCAACCCATGATTATCACAGGGCATGTGAACGTGCTCAGGTCTATTGGGTTTTACCATGTTCTTCAGAACATAGATTTCAGCCCCCTTGGGTAAATCATAAATCAGCCTAACTTAAAGTACAGACTTTCATTTTGTTTATGAAGTATTCACTTCAAAACTTGATTTAAATAATGTGTTCTTGTGTGTTTTTTGAGCAACATTTTTTTATTTTAAAATAATTAAGAATTATAACTCAAGAATGCCCAGAAGTTGTCATTAGTAGTTTTTCAATTTGTTTTTGAAGAACTTAACTCCACTTTTATCTCAATTTCCGCAGCATTATTCTTTCTGCAGAAAAACATCTGTATAGTTTACTTCCTAAAAACACAATATCAAGGACAAAATATCCATAAGACCAGTTATTTTAATCATGTGGTTTTAAAAATAACACTTAAGTTAAAACAGCAAATTAGAAGAGTTTACTTAAAAAAAATGAAGACTTATTTCCTACTCATATTTTCATTTTAACTTTTTGAGAAATGGATTTTTTAATTGTATAAGTCAAACTTTAGCTTTCCTGAAGTTTTCATAGTGATTTACAAAGGTTAAATATTTTATAAGGTGAAATAATGCTACCTAAAGTAATATGTATGATCTCACACAGGCTTAATTTTAAATTCAGTGATGACACATTTTATTATAAGGGGTGCACTGCATTATTTCATAGTGTGTTCATAATCAAATGTCATGGTATATATGTTGCATTATCATAATTTTCTAATTAATTTATTCTTTATACATGTGTATACATGTTCCAATTGCATTTCATTAACTCATAGTTTTCTTGTAAGTTTGTTCTTTCTTTCCATGTTCAAAGAATCTCTTTAATTCAATTTCTCTGTTTCTCCTCATACAGTCTGGCAGCCAGATATGCAACTCAGTCTAATCACAGTGGAATTGCAACCAGTCAAAAAAAGCCTACTAGGTCAGTTAATATCTCTAATTTATTGCTTATTAGTGATAAGAAATGCCCAGTGGTATTTTGTCCTTTCATTCTTTTTTTTTTTTTTTTTAAATTACATACTTCTGGATGAAAAGTTTAGAGGAGTAAATTCTTCCAAGAGGATATTCTTATGCAGTTTCAGGGATGACAGTGTTGTGTTTGTTTGAGATTATTAAAATGGGAATTGGCTTCTTCTAATTTAGTTTTGTCATATATACTGCTATAACTGGGCTGAATGAAGTCTAGGTTCTCGGCTTAGAGAAAATCAAGAATAAAACTGCTCTGAGGGCCCCATTCTATCCAGGTCACAGAATCTGGAAGATATGCACCAAGGTTATCTACTGTTTGAGGTGGGCATGCGTTAATTATTATACATTTTGAAGCAGAATTCATAAACATTGTCAGATTTTTTGTGGGGAAGTTAGCACCAGGTCAGCCTCAATTGTCTTGTTATTCATCATAGTTTAAATTTTTACTTCTTTACGATATCTGTATTTTAAAGAAAGTATAATAAATGACATTTCATTATGTACTGCTTGGAAAATACTGGTACATAGAAATATGTTAAAAGTGTTTGGTTCTCTTTTAAATATTAAGTTGCTGAAGGCATGATGGTAGCATGGAAAAGCTGAGGGAAACCACTGCTAGTGTGTCTTGCACACCTGATTATTATGTGCCTATCTATGCCTTTTTACTCACTGGGGAAGTAGCCAGTGCTGGTTTTCTAGTCACTGCCATCACAGTGAATCAGATTATGCAATGTTTGACCACAAGGACCACTTAGGATTCCTTGACTTTAAGGTATGTGCCTTTCTCTTGGCCTTGGTTTTTTAAGTTATGTTTATTTTCATAATAATTAAAATTATTCTGAAGAGAAACATTGAAAGGGTATTTAATTAAAAATTAGAAGATATGTAATCAATAAGAATGTGCAAAGAACTGTGACCTGCCGTGTACAGAGGCATTTTTATTACCACTTCTAAGGCTTATGCATATAAAATATACTTGAAGTATTTTGATTGAATAGAACATTTCTATTTCTTCTCTTCCTCTTTTTTTTTTGGAGAGGGGTTGTTATTTTCTTTTCCTTTTTTATGGCTTTGATGAATGATCTGACACTCTGGCTGCCTGTCAGATTAGGGTAATGAGAGGAGCAAATGGATTTTTTAATTTGTTTTCATTTGTTCTGAGAACTAAAGATCACTGGGCTTCATGGGTCACATAAAGATTAAAATGCACTTTAATTGCTTTCCAGAAGCAGATCGACTTTGGAAGAAAGGCACGTTTTGTTGACAAAATGTATATATACATGTGAGCTTGGAAAGAACTTTCTAAATCTATGACTGTGCCTACAGGAATAGTTTTCAGATTTAGGATGATTGTGATGTTTGTCCAAATTAATTAGTTGAGTCCTTTCTACCGAGGGCAGTCACTGGTTCTCAAAATTCCGGGTCCATGGTTCTTGTGCTTTATTGACAAGATCTGTTGATCAGTTTGAACCAAAGTTTAAATGCTAGAATCATTTGGAAAAAAAAAATGTCTTGTGTATGACACAACCTCTCATGAACAAACTGCTGATGAGACTCTTTATTTGCCACATGTATTTAAACTCCAAAACACAGTCAATGTTTGGAAACTATTAACTATTTCGAGAAATCAACACTTTTGTTTCAAATCTGGTATTTGTGATTTTCTGATGTTTATTCCATTTTGCAATACCTGTTACAATTAAAGAAGGTATTTCTATTATTTAAGCATTCAATTTCCTGATAGTATATAGAAATAATTTACCAACTAATATAGTAAATGGAGTTAAAATCTGAATATTGTCACAATCAATTGTCAAATTGTGACTTACTGGCACCAATATAAAGGATACAAACATTCTCTTGTTTTAGAAGCTTTGAAAAAGAGAACAGTGAAAAACTCAGTAACATTTCGTAAGTTCTGGGTTTTTTCTTTCAAAATAGCAATTACCATTGCAGTACACAGTAGCCTCCACATGATGGCAGTAAATACTATCGAAGTGGCTGCAACCTTTAATACCGTGTATTAAAAACTTAGGATGCCAATACTAGTTCTTAATTTCTAGTTTTTAACTATGTATAGTGAGTTTATATATTATATATGTGTTAGTAGTATAAAATAAAATATAGTAGTTGCACATTTGAGGCAAATTTAATTATCTAAAAAATTGATACTTGAAATATTAATATGGAAACTTTTAAAAAACTAAAATAAATGATCAAAATAATATTTATAGGCCAAGTAAAATAACTGCATATTATCACTTTCTGCCAACAGTCTTTTAATTTTAAGAGAATCTGTGCATGTTCCCAATGCCCTGTTCTTCATACACAAAGAATAGCTAATGCTACTGCCACTGGTACATTTTAATTGTCTTTCTGCTAACAGAGATTTTCTTATTCTGAGACTGGCATCTTTTCCTGTTATATTTCCTCTGCAATCTTTTGGCCATGCATGTGAGATAAACTAGGTATTTACTTTGGGCAAGGGAATGAAAGGTTTTAACGTAAGATTGGTCAAAAACAAATTAACTGGGGACCTTGCTCTCCACTCCATGTTCTAGAGTAGCTAACCAGCTTAGGTATTCAATAAGTATTTATTGTTTGCAATTGGTTCAGTAACTTTCTCCTTCTTGTTATTGATGTATGAGTTGGTTTAGGATGCAGCTACCTAAGATGCAAACAAATGTCCCACACGTTGAAAGGAACAAGCTTAACAACAGCTGCAGGTAGCTGATTAACACCCTGAGATAGTTATAAAGTCAAGTGTTACTATTTTTATTGCCTTTCAAGTAACTGTAGCATAATTTTTAAGTCAAATTTTTATTCATCAGGATTTGGTAAGTATGCATTTTTCCCCCAAAAGTTGCTTTATTTCTAATTGCTCTATATTATTAATTAATATATTTTTGAGCCGTGTTTATTGGAAAGATAAATACGATTTTTCTGAAGATCCTCAAACCTTGTGTTTTGTTATTTGTTGCTTAAAGGAATGTTTTATGCGAAGCAAGTTTTAGAACGTCACATACTGTGTTTCCCATGAACTCTTCCCTGCTCAGAACCTTCTGCTGCTCATCTTTTCACAATGTACAATAATGATGTAATTTTTTTAATACTATTTCAGGCTTCCAGGTCCCTCTAGGGTGCCAGCCGCAGGCAGCAGTGGCAAGGTCCAGGGAGCCTCTAATTTAAATAGGAGAAGTCAGAGCTTTAACAGCATTGACAAAAACAAGCCTCCAAGTTATGCAAATGGCAACGATAAAGGTAAGTGTTAGCCCATGACAGCATTGTGGCATCTAACGTGTGTAGAGTAAATTACATGCTAAGTCAAATATTCAAGTTGTGTTACAGCTTTTGGAACGGAAATGTTATCAGTGAAGTTTCCTGTGTTTTCTAACTGCCCCTCCTCAATTCCAGCTTTCTTCGGGGCTTTTCTTATCTGAAGAACATTTTAAGGAAACAGATTCATTAATGTTTAAGTGGTTAATTATACAGTATAAAATCTGTTTCTCAAAACAGTCTCTCCAAGATGCATATAAATAGCATTTTCTTCTGTCTTCACATAATTTGTGAGCATTTATATGGAAATCCTAAATCTATATTGTTTATTTAAATCCTTAGCTTTAGTTAACATAAATAAGTACCACAGTGTTTTAGACAGTTAAGGTTGAAGCACAAAATATTGAGACATAGTTATAATGGGTATTTAATCTTTAAAAGTAGCAGGACACAAATATTATAACCTTAGTTTTCCTAAAGAGACATAGTATTCATGTTGATTTTATTTTCTTGAAATAATGCTTTAAAACTTGAAGTTATCAGGAAGAAAGAACACATAGTATAAGTCTTGCTAACGTCAGATTATGTATTAACTATACGATGCACGGTTGTTCTCTGTAATGTACAGAATGTGGATTTAAAGACGTGCTGGCTTGATGTCTCTCACTGTGGGTCATGGTACAAGCCTGAGAGTATGTCATCTACACCTAAACCATGAGAAAATCAAGAACCTGCTTTAAGCAGTGTGACTGAGGGACTAGGGCATTCTGCTGAATTTTAAGGTAGTATTTTCAAATCAGTAGAATTTTAACTTCTCTTCATGATATTAAATTCTACGTGCAACAAGAAGTTAAATTCAATGGGGGCAATTTTGCTTAGTTAATAGAGCAGTACTCTAGTCAAATTTGGTTTAGCTAATTCAACCACGTAGGAACTTTTTTTGCTCAGATTAGATCATTTGAAATTGCTTCCAGTAGATGATCTGATTAGACAATTTTCTCTTACTCAGACATGAGTTGACAGCAGTAATCTATGCTTTAGATGCTTTTGTGAGAACTTCCCATCCACTAACACAAAATTAGTCAGACCATAGATCCCTGAAAGCAAAGCAATGTGTCTTGATCCCTGAGACTCCCCAGTGTTTTAGTTTGAACGGAAAAAGAAGAAAATAGTGTGTATTTGGAAGTCAGGTGTTTGTCTTTAAAATATGGAATACACCATTGACTGAAGAACCTAAGTTGTATTACTGAAGTCTTATGCTTTTCCTAGAGAGAATGGGAAGGACAATTTCTTACCGGAAAAAACACTTCCCTTGTTTTGTGACTTTCCTAGGAAGTGTCACTCAGGGTCTGTATGTGCTATGGCATTCTAAGGGAAACTAAACATAGACATGGTCTTGTCTTGAACAGACTGTCCAGTTTAGCTATGTGATACTGCAGTTATAGAATGTTTTTCCAAGAAATTACTAAAAGTATTGACAAAGAGATGTAGAATTGCTTTAGGTGACCTAACATTTTAATATCATAATGTATCTGAATATTTTGTCATGTGAAGTATATATATACATATATATTAATTTCTGGTGTTTAAAAGTAAAACTCCAAAGCTAGCAAGCAGTCATATTATTTTCATAGTAATTCAATCTCTTATGTATGTTTAGGAAGTAGTGCAAAATTAGAAAATAGTAATACAGTAACCACAAGGTGGAGACAAATGACATGTTTTACAAGATTCAGGACCATAAAAAGCAGATATCCTTAGGACTAAATCTAGAACAAAAGACAAGAGTTTTCATGGTAGTTAGCCAACACTTTTAATTCCAACTAACTAAAAATTCTAAAATATTTCATTTGTATGATCTCACACATACAAATATGTATAATAGTTCAAATGTAGGCATGAAATCCCTGAAGGCTGCTAATAATAAGCATAAATTGTATATATGATATAAGATAGCCATCTGGAATTTGTTTTACATGCTACATGGCATTTCCTGCTAATATAGTGTTACAAATGGATGTCAATTCTAGTATCAATGTTTATAAATTAATATTTGTCATAATAGTTTATATTTTAAAAACATTATTTTAAATTATGAGAAAAAAACAAAACAGTAATAAACATTATATATAAAAAATTATAATAATTTTTTCTTTAAACTATTCCCATGGTATATAATTTTTTAGTATGAATATTTTATTTAACTTTTGACATGGATTTGTAGTGGTGGCTTAACTTATATAAAAATATAAGAAACCATTTGCTGACAAGTTGATCTGTCAAAACTAGTTTGTCTGCATATCCTGGGCATAACTAAAATGAAAATTAAATGAGAACTTTCAAAGTTTACTGTATTGTAATGATAGAATTCAGAGAGCACTCACTTGAGTATTAGTATTCTAATTCTAATTGCTGTTCCTTTTAGTTGTTAGAAATTGTACCATTTAAAATTAATAAATTAAGATATTTTACTTGATGGGTTAACCCAATGGCCAGCAAACTCATTAGTCAACAGAGCCAAATATCAACAGTACAATGATTGAAATTTCTTTTGAGAGCTAAATTTTTTAAACTTAAACTATAGAGATAGGTATATTCCTTATCAAGGTAGCACCCGCACGTGGTATTTTGTGGAAGAGCCACACTCAAGGGCTCAAGGGGCCAAAGAGCCGCATGTGGCTCTCAAGCTGCAGTTTGCCAACCAGGGGTTAGCCAAAGGATCTCTAATATGCTCTTTGAATGCTTATAAGTCTTAGTTGATAAGTTATATGAATCAATTGAAGAATCTCTAGAATTTTCAATAGATAGTAAAGGTTTATTCACAATAAAACAATTTAATTTCTTTATTCTAAAAATGCCATTGAAATCACAGTCGTTTTTCAAATGTGTGGGATTGTAAAATAGCCTATTTGCAATTTTGGTGCCATCTAATGAGAGGATACCATGGAGAATCACAAACTGTACATCAAAAGATACACCTAACATTATTTAATAATAATGCAATTCAAAAAATACTATGCTTATTTCACCCAATAAATTAAAATATCAGTGAGTGTAGCCATAGATTATCACATACAGAAGGCTGAAATAGAAATATTATTGTGATAGAAAGTAATGTCATTCCGCCATTCTGTTGAACTGGAATGTAAGGACAAATTTCTCAGAACAAATGATGAAATGAAGATTGCATTGTTTTTTAAAAATTTTTCTTTTGAGAGTCCAAGTTTCTTTTCTTGATGACGTGACATTCAGAAATGAACAATGAATAATATGTTCTGACACCAGCATGTATCAGTTTGCCCAAGGCACCCAACAAGAGTGCTCTAGGCAGATACTGTGCTTTAAAGAAAAAACAAATACTTGTTCACTGGGAATAGAGGTGAAAATGATGCCCTCATTCATTTAGACATACACTTTATATCCCTGAAGCTAATTCTCATTAAAAAAATCATTCTTGTTTTATATAATTTGAGTAAGTATGAAAAAAGGTTAAACAGTTTAGAATTATTACAAATGTTAATATTTCTAGACGTGTCTGGAATTCAGTTTCTAAATTATGATCTGCAAACACTTATTACTTGACAGAGTTTGTTAGCAGAGAGTTGTTTTTTCTATGTTGCTAAGAGACATGCCCCAGCACCAGAGGGCTTGCTATACCATGTTTTTATTGTTTCTCCCATGTGAACTGTACGTTGTACCTGCACATCTGCTAAAGAGGAGAGATCCCCTCTTCTCCTGGATCCTAATGAGTGACCTGCTGCGGAAGTGTTTACTTTCATTAATTTGCAACATAGACCTAGTAGGATTGAAACTAAGAATTTCGCAACATTTGCAATGGAACTGTTTGAAACTGTAAGGTTTAACGTGAGTGTTGCACTAGCCATTGAACTTTTACTGTTAAAACATAGATATCTAGTTCTTAAGTATTTTCTTTGATTTTTGGGGTGAGGGTAGAAATCCAATTGTTTTTCTCCTAAGATGAACTAATTTAGGCAGTATTTATTATTTTTTAATTTAAATTTTATTTTTAAGTTACAGTTTACATTCAATATTATTTTGCATTATTTTATTTATTTATTTTAATGAGAGGAGGGAGGCAGAGAGACAGACTCCCATATGCGCCCCAACTAGGATCTACCTGGCAAGCCCACTAGGGGCAATGCTCTGCCCATCTTGGGCCATTGCTCTGTTCCTCAGCAACCAAGCCAGTTTTTTAGTACCTGAGGTGGAGGCCACCAAGCCATCCTCAGCTCCTGAGGCCAACTCGCTCGAACCAATCCAGCCCTGGCTGCAGGAGGGGAAGGGAGTGAGAGAGAGAGAGAGAAAGGAAGGGAGGAGGGGAGAAGTTTCAAATTTACAGTATAGTGGTTAAACATTTGTATACTTTACAAAATATTCCCCTCTGATATTTTCAGTACCCATATGGCACTATACATAGTTTATTACAATAGTATTACTCTTCCCACACCCCCATGACTATTCTGTAACTTTCAATTTTTTACTTTTTAATTCCTTCACATTATTTTACCCATTTTACCAATACCCCTCCCCTCTGGCATCCATCCCCTAACCTCTGGCAAAATAGTCTGTTTCTATTTTGTTTGTTATTTATATTGTTCCTTAGATTCCACAGGTAAGTGAAATCATACAGCATTTGTCTTTGACTTATTACACTTAGTATAATGCCTTCTAGGTATATCCATGCTGTCGAGAAAGTAAGATTTCCTTCTTTTTATGGCCAAGCAATATTCTATTGTATAAATGGACCACAGCTTATTTATCCACTGATCTATGGATAAGCACTTGAGTCGTTACAATAGCTGGCTTTGTAAATAACACTGCA
This sequence comes from Rhynchonycteris naso, assembly GCA_037038555.1. Lineage (NCBI taxonomy): Eukaryota > Metazoa > Chordata > Mammalia > Chiroptera > Emballonuridae > Rhynchonycteris > Rhynchonycteris naso. The sequence goes on along the minus strand of CM072996.1, from coordinate 103,516,301 downwards.
ATGAACATAGGGCTACCAATATTCTTTTGAATTAGTGCTTTGTGTTTCTTCAGATATATACCCAGAAGTAGATTCTCTGGGTCATAAGGTAGTTCCATTTTTTATTTTTTGAGGACCCTCCCTACTGTTTTCTTTAGAGGCTGTACCAACCTACATTCCCGCCAACAGTGCATGAGCATTACCTGTTTTCCACATCCTCGCCAACAGTTGTTTGCTCACTTGTGATTTTTTAATTATTCTCTAATGACTATAAGATCAATGAACTGAACTGTTTCCTTTTCAAAGCAATGCAAAAAAATGTTTTATATTTCTTTACTGGTAATTTATTTATGTATTTTACATTACTTTAATTTTCTTAATACTTACATAAGCCTGAAAAATAATGTTTCAAGTTAATCTTAGAGATTTTCAGGAGGCCACATAATTAGGTACATGTATCAAGTGGTATGATTAAATATATGTGGGTATATGTTGTTTGCTTATGCATAAATACTCATATTGAGGTGTTCACATATTATACCTGCCTATACAGAAATTGCATACTTTGTTCAAACTGACTGGTAAATGTAAAGCTTCCTTAAGTATTACAATACTCCACAAAGTGGCACTTTAACATCGCAAGTGATACAAAGTAAGCATGTGCAGAACGGGCAGGACCTATAGGTTTCCTGTAACTAGATTCCGTGTTTTTGTTGAGTCATCATAAAGTTGATGATTGAAGCATTGCAGAAGCAACTATTTGTGGAAGACAGTTTGGTGAAGCAAACAAGGGGCAAGTTGGTAACAATATGTAAACCTTTGGATTCTAATGCTACTTTTTTTTTTCTTTTTAAATATTCAAAGGTGTATTTGTGTGTATTGTGAAATGAGACTCCAAACTAAATGCCCTGGCCACATTGATCAATCATTTTATCCTTTAACAATGTTCTGTGATGGTGAAATTGTCTTAAATTCAGCAGAGAACACACACGTCCCTGAGTACAAAGCCTGCCAGCACAGTAAATGCTTTAAAAAGAATCCCGCTGTTGTCATCCATGTTGTTGTTACTTTATGTTATTTTCTGCATTGTTACTTTGTTGTTACCTTTTGGGTTGAAAGCAGGTTTGCTTCCATTTAAACAATATACTATTCCTGAGAAAGAAGAAATAAATAGTGAGTGTGTTCTCTATGTCCTTTCAGAGGCTAATAACACTGTCTGTTGCTTACATGGTGTTAGGCTCTAAAGCTAGCTGACCTTTCACAGAGCAATCTTCTCATCTAAACTTCCCATGTCCCTGTTGTGGCTGCCACATTTACCTCCATGTATTCATTTTAGAACTAGATTGGCATTTTCCCCAGATCATCAATGATGTATTTATCTTTTTTTGCAAGATGAGATACTTAAGAAATGAATATAATCAACAGTTCAAATGCTATAAAACATTTACCTGAAGCCTATGTACTCTATTGATCAATGTCACCCTGTTAAATTTAATTTTCTAAATAAAATAAAAAAATAAACTATGTGAATTTAAATGTTTTAAAGCATTAATTAAAATCTATTTTTACATCAGCTCAAAAAAATAGTGCAAGCAGGATGTCCAAGGAGATATTATAGAGGGGTGGGCAAAAGTAGGTTTACAATTATAGTACAATAATAATACAATACTAAATAATAATATAACTCTAAACCTACTTTTGCCCATCTCAGTATAAATTCTTGAGTGGAGATTCCCTTTATGACATTCTCATTTATATACTGCCCATTGAGGAAAAAGAAAACCACAATTCAAGGAGTAACCCAATTAACTTCACTATTGTGACAAACATGTGGCTTTCTGAAGAGCCATCCAAGCAGAATGTCTGAGTATGTCACAAATACGAAAAAAAGAGAGTCAAAAGACTCCAAATTTTGGAGTCTGATGAATCTGAGTTCCAATTTTCATTCTCTCTTTTCTAAGTTTTACTGTGTGTATGAATCTGAATGAGTTAATTTCTCTTTCTAAGCTTCAGCTTTCTTATTTTATGACAAGAGAAATCCTAAGTATAATGCAGATTATTATGGTTTTAAATGTGACACCATGTATGAAAATACCTGGAAAAAGTAGGCAGTTGTTACATTATTTTTGCAGTGCAGTTGGTGATGGAGGATATGGAAATGGAAGAAGGGAAAGGAGAGGAGAAGAAGGGACTAGAAAATTTTTTTTCTTTGGCGGCAGAGGAAAGAAGCAGTGTCATGGACATAAATAAGCCCTACAAATGCAAGATACAAGTCCATTGCAGGAATGCCTTTAAATATGTGCATTAGACATCTGTTCTTTTCCCCATCTCCACATAACATCTCATTTACAGTCAAAAGTCGAGTTATCAACATTCAGAAATAGATCATTTGGACCAGGGACTTAATATTGAATATATAAATGGCACAGAGACTATTATTTGTGATGACATCCACCCAGGAAGAGTTACAGACAGTGTCATTTCAGCTGGGGCTGTGGTGCAACCTTTATTGTGGTGAGTCCAGAGAGACTCTTATTATTAGAATGCCCTCCTGATGCACAGCAGCTTTGATTTGCCCTCTTAATGAACTTAAAGCACTTCATTGCTGCTACAAAGAGACAGATAGGAGACAGATTGAAGTTGAACTTAGAGAAGTGTCTTATATGGGTGTACTCATCTGAGAACAATTTTACAGCTGTTGCTGTGACCGTGACTGTGGATGTTATAATTTGTTGTCCCTCCTGTCTCATTTTTCAGTGTAGTGATGTAGAAATTCCTCTTCTATACCTGATCTCTTGTAGCCATCAATCTAGCTGATGTCAGCACATTTCAAAAGCACCCTGATTTTCTTTTTTCGCCATCTCCTCTCATCCCCACCAAAACTCCCAGGCATGTAAGGGTAGGAGTCCCTTGACTTAACTTAATTGCATAAACATGGAAGATACATGTTAAATACTGTAGTGCCAACCGGTATTTTATGGAAGGTTTTTAAACTGTGTTACCTCACATTCATGTTCACAATAAACCGATGAGGTGGGAAGGACTCCTATTTCTAATTCACACTTGTACAAAGCAAAACACTGAGCACCTAGAGAGCTCACTCACTGGTACACAGCTAGTGTGGTGGAGCCAGGATTTGATCCCCAATTGTGTGACTCTAGAGGCCAAGCTCAACCAAACATTCTAAGGGTTTCACATAGTGGTTCTCAAACTGTCCTGTTCAGATGAGTCACTTGAGGTCTCATAAAATGCCCATCACATTGTGATTTAGCAGATCTGCAGTGGGCCCTCAGATGCTATATGCCAAATAGCCAAATGACATCCGTGCTACTGATCACAGACCATGTTCTGGTTAGCAAAGGGTTAGCAGATTCAAAAATCATGGCAATTGCAGGTATTGTCAGCTTTAAAGATTTGTTTCTTATGACAGTACCCAAATGGGCTAAATTTATTAAATGCTTTTTAGCTGTGTGGCATTAGTACTCTTGACTCTTTGAACATTGGAAACCTTCGCCAGTTCCACCTGGATGCTTAGCAATCACTGATGAGAGTTCTCGAAAACAGATGTGGCCTGTCAGGCTTCCCCATGTCCTTTATTTCATCATTTTAGTGACATACATATATACTATTTGTAATAATTATTAACATTATTTTTATTATAGAATAAGAAATATTACTAATAACTTTTGAGATGGATGTAAGAAACTGAAGATGAATTTATTATAGCGGCATTATGTTTGTTCCTCTTAACAATATTCACAGCAGACTACGCTTTGATTTCTGTGGGGTGGGAGCTGTGTTTCTCGACAGTTCTGGGTCCTAATATATGTATGTATCTTTATTTAAATATAAAAAGTAGAACAAAATTTTTTATAGTTCCCTTTCCATTAATGTTTCTCCTACTCTGAATGTTACATATCTCCCTTAAGTCATCTCTCTTGATTTTATTAAATATTGTCTTATCACTTGTGGAACTCCTATATCTACCATTTTTTTCCAACTTTCTGCTTGTTAAATATTTAATATATACCCACTCATCTTTTTTGAGTCTTTTTTATTTCCTCTGACTAGCTTATGTCGTATCTTGAAGTGTCTTGCATAGCAATTCAATAAATATTAACAGATGTTATGCATAGATTCAAATTCTGTAGATTGTAGAAACTGAATAGTGTTAATGAATATTGCTTGAAATATTAGAAAAATAGAGCTATATATGTTGGACAAAACCCAGCAAAACAGTGATCTCATGAATATGTATACAACTCAATGAACTTGAGAAAATTTATTTTGTTTGGAGGTGTTCTTAGTTTCTAGTTGAATCTAGGGCAATTGGGAAATTAAGTTTACTTTATGTAATTTAATTAAAGGCATTAATTTGGCCATCAACATTTTCTATGTTTCTGTATTCAAGGAATAATATTATATAATTAATAAGCCATTGAACATATCTTTATACAATTGAGAAGTCGTATAATACAGTTGTTGACAGCTATAACTTTGAATTCAAAGTAAGCTCAGCTCTCAGTTTTGTCCCTTACAAATTGTACAACTTCCGGCCAAGTTGTTTAACCTCTTTGTGCCTCAGTTTCCTTGTGTGTGAAGTGCGGGTGTTAATGAAAACTTTGAGCAGTTGTTGGGAGTTGTTGCCTGTCACATAGTAGGTGCTATGTATAGTGTATAAAACTATGCATAGTTCAGGCATAGTCTTGCTCTCATAGAATGTACAGTGTAGTGCAGGAAACAGATTAATACAGTGGAATTACAATGGCTGTTCTAGAGGAAATGCTAAGCCAGGGGTCCCCAAACTTTTTACACAGAAGGCCAGTTCACTGTCCCTCAGACCATTGGAGGGCCAGACTATTAAAAAAATAAAACTATGAACAAATCTCTATGCACACTGCACATATCTTATTTTAAAGTAAAAAAACAAAACGGGAACAATTACAATATTTAAAATAAAGAACAAGTAAATTTAAATCAACAAACTGACCAGTATTTCAATGGGAACTATGGGTGCGGATGCATCCTGTACTCCTCTCACTGACCACCAATAAAAGAGGTGCCCCTTCTGGAAGTGCGGCAGGGCCAGCTAAATGACCTCGGGGGCCGCATGCGGCCCACGGGCCATAGTTGGGGACACCTGTGCTAAGCTATGGAAGAATGCATTGTGCCCTGGATAGTGGTGCAGTGGATAGAGTGTTGACCCAAGTGTCAGCCACCTAGTCCAGATCCTGTTAGCATGGCCAGAGGTAGGGGTGGGGATAGTGTTTTCTTGTTTGTTTGTTTTGTTTAGGATAAGTCAAACTTGAGACTTGGGTGATAAATGGGAATTATACTAAAGAAATAAGGGGTAGGCATTTCTACCTTTAGGTAGCGAATGTATTGTATTTGCAACCAAGAATGATTCAAATTACAATGAAATGTTACCAGTCTCTGAAAGGGGCCTATCTCTCAGTGAAATAAATAGGCAGTTAGATATACTGAAAATAGATAGAGGTAGAAGATTGAAGTCCGTTCACAGAGAGTAAGCATATTTGAGAGACTGCATATTTTGAAGCTTGTTATATTTATTTGTTTTACATTAGTCAATATAACTACTGTTTTTTAGAATATCTTAGTGTTTGAATATAAATATGGATGTCTAGAAATATTCTAGAAATGGACACAATTGCTGAATTATCCATGAATACTGAGAAAATTAATTCATCATCATATGCTTTAAAATTTAAATATACTATGTAAGTATTTTGTGTTTAGTAATCTACTACATTGTAATCTGGTGTATATACAGTCTTATATTAAGTTTTGCCAGTTAAAATGTGGATTGGAGAAAGGAGGTAAGAGTCAATGTTGGTAGATCAATTTGTTTAAGAAAATTTAGTTTAAAATGCATTTGTCTACACTATTATTGTTAATGTTTCACAAATCTATTTTGTTATTTTAGGCACATGTATTTTTAAAAATCTCACACAAATATTCAACTAATGATTTACCCTCTTTTCTTATCTCTTCTTTAGTTCCTTTTTTTCTATATAAATTTCCTTTCCTGAAAGTGGGTGAGACTAGTATATTATACTAATCGGATTGATCACATGTTGTTTATCATACATTTCGTATCTTTGAAGAAAGCATTTAAAAGCAAAAGCATTGTGCCCTGAATAGTGATGCAGTGGATAGAGTGTTGGCCCAAGTTTCAGGATTGCTTGCTTGATTTGTGGGTGGCTGTCTAGATCCTGACACTGCCAGCTTGTCCCCAAGGTAGCCAGTTCGAGCCCTGGTCAGGGCACATATGAGAAGTAATCAATTCGTGTGACAAGTTAATGCTTCTCTCTCTCTCTGTCTCCCTCCCTCCCTCTCTCTCTGAAAAAAAAGTAAACACTGTACTTTTATATTTAAGAATATTTAATACATTTAATTGGGCTCCAATTCTAAATATTATGTGAAAAGGATAATCTTTATAAAATATTTCCTTTGAGCAAGCACTTTGCGTCTATTTGTTAATATCTAGTATATTAACTGTACCAAATGATGCTTCTCATACATAAATATCTAATTTAACATTTAGCATTCATATCTCTTAAAATAATAAGAGCATGAAAGAGGGAGGCATTTATGGTAGAAGAAACTTAAAGTAAATGACTTGATCAGAATTATATAGTTCCCAAATGTTGACATTTATACTGAGGTCTTTTACTTCATGTTCAGATCATTTTTATTTATACCCTATTACAAAATTCATTTTGATTTAGTTTTTCATGCTTAAAAATATGGCTTATAATAAAACATTAATTGGTGCTAGAACTATCCTATAAAATCATATAGTGAAATTTCTGAGTGGACATCAGCGCATTGTAAAGTACCTATTTGACAAAAGCTTCTTTCCCTATGGCCCCAAAATGTAACCCAATTTTTTTATTAGAATTTAAAGTTTATTCAGATCACTACAGGAGGCTGTAGATATGCTAGTTAAGAACACAGGCTTTGAATTCAGTTCAAATCCAGGCTCGATGACCTTGAACAAATTATGTAGTTCTTCTGTGCCTCAGTTTTTTTAATTTGAAAAATGAAAATAATGTTAACATAACTTGTGGGGTTGTTATAAGGATTATATATATATATATGTATATATATGTGTGTGTGTGTATGAATATATATATATATATATATATATATGTGTGTGTGTGTATGAATATATATATATATATATATATATATATATATATATATATATATATATATATATTTCTTAGTAGAGTATCTGACCCATATAAGCATAAATTTAAATGCTTTTTATACAACTAAAAATAAATAATATTAACAAAGTTAGACTATGATTCCTAAGGATATTTAATCAGAATACAATAAGTTGGGCTAAGCAATTTCTTAATATCCATTATATGACATATTCTTATAAGGCTATGTAGAATATCAATTTACTGCTATGAGCTATATCAGTAATTGGAAAAAATACACAGAATTGCTTAGAGATAAGGATAGTGTTTTGTTCATCTTTAGATATCTGTGACTAGCAAAGTTCATTTGAGTAAGAGTCATTTTTGAAGGCAAAATAAAACAAAACAACCACATCACACAAAGGAATGATGCCACATGGCATATCTGTCTTCAGCCACAGGAAAAAGACCACTATGTTTCTGTAGTTACAAGCACTGAGTGGTGTGAAATGATCAAAACTAATCAGCCTCTCCATTATTTCTTGTATTGATGTCCAGATTCCTCCAAAGGACCTCAACCATCTTCAGGTGTAAATGGTAATATGCAGCCCCCCGGCACTGCTGGCCAGCCCCCTGCCTCCGCCATCCCTTCTCCGAGCGCCAGCAAGCCCTGGCGCAGCAAGTCCATGAATGTCAAGCACAGCGCCACGTCCACCATGCTGACCGTTAAGCAGTCGAGCCCAGCCACCTCTCCCACACCACCTGCAGACAGACTGAAGCCCCCTGTGTCAGAAGGGGTCAAATCAGCTCCCTCGGGACAGAAATCCATGCTTGAAAAATTCAAGCTGGTTAATGCCCGGACTGCTTTACGCCCCCCGCAGTCTGCCAGTTCAGGACCCAGCGATGGTGGGAAGGATGACGATGTCTTTTCTGAACCTGGTGAAATGGAAGGTTTCAACAGTGGTCTAAATAGTGGTGGCTCAACAAACAGCAGCCCCAAAGTGTCCCCTAAATTAGCGCCTCCCAAAGCTGGAAGCAAAAATCTCAGCAATAAAAAGTCTTTGCTACAGCCAAAGGATAAAGAGGAAAAGAACAGGGACAAAAATAAAGTTTGCACTGAAAAGCCAGTCAAGGAGGAGAAGGACCAGGTGACAGAGATGGCTCCAAAAAAGACGTCTAAAATCGCAAGCTTGATCCCAAAGGGCAGCAAGACGGCAGCAGCTAAGAAGGAGAGCTTGATCCCATCCTCCAGTGGGATTCCCAAGCCGGGCTCCAAGGTGCCAACAGCAAAGCAAACTGTTTCTCCCAGCAGCACAGCAAGCAAAGAGTCTGAAAAATTCAGGACTACCAAGGGAAGCCCTTCCCAGTCCTTCCCTAAGCCCATAACCGTTGAGAAAGCAAGCACATCAAACTGTCCAGCTCCTGTGGATGGGAGGGAAGCCAGCCAAGTGTCTCCCTCTGGTTCCTGTGTTGGGTCAGTGGCACAGGGAGGTGGGCAGACCACGGGGAACGGTGCTGTCCAACTCCCTCAACAGCAGCAGCACAGCCACCCGAATACTGCCACAGTGGCCCCATTCATTTACAGGTAAGGTGACCTCTCTTCATCCACAGTTGTACACATTTGCAGGTCTATGCACTCTGATTGTAATAATAAGGAAGATTACCAGAGTCATGTTTTACATAGTGATTTTAGAACAATGCTTCATTCTGATGATAGAGACCTAAAATTTAATTTTTCAAGAAATAAAACAAAAACCTTTAATATTCTTTAGTCCTCCCCTCCTCTTCCCTCCCTTGTCCAGAGGCCTCCAAAAGTTAAGCTGTTTGTTGTAGAAAGCAAACTAGAAACCTGATGCTATAATGTTCTTCTGTTTGTGTTACTGCTACTACTGCTGCTATTATTTTTACTATTGGTCTTTTATAACAGTTCTCAGTTTTATAGAGTTCACAATTACTTTTTTCTCTGGAGTCAGACAAATGTAGATTCAGTGCCCAGCTCCGCCCCTTACCAGCTGTGTGACTTTGAACAATTACTTACGTCTCTGTCTCATTTTCTTCAGCTGTCACATAGGAAAATAGTATTGACCTCTTAGGGTTGTGAAGAATAAGAGGAATTGGGCTTGTAGGAGTTGACCTTTGAACCCAAATCTGCCTAAGTCTACAGCATGCGCTCCTTTGCCTATCAGTTCTTTCTGCATTATAAAAATAAGAGGTATTATTGGAAAAATTCTGGCTGGAAAAATGTCAATGGTAGGCTTATAAATTGTCATTCATAACTTATTTGTAATGGGAAATGCAAAATTGCCATATATATATATATATATATATTTAAATACCCTCTATGTATAATGGAAAGATTGATAGCTGATGGTGATTTTCCCCCCCTTTTCTCAGCCCACTTCCAGGTTATGCTATGCTAGGTTATTAGTTATTCCTTCTGGGACTCTAATATATGCCTCATAATACATTCTTGCAAATTGAATATTCAGAGTCCTAAAAATATAATGTTGAGTTCTGCAAGTTAATGGATATCTTATTAGGCCTATTTCCTCTACATTGCATGGATATTCGGTATTAAGTTATTATAACTCATTTATCACTAAGATGTGGTAAAAAGTGTTTTTGAATTTGGTGTCACTTTATCCATTTAAAAAGTAAGTATAACTAAGATCAAAGGTGAACATTTTAAGAAAGAAAATTTGAATTCAGTGTAAGTGGTTTCCAATAATTAGACCTATCTAAATGGACTAGGATGCCTTTTTAAGTGTTAAGGTGATTACTGGAGGTAAAGAGTGATAGACTGACCAGTTGCCATAGTTTAGGTAAAGAAAAGCAACAAACACTTTTCCATATATCTCCCCATCAGTCATTTTGTAAACACTGCATCATAAGAGATATAAAACCTTTGCTTTTTAAGTCTCTAATGTCTGGGAGCTCAATCTACTGTGGATAATGAAAGAATAAATATAATTAAAAATTGTAAATTACTGCTGTTATGAAAATATATACAACATAAGAAATAATGTAGAGCCTGACCTGTGGTGGCGCAGTGGATAAAGCGTCGACCTGGGAACACTGAGGTCGCCAGTTCAAAACCCTGCACTGGTCTGGTCAAGGCACATATGGGAGTTGATGCTTCCAGCTCCTCCCCCCTTTCTCTCTCTCTCTCTCTCTCTCTCTCTCTCTCTCTCTCTCTCTCTCTCACTCTGTGTCTCCTCTCTAAAATTAAAAAAAAAAAAAAAAAAGAAATAATGTAGAATTTTCCTAAGGCTTACATGAGGTTGAAGTCAACAAATGTATCACAAAGAAGATAAGATAAAAGATGATTTAAATGATGAGTCAGAATTTGACAGGTGGAAAGGAGAATGTTGTGACATCATCCAAATTTGACATTTTGCAGTTTAACAACTCAAACATGATGGCAAAAAAATAATAGGCAAATTATGAAGTGCTAGGCAAATGCTAGTCACCGCAACCACTATAGAGACTAGAAGTAACCTAGTATGGTAGATTCCATAAATGGAACACTAAGAAAAAAACATGGAAGGATTCCATATTTTGTTTTCTTTTGATTAATACCTCCTCATGTATGTTTTCAGCTACTCCTATTGGCTCTTCCTTCAAAACATACCTTTGAACAACATTTTTTTGCCTTTCCTCCGCCTTTCCTGGTCCAAGAATGTTACTACCAATTTTTATCTAGTTTCTAATTACTCTTCCAGTTTCCATATTTGCCTCTTTTTTATATCATTCTTCATATAGCAGAGATTCTAAACTTCAAAAAGTATTCATCGTATATGTCATTTCAATTCATGAGACCATCTGTTGGATTTCTATTACTCTTAAAATGTGAAACTCAAATGCCTTACAAAGCTCTGCAAAGCTCTGCATAATATGGCTGTCTCTTTAGCCCTCAAACCATACCCATTCCACTGCCCCCTAGCACATGGAATCCCCACCTAATTCTGCTTCTCAGCAAATTTGTTGGGTCCTTTATCACAGATGTCCTTTTTACCCAGAATAACTCTCTTCCAGTGCACAGCAGGCTCCTTCTCATCTCAGGCACACTCTACACAGAAGCTATCTCCAGCTATCTAGTCCAAAGGAATATCCACCGTCTCTTGCCTAAACTGTACCCTATTATCTCTTGTATTTTATTTGTTGAATTTATCACTACCTGCTATTCTTTCTTTACTTATTAACAAGTGTAATTTCACCCACCTCTATCCGCAATATAAACTCAGCGAGATCCAGAGTTTCTTCTTTGTTTATTTAGTAGCATAATTGCCTAGAATGGAACCTACCCACAGTAGGCACCAAAAAAATTTTTTGTTGTTGTTGTTGAATGAGCCACCATCATCCTGAGGTAGAGTCACCTGCTACAGAAAAACTGCCAGAATATATAATAAATAGAAAAATATCTAAACAGCCTTAAATATTTAAAGAATAAAATCATTCTTTAAATCTTTCTCTTCAGGACATTCATTCACTTTTTTTTTCCTCCTTTCAGCATCACCTACAAACTGTCTATTATGCATAAGGCTTCAAGGATAGAGTAAAACATCATACATCTCATATAGCATTTTCTTTCCATTGTCCTCAATATAGTAGGCAAAAAGCTGACTCATGATAACTATAAAATGAAGCAGGAAGTTTAAATGTCCCTAGCAGTGAACCATATTTGGTGTGCAGAGACTACAAGAAAAACAGTGGAAAATTCCTTTTAGCTGTTGGAACCAAGGATAGTGGCACTTGAACTGCATCCTGAATGATAAGTGGGGTTTAGGCTTTCAGAAAAGAAGGGGCTAGAACAGGAAACATCGGCGGGCAGAACCATATAAACAGGGCAAACCATGAGATGGGTAGTGTGGTTGGTGAGTCGGTCAGTAGTCCTGGAAAACTGATAACCTATTGGAGCATGAGTATAGTAGAAATTGTTGAATGTCAGGAAACTGGACTCGGTGTGTATGTGTGGGGGTGTGTGCCCACATGTGTCCATGAGCATATGTGTATGAAGCACAGTGAGAAAATTGCTGTGTCTTCAGTGTGTAAAATGGATTGTTAGTGGGAGAGATCAAGACAGGAGGGACCACATTCAATGGCCAGATGAAGGAGAAAGTCACCAACTTGAGAGGTTTTTTAAGGCCTTTTTTAAAGTTCCCAATTACAGGAAGTAAAGAAAGAGAAGGGGAAGAAGACAGTTAAAGGAGAAAAAATGCCTACTTATAACTGTTCCTCTTATTTCTTGGTGTCTACCATTTAGGTTGTATTTATTGGCCTGGTTTTTCTTGTCTGAAGTTCAAAAATGACCTTTGCTCCTGCAGAGCTTCTACAAAATGCTTCCCCTTTGCCCATGGGTCATTTTTCTCTCCCTGCTTTCACATTCATTACTTTAGAACAATTTTCTTCATACCTGCAAAGAAATGTGAAGTAGAATAGTGAAATAATTCATTAAGGAGAAAAGAGAGACCTACTCATTTTCCCCAAACTTTAGTCTTTTTAGCAGCGCCCAACAAAATTCCGAAATACCTGTTACCAAGATTCAGAATGCAACTCTTTTTAGCTCTACATTCTTTTCACTTTATTTTCTGACCCTTTGTAGTAAATGCCAAGAAAATAATGTATTGAACGAAAAAGAAACCCAGTCCTTAGAGAAGGCAAGGCAGTGTTCCACAGAGAGGACAATAATCATGCTCTTTAAACACATAAATTAAACATGAGCAGGGACCCTTCATACACACTTGATTTGTAAATTTAGGTCAAGAGAGTCTGAAGTTATAGGTTTTTTCATTTCTTTTGATATATGACATATTTTACCTAAAAGCTTCATGGATTCTCAGAAGAGGTTTTTGTTGTAATAAGTTTTTGTGAGATTTCAGATGTGCCTGAAAGTAACATGAGAAACTGAGAGTGATCCTATCTTCTAAAAGACAAAGAATGCAAAATATTAGATCTGAAAATGCTTACATGGTTTTCAGTTTGACTTGTTGCACAAATATTGAAATGTAGAGCTTATAACTATCATGCAGACAAAGCTTTTGTAAGCCCTGCAGCGACAATTGTGGATTATGCTGCAACTGTGGTTTTATGTGAACTGGACATAATTGGTCATCATGACAAAAAAAAGCTTATTTAATGCTTGCCTGACTAGCTTAAATTTTCTAGGTTTGATATATATATATATATATATATATCTGTGCATCAGGTAGCAGTTTAAGCCCCCTAACACCGCAATATTTTTAAGATGGAATGCAGAGCCATAGAGCCATATCTAGAGGAGGGCCAGCTGTGTAGAACAGTGCTATGAGTTGGCATTCTCTCAGCAGAAACCTTATTAAAGTACCCTTTCTATAGTTTTCTCGCAGGATTCACTGCAAGATTTCCTAGTCAAACCACTTCCATGTCTTCTTTCTACATGTTATATTTGCTTGGGGAAAAAATTTTTAACTTATGAGGAACTGGCAAGAATAGTACAAAGAACTCCCGTTATGCATTCAACTTGGTGCACCTAGTTCTCATGTCTTCCTAACATCCCTCAGCCTGGAATGGTTCTTCAGTGTTTCCTGCCTTTCACGACATTATTATGTTGAAGGCAGGCTTATGTGTAGAATGTTTCTTAATTTGGGTTTGTCTGATATTTCTTCATGATTAGACCCAAATTTTATTTAAGTAAATATCTATGAATATGTATTTGATTTATCTGGAATGTTACAGAAGTTAGTGTTGTGCTTTTTCTGTTGCATCCTATTAGTTATAGTACAATATTGATACTTTCCATTTTGGTGCTGCTAAATGAATCACTTGATTAAAATAATGTCTGATATGTTTTTCACTCTTGAGTTACTTTGCTCTATTTTTACTTACTAAGTACTTTTGTGGAAAGTATTTCAAGACTGCATGTGAAATAATATCTATTATTTAATATGCTTTTACCCTTAAATTTTAGTATCCATTGAGGTTCCTTGCTTGCATTAATAATTTGCTTTAACGGATGTCAAATGATTTCTAATTTTAGATTATTTCTTCTAAATTTATGCCCTGACAGTCCATTTTAAGAAAGAGATTCCTCTTTTTCTCTCTCTCTCTTTAAATTGGGTGGGCTAATAGGTTACTCCTGTGGGGCCAAAGTAGGTTTACAGTTGTTCATATGGAATACAAAATACAATGCAATAATTAATAAATAATAATACAAGAATGAATTCTGTCTTGTGTACTCACAACTATAAATCTACTTTGGCCCCACCTTGTGTTCAATGGAATATAATCTACCGATATTTATATATATATATATATATATATATATATATATATATATATATATATATATATATATAAATATTTTATATATATATATATATAAAATGCTTGAATTTTCCCAGATTTGACCATTGGAAGCCCTTCAAGCTGATTGCAGTCCCATTATTTTTTGAGAACTGCCTTCCTTTTTAGCTGAAGGTGTTCCTGGCATACCTTACACTTTCACTCCCATGGCTTCAGCTTTCATCTAAGGAGCCCTGGTTACTTTTCATGGGGAATGATATTTAGGAAACAAGATTTTACTGCTTCTAATTTTTTCTAAATGGTGAAATATATGCAGGCCCACACACATACATATACACTTCTCTATATTATAATTTATCTCAAAATCTATTATTATATGTAAATATTATTATGTGTGGCCTGAGCTCTGGCTGTCATCTGTCTGCCTTCTACCTGGAAGGAGAGGAGAGAGCCAGCCTATTACTGGGTTTGAAAAGATAATTGCTTATCATTCCCTTTTCTTAAGTTTGTAAAGCAGGGACTACAAGACCATTAGTTCATGTTCTTGACTCAAATGAGTTCTACCATATCAACATTTATGACTATAATCATATCAAGATGAATCAACAGGGAGATATATATTTAATATAAATCAATAAGTAAATCCATAGTTATGAAATTTAAAGATTGCTAGTGTCTATGATTTATTCCTGAGTTCCTTCAGATGGCACATAGAATAGCTTCTTTTTCTTATGAGTAAAACTTAAGGTGGCAAAGAGTAATATTTAGGATAGAGCAGTACATATTATTACATTCAGATATTGTCTATTGTTATAGTCAATATTCAGATATTGTCTATTATTTATCTGTTGTTCAGCTAAGGGGACTTCAAATTCAATAAAGTACTAGTGTCCAGTTTGAATCGAGTCAAAATATAGGGTAGTGGTTAATAGGACAGTTTTTACAAGTTAAGATGTGGGTTAAGTACCAGGTTCTTATGTATGACAAAATATTAAATTTCTGGAACCAAAATGCCGTAACCTGATTGGCTTAAATAAAAAAAAAAACATTTATTTCTCACTTCTGGAGGCTGGGAAGTCCAAGATCAAGAGCTGGCAGGTTCAGTATCTGGTGAAGGCCTTGCTTCCTGGTTCACAATGACCACCTTCTCACATGTCACAAAGGACAAGAGAGCTCTCTGATTGTTTTCCAAAGAAAATAATACCATTCATGGGGGCTCCACTCACATGACCTAATCAGCTCCCAACAGTCCTACCTCCAGATACCATTATATTTTGGATTATGTCTCAGGATATGAGTTTGAGGTGGGGAGGGGTGACAAACATTTAATCTATAGCAACAGGATTGGGTGATGTTTGAGTGACACGCCATAAGTAAAACATGAGGTATCGTATTTGGCACATGATTAGTACATGTATACAGCAAATAGCTTTTATTTTAATCATTGGTGGTGCCTAGAAGTTCAACCACTACAACTCTTAGTGACAGACACTAGCCCTGAGGGCCCGGCTTCTTAGAACTCTAAATGAAATGGCATCTTCTTAGAACTCTAAATGAAATGGCATTTTCGCAATGCTACATCTTATAGTTTTGATTGGTACTTGTAACACATTGGCAACCTTGTAAATGTACAGTAAGATAGTGTACCCATGACTGTGTCTGCTAAATATTTTGAAGAAACATCATGATGCTCATTTTCCTTTTATAGTAAATATGAGGGAATTGCAATATCAGTTTATATGGGAACAGTAAATGAGGCCACGGCAATATTTCAAAATGTACCTTATCCTCAGAAAACACTGCTGATTCCAAAGTCCTCATAAATTGTTTCATGAATCAATCCCAGAACTTTTTATTTGACTGGAATGAAGCATGCACAAAAATAGGGGACATACTGGAAGTCTTCAATTATCTAGCTGAACTTCTTTGATCATATGTATAATTTTAAATCTTTACCAGTTGGCAATAATTGTTTCTCTAGAGATGGGAGTTAAAATCTTATTCCAAATAATGTGGTGGAAATCCCACACATGGATGGCTTGTGATCTATGTTAAATAGGGATTTGGGCCCATTTAGAAGTGTAGACAAACCAAAGATGACTTCTAAATTCTTTTTCTAATTATTTGAACTTTAACTACTTCCTTCATCTATTTGTTTCCCTATCACTGCTAATGTTGGTAACATGTATAGGGAATACGATAGAAACTTAAAAATAAGGTCAATTAGATTGTCTTGTAACTTAAACTAAAAACACATTGAAAAATGAATCAGCCAGAAATATGCACTACCACATTAAAAAGTAAAATTAAACAATGGCTTCTAAGACACTACTGAGCTGTCAAAAGCATGAATACTTTTTATAAAAGAGTATCTCCGGCAGTGGAAGTGGGGACCTAGCCAATGGAACTGAGTTCTAGCTCTCATCCATTGGGGAAGGTAGCCATAGTTATAATCTGAGGAATACTTTTTAAGATGGTTTCTTGGAGCAAAGCAAAAACTCAACTTCCAAAAAATACATTCTGAATACTCTTTTGCTTCATAAACATTTTTCTAGAGGGATATACTGTGAATGTTTATAATCAACATGGCCACAAGCATTCAGGCTCCTCTGACAGCTGTGGGTCTTATTCTGATAAGAACCAATTGGCATTGGGGTTTAGACAGCCATCTGAGCCAACTACTTAATGTGACTCAACTTCTGAGCGATGGGTCTGTGATTCCTGAGCCTGCATGACTATAAGCCAATCCTGGCTTCCAGCCAGTTCACCAAGGCACCATGACTCTGAGGCTTCTTGGCAGGCAGCCAGTAAGCTCTCCCTAGGGTCTCCAATCTCATTACATACTCTCCATTTAAACTTATTCAGCAAGTAATAAAAATCCTTAGAAAACTTTATAGAGGGTTTTCTTCCTTTACAGACAGAAGGCTAAAGAACAGGTCAGGGAGGTACAGTGGCCCACAAGAAATAAGCCCAGTAGAGGAATAGAATTATGGTGGACTTTAGAAGTGAGTAGGGAGGGGTAAGGAAATTCTCCTGTCTTCACACAGCTATGTAGTGTCCCAGTCAGAAAGAAATGCTTAATGAACAAAATGCACAGGCAAAATAAAGATTGACTCATAGATAGAGAGCAGGCTGACAGCTCTCCCAGGCTGGAGAAAAAAGGAAAGAAAGGAGAGAGAAAAAAATTATGGACATGGACAATAGTGTGGTGATTGTCAGGGGAAGGGGATAGGGGAAATGGAGAAGGGTAGATAAATGGCGGTAGATGGAGACCTGACTTGGGGTGATAAACACACAGTACAGTGTACAGATGATGTGATGTAGAATTGTGCACCTGAAACCTGTACAGTTTTCTTAGTGTCACACCAATAAATTCAATAAAAAAGAGGAAAAGAGAAATGCTTACCTACCTTGATAGAAAAATTTTAATATGTTAACTTCTTATTATAGAGAGCTTTAATGGGTCACTGGTGACAGCATCTGCTATTTGTCTTCTTGGTTAATTTCAGAGCACATTCAGAAAGCGAAGGCACTTCTTTATCGTCTGCCGACTCCTGTACCAGTCCTACTAAGATGGACTTATCGTACAGTAAGACTGCTAAGCAGTGCCTGGAGGAGATATCTGGTAAGTGACCTGATTGGTGGGTAGGTCAAGCCTTAGAATTTTTGTAATCTCTCCATAAGCCTTTTTATTAAAATGTATTTGTGCTATACTATTTCTCTTAAGCATAAACACACTGGGTACATCTTATGCTTCAGAGATTCTGAGATATTTGTCTAGTCTGTTTAGATTATCTCTTTGTTGATCTGTAAAGATTTCTGAAAAGAATGGTAGTGCAGTGCTTTAGAGACTGAGATTTTAAGTCATTATTGCCCTTAGTCAAATTGAATATAATCAGAGAAAACCTGGAGAATTTTCTATTGTTCATAAGGCAGCCCTTGAATATATTTGGAGATTTAAAAAATATTAAGAATCAGTTGTTAATGTACATTTCTCATGGCCAATCCAACCCTGCTCTATATTCAGTTCTGTACTGTTAAGCATACCGGAAATGTGTATTCTGGAGAAGAACATTTTTAAGTATATAAGCAATGTAAGAAAACAATATACATATACATATCCCAGACACAGTTTGTCAGATATTCAAGTGTATAAAATACTGTAGGATTCTCAGCTTTAGTCTAATACTTTTTCTAGGATTCAGATAAGCCCAGAAAAATATGGAAGTTCTTTGGCATAATTTTATTACATGTCAGTCTGTTCATGAGAACCAAGTAAGCTCTTATCAAAATATACTGCTCCTAAAGGGAAAGAAAGTTAAAGGACATTTCATCTGTTTCTAAGGATAAGTATGCATGAGAGTCAAAATATGTCTATTATTCCAGAATATCTGTGGCTCAACCCTTGTATGATCCAAAGAAAAAAACCTAAAGTAACTGTTTAGCTTAAAATACTACTGTAGTATTCCAAGGACACATTGTATTGCTCTGAAGCTCATAAAAGTAACCGTGTCACAAATTTGCGGGTTGAGAGACTTCTTACCTTGGTGGACTTGAAACACTTTGGCAAGAATTCACTTGGCATGACTGCAATACCCATGGATGTATCCTAAGGGTTCCTTTTGGAATGAATGTTAATGATATCACTAGGCACCTTGTGTTTTGTGTGGCTAGTACAATAGGCCAGTGCAGGGAGGAGTAGAAGTGGTGATGCCACAGCATAGCTTTGGGAATGGGATTTGTAGATTATCCAAATATGTGGGGCAAGTGTTAGCTTTCCCATAGCTCCAGAGAGCCTCATGGGCAGAATGATGTTGCACATCTGCATTGTGACTAGATATTTTTTAAACCTTAGTGTGGCATGAAGATGCATATGCTTCATGTATTTCTTTTTTCATGAATGTCTTCAACTAGAAAGAAGAGCTCAGTTGTTGAGCAACAGAACAACAGCCCCAGATGGGCAAAGCATTGCCCCCCAGTGGGCTTGCTGGGTAGATCCCAGTTGGAGTGCATGTGGGAGTCTGTCTCTCTGCCTCCCCTCCTCTCACTCAAAAAAATAAAAGAATCTCATAGCTTCATTAAGTCCTTTTATTCTTATTTGTACAAGTTAAATTCTATTATCCATTAAAATTTTATTTTTATATAGATATCTCCTCTACTCTACCACCCCATTCTCCTTTTGATGATTTAAATAGCAAAACTTCAACCTTCAGGTAAATTCAATGTTTAACCTACCCTGTACCTACCCAGCAGAAAGTGACAAGAAAATTTCAAAATTCATGAGATTGATTTCATAGTAAGTTTTTAACAATGTCTTTAACTAGTATCACTATGCCTATAAAATACTAGATCTCAAATCAGTGAGGGAAAATGCATTTTGTAAAGTCTGAATTCTAATTTTTATGTGAATTTCACAAAGGAACTTTTTTTTCCCTGAAATTAATACGTCACCGAGTATTTTTGATTAAATAAATAATCCTTATTTGATTTTTTTCTCCAGTTTCTTATTTTATCTACAATTTGGTCATTTTTTTTCATATTATAGGTTAATATTTTCATTTAATGATCTGATCTTTTACTATAATACTATTTAAAACTGAAATATAAACTAGACTTTAACATAATATGATAATAGTAGAAGATATGTTATTTTTTAGCAATAATAACTTAAAAAGAATTATTGATTTGAGTGTGTGATTGAGATAGGAACATAAGAAAAGAAAGAGAACAGCAAATACTTGCTGAAATGAGGATTATCTGATTGTCTCCTTCCTATCATTATTGGTTGAAAATTAGCATGTAGTAGGGAGTTGAATATTTCTCTCAATGTAAACTTGAAATTCATGGAAGAAAGATGGTATTTGTTTGGTTGTGAGCTATAAAATGGGTTCCATAATCTGAGAAATCTGGATCGGGCTACATCAGTGACCAATGATGAGAGGGGACTAGCACATCCTGACCATTTGTTTTTTAAAGTGATCTGTTTTCTAATTTCTCCCAAGCTATGTAGTCTCATGGTCATATCCTAGATCCAGCCATCATCAGAATCTACAACTTCTTTATAACCTGACTTTTTCGTACCCTATTTTTGCTGATTAGAGACTTCTATTTAATCAGTGTTCTTTTTGTTTCTTTACTCCACCACTGGTTCTACTAATATTTTCAATTCATGGCTTTCACCACCTTTCACTGACCTCCTCAAACTCTTCATTCTGCCCTCTTTATCAGCTGAATTCCTGTGATAACTGAATGTAATTTACACTTTCTTTTTTTGTGATAGAGACAGAGTGAGAGACAGAGAGAGGG
The DNA here is from genome assembly GCA_037038555.1 of Rhynchonycteris naso. Classification (NCBI taxonomy): domain Eukaryota; kingdom Metazoa; phylum Chordata; class Mammalia; order Chiroptera; family Emballonuridae; genus Rhynchonycteris; species Rhynchonycteris naso. The sequence goes on along the minus strand of CM072996.1, from coordinate 103,495,563 downwards.
ACAGATAGGGACAGACAGACAGGAAGGGAGAGAGATGAGAAGTATCAGTTTTTTGTTGCAGCACCTTAGTTGTTCACTGATTGCTTTCTCATATGTGCCTTGGCCGAGGGGGCTACAGCAGACCAAGTGACCCCTTGCTTAAGCCGGTGACCTGGGGCTCAAGCTGGTGAGCCTTGCTCAACCCATATGAGACCACACTCAAGCTTAAGATCTCGGGGTTTCAAACCTGGGTCCTCCACCTCCCAGTCCGATGCTCTATCCCCTGTGCCACTGCCTGGTCAGGCTAATTTACTCTTGCATGTACCATTAACCTTCTTGCTTCTTTCTCACTTCATTGTACTCATTTGATGAAACCACAGACCTGGCTACATTCAACTCTCCACCTAGTCCTTACCAGCGATGAATGGGCCTGGGGAAAAATACATCACATTGTTGATGTGACTCACTTTACCTTCATGACTACAAAGCTCAAGTGAGCACTTAATGCTTCCCAGTAGTCATTCTATATTTCTCTGGTCCTTTTACTCCTTTTTGTACCTTTTATTTTTCTTTCAAACCTACAATAGTATCTATCCCATTCTTTCTCTTAACTAATGTTTGTGATGTTGACTTTACTGAAAAAATTAAAGCAGACTGAAAAGAATTTCAGAAACCCCTGCTACCATATCTACCTACAAACAGCATTTCTACCCATTTTCTCTGCCTTTCCTTGGATTATTTTGTCTCCTTTATATCTCCCTCTCCACCAAAGCATTTTCTTTAGCCTACAAGATACTACCATCTCTCCAATATTAATTAAAACAACAACCTTCCTTCATCCATTTTACAGCTTTTCTTTTCTTTCTGATTTCTGCTGTTACAACTTCATTCTGGCTGCTAGAGACACCCCAGACCGCATAAGCACTTGAATTATTGCCTGCCACACCCTACCTTAGACTCATCCACATGATATTCTTTCAAAGACAATGTGAGATATGGGAAATGTGGTGTTCTAGGAAGTAGAAAAATTAATTCAGATCTCTGCACTGCCATTACTTAGCTGTTTGAATGTTTCCTTGGTTCCTGTTTTCATGAGGAGACTATTTTGATGCTTATTAAACTCATAGGATTATTGTGAGATATGGTTTTATTCTTCCATCCATTTTTCCAGTTGTTATCATCTGATACCGTATACATTGCCAGATATGCAAAGCATTGGGAAAACAAGCACATCTAATACATTAGCCCTCCTATGGAAGAGTAAAAGAAAAATAAACTTTAAAACCTCAAATAATTGAATTATTAGATGTAATGCCAGTGTCTAAGGCCAGGTTGGTTCCATTGGATTCAGGCAGACGCAGACGGTAGAGGAACTGCGGAGCCGGAAAGCTTTGGGCCATTCCGGTTTAACAGTCTTTCAACAGCGGGCGAACAAACAGGCGAGGGAAACCGCTTCTCATGGCAGCAGGCAAACCGATCAGGAAAACGGCCCCCCGCACTGGTTGGCAAGTAATCCATGCCAACAGAAATTACCCATAGCCCTTACATAGGCATTACACATGTGACTCTGCCATGTGCTCATGCACTAATCATGCAAAGTACAAGCACTCAAGCCTAACACATCTCTTTCCCCAATATAGCACCTTGATTTTTGTTGGGGGTGTGTGAAACCATAGCCCCATCATTCTCCGTTCATGTGGGCCAAGTGAAATTGACCCAAGCAAGTACAATTAGAACCCAATTCCTCCACCATGGTGTCTCTTTCAGGAATGGACATGTGACCCAACTCAGTTTACCCAAAAGCAATCGGAGTCAGTCTCAACTTTTCATGAGACTATTAGGAAAAAGTTGCTCTTCTATGTATGTATGTATGTATGTATGTATGTATGTATGTATGTATGTATGTATTCACTAGACCTGAAGCCAATCAAAACAAAGCTTAGACCTGTTAGTGGTTACCTTCTCCCTCAAGTAAAACAAATATAGGGGAAATATCACCAAAGGCAGGAGAGAGTGAGCTTATGGTCATTGTAGAAAATGTCAGAACCCCTCAGTGACCTGAAACTATCCCTCCCACCTTCTCTTCAATTTTTTGTTACTTTTCTCAGGGAAAATCCCTTTTGTGCTTAAAGAAATGTAAATGGCATCCCTATTGCATAACCTGAGAGAAGCATAATGTAATGATTTGTGATACTGTTAAGGAGAAAACTTGAATGGGCTCACACTGCAAAACAGATTTGTTAGAGGGATTCACTAAGTTAGCTGCTAGGAAATGTCACTGTTTATGTTCTCAACAGAGCAGTAACTCACATGAAGTAATAAAAACATAGTGGAAGTTAAAAATGTAGTTAAATTATGATGTGAAGATAAGCATCAGAAATGAAGAATACAATAAAATGGCATACTGGAGAAAACTCAAGACTTTCACAAGTCCTTATGTGTAGCATTCAAATTTCTTATTATTTGTCATCTTCTTAGGGAGGAAAACTGGTGATATTTGCCTGACCAGAGGACGGTGGTTCCATTCATTATTACATACAGGTGAAAGGCATTATGTAATTTGTGGTCATGAGTGAGTGAGCTACTTGCTTCTGTCCTACCCTTTAAGATTCATGCTATGACCTTGATATTACAAGTCCTGCTGAATTGACAGTTTAGATTTTATAGTTTTGGCATGGGTTTTATTCTCACATTCATTGACAAAAAAAATCTGGCCCCAGAGACCATCCCTTTCATCAAGTGCCAAGAGATCCTGCCAAATGTAAAGTGAGCTTTATTTTTCATCCCACTGGAATCATTCCAGAAAGTAGTTTGGGTTTTATTTTTCCCCTACATGGTTTCACACTTGCTCTTTTTTGCATAAAATGATCTACCAACATGTATGGCATTTGTTGAATGCACTTTTTAACCTTTATCTAGAATTTATATTCAACTGAAAAACATTAATAGATTACAGACTACTTAGTATCAGCAAAGTTGGCCTGTCATTTGTAAAAAGAGAAAAATAAAGAAAAGTAGTAAAATAACTGGATGAATTCAGGATATCATTTTAGAAATGAGATTTTAATTTAACCAGAGGGATAAACTAATGGTTTCATGTGCCATTTTTGACTCACCAAACTTCTCATTGAATAATGAGAAATACATGGTGTGTAAGGCCTTTGTAAATAATCACTTGCATCGCCTTTTTCTTGAATATTTGTAAATATTAAGAAGATTGAACTCAGCCAATTTAAATCAGTTTAGATCTTTTACTTAAATAACCACTTTATAATTATGTTTACTAAAGTACTGAAAAGAATTTCTACTCAAACCAGAATAGTAACTATACTTTGGTTTAGGTTGTGGCAAAATTAGGATGATTTGCATTTTTAGTGTTGATTGGGCTTGTTTGTATCTCCATCAGGCTTCCTCTTTCACCTTGTGTAACATACATTTACATGTGTGAATCCAAATAAGTATAAATACAGTCATGCATGAATATACACTCAAAGCAAGCAGAGATCACTGCCTTTAGAGAAGCAATAAGTGAATTCTCTGCTGTTGTTCAGGGTAAACTAATGGAGTAATGTAGTTGCAGAGGAAAAACACTATTGTAATCACAAATTGACAATAACTTTAAACAAAGAACCAAATAAAAATACCCTTTTGCTGATTTCTCCAGCGTTATTTCTTCAAAATAACTAACCCCTCTTCACTGGCTCTATTGGATTTTGCCTACTCCTTCCTGGGTTGACCCCTGGGGGAAGATTATATTTCCTGCCCCACTGAATCAGGGTGAACCATGTGATTTGATTTGGTCAATGAACTACAAGTAGATATAGGACATGGGCCATTCCTGAGCAGAAGCTTTAAAAGTCATTGCTTGGATATCTTTGCTCTTCTCTCTGTCATGAGATCAACATGTCTCAATTTGGAGTTGCTCCTTTAACCTGGGTCTTAGTATAAAGGGTACCTGGGTCAAATGTGCACCCAGCATAGAGTGGACATGAATGTACATCATTTTATTTATGTTTGTGTAAGCCACTGAAAATTTTAAGTTATTTGTAAATGCAATACAACTTAGCCTCTGCCAGAATTTCTCAACCTTGGCACTGTTGGCTTTGTAATCAGCATCATTCTTGTGGGGGTATCCTGTGATTGTAGGATACTTAGCAGCGTCATTGGCCTTTACCAATTAGATATCAGGAGTATCACACACCCCAGATGTGACAACCTAAAATGTCTCCTGCTATTGTTGAAGGTCCCTTAAGGGAGACCCAGTCAAAAATCATTCCTAGTTGAAAAGCACTAGTCTTAGCCTAACAGTTCTCAAAATAGAGTTCCAGAGCCAGCAATATCTGTATCACCTGAGAATATGTGAGAAAAGCAAAAACTCAAGCTCCTTTCAGACTTACTGAATGAATGGCAGTGGGGCTGGGTCCCAGAAAGCTGTATTTTAACCCTTTGAGTAGTGAGGTTTTTTCATGTTCGCTGACCCCTGGGAGTGAGTATTTTTTCAAAAAATGAAATTAGTTTCAGTTACAGTTTTATTAACTTAAAATCATGTTTGTTTGATAACCAATTTATGAAAACAAGAACATACGTTTGCCTTTTTTTAATGTTGCCTTACACATTTTTAAAATAAATTGATTATACTCTGGATGGTCAGGAGGCACGAGGATATACATGAACATTTGTACCGCTCAACGGGTTAAGAAACCTTCCAAGAGGGCTGAATATTGAAGTTTAAGAACCTCTGACCTACTAAATAGTACACAAGCATTCTTGTATAAAGAGAGTCCATAATTATGGCTTTAACTTATAGATGCAGAAAGTTAACTTTTTTTATATTTAAAGCATAAGGATTCTCTGGTTGTCAATCTGTACGACTATACAGCACACGATAATATACTAGTATAATACCTCTCAGACAAATTGAAGTTTTATAACTTCAGCAAATTTACAATGGTCTCATAAACCGGTGATTCATTGAGCCACAATGACTAAAAATGAGGGAAAAAAAGTTCTGTGTAGGAATCCAAAAGGAAGTGGTATTTTGATCTTTAAAAATTATTGACAAAAATAAATTATTGACAAAACAATGTTTAAAAAAGTTTAATTGTGCATTTCTGTGATTTGACATTCGTGTCTTAATTTTATTTGAACACATTTCATATGGATTTAGGGATGATGTGTCTTGATCCTGATTATAAGGAATAACTTAACTTTGCAAAGTTGGTATTTATCATATTTAAATGTAAAGACAATATATAGTAAAATGCTAATTTTTGTAATTAAGAGTTGGGCATTTCACTTAGTTGATTTTTCTGAGGTGAAATATCAAAATTCATTTAGTTATATTAGTTCACAAAATGATAGGGATGTATAAATCTAATCTATGAATATTTCTATGTATTTCTCCATTTTTAATAAGGAATGTTTATAGATAGAAAATTTCAAAAGTTTTTCTTTAAATACTTCTTCCTTAGCTCTCAGTGGTACACATGGTTGGTACTATAGCTGGTAGGCGTTTTAAAAGTTTTTCTAAGCTCAGAATTTCAGGGTGGTGGTGTAGAATAGAAAAAATGCAAGATATTTATCTTGTTATTTTTTGATTTTAGAAAAATATTAAAAATAAAAAGCTGGTTACTCTGCCATAGATTTATGGACTAGCATAGGAAAATTGCTCAGTATCAAAAGACATAATGTGCATTTTATTCTTTTTCTTTTGTCACATCATTATGTTCTACACCCTTAGCCATAAACTTTTTATTATTTACTTTGAGTGAAAATATTGGGGAAAAAACCTTTTGTGTATGTGTGTAGTGTTTTGTTTTGTTTTCTATTTTTTATAGAAAGGAAGTGTGATTTTTATTGTCACATTAGGATTTTCCTTAAATAGCTCAGAATAAAAAGCCCTTGGATTTGTCAAAGAGGAAGTGAAATCTTTTCCTTTAAAGCATTATCTGTCAGCCGGAATGCCATGCTCCATTTTTTAGGTCCTTTACACTCTTGAATTTGATTTGTGCTTTTACAGCACAAATCCCAACATTCAGAAGGCAGATCTGCCTGCTTCAGCTGCCTGGAGCTATCGAGAATTAGTCTGTCATTCTCGGTGTCGGGGAGTATGTGCTGTGTATTGTGAGTATTGTGAGCCAAGAGTGATTTAAATGTGCAGAGGGTTAACAGTGCAGCTTCTCATTCAGCCTCGGCTTTGAAACCTGTGGCATCGAGGCTGGACAGGCGTTTCCATGCCCCTGGTTTAATTTAGCAGTATGTTTGCTGCCATGGCAGCCAGCAGCATTCACTGCAGCAGCAGCAGCAGCAGCAGCAGCAGCAGCAGCAGCAAGGAAGAGCCATAGATCTGAGAATGCAGGTGGAATACTAAAACATGAGACGCTCACTCGTGCAGGGCTGGGCTTCAGTGCTTAATTTCTGCTTTTACCGGGCTCAAATGCAGAGACTTTCCACGCCGCACCCTGGCAGTTCATCTAGAGTCAAGGGCTGCAGACCTAAATCAGTGAAGGGCTGGTGAGAGGTGGGGGAAAAAAGCGAGAGACATAGCTGGTGTTTCACTACCTCGCGTTTGGAAACACAGAAGCAAGGGAGGGAAATGTGGACCCATCGCCCTGCGGAGACATGCGATTGGAGGAGGATGGGGAAGTGGAGTTGGCTTCCTGTGCTACTTTTCAGCCTGAGCAGCGTCGTTGGTGAACTCTTCTCTGCTTCAGATATGTTCAAGCGAAATGTTTGTAAGTACTGCTGATGAAGGAACTGATGTAGCAAGCTCAATTGATGCCAGCTACTGAATTGTACTGTAGCTCTAGAATCTTACGCGAATGTTTAAACCTGCCTGGCCTTTTATTGAAGTGCATGTGTTAATTAAACCCAAAAGGGCCAGTTGCCATCTCAATGTAAAAAGACAACATGAAGTCCAATTGAAAAGAGGAAACCACCAGCAGAGCCATGCAGCGGCCCGCTGAACTCTCGGTGTTTCGGGGCAAAGAAGTCAGGCGAAAGGGAGCTAGCCTTCAGAAACAAAAGTCACTGACCAATCTCTCCCTCTCCAGTGAGGGGGAGAGGAGACCCACTGTGCGCATTTCCAACTGGTTTGGGAATGCTGCAAAGGCCAGCCAGAGAGAAGCCCACTATGCGGAGAGGCGCTCACTGTCCAGGTTCCTCTCGCGGTCCATGCAGTCCCTGTACCACAGCAGCGGCTCAGGGGCCTGGAACCTCCTGCCTTCCAGCCAGTCAGGCAAGGAGGGTTTTGAGGACTGGTCCTGCAGGAAAGGCTTGGAAGGTGAGAGCGATGAAGATAGCAGGTCTGAAGATGAAAACGTGTCCTCCAAGCAAAGCAGCATCAGCAGGAGCTGGGCAGAAGAGGAGGGAGAAAGCTGCCTGCGGGAAGGCACAGCCCACCTGGATGAGGATGTGATCCTTACCATGCTGGGCGATCTAGAACAGGCGCTTTACTCGGACTTGTTAGGTAAGTCGGGTTTGCTCATCAAATGCAGATGGAACTTTCAGAAGCTGTGCATTGGCATTTGCCAGATATCTTCTATGTTTCTGACTGATTTTTTTTAACTGTCTTTACTCAAAATATTTTTTAATTTTGTTTCTTGAAATAATTTTCTTTATAAAGCTGAGCTGTGATAACCAAGTGTGAGGTCTGTTTGGAGAATGTAAATAACACCAGTCTGCCCTGGTGTTATTGGCTTAGTGTCCAGTTCACTCTGGACATGCGCAAATAAGTATTAACATTTTAAGAGCCCAAACATGTTTTTTAGTTGGTCATTAATGGGGCCTTTTTATCCAGCTTCCCTCACTACAGACCTATAATGAAGAATGAAGGGTGTCCTGAGTACATTATTGTGTAGTCAAGTCTTTCCTTAGCTGCCTTATTGGTACCCAAATAAATAGCCCTTGTTTTTACCTCAGTGACAAGTTCCATGGAGCTAATCACAATTTCAGAAATGCAGAGGCCTCTTCTGACAGCTTTACTCACATAGTGTGAGTGTGTGTGTGTGTGTGTGTGTGCGTGTGTGTGTTTTGTGAGGAGTGCTTGACTAAAAGTGCTCCAAGTCTGTACATTAAAACTGCTGTAGAAATAACCATGAACTGTTTTAGTACTTCACATAGTAGATCTTTTCTGATTACGTGAGTCTCAGGTGTAACTTCTGACACATCTTGAAATAGATATGAAGATGTCTGAAGTAATTTTTCAGTTTTGTGATTAAATGTTAACTATCAGTTTGTCGCTTGCCTGATTAACTAAACTGTATACATTTTAATTTTTATACCCAAATTCAGTGCTTTAACAATGTATAATTACATCATAAAGTCCCTTGTTAAAAAATCCACAAGTATTAAACCACTGAACACATATTTTATGTCAGTGTTTATTTTCACAAAGGACTTCATATAGGTCTCTTTAAATTTGGAAGAATTAAGCCAGACCAGTTATCTCTTTGTTTCTGATTCATACAATTGATGCTAAATATAGGTTTGTTTATATTCTCTATGTAGATCCTCCTGTTGTAAGATGTTTTATGAGCTTTTCTGGAATCTTAGTGAACCAGGTTTAAAAGCAAAAAGCTTTGAGAGATGGCTGACTCAAATACTATTCCATTTTTAATGTTAGTTTGGCTTTAAAAGAGTAATATTTCCATAGTGTGGGAATAGTGATTTCTGAATCTGAATACACCAGGTGCTCAGATGCCGAAGATTGACTTCTTCACTATTGTGTGATTTCTGTGATGAACTGCTTTTCATAAAAGACATGTGTGCAGCACAAAGGCAAGAGAGGGGGTCTTAATCTATAAGAATCTTTTTCTTTTTTGCTCCTCTGGAACTGTAGAATCAAATGATACTCATCATTTTCCTTTACAATGGTAGCATTTATCTTATTCTAAGTAATCCTGGTGTAACTATTTTTAAAGATACCAGCAGAGTGCCTCTCCTGACAGTATTTGATGGTTGCTCTGTTAAAGTGTAGCATGCTGTGGGAGGGTGTATATATGGCACATGGCTTTTTCTGCATAAATAACTTGGAACATTACCGTCAGAGGTAATCTCTCAATAGAAGACTGTGTATTCCATGGTTTTTAAACTGAGCATCTACTTATCGTGTGTGTGGGATTATTCTCTTTAAGTCATTTTTTCCCCACTGATGCCAGTACTCAAAAATGTAAAGTAGAAGAAGAAAGTAGGAAGAAGAGTGTTTTCAAACAGCTCTGATATGAATAATCATATCAGGATAATGAAGCATTCCAATGCAATTTCCTAAATAATACTGCATGTTAAGTGGGTGATTATTTGTAAGCTCATTGCCCACAGGAATTTTAGGATTTCTGCCATGTGCCTGACTAGGTTCTGCTTATGACTCAAAATGGCCTCTTCTAAGTTAATTTTTAGGCAGGGTTTCTTGAGTTCAACTCTACTCTTGGATATCCTAACAAATCAGACAGACTACAGTCTGTACTATAACTCTATAGGGAAATATTTAAAAGGTAACTGAAGAGTTAAAAATTTTCCATCCAAATCACTGTTGGGTTCAACCACTAAATTAAGGTTATTTCTCAGAATAAATCAAGGAGCTGTACTCTAATAATACTTGAAACGTGAATGGTACCGAGTACATAATTCTCTGTGAATCAGCTTCATTCATATGTCATTTGATTTTCTATTAAAAGATGACAGTGCCGGCAGTGTTAATTACAGTATGTATAATTGAAGCCTAAAAAATAAGAGCAGGACCACACAGATCTACTACTAACTAAAATTGCAAAGGCACCAAATTGAGCCTATTATTCTGTGGCCTATTCATAGGTGAAATCTTACAGGAACAAGAAAGCAGTTTGCACTAGTGTTAAAAACTCCAAGTAAATTGCAGAATATGCCATTCTGGAAAATATGTGGTAGCCCTTACTATTGTGTCTGACACTTTAAGAGGTTTCCTTTCAGGAATAATATTTGACTTTGAGGTTATAGAAGTGAGAGGGATACAATATTTTTGTGACTAAGTATATTTGTCATGTGCAATCTTCTGCTAAATTTTGTTACTATTATTTTTATTTGTGCTTTTACATTTAACCTTTTTAATTATAATTTCCTACCCTCAATCCTCTAGATATCCTTTGGATACAAATTTACAGGATATTTCTTAGTGGAGCAATCCTTAGGGGGTTTGTAAGTGCATTTAATTGTATATTGCCATTATAGGTCTTTGAGAACATTTACTGCAATAAATTTTATTTTGGTTATCTTTCATGACATAAGCGAAGCAGCAATTATGTTTTTTGTTCCATAAGTGCTGGGAGGAAAAGGTCCATTTGTCTGATTGCTATGAGTAGTGTGGTGTCCTGAGTGGGTATCATGATGAGAAAAACCAGAGGGGGTTCAGTAATAGTTCCACAACCTGAGGAAAGCAATGTAAACAAATAATGGATTCAGCTGGAAGACTCTGAGGATCTAAGATGCCTATTGGATTGGAAGAAGAAAATTTATAAGATGAATATGCAGACAAATATAGTTAGTAAAATGGAATATCTTCAACAATGTTCTTGAAGTTTATACAAAGAAAATATTGAAAATAATTCAGGCCCTGGCTGGTTAGCTCCGTTGGTTTAGAGTGTTGTTCTGAAACAATAAAGTTGAGAGTTTGATCCCTGCTCAGGGCATACCCAGGAAAACAAGCAGTGAATGCATGTGTGGGACAAAAAATGAATGCTTCTCTTCCCCTTCCCCTCTCTCTCCCTTCCATTTTCTGTCTTAAAATAAAAAATCCCTGGCTGGATATATTGGTTGGTTGGAACACCATCCTGGAGCGTGGAGGTTGCCAATTCGATTCCCCAGTCAGGGTACATAAAGGAGCAGCTCAATGTTCCTGTTACTCCCTTCCTCTCCCTCACAAAATTAAGAAATAAATAATAGTAATTCAATTATAAGTGTTATTAATATTTTTACAGTTGGCAAGAGGTTGAGATTCACTTAAAAGTTCTTCCCGAGGGAAGGGTATAGGCATAGAGGACATGTGATGGTGAATTTTGGGAACCTGTGTAAGGTCAACAACTTGCTCTCTCTCTTCCCTCTAGGAAGAGATCATCTCAGTACTCTCCTCCTTTAAGACTTCTCATCTCATACCATCACTTAGAATAAAAGGCTTGTATACTGTAGGAAACTTATGAATATTGGCTTTCATCCTTCTCCAAATTTGTCTCTTCACTATTTCCTTTATCCACTTTGAGTATAATCTCTTCTTCGCCTCTGCCTTTCCTTTAACTGTAATGATATTCCTTTTTTGCTATTTAAGATTTTCCTCACAAAACTTTTCTTTTCCTTCTGGGTTCTGCCAGATTGTTTGGAAGTGAAAGGTAGACCTCTTTCCAGCCATTTCTTAAACAAACATGTTATGTTATTTTTATGAAGAGGATGGAAAGAATTTCCAGGGAGGGTTTAAAAGAATGTTAATCTACAAGGTTATAGATTGCATGACTTGAATTCATGTAAAAATGTTTATGCCCATTGCATGAGGGCACAGCACATGTTTTACTATTTCTTAAAATGTACTTACTGTAGGCAAGTGTTTCAGTACATTCCAAGTTTAAAATAATGATGCTAATATTAAGCATGGTTTTTCTTTTTGTTTTTGTTTTTGTTTAAGAGAGAGAGAGAGTAATGGAGAAAGGAAGAGAGAGGGAAGCATGAACTCATTGTCCCACTTAGTTGTGCTGTTTATTGCTTCTCATATATACACCTTTACTGGGGCTTGAACTGGCATCCTCGGGGTTGTGCCAGCACCCTCAGGATTGGTGAGGCCAGTGAGCACTCCAAGAGGATGCTCTATGCACTGTGCCACTGGCCCGGGAAATTACCAAGCATATTTTATTCATTTAAAAACTGTGTAAGTTGAGCTTTATAGACTGGCAGCAGAATGGTGGTTGTCTTGGTACAATGTAGTGATATTTTGGGATTAAAAAAAAAACACACAAGGAGAATTAGCAGGTTCTGTCTTCTAATATGTGAGTAACTGTCATGTTGAAAAGAGAGTGTAAAGTTGTTCAGCTGGTTTCAGAGCCACTGGGACACTGGGTGGAAGTTAAAGAGAGGCAATTATTATTAGTCCTTAGAAATGGTTTCACAGTTAGACATATCTAATAATGGAAGAAGACATCTTTTACTGGAAAGGATGAAGCCTTTCCAATCTTGGGGCTTTCTGGCAGAAGCAAGTGGCCATCTCTAAAATGAGACATAAATAAGTTCATTCATTGGTTAAGAGGTAAGGCAAGACAGTCTCTGAAATCCCCACCAACTGTATGATTATATTATAAATATTAGATGGGTGTATTTGTTGTGTGTTTTTAAAGTTTTGACATGAGTAAGAAAATGAAGAGGTAGAATATCTACCTACTTACATTCTTAAAACAGAGTATAGATGTGAATCTTGAGTTTCTTCCATGACAGTTTTCACAGTGGAATTAAATATTTGCCATTTTCTAACTTCACTTTTCCTTCTCCTTCCATTTTCTTCTTTTTCCTTCCCTCCCTTCCCAGTACCTTGCTTCCCCTTAATTTCTCCATCCCAATTTTTTCCTTTCTTCTTTCTTTCTTGTTAGAATTTCTCATCACTGGACATTCTCTTAAGTTTAAATTAAACAGAATAAAAAATTTTCTACTATGTTGCCATGTTATTATTATTCACACACATTAGCTTCAAGTGGCCACTGACCTAGGAATATGAGATGGTCATAAACAGGATGGTTTAATGGCACAGGTGAACACCAAGTGGCCAAGACAGGTGGCACCAACACTGTCCTCTTCCCATGCAGCAAACGTAAGAACTGGACCTATAACCAGGTGCAGACATAGCACTGATGAGCCCATGACTACCTTTTTCTTATGGAACAAATGTAGCAATCTTTGGAAGTTCTGCTGACAAATCGACCAGCCAGGATTTCAGTGAATAGGCAGGAAAAAACAAAACAATGAGAAAGCATTAAGCTATCATAACTGGAGAAAAAAATATTAAAATGAAGGGAGGGAGATAATTGCTCCTATAAAAAAAGGCCTCCATTCTGTTGTCTTAGAATCAAAACATGTACTTACTACATAAGGCAAGTTTATCTCAACTATTCTGAGTACACTTAAAAGAAGGTAATTATAGAGATAAAAGGACCACATAATTTCAGATTTTTGAATTATACTCAGTGACATGGAATAGTATACAGTGTGTATTTCCAGATGACTCTCTCATATTGTAGTGTGAGATTTAAGGTCATAGACCTATAAAGTATATTATAACCACCTCAATTTATTACTTGTAACATGATCATTATTTCTATTCACATTTTACTTGTAGAAAGAAGAAATTATAATATTCATTTGGAATGTCTTACCTATTACTTTACTTTTAAGAAAAATAATATTACTTATATATGTATATGATTATTCTCAGGACGGTAAATTATATGAATAACAAGTGGATTATTGTTACTTTTCTAGGTGAAGACCCTGAAACAAGAAGAATGAGAACAGTTAAGAACATAGCAGATTTGAGGCAGAATTTAGAAGAGACCATGTCCAGTCTTCGTGGGACCCAGATAAGCCACAGGTTTTTTTCCCCTTAATTCTATATATTTTAGGGCCAGTAAAGAAAAAAAGAAATACAATCATGCACTTAACTTTCTATAATGATAGTAAAGGAATTTTAATTACCTTTACTACCTTCTCACTTAAAGTTTACATGACAATCAACGGGCTAATTCTCATTACATACAGCCAAGTTTGTTTCTCCTGCCCAGCTTTTTTTTTTTCCCCACTGTAATTTCCCATTCAAACATTCAAACTGGATTAGCTACTATAACTACTACCATCACTGCAAAGTAGATTTTCTTGCCTGCCCTAAAGAGCAATTGCAGAAGTTGTTGAGATGCATCTGAGGAGAAGTGGTAGAGACACTTTCACATATCATGGTAGCTAACTTCCAGAATAGTCCTGCACAGGCTACAATAGGATAAATTAAATGTTTGTTAAGAATATGAACCAGTGTTTTGTTTTATATAAAATATAATGATGGTCTTTCTTTTGAAAGCAAAAAATGCAAAACACTGCTAAGAATGTCCCACAATTTAATGCCTATAAAGGTGTTTAGAATATTATTATAAATGTATAATTTGGTTTTCATTAAAATTCCATTCTTCTAAGAGAGGACTATCAATTCTAGCCTTTCTGTCTTCATACATTCTTGGTCAATGGCTCCAAGTGAACCATTATAGTATTTCTCCATTTTATTTGACAGCACCCTGGAGACAACATTTGATAGCACTGTGACCACAGAAGTGAATGGAAGGACCATACCCAACTTGACAAGCCGCCCCACTCCTATGACCTGGAGGTTGGGCCAAGCATGTCCCCGACTTCAAGCTGGAGATGCTCCCTCCCTGGGTGCTGGCTACCCTCGCAGCGGTACTAGTCGGTTCATCCACACGGACCCCTCAAGGTTCATGTATACGACACCTCTCCGTCGAGCTGCCGTCTCTCGGTTAGGAAACATGTCGCAGATGGACATGAGTGAGAAAGCAAGCAGTGACCTGGACATGTCCTCTGAAGTTGATGTTGGTGGATATATGAGTGATGGAGATATCCTTGGGAAAAGTCTCAGGACTGATGACATCAACAGTGGGTAAGTGATCCTGTGCCCTGTTCTCTCACAGAATTACATAATGAGGAAAAGTAGTCTACTAAGACGTTTTACTTATAAAAAGTATATACAGGCTAGTTAACAAAATCATTAGAAAATGGGAGAAATCTAAGATGGGGTATTTCAGGTAATCTCTTCTGCTCATTCATGAAAAGTATAATATCTAAAATTTCTATAAAATCTTCAAATTACAAGCCATTACATTTTTTCTTGTTGGTTCAGAGAAGCACATGCCCCCCCCCCCGTGTTTTTCAGAGAGATTTTTCACTTGCTTCTTAAAATAACAGATTTTGTTGTAAAATACATAGGAAGGAGACAGGAGGAATTTTGCTGAGCTGCTTGATTGCTTTTTTGCTTGTTTGTTTGTTTTCAAAGCTACCGGTCACTGCTTTGAAGAACAAATATTTTCTAGTATTCTTAAATTAAGAACCTCTAATTTAACTTGAGGGAAAAATTATTATAGAGTTGAATGTTTCCATCTATTGATGGTGATGATAACAGATTTACTTCTTTATTGTAGCCTTGTTGTTCTTTCTATTTCCTGTTAAGATTCCAAAAAAATGTTGTAATTATAAAACTCTTGAAATATTTTGGCAATTAGGAGTATTTAGTTCAATCTGAGGACAAGCCTCAATGAAAGCAATGGGATAGTTCTATTTAAACTACTTTTATTAACAATTGTAATTGCCCTTTTTAATACTTTCTGTTACCTATGACACTCTTTTTACTTGTGTTAAAGATATTGAGTCATTTAACCATCCACGGCCAGCCCTTATGAGGTGAATATTTTTATACAAGTTCTGTTAGAATTCAGGTATGTCTGACTTCAAAACCCAGGCTCTATTGGCCCAGGACAGTTGAATCATCAGTAGAGCATTGATCTGGTATGTGAAAGTCTAGGATTCAATTACCGGTCAGGGTACACAGAAGAGGTGACTATCTGCTTCTCTGCCCCTCTCCCTTCTCTCTCACTCTCTTTCTCTCCCACCATGGCTTGATTCATTCGAGTACATTGACCCCAGTGCTGATAATGGCTCTTTCAAGCCTCTATCTACCTCAGGTACTAAAAATAGCTCAGTTGTGAGCTATTTTATTTTTGCCCAATGGACAGAGCATCAGCCCCAGATGGGGGTTGCCAGGTGGATCCCAGCCTGAGCACATGCAGGAGTCTGTCTCTGTGTCTCCATTCCTCTCACTTAAACAAACAAACAAGCAAACAAATCCAGGCTCTGCAATTCAAGGAAAACCTCCTCAATTATCCTTGTCTATATTTTTTTATTGAGTCTAGGTTTGACCTACTCTTTGTCTTTATACATCTGAGAGGACCACTGTCAGAAATCATTCCTCTATGTGACTAACCCTTGATTTCATTCATGAAAAGCTTGTTTGAAGTGTGACAAGACTTAAAAAGTACAAAAGAGATTTTAGCCAGATGAATAGCTCTGTTCTGATATCCAGATATCCACCAGTCCATTCCAGCTCCACCTTACCTGATTTTCTAATGATTTATCACTAGGGAGACAGATTATGGTCAATTAAGGTAGGAAGTAATTGAGTTGCCATTGGCGTCAGAGTGCCTAATTTAAATCCTTTTCTGCCATTTGCTTTTTGTGGGCTCCTTAGGAGCTTAATTTATCCACATTCACTTTTGTCCACTGTAAAAAATGATAACATTGCAGAATCTCCATGAAATTATTTGGAATGAAAGAAATAACTGACAAAATTGTACATTGCACAAACCTGTCCCCATATAAGTGATCAATAACTTTATCATCATCATAATTACATTTATTATCATACTAACTGGGGGTTGTTATCATTAGTTATTGTGAGTATTTAATAATCCAGGAGGGAATACCCCATGCAGGGAACACTGTGGCAATACAAGAATTTACATAATCCAGGAGGGAATACCCCATGCAGGGAACACTGTGGCAATACAAGAATTTCTTCTCATTCTTTCTTCTCTCCCTCCAATACCCTCCTCTCTTTTCTTTCTCTGTCTCTTTAAATGAGGGCATATATATGTATTCTTTTTTAATATTCACCACAGGATGAAGATTTAATTATACATATTCATATATTTATATAATTTATACCCACTCACACACATATTCAGTCAATCTCATTTTTTTTTTGTGGTTCTTGTGTTCTATAAAGTCAGCACAAACACTGAGTTAGTGAATACTAAATCACTCTAGGGGAAATACAAATTTAAGCTCCTTTGAGCCTTTGATCATAACACTTTTACCAATGGATCAATGTAAGGTCTTGTTTTATGTGTGTTTAAGTTGAAAGACACCTTATTTATTATTTAATACATATTGGTTGGTTAATTAACATTGAACTCACACCAACAACAGTATAATTCATGCTTATCTAACATATTTTTCAATCAGATGTATCACAACCTCCTTGCTCTTAGGAACACAAGAAAGCTCTTCAGCACTCCACTTGGGAGGCATTTTAGACAGCCGTATCTCCAACAGGAGGCATGAAAGTGTGAAAAAGGTAGCTTTAAATAGACTGTGAGGAGGACGCTTATTTGCAATAGGAGAGCTGAAGCAAGAAGGCAGACTATCACCTTATTCAACCTTAGTTGGAAATGTCCACATGGGCAACTCATGCCTCTCACTGCTCTGAGCATGTCCATGAATGACCATGAATGTGCTGCAAGTACTGATTTGGGGACTACAAAGTGAAGCGAGGAGGCAAACTTGCAAATATGGAATGTGTGCATAATGAGGATTGACTGTGTTGATTTGCACACACAGAAAATGCTTATCTGGAGAGAGAACGCATATCTTGGGAGCAGTTTAAATCAGATATAAAATGACATCATGGTGTGGTGTATAATTTCCAAAGGGTCATACAAATAAAATCTGAACTGAGAGTTCAGAATAAGGAGAAAACATTAAATCCTGGCATGAAATAGAAAACAGTGAATAAGAAATGGAAACATTTTAGTTCTGTTCACTGATTTAAATACCTAGAGAGGAAAGAAATATATTAAAGGAAAATGAGAAAAGTATAAGTATTGTAATTTGAGAGATAGTGACTATTGTGACAGGCCTCAATAACATTAAACTAAGAGGTTTAAACCAGTGTTTTTTAATTGTTATTCCAAGGACTGATCCACCAGAAATTCTGTGCAGGTCCATGAAAGAGTTAACCACCCTGACATTGTACAAAGATTATAGACCCAATGATCTTAGTTGAATTAGTTTATGCTCAGGGTGATTTCTGCTTCAGTAGTTCCTGAAATAATTCTCCTATTTTCACAGGTCCCCAAGTGTAAAAAGTTTGAAAACCACTGGTTTGAGCAATATATGTACTATAATCAATGGAAAACACTATTTCTTAAAGAAGAAGATTGCCTAATAGTAACAACACATGAAGATGATGATGGTTTTTGAAAAACCAGTTTATGGGAAATCTGCAAAATGGATTGAGGGAAAAAACTCTAGGGGTGGTTTTCAGGCACTGTTGCAAGAATTCAGGTTCAAAGTTATAAGCCAGACATATGGGAGTGCCATTGAAAGGGGTGAAAGAAGGGGAAAAATTATCCAGAGATACCACAAAGGAAAAATTTACAGACACAATGATAGACGGCTCATGAAGGAATAAGAGAGGCAGAGAATTCAGATAAGATGCCTGTTGTATAAGCAAAGGAAATAAAAAATGATACTACTAGAGAAAATAGGCACATAGAGAGCTTATTATATTTTTATTTTGGTGAGAAAGCAGACGAGGTGATGAGTACAGAGTTAAAAATGCAGGCTTGGAGACAGGGGTGTTACTACACTGAAAGGGGTCCTTTTGCCTGAGCACATCAAAGATGAATAAGACCCAGACAGGAGCTTACAGCCAAAAAAAGAAAAGATTTATTAAGGAGTTGGGGCCATGTCGAAGTCACAGGTAGCTCATGTTTAAAGACTTGGCTTCTCAATGGCTTCCAGGAGATGGGTTATATAGAGAGGAAAATCATTAATTATGGTGAATAATAATAGTGTTAGGGTCATGATCTCTACTGATGGGTTGGTGTTCGGGTAGGTGGTAATTGATCATTGTATTTGGCCCCGATGTCAGCCATGGAGTTGTTCTGTCCAATTTTGTAAGAATGGGATCAGAGCTAAAACACAAATGAGGCCCAGATATTATGTTTAGTTTGACTGAAAACTCTGACTCAAAAGTCAGTAGACTTGGGACCTTGTTTCTAAGACTCCTGGATGCTGACCAGAACTTCTCTATCCTGAGGGCTTAATGATTAAGCAAGGGAGAGGGAGGTGGCTGAGTCAGGGTACTAGGTGAGGCCATTTTGAGTCAAAAGAAGAAAATCAAAATAAAAGTCCAGATTAAAGAAAATAAGGCTCCTGCATGGTTACAGAATGATAAAGCTAAAGTAATGGAAAACAAAAGTAGTGTCTAGGGTAGAGATATACTGTAGAGTGTGATTTCATATAGCAGACAGTAGAAATTATGGAAGATATGAGCACTCCTGGGAAAAGAATAGAGAAAGAAGAGGGATAATGAGCCTATATATGTATGTATATACTGAAATTTTTTTCTTAAGTTCATCCTATGTGCCAAGCAACATTCTAGGCATTGTGGGTATGATAGTTATAGATACAGTTCCTTCCCACATGTGACTTATGTCATGCTAGTGTTTTTATATCTTTATATGTGCTGTGCTCATTTATTCAATAAATGAATAGTAATACATAGACGTGTGTGTGTGTGTGTGTGTGTGTGTGTGTACATTCTTAAATAACTACTATAGATTTTTAAGGAAATTTTAAAAGAACTGATTTTTGCTTATAATATTACAGGCATGCCTTTACTCAGAAACATTTTGTGTTTCCCAGGACTGTAATTGTAATAGTTCACACTAACTTCTCTAACAGAGAAGTATCAAAATCTCAGTAACTTCACATGGAGTTCATCTCTTGTTTGCACAAAACCCTCACTGGTGTTTGTGACCTTCACTTGGGGGATGTGTACCATATACGCTTCCATAAAGGTGGATGATATGTAATTCTGCTGTTATCCAGCCAGGTTTCCAATGTCACCTTGGGCATTAACATTCAACAGGTAGATGGCAAAGAGGGGAAGAACCATGGTGTAAGAATATTTCATATGTACCAGGTCTGAAACTGGCCCATATGACTTCTATCCACATTGCCTTATCCAGAACAGCTGCATGGCCTCATCCAACTGGAAGCCAGGCCAGGAAATGTGGTTCACCTGTGTGCCCAGAAGGAAAAAGAAATTGCTTTGACGAGAGCGGGCTAGTCTCTGCTGATGTCACTAACGAGGGGAAAAAAAATGTTATACTCATTGTCCTTCCTACTTATTTCATGCCTCATTGGAAACCCAATTCAAATTTCTGTTCTCTGTTTGTTCCTTATCAGTCTTTCAAATGAAGTCTTGGAGAGTTCAACAAATGAGTCCATTTAAATATGCCTCAGTAGTCCACATGTTTTATGTTGACCAACAGCCATTCATATTCAGTATCTAAATGAACTAAGCGAAAACAGCACAGATTCTGTTTAAAAATGTTCTCTGGTGATTTTTCTCTGCTAGGCCTTGTCCATTTTTTGTTTCCTGTGGTAAAGTACAGGATGATGACATTTAAAGAATGACTCAGAGTTCTGTTCCCTGGCTGGAGGTGACTAGATATGGTCAGCAGGTGATACGGCTGGTCTATTCTCAGGTGTGGCTTAGTGCGCATTGTGTGCGTGCCATTGTTAGCAGCCATAGAATGCACCCCAGAGTCTCAGCCTAGAATTGAATGGTATAAAGTCGAGAGGGCTAGAGACAGCCTAGGGGAATTTTCACTTAATGGTGGTTTCCTTAAGCAAGAAAAAAGGGCACAGAAATGTCTGTGCTATAATTCTTGAAAAAACTGAGTCACAAAGTTAACTTTCTCTTCCCAATTTTTGAAAGTGTGGTTGAGTGATTGAAGGGGCAAATGGCTCAAAGAACAGTAATAAAAGAAAATGTTTAATATAGGATTTATTTCCCCCTCATGTAACCACAAGGAATATCATGAAATAAATGGGAATGAAGTTTCATTTTTTTTCATGTACTTTAGGTAGAGCTCAGAAAATTAATCAGCATTCTGAGAGTTCAAAATTTTTTGAAGCATGCAAGGACTTATCTCTGTCTTCTCTTTTTAAAATTACTTTGAACACTCAGGGATGTGAATCTGCCAGTAATTAAGAATTAGTCAGGGCAAGACCTCTCTACTTATAATGAGTCCCTTTGAAAAAGTCTTTATTTATGAACCAAAGAACAGCACACCCTGAACTATTGGGGGAAAGTTACATATTTTAATTGGGTGGAAATTGAAGTTCCCAGCAGATATCACAGTGATAAGTAGTTGGGCCAAGAAAATAACCAAAAATTCTCCTTTAAGTTACATGGCCCAGACACAAAGGAATTTAATTCTGTGGAATGAAATTTGTAAAATGGGAGGTGGATATTTTAATCCTGCTCTTTCTTGATCCTCTCTCCCTTCTACTTTGGTAAACTTTGTGATGACTAAAGCATGCATAACATCGGGGCTATGCAGGGGCAGGGTTACCTGATTGGATTAAAAGGATTTAAATGGTAAACAACAGGTTCCTAAGTCTGATGCTCCTACTAATTTTATATTCAAGAGATGAGTTATTTTTAGTGAATGTAGACATTCTAGTGGAAAAAATAGCTGGTAATTCTAGTCAGCACTTACTTACATGCTAAACAATGTTCTATGCATTTAAGGTTTAAATGACTTGAGGAAGAACTCAGAAAATTAGTTAACCCACATTCTGAGAATTTAAAATTTCCATGCAGCGCTGTATTTCAACCTAAGCTGTCTGGCTCCTGTCTGAACTCTTAACCACCTACCCTATGAGATTGTCTACATGTCTACTTGTATGCATTTCTTTCCTAGGAGTTGATTTTTTATCAAACAAATCTAACAGCTTTTTAACAATTATTCATTATTAGTATAGTTTTCTTACCTAGTGCATTTGATCTAAGGAACAGTTTTTTGTTTTTTTTTTTTTTTGGTTTTTTTATTGAGAGAGAGAGAGAGAGACCCAGATACAGACACAGACAAGGACAGGCAGACAGGAAGAGAGAGAAAGAGATGAAAAGCATCAACTAGTAGTTGCTGCACTTCAGTTATTTATTATGTGCCTTGACCGGGGCTCCAGCTGAGCCAGTGACCCTGCACTCAAGCCAGCAACCCTGTGCTCAAGCTGGTGACCCTGGGGGTTTCAAACCTGGGTCCTCAGCATGCCAGGCCAATGCACTATCCACTGCGCCACCCCTTGTCAGGCAACAATTTTTAATATCATCTGTATTTATTGAAAGAAAGATGCTAAACTAGAGTTCCTTTGAGTTTAAAAAAATAAAAACAAAGCAACCAAGCACTTTACATGCCCTGTGTGTTCATGTCATTTAAAAAATAGTTAATTGGCCTGACCAGGCGGTGTCACAGTGGATAGAGTGTTGGACTGGGATGTGGAGGACCCAGGTTCGAGACCCCGAGGTCACCAGCTTGAGCGTGGGCCCATCTGGCTTGAGCAAAAGCTCGCCAGCTTGGACCCAAGGTCGCTGGCTCCAGCAAGGGGTGTCTCGGTCTGTTGAAGGCCCGCCCGCGGTCAAGGTACATATGAGAAAGCAATCAATGAACAACTAAGGTGTCGCAATGGCAACAAAAAACTGATTGATTGATGCTTCTCATCTCTCTTCGTTCCTGTCTGTCTGTCCCTATCTATCCCTCTCTCTGACTCTCTGTCTCTGTAAAAAAAAAAAAAAAAAAGTTAATTGTAACACACAAATGCTAATATGAAATACTGAATGTAAAAATGTAGAATTTTAGAAATTTATAGTGGAAGCATAGGTTTTGAACCTCCCAGATTCCCACAGAAACAGACAAAGCAACTAGATAGCAAAGCCAAAAAATCATAATTACCCTTTATACCCCTGCCCCCCCCAAAAAGGATGATGATAAGGTGTCATCTTGTAAAGCTAGTAGCCACGGCCACCATCACAGCCACCTGGCCCATGCAGGTTCACATTTGATTCGGACAGATGGTAATGAAACAACAGAGCCAAGAACTGATGGGCCATTAGCTTTAATCCTAGCTTGCACCCGGCAGGCAAGAAATACACATAGTGGGTAAATACTTCCCTTTCCATTCATGGCTCCAAAAGCCACTGACTTATCCGAGTTTCCTAGAATCAAAGGTTTCTAGCTCACCAGCCTTATTCACCTCTGTTCCCCATCTCCTTATCTCCGTACAAACTGGATTCTCCTTCAGAACTACACCATCTTGTCTGCTTCTCCTCTCCTCCACGTGGCCTTTCTCTGCTCTCCTCCTAGAACATAATCCCTCTTCCCTCGAACAATGTGATCTCTCTTCCTTTTAAAACCTTTTGGCGTGAAAGCCCTCCCCCAACACACATTAATATAATCATGCCAATCCCAAGCAAGGACAACTAATATTATCACCTGGGCGACAGGCTTCCACGTGGGCAGCACCATCTTTAACAAAGTGAGCATAATATATTTTATCTGACCAACATTCCATCCCTATACTCACTTTACTACCCACAATCTATACCACTGGCATCCCTGTGCAAGGAAATTAGGCATATTACACAATTACAACAACATGACAAATCATACAATTTCAACAATTACAAAGGTACATTTCACCATTCTCTGAGCACTTTGCCAAAAGCACAAAATGTCCTTGGCCTTCTTTCTAGCCATTTGAAAAGCTTCCCAGGGAAGGGGATTGCTTCCAGCAAAGCCGCCCCCAGCCCCATCAGGCTATTTCATGTTGTCCGAAATCTCTAAGGCCATCCAACAAAGGAGCCAGTGCCCACTCCACTCATTGTCCAGGAATCAGTCCACGCACATGGGGCCTCAGCCACCCCCCTCATCCTTGCTGTCCTGGCAGGTTTTACACCATCCCAAAGAGGAGCACGTGGCAATGGCAGTCAGCATTTCCATCTCTGCAACCAGAGAGCATGATGGCATCCACCCCTATGTCCCAAAATCACAGATTTACTAGGGGCATAGTAGGTACTCCTTGCTGCTGGGCTCTCACCTTCTGGAGACCGTAGATCGCAACTCCAGCCCAATTCTCCTCATCCTCCAAAGAGGAACTGAAAACATCATCTCCTGCTGCCGGGCTTGCGTCTGGGCCACCACCACCTTCTGATATGCGGGCCTTAGAGCCCCAGCCCTGGCCTCAGCCCTGGCCTCTCATTGCTGCTGGCTCTCCACAACATCCAGGGCAGTCTGCAACTCACGAACCTGTGATTCCTTCTCTATCAGCTGCTCCATTTCCAAGCAAATCTCACAAACCTGTTCGGCTTCCTCTGGTGCTTGCTCCAGCTCCAGGGTCAGCATCTCTTTCTCCCTCATTTGCTCCAGCTCCTTCCACTGCTCAGTTTGCAGGTCCTGGGCAGCCTCTTCCACAGAGCTCTTGGTTTCCTCAGGCGTGGCTGTAAAAGTCAGCCAGCTTACAGTCCCTAACAGGACAGCCATGGGTAATTATAGCAGCAGCCAGTCCTCTATTCCACCGCTCAAAAGTGGTGGTGGCTTTATATCTAACTGGGTGATGGGCCTTCACATGGACAGCACCATTTTAACAAAGTGAGCATAATATATTTTATCTGCCCAACACATCTCAAACCCCAAATACAAGCAATTAGAGACAAACAACCAAAAGCCAAAGAATCAGCATGGTCTCAGTATGTTTCTAAGAAATAACAGAGTGTAGTGGGGCTCTAATAATTCTGAAAACAGAAGAACCCAAGGAGAGCCAGGAGAAGCAAAGGAGAAAACACAGGTGGAAGCTTTAACATAGCAGCTGAAGTTGGGAAGGGTTTTGACCTCTTAACCAGCCAGAGAGAATAAGGGCCACCGGTTATGTCTGAAGAGAATGGAGCAGTTTAGTTTCCACAAATTTATTAAACTGTCTGGCTACAGCTGCCTTTTGGGACAGGGTCCCAAAATGAACTGGACATGGCAATAAAAAATAAAAAGGTAGTCTGGATAAAAGTGGGAGATGGGAACAGAGTCCAAAAGCTCAAAACCTAATTACCACATTTCTAAACACACAAAAATAACAGAAGCAGTTACTGTGTAAAATTGGAAAGGCTTTTTAAATCAATATTTTTTTTATTTAGAAATTTTTTTTGACCTAAAAATAATTAAGAGGAAAGTATCTAGAAGAAACCTCATGTGAAACACATATATTTAATAACAGATTGCTATCAGTGAGGAAAGAAACAAAACAAACCAAAAAAAAAAAAAAAAAACCAGAATCTAATAGTAAATGAACAAAAGACATAGAGTCATTTCAAAGATAAAACAAAGATAAAATTACTTTTAACAAAGTAAAAATGTGATCCACCAGCTTGATAATCAGGGTGGTACTTGTAAAATTAAAACCAAAATGAGAATTTTTATCTATTGGCAAGTAGAAGTTTATTCTGAAAGTATTTGGGGAACTGTTTGTCAGTGATGAGTAAGACTGAATACTTGTATGCCTCTCAGGACCTAGTGATTTTCTCCTAGCTATAGACTTTAGGGAAGTGCTTGAATGTAAGCACAGCACAGTTGTGTACACAACTGTGCATGGCGGCACTCTGTGTAGCAGCAAAAGGACTAAAAGCAGCTCAAATATCCATAGTAGTCAAATGGACTATACATATAGTACATTGGTAGAATAGAGCTACACGTCTGTAAAATGAATAGGCCATCAAGATAGATGACTTGCAAAAATGTAATTTTGAGTGAAGAAAGTAGTCACAAAAGAATACACATATAGTGGTTCACTTTAATTAGAGTTCAAGTCCAAGATATGCTAAATATATATATGTGTGTGTGTGTGTGTGTGTGTGTGTGTCTATGTATACACACACATGATATTATTTTTGTTATTTGAATGTGCCATTATACTTTATATACTTGCATATAAATATATTTTACTATAGATTTTTCTTTAAAAAGCATGGAGTAGCTATTATGGTAGTGTTGTATATCTTTATGTTGATTGAGAAAGGATTGAACAACATAAAAAATAAGATGTTTTTCACATTGTTCATAAATAAATTATTTTTAAAAGGAAGAATCTCACTTATCTGGAGAGAAGATTTCAACTACCCTCAAGGTCCTCCAAATGCTAAGGACCGAATTTACTAATCATGTAGATAATTAGTCTAGCAATTTGGTGAATAAATGTTCAGTAGTGTGGTGATTAAAATTTTTGATACCAAAAGTGAAATCAAGTTAAACTAGTTTAAACAAAATGGGCAGTGATTATAAAGAAGCAGGGATTCCTCCTGGAATCCAAGGGCAAGTTGTAAAGTTGAAACCACGTGGCCAAGTATGTCTGCTTCCTTTATGCACATGTTCCATTGTTTTTACTTGCTGACCAGCTTTCTCTGAGGCTCTTTGCATCTAGTGGAGATAATTACCCATGGTTCCTGGGTTTTCACTATCATTAACTCTATCCACATAGAAATATTGTGTCTTTATCCCAGTTCTCAAGAAAAAAAATGTTCAATTAGGCTAGCAAGGGGTATAAGATTAAACACCCTGTTTTAGTATGCCTTCTTCAAACAAGCAATATTACCTAGTAGTCACATGACTGAGGCCAAACCCGCCCTGTGTAATGGTGGTGATCTGATGAGAGCAGAGAAGAAGTGGATCTTGGGGACAGAAAGTGTGGCAGACAGGGTAGCCTTCAGTTCAGACATCAATGCACGATGGTATGATCATGGTTTTGGAGCAAACTTTTTAGATTCATTTCTCAATTCTGCCATCATTGGTTAAATGACCTTATGTAAGTCCTTAACTTTTACATGTCTACTTTTTTATTTTATCTCTAATGTGGGGATAACAGTGTAAATACATGTAAACTATTTGAAAAGTTCCTGGTAGCATGTTATATATTTAATACATCTTGGTTATTATTTTATGAAAGTGGCCAATCATAATATTTATTGTACTTATCAAATAAATTATGGTATTTTTTAAAGTTTAGTAGTGTTCCATTGCTCCTATGACAAGTTGTACTTCAAAATGAAATTATCTTACTTTTTATTTGCTAAGAGTTATATTATTTACAAGCCTGTTCAAAATATTGATAACAAAAAAGGGAAACAGAAGTTTTAGAATTCTCTAGTTATTTGTTATACTAGGGAAGACTGATTGATTTCCTAATAAACTTGAAGAAATATTCTAATTCTTCTTGGTGAGTATAATGTTTATGTAGGAAAAAACTATAATAGAGGATATTTGCGTAATTATTGAAAAATGTGAACAGTTTATTAACGGCATTTATAGAGATGAAGTCATTTACTTTTCTGTTTGTTAATCACACGTTTATTTTCAGATACATGACAGATGGAGGACTCAACCTGTATACTAGAAGTCTGAACCGAGTACCAGACACAGTGACTTCCAGGGATATCATTCAGAGAGGTGTTCATGATGTGACAGTTGATGCAGACAGGTAAATGCCATCAGCATATATGATAATGAGGAGTGTATAAAGCAATTTTGTAAATGAGACTATGGGAGTTTTTCAGCATAAACCAAAGGACTTTCATTTAGACACAATAATTGTTTTTGAACATTAAAAAAAACTAAGATGGTTTTGCTTTAAGACTCCAACACTTTTTAATCTGTGTAAATTGAAAATAATTGAGTAGCCAGTAAGAATATTTAACAAGTTTCAGGTGCTGTGCTGCAAATTTTAGTATATTTGAAACAAATTATAAACATAGGCTTATGTTCTTTACTTGAAAAGAACCCTGGCTGATAAATTCCTTTCAATTTGGATATCCTCAGATGTATCTGGAGGCTAAAGATATAAAGATTGAAACAATTTAAATGATTAGGTACACTAAGCTTGATGCTTTTCTTGAGGGGTTTGTTGAAAGTGTACAATTCTTGCTTTAGGTTAATTTCTGATTAATAATTGTTTCAAATGGTTTAAAGGCAGGTGTGTGTGTGAGTTTGTTTCATAGACTAGTTTTTATTTTGCTGGAAAATGTTTTTTCAATTTTATCAGAACCACTGCTGTTCAAAAATATTGTCTGTTCAAAATTATGTTATAAGACATATTCTGGCCCTGGCTGGTTGGCTCAGTGGTAGAGTGTCATTTCAGCATGGGATATCCCAGGTTTGATTCCTGGTCAGGGCACACAGGAGAAGCTCGTTTCCCACTAACTTCAACCACCCTGGGTGTCTTTTTGCTTTTGTGTTGTTTCTTCCTCTGCCTGGAATGCCTTTTTTGACACTCATTGTATTTCTGCCTCCATCACAGTGCTTCTGTTGTAGCTTAATGTTACCTTCTAGAGAAGTATTTCCAGCATAGCTAAGATACATTTCATTGCCAGTCACTTTCTTGGCCCTCACCTTATATTATTTTCTGCAAATTACACATCACTTCTTGAATATATCATATTTGTTATTTCCATGTTTATTTTATATCTCCCTCCTGGCAATGTAAACCCATGAATGCAGAATTTCTGTCATATGTGTTATATGTCAAGCCTTTAACAAATGTTTGTGGAATAAGTGAACACAGGACCGAATGTAGGCTACATTTTCTGGTAGGCTAGCAACACCGTCCAATTTGGTGGACCAGGCGGATGATGCCAGGAAGATCCATGACTATAAAAACATGTAAGAGGGGGAATGAGTTATGTGGGAAAATAAAAAGCAGAAATTAAAGGGGAAGATCTTAAAAATGTGGATTACAGTTTGAATTTAATGACCTATACATTGTTAATTGACAATGGGAAACATTAAAGGAGGAAACATTTTTATTGGTTTTTGGGGAACGAGGTTATTATGGCAGAACCTAGGCATTGATACAAAGGTGACTTATTTTGGAGACAAGCGGGATAGCCACCTCTCTTTGCTCCCTTGAGCCTTCTTATTGGGGCCTGATGGAGGAGCCTCAGCCAACAGAAAGCCAAGATATGTGCTAATAAATTAAAGTATGCCATTTAAGAAATGCATAAACACACTTTAGTCACTTGTTTCATATGAAACAGCACAAATATTATAGTGAAAAATCCTACTATCAGCAGAATTTTCTCCATTATTATAAACAAGTCTGAAGCTCTTTTAAAATCAGGAAGTGATTCATGGTGTTTATCTTTTTACAATGCATAGTCTTAGATGTTATAGTTGTGTAAGTCCTTCTGTTAGTTTAAAATATCTTCTTATACAGGATCTTGTTTCTTAAAATTTTCTTAATTCTGATATTTATTCCAGATAGGATAGGCAAGGATGTCTACAAGCTAATGTCTCTTTGTAAGTTTTACACATACAAAAAAACGATACTGAGAAAGAAGTCCTACAGTATAAAATAAAACTTTCATAACTTTATTTAATTCAGTGTTTCTTAAGTTTTTTCCATCATATTTCCCCACTTTTTCCTCTATAATGATATTTAATATGTTCCTGTAACAATTTAAGAAATACTGATATAGCCCTGACCAGTTGGCTCAGTGGTAGAGCATCAGCCCATTGTGTGGCAGTCCCAGGTTTGATTCCAGATCAGGGCACAGGAGGAGCGACCACCTTTTTCTCCACCCTTCCACCTTCTCTCTCTCTTCTCCTACAGCCATGGCTTGAATGTCGAGCAAGGTGGTCCCAGGCACTGCTAAAATAACTCAGTTGCCAAGCAATAGAGCAGTGGCCCCAGATGCGAAGAGCACTGCCCTGTAGGGGGTTTGCCGGATAGATCCCGGTCGGGCCACATGCAGGAGTCTGTCCTTGCCTCCCCATCTCTCACTTAATTAAAAAAAAAAAAAAAAAAAAGGAAGGGAAGAAGAAATGCTGATGTAGCCAAACGCCCTCATTTAGTGGCTCTAATAGCATAAGTATGTGGATCCTTTATACCCTACACTTCCAGGTTCCAGCTACCTTAGTCTTTTAAATAATATTAAACATATTAACCATTGATTAATTTTAGTAAATTGGTAAATGATAATGCTTGTGATAGTTCACTGATAAGGAAGCTTAAAAGCAAAAAGCAACAACAGTGTTTTATTAGTTTTTCCTATTTCTTAGGTATAAAATCCACATCAGTGAGATTGCACTTACAAAGTGGCAAAGTAGCCATTCTGGCTAGAAGAGCTGTGGCCCTGAATTGTTTGTGTTGCCATAGTTCCAGTGAATGTTGTAGGTTCCTCTTTGCTCAAACTCTGGTGAAAGTGTGATGGGCAATAGAGAACAGCCGATGTCGATGTCCTCTTCCCAGCATATTGAACTAGCTCCACAGGAAAGAGGAGGGCTTTCAACAGCCAACTGGAGTGTATTTTAAGTATTTTATTACTCAAAAACATTGCAGTTCATTTACTTTGTATATCAATCCAACACCAACCCCATTTCCTGATTAAGCAAAGGAAATATTACAAAATAGGGCTATTTCTTGTAGACATGTTGGTGACACTCTGGGAACTTACAAATAAATTCATAACCAACAGTTAAAATGTGCAGGCTTTATCCATTTGCCTCTGGTTATAATGAGGTAAACTATAATTCACATGCACTTAAAATTGGATTGTGCAATGTTTAACAAGTAATTTGGAGGGAAAGATGGGAATGGTTGTTGCTCTAGCGTTTATTTGCTCCTGTTATTGTCCTTGTATTGATTTCAATGCTAGCATTAACAAATATTTGAATAATAAATATATAATTACCTCTTAAGTGTCTGATAGTATTAGAGCATAATGGGTAAAAATGAAATAAATAATAAAGGTGAAAGGCCCTTAGTGTAATGGACAGAGAGAATAATAGAAACAAAAGGAAAGTGATAATAAAATAAATCAAGTAATAATTATATATAGATAGATGTTATTATTACTTGGTTAATTTTATATGGTTATATCTATCTATATATAGACATACAAAGTATCTTAAAAGCACCAAAAGGATATAAATAATAATTTCTACCCTGAAGACTTCAAAAAGCAGTGTGACTTAAATGGGATCATAAAGAAATAACTTTTTTGACCTGTGGCCTGGAAGAAATCAGAAGGAATGCAGGAGTAAGCATGGAGGCATAGAAGAGTTTGTTTTAAGGAGATGTTAAAAAAAGCAATTGGTGGACTATATATTAAAACCATAAAAACATATTGTATGAGTAACAATTGCAGTAGCAGGAAAGACTTAAGAGTAGAATGGGGCTTAATTCTGAATACAACAAGAGAAAAGTGCAGATTTATAGCCAATGAGCAGGATGTGGGGTCAGTGGATAAAAAATTACTAAGAGGACATACAGGGAAGGGGGATTCTTGCTAAACCCACTCAATAGGAGCCTTGCTTAAGGTCAGCCATGGGGAACAGCTCCTGATGGAAGGGTATGAGAAATTTGACCAGATATTGAAGGTGGTCAGATATTAACGGTGGGGACTCTGTGAACTCACCTAGCAGGATTCTTACTAAAATTGAGCATGAAGGCTGAGCAATGGAGCAAGGCCAAAGGCAATGTGATTTTGCTAATGCACAGGAATGTGGGCAGGAATGACAAGAAACAAAGGCTCTGTAGAGCCATTCTAGAGTGTTTGGACATGTAGGTGATAATTTTAATAGTTTTACCAATTTTAATTAGTATTTTGTAATTTCAAAGCAAGAGCACATGTTATAAACACTGCATTTGAAAAAGAACTCTTCCACTCAGCACCCGGCATCTTTTCCTCTCTAACAGATATCAGTCTATTCTCTGTGTCTATGAATCTGTTTCTATTGTGTTTGTTAGTTTATTTTTTCCATTAGATTACTCATTTAAGTGAGATCATATGGTACTTATCTTTCTCTGGCTGGCTTATTTTATTTAGCATAATAATCTGCAGGGTGAAAAAGTGAAGGGATTAAACAAAGTAAAGAATAAAAAAGCTCACAGACATAGATGACAGTGTGGTGATTATGGGAGAGAAAGGTGGTGTGGGGAAGTAAAAGTAGGTACAGGGGGATATATGGTGATAGAAAAAAGACTTGACTTTGGGTAATAAATGTGTTGTGCAGTATCAAGATGATGTCTTGTGGAATGGTATACCCTAAATGTATGTGATTTTATTAACCAATGTCACCACAATAAATTCAATTTAAAAAATAAAATAATAATGTACAAAGAACTCTTTAACAGCCAATATTGAAGAGGGATGATGCGAAGATGGGTAGACTGTTTAGGAAGTGACTGTGAAAGTCCAGGTGAAAGAAGGTGAGCACCTACCTGAAGAGTGGATGTGGAGACACCACTTCTGGAGGAAGTCGGGTCTGGTCTATGTCTGTTACTCTGCATGAGCTGCTCTAACATACCACAGACTGAATGGCTTCAACAACAGATATTTATTTTCTCATAGTTCTGAAGACTACAAATCCATGATTACAATGTTAGAAAATTTAATTCCTGGTGAGGGCTCTCTTCTTGGCTTTTAGACAGCCACCTTCTCACTGTGTTCTCAGGTGTGTTTTCTTCTGTACTCTGTCAGAGTCAAAGAAAGAAATGTCTCCTGTCTATTTCTCTTCTTATGAGGACACCAGTTGTGCTGGAATAGGGCCCCACTCTTATGGACCACATTTTACCTTAATTAACTCAGTAAAAGCTCTATTTCCAAAATAGACACATTGGAGATTAGGGCTTCACAATAAGAATTTGAGAGGGCTGATTAAATTTAGTCCATATCACTGTGTAACTCTGTTTTATTTTTGGAGACATAAATTCAGTCACTGTGTAAGTACTAGATTAAAGTAGTGAGCATATGTCGCATGCACATTATAAACTCAATCCTACAGGAATCAGGAAGATTGTGTAAAATGAATGGAGCAGAGCAGAGATGGTAAACATGACCATTCCAAAGAGGAGAGTAACCCTGGTGTCTAGAGGTTGCTTCCTGTAGAAATATGCACAAACATGGAAAAGAGGTCTGAGCATTTCCAAACCATTAGATTTTTCAAGTGAAGTTAAGAATATGGGCTTTTTTGAGAAATATTCAAATTTTAAAATATTGCTAACTTTCTTATGGAACTAGGAGCTCAATGGATAGTTATATATTTAAATTTCTTCAATGGCAAATAATTTAGGAAATCACAGTGGAGCCTATATACAGTTAAGGCACAGTGAACATTCACATGGATGGTCTTATAAATTTCCTAGGTCCCATAAAGTTGCCCACAGAGGTCCACTGGTGCTGATACCTGCTGTACAGAGTGACAGTGCACCAGTGATGGGAAGCTGGCTCAGGTGCCAAACTATCTGAGCACGTGTCCAGGCTTTTAGGACAAGGCAGGACAAATCCAAGGTGCATTCCCCAATCACAGTATCCTTTAGTAAAGGTAGCCTCAATTACTGTTCTGGTGGTAACTAATTCTGTTTAAACCGGTGCATGAATTCACACACTGTACAGGCTAAGCATGCATTTGCATCTGTAATATAGAGGCAGAAAACAAGCCCTGAGAACAAACCCTTGACATTTAAAAAGTAAATAAAAGAAGAGTAGTCATTGGAGAGACAAAGAAATCAGCTCTATCATGATGCTGAGGATCAAATAGTGTTAACTGATAACTTTGGGGAAAAAAGGGAATAGGCAGCAATGTCAAATTTCATGGACAAAGGCAGGTAAGTGAAGATTTATGCCAAAAAATTTTCAAAAAAGAGTAATATGAAATTTAACATTTGCAAGTTAGAAGTCTCCTGGATGATTAAGCAAAGTACAAGTCACAGCCTGAATTGCTGAACTAGAATGGTCATAGGAGTCAGGATTTGGTTATGTAGATAGATGTACCTAGGTGGTCATTACATCAATATAATGACAGAATGAGTCTTAAAGGGGAAGACAAAGCTCTAGATACCAAATCCTTTACTGAGTATGAATAGAATTATACAAAATGTAGTAACAAAGATGCCATTTTATAGGTCTGTTCTGGATTGTCTATTATAATGTTATTTAAATTATATTTTCAAATATAGTAATAGTTGATTTTAATTATAAACTGATCAGTTTTACTATTCATATTTCAATTGATTTTTGTATGTTTAATTATGACTTTTTGAAAATATAATACATCATAGAAGGTATTATTTTTGTATTGTAGTAACTGACAGATAGGTTTGATTTGTGATGCTGCAATCCAGATGCTGAAATCACAGTTGAGGAAGGACCTTGCAAAAGACCTAAGGAACTGTCATGATTTTGCATGCCTCTCAGTTTATCAGTCATTACTACTCTCAATATATTAAGGGAAGCCTAGGTCCAAATATCTGCTCATACTGAATCCCTTGATGGGGTGGGGGAGAGAAGCTTTTCCTCTACTCTCTTTAACTTAGTGTTTGGGGGTGTGCAAATTACACTGACAAAAAACATATTATCAAGAGAAAAGACAGATTTTTTTATTCATGTACAAGTTTGGTTGTTCACAGAAAATGTGATTCAAGGAGGTGGTTAGAATTTGGGGTTCATCTTAATAGGAGAAGGAGAGTGGGAGAAGGGCACTCCTGGGAAAACAAATGACTTCTTGAAAAGATAAATGGACCCTTAGGAGGAGAGTCAAGAGATGGGACAGTTTTGTGACAATGCCTGTTTAGGTGATTTCTTATCCCTATTGCTTGTCTCTGGTGATAGGAGGCAATCTCCTCTGGTTGGAAAATTTGCAGAGAAGGGATATTTGGCAGTAGAATTCTTTCGGGATGCTCTGCTTTTAGGCAGATATGGGAATTCAGAAAATAAAATCATTCTTCACCGTAGTATATTTTGGATCCCTTAACCCTAAATCAGTAGTTATTATCAATGTGAAGAAAATTTAACTAGGTCCACAAAGGGGGTCATAACAAACTCTTATAAAATCAGGTGGGAGTCAGTTCTAAGGAAGGGAGGCCTTTGAGATTTCCATGACTTCCCCAAATAGGAGAAGGGAAGGCCACAGAGATTCTCCTAAGCCATCAAGTCAGTATCTCCAGGGTGTAGGTTCATGATGCTTGTCCCTAGTCTGTGTACACTGCCAATAATTCAGTTTATTCTGAGCTGATCTGTTCCAGCATAATCATAGAATCAGCATACTCCTACATCTTAAGCATTTCCTTCATTAGTGTACTGGCTTCCCATAGTAATTAAAAGCAAACACTAAAAAGATTAATAGGCTGAGATGGAAATAAAGTAAATATAATTATTTCAGTTTATAATCAAATGGCCTACATTTTTTTCTCCCTAGTTTCTCTCTTAAGTAGAGAGCTGCCAGTGCAGAACCCTGGGGAAGGAGAAAATGTGTGATTTTCCCTCTCACCTCCGTCTGGCACCTGCTCGCCCACACAGGCTTGTGAACTGATGCTCAACTTGTCCCAAATCTCTGAACTAAGTGACCTCATTGTAAATAATCTCATTCACTTCCAATACTTTAAAGTAATACTCCTCATAGAATTAATTCACAGTGTACATATATATTGAGAACCTAGTTTCTATCAAGCACTATGCTTAGTCCAATGGACACTCTCCTTGAAGGTCTTAGTTAAAAAGACATTAGAATAAGGATTATTAAAACCTAAAAAAATTGAGACTCAAAGGATACTTGTATAGTTCAAGTAGCACAAGTTGTGGATATTTTTGGTTGGGATACCTTTTAATATCTTTCAAAACATACATATAAGTAACTCATAATCAAGCACCTCTTTTTACGACAGCTCCTGACAATAAACTTGACCAGAGCTAAACATTATCATTTTAGGATTAATTCTCCAATAGGAGCGACGTCTTCAGTACTCTTATTTATGTAGTATTTTACCTTATCTCCTTCTAAACAACTTACTAATGAAA
This sequence comes from Rhynchonycteris naso, assembly GCA_037038555.1. NCBI lineage: Eukaryota > Metazoa > Chordata > Mammalia > Chiroptera > Emballonuridae > Rhynchonycteris > Rhynchonycteris naso. The sequence goes on along the minus strand of CM072996.1, from coordinate 103,460,060 downwards.
CTTATGAAAATGGTGATGATAATAATGAGAAGGAGGAGTCTAGGTTGCTATAATAAATGCAGGTATAGTCACTATCAGTATTGAGGGTCTAGGATGTGTAACCAACATGCCATATTATTTAAATACATTATTTTATTTATCTTTAAAACAGCCCTATGAAGTGGGTTTTTATTACTGCCATTTTGTGAGACAAAGAGTTCTTAGATCAAGCAGCTTGCTTATAGACTTTCTGTTCACAAATGGCAGGGTTTGAATTCAGTGCATGTGCTCTTACCATTATTTATAAACTTATTAATTTAGAAAAAGGCTTTTTTAATGCTAGATACCATTTTCTGATTTTAAAAATTATTTTATGTTTTCATTTTGATCTAAACATACCTGTAAAATATAAGTAGATCTTTTTATATTTACCTTCATAAATGCTGATAATTGTGTTCCTATAGTATGTAATCATATTCTGTTTCTGCTGGAGATTTCCAATAAATCTAAAAACACAATTGATAGAACAATATTTTCACATGAATTAGAGCTTCTAAAAGACTGATTAAGTTGTTAATATCAGTAGAGCAATTTAGCAGTAATTTGTTCATATGGATGTGTGTGTGTGTGTGTATACATATATAATCACATTGTGAAATCTCTATTGAAATATCTATTTCTTATAGGCTCAAGAAAATTACAGAAAAATAGAAAGGAGGAAATATGTTTTGCAAATATACAGAAAAATATTTAAAAAGTACTTATATGAAGGGAAATGTAATTTGGGGCTTTTATATTATGTGATTTTTCTTTTTCCCACAAAGAGCAATAAAACAGGAGAGATTGCCAGCTAATTCAATTGTTTAATTTGATTTAAGAAGTTATATCTAGACAGGAAACAGTTATAGTTTCTCCCCTGCAAGAACTAAGGGTGAATTCTTTTGTTAATAGGCTAACTAATGGGGTGAAACATTCAACTTGAGATGATTAAGTTGAGGACTTCCAGCTGACTGCTGAGAAATTCTGCATCTTCACTACGCCTATATAGAGTGGGTGACACAGACTTATTTATTAGAGTTAGATGTGTTCCATTTATATTCTTTTTTCTTGCTTGACTTAATTTGTGTTTGAAATAGTTAAAATGATTTGTATGAACTGGGTTTTTAAAGCATTAACAGAGATTGTACATGTCTTTTTCAGAGAAGTTTCAAATGAAAGTGCATTCATTACAAATGAGCGCTTGATTTCTGAATTGAATAGTTTCTTGTGTTGTAAAGCTTTTCCATAATTATTGAAGAAGATTCACAAAATAAATAAAAGTATAAAGAAGAATAAAAAAACAATCCATGAATCTTCCATCCACAAAACAACCAAGAATATATATTACTTGGATGTTTTTCTCCCCGGGCTTGCTGGCCCGCTCTATTTACACAGTTTGGATTACATTATCTTGCATTCTTCACTTAACTTCAACACTGAACACTACCACACATGAAATATTTTAAGTTATGAATTTAAAGAAAATTCATAGTTTAGAATAACCATATGGAATAAATAATATATAAGGAGGTTGTTTAACCATTAAACTTAAGAAATTCATCAAATTTCTGATTTTATTGGCAAAGTCATTAACAGGATTTTTCTAATCTGGTTGTATGTCTATATCTGTATGTTTTTTCTTTAAAACAATCCAGGAATTTGAACTTACTAAAAGAGGATACCTGACCTCTATTCATGTGCATGTTTGTCTAAATATGTGTATGTATAAACTTATGCATCTTTGAAATTAAAATTGTCCAAGTTACTCCCATTCCCTAAGATTAATTTATGATTTATTTATTTACTTACTTATTTAATTTTCTTTTTGTGTGTGTGTGACAGAGACAGAGTCAGAGAGAGGGACAGAGACAGGACAGACAGGCATCAGGAAGGGAGAGAGATGAGAAGAATCAATTCTTTCTTATGGCTCCTTAGTTTTTTATTGATTACTTTCTCATATGCGCCTTGGCGGGGGGGGGGGGGGCTACAGCAGAGTGAGTGACACCTTGCTTGAGCCAGCAACCTTAGGCTCAAGCTGGTGAGCCTTGCTCAAACCAGATGAGTCCTTGCTCAAGCTGGCAACCTCGAGGTCTTGAACCTGGGTCTTCTGTCCCAGTCTGATGCTCTATCCACTGTGCCATTACTTGGTCAGAAAATTTATTTACTTAATTTTCTTAAGTGAGAAGCAGGGAGGCAGAAAGACAAACTCCTGCATGTGCTGGACCAGGATCCACCTGGCATGCCCACTAGGGGATGACGTTCTGCCCATCTGGGGCCATTGCTCTGTTGCAACCGGAGCCATTCTAGTGCCTGAGGTGGAGGCCATGGAGCAATCCTCAGTTCCTGGGTCAACTTGCTTCAATGGAGCCTTAACTGCAGGAGGGGAAGAGAGAGATAGAGAGAAGGGAGTGGGGGAGGGGTGGAGAAGCAGATGGTCACTTTTCCTGTGTGCCCTGACAGGGAATCAAATCTGACACATCCATACACCAGACCAATGCTTTATACTGAGCCAACTGGCCAGGGCTTATGATTTATTTTTAATTTTAATTTTTTTGTTTTAGTATATATTTAGGGTTTTATAAATTGTTGGGGTTCATGAATTTGTCATAATTCTAAAATACCTTGTCAGCCTGGTTTTCCTGCTGACAAATAAATGGTAAACAGCTGACTGAAACTACTTCTTCAAGCGTACTATCAAGAGGTGCCTCATATCTTACAGATTACAAATTCTACCATTTGTTTTTATATAGTGTATTATATTCTGATCTGGAGAGTTTGGACAAGCCATGTCCATTTGACAGTTCAAATATTTACTACATAAAAAAGTGATTATAATAGTTTCCTCATTAGTGCCAGACATATTTCTTTTATTTTGAAAGATTATAATATACTTCTTTCAGTCACTAATAGAACAAGAATACAAAATAATCAAAGAAGGTGTAGGAGATTTTTGACCCACAGTAACAACCCTGCTCTCATAGACATAGACAGAACACCAGAGTCAAGAACAGCAGAATTCACATTCCTGTCAAGTCCCAAGGAATTTCAAAGAACTTAAATCCTAGAAACTATGTTTTTTTACTGCAGTGGAATTAAGCTAGAAATCAGTAACCAAAAAAGATAAATCATTGCATGTTTAGAAATTAGTACACACAGGTCGGGACCCAGAAGCACAGTCACTGAACTGCTGTTGCCATGGTCATTCCTGTTGCCACTTCACCTGTGGCAAGCTGGTGGGCGACACTGGGAGGCCTCCCCAGGGCTGCTGCAGGCTGAGTACACCAAGAGGACACCCTGAACATACTGGGCCTGAAGCACTACTGCCGCCACCGTATACTGCTGGCCCATGTGAACTTGATCCAGAAGCTGCTCTGCTCAGTGACGCACCCCTGAAGGAGTGATGTGCAGGTCATGATGGCATCTGCCCAGAGCTCGGTTCCCTGTGTTGTGGGCAATGCCCTCCCACAGTTGCGTGGGTGTCTGTCTCCTGCTCTGGAAGATACTGTGCAGTAAAGGTCTTCACAGAACCATAAGAGAGAGAGAGAGAGAGAGAGAGAGAGAGAGGAGAAAGGGAAAAGAAAGAGAGAAATTAGGAAATTATTTCCAAATACCATTTGGGTAAAACAAATCACAATGGAAATTCTAAATTATTTTGAACTAAACAAGAGGAACACTATGTATTAAAATTTGTGTGATATGGCTAAAAACCATGCTTAGGGGAAAATGTACAGCCTTTAGTATATGTTTATAAAACAGCAGCCTAACCAAGTGGTGGCACAGTGGATGAGCATCAGCCTGGAATGCTGAGGACCCAGGTTCAAAACCCAAGGTTGCCACTAGAGTGCAGGTTCATCAGCTTGAGCAAGGGGTCAATGGCTCAGCTGGAGCCCCCCAGTCAAGGCACATATGAAAAATCAATCAGTGAACAACTAATGTGAAGCAACTACAAGTTGATGCTTCTCATCTCTCTCCATTCCTGTCTGTCTCTTCCTGTCTCTCTCTCTCTCTCTCAGGTGCACAAAATAAATGAATGAATGAATAAATAAATAAATAAATAAATAAATAAATAAATAAATAAATAAAACAGCAAAAAATTAAAAGACTGAAAATCAGTGAGCGATGCTTCCAAGAAGTTAGTAATTCTTCAGTTAAAGAAGTTAGGAATAGCCCTGGCCAGCTGGCTCAGTGCTAGAGCATTGGCCCGGCATGTGGTAGTCCTGGGTTTGATTCCCGATCAGGGCACACAGGAGAAGCACCCATCTGCTTCTCCAACCTTCACCCTTCTCCTTCCTCTTTATCTCTCTCTTCTCCTCCTGCAGTCCAGGTTCCATTGGATCAAAGTTGGCCGGGCAGGACACTGAGGATGGCTCCATGGCTTCTGCCTCAGGCGCTAGAATGGCTCTGGTTGCAACAAAGCAATGCCCCAGAAGGGCAAAGCATTGCCCCTAGCAGGCTTTCCAGGTGTATCCTGGTCAGTCACATGTGGGATTCTGTCTCTCTGCCTCCCTGCTTCTCACTTCAGAAAAATACACACACACATACACACACGCACACACACAAACACACGAAAGGAGGAAAAAATAAAATAACTCCTAAATGTTTTACATGTATTAACTAAATTAATTCTTCTAACATCCTTCTGTATATGGTGATATGATTATCACCTTTTTTGCAAATGAAGCATTAGCAACACAAAGAGTTTGAATCACCTGCTCCAGGTCCCACCATTAGTAACTCTCAGAGCTGGATTGAAACTCAGGTGAGGTACAATAAGTAGATTTTAAAAATGGCATCAATAATATATTTTCTTGTAAATCCTGTTCACCTTCAGTTTGATTGTTCCCTGACTTTCTAAGCCCATTTGATTGGCTAGCAGCTTGAACAGATTGATCATAGTAAAAACCAATAGATGCTGTTCATATTCCAGTTAACTACTATGTTTTTAGAATATGTGGGTATAGTTGATATTATAGCAGAAATAGTTTAGTATTAAAATATCACATCAGCACCACAGCTACTGAAGCTTTCCAAATATATTAGTGAAGAGATATTTTTTTAAATGTACAAAGCCACAAGGGTCTGAGTACAGAGCGCAACAATAGAGAGAAGGCTGTGGGAAAGACAGAGGTAGAGAGGTGATGTAGCGGCCCCCTGCTGAAACTGAGAGCACTGGGGGAAGTCAAGAAGCAGTTCAGGTTTAAATCATAGAAACCCTGAAAGGCTTGGGAATATTAGGATTGGTTTCCTTGGAATGTAGGGATGAATGTGAAGTGAAAATAGGAGGAATTGGATTTTTAAGGAACAGGCTTTTAAGAAGCAGTCAGACCCTGAGATTCCCCATCCCAGCCCATGGATGACTGGGCATCCTTTTCAGTTTTAGCCAAAGGTTGGAGGTTATTCTCTAGGATGAGGAAGAAGTACAATCTGTGTAGGATACAGGGTATAGCAGTGGGCTGACAGTGGAGGAATTATGTGAAGTCTGCATAATAAACATGGAGATTACCAGCTTTCCCCCTATGTAGATTCTATAACCATGGCAACCAGGTGTGACTCCATGTAATCAGGGACATCATTTACCCTCTGTTTTCCCCATATTTCTGCATGTGCTTACTGAGCATAAGTCCTTAAGTCACTATAACTAGTATTCATATGGAAAAAAACATAGTTTTGGGAGACAGAATTCAGCAAAACTGGTTATTAGAAAGAGTTCTGGAGTTTGAATTCCTGGCTTCTGATACCAGCTAAGCATTTGTTGTTTGTGTGACTCTGGAAAGCTATGGAACTTAGCCTCATTTTTATTCTTACAAAAATGAATGAACTGGTTAGACTATCAAGACCTCTGCTGATTGTAAATGACAGAAAATCATATTCAAACTGGCGTTAGAAAAAAAAAAAAGGCATTCATTGAGAAGTTCATAGGTAACAATTGTTACTGGTCCAAAGTCTGTGTACTCACTGCTTCAGAAGGCCAAAACACAAAGTATGAGAGTTTGGAGTAAGAAAACGTTTATGGATAGAGAAGCACCAACTAAGAAGATGGGAGACATAATCTTCAAGTCCATCTCACTGAAGTACATACAGCATTCAGTTTTCTTTTATGTCAAAGGAAGGGGAAATGGGAGGGGCAAGAGGTGATTGACAGCTGTAGCCATCAGGGTGCCAACAGGGGTCTGAGGAAGATGGTGCTAGTTGATTTGAGTTCAGTCATGAGGTTCCTGCAAATCTTTAATAAGTGATCATTATTGTATCAGTACATACTTCCTTTATCTTCTCAAACTGGGATCCTAATCCTCTAATGATTAGCATGTCTATATGCAAGACTAAACAGAAGCTGAAGGCCATTGGAACAAAGTGGGCTTGAACAAGATGGAATTAGAGAGCCTGGGCATTTCACCCTGCTACTCTCTAAATTCAGATGTAGCTGCATGTAACAGCATCAAGTTCCCTTTATGTCTTGACCTGGTAGTGGCATTTTGCATAGATAGGCCTGATACTTCTCTCACTGCTGCAACTCACTCTCAGTTGTACATAATTTAAGATTCAATTTCGGTGTGGGAGAAGCAAGCTTCTTCAAAGTTCCTACGGTCACTAGAATTGGATAGGTCACTATATTCACATTCTTGAACCAATCACTGTGGCCAAAGAAGCCTCAAATGGCCTAACTTCTTAGTTACATCTTAACACACTTCATCTATACAATTACCCAGGCACTCTTTTCCAACTCGCTCCCTTCTTCTGTTCCAAACCTGGCCATCTGGCTTCTTACAGCTCTATTTCTTCTCTTGGCCTTGCTTGACTTTACAGTTTGTGCTTTGAAAATATTGAACTATTTATTGTCTCCCCTCCCTACCATATCTGCTGTTTCTTGCCTTTGCTTAGACCTGGAATTCCATTACTGAACCTGGGAATACCCATTCTTTCTTTCTTTATAACTCTTATTCATTTCAGATATTGTATCCTCTGTGAACTTTCCTCAAAATCTCAGGCTCAGTGTCTATTCCTGTGCAGTAAAGGAACTTCAGTCTTATAATTTAATATATTATTTTAAGATTCTTTTTATGTGTCTTCTCTCCCAGAAACCTGCAAAATATTCAAGGATAATGACTATGTCCTTTTTCTTCCTGTATCCCTAGTTTTAAATACAATTCTTGTCACAAAATACACAACTGTTGTCCTGAAATACCATTTCATCATGTGCGTCTTCCTATTATATAGTGTTCTTCACGTCATACTGAAACTATTTTTTCCATGTCTTCTTGACTTTATATATTTAATATCTAGCACAGAGCTTTATACATTGTTAGTACTCAATAAATCTGTATTTAAATTTATTTTCTGGAAAGCTTTTTTAAGAAACCAGGACACTTGAAACCATGTCAACACAATGAGTTAAACATAAAAATTTAAAAAAATATCAAGATAGAAAAAGAAACAAGTAGATAAGGTGTGAACAATTGAAGGCATTGTGGAAGAGAATGTACTATGCGTCGCTGTCTTTAGAACCATATATTTAAATATTGCTATTTGCCCTTTTAAAATTGAGAAATAATTGACATATAGTATTGTATAAGTTTAAGGTTTACAATAGGTTGACTTGATTCTAGCTGATGATCTTTAAAAAAATATTTTGACCAAGACACTCAAACCAGAAGTTTAAATAGTATAGTATATTACTAAGACAGCCAATGGCAGTGTTCTTCAGAAATTCTGCATTAAGTATGCTTGATTGACTTAAAAAAATTTTTTAATTCATTTTTAGAGAGGAAACACAGAGTGAGAGAGAGAGAGAGAGAGAGAAAGGGGGGAGGAGCTGGAAGCATCAACTCCCATATGTGCCTTGACCAGACCAGTGCAGGGTTTTGAACTGGCGACCTCAGTGTTCCCAGGTGGACGCTTTATCCACTGCGCCACCACAGGTCAGGCTTGATTGACTTTAAAACAACAAAGAACTGATCTCTGGTTGTAGAAAATTTATAGAGTGAAACTATAGACTTCTAAAATTTGGGGTAGTATATATAATTTATAATTGTATATTGATAGACCTTTCTACATTATTTTTCACATTTTTGTTTAATTTGTGGTACTAATTTCATGAAATTGAGAAAGTTGTTTTAAAAAAAGCCTTATTCTACGAATAAAAATATGAAAGCTCAGTGAAGTTAGCTCGACTTCCAATAATTAAATGGTAAAGTTAGAACTTTATAAAATTTTATTTTTCAGTTAGAGTTGTTATACAATATTTTATTAGCTTTAGGTATACTATATAGTAATCAAACATTCACGTAACTTATGAAATGACCACCCTGATAAGTCTAGCTTGATTCTTATCTAGGCCAGGGGTCAGCAAGTTTTTTCCAAAAGGGTTCAGACAATAAATATTTTAGGCTTCACAGGGTCAGACACAAAATCAAGAAATTATTGTACATGCTTAGAAAATGAAAGAAAAAAATGCCACAGACCTTTTTCAACTATGTAAAAATGTAAAGAATATTCTTAGCTTATGAGGTCTACAATTTAGATTTGGTTCATGGCCATAGTTTGTTGACTTCTGTTCTAGGCCATTCTTTGGCCTGACATATATTTTATGTAGTAGTTTGCTACAGCTGCCATAACAAACTATCACAGATTGGATGGATTAAAAAATGGAGATGTATTGTCTCTGTTCTAGAGAACAGTAGTGGAAAATGTAGGTATGGGCAGGTTTGATTCCTTCTGAGGGCAATGAGCAGAGACCCTAAGTCCTGGGCCTCTCTCCTTGGTGTGCAGATGGCTGTTCTATCTTCGTGTTGTTTTTCTTTGTGTGTGTGTGTGTCAAAATTTTTCCCTTTTTATAAAAACACCGGTCATATTGGACTGGGGCTTACCTTAATGACTTCACTTTAACTTGATCACCTCTGTAAAGATCCTATCTGCAAATAAGGTCACATTCTGAGGTGCTAAGGGTTAGGACTCTGGCATTTGAATTTTGGCTGGGGTAAGAGAGTAGCACACAATGCAACCACAATTCTTTCTTTCTCTTTGTACTACATCTAACTCAATTGCTATTAGGAGAAAAAGTAACAAGTATGAGAGCTCTATCTCCCCTTCCTGTCCTTTTAAATTGAAAGCCAGTGTTTCTCTCTGCACACCCCTGCAGCATGATATTAGATAAAGGGAAAGAAGACCCCAGAAGACTTGCCACCTTAACCCTACAGAAACACTCAAAAGAAAATGTGAAATAGTCCCAATTATCTAAATAGTTAACATTTTGGGAAATGGGTCACAATATTTAGAAAAATCAAATTATAAGGAAAATGATAAATTTTGATCATATTTCTAACAAATACTATGCAGGTTAAGACCCTTAACTCTGTGATTCCCCAAATATATCAAAAAATAAGATTCACACAAGTCACCCCCTTCTGTGTCCCAGCAGCAGATAGATTTGAGTCTAAAATAAAACTGTCATTTAAAATTCCCAGTGGGGAGTGTGCCTTGTGTTTAGGGAGGTCTTACCTTTTATAGCTGGAGCTGTCACAGCATGCAGAACCCAGGTACCACTGAGTCTTATAGGCAGGGCGAGGACGGGTTAGCACAAGAATTCTAAAGGGGATTTATTTTTAAATTTATTGTTAAATGGAAAGATTGTGTGAGGTTCTTAGACATAAAGACAAATTCATAGCTAATGTGCCTGAAACTGTCCTTGGAAAAAATTGTCCATAGTCATCAATTTTGGAAGACAGGGGCTTTAAAATGGAGCACGGTATTCTATCTCTTTGAAATCTTATTAGCCTTCCACTGATCCATGCATTATTTTCATGACTGATGGCATTTTTTTATCAGAAAAAGGAGGCAGTATATTTTGGTATTTGTAGCTTGATATTTAGCATTTGATATCTCCTTCATCCATCCATATCTACTTTAACAGGACTATTGTAAAGAATATATAAGATAACATATAAAAATTATCATATACACCCTGGCTGGTTGGCTCGGTAGATAGTACATCAGTCCAGCATTCAGACATCCCAGATTTGATTCCTAGTCAGGACACACATGAGAAGCGACCATCTGCTTCTCTTCCCTCTCTCTTCTCCTTCTCTCCCTCTTCCCCTCCCACAGCCAGTGGCTCAGTTTCTTAGAGTATTGCCCTCAGGCACTGAGGACAGCTTAATTCGAGCATTGGCCTCAGAGGGGGGTTGCTGGGTGGATCCCAGTCAGGGCGCATTAGGGAATCTGTCTGTCTGTCTCCCTTCCTCTTACTTAAAAATATATATATTATATACAGTGTCAATCACAATTCTATTTTTTCTTTATCTTCACAGAAGAAAATGTTATGTTGATTTTTAAAAACACTCACTTCTTTACAGCTAAGAAAACAAATATAAAACTTCTTTAATTAGATGATAACGACATACCCCAGTGCACTGATACTACCTGTGGAATAAAACCCTCTTCAAAGTGGATACTGGAGAAGTGACTCGGCCTGCCCACCAAATGGAGATTTCTGTTATTTTTATACAGGATATGGGACAGTTACTCCTTGTCCTACGTGTGGCAGCAGAGGGAGGGAAGGGGCCTTACCTTTGTTTCACTAAAGAAGTGATGTGTAACAAGTACTTTATGGTCACAGTTGAAGGTACTGTATCCTGCATTTTATAGAGGAGGCAACTGAAGCATGGAGAGTGAGCATATTTACCCAAATATGTTTTACCTAAATATCACAAAATGGGCTTTGTTGGTATTTTATTATCTTATGAACGTGTTCCTACGCCTGCTTCCCCGTTTTGTTGAAAATAGAATCTTACACTGTATCCGCTTGGGCTTTTCTGACCAGCATTTTGGACTAGAGTAGTTTAGGGATAGGGCACAGTTAACTTTAGAGTATCTGTACCACAGTAGGCATTCGTTCCCATGTTGAGGGATGAAGTATAAAGTGCAAAGGCCATAAAAAGGGGAACGGGAGCACCGTGTTCCCTTAGCAGGCAGGCAGCAGGAGGAGAGCGGGCGTCCTTCTCTCATTTTCTAAAGATATAAATAGGAACCCTTTTGTAAAATTAAGCTGTCTTTGTGATATATAGAGTGAGCCTTAAATTAACTTTTAAATGTTTTCTATCTTGGAACATGCAATTAAAATAAATTTCCACCTGCATAAATGTTCTGTTTGGATCAAAAGACTTAATCACCACTCTTTAAAGAGAGACTTTTCTTAACTTGATTCCATTGTTACTATAATGGCAGCAACTCCTTAACTCAGTGTGTATCAGTACTGACTATGGCTGTTAGATTTTACTTTTTCTCATTAGCGTTTAATTTCTATATAAAATAGATCGTAACTCTCCATTGGTGGCCACCTGGGAGTTTTTCCAAGGTGGATTCATGGTAAGATAATAGTGTTCAAATTGACACTGGTGGTCACTAGGGGACCTGGACATTTTTTTCCTACTGTGATGCTCTGTTCTGCAGAATACAATAGTATGGGTAATCTTCTCTGCAGCACTAATCATGAAAGTCAAGTGCATCCTGCAGGTAAAACTGGCACCATCTAATTATCTCAAACTTGTTTGTCTTATGATTTTATTTAGCTGAGCATGTGCACACAGTAATAACAAACAGGCTAATTCAAAATCTTGTCAACTACAGGCAATTTAGTCATCGTAAATAGAGTCCTGTGCATTTAGAGATTGTATCCACGTGATAAGCTGGCAGTTTTGAAGAGGAAGGACAATTAGTCAAGAAATACCAAACCAGAATTTGATATTTTTTTCTTTAGGAGAAAAACCTATCAAGCTATATGAGTCTTCATTTACTGTGCATATGAAACATTCAGTTATTTATATTGTTATAACCTATCTCTAATATTTTATGAACTATATATCATTATAAAATGCTAAGAGAAAATGAGGTCATTACTGATTCACAGGAATGTATTTTCTGCAAAGAATCTCTATCGGTCAGTCAACAGATACTTTCATGCCTTTTATTATTCTCCATGGATAAGTACAGCTAATGAGCCTTTTAGTTCAGCTCTTTAAGGCTCATGGGGACCTCGTGCATATGCAGACCTTGGTATTCAGCCCAGTTTGAGGACTCCAGGATGGCGATTGTGATGCTTTATGGAATGTGAGTGGTGGGAGATGGATAGAGGAAGCATCCTCTGTCGCATATGTTCCTATCAGCTCATATCAGCTGTCTGTCTTGCTAACAATCTCTTGCTCACCATAAACTATCACTTGATTTTCTTGTCTCTTGCTACTTTTCTTTGTTAAAACCTATTCACACATGGGAAACTTGATGGGGATAGATCTTGAATTGGGACAGAGGCTTGTCTGAGATACTCTACTGTTCACCTCATGTAGAAATAACACTTCTCCCAGCCCCAAGAGAAGGGCCTGGGAAATCATTCTTCCTCCCTGAGGGTCATGTGTTCTCAGTGGCGAGCCTCCACAACTGTACTTTTTTTTTTTGTAGCTCAAACTCTGTCTCTCTGCCCGTGACCACATCACAGAGATAATTTTTCATTCTAAAATGCCAAAGGATCTAAGGGTAAAAATGTTAATTTGCAGTTTTCCTGGGATTTTTTATCTTATTCACGGGCATATGCACATTTTCCAATATAAATGTATGGGTTGATGTATTATTTCACCTTAATTGTTTTTCCAAATTACTGATCTGTTTTGAAGATATATGTGCATGAGTTTTAAGAAAAACCTGTACTTTCTGATCAGTAAATTTTAACTTGAGGATAACACATTGTGTGTTGACTGACTATTTCAGTGTTTTATTTTAGACATGCTGGGTGTGATTTCTGTTGATCTATTATTAAACGAAAGCAGTGTGTAATATAGTGCTACTATTTATATTTTAACAGAAGATATTTGACTTGCAAACTGTGTTGTTACATATGTCAAACGTTTAATCCATACACTAACTGTGATAATTAAAAGGTTTTCCCTTATACCAATTCCCCCACAGCTGTGCAGTTCTGTGAATCCTCCTCTTTGAAACTCCATTTTCCATACCTTCTGAGTATCTGAACCCTTTCACTGTGCATCCTAGAATCCAAATGCATTGTTGGCTCAATGGCTGCTATCGGTCTACTCTTGAATAACATCCTTCACCTTGTTTTCCTGATAAAATGCCTGTCACCACCACAGGCTTCTGATTCCCACAGAGTACTTCCCCCATAAGCTCCTACTGCTGAGCCTAGATGTAGGTTAAATAACCTCCTTTCTCTAACTCATGTTTACTACCCTCCTCTTCCCCCAAAGCAGGCAGGTTTGAAGCTCCTACTATCAATCCAGACCACCTGCTATTTTCCTTTGGTGTTCTCATTCCAAGAACCCTAAGTCTTACTCCCTCAGTTTTTCAATATTTTAACTCTTTTTTCTTTATCACTTTCTCTAACATTGTTCCTGTAAAACGTAGTTATGATATTGATGTCTATATAGGCTTTCCAATAGCCCAACTTCTCAGGACCTTGGCACCTTATTCTCCAGTGACCTAGTCTTCCACTGCTTCCATCACATCCTAGAACCTGTCATTAATACAAGCTTTACCCTCTCCATTGAAACAATTTTAAGTTATCATGCTCTCTGACAACCACTCCTACTTGTCTAGTTTGCTCTTTTTCATTTTTAATCCCAGCTTTGAGAATAATATAATTCTACTAGGACCTCAATCCACTGATTCCAAACTTGTCAGTATCCCATACCTTCTTCCTGGCCAGTTGGCTCAGTGGTAGAGTGTCAGCCCAGAATGTGGATGTCCTGGGTTCAATTTCTGATCAGGGCACACAGGAGAAGTGCCAATGTGCTTCTTCACCCCTCTGCCTCTCTCAATTCTCTCTCTCTCTTCTCCTCCCTTAGCTGTGGCTTGATTGGAGTGAGATGGCCCCAGACGCTGAGGTTGGCTCCATGGTCTCTGTCTCAGGCACTAAGAGCTCATTTGCAGAGCAACAGAGCAACAGCCTCAGAGGGCAGAACATCACCCCACCCTTAGTGTGCTTGCCGGGTAGATCCCAGTTGGGGTGCATGAGGGAGTCTTTCTCTGCCTCCCTTCCTCTCACTCAATAAGAATCCCATACCTTCATTGAGTCCTTATATTCTTATTTGTACAAGTTAGATTCCATTATCAGTTAAAAAATTTTTTTGTATTAGATATCTCCTCTACTCCACTGCCCCATTCTCCTTTTGATTATTTAAATAGCAAAACTTTAACCTTTAGTTAAATTCAATGTTTCATCTACCCTGTACCAGCAGACAGTGACAAGAAAATTTCAAAATTCGTAAAATTGGTGTCATAGTAAGTGTATAAATATGATCTCAAGTGGATTCTGAGTGTTCCCAGAAATTCCAAATTTCCCTGGTAGTCTAGTCTACTCTTCAATTTCTTTTCTTTTTCTTTCTTTCTTTCTTTCTTTCTTTCTATCTTTCTTTCTTTCTTTCTTTCTTTCTTTTTTTTTTTTTTGTGTGTGTGTGATAGAGACAGAGAGAGTCAGAGTGAGGGACAGATAGGGACAGTCAGACAGGAAGGGAGAGAGATGAGAAGCATCAATTCTTCATTGTGGCACCTTAGTTGTTCATTGATTGATTGCTTTCTCATCTGTGCCTTGACCGGGAGGCAGGGGGAGCTACAGCAGATTGAGTGACCAATTGCTCAAGCCAGCAATCTTGGGCTCAAGCTGGTGAGCCTTGCTCAAACCAGATGAGCCCGCACTCAAGCTGGCAACCTCAGGGTCTCAAACCTGGGTTCTCTGCGTCCCAGTCTGACACTATCCACTGTGCCACCGCCTGGTCAGGCTACTCTTCATTTTCTTAACAAGTAGTTCATACCTATGTTTTTCTCCTCAGATTTCTAGTTTCTTCTTCCCATTCTGGTTCTCAGCATGCTTACTGAAAATATGGAATTAGTCCAAATACAATTATTGTCACTCTAAGTATTTCCCTACCTACAGCTCACTTATATTACCTCCTGTTACTTTTGAATAATACTCTTCACCTTGTTTACCTGATAAACTGCCTCTCCTCACCCCAGGCTTCTGATACCCATAGAGTAACTTGCCCACGACCCTTCCACTCCTGGACTAGGAGAGCCCTTAAACAACACACGGCCAAATACTCACATAGGCACTGGGTCTTGCCCTTCCTCTCTGTTCATTCAAACTTATAGCTTCATTATTTCTAAGCTGTTTGCATCATCTTTTTTTGTTTGCTTGTTTGTTTCCCAGCTTATTTCCATTAGCACTCCAACATGTTTGAATTGTTCTCTCATGATAAACAAAATAAGACAAAACAAAGCAAAAGCCATCTCTTCCACAAATTTCACATTGCCCTTGAGTCACTACCCTCTTCCTCTGTTCTTCTTTACACCAAAAGCCTTGAGAAGGTTTATTAAAAAAATCTTATGATATTTCTAAGTTCTCTATTCCTTTTGTTTCTTGAGTTCATTGCACTCTTCCAAATCTGACCTGACTTAGGCAATAAATGATATTTTTTATTAAGGTGAGCAATGAATTTTGTTGATGTCAACTACATGTTGCTAAATAAGGTGGCCATTTCACATCCTTCTTCTGACCTAGCAGTGTTATTTGATAAATGGATTATTAGTCTTCTGTGAGACCTTCCCCACTTCTTCCCCTTGGAGAATCATTTATGATGTTTGAATAAGTGGAGTGGTATAATCAGAGTTCACCTTAATAGACCAGAAACTAGAGAAAAAGACAGGTTTAAGGAATTGCAATCATCAGAGGGATGGGTAACGATGTAATGATAAACAGAATTAAGTTAGTGCTGGTATAAAAGTAGAGAAAGAAAAGGAAAAATCATGCTTTACAAATGTAGAATGAAACTCAAATTGCAATGGGTTTAATGTTAAGATGAAACTAAAATGAAAATCTATATTGCCAGTAATTAAAAAAACCCTTATGAAAATACATAATTATTTCTTATTAACAACACATGCACAACTGTGGGTAGGCTGCTGTGGCCTGAATTTACTTGCTATTTTCCCATTCCTAGACCCAGACTTAAAACATAGGCTCTGTTTGTAATCTCTTTCCTTAAGTCAGAGAGGAAGAAGGAGGAAGCAGACAGAAATGTCCAGTGCTCCTTGATAGATGCGCTGTATGTCAGGTCTGCTTACATGCCATTGGCCAAAGCACATCAGGTGGCCAAAGTAAAAGTCAATGGGGTAGACATGTGTAAGCCACAGAATAGAAGGGGAATAAAATATTTCTGAACAGGAATGCCACTTACTGTAATGCAATTCAAAGTAGTTTCTGTCCTTTTAAGTGATTATGAAAATAAGGGGCAGAAATAGAAAATCTAGTAGAAAGGATGGATTTGGAAGGAAGAAGATGAATTCAGTAAGAAACATATTGTGTGTGGGCTGAACATCCAGGAGTGGATGTCAGGCAGGCGGTTTGTAGTGGAAAACTGGCACTTAGGAAAAAGTCCAGGGCTGGAGATGGTTAGTAAGGCCAAGAGCAGATCATTTGAAAATACCTACACTGTGGTGAAGGAGGAAGAAGGATATACCTATAAGAAAAAGAATTACAGAAATCATGAATTATCAAAAATCCAAGCTCAAATGTTTAGTAAAATGCATCCTGATAAAAATATGAATTGGTGACCACTATTAAGTTGCCCAAACACACTCAGCAGAAGGTTCTGAGTTCTGTGAATTAATTCATCAGAGACAATATAGCATAGAAATGAAAACCACAGACTCAGGAATTCAAGATATGGGTTTACCTTCCCTTTCAGCCAATTTGTAACTCTTTGAGATTGGACAAATTACTTTTCTACTCTAAGCCTGCTTCCTTCTCTGTAAGATTGTAGCAATCACATTTACTTCATAGTATTGTTGGGAGGCTCAATGAGACTATGCCTATATGATGTTGAGACAGCTCCTGGCTTGTTTTAAGTTTTGAGTTACCATTAGTAGTGTATTGCAAACAGCATTACCAAAAGTAAAACATTACTCTGATTTTGTTTACCTTTTCTTCTCCTAAAATCTTTTCTGAAACCTATGTTCTTTATTTACTACTGTTAAAAATTCTTTTGACAACTTAATGAGAATGGCTGGAATATATATTGTTAGATATTGTTAGCCAATTAGGTGAAAAATGCAAATATGATTCAATTATAAAATTTATGCAGCACTTTGAATAATATGTATTTATCGGGATTCATTATGCCCAAATGCTTGCTTCTTGTTCCTTGCAAGAGTGTGGTTGTGCGGTGTGCATATTTATTATCACCAATATTTTTACGACAGTGGAAGTATGAAAGGCTGTTTGGACAATGTTGATACTACTTTAACTTCTTAAACTTTTATGCTCAATGGGAAATCATACGGTAATGAGAACTTTTTAAAGGGATTAAACATTGTTGAGGGACAATTTGTTTTAGCTTGAAGTATAAATGCAGGTGACCCTTGAAAACTGGCTAGAGTTAAAAACTCAGAAAGATATATCTATTTAAGTGTCAGTATTTCCGCCACCCACTTGTGTCCTACATTCACTTCACATTTTGTTCTCTGCCAGCACTTCTTTCCAATCAAGATGTGATTTCCATTGAGAGAAACCTGTGTTGGGATAATAGTGCTTTCTCTGGCCATCTTTTAGATTAGTTAAAAAAAAAGTTGTTAAACAACTTTTAGTAAAGAAGATTCTCTTTATGACTCCAACACTCTTTCTATTTTTGAATTAATTGCCTTTGAGGACATTAACAGCTGTCAACGAAACAGTATGTATGCTGGAGCCTGTAACCCATATTACTCTTTAATGCTATCCTGTGGTTTTCCCGTGAAATGGGTTTTGGTGTTTATTTTCTATAAGCATCATAAGACATGTGTTAGGCTGCAGGGCTGATTAAAACCCAGGCTCCCATATGAGGTTCACAGATGTTGTAGAATTGAAGGAAATTAGCTTCAGGTCTGGCGGTGATTTTCTGAAAATTATTCTGTTGATCTCACTGAAATCGAGGATTTCTTTGCTAAGCTGCCAAAATACATAAATCTTCTGTGAGCGCTGATTTTGTAACAGACCTTGACATGTCTAATCTAATTCTAGAAATCAGACTTTTAGCTGCAAATCAACAACCTTAGGGAGGATTAAAGGTTATATTGGCGTCCATATGTATATTCTGTCTTGTACTACAAAAATGAGTTTGGAAGTTATTTGATACATTCATAAAGAACCCCAAAGCATCTATATATTACCAGTGTAACCTCTCCCAAAATTGTAATGTGCAGCCAAAAAAATGGGTGTTTAGAAGATAGGGTGGTGACTTGGGTGGGATTTAACATGCAGCTTTATGTTGTTTGACCTTTTAATAAGTTTGATGACAGAAACGTCAGTGTTTGGTACAGTAATCTAGCAATGTCCAAGTAGATTTATCATAAAGTGTAAGGTCTCACCTTCCTATCTGTTTCCATAAATTATAGATTATAAATGTAGCCACTAAAGTGAATTGTCCTCGGCCTGACCTGTGGTGGCGCAGTGGATAAAGCGTCGACCTGGGAACACTGAGGTCGCCAGTTCAAAACCCTACACTGGTTCAGTCAAGGCACATATGGGAGTTGATGCTTCCAGCTCCTCCCCCCTTTCTCTCTCTCTCTCTCTCTCTCTCTCTCTCTCTCTCTATCTCTCTGTGTCTCCTCTCTAAAAAATAAAAAATAAAAAAATTAAAGTGAATTGTCCTCTTGAATTTACTCCCTGTATAACATGCAAGGAATATTTTAGAATTAAAATAGTCAGCTAATTATTTTTGTAGTCTTGTAGACACGTTGTATTTAATTAAGAGTTTATTTATATGCTCTAGTTTAATAGATAAACTTCTAATAGAAGATTAATTTGAATATTCACTTATAGATCAACATGATTAATATGAACTGTTATTTTTGTTGTTGTTGTAAAGCAATATAACATCATAAAGCTTTTGCTAAATAAAAATAAACCCACCTCTCAATGCATAGATTGTCACCATTTTTCTTTTCTTTTCTGGTCTTTCTTCACAATGATTGTTTTTTTTACCTATATATGCAGCTCATTCAGTTTTTTATACTACTTGTTCTCTTAACATATAAAGCTTTTTATGATGATAGTGAGCAATAACCTTTATTATTATAGCTATATAATGATGTAATATAAAAATACATTATATTCAATTAGTTAATGGTTCTTAAATGTACATGAAGAAAAATAAATCTCTGTGTAACATAATATAAACAAAATGTTACAAGTTAAAATAAAAATCATTCAATTGCTGTCTTTTCTTTCCAAACATCTTTTCAACAATAAATAAAACACTATTGTTATAAAATGTGTGAATAGATTATCACTGAAAAAAAATGTAATTTTAACTAGATGGACAAAGAGGGAAGACTCAATGATCAAATTTGTTCTGCAACTTGTCCTTTTAACTCTCAGTACTTTGTTGTGACATGTTGTTGTATCAATGAAATAAATAAAGCTAATAGTTTGTCTCCTTTAGAGAAGATCCAAAGATCATCATCCCACTTTCTTCTCTCTTTATTCTCATCTCAAGAGAGAAGCTTGGGAAGCAACTAAAATAAGTCTTATCCAGAAGTTTACATAAATGCTACCACTTTTGTGACTACTGAACTCTCTGGGTCATACTTCTCCTGTGTTGCAACTAGTTGATTTCAGAGTGTTCCCCAGAGAATTATCAGGTGGGTAAGCTCACCCAGAATCTGAGAGCCTGAGGTGGATGCATCATTGCAAAGTGTGACCATACACAGACATTCTGCACTGGCAAAGGAGGGATCCAAGAAAACACTTATGCACATCATTGCAGCTCCCAAATATCTTCTCTAATTGGAATTTGGATTAATAGTTCTAGCTTTGACATTTCCTAAGAAACTCTACAGTTCCTTGTTAGTATCTGCTCATTGATCTCTTAGAATTTGGGAGTATGAACTTACTCTATTCTCTGTACATTTTGAAGTCAGCATAATGGGTATGTTTGTGCATTGCACTCTCTTTGCAAATGCGGCTGGTCACGTATTTTATATTTGTGATTTAGTCAACCAGGTTATCTCTACTCCCATCAGCCTTCATTAGAACTTTACAGAATTCAACCTATTTGCAAAGTCTGATATTTTTCCCTCTCAGGTTTTAATTCAAGTGGAGATAAAGCTAATAGAGGTGAAACACATAAGAAATCAAATGCTAAACCATGTGGGGAGGCCATAATTAATAAAACATTCAGATGAACATGTTGCCATATTAAACAAACTCCATTTTTACATATTAAAAGTACTGAGGCACTTTGCTTTGGTTAAACAGGCATACTGTTGTTTCTAAATTATCAAAAAAAAAATCTACAGATCTCTGAATATTTAGCCTTTTCAAAGATATACTATATTTGGCTTTCCAAAGGTTTCCTGTCTCTAGTTTTCATCCCTTATTTTTAAGATGAAATAAACTGCATTTTAGTTATTTTATTAACTTGGATGATGAATTTTAGATTTAGCATTATGCATGATTTTTGAATTTTCTTTTATCCAATTTGAAATGTACCTAATAGTCACAGGGTCAAAAGTAGAAGTTAGGACTCTGAAGTTACGATGAGTTACTAGGTGTTTCATGAGAAGTTGGTTTTCTTTTCCCTCCTCACCATATATATAGGTTAATATTTGTAATTATCACTGTACAGTTCCCTTACTTGAGAATACTTCTGTAGCCACGACATTTAACTCATCTGATAATAATTAATTTTAGATCCCAAGTGCTCCAGTGTATTTATCCAATCTCATCATTCATTCGTCTTCAGGTTATGCCTTAATTTCCAGCGGGGCTGGAGTCTTCAGTCCTTCTATGCCTTTTCTCTCCCTTCCACATCTACTAAAAATTACCCATTTCTCAAACTCTGGTTTAAGGTCTCTCTCTTTTATGAGAGAGACGAGATCTATTGATTCCTATGGCCTCACCACATGGACTGATTAACTTCTGTGATTTTGTTTACTTATTTATATTGGTTCATCTCTATTTCCTTTCTGCAAGATTAAAATCATTGTCTAGGTTTCTTCTTGTATCTTCACTATATGTCAGGTACTGTATTTTGTAGACAGGCTCCTCTTAAAGACATGTTGAAAATTGGATAACATTGCCAATGTTCCTATAACTGAAGTTCTTTGATTCCAGTTTTGCAAATGAATGCGGAGATATAATAATATGCAATGGAAAATACAAAGATGTTAAGAAATTTACCCAAGATTCTAATTTAAGCTTGTCTCTCTTTAAAACTTTTGCTGTTAACATTAACCACATTGCCTAAAGATGCCTGTTAGTTCTCACCATAGGAACTATGCCTTAAATGATTCCAAACTGTTAGATTAATATAAAATATATGATGAGTGAGCTTTGGGGAACATTTTACTGAAGATTATGTTGCCATTGACATTAAGTTGAACTTTGTTGTCTGTATATTGTGGACTTTATTACAGAGTAACCCTAGGCACTTCTTTAGTAGCTTCTTCTTAAAATCACCACCAAATAGATATGTTTAAATTTTCTCTAAAAAAATAAACTGCTACGGTTGACACATCATACAGCTACCTTTATGATCTGTCTTTGCAGTGATAAAAATAAAGATCATATAATAGTTGCTTTTACAGTTCTAAAATTCATTTATTTCAGAGATAAAAGTTAAAAAAAAGTGAAAATTCCATCTTTTCATAGGATTTGTCCTTTCATTTCCAAACTCTACCAATGAAAGTGAAACATGAATTGGATCTTGCAAAGTGTCAGTGCTATTTCTGCACTCTGCATGTACATCTGTGGGTGTGAACATATCCAAAGAGATATAAATTTCGATTTTTACTCAAGTAACTATTATAATGGAAAATTGCATAATATAACTGAAAGGGGTGAAGTTTCCATTATGAATGCCATTTCGGAATGCAACTGATTTACTGAACTGGCTAATTAAGGAGACTAGGTGTAAGGTATGTGCTTGAAGGGCTTGAGATCATAGAAATGGCATCCACTGATTCCTATTGATGTTTTGACATTTAAAAGGCCATTGAAGATATAATACTTAATAACCTTAGTTTGGCTTTAGAAGAAGGTTATGATGGGTTCTTTGGAGGTGCATAAATGACCTTTTTTTGCTGTTGTTTTTTTTGCTAACATGCATTGTTCCTTAAGGTTGACAGATTTCCAGTTGCTGAAAATCAGTAATTCAGGAACTAATTCTATGATGAATCCCCATTGTTCTGCAGGTCCAATTGACCAAAAACATTTTTAAAAATTTAAAATATAAACAAGGTAGTAATCAAGGTCTAGCATATAATTAATCTGTTGATGGGCTACATTACTTATTCAGTTTCTCTTTTTCTTCCTTTTGGTGTTTTCATTTTTTTTAATTTTATTTATTTATTTTAGAGAGGGGAGAGAGAGAGAGAGGAGAGGGGTGAGAGCCAGAAGTATCAACTCCCATATATGCCTTGACCAGGCAAGCCCAAGGTTTTGAACCGGAGATCTCAGCATTCCAGGTTGACATTTTATGCACTGCACCACCACTGGTCAGACCTCGCATTTTTATTTTTAAACTTATATATATAATGTAAAGGATCACAATTACAGTCTGTTCTCAAAATAACAGTAATTCTAAGTTAAAGAGTAGTCATAATGGTAAGAAATAAAATGGCTTTTTAACTTTCCTAATATTTTTTAGCCTGCAGCATTTGTTCAGTTGTCTTCCTAGACCTGCTGTGAACAGACCACTGGGGATACAAATAATGCGCTAGATAAACCAGGATACACGTTCCTTATAGTCAAGGTTTTTGCAGAATTTCTTGAATTTGTAGACAGTTCACATTAGAGTTCACGTTATTATAAGTAACATTGCAAATTGGTACCTGTGTAAATTGGGAGTCTCAGAGAAATGAAGAGATCAGCTCAATATGAAGCAGGTGACTTACACTAAGGGAGCATTGTTGTAAATAAAACAAACACACCTTTACACACACTGACACTTGAAATGGTAATGTTTTCCTAATGCAAAAAACAAACAACAAAAAACTCTGTCACCCTTTGAAAGTATACATTATTTTCCAAACTATTTCATCCATATTCACTTGGGCCTTAAACCAAATTCTAGGGTTATTTCTATTCTAGGAGATGCAGACATTTGGCTCTCCTTGTTATATTGCACAGAGTAGGTATGTATTTGGCTTTTGTATATTGATTAAATACAGGGATGAGCAAAAGTTTATAATTGTAAGTACACAAAACGCAGAGTTTATTTTTGTATTATTTTATTTATTTTTATGTTATTTATTGGTATTATTTGTCTTTTATTATTATTATTATTATTATTATTATTTTGTATGCTTACTTATGACTTATATTTCAGGTAATTGTGACTGGTAATTTAACCTCCTTTTTCCCACCCCTGTATTAGCTGGTTGGTTGGTGAAATCCCCCAGAAAAAGTTGCCAAATCATGTCTACATCTTATAATAAATTTCACTTGATCCAATTCTAGATTCCTAGATGGCTAGAGTTTGCTCTGTTCATAGGCTGAATAAACACCTAGCAAATTCTTGGAGGATGAATGAATAAACGAGAAAAATTATTTAACGTTAAATAATGAATATGATTTATTGAGTAGCATGTTAAAGTTTCTGTGACTAAATCTGTGACTGCCTTTTGTGGGAACAAGCAGATTTAGACATAGCTTTTATGTAATACATTTTTATTCTTCTGTCTTTGACTGCAAATTAACTAAAATTCAGGTTCTCAGTTACCAGTGTTTACCCATTTATTTTTTACTGCACTTCATATTCTTACAGAGGAAAATATTTAATTTTATTTATTCTCTAAATGTCATTCCTTATCAGTATAGAGCCTGGAATATAGAAGCTTATCAATACATCAAGAATGGACTAGAAGAACAGAAGGGAAAATTTTGGGCTTTGATTAGGAAATTCTAGTACCCTCAAATCTCATAATAGGTGATGGAAGTAATACAACAAATTCAAGTACTATCTTTAGAAACAAAGCACAAAGGACTATGGTATAAAGAGAGCAGGAGAAAACCTGGAAGTGCTAGAGAACATCAATCCTCTGCTTTACTTGGGCAAAACAAGGGGACTCTCAGGATTGACAAAACCAAAACAAAACAAATAGCATAGTGTTAAGAAACAAAATAGACACACTTCTTTTTCTTCAGTAAACATTATTTTCTACCTAAAATCATCTTTACTTTTTACATTAGGAGATATATTTATTGCAGAGCATATTCAAAAGATGGTTGTTTATTGAGCTGGGACTTAAAGTTAATAATAATTTTATTTTATTCCTGTGTTATTTTTTAAGGAGAAAATTTTAAATACCAGTTATGAATACATTGGCAAATTAGATGTTTTAGATGTTCATGCTGTGTCCTTTCACTTAAGAGTTTATCTAAAAACACTGTAGAGATCATTGCTTGTGAAGTCTTGAGCCAGGTGAGAATTTCCATCTAACATGCAGCTATGAAGTCTGCTGTCCTTCCTCTCCAGAAAGGCAATATAGACGATATTAATTTCAAGTGTCTGAGGTTTAACGTTATGACCAGATTGTTAAGTAATGAATTGTTTATTTTTTTTTGGATTGTTTATTTTTAATTAAAATGATTCAATGGATGTAAAGGTATAACATTTTGATGAGAAGAAAATAATTTCTAATCCAAAAAATATTGCAATTGATAAAGTGTAATTGCTGAGATGATTGAAAATTGCATAATTAAACTTTAAAAATGACATTAATTCTATGATATCATTATAAACATTCTAAAGCATTTACTTTTTGTGGTAATAATTATAATATTTTATGACTATAAAGTTATAAATGTGTGCTATTTAATTTTTTTTAAAAAGCACTCAAGAATATGATGAAGATTGAAGGAAAACTGAAGGTGTTCTTAGTTACCAGATTTTGAATCAGAAGTATATAACACCTAGCTGTAGTGACTTACATTACAAATATATTTAAAAAATATTTCTTGATATGATTGAGAGCATAATTGATGTGTTCCACGCTATAAACTTACTTTGTCAATACAACAACCCAGTACACAACACCTCAGTTTCAGAGAGCCTTGCTAGGTACATAGACTTCATAAGAGGATATTCCAGTTGGTGAAAGTGACTTCTATGAGCATCTACAAACTTCATCAATTCAAATTCAAATCTTGAAGGATGACTAGGGTAAGAGAGAGAAAGTAAGAGAGAAAGAATATAAATGAATATGTTCTTAAACACAATTGGCATATTCCTGGTGTTCATCTCACTACTCAAAGATCCCACATCCCAGAGGGAACACAAGTGGGGGAGTTAAAGCTGTGGTTTTTATTGTCCCACCTGTCTTTTGTAGAGTGAGACATGCAATGATTCTGGTATTGGAGATACGTTTCTTTCATATATTTTGGCCCCTCTATAAAATCTAGCTACTTCATATAGTGCTGAACTGAAGGAACTGTAGTGTGTTGTAAGAAGACTGAAAGAGATCACCTAGGGAGTATTTATGAGTAAAGAAAGGAAGATCAGTAAAGAGACTTTGGCTCAAACAATGCTAAAATCTGCATCGTTTACCTTATTTGAATTTTCTTGACACAAACTTGTTTTTTATGTGTTAACATTAGATGAGGAAAACATGACCAAACCACTGTATTTTTTTTTCAGAGATTTTGTCTAAAGAAAAGGTAGAAAATAGGGGGTTTTTGTTATAGCTATCTGAGAATAAAATCTACCAATCTTATATAAACCTATGCTACATTTTCCCAAATTCTGTACATTTCCAAAATTTAAAAAAAAAATTAATTAAGTGAGAAGTGGGGAGGTAGAGACAGACTCCCACATGTGCTCTGACAGGGATCTACCTAGCAAGCCCCTATCAGTTGATGCTCTGCCCGTCTGGGCTACTGCTTCATTACTCAACAATAGAGCTATTTTAGTGCCTGAGGTGAGGTCATAGAGCCATCCTCAGTGCCTGGGGCCAACTTTGCTAGAAACATTCAAGCCATGGCTGCAGGCGGGTAACAGAGGTAGAGAGGGGAGAAGCAGATGGTTGCTTCTGTGTGCCCTGACTGGGAATTGAACCCAGGACTTTCACATGCCATACTGATCCTCTACCACTGGTCCAACTGACCAGGACTCCAAAATTTAGTTTATATGTAATCAGACTTCTGTCTATAACTAACTTCAAGCATATTACATTCTAATGAAAAACATAAATAAAATAAGCAATATTTACTTGGTGAAAGAAGTGCTTTAATGAGGATTACAAATATTTGAATTAGTTACTCATAAAAGGAAGGTTATTCAAAGGCTTCAGGTGTTTGAAGATTTTTGAGAAGGGAGACAGGGTAACAGAAGAAATGTGACCATCTGGGAAGGATGTATGTATAGAGAAACCAATAAAGAATGTATCAGTTCATGAAATTGAGAGGACATTTGAAGTGCAAAGTAGTTCAACACGACTATATATAGAGAAGCAATGGGAAACTAGTCTTAAACACAAATAACAGACTTTGAAGAGGCTAGCACCAGGCTGTTTTTGATCTTTTATTCTGGCTCTTTGAAGGATGCTTTGGAAACTCAGACCAGAGACAGAGGTACCATTTAGGAGATAGCAATAGTCTATTGGAAAGTGGTGAGATCATTATTTAGCACATTGGTGATGGGGATGAAGAGATGCACATGGAAGAAGTATAGATCAGATGAAGCTTGATGACCAACTGGATATGGATTGAGGTTATGCAGGATGAAGAAATCTCGGTTTTTGTTTTAGGCAGTTGCTTCCATGACAGTACTCAGGATGGACGTGTATGATGGTACACGTTGTATATTATTTGAATCCACACAGACGAATGACTGTGCAGATGAAATCCAGACCACACTCCATTTTCAAAGCCATGTTCCCATAGAACCATAAAAAGTCGCTTGCTGCAAAGACTGTCAACAGCTAGAGAAGTAACCCATACAGAATATAGAAGATGTAATAGATTTGGTATAAATCTTACAGATAAAATTCATTTTCTAATTCTAACACTTTTAACTCATATCAGTCGAAGAAAGGTATTTAATATATCTTATTCTTGATGGTAAGACATGATGGTATTAGATTCGCTGTTTGTATATATGATTCTCAAGATGAATCCCTTGAATCAACACCATGTAGAATATGTACCATCCAATAATCTGACTTTCCCCAAGTTTATAGACTAAAACCTAGCTCTCCTCTCTTGTAAGGAAAAAAGAATAACATATCCTGTATTCTAAACTACCTGGAAAGGAGTTGTTTTTCTCTATGTTTCCTCATCATTCTTTTTGTCAGGCTCTTTTGTTTGCCTTCACCAAATCCTGGGAAATCGATTTCTGCTCTAGTGATATAAATGCTCTCTGCTGGAGTTGAAAGACTGGCCCATTCATCACAATCTTTTATTATTATTATTATTACTATTATTATTTTTGGAGAGCATATCTGGTCTCCTGATTATGTTCTGAGACTCATAAACTCCTGTGAATCCCCCAATTCTGGACAGAGCTAGGCCTTGGTAACCCCTCTCTTGTTTGCTTCCATTCTACCCTGACTCTTTTTGGGTGTGGACTGACTCCACTTTGCTTGTTTACCAGCCACTGGCTCATCTTTTAAGGGTCGCATTTTCTGAGTCCTCAGGTTAGATCTTATAGTCGAGCATTAGCAACAGAGATCTCTTGACTGAATTCTTCACCTGAAAGGATAGAGAAATCAAATATCAGCTGCTAAGCAGGGCTGTGAAACAAAGACCGGGGTGTGGTGTGGGAAGTGACAGAGTAGACTGTGCGCAGCTGGCAGCATTCCAGACCTGGATGCAGTTTAGGCAACACGGCAATGTGACTGCCTGGGAAATCTCAGGAAACTTAAGACATGATCAGGGTCCTGTCCTTACCTTACTCTTGCTTTTCAGGTTTAATCCTTTCCCTGTTGAGACAATTCAAGAGTTATTCTTGCATTTTGCTTCTCTTCTATATCCATGCATGCAAGACAAGAAGACAGAAGTTGGCAGTTTGTGAGAGGAAATACACATGGCCATTTTGAAAATGTGCCAGGCAGGATCTGCTGCAAGTTCCCATTGTTACTGCTACCGTCTGTTGTTCTTCCACACTGGGCTGACAAGTTCCTGGCCAGCATCTCTCTAATTCTGCTCTCTCTAGAGACACTCACTCGCTCAAGTGGCTTTTTAAAGAAATCTTCTTTACCAAGACAATGTTCCAAATGCTTTAAAATGAAAGAATCCACCTTGTTTTTTGTATAACATATTTTATATATCTCTAAACAAAAATATTTCTTCATTGTTAGTGATATTTTTCTCTAAAAGATAACAGTATTGTATTGAATTATTGTTACTTTAAAGTGTGCTATTCCAAGACATGTTTTCAGCATTGTTTGTTGTTAGGGCTACCTGAGTGTTGAGCTTTGTCTAAGCTCTTTTATTTCTGCATAATGTTTCTCTTTTCATTGAACCTGAAAATTATAGTAATTTGGGTACTTTTTTTACTTCTGAAAGAAATAACTAATGATAAAGGTGGGTTTCTGAGAGGGGAGAAAAGTTAGTTTAGAACTAATACTTGTGATTGCTTTTTATTAAGTAAAATGCCTATAACTAAATGTTCAGGCATCAAAAAATAATTTGTGAATTCTCAAAAGCAAGAATTACACATTTTGTACATTAAAGATGTGTCTCTATATCTTACTGATTTCTTAAGTCTCAGTATATGCCATAATATACTCAGTGCTAGAGTGTTAGCCTGGAATGTGGATGTCCCAGGTTCAATTTCCAGTCAGGGCACACAGGAGAAGCGCCCATTGGCTTCTCCACCCCTCCCCTTTTTGCTTCTCTTTCCTCTCTCTCTCCCCCTCCTGCAGCCATGGCTTGACTGGAGCGAGTTGGCCCCAGGCACTGAGGAAAGTTCAATGGCCTCCACTTCAGGAGGTAAGAGTTTAGTTACTGAGCAATGAATCAATGCCCCAGATGGGCAAAGCATTGCTCCTTAGTGGGCTTGCCAAGTGGATCCCCTGCTGGGGCACATGTGGTAGTCTGTCTCTGCCTCTCCTCCTCTCACTAAAAAAAGAAAAAAAAAAGCATGGTAATAATTTTTTGAATAATTGCTAATTTCTATAATTTTAAGATTTTTAAGAGGCTTGAATTCTGAGTTCAATATGTTTTTATAAGTTACCATTATCCTTTTAAAAAGCTCTCTAAGCATTGCTATAATAGAACAGCATGGTATTTTTGTAAGTATTAACAAATAGGTCAGTGGAACAAATTTGGTAACCATTAAAAAATACTAATAATAATCATTATAAAAGTACTAATATTACTATTAGTATATATCATATATAAAGACATAAGTGAACCATGATAATAAATAAAAAGTAATAATTATCAATGAATGGTCTTTAAGAAATTCACTAGCTTTTTGAAAAAAAGTTTCTGACTTTACTGTAACAATGGGATATAAAAGAAGAAAGAGAAAACAAAATCAAATTTTATATCTGAATTCCCTGGCAAAAGAAAAGATCAAAGACTGACAGAATTGGTTAAGACAGTATTGAACCCTAGACATAAAAATGTGAATAAAAAGCAAAAGTCATGAAATAGAATGAGAAATTATTTGAGATAGTTTTTATTTTGTAAATATCTAATGCAGAGAAGTTATTTAAACTTGACTGTAAAATTTACAAAGGACAGAGACAATTTATATAGATATATAAAAGTAGCTAATATATCTAGAGCAAATTTAATGTTACTTATAATTTGATAAATATAAACTAAAACTATAATGAACAACCATTTTACATTTCAACTGAAAGAAAACATATTACCTGAGAGCAACCTGGGTTTTGTATGATAGACACTCTCACATGGCTGGCAGGAATGTAAAATGATGCATTTCTTAATTGTTATGCAGCATCTGTAGTCTTTCATATGTTTATATCCTGTGAATCACTAATTCTTATTGTAGGAATATATTCTCAGGAAGTAATTATGTACAAAGGTATTCATTGCACTATTATGTATAATCATAAGACAATTGTAAAATATTTCATATCTCTTAAAACAAAAATGGTTAAGTATATTTCTTTTTTTTGACAAAGACACAAAGAGAGTCAGAGTGAAGGACAGGGACAGACAGAAAGTGAGAGAGATTAGAAGCATCAAGAAGTATATAATATTTCATATGATATAATTATGTCAAATAAATTTTAAGGACAGTAGTCATTATAATGTAATATAAAGAATGAATAATGTACAAATATTTTAATTAACAAGACCTCAATCAAGTAAATTTGCATATGTGTGTATCATACATCCAGAAAAATAACTGGACAGAAATCATTAAAATGTCAATAGTAGCTACTTTTGGTGAGATTGCAGATGATTTATTTTGTTTTGTTTTTTTATATTTCTGGACTGCCTCATTTTCAACAATGAGCACATATTAGTTTTTAAATTAATATAAGCTATTAAAGGATACCAAATGGACCTTAATGAATCCTTGAGTTAACTTTGATGTGTCATATGTTATAGTCTCAACTTAGAACTAACAGAAAACCTTTAAATAAACTTGTACTTATTTCAACCACATAAGAACATCATGAAAATGAACAATGGAATAAACTAGTAAACCAATAAGCATTGTTTCAGCAAAATTTTATTTTATTGTTTGTAATTTTAGTCTATATAATAATAAAAAATAGATGTTTTTCATCTGCCTTAGATATTGTTAAAACATAAAAATCTGCCTGAATTAATTTCAAGCTAATGTTATTCATCACACTTAACTGGGTTTTCTTTTATAAATAACAAGAGCTTTTTGTTTTTCATTTATTTTACCCTATCTGGTGCCACAATAGAATAACTATAAATCTTTAATACTTGCTTTCTAGAGAAAATGAAATGGAAGGAAAAGGTCAGTTTATAGATCTTATTGATTGTTCTTCTAACCCAGAACCTGCCAGATATTAATAGTAGTCTCTATAAATACTTTATGAATAAATATATAACATTCTGCATACACTAAAAATAATGAATTAGAAAGACTTTTACCTTTTCTTTTGATGTATTGCCGGTTTACTAAAAGTAATACACTTAAACTATGATATAGTTAACTCAGATAGGCTTCCCTTAATATAAAAAAATAATGGTGCTAATTGCAAACATAACATGGGATTACAATTATGCTTTGGGTCCTACTGATGGATTCATTTTTTCCCCAGAAACCCATTCATGCCATTATTGCCAATGGAAGGCATGCAAGAGATCTGGAGCCTTTTGTCTCATTTATCATATTCCAACAAAAAGAAAAATTTCTGATTTCCATACACTCCCATCAACTGAATACTCCTGACACCACACGTTTGATTTTTATCCCTCACCAGCCAATTCTCCGACACCAACTAAGTGTTCTACAATATCGTACAAGTCAATTTTGACATTTCCTACCTGGAGTTAACATCAGATTTCACAAATAATGGGCTCACATCAGATGCCAAGTGCGAGTCCAGGCTCTCTGTATTTCTGACTGCCCAGCTATAAATTGGGGGTTTTGATGATCCCTTCCACAGGTTTAATAATTTGCTGGCTCACAAAACTCATGGAAGCGTTTACTTATAATTCCTGGTTTATTACCAAGGATATGACAGGTGATACAGATGCACAGACAATTGAAGAGGTACAGAAAGCAAGGTACTGTACAGGGGACAAGCATGGAGCCTCCAAGCCCTCTCTGAGCACATCATTATCCTAGAAACTCTACCTGCTTGCCAACTGGAAGCTCTCCAAACACTGTAATTTATAGACTTTTATGGAGGCTTCACCAGGTAGGCATGATACATTATTAACTCAACCTCCAGTCTCTTCCCCCTCCCAGAGATTAGAGGTGTAGGATAAATCAATAGATATTCTAGTCTTACATAGTCACAAACTAAGGCCTTATTTTTAATTCATTCACTGATTATAACACTTAAAGGTACGAATAATTATGAATTGTGATTTTCAAAAACCGTCCTGGCCAGATAGCTTGGTTGATTATAGAGCATCATCCCAAAATGCAAAGGTTGATGGTTCAATCCCTGGTCAGGGCACATACAAGGACAGGTCATAGTTTTTCTCTCTCTTTCCCCCTCTCCCTATCTAAAATAAATAAGTGAAAATTAAAGAAAGTTAATGGGCTATCCAGGAGCCAATCAAGAGGTGATTTTTTTAGAACAAAAGATGCTCTTATTTAGGAGCTCTGAGTTAAGAACTACAGTAAAAAATCTAGTATCCCTATCACTCAAGAAATTACAAAAGTTTTAGTAATTGTTTTTGGAAGCTTAGTAGAGACCAAATATATATTTCTTATTATGTCATACCAACCAACAGCAAATCTTGTCATTTCTACTTCCTAATATAGTTTGAAACTGCCTTGCTTAATTTTCTTGTAATCTCTTCATTAAAAACTGAAGGATGGGCATTTGCCTCTTTTTCCCCATCAACTTGAGAGGGAAAGAAAGAGAGGGAGAAGCATTAGTTTATAGTTCCATTTAGTTTTACGCCATTGATTGATTCTTGTGTATGCTCTGACCAGGGATCAAACCTATGACCTCAGTGTGCCAGGACGATGCTTTGTCCACTGAGCCGCTGGCCAGCATGCACTAGCTTCTTCATTGAGTTTTCCACTTCCGCTTTCCTTTACTGGTAATATGTTCATAATACTAAAACAGTGTTTGTAACATGTATATTTTGCTTATGTCATTTTTTTACTTCAGACTCTTTGATGAATTTCTAGTGTACTTCTAAGGAGATTTAATTTCTTAACACAATCTATAAGATCTTCCCAGGGCTGCTCTGCATTTCTGTCCAGTCTCAGAACTTGCACTTTTTGTTTTGCTTTCTGCACTAGTACCACTGGCCTCTTGGCCTTGGCTACTTCCCAGTCTTTACACATGCTATCTCCTCTTCCTTTGCTCCTTTCTTCTCCACCCTTTAACCATGGCTTTTCTCTGTCGTTCAATTGTCCACTTATTGTGTATTTAAAATTACTCCCTCAGAGAGGCAGTTTTTTTATTCACACAAACATGGTAAATTCTTCTCATTGGATTTCCTCTTGGGTCATTTCATTAATTTGTTTATTCAGTCATTCCACGCACACAAAAAAAGTCATGGGTCAGATGCCAATTGGGCACTGAGACCCGGAGAGAGAAGTCACTCTCCTTACCCTCAACCACAGTGCTGTGGCCTAACAGCTTTGTAAGCAGACAAACTAGAGTACAGGGAAACACACTAGTAGGAAACACAGGCATGAAGGAGTGAAAACTTCCTTGGAAATCATGGAAGGATTCATAGAGGAAATGATGTTTCAGTTGAATGCTAAACCTGTTATTCAAGCTCCACATGATGGCACAGTTAATGAGCCATGGCAATAGGAGACATCTTTGAAGGTAGAAGAAAATTATTATTTTAACCTGCAATAAAAACCATGTATATTTTGTAAGTTGGAACAGATATTTTACAATATTATTTTTAAAATATTTTTTATGTCTTTTTTTTATATATATATTTTATTATTATTAATTCTAATGGGGTGACACCAATAAATCAGGGTACATATGTACAATGAAAACATCTCCAGGTTATCTTATCATTCAATTGTGTTGCATACCCATCACCAAAAGTCAAATTGTCCTCTGTCACCTTCAATCTGGCCTTCCCTACGTCCCTCCCCTCCTCCCTATCCCACTCTTCCCTCCCTCCCCCCATCCCATAACCACCACTCTCTTGTCCATGTCTCATACCCTCACTTTCATGTCCCACCTATATATGTAATCGTGCTGTTCTCAGTTTTTCTTTTTTTCTGATTTACTTATTTCACTCCGTATAATGTTATCAAGGTACATCCATTTTGTTATAAATGATCCGATGTCATCGTTTCTTATGGCTGAGTAGTATTCCATAGTATATATGTACCAAAGCTTTTTAATCCACTCGTCTTCTGATGGACACTTGGGCTGTTTCCAGATCTTCCCTATTGTGAACAATGCTGCCACGAACATGGGGGCGCATTTCTTCTTTTCGAACAGTGCTATAGTGTTCTTAGGGTATATTCCTAAAAGTGGGATAGCTGGGTTAAAAGGCAGTACGATTTTTAATTTTCTGAGGAATCTCCAAACTGTTTTCCACAGTGGCTGCACCAGTCTGCATTCCCACCAGCAGTGCAGAAGGGTTCCCTTTTCTCCACATCCTCGCCAGCACTTATTCTGTGTTGTTTTGCTGATAAGTGCCATTCTGACTGGTGTGAGGTGATATCTCATTGTGGTTTTAATTTGCATTTCTCTAATGATTAGTGATGTTGAGCATTTTTTCATATGCCTATTGGCCATCTGTATGTCCTCTTTGGAGAAATTTCTATTCATTTCTTTTGCCCATTTTTTGACTGGGTTGTTTGTCTTCCTGGTGTTGAGTTTTATAAGTTCTTTATAAATTTTAGTTATTAACCCCTTATCAGATGTGCTGTCGAATATGTTCTCCCATTGTGTGGTTTGTCTTTTTATTCTGTTCCTATTGTCTTTAGCTGTGCAAAAACTTTTTAGTTTGATATAGTCCCATTTGTTTATCTTGCCTTTTATTTCAGTTGCCCATGAAGATAAATGGGCAAATATACCGCTGCTACAGATTTTGGAGAGCTTGCTGCCTATGTTTTCTTCTAAGATGCTTACGGTTTCACGGCTTACATTTAAGTTTTTTATCCATTTTGAGTTTGCTTTTGTGAATGGTGTAAGTTGATGGTCTAGTTTCATTTTTTTGCAGGTAGATGTCCAATTTTCCCAACACCATTTGTTAAAGAGGCTGTCTTTACTCCATTGTATGTTCTTTCCTCCTTTGTCAAATATCAGTTGTCCATAAAGCTGTGGGTTTATTTCTGGGTCCTCTGTTCTGTTCCATTGATCTATGTGCCTGTTCTTATGCCAGTACCAGGCTGTCTTGAGTATAATGGCCTTGTAGTAAACCTTGATATCAGGAAGAGTGATACCTCCTGCTTTATTTTTTCTCTTTAAGATTGCTGAGGCTATTCGTGTTCTTTTTTGGTTCCATATAAATTTTTGGAATATGTGTTCTATATATTTGAAGTATGTCATTGGTATTTTAATTGGTATTGCATTGAATTTATAAATTGCTTTGGGTAATATAGACATTTTAATGATGTTTACTCTTCCTAGCCATGAGCATGGTATGTGCTTCCACTTGTTTGTATCTTCCTTGATTTCTTTTATCAATGTTCTATAATTTTCCGAGTACAAGTCCTTAACCTCCTTGGTTAAATTTACTCCTAGGTATTATTTTTTTGGCTGCAATAGTGAAGGGGATTGTTTCCTTAATTTCTTTTGCTGATATTTCACTGTTGGTGTATAGAAATGCCTCTGATTTCTGAGTATTAATTTTATATCCTGCCACCTTGCTGAAATCATTTATAAGGTCCAGTAGTTTTTTGACTGAGACTTTAGGGTTTTCAATATACAATATCATATCATCTGCAAATAATGACAGTTTTACTTCTTCTTTTCCAATTTGTATGCCTTTTATTTCTTCTTCTTGTCTGATTGCTGTAGCTAGGACTTCCAGAACTATGTTGAATAAGAGTGGTGAAAGTGGGCAACCCTGCCTGGTTCCTGATCTTAAGGGGATTGCTTTTAATCTTTGTCCATTTAGTATGATGTTTGCTGTCGGTTTATCGTAGATGGCCTTTATCATGTTAAGGAATGATCCCTGTATTCCCACTTTACTGAGAGTTTTTAGCATGAATGGGTGCTGGATTTTATCAAATGCCTTTTCTGCATCTATTGAAATTATCATGTGATTTTTGTCCTTCCTTTTGTTTATGTGATGAATCACATTGATTGATTTGCGAATATTGAACCAGCCTTGCCTCTCCAGAATAAATCCCACTTGATCGTGGTGTATGATTTTTTTCATATATTGCTGGATACGGTTGGCTAATATTTTGTTGAGAATTTTAGCATCTAAATTCATCAGGGATATAGGCCTATAATTTTCTTTCTTTGTGTTGTCTTTGCCCGGTTTTAGGATCAGAATTATGCTCGCCTCATAAAAAGAGTTTGGAAGTCTTCCTTCCTCTTGAATTTTTTGAAATAGCTTGAGGAGAATAGGAGTTAGTTCTTCTTTGAATTGTTGATAGAATTCACATGTGAAGCCATCAGGCCCAGGACTTTTCTTTTTTGGGAGTTTTTTGATAACTGTTTCGATCTCATTTGCTGTAATTGGTCTGTTTAGGTGTTCTGATTCTTCCAGAGTGATTATTGGAAGGTTATATGATTCAAGAAATTTGTCCATTTCACCAAGATTGTCTAATTTTTTGGCATATAGTTCTTCATAGTATTTTCTTGCAATGCTTTGTATTTCTGTTGTGTCAGTTGTTATTTCTCCATTGTCCTTTCTAATTTTATTGATTTGAGTCCTCTCTCTTTTTTTCTTGGTAAGTCTAGTTAAAGGTTCATCAATCTTGTTTACCTTTTCAAAGAAGCAGCTTCTTGTTTCATTGATCCTCTGTATTGTTTCCTTAGCCTCTATGTCATTTATTTCTGCTCTGACCTTTATTATTTCCTTCCTTCTACTTGTCTTGGGTTTTATTTGTTGTTGTTTTTCTAGTTCTTTTAGATGCAGGGTCAGGTTGCTTATTTGAGCTTTTTCTAGCTTCTTATGATATGCCTGTAGTGCAATAAACTTCCCTCTCAGAACTGCTTTTGCTGTGTCCCATAAATTTTGAGTTGATGTATGCTCATTATCATTTGATTCTAGAAACTTTTTTATTTCTTCTTTGATCTCATTGTTAATCCATTCATTATTTAATAACATGCTATTTAGTTTCCAAGTGTTTGAGTATTTTTCAGTTTTTCTTTTGTGGTTAATTTCTAGTTTCATGGCATTGTGATCAGAGAAAATGCTTGATATGATTTCAATCTTCTTAAATTTATTGAGACCATTTTTGTGTCCTAACATGTGGTCTATCCTAGAAAACGTACCATGAGCGCTTGAGAAGAATGTATATTCTACTGCTTTAGGGTGAAAAGTTCTGAAGATATCTATTAAATCAAGTTGATCTAGTGTATCCTTTAAGTCTGCTGTTTCTTTATTAATTTTCTTTCTTGAGGATCTATCCAGTGTTGTTAGAGGGGTATTGAAATCCCCTACTATGATAGTATTGCTGTTAATCTTGCCCTTTATATCCATCAAAGTCTGCTTTATGTATGTCGGGGCTCCTATATTTGGTGCATAGATATTTACAATAGTTATATCTTCCTGTTGAATTGTTCCCTTTATCATTATGTAGTGCCCTCCTTTATCTCTTACTACAGCCTTTGTTTTAAAGTCCATTTTGTCTGATATAAGTATTGCTACCCCTGCTTTTTTTTCATTTCCATTTGCATGAAATATTTTTTTCCATCCTTTTACCTTCAGTCTATGAGCATCTTTTGTTTTAAGGTGTGTCTCTTGTAGACAGCATATGTATGGGTTCTGTTTCTTTATCCATGCAGCTACCCTATGTCTTTTGATTGGATCATTTAATCCATTTACATTTAAGGTTATTATTGATATGTAGTTGTTTATTGCCATTTTATTCTTTAAAGCTGTATTCTTCCTTTGCTCTATTCATTCCTCCCTTTAAACTGTTCACAAGAGGCTCCTTAGTATCTCTTGCAGAATTGGTTTGGTTTTTATGAATTCCTTCAGGCTTTCTTTTTCTGGGAAGCTCTTTATTTCTCCTTCAATTTTAAATGTTAGCCTTGCTGGATAAAGTAGTCTTGGTTGTAGGTTCTTGTTCTGCATTACTTTGATTATTTCTTGCCATTCCCTTCTGGCCTCAAGTGTTTCTGTTGAGAAGTCCGATGTCATCCTTATGGGGGCTCCTTTGTAGGTGATAGCCTTTTTTCCTCTAGCAGCTTTTAAAATTTTTTCTTTATCCATTAGCTTTGGTAATTTAACTATGATGTGTCTTGGTGTAGATCTTTTTGGGTTTCTCCTTAATGGAGTTCTGTGTGCTTCTTGAATGTGTGGAGTGTTTCCCAGCCTTAATTTAGGAA
The DNA here is from genome assembly GCA_037038555.1 of Rhynchonycteris naso. NCBI lineage: Eukaryota > Metazoa > Chordata > Mammalia > Chiroptera > Emballonuridae > Rhynchonycteris > Rhynchonycteris naso. The sequence goes on along the minus strand of CM072996.1, from coordinate 103,421,924 downwards.
AGTTTTCTGCTATGATTTGATTGAACAAAGTTTCCATTTCCTGTCCTCTCTCCTCTTCTTCAGGCACCCCTATGATGCGAATGTTGTTTCTCTTCATGTTGTCACAAAGCTCCCTTAGAGTTTCCTCACATTTTTTAAGTCTCTTTTCCTTTTTCTTCTCTGCTTCTGTGTTTATTGTGTCCTCTAACTCGCTTATTCGATCCTCAGCGTCATCCATCCTGCTTTTAATTCCTTCCATTGTGGTCTTCAGTTCTGATACTGTATTTGTCATTTCTGTCTGATTCTTTTTTATTATTTCAATTTCATTTTTTATACTTGTTATCTCTTTATTTAGATGTTCATAATGACTATCCATTGTTGCTCTAATTTCTTTGAACATCCTAACTATCATTATTCTAAATTCTGCTTCTGGTAATTTGGTTATATCTGGTTCATTCAGGTCCTTCTCTGGGGATTTCTCTTGATTCATTTGGTTTGCATTCCTCTGCCTGCCCATTTTATCTGTGTATAAGCAAGTTGTGGCCACTGGAGTCCAGTAGGTGTTGCCTTTGTGTTCTCTTGGTGTGGTCTGTCTGCAGGCCCCCCACCCCCTCTGCCGGTGCCTAGGGTGGTTGGGTATGAGCGTTGCCAGCGTCGGCCCACTGTGGCTTTTGCTATGATTTCTGCCTCTCCTCCGTGGGAGGGGCTGTGACTGAAGCCACAAGATTAGCACCAAGGGTAGAGGTGAGCACCTTTCCTCAGCTGAGGACCCAGCCTATTTCCGGACTTCTGCCCAGAACCAGCAGTCGGAGCCTGCTCGCTACAGTTCTGCGGGTTATGCGGGGCTTTTGACGTGCTCTCAGCTGTAAGCTTTTGCCCGTCAGGAGCTTTAGCCCCGCCCTCGAGGCCAGGGCCCTTCTGCGCAGGGTTGGAAACCAAGGTTTATTGGGGCGGGAGTGTTTGCTGGCTTCCGCTGAGCTGCGTACTTCCGCTCGTCCCGGACTCTACCCCGCCCCCGCGTTCGGAGCCCGCTCCTTCACGTATGAATGCTATCTGGGGTTTCTCCGGCCGGATGGGGATAGTAGTGTGGGCTCAGCTGCGAGCCTCCACTTGTCTCGGGGTCCACCCCGTTCCCGCGCTCGGAGCCCGCTCGCGCACGTATACTGGCCCACCACGGTTTCTCCGGCCCGGGGGTGGGGGGTGGGGGGTGGGGGGTGGGGGGGTGGGGGGTGGGGGGTTGGGGACTGGTAGCGTCAGCTCAGCCACAGCCCCTGCCCGTCCCTGGTCCTAGCCCGGTCCCCGCGGTCAGGGCCGGCTTGCGCAGGGCCTGCCCGTTCCTGGCCTCCCGCTTTGTCCCCGTAAGTGGGATTAAAGGCGGGCCCGCAGCTTCCGGACCGCTTTCGCGGTCCCCTCTGACCCTCTGGGCTAGACCGATCTCCCGCCGGCTTGGCCTCTGCCCACGCCGACAGAACCGCCTTTCAGCGTCCTGCCGCCCCAAAACCCCAAGCAGCCCTCAGCAGAGTAGGAAGGGACCTAATACTCCACACTGTAGGCCTGGGAGCTCCCTCATTTGTTTCACAGCTCAATACTGTCCAAACGCCTCTTCTAGGCTCTAGGACTGGAGGCTGGGACTTGGTTCCTGGGACCCAGGTCCCTCCCTCTCCACCAAACTCTCCTCCCGCCACACGGGTCTCTCCGGGCTGCCGTTTGCTCCGGGGAGCTGGGCAGCCCTCTTCGCGTTTTCGCTATTTCTACCAGTCTCAATGTGGCTTCTTCTGTGTTCCTTGGTTGAAGAGTCCACTTAGTTTTGTTCAAAGTTGGTTTATCCAGGTGGTGGTTCTTAAAATTGAGTTGTAATCCACTTTGGTTCTGGGAGTTGGAAGTTGGTACGTCCGCCTACTCCGTCGCCATCTTGTTCCCCGGTCTTTAGAATATTGATGTTTTTATATCTTTAGAGTCTTCTAATTCAGTAGTCTCTCATAATGCTGTTTTTTCTTTATTGATAATAAAATATTTTTCAGGGAAATGTAGAATAAATCTTTGTTGAAATACACTACATTGCTTTCTATTAGTGACCCTGAAGTAATACATAATTTAACCTCAGTGGCTGCAATTATAAACTTGACAAGTAGTATATTGTGTCTGCTGATTTAAAAAAAGAAAAAAGTATTAAGTGATTTTGTGCTAGTTTTGGTTTTATGTTTGTTTTCTTTTTTGTTTGTTATTTTTAAGTGAGAGGAAGAGAGAGAGAGAGAGACTCCCACATGTGCCCTGACCAGATCCACCTGGCAACCCCCTTCCAGGGCAGATGCTCAAATCAACCGAACTATTTTTAGCATCTGAGGCTGACACACTCAGACCAACTGAACTATCTTCAGCACCCAGGGCCAATGCTTGAACCAACTGAGTTACTGGCTGCAGGAGAGGAAGAGAGATAAGGAGAGAAGGAGGGGAAGAGAAGCAGATGATTGCTTATCGTGTGTGCCCTGACCAGGTATTGAACCTAGAACATCTACACACTGGGCCAATGCCCTATCCTCTGAACAAACTGGCCAAGGCTTCTCATTTAGTTTTAAGGAGAAAAATCATTGATATAACATATTATTATTAAAGCATAAAGCCTAGACAGTTAATTCATAGTATTATTTTTATTATTGCAAAAGTCAGTGTTTCTAAATAATATTTTAAAAGATGTCAGTATCTTTATTTTTCTTCTTTTTTCAAGTGAGAGGAGGGAAGATAGACAGACTCCCTCATGCACCTTGACCGGGATCCACTCAGCAGCCTTGATCTGGGGCCAAAGCTCTGCTTATCTGGGGTTATGCTGCAATCAAACTATTTTTAATACCTGAGGTGGAGGCTCCATGGAGCCATCTTCAGTGCCTGGGGATGATGCACTTGAACTAATTGAGCCTTGACTGTGGGAGGGAAAGAGAGAGAGAGAGAGAGAGAGAGAGAGAAAAGGGGGAGGAGGAGGGATGGAGAAACAGATGGTCACTTTTCCTGTGTGCCCTGACCAGGAATTGAACCCGGATATCCACATGCCAGGCCAATGATCTACCACTGAGCCAACCAGCCAGGACACTATTGGTATCTTCTTATGTTTATTATTTAAATTACTATACACAGTGGAAATGATAAGCAAAGCTCTCCTGAAATGTGATAGGATTTTTTGAAATAGTACCATCATTTTGTTATGCAAATTATATCTTGCCTTTGAAATGAGAAACATATCCAGAAGTTTTTGCAAAATGATCTTATGGATAGCTAAGGTTACTTAGTATTTCATTTTTATGAAATAATTATTATTGGCCTTAAGAAATAAAAGTTCTTAAAATTTACACTTTATCATATATATATATATATATATATATATATATATATATATATATATATTCTTTTTTTTGCCAATTTTTTCTTTTTTACAGGGACAGAGAGAGAGTCAGTGAGAGGGATAGATAGGGACAGACAGACAGGAACGGAGAAAGTTGAGAAGCATCAATCATTAGTTTTTCATTGCCGTTAGATACCTTAGTTGTTCATCGATTGCTTTCTCACATGGGCCTTGACCGCGGGCCTTCAGCAGACCGAGCAACCCTTTGCTGGAGCCAGTGACCTTGGGTCCAAGCTGGCAAGCTTTTACTCAAGCCAGATGGGCCCGCGATCAAGCTGGTGAGCTCAGGGTCTCGAACCTGGATCCTTTGCATCCCAGTCCAATGCTCTATCCACTGCGCCACCACCTGGTCAGGCTTTTTTGCCAATTTTTAGATTGGAAGAGAACAGATTATTTTTCTCAGTATGTCTGTCTCATGAGAATTTTGATATTGTCATACCAATGAAATCTTAGTTTATATCCTCTTTTCTTCCAGCCTCCAGATTTTTTGTTTCTGCTACCATATTTATACCTTTAAAAAATAGCCATTTTAGCCTTGGCAGGCGGTGGCGCAGTGAATAGAGCCTCGGACTGAGATGTGGAGGACCCAGGTTTGAGACCCTGAGGTCGCCAGTTTGAGCACGGGCTCATCTGGCTTGAGCAAAGAAGCTCACCAGCTTGGACACAAGGTCGCTGACTGGAGCAAGAAGTTACTGAGTCTGCTAAAGGCCCGCGGTCAAGGCACATATAAGAAAGCAATCAATGAACAACTAAGGTGTCGCAACGAAAAACTGATGATTGATGCTTCTTATCTCTTTCCGTTCTTGTCTGTCTGTCCGTATCTATCTATCTCTCTCTCTGTCCCTGCAAAATAAATAAATAAATAAATAAAATAAAATAAAATACCCATTTTATACAGACACTTGGAAAATGAATAGAAATCTCCACACTCATGTAAGTGTCTGACAATGCCCAAGTACATCTAACATAGCATCCCATCTATTTGTTGAGTGTCCACAGGTCTCAGTTACATTATCTACATTGTTTACCTGTGGCATACTTGATTCAAGAATTTGCATTTAAATATATATTATAAATGTTGAATTTGCTTAACATTTAAAAATAATTTTGTATGCTTGAAGTTCTCAAATAAATGGAACCAAGGATATATGAGCTTTAATTTAGAACTCAGAGTGAGAATGTGTGGGGGGGAAGAATTTAGGTTCAAAACCTGTCTAATAAATCAAAGTGACATCTAGAAGACTGAGGCACCAATGGGTGTGGCCTCCAGAAACCTAAAGCAGTGTACATATTCTGTCCGTGGTTGGTAATATACAGTGCCCATTAGGTGAGTATTGTCGACATTAAGAATTGAGTGTCTATGTCAAGAACCATGATGAACGAGGGATGAAAAATGCTGGAGGAAGGACTTGTTGCTATTCAACTACAGCTGGCATACCTGAGCAACTTGTTTCATAGTGTTCCTGCACCACTGGCCTAAGAACACTCAGATACTGACAGATATCATACTATCCACGGTTATGTTTAACAAATAGCCATACAACATATAATTAAAGCACTCAAAGAGATACACAAGCATTGTCTATTTGGCTATTTCTTATTTCAACATTTTTTTTTTAAACTTTATTTTTTTCCAAGGACAGAGAGAAAGTCAGAGAGAGGGATAGATAGGGACAGACAGACAGGAATGGAGAGAGGTGAGAAACATCAATCATTAGTTTCTCATTGCCCTTTCGATACCATAGTTGTTCATTGATTGCTTTCTCACATGTGCCCTGACTGTGGGCCTTCAGCAGACCAAGCAACCCCATGCTGGAGCCAGCGGCCTTGGGTCCAAGATGGCGAGCTTTGCTCAATCCAGAGGGGCCCTCACTCAAGCTGGCGACCTCAGGGTCTCAAACCCGCGTCTTCCTCATCCCAGTCCAATGCTCTATCCACTGCACCACCGCCAGGTCAGGCTCTTATTTCAACTTTTTTTTTTCTTTGTGATATTTATTTATTTATATATATATATATATATTTTATTATTATTAATTCTAATGGGGTGACACCAATAAATCAGGGTACATATGTACAATGAAAACATCTCCAGGATATCTTATCATTCAATTGTGTTGCATACCCATCACCAAAAATCAAATTGTCCTCTGTCACCTTCAATCTGGCCTTCCCTGTGTCCCTCCCCTCCTCCTTATCCCACTCTTCCCTCCCTCCCCCCATCCCATAACCACCACTCTCTTGTCCATGTCTCATATTCTCACTTTTATGTCCCACCTATGTATAAAATCATGCTGTTCTCAGTTTTTCTTTTTTTCTGATTTACTTATTTCACTCTGTATAATGTTATCAAGGTCCATCCATTTTGTTATAAATGATCCGATGTCATCGTTTCTTATGGCTTAGTAGTATTCCATAGTATATATGTGCCATAGCTTTTTAATCCACTCGTCTTCTGACGGACACTTGGGTTGGTTCCAGATCTTCACTATTGTGAACAATGCTGCCATGAACATGGGGGCGCATTTCTTCTTTTCGAACAGTGCTATGGTGTTCTTAGGGTATATTCCTAAAAGTGAGATAGCTGGGTCAAAAGGCAGTTCGATTTTTAATTTTCTGAGGAATCTCCAAACTGTTTTCCACAGTGGCTGCACCAGTCTGCATTCCCACCAGCAGTGCAGAAGGGTTCCCTTTTCTCCACATCCTCGCCAGCACTTATTCTGTGTTCTTTTGCTGATTAGTGCCATTCTGACTGGTGTGAGGTGATATATCGTTGTGGTTTTAATTTGCATTTCTCTAATGATTAGTGATGTTGAGCATTTTTTCATATGCCTATTGGCCATCTGTATGTCCTCTTTGGAGAAATTTCTATTCATTTCTTTTGCCCATTTTTTGATTGGGTTGTCTTCCTGGTGTTGAGTTTTATAAGTTCTTTATAAATTTTAGTTATTAACCCCTTATCAGATGTGCTGTCGAATATGTTCTCCCATTGTGTGGTTTGTCTTTTTAATCTGTTCCTATTGTCTTTAGCTGTGCAAAACTTTTTAGTTTGATATAGTCCCATTTGTTTATCTTGCCTTTTATTTCAGTTGCCCGTGGAGATAAATCGGCAAATAAACTGCTGCTACAGATGTCGGAGAGCTTGCTGCCTATGTTTTCTTCTAAGATGCTTACGGTTTCTTCTAAGATGCTTATGCTTAAGGCTTACATTTAAGTCTTTTATCCATTTTGAGTTTGTTTTTGTGAATGGTGTAAGTTGATGGTCTAGTTTCATTTTTTTGCAGGTAGATGTCCAATTTTCCCAACACCATTTGTTAAAGAGGCTGTCTTTACTCCATTGTATGTTCTTTCCTCCTTTGTCAAATATCAGTTGTCCATAAAGCTGTGGGTTTATTTCTGGGTCCTCTGTTCTGTTCCATTGATCTATGTGCCTGTTCTCATGCCAGTACCAGGCTGTCTTGAGTATAATGGCCTTATAGTAAACCTTGATATCTGGAAGAGTGATACCTCCTGCTTTATTTTTTCTTTTTAAGATTGCTGAGGCTATTCGTGTTCTTTTTTGGTTCCATATAAATTTTTGGAATATGTGTTCTATATATTTGAAGTATGTCATTGGTATTTTAATTGGTATTGCATTGAATTTATAAATTGCTTTGGGTAAAATAGACATTTTAATGATGTTTATTCTTCCTAGCCATGAGCACGGTATATGCTTCCACTTGTTTGTATCTTCCTTGATTTCTTTTACCAATGTTCTATAATTTTCCGAGTACAAGTCCTTAACCTCCTTGGTTAAATTTACTCCCAGGTACTTTATTTTTTTGGCTGCAATAGTGAAGGGGATTGTTTCCTTAATTTCTTTTGCTGACAGTTCATTGTTGGTATATAGAAATGCCTCTGATTTCTGAGTATTAATTTTATATCCTGCCACCTTGCTGAATTAATTTATAAGGTCCAGTAGTTTTTTGACTGAGACTTTAGGGTTTTCAATATACAATATCATATCATCTGCAAATAGTGAGTTTTACTTCTTCTTTTCCAATTTGGATGCCTTTTATTTCTTCTTCTTGTCTGATTGCTGTAGCTAGGACTTCCAGAACTATGTTGAATAAGAGTGGTGAAAGGGGGCATTCCTACCTGGTTCCTGATCTTAAGGGGATTGCTTTTAATCTTTGTCCATTTAGTATGATGTGTGCTGTCGGTTTATCGTAGATGGCCTTTATCATGTTAAGGAATGATCCCTGTATTCCCACTTTACTGAGAGTTTTGAGCATGAATGGGTGCTGGATTTTATCAAATGCCTTTTCTGCATCTATTGAAATTATCATGTGATTTTTGTCCTTCCTTTTGTTTATGTGATGAATCACATTGATTGATTTGCGAATATTGAACCAGCCTTGCCTCTCCAGAATAAATCCCACTTGATCGTGGTGTATGATTTTTTTCATATATTGCTGGATCTGGTTGGCTAATATTTTGTTGAGAATTTTAGCGTCTAAATTCATCAGGGATATAGGCCTATAAATTTCTTTCTTTGTGTTGTCTTTGCCCGGTTTTGGGATCAGAATTATGCTTGCCTCATAAAAGGAGTTTGGAAGTCTTCCTTCCTCTTGAATTTTTTGAAATAGCTTGAGAAGGATAGGAGTTAGTTCTTCTTTGAATTGTTGATAGAATTCACATGTGAAGCCATCAGGCCCAGGACTTTTCCTTGTTGGGAGTTTTTTGATAACTGTTTCGATCTCATTTGCTGTAATTGGTCTGTTTAGGTATTCTGATTCTTCCAGATTGATTTTTGGAAGGTTATATGATTCAAGAAATTGGTCTATTTCTCCAAGATTGTCTAATTTTTTGGCATATAGTTCTTCATAGTATTTTCTTGCAATGCTTTGTATTTCTGTTGTGTCAGTTGTTATTTCTTTACTGTCCTTTCTAATTTTATTTATTTGAGACCTCTCTCTTTTTTTCTTGGTAAGTCTAGTTAAAGGTTCATCAATCTTGTTTACCTTTTCAAAGAAGCAGCTTCTTGTTTCATTGATCCTCTGTATTGTTTCCTTAGCCTCTGTGTCATTTATTTCTGCTCTGATCTTGATTATTTCCTTCCTTCTACTTGTCTTGGGTTTTATTTGTTGTTGTTTTTCTAGTTCTTTTAGATGCAGGGTCAGGTTGCTTATTTGAGCTTGTTCTAGCTTCTTATGATATGCTTGTAGTGCAATAAACTTCCCTCTCAGAACTGCTTTTGCTGTGTCCCATAAATTTTGAGTTGATGTATGCTCATTTTCATTTGTTTCTAGAAACTTTTTTATTTCTTCTTTGATCTCATTGTTAATCCATTCATTATTTAATAACATGCTATTTAGTTCCCAAGTGTTTGAGTATATTTCAGTTTTTCTTTGTCGTTAATTTTTAGTTTCATGGCATTGTGATCAGAGAAAATGCTTGATATGATTTCAATATTCTTAAATTTATTAAGACCATTTTTGTGTCCTAACATGTGGTCTATCCTAGAAAACGTACCATGAGCGCTTGAGAAGAATGTATATTCTACTGCTTTAGGGTGAAAAGTTCTGAAGATATCTATTAAATCAAGTTGATCTAGTGTCTCCTTTAAGTCTGCTGTTTCTTTATTAATTTTCTTTCTTGAGGATCTATCCAGTATTGTTAGAGGGGTATTGAAATCCCCTACTATGATAGTATTGCTGTTAATCTCGCCCTTTATATCCATGAAAGTCTGCTTTATGTATGTCGGGGCTCCTATGTTTGGTGCGTAGATATTTATAATAGTTATATCTTCCTGTTGAATTGTTCCCTTTATCATTATGTAGTGTCCTTCTTTATCTCCTACTACAGCCTTTGTTTTAAAGTCCATTTTGTCTGATATAAGTATTGCTACCCCTGCTTTTTTTTCATTTCTATTTGCATGAAATATTTTTTTCCATCCTTTTACCTTCAGTCTATGAGCATCTTTTGTTTTAAGGTGTGTCTCTTGTAGACAGCATATGTATGGGTTCTGTTTCTTTATCCATGCAGCTACCCTATGTCTTTTGATTGGATCATTTAATCCATTTACATTTAAGGTTATTATTGATATGTAGTTGTTTATTGCCATTTTATTCTTTAAAGCTGTATTCTTCTTTTGCTCTATTCATTCCTCCCTTTAAACTGTTCACAAGAGGCCCCTTAGTATCTCTTGCAGAATTGGTTTGGTTTTTATGAATTCCTTCAGGCTTTCTTTTTCTGGGAAGCTCTTTATTTCTCCTTCAATTTTAAATGTTAGCCTTGCTGGATAAAGTAGTCTTGGTTGTAGGTTCTTGTTCTGCATTACTTTGATTATATCTTGCCATTCCCTTCTGGCCTCAAGTGTTTCTGTTGAGAAGTCCGATGTCATTTTTATGGGGGCTCCTTTGTAGGTGATAGCCTTTTTTTCTCTAGCAGCTTTTAAGATTTTTTCTTTATCCATTATCTTTGGTATTTTAACTATGATGTGTCTTGGTGTAGATCTTTTTGGGATTCTCTTTAATGGAGTTCTGTGTGCTTCTTGAACGTGTGGAATGTTTCCCAGCCTTAATTTAGGAAAGTTTTCTGCTATGATTTGATTGAACAAAGTTTCCATTTCCTGTCCTCTCTCCTCTTCTTCAGGCACCCCTAGATGCGAATGTTGTTTCTCTTCATGTTGTCACAAAGCTCCCTTAGAATTTCCTCACATTTTTTAAGTCTCTTTTCCTTTTTCTTCTCTGCTTCTGTGCCTTTGTTTATTGTGTCCTCTAACTTGCTTATTCGATCCTCAGCGTGATACATCCTGCTTTTAATTCCTTCCATTGTGGTCTTCAGTTCTGATACTGTATTTGTCATTTCTGTCTGATTCTTTTTTATTATTTCAATTTCATTTTTTATACTTGTTATCTCTTTATTTAGGTGTTCATAATGACTATCCATTGTTGCTCTAATTTCTTTGAACATCCTAACTATCATTATTCTAAATTCTGCTTCTGGTAATTTCGTTATATCTGGTTCATTCAGGTCCTTCTCTTGGGATTTCTCTTGATTCATTTGGTTTGCATTCCTCTGCCTGCCCATTTTTTCTGTGTATAAGCAAGTTGTGACCACTGGAGTCCAGTAGGTTTTGCCTTTGTGTTCTCTAGGTGTGGTCTGTCTGCAGGCCCCCCAGCCCCTCTGCCAGTGCCTAGAGTGGTTGGGTATGAGCGTTGCCAGCACCGGCCCACTGTGGCTTTTGCTGTGATTCCTGCCTCTCCTCCATGGGAGGGGCTGTCACTGAGGTGAGCACCTTTCCTCAGCTGCGGACCCAGCCTATTTCCGGACTTCCACCCAGAATCCTCAGTCAGAGCCTGCTCGCCACAGTTTCGCGTGTTGGGCGGGGCTTTTGATGTGCTCTCACCTGTAAGCGTTTGCCCGTCTGGAGATTTAGCCCCACCCTCGAGGCCAGGGCCCTTCTGCGCAGGGTCACAAACCCAGGTTTATTGGGCCGGGCGTGTTTGCTGGCTTCCACTCAGCTGCGTACTTCTGCTCGTCCCGGACTCTACCCCGCCCCCCACGTTCTGAACCCGCTCATGCACGTATGAATGCAATCGGCTGTTTCTCCGGGCGGGCGGGGATAGTAGCGTGAGCTCAGCTGCAAGCTTCCACTTGTCTCGGGGTCTAGCCCGTTCCCGCGCTCGGAGCCCGCTCACGCACGTATACTGGCCAACCGCGGTTTCTCTGGCGGGGGGGGGGGGGGCTGGTAGCATGAGCTCAGCCGCGAGCCCCTGCCCGTCCCTGGTGCTAGCCCGGTCCCCGTGGTCAGGGCCGGCTTGCGCAGGGTCGTAGAGCAGATTTCTGCCCGTTCCTGGCCTCCCGCTTTGTCCCTGTAAGTGGGATTAAAGGCGGGCCCACAGCTGCCGGACCGCTTTCTCGTGTCCCCTCAGACACTCTGGGCTAGACCAAGCTCCCACCGGCTTGGCCTCTGCACACGCCGACTGAACCGCGTTTCAGCGTCCTGTCGCCCCAAACCCTTAAGCAGCCCTCAGCAGAGTAGGAAGGGACCTAATACTCCACACTGTAGGCCTGGGAGCTCCCTCACTTGTTTCACAGCTCAAAACTGTCCAAATGCCTCTTCTAGGCTCTGGGACCGCAGCCTGGGGCTTGGTTCCTGGGACCCAGGTCCCTCCCTCTCTGCCAAACTTTCCTTCCGCCCCGCGGGTCTCTCCGGGCTGCCGTTTGCTCCGGGGAGCTGGGCAGCCCTCTTCGCGTTTTCGCTATTCCTACCAGTCTCAATGTGGCTTCTTCTGTGTTCCTTGGTTGAAGAGTCCACTTAGTTTAGTTCATAGTTGGTTTATCCAGATGATGGTTCTTTAAATTGAGTTATAATCCACTTTGCTTTAGGAGTTTGGTACGTCCGCCTACTCCATCGCCATCTTGCTTCTTCTCTTATTTCAACTTTTAATACAACAAGCTAACAAGAAATACATTGTTAAAAGATTAGGACTAATAAGGTGCTTTTATAGAAATTAGGAATAATGTTTGAAGTATAGGAATGAGTTATATATTTAAAGAAAATCTCTGAGTTTTTCATCTATGTACATAAGTAGGACGGTTGACTTGGCAATAGGAACTATCAGTGAGCTTTAGCAATACCTGCTATGTGAGGTGCAACCACACCAAAAAATAGGAGAATTTTGAAATACTACCTACAAACAGGACTAGCATTTTATTCTGGGCTTAGACTTATATATGCAAAATTATTTTAAAATTATTTAATTAATATTTATGGATTCTTTATATAAAAAGTAAAAGGAAAGAAAAAAGATTGGAGATATAAGACATTTGTTTTCAGCAAGATCTGCTTCTAAGTGTGAATCCAGAGGTGAACTTGAGGATCAAAGCTCCCAATGCACTACCAAATAAATAAGACAGATCTTGACCCCAGTGAGTGTTGAGCATTACAATACAAATAGTAAAAGGTATGCCTTTTTTATTACTCTTTTTAGAAGAGTTAATAATCTAATGTATACCCAAACTGTAACTTGTCAATGAGTCAATTGACATTATTTTTACTTTACATACAGTATTTTAACATTTTTTTACTAGTCTAAGTTTTGACATACATATCAAGTCATGTAACAGCCACCACAAATCTTCAACAATCTTAACCACTAGTCATTATTGATCTTTTCTACATATTTATAGTTTTACCTTTTCTAAAATGTCACATAAATAGAATGGATGTGAATGTTCTTAACAGATTTATTCATAGTATTTCAAAACTGGAAACAACCCAATATGTGAATACAAGCTATGTGTACAAGATATGCAGTTTTGTAAATTATTGAGCTATCCTAGATTGCTGAGAAAAATTTAGCAGAGTGATAGATCTGTGACTTGGAGGAGAAAAGAGTTGGCCTGTTATAAAACATGTAGTCAAGAAATCTTAGCACATATTAATGAAATTAAAAATGAAAAGATAGAAAAAAATATATTGATGAGTTAGGAGACCTACTACTCAGAGCTAATTATGTGAGTAAATTATCATTTTTTCAGTAAGAATCTATGTTCTATGTAGTTTTTTCAACTTAATTAAATGTGCCATAATGAATAAGATTAATTGCATCTCAGCTAGGGAGGATTCCGGTACCTGAAAAATCAAAGATGAATGTCAAAATCACAGAAATTTAAGATTAGGAGAATAATGTTGTCGTCAATCAAAATTTGTTCCTTTAAGATTACTTAGCAAAGAAATGTGTTGAACAAATTTTTCTCAAAATCTACATTTATTGGATACAATCCAATTTAACATAAATAGATAGAAGTGGCATTTTCCAAAGTAAAACTTTTGTATTTATTTAACATCTACTAGTCATCCATTGGATAACAGACACCAAGTTATATTCTAGGAATACAGAGCTAAATAAAACAAGTCCCTGACTTCAGGTAATTCAGATCATGACCAATAAGATAGAAAAGTACACACAAAATTAATTGTAACAGGTGACGTGTGCTACAATACAGTGATTAACATAGACTTTATCTAATCCATCCAAAACGTCCCTATCATGAAGAAATATTTTACTCTTAAAGTAAGTTCTGGTAGCTCTGTCCTGCCATACACTTCACATTCACTTCTGTTACAATGCTTCCCATTTTATACTATAATCATTAATTTAAATATTTTCCTTCCCAGTAAACAGTGGGTTCTTCAAGAAGACTTACAATGCATTCATCACTTAATGAATAAGAGCATATACCAGCGAATAGTTTTTAAGAAAGAAGGGACAAGCAGGGTGGTCAAGATGTAGAATAAAAGGGTTGGCTATGTTACCTCTAACTAAAATGGACTTCCAAGGTCTAGAGACAACTTGACCAAGAATGGAGCTAAGCAAGAGAGGAAAAGCAATAACACTAATATTTTAAGGTAGAAGAATTAACAAGTAATATAAGTAACTGAGGGGGAAGAATTTTTAAAAGAAATTATATTATCCATTCTAGGCAGAGTGAATATGAGATAGTGACATGATAGCCTTGAGAAACTACAGTAGAAGACTGGAAATGCCAATCTTATAGTCAGGAGAGAAGTCTGGCTTAGAGAAGTAGATTTGGGTGTCTCGATCATGGAATTAATAATGAAGTTGTGGAAGACTAGGCAGTTTCCAGAAAAGAATATCTAAGGTAATTTAAGATTAAGTTCTGAATATTGAGGAATTCAGAGGAATCCCAAAGAAGAGGAAAATTTGAGGATTGTGAGGACTCCAGGGAAGGCTGTGCAGGGCCCCTAACGGTTCTTTATTGATGTATTAAAAGAAAGATGAGGTGAGAAGATCGGTGGTAGAGAGGCATTGTATGAAGCAAGTCTTGAGACATAATTACTGGGTTCAAATTTCAGCTCCATTATGCAATCTTGGGCATGTCCTTTAATGCACCTGAACCTCTTTTTCTTTGTAATGCCTGTTTCATAGATTTGTTAGAGGATTAAAAGAGTAGAACACCTAGTCAGCATTTAATTCATGGATGCCATTGATCTTTGTGAGAACAATTTTAGTAAAGCATTAGGAGGAAGATCTAGAAATCCAGAGGAAAAGAGAGAAACAGCACTACATAGGCCTTTGGAATTTGAAGAAATTGCTTCTGGATGAAACAAAATTTCTAAGTAGCCCTGAGAAATCTCCTAAAATTAGATAACTTGAGCCTGTAGGCACTCAGTCATTATAATTAGTTTTATATATAATAAAATATGTGTTTTTGTTATTATTGTATTAGTCATTATAATTAGTTGACTTCATTGTCATTGTCATTTTTCAAAATGAGAATGGAGAAAACATATATTTAATTAATATTGTCAGGACGGATATGGAAGGCTATTAGGGTGGCAAGAACTAAAATATAGGACTGGTTAGAATGTCATTTTGGCAATCATTATCCTCTAGTATCTTTGGATCCTGGATCATTTGGTTAAAAGCTCAGTGGAGTAAAATACACCAGAAGACTTAAAAATAGATAATACAAAGTATCTATAAATATATATGAGAATTAAGAATTAGTGGTTCTTAGATTACTGAAAGTATAGAAGATCGTGGTAAAAAAGATTATAGAATTTGAGACCTAAGCATTTTGAGAAAATGGGAAAATATAAGATGTTATAAAATTATTCGTGTAACTCATTGGGCTGCCACACAATCCTGTGGGAGGAGAAATCCAGAATAGCAAGTTTAAGTGAACATACCAGCTCTGCACCTCTATTTATATTATTCTAACCACAAAGATATTGTGTTCTCTTAAAACTTCAAATGGTTTTAAAGCAGTATGTAAGTGGTTGTTATGATTCCAATAAGAGTTGTTCCATTTAACTTTATAGTCAATGATGCCTGGATTTACACTGATAGAAGCTATTATTAGAAATATTGATATCTATCTTCTATCCAGAGAAATGGTCACTTTAAAAATACTCATTAGAAATGTTATTTTTTGTTTAATTTTATTATTTGAATTCAGAATATATTGTGTGCTAGGTATTTCTTTAAAATTCACTTCATATAAGTAAATTTTACCTCCATAATTGCTTTTCAGTTAATCTCAATAAAACATTAAGACCTTTGTTCAACAATTAGGTGTTAGTTATTGCCCCAAATAGGATGGACTCAAAGCAAAATTATACATACTCTATGCTTAGAAAATCATAGGCTAATGGTCCATTTAGACCTGTTTTTATCAATCTATTAAACAATGGACTACATCCAGTTCTGTAAGACTATACATAGTATTATGGCAGGGCAGAGGAGAGCTAGCTAATCCATCCTGATGGCGGAGAATAAAAGGCTTCCTGGAGGTAAGTACTGGTTAGTCAGATAGGCAGAGGGGTAACATGCAGAAACAGAGGCAGGCAGCACACCATGGTGATGGGAACGGAATGGAATGCAGTTGTAAGTCAAAGTTCGGAAAGTGGGGTGGGGCATGCAAACTGTTGAAGCTAAAGAGGTAGGTTAGAGCCACATAATGGAAAGCCCTGAAGTCTTTTTAAGGAGCCTAAAGTTTGCTTTAAAGTAGTGGTCCTTCAAATGTGTATATTTTTACTTGTATAATTTATATGTATGCTTATGAGAAAAATATCTGTATTTTACAACGTATGTATATATATAAATAAAATGGAAGGATATAATGAAGAAGGAATAGTAACTTTAAATTATGAATGTATTGAGATTCTTATTTGAAAACCACAGAATCTACTTTGGGTAATTTAAGGTATTACAGGATATTAGAATCTCTGAATTTTTGGTATGAGTGGAAAACCAGACTCTTTGCAAGGCACTTCAACAACCATGGCCACAGGGCATCACATCCTCCACTGGGCACCCCTGACACTTGGCCAGATATCTGCCATTGCTGATAGAGAAGAACTGAATGACTGTGCTATGTTTTCTAGAATATTGTTTTTCCCCATTTGTGACACTGTGGATACAGATGATAGACAAGCCCTGTGTTATACATCACATTTGTCTATCAGGCAAAATGGAAATGTGAGTTTTGTTGTTTTTTTTTTTTTTAGACTGCCTTGGGAAGATAAGATGCATAATGTGGGAAGTTATCAAAATAAAATGTAAGGAGAGGAGTCAAAAGATTTGAGCAGCCACAAATGACAGATATTTGTGACAGTGAAGCAAAATACCCATTTGCCGTCATTAAAAATACAATTATTATTGATAGTAATCTGATTTATAAATGCATTTGGTAATAACACTTTCAGTACCTAATATCTCAATCCAAAATACACACCTAGGGAGGGATCACATTAACAATATTTGTTGTAAATTTAAATTTCAAATTTTCTTGTTAATTACTTTTCTAGCTGGTTTTGTATGTGATCTCAAAACATTACTATTATTTTGAATTTATGTAGCCACTGAAGTACACATGCAAGAGTAAGACAATTTCACCATTATTATGGTTTGCTTGTTCTTTCATTATGGATATTCTTTTCAACATGAGAATTATTTGCAGGAGCTTTTTTAAGCCACCTATCCATTTTGTGAGACTTTGCTTTTGTTTCGATCTAATATCTGTGCCAACTGTACATGAATTGACTTAATAGAGCACAGGTAAACAGCACTACATCACAGTAGACTGAGAACCTGTGATCAATGTGAGAACAGTGCTCTACCGCTGTGCTCTCTGGAGCCCCATTCTCCTTCAGGTGCAGTTGACCCTGCATAATCCTATGTTGCTTCTGAATCATGTGACACATTAACTAAGAAAGAGTGCCGATGTTAACTTATACAAGAATATTAATGTTGCCTGTGTTATTCATTCTTCTTTGAATCCAAATAAAATGTGCTCAGAATTTTAGAGTGCTTTTTATACGTTGCTGGGTTTCTTGTGTGACCTGCAAGGCTGGTCCATTCCATTTGAGGGTTTGCTGCATTGGTAAAGAGAACTTTAAAGAGTGTTAAGGATGGAAGTGACATGCCCAGATGTGAATTTTCAATTGTTGACTAAACTTTAGCTGGTGAAGTTTTATTGAGAAAGACCAAATACAAGAAGACCAGATTATATAGATCAGAAATTGTGAGGTATGTCAGTAGCGATGATATAATAGAATAAATCTCAATGTTCAAGATTTGGTCAATTATTAGAAATAGTTACTAAGGTAGGCAAAGAATAAAGGAAGACTTTATGGTTTCTGATAAAACACAGTTTAGCTTTGTTTTGTTTCTTTATATTTAGAACAAAGGGTGCATTGTTAGATGCTCTGTGACTCCTGGTAACTGTTTCAGGAAAGATAAAAGTCATCATTATTGTTATTCTTTCCTGCTACCATGTAATATTTGTGTCAGTGTTTCTATTCAGACTGAACACATTCCCCTGGAACTTGGATTTGCTCTAGACACTTATCTTTGCCAATATCAGATAAGATTATTGTCAGATCTGCATTTAATTTTGTTATTTCCCCAAACTGGAAAGTGAGTAATTGCCTTGCATTGTACATCCTGTGTGGCATTCACTGCTGCTGCATGTCTTGCCTTTAGCTGGGATGACAGCAGTTCGGTGAGCAGTGGTCTCAGTGACACTCTCGATAACATCAGCACTGATGACTTGAATACCACATCCTCAGTCAGCTCTTACTCCAATATCACTCTCCCTTCAAGGAAGAACACTCAGGTGAGACTCACCTCCTTTCTCTTTCTGATGCTTCTGCCAGATATTACCCCAAATTATTTTCTATTAGAATTAAATGTAACATAATTTCTTAACCTGAAGTAATTTTATAAACTGAAGCAGCTTGTATAAATATGTATTTTTTCTATTGATTAAAATCAAGCCCAGAAAGACTTATGTTGCCATATCTCTCTATATAATATTGATATGTTTGTTTAAATTCTAAAAAAAGAATTTAATAGTCTAATTTTGAGTAGTTCTTGATTAATTTTACATATTTCTCTGACATAAATTACTGGATCTCTTGAGGATGGCAAATCAAGAATAGATGTTTAATAATTAAGTTCTATCTTTTCTTACTTTTTCTTGTTAGATTTGACATAGAAAAAATTCCTTTCTCTCTAGTGTTTAATTGGGGTTCTCTGCACATATATTTATTCTGACATTCTCTAATATATACGAGTGAGAATTATGTGACAAAAATTAATGAAACTTAAATTAAGACATAGAAAAAAATAGAGGAATTTTTGAAATATAAGTGTGCCTTTTTTTTCTTTTACTATTTAACTGAAAATAAATTGCCGTGCCTTCTTCACACTTTATTGATTTTTTTCTATACAATATTTTTCTGTAATATTTTCTTCATAGCTGAAGACAGATTCAGAGAAACGTTCTACCACAGATGAAACATGGGATAGTACTGAGGAGCTAAAAAAAACAGAAGAGGACTTTGACAGCCATGGGGATGGTGGTGGCAAGTGGAAGGGTGTTTCCTCAGGACTTCCTGACGACCCTGAGAAGGCAGGACAAAAATCCTCCCTGTCCATTTCACAGACAGGGTCCTGGAGAAGAGGCATGTCTGCCCAGGGTGGAGCACCGTCAAGGCAGAAAGCTGGACCAAGTGCATTCAAGACCTCTGGTAGGCTTGTCAACTGTTAGGGCAGCTATTATATAAAAGTGTTTTAATTTACTGTTTCCATTTTACCTTTGTTATATTTAATAATAGCTTTTTTTAAATTAACTCTCATTCTTCTATATAGTGAAATACTTTTTTAGGGTAAATTTCACATACTTTACCTTGTAAATTGACATGACTATAACCATCTAGGAATTCTCTTTTGGAAAGCACTGTCATAATTTGGGGCTGTTGAGTATCTTCATTTTACCACAGTCATTTCTTGTCATGTGGAAATAAAATAAGGCAGTTTTAAAAAAATGCTTTCATTCTGACTGCCTTATGAAAGTTTGGACTATTTATGTGATGTATGTCACAAAGTTCTACCATATCTCTGAGAGACAAGATCAATTGCATTAATCTAATGGCTTAGACTGCTGGAAATTTGAAACATCATTTATGCTGTTGGAAGATATTTATACAATTTGGAAGACTCATTTTGTCAAAGGAGTCTTCCAAATTGTACCGTCCTATTTTAAGACTCTTCCCCTACTTTTTAAATGGTGCCTAATCTTAAATAGTGCCACCTGAAGTACTGGGTACTTCGAATATCATCATCTTACCGATATTAAAATGAATGCTATTTTAGTACTTAGCTTGATAAAATTAAGTACTATCCTTATAAAGGAAGAATTGCAAGATATAAAGCAATGATAAGTAGCAAAATTTTCTGTTTTCTATTATTTCCTTGATCTCTCACCACATTTCTCTGATAACCTTATTTTTTGCAGCTTTATACTCAATATATTAGAGTGCATAGCCTATTTAGAGCTAAAGAATTAAATATTGAGGAACTGAAGTAACGTAAAGATGTATAACTTTGACACATTCTTTAAATAAATGTTATGATGAAATCAAAATGTGCAGGCCAATAAATTTGTGTATTTCTCATGAACTAGGGAAAACCGATGATACCAAAGCTTCTGAGAAAGGGAAAACTCCCCTGAAAGGGTCGTCCCTGCAGCGGTCCCCTTCTGATGCAGGAAAAAGCAGCGGTGATGAGGGGAAAAAGCCCCCATCGGGCATTGGAAGGTCAACTGCCACCGGGTCTTTTGGATTTAAGAAACCCAGCGGAGTGGGGTCATCGACCATGATCACAAGCAGCGGAGCGACCATCACAAGTGGATCTGCCACGCTGGGTAAAATTCCGAAATCTGCTGCCATTGGTGGGAAGTCAAATGCTGGGAGAAAAACCAGTTTGGACGGTTCACAGAATCAGGATGACGTTGTGCTGCATGTTAGTTCCAAGACCTCCCTCCAGTACCGCAGCCTGCCCCGCCCTTCAAAATCCAGTACCAGTGGCATTCCTGGCCGCGGCGGCCACAGGTCCAGCACCAGCAGTATCGATTCCAATGTCAGCAGCAAGTCCTCTGGTGCCACCACCTCGAAGCTGAGGGAGCCCACTAAGATTGGGTCAGGGCGTTCGAGTCCTGTCACTGTCAACCAGACAGACAAGGAAAAGGAAAAAGTGGCAGTCTCAGATTCAGAGAGTGTTTCTTTGTCAGGTTCCCCCAAATCCAGCCCCACCTCGGCCAGTGCCTGTGGAACACAAGGGCTCAGACAGCCAGGATCCAAGTATCCTGACATTGCCTCACCTACATTTCGGAGGTAAGAATATGTAAAACGAGGCTGGAAAATAACAAAATGCTATATCTTAAGGTGTGTGTGTGTGTGTGTATCTATTCTGACACATATATCTTAGATTGTTTTCTTCATTTTTGGGGGTACAATGAGTTTTAAGAAGCTGATCATATAAATAGCTAGCCAAAAAATGGCATTTATTTTGAGAAATGCTCAGAGTTTCTGGTTTTACTAGAATTGCAACATTAGCAACAAAAACAGCACTTTTAAGATATTTAAATGTAGGTAGCAATACCTAGGGGGAGTCAAAGGATTACAAGTAATAGGTTTTAAATTTCCATAGATTTTCATCTCTTCTTTCCATGATTAAAAATGAAGCAAAACAAAATAGATGTCTATGACTATTGTTACTCATTTTTAGTGTTTATTATCGTGCTGGCTTTTAACTGGGTGATGATCATGAAGGTAGATGAAGTTGGGTTTCTTGTACCAGATTACATCAGGCACATTTATGTCACTCTGTCTTGACCAATTAATGAAAATTAAGGTATAATGTGATTGAAAGAATTTGAAAACATTCAGATGTTGGGTATATAGGACTACAACTAAGGAATGGAAACTATTCTGATTCTTCATCAGCTTTCTTTGACATGAGTCTGGTACGAATGGTTTGGTTTCTGCCAGTACTGTCTTTGTTATTGAATATGTAGAATCTTTAAGATACCACTGTTTTTAAATACCAATATGTTCTAAATGACAGGATAATCCATACAGTTAAAGATTTAGGACTAATTATGAAACCTCTGGGTCTGTTTCCTGAAATGATAGAGTATGATTTATAGTCTATTACATGTTAAGTATTTTCAGTATTTGTTTTTATTGCACTAACTAAACCAAGAACGTTTACATTTCAAGCAATCTCTGATACATTATTGTTTTAAAACCTACAGGGTATATTCCTCAGTAGAAGTATTAATCTTGAAGAACTGGCTTTTTGAAATGTTGATTGTCACTGGAAAAAATACCCTATGGCTTGTATTGAGAGTAAATATTTCTATCACTTAAGTAAAAGCCAATAGTGCCCTCCAGTGGCACATTACCTATGAAACAATTTCTCATATTTGTCATAAAATATTTCATTATAGGAAATATGTATTTCATTGTAACTTAATTAGTAATCATTATGCCATTACTCCATATCACTTTATTTCCATATTTATACAAATTTGATAATATCATCTCCATTTACAAAACTAAAATGTTTTCTGAACTAAGCTCCAACATCTAACTTAGCAACAACGTTTCAAATCACTAATAAAAATATGCATTTGAATAGCACTGGCAACTGATATAAAACCCTTTGGCCTTTCTTGGGGCAAGACAAACTGTGTTGCCGGTAGTTTCTAATATCGTTTCTCACCCACTACTCTGATAGTCACGCAGGCCACCAGATATACAACCTAACCTCACAAACATTGCCTTAAGCTTTCCTTTTAGGTTCTGAATAAAATAGTAAAAATGGAAAAAAAGTGTTACTTGTACACCGAATGCGTAGAAGTTGTTTCATTATAATGGTTCTGTAAATAGTTAACAGCAAATACAATCAAACTACTTAATTTTTTGTGGAAGATTCTCAGTCACTAAAATTGTGAAAGCCAGGGATTTTCATGTTTGATTTACTTTAGTTTTGCCCACTTACCCAGCCACCTGGACAGCAGCTCAGTATCGATTTACCCTAATGGTGATATGAGAGACTTTTAGTAGTAGATTAAAAAGTTCAAGCTTATCAAGTTCATTAACATAGAGACAGGAAGTGCTTGGTAGCTGGGTACATCAAAGCACACTTGGCTCTGTGTACTGAACCCTAAATATTAAATGTGAATATTAGTTTTTTGGAACAACTGAAGTTGTTATTTGTTTTTCTTTTAGGTTGTTTGGTGCCAAGGCAGGTGGCAAATCTGCCTCTGCACCTAATTCTGAGGGTGTGAAATCCTCCTCAGTAATGCCCAGTCCTAGTACCACATTAGTGCGCCAAGGCAGTCTGGAGTCACCGTCGTCTGGTACGGGCAGCATGGGCAGCGCTGGTGGGCTAAGTGGCAGCAGCAGCCCTCTCTTCAATAAACCCTCAGACTTAACTACAGATGTGATAAGCTTAAGTCACTCGTTGGCGTCCAGCCCCGCATCGGCTCACTCTTCCACATCAGGTGGTCTCGTGTGGGCTGCCAATCTGAGCAGTTCTTCTGCAGGCAGCAAGGACACTCCGAGTTACCAGTCCATGACTAGCCTCCACACGAGCTCTGAATCTATTGACCTGCCCCTCAGCCATCATGGCTCCCTGTCTGGACTGACCACAGGCACTCACGAGGTTCAGAGCCTACTCATGAGAACGGGTAGTGTGAGATCTACTCTCTCAGAAAGGTGAGCTTTCCTGGAGGCATTGATGGAGCCCTCACCCCCTCCTCCCTGCACGGTGCCTGCCCTCTCCCCCATTAAATCTCCTTGATTTCAGTTGGGAGTGCCACTTTGCAAAGGCACATACAATTGATGTAACCGGGTCTTTCATTTGCTCTTATTACCAAGTTTGTGCAAGAAAAAAGTCTTCAAAGATAGGATAATTGAATGATTAAGTTTCTCAGTATGAATGCATACACATATACCCAATAGGTAATTGGAATGAAATTCAAAACATGCATTTATGTATTAAATGAGGTCTTCTCAAGCCATTTTAATGATTTGGCTTAAGCTCCAGGACAAAACAACTCCTTGAAATAATTTAAGCATTTTTAAAAACCAAATTTAAATCGATTCTACAATTATGCTCTGAGCAATATGTTAAATTTGCTTTATTAGCACTTCTATGGAAAAATAGTAGATGGACCACTGGGGAAATCCCCCTTGAATTGGAAAGAAAAAATCAATTGTCAGATATGAATTCTTAGAGAAAATTATAATAACACCAGTGGCATTTTTAATAAGCCTCTTGAAAATATGTCATTATAAGGTGTTTCCCATTTCCCATTGATTTAATGAGTTACGGGTATTTTTCTTAAATTAAAATGGAAAATATAACAAGACATCCCTTAAGGATTATACTTCCCAGAAAACATCACTGTTGACTAAAATGGCTCTAGATTCTCTCCCCACAAAATTCCTTTCTCGGGTATTTTAATACTAACTTTCCTCCAGGAAACCATCCTAAAAGTTCTATTTTTTTCCTAATGAACTTAATGCTATTTGTTCGTTGGTACACTTAAAGCTTTTAAAAACAAACAAACAAAAAACATGTTGGGCACATTCCGTAGTTGTGTTATTTTTTAAAGCACCACTAGTCACCAAAAATGCCTGATACCTTTCCTTAGACTTTTGTTCAATCTAGTGTTGATGTTGACATATCACCTCTTTTCTGGACTTCCAGCCTTACTCCCAGAATCATTTTTTTTTTTTTGTAACATCAGTGAAAGCCCTTATCTAAACACTCACTATAGTATACCAGCTGTTCCTTAATGTGAGATTTCCCACTGTTTTTCCCCTGTGTCTGTTGCCTTTGTGAAATGTGAAACCCAGACATTGCTTCCATCACACTCCCCTAATAATGGTATACAGACAGCCATGCAAACAAGACTACCCCTTGATAAAAGAATTTTAAAGATAATTTTAACTTTGATGCTTGATACTTCTTACAGTGGACAGCTAATAATAAAATACATTTTTCATTATGAACAAAAAACTGCAGCCAGGAGAAACAAGATACACAGCTGGGTGACATATCCCCTCTAGTCTTGTCATTATGGACAGCATATAGAAACAATAAGTGCATACACATAAATACTAGAATAAATACTGTAGCATTTAATTTTTGATCTAAGAAATTAGGCTACCCACAACATCTTAGATTTGAGCTTTAGCACTTTACAGGTAAATGGGTATCCTTCCTCATATGTCATTTTCAAAACTTTAACAAATAAATCAAATAACATTGAAAATGTATTACCAATCTATAGTTTTAATGAATGTATCCTAGATTGTGTATTGATATGTGAAGAATTCCAATAACAGTTTTATAACCAAACCAAGCACAGTGTGAATAAGTTATTCTTATTAACTAAAATAACCCTCCACAATGCTAATTCATTTTTGATCATACACATGACTATAACAAATTGACTATTTAACCCCAACCTATTTCTTTGGCATTCAGACATTAAAACTCAATAGAATAATCAAGTTAACTATTTTTTTGCCCTCAAGTCAAACAAGATGAAGTTGATAATTGTAAAGCTATAAAACAAATGCAATGTTAATATTTTACTTTGATCTATATTTTAGCTGAAGTCATTATACATTTTCACAATACAAATACATTGGCAAATATGAAGTCACTTATTCTCTTTAAGCAAATCTTTAAATGTTGTTCAGTCTTTGTAATTGACTGGTTTTACAAATGATAATATTTGTCTTCTAATATTAAAAACAGATGGATAAACAATTTTCCTAAAATATACTTTAAACTAATTTTCAATAAGTAAATGTTTTGCCTTGATTCTTAGTAATATATATATAGTATATATATATAAGTAATATATATATATATTATTTATATGTATATATATAAACATTAAACTGTGAAAAGTAAAACACCTTCATAGGTGTAGTATATAAGTATTACTAGTTTCTCCAAGTAAATTACTGGTTTGAAATAGTTTTTGATATAAGAATTTGTACTTTTCATTTCTTGGGAACAAAACTGAAAACAGTTTATTCTAGTCTCTTAAAGTACATTCAAAAAAGCTTATGATCTATTAAAGAGATAATTAGATCCTATCAGAGATCTTGGCTTAGCTAGGATTGATTAAACAGCCAGCAGAATATTGATAATGCTCTGGAAACCAAAGTGCCATGCCTGAAAGAAAGTGTGCTGAAGGGAAAATGTACAAGAAATGTTATTAGAGATGGAACAGAAATACAGGTTAAGCTCATGACTTAACCTATCCATCTACAATTTTAAAATACTTTATTGATATTCATATTCAAGTACTATCAAATCAGTATTTTTTAAGATTTTAGTTCTGTTTAACATCCTCTTTATTATCTTTAGGAGAAGTTAAAATAATACATAAACAGACAAACCAGCGATAAAATAAGTTCTTTAATAATTTTCTCTTTAGCTGCTCTAGATCATTGGTGGCCCTCAGATCTAAACTTTTCAGTTTTGTTTGTTTTATGTGATCTAATCAAATTTGAAAAATAATTTAAAGTAGGAACCAACTTTGGAAAGTTCTAGCTTGTTTTTACATGTCAGATCTAATAACAGTCTTCACTATTCTGCATAGCATCTGTTGGTTTTGGACAAAAAGGACTGTTGTTCTCAGACTGTTGACTAAAGTCTCCACTTCACTCATTACCACAGCCTGACTGGCCCTTGCAGGCACATGACTTTGTGATGTTTCAGGGTTTATGAAAATATCTACATAATAAAATTATTAATATTTAGATTCAAACAGATATTTCTACTTAAAGTTTTAATCTACATTGGCAAATTTAAATATTTTCTTCTGCTTTCTTTTCATTAAGTTTTCTGTATCATATAATTTTTATACAGTTAATAACATTGGCAAAACAATGCCTACATTTAATTTCCTCTATAATGGTAAACTTTAATAAATTTGCACACACAGTAGAGATATCTTTAAAATGTCCTGTAACCATACAATGCTTTAACACATTGTAGTTCATCTTTAGAGGTTTCTCATATTTGTTCACTGTGATTCCTTTTTGTTTGTTTGTTTAAAAACACTACTAAAAAATCTTCTAAAATTAAAATATATATTAGAACTTGCCTCTACATAGAATAGTAATTACCTTATGTGGACATTGCCAAAAAATAAAATTAAATTTTTATAATGCCTTTGGAGGCTGTCTATTGCAGTGCTAAATATTGGAGTACTCACAGAAGAAAACATTTTAGCTTTGATTTTGAGTGATTAAATTTCAAGTCAATGTGAATTAAATTTCATTCATGTTGTATCATCCCCATTGCGCACACATTCTGTGTATTTACTTTTGATCATATGAGGTTTTAACGGAAGAGAACTATAATTCAGCAAATTTAAATTAATTTTATTACTTGGTTATCTGCATTGCAGAGATTATAACAGAGATCTTTAGACTTGTCCCATTGAACTGTTGTTGAAACCCTTTTCCTCTATTTTTAGAGAAGCTATTCACCATTTTCTCCAGGCACATTCTTTCATCCCTTTCTACTATCAACTGAGAACTTTCTTTGAAAATTCTTTAAAACAGACAGTGATAAAACATATAGCCTTTTAAATACCTAAGTTATAATTTCCAAAACATGGCATAGTTTACTTTCATTAAAATATGTAAAAAATTATGGCAGACACATGTGTTAAGCAGGTATTTGTGATATATTATTTTTTCTATGTAAATGGGAATAAACCTGTTTTTATTGAAAATAACTTGAAGATACAAATAAATATAAAGCAGTGTTTATATCTTCTCTGCCCATTGGAACTTGTCAGTTGAATTAGGTAGAGAATATCGATCTCATTCCCTCCTCTATGATTCTCTCAGCAGAAGTCTATTCATTTGCACGGGGAAGGAAAATCTACAAACTGTTAGATAAATAGAATATAGAGATGAATTAATCTAACATATGAATTAATCTATCTTTTAATAGTCCTGTCACTAAATTATAATTGATTAGAACTGGGTTAGGAAGGACCTAATATGTGCTTCAACACTGGGCATTGTTTGTCCTTTTTCAAAGAGCTAAGCATTAATAAGTGTTATAAAAAGTTTATTTTATGTGGTTCAAACAGAGAACCATTTTTTATTGCATGTGTAATTTGGAAGTTTTGTTTACATTATGTCCTTAGGGGTTTTCTTTGTTTTAACAGCATACAGCTTGACAGAAATACACTACCCAAAAAGGGACTAAGGTATATATTTATTTTCAGCACAATTGCTGCCTTTTTTTTCTGTTGTTACTTAAACTTTGTGTGCTGTCTTTCTTCTTACTCTTTTCTTTGTTTGTTTGCAATGAAGTACCCAGTATTGAGTGTGAAATCGCTTTTAATCCTTCCTCTGGTCTGAGGAGAAGGAGAGATAGACCTCAGGTAGATGTGCTCATAGAGGACAAGATCCAGATTAAATCCAGTGAAAATACCATTGATGGGGGCAGCAATTTTTGGTAAAGGCAGAACTCATTCTAAAAATAAATTCCCTGACTTTTGCATCTTGAAGGCATATGCTTGAAAAGTTCAAAACCCATGTAGTATATAGATGTGGCCACTTAATGTTGCAAGGATGCTCTAATTTGAAGCAAGGAAAATAGATTTTCATCATCAGCGGACAGATATGTAATTAGGTATGAATCCTTTTAGTAAAAACTCAAGAGTTTTAGTTTCTGGGATTTTTTCTAAGAGTGCTTATATCTGTCAGATTAATTTAAATATAAATTCCTAGTCTTAAATCTTAAAGTAACTTTTCAGTTCATCAGAAAAAATAAAATGAAAATTTACTTCATGGCCATTTGTTATTGCACACTTTTATCTGAGGAGAAGATATAGAACGAACTACTAATGGAGCTATAACACTGTGTGAACATATGAAGTTGACTGCTCTTTGGTGCTAAGAATTTACTTACTCTGGTGAAAGTGAGTACTAGCCAAATAGATCTTACCAAGTTATCCCCTTTCTCTTTAGTTTCTTAGCAATAGCAAACAGCTTGCAATTATTCCATATCAAAAGTGTATTTTCTAATATAGTGAGAACATTTTCTCTCCTTTTTATAAAAAAAAAATTCAGATAGGATGTCAAATGACATTTTAACCAAATAAATACTTTCCATAATTTTAAATAAAAGAGATGGAGCTGTTAATTTATGTTCCATTTCCTATGCCTTTCTGTAACCATCACTCCAATTCCCTTGGTTTCCAGCCTATCACTGTCCACCATTTTTTGTCTATGTTTACACCCTTTTTGTATCCTCCTAAGCACTGTGCTTTTGAGTCCTTCTCAATTAACTTGGCTGTCTGCTCATTGTTTATGATTTTCAACTACATATCTCACAAAAGCATAGCTTTCTTTTCAAAAATTTCTTTCTTTTTTTTCCTGTGAGATTCAAACAGATGGTATCAAGTCATCTGGATGAACTAAACAATTATAATTAGATTCAATCTGTTTGAGAATGTTGTTTAGTCTGAATATTAAGCTCCTCTCAATTCCTTTCTTTTCTCGGTACTGCCTTGCCCCTTTAAGATGTGCTGAAGTGTCTTAGCTGTGCTGTTTTGCAGATATACCCCATCGTCTCGGCAGGCCAACCAAGAAGAGGGCAAAGAGTGGTTGCGTTCTCATTCAACAGGAGGGCTTCAGGATACTGGCAACCAGTCCCCTCTGGTATCCCCTTCTGCCATGTCATCTTCTGCAACAGGAAAATACCACTTCTCTAACTTGGGTAAAATATTCTGAAACAGTCATTTCATATATTTCTTTCCTCACCCACCCTCATGATACATAAATGAACATAAAAGTGTTCATTTAAAGAGGAGATAAAGGCACCCTAATGGAACCTTTTATTTGTGCGATTACTGCTTATGAAATAATTTCTAAATGTTATGCAGTTTATCGCTCAAGACAACAACTTGACATAGGTTATTACTTTATAGTCTAGGATCCAGAGGAGCACAGAGGTGCTATGACCTAAAAATGAAATCTCTTCACTGATAACAAGCAGAAGCAACAGCTGATTCCAGAATGCCTGACTTCAAGCCTCGGTGTTTTCTCAGAGTTCTCTTGAAAATTAATAAAGCATCTTCTTGTATTTTTTTAAAATGTGTTTTTTTTCAATCTTATAACAAAATTAATCATCTATTTGTGGAGAAATAGAAAACAGAAATAATTAAGAAGAAATGATGTGATTTTTATGACTCCAAGATCATTTCTTATGATATTTTGAAGTTAAAACTCTCTTTAAAATGCATTTGAGAATTTCTATTAAGATAATACCTATTGCCCTGTGAATATTTTTAGATAAATACAGTGGAAAATGACTGACTAGCTTGGGCATTGGGTTACTTTGAACTTTGCATTATTTGTATAAAATATAAGATCGTTTGTATAAACATCATAGGAAACACAGTGAAGCATGACAAAATAATGAAAGAAGTCTAAACATGCCAGTCATCATTTAATAGATCTATTTTTTTCCATCTAAAATACATTTTTGGATAAAAAATTTAGTACTGATAATAGTCCTTGTGAGGCATCTAAAACAAAGACTCATTGTCATATTCTCATGAGTGATAACAACTGCTCTCTCTGATTGATGATTTTTCACTGTGCTGCAAGGATTACCACGAAAAGGCATTGCAGTGAACATGGAACTTTCAAGTTCTATGTATTTGTTGGACCATTCTGCATGTACAGTGATGTTTCCATACCCCTGTATGAAAGTTTGTATGTTTGTGCTTCCAAAGGTCTTTCCACCTTGAATGACCTTCTACCCCATTCCCTATATTTACCCTTCAAACTTTTCAGAATTAAGCCTTTTCTTCTATATTCATGGAAGACTTGGAAGAGACTTAGATTGACTCAAAATGACCGAGAGTCTTTGCCTGGGAGTTTCAAAAGGCTCTTGGGGAATTTATATTCCTTGAATTTTATTTTCTTTTTGATTTGCCCATTAGAGTGACATGTTCTTCTCTAAAAAGAAACCTGCAGACTCTGGAAAGACAATCTCTTCTTCATAGTGGCGGGCAGAAAATACCATATTATTATATTTCTAGCCTGAACAGTAGAGGTAATTTGTTCATTCTGTTTAATATTATTTTAAAAATTGACATTCTATTGTCATCAAAGTGCTAGAAGAAAATAAAAACTCCACTGTGACTGTAATTATTAAACATTACAGAGGCAGAATACAGGTTTACCTTAAATAGGGACACCCTATAAACTCTCATTCTCATAAGAATTGAAATCACGTTTTCACTTTCTGTCAACCTACTATTTTCAACATCTAACCCCCAGAATAATATATGCTATGTGTGCTTTCTTTTCCAGTAAGCCCAACCAATCTGTCTCAATTTAACCTTCCTGGGCCTAGCATGATGCGCTCAAATAGCATCCCTGCCCAAGACTCTTCCTTTGATCTCTACGATGATTCCCAGCTCTGTGGGAGTGCCACCTCTTTGGAGGAAAGGCCACGTGCCATCAGTCATTCAGGCTCATTTCGAGACAGCATGGAAGAAGGTAAGTGAGGAAGGACATAAAGATGAAGTTACTTTAACACTGAAAATAAATGATCACATCACTGATATCACAAGAATTCTTGAAGAGTAAATAAATAAGTGTAACTCTTATTTGAAGAGTCCTGGAGCTTGAAGAAGTTTTAGTCTACATGACTTGTTCTTTTTTTATGCATTTGGAAATATGCCATAAATTGTTTAGATTAACACGGGGCTATATAATAGTACAGAATAAATTGTCATATAAAAATCTACATGAGGCCTGACCTGTGGTGGGGCAGTGGATAAAGCGTCGACCTGGGAACACTGAGGTCGCCAGTTCAAAACCTTGCACTGGTCCGGTCAAGGCACATATGGGAGTTGATGCTTCCAGCTCCTCCCCCCTTTCTCTCTCTCTCTCTCTCTCTCTCTCTCTCTCACGCTGTGTCTCCTCTCTAAAATGAATAAAATAAAAAGAAATTAATATTTAAAAAAATGTATTTTTGAAAAAAAAATCTACATGATTTTAGAGACTGCTTTAATATATCAAATACCATATTGACTGTTTTGTTTGACATCTCAGTTGAAAGGCCATAAAGATCCATGAATCAGGAAAATGATCTTATGAAACTGCTGCATGCTGCTGGCTTACATTCTCAGAAACTCCCTCTTGTGTTCGTGTTTATCATATCATTTTTTGACTTCATATTATATCTACTTTTTTGCTTTATAAGTTACATTTCCTTATTTAATGCAATGAAATTCTCACCTGTCCTAACAAATTTCTTTGTAGTTGTAAGTTTTTTTATGAACACTTTATAATAAATCTATTTGAAAACTCAGGAGGCTTAATTGATTTTTAAATGTATATAATTTTTTAAACTATATAAACTCAAATGTCAAATTTGATAATAATATTGGAACATTTTTCTCTTTGACTTGATGAATGATTTTTAAGAACCCACATAGAAAAATTATGGCTCTTGCATCATAAAGCATATCAGTTAAAGAGAGAATAAAAGTAAATGTAGAAGTTCAGATTGATTAGAATTAAATCAATCATTAAATCAACCATACTATCATACTCCTTAATAATTATGTATATAAAAAAAGAACTCCATATCTTAAAACATACTAGATAATCTTAAGCCTCTGGCCATCCATTTCTTTATGGTCTGACTTGAGCAAATTTTCTAACTTTATTAGCCCTAATTTCTGCATCTCTAATTTCACAGGTTTGTCACAAGGATGAGATTATGGAATAGTTTTGTTCCTTTCTCTTTCCCCTCCCTACATTCTTTTCTAAAGTATCTCCAGACTGAAGGCTTAAGTATCTATGAAAATTAGCTCATGGTTTTCAGGTCACCACTGTACATTTAATGAGCTAGCACTAAATAGGTTACCACAATTACCATGTTTTTTAGGATATAAACCAGACCACTGAGTTCACCATGACAAAGAGCAAAGAGTGAGTTATACACTGAGAGTCTGCTGATAACTACAGTGCAGATTATATATATATATATATATATATATATATATATATATATATATATATATATTCTAAAATGTCATTGCTTTTTTTGAAATGGTTCTATCACTCTCTTCATAGACAGGCCTCTTATAACACTATAAAAATTGCTAAGCATACTGATGGATTTCTCAAGTGCCTCATTTACAAATAGAATTCTGTGCATATGCTGGGAAATTCTGGCTTTCCGTTAATGAGATTTAAATAATCTGAATTTCTGAATGCCAGCCTGAGTGGGCAAGATGGTTTTTGCTAGCCATGCATTGAATACTAAACTATTATAATTTTTAAATTATGATCTAGAATCAAGGAATTATTGGACTAGGGAAATAGAGGAGAGTCTACTGTAATGATGCATTGTCCAGTGCTCACAGTAAAAGATGAAGGAACTAAGCCACAAATTAGAAGGTCATAGACCTATAAATATTAAGGGGTCATAAGTAATATAGTAAGCAGGAGAAATATTGTAAAACAGCAAAAAAAAAAAAAAGTCTGAAAATAAAATTTCCCAATTCACTGTCATACTACAATAGTTCATACCAGTATTACTAGTTATTAGAGGTTGAAAGAATGTGCTTTTAAAGAAAATGACTAACATTTTTCATGTTTCATAGAATGGTAATATTTGCAGTTTTTCCATCCTCTCTGGACCAGGTTGTAAGCACCTCCCATGTGCTCTTATAGTCCCCAGTACAATGCTCTTGATAGTATGTATATTATTCTATTATAATTATCTTTTTAGTTGTGTATCTTTCTACTTATTTTTGAGCTCGTAGGTAGTCCTGGGTTTTAACATGAGCCTGTCACATTGTGTGTGCTCAACTGGTTATTTAATGGATGACCATACAGAAATAACTTGAGATTATCCCACAATGAAAAGACGAAGGACTTTTCTACAAATATAATCAAACACAATTTTATCAACATTTTCAGTTTAGTATATTGAGCGTGCAGAAATATAAAGCAGCCTATTAATTGTTTGAAATGGTGTTGTGATAGGCATAGATAAAAAATACAGTTTATGATTTCTATTCTTAATTTAAGTAAGATACCACCTTGAACTAAGAAGTATTTTTCTATCGCTAAAATTACAAAAGAAACTAATTATCCATTTTAAAAAAGTATAACAACTCATTATAGATAATGTTGAACTATCAAGTTGGATAAAATGCTTACTTCCCTGGAAGTACATGGAGAAAAATACTGAAAATGAATCTTTGTTGTATAAATATAAAATAAAATACATTAAAAAGATTTTTACAGTTTAAAAGTGTATGAAAACTACAGTTCAGGTTTTCATGATTTTCTGATTTTTAATTATGTGGGTGTTGATGATAGTTGTCAATAGGTGCAAAGCATCCTCTCCATAACACGGTGTATAAGGTACTTTAGGGAGTTGGTATGCCATCTTCCCATTACTCAACATCTTTATGTCAAAAAAGATATTCTCAGATTCTTCTGTCTCGCAGTTATTTTATTTCCCTATTTTTCACTCTTTGGTAAAGACCTGGTGTCTCTGAGCACCTTCCTTATTTCACCTGTGGTTCTGTTGTTTTTCTCCAGTTCATGGCTCTTCGTTATCACTGGTCTCCAGCACCTCTTCTCTGTACTCCACAGTAAGTACTGGCTGTTGAGAGAAAGCTTCCACCTTTACCAAGCGCACAAATGATTAAATAGATTGACATTTACACAGAAGCCGCACAGTGACATAAGGTTGTAAGTGAACTGCTCTAAGTTACTGCATACCCGATAACCTGGCAAGTGCTGCAGTAGCTCTTCTGTGGTCCACTGCCCTGTGCTTCCACTGGACTTTTGTGTACTCATTATAATCAATTTGTGGAAGGAAAACTGAATTTCACAAAGCCTATTGGAGTATAACTTTAAATTCCTGAAATCGGCTAATATGTTCCACCATAATTTTATAATATTGAATAGTTTCTCTTGTTTGCTTCCCTGAGCCATAACTGATAACACTAGGGAACAAAATTTTTGTTGCATCCACAGAAATTCTTATTCTTACCTAATTCAAGAGCACTGATCTGAAATCTGACATTAGCTTTTCTCTATAAGCTAAAGTTTTTCTGCAATTCAAGATTTTAGGTTTTCATCTTACTGTAAAATTTTCAACATTTAGTTTAACATAATAAAGAAGAATGTCTTCTTGGGCATCATCTTTGTGAAAATATAGTAATTTATATAATGCAGTAAATACACTAATATACAAAAAGATATGATTGCATTGAAATTTGTCTACAATTTCAAAATAAAATATATTAAGACACTTATTTTAATCATAAAATTTGGGCAAAACTTATTTAAATTCTATTCAGACAAAAATTTGTGTTTGTAGCTCTTGTGTTTGTATACTTCTTGAGGACAATCTCGTTAGATGCTCCAGCAGTAGTCTGCTCATCACTAAAAGCTCCAAGATTTTTGGGAAACTAATCAAGGTGACTGTTGATGAAGTGAATCTTAATGCTCATGTTACATCCAGTATCGCGGAAAGCCAACAGCATAGCATCCTTTGAACCAGAAGTTCATAGTTTTCTGTGTTTTTGTTGCCAAGGAAGTTCTTTGTAACTACCACAAAGGACTGCCATGCTGCTTTCTCCTCCTTATATATCTTCCTCGAAAACTCTTTGTCACGTATGAGGGTTCAAATTTGAGGTCCATCGAATACACCTGCTTTTATCTTCTCGAAGGATAAGACAGAAAAAGCAGAAATAATATGTTGAAAGCATTCACTTTCTCTATTTAAAGTCTGAACAAACTGCTTCATTAAGCCAAGTTTGATGTGAAGTGGGAGAAAAATGATTGTGTCTTGACTAACTACACGTTCATTCACAATATTTTGCATCCCTACTTCCTGAACTTTACATTTTGGCCACTCCTTCTGTGTCCAGTGTTTCTCCCGAGCTCAGCTGTCCCACAAACACAGAAAGCAAGGATACTTCGTGAAACATCTCTATTGTCCTAGCAGGAAATTTACCATTTTAAGATCCACACAAATGATCCAGTTATGCTCCTCATACTTTAGAAAGTCGAGGACAATTTTTATGTCATTATAATCTTCTCGCAGATGCATTGAATAACCAATTGAAACCGCTGCATAAACATTACCATTGTGTAGGAGAACACATTTCAGACTCCATTTAGAGCTGTCAAGAAATAGCCTCCATTCTGTTGGACTGTAAGTGGTAACACCTAGCTGGCTGAGAAGACTACTTGTATTATGACAGTAAAAGTGTTTGTCTTCAAAAAAAGAGTCCACCAACATTTGTTCACGCTTTCTGAAATGGGATACTTTAACTGACTGGTGAAGTGCATTCTTTTCTTGAAGTCTAGAGGCTAATAACTCAGCTGCTTTCTTTCATAGGCCCAAATTCTTACTAAGTCACTCAATTCGGGTTGGCTAAACTACTGAGGGGTTAATGACTGCTTGGCATCAGAAGAAGACCCTTCAGATTCTATAATCATTTCCTCATGCATCTTATCAAAACACACTTGATCACCATATTCACTTTCTTTGTCCTTAGAAGAAATAGAACCATTGAAAACTGGAACCGGGAGTGTCTCAGATTGTGGGATAGGTAGTATTGCTGAAGAAATATTAGGATATGCGATCATATGCCGTTTTTTTTTGCCAATGCCCTTTGTATGGATCAGACAGAAATAACAGTCACTGCTGTGGTCCTTAGGTTCACGCCAAACCATGGGAATACCAAAAGTCATTCCTTTGCGTTTTCCTTTTGTCCAGTCACGAAGCATTTCCTCACAATTATGACACACAGTATGAGGAGCCCAATTCTTGTCTTCATCGCCAAGGGGAACTTGAAAATAGGCAATATATGCACGTGTCACAAATGATGAAATATTATGCCTTTGATGTTGAAGTGTGTAACAGCCACATATATAACAGCACATGTCAGGACTATTCTTACATTTACGCCTACTTGAAGAAGCCATGATTCCATCTTAAAACAAAATCAGAGGGTGTTTTTATCAGATAATAATTTTTTACATTTAAAAACAACTACAATTATGTAAAAATAATGTTTGTAAAACATTAATTGCCTTGTGGTTATGTTCAATCCAAGAGTCGTTGCCCTTTAACTCCAATTTAAAAACCAATGCATGCCATTAATTGTAACAAAAGGAAATTAAAATGCATAAAAACTAGAGCATGCACCAAAAAATGGATTTCAGATTTGGAATCAGTGATGCAGATATATATATAAAGTTCTAAAACCTCATGCAACAGAAAATGAAAAAAAGATTTTTTCCCAGTGTTATTGTTCTATGGTAGCTTTTCCATTCTACTTTTGAGTTTATTTTTTGAAGAGATAATGACAAAGTGTAAAGGCTTCTGAGGCTCAGAGATATTTTAAAATAATCTTCTGAAATAGAGTATAATTTTTAAAACTTTATTTTTTAAGAAAGAAATGCCAATGTGTCAACTTATTTTCTCATGTGAAATTATATTTTATTGTTCCCAAGGTAAGTTTTCTGTCTATTTAATATAATTTTATCTTCATCAAAAAAACGTCTTTAGGATTTTTTACAAGAGGTTCTTTTATGCCTAGGGAAGAGTAAGGTATATTTAGTTTACATAATCTCAATGAGACTTGAATATTATAAATAATTCTTAATCCTTCATTGAAATAATTATATTCAGTTTACAGACTTGGCTCTTACCTGAGCAATTAAGCATTAGGGCAATATTGATTTTTTTCACTCATTTTTATCAGGTTCAAATGTTCCTCATTTTATTCATTGCTTTACATAGTTACTCTAAATTAGACTCTTTGGCAAAGACAATAGTTTTATTCTTCTTTTTATTAAGATTTCCAGTAAGTTCCATAACCAAAGAAATCATGATTAGTGTTTAGGTAAATCTGCTGTGTTAAACAAATTGATAAAGTAGAAATGTGGAAATATATTGGAATAAATGCAAAAGAGAAATATTAGTAAGTTAAGAGTTAGGGTTCCTCTTATAAGGCCAGTGCTGCTGCTGGTTAGGGGAATGCATTCTGATTGAAAATATTGCAGCTCTAGTCTCTATAGAACATGAAAAAATGCAACATCATTATAATCAGATTTCAAATATATACAAAGCCTGACCTGCGGTGGCACAGTGAATAAAGTGTCAACCTGGAATGCTGAGGTTGCCAGTTCTAAGCCCCAGGCTTGTCTGATCAAGGCATATAGAAGAAGCAACTATTATAGTATAAATTGGTGCTTCCTGAACCTCAACTCCCCTTTCTCTCTCTCACGTCTCTCTAAATTCAATAAATAAAAGCCTTTTAAATAATATACAAATATATACAAAAGTAACAGTCAGATAACATACTTTTATGAAGCTTAAGAAAAACTCAAGAATAAAAAGAACATAGGTTAAAGAAAAAGAGATGGCTAATTAGAATATACCAGAGTCCAATAGACCTTTTTGTGATAATGAAACTGTTTTATAACTGCATTGTCCAATATGTGGTTATTGAGTATTTGAAGTGTGTCTGGTGTGACAGAGGAACTGAATTTTTTAATTTAACTAATTTAAACTTAAATAAGCATATTTGCCAACTAGCTGCTATATTGTATATTGCATATTTATTGGGAACAAAGGTGCTATATTTAAAAAATGGTAGATATAGATATACAGAAATAGAGATGTAGATAGATATGGTATATATAGGTCAAAATAATGACAATTATGAAACATAAGAGAAATAATAACTCAAGAGTACAATATGAAATGGGAACAAAAGTAAAAATAAAGAGACTATAAACACATATTAATAGGCCACCATTTACAGATAATCAGGTTCTATTTTTAGTGTAAGAAGGATGGTTTTGGTGATCAAGCCACATGAGAAGGTAATACTATTTGGAAATTAGTAATTTTTTTTTTAAGTGAGAAGCAGAGAGGCAGAGAGACAGATTTCCACATGTACCCCAACAGGGATTCACCCAGCAACTCCCTGATGCTCTGCCCATCTGGGGCCATTGCTCGGCAATCCAGTTATTTTAGTGCCTGAGGCAAGGCCATGGAGCCATCCTCAGCACCGATAGCCAACTTACTCGAACTGTTCATGCCATTGTTGCGGGATGGGGGATAAGGAGAGGAAAAGACAAAGGGGGGGTGTAAGGGTGGAGAAGCAGATGGTCACTTCTCCTATGTGCTCTGACCAGGAATCGAACCTGGGACTTCCACATGCTGGGTCAACATTCTACCACTGAGCCAACTGGCCAGGGCTGGAAATTAGTAAATTTCAATAGTTGTGTTAGAAATTATATAAATTATGTACTTGAATTAACATATAACCTAGAATAGAACAATTCAGAAATGCACATTTGAATGACTAATAAAGAGAAAATTTTAAGATAATGAGGAGTCATTGTCTCTCACCCTCCTTTCCATGCACTGAGATTTAATTGGCAATAATCAAATATCTGTAAAAATGCTTTCCAAATATAAAGTGAAAGGTAATTTGTCATTATTTCTCATGCCTTCTTAAGGAGTCTAGATAAAGATTCTGTTGATTTACACTCTTACCTGACTATATCACTATTTCGTGGCATCAGGCAAGTTGTGACATTTCTTTGGACTATACTTATAAAATAAAATTGAGAAACAACAAACAGATCTTTTCATGTTATTTCTGAAATAATTAGAGAAGACCAGGGAGATTGTATACCATAAACTACAAAACATTGTTGGGCCCTGGCTGGTTGGCTCAGTGGTAGAGCATCAGCCCAGTATGTGGATGTCCTGGGTTTGATTTCTGGTCAGGGCAGACAGGAGAAGTGACCATCTGCTTCTCCACCCTTATCCCTCTCTTTTCTCTCTGTCTCTTTCTTCCCCTTTCACAGTCAAGCTTCCACTGGAGCAAAGTTGGCCCCGGGTGCTGAAGATGGCTCCATGGCCTCTGCCTCAGGCACTAGAAAGGCTCCAGTTGCAATACCCCAGATGGGCAGTGCATCATCCCCTGGTGTGCATGCCAGGTGGATCCTAGTCAGGCGCATGTGAGAGTCTATCTCTCTGCCTCCCTGATTCTCACTTCAGAAAAATACAAAAAAATGAAACAAAACAAAACATTGTTAATTGCATGGTTTTAGGAAACAACATTTATATCATAGTCTATGTAATAGCATCTTTTAAAGTGTACAGTACACGACTAACACAACTGCACATGGCATTCCTTTATAGAATAATTAGTGTTTAGGGCAAAAAAGTTTCCTTTTTTTGCAAGAAGTTTAGGCACTATTTCATCTTATTAGGTAAAATACTGCTTTTATTATATAAACCATGTTTATTCTAACACTTTACTTAGGCAATTTATAGAATTATATATTTTGCTTAAAAATATTAAAACAACTGCCCTGGCTGTTTAGCTCTGTTGGTTAGAGCATTGTCCTGAAGTGCAAAGGTTGCCGGTTGGATCCCTGGTCAGGGCACATACAGGAACAGATCAATGTTACTGTCTCTCTCTCTCTCCCTTCCCCTCTCACTGAAGACAAAATAAAAAATAAGTAAAAAATAAAGTAAAATATTAAAACAACCTAACAAAATAGGCTTGTTGGAAAGAGCATTTACCTGTAAAGTCACTAAACTAATGAATGCCATTGGAAGAATTCTTTCTTTACATGCTCGCTCTGTTAAAACTTCTACCAATTACAATTTGGTAACATTTTTCAAATGTGTCTCGTCATAAAATTGTGTAAATCACCTTCTATAATTCCTGAGCAGAAAGATTCATGGAGGCTGTAAACTGGTTACAAATAACCGGCCCAGGCTGATCTCCCAACTTGTTACCTTTGGTAGACTTAAGAGTTTGTGTGTTTGTTTTTAAATCCAAACCAACAGTGTGAAATCTGGAACTTTTACCTAAAAGTAAAATTAATTTTTTAAAAAATAACCAGAATATCTAAAAACACTGTAATGATATTCCTCCAGGTTGACAGTCACCCCCATTGGATATTGGCATGTGCTTTCAGGCACGTCCTGGTCTTCCCACCACCTGTTCTTTGCTTTCTGAATTTGAGTTTGGGTTGTTATTTTGTTCTGGGGAGATCTCATAGGAAGGGAAGATGCCTCATTATTTCTATATTTATGAAAAATGAGAAAATAAATGATAACCTAGCCTATGCTATTTTATTTTTAGAATCCAGAACCTTTTCTTTTCCTTTATACGCCTGAACCTGTTAGGTATTAATATTTTTTATTCTTGCAATGGTTGTTTTCTGATTGGCTATATATTAAAAATTTTATTGAACCTGATTTGTACTTGGAATCTAATTTGTGTTGGTTTAATAAGAGCAAGGGCCGTGTTTAGTTTATTGTAGATCCCTGTAGCATTTTTACTAACACACGGCTAATAGTAAAGTAGTTGTATATTTTTTAATTTCTAAGTTTGCATGAAAACATGGCCAATTAGTAGCTCACAGAATAAAGAATAATTTCATATATTTTTATCTAGGCAAGGTGTTTTATAATGTTTTCCATCCTTCAGGGCATTGGGCCTCCAAATGCCCAAATTTAAAACCATTATTTAAAATGGCAGGGAATCACAAGCCTTCCCTAACCCACTGAAAAAAATATAATATTAATATTCTGGCTCATTGATTTAACTTAACATCTACCCAGTAATAACAGCCAAGGATAAGAAAGAAGGCAAGTATTAAAGAAAAAGATAATTCTGAAAAATCAGCAATAAGAAAAGTCATTCTATACATTATATAGAGAATTTATATGTAATAACTCTACTTACCCAGGGCATTTTTAATGAAAAATATAGTGACCATTTCTTAACTATTTACAGACCATAGACTACATTGCTTGTTCTAAATATACAAATTATTTATTGATTATTAATTTTCTGTAATTTTAGCAAACCTAGAAGCAGGATTTGGGCAGTAAAAACTGGCCATATATATGCAAAGCACTAGGGAAACCAAATAGTCATAGTTAATTGGGTCATATGTCTCATGGCAAACAACCTACCACTTTCTTTTGATTTTGTGACATTTTTATTACAGAATTCCTTCCCTATGTATGACTCAAAAACAAAGCTTTATAGTAAACCTTGAAATTATTAATAAAATTAAAAATGTTTTCACTTAAAAAACTGAAGTTAAGATATAAAATATTCAAGCTTTATGTTAGTATTTATTTTTAAAACAATTTTCTTATAAAGGCTATTAGGATTTAACTATTTGAACACTCTTTTATTTAATCACTATATTATTATATATTATATTTAAGAGTAGAGAAAATATAGAAAAGAAAAATCTAAAGAGATGGTTACACATAAAAGTATTTTGATGTTAAAATTGTTTTGTTTTATGTTTTCTGGAGAAAAAGTATACATAAAAAGTGGTTCATGTTTATCTGCATCGATGAATCAGGCAATATCACAAAAAGGAGATAAGAGATTGTTTTTCAGCTTCAGATCTGCTTAAAGCAACATGCTGTCTTGTACTGTTAAGTGATATTATGCATTCTCCTGCTTTCTCCAGAATCGGAGAACTTTCCAAGTATAATGGTGCACACAATTTATACTCTGAAATTTTGCAACCCAGCACAAAGAAAACCAGAGCTAGGAGTCTTCTGCAACCGAAGCCAAAACATCCTGTGATTTTCTATAACTGTACTAATTTGCATAATCTGTATATGCTGCGATGTTCATCAACCACTTTGATCAACAACTAAACCCTGGATTTTTTAGAGTTTTTCTGACTTGCAGCCAAATAAACTTAATAATCATTAAGAAAACTAAAAGAGCCTGACAGTGGCGCAGTGGATTGAGCGTTGGACTGGGATGTGGAGGACACAGGTTCCAGACCCTGAGGTCGCCAGCTTGAGCGCGGGCTCATCTGGTTTGAGCAAGGTTCACCAGCTTGAGCCCAAGGTCACTGGCTCAAGCAAGGGGTTGCTCGGTCTGCTGTAGCCCCCTGGTCAAGGCACATATGAGAAATCAATCAATGAATAACTAAGGAGCCACAACGAAGAATTGATGTTTCTCCTCTCTCTTCCTTCCTGTCTGTCTGTCCCTATTTATCCCTCTCTCTGACTCTCTCTGTCTCTGCCCCAAAAAAAGAAAACTAAAAGAAAGTAGAAACTAAAAACCTGGTATCTATGGCTGTCAGCGGAGGTCAGCCTTTTCCCTCCAGCTTCATTGGGCATTCTTTATGATCTGTAAATCACAAAATAAAATTCAAACTCCTAAAACTTGGCTGAAGATCCCTATAATTTCATAGAGTCTGTTTCCCACCATCTAAATTTTATTTTATTATTTTATTAATTTTAGTGAGAGAGGAAGAGAAGGGAGAGAGAGAGAGAGACAGGAACATGGACCTGTTCCTGTATGTGCCCTGACTGGGGATCGAAACAGGCTACCTCTGTGCTTTAGGACAATGCTCTCACCAACTGAGCTATCCAGCCAGGACCACAATCTAGATTTCAAAAATTCAATATTCCTTCCTGTGCCTATATTTTTTAGAGTATAATTATAAAACTAGATTGAGGAAAGTATACGGAGGATCAATGATGATGAATGAAGACTAGTGGGGAGTGAACATAACTCACTGTACAGGAATGTGGTGTAGAAGTAAGCACCTGAAACCTGTATTTTTATGTTAACCAGTGTCACCCCCAATCAATTCAAAGAATTAATAAATAACAAAACTGTTTTGTTTTTGGTCTCTATCTTAGAATAAAACTATCTCTTAATTCAATCCTTTACTTTTAAGGCATATGATATATCCATGAATCAAATAACCTATATTTTAAAAGTACTAGATGGTTTATATAGAAAGAAATATTCACTGCAATTCTACAGGTTCTTTTTCTTACTGTTTTAATATTATATATTTTACTATTCTTATGTTAGATTATAATATTTTAAATATAAAATATAATTGTTTTACTCATACATACTTGTGAAAAGAATTGAAATTAATTATTTATAATAATTTTTTGTACTTATTTTTTACAGGCTGAAGAAAAGGCTCATTCAGAGGTAAAAAGCTTACAGCATTTTTATATTTATATATATATATATATGAGATGAAACAAGATTTTCTTCCACTAGAGGGCTCTGTCACAATAGCTTAACCCTTAAGCACTGTAGATACAAATAACCCAAGAAGTTGATAAAAGAAAGGTCTTGGATATTTCCTCTTAAAAGATAATGAAAGGAAGTTTTCAGAAGCAAACTCTCTTTTCACATTATAGATTAGAGTCTTATCTAATAAATTGTGTCTAGTAGCAAGCACTCATAAAATCTTCGATGGGTGAATGTGTGGTCTTTCTATTTTATTAGAGTCTCTTTTCCCCACTGCTGTAAAAGTAACTGCATAGGATTAAGGAAACTATTAAATCTTGGGCATCAGACCTGCACAAGCTACTGGCATTCCAGCCCATCTCTCTGGAGCCAGGACTTTGCTGCCTCTAATCACCAGTGTGTTATATTGTTCTAATCACATACATTTCAGAAATGCACATTTCCTTGCAATCGTATGCAAATCAGAATTCAGCTGGGACAGAATATTCTTTTTCTTTCCCTTTGTATAAGAGCTGTCCTGGCCTAGGAGAGCAGAGGACTTTAATTAGGCCTTTATTCAGGTATAGTAATGACTATTTGATTGGTTTATACTGAGGCAGTCAGACCATAGAGAAAATAAGTGTTTTGGCAACAATCTCTACAAAGGAACTCTTTCCTTTGAAGTCATAATTTATTAGCCTTCAATGTAAAATTTGTGACGTGCTTCACATTATTTAAAATGTACTGATTACACCCATTTGATTTTTGTAATTGCTAGACCTGAAAAGTGATTATGTTTTTTTTCTTAAAAACACCTATTTTATTCACATTGTTAGGACAAGGCAAGATTTCTAACATTGCTCATAAAATAGCTACTGAAGTAAAACCACACCACATTTATTTGCCTTACTAATAGCTATCCAATAGCCCTTTTATCATTCATGCCCCATAATGGGACATAGTTTTTAAAAAATAATTTACAGTACTTGAAGTTTTCCTGGATTATATTTTAAAGGAAGTAACACCATGTATTAGGAACTACTGATTTGAGAAAGCCTCTTTGAATTTGGTTCCAGAACAAAATGGATTCTCTGATTCCTGAGAATGTTTGCAGTTATCACCACAGGAATTGCACGCAGAAGTTAACTGGGGCTTGGGTGTGTGTCTTTTTAAAAACAGGAGTGGAAGGAAAGCACATTTGCCAAAATTATAAAAATGCCCTCTATCTCTGCCTCCCGCTTCCAGCTCACTTCTTTTTGAGTTTCTTAATATTGACCACTGTTTCTTCACCACAAAAAATATAATTAATGTGAAGGGGGGAAAATAGTAATGCTCTTTCAAA
The DNA here is from genome assembly GCA_037038555.1 of Rhynchonycteris naso. Lineage (NCBI taxonomy): Eukaryota > Metazoa > Chordata > Mammalia > Chiroptera > Emballonuridae > Rhynchonycteris > Rhynchonycteris naso. Next base: position 103,377,225 of record CM072996.1, on the reverse strand, counting down.
CTGAGACAATATTCCAGAATTCTAAATATAACAAAAGAAATGATAATCATCAGAGGAGGATGTTTGGCATCTAAGTAATTAATGAGACCAGAAGTATACTTGTCAACTTAAAAATGTTTTACCCTTACTAATCATTTTATTTCGTGGCAACATGAGACATGCAGATGAAATTGTGAATGTACTTAAATTAAAATTTTTATATAATATCATATACTCCTATTTTTCTGCTTCAGGTTTATTCAAGTGTGGACTTAACTAAAAAGTGAAACATTTTAACATACTTATTTTGTTGTTTTATCTAGTTATTTGTATACTATTACTGATTTTCCCCCTTATTTTAAACTATGAGTAATCTATAATGTATTTCTTCTTTGACCTCATAGTCACTCACTGAATAAAGAGCATTATAATCAAGATTTGGGGAGACTTCTCTGAGTGTTAGTCACTAAAAGTCCAGGCAATAAAATTATTTTCAAGTATGGAATCATTAAATGTTGAATTAAAGCCAACTTTTAGTGACTTCAGGATATTCTACAGTTCTGAGAAGTTGCCAGATTACAGAAAGTTAAAATAAACATGCAAAAAGAAAAAGAAACTGATAAAATAATAACAGTACCTTTTTCTCAAAAGACCCCCCCAAAATATGTATGTGTACATTTAATTTTAAAAAAATGATTTTATTACTGAATTTGGTTACTGCAAATTTCTATAAAAAGATCAATAAAGAGTAAACTGATTCTTGAGTCAGGTGGGCATGGCGAATAGAACAAGTAAGCATAGCTTAATCGGCAGGTTTGAGTTCCAGCTTTGAACATAGGCACTTACCCCTCTTCTTATTAGTGGCTTTTGATCGTTACTGTACAGCCAGTATTCACATTTCTTTTATTTTCAGAAATTGGTGCTGAAATGGTGGGGGGAGAAAGACCTAAATATAATATTAGCTTTGCTTTCTTGGATTGAATTCTAGTTGAAATTAAAATCTCCTAGCATATTCAACTGACTTTTTAAATTACATTCAGCAAATTCATAAACTGCGGAGAGAGCTGGTTGCTTCACAGGAAAAGGTGGCCACCCTCACATCTCAGCTTTCAGCAAATGTAAGTCACTTTTGATTTTCTTTGACACATTTATCCAGATTTTATATCGGATAATTTTAGTAACAGGCTTATGCACTTTAAATGTCAAAAATTATACAGTCTTAAGTCACTAAATAGCAGGGCTCCTATAAAGGTATGCTTTCAAGTACATTGGGTAATCAAAGGTAAACCCAAATTGATAAGGAATCATAATATGGTTAAAATAGCCTTTTATTTCTTGTAAGGTTGGAAGTATTAGCAATAGCTACAAGCATTATTTCTTATTTTTTATTTTTATTACAACCCACACAGAAGATTTTCTCAAGCCACAATACTATTAGGAATTGATAGTGATTAACTTTGGAAGATAAAAATTAATGTGCTCTGCCTCCACCAGTGCAATTTTTTAGACAATTAGTTAAGCATACAATTAATTATAAAAAATTAACTTAGGTCTAAATGTGGGTATCATAGCTGTATTGTCAATGAGATACATTTATCTCAACAACCTTGGCAGCCTGTTCTCAGTCTCACAGCTGAGAACAGCAAAAATGATGGCAATGAAGACCATTAATTATATTAACATTTCTGAAGATCTTTCAGTGTGCCAGGGAATTCAGAGATGTAGAATAGTAAAGAACATGTGGCATTGTGCCTAGTCCTAGGGAACAATAGTGCTAGAAGCCACAGTGAGGGGTAAGCGAGCTCCCGCTATTTTGCCATATGTCCCTACACCTTCACTCAACATTAATTTGCTCAGTTCCACTGTGTAGCTCTGGGCCTGCTGCCTGCCTCTGTGCTTTTCATTGAGTTTTTCTATGTTTTAGACAAAGCTTGACATAGCCAGCATGAGCCGGTAGAGGCCCCCTGGCTATGACTTGAATAAGTGAGACTTTAAGATGAAAAATTATGGTGCAATAAAACCTTCACAGTGTGTAAGTAAGTCATTTTATTCACTATGTATTTATTTTAGCATTGTATTTGAATTGATTTTATCTTTCCAACTTTGGGAGAATCTAGTGAATTTTGGAATGACTATTTTTTATAGACATTGTTGGGGGATTCTTAAAAATAGTAGTTGGTTTTAGAGAATTGTCTAGGCAACACTGGAATAGAGCAGTATTATGTATTTAACCTATATTTTGTGTCTAAGTATACTCTTAAGTAGTTCAAAAGCCATTGTAAAATTTATACGATAGTGTAGTTATATGGTAGTATAAAACACTCCTGTCTAAGTTCCTGAATTTGTACCCAGAGGGATATTGCAATGCAAATGCCAAAATGTTCCGGATTGTGTTTTTCTGCAACCAGGAAGACTCCACGATAGACCCTATGAATTAGATGGATAGTCAAAATACTTACAGATGTCTTAAATGATTACTCAGGGTTTTATTTTATAAATGTCTTTTATTTGGTCTTCTATATTCAGATATTTCAATAATGGAATTTGGGCGTTTACACAGTAATTTTAAAACTAGTTCTATTTAAAAATCAATACATGCTTATAACATTATAAAGAAAAACAATCTAAAACAGTGTTTAATAAAAAAAAAGGCATCACTTGCTTTATCCTCTGAGACTCTCATTTCTGTTCATGGTTATTGATTTTTTTGTGTTTCCTTTCAAAACTGTTCTTTTATATACCCACTAACATATATATATGTGTGTGTGTGTATGTGTGAAATATACACACACAATATACACATAGGAAGGCTTATATACACATACACACATAAGAGAAACCTAATTGTAGCATAAGGGAACAGTTCTTGGGGATCAGCTTTCTGCCATTGTTTGGAAAGGGAGCAAACATTTTTTTTTAAATGTCAGCCATTAGCTACCTACCACTTTTGTTTCAACTATGCACGCCACACTATTTTTAACAATGTTTTCATGACCTGCAGTATGTATTCTCAGCTGGGCATTGATATGATGATCAAAGGGTAAAAACTGGTTCTTCTTGTAAAAAGTCAAGCTTACTGTTTTTATGTATAAAGCTCAGATAGACATAAGGTGTATAAGCAGGTATCCAGTATACCAGTGACATAAAATATCATGGAGGAAGGGGGTAATTAGGAAAAATAAATCTATAATCTCTCCCTCAGCAGCAATAGTAATAATATAGAGTAAGAACACAGAATTAGAGGACATGGTACCAAATAGATGAATTTGTTTTAAAAGTCTAGTCTTAGAAAAAAAGTCCAAATATTTCCAGCTTCCCTAAGGTATATCTATGTTATCACTAGTAGTATATTTTGCATGAGGATTGGAGCTTAAAATATATTCTAATTTGCATGATCATTATATTCTAATTTGCATGATCATTTTTACCCTATAATGAATTTTAGAAATCTTCTCAAATCACCTCAGAGCTATACAAATAACCTGTGCATAGCAGCTTTATTTTTTAATAGTAAAAAATACAGAAACAAGTAAAATATCCCTTAATAGGTCAATTAATAAACAAACTGATTTATCCACACCATGAACTACTTACTCAGCAATAAAAAGAAATGAACCATTGGTTGATACACCCAACTTTGATGGATATCTCTAAGTATAGTCTATGCTGAGTAGAAAAGCTCAATTTTAAAAGATCCCATACTATATAATTCCATTTTTATAACATTCTAGAAGGATGTTCTAGAAAAAAATTATAGAAAAGGACAAAGCTTAATAATTGCCAGGGTTTGGAATGGTGGTCACCTTTCTCTGTGAGAGGGGGTATATCTGTAAAGTATATCAATAAGAAGAGCTTTGTGGTAAGGATTTATGTGAAATCTACGTCTTGTAGCAATGTTAAATTCCATTCCTGGTTTTGATATTATATTATAATTATATAAGATGTAACCATTGCAGAAAACTGGATGATGGGGTACATAGATTTTCTCGATATTCTCTGCAACTCTTTTGACTCTGTAATTATTTTTTAAAAAAAACAACAAAATCACAGTAAAGATCTACCACATTTTTTAAAAGAGATGTTTAGTTTTAGTTTTATAAGTTATCAACGTCATTTCACCATTTAGCGCTTTTTTATTTGGTGGCGATGTGAATTGTTAAAGCTTTTTACCATCTTTTAAATTTATTGCTGAAAATGACAAAAGGTGAAAGTGAAAAAATTCAGGTAATGAAGATATGCATTATCTTCTACTCTTCTACAAAGAAGTTTATTAAAATGCAATTAAAGACTAAATATTTTAGTAGCTGAGAATTTGTATAAATGGATGCATATATAAATTTGTATGAAAATTTTTAATGTCAATCCCATTTTGAGTATTTTAATACCATCATTATAATTATAAGGAATGGAGTCTTGCATATTTATGTCTATTTGTACTTTTAAGGACATAATCTCTTTTATGCATCCAGAAATTTGAATTACGCACAAGTTACCTATTAACTACAATTTAGTGTTCGGTTTATAATGTAACTTTAGATTCCATAGCCATAATGAGTCATCAAAAGATTTAGTTAATAGTTGATTTTTCCTCAGTTCTAAAACTGACAACATTTAAATTTCAGCATATGCTTTACTTCACTGCCCCGAGTTAATATCTGTTTTTATATATATATAAACACAGGCACAGAAATTTATCGTAAAACAATAAAATTATTTCTGTATAGAATTTCTTCAACATTAATTAATAAACTAAATCTTGTGTAGTTTTGTTTCTATTTGGAGGTAGAGATAAGCCTTTTATGAGTTAGTTTATTCAGGCATAAGTAAAGATTTTACCTTTTAGTTAATGGGATCACTACAATGAATACTGTCATTAAGAGTTGTAAAAGCCATGATTTATAAGGATAAAGGATAAATTACTAGTTTGGTTTTGTAGTAAATAATAATTAGTAATAACTCAAAATATTCAGCTATTCTTTGTTACTGAATATACAAAAATAATTCCATCAGGACTTAAATGTTTTTCTTTCTTTTTATTTTTTTATTATTATTAAGTGAGAGGCAGGTAGGCAGAGAGACAGACTCCCACATTCACCCTGACTGGGATCCACCCAGCAGCCCTCATCTGGGGCTGATGCTCTGCCCATCTAGAGCCACTGCCCCATTGCTCAGCAACTGAGCTATTTTAGTGCCCGAGGTAGAGGCCATAGAGCCATCATCAGTGTCTGGGGCCAAACAGTTTGAACCATGGCTGTGGGAGCGGAAGAGAGAGAGAGAGAAAGGAGGAGGTTGGAGGGGTGGAGAAGCAGATGGTTGCTTTTCCTGTGTGCCCTGACCAGGAATTGAACCTGGGACATCCACACACTGAGCCAATGCTCTACCACTGAGCCAACCCATCAGATCCAAATGTTTTCTCTTAATTCAGGGTTTGTTTTATAATTGATGTATCATTATGTGTTTGGGCCTGGAATGATTATATTCATATGGACTCCATATAATAATCTATGTTTTAATATTTAAATTTGAGATTTTCCTGCTTCCCTAATAAAATGCTTCTTTTACCCCTTTGTTAAAAGGGGCAGTAGTAAGGCAGAAAAGTATCCCGTGAGCTCAAAGCTCATATTGACGGGCAGAGTCTAACTGGCAATCAGTAGAATGTGCACTGACCCTTCCCACCCCATTTAGAGGTTCTCCAAACAGAGCTGTGGAAAGGCCTGGGAAGACTCTTTATAAAGCTGTTTCTACTAAGGTGTCTTTAGAGAGCAGAGAGAGTGTTGGCAATAATGATTGCCTGGCTTTCCCTGAATCAATACTCCAACAAGAAACAAAAAGAAAACAGGTCCCAGAAGCAAAGGCAACTGTAAGTGTGTGGTCACATCACACAGATAGCCAGGTGCCCTCTTGCTGCTCTCCCACACCTTAATGCAGCCAGGTCAGCTGGGATGCATTCGTTTGTCTTTCAATATATTTTCTTTACACATCTTGGCCCTTAGATAATTTGAGAATAAGCACTAAGGCTAGTTATTACTACCATTTTTCAAAAACATTACCGAGTGTACTTTTATTTTTGGCTTTTCAGCATAAGTCTTTTAGACAAAAATCTCTTGGGTATTATTTTGTTTGGGGATTGTGTCCTATTTCTTTGCTCTATTTAATATTTTTATATAATCTGGCAATTACTCTTGCTTTTCTGCATTTCCTTTAAGAGAAAACTCTTTTACACATATTAACCATGACAAACAATGAAGGGTCAATTATATACTTATAGTAAGAGAAATGTAAAGTCTTATTTAGGATAGTTTCAGGGTCATTTTTAATTCATCTAACTATTGATTTTCAAATGTAAAGTCATATCTATCAACTCTAGCTCTCCATTCATTCTCATATGAATGTATGTATAAAGTATTTTTTGTTTGTTTGATAGGCTGTCACTGAATTCTAAATGAACAAATGCAATGCCGGCCTTTTTCCTAACGATATTTCATCTTATTACTTAGCAACACAATACATCTTTTTACATGCCTATTCAGATTATGTTGTGTGAATTCAAAACTAAAGATAGTATGTGCTAGTACCTTCCTTTCCCTAATATTCAGTCCTATCTAATTTATTACCTTGACAAACTTCACCAAACACAAGTTGGAGAATATTCATCATCATATTGATAACATTTTATTCTGGCTTTAAAATTATGCAACTGCTAAAAGAAAAGCCAGAACCAAGTAAACTATGATTAACAGCTCATAAAAATCTACAATTTTTTAAAAAGTCATTATTTTATAAAGGTTTTCAGACAAGATATATTGTCCTATAGTTTAATCGGTTTTATTTTACATTTTCTCTCCATTAAGGTGAAAAATATCATCCATGGTAGAAATGGTTTTTCTTATTTGCTTCTTGTACGGCTTCCTTTCCATTAATCCAATTGGTGAGAAATGTAAACTTTCATTTCCTTCAAAGTAACAAAGTCAATCTGATAAACTAAGCCAAAGCAACATAAATTTAAAACAATATTTCACTAATATAATTTTAATATATTAAGAACAATTTGACTCAAATTAAAATGTTCTTTTGTAACCAGTTTTCTTGTGAATAGTTAATGAAGAGCAATATTCCAAAGACTGAAAACTGACATTCTAACAATGAATATTTTGTATTTACTCATGCATACAAAATGTAAGCAATATATTTATAGAGCATACTCCTCACAGTCTTGCTTTCTTTGTCATATTTTGAACTCCTATTGAACTGATAAAATATTCATAGAGTAAAGTAAATGAAGTGTCTTCAAGTTTATATATGTAAGAAGAACTCATAGTCCGGCAATTAATACTCATAATTTTAGGGGAGAGTTTAAACTTCACAATATTAAGTAGAATCTTGCATTTCTTTTAGTGAATATTAGCAAAGGTATTCTGCCAGAATGTTCAATATTTTAAAATAAAACAAGCAGTTTTAGTTTTAGAATCTTGTAAACCATTGTAGGATTATAATGTAATTATTTCTACTGGGCTAAACTGAAATCAGCCCAAGTAGTTATTATGAATAAAATATTATAAATTACATTAGAGCAGTGCTTTACTTAAAAATAAACCTCCATCTACATACCACATGATTGAATCTGAAAAATACAATATTAAGGGGAAAAAAAAAACCCAGTCACACAATATAATCCTACTGTTTGATTCCACTTGAATGCATTCAAAAATACTTTAATTTAAAGCATAGTTTTTAGGATATCAGCCTATATAGTAAAACTACAAAGAGAAGCAAGAAATAATTACTATAAATGTTACAATAGTCGTTATCTTTGGGGAAAGAAGAGGGGACAGTTTTGGGGAAAGAGCAATGAGGACTTCTAGGATCCTAAAATGTCTTAGTTCTTGACTGGGATGGTAGAGCATAAATGTTTCCTATGTGGTAAACCAGAGAGCTTTACATTTTCATTTTATACATGTTTTTACAAATAAAAGTGTGTGTTAATTTCTGAGGTTATTAAGTCTGATGTAATGACATTCCTTGTCATTGAGTACATATAAAAAAGATAATATTTTTAAAGTGTTATTTATCCCATTAAATTTGCTAACAAAACTTCAAGAATCATTCTCAAGGGGTGTGTGTGTGTGTGAGTGTGTGTGTAAAAGAGAAGGGGCAAAGAGGGAAGAGGGTATAGAAAAAGAATGGAGTTATACCAATGGACTGAAGATTAATAGACATAATTTTTACAAATTTTCTTTCTCTGTATTATAATGTCAGGAAAAGAAAGGCAGCCCTGTTAAATTTAGAGCTTGAAACAAAGACACCTTTGTATCCTGAAGCTAATGGAAGAAAACAGCCTACATTATTGCTGTTACCAAATGGAATAAACTTTTAGCTGTTACTAATACTGGAAAAAACTTGTGGTGTCCTAATTCTTAGAACACCAGTGATCTATTTGATAATAGGAACCTCAGCCTATCAGCTCTGCTCGAGTTACAAGGCAATGTGTTTTGAGTCCACTTACTCCCTTGCCTCAAAAACAAATTAATCTTTGGCCAAGGATTGAAAACTTTTTCTCCACACATAGTTTATTATAGATGTAGTTCTTATCCTTTTAAGGGTACAGTAAAACTGATCAGTTTGAAATAATGTACCTGGAGTTTTACCTCAAACCACTGTGTAAGTTTGCTGTACCTCCTCATGCTTAAAATTTTGTGAGTCAAGCAAGGTGTTGCAAAATGACATGCTTATAAAGACTGGCCTATTTTAGAGCCATGGTAATATTGTTAAATACAGTGTGTCCGTAAAGTCATGGTGCACTTTTGTCCTGTGACCGGTCAAAAGTGTACCATGACTTTATGGACACACTGTACTTAAGTCATAAGGCTTATGAGGAGATTCCAAAATGGCTGCAGAGTAGGTGGGAGCTACACTCACCTGCTCCTGGAGCCAGACCAAATTTATAGTTAAATTATAGAGCAATCAACCTGAATAATCAACTGAAGGACAGGTGAACTGAAATATTATAACCAAGAATTTCCATAGAGACTGGTAAAAAAAAAAAGGCAGGGAAACAAAAATGGCTTGCTTTTCACATCCACATGCAGTGGCTTCTGGAAGGATATCTTGGCTGTAAAACTCTCTCATCCCAGGAGAGTAGGGTCGCATCCCCATGCAGAGATCTGCAACCCAGAGGAACAGAAGTAGGAAGAAGAGCCCAAATAGCATCTGGTAGTGAAAATCAGTGGGGATTCAGTCCACCTGAAAGAGAATGAAGATTGGATACACACAGCCACCTTCCCAGGTTTGAGCATGAGCACCAGCCTGGGGAGTGCACTGCCTCATCCTCCATCTGCTGGCAGCATCACTCTGCTGTGCCCAGGTCCTGTAGAGCTGTTTGCTGGCTGCACCTAGTGAGGATGTTTGGGGCACTCTGTTTCTGGGGAAGCTTTTGGTGGAGACTTGGACAGTAGTTGAACTCTATGACTTTGGAGGAGGGGCCATTGTTTCCCACTGCCAGCTCACAGCCAGAAACATCGCCTCCACAACATCTTGGATGACTTTCTTTTTCCTTCTACTACCTGTGGCCCTGTCCTGCTGGGTTCAGTCCTGTGGGGGTTGTGGAGAGGATCAGAGTGATGCTCAGGGCTGGGACTTTCAAAGTGTGTATCCAGAAGAGACTTTTGTCCTTGGATCAGACAAAAAGACGCTGGGTTGTGTGGCTGCATTGCATGAGCACCAATCTTGTCTCCCCTGTGAGCTATGGTCTTGAGCTGTTTATCCAGTGGGGGTCACATTAGGCCTGACTTTCTGGAAGCCAGGGGCTCCCATACTCTTAGGTTTTATCCATGCAAGGAAAGTCTGAAAGCTGCTTGGAGATGGGACTTCTGGTTCACAGCTCCCTCTGAGGCTATCGCTGAGAAAGGGGAGGAAGTACCTGCTTCTCTCCTTTAGGATTGCCAGTACCATCCACAAAGGAAGACTGTTTAGATCTGCCCTTCCCTGCTAGAATTCCAGTGGCACCAACCCACTGAGCTCAGTTCCCAGGAAACAAAAGAGTGCTGCTCTGAGTTGGGACATTTGGAGTGTGTCTCATTTGGAGGCTATTGTCTGGGACCAGGACAAAGTGCTTGGCCCCCTTCTGTGGGCTTGGCCAGCACCACCTCCAATAGAAGACTCTTTAGATCTGTTCTCCTAATCCCCAGTTGCTCCGCCCTGCCAAGCTTGTTCCTGGAAAGAGTATGGTTGGCTGTACCAAACCTGAATCTTTGGCGCACACTCCTGGGAAGCTAGAGTTGGAGACTCTTGAACAGACTAAGTAGTATGACTCTGAAGTAGGGGTTATTTTCTCCTCACTAAGTGCCTGACCACATAGCCCCCAAGAAGAGGACTGACTAGCTCCATCTTCCTTATTCTAAAGAGCTCACAACCTATGGAAAGGTTTGTGGGTGGCAGCCAGTGTGGGTCCACTCTACAGTCTTTCTTTGGAAGGCTATGAAAGGAGACCAAGCAACCAGAGTGGGAGGCGAAGTAGCTGATATGTGGAGGCAGACTTCAGGGAGCCTTGAACCTTTTCTAGATCTCTCCCCTCAGCTCTAAGCTGGAGAAAGTCAACCTTTATACAAAGATTATCCTCTCCCAAACATACCTTGGCTCAGTAGATGCAGCCAAAAACAATAAATAGCATGGTAGTACCAGATGGATAACCCAAGGCCGGTAACACAAAATGTCTGACATTGACCTGTACTTGAATTCCACCCAAGTGGATCCAGTACCATACAACCAGTTGTGGACTTTAGACCTCATCAGAGCTCAACCCAATTAGCCACACAAGCAGAATACCCATACGGGGATTCCAGCAGGAACCACTCCACCTGAGAACAACTTCACTCAGGGGAAGCTCTGCACAGCAACTCATACAGGGTGATTGAGCTTTACTCTTATAGTCAGCCAGCCTGAAAGGTGAACTCCACCCATAAAGAGGCCAACAACATTCAATATTCAACAACAATAGAAGGGTGCACATAACCCACAAGAGACATTTCCGGAACACCTAGCTCAATTGTTCTGGAAGATTATGCCACTAAGCTCAATGAGACACTGCATCATAAAGCCATTGTAACAAGTTTGAGAGTCATAGCAGATCTACCTAATACACAGAGACAAAATGGGGAGACAAAGAAATATGCCCCAAATGAAAAACAAAAGAAGTCCCCAGAAAAAAAATAAATAAATGAAATGGAAACAACCAAAATAGCAGATACGGAGTTTAAAAGCAATGGTTACAAGACCTTAGGGGAAGAATCAATTATCTCAGTGAAAACCAAAACAAAAGATATTAACCATGAAAAAGTACATAGACACTATATAAAAAAGGCCCTGGCCAGTTGACTCAGTGGTAGGATGTTGGCCTGGAGTGTGAATGTCCCAGCTTTAATTCTGGTCAGGGCACAAAAGAGGAGTGACCCATCTGCTTCTCTCCCCCCCCCTCCCTTTTCCCTTTCTTTCTCTCCTCCTCTCTCACAGCCATGGCTCTATTGGTTGAAGCACATTGGCCCCATGCATTGAGGATGACTCCATGGAGCCTCTGCCTCAGGCACTAAAAATAGCTTGGTTGTGAGGATGGCCCCAGATGGGCAGAGTATCTGTTCCACTAGGGGATCACCAGGTGGATCTTGATTGAGGTGCATCAGGGAGTTTGTCTAGCTCCTCTCCTTTAACTTGGAAAAGAAGAAAGCAAAGAAAAAAAGAAACTAAAACAGAACCAGTAAAAATACAGAATACAATTCTGAAATAAAGAATACACTAAAAGGAATCAACAGCAAGTTTGATGGAGCCAAAGATCAAATCAGTGATTTTGAGGACAAGATAATAATACCCACCCAAGCAGAGCATCAAAAAGGAAAAATAATTTTTTAAAAAGAGGAAATTCTAACAGACATCTGGGACAACATCAAGCCTAACAACATCTGCATCTTATGGGTAGCAGAAGGACAAGAGAGTCAGCAAGGGAAGAAATAATGGTTGAAAGCATTCCTTACCTGGTGAAGAATATTAATCAAGTTCAGGAGCTACAGAGTTTTAATCAACATGAACCCAAAAAGTTCCACACTAAGACACATCATAATTAAAATGGAAAAGGTTAAAGACAAAGAGAGAATTCTAAAAGCAGAAAGAGGCTATTAATTACTTACAAGGGAGCTCCCACAAGGCTATCAGGTGATTTCTGAATTGAAAAGCTTCAAGCTAGAAGTGGTTGGCATGAAATATTTAAAGTGATGAAAAGTAAGGAACTACAACCAAGACAACTCTATCCAGCAAGGCTAACATTTAAAATTGAAGGTGAAATAAAGAGCTTCCCAGACCAAAAAACAAAAGATGGAGGAACATGGTTAAAAAAATAAAATAACAATAAATAAATATGTACCCATCAGTAATCACTTTCAAGGTAAATGGATGAAAAGCCCCAATCAAAATATATAGGGTAGTTGAATGGTTAAGAAAACAAGACACATATATATGTTGTCTACAAGAAACCCACCTCAGAACAAAATATATACACAGACTGAAAGTGAAAAGATAGAAAAAAATATTCCATGCAAATGGAAACCAACAAACAAATAAAAAAGATGGGCTAGCAATACTTATATCATAGAAAAGAGACTTTAAAACAAAGGCCATTATAAGAGATAAAGAAGATAACTACATAATACTAAGCAACCAGCAAGAAGCCATAACCTTATAACATGTATACAGCCAACATATGATCACCTAAATATTTAAAGAAAATTTTGGCAGACATTACAGGAGAGATACATAGCAATATAGTCAGAATAGGAAAATTTAAAACCCACTGAAATCAATGGATAGATCTTCCAGACTAAAATCAATAAGGCAATAGTGCTCTTAAACAACACACTAAATTGGATGGATTTAACTGATGCTTAAAGAATATTTCATCCCAAAGCAGCAGAATATATTTTCTTCTCAAGTGCACATGAAACATTCTCAAAGATAGATGACATATTAAGACAAAAAATAAGTCTAAATAAATTCAAGATGATTGAAATCACGTAAAGTGTCTTCTCTTACAAAAATAGTTAATAAACTAGTAAAATTACAATAAATAATGAAAAATATTCAAGCAAATGGAGGTTAAGTAACAGTTATTAAATAATGAATGGGTTAACAGTGAGATTGAGGCAGAAATCAAAACTTACCTGGAGACAAATGAAAATGAACAAACAGCAACCACAAATGTACAGCACAGAATGAAAGCAATCCTGAGAGGAAAGCTTGTATGTAGCATTACAAGCCTACTTCAAGATGAAAAAAAAATTTTTTTTTTTCAAATAAACAATTTAACCCTACACTAAGGTGACCAGATGTCCTGCTTTCGGCGAGACAGTTCTGATTTTTAACAATTTGTCCCACATCCTGCAGCGTTTTTAAAAAGTCCAGATTTTTGGAAAGAAGGCACGAAAAGCTAGGGAACGGAGGGAGAACGGGAAGGGAATATATGGTTTTCGGCAGGGAGACTCCACCTTGACCTGGAAGCTCCATATAGACCAAATTTTTAACCAAGAACTCCCTCCCCCTGATCAGTGGTGTCCCGCTTTACCAATTTTAAAATCTGGTCAGCTTACCCTACACCTAAAGGAACTAGGAAAAAAAAAACTAGAAAAAACAACACCAAACAAAACCTAGAATAAATAAGAAGGAAATAATAAAGAATAGAATGGAAATAACATAAGACTAAAATATACAAAAGATCAATGAAACCAAGAACTGGTTCTTTGAAAAGATAAACAAGATTGATTTTTTTTTTTTTTTTCTGAAGTTAGAAGCGGGGAGGCAGAGAGACAGATTTCCACATGTGCTTAACTGGGATCCATCCAACATGCCCACTAGGGGGTGATGCTCTGTCCATCTGGAATGTTGCTCCATTGCAAGCAGAGCCATTCTAGCACCTGAGGTGGAGGTCATGGATCCATTCTCAGTACCCGGGCCTTGGAGCCATCCTCAGTGCCTGTGTCAACCTTGCTCCAATGGAGCCTTGGCTGTGGGAGGAGAAGAACGTGATAGAGAGAAAGGAGAGGGGGAAGGGTAGAGAAGCAGATGGTCGCTTCTCCTGGTGCCCTGGCTGGGAATCAAACCTGAGACTTACACATGCCGGGCTGGTGATCTACCACTGAGCCAGCCAGCCAGAGCCAGATTGGTAAATTCTTAACCAGAATATTCAAGAATAAAAGAGAAAGGACAAAAATAAATAAAAATAATTAAAATCAGAAATGAAAGAGGATAATGTAACAATTAACATCACAGAAACACAAAGGATTGTAAGAAAATACTTAACTACTATATGCCATCAAATTGGATAGCATGGGCAAACCAGATAAATTTCTAAAAACATAATCTTGCAAAAGTGAATCAGAAAGAATTAGAAAATCTAAATAGACCAACTACAACTACTGAAATCGAATCAGTAATCATAAAATTCCCAGAAAACAAATATTCTTGACTGGATGATTTCATAGGTGAATTTTACCAAGCATTCAAAGAAGTAACACCTCTTCTTCTCAAACTATTTCAAAAAAATTGGAGAGTAGGGAAGACTTTCAAGCTCTTTTTACAAGGCCAGCATTATTCTAATTCTAAAACCAGATAAAGATACTACAAAGAAAGACTATTATAGGCCAATATTCCTGATAAATATTGATGCTAAAATTCTCAACAAAATATTAGCAAACTAGATCCAGTAATACATTAAAAATATGATAAACCATGATCAAGTGGGATTTATTCCAGGGATATGATGTTGGTATAATATTTGCAAATCAATAAACATGATACATTACTTAAACAGAATGGAAGATAAATAATTACATAATCATATTTATAGATGCAGAAAAAGCATTTGATAATATCTTTCATTCATTTATGACAAAAATTCTCAGCCAAGTGGGAATAGAGGAAACATACCTCAAAATAATAAAGGCCATATATGACAAAGCCACAGCCAACATTATACTCAGTGGTCAAAAACTAGAAATATTTTCCCTAAGATCAGGAACAAGACAAGAATGTCTACTTTTACTATAGCAATCAGAAAAGAAAAAGAATTAAAAGGAATCCAAATTAGAAAAGAGGAAATAAAATTGTAATAATTTTCAGAGGACATGCTATTATAGATAAAACATCCTTACATCTCCCCAAAACTACTACTAGGATCTAATAAATGAATTTAACAAAGTAACAGGATACCAAATTAATATTCAGAAATCAGTGGGATATTTATATAACAATGATGAACTCTCAGAAATAAAGAAAACAATTTTATTTATTATTGCAGCAACAAAAATAATAAGGGACCTAGGAATAAATTTAACTTAGGAGGTAAAAGACCTGTACTAAAAAAATTATGAGATACTGAAGAAAAAAATTGAAGATACAAATGAGTGGAAGCATATACATCTTCATGGATAGAAAAAAATCAACCTCATTAAAATGTCCATACTACCAAAAGCATTCTACAGATTTAATGCAATTCTAAAAAATACCAATGGAATACCTCACAGACCTAGAACAAATATTCCAAAAATTTAGATGGAACCACAAAAGTATCTGAATTCCTTCAGCAATCTTGACAAAGAAGAACAAAGTTGGAGGAATCATACTACCTGATATCAAACTATTCTACTAGCTCATCTCAATCAAAACAGCATGGTTTGGCACTAGAATAGGCATATAGATCAATGAAACATAATAGAGAGCATGGAGATAAACACACAGCTTTATGGTCAATAGTATTTGACAAAGAAGGCAAGAAAATAATACAATGCGATAAAGACAGTTGGGAAAATTGGACAGCTATATGCAAAAAAAAAGAAAGAAAGAAAGAAACTAGACCACTAACTTACACCATACACAAAAATAACTGAAAATATATTAAAGACAAATGCAAGTTATGAAACCATAAAAATCTTAAAATAAAATAAAAGCAGTAAAATTTTCAGATATTATTCTTAGAATGTTTTCTGATGTATCTCCTCGAGCAAGCAAAACAAGGGGAAAAATAAACAAATGGGACTACATCTAACTAAACAGCTTTTACACAGCAAAAGAAGCCATCAACAAAATTAAAAGGGAACACACTGAATGGGAGACTATATTTGCCAGATACATCTAATAAGGGGTTAATTTTCAAAATACATAAAGGACTTATATAACTCAACACCAAGAAGACAAACAATCCAATTGAAAAAATGGACAAAGGACCTGAATAGACACTTCTACAAAGAGGACATACAGTTGGACAACAGACATATGAGAAAATGTTCAAGATCACTAATCATCAGAGATGCAAATTAAAACCACAATGAGATATCACCTCATGTCTGTCAGAATGGCTATCACCAATAAATCAACAAACAGGTGCAGGTGAGAATATGGAGAAAAGAGATCCCTTATGCACTATGGGTAGTAATGCAGTCTGGTGCAGCCACTGTGGAAAATATGGAGTTTTCTTAAAAAACTAAAAGTAGAACAGCCTTATGACCCACTTCTGGGACTATATCCAAAAAAACCCAAAACACTAATTTGAAAAATATATGCACCCCTATGTTCATTGCAGAGTTATTTACAATAACCAAGATCTAGAAACAACCCAAGTTCCCATAAGTAGATGATTGGAAAATAAAGCTGTGGTACATTAACACTATGGAATACTTTTTTTTCGTTGTTTTTGTGAGTGATGGTATGCATGAACCTGGAGATTATTATGCTAAGTGAAATAAACCCATTAGAGAAAGACAAATACTATATGATCTCACTTAAGCAAAATAAAAGCATATCTATATCTATCTATCTATCTATCTATCTATCTATCTATCTATCTATCTATCTATCTGTGTGTATATATATATATATATATAGCACAGACACAGACAACAGTGCGGTAATTGCTGAAGTAAAAGCAGTGTGGGGGTAGGAGAAGGCAGACAACGGAGGGATTAATGGGGATGGAAAGTGACATTCCTTTGGGCAGTAGGCACAAGATACAGTATGCAGAGGATGCTTTCTTGAGTTGTACACTTGAAACCTGTATGGTTTTTTAAAACAATGTCACCCAATAAATTTTTTTTAAATAATAACAATTAAAAATAAATTTTTCCCAAATGACTTTTGTCTATCTACACAATAGGTACAATTCTCCGAGATTTAAAATAAAACCACAAAGCCACGAAAACATAATTTTAAATAAACTATGGCCGATTATTATTTCTAGCTGGCCTACCTACACTTCCTTAGTTGAAGGGAATAAAGTAGAACTAAAAGTCCTTTTATTGAAAAGAGTTCAGAAAGTGAAGACAACTCTTTTTGATTCAATCCTTTGTAAGTAGAAAATGGAAAGATAATGTTCTAGCTGTCAGCAGATGTCTGACACATGAAGGAAAGTAACTTTATAATAGAGGGGCTAACAATATCTTCAAAGGTCATCCTGCAGCTATAAAAATGGGGAACATTTGTCCATTGACTGTTGCACTGACCTCTGCATGGGCCTTAAGTCTAAAAACTTGGCAACTCAGAATTCTATGCAGTATTTTATGTGTCATATCCTCCATGATGTGCAAGTTAGAATATGTCATTATTTGCAAAATACTATCCCCTTTCAGAAGGTGAATACATATTAAATATCACGAGTCTGAAACATTGACTTGAAGCTGAAGTTTCAAAATGGTAAATGAAAATTTGTGTTAATGAAGAGTCACCACCGAAAGCTAATTAACATGGTCATGGTGTTTAAAGAGTCAGAATACCTGAAATTAAGCATTTTATAAAGTGAAGTGTTTTTCTCCATCCATATAAGCTTCTGACATGAAAAACGTGTTCCTTCCATTTTTTTTCACAGGCTCACCTCGTAGCAGCTTTTGAAAAGAGTTTAGGCAACATGACTGGTCGGTTGCAAAGTCTAACCATGACAGCGGAACAAAAGGTATGTCCTGGCATTGACACTGGGGCTTGAAAGAAGACAGCAAGTTGCATAGGATATTTAAACATTACCTGAGATGCAGCTCCTTAAAAATAATACTGCAAAGCATCTATTCTATACTAAATTAGAACAATTAAAAGGTAATGCCTTTTATTTTTAGATTTTAATTTAAGGACTAAAGATTCAGATTAATTTATATTGAAACACTTGCGTGCGCACACACACACATACGGACACAAACATACAGTTCTTTTTAAGCAATCTAATATGTTACTTCTGAATGTACAGTAACTGTTAAAAGAATACCAGACATTAAGAAGGAGAAAATATTATAGGGGAGGAGATTTAGAATATTTCAGGAACAATGTGTTATGCAGTCAACAGAATTGCACTCTGACAAGAATTTTTAACAAATGCCATGCAGAAAGCCAGTGGCTGAGATACCCAGGAAGAAGGCCTGGAACAGATGTTAGGATTCTACAAAGTAAAGGCTTTATATTACAGTTTTTATAGCACAAGGGACAATCCTGTGTAATTTTGCAGTAAAAAGGACTAATGGTCATCTGGGGATGCTGTCTTTTTAATAAAATTAAATTATACCTAAAGCTTTAAAATAAGTATGAAAGGTTTTATGAAGTAGAAAAGGGAATACTAAAAAGAAAGGAACAAAAAATTTAGTTCACAAAGGCGGAAGTATAAAAAATTCCACATGTTCTAGACACAACCTGTATACTTTTCATTTGAAGATCAGTAACTTACCTCTCTGCCATTACCTTGGTTTCTCTAACTTGAGTCTTTGGATGGAGTCAGAGTCATGAAGTCTCCAAAATTGTATGAAAAAATATATTTTTACTGCATATATGTAAAATGTGAACAGATGTCTGTAGTTGTCTAATTCTAAAATAGATGCATAATCTAAAAAGTTTTGGGTATTTTCAGAATCACTACCTGTATATAGGGATGCCTTCAATTTTGTCTTTAGTTCTAAAAAGTATATCATTACATTTAAATAATTAGCAGGTTATATCAAGTTTTGTCATTTTGCCATTATTTAAGTTAAGGAAGGAAGGAAGGAAGGAAGGAAGGAAGGAAGGAAGGAAGGAAGGAAGGAAGGAAGGAAGGGGAGAAAAAGAGAGAAAGAAAGAAAGAGAGAGGAAGGAAGGAAGGAAGGAAGGAAGGAAGGAAGGAAGGAAGGAAGGAAGGAAGGAAGGAAGAAAGGAAGGAAGGAAGGGGAAAGAAAGAGCCTAATTAAACCAAAAGAGAAAATTAAATAATCTTATAATTGCCTAGTGTAATTAGCAAACTTTATTCTATTTGCCCTTATCTTTCATTCTCCTGTTTCATAGATTTCTCATGCCCATGAAAAAGAACACAATCCATCCCTGTCAAACCTGCTCTGCAAGGGAAGATAACAAACTCTTTTTGAGCACATAAATTTTATCTTAATTTTTTCGGGTAGTTTACTGTTTGCCACTCTGCTCTGTAACCAGAGAAGTTAGTCAATATAACAGCAAGGCCTCTTAGAACAGCTGAATGGAAAAGAATGCAAATGTTAGAGCCCTGTAAACTCAAGACTGTATTGCAAGGGGAATCTCTGGAGATTAAGCTGTCGAATCTTCCTTTACTGACCCTCAAATTCATCATTTTAAATTGGAGTTAAACAAATAGTTTATAGAACCATTATGAGAAATAAATGAGATATTATAATAATGTCACAGGCAGTGGATAGTCAACAAAGCTTACCTTCCTTTAGTGTCTCTACCTTTCCCTTTAAAAATGTGAGATATGCAAAGTCATCGTTGGCCATATGTCACACATATTGCTGAAAATCTTTAAGAAGTTAAAGTTAATATATTTTGTCTACCATGTTTTCTTCAACTCTTTATTTGGAAGTAAAAATCTCATAGAAATTGGACAAAACATGCTTGTTTGTTAATTTATAATGCCTGTGAGTAATGTCTGAGTATTTTAAAATACATCTTCATAATATAAGGAATTTTATAATTGTGTACGTATTATCCTTAAAATAACACTGGTAAATGTATTAAATTTTCTCAGAAGATACCATAATGTCTGAAACTGCCCTTGCCATTTTTTATAACTGATTGATCTTCTAATTGCAAGCAGCGCACACACAATGTTAGTAATTAGTTTATTAATCTGAGATTTATAACTTGCCTATTTCCAAGTGGTTTTGAGAGTCTTATAAGATTAGTTGCAATATGCTATATAGCACAATTCAGGGATGGAATCTAGTGAAATCCAGTAGAGGAACATGTGTAACAAGATATCCGAGCCTGTGTAATCACTGCCACAAAGCACGGAACTGTAACAATTGTCATGGACACCGAGGGAGGCACGGAGGAAGACTGCTTGCATGTTTAGTTCTCATTCTCTGACCAGAAGGACATAACTTAGATTGAAGAGAAAAAACATTTTGGCACTGAATTCAAGAACGAATGTATTTTAAAGTTTCTCAAATTGAGGTCATGGAATAACAATAGACAAAATCACTATTAAAATAGACATTTCTCTAAAAGCTGAGGGCATAACATTTAATCATTTTTCAGTAAAGCCATTTCTTCAGGGAGCTTAGATAAAAGTAAATATTGCTCTCTGTTGCTCCAACAATCCTGAGGAAAAGATGAGAGAATTTAGAGCAGAGGTTTTGAAATTCTGTTTCTGGGATTCCAAGGTTTGTTCATTGTTCATTTAGTCACTCATCAAAGTACACTGGATTTTTTCTCTATTTGAGATACTGTTCTAGCTACTGAAAATTCAGTATGTGTGTATATATACCCATACACACTGTTTATATCCTGGTCATAATGTAATTATAATTTTATAACTGGTTATAATGTCAAATAGAGTTTATATTCTAATTGGTGGCATACTAAATAAAAAATTTGGTTCAAACGTGTTATTTCAGATGAAGATAAATACCATTGAAAAATTTAAAACCCAGAATAAGCACATTGGGAACTGAGGTAGGATGATAATACATGAAGAAACTAAGGCCAAGGTGGTTACATACTTAATGTAGAAACTAAAAACTAGGACTCAAGTCCAAGTCCTCTTGCTTTTTATAGCTTCAAAATACAATTTTCTCAATCAAACGGCATTAATAGTTTGAAAACTACATCATAACTTTAGTTTCATTTATAGACCTAAATCATGCCTTTGAATAGTGTCCTAAAATTGTTGCTTGTTCCCAGAAGCCAAATCACACTGATCTCCTTGCCATATTTGTGTGTCAGAACATTACTTTTGTACACTTAGAGCCTGGTAAGAAACAAAAACACATGTGTGAATAACTTAGGAGGCAGAACATTTTGGGGACAATTAGGATACAACAACAGTACAATGTTCTGAGCATTATTTAATGAAAATTCACCTAGCAGCATTTCCCAATAGCCCCTAGAAGAGCACATGTTATATACCAGTACATCCACAAGTAGGCTAATAGTCAGTAAAGCTGGCTGGAAGTTGAAATTATCTCTAGGAATTGTCCTACACTTAAAGTAATGCTCAACATATTGTGATTGTGACAGTTTGATCAAGAAGTTCTCCCAGATTTCAGGTTCTTATTCCTTTACCAATGTTTTCCACCAAGATTCTTTGAGAGAATAAGGCCAAATACCCAGGGGTGTCTATCATATGTGATGTAATAATTTTTCTGTATCTATAGAGATACTAGTCATGTACCATTTTTTTTGTCAGAATTGAAAAAAATGTCACTCAAATTACTTTTTAGAGCTTTATATTCTTATAGAATGCCAGATGAAGAAAGCTGCCATACAAGTCAACAAAATGGCAAGAGTTCTGCATACATATCTTTATGATTTAAATAGCTACATTTTTACAAAATATCTAAGGCTATCCTCACTGATAATTAGAAATCAGTTCCCTATAGCTGTAGTGCCACAGATAATTAGAACATATGTTAAGGTGGGCTAAGTTAGTCTTGTTAGAAGGTCAGAGCGTAACAGAAAATTTATTTTTGGTTCTCAGGTTTTAAAATACCACTTGACCTTTAAGAGTGAGGACAGATATTTAAAGCAAAGGAGAAAAGTATAAGGAAAGACTCAGGGAAGATGGTTCTAGTTGGAGAGGTGGTAGAAGTGGATCTCAAGGGATATAAGAAAAAAGGAAGGAATTTTTGCATATATGGAGAGATAACTACTTTAGGCTTGAAAAGATTTTTAATGTAGAACTTAACTATATTTATAATTAAAGAGAATGTAATATTTTATAGGTGCTTTCATATAAAGCTGACCTTAAAAATAACTAATATAAATTTGGCTAAACTAATATTTTTATAGATGTGATTTTCCCAAGTTATATAATGAATATATTTCTTACCTAATTATTCTTCCTTTGGTTTATGTGTCATACTACATAACAAGTAGCCTGCTAATATCTGTTGTTTTAAAAAAGATTCTTAACATTAGAAAGTAATCATTCTTCTGTCTCATATTAAATATAATTTTCTAAAACAACAACATTCCCTTAATGTTTTACTGCTAATCTTTTTAAAATGTCTCAAGAAAAAAATTTTCTAGAAAAAATAGAAGTTTTGACATTGAAATAGCTAACTCAAAATTAAGCAAAAATTTTTACACATTTGCATAAGATTCCATTTCCATTTTTTCTCTTTAAACATAAAGCCAATATTTTAGCAGATTTTTAATTTATAGTACAAGCTCTATTGATTTAAATTCAAGGATGAAAGTCTGATTTTTGCTAATAATTAACAAGCATCTTAGTCTATAGGTTGTAAAATTACTATTTAAATTATGTGATTTATTATGTATGTACCATAGATATCATTCTGTGAATAAATTCCTGGTAAAAACAGAAGGAATTTTCAGTAAACATTTTACCTCTTGGGAGATTTATTTAAATGAAAAGTAAATTAAACTGTGGTAAACATTCTGTTACTTCCTGAGCAAAGACAGAATAGAGAAAGAACTTGGAGAGACAGAGAAATTATGATTAATTGGATCAGAATTTTGTGTTATGGCACTGGAAATATTCCCAAAACATGATCTTCTCCTTTTTGATAAATAAATGCAAATGAAATCACATTAAGTATGTATTCGAAGATCCATCTATGAATCCAAGAAGTTGTATTGATTTTTCATTATGGCATTCTTTGACTTTTAAGCTATTAGAGGTCTATAAAAGAGTTTGATTTTTTTAAATGTCATCTGTTAGGAATATGTCAGATATCTAATGAAAATAGATATAGGATATGCCAGGCATCTATTCCAAACCTGTATATTATTTTCAAAATTGTCATCTTTTTATATTTTCAAGTGTGTAAGGTTAGAATAGTCACTGGACATTCCCATGTATGCAGCAGTTTCTTACAAAGTCAGTTGTCATAACCCTACTTCTTTTTTCACATCTGGGGAGCCTTGAGTAGCAGTAAACTGTTTACCATGGGATGAAGAACCCAAGCCTGGCTCTTTGGCATCCTGCCAGAGCTACTGGAGAAAATGATGAATGACAAATATATTACCAAGGAATTCTACTCTCTAACAGGCTGACAAGGATTCTAATTTTTAGGATTGCCATTACTGCCAAGGAGGATGTTCTTGTTTTTGAGATCCTGGTGGAAATGTTGCCTATGCTGAAAAAGCACTCCTGCTCTTTTTTGTTTTGTTTTAATTTTCTTCATTATCTTTCTCATGGTGAGTCATTTCTGGTAAAAAAAAAAAAAAAACAAAAAACTTACTGAAACAAGTGTGAAAGATTCAATTTAAACAGGAATTTTCCTTGGGACATTTCTTAAAATGACAAAAATTTATTAAGGAAATACATGTTGTATAAAAATGTTATTTTAAAACTATTTTTTGCAACTTATTGTTTATAGACTGTGTATTAAATATATAGCATGTCTGTAAAGTCAAGGTGCACTTTTGACCGTGTGACCGGTCAAAAGTGCACCATGACTTTACGGACAAACTGAGTTTCTATTCACTTTTTTAAAGTTCCTATGTTGTTTGACTTAGTGAAATTAGGTCTTCATACTAGGAATTGCTTTTTTGGAGAAAAAGTATTAGAAGCTAAGCTTAGAGAGCTGTGGATGAGGTCCAGGCTTTATACTTGAATATAAAGAATCCATTTCCCAAACACAAAATACGTGAGACAAAATCTGAAATCACTTACTTGAAAACAACTTGGGGTCTTTAGTGGTCAGTAAATGCAATATGGTGCACCAGTGCATACTGATACCTAACTCTGAAATGTGACCACAGGTAGTATTAACAATTTCATTAAAATAAGCAATGTGATATCATGCTTTGTGTTGTACTGGTCAGAACTGGTTGCCACCCTTTGAAAAGAATAAGAACTATTCACATATTATTGTATAAGAAAATACCAATAATTTTTTAAATTCACCTTTATATATAACTAAGAAGTTGTTAACTACAACTTGACAAGGTCAGCCAGTTATCCCAATCTCCCAGGACATTAGCACGACATAAAATCAAACCCATTTGATAGTGAATTTAAACCACAGTGATGTTTTAATTTTCTCTCTAGGTATTAAAGCTTCTAAATTGTTTGTTTCACAGGAGTCTGAACTCATAGAACTAAGAGAAACCATTGAAATGCTGAAGGCCCAGAATTCAGCTGCCCAGGCCGCCATTCAGGGAGCGCTGAATGGTCCAGATCACCCTCCCAAAGGTATATTTAGAAATATTGACATTTTGCATTCAATATATATAGTTAGCCAACTACTTAGTAATTGGAGAAAAGCTGCTTTTACTCATTGACACTGAATTTATAATGAGTAATTTGGTATTATGTAGTCCGAATCTCAAAATTTAAGAAGAGTTGCTTTCATTATCAAAGAATTTTTCAATTGGCCTTAGGGAATTTGTTCTTATAGTTACAGATACACTTCTCTTTACTTGATTTGCTGAAGGTGGAGATGGGTAGCTGGTTAAAATGCTTATATCTGACTTCAAGCCAAACAAACCTAGTAAGAAGTATGAAAATCTAGATCTATATAAACATAAAATAAAAATTTAAGATACAAAGTAGTGGGCATTTAGAGCAAATCATCCTAGGAGTGAGGGCAGTGAAAAGGTATACTACTTGTAAAGAATTTTAGAACAGTAAGAAAATAAACTAATAGTCTGCTTTTCATTATTACTATGCTCAAAAATTTTCAACAATAACAAAATAAATTTCTCTGCCACCACTGACCCCCTTTAGTTTTCCACTGAAGAAATATGCTCTCTATTAAAGTCTTGGGTATTTTCTTTACATAAGTTCTACTTACTTATGTTCTAACTCTATTCAATAGCATTCCATATGCTCACATATTTATTAGCTTAAAAATGCTTTCCTAAATTCTGAATGCCTATTATTTTTCTTCTGTTTTCCAGATGAATTCTGGGAAATTTTTATGGACTTTTTCAATGTGTTCAGCAGTGAAACATACTTCAGATCACTGGAATGTTGGTTATCTTTTCATCACTCTACCAAAACTGTTCTCTTCAAGATCAATAATGACTTATATTACATTAAGTCTAGTAAAACATTTGAAATTCTTATTACATTTGACATGGTAACAGCATCTGATGCTAATGCCTATTCCTTTTTACTTGAAACATTCATTTTATTATTTATTTATTTGTTTGTTTATTTATTTATTTATGTGACAGAGAGAGAAAGAGAGAGGGACAGATAGGGACGAATAGACAGGAAGCAAGAGATGAGAAGCATCAATTCTTCATTGTGGCACCTTAGTTGTTCATTGATTGCTTTCTCATATGTGCCTTAACCCAGGGGTCATAGCAGACAGAGTGACCCCTTGCTCAAGCCAGCAACCTTGGGCTCAAGCTGGTGAGCCTTGCTCAAACCTGATGAGCCACACTTAAGCTGGCAACCTCAGTGTTTTGAACCTGGGTCCTCTGTGTCCCATTGCGATGCTCTATTCACTGCACCATCGCCTGGTCAGGCAAAACATTCATTTTATTGAGTAATGTTCATGACATACACATTCTTAATTTTCCCTCTGCTTCTTCAAAATCGCTTTCAAAGTTTCTTTTGTAGGTTGACTCATTTGTATCCATTTATTAAATGTTGATATTTCTCAGGACCAGGTTCTAAGGTCTCTTCTGTTATGATTTTTTACATTTTGATTCTCTTCATTCCATCTCAAATGTTATACCAACTTATCTAGTGCTCTAGCTTTAATTATGATTTATGTGTTGACAACTATCAAATCTGTCTCTTCAATCTTGGCTCATCTCCTGAGTGATAGATCTGTTACCATGGCTGCCAAAGAGAGAACTACATCTAGTTATCTTTGGATGTCTGTGTGTCACCTTCAGCTCAACACTTCAGATTTGAAATTGTCATCTTTCTTTTCAGACCTGTTTTGCCTTCGGTGTTCCTTGCCTCAGTAAATGGCAACTTCCTTACAGCCAGAAATCTATATGTCACAAATCCTCCTCTCCTCACTCAATAAATTGCCAAGTTCTGTTGATCTCACCCCTTAAATATCCTTTGGATCTGCTCCCTTTTATCTGGTCCTACTATCAATATTCTCGTCTCACCCCTGAACCATGACCAGAAACTTCTAAGGGCTTCCTGTTCTTCATCTTACACCACTTTACCTCATTCTTCAAACTGAAACAAGAGTAATTGTCCAACAATATTTACCTACAGGTATCTTATATTGCTCTTAGGATAAAATAGCAACCTAACCTGATGTAATCTCTCTTTGTCAGCTTCATTTATTCAACAAATATTTATTGGTTACCAACTATGTGCTAGAGACTGTTCTAGACTGTTTATCTTGCTCTTTTGTCACGTTGTATATTTCACATTTCAGCTATCCTGAACATCTTCCAATTCTTCAGAGGTGCTTTATATATTCTGTTTATTCTTCTTGGAACTTTCTACTCTGTTTGTTCAACATAAAAGCTTTATGAGACCTTGAAAGAATTAGCCTACATATGCCTCCTTGACCTTTAAACTGGATGAGGTTCTCTTCTGATGCATTTCTGGGAATAACTGTACTTCTCTTATCAAAATTTGCATTATACTTTAGTGCCTTCATTTATTTAATGCTCTGCTATTCCTGATCTATTATAGGGAAGGTTTTTGCTTTTTAATCCTAGTGGCTATGATGATACCTTGCCTGTAAAAGGTGCTTATTCTCAATATATAGAAATGAATAATATAATTATTTTTTTAATTTAAAATTAAGAAAACAATTTTATAAAGTGAGACATATTTAAATTGAAAGATAAAATAATTCTTTAGGGGATACTTCTCTTAAGAATTTAGCAACTTTCCATGTGGGGGAGTTGATTGATATGCTGCATGGAAAATGACTGCATATTTATAGCTTATCTTAGAGCTATAATAAAGCAGCTTATACTCTAAATCTTTATGTTGTAAATAGGTTCAGAAGGGATTTAAAAAAGGCTTAATCTTTTCTTTAATACAGTACATCACTGAAGTAAATCTTTCTGGAAACATTCCTTTTTATCTTAGTCAACAAGTAGCTTAATGTATCACCTGGAATTGAAAAATAGGAATTCCTTTACTCAGAAATGTAGGAGGGGTACCAAAAGTAATCAGAAAACAGTTCATTTAAGAACTGATCACAAAAGGTAAAAACATTTTTTACAATATTTAAAACAAACGAAAACAAATAATTATAAAGGATTGAACATTGAACATATATAGTGTATTTAGATGGTGTTTCTATAATATTAAAATACAATATTAAATTCAGTGAACACAAACTTGCTTACTATATTGACCATTGACAAAACACAGAAAAACTATACAGTCAATTGGACCTATATGTTTTACCCTGGGTTATTAAGGTGATTATGTAGGCTATAAATTTGCGTTCTTTGGTTGGAGGGTCCTCCTGAGGAGGTTGATTTGATTCCCTGGCCAGGCACGTATTAGAGCAGCTTAATGTTTCTGTCTCTCTCTCCTTGACTCTCTCTCAAACAAACTAAAAGAAACTTGCATTCTTAAGTAATATTGAAATTTTGTTTTAAAAATCTTTAAAACCAGGTAAAATTTTAACATGTAGTCTTATGGACAGGTCAAACTATGGCAAAATCACATAGCAATTAATAAAGTTACATTAACTTTGTAATTTCTCTATAATTGTGCATCACATTTATTAAGGAAGCCTGATAAATAATAACATAAATTATGCAGATAATTTATTATTTATCATATAATAAATTAAATAGATAAATAAATACAATTTATTCATTTATTCACAACCATGATCTGAACATCTGCTATGTATTAGGCGCTCTATTTGATGTTGAAATACAAGGATACTAAAGAGAGAGAGCCTCTTCACTCAAGGGCTCACAATCCACTTTACCAAAAGGTAATTTACATATATTATATATAGCAAGTGTGACTTTATAACAAAATAATTGCTATAAGGCTGAAATGTAAAGGTAATGGGAAAATTTTCAAAATTTATTGCTTTTTAAGTCACTATCTCTGTTCATAAACATGAAATAGTTTTTCCTTAAGTACAATTTAATAAAACATATATTACATTGTGGTCAATAGAAAATAATTTTTAGTACTATTAGGCAAACTTAGTTGTATTTAATGACTAATAAGAATAAATTTATTCAGCAAATAATTATTGATCTTCTACCACCTATATACGTACTCTGTACAAGGCCCTGGATATAAAATGCTAGACAAAGTCTTTGTCTCTATCAATTTTTTGTTTGTAGGAGAGCAAAAAAATAAATGATTGTTGTGATCATTGGTATAGTTGAATGTGCATACCCAAATAATTGTAAGTTCTAAAGTAGCTGAGAACAAGTGTCATAGAGAGTGAAGCGAGGCCTTTCCAAGATAGGAACACTTAAGGGGAGATCCATGTATTAAATCACAAGTCATATTGTAAATATTGGGAGAGGAACATTCAAAAAGGGTCTTGAGACAAGAAAGAGATTAGTGCCTGCATGACACTAATACAAGGAAGTTCATGAGCAAAGGTAAAAGAAATAGACAAGGTTGGAAAGATAAGTACTGACCAGATTACAGAGGGACTTTGAGGCCATATTTAGAAATTGAAATGATTTTTATTTCTATTACAGTGGAAATCTATTGAAAAGACTTAAGTGAGAGAGTGATTATATTTTCTTTTAAAAGATTTCCTAGCTACTGTTTGTAGAATGGTTTGAAGGTGAATAAATTGGACAGCTATTCTTGCCATAGAGCAAGTAAGTGATGATAGTAGTGTGAACTAGGACAGCATTGGTGCAAAGAATGGGAAGTGGAAAATGAGTGCAGGAACAAATAAAACTGTAATATATACTATTAAAGTAAGCTTCTCCATTTATTCAGATTATTGTATTCATCTGGTCAACCATTCTTCACCTCACTCTATGATTTTTCATTACCGAATCAAATACATGTTATCAAAAGAAAGGAATTGCTAAGAGAAAAGTAAAATGAATTACCTTTATTCTATAATACTGTTGAAATTATGCCTTTGTTGAACTTTATTGGAAATACAGTCATAGTTGAACATAACTAATACCTCCAAGGACCACTTCTGGCCTATGATTTCAAGAATTTATCTATCTTCTTAAAATAGGGAATTAATTGTAGTCAAAAACAATTTTTATCTTGATGTAATAAAAACTCTGGAATACTT
Organism: Rhynchonycteris naso; assembly: GCA_037038555.1. Lineage (NCBI taxonomy): Eukaryota > Metazoa > Chordata > Mammalia > Chiroptera > Emballonuridae > Rhynchonycteris > Rhynchonycteris naso. The sequence continues at coordinate 103,347,586 of CM072996.1, read as the reverse complement.
TAATGCTTAATATATATGCTCTATTTGTGAAGATCAGTTATTAAGGAAAAACCAGAAAATTACATCTTGTTCAGAAAAGCTTATAACCAGTTACAGCAGAAATTTACAACATAAACAAATACCTACATATATTTTTTTATTGATTATTCACATAACCGCCATATCAGTTGATTAAGAGATACTATGCTCTTATTGTTGGATCAACACAGCGCACATATATAACTTAATTTAGCTGTTGGCATTGATAATGTTTCGGTATGCAAAAATAGTAAATGTTATCATTATTTTAAAATATTTTAAGAAACCAAACTCTAGGGATTCTGGAAAGTAGCTCTAGCTTTCTCTCCTATAAAATTTGTCAGCCTGTTATTATCTTAATGGGAAAATTAAAATGCTTATCGATATGTATGTAGATGAGTGTAAGGACATAGATATGTGTACATATATTATATATATTTATGTGTATACTCATTTATTATATGTTTTAAAAGTAACCAGTTACAGTTTCATTGGCATGGATCATTTTAGTGATAAATCAATCAATCAACTGGAAAGTATTGATTTTATACTGTTATGTCTATGGAAACTTTTTGAAACCAAATAGTAATTTTCAATATCTTATAAGTTCTACTGAGATTTTTCTGCTTGACTAATCTTCACTGATGCCAATTAAATATAGTAATAGAAATAGCCTAAAGGCAGATTTGACCTTAAAAATAATTTTACAAACTCTTAGTGTCTCCATTAATACGTAACATCAGTTCACTGTAAGCAGATAAAATTTCAATTTTAGTTTTAATTTTAGAAACTATAAATAAATCTTATAAGCTGATTGTATGAAGTAAGCCAATATTTTCAAAAAGTGATTAAATATAAAATGATACCTCTTCAAAATATGTAACTAAAGAAGCACCACGTGCTTTTTAGAAATATAGAAAAGTCATACACATGGCAGTTAGCACAAACACCATTAGAATCAGTCTGGGTCTGGTTGGCTTCACTAGTTTTTAGTTGAGTGACCGGGAAATTTACATTTAGGGATTTAACTCATTGCAGCGGTTTACTTAAAGATTAAAATTAGATATTCCTGGGGCAGAACAAACACAGTGCAAAAGCTAGCTTTATTATTACCTGTTGTTATTGTGACTGTTACCATTGTTCCAACTCACCGACAGGAATTAGGATCATGATGGAATGTTTTCTGTTTAATTCACAAGTGCATTCTATCCATACTCTCTCTCTTAAGGCTCTTCCCCTTATTGTCTCTTTGACCTTGGTCACGTTACTTAACTTCTTTGCACTTCAATTCCTCATCTGTGAGACAAAGTGCTTAGATGACTTACAAGGTTTATTTTGGCTCTAACATGGTATGATTCTGTGAAATGGAAAGTTAATATAATTGGCTTCAGTAACTTTATTCAGAGGACAAATATTTAAAAGACACAATTAATTCCCATGCCATTATGAGTTTTCATTTACTCCATGGAGCTAATTATATGAAATAAATCACTTTGGAAGCGTAGTTTGATCCAGGTATTCAGTAAAATCACTAGCATAGCATTTCATTTTTGGACAAAACTCAGAACTCATTAAACTACCTATGCTACAGACTTATCTGAGATTCCCACTGAACCATTATGCAGATAACTTAGTTAATTAAAGCAAATATGTTTGCACTCCATTAAACTTATAAAACCAAATGGCATTGACATGATCTTACAAAGCCATGTTGACTTTTGTTAGCAGACTACCTCTCAGAAAACTTAAATTCTTACTTGTTCGGAATTAAAGTCTTTATGAGCACATGTGATCCTCTCTATCTGTTGCTAGATCTCCGCATCAGAAGACAGCATTCTTCAGAGAGTGTTTCTAGCATCAACAGTGCCACCAGCCATTCTAGCATTGGCAGTGGTAATGACGCTGACTCCAAGAAAAAGAAAAAGAAAAACTGGGTAAGCCATCATCAGTCGTGTTGTTCTGAAGCTGATGGTCACACAGTGAGGCAGGCTTTGTCCTTTGGGGCTTCAGAGCTGTGCAGTGGTTTACAGAGAGTCTCATTCGAGTGACTGGCACCTCACATGTTGAACTTGTCACCAAAATTAGGGTGGCAAGATGCTGAAGAGTATGTGTTAGAATTGGGGCTCAACTCCCCTGCTCTGCTACTTACGGCTTGGATCTTGGGCTGGTTACTTCCCCTTTTATGGGGCCTAAATTTGCTTGTATGTGAATACTGGTTTTATAGAGTTGTTGTCAAGAAAAATAACATTTGTAAATAGATGACTCAGAGTAGGGGTTTAGTGTGCAGATGAGGAAGGAAGAAAAAAGATGATGAACGATGATGGTGGTGATAATGGCAATGATGATGATGGTGTGGAGGTGATAGTGATAATAGTGGCGATGGAGGGAAAGAAGAAATGGGGTTAGTAAAAGGGAAAGAACAGACCTTGAAAGCTTCCCCTCCCCTCTCATCAATGAGGTTTTCAGTGCCAATAAAGTTTCACCTCATAACAAATCAGCTACATTAATGTCTGCTTTATTTTTCTTTTTTAACAAGAGAAGATAGCAGGAATATAGAAATTCACTTTAACAGAATTATGTTTTAAGGTTGCTAGAGGCAGTATTTGTGATAATATTAAGCCATTAATATTATCATTAATACTAAAAAAAACAACTGAGGGGAAGATGCTATCACTGCAAAAATGTTTAAAAACAATGAAGTAAAGAATTTGTTTTAATACCCGTGAAGCAGAGGTAGATATTTAAATAAGTGCAACTCTTGAAATCCAAAACATAACTATCAGAGGGTTTTACTGGAGTGCCTTTTGTAAATAATGAAAGAAATATCTTTCTTTTGTTTTAAAAAATGTTTATGCAGGTAATATATTAAAATACTGATCAGCCTTCATTCCCTTGATTTGTAATTACACACTCTTTCATGTTTCTGCAAGGTGAACTCTAGAGGAAGTGAGGTGAATATACACCGTGGACAATTTGGCATGCATCTATAAAATACCCGACCTTGGCATGAATGCTATTCATTTTGGCAGTAGGCTTTTTATACCTTTTAAAAACAGATTACCTTGTATGTCTTTCCTTTGTGTCTTTTCATTTTAATCTCAAATTATAAAAAGAAGTAAAAACCATTCTTTGCATAGAGCTGTAGGGGATACCAATTCTGGTTTTGAATCGTATTAGAAATGAAAAATTTGAATAGAAAACCATAGTTAATGAAGTGTTAGGTGAATTTGATTTAATTTTGCTTTTTAAGTTTATACTGTCAGCAGGACATGACTTGATTGTAGCGCTAAAGTGGTCATTTAGAACAAATTGCCTTGAAGAGAGAAGCATTGGAAATGAAATCTCTTCAAGGTACTTAGTTTTAAATGAGTGCTCTGACAGCCATGCCCTTGACCCTGCACTATTTAAAAACCTTCCGTGTTTGCGCTGCGCTGGATTAATACAAGAATAAAACAAAAACACAAAGCACGGTATCAGTTTTTTAGAGATACTGTGCTGCAGCTGTTAATACTCGGCTTATACATACTGACCCCAGGCAGTGGCTAGGATGGCACCTGCAAACTAACGCTGCAAAGCAAAGTTCCCCCAGTGCAAAGAGACAAGAAAGGTCATTTCTGTCCTTTTTTTTCAGCTGAGAAGCTCATTCAAACAAGCGTTTGGGAAGAAAAAGTCCACCAAGTCTCCTTCCTCACATTCGGACATTGAAGAGCTCACAGACTCGTCCCTCCCGGCATCTCCCAAGCTGCCCCATAATGCACCTGGTGACTGTGGCTCATCCTCCATGAAGCCCTCGCAGTCAGCTTCAGCGTAAGTCACTCCCCCTGCAGAATGCTGAGGCATTTAAAAAAAAATACAAATAAACTTCAGGACAAGTCCATTCTTATGTTCTAAACATCATCAGGTTGTCCTGCTGCTCCATCTTCACACCAGTCATTTTCAGATCTTCCTTAGAGTGTCAGACATCATTTGTTTGGCTGTTTTTCATATATTAGAATTGGAGTGTTTCTTGATTTCGTCCTCCACTTTTCTAAGTTATTATTCTCACTTCTTTTCACTTGCATTTGTCCACATATCTAACTGTGCGTTAAATGCAGGTTACCCCTTGTCTGGCCACCAAAGAAACGGCAAAATGGCCCTGTGATCTACAAGCATAGATCCCGGTAAACTGGAGTGTGATGCATGAAAATTGCAAAGATGCAGGTTCTAACCTCGGCAGTGTTCGCGTTTGCTTTTTCTAAAACCACTTGCATGCATATCAACAAGCAAAACCTCCCGTCTTTCTGTTTTGAAGCAAAATTTTGTTTCCTGAAACCAAAGCTCAGTCTCTTTGTTTTATATACTGCTTATATAATGATTTATATACTATTTAAATCAGATTTTCTTCTATGCCCATGACAATGACTAGCCTAGCAGTGTCATAAAGAAAAGGGCCGCTAAGGACCCCTTAAGACACTTGTTCATCCTATAAAATTTCATAACTTACACAGGAAGAAAGAAAATGGCACTTCCATTTTGTGACCAGCAACCAATTTTCACAGTCTAAATAAAAATGATATTGTAAAACAAATTCTTTTAACATGTTTCCTGCAAAGCTGTCCACAAAATAATAAGAATGTAATTAATGTATATGACCTTTAAGCAGCCCTCAACTAGCCTGTTTTTATGGGTTGAAATCTGTGATTTAGCTTTGTTAGCTGTGATCCCCTGAATCATCAGATTATATAACAATTCATTATTTAAATGTTCCAGCATAATCTCTCTGATTTATTTTCCACAATAATATTTTGAATTTTTATGGTGACTTGAAGGTGGCATTGTGGCACATAGAGTTATTCTTTGCACAAATTTATAAAACAAGAAATCAATGTTTTAAGGACATAATAACTTTGCTTTAAAAATAACATTTCATATGTTGAAATAGAGATTTAAGTCCCTTGGAAAATGGTAGAATGAAATGTAATATCACTGTGACTCTTTGGCCCCATCAATAACAGCAACAAGGGAATTTTAAGGATCACTTTATATACAGTAATAATAGACTGTTTTTATACTCCAGAAAATAAGAAGATTAAAGGAAAAGACTGTTGCTCTTTCCAGTTTTAAATCTGTGAATGTACTACTGTTTGTAAAACTCCCTTTTCTTTTCTCTAGTTTTGCCAGCAGCAAATAATTCATCTGCTGGATGATATTACAGTTCAGCCTTAAAAGAAGCATCACTTTTCCTAATCCTCTGGCTTTCTCCAGCCACTGATTTTGTGCGTGTTTCCTTTCCCAGGATCTGTGAATGCACCGAGGCTGAGGCAGAGATCATTCTGCAGCTGAAGAGTGAGCTCAGAGAAAAAGAATTAAAATTAACAGATATTCGGCTAGAGGCCCTCAGCTCTGCTCATCATCTTGATCAGATCAGGGAAGCCATGAACCGAATGCAGGTCAGTGCCTAAGCACATTCAAGGGACACACTGGAGAGATTTAAAATACTGCTTATTGCCCTGTTTGGGTAGCTCAGAACATCGTCCCCATACACCAAAACTGTGGTTTCCATCCCTGGTCAGGCACATACAAGAATTAACCAATGAATGCATACAAATAAGTGGAATAGCACGTCAATGTTTCTCTCTCTCTCTCTCTCTCTCTCTCTCTCTCTCTCTCATCAATATATATATATACTGCTAATTTTCTTCTCTTAGTTATTATAAAAACAAATCTCACCATATACCTTTTCTGGAAATGTTCTCTGTTTATTCAGCTTTTGCTCCTGCTTTCTTAACACCAAACAGAGAAATCTAGGGTGTTGGTGTTGGTGTTGGAAGGGGGGGTGCAAACTTGCCATCGCACACGCAGACCCTTCAACACACACTTATGCTGGTGATTGGCTTCACTTGGCAGCTAGGTTTTTAGAAAGGCAGCTATAGTCCTCGCTTCTCCACTTGCCCACGACTTACCTTTATGTTTTTTATATTAGATTTTTCTTTTCCTGTTCTTTTGAAATTTGGCTTTCAAATACCTTTACCTATTTCCTGCTGAAAAACAAAAGGAATGAGAAAACTACAGAAATATAATGCAAGCTTTCTAAAAATGAAAGTAAAAGTGATGTAGGGTGCCATCTGTAAAAGTAAGGCTTTTGCATGTTTTGGAAGCATCTGAAGGCTAAATGAAGGACCAGTCTTGTGCTCGGACTGAGTTTTCATTATGGTAAACCAGTAATCGCTGCGTGCACAGAAGACTGAAGGAACAAAAGCTCGTTGCCCGGACAATTCAGCTGCCACTGTATCTAGTCATCAAAGGCTTTTGTTGTTTTAAAGAGCTTAGTGCTCTATTTTGAAGGAACAAAAACTTCTTCAAATGTTACCTGGGATTCTGAAGTAATTTGAAATCCCCTTATTTGCACTGTTTTTCTCTGATCTTCAACTCTGTGAATTTGGAGAATCACAAATATCATTATTTGCTATGAAAATTTAACGGAACTTTTAAAATGAGCTATGTTATGAATTCTTCATCTATGGAATTCTTAAATCAAATGAGACCATATCCTGGAAAACTCAAATATATGATATACTAAAATATAATTATTAAAATTCTAATGAATAGTGTTGTCTGTATTTGTGAATACATGATTATATGTGTGTGAGAGATAGAGAAAAGTTTGCTTTTCCTTTCTTTGGGAGGAAATCTGTGATTTATATTTGTTTACTTCACATGTCACCACAAAGCTTTAATTAGTAAACAAACTTATTAATTCTGATAAAAAGAGTCGATAATGATTTTTTCATTCACACCTGTTCAATGTTTATGTTTCCCACCTTCACAAAAGAATGAAATTGAAATGCTGAAGGCTGAGAATGACCGTTTGAAGGCAGAGACTGGTAACACCGTGAAGCCTGCTCGGCCGCCCTCCGAATCTGCGAGTAGCACTTCCTCCTCTTCCTCACGGCAGTCCTTGGGACTCTCTCTAAACAATCTGAACATCACAGAGTCTGTTACCTCAGGTGACTATGTGCGCACACGTGCCTGAATGAAAGCATGGCTGTGACTTAACGTGGGTGACGGTGGGGGGATACTGGAATTTGGAGAACCTTACTCACCACTACTCTCCCTCATACCCCTTTACTGTGAACACTCTATTTCTCAGAAAGAGTCCTGTAAACCTATTCTATTTTGTTGTCATTTTAAAAGTACATTCCTGGGAAAGAATGAAAGACTTGGAGATAACGGTTTTCATATCAGTTTTTGGGAAGTGTTTTCTCCATTATTACAAACAGGATAAAGAAACCTGATGGTCATTAGTACTCATGAATGAAATACTAATCACCCATGCAATTTTCTAGGGTTTTAAGTATGCGGAACCCATTTACAAGTATATCAGGATCTGCTCCTAAATATGACTAGAAGATCCTGCGTGCTGTTGCCAAGAGAGAACGTAATGATGCTGATCACTTAGTCTGCAGATCTATTAAGTTTTCAACAAACAAACAGAAAGGACACACTGGGTTGTTATTACATTCAGTGGTAGTAATGATGGAACAAGGGTGCAGTTTTATGCAATTGCAAATGGAATCATATGACATCATGTTGTCTTAATATCTGATGAGCTATTCAATTATAAAGTATAACTGCTCCTATGGCACTGAATTGTTTTATGCACATTTTAGGTTAGATTTACATGCGTATCTGTGGTAGTTGCCAAGCACAACCACCAGAGGACGCTTGGCTATCAATAATATACATGTTCCTGGGTAACTTTAGATTCCACTACAGAACTGAGAAACTTCACAAATTGCATTGAATTACACTAAAATATAGAACATGACAATGGAAAAAAAGAGAACCAGAGACACAGCATGCTCATATTGATGACATTTTTAATTAATCACTTCTTATGCTTCTAAAATGTCAGAATCTTTAAAATTCTAATATTATTCCTGCCTTGATTGGCCTAGATATATAATTGCTTTCTTCTTATAAAAAGCAAATTGGAACTCCCTGAAATTCAGGAAAACAATATTTATAACATTTGGTGGGGACTGAGGAAGGAAATTTAATTCTGAGAATAAGCATCATGTAATACAAATACAAGTAGCCAAGAAAAAAAAAGAGAGAAGTCATAATAAATGAACTTATAAATCAATAGGTAAAATAAAACTATGAAAATATGGTAATAACTTGAATGTATGAATTTTGTTTAAGGTTCATCCACATTCTTTGAAAGGTGCTTAAAAAAAAGAACTAAAATTTCAAATATATAGAACCAGAGAATCCTGAGAAATATCACATATGTTTACTTATTGGTGATGAACTTGAAAGGGAGGTGAAGTAGCATCCCCACCCAATGGCACTCAGTGCCGCTGTGGCCAAGGTTTGAGTCCTAAGAAAGGACGAGATCTGGTGCTTCACAGGACAGCTTACTGACAGGTCACTGCCTGTTACCTGATTTTGTTTTATTTTAAAATAACAAAAGGTTTGATGAAGGCACTGTCTTAAAGGTAATTTAGAAAGAACAGCCATGTAAACATGAAAATAGAAATCATGTCTAGGGAAGAATAGAATTCATAAAGTTTAAATGTAAAATTTTAAAAAATCAAATGTATAATTTCTGTGTTCAATGGTATTGTCTTTACTCTTGCTGTATGAGTTTAAAATTGGATGTGAAAAGTGTTTATGCTGGGACTTTCTATAAGGTTCATGATTAATTATTTAGAAAAGAAGAAGTAGGTAAGAGAGAGGATAATTAGCAAATATCCATTAATTCCTGAAACCTAACTGCAGGTTTCATACAAGTAAAGTCCCAAAAGTTTGAAAAGACTTTTTTTTTTTTTTGTCAAAATTATGCTTTACTGTAAATGGAATGACAGACCTTTATATTCTTCCCTCAAATATTTACAGAAAACCGTAACTAATTTTTCATTAAAAAACCACAGAGGACCATTAACTCAAACTTGCTGATTTTTGTTTTTCCTTGCAGTTTCTTCAGGTGGTCAGTCTGTCACATACTGGAGACAGGGAATCCCAGGTGGGGCACAGTGTGCTCCTCCCACTGTCAGTAGAAGTATTTAGAATAAAAACATGAACAAAAGAGATGAGAACAGCTGAATTTATTAAACACTGAGGATAAAGTGCTTTAAAAGCATTGTCTCTTATGCACTCAGTAACCCTATGAAGCAGATGCTCTTAGAACCCCATTTCCCAGATTAGGAAATCAAGAATTAGCAAAGTGACATTTTGAAGATCATGCCATGAGTAAGTGGCAGAGCTAGTGTTCGAACTCAAGACTCGATGAATCCAGCATCAGAACTTTTAACTGTTATTTTCATTTTGCTTTAAGTAGCCATATTCTTGAGAGCCAAGGACAGTCAGTCCCTTATTTGTTGGTAGATACCCTAGTGCTGTCAAAAGATGTTTCATATTTTAAGCATATTTCATATTTTTAAGAGTAAGCATGTCATAAAATTAATAGCATCTCCTAAGGCAAACTTGAGCAGACAGTGGATCAGAAATCATTTTAACTTCTTATTATGGACTACTTGGTCATACATGATCTGGCCCTAACCCACTTCAACATCATTTCATACACTCCTCACTCTCCCCTTAGTCTCCACTCTCCTGCCATCATGACCATCTATCTATTGCTTGAACACACCTAGTTCTTTCATCAAGACATTTTGCATTTGCTTGTGTTGACTAGATGTCTTAGCTTCTAACACCATGTCCTCCAGGAAGCCCTAAAAGATGACCTATGCATTTAGAGCAGGCTCCCTTTACTTACTCTATTTCACTGCCTTGTGTTCTTTATTTCTTGAATTTAACATATTCTGAAATTATCTTGTTGAGAATGTATATTACAGAAGAGTAGGAAATTCACTTTCCTTCTTACTTTGATATATATTTCCCATCTCCAGCACAGTTCGTAATATTTTTATGTGTCATAAATATATTTAAATATTTATCAAAATTTATAAATAATTAGCCAAAATACTAAAGGTTTAATTTGGTTTGGAATTATAAGGAATTTAGACCTGGCCTGTGGTGGCACAGTGGATAGAGCATCGACCTGGAATGCTGAAGTTGCCAGTTTGAAACCCTAGGCTTTCCTGGTCAAGGCACATATGACAAGCAATCAATGAACAACTAAAGTGAAGTAACTATGATTTGAAACTTCTCGTTCCTTCCCCCTCTTTCCTCTTTCTATAAAATCAATAAATAAAATCTTAAAAAAAAAAATTAGGTGTGAGCAGCTACCAGTAAACCCCTGTAAACTTCTGAGAAAAGAAGCTAGAGAATTAAGAGGACACCTCAGGAAGAGTTTATTTTTTAGTGAGGTAGGCGAAAAGGTGAGAGACTGTGAGGATAGTTTGGTAAAATAATTAAATTCCAGTAAAAGAGATAGGCTTTGAGGATTAAAACTTTCAGGCAAAAATCTTCACTCTTCACATTCTCAAATTCTTCATGTTGTTCTTTTATATTATAATGGACTTAAGGGATTTCTTTTTTACTTCTTCCTTTGCAAAATTGCATATTCCTAACTATTCAGGTAATAAAACAATTCCTTTTTCAGAAGCCATTTGATTAGATTGTTGTTTCTGTGATGGTACAGTCACAGCCCTTGTTTCTATAAAATTGTAGTCAGAGCAGTTGCGTCCTCCTGTCACTGGGCATGTGTGCTCCTCAGCACATAAGTGAGTTCCCTTTGTCCACAGAACACTGTTTTCACATTAAATATGGCTCTGTAATCACATCCTTGTCTAAAGAAACAGATATTTGGGATAGCTTGACTTAATAGTTCTCCAAATTGGACATTAATCTCATCTAATATATTTTGAAAGTTATTTTTAATCACATTTAAAGACTGGTGCTTTAAAGGTTAGCAAGCTTCATCATGCTCCTATAACATCTAGCTGATTACTAAAAATACTATTTTAGTTTTGAAACTATAAGCATAAAAAGTACAAGAGAACGACAGGTAATGTACATCTGGAGGGAAGTACAATGCCGTGGTTGAAAGTCAGTGACACTACAGTAATCATAGATACAAGGTAAGCAGGGATATCGCTGGGTATGTGCCAAGTGTTTGAAAATAATTTCAGTTGACAGTCAATCTCAGCAGCTTTGCATTTATAAATTATATGAGTGCTGAGCTTGGATATTTTAGATTAGACTGAAAAATCATATTGCTTTTCAGTTTGTCACAGTTATTATGGTAACTGAATATTACTCAGACCAGTGTAGAAAAGGAAACCCCTTATTTCCTAATCAAAAGGCGATGGCCCAACACTTGAGTGACAATCTTTGGAAGCTAAAATAAAATCCTAGATTGAAAAAACTTATAACCCAACCACAATAATTCATCTTCTTGAAGGAGTTTTTAATCAGTTAGGTTAGAATAGGAAGCAGGAAAGCCAAATAAATACTCCCATTAAAAGTTATGAAACTAACTCTGAGGGAGAAAACAATGACAGTAGACACATCTGACATAGCATTCCTCTCCTATATATGTGTGTGTTTTATTTTCAATTTGGTAGATATTTTGCTCGATGATGCTGGTGATGCAAATGGACATAAGGATGGACGCAGTGTGAAAATTATAGTCTCCATAAGCAAGGGCTATGGGCAAACAAAGGTATGTATATCTTTAATCTTAAACTCTTTATTCCTACAGGCTGAGGATGACCATGAATCACATGTATTTTACATTTAAGTATTTTTTCCTGATAAACATATTATTAGCAGTATTTGTCTTGGCATTACTTTAATATGTTCCTGAAGCATAAATGTTAGGGAAAGAGATGACCTCATCAAATAGGGAGAACTGTGTCTCAGCACATCATGTTCATTCACTGAATACAATATTATTGTCAGCCACCCTCATTTTTGGAACTTAAAAAAAACACATTGCTCTCTGACAAAAATGTCTTGTCTTAAATATTCTTTGGGTTTTGCTTGTAGAATACAGGTGATATTTATGATGAGCAGTAACATGTTGCTACAGCTTTCAATTTGGCCTTTCTCCAAAGAAGAGACTATAAGCTATATAAATATTCTAGATGCTGGAAAGACGTACTCTACTGAACTCAGTGTGATATATTCCATCAGTGCTACTTATATGTATTGTTTTTAAGTAAGGTTTTATCTAGTAAGGTGAGTATTTTAAGTTTTTTGTTTTTGGAATCAAATATTGCCTTCAAATTGACAATGTCATTCTGACTCTAGCCCTTTCTTAAAACTAAAATTAGAATTTCAAGCTGAATTTGTAGTTGAGTGGCCAAGAATACTAATTTATAAGAATCTAAATTTTTTTTTTAATCAAACAGGTAAACAAAATAAAATACTTCAGAATTTTAAAAGTAACTGAAGTATTTAGGTTTGAAAAAAGTGAGATGGCACTTATGAATATTTATACTGAGCAAATATTCCAAGATTCTAGTGTCATAAACTTTCTGTTTTAGCTGCAGATTTGTGCCTGATTTTCTGAAGCCGGTCCTTATGTGAAAGGGTATAATAGTCTTAACAAGGCTTAAAACTAGCTTCAATTTAAAAGCAGATGCTGCCTGACCAGGCGGTGGCATAGTGGATAAAACATGGAATTTGAATGCAGAGGGCCCAGGTTTGAAACCCTGGGGTCGTTGGTTTGAGCACAGGCTCACCAGCCTGAGCACAGTGTTGCTGGCTTCAGTGTGGGATCATAGACCTGACCCCATGGTCACTGGCTTGAGCCTAAAGGTCGCTGACTTGAGCAAGGAGTCACTTGCTCTGCTGTAGTCCCCCCATCCCCAGTCAAGCCACATATGAGAAAGCAATCAATGAACAACTAAGGAACAGCAGTGAAGAATTGATGCTTCTCATTTCTCTCCCTTCCTGCCTGCCTGTCCTTATCTGCCCCTCTCTCTGTCTTTCTCTCTCTCTTTTTGTCTCTGTCACACACACACACACACACACACACACACATACACACACACACACACACACACACACACACATAAAAACAGATGCTTATAAAGCATTCTATGAGTGTCTGTTTTGACTGGGTTACAATAACACTGGAAACAAATTTGCTTTTTCTAAATAATTCTAAAAGACAGTATCTTTGAACATAGAAAGTAGTTGTCTTAGTCTTCTTGGGTTGCCATAGTAAAATACTATAGATTAGGTGGCTTTACACGGAAATCTATTTTCTCTTGGTTCTGCAGTCCAAAGACTGCATGATTCATGATGAGGGCTTTCTCCTCAAACTGCAAACCTCCACCTCTCAGTCTGTCCTCACACGGCCTTTCCTCAGTGTGTGTACTGAAGTAGAGAGATCTCTCTCAGCCTCTGCTGCTCAGGCCACTAGTCCCAGCATGAGAGGCCCACTTCAATGGTCTAATGTGACTCTAAATTGCTGCCTAAAGATTTTATTTCCAGATACTATCACATTGGGGTTTATGGCTTTAAAATGAAATTTTTGGGGGGGTGGGACAACAACATTTAGTTCATAACAATAGTAAAAAACTCACAATGGGTCTACTGTGAATTTCCTCACTCCTTATGTTAAGAACATTGGCTTCTTAATTAGGTTATATCTAAATAACAATGATAATCATTTACTCTCATAGATTTAAATGCTTTTGATGAAGAAATTGAGGCTCTGAGCCAACTGACTTAGCTAGGGTCATATTTATTAATTACATGGTAGATGTTGTGTGTTGTAGAATCCATGCTCTTCTAATACTCGCATCAGTTATTATTGGACTATTCTTAAGGACTATGCAGTAGGTAACAGGAACTAAAATTGTAATATATCAAGTATCTAATTATATCTACTGGTGTTATGATCACTATTTCATATAACCATTTGTCAAAAAAAAATGAATTCAGTCAGACTATAAATCTTGAATTGTTTACTTGTCCAATATATGTAGTATTTCATAAAATCCCATTCTACAAAAAAAAAAAAAAAAAAAGATAACTTTGGGCCCATTATTTGTATTATAAAGGGATTCTTTGTTTGCTAAAATGAATTCTGTGCATTGCCTGGCAAGTCTTTATAAATCATGAATTTTCTAATAAATTCAAAATTGAACCTGTTTTGTAAATATGTGAATGCCATACTACCATTGATTACTTATTTTTAGTTCTTTTTTATTTTCTGAAGTGAGAAGCGGGAAGGCAGAGAGACAGACTCCCACATGCACCTGACTGGTATCCACCCGGCATGCCCACAAGGAGGCGATGCTCCTTAGCACCTGGAGCCATTCTAGTGCCTGAGGCAGAGGCCATGGAGCCATCCTCAGCACCCAGGCTAACTTTGCTCCCATGGATCCTTGGCTGCAGGAGGGGAAAGGAGAGACAGAGAGAAAGGAGAGGAGAAAGGGTAGAGAAGCAGATGGGTGCCCTGTGTGCCCTGGCCGGGAATCGAACCTGGGACTTCCACATACCTGGTTGATGCTCTACCACTGAGCATACTGGCCAGGGCCTATGGATAACTTATTCATAAAGCTGGATTAGATTTTAGAGATAATCAATATAAGTAAAAAAATAAAAAACATAAGATCATACAAATAGTAAGATGAAATTCTAGGACTCATGTGCAATGGCTCTGTTTCATCTCTCTCAACATTTCCTTCCTGCCCAGCTGCTTCTCTTCAGGAATGCACCCACTAGGTTAACACAGAACACTATCTCTCCCGGCCCTTTCCCTTCTACCGAACAGGTCATGAATCAGTTTTCCTTGACCATACCATTTCATCTAATTTCTTTCTTATTTTTGTTGCTATTGCTGTTTCTTTCTTTGGTTGGTTGGTTGGGGTTTATATGATCTTATATAATCCTCTGTGTGTATCTGTTACTATAAAACTCATCGGCTTAATAAGTATTTTAGTCTTAATCATCACTACATTAATACATTTTAGTAGAAAATGTAGTAATAAGAAAAGATGAACAGTGGGTTTTTATCTTATTTTATTTTGTTCTTATTTAGGATCAGAAGTCTCAGGCATATTTGATAGGATCTATTGGAGTTAGTGGAAAAACCAAGTGGGATGTCTTAGATGGTGTAATTAGACGTATCTTTAAGGTAAGTTGTGCAAGATATCCTGATATTAATTTACCAGTGTTTCATTTTGGATACCTCCCTTATCTTTAATAGTATAGACATACTTGCTTTTACTTTCCTTCATTTCAAATATTAAGGAAAGGCTTTCTATCTTTTGCCATTTGATGATATTAGTTCTAACATTACCCATTTCTTGACAGCCAGCTTTATATCCCATGAGTTTTGTACTTTTTTGTAGATAAGTCGAATGTCTGTTTTGACTTTCCTCTTTTCTGTGTACTGTTTAGGAATATGTGTTCCGAATTGATACATCTGCTAGCCTTGGTCTGAGCTCTGACTGCATTGCTAGCTACTGTGTAGGAGATTTAATTAGATCCCAAAGCCTTGAAGTGCCTGAGCTGCTGCCTTGCGGATACCTTGTTGGAGACAATAACATCATCACTGTGAACCTGAAAGGTAAAAATAAAAAGAACACTGTATTTTTTTTTTATCCAACATTTTTTGACACTTTTCCTTTATATTTTCATATTTGAAAACGGTATTAACTACTTTGGTAATTTTGGTATGAAACGAGCCATATTTATATTTTAAACATAGAAATTCTACCTGAAAACACTAAAATCCAAATAAATAAAATTCTTTGATTTTAAAAAATGTGAAGCTTGGAATATAATTTTGAAAATTGAATGTAATATAGAGAATTTTATGTTTCTAGGTTTCTTCCACTATCATATTTCACATAAGGAGGATTATAAATTATTGTATATTTCTATTGTATATTTATATTTCATCACTATATCTTTAATTGTAAAATTTGTTTACCCAATAAAATCCACTAGGTGTAGAAAATGGAAGTTAAGAATCAGGAATGAGAAATTATGTTTTCTTTGCTTTGTATTATGTGATTAATTATAGGCAACTAGAATATCTAAATTATACTTGTCTCCATAACTCCATAATTTGCTGTTTATACATGTTAAAGCATCAAAACACATCTATATAAACCATTAATAAACAGAGAAATATGTCAATATTTGATTTTCGATTAAAATAATTGAGTAAGTAAAAGGAGATACTGTTTCTCTCCTTAATCCCTTGCCAAATATCACAATTTGTATCTTCAAAAGCTTAAGTGGTTGTACAGCTGGCGTGTGCAATGAGAACTAAAAAGAAATACAGAGGACAAATATGAAGAAAGATGGAACAACATACACACATACTTTATATTTTAATCTTTACATTTATTCTTAACAAAACTACCACTTTAAGTCACCCGCCAGTGGCGCAGTGCATAAAGCATTGTTTCAGAGTGCTGAAGTCACAGGTTCGATCCTGAGGTTGCTGGCTTGATCCTGAGTTTGCAGGTTCAAGCCCCAGTCAGGTATATATGAGAAGCTATCAATGGATGCACAACTATGTGTAACAGTGTGTTGATGTTTCTTTCAGTCTCTTTCTCCCTTCACCCCTCTCCTTTTCTAAAAAAATAAAAACAAAAAACTGCCACCTTTAAAGGAAATGAAATTTTATAACAGAATTTAGAGTAATGCTTTCATTTCTCTCTGGAACCTTTAGTGGGAAACCTTAAGGAGACAGTGGATAAAAGTCTGAACAAAAGGAAATGGCTTGCTTTCTTTTGAATGTTCACTCTGTCTTATTACTAATGTTTTCTGTCATAAAATGGCAGCATGTGTTTGTGGGATGGAAATATCAAGGAAAGTATTTCATAAGGATGGCATTCCCATGAATAATAAAGCTTTGTTTTCACTTGACGCTATAGTTTAAATTCTAGCTTGTGTAGAATAATAAAGCATGCTGTTTCCTTTGTTCCTTTCTTCAGGGGTAGAAGAAAACAGTTTGGACAGTTTTGTTTTTGATACGCTGATTCCTAAACCAATTACCCAAAGATACTTTAACTTGTTGATGGAACATCACAGAATTATACTCTCAGGGCCTAGTGGTACTGGAAAGACCTATTTAGCAAACAAACTTGCTGAATATGTAATAACCAAATCTGGGAGGAAAAAGACAGAGGATGCAATTGCCACTTTTAATGTGGATCACAAGTCAAGTAAGGTAAGTCACAAATTTCTGCAAGAACTATTGCTCTTTTTCTATAAGTGTCTTAAGCAATTAAGCATGAAGATTGTGTAAAGCTTCCATACTGTACATGGAAATGTATTTATCTCTTTGACTAAAACTAGTACCTGCTAGATGACTAAACACTGCTTCATAAATTTGAACAAGACTGCTATTCAGTACCATTCAGTTACCACAAGCACAGGGAATATATAGAAGAAAATGACAGAGTCCCTATTATCCGATATTTCTTAGGAAGTATGAGAGTTGAAAGAGATCCATGCGAAGTGCTATAAGTGCAAGAGCAAAAAGCAACATTTCCTAGGGGAATCAGAGTTTTATCAAAAGTTAACACTTGGTCTGGGTCCTAATAAATAAGTAGGAATTAACTGAAATATGGCAGTAAGGAGGATTTGAGTATAATTAGAATATCCCAAGCAGAGATTCTGGGAGCAGCAATTGCTTACAACATATTTCTATAGGATTTCTTCTTAGGAACCTTAGAAATTAAACAGTATTCTCTTTGAGCATCAACTAAAATCTCAGGTACCATAATAGCCAAATTGAATACTCTCAGCTTCTAAATAGTCATGAGAAGCTGTAAAACCTAGTTAGTATATTTGTATATTCTGAGTAAAATAAGAAATCATATAAAGGAAATAATTTATGCCTAACACTATATTTTCCCTATAATTATTTATTACATTTCTAATTGATGCAAGCTAAAGTTCTTTTAGGAAACGGCATGTGTTCTGAACAGTCCCTTGAGGGAATCTACATGATATTGGACCATGTTATTTTTCTGTAGATAACCTGGTTAGAAGATTTATCAGAAACCTCAGGCCTGAAAATTTTTTAAATAAGTGTGATTCCTAAAACATCTGAAACCCACTGGACTCTGGAGATAAACCCTACATGTAGCATAGGGCAACTATATACTAAAAAACTGGACAACCTTGAAGAGATGGAGAAATCCTTAGAAGCATGTAACATACACAGAATGAATCAGGAAGAATTATAAATCTGAGTACCTCAACTACTATTAAGAAGAGTGACTCAGTAATCAAAAATATTCAAATGAAGAAAAGCCCAGAAACAAAGGCCTTTACTGGTATATTATGCCAAATATTTAAAGATAAATTAATAACAGTACTTCTCAAAATTCTTTAAAAATCAAAGAGGAGGGAAACACTCTCAAATTCATTTTATGAGTCCAGAGTTATCCTGATGCTTAAACCAGAAATCTACACTACAAGAGAAACTGAATTCAACAGCAGGTTAATGGAATTATTCACTATGGTAAAGTGAGGTTTATCATGGGATGCAAGAATTGTTAACTTATGCAAATCAATCATGTGATACAACACATTAACAGAAAGAAAGAAATGAATTGTATGATCATTTTAATTGATGCAGAAAAAGCATGTGACAAAATTCAACATGATAAAAACTCTCAATACATTAAACACATAAGGAACATAACTCAACACAATAAAGGCTATATATGACATCTCAATAGCTAACATCATACTCAATGATGAAAGGTTGAGTTTTTCTTCTAAAATCAGGAACAAGACAAGAGTGCCCATTCTTACCACTGCTATCCAGCATAGGATTAGAAGTCACAGCTAGAGCAGTCAGCAAGAAAAAGAAATAAAATGTATCTAGATTATAAAGGAAAATATAAAATTTTCTGTGTTTTAAGATGATATAATTTTATAGAGAAAGCATTCTAAAGACAAGACCAAAAACTTTGATTTAATCAATAAATTTAGTAAATTTTCAGGATACAAAATTAACATGCAAAAAATCTATAGCATATCTATGCATTACTTGTCACGGCAACAATGAACTACTTGGAGATCAGATGATGACGTACTCCAAGGGGCCCAGGGGAGACAACAGCCCCTGTCAGCAGACTGAAGGACTGAAGCGCTGCCCCAGCCTTACTCAGATATTTATTAGCCAGTACAGATAACTCAAGGAAGCAGACAGCATAAGTTCTCAGGGGATGAAGTAAAGGACAAGGAACCTGCTGACTCCTAATCTCTGTTCTGGGAGCCTAAACATTTTCTGTTGCTGAATCTTATCCTGCTATTTTATTGTTTCTAGCATGTACTGTTTCCAGTACAGGGTCAGAGAGACTCCTGGACTCAGGGCTTTCTCCCTAGAGCGCCTCACTCACTCTAATTGTTGTCCTAACTCTGTGTATTTTCATAGCATATTCCTACAATTACTAAAGAATTTTTCTGAAAAAGAAAGACTTCCATCCCATTTATAACAGCCTCAAAAACAATAAAATATTCTATGTTGTACACCTGAAATCAAAACAAAATAATATTTAAAATATAATTGGATAATTATTCTTAAAATTAAGAAAGAATAAAACCCTTTGAAGACAGAGACACAAAGGAAGAATGCCACATGAAGATGGAGGCAGACACTGGAGTTGTTTACTGCAAGCCACAGAATACCGAAGATTTCTGGCAAAACACTAGGAAGTCTTACCAGAAGCTAGAAAGAGGAAAAGAAGGATTCTAAAAAAAAAAAAAAAAAAAAAAAAAGGATTCTCCTGCAGGTTTCAGAGGGCATGGTTTTGCCAACACTTTAGTTTTGGACTTCTAGCCTCCAGAACTATGAGCCGACAGACTTCTGTTGTCTTAATCCAAATACTTAAATATAAATTTAAATAAGAAGATGAAAGATTTCTACTTTGAAAGCTACTAGATGATAAAAGAAATACAATGAAGATGAAGAGACAAATAAATGAAAAGATAATCTGTGTTCATGAACTGGAAGAATTAATGTTATTAAAATGTTGCCTGATCAGGTGGTAGCAAAATGGATAGAGCATAGACCTGGGACACTGAGGACCCAGATTCAAAACTCCCAACGTTGTCTGCTTGAGCATGGAGTCACCACTTGAGCATGGGATCATAAACATGAACCATGATCACTGGCTTAAGCCCAAAGATCACTGGCTTAAAGCTCAAGGTTTTTGGCTTGATCCCAATGTCGCAGGCTTGAGCAAGGTGTCACTGGCTTAGCTGGAGCCCCTGGTCAAAGCACATATGAGAAAGCGATCAATCAATGAACAATTAAAGTGCTGCAACTACAAGTTGATATATATATATTTGAAATGTCATTTATAGATTCAATGCAATTTCTATCAATATTCTAATGGTATTTTTAACAGAACTAGAAAAAACACACCTAAAGTTTATATGAAACCACAAAAGACCTCGAATACTCAAAAAAATCTTCAGAAAGAAGCATAAAGTAGAAGGCATCATGTGTCCTTATTTTAAGCTATACCACACAGCAATCCTAATTAAAACCTTATGGTACTGGCATTAAAAAAGGACACACACACACACACAGAAAAAGACATATAGACCAATGGAACAGATGGAGAGCCCAGAAATAAACCCAAGCATATATGGTCAGCTAATATCTGACAAGGTAGCCGAGAATACTTAGTAAAGACAGCCTCTTTAATGACTGGTGCTGGGATAACTGGATAGTCACACGTAATTAATGAAACTGGACCCATATTTTATACTACTCATAAAAATTAACTTAAAATGGATTAAAGACTTAAATGTAAGTCCTGAATCATGAAACCCCTAGAAGAAACATAGTAATAAAGCTTCTTGACATGGGTCTTAGTAAGGAGTGTTTGAGTACGATACAGCACAAACAATAAAATAAGAAATAAACTAGTGGGACTACATCAAGCAGTAAAGCTTCTTTTGCGCAGCAAAAGACCATCAACAAATTGAAAAGACAACCTATGGAATGGAGAAAGCATGTTTGTGTTTGCAATCCACATATCTAATAAGGGAATAATATTTAAAATATATGAAGAAATCATAGAACTCATTAGCAAAAACAAAGCACAATTAAAAATATATGGGCAAAGAATCTAAATAGACATTTCTCCAAAAAATATATACTTAAGGGCAACAGATACATAAAAAGATTCTCATCACTAGTCATTAGAGAAATGCAAATTAGAATCACAATGAGATAACACCTTACACCTGTTAAACTGGCCATCATCAAATAGATAAGAGATAACAAATACAGACATGAAAGTGGAAAAGGGGAACCCTTTTGTAAACTGTTGGTGGGATTGTAAATTGGTACAAAGCTGGTGTGAAAAACAGTTGAGAGGATCCTTAAAAAACTCAGAAAAGAACTACCATGTTATCCAGCAATTTCCCTTCTGGGATTATATTCAAAGGAAACGAAAACCCTAACTCAAGAAGATATCTGCACCCTTATGTTCATAGCAGCATTATTTACAGTAGTGAAGATATGGAAACAATCTAAGTGCCCATTGTTAGAGGAAGAGAGGAAGGGATCAAGAAGTTATACTATATATATGTATGTGCGCACATGTGTATTTGTAATATATATAAAATACACTGTGTGTGAGAGAAAAAACAGTACAATTTTCAAGTGCAATGTAAGGTTTACCTTTAGTTTTTCATTAAAGCCCTTGCCTCACAATGGTCTTTTTAAAATTATATTTAGAAAATTAAACATAATGGGATGACATTGATCAATAAAAGTATGTAGGTTTCAGGTAATCATTTCCACAGCATTTGACCTGTTGATTGTGTTATGTGCCCATCACCCAAAGTCAAATCATTTTTTTCCCCAATGTAGGTTTTTTAAACAAAGAGACACAGATCCATACAGGCACACATACACACACACACACACACACACACACACACACACACATACACACACACATACACATACACACCTTTGTTCAAAATTGTCTTACGTGTATTTTTTAAGAACAGTTATGTCATAAAGCACAATGTGATCTCTTTAAGTTAAATAGATATAATACATGTATTCCAAATATTTTCTTGGAACTTAGCACCATTCACATTGTGGTTGAATCACCCATACTTTTTACAACTAAAGAGAGACACAGAGCCTGAAGCAGAAGATTTGACTCTTTAAATTGGAAGAGCACAGTTGTTGTTGGCTTCAGCCAACAATATTTAATGCCAACTGTGAATTCTAGGTCTCCTCATATCTTTACTTAACAACCACTTAGAATTTTATTTTTCAGCCAAAATGCTAAAAAAAAAAAAAAAAAAAGATTGACATTTCTTAGTCATCCTCAGTGTGCTTCGTGGTAGTCCCTCAATGTTGATGTGACAGAGCTCTTTAAAAGTAACTTACTTTATGAGAAAACAAGTTGTTGGAAAATAGAAGGTTTATTACAGGAAACCAAGGCATTTTGATAAAGTTGATTTTAAATCAGATTGTTTTGGGTTTCATTAGGATGTAATTTTATTTAGCTAAAACAAAGTAGGTTGATTTCTATTAATCATAAAATTTGCCTTACCCCCAAATCCACTGTTTTATATGTGCAAGTTCTTTTTGTTTCAGTTAAAAAGTTGCTTAGTGCTTGGAGCAATTCATTTTAATATTATGTGTGTCCTTTAATACTTTTTGATCTCATATTTCTAACACTAATTTTCTACTATTTCATAATAGAATAATTGGTGCCATTTTTAGGTCAGTTTGAGTTTTGTTATTAGAAAACAATGAAAAATAAAACATTGCCAAGAGCATTTGTGTACAACTAATGTTGCTAGGAAACAGTAATAGGGGGTAAAAAACCCCACGAACAAATCATGTGACATTCAGCACTGAGTAAGCACAAATACAACTACAAATGCTTAATTTTTCTTTATGCTGGTAAAATATCAATGAGCTATCAGCAATGTGAGGTACAGAATTATTGCCAGAGAATTTGGTCACTTCTTGCCCAATTGTGAGAGAATCTACACTGATGTTTTGTTTTGTTTTGTGTTGATATTATGGGGGTGAGAATGGTAATAAAGAAATAGGGATGACAAAGTGAGACTGTGTGAGGGCTAGCCCCTAACAGAGTAGATTTATTAAGTAACGTGTGAATGAGGCATACAATAATCAATCCTTTCCCTGAAAGATGGGGCTTTGTAACTGCTGCTGTGCTTTGTACTGTGTCTCATACAGTGCTGAAGAGATGAAGCCTAAAAAGCACTTACTGATTCCAAAATATCGAACAATAAACCATGAAAAGAAAAAACAAAATCCTCATTTTATTCTTTTGGTATGTCTGCATTTTACATTCTGCCCCTCTTGCCACTCTTCAAGCCCCGCTTCAAGCTGCCAACTGGAATATTGTGATTGAGAGCAGTAAACATAAACAATTATACTTGGTGACATTCGATAGAGTGGGCCCGGAAGACAAGAGAAGGATTTGGTAAAGAATATGTGGCCACCTGAAGCTGCTTGAAATGTGAGGTGGGAAAAGATAAAAAAACAAAACAAAACAAAAAACTAGACTTGGCAGATTCATTTCTAGTGTGCCCAGAATCAAAACAGAAGAAAGCAACAATCAATAGTTTTCCTGTAACTGCTCTTTTCTGAGTATATTTTCAAAAGTATGGGATTCATCTCATTATCAATGTCCATCTGGTAGAGAGACCTGTCTTATACTGCCCAATTTGATCTTGGGCATAGGGTTTTTAATTTTAATGCATCTGTACTTCAATTTTAAGCTAAGGTGGGAATCATGAAGAGATTTCCAAAAGATCTGAAAAATTCTTAAATTGTATGACAAAATTATTTGTGGATGCTTATTCCTTCTTGTAACTGGTCTGTAGCTTTTTTAGATTCCGGTGGGAGGTCCACTGCTATACTGCCCTTCTCAACATGAGAGAGAACCATAGTAGAAGTTAATGGCCTTACATGTTCAAAAGTAATCATTCATGATTTCTTAATTACCAAATCCAATACCCTTTGCTTCTTTTTTCTGTCTCTGAGTTTCTCTCTCTTTCTTCTTATGTATAGCAAATTGCTATGGTTCACCTCCCTTTTCAAGAAATTCTTGTTATTTTTATTTTATTTTTCTTGTTTCCTTTCTACTGCATAGAAGTTTCCTTCTTAGTCTCTTTCACTGGCTACTCTTCCTTTACCTAACAGTCAGTAGAAATATTCCTGAACATTCTTTTCTCTACCATATCTGTTTTCATCTGTTTGAGTCTCTTGGTTTCAACTTGTGTTGACTCGCTCCACTTTTAGCCAGCCCACTCTCCTAAGTATTAGACCTTTCTGTTACCTTACAAATATATTTATATTAGCGTACTAAATAAACAAATTTAGAAATGGCAATCTCAACTATGAAAAAAATATCATAAAATCATCTTCTTTCATCCATCTCCACTAAACCACCCTCCCACCCAAATTACCACTGCCTCTTGGAATATTGTAATTGTTTTCTAACTGCTTAATTCACAATTTACGTTTAATTTCCCTTCTCTCTCTTACTGTCTTTACCCTTTCACCTTATGGAAAATAAAGTATCTTGTCATAATTAAAATCTGACCACATTAAAATTCTCCAGTTTTCTTTTCTGTTGCTTTGTTCACTAGATCAATAATCTGCCCATACTTCTCCTATCTGTATTCAATCCCTTAGTTTATTTAGGCTTCAACAAAATCAGTATTCTCTCGACTGGTTTCTCTTTTACAATATACTTCCCACACTTCGTAATTATGATTTGGACTACATTACTCAGATTCCCGGCACATTCAATGTCTTATTGCTAATAGGAAAATTCCAGTAACCTTACATTTATCATTCAAGGTTGCCCACTTTCCTTTCCAATTGTTTTTTATCACTGCTTACATTCACAAAATATAAATGTCTAGTTCTTTTCTACATGCATATCGTATTTCTGTGTTTCTCTCTTTTATTTTCCTTCTCCCTCTATTTAGAAAGCTCTTCCATTTTTTAAGTATCAAAACATTACTCAATATTAAAAATAAAAGGTTAATAGGAAGTAAGACTTTCTGCCATCAGAAAGTCTCTTCCAGAAGCTGAATGTGATCCTTACATGCTCAGAACAACATCTTTGGTTTATATTTTTTTGAAGTAATGTATTACTTTTTACTGTGAATTATAGTTATCTACAAATATACACAAGCCTAAACTACTTTTCTGGGCAATATGCTTCTTGAATGCTTTTCCATCATATCCTTCATATTTATGTTTCTATTAATAAATATATTGCTTTTCCCTACTGAAAAAACTTAAGAGTTTATACATAGTTACCTATATTTCTGAACTAAGTCAAAGTCTTTTCTATTTTTCTTTTATATGAATGCCACTACTGTGTATCACTTTTTATTTTTATTTTTTTTGCAACAACAGAGCTCTTATTATTTTCCAAAACACATCAGTACTCATATCTGCCAGGTTTCACTTGTTGTTCTTTAGAGTTCTATAGTTTTCCTTTCTTTACCCTGTTGTTCTCTGAACCTTAAATCTGGGATAGATGCCTCTCTCAAGTTTCCCTGTGGTGTTTTTGTACATTTCACTTATTGTGCTGTATTGTGATTTGTTGACCTTGACCTGCCTTTCTGTTTATCAACTCTAAGTTTGAAGAATACGGAAATATTCTCTGAATCCTTGGTTCCACATTATTTGGTACATAGTAAGAACTTGCTAAAGGTGTGTTGAAGGCATAAATATTATATACTTATCATTTGGAATTCTACTAGTTATTTAAGATCTGTCTCAACTTCCAACTCTCTGTGAAGTCAATCAGGACCACCCTGTTGGGCCTGACCTGGTAGTGACACAGTGGATAAACCATAGGCCTAGGATGCTGAGGAACCAGGTTCAAAACTCCAGTGCTCACGAGATTAACCACAGGATCACCAGCTTGAGCATGGAATCATAGACATGACCCCACGGTCACTGACTTGAGCCCAAAGGTCATGCTAGCTTGAAGCTCAAGGTTGCTGGCTTGAGCAAGGGGTCACTGGCTTATGGACCCCCCCGGGCCTCCCCTCTCACTCAAGGCACATGTGAGAAAGCAATCAATGAACAACTAAGGTGCCACAACTATGAGTTGATGCTTCTAATCACTCTCCCTTCCTATCTGTCTGTCTCTCTCTCACTTAAAAAAAAGAAAAGAAAAGACCAGCCAGCCAGTTGGGATTAATCCTTCTCTGTCCCACAAGTGCACCTCTTCTTTAGCCTCTCTCCTGGAACATTTGACACTGCATTTATAATTTTATTAGTTACGTGTGTGCCTACCACCCTCCCAATTCGGACATTGCCTTCTCTGGAAGGCTTTCCTTGACACCCACCCACTAGGCAAAATCTCCTCCCCTGACCTCTCATAGCTCCTAATACAGTGGGGCATCGAATGATTTATCATATTTAAATTTCATTCCTTAATGTGAAAACTCTGAAAGTTTATGTGGGAAGACAGCCTGATTACTTTTTTAACTTGTGCCTCGAACAGTACTTAAGTTTGAAAACAATGTTAAACTTACTCAAACAATGCTTCATTATTTTTGTACACTCTAAGGTTTGGTGTCAGGATATGAACATTGTAGACAGATAATGGTTATTTTATAAATGAACGAATCACTCAATATAGCTAGATTATTGATATAAATAAGATTAATGTAATTCTCCAGACTGTTCACCAGTTTAAACACCTTTTACTGTAATCTCTGATGTAGGTCATATTTATTCTATGTGACTAGCTCAGTATAAGATAGTGTATTAGTTCTTTAATAGACTGTATATTTGAACTTAAATATATTACTAATGCCACAAAAACCTGGTTAATGTCATATATCTCTTCCTACTTTTGATTTTAAAAGCGATAGTTAGGACAGAGAGAGTTGCATCTAGGGCAAGCTGTTTACATATTTACCTGGCTGCCAAAAATAGGAATCATGGAATTGTTTTTATCCCTGAGTAAGAATTACAAATTGCAAATGTTATTGTAAATATGCAAATACTATGGAAATGTTAAGATAATTCTAAGACACCTAATTATGTTCTTAAAGTACATAGCTGTGAGATCAGTAAGTAAACTGGTTATTCTATTTAAATGAAAACCTTTCAGATAAAAATAAAGCCTGAAAATAATTCAAGAAGCTCAAGAAATGCTAAAAATAATGTCCATTGACCCAGTAAATATAACAAATTTTGTCTTTACTTAAAATTATAGTAGTTGCATGCAGACTATATATAAATAACAAATGAATGAATGAGTGAATAAATAAATAACACTTTTATCTGAGTCCCAAGGCTGCACTTTCAGATGAATCATAAATAAAGTGTTTAAAATGTACGTGTATATTTAGGGTTGCCATTTTGGATTTAGTCTATACTTGTAGCTATAAGTTTTGCTAAAATCTACTTTTATTATAGAAATTTAAAAAACAAGAACAAAGTGTCAATATATGTAGTTTGTCATAAGAACTCATATCTGGAACTCTCTTTTTGCTTTTTGTTAGAGGAGAAAACAACTGAGAAATATGCCTTGGTGTTTATAGTTTTATATTTGTTGCCGATTCTGTACTGGCTTTGTACAATAAGGTTTTATTTAAATAGAATAATCTATGAGTTTTAATCAAAGCAGGGTGGAAACAAGGTCTGCTGTTCTGAAGATATGAATTTCCTGCCAATGGTATAAATTTGATACGTTTGTTTATTTTTTTGTAAAGGAATTGCAGCAGTATCTAGCTAGCCTGGCTGAGCAGTGCAGTGCTGACAATAATGGTGTGGAGCTCCCAGTTGTAATCATTCTCGATAACCTTCATCATGTGGGTTCTTTGAGTGATATCTTCAATGGTTTCCTCAACTGTAAATATAGCAAATGGTATGCTTGTGAAATATTTTGAGTGATGAGACATAAAAAAATTGTGATCCAATTTGCTTTCTTACGCCTTTATACCTTTTAAGCCCTATAACAGAGGTCATTAATTTGAGAAGCCTTTGTTAATATTATACATTATTTCCAAAGAATCTCTATGTATTTCTTAAAACATCTATTTGTTCATTCATCAACTATGTCCTAGGCATGCTTATGGAAACATCTTTACCTGATGATGTTAACTTTAGCAGATATGCAGGAGGTCTGGAAGATGGTATCAATGATAGAATGTTTGAATCAGGAAAATTAAGAACTAGAATGAAGGTTGAGATCTCTGGTTTCATTCTTAGTCCATGTAAAATTTAAATTCAACCTTCTAGAGAAAAATTTAATATATACAGATATACAAGTATATATTCAGATATAACAGTATATCTGTTAACAAGTCTAATTTTACACTATTTAAAATGAAATAAAAGGTTAAAATAAGGTATAAGAAAATCTGAAAGCTCACTTACGACTCACTGTTGCATGGCCTCTAAAAAGGACATGTGAGTCAATATAAACATTGGTTTTAATGGTGCAAGTATTACAGTTAATTAATCTCTGTTAGATATTTTTTAATGATTTAATATAGATCATAAAATAAAGATTGAAACAAGAATATAGATTCTTTCATGCCATTACAAACTTTTAAAATAACTATGAAATAATAAAAGAAGACAAATTTATGAATTTAAGCATGAGAATCATAAGATGTTAGAGTAGGATGAGACCACTGTGATTATTCTGTCTAATCTTTTTATGTTATAGATGAGTAAATTTAGGCTCATAAAGGGAGAATTATTTGGCTAGAATTCAAGACATGAAATTAGAACACCAAATCCTAATTTATAAAATCTTTGTGATTTTATAAAATTTCCCTTTTAAAGCCTAATTATAAAATGGAGTAATCATATTTCTCCAAATTATTTTCTAAGACAATGTAACATATTAATTTCTTTTACCTTCAGTACATATATCTTTATATTCTTCCTTTTTTCCCCCAGTCCATATATTATTGGAACAATGAATCAGGGAGTCTCTTCATCACCAAATCTAGAGCTGCATCACAATTTCAGGTAAAGATAAATTGAATGCTTTGGTTTTTCTTTTGGGTTTTGGAGGATTTTTTATTTTTGAATTGTCTTTTTCTGTTTGATTTTGGTTGTTGTTTTTACATTTGGACATTGACAAATTCTGTAACCTGTAGTGTGAAAATAATTCTCACTTCTTATGACACTCTTTCTCAAGCAGACATTTTGTGATCCTCAACCTGTAATCAGAAGTGTTTCTTTAAAAAAAGAAAGAAGTGCTTTTCCTGCTCACTATGTCACTAGCTAAAGTAAGCACTTTTCTTCTAAGTGTGAGGCATGTGAAGAGAGTTCCTATTTCAGGGTTTGTTATTCTCCTGCAGAAGACTGCACAGAGTGTACACTCCCACTCACTTCTGATGCACACAAGCTTCTCTTTAGCTCAAAAAGAAAAGTTAGTTACATAATAGCTTTAATGCTAATAGAACCTCTTACCCCCTTTCATCATTAAAATATGGCCACCAGTGGAAATAGGAGCTTTATATTAAGAGGAGAATTATAATGGACTTAAAATTTAATTATGTAAAGATTTCTATTTTTTTTCTTCTTTTTGTAGGTGGGTACTATGTGCAAACCATACAGAACCTGTGAAAGGCTTTTTAGGCAGATATCTTCGAAGAAAATTG
Source organism: Rhynchonycteris naso (assembly GCA_037038555.1). Lineage (NCBI taxonomy): Eukaryota > Metazoa > Chordata > Mammalia > Chiroptera > Emballonuridae > Rhynchonycteris > Rhynchonycteris naso. The sequence continues at coordinate 103,318,009 of CM072996.1, read as the reverse complement.
GTAGAGATGGAAATTGAAAGGAACATACGCAATAATGACCTAGTCAAAATTATAGATTGGATTCCTAAGACATGGCATCACCTCAACAGTTTTTTGGAAACACATAGTTCTTCTGACGTCACCATTGGTGAGTTCCAAAATTGCAATATGCCATTTTCTAGCAACTAAGAGTACATAATAAAGATGGCCTGATTGGGTGGTGGAAGATGACAGGTGAAGCTCATGTCTTCCAAGCTTCCAAAGATTTCTTATTTTCCCTTCTGAAAGTTGCCTTCCTCTAAGCTTTGTTTCTCTAATTTGTCTGACAATTATGATTTACTAAAATATCGCTGAGATCAAATATGTTAACTATAGACAGATATCTAAAAATCTGATAACTGTGTGAAATAAATTATGTCTGTTTATAGTAACTTTTTATATTGAAAACAGATTTCACCTAATGGCTCATAGCAAATATAGTGGTGAGAGAAGATTTAAAAAATAATTTAGGTATTTTATGGATAATTTATGTATTTTATATTTGTCATGAAAACAGTATTGTTTGAATCATTACTCTTTAGTTGGCATAAAGAGGTGTTTTATTTTATATTTGTTCTTAAGTTGCATGTACAAAAGTCCCTTTCTCATTATTGTGGATCATGAAGACAAATTTACCAAAGACATAGCAAAGATTTTAAAGATGAATGACATAATTTCTATTTGGCAATTCATTTCATCACAAGTTCCATCATTTGTAAAATGGAGCAGGATGATTAGATTAAGAGCTTTAATATTTCTCCTAACTTAAGTATGTTACGTTTATGATTAAGATTTTAGTATAAAAAGAGAGTTCAAAGGAGATTGGACCTTAGTAAAATATACTTTAATAATAATCAAGCCAGCCAAGATGAAAATTTATTAAGAATCCTGCAATAAATATATTACTTTTTCCCTATATCATGTCTAAATATGTGTTTAGATGGTTAAATATAATTATTTTAAAAATGTTTTGTTATTTGTTTCTTCTTAGGTCCCCGACTTTTCCTTTCTTGTCCCATGGATATAGAAGGTTCTAGAGTGTGGTTCATGGATCTCTGGAACTATTCTTTGGTACCTTATATTCTGGAGGCAGTAAGAGAAGGTCTTCAGGTATAATACTTGATTTTATCACTGTTTAAAAAACATCATTAATTTAAAAACAAAAGCATTCATTTCTCTAGGTACTTATGCAGAAAACTAGTGGCAAATTTTTAAAGAGCAACTAGTATACAATATTTTTGCCTGTTCTTAGAATAAATATTTAGGAGAAAGGGAAAGCACGGTTATTTCAGCAACTATACATTTAAAGCCAAATTTATTGCCGTGGGTGTTTACAGACTCTTTTTATTAAGTAGCCCATTAATTATAGAACTCTACATCTTATGAGACAGGAGTGTTTATATGAGCCTTATCATATTCTCTTATCCTATAGTTTGCAACAAGTATTTTTTGTGTATAGGTTTCCTGTTTTTAATATGTTTTATTGTTAGAAGCCCTTTAACATCACTTGAAGGATTCTTGACTCCTTTTGAGAGAGTGCTCTGAATTCTAAAACAGTGCTATGAGAAGTTGTCTTGGCAGCATCTCTGCATTTTCTCTCATGAGGTCCTGCAACCAGCCCTTCTATTTACTCATAGCTTAAACGTCAGAACAGATTACTAATAAGAACCCTGTTTTTTTCAACAAAACATATTATCCCTTTTCCATGGATCTTGCTATTTCCTTAAACTGGAGTTGAAATTCCACAAAATTGTAGACTTACAGAACTCTGGTTGAAAAATTAAGATTTGTGTTGCATAATCACCTAACTTAATTATAGAATAATCTAATCTTTTCAATAACTCAGCCAAGGTTTAGGCAGTTTTTGCTTAGGCGTAACTATTCCTGGTTATTACAACTGCTACTAGAATTAAGACATAACTTTTCATATTTTCTTATCTGCAGCACTATATTGTCTTTATTTTACTATCTAAAAGATTGGTCATCTCATTTCTTTCCTTTGACTAACTTTTATCATCATGTTCTCCTTACATATCTAGCATGACATGGCAGTATGCAGGACTATCTTGATGTTTTTGATGAACATGACAAATATTATGGAGATATCCTGAACCCTCGGATCCTAGAGAATGCTATCAATTGGTTCTACTACAAATTTAAATAACCTAATTTCATATTTTTAAGGGTATGAGCTTATCTAACCCAGAAAGTGGCTCCAATAAAATACAAGACTATACCAAAAGTTTTAATTCTTCAGATATAACATATGACTTTTCAGGATCCCTCTAAAAATATTATGCTGCCTACAATGTGAGTTGCTCTCTCACTTTCAATTGTTTATACCAAAAATATATTTTTTAATGAAAAATTTTTCAATGAAAATTTATAATCTGGAAGTATTTGGTTTAAAACGTAATACCTAAATGAATTACATTTTTTAGATACTTTAGTATTAATAAGCTATTCTACAAGTCTTTCTGTATAAAATGCTCCTTATTTCACGTGTTTGCTAATACATAGAAAGAATAAGAAGCTTTTCAAAAATTCAGAAACCTTAAAACAATTAGATTTCTTAGATTTCATTTTTAAAAAGTGCATGCATATTTTTAAAATAAATTAAATTGGTCTTATTTATACAACACTATCCTGAGAATTACAATTTTATAAAGCTTCCATTTGGCCAAACTTAGAACCACAAAAGTAATACCAGTGTCCCTAATGAAACAAAGATATTTCAAAATTATTTTCAAAAGGGAAAAAATGTTCAAGTCTCTTGCTCTGGTTCTGAATATTTCTAGTAGGTCAATGTAAATGCTGAACAACCCTGATGTAAGGAGTTTCGGAGAAAAATCTAGAACATGGGAAAGATTTAAAAAGGACCCTTTGGTGGGTGGACAGTTCTCACTACTGCTGAAGGCTGTGCTAAGCCAGAAGTACATTGGTAGATGATAACCTTAAGGTGGTTCCTAAGTCTTCTGGAGGAGCAGGAAGAAAGGTATTATGTATGTCATGAACCATTTCTTTGGATCTAATACTGGCAGCAAAGGACCTTGGAATGGGAAAGACATGGAAAAACAAAATCTAATTACAAAGATGGAAATCTGAGTTGAAATAGAAAAAAAAAATTTTAAATGAAGGCTGATGCTTTGAAGAGGAACCATGTGGGGGAATACTCTCTGCCAGATGTTCTGGTTGGAAAAGGCACCTGTGATGCAACAGATTCTAAATTTTATTCTGATGATTCTGTCTTTCTTGAAATATCAACAGTGAGTTCATCTCATTCTGAATGTTTAAATTTTTCTTTTTTTCCATATTTCTTTTAAATCTCTTAAATTCTGAAGTACAAAATTGGGTGTGTTTACCTTTTCATTGGTGATCTCCTATTGTGCTATCTTTATGATTCTTTAAAAGGTTGGCCTCCCTTGATTCTAGATAAACTTTTCATATTCTTTTTGTAACATTTGCTTTTTAAGAATTACACATTTTTCAGTTAGTTTAAGTTGTATTGCAAGCTATGTTTTACGTCTTCTGTAAAGTAAGTTTTTAACTAAGAGAAAACTTCACCGAAACAAGAGAACTATTTTAAAAATCAAATTGTTGCTCCCTTCCCCTCATCTCCTATGGAAATACACTGATACCAAAACCTGGACTTCTTCTTCTTTTTTTTTTCTTTTTTAAGACAAGGCTGCTTCAGTCACATCACATCTTGTCCAGGAGAAACCCAAAACAATTGCAAGATTTTACTGTCCACCATTTTGCTTTTGTCTCATTGAACCACTAGATACATAGAATACTTCATAGTACACCATCTGGGATCAAATATGCTCATGGTAACCAGGATTGTCCTCAGTAGAGCACATCATGGGGAGATAGGAAGTAAATTATAGAATCAGTGTACCCATGTTACTGCCGTCTTCATTTTAACTGTTCTTCTCCCCATGTGGCCTCTTTTGTACAAAGTCCCATCAACCTCAGTCTTCTCAGTGTACCCTTCCCAGCATGGCTTTTCACATCTCTTGGATTCATGTTCTCCCTTCTACTCCACTGCTAGTACTTGAACCAGGCTTTATCATCTTTTTATTCTTGACTGTTCCCCAATATGGTCCTAACAAAGTTGATGCTTTTGTTTCTCATTCATTCTCCTCTTTTACTAGTGGGTTTATAAATAAACATCTAAAAAGATTATTTACCAGAAGCAATGAGATGATTAGATGAAGTTAATCTGAGGAAAGTGGTTATCAGAGAAAATAGTCTTAGTCCCAAAGGAACTTTGAATAGAGTGAACTAAATAGAGAAAAAGCAGTGTCTTTTCTTTTATTAATCATCTTTCCAAAATACACTTTAATAGAGAACTCCATTTAGTATCTAGCATAGTTCTTTTTCTCTTTTTTCAATTCTTTATAACTGCAACTCTTTTTTTCACAACCTGAGTTTTCTTTTGGTTTGTAATATTACTGATAACAATAAACATGAGCAATCATTTCAACCTGTTATTTAAAATAAACTTCCCTCACACTCCTCTCCAAATACTGATCATCTCTCCCTGATATTTAGCTTTATTTTATCTAGCCTTCAAGTTTAAAGGGAGCCATGTAAACAGCTATATTTTTTAAATATGTAAAATTATATAGACACCGTAATTACATTGAAAGTCCTATAAAAATTCAGTATGCAAAAGAATTACTCATTAGGAGTCACCTTTTTTTTCCTTTACTAACTAAGAGTACATTATATATGTGCTAAATATATGATCCCCTTTTAGATGTATGGGAAACGGGCACCTTGGGAAGATCCCTCAAAGTGGGTGCTTGATACCTACCCATGGAGCTCAGCATCTCTGCCTCAGGATGGCCCAGCATTACTTCAGTTACGACCAGAAGATGTTGGGTATGAGGGTTGCATCTCCAATAAGGAAGCTACAACCTCAAAGCACATTCCACAGACTGACACAGAGGGGGATCCACTGGTAAGAAGTTGATATGTGACTTTCCCTATAGAACCTTGATTACAGTGTGTGGTCATTAGTATTTAGTCATTTGTATCAAAAACATTAGTTATCATAGATAATATTTGGCCTCTTTTCTTTTGGTGAATTTTTAAAAATGGAAGACCCTACTTGTATGCTTAAAAATAATTAAGAAATGCTGAAACCAGGCTGAACTTTATTACCTTAATTTTTCTCTTATTATGCATAAAACTGTATAAAGAGATAAAGAAAATTTTAATTTGTATGACTAAATTTACTAGGTATTTAAGAGAAAACTGAATTTTCTTCTTAAATAAAGAAATAAAAAGAATATAATTTAATGTATACTTGGAGAACAAAAGAGTATTTTACATATATCATCTAGTCTGACTAAATTTAGAATTAGTCTTCTGTTGCCTACCTCAAAGGAGAATAAACTGTAAAGGAAATCAAAGGTAAGTTATTCTCCTTACCTTATTCAATCGCAGTTGTGTATGGCTTAATAAAAATTGATAAAACTCCAAAGTATGAACACTCTGAAGATATTAAGTACATGGTATTATTAGAAAAAAAGACTCTTTTTTCTTTTTCTCTTTTTATTCAGTGTGAGAAGGGGGATCGGAGAAACAGACTCCTGCATGCACCCCAACTAGGATGTACCTGGCAAGCCCACTAGGGGACAATGTTCTGCCCATTGAGAGTATTGCTTTGTTGCTCAGCAACCAAGCTCTTTTTAGTGCCTGAGGTGGAGGCCATGGAGCCATCCTCAGTGCCCAGGGACAACTTACTCCAGTTAAGCCATGGCTGCAGGAGGGGAAGAGAAAGAGAGAGAGAAGTGAGAAGGTGAGGTGTAGAGCAGCAGATGGGTGTTTCTCCTGGGTGTCCTGATCAGGAATAGAAGCCAAGACATCTATGTGCCAGGCTGACCCTCTACCACTGAACCAACTAGTCAGGGCCAAGACTTTATTTTTTTATGTATTTAATTTTTATTTTGCTAGATGAGTTCCTATAGATTGATATACAAAGTACTGTTTCTTGGGTTACCTGTTCATGACTAACAAGATTATTGGACTTGTATACAAGTATAGAAATAAAACATAATGAAATGAAGGCTATTATGTTACTTATAACAAATGAAAATGAAATTATTAAAATCATAATTTATGACTATACCCAAAGACATAAAATGACTTGATATTTATTGAGTACCTTTACACCAATAATCCCAACACATATATATCATCATCATATCAGTTGATCATTATTAACATTTTGAGGGTTACATGTGAACAATTTGATACATTTTCAAGATTCTTTCTTTGTATAAAATTTATACACAAAAAAAATTTTGCATATAATTTCAAAGAATTCCATGTCATAGAAATATATACTAGACATTATTGGAGTTCATGGATCTCCTCTTTAGGACTTTTGATCTAGACTATAAAGGCCCTATACTTCCATTTTTATAATAGGCACATGGTCCTTTAGCTTATGCATAGGAGTTAATAGTATTGGTGAAATTGGTTTAAATCTAGCGTATTGTGAGCAGAGCATGCACTAAGCAATTGCTGATAGAATGGTTCAAATTTAACAGAGGAGATGCTTCAGCTAGGTCTAGAATAGTGGTTCTTAACCTGGGTTCTATCGAACCCTAGGGGTTCAATGAGTCGATCTCAGGGGTTCGGGGAAGCCTCTGCCACGGAGGCCAGAATAAAGTAATACCGTAATTTGTTGTGAGTTCATGCACTTTGTTGGTTTTGTTCTTTGAATAAGGTGATGTTCATGCACGGCTCATTTTGTGCACCAGTAAAAATACATATACCTATGTCTTGAATTTGGAAAAAAATATATTTTATTTATCACTAAAGAAGGGTTCGGTAAATGCGCATATGAAACTGGTGGGTTTAGTACCTCAAAAAATATTAAGAACCACTGGTCTAGAAGGATGAACAGAAGTTCACCATGTGGTTGGAAGAAGGACATTCAAAATTGAGAATATAGCAGGTGAAACACTGTGGAATGGAATAATAGAAATGATGAGTTTAGGGTACTGTATACCAATTAGGGGGATTAGAACAAAAAGAGCAGGAGGAACTAAAGCAACAGAAGCCTACAATTGCTAGATCATACTGAGCCATGTTTAGCTTTGTAGAAAGTTAAAACTTGATTATACAGAGAATGGGAAGCCACCCATTTGATATATAGTTTTGTTTTGTTTTGTTTTTTATTTATTTATTCATTTTTAGAGAGGAAACACAGAGTGGGAGAGAGAGAGAGAGAGAGAGAGAGAGAGAGAGAGAGAGAAAGGGGGGAAGAGCTGGAAGCATCAACTCCCATATGTGCCTTGACCAGACCAGTGCAGGGTTTTGAACTGGCGACCTCATTGTTCCCAGGTCGACACTTTATCCACTGCGCCACCACAGGTCAGGCTGATATATAGTTTTTGATCAAGGAACTTAACCTGATTAGATTTACAATTTATAGAATCAGTCTGGTGATAGAATAGAGGAAATTTTAAAGGAGAGCTTATGGATGCTGGGAGACCAGCAAATTTGTAAATATCACAGATGATAAGGCCTTGACCAAGGTGTTACAAATAATAAACTTTGCATTTATGATTATGGGTACAGGAAGGAAAGAGGAAAAGAGAGGAGGGAAATACTTATATAGAAAATGATTATTTGTCCTAGTGACTATTGACTCATACATAACCTTACTTTCCTCTTATGATCTCCTTTGATTTGAATACACAAAACAACATGATGAGGAGGCAAAGTAAATCTCTTGTTTACATTTATTATGAATTTGACGCTTGGAACTTATTCTAAAAAAAAAACATTAATGATATAGCATGATTTTCAAACATTAAAACTTTTATAACATGTTATTAAAACATAAAACTTTTACAATATTTAGCATTCAAATGATTTCAAAAATTTGTCACTAAGATAGAATCATAACCCTTTAAACAGATCTCGTTTATCATTTCTATTCTTCTTAAATGAGAAGGGTGCTCAAAACAGAGATCATCTTTACAAATAATTTCACCCAAATGCTTGAACATATAGTGAGCCAGCTACTGGTGAGGGAGGGATTGATGAAAGAAAGGAGCGAGGGAATATGATTGTGCATGAAGGTCAAAGTGTGTGTGTGCGAGGGAAAGACAGAGAATAAGATGGGAAGAGAGGGAGAGAGCAACTGAGTTGTTGGAGACGTTTTGGATTTTTGACTTACTGAGTTCAGGAGGGTATCACCAACTACTTTTATCCTCTTATGTAGCTGATTTTATAACTTCAGGGATTTAGAGCAAAGATTATATTGAAAATTGTTTTCCTGAAGAATATTAAAATAATGTTAAAATATAACTGTAGCCTCTTTGTCAGAAAGGCATTGTTGCTGATATTGGTGATAACAATTTATCATTTATGTCACAAGCATTTTTTGAACACACATTTGGCACTGAACACACAAGCATGCAGAAAGCCTAACAGGTGACTAAATAATTCTTTTTTGGTTTTCTTTTATCTATTGGATCAAATTACCTATATCTCTATGTTTTAAAAAAAGGAACAACTTTGATTATTTCATAAATTAATAAAATTAGTATGCATTAAATAATATAAAGATTATTACAATTTCTAGAAACCCTTGATAAGAAAACAAGTCCACTACCTAATGAAGACATGGCAATATTTCTGTGCTTTGTTGAACCATTTGTCTACGATTTGCTTTTAAACAATCTTTCTTTTTAATTCCCTCTCGAATAGAAGATCTGCAGATCTATCGAAATACAAGCAAGGGTGGCTGCCTTTTATTTTGTAATGCGTGGAAATGCTAACTATCTTTCTCCCCAGCTGCTTTCGTGCATGTGTCCCCTTTATGGGAACAAGTATTGCCATTGTCCTATAAGACTGAGCAACCTGAGACAGCCACTGTTGTTCCAGAAGGTGGTTTTTGTTGTCGGTGATATATCAATCATACTTTAGCCAGAAATGCAACAACAGAAACTTGACAGTGATTGTTTCCTTCTTCCTCTCCCAGCCCTCATGGTCTTCTTCATTCAGTCCCCTCTGAGGTCAGGTCCTCAGCAGCAGATGGTGTGCTTGTGTGCCGCAGCTGGCTCCATTCCATGCCGTCCCCTCGTGCTCCCGGGGGATGGTGCGTGGGAGCCTGTGTGTGCGTCTCTGTGTGTGAACACTCACGACTTTCGCTTGCCATTCAATGCTTTCTGCTTCTCCCAGCCAAAAAGCTGGGAAGCTTGGCACCCACCCCAGCAATGAGCCCAGATGTCCAGCTGTGATAGAGTGTCCTTCCCCTTCTCTCTGCTGCTCTGCTGGAGCAGCAGTAGTCATTCACAATCCAGAATAAAAGAATGATCTTGAGGCTTTCTGCTGTCCTTATGCTTTGGTGCTGCAGTCATATTTGAGAGAAATAATGAAGGAGCCAGGGGCAATGAGTGAAAATATAAAATTGGGTTCTGGTTTCACTCGGATGAGATGTGATGGCTCTGCCGTGTGGCTCAGGGCCTGTATTGTACGGGGCGGGCTTACTCACTGCCTCATTGCCTGCATCAGATATCTCTTCTTCTTTCTTCAGATGAATATGCTAATGAAACTTCAAGAAGCAGCCAGTTACTCGGGTACACAGAGCTGTGACAGCGATGGCCCCAGCCACCAAGAAGACATTTTGGACTCATCTCTTGAATCTACTCTCTAGGGGATGAAAAAAGTTAGAGGGAAAGACTATGCTTTTTAAAAATGTTTCAAAAGTAAGGTATTTTCACTAAACCACTGCTAGTATAAAAGCACCTGTCAAGGGTCCTGTCCCAGAGTTGTGGTCTCCAAGGAGTCAGCAGATCTAAGTCTGAACCGCCAAGATGCTCAATTGAAACTAAAGCTTACCTTTATTTTATTTCTAGGCATTTTTCTATCAGTGGAGTGATATGAAGCTCCATTACTCAACTGGAAAGGACCCTAACCATTGGGCTGCTGAATAGATTACACATGGGATAGCCAAACTGACTTTACTTTCTTCCTCTTTAAAAGTTTACAATACAGACCTTTTTTGTCCCTTCATTTTGTTTCCTCTGACAAGCTGTTCTCCCCAAGCAGGGTCCATTCTTCTGATCCATCCAACCTCCTTTGCGCCACATGGTGCTGGTCACAGAGCTCCAGTAGTGTCTGTGTCGTGCGCTCACCCATTCCAAAATGAAGCCAAGAGGCTAGTCCTCCATAAGCACAAATGGAATCGTGCCACCACCAGAAAAACACTATTGTGGCAAGCTGGAGAAGTGCCAATTGAATTCTTAACTGCCATGTTCACATGATGTGCTCCACCAACTGTTCAGTATATCAGTCACAGGTTTTATAAGGTTGTTTTTACCACTGTGGTCTTTTTAAGCCACCTGCCCACTCCCTTAACTAGAGTTTTATACCAATTATTAGCCAACACTGACAAAAGGCTTTTTTAGGGCTTTATTTGTTTGAGCCTTTTCAGTGAAAGAGGGAACATTTCCTATGGTGCTGTCTCACTGCCTTAAAACAGATTTCTACAACAGTTCAACAGTTGGTTTAAATCCTAAACCATTGGTATTTTCCACTGTCTTTTCATTTACAACCAAACACCAGTTAATACAGTAGCCTCATCTCTATAGATCTGGGTATTTTTGTTTGTTTGTTTTTAAGAAATGGATAGGAGAAAGATCAGTATTTTAAACTTGTGAATATATTGCTTTGCCTATTCTCCAAAATACCCATGTAACCCAGCAACCCCCTTTGACCGTCACTTAAAAGCAAAGACATGTGGCTAAACTCCATCTAGTTCCAGGTGAAAGAGTTTTGGAAGGCAGGAGATTTTGAATTCTTATCTAGCAGAGCTGGAAGTACTCGATGCAGCATGAGCACAACTATTTGGCTTTCCTCCCCTTTTTTTTTTTTTAAAAAAAATATTATTAGTTTTGAGCATGTTGTTTTGATTGCTGTTGTTCTACCTGAGAAATTCAGCATTCTAGAACACTGAAGCAGTGACATCACTGTGGAGGGGGAGGCATTTATACTGTAAAAGAAGGTTAGATTTGCACAGGCTACTGGGTAGGTATTGTAAATAATAATTTTAAAAACCTTGCACAAATCGAAACAAACACAAAAAAAATTTTGTATTTTATCCTGTTGGTGTTAAGAGGTGTTTCACTTGCTGAGATTTCCTGTACGTTGCAAACAAATACAGAATGCAAACCCTCAAAGTTGTCATGACCTGGTGTGTTTGTCCTGTATTTACAGTTGTTATGACTATGCAGGAGCTATCAATGCTAGAGTGAGCATGCTTCAAAACTGTACATGAAGCCAGTACATTTTTTGAAAAGTAAAAAATGTCCAAAGGTGCATCTGTCATGGTAGGCTTTAAAGAGAGTGCATGAAAACTGATTGGCGTCATTGGAGAAGGTACCACCACACACAGAGGACAGGTTTAAAATTTATAAAACCCAAGGGCTAGGCCATGGTGTAGTCTTGTTCTATGTGTGTGAAAATGTGTTACTTTTAGGACGTGCAATTGGTGCTACTCTCTGTGACCACCATGGGTCAGTTGCTCTAGAACAACAACACGAGACATCTGTGCAGTTTTCAGAGTGTTACTAAGTCTGTAGGTTGCACACGGTGCTATTGCCCTAAGGGAAATCTGAACTGAATTTATGCACATAGAATTGTTACTCTGACTTTGAAGCCTCAAATGTGGATCAAATCTGTTGTGAGACATCGGTATATGTAGCTGGATGAGTGACTAGTTACCCTTGTATAATATGTGATCTAAGAAAATTGCTAATCTTTCCCTGCCATTTTGAGAAACACAGTCCAAACATGATCATACACAAATTCCTGCAATACACCCCAGTAGGTCCACCTAGTTTACAACTTAAACTAGTTTGTGAAACATTTGTCTGTATACATTTTATATTTTGTACATTTTTGATGTAACATATCATGTAAATAGGCAGAAACAGTGAAAGAAATCATCTGAAAGGTTTTGTAGTCTTTGTAAAGCCCCAACAATAAGTACTTGGTGTCAATGGACTTAACTGGATGATGTATTTTCTATTGGTTTATTGTTCCTTTAGCTTGTAAACCAGCTTGCATATATTTTTTTGCAAATGTGCACCCTGTATCTGTCTAAATTATTACTTTGCCATTAAAGTGGAATTATTTATTGACAATAAGGTGTACTGTCTATATATGGAGTAAATTTGAATAATTATGCACCAAGAAGTGTCAAGCTTTAAAATGTTGTGTGCACTATTAATATACCATCAAGAGGGATGTGTATGAATTTTTATTTTGTATACCTCATAGAAAAGACCTCATAGCATTTATCAGGATTCAATTTGTAAATACAGTTGACCTTTATGAACATCTGGGGGTTAGGGGCACTGACCCACACAGTCAAAATTCTGTGTGTAACTTTTGACTCATTGAAACCTTAAGTCAGCCTTGTATCTGCTGGGGATTGGTTCCAGGACCCCCACACCAAAATTTGCTGGTGCTCAAGTCCCTAAACTAAAATGGCATAGAACAGTGCATACAGTTGGCCCTCCACATCCTTGGAGTCTTCACCCACAGACTAAAAATACTGCTGTTAAATCCATGCATGGGAAACCTGGGGATAAGGAGGAGTGGACTGTATATTTGTTGAATAAGAAAATCTACATATAAGTGGTTCCACACTATTCAAACCCATGTTGTTCAAGAGTCAACTGTTTATCCAAGGTAATATTAGAGTCTTATTAAAAGTATATCTTTCTGCCATGGCTGGTTAGCTTAATTGGTTAAGAGTGTCATCCCAAAATGACAAGATTGCTGCTTTGGCTCTGGCTGGTTTGCTCAGTGGTAGAGTGTCAGTTTGGCATGTGGATGTCCCAGGTTCGATTCCTGGTTAGGTCACAGAGAAGAAACACCCATTTGCTTATCCACCCCTCCCCCTTCTCTTTCTCTTCCCTCTCTATCTCCCTCCCCCATCTCCTGCAGCCATAGCTTGATTGGAGCAAGTTGGCTCCAGGTACTGAGGATGGTTTCATGGCCTCTGCCTCAGGTGCTGATAAGAGCTCGGTTGCTGAGCAATGGAGCAATATTCCAGATAGGCAGAGCATTGCCTGGTATGAGGCTTGCTGGCTAGATCCCAGTCAGGGTGCATGAGGGAGTCTGTATCTCTGCCTCTCCTGCTCTCACCCTCTCACTTAATTTAAAAAAAAAAAAAAAAAAAAAAAGATTGCAGGTTAGATACCCAGTCAGGGTACACATGGGAAGCAACCAATGAATACATGACTGAGTAGCACAACAAATGAATGCTTTTTTTCTCTTTCCCCTTTCTCTCCCTTTATCTCTCTGTCTCTAAAGAAAAAAAAAAAAAAAAGTCAAGCCCTGGCTGAATAGCTCGGTTGGTTGGAGCGTCATATGGGAACATGGAGATTACCGGTACAAGTTCCTGGTCAGGGCACATACAGGAGTAGCTCGATGTTCCTGTCTCTCCCTGCCTCTCTCCAAAAAAAAAAAAAAAAGTATATCTTTCATTCAGTTTTCATATCTCTAAAATGAGATAATTATAATATCTACTTATAAGATTGTTTTAAAGATGGAATGTTTTAAAATATGTAGATCACTTAGAAAAGTGTTACATCTTAAGTACTATAGAATTGTTAGCTGTGATTATTTTCAACAAAAAATTTATTATATACTCATAGGTCCTAGGCAAATGTTTTAGGCATCAGTGTGTTTACAAAATGTGTTCCACTTTTTCTATTAAAGTTTTAGGGACTAAAATATAGTGCATTCTCAATAAATATGTATTGAATAAAAATATTTCTGAATGTGGAGACAGAAACTGAACTTTGGTTATGTTAAACAAAAGCATTAAATTGGAGAAGAATGACTTTTATAGGTGTTGAGCTCCCTGGGAGGCCAGATTATTAATGAGAATGTGGTTTAGTCACCAGAAGAAGGAAGTGGGTAACATGAGGCCTGTGCTGTCCAGTACAAAATACTGCCTCACCACTGGGATTGGTTTTTCTCCTTTAGATGTAATACTTTCTACCAACTTTTCTTTTTCTTTCTTCTTTTCAAGTCCTTTGAAGATGCCTTAGTTTAAATAGTGTAATTTAAATCTGTGGGTTATTTTGGGGAACAGATAAAATTCAAGCAGTTGGAAGTGTAATGTTAGAGCCTAGAAGAAAGGTAGGGATGGGGAAGTTGAAAAGACTGAAACAGGAATCTGTTAGCATAGAAACTGGGGACAGTGTGAATTTCACTTTGGTGTGTTTCTCTACGAGAGAGATCTTGACCAATTAGAGAAGACTGAGAATAAAAGGGAGAGATGTTTGGCCCATTTAATGCAACATTTACAAAGGAGGGGTATAATGTAAGGAAAACCATTGAATTCAGAGTCAGAAATTCCATTGTCTGACTCTGGTCACTTTTGTCTGGAGAAGATCACTGTATACATATATATCCCTATCTATTTATCTTACTTAGTACCCTTTGTATATCTATAGATGATTGATAAATAGATGGGTGCTAGATGGATGGATGGATGGATGGATGGATGGATGGATGGATGGATGGATGGATAGGTAGATAGATAGATGATAGAGACCTTGTACTCTGTAACCTTATTATGTTGCCTACTCATCCCACACTTGATAAAATGAACAACCTCTATTCAAACTATTATTTTGCCTGACAGGAAATGTTTCTAGAATTAAAGAAAAAAAGTGCATAACCATCCAAAGACATTTCTAATTAGCAAAATGACTTCCTGAACAATATCAAAACTTCACTGAAGACCTCTCAACAATGTTAACAAATATAAAGTGTTTTAATAGATTGGAGGAGATAGCTGTAGAAGAAAGTTATAGCTACAAGTACATTAAAAACGCTTACAAAGACTAAATAGGAGAGAGAAGAAACAGATTAAAGCATTATGTTCCCTGAGCTGATTAAATATTGCTTCTCACAGCAACCCCCCTCTTTTGCCCACCATCACTGTTAACCCAGCAACATTCTATTGTTAATCTGGCTACCTAGAAACCCCAAACCTATACAGGTATTTCTCAACTGTATTTTTTTTTATTTTTCTTACATATTAAAGTTAGGTGCTTATTCATTTACAAGGTCTGAAACACCATATTTCCTTGTTTACATATGTGTTTTTAAAGATCTGCTACTAGAAATGTAATTCTCCTGTAGAAGCCACAGGACTGACTACAGAAAACAGGCCGTAAGTAGTCTTCCCACACCCCAGTGAGTGGAACACAGTAATTAGCCTTTTTTCCTTTTTCAGTAGTGTGGCTTTTAGCTATTTGCTCTTTTCAGCATCAGGCAAGAGTTTTATTAACTATGTTGAGTAAAAGATGTGTCATGCTAGGGCCACACTCTAATTTCAAATTATTAATACATGAAATACACATTAGGGTTTTATTGTCAACTTGAAAATATAATTTCTGTGTGCCATTAGCATAGTAGAGCAATAGTTGAGGAAAGTTTCTGGGTGACCATCTGGTGTGATGAATATATGAGAGCAATGCCTGCATTAGTGCTGCAGGACACCATGGATTTGCAGTCTGCTCTGGAAATTTCCTTCTCACAGAATGAATTGCAAAAGATATACAAAACCTCCAGAGAACTAGAAAATAGATCATGTGCAAACAGATGAAAACATTTCTCCAGCCAAGCAAATATTGGTACTGCTAGAATTCAACTTACAGTTCCTGTGTGACCATTAATTTCAAAGAAAGGTCAAGTTGCAGATTTCAACTTCAATAAGGCAAAAAGAGACTCTAGAAAATGCTGAAAGCATTTTGCATCATTACCTTTTGTTGGGAAATCATCTTGCATTAATTTGAAGGAAAAAAGAGTGTTAGTAATTAAATAATTGTAACTTCTAGCATGTTATGATATGTTAATATCATAGATCTATCTACAAAGTGGTGTAACCAATTTTTAGAAGGTATCCGAAAACATCTATAAATAACTTTATATCATTCTTTGTATAGAACATCGCACTTAATCTGGAAAAAGTAAAATCTCAAAGATTACTGTTTATCCAAATGGTAACAAGTGAGTTAATTGCATGATTTAATTAATATGTAAGGGACATTATTTGGAAAATTCCAAAAGAAACATCAGTGATAGTGTGATAGTTATGTTTCAAGAAAGCTTTAGCATTTCCAAACAGATGTTAAGAATCACCTTGGCTTCTAAACATAAGACATCTCTTTTATTTATTGAACATTCATTACTTTATGACCTCATTGAGATAACAAATGGTTGGTTAAAGACACAATAAGTACTAATGAAAGGGAACTATTTTTTCTTCTCCCCACATTTTGGCCTTGGGCTATAAGGAGTAGCAATTTCACCCAGAAGGAGCTGTGAATGGACCCATTCTGCATCTCCCATCTTTTGGGTGAAGAAAGGGCTTGTGCAAATAATTAACTGCCTGGTATTCTGGAAAGGAGGGAGTGAGGTGAGAGAGTTAAGCCAGAGCTCAAATATATTGTATTTGCAAACATTTAATGAAAAATTATTAGCCACTCTTCCTCTGGAGTTTTCTGGGGCTCTAGCCTGCTCTTGAAAGTCCTATCCCTTACTTGAACCTGCCTAGAACTGGAGTGACTTACATGAATGGTAAGACATGTTGTGGGGGAAGCAGCTATGTTAGGCTTGCTCGTGGTTTTCTGGATGCAAGCACTTTGCTTGATTAGTGTGAGCACATGGCAGCCCCATGTATGGATAGTCTATATAAGGCTATGGGTGCTTGTCTTCAAGGTAGATGGCGGATGGTAGACTGCCTACACGTCACTGTGAGGGGTCATTTTTCCTGCTAGTTGGCTCGCTGCCTTGAGAAGCAGTTTCCCCTGCCTGTTTGCTCATCCGCCTTTGTGAGATTCTATTAAATGGTAATGGCCAACGGCCCAATACTTTTTGGTCCCACAGTTTCTCTACCATCTGCCCAAATCCAATGTGGACCTGCCTGGCCTTGGCCACCGGCATTACATATGTAGTTGGTCACATTTATCTGCCTAGGAGGGCAGAGTGTTCTATTAAATCTTTTTGTATTTGTTGGTGGCAGGAATGGCACCAGGTGTTAGACCAGTGGAGTCAGATGAACCTTGGTTCAGCAACCTCAGTACTTGAGTTCTGGCTAGGAAAGATTCATATCTAAGCCTCAAACTGTAAAAGAAAGTTTATTTAGAAAGTCACAGAGGTAGAAGTGAGAGATAGAAGAAATGGGCTCAGGAATCAAATTGCAGAAGCAAAAGAAGGGCTCTTGGAGCTTAGGAGAGAGAAGTGAAGGTGCTGCACCTGGAGGGAAGAGGAGGGGGTCAGGAATGGCCCTGGGGTGCCCCCAGGAAGGAGAGCACCCTGGGGGGAGGGCGTGAGGAAAGGAATGGTGATGCTGCCTAGTGGGAGCCTCAATGGGGTCTCCAACTTAAGGGTGTTGATCTGGAGTTTCCAGTAGAGGATCTCAATAGAATATTGATCAGCTTTCCAGGTGTGTCCTTTTAGGGTAGTGATTTCCACTGATGGCTGGGAACCAGGGCAGGAGCTCATTAGTCAATGCAGCTAGCTGGTCCTGAGGTCAGCCATGGTGCCACTTGTCTGGTTTTGCTGCTTTTCTGGAACTAGATCTGAAACACAACTGAGGTTGGAATGTATCTGATGCAGGTCAGAACCTCATTGTCTTGGTGGTTTAATCCTTAGGGCTATTCTCTTCCCCCCTTGTTTTTCTGCTAAGGGGGCCTAACTTGCATACCAGAGGAAGAAAGGTCAGGGGTGGATCCAAGCTGCATGGCCAGGAATATGAAAGGTCTGGATTCTAAGACGTATAACCAGTGATATTCTAGGGTAGGGGAGGAAAGGTTACCCTTGGGGCAAGTTCCTTGTTTTCCCTGTTGCTATGCACTTGAAGCCTTCTGCCCTGGTGACCTTTTGTACCTGGTCGATCATATTTGCTCTGCTTATTTCTATCTAAATACCTACCACATGTTCATATCTAGTGTATCAATTCTTATGAAGTAAGAGCCCTGGGCAGGGGACCACAAGCCCTGGGGGGAAATGTTGGAAAGCCTGTCTGTAGAGAAGTGGCTGTTAGGCTTGTTTGCGGGTTTACCGGCTGCAAGCACTGTGCTTGATTGGCGTGAAAGCGTGTGGCAGCGCCATGTGTTTGTGGCCTATGTAAGTCTATGAGTGCTTGTGCTCAGGGGATTGTGGATGGCGGGTTTCCTGCCCATCACTTTGAGAGGCCATTTTTTGCTGTTTCTTCGCCGGAGAACAGGTTTCCCCTGCCTGTGTGCTCATCCGCCATTGTGAGACTCTATCGAACAGGAATGACCCAATGCGCTCCAGCTCCGCAGTTCTTCTACCGTCTGCCCGGATCCAGTGTGGACCTGCCTGGCCTCGGCCTCAGCCTTCGGCATTACACTGTTATTTTTCAGCTTCTCCACCTGCAACTGAGTGGATCCATCTACTTTTTTTTTTTTTGGTCTACAAATTGGGGTTTCTGGTATGTGGGAGCATCTTTAAGAGAACCAATACATGCCCACTTCTGTTAACAGAAAGATTTTTTAAAGAATAAAGTAAGGTATTAGAAGCTAGCTAGCTATCATGTTCCTCAATTTATTTTTAGGGAAAAATGCAAAGAACATTTTCTTCTTGAGTTAACCTGGATGACTCAAATTGCCAAATGCAAATACCCACAAAGCCAATGAGTTGTCTATGAATGCATTTCATTGACTTATGCTTTCCATCCATTATCACTTTGTGGATAACTTTAATTTTTTCTTAAATGAAAAGGTTATTTCTTTAAGAGTGCCTTTCTGTAATGGCCATAAGAAACACGTTGTATATTTTGTTACCTTAGAAGATGGAAAATCTCTCTTTGACACCCTTTCATGGGAACTCTCTCACTTCACCTTAGTTATACCACAGGTTGCAAACTGATGTTCACTGACTAATGTGTATTAATTGTTTGGCCTACTAACAATTTTTAAATAAATTTAGTTGCTCACTGTAATGCCAGTAGCCATGGCCAGGAAGGTCCATTCTGGATTTGAACAGACAGTAGAGAAACTGCGGAGCCAGGAAGCCTTAGTGTCATTCCATTTGATAAAGTCTCACAATGGCGGACAAGCACACAGGCAGGGGAAATCACCTCTCAGGCAAACATACAGCAAAATGACCCCTCACAGTGCTAGGTAGGCAATCCCCCATCTCTCTCTGAGTGCAAGCACCCATACATAGCCTTATATAGGCTATGCACACGTGCCTCTGCCAGGTGCTTATGCACTAATCAAGCAAAGTGCTTGCAGCTGGCACACCAACTTACATACTAATCAAGTAAAGTGCTTGCAGCTGGTACACACCAGCGAGCAAGCCTAACACAGCTGCCCCACACTCACTGTATTAGTTTTCTATTGCTGGGTAACAAAGAACCACATAGAGACCTAAAACAACACCCATGTATCTCACAGACTGTGTGCCATTAGTCAGGCTGAGCTCAATTGTTCTCTCTGCTCAGATTCTCACAAAACCAAAATGAAAGTGTTGTCTAAGATGAGCTTGCACTTGAGAACTCTGGGGAAAAATCCACTTTGTTGGCAGAATTCAGTTCATTGTGGTTCTGTGAGCAAAGTCCTCATTTTCTTTCGGCTGTCAGCCTGTGACTACTCTCAGCTCCTACAGGCTGCTTGGTCCTTGGGCATGGCCTTCTGTCACTTCAAAGCAAGCAAAGATCTTGCTATCCTCATGCTTTCCCCGTCTGGTCCTATGTAATTAGATTAGGCCCATTTTTGTAATTAATGTTTTTCCACTGAACATAACAGTCATGAGTGTAATGTCTCATTGTAGTAATATATTCCATTCACATTCAGGAGGCAAAGGGTTATACACAGCAGTAAGCAATAGGAAGTCATTGTAATTATTCTGACTACCACACTTACCAACATTTAAACATCAGAGTATTTCATATAGATATCCAGAAATTGATTTCTCTTAAAATCAGAATTTCTAACAAAAATGGGCCACATTGTACTATTATAACAACTGACTAGACCTGATAAGCAACAGTCTCTTTCAAAGCATTCTCTGATGGAATTGACCATTCCCTATTAATGTTCATCTGCCCAGTTTCATTCTGTATGTATTTCTGTTTTCAAGTGCCTTCCAAAATAAAAAATACTACAACTCAACATTTCTGATATAGTACATATTCACACCTCTGCTGACCTAAATTTATCCAGCGAACTAATCATCTCAATGCTATCTGCACTTTGAAGATAATGAGACAATCTCAAGCTAAGCAATGATATTCTCTTTGCCTCTCAAGATTGATTCTTGTAATAACATTTCAATAAACTTAGTAATTCTGAGCATGTACTGCCTTTTGGTCTGATAAGTGAATAATATCGCACTAATTAAATGCTACCACTGAGTTAGCCCATGCAAATGACACAAATGTACTCTCAGTGGACAAATGTATTCCTGTGTAATCATGCCAGCAGAAGAAAATGGGATATGTCATGAACAATAGATTATCCAAGAGTCAGACCATGTTCACAGAGCTCGGCACTAAATTTCATTTTCCTTTTTCTTCAGTTGGGAGGCTAAATAAACACATATAACATGGTCTGAAAGATCACATTTTTTATCAAAGTTGGGCTCCACGGCCTCAATTCAGATGTATGAAACCCTGGCAGTCGGGAGGCCTTCTGCTTTTCATGTCCCAGTTTCTGTATGGTGACATCCTTATTCAGGTAGGTTTTCCAGTGTCAGAAGACATAAAGGAGCAGAGAGAGGCAGTGAAAGCCTGCAGGCTGCCCACTTCAGAACACTAGAGGACAGGAGGCGGGAGTTGATCAGGGTTGAAATACTAACATATTAGCTTAAGGTTGTTGTGGGTGAGATGGTGGAAGCCCTACATGGAAGGGTAACATGTTTGAAAACTATCCTATAGTGTGCAGTGACCCTCAACATTTTTACACTTAGGAACCAGTAAAAATAGAATTATTTTGGGGACTGCTAAGACTGAAGTCACCCTGAGCATAAGCAAATTTTACTAAGATCATTGGGTCTAAAGCCTTCATGCAACACCAGGGTGGTTAACTTACAGATTTGCAGGAAATTTCTGTCGGACCAGTTGGCAGACCTGCGGTTGAAAAACACTGCTATAGCTGACCAGGCAGTGGTGCAGTGGATAGAGCGTCGGACTGGGATGCAGAAGACCCAGGTTCGAGACCCCAAGCTCACCAGCTTGAGCATGGGCCCATCTGACTTGAGCAAAAGCTTGGCAGCTTGGACCCAAGGTCGCTGGCTCCAGCAAGGGGTGGCTCGGTCTGCTGAAGGCCCGTGGTCAAGGCACATGTGAGAAAGCAATCAATGAACAACTATGGTGTCGCAACAGCAACAAAAAACTAATGATTGATGCTTCTCACCTCTCTCTGTTCCTGTCTGTCTGTCCCTATCTATCCCTCTCTCTGACTCTCTCTTTCTGTCCCTGTAAAGAAAAAGCAAAAAAGAAAAACACTGCTATAGTGAACAGGCAGTCTCATTTACAACGGCAGAAGAATGCAGCAATCAAGAGTATGGTGTGTGGAGTATGACTGTATGTGTTAAAATCCTATCTCTGCCACTTATTAGCTCTATGTCTTGGGGATGATTATTTTGATACTGTTTCTTAATATTTTTATGTATAAGGGAGATGTGCTCCTGTAGTCTAACATTTACAAATGTCTTATACAATCTAGTAGATGTTAGCCAGCACTATTACTCTAACAATCCATGTTGGGGCTAACATTGAGCAATTTTCTTAAGTAAATAAAAACCCCAAATAAAAGTTGTTAAAAGATAGCAAAAACAACTGTTAGCCCTGGTTTAATAGCTTGGTTAGTTAGCGCATCGTCCTGAAGCACTGAGTTTACTGATTTGATCCCTGGTTAGGGCACATACAGGAACAACTCGATGTTCCTGTTTCTCCCTCTCCCTTCCTCTCTCACTAAAATCAATCAATAAAATTTTTTAAAAAATAAAACTACTTTTGCCTGACCAGGTGGTGGCACAGTGGATAGAACATAGAACTGGAACACGGGGGACACAGGTTCGAAACCCCAAGGTTGTCAGCTTGAGTGCTGGCTCATCAGGTTTGAGCAAGACTCACCAGCTTGAGCCCAAGGTCACTGGCTTGAGCAAGGGGTCACTCACTCGATCTGCTGTAGCTTCCTCCCCTCCCCAGTCAAGGCACATATGAGAAAGCAATCAATGAACAGCTAAGAAACTGCAACGAAGAATTGATGCTTCTCATCTCTCTCCTTTCCTGTCTGTCTGTCCCTATCTGTCCCTCTCTCTGTCTCTGCAATAAGTAAGTAAGTAAATAAATAAACTTTTATCCTTTTAAATAGATCTGGTAGATCCCCCTGAGTTACAATAAAGAGGCACACATGAGTTGTCTTAATCAGACTTAATTTTAAATCTATTTTTCTTCTTTCTGTTTGTGGTCTAATGTTTATAAAAAGCATAATGTCTTCAGCTTCTCATTGCATTGCTTCTCTTCTCTAACTTATTTTCTTGCTAAGTGTTATACATTTAATTTTTTTTCACATTTAATTTTTTAAGAGTAAGAGTATGAGTGGTTTTCCCAATCACCATTAAGCTGGCTTTTTCAGTCCAAGCAGTTCAGCCAAGCCACTTACTTCTTAGATCCCTGTCCAACCTGTAGATGGCTGCCTTTGTGTCAAACATCAATTCCTGGTAGCAGAGAAAATGCTCCTATAGCCATGTGTGGCATGGCTAATGACATTTTGGTCAATAGTGGTGGTCCCATAAGATTATAATGACTTACAAGCAAAATGTTTGTTAGTTTGAAAGAAAAGGCTAGACTACCTTTGTTGAATTTTCTGCTAGTTTTGGGTGGTTTGAATCAACAAGGGGGCTCAGCTGACTGTCTTACCCACCTATAGCTGGGGTCCCAGAGTTATCAAGAGAACCCTACCCATGCCTGCCCTTTCATGCACACCCTCCACAAACACACACTCATGCACACAAATTCACTTTTCTTTCCTCTGTTTTTCTTTCTCTCTCTTTCCTCCCAGTCCCTTTCCTTTCCCTCTCCTCCCCTTTCTCTCTCTCACTCTCACTCTCACTCTCATCTTCTCTCTCTCTCTTTATTTCTCCTCTCAAGCTTTATCTCTTTGTGTCTCTTTCTATCTCTGTGCTCTCTTTCTCTTCCCTTTTTCCCTCCCACCTTGAAGTTTCTTCTCCTTCCCCCTTGGAGCCTCCCTCCACAGTGTCCCCCAACCCCACGCCAGTGCACATGTGCATGCACACACAAACTTTATCTTTTATATCATGTTTTAACTGTACATTTTCTATGTTTAGATACCAAAATGCCATTGTGTTACAATTGCCTACAGTGTTCAGCACAGAATCATGGTGTACAGGCTCATGGCCTAGGAGCAATAGGCTATACCATAAATCCTAGGTGTGCAGTAGGATATATCATTTAGGTTCCTGTAAGTGAATTCTATGATATTCACATAATGATGAAATCACCTAACAACCCATTCCTCAAAATGTATTCCTTTGATAAGCAGTGCATGACTGTGTGTGTTTTCCCCTACTCCAGGCTTTTGAAGTAAGTTGGGGATTAGTCCATTATTTTGCTTGTCCTCTATTCTTAAGGTCAATGGTACCTTGGGCTGTAATGATGAGGATTCTGACAACAGCCTCATTGCCAAACCCTGCAATAAGAACAGTGAGGATATAATAGCTAATATACTCAGGAGCTGCTAACTTTAGAAAGGCTCATATGTAAGCACATACTGTAGGTGGAGAGGGTGGAATTGGGACATTAAATGGTATATAGAATAGAAAGAGTTCTTCTGTCAGAATAATAAGAGGCTCTGGAGTGTTTTGTGATATTAGAGAATAAAGAAAGGCTGGGGATTTTAGGAAGATTTCTTGTCAACTATGAACTTAGATCTTTTGGTTCTTTGAGAAATCAGGCAAATACTGGATGCAACATTTGAACTGTGCTTCTTTAATAAACTTCCCTTAACCTAACCATGGGGACACCTCTTAAATAGGATTATATAAGAGACTGTCAAAGAGGAGATTGAGCACGGCTGTAATTTTGAGGCTTCCTGAAAGGGAGCAGTTTAGCTGATTTTTCAGTATAGTCATGGATTCTAGAATTCCAAGCATGTTGCTGATTGCTCAAACTTCTTTTTAAGCATAATATGTATTGCTCATAAAAATTAGAGGATATTTCAAAATGAATATGAAGCAATAAAAAGAAAGAAGCATTTGATTCTTTTATTAGACAAGAACATCAGAAAAGCAAATGACAAGTCAAAGAAAGTTGTTTGATTATGCAAATGAATGCAAAGCCAACTTTTATTTCATTGGTGAAAATGCACTATACAAAAGGCTGAAAGTACTTAGTGGAGTATCTGCATGTTTCCTGGTACTCTAATTTTTGTGAGTATATCCAATTACTTAAAAAAGAGAAAATGACTAAAAAGATGAAATAAGGTAAAATCGTATTTGGGAACTAATAAATAGATTTTCTGAATACCTACCTTTTAAAATTAACAAGAACTAAGCTACATACTTGCCTTTAGATTACATTTGGTTTCTGATGTGAACTCAAGAAACCATGTGTCTGAATGTTTAATTGTTCTAAACAGTGATGAACTGTGATGGGAACATCCAGTTCAGACACAGACCAAAGCAAGTATATATGCAGGTCTTCCCACATTTTTTTAAAATTTCTTATTATTTTATTCATTTTAGAGAGGAGACACAGAGTGAGAGAGAGAGAAAGAGAGAAAGGGGGGAGGAGCTGGAAGCATCAACTCCCATATGTGCCTTGACCACACCAGTGCAGGGTTTTGAACTGGTGACCTCAGTGTTCCCAGGTCGATGCTTTATCCACTGCGCCACCACAGGTCAGGCTCTTTCCATATATTAATTCCATTGCTTTAGGGAAGTTAACATGTCAATAGTGGATTTAAAATTATATACACAGATTCTTTGATACTCTTCCCCTACAGAGTTGGAGACTAATTTCCCTACTGTTGAGAGCCTACTGGACATAGTGACTCAGAAGAAAGTGACAGTGTTTGAATTTAAAGAGTAGGTCATAAAAAGCATTTCAACTTCTCTTGGATTGCATGCTCTAGAAAAAGCCTGCCAACATGTCATAAGAGCCCGTCAAGCCTTTTGGAGAGACCCACTTGGCACGGAACCAAGGCCTTCTGCCAACCATATGAGTGAGACATTCTAGAGTTAATCTATCAGCCCCAGACAAGCCTTCAGATGACAGCAGCTTCAGTATGAAAGACTCTGAACTAAAACCACACACCTAGGTTGCTCCCAAATTTCTGACCCATAAAATCTGTGTGAGCAAATCAATGCTTGTTCTTTTAAGATAAAGAATTATGTATTATACATAAAGTTGTTTTAGTAATCTTTTGGAAAGCCAGCATTTGATAGCAGTTCAGATAAAAGTACAGCTGTGCTGACTATTATAGTAGCTGATGGCCACATGTGGCTATTTAAAATTATGTTAACATTGGATGCAATTTAATATACAACTTACTAGTCACATTAGCTACATTTAAAGTAACTTACAGCCACATGTGCCTAGTGTGTATTGTTTTCAATAGTGCTGATACAGAATATTTTTATTATCTCAGAAAGTTCTATGAGACAGTGTTGCTCTAGAAAAATCAGACTCACCTTGGAAGCTGCAGAAATTTAGGAAAACATGGATCTCTTTTGTAAATTTTATTTGAATTTAAATATTTGAGATGTTCAGTATAATAATTTTTTTAAATAAACACATTCTGGATTATTTGAACAATCTTTTAAAACCAAATATTGCTAACTGATTCCTGTGCTTGATTGAAGACCTTGAATTTGGATATTTATGATGGAGTTCCTGTTAGGCAGTGCTACTCTAAATGGGGAGAATTATTGATAAAAGAATAGAGTCAAAGTCATGGCAAAAACATGGGTTCTTAAAATGTCTGTGATATCAACCCATGATGTCAGACCTGTTGAGTGAAAGTTCAGTCATGGGAAAATTAGTTCATGGACATAACACAGTGAGCATTCAATGGTTACTTTAAGCAAAATAGCATTCTCTTCATAGGAAATGTATGCTCTTTATATGACTATTTATTACATAATTTTGTTTATTTTATAATTTTATTTGATCTTATAAATAGATAGTGATTATAAATGTAAATATAGTGTAATGCTTATCCATGACCAAATGACATTGTACACAATTAGTAAGATTATACTGGAATTCCTAGATATGTTTCTACTTTGAAAACAGTGCCTGCAAAAATGTTTGCATGAACCATTTAACACTGAGTTTTTGTAACTTTTTAAAAAGAACTAGAATCATCCCAGATTCTGTCTTTCCAAAGAAAGGGGAGGAGAACATTCAAGTTTTGCACTTGCCCTTCTGAAGAACTAATCAGCCGCCTACCAAAGGGGGTCGCTGCCGCTGATTCCAGGGAACTGGTCTCCAGCTCATCCCCAAAGCAGTCAGTGGGCGGGGATGTCCACCCTCAGTGTCACCACAGGTGTGTGACAGCCTCTCAGGCTAGGTTTCTAAGCTCTGTGTCCAGTGTAGAACTTGGAGAAAGAGGTGCCTTAGGAACTGCTAAAGTAACTCTCAGTGTTGCTGTTTACCGTTTTAAGGATGTGGAGGGGGGATAGGCTCCTAGCAGAGTTCTTGGGTCACATCACCCAGTGTCATCTGGAGGGGACCAGTTTTCTTGGAAGATGTTTTACTGCCCAATCTGTAGCTTTCAACACCCCCTTCTTGCCTCTACCCTCAGACCTTACATAGGACTGGCTTCTTTTATTTTTCTTCACTCCCTGAATCTTTATTCTGAAGTCACTTTTCTAAGGGCTGCCCACTGGACAGAGTTGCCCACACTCGCCTGCCCCACATGCTCATCTGCTCTGCCCCTTCTTCCCCCCAGCAAGTGAGCATCAGAATGCCCTCTGATGAGTTGTCCTGCCTGCAGCTCCACTCCAACCCGCCTCCACCACCTAGCCGCTTCTGTAGGAGTCAAACACCCTCACCCCTGCCTGGATCCCATACCTGGCCAGACGCCTCGCACCTAATTCCAGTGTGCATTGTTTGTCTAAAGGAAAAAATGTTTTCTCATTTTGAAATTCAATAGAACAGTCGGAGATGCTGTTATAAACTCAAGATGTACCTTTCAGGTGATCCTGCCATCCAAGTGACCGTGCTTCTGTTTGAAAAAATAAAAGAGGGGGAGTCACCTGTTCAACAGCCCTTTTCTCTATGCCTGTATTTTCTACCCCTCCAATAAAAGCAGAAAACACTAGAAAAGAATAGATGATAGATAGAGAGATGATAGATAGATAGATGAAAGTGGTGTCTACATAATTCAGATTTGAGGAAAAACATCTATACCTTCCTCCTCAGTTTCCAAGCCCTCATTTCTGTGTCCCCAGTTTACATTCTACTTCAAAAGGTCCTGATTGGTCCTGCTTGAATCTATGTATCCTCACTTGTCCAGTGAGCTGTAATCAGGATAGCACGTTTGCACTAGGAAAACATTTTTTTCTGTCAAACTCACATTAACTGGGGTACTTTAGAAAGAATAGCTGGGGAGATACCACAAGTTGCCATCTGCAATATTATCAATCATTTGAGATGAGGCTATTGCCTAGAAAAGCACTCTAGATTTCTTTAGTTAACAGACTTACATTTAAACCTGGGCCTTCAAAGAAAAGAATGCCTCAGCCTGTGGGATGCTGCTAGGGGATATTTCTTTTCTTTTTTTTCCACTGTAGCAAGCCCATAAAAAAAGTATTTTTAAATGCTGAACCTATCCTATACTTCACAGCATGTCCAGTAGGCAGCCCTGCCTACGCTTTTGCTAATGCATGTGAGTACAAGCGCCTCTTTGACCACGCGTTTCATTAGCTCTGTTAGACACCTAAGGACTTGTGGGGAACAGGCTTCCAAAGAGAAAGGCTTTTGATGAATGCAGGAGAATTACACTGAGTAATCGGCACACCTTTTGTTATGTTGATTGTGTCCTGTTTTTTATTTGAACTGAATGAAGAATAGAAAGGTCTAAATTTCTCCCTCAGCTGTTCACAGGCCATTCTTTCCAACAGCTTGTAGAGCTCTAGGTCAGCTCCTGCTGGGTAAACAGTTTGGCCTTGGAACATGCTATTTTCTCCAGTGTCCTCTATTCCTGTGCCACCGAGTGGCCTTGAGAAACACCACGCTCTGTTATTGATGGGAACAGCCACATTGCCTTTAGGAACTGCCCATCTGAATTTCACTGCTTCTGCTTACTCCTTTTCTCCTCTTCTCCCCGAAATCCATTGGCAAAAGTCTGCCATCTTTCACTCTGCCTTATCACCTCCCCACGTTCCTGCATTCTTCAACCTTGCTGAGCTTCTTTCTTTAATTACACGTAAACCCACAGTTAGCATTCACACTGAATTTGTGTGGTTTTTTTTCTCTTGAATGTGTTGCAGTCAGCTTCTGTATTAATTGCTACGGACTGCCCACTGATGACATTCATTTAAATAGTAACATTATCTTTTCAATATGTTTATTCATAGAAGAAGCAGGGCCTGCCTTCATATGCCTGAAGAGAGGAAGTTCCCAGTCTCTCACTAAATTATGTCCTGAAGATCACATAAATGAATTGGGTCTCTCTGAATGTATCATATTTCCCATAGGAATAATTTCAAGACTGGGGAAGTCACATATGTGACAATGTACATTTAGTTATTCTGTATTTAATTCACTTGCATCATTTCCACTCTCAGATTACTTCCTATTCTGTAAGAGTTAGGCGAAACACACCTGATTCTTTAGGGACTCCACTAAGAAATGAAATATTACTGTGCTTTATATATTAGCTTTCTCATTTTAGTTTTTTTTTTTTTTTAGTATGATGTGATTTTGTATGTGTGTGTCAACTCAGAAGCAGAAAAGAAATAGTCAGTGGATTAAGTTAAGGTACTTAGCATAATGTTTTCTACCTCTGTAATGTATAATAATAAAGTTAGGTGCCAATACTCTAAATGGGCACGATTGTATCATGCTTGTTTTGGGAACAAAGATGACTCATATTCCTCAAAATATTGTCAAAAACCAAGCTCTTTACAATGAGAAAAACAAAGTAAGAAGATATATTTGTTACAAAAGATTCAACCTGCAAGCTAGGAAACACACTGGAGCAATGATTCTGAGTTGCTCACAGACTAAGGAGTTTTTATAGGGTAAATCAGAAATAATTCAGCTGTTTCAGATGATTGGTTGCTTAATGGTTTTTCTTCTTATTTGGACCTGGGTAACAGAGTCATGGAGTCCAAAGATGATATGAACAGACTTGGTGTTTGGAGACTGGCTGGTGTCCACTACTAATTTCTGAGAAGAACTGTAAATTTCTGCAACTAATGTTAGTTTAGGTAAAGTTAAATTTAATTTTCTTTAACTGCCTGTGTTGGTTAACTCCATTTTGTCCCAAAATAAGTGACTTTATTTTGGATCATTTCTACAATGTTAAAAAATAAAATCCTACCCATGTGTAGAATTGGGTTATTGGGTATTAAAGGTCTTACTGAGATTTTATATTTAAAAAAACAAAATTTAACTGAGTGCATTTTAAAGATCTGGTTGGCTTTATTTGGTGATTCATGAATTACACAACATCCAACTTAACAGACAGAAAGTAGCTGTAAGGAGCTGTACAAAATAAAAGACTTAAAGACAGAATGGAGCAGGAATAAGCAAGTTATGCAGGGCAAAAGTGGATTGGTTATTGTGGTCACCTTCCTTTAGAATATGGCAGGGGTCTACCAGGTAGATTTCTTAACCAATGCTTATCAGGTAATTCCTGATGACTGGTTGAAGATTCCATCCCTGGGAAAGGGTGAAACTGTAATTAAGTCTCAGTTTGGTGATCTGGGGTTTAGCAAAGCAACTCCATTTTGGACCTGTTGTCTTGTTTTTAACAAAATACTTTCTAAAATATCAATTACAAATATCAAATATTATTTTTCTTTACATTTTAGAATACAGAAGGTTTATTTTAAAGGAACATATCTTTTGATTGTTGGCTTCTTTTTGAAAAGTTATTCATAGAGGGCTCTTGCCATGTGGGTCAGTGGATGGAGGGTTGTCCCAGTGTGCCAAGGCCGCTGGTTTGATCCCCAGCTGAGGCATGTACAGGGAGCAATCAGTGAGTTCCACAACTATGTGAAACAATGAGTTGATGCTTCCCTCTGTCTCTCTCTTTCTTCCCTCTCTCCTTCCCTCCCTCTCTTTCTCTTTCTCAAATCATTGGATAAATTTCAAAAATAAAGTAAAACTAAAAACTATCCAAAGAAATTTATACAAATAATTTCTCCTTAGTCAATGTTCAAAGTTCTTTTTTCACCTTTTAGTGGCATTCACATCTGTAGTCCTGCTTTTTAAAATAAACTCTAAATGACCAGGTATATCAGTAAAGTATTTTAATAGTTAATGTATTTATTTAATAATGTGAGCTTGTAAAAATGTTTTTTGGCAATGAATATACTTTTACATTTTGCAGTGATGCAACAATTTATTAGAGTTATAAACTCAAAACTCACTTTTTCCTTAGAAATTCAAGCTATTTTTCAAAACTGTTATCATGTCATTTATGAATCTAATAAATTTTACTTGAGTAATAACTGTCACCTTTATTCTTTGTACTTATTCTTCAATTAACATTTGATTAGCTCAAGTCAAATGGTTAAACTAGCTGAATTCCTTGAGCAATTAATTAAACAGAATGTATAAGTTTAATATCTTCAATTTTTCTAAGCACTAATCTAATTCTTAGCATTTGAAGGTGTCAAAAATGATCTGCCTACCTCTTGCCTGAGTTTAAAACATTTATTCTTCAGTTGATTAAAAAACTCTCCTATAGTGTTTACTGTCTTTCAGGCTGTGCTGCCCAGTTAGCTTTATAGTCAAGCAGATCCCTATTTCCAATGTCATGAGGTAAACAATTTACTTTTCTTTCCCTGGAAAGGAGGAGATGTAACAAGGGAATTATCTACTAGAGCTCCTATAGATGAGAGGGTTAAATCAAGGAAAAGATGTTCCTGCGTGCACCCAGCCAACACACACACACACACACACACACACACACACACACACACACACACACACAATCAAACCTCCAGTTTTATATCCCTGATACTCTTTGGGCTTAACCATTAAAACTATGCTAAAACAGGACTGTGACTGTATCTATCAGTGAACGACATCTGCCTGAGACATGTCAAAAAAATTGTACCTGCTGCAGTTACAGAGGCAAAGAAGCCATTATTCAAGACTATTACAGCAGGAATCAGGACTGTTGCTATAGAGGAGAGAGAAAGAATGAAAATCACTGAAACAAAAGCCTAGAGAAGTTTTAAACTCTTGGCTGATCTAAGGATAAAGTATGGAAGACATTGAATGGGGTTAGCCAGTATGATTAGCCCATCTGAGTTTCCTAATTGGCGTTTGTCACAAAGTTAGGCTCCTATCCTCCCACAGAGACTGGGAGATTGAAGCTTTATCTTTCTTAATGGTTTTACTTCAAATAGATAGCTCACAAGTTCATAAGAAAGATATTCCTGGGGCATAGAAGACTAACTCTCAAAGCATCAGAGAAAGAATAAAATAAATGCTCTAAGAAAAGGAATGTTGGTACACTGTGATTAAGAATAAAACTGTTTAAAATTTAGTTGAGCTGAGAGGTTAGACTTCAGGAAGGTGATATCAATTTTGTACCCAGAAGACTCAGAAATACATTAAAAATAATAATAATAAAAATGTTAAAAAAACAAAACAAAAACAGTAGCTCAATAAATCAAATCTGAGTCATTCTGTATCTAAGGATAAAAAATGAAGAAGAGGCAGCTATTCTCTTGTCCAGGCTAATCTTTGGGGACTCTTAAAAGCTATTTGTATAGATAGATCACTTTAGATTTCAATAGATTCTTTAATGTGCTTTAAGTAATAATTACATCCTTTATTTCTTCCTACCATTTTTCAAATGTTACTTTATGATCTCCTAGAAGGTACTTAAAGAAGGTTATAAGAACAGAAATGTATATTGATCGTTGTTATTCTGATATATATATCATAAAGGGTAGAATTTTGCCTCTTGATTATAATGTAGTATTATAAATTAACTTACTAAGTTCTCTGTTCTGGAGAAGAAGAAAACAATTCACACTAAGGAAAATTTATGCCTGGTAAGTTTTAGTTTTGGGGGAAAATAATTCAGTATTCTGCAAATTATATCAAGCTTTTGTAACAACTTGTATTATAATTTAATTTTGCAGGATTTTTTAAAAGTCAGTTAAACCTATTGAGGGCAGAGTTGCTAGTTTTGATTTCATGAAAGCAATGGCTATTATGCAGACAGCAAAAGAGGTAAACTCTACTCATAAGGAAGGATATTAAATTTTCAAATTATAATTAATTCTGGAAATCACACTATTTTTTATGATAAGTTGATAAGATACATTAACTGAAGAAAACTTGTATTTAATACATAAATGTAAGTATGCTGAGAAATGTTAGAAAGTGTTAGAAAATCAATTTATTTTTAAAGTGGACTGATAACAGTACAGCAAGGGAATTTATGCAAATGTAATGAATTAAAGCATTTATCTTGCAAACTTGATAAACAGCAGTAGGCACTTTAGAGAGTGAAAATAATTAGGTTCTCAGTTCCCATGTGTACCCAAATCATTGTTACAATTACATTTGTTTATTACTTCAAAAATGACTTTTTATTTCAACACAATATAGACTTAGAAATCTATAATTACATCATTTTTTACCTGATAATTTTTGTTTGTATTTAATGTAGGGAATGGATTCCCATCTAATAATGTTATTAGCCTTTTGTTTCTCTTCCTTAAGAAGACACTGTAACTCATTGTTGTCTTACTGTAGGGGAGATCATTTGAGAAACAACGATTTCTCTTCTTAGCCCCTCTCTGATACATTATCTAAATTGCAGTTGATGATTTACAAGTGAAAATAAGACCTTGTCAGTCCCCATCTGAAAATTTTTAAATGTCTTTCCCTTATCTAGCATAAAGTTCCAATAAGACCTTTTATAACTAACTCCTACTAATGAATCCAAATACATCCTACACTAATTGTCCCCACCTTAAACTTTACATATCAGTCAAATCTACTCTTATGTCTTTTTTTTTATTTTTTAGAGGGACAGAGAAAGAGTCAGAGAGGGATAAATAGGGAAAGACAGACAGAAATGGAGAGAGGTGAGAAGCATCAATCATTAGTTTTTCATTGCCATTGCGACACCATAGTTGTTCATTGATTGCTTTCTCACATGTGCCTTGACCCCGGGCCTTCAGCAGACTGAGCAACACCTTGCTGGAGCCAGCAACCTTAGGTCCAAGCTGGCGAGCTTGGGGTCTCAAACCTGGGTCTTCCAAATCCCAGTCCGATGCTCTATCCACTGTGCCAACGCCTGGTCAGGCTTATGTCTTTTTATACATGTTATCTGTATATCCTATTGTTGCCTGCTTCCCTAGAGAATTCTGACTCATATACTTCCAAAGGTATTGGTTGTGTGAAGCTGATGCTACCTCATGGACTGTAATACATTTTTATTTAGTCTGTGGTGTTTTGTTATGGCAGCCCTAGCAAACTAATAGGGTAAGTTAAGTTTATTCCCAATCATCTTTGTGACAAAGTTTGGTCTCAAGTCTCTGAGATGTTTATATTTTGTTCATTGTGTTTATTGTGCTATGAAAGCCTTTCTATATGAGTTGCATATAATTGTTCTTTTATTTTTTTTTAAATAATGGGGAGTATATAGGAAGATCTGTATTTTTGTCTAGTGCTAACCATGAAATGTAACTCTTTTTAATGTCCCTTATTTAACCCTTACAAAAATTATCAGTATCAAATTTTGTTTTATCAAATTTTGTTTTATCTTGTAAGTAATTTGTAGCACCTATACATTGTCAAATTTTGTTTTATCTTGTAAGTAATTTGTAGCACCTATACATTGTCTATATAAAGAGCTTTTTGTATTTTCCTTTTTCACTCTTTTATTTTCCCTAGTGTTTCTACATTATCATAATATATAACAGTTGCACATTAGTCTTCCACTCTCACCTCCAACATTATTTTAGTCTTCTATGTACATTTCTGAATGTTAAGGTCCTTACCTTAGTGCTTTTGTTAAAGTTTATCTCTCATTATTTGTTTGGATGAAACTCATTCTTTAGTCAGCAGAGGCTAACAAATTTGATTTGTAAAAAATTAGCTAGAAAATATTTTGGGTTTTGTAGATCAAAGGGCCACATACTGTTTCTGTCACAGGTACTCTATTTTAGTGTAAAAGTAACCATGGGCACTCTGTAAAGGAATGAGTGTGAATGTGTACCTAACAAAACAGGATCTTGTCTATAATTTGCCAAGTAGTATCCTGATAACTTTCTCAAAAGGGCTGATGAGTACAGAATTCCCTATTTCCTTCTATATTGAACTGTTTATTTGCTTTGTTTTATATTCTTGTTATTTGAAGGACAACTTGGCTGCATATAAAATTCTTGATTTATACTTTCTTTCATTGAATTTAAAAAAATCAAGTCTCATTGTTGCCTTGCTTGTTCTGCTCTGAAAAGTCATATAACTTTATAAATTATTTGAGCTTTTTTTCTGCATGTCTTGAAGATTTTATCTTCATCTTTGAAATCTAATAATTTTAATTAAGATATGTCTCAGATTAATTGCTGTCAATTAATTTTTCCAGGTAATTTTTTAAGCTTTTTCAATGTGTAGATTTAGATACATACACATACAAGGCGTGGCAAAAATAGGTTTAAAGTTGTATGTATGCAAAACAGAGAATTTATTGTGTTATTGATTAATTATTGAATTATCTTCCATACAAACAGTGATAAACTTACTTTTGTCCTACCCTGTCTATTTCTAGAAAGTTTTTTTGGGTTATTGTTTTAATATTAACTGTTTTATTGTTTTTATTTCAGTGACTAAGAAAAAATACATCAGTTATTCTTTCTTTTCCTGTCTTCCATTCCACTGCTTTTTAAAAAATTATTTTTATTTACTTTTTTATGTCACTCAGGTTATCTTGATTGTTTTTCTTTTTTGAATATACCTTATTAAATTTTTTTTAAAAAATAACTTTTTAATTTTTCAATTAGAGTTGACAAAGAATATTATATTTTCAGGTGTACAATATAATGATCAGACATTTATATAACTTATGAAATAATTATCTCAATATGGGTAGTATACATCTGTCACAAAACTATTAACTATATTTATTATGCTGTACTTTATATCCCCTTGACTCATTTTGTAACTGGTATTTTGTACATCTTGATCCCTTTCTTTTTTTACCCACCTCCATATCCCCTTTCCTCGGGCAACCATCAAAATGTTCTCTGTATCTAGGAGTTTGTTTCTGTTTAGTTGTTTATTTTTTTAGATTCTACATATAAGTGAAATCATATGATATCTTTCTCTTACATGTTTCACTTAGCATAATACCCTCTGGGTCCATATATGTTGTTGCAAATAGCAAGGTTTCATTCCATTTTACTGCTTAGTAATATAGCATTGTATATTACTGTAAAACATGCGATCATCAGGACACCAAAGAGCTAAGTGAGACTGCACACATCTTCTTTATCTATTTATTTATTGATGGACACTTGATACTTTATTAAATTTTTATTTGAGTCTATTCCTCCTTGAGTATTTTAATACAATGCTTTTTACTCTTTACAAATACTTAAGTGTTAGGCTACAAACTAATATCCATATTAACACATAAGAAAACTGTGACTTTAACACTGAATAGACTATATATAAGTCTGCTTAAAGGGAAGTTTATGAAGTAGAACTCAGGATTGTTGAGTCCTAGGGAGCAATGTTTTCCACACATTAAGATGTCATGCTCCATATTAGTACAAAACAGTAAGGATAGACGTAGTAAGTCACTGTGTGTATGCACGCGTAACACTAGAATGTGAGTTCCAGTATCTAGGACAGAGGCTGACACTATAGTATTTGCTGAAAAATGTTGCTGAGTTAATATTGAATGAGTCATATGCACATTGAAACTGCAAAACACCCGATCTTTAGAACACCAAAGAGCTAAATGAGATTGCAGATTGACAGCTCTTGTGATGGTTGATGTCCATATCAACCAGGAAACCACTTCCAAGACTCCCTATTCTCCCCACACCTGGTTCTTTTCACTTTTTTTCAGTTCTATACTATGTGCCCCAATAGATGCATCCCTCCCTGCCAGATGAGAACCAGAACTCTGTTGAAAACTTGAGGGTAAGATTTAGGTCACTAACCAGATAAGTTGTTTTAGTTTTGCTCACGTGGGTTGTTTTAAACTTACTAGATAGAGGGAAAATTCTCCTAAAAAGATTCAAGAGATTAGACACTGTTACAAAAGCCATCAAAGATGGTCTATACATTTACCTACTCACCCAAAAAGTATGAAAAATGGCAGAAAATACATTTGGGGAGAAGGGGACAGAAATAATCAAAAAAATTTACAGATTTTTCTACTGATCTCTGAATTTTAAAAGACCATATTAATTATTTAGACCTAGGGTACATCTCTCCAGTCTTCAAACTTGCTCCTTCTTGCTTGTTTGGTAACTTACTTGTCCACTACTTACTGGGAAATGTATGCAATGTGACATGTAGATGCTTTGTGAAGTGAGATAGTACATCAAAATATTGGACATGAACTTTCTGTACATGATTTATTTCCCTACTTAGAGCATGCATATTGCTTGGAGAATTAGACTATTGTGTCAGGCATGCAAAGAGAGAGAGACAAGGTTCAGTTTTTGACTTCCAAATTGGCAGGCTCCATCAGAAATAATAGCACCAGGAAACTGCTGAAAACTCTGTCTCCTGTTCCAGGAAGCAGCGTGGGAGATGAGCCAAGGCTTATAAGCCATTGGTGCCACTTGAGCAAGCTCATTTTGTTCCTGGTGCAGGGGAGCCTCATTAGCAGTTTCTGTCAATGCCAGATGAGTTTCCCATCAAAACCTGCCTGAACTTGCCCTGGTGATGCCTGTGCTCTGAGACTTTGCTAACATTTATTTGAATGGCCTCAGGTAGACTGCCTCTCCCCTCTATTCTTCCCAATCCCCCACCCCTTTGATCATCCAGATCCTTGTAAGTCAAATGCTCAAAAACAATGCAGTGGGCAGTGAAATCCAAAGGTTAATAATATTGTAAAGAAAAAACCATGATGCATTCTTTGGGAGAGATCAAGAAGTGATGAGACCCTCAATGTTACATGACAGGGCTTTTTAATACTTTTAGGTGAAAACTGAATTCTGAGGAGGTTGGCTTTTCAATTTATGATAATCTATAAGAAAAAAATTGAGCTTAGATGTGTGATTTGAGCAGGAGTGATGAGAAAATTCGGAAAAGAATAACACTGTCATGATGTTACTCCAATGGTGAATGTAAATTCTAGTCTAAGTCCAAAGTCCAGAGAAACAGGAGAGAGGATATCTCCTCTCAGTAGTCAGACTAGCGTATTACCCTTTTTCTTAGCCTTTCTATTCTAATCAGGGCTTTAATTGATTGATGAGGACTGTTCACATTAAAGATACTCTGCCTTACTCTGTCTACTAAATCAGATATTAATCTCATTAAAAAGCATAATCATAGACATGCCTAGTCACACCAAATGTCTGAGCACCCCTTCTGTATTTTAAAACTATGAGTTATATACAGTCTTGGAATTTGTGGAGATTGAGATGAGAAACCACAGTCTTCCTTCCCAGAACTAAGAAATTCTAGCAGTCTTAATCCAGTTTATATGGAGTGTACAGTATGGTAGGTTTGTAATGTGTTTCAGGAAAACTTTTCATTTAAGAAATATATGTTTTAAATCAGATGCAAAATATACCAAGTATTTTTGTTGCTTTGTTTATAAAAGAAAAGTTTGTTTACATTAAAATGGATAAATATAATGTTGGTGAACATCTTTAAAAATGTTTTCAGCCTGACCAGGCAGTGGCGCAGTGGATGGAGCATCGGACTGGGATGCGGAAGACCCAGGTTCGAGATCCCCGAGCTCTCCAGCTTGAGCGTGGGCCCTCTGGCTTGAGCAAAAGCTCGTCAGGTTGGACCCAAGGTCGCTGGCTCCAGCAAGGGGTTGCTCAGTCTGCTGAAGGCCCGTGGTCAAGGCACATGTGAGAAAGCAATCAATGAACAACTAAGGTGTTGCGACGGCAATGAAAAACTAATGATTGATGCTTCTCACCTCTCTCTGCTCCTGCCTCTCTGTCCCTATCAATCCCTCTCTCTGACTCTCTTTCTGTCCCTGTAAAAAAAAAAAAAATGTTTTCAGATAAATTTAATCACTACAAGTCCATCCCTTTTCAAGTCGGGCACCCATATACATCTCCATAAGCAATACTTATTACCTAAATAAAGACAATGTAAAGGTCACAAACTTGACTAACATGATAAAACTACACTCTGTACAGCAATCTGCTTTGCTCAGTCTATTAACTCAAATGTTAATTTCATTCGAAAACCCCTCATAGATACACCCAACTTAATGTTTGACTAAAAGTCTGGGCACCCTGTGACCTTGGCAAGTTGACACATAAAATTAGCCATCAGGGTTATAATAAACCCTCTGGGTATAATAAACCAGGATGGGGATTGATGAGTAGAGGGAAGGGAAGGTGCCCAAAACTAAAGGTTTCCATTTTTCCTTTTAAAGCATTATTTGGAGACTTCTGAAAGATAAATTAGTTCAAGATGGGAAGAATTAAGAGAAATTATTTGGATGCAAAAGAAAATAAGTAGAATAAATCTTTCTTTTTATTTTTATACCTTTAATTTTTTTTTTTGAGAATGTGACCAGGTAAGCACAAAATTTGCATAATGGAGCGTGCAAGTGTACAATTTTTATTTTAAAGTAGCAAAGGGAGGTAAAATTGTATTACTTGAAGGGCTGACACAGAACTCCTAGGGTGAGAAGTGTCATATTTGGTCATAAATATGAGAATGAGACCCTTTGGGCATGAGCAGATGGTTTGCAATAAAACAGAGGGATAGCTAAACTGCTCTGCAGCAGAAATCATCTGAAACCCAGGGTGGGAGCTACGGGTGAGTGAGCGTGGTCAGAGAAGAAGGAAGGTGGGGCAGCAACATGGTGCAAGGCTAAAACCTAGTGAAAAAAAAAGGCCGCCACAAATTTCCTAGGTAAATTCAAGGACTTTTAAGGCCAGAGATGTTAATTGTCAATGTTAAGTAGTTTGTCCTGCTGTGCAGTCCGGCAAACATACTTCTTCCTCTGTTGTCTCTAAATTATTTATTTATTTATTTATTTTTGTATTTTTTTTTAAAGTGAGAAGCAGGAAGGCAGAGAGACAGACTTCTGCAAGTGCCCGACCAGAATATATCCTGGCAACCCCACTAGGGGGTGATGCTCTGTTGCAACTGGAGCCATTTTAGTGCCTGAGGTGATACCATGGAGCCATCCTCAGCACCTGGGCCAACTTGCTCCAATGGACTCTTGGCTGCAAGATGGGAAGAGAGAGATAGAAGCGAGGGTGTGGGGGGATAATGAAAAAGCAGATGGTCAGTTCTCCTGTGTGCCCTGACCAGAAATTGAACCTGGGATATTCACATGCCAGGCCGATGCTCTACCACTGAGCCACTAGCCAGGGCTATGTTGTCTCTAAATTCTTAAAAGTGTGAAATACACATTACTTTGGGTTGGAGGAATTGGGAGGATAAAAATACGTGTGTGATCCAATGGGCAGTGAGGTATAGAGCAGGATTCCTTCCCCACAGGAAGCATAACTTGGAATAGAGATTGAGAATTAAGCTAAAATGACCTGGAGAAATGTGAACTTGCCCACCATAACTTTCCCTAAATCATCACAGAGTACTTGTGAAATTCCAACCACTTTCATATAAATATTAAGATATGACCATCAAAGTCAACTGGAGAAATTAAGCATATCTAGATATTTGGATTAAAACTCTAATATAAAAAAATCCTATTGTACTTCTTTATTTGGCCTTTAAAAAAAAGAAAAAGAAATAAAAAGTTGGCCTATATAGGAATTCACACCTGGGGTAAGAGTCTAAAGTATTATAAAATCTTGGCATTAGATATTTTGGTCCACATTTGTCCTTTCATTCTTAGAAACTAAACTCTGGCGCATTTGTTCTGGGTTATTTTCTCGTCTTTTCTGTGACTCTGTGTACATGCTGTTGCTTTTGTATTCATGCTCAGTGGTGTGTTCTCTGAAATCTGTAACAATCAGAGCCTTCCTTTCAAAGCTGAGCTGATGTGGAGAGGATCTGGAGGTCCACACAGGAATCTAACTTTGAGAAGGGCCTGGAAATCAAACAATAAATGCAAATCAAAATAGGCTCAAAGGATATTTGTCTTGCAGCACTGCAGAGAACAGTAATAAAATTAAATAAGTGCTGTGGGTAGTTACAGATTAAAAAATGTATTTCTTTACTATACGACGACAGGTAAAGGGTGAAGCGCATTAGAATTTGAAAGCCCCTTTGGTAGAAGGACTGTCAGAGTAGCCATTTATGTATCTCAGCTGGTTGTCATAGTCTTCTGCACATACTAATAGCTCCTCTGCTGTGGCTGCCCAGGACTGTCACTCACATCTCATAAAATAAGCTAAGAGTTGGCATCTCTTTGTTGTTTCAAATCAGAAGCTAAATATTATTACAGGCAGTTGCACCTGGAAATAGGGACTAAGATTTTATGCTTGGGATCCGGAAGTGAGTTGTGTCTTGGCTCTTTGAGTCTTTCATTGGTTCATTCATTTGACCAATAAATTCTTAATCAATTCAGCATAGGTGCATACTATTACGCAATGTAAACATGGTTTAGATTCATTACCTTACATAAAGGGACTAGCGATTTAAAAGGGGAAAGAAGGTATATGTACATAGAGTCAAAAGTGCCACAGGCCAGGAGAGTTAAATATTGAGAATATTATTAGGTATATTGCCTTAACTAGTGCCCTTATTTTGTTCTTTAAGGACTACAATGGATAAGACCCTATAGAGAAGAGGCCTGTACTTCCTGTCTCCACTTCTTCACCTCTTATCCATTCCGTGACCCACTGTAATCTGATTTCACCCTCACTAACCTATAAAAGGTGCTCTTGGCATTTCAGAAGGTCTTGAGTCGTCAAGCAACTTGATGTGAACACTTATGCTTCCTCCTTTATTTTCTGTTCAATACATATAAGATAGATAAACCTTCCCATCAAGGAACTGATTTTACCCTCACCCTCCAAGATGGGTCTCTGCTAGTTTTTCTCCCTGCCTCACTGGTTTATTTCTCCTTTCTAGGTCCTTCCACTGGCTCCTCTCCCTCTGCCTACACTATCAATGGAAGTGTCTCCCTGGCATCCTTTCCTCTGCTCTTCTTCACCCCCTTTCCTTGAAATACCTCACACATGAACACAACTGCTCTCAGCTTTATGCTTTAGACTCCCAGATATCCATCTTTAGTTCCAACATTTTTTGTCCTCTCTATTTATAAATCCCCAGTGAACAAATCCTCCTGCATGTTTCTCAGGCATCTCTAACTCTTAGTTCTGAAACAGAATTCATTATATTTCTGTCTACACACATTGTCCATCTGCCCAAATCAGACCTCATCCTCTTTCTTTTATATGGAATAGTTCTACGGTGATGATTTTCAATGGCTAATCCAGGAACCTTAGGGTTACCCTTCCCTCTTTATGGTTCTTGATCCATACAAAATTTTTAACATCATCTGAATCCATCATCTCTTCTTCATCTAGAAAGCACGGCCCTCTTTATATTTGACTTGAACTATTAAAATAGCTATTTTATTCTTTCCATTTTTTAGCATTTATTTTGATCCATTCTTCATACTTGTCACAGAAATATCTCTGAGGAGTTCTAGATAGTTCATGACCATGGTGGCTGCCTTTGTCCCCTTTTCCCAATATTTCTTCTGAAAACAACTGAGATAAACAAGAAAGGATAAACAAAACTATACCAAAACAATAGCTTCAATATAATTTGGAGACAGAGATTGCAAAACTTTATACAAATTCTAAGATAAAAATCAGAAACAGCAACATCCAGCTGGGGTATCTGACACTACAATTCAACACCTCCTACATCAAGGCCTTGCAGTAAGCAGAGGAGGTCTGAAGTCATTATGAGAGAAAAGATGGGAGCTGTAATTGGCCAAGAGTTTATCCAAATCTAGGCCACACCATCCCTGGAGGTCTGGAAATACTAAAAGTGTGCCTGGTAGATTAGAGCATGGACCTTAGGTAAGAGTTTGAAAGTATGTGGGATTTGAAGGAGCAAACTTTGAAAAGGCATCGATTTTTGAGGAGAAAAAATAGCATAAGGTAAAGGAGAAGCAGCATGTAGAAATTGAGTGATGCTTTGTGTGGGATGCTATAACAAACTACAATAAACTGGGTGGAATAGGAATAAAAAACATTTATTTCTCACGGTTTTGTAAGATAGAAGTCTAAGAACAGAGTGCCAGCTTGGTCTAGCTAAGACCCTCTTTGGTTTGGTAATCCTCACATGGTAGAAGGGGATAGGGAGTTCTGTGGAGTCTCTGTTAACAAGGCACTAATTCCATTCATGAGGGCTCCACCCTCATGACCTTATCACCTCCCAAACTTCCCACCTCCTAATGCTATCATCAATATGGGAGTTAGGATTTTAACATATATATTTTGGGAGGACACAAATGTTTATTCCACAGCAGCATGTATTCATTTTTTTTTTCCACAGAATATATCTATTCTTTTTGTCAGGTTTTCCAAAACACCTGTCAGCCAAAACAGCTTAAGAACCTTTGTTTTTGATAAAGGTACTGAAAGTCTGTCAAGATATGTCAGTGCCTTAGGGAAAAGACTGTTAAGAAAACAACATATGTGCTTTGGAAGGAAGTGAATGAGTGGGAACATTTGGCCAGGCAAAGAATAAATATATCTACACCAATTAGACTAAAGTTGTGTCAGTGAGGACTGATATAATAGGGGTTATTTGAGAAAGTCTGGATTATTCTGTATAAAGAATGATTAACAGAGAGGAAATAATTCCAAGGTGCAAGAAAAAAAAATTAAAGAGAGATGAGATAGTTCTGAGTTAAACAAAAGGATGGGAGACTGAGAGTAAGGCATCATATTTCATTGTACAGAAATGCATAACAGTTTTGATTATTGGACTGTAGCCACAAGGACAGACTTTGGACAATTTGTGGAATCCTACAAGATAATGGAATTTATCTAATGGGTGAGTCAGACGTGGCATAGTTTTTGAGATTTTGTTTATTTATTTGGTTCAATGTGGAAAATTCTTATTGATCTAATAACATAGTACAATAATTGTTACTTAACAACAATATTTTGTAGATACTGAAAGCTTGACTCTGGATTTTCTGCATCTAGTTTTATTATTATCTTCGTTTGTATCAGAGCTAACACTTATTTGCTCCATGTTTCTTACTGTGCTATGAAGTTACTTTCATTACCATATTTCATTTTTAATAAAAGCCATGATCTAACTTGTACTATTACTATATCTGTCTGAGGGAAATGTTAACTGAGACTGAGAACAAGTAATTCAGTTCCCATGAGGGAGCACATACCTAGGTCTGTGTGATGCTGAAATAAATTCTGCTACTATGTTCTGAGCAGCTTGTTTTCATTTTAGCTTTGAGAGAGCATTAAAAGAGAGAATTAGAATTAAAAGTACCTGGCACTTTCTCTTGTCTGGAAACTGATTCAGAGTGATGTATACTCTAAAAAGAAATAATAAACATTGATTGCAATTTGCATCAACCCTCAAAAACATTGCAAAGTAACATGCAGAGTAGTTCCAAAAGAAAATGCAGTGGGAAGGAGAAAGAAGAGGAAGACTTAGAGAAAAAGAGAGAAAAGGAAAGGCTGGAGAAAATAGAAAGTGAAAGGTCAGCAAGCAGAGACTATAGAAAGACTCTCTAAGGAAGAGCAGGAACACTGCTGCTTCCCCTCAGCATTCTCCACCCACGGAAGTACTGTGCTGTGAAAATCTGTGCACTGAGGAAGAACCCACACTCTATTATCAATTCTTCTAAGTCATTTATTGAGAATTATTCTAGAATTTAAAGATACTGTTTTTTTCTCCAATATATGTAGTTTTCTTCAGTTTTCTAGCTTTAGATCTTTTATTAAAAAGTTTTGGCCTTGGCTGATAGCTGAGTGAATAGATCTT
This sequence comes from Rhynchonycteris naso, assembly GCA_037038555.1. Classification (NCBI taxonomy): domain Eukaryota; kingdom Metazoa; phylum Chordata; class Mammalia; order Chiroptera; family Emballonuridae; genus Rhynchonycteris; species Rhynchonycteris naso. Next base: position 103,273,626 of record CM072996.1, on the reverse strand, counting down.
GGTTGGCCTGACATGTGGACATCCTGGGTTCAATTCCTGGTCAGGGCACAAAGGAGAAATGACCATCTTCTTTTCTCTCCCTCCCTCTCCCCCTCTTCTCTTCCTGCAACTAGTGGCTCAGTTGGTTTGAGCGTGGCCCCGGGTGCTGAGGATAGCTCTTACCCTGTTGGTCTGAGTCATCAGACTTAGGTGCTAGAAATATCTCAGTACTTAAGCATCAGCTCAAAATGTGGTTGGCAGGTGGATCCCAGTCAGGGCATATGTGGGAGCCTACCTCATTATCTCCCTCCTTTCACCAAAAAATAATTTGTTGATTTATAAACTCTCAATTATAAGTTTTGACTACTGGCTTTAAAGGCATTTCTACATATTTTGTGTATGACTTTATTAAATCATTTTCTTTGAAATTTAGTCAGTACCAAATAGGATAAAAGTAATTTACATCTTCTATAATTATACTTTTTTTTTATTAAGTGAGAGGTGGGGAGGCAGAGAGACTCCCACATGTGTTCTAACCAGGATCCAGCCAGCAAGCCTCCTTCGGCAATGCTCTGCCCATCTGGGGCTATTGCTCCATTGCTTGGCAACCAAGCTATTTTAGTGCCTGTGGCAGGTCATCATGCCATCTTCAGAGCCCGGGGCCAACTTGCTTGAATGAGCCATGGCTGCAGGAGGAAAGAGAGGTGGGGGAGGGGAGGAGAAGCAAATGGTTACTTTTTCTGTGTGCCTTGAGAAGAAATCAAACTGGGACTTCCATACACCAAGCCAATACTCTACCGCTGAGCCAACTAGCCGGGGCCTATTATTTCCTTTTTAATGAGTTTTAAATAATAGAATATTATGTTTCTGGCACTTGGTTATTAGTAATAATAGTAGCTTCTGAGGACTGACAATGAATCAGGCACTGTGTAAGAGTTTGACATGCATTTACTCATTTAACTTGCAAACTAGTCCTGTGAAGGACATTGTAGTAGAAACTGCTCCTGCAGAAGTACTTGTCACTGAGACGTGCACAACATCATGTGTAACTTAGGCTATTGAAAGATGCTTTCTTTTAAACCCATCTTCTACCCTGCTTTCTCTTTTTTACTCTCTGGAATGCAGATATTATGTGATTCAGCCGCCAGCATGGACAGTGGTAGCTTGAGTGTGAAAGCCAGTGCTGAGCATGGGGGAGCATTCTAGGGCCTGGATGACTTCCTGGAGCCACCTGCCACCTTTGGACTGCTTATATCTGCACTTCTTTGATGGGAGAGCTAAACCATATGGCTTTAAGCCACTGTTATAATAGATAGTCTATTCTATGCTACCCCATAAAATTCTTAACTGGTACACAGGTATTGCTGTTGTGTCAACTTAATGGATGAAGAATCTTGCAGCTTAACCATGTTAGGTAACTTTTATAGTATTTGAATTCATATTGGGGTCTGCTTGACTCTTGAACCCAACAATTTTCTAATAGATTTATATTAATAGAGTAATTTTGTTGTGAATATTCAAATAATGTATCATTAAACATAATTCTCTTCAAAGCAGCAATAGTAAGTCATAAAGGGGTAGAGACCATAGCTAGTCAAGCCAAGGTTATGAATAGCTTTCTCAAGGAAGTTGGCTTTATTTTAATAGTCACAATCTGTTGGTGTTTCTGGCCATTCCTCAGCTCCTGCCACAAGCTGTCCGGCAATCACACAGGGAACCAAATTAGGGTGAGGAACAACACAGAGTACCGCCCATGAGGCACTGTGTAGGTTAGTGTGTGCACAAGAACATGTGTATTCTAGAAATGTCAGTCACCTGCTGCAGTCTACTTTTCCTTCTTGCATATCCATCTTGACACAACCACAGTCATTTACTTCAAAACCTTCCCTGCTTCACTCTACCTCCAGAGACTAATTGAACCAGTGGCAGCACCTAATATTATCTGAACCCTCCCACATTTCATGCTGTCAATCAGATTCTCCATTTTAACAACAGAGACCATAATCTACCTGTAACAGCCTAATGATGCTATAATTTCCAGATTTAAGTAATCTATTTTAGAGTGTATGCAAAACATAAGTGGGCAAAAGAAATTGCATGGTTAGAATAAAGCAACTGTATAGAAAGAAAGGGTTTAGATACAAAATTTTAGTAACTGAAAGCTCATAGCACCACAACAGAAGGCTGGTTACTTTCTGTTTATTCTTAAGATTTCAACCTCAGCTTTACTTTAAAGAAACATTTAAAGATTTTATATACTGATTTTAGAGAGAGAGGGAGAGAGATTGTAGTAGCTTCACTTTAGTTGTTCACTGATTGCTTCTCTATATGCCTTGACTTGGTAAGCCCAGGTCTCTAACTAGAGCCCTCAGCATTCCAAATCAATGTTCTATCCACTGCATCACCACAAATCAGGTACACTTTTTTTTCCTGAAGTTAGAAGCTGGGAGGCATGTGCCCCCCTGGGATCCCCCTGGCATGCCCACCAGGGGGCGATGCTTTGTCCATCTCCATCTGGGGCATTGCTCCTTTGAGGCCAGAGCCATTCTAGTGCCTGAGGTGGAGGCCACGGAGCCATACTCAGTGATGGCTCCAATGGGGCCTCAGCTGCGGGAGGGGAAGAGAGAAATAAAGAGGAAGGAGAGGGGGAAGGGTGGAGAAGCAGATGGGCACTTCTCCTGTGTGCCCTGGCCGGAAATTGAACCCCGGACTTCCACACACTGGGCCAATTCTCTACTGCTGAGCCAACCGGCCAGGGCCGATGAGGTGCACTCAGAAAGAAGCATTCATTATCCTCTCGCAGGTGGCTGAGCTCTGCATCTAATGTTTCTACTTTGTACGGTTTTACTATTTTAAAAATATTTTAAATAATTAGTTAATATCTGTGGTTTCCCACTAAACTTTAAGTGCCTAAAAGGCAGAGAGACATTTTCTTTTTCCTGTTGTTTAGACAGTGCCTGGCACATAAAGGTTACTCAATATATATATGTGTGGTTGACATTATGACATGAGTAAAAGAGGTAGTCATCTTAATCCTTGATTTTCTTGTCATGGTCCCAGGTAGATATAATGGTACTTTGTTTTCTATCTTTTAGCGTCCAGTAAATCACCATGTTTATGGTTATAATAATAGCTCCATCTTCTTTTCTTGATTTGACTTAACATACTCCTGTTTTTTTTTAAAACAAAGGATACATAATTAGAGAGGATGCATATAAAAGTGATGATCAGGAAGAAAGTAGAAATATCATGTGAAATAATAGATGTTCAATTTATTCATTGCTACATGTTTAAAATGAGTGTTACAATGATTCCTAAGATAGCATTATATCAAGCTTCTATTTTGACTAGCAGTTGTAAGAATTATCCTTTGGCACCACACTATTTTTAATAAATGGTGAAGTTCAAACTGAAGAATATGTAGATTTCTTCACTGACTTTTTTTTTTTTTTTTTTTTTTTACCCAAATAAGAAAGTGTTAGCATTTCCAAATGCAGGTATAAAGAGTTATGGGAAGTGATGTTTTATTAGAAAGGTCATCTGGGTGACTGGGTGACTCATGCCCAAGAGAACCTCCTGATTGAGGAAAATAATGGTTTAAAACTTCTGTTCAACCTATTAACTCAAATGCAAATTTTCATTATATTTTCTGAATCCAATTAGATGCAAAGTATAATAATAAGGAAATTATAAACAAATCATGGTGGCAGACAGGGAATAAACAGGTTTGTGTCTAGCACTTTGAAAGAAGGGGTTGCCTAGAATAATTTAAGCTAAGAGATGCCACACCATTGTTTTCCTTGAAATCACGCTTCATAGGTAGCAGATGGCACAAAATCAATAGCTGATCAGAGAATAGCACTTGGCGCTCTATCCTATGGGTAGGAGGAAAAGCATGTTTCAATTTTAAAGAAAAAAAAGGCATAGCTCATTAGCAAGACTAGCATACAAAAATCAAGAAGAATGCTAAGGGAACCAGTCATTGCTTTCCATTTAATGTCCAGAAAAGCAGAAACAGAAATCTACTTATCAGAGCACAAGTCAAAATGACGAAATTCACTTGATCTTATTTCCATATGACTTGATTTTTAATTTCAAACCACTAGGGCACATAATTAATGGCACTACTAGGGACAGATCCCTTCCTTCCTTGGGCAAACTTACAGGAACATGTCTTTCTGTGATTTTGTGTGGGGGAGAATATCCGAGGAGACAATTGATGCTCAAGCCCCACCATGATGCCTTATTGTCGTTTTACTTGCCACCTTGTTTATATTACATTATATGTCATCAGGAGAATAATCCCACGGCCTCTTTCCTCTGTTCTCCTTTTCTTGTCTCTCAGGCTCTTCATGTGCAGTCGATGTGGACCAGGTCTCTCGTGTGTAGCACTGGTACCTCCTCTACCTTTTGTCACTTGCCTAGACCTCAGTTCTTACACCTGTTCCCCATTGGAGTTGATTGCCAGACCTCAAGAACAGAAGAGAACATTGAGAAATATTGAATGATGAATGGCCTTTGGACTTGCTCACGTGTGTGTGTGTGTGTGTGTGTGTGTGTGTCACTGCTTCTATTCCCTTCCCCTCAGCAAAACTTCCATGATGAAATTTATAAATCTGTTAACCCTGTAAATAGAAAATGAGGAATGAGAAACACAATAAAATTTCTGGAGCTTGTCATCAAATGGGAATCTACAAATAGCCACCTTTTAAAGTTTTTAGCTCTTGTTAGGGGACCAAAAACAATATTAATCATTTTGGGGTTGAATCTGCCTTACTTTTAGGTCCTCCACGAATTTTCTCCATTATGAAACCTGAGCTGACCAACAGTTAAGAGGGGAGATAGTTCCTGAATGTATCTGGAGTTGCTTCTTAAGTGGAATAGGTTCTAAAGGTGGATCTAAAGTAAAATTCTCCTATATTCAAATTGAAGCAAAAGTAATCTTAGATATTTGTGTCAGTTGACTTAGACTGTGTCATTCTGCAGTAATAAACATCCCCCAAATTTTAGTAGTTTGAACACAAAGGTGTGTTTCTTCTTCATGTTAGGTGGTGGCTAGATTTACTTATAGATTGACATCTTCTTCACTCCATAATTCGGACTGCAGGAGTAACCTCTCTCGCACAAGCCATTCTCATGGTAGGAAGGTAAAAAAGCAAAAGAGAAACCATTTGATGGCTCTTCAAGTTCAGATATGGTATATTTCCATCCTGCTTACATTCCACTGGTCAAAGCCAGTCACATAGCCAAGCTTAAAGCTGATTACAGAGAGAAGTATATTCCTTCCACTAAAAAAGGCATTACAAGTCACATGCAATGATGGGATGAATGAAGCCACTATTGGGAGTGCAGAGAATAACAGGAAACAAAATTAAAACCTGCCAAATGAAAGGAAACTAAAATACAACCCAGCACAATGTCCCTTAAGGTGTCCCATTGCAATATATACACAATTTCTTATTATGGAGGTAATGTAAGATCTATATGTATACTTGATGAAGTAGCTATATTTGGGAAGGGGGAGCAAGATTCTTAGCACAAGAATCTCACCTTTTGAAGAGGTGCATATACTGGGGAAGCAAGTAGGAAATGAGACCAGCTGAGTGTATTAGAGATGTATTTTTTTTACTTTCTACTGACTCCAGGGATAACCTCTTTTGATTGGAACAGCAGCATAAAACTATAGAATTTGTTGTTCCTTTTCTCTTACTGTTTAGCATCAGTCATATATATATATTAATATTCAAAAGTTAAATAGTTGTATGATAAAACCCCACTACAATTAGGAGACTGTGCATCTCCATAAGTGTATCAACTGTAACATTTATTAGCCCTCTTTACTTGACCTAGACCTAGAGAGCACAGAATAGTGCTTGCTATGTCTAATGGCTCAAAGCCTATTTGTGTAATGATACATTCTGCTCTGTATTATAGTGTTTTTAAACATGAACTCTGGAATCAGCTTGCCTAGCTCCAATTCTATAATTACTATTTACTGTGTTTCTTAAACTTTTATGCCTCCTTTTTCTCATCTGCAAAATGGGGATAATAATAGCTCCTATTAAATAGTGTGTGTGTGTGTGTGTGTGTGTGTGTGTGTGTGTGTGTGTGTGTTCAAACACATATATATTTACTATTCTGGAGCAGTGGCTCTATTTCAGGTCCAATAATCTAGAATGATGCTTGTTATGTAGCAAGCGTTTAAAAAAAATATTTGTCGAATGAATGCATAAGCCCCATTCATGGTTCAGGCTGTTGCTTCTCTATCTTACCATTTCTTAAGCCAGAAATATGAGAATCATCCTTAATATATCGTTTTTTCTATTTCTCAAGTTTTATGTATTTTTACTCTATAAATGAACATTCTTATTCATTTCCACTCACACTACATTGGTGCACAGTGACATCATCCCTGAACTAAGGGAAAAGTCTCCTTTATGGTCTCTCTGTTTCCACTTTACCCCTCCAGTCATTTCTCTAACAGCATGAAGGGAGGTTTGCTTAAAAAGGTAAGTGCTGTGATAATATCTTCTCACTTGAAAGGCTCCACAATTCCCATCTCCCTTTGAGTCAAACCTGAGACCCTTCATATTGCTGACAAAGCGCTGCTGGATGCAGCCCCACCAGCCTCCCGCCATGCTTTTCTCCAGCAATGCTCCCTCCACTTCAGTCACAGTGACTTTTATTTCATTTGCCAAGCATTTTCATGGCATTTTTCTTCAGTCTTCACACCCAGTGCTCTCTGTGACTGGGGCACTGTTTTCTCTATCCTTTCTACCTGCCCCCTCCTTTAACTGATCTATATTAATGTAGAGAGTCTCAGATTAAAAGTTGGTTCCTCAGAAACACCTTCCCTCCTTGCCAGGTAAGAGGCCCTTGTTGACCTCCATTGGATATTTCTTAAGATTCTGTTTTCTAGCACTTACACAAGAAATATACATGTAAATAGATTTTTTTACACTTATTGAAGATATGAGTATGCCTTTCTATTTTATGCCATGATTTAAAATAGCTATGTGGGGGAACGGGAGCCTGCAAATGCACCTTAAAACTTCCCCCCTTGGATAGAAAGCTCTTCTGTGCACTCCTGGTAATGGTCCTGAATATTGCAGGGCTCCTTGAACCAAACATTTCCTGGAGTCCCAGGTATAAACCTGACTCAATCTATTTATTTCAAACTGAATCTTCTAATATAGCACTTTGAAGATCATTAAGACGCGATAGCACAAAGAATTTCTAAATAAGCATTTTCTACTCTCCTGATAGTGATTACCTGCTCAGTAACTGGGGAGAAATAAAACTGATTTAACTTAGTAGAATTATAGCATCTCTTGAGTTTTCACTAGATTAGAAAAGGAATCAGTTGGGTACATTCTGAAAGGCCTTGGCAAACTAGTAGGAAAAGCCTTGGCAGAAAGACTCCAGGGTACCTAACTATGTTAACTTCCCTTGACCTTTAACTTATTCATAGGTTTCTTGTAAGACACCCACTTATATTAATCAATATTAAATAATATAATGTATCTGCATTTTATTTCCCAAAGCAGGAGACCATTCCTCAGGTTAAAGAGTGAATAAAAACATCTTAATAGCACATATTGGAAATGTAGTGTGAACTGGAATGAATTCATGTTTTGTGCTTTCTTTCCATATTTTAATCAATAGAAACATCAAAAAGGTCTGTTTTTCTCTGTACATGCAAATATGGGACACATGGGTCTCAAAGGAACTGTTTTTCCCCAGCACAGAAGTTGCAATAATTATGAACAATCTTTTTAACATCTGAGTAATCACTACGTGCCAAACAAGACACAACACTAAACAGAAAATCAGGCATGCCGGAAAGCTGCCTCTTTAAGGCACGATCCCACAAGTTCTCAAGTCTAGTTTTGTAGTTTAGCCCTTTTAAGGCATACTCAGCTGACACTTGGTAAAGAGGCTTCAAATTCAAACTGTATTGCTTTCTTATTTGAAAATTATTTCCCCTATCTTTGCTTCTTATGCTAAAAGCACCTTAGTATATGCTTCCCTCAGTAGAAAATTTAGTTGATTTACTTTCTAAGTATACAAGAAGAGGGTTCCTGTGAAAGACATTGACTAAATCCTTTGGAATCTTTAATTGGTGCTTAAATTCAAGCAGCTGTCTTGCTGCAGATAGCTGGGGCCCTGGGGAACCTGACTAACTTGAAGCTCAGGCTTTGTTCAAAGAGACTTCACCACTCTATCCCGGGGGCTAAGATTTGCATGTTTTCCCCAATTTTACTTCCTCTTTTAGAAAGAAAAATGTGTATGAGAAACTTCTAATATAAAATGGCAATCTTCTTTCCTGAGCTGAAACTAGCTTTGGCTGATATATTAGTTCTTTATGGGTTTGTACATGCAAGCTAATGGTGGTCAGAGTTTAGCCCTTAAATCCAATAGAGTTCAGAAATCTGGATGCCTACCATCTTGTTACCGTCCGGTTCATTGTAGAACATTCATAAGAAATCTCTTCCTAGTATACTCTACTTCTCTCTGGGTTTTGACAAGTAAAGAATATTTTTAAAAGTGTATGTAAACTATGTTTTGGTTGTCTCTAGATGTTAGATCACATTGACTTAAGAACAAGTTTTATGAATTTAAAGGGGTTTATTCTTTCTTGCTGTCTAAAGTGAAATTATAGCTGACTGTGCTGGGCTGATAAAATTTGTCCTGATTTAAAAATCTTTCATAAGATGATTAGCATTCCCCAAACATGATATATTCCATGGTCTGAGGAAGCAATAGAATCAGAATCATCAGAAAGCTTGTAAGAATTGCAGTTTTCTGACCTAAGGAATCTCTGAGGCAGGCCAGAATTTGTGTTTTACTAAGTCTGCAGAAATTTGAGAAGCATTAAACTGTACAATAACATAGACCTGTTGTTCATCGTGGGTGGTTAAGATTATAGACTGTGGAGTTAGATGGCCTGAGTTTAAATCCTAATTTCAGTCTTATTTAGGTAAAAAAGCTCTCGTACCTCATGTTTTCTTATGTGTAAAAGTGAAATTTTAAGGACACCTAGACTCATAGATTTAGTCTTGGGATGAAATGAATTAATACACATAGAACACTTGGACTTGGATTTGGTACACAGTAAGCAGTAACAAATGGTATTCATTATTAGAAACTTATTTTATTGTGTGCAGATATTTAGGAATATATTTGTGTTCACAAACATTTACGGAGTACTCAAAGTAAAACCAAACCTTTACTAGATAGCCAAAGGAATCAGAGGACTTTTTGAAGTAGAAAAAATGTTTTGTCATCATTTATTCTAATCAAGAATTGTGTTTCTGCCTGACCAGGTGGTAGTGCTGTGGATAGAACATTGGACTGGGATGCAGAGGACCCAGATTCGAAACTCCAAAGTTGCTGGCTTGAGCACGGGCTCATCTAGTTTGAGCGTGGGCTCACCAGCTTGAGTGTGGGTTCGCTGGCTTGAGCATGGGATCATAGATATGACCTATTGGTCGCTGGAGCCAAAAGCTCACTGGCTTGAAGCCAAAATCGCTGGCAGTAACTGGCTTGAGCAAGGGGTCACTTATTCTGCTGTAGCCCCCTGGTCAAGGCACATATGAGAAAGCAATCAATGAACTAAGGTGCTACAACAAAGAGCTGCAAAGAATTGATGCTTCTCATCTCTCCCTTCCTGTCTGTCCATCTCTGTGTCTCTGTCACACATACACACACACACACACACACACACACACACACAGAATTGCTTTTCTTTTTCACATCTGAAGTTCACATGAAGTGAGAAAAAAATATGAGAGAAAATATGTATAATGTTAAAGACTTAACTTTGGGAGTTGGAGTAAGTTTGAGCATAAATTCTATAACTTAACTGCAAAAATATACTGATTTTCTTTTCATTGGAAGCTTTTTGTGTTGTAGGAAATATTTATCTTCTTAGTTCAAATATTTTCTCCTATGTTTTCTTCTAATAATTTTATAGTTATGGGTTTTTTAGATTATATTTCATTTAATTTTTGTGTATAGGTTGAGGTAAGGGTTAATGTTCATTTTTTTCCTTATGACTATGTAACCTTCTAGCATAATTTCTTGGAAAGACTTTCCTTCCCCTACTGAATAGCCTTTACACTGAATAGCACCCTCAGTTGACTAAGGTCAATTCTATTTCAGCTCTATTTCTGAACTCCTTGCTCTGATCAACTATACTTTTACTTTACATGAGCATCACTCAATCTTAAGTATGTAAGCTTAACAGTAAATTTTGAAATTAAGTAACTCTTCCAATTAAGTCATACTTTAATATGGTTTGGCTATTGTATTACCATATAAAATTTGGGAGATCAGAAATTGAGAGTCCACTTATCAATTTCTACCAAAGTGCTGCTGGGATTTGATTGGGTTTACTTTGATTCTATAATCAAAGTTGATATTTTAACACATATTTTTTCTTTTAATTCACAAAAGTGGTTAACTTCTTCCTTTACTTAGATCTGATCTGATTTGTTCAGCAATGTTTTGTATTTATCGATGTGCATCTTCTTCATATATCTTGTTAAATTTCCCCCTTTTATTTAATATTTGAGATAATATGTAAATGATATTTTTAAAATTTAATTTTTCAAAGGTTTGTTGCTAATATGTATAATTGACTTTTGCATTAATATTCATACTGCTAAATGCTAAACTAATGTCTTAGTTTTAACTGGGATTATTATTTTTTTGGTATATCCTTTAGAATTTTTTATAAAAACAAAAATGTCATCAATAAAAACACTACTTGATAATTTTATTTTTTTCTTTCTAGGACATAATTTTTTCTTGGTCAACTGCACTGAGTAGGAGTTTCAGGCAAAGATTAATGAAATAATACATAGATATCTTTATCCTCTGTTCTCATCGTAGGGAAAAATAAACCTGATGTTGTCTAATTTTGTTAGCTTTTTAGACCTTTTTTTAGTTTAAAGAAATTATCTTCTGCTCTTATTGATTTCATAATGTTGAACTAACCTAGAATTTCTGAGATAAACTCAACTTATTTGTGACACTATTTTTACTGGTTCTGAAGTGTTCCTATGTGTAGTCAAGTATATGGATTGCCAAAATGTTCTGCTGTATCTTTTTTTCTTGAGTTTTGGTAACTAAAAGGGTAAATATCTGCTTTGCAAATATATATATATTTTTATAGATATATATATATATATATATATATATATCTGCCATCAAAAGCCAAGCAAATTTTTAAAAAATGGCAGGAATATATATACTAAGGTATTAATAACTATTAATAACATTCTCTGCTGAGATATATGATGTGTCTAGTGCCTTTGCTCTTTGGAAAAATAAAATCACTTGAAAACTTGTGACCTACCTTTTATTAAAGGCATATAACTTTCAATGTAACTGATAACTATTTGGGATAAACTACATAAGCCACTGCAATTGATAATCACCAATTTAAGAAAAATGTTATAAATTCATGCCATGATAGTATTTGTAAAATTATGACAAGTAATGTGGTTTGGAAGAAAAATAGAACTTTGGCATATTACTAATTAATTTGTTATAATAGTATGCTGTATATTAATATTCTCTACTTCAAGGTTCATGTACAAAAAAAATAAAATAAAATAAACCTATCATTTATATCTTTGCCCAAGCCATTAAGAAACAAACAAAACAGCAAACTCTTAATAATCCCAAGTAGAGAACTGAGCTGTGCAATATTTCCCCAAAATACCTTTCTTTAGATTGATATTAGCTACTCTACATGTTGTCATAGAATTGTTGACTTCCAAATATAAAACATCAACTATGGCCCTGGCTGGATGACTCAGTGGATAAAGTGTCAGCTTGGCACATGAGGGGTCCTGGGTTTGACCCCACCCCCCATCAGGACATGTAGGAGAAGCAATCAATGAGTATGCAACTAAAGGGAACAACTGAATGGAACATAGAGCTGATGCTTCTCTCTCTCTCTCTCTTTCTCTCAACACACACACACACTCTCTCTACACACACACACACACACACACACACAAATCAATAGATAAATTTTAAACTCATACATTAACCATATTTCTCTTCCCATAAAAAATAAAAATCCCTTAAAATATTAAAAGCTAAGTGAAGTGAGCCTTAAATAAATAAAGTCAGCCTAGTATGACTTGTTCTATTTTGTCACAAGCCACTTTAAACATTGGTTATAAATTTTTTTATTTCAAACAACAAAATCCCAAGTGTCTATAGGTTATATAATATTTAGATTATAAGTTTCATGAGAGCAGTTACTAATACTTATTTATTTATTTATTTATTTATCTATCTTTCATTGCTGTTTCTCCAGCATCTAGCACAGTATCTGGCACATGGTGGAATTATAGGCATTTATGGAAAAGTGAATGAGAAATCTAGCTCTCTTTTTAAAAAACAGAAACTTATTTGCCAATTTTCAGGTTCTCAGCATCTCTACCCATCTTTATAATTTTAATATTAGCATTTATAATATTTCAAGGGCATGCAAAGAATAGTATAGATAATTAAATGATGAATATCCCTGCGCCTACCATCAAGTTTATGATATACAGCAGGGGTGCTCAATACGTCAATCGCGATCTACTGGTCGATTGCGAAGGAAGTGTGGGTAGATAGCATGACATTAAAAAGACATTTGTCTTTTGATTGACATACAGGGTAGCCAATCTGACATCTGAACTTTTGACACCCTATGCATGCGTGTTAAACCGCGCTAACTTATTCAGTTACATTACTGCACAGTTAGCCTTCAATTTATTTAAACTAAATACAACAAAGTGTATAAAAATGAGTGCCATAGCTGGTCCGAGTAAGAAGCCTAAAACCTACCACTTTCATACAGATGGGAGGGAATTTTTTTCACTATGTCATAGTCTAAGTGCATTTGCCGCCTGACCTGTGGTGGCGCAGTGGATAAAGCGTCGACCTGGGAACACTGAGGTCGCCAGTTCAAAACCCTGCCCTGGTCTGGTCAAGGCACATATGGGAGTTGATGCTTCCAGCTCCTCCCCCCTTTCTCTCTTTCTCTATCTCTCTCTCTCACTCTGTGTCTCTCTAAAATGAATAAAAAAAATAAAAATAAATTTAAGTGCGTTTGCCTCATCTGTCTGTGTGCCATTGCTATGCCAAAGAAGGGAAATGTGGAGCGGCTTTTTCGGACTGTTCATAAAAACTATGACATTGACTTTCCTCCGAAAAGAGAGCTGAGAAGGAGAAAGGTGAAAGAAGAATATACAATATTAAATAGTAATAATAGTAACTTAAATAATGATAATATAGAAGAAATAAATTTATGTTTTGCATTTTTATTGTAGGTAGATCATTTTGACTTGGTCATCTTATAAGAAGCTCGCAAGCTGAAAAAGAGTGGGCACCCCTGATATACAGCATTACAGATATAATTAAAACTGAACTAACCACTGTGTTGAATGTCCTTTATTCATTTTTTTTCAAATTTTTTTAAAAGATTCTATTTATTCATTTTAGAGAGAGGAGACACACACACAGAAAGAGAGAGAGAGAGAGAGAGAAAGAGAGAAGGGAGGGAGGAGCAGAAAGCATCAACTCCCATATATGCCTTGACCAGGGAAGCTCAGGGTTTCGAACCGGCAACCTCAGTGCTCCAAGTTGATGCTTTTACCCACTGCGCCACCACAGGTCGGGCTGTCCTTTATTCATTTTTAAAAAAAGTTTTATTGAATGCACAAACATTCATATGCAATATGTAAGCATTATTTTGCTTGATTTGAATATTTTAAATTTTTATAAAATTGGTATCAAAGTATACATCCCTCGAGCTTCTTACTTTTGTTTTTTCCTTCTCATATTATATTTAGAGATTTACCTGTGCTTATAATGATAGCTCTATTTTATTAATTTTTATAGCTATATACTATTCATTGTATGGGTGTTCCAAATATACTTACACTTCTGCTTTGATAGTTTGCATTCCATTTTATTTGCTATTGTAACAATGCTGAAAAAACACTCATATGTATATTTTCCTGAGTAAATAGATAAACGTTTCACTAGGCATTTTCAATATTTTATTATTGCCAACTCATTCTCCAAAGTTGTTACCCTAGCTACACCTCTATGACACTTTGTGAGAGTCTTCACCCTCTTTTGCCAAATAACCATTAATTTTCACTCATTGTTATGAGAAAAATTGAGTAATCCTTAAAATCTTTATTGCCCATTTTGTAATTCCCGTTCTTGTCTGCCCGTACTATTTGCCATTTCTCTATTTTCTTTTCTTATTTATTTGAAGGTTTTAAAATATATTTTTATCAACATGCATCATTACATGACTCACAGTATATGCTTTCTCCTATACTTTTGCCTGTCCTTTCCACTTCTGAATAGTGTCTCTGGATGTACAGAAACTTACACGTAATCATATAGACCAATTTAAGTCTTTCCCTTTATTCTTTGTTCATTTTGTTCTGTGTTTATTCAAAAGCCTTAAAGATATTTGTCTTGTTTTTTATCTAAAATATTTTGTTTACTTCATATAATTATTTAATCCACATTTTATTTATTTTTCTATGGAATGTGTAATAGGGATATAATGATAATGTTTTTCCTTATGGATAAATAATTGTGTCAAGATCATAGTCTTCTCTTTCCTCACCAGTTAATAATGACATTTCTGTAATTTGCCAACTTTGAAAATATGTATGCATGTATTTCTGACTCTTATTTTCCACTTGTTTCCATTTATTCATACAATATTAACACATTGGCTTAATTAATCTCTTGCTCTAGGTCTAAGTATGTAGTAGAACAAGACTCCAAATCTTGTTCAACTTCCTCAAGTTTGTTGTCTTGGCTATTGTTCTTTGGTTTTTGTTTTGTTTTGGTTTTGCTTTTTAATAGAAATTATAAAATTACCAATTTCTATGCAAAATCATGTTGTAATTTTGATTGAATTTCATTTACTTTATAAATTGACATTGAAAAAATTATTTACTTCATGATACTGAACATTCTTCCCTATATGCTATCTCCATTTATATCTGTCAGTAAAATATTTTCCTTTTTCTCAAGAAGGTTTTGAACAAGTTTGTGAAAAATAATTTAAAAGTTTTGTGTTTATGTATAATATATTGAAATTTTATTTTTATATACTAATTCTATTTTCAGAGTATTGGCAGGGATGATTTTGTTCTTATATTTTATGTTTATTCTCTTAGATTTTCTATGTATGCAGTCATGTAATTTCCTAAATGAGGTTTCTTTAGATCCTTAATGTCAACATCATCATCATCATCATCATTCTTCTCATACTGCCCATTTTAGTATGATGGATAAAATTTCTAATACAAACTTGAAATTAAGTGGTTGTGATAGATTGTTACAAAATGACCCCCAATGAATTACACTTCCCTGCTTCTGTATCCTGTGTAATCTCCTCCCACGCTCAATCTGGGTTAAAACTATAGAATATTGTAGGTTTGGTGCTGTCTAAGTTCAGAATCCAAAACTTTATGAAACCTTGAAGTTTCTGCCTTTGCCCTCTTGAGATTCCTGAGATGTAATGTAAATAAGCTTGAGCTCTCACATAAGAGGCTGCATGAAGAGAAAGATTCCAGGGAATGAAAGTCTGTAAAGGGGAAGAGACCTTAGAGATTGAAAGTAAAGAGAGATAGGCCCCAAGGGTCTCAGGTTAAGAAATAGCCATGTGAGTGAGAACATCTTGAATTGTTTAAACCAAAACTAAAGCCACATTAGCAAGCCCAGGTAAAACTTAGTGGGATAGACAAGTCATCCCATCTGAGCTTTCTCTGCCTAATCAATTCACAGAATCATAAGAATGAATAAATCATCGTTTCTATAAAGCACTAAGTATGAAGGCCATTTATTTTATATCAATAGATAACTATTTTAGTGGGAAGTTTTTATTTAACCTTTTATTTACTTTAAAGATATTGCTTCTAATATTACATATTAAGCATAAAGTTTTTATGCAGTTTTTTGGAAGGTACCTACCCTCTATTAGGTTAACTACATTCTTATTTAACCATAGTTTTCAACGTGTTTATTAATTTTTCAAATCCCTTTTTCTTGTCTATTGTAAGGATATTAATATTTTTTTATCTGTTAGTATGGTTAGTTGATTTTTAAATATTAAATGATATTTTCATGTCTAAAATAAATCAAATTTTATAATATTTTAATGTAATAATGCACATTGCTAATTTCTCTTTGCCAATATTTTATTTAAAAATCATTGTATCTATGCTTATGAATATAATTCTTGCATTATTTTTCTTCCCTCAGTTATTTATATCTAGACTGTACTAAGATTTTTATTGTCCTAATACAGTGATTATGAATATAAGCATTTCATATGTATCTGGAAATATGTTGGACAGAACGTTTTTGCATAATATATGTATAATGTATTCTAATTTTTAAATGGTATAAAAAAATGCATTCTCAGGCCATCCATACCCCTCTTTCATTTCACTGAAAGGTTCTTAATTCAAGGTTTTATTTGTTTTTTTGTTTCTATAAAAGAATCTTATTTATTTATTCTATTGTTTTCACTAATAATGATACAAGAACAGATTCAAATGACATTTGTAATGTATACATACAAAGATATGTTCTATTATATCAATAATCAATAAAATAGCATGTTAAGGAGACTATAGTAGCTTCCCCTTATCCATCATGCATATGTTCCAAGATCCACCAGTGGATGCCTGAAACCACAGATAATACCAAATACTATATATACTATGATTTCTCCTTAATATACTTATAATAAAGTTTAATTTATAAGTTAAACACAGTAATTAACAACAATACCTAATAATAAAATAGAACACTTATAGTAATGCACTTTAATAATATTTATGTGAATGACTTTGGGGAAAATATTAAGTAAAAAATGTGTTATTTAAATACAAGCACTCTAATATTGGGATGGTCGATCTGATAATCAAGATGGTGACCAAGTGAATAAATGGTGGGTGGCATATGCAGTGTAGGTATGCTGGACAAAGGATGATTCACATGCTGGGTGGAATGAAGCAGAATGAAATGAAATTTCATTATGCTACTCAGAATTGAGAGCAATTTAGCCTGACCAGGTGGTGGCACAGGGGATAGAGCTTTGGACTGGATGTGGAGGACCCAGGTTCGAGACCCTGAGGTCGCCAGCTTGAGCACAGGCTCATCTGGTTTGAGCAAAAGCTCACCAGCTTGGACCCAAGGTCGCTGGCTTAGGCAAGGAGTTACTCGGTCTGCTGTAGGCCCACGGTCAAGGCATGTGTGAGGAAACAGTCAATGAAAAACTAAGGTGCCACAAGAATTGAGAGCAATTTAGAATTTATGAATTATTTGTTTTTGAAATTTTTCATCAAATATTTTTGGAGGCAGTTCATTGCAGGTAACGAAAACCATGCAAAGCAAAATCGCAAATGGGGGGACTACTATAATTTCAACTGGAGACAGGTTGGAACTATGTTCAGTTGTCCAGCAGATGGAAACCATAGTGCCCAGGGGATATGTGGAAATATATAGTGATTATGCAGAGCCTTTTCAAATAATAGGAGCTCAAAATTCTATCCTTGGGAAACAAGTAATATAGACTGAAGCTACTTTGTCTTTTATGGCCCAGGGTAGTGTACAAATTCAACATTTTCCTGGTGTACAAATATTTTTTATTTATTTATTTTTATTAAGTTAGAGTCAGGAGAGCAAGGAGGCAGAGAGACAGACTCCCTAATGTGCCCCGACAGGGATCCACCCAGCAAGCCCACTACCCTGCGATTCTCTGCTTATCTGGAGCCTCTGCTCCATTGCTAGGCAACTGAGCTATTTCAACACCTGAGGCAAGGCCATAGAATCATCCTCAGAGCTTGGAACAACTTGCTCAAAGCATTCAAGCAATGATTGTGGGAGGAGCAGAGGGAGAGGTTTGGAGAAGCAGATGGTTCCTTCTGTGTGCCCTGACAAGGAATCAAATCCGGGACTTTCACACACCAAGCTAACGCTCTACCACTGAGCCAAATGGCCAGGTCCAAATAGAGATTTTTTAATAGGAAGTTTTGACTCAGTGAATTTAGGCAAAAATTCACAATTCATCTTATTGAATATTCATATCAATAAAGATTGTATAGTGAGGAACACTTGTAAATATTTAGCTTGTTTCACAAGTATTAACATGTAGCATTTTTACATTTGAATATTTTAAGTTTATTCTAATTTCTATTTTTTATTTATCAGTTATTTAGAAATGCTTTAAAACATTTCATATGTGTTTCTTAAATTATTTTTAAAATCATCTGTACTTAACTAAAGTGCTATATCATTAAAATGTGCTTAACAGGTTTATTTTTTGGTATTTGTTTGAACCTCATTTTATTGCTTGGCACATAACAAACTTTTTGTAAATTTATCATGTGTGCTTGAAAATATTGTATAGCCTTTAATCCTGGCATGCATGGTTCTATATATAAATTATCATACCAAATTTATTCATTGATATATTCAGATCTTTTAGATTATTATTGACTATTGCCTGCTATTTCAATTATTAGAGGAGATATGCAGACATTTTAAATTTCTTACTATGGTAGTAGAATTTTTAATTTCTCCAGTTAATCATCTCAGTTGTATTCTGAGATTTATTTTTACATATATGCTGGTTTTAAGATATAATATTTTCCTGTTAAGTATTATTTTTATATAGTTTAAAGACTACTTTCAATCCTAATTGTGCTTCTACTTAAAAGCACATTTTGCTTGTAATTAATATAACCATGCCAACTTTCTTTAAGTTAATATTTTCCTGGTATTTTGATATCCTTTTTAAAGTATTGCATTATAATCATTTTGCCATCCAATCCTCCTTATTGGTCATAATTATTTTTAAAATAATCTCATTTGGTTAATTCCTCTTCTCTCTGAGAGTTCTAATATTCAATAAAGCTAATATAGAACTTGTCAGACCCACTGTATTGAGTCAAATGATTTTCTCAACATACTACTAAGTCTTGCTTCTGAGGAAGCTTCTTATTCTGCATTTTATGACTCTAATCATAATTTTATCCTTTAGCATAATCCTTACTTTAACACTAACCCTAACTATGATCCAATCTCCTAAACCCATAACAAAATCTCATGAGTTAATCATTGCTCTTAAAAAAAAAAAATCCTGACTATTTATCAGTAATCCTTACCTCTTAGGTCAGTGGTTCTTAACCTGGGTTCTATCGAACCCTAGGGGTAAGATGAGTTTGTCTCAGGGGTTCAGAGAAGCCTCTGCTGTGGAGGCCAGAATAAAGTAATACCGTAATTTGTTGTGAGTTTATGCACTTTGTGGGTTTTGTTCTTTGAGCAAGGTGATGTTCATGCACAGTTCATTTTGTGAAACCAGTAAAAAAACATATACCTATGTCTTGAATTTGGAAAAAAAAAATCATATTTTATTTATCACTAAAGAAGGGTTCGGTGGATGCGCATATGAAACCGGTTGGTTTGGTACCTCAAAAAAGGTTAAGAACCAGTGTCTTAGGGTCTTGATTTTCTAGGTGGATCTAATACTATGTCACTCTTTCTGCAACTCTCAGTAGGTCTGTGTGCCCTTCTAACAGTGTATTACGCTCTTACAAAAGTCTACCAAGCCTACAAGGTAATTTTAATTGTTTTCTTTTCCTAAAAATTTAAAATTCAAATTACTTGGGACCTGCACAGTGATATTTATTTGCATTTGGGTTATAAGTATTATCGCTGGTCACAGGCTCATTGCTCTCTCCTATCACTCACTAGCACCACCCACAATGTTTTCCTTCTCTGAAAGTGAGAGCAACTGTGTTTCATAGTTAATTGATTTACATATTTATGTGGATGTTTCTCTCCTCCCTCATTACATTCAGTTTCAATTTTTGATTAGTTTATCTAGCCTCTGGGCAAACACATTCTCCAAAGAGAAAATAGTGCATAAGCTTGACAAAAGCTTAGGAAATAAGATGAAAACAAGGAAGGTGATCTAGGTAAAATAAATGCTACAGAAATAGAAACCTAAAAATGTGACTAGAAAACATTATGTGGATAACTGTGGAACTTCTGAAAGAAAATAATTAGTGATTAGGTAGAAATAGTAGATATAAGTCACAAAAAAATAACCTTAAATTTCAATTTTAAAAGATTAGATTTGTCATGTAGGTTTTAAAATTTCATTTGAAGTTCAGAAGCGTTGCTCAAAATGACATTTTAAAAAGATTACTGTGGAAATACCATTTAGAAGACATGGGGATAGAAATCAGATACACACGTTGGCATGAAAATCTGGGCTATTATTCTAGATAAAATAAACAAGAAATATGAAAATTTTTAATGGGTAAGACTGAAGTGAGACAGATAAACTGGAAGACTTAGGTAAGATTATTTAACTTTTCAACTTTAAGAAAATAGTATTACTGACACAATTAGGAAGTTGCACAAGAAAAGTAATTGGGGAAAAGGTTGAATTTGTGTTGCAGATAATGAATTAGAGGCATATTCAAGTAGCCTTGGATGAGAAGTCTGCAAAAATGATTTTTTAAAAAATTATTTTTATTTATTCATTTTTGAGGAAAGGGAGAGGGGGGGGGGAGAAGGTGGGGAGGAGCAGGAAGCTTCAACTCCCATATGTGCCTTGACCGGGCAAGTCCAGGGTTTTGAACCAGTGATCTCAGCATTCTAGGTCAACACTTTATCCACTGCGCCACCACAGGACAGGCAAAAATGATTTTTAATTGATAGAGTTTAAGAGTAATAGAATCTTCTCTATTGGGAAACACAATGTGTGATCATCTAAGAGCTGTGCTATATTTGAACTTTCTCAGTGCAAGTGATAAAAACCTAACTAAAATTATCTTACACAATAAAGAAGATTTACTGTTAGGGTACTCAGGTAAATCACACAATAAAGGAACAATTTCAGAGCTGGGTAGTTCTCAGATCTAAGAACTAAGAACTTTGACTTGGCCACAACCAGAAGAACTTTTCTCTCCCTACTATCCTCTTTGTCTCTCTTTGATGTTATTTTCTTCTCTGGTAGACAAATGCTTTCCTGTTATAAAAAGAGTAATTACTAAACAACTGTGAATTCATATCATTAGTGAATTTTTCTAGAGAACTGCTAGCCTCAGTTCTATAAAATCTAGGAAAGGAATCTGATTAATTTGTTTGGTTCATGAATTCTTTCCTGGGCCACTCAGTGTGGTCAGGGATGAGACAATATGATTAAGATATACCTCTGTGGACAGGAAAGTGGATATATCACTAGACAAAGTGATAGAGGGAAATATTATATCTCTGAAGAAAAACCACAGTGTCTATTAAGATGACCCAGCTTGCCTCTTCCTGTTTTATGAAGCAATAATGATTAAAACATATTTTTACAACTGCATTACTGTGCTGGAAGTTAATACCAATAAATGTCCACTAGTCAACCGGCAACATCTTTGGTGATGTTTAAAACAACACAAAATGAAACATTGATGAACTGACATTGAAGTAGAAAAAAAATTAAATGAAAAGGCTACATACTGTGTCTTTTAGCAAATCTATATGCATCTAAACTAAAACGGCTATCATTAAGGTATAGTCTTTTTTTGAAATATTTAGAATCAAACATGATGAGACATCAAAGGGTAGGTTTCAGGATGAACAAAAGAAAGCTTTCTTCAGGAAGAAAACTGCTTGGTATATACCATCAGAGTAGAATGAAAACAATAATCCATCAACCTGTGAAAACTTGGCTTCCTGAGCAAGTCAGGAAGCCAATGATATTGTAAGTTGGTCTCTTCTGTAACAAAAGCCTGAGGAAACTTATGCCTAGAAAAAGAAGTCATGAAGAAGACCAAAGGCAGCCAGAAAAAGAATAGGAAAAAAGAAACACATGGGGAGAGAAACAGAAACAGGGCTGTGAGTCACTGTTACGGCAGGGCATAAGATGTTTAAATTAATTGAGGTGCTGCTGATGCTGTTTTTAGGCATTGAACAGCATCTCAGTTCTCCAAGAGGTTGGACGACATGGCAGCTGGAACTATTTCAGTTAGTTCTGACTTTCCTATGTATCTTTGGGATATACCTCCAATTACTGAAACGATCTTTCTGTATCTTTGTTCCTTAACATCTGAAGAATCCTCAATTTATATTTTTGTTAGGCAAATCTTAAAGACAATGAGTTCCTAATAAAATCTATGAATTTTGCAGTGCTGTATCCTTGATTAATGTGCATGTCTTTGCATGTTGCTGAGACTTGAGAAGCAAATACAATTGAATTAAGCTGATTTTATTTTCCAAAAGATTCTCTAGTTTACCAAGAACATTCTGGAAAATATAATTTGGGGACAATATAGTATGATTTTAGCTCAAGGGACCTTGAGGTCAAACAGACCTGGCTTTCAATCTTGACATTTCGTGTCCTGAAATGGTTTTTCTAAGCTTGAATTTTAACACTTTTAAAGTGAAGTTAATAATAATGCCTCTCACAGGGCTGTTTTAAAGTTTAAATTACTGTTTTAATAGAATTGTTATCAGGTACTCCAAAGTGTTAACTATTAATTATCATTTGACTAGTATATTATTTATATTCTCATATCAACTTACTGCTCTGAAATTAATAAAATAACTTTTGTTAATACTAATATTCTATTCTATGTCTGAGCAGAGTATGTCAATATCACTGTTATGATAAAACACTTTCATGATAGGCTAGCAGGTCTAAAAAAAAAGAGAGAAAAGAATGAGTATTTTCCTAGTTCTTTCATTATTCCAAACATATAGCAATAATTTTTGGATTATCCCTCTTAGTACATGGTGAATGAATTAAATAAAATATAATTCTTTAAACATACTAGGGTTTGGGGAGTCTAAGAAAAAATACCACTGGAGTCCCATCCATATTAAAGGGAATACCAGAAGAATGGAAAAAGATCCTCCCCAATCTCTCCAAATAAAGCACATTTATTTACTTTGTTTTAGTTAGTCTTATAATTTTTTCCTAAATAATCTATTTCATATTATTGATGTAACTGTCAGAATATTATAGCATTGTTTGTTTTTTTTAAAAAAGCCTGAAACACTAACACAGTATTAATGTCTTTTTCATAATTTCAAAATATGCATAATTATCTAGGTGAAAAAGTAAATCATTGTTTTAAAGAAAAAAATATTGTAGTATTATCAGCAGAATAAAAGTACTGGTTTTTCCATGTAGACTTTGAAAAGATAGATAAAAGAGCACCAAGGCCATGGGACTGTCAATTATGCAGGAGGGTGGAAAGCCATGGGGGAGCAGGGCCAGAGTGCACTCTGTGGTTGGCTTTCCTTCCACATCAGTGGTTCTTAACCTGGGTTCTATCGAATCCTAGGGGTTCGATCGAATCCTAGGGGTTCAATGAGTTGGTTTCAGGGGTTCGGAGAAGCCTCTGCTGTGGAGGCCAGAATAAAGTAATACTGTAATTTGTTGTGAGTTCATGCACTTTGTTGGTTTTGTTCTTTGAACAAGGTGATATTCATGCACGGCTCATTTTGTGCACCAGTAAAAAAACATATACCTATGTCTTGAATTTGGAAAAAAAATTATGTTTTATTTATCACTAAAGAAGGGTTCGGTGAATGTGCATATGAAACTGGTGGGTTCGGTACCTCAAAAAAGGTTAAGAACCACTATTCTACATGGAGGGACCAGGGTTAGAGCTAACCCTAGATCACATGGAGTCAAGTGTAGATGGGTAAGTTGGGTAGATATTCTTAATTCTGAATTTTCCTCCTTTGAAAAAGTCTTTTAAATGTATTACATTTTAAATCCATTTTTTTCTTACTGAAACTGCCATAATTTCCCTTTCCTCTCAGGCTAAGACTCCCCCAGGGGTTGGGTGCTGACAGACTTCTGAATGTGTAACAATTGTACACAAACACGTGGTGCTGTGGAAATTTACAAGAGAACCATTGGAAGTAATATTTTAGTACAGTCTGGTATTCATGATATGGTGAGTGGCTAACAACTCTAAATTGCCTCTCTGATTTTGATAGACTCAGAAAAGCTTGGGGTTTCTTCCACCTAATAAGTGCTATCTTTTTTATAAGTTGTGAAAATGTGATCAGATGGTGAGATCACAGCTGAAGGGAGCTTGGCTTCAGTGAAATAACCTCAGTGATGTGGCGTTTCCACCTCAGACAGTGTTAGAAATCATTAATAGGTGAGCCTGTGCACTGCTGTTCAATACTATAGTTATACCTGACCACTTTAAGCTCATTTCCCTTCCAGTGAATTCAAATCAAAACATCAAATTTATGGAGAGAAAAAAAGAAAAGTTTGAAAGGATAAAATACATGAATTAAAATACAATTAAAGTCCTGTAGGATAATAAGGTGTTGTGTTGTATGCGGTGAGTTTTTTATTAAAAAACAATTTATTTTTCAGTAACAGTTAACTTGTTAAGTAGCTATAGTCTGATGAAAAGATATTGGTACAATTAGCTTCCCAAAAATTGCCTGGTGCATATTACAGAGGGAAATGTGACCACCCTAGAAAAGAAACACTACTATAAACATTAAATCTTGAAGACCATTAGAAAGTTTTGAAAATCACTTTTTTATATATAAAAGTGATTTTCATTTTTATTTTGCTTGGCTGATGAATTCAGGATTCTATGTAGTTCTTTGGTATGACTCATAGTGTTTATTTTAGAAAAGTACTATTTTGATATAGATGGTATGCAAGGACTTTTCTTGTAGCAGCTGTTCCTAACATTTGTACTGATATGAGAATTACTGTGTGTTTTCCACAATAACACTGATATTGCTGACGTTGAACATTCCCTTAGATTGCTTTTGCTCCAGTGAGTTTTTCTTAATATGCTAAGGTAGGATTCAGAAGGGGCTCTCCAAGAACCTCATGAGGGTCTGGGAAAGTATTCATTATACATCAGTTTATAGGAAATATTAGACACTAATCTTCTACTAACAATTATTTAATCATAGAATATTTAGTGTTATTCACTTTCTTGAGAATAAAGTTACTAGCTTCTAAAATATCATGAAATTGTACTGAAATGAATTAGGGCACTTGGCTGATTAGTAATGCATGAAACTTATCTCTTTATGTATGTAAAGCATTCTTCCTGATATAACTTCTCATTAAATGTTAGTTGAAATGTATTTACCACTCAGACCTCTGTTTTTTTTTAAGTTGAAAGGTTCTTTATTTTAGAAAAAAATAAAAACATTACTTTGCCACATAATTGTGCTGTCTCAGCTGTGAGGTGAGGTAATTCTACTAAAAGGATACTGATTTAGATTCTTGTTTTGTTTTCAGCATCTTTCAAGATTAGTGACTTTTAATAAACTCAAAATAGAAGGCTAAAATACGTGAGTGGGTTATAAATTTCCATTTGGTATTTGTTTCTTCTTCTTTCATTTATCAAGTTCTTATTGAAGAGTTTATTTTGTTTTTTTTAAGATAAAAATAAATCAGATATATGGAGATCAAAATGCCATCGTTTTAATATGAATAAACTGAAATAGAAAATATATTTCAGACATGTAGCTACAAATAAGCTTCCTAATATTTTCTCTGCAGAATAAAATCCATGCACTCAGCAATTTAGGCATCTCCCCTTGACAGAGGAAGACCTGCTTTCAGAAAGCCATGCATCTTAGGGCAAAACTGCTGGAGAGAAATATAGGGACAGGGATATATAGGCTCACATCCTTCCTCTTTATTAACCAATTTTATAGGTCACTTCGCCTTGGGAAAGGAGAGAGAGCCCTCCTCGTTCCCAGGTTTCTCTCCCAGGTTAAGCACATTCTAATTTCTTTGTATGGAAAGTGTGGATAGAGAACTGACTTACGTCTGCTATCTCTGCCCTCCCCACAAGTATTTGTTCTGGGCAGGCAATTCATTAGGAGTGGTGTGATATGCACAGGCAAGAAAACTCAAAGTCCCTGCTCCTACAGTAATCTCAAGTGGAAGGGAACCTGATACCCAAAGTCCTAAGTGTGAAAGAGACACACAATCATACATACTCATTCTGGCCCAGATCTTAAGAGGAGCATCAGAGTAGGGAGAGCTTTGAAGCTGGCCTTGGAAAGATAGCTGGGATTTAGTCAGGAAGAGGATGGAAAGGCATTGAAAAATAAGAACAAACAAGAGGTGGAAAAAAATAGTCGGATTTGTTTTTTAAAAGATGGATGTCAGGAATTTCAAAGGAAAACTAAATTAGTAAGTTATGCAGCAGAAATGGATAGCATAAGAAAATAAAATACATACACATACAAATAGAGTGGGTTATTAGAAGCTCAGTATTTCTGCACTTAATACTCCTAAATTCGCCTGACCAGGCAGTGGCGCAGTGGATAGAGCCTCGGACTGGGATGCGGAAGACCCAGGTTCGAGACCCCGAGCTCGCAAGCTTGGGCCCCAAGGTCGCTGGCTCCAGCAAGGGGTTGCTTGGTCCGCTGAAGGCCCATGGTCAAGGCACATGTGAGAAAGCAATCAATGAACAACTAAGGTGTCACAACAGCAATGAAAGAACTAATGATTGATGCTTCTCACCTTTCTCCGTTCCTGTCTGTCTGTCCCTATCTATCCCTCTCTCTGACTCTCTCTCTGTCTCTGTAAAAAACAAAAATAAATAAATAAATACTCCTAAATTCAAGTATTTAAGAGCTACTCTCAAAATTTCATGACATTTTAAAGTGGTACTATCTCTATCTCATCGATTTGTTCTGAAGGTCACATGTGCTTATGCATGTAATGCCATTAAAATAAATTTGATTACATGGCTTGTGAGCTTGGCTTCAGGTAACATAGTCAAAGACCAAGCCCAGAATTTACTTCCAAAAGAATATTTAGTATGAAAATGGTGATTCTTAAAAGTCTTGAGACATATCAGTTTCAAAAATTAAAATAGTCTACTGTTCTCAAACAAGAAAGTTAGAATCTTTTACCCTCAAGGGCTCTGAGCATATAAAGTCCTTTTTCCTTTGTAGAATTTAAAATTGTCACACATAAGAAAGGAAAAAGACATCATACTGAACTTTGTTCAGTTCTGGAACATTTCCATTTTGTTTCAATCTCAAACCCTTACCTTGGGCATAGAGTGCTTTTACTTTTTAGCTTTTTACTTTACTGATCATTCTTGTCACAACTCAAGGAATACTTTCTTTGAAAAATCTTCCTTTTAAAAAAAGAATAAGGGAAAAAATGAAATAAAAATAAATTATTGATAAATTAAAAACAAAAAAGGAAAAATTTTCCTTGTATACTCTAAAAGAGTTTTGCTCCTACCTTGACAGTGTGTTACAGTCATGTTTTATTTTCATGCAGAGTACTTATAAAATTATTATCTTTCCTTGTCATTTTTAAAATATTTTATTTATTTTAGAGAGGAGAGAGAAAGAGAAGAGAGAAAGAAGGGGGGAGGAACATATGCATCAATTCCCATATGTGCCTTGACCAGGCAAGCCCAGGGTTTCGAACTGGTGACTTCAGCGTTTCAGGTCGACACATTATCCACTGTGCCACCACAGGTCAGGCTCATCTTTCCTTATCAACTTAGGCATTTTCTATCTTCTTTCCTAAGAGGGAATTCTTTGGTGTAGAAATTGTTTCTGTGTAATACTTTAATTTCAGCACACAAAAAATGCATTTGAATTAACATATTGAAGGAAGGAAGGAAGGAAGGAAGGAAGGAAGGAAGGAAGGAAGGAAGGAAGGAAGGAAGGAAGGAAGGAAGGAAGGAAGGAAAGGAGGGAGGGAGGGAGGGAGGGAGGGGTGAGAGAGAGGGAAGGAGAGAGGAATTATATGAAGAACTGACAGGTATAATTTTGTAAATATTGATCAATTTTGATAACAATAAGTCAATCTTTAGTATATCCCTAAGGAAAATATGAATCCTTATACATATAGGTTGATTTTGTTTTCAAATAAATATATTGAAGTAAAAAATGGTTAAAAAAAGAAAGAATATATTTCTCACTCCTTTGTGATTTTCTAATTTTGTCTGTGAAAGTCTTGCTCTGTTTTGTAAGAGCTAGTTCCCGGCATACATATAACATTGGTAGGTTGATGTCTGTATCAAGGACTACCTGGCTGGAGAGAGAAAAAGCCAACTAATGGGTTGATTTCTTAACATGATGCCACATAATCATTGAAGAGAATGGTTGCGCAGGGGCACATTCCCATGATTCCTCAGAGTACACCTGCTATTCTGTACCCTTTTTCTAGAGGACTGTCCTCTGAAAAATCTACCAGAGAATGGATAAAAGTAAAGGAAAACAATAGCAAACAAAAATAAACCTGTGCTGAGCTTTCTAAACCTTTGTTCTGGTATTTCATCTCTTGAAACAATGGTGAAAAACTTGGTACCTTTTCCTGCAGCTTTTAAGCCCATGTTATGTATCTTTGAGCATACCTACTTCTTTGACAGTAAGGTTATAGCCATGTTTTGAAAAAACTGAATAACCTAGCATATTTGGCTATTTAAAATGCTTGAGGAGTTTTGAGTTTGAATTTCAGTTCAAAGAACATTAAAATATTTATTCTTGAAATATAAGCAGCAGGATAAAAAATGGACTGTTGAAATGTTTCAAAAGTCATACAATTTAAGACAAAATAAAAAGTGAGAAATATATTTCTTTCGTCAATCCAGTTTTATAAATTAGTGATAGGACTATAAGGCTTTATAAATGGGCATTAGCTGTTACTTTACCATTTACGTTTCTCTGTAATATAAAAGAGGATGTGAAAGCATGGTTTCAAATGAGAAGGAATTTATTTCATTCATATTAGAGCTTAATTTCAGAATGCTTGCTAAATCCAAGTGCACTGAAAGCTAAAGTCAGCTTTCAGAATACTTATGAAATTATTATCTTTCCTTGTCAACTGGAAGTCAGCTTTTAGTTGTTCATATTCAGCATCTATGAAAATCTTTTCAATAAGCTGGAACTATATAATTCTTAAGCAGAAGAGTTTACGGGAAATGCTATTTAGATGAAATCTCTAGAAATCACTATGCTAGCATTCCACCAGGTCTCATCTTTATTTTCTAAGATTTTCTGTTTTATTTTCTCTGTTTCTGAACTTGTGTTTTTCCCCTTTAGCTCATGATGCTACTGTATTTGCACATTGTTTTCAGAAATGATATTAGAAGAAATATTGCTATGCACATTAAGCATTCCTGATTCAGCTGTACAGTCTTTTCAATGTCAGCCTGCCCTCAGCTCTAAAATTATATTTGTGGCCCTGTCCTGTTGGCTCAGTGGTAGAGCATCAGCCAACATATGGATATGCTGGGTTTGATTTCCTGTCAGGGCACACAGGAGAAGCAACCATCTGCTTCTCCACCCTTCCTCCTCTCGTTTCTCTCTCTTCCTTTCTCTCTCTCTCTCTTTCTCTCCCCCTCCTACAGCCATGGCTCAATTGGAGTGAGTTGGCCCAGGGAGCTGAGGATGGCTCCAAGACCCCCGCCTCAGGCATTAAGAAGGGCTCCATAGCTGAGCAATAGAGCAGCAGCCCCAGATTGGCAGAACATCGCCCCCTAGTGGGCTTGCCAGGTGGATCCTGGTTGGGGTGTATGTGGGCGTCTGTCCCTGCCTCCCCTTCTGTCACTGAATAATAAATAATAATAATAAATAAAATAAAATAGCATCTGCCTCACTGTGTTATTTCTCTTTCACAAGACTCCTGGTGCCAAACTACAGCTTCAAGAAGAAAGTTTTGAAAAGAGCTAATCATGAATCATAGTGGTTGTAATACATAGTTTGGAAAAAACTGATGCAAACATATAGGAGTATCTCCGGGTTCCTATGGAAAACAAGAAGTGTTCTTTGATTATCCAGTCTGATGTGTGAGTCCCACATTGATATGGTGACTGCTATGCTTAGTCACCATAGCCGGTTCAGTTTGATGTGCCCCCTGCTTTCAAAGAACGCAATGCTGAAATCTCTAAAGTTCCTTGATGTAATTATTTAATTCAAGAAACATATTTTTTTCTAAATTTTTCAAAGTTATAAAAGCTGAGAGGGATTGAAGAGATAACGACTAAATCAAATGTACAAATAATGTTTCCTCTCAAATAATTACCAGTTGATGAACAAAAACGTTGTACTTGGGCAGAATAATTATCACTTGTTCAATTTAAACATCCAGCCGCAATAATGGTACCACTGGTATTTCTGATAGCTGCCCTCCAGTTCTTTCCTCTCTCTTTTATTTCTCCCTAGACAAGATGTGTAGACCTTGTCAAGAAATATTATATAAAATTGATTGGCAGAGAGTCTTAAGGTCACAAATCCTGGCTAAAATGCAGGACAGAATTATACTGTAATTTAATACATTTACAAAAACAATAAAAGAATAATCTTGCACACTGTCTTTGTAAGAGCCTAGTAAGAGACATAGTTCTTCTTTCAAAGGATATTATTTATAAATACCAGACAAGTATTCAGGATTGACACTTTCTAATATATGGCAGTTTTACTTAAAGACTTTGCTGATAATTTTTATGTTTAAAATTTTTCTGCTAATATTTCTATTATGTGTCTTTATATAAAGAATAGTATACTATATTAATAGATAACTCAGTATGACACATATTTAAGTTAAGATTTTATTAATTTGGAATGTATTATCTTTCATGTAGCATCTATTAAGAAGCTTAATTTTGCATTCCATTATAGTTTTGCTAAACAAAATTGATTATGCAAAGTGAATTGCCAAGGAAATGTTTTAAAAGAATTAAAATATAATAACATTGTTTTTGAACATATGAAATTTGGAAGCATCCATTTACTTATTAATAATTATTGAATTTCTTATTATAAATTATTTTCTATACATTTCAAATACCTATAATGGATAATGTTAACCTTTTTTTAGTCATTTAATGTACTTGAAAGATATGATATTTTGACACATAGTAACATTCTGTTTCCCCTCTTTAAATTAATCCTTTCATCATTGATTGCCCGATAAATAAGTTTACTTACAACCACATTTAAAACTTATTTTGATGTTTGTCCTCCCTGAAGGAACGTTTCCCTCTGACAGTGATAGGATAGATCGTCTGGTCTGTGCTTTCTCATTGTCCGTTCATAACACCATAGGGATCCAAGGATTCTGTCTGACTCAGTATCAAGACTTGAATCCGATTTTCTACTTGCCAGAACTCTGATCACCCCCAAATGCATTGAGGAAAGAGCTGATAAAAGACAATACATGGACTTCAGATTTCAAAAGTTCATAGCTATAAGAAGGGTCATAAGAAACCAGGAGAGATGCAGATTTACATAAAAGATGAGCATTACATAGACCATAAAATGGCATCACGACTGATCTTGGGCAAAGCGGATCAGTAAAATCAAGCTGCTTCAAGATAAATAACCGTGTTTACTAGAATTCATGATTGGAAGAACTGTGGATTATTTCTTCAGTGCTACCCTTTGCTTCCCTTCCGTCTCCCTGACAACTATTCAAATTGCTGACATCCTGGTTGAAGCTTATATAACTGACTGTGGCAAGTGCTAGCAGCTTCCAAATGCTGCCTAGAGCAATACAAAAACCCAGGAGATAAATTATGGTGAGTAAAGGAAGACATTCCTTTTGGAAAACTTTCACCACAGGGTTTCTTTAAATAGTGTACTTCTCTAATGCAACTGAAATAATTAAACTTATAAAAGACTTTCAGAGAGATAGCCATAGTTTTAGTTAATTCTTGTCATGTGTCTATTATCACAGTGGTGATGTTTTGAAATACCAATAAACTAAATGAGAGCTAATTCCTCTAAATGTTTATAATTTGCAGAATTAGAAATTTTATGAAATTACTAAAAAATATTTATGAAGTATCAACAAAGTGGAAAGCTCTGGTAAAAGTACAGATAACAATAATGCTAACATTAACATTTGGCTTATCATAAAGACAAATGTATAATCTTTATTAAAGATGTATTTTTATTAAAAGATATGTAAGTGCTGGCCCTGGCCGGTTGGCTCAGTGGTAGAGCATTGGCCCAGCGTGTGGAAGTCCTGGGTTAGATTCCCAGCCAGGGCAAACAGGAGAAGTGCCCATATGCTTCGCCACACTTCCCCTTTCTCTCCTTTTTCTCTCTTTCTTCTCCTCCCGCAGCCAGAGCTCCATTGGAGCAAAAGTTGTCACGGATGCTGAGGATGGCACCATGGCCTCTGCCTCAGGTGCTAGAATGGCTCTGGTTGCAAGGAAGCAACATCCTAGACTGGCAGAACATCGCCCCCTAGTGGGCATGCTCAGTGCATCCTGGTTGGGCACATGCAGGATTCTGTCTCACTACCTCCCCGCTTCTCACCTCAGAAAAATACAAAAAAGAAAAAAAGGTATGTAAGTGCCAATAATTAGAGTGAAAGGCAAAATGTAGACTATAAAAGAAACGTGCATAGAAATTAGAAAAAATGGATATAATGAATTTTTAATCTTGAAAATAATTATGTAAAATCATGGAAAATCCACAGTACTGGATATGTATGAACATGAAGAGTTTTCAAGAATAGTATAATGGGTATTTTAGCTTTCATAAAAAAAAATAATTAGCCCTGGCTGGTTGGCTCAGTGGTAGATCATCAGCCTGGCATGTGGATATTCTGGGTTCAATTCCTGGTCAGGGCACACAGGAGAAGCACCCATCTTCTTCTCCACCCAGCCCTTTCTCCCTTCTGTCTCTCTTCTTCTCCCACAGCCATGGCTCAGTTGGAGCAAGTTGGCCTGGGCATTGAGGATGGCTCCATGGCCTCCAGCTCAGGAGCTAAAATAGCTGAGCAACAGAGCAATGGCCCCAGATGGGTAGACCATCGCTAGTAGGGGACATTCTGGGTGGATCCCTGTTAGGGTATGTGCAGTAGTCTGTCTCCCTGCCTCCTGGCATTTTAAGAAAATAAATAAAGAAAGAAAAGAAAGAAAGAAAGAAAGAAAGAAAGAAAGAAAGAAAGAAAGAAAGAAAGAAAGAAAGGAAGAAAGAAAGAAAGAAAGAAAGAAAGAAAGAAAGAAAGAAAGAAAGAAAGAAAGAAAGAAAGAAAGGAAGAAAGAAAGAAATGAATGGTTTGGCAACATTTTAAAAATAGATTGTAAGACATGTTATTCATATCAGCTAATATTGTGTTTGGCTGCAAGTAACAGAAATCTGGTTATTGTTAACTAACTTAAAGGCATTTTGTTTTTTCCAAAAGAGCAGTCTGAGCTTACCCAAACATTTATACCAACTCTATGCTTCTGACAATGATCTGGCTCCTTTAAATTTCATCCTTCAGATTTGGCTCTCCTCCACACATTCCTCAGATTACTGCTCTGCTTTCAGGCATCATGTTTGTAGATGATGTTTGCCAGTCAAGTGGATTCCTTTTAGTTGGGAAATCTTGAGCTAGGAAATCACTTGACCAGCTTTCAGATGTGTGTCATTGTGTCTCACCAAGTGGTTACAATTTCCCATTATTAAACCCCTACTATGTCTTGACCAAATTTTAGTCAGGCATCTCTCTTCTACAGAGGGCCCTGAACATCAGCTTACCTCCAGGCCTACACAAGCACTGGCATGCAGAACCCCTTCTATGAGCTTATGCTGGGAGTGGCTGACCACCCCAGGACACATTTCTTATAAAACTTCATAGATACACAGTCTGCTTACTAGCACCCCTTTTGCCAACTTTCCTTCTGATTGCTTACCCCTCCCTGTAAAGAAAGCTTTCTTTCTAATTGATTTTGAGATGTATGTAGATACCTGAAATTGAAGAGTTCTCCCTATTGCAATAGTCTTTCTTCTAAAAATGTCTCTCCTTATCTACGTCTGGGTTTGTTTTCATGACACTTCAGTTTCTGGTTTGTGGGAATAAGGAAGAATGGGAAGTACTGATATTGTATATCAGATAGGTCGTGTGTAATGTCTGCTGAAGTTTATAAGTATCAAGCAGTGTTTAAGTAGAAGCTGACCTATTTGCCAGCATTGTTATATAAGGAAATCATTTATTCACTGGGAAGAGGCTTGACCTAGATCAGTGGTTCTTAACCTTTTTTGAGGTACTGAACCTACCAGTTTCATATGTGCATTCACCGAACCCTTCTTTAGTGATAAATAAAATATGATTTTTTTTCCAAATTCAAGACATAGGTATATGTTTTTTTTACTAGTGCACAAAATGAGCCGTGCACGAACATCACCTTGCTCAAAGAACAAAACCAACAAAGTGCATGAACTCACAACAAATTACAGTATTACTTTATTCTGGCCTCCGTGGCAGAGGCTACTCTGAACCCCTGAGATCCACTCATCGAACCCCGGGGGTTCGATAGAACCCAGGTTAAGAATACTGACCTAGATGATATGAAAGTTCCTCCCAAATCTAACAGTGTGATTCAAAGCATGGTTTGCACAAACCCCCAAATCAGCTTTCAAGCAGTGATGACATCTAATTCTAATAAATTGGGAAAACATCTAGAGACAATAGAATTTAAATTGGACTTTAATCATGGGTAGAATTTTGGTAGTTGAGACAATAGCAGAACATATTTAATAAGGAAAATATTCACTGTTTGTAATTCATTAACACAAAGCTGTCTGGATTCTGCTTTTAACCATCAATGATTTCCCAACTCCTGACTTTTATGAGAAGAGTAACTAAATTTAATGTTTCCATACACGTTACTATTTCATCCCAAAAGGTACATTCTTTGGTTTAAAAAGAACTTTTTTCCCATTTTAGTTTATTCTAGTCTTGGAAAGAAACTAAAACTAATATGCAATTTTCTCTCTTCTTGGTTCAAGAAAGCAATGTGATAAAACTGTATCTTGAGCTCATTGAAAGTAATTTAAATCATCCAAATGTGTCAAATAGCTAATCATATTTGGAAATGGGATGAAAATAAAGTCCTTTACTAATTCTCGTGGAAAAAAATAATCCTGTTTTATGGATATGCTGAAAGGTGTTAATGCAACTTTCAGACAGAAAATATATGATTCATTGTCTTAGCAGAAATGAATTCAATGCTTATGAATAAAACATGTTAAAGAAAATGCATTGAAAAAACTTGATAAAATTTATTTTCATTTAAATGCATCTTACTTTGCTTCATAAATAGTTTTTACTCATGTTAACTTATTTGAATATTTTCTGAGAGGAATAAAAATTGCCATAATTTTGTTATATACTCATCTCAATACTATATACTGACATAATATTTATAATTACAAAGAAAGTGGACAATCATTTTGTTAGTTTTTATATTGAAAATTTTAATCCTATTAAACAATTTTCTTCATAGTCTTTTTAATAGACTTTAATATTTTCTGGTTTCAGACAGCAAATATTTTTAGACAGACATACTATGTGAAACACTTACCTGCCTTGGTTCTAGAAATGGGATATTTGTATCTAACTGCTTATAAAAGGCATTAGTAGGAAATTTATGTCATTGATTCATGGATTAAAACATATTTTTCTCTGCAGAAATATAAGACTCCTTTTACTGCTTTGATTTTAATTTGAAAAGTTAAAATAATAAATACAGCAAAGTACAATAAATAATAAGACAAGTACCAGTGTAGCCAACTCAGAAAT
Organism: Rhynchonycteris naso; assembly: GCA_037038555.1. Classification (NCBI taxonomy): domain Eukaryota; kingdom Metazoa; phylum Chordata; class Mammalia; order Chiroptera; family Emballonuridae; genus Rhynchonycteris; species Rhynchonycteris naso. The sequence goes on along the minus strand of CM072996.1, from coordinate 103,238,030 downwards.
GACGAATAGTGACATGTTAAAGTTTTGCCTTCTAGATAAATCTGATCATCTTATTCATTGTTTTATACCCTAATATTTTATATATTTTCTTTGAATGTTTCAAAAGAATTTTATTGGATTTATTCCTAATAGGTAGTAGAGGTAAATATAATTTCTATTGCTACTGAATGTTTATGTTTTTTATATGTTTTCTAATTTCCTATTGTTATAGGGGTAAGCAAAAGTAGGTTTACAGTTGTAATGCAAATAAATAGTAAAATAATTAATAAATAATAATACAAGAAAAAACATTTTCGTGTACTCACAACTGTAAACCTACTATTGCCCACCCTTGTATTTATAAGAATTCCAGTGATGTAGTATGTTGGTTTGTATCCTTCAAACTTACTAAACTATTAGATGGAATACTGTTAAGATTGTCTTGTATTTTCTATGTTAGTAACAACTACTTTGTGACTTCTTTTTAAATCTGTATGCTTCATATTTATTTTTCTTGAGTTATAATATTAGCCAGGACATCCAATGCAACATTCCAATTGAATGATGATAAAACACTTGTTTCATTTCTGACTTATGTGGAAATGCACCTTACATTTATTTTATAAAATAATATTCCTATTGATTTTTGGTACATTTTATTAGGTAAAGATATTCCCTTTGATTCCTAAATTGCTAAGAACTTTTTACATAAATGAGTGTTGAATTTTCAAATGGTTATTTCTGCATCTGTTGTTTTTTATCATATGATCTTTTAGCTTAATAGTTTAATGTTTTATAGTGAATGCTAATTAAAAATATATCAACCTTGCATTGTAGGAATAAAGTTTTTTGGGGGATATTTGAGTATTTTATATCCTATAGTGAGCTGAATTTAATTTCTATATTTTAGTTGTATTGCTCATGTATTTTTAATTGAACTTATTGAGGTGGCATTGGTTAATAAAGTTACATAAATTTCAGGGGTACCATTCCATAATTCATAATCTACATACTGCACCACACATTCGCTGCCCATGTCAAGTCTCCCTTCATCACCATTTATCCCCCTTTTACTCTTTTCTACCTTCCACATGCTTTTTTCCCTCCCATAATCACCATCCTGTTGTGTGTCTGAGATTTTCCTTTCTTTGCTTTATTTCTTTACCTTTTTCATCTATTTCCCAATCCCCTTCTTTATGACAGCAGTCAGTCTTTTCTCTGAATTTGTGAGTCTGTTTCTATTTTGTTTTGTTTATTTTGTTCATTAGATTTCACATTTAAGTGAAATCACATGGTACTTACCTTTCTCTGATGAATAGACCCAGAAATTATTATGTTAAGTGAAATAAGCCAGTCCTCGTGGATTTTTAAAAGTGAGATTTAACTGGTTCAATTTTTATACTGTTTTCTAATTTTCCATATCTATTGTATTAGTTTAATAAAATGAGTGAACGTTTTCCACAATTTCTTTTGTCTCTAAAATAATTTGCTAATATAAGGAACTCTTATACCTTTAAAATCTGATAAAGTTTATGTATATCATGATCTGGATCTAGTTCTTATTTTAGGGAAAAGTTTTTTTCCCCTCCCTCAATAATTTCAATTTTAATAACTATTGGTTTATTCAGTTTTTCTACTTATGAAATCAATTTTAGTAACTTGTTTTTATACAGAATTGCCTATTTTATCTGTCTTTTCAAATGTATTGACATAAAATTGTTTATAATTTTTTATGATAAAAATTTCTAATATATTATTACCATCTTTCCCCTTTAAATTGCTAGTGCTGTTTATTTGTACCTTCTTTATTTTATTCCCATTGTATAGTTCTTTCTTTATTAATCTTGTTAGAGAAACCCAAGCCTAACACTGCCTGTTACACATGCAATTCTCTTAGTCACAATAATTATTTCAGAAATGGGCACATGCTCTATACACAACACTGATAAAGGAAGAGAAATTTTCTGGCACTTTTGGAAACTGTGATCTTTTCCTTAAGAAATAGATACAAAAAGAGATGGCCTCTTTCTTCTGAGGGTTTTTAAGCACAAATTTGTGGCTCCAAACTGCTCTAATCCTATTCACATCATCCTAATAAGAAAAGGCAACCAAACAGGATTAAAGAGTCAAGCATGTTTCAGGGTAATTTAACCTTAGCTACTAGATCAAATCAACAATCAGATAAATGAGCCAGAACTTTCTTCATTGTTTAAATCTCTTTGACTTGAATCCTAACTGTTGCACTTCTGTTTCTTTGTTTTTGTTTTTTTATCCTGCATATCCTGAACTTTCTTTCCTAGACGTCTTTGGTAGAGTGTCTACATAGTTGCCCATATAATAAATGTGCATCCAAAAGTTGGTCAGTAAATGTTTTTCATGTGAATAAAGAAAGGCATCATTTCTTTTTTACTCTAACCCCTGCATATTTATAAATCCTCAATCAATTTCTCTCCGGGTCACTAGATCTTCTCTCTGCCCAGCACCAGCACTACCGATGGCCATCAGAATCTCTAGATGGCTGAGAATTGTACTACTTGACTCCAGCATAGCCAACCTCCTCCGTGATATAAACTCTATAGGTAGACAGATTCTTCTAAAATGCAAATTCTGTTTAGCACTTTTCTGCTTAAAAATTTTTGAAGACTAATTTATCATGGAATTCGGTTGCAAATGGAAAAAGAATAACTCTGGTTAAGTTAAGCAGAAGGGGAATTTGAAGGGTATTAGAGAGTTCATATAATCAATGCCCAGAAATTATGCAGGAAAAAAAGGAAGGCAAGGTGTGACCAGGTCTATGTCACAGGCACAGTTTGCTCAGATGGACTGTGCTTGACTCTAATGGTGGACCCTAGTTTTCTAGGGTTTTGGGGAATGGATACCTATCCCCTTCCTTTTGGGACTTCTTTACCAAAAGAATGGCTGTTCATGTCTAGGACATTGCCAAATGGCAATTTAAAATTTACAGTGGCCCTCAAGTTCTCCAGCTGAAACTCTATAACATGGCTTATAAAACAGGCACACTGAGCTTCTCATGTTCTTCTTTCTTTGGGAATGTTCTTCTTCTGGCTAACTTTCATTCATCCTCCAGTTCTCAGCCTAGAATGTGCTTCCTCACTGGAAGCTTTCCCTTATCCCTCATGTCTAGGTTGGGTGTTCTATGTTCTCATTTTTTACAGAAAATGAGAATTAATTGTGATATAACTTTGAGAGATGGGCATGTATAGTGAAAAATTGTATCATTCAGTATAGTGAAAAATTGTATCATTCAGCCATTTTTTAATATTCATGTGTTGGGTTTGCCAGTTAAGTTTTAGACTCTGGAATAGGCAAAAAATGATACCAAGATAATAAGATTCAATCTGTTGTTTAAAAAAATTTGCAATAAAGTAAGGGAAGCACACATACAAATCATGCATTCTAAAACAAACAAACAAAGCAATGAGCAAAATGGAGACATTGAGGAAGGGTATCCCAGGTAAAGGCGAAAGTGGCAATTCTGTGCCCTTGATAGTCAAGGAAGAATAACAAATAAGAGCTTAATTGAAACACTAAGTCTTTTGACGTTCCTTAAGATATCTTGCAAAAGATGTCAAATTTGGAGAATTGTTTAAACAACTATCAGTGGTACTCTACATGTGGAAATTGGACTATAATTGTAAAAGCTTTTACTCAGTAGTATCTAGAAAACACAATACATTTATATGCACAGTGACTAAGGACATAATTTTAAAAATAATACGTAATCATAGATATTACTTTAGAATCATTAGTTCTTGAATTAAGTTCAAGACTTATGGAAGAAAGTATTTTCTGAGAAAGACTTTTTAAATTATTCTAAAAATACATATTATAGAGTATATAGGACATAAATGAAAATATTTCAACTATTTAGTCAAAGTTTATTTTATAAAATTTCCATGAATTCTATAGTGGACTGTATTATTTATCTATAATTTTTCCTTCCTTCCTTTCCCTATCATGATTTATTCTGAGCCTAGCATACTTCCCTGAGTTGTTGACTTTGGGCTTGGCCATGTGACTTAATTTGGCAATGGGGTGAGGGTGCAATAAAAATATACCAGCTCTAAGATGAAATTTCAAGAATCAGTAAATACTTTTGTTCACTCTTCTTAGAGATTTTTTCTATCTGAAATGAGAAGCACTTGCCCTGGGTATTTGGTGAACTATAATGAGAAACACATAGTTTTGAACCTAGTCTCCAGTCTGAAGCAGAGCTTTCTCTGCCAATTGGTAGAACTTTTAAGCATAAAATAAATGTTTGTTGTTTAATGCCATGGAGATTTAAAAATATATATATTCTTGCAGTAGTGATATAGCATATGTCAACAGAAACATGACAAATATAGAGTTATCTCATTGCCTCTCTAATCTGTCTTTGCATGAGGATGATGAGAAAAAGAAGAAGCTAAACTGGTGTTTTCTCAGTGCTAGATACTGTTTTAGATATATAAAACAATTATTAATAGTATAACATAGTGACTAATATCTCACTTCAATTTTCGGCTTTATTGCTTAATATCACTATGTTCTCGGGAAAGAAAGTTACTTAATATCTCAGTACAGTGGTACCTTAAGATACGAACAGACCAACATATGAGTTTTTTAAGATATGAGCTGCGACTCAGTCTGTATTTTTGTTCGAGATCCCAGTGAAATTCTGAGATATGAGTCGTGATTCAAGAAGCTGCCACTAGTTGGTGTGTTGGCACACAGGTTCAGTATTGGCAGTTTGATATACAAGTTGACTGACTTATGAGCTTGGTTACAGAGTGAATTAAATTCATATTTCAAGGTACCACTGTACATAGTTTTTCTGTTTACAAATAGGAAAAAATAACAATCTGTCTCATTGATTCTTTTATGGTTTATATGAGATTTAAAGAAAACAAAACAAGAAAAATTGTCAGATACATAAGTAATCACCAATATTAGCTAGCATTGTATTAGTACTCTTTCTCATAGACTAATAAGGCAAGTTTTACTATAAGCTTGAAGATTAAAAAAGTGAGGATTGTCTATATTAACTATTCTTGAATGATTTTTAAACCCAAGTTTAGTTCATTATGAAATCCAGACTTATTACATAGACTTATAAGTTAGAAATATTTTACCTCTACAGATCCTACATAGATCCTACATTTAATGAGTTCTCTTAGGATAGTTGAAAAAATGTCAGGTTGTTTCTGAGCAAAAGTATGTAATTATATAAACATGCTCTAAAATATGTAGAAAAAAGTTTAAAAGATGAAGAATAATTTCTACGAGAAAATGTAAAAGGAAATAATGTTAAATCTCGGAAAAAGGAGGGAAAGGAAATGTGGGGTTTCTTTCTGATTATATAAAGTATTTTAAGAAATTTGCTTTTTTTAAACATGCAAAGGTAAAGAGTCTCATAAACACCAATATACCCATAACCCAATTTGGACCATTATCAACAATTTCAGTGTATTTTTAAACTCAACTGCTAATAGCAAGATACAATAAAACAAGTTAATTCCATTTAGCTAGGATTATAAAGAAATCTATTTAGTTATCTATTGATATATAATAAATTGCCTCAAACCTTGTGGCATAAAACAACAAACATTTATTATCTCCCAACTTCTCTGTGCTTAAAATCTGAGCACAGCTTAGCTGGGTGCCTCTGCCTCAAGGCCTTTCTGATGTTTCAGTCAGGCTGTCAGGTCTAGTCTCATCCAAAGGCTCAAGTGGGGGAAGATTTATTTCTAAACTCAGTAACATGTTGGTGGTTGGATTCAGTTCTGTAAGATATTTTTCCCTGCCAAGAAAGAAGGAACAGGAGGGTCGAGAGTCACAAAGCGTGGAAAGCAAATGCTTTATTAAGTACCGCGTATCATGGCCAACGATGTCTCCCAGCCCTGGAGTTCAGAGGCTAGGTGAGTCACCCGAATTATACTGCATGAAAGGTATTTAAAGGGGTCCTCTAGGGTGGATGAGTAGTTATGACATGGTGAAATTTCACTGGCTGATGGACGGTCGTTCCTCTCCCAAAGTCCTTTGAGAACTTTAGTTTTGGCGTGCTTGGTTGTGTGGGTGGCCCCAGCCAAAGTTCCCAGGCTCTGAGTTCCCCACCTGACTGTCCCCCATTAGCCACCCCACATTCCAAACTTTTTTTTAAATAGAAAATGGGCGCCATATATTTGTCTGGCTACTTCCTGCTGGTTAGGGGAATTGTGGGGAGGGGAGGTTGGATGGTGGTAGTTTTGAGGGGTCTCAGAAGGAATATCTGTTTGGCCATGAGTTGAGAAACTTCATGGATGCAGTTTTGTAAGAATTTTAAAAAGAGAAGAGCAAATATGAGTTATATGTTGATAATTAGAAGATTTAGAGTAGGGGCAGCCTAGGTGAGAATGGGTGGCTGCCATCAGGAGTTAAGCAGGTTGTAGGAGGAGAGATTTTTGCTTTATTTTTCTCACAGATGTTTGAGGAGATTGAAGCTTCCTTCATCAGGCCAGTCCTACTGAACAGCATTGCTCCCTGTTTCAGCTCACTCTGGCGGCAGGTTTCTGGTGGGGCAGACAGGATGCAACAGGAGGGTCTGCAGGCCCCAACCTTTTGGTGAGCTGTAGATGAGTAGGGCCCAGTGGTTCTAAACTGCCAGCGATCCTGCATGGGAGTAAGTTTGAGGTGAGAGACATGGCTAGAAATGAGGGTAGCATGGATTATGGGGGAGCCCTTGGTAGTGAGGAATGGTAGGAGTAAGTGGGAAGATGCTGTCAGCTGGATAGTGGCTCTGAGACTGTGTAGAATGTCTCGACCCAGAAGGGGTACAGGGCATAATGGCATAACTAAGAAGGAGTGCAAAAAAAAAAGTGATTCCATTCAAACTGCATCTCTGGGTTGGAGTGCGAAGGGGAAAGGAAGGGATCCCATCCATTCCCATAACCATGACCTGTGAGGAAATTAGAGGTCCAGGAGTGTGGTGGCAAAACAGAGAAGGCAGCTTCCATGTCCACAGAAATGAGATGGACTTACCCAGTAGTTGCAGCATACCCTAGTTTCTCCGAGTCCAGGCCATGTCCTAGAAGTTTGAGCGATGGGCCCACGTGGCTGGATTGTCCTCCCATTCGGGTGGCTTGCCCTCCACATAGAGATGTTGAGGATGAGCCTGTTGCCCAAAGGGGCAATCGCTCTGCCAGTGACTGGGCTGCTTGCAGTCAGGGGCAGGGTTCCATGGGCAACCACGGTCAGGGGCCCTGTCAGGCACAGTGGTCCTGTTTGCCACACTTAAAGCAAGACTGCTGGTGGCGGTCCAGACTTGGGCCGGGCACTTCCTGTGCCTGGGTTTGGAGTGTTACCTTCTGCTGCATGCGGGCCTGGTGAACAACCGTGGCCATTTCCTACTAGCCGTGACCATTGAAAACTTTAAATGCCATGTTCACAGGTCCTGGATAGGGGTTTGGGCATTGAGAATAAAAGGAGGAGGGCTTCTAGGGAACCCGGCCCTCAGATCCAGCTGAAAATGCTGGATACAGTGGGCAGGACAGGGTGTTGGGTGTCCTGCAAACTGGTGTAAGAGCCAATGATAGGCAGAGACTGGCCTGATGGAGGAGGGACTTAAGAACACAGTGTAGAAGGGAGGAGCCCCTGGCCAGCAAGGGAGGAGTGTGAGACTGGTATTTGCAAGTGAATGAGAAACAGGATTTAGCAAAGGGAGGGGGAGGGGGCTCTCTGGAGAGAAGAGACCAGAGTGAAAGAGGTTCGCAGAGGGACCAGAGAGTGGGGCGAGAGATGGGTCCTCTCAAGGGTCAGGTAGAAGAGAGAGAAAGTTGAGAGTCCGCAGAGAAGGAAAGATCAGGAATGGAGAATTTTCTCTGGCCAAGAAAAGGCCTGCACAGTGTAACAGGTGGCACAGAGATTAAGGATGAGTGTGCGAATAATTAGAGGCCCTGAATGTAAAGGGATCTCCAAGCTCCCAGCCACCTCGCTGATAGTTAAATTGGTGAGGGTGTTAAAACCGAAAGTCCCTTCAGGAGGCTACCTGGTCTGATTATCCAGTGGGTTCTGTGGCCTGGCCACAGCAGAGAAGGAACAGTTTTCTCTTTTTTAGGAAGGAGAGATTTCGGATAAGGCAACTCTCGGAGTGTTTTGGGGTTCCTGTGCCCTCACGGCCGGCCTCAGTTCTTGGGGTAGTCAGAGATGAGAACTGGCATCCCAAAACTCAAGCTCTGACCATGGACGGTTAAGGAAAGTGGATGTGCTCAGACGTCTCCAGGGCACACACGACTTGGAGGGAAAAGGCTTTCCTGACATAGCTAGTTTCCAGACAGGGAGTCTCAGTGGAAAGAACTGAAGGAAGTTTGGAGGCATGAGACTTATCGCACTCTGTGCTAAAGCAGGTGAATTGTCAGAGATCCTGAGATCCTGCTTCTTTCTCGGAGGTGACGGGGGAGAGGAGCGGCCCCAGCGGGTTTCTGACTCCTCCTGGGTTTCGGCACCAAAATGTAAGATATTTTTCCCCTCCGAGAAAGAAGAAACAGGAGGGTCAAGAGTCACAAAGTGTGGAAAGCAAAAATTTATTAAGTACTGTGTATCCCGCCCGATGATGTCCCCCAGGCCCGGGGTTGAGAGGCTAAGCAAGTCACCTGAATTATACTGCATGAAAGGTATTTAAAAGGGTCTTCTAGAGTGGGTGAGTAGTTATGACGTGGTGAAATCTCACTGGCTTATGAATGGTCGTTCCTCTCCCAAAGTCATCTGGGAACTTTAATTTTGGCGTGCTTGGTTGAGTGGGCGGCTTCAGCCAAAGTTCCCAGGCTCTGAGTTCCCCTCCTGGCCTTTCCCATTAGCCACCCCACAAGTTCCTCACAGTATTTAATTGTATAATTGCTTGTTGGCAGCAGCCTGTTCCTCATTTCAGTTGGCAGGATTTAGTTCTTTAATGTTCGTTGGTCAGAGACATTTTTTGTTTGATAGGGAATTTTACCATTTGCCACAGCGTGAGTAGACCTAGAGGTTAATATGCTAAGTGAAATAAGTCAACAGAGAAAGAAATATACTGTATGATTTTACTATATGTGAAATCTAAAGAAAAAAAATAAACAAAATAGAGACTTTATTTTCTTGTCACATGGCTCTAGTCACAGGACATTTCAAAATGTAGCAACTGACTTCCCTTAGAACAAATGAGTAAGAAAGCAAAAATAACAAGTATCTGAGATGAAGGCCATTGTCTTTTCTTCGACCTAACCTTGGAAATGACATTTTCATTACTTTTGTTGTGTTCTCTTTTTTAAGATGTATATCAGTTAGTGTAGCCTGTACTCAATAAATACGTGAGTATGAGAACCAGGGAGTGGGATGTTGGCAGCCACCTTGGAGGCAGCCTTCACAGTTTTGTGTAACTTTAAAGTTGAAGATACCTAAGACATTCGTTCTGTGAATACAGGAAATAGGCATTAATGAAGATTCCTCTCTGACTTATATAACAACTGTATGTTTAAGAGGTAGCAACAGGGCTGGTTGTGGAACTTATAGGTACAAAGTCTTTATAAATATATCATTATTGATCTTAAATAAACTCTACTAATTTTTTCAATCAAGGATCCACAAAACGCTTGATGTTAAGGACTATTTTCAGAATTCCTTGCTTTTAGACACATGAAGCTAATATAGTTCATCATAAAAATCTAGCCTTTTATGAGCCTCTTAAACATATAAATCTGAAAAATATTTGTTAAATGAATGAGTGAATAAATGAAAGTTGTTTTCTGATAATGCATGCTAATATGATGGGTATTATTTAGGATTCTTTTTCTGACATTAATCATCTAAAGAAGATTTTCCTAGAAAATAAATTCTGAAAATAAATTCTGCTTGCTATACAAATATTCCACGGACTGAAATGTTTAGTAATTGACTCTGTGATTGAGAAATTATTTTTTCCCAACATAAACACTAATTTTCTATTTGCATTCTATAAATTCTCCTTCAAATGATATTGAACTTTTGGCTGCATTTGAAAGACATGAAGATTTTCTAAGAATTGTGAATAGACAAGTTTTGTATTCAGGCCTCAATTGTGTTTTCCTAGTGATCGATGATATTGTGAAGTGAGATTTTTACTTTCCAGTGCAAAATCAATTTCACAACTAGAGTAACCTGCAAGTATGATGAGTTTAGAAAAATCTTTTCTGTCTTCATGCTGAGTTTCCATTAGCTGCATTTAGAGATAGTCATACACAGCTACATAGTGTAGCTACAATGAAATGCTCTTTTCCTGTTGTTGTCCCAATCCGGTGAGTGGCATAAAGTGAGAGTGAGTGTTCTAAAATTACAGCCTTTAGAGAGCCTTAAACAACTGGGAACAAATGTTGTACTGTCAGTTAATGCAGATATCTTCAGATATGCAAGTTTATTACTCCAGAGCAGTGGTTATTAACCTGAGTTCTATCAAACCCTAGGGGTTCGATGAGTTGGTCTCAGGGGTTCGAAGAAGCCTCTGCCACGGAGGCCAGAATAAAGTAATACCGTAATTTGTTGTGAGTTCATGCACTTTGTTGGTTTTGTTCTTTGAGCAAGATGATGTTCATGCACGGCTCATTTTGTGCACCAGTAAAAATACATATACCTATGTCTTGAATTTGGAAAAAAATCATATTTTATTTATCACTAAAGAAGGGTTCGGTGAATGCACATATGAAACTGGTGGATTTGGTACCTCAGAAAAGGTTAAGAACCACTGCTCCAGAGTAAATGTTTTATTTGGGGAACTTCCAGTAATAATGGGTTTCTAGTACCCAGTAAATTTTCCAACTAAAAATGTTTCCAAAGTATATCTATGTTGAGAGGAAGCTTACTAATTTAATTCTTCCTTTTATTTATTTAGTGTATTTGATAATGTCAAAGCAAAATATATGTATCAGTTTATAAACTAAAAGTAAGTTAGGCCTGACCTGTGGTGGTGCAGTGGATCAAGCGTCAACCTGGAAATGCTGAGGTCGCCAGTTCAAAACCCTGGGCTGCCTGGTCACAAGTTGATGCTTCCTGCTTCTCCCCCCTTCTCTCTTTCTCTCTATCTCTCTCTCTTCTCTCTAAAATAAATAAATAAAATATTTTTTTAAAAGTTTAAAAAATAAATAAAAGTAAGTTAGTATTAAATTTATTTGAAAGGTATAATATTTTAGCTGTAATAATTTTATTCATAAAGCCATATTTTTTAGTGTAAATTAGTTCATTTGTAAATTACTTGAAGTTGTATCAAACAAGGGTTATACTATTAGGATTAATAGTCACACTTATAATTCTCATGAAAGAATATTTAATAAGTGAAATCTCAAATCTCTTTAGTTATAAGATCATTTTATTTGTTTTTTCCCCATCTCTTTTCAAGACTTTCTTCAGTTGCATCCACATTTCATTAATATGTGTTTAAAAGCAAAACACTTATCTGATCAACTAATCTCCTTGTTTACATAATGACAAGGCATTTACTATTTTTCCCCCCAAAATTTCTTGAAATAAGCAATGTTCTCTATTCCACATATTCACAGCCATAGAGTGTTTAAAAAAATTGCTCTGAAGATGACAAAAGGAAAGTCAATTTAATACCTCTGGGTGGGGGGAATAAATCTAGTGAAAAGCATGCAATGTGAAGGAAAACTTGTGAAGAAATAATGTTAAAATATCCAGAGGTGAGAACAGAGAGAAAATTGCATGATCTTGTATTATCTGTCCATTTGTAGCAAGGCTGTGCAAAATGCCACTGAGATTTCCCACTGGATACAACTCCATCATATTACCTATTAGGGAGGTGACAGACTTTCTACTTAGTTTGCCATTGTGAGAGACCTCCCCTGGAGTATTACATTCAGTCCTGGCTAAATCAGTACTAAAGAACTAGAAAGACTGAAGGGAGTTTTGAGAAAAGCAATGCATTATTGAAAATATCATCGGATCATAGGGCTGAAAAGGACCCAGAAAGGTCATCTAATCTCCCATTCTGCCTCTGGCCAGGATTGCATTTAAACCATTGAATCTCCTTTGAGAAAAGAAATCATACAGCATTTCTATTGTTTTATTATTTCAAATATGTATTTGGGTCATTTAACCTAAACTCATCAGAATAAACATTTGTTGTCTTTTTTTTTTTAATTGCAGCAGAGGATACAAATTTTAGGTTTAAAGTCCCATGAAGCTATATATATACAAATAAATAAATAAATATACTAGTGAGATTGTATCATAAATCCAAATATATAATGTTCTCAATATTCCAGAAAATTTCTTCAATCCCCTAAAAGTCAATCTCTCCCCAAACACACTGAAATTAACTCCAGTTCTTATTTATATACCTATTAATTTTTTTTCCTGTTTTTAAACTTTATGTGTATATAACTATATAAGTTGGTTTTTGTTTCTGAAATTTTTTTTGTTCAGTATTATATAATTCAGCCTTCAATAAAGGCATTTGATATTTGTTGTTGTATGAGTTTTTATTTTATGAATATAGTATAATTTATCCATTCTACTGTTGATGAAAATTTTTTTCTTTTTCATTTTTCTATTATAAATAAAGTTTTTTTGGCATTCCTGCATATGTCATTGGTAAAACTATATATGCATGTCTGTTGAAGAAAAACCTAAGAATTCCTAGGTCATAGAGTATGTATGTGCGTGATTAACTTCAGCAGCATCACCAAATTCTTTCTCAGTTTACAATTTTATTATCACTGTATAAGAATTTCTCTTCTTTCACAATTTTCCCAGTACTTGGCATTGTAAATTGTATTTAAATTTATTTTATTTTATTCATTTTAGAGAGAAGACACAGAATGAGAGAGAGAGAGAGAGAGAAAGAGAGAAAGTGGGAGGAGCTGAAAGCATCAACTCCCATATGTACCTTGACCAAACCAGTGCAGGGTTTTGAACTGGCGACCTCAGTGTTCCCAGGTCAACACTTTATTCACTGCGCCACCACAGGTCAGGCTGTAAATTGTATTTAAATTGTAACCATTCTGGTAGTATGTAATGATATCTCATTGAGATTCTAATTGTACTTTCTTGATGTCATATTTTTACTGAATATTTTGATATCCTCTTTAAATAAGTATTTATAACTTCTCTGAGTTTGAATGGTCAATTAAGAATTATACCTATATATGTATATGTGTACAAGTGTGTTGTGCATGTGTAACTTTATAGGTCTGAGTCTATCTTTAATACAAGGCATCCGAGTTTGCCTTGGAGATTACACCATGATGGCCAATATAAAAAAAAGTAAGAGAGAATGTTGGTTTGTGTGAGGATGTATTTATGTGGAAGGACTAAAATAATTATAAATCACATCTACACACATTTTGTTGGTCAAAATTAAATTTGGCTACAGTAAAATGTAATCTTACTGATTAGCCATAATTTAGAGACTACATATTTATTTGAACACCTAGTTAATCTCTGGAGTATAATACAAAATAGTCTACAGAAAGATTTAGCAAGCAACGCATCTCAGTGTCATAATTCAATCAACCTAACTTGGTAATGCATGTTTAGATTGCCTCTATTAGTATCCAAGACAATATCTGTGCTTACCATTACCATTCATTTCTGATTTTTATTATATGTATTGATATATATATATATATATATATGACTTCATTCCATTTTACATTTTGTTATATTAAATTCATTTTATATAAATTATTATTATTCTAATTTTTCAGTCTTTTTTAGAATCCAGAGTGAAAAAAGAACACAGAGGTCATCTGGTCCAATCCTTATCCCATACGTAAATCCCCTCCAGCTGGCTGAACTCATTTTTAATTCTAAAGCTATTCTCCAAGCTTCTAGTCATTTCATCAGCAAACTTAATTAACAGGGACTCTATTCAATCTATGGACTCATGAGGCAGGCTTAACAAAATTAATAAATATATAATTTGGCTGACTGCACAGTGAGGTGAAAGACGTGGGAATAATGTGCATTATTTCAGTGCCTATAATTCCTTTCATAACATTACCAAACAATATTAGATAATCTTAAATTCACTTTGTTTTGGAAAAAAACTCTGCCTAGTTATAACAGCATGCTATTGGGAGATCAAAAATAAAATATTATGATTATAAGGTAAAAATGTGCTAGATGCACTAATTAACATTTTAGATAAACCATGGGAACCAAGAACACCTAATTCAGTAGCTTGATGACATTTTTCTTGAAATATGTACCTCTTTTGGAAAAGTTGCTGTGGCTACGGACTATCAATGGCCAAGCTGCCTATCTTAAGTGGCACTGTTCTATAAACTGTCATGGAAGAAAATATTCCTTGGAGTTGTGCTGTTCACATATATCTGGCCTTAATTAGTTGATTCACATTCAAATCTCAACAAAAAGGAAAATAATAAGTTTGAATATGTGTTATTTAACATTTGAAATTTAAATATGGTAACAAAGATACCATTAAAAATATCTGACCTCTAGTTGTAAGGTCGATTGGGTAACTTTAATTTTGATGAATACATGTTTCTTTATCATTAGCGTCATGACAGATGTCATGAGTCATACTGCATCCAGTGAAGATTACTGACTGATTGATTGCATCTGAAAACTTGTTTCCCTTCAGAGGCACAATCAGACCCACACTATAATTGATAATATCTGTTAGCATACCTAGGTGCCAATTAGGATTATGAAAAAAATAATTTCGACTACTTTTAAGTTTGGTATTTGTAAGTGAATATTTTATGGTTTCAAAGTGGCTTTGCAGACACAATAGATTATTTAGAGGTCAACTTTGGTATTAAAAGTTATATTTTATTCAAGAAGCTAGATCTTCCTTAAGATTTTAAGCTTAGTTTATAAATATTGTTACTTTGTTTGTAAGTATAGCAAATGTGAACAATAACTGCTAGGGGGACTACTGATTAATGCCTTTAATTTATAAATATAAACTTTAAAATATTAAATTTATTCTTTATGCTCTTCAATTACCTACACAATAATTTTCTAATTCACTCCAATTAATTTAGGAGTGTCTTCACAAAGGAAGTTTTTTAGGGTTACCTTCTTAGCTGACTGATATTGCTTATAACCAGAGTTCTAAT
Source organism: Rhynchonycteris naso (assembly GCA_037038555.1). Classification (NCBI taxonomy): domain Eukaryota; kingdom Metazoa; phylum Chordata; class Mammalia; order Chiroptera; family Emballonuridae; genus Rhynchonycteris; species Rhynchonycteris naso. Next base: position 103,222,968 of record CM072996.1, on the reverse strand, counting down.
CCAAAAAATGCATCCTGGAAATGCTCAGAACCAGGGATATTTTATTTTTCATACTTCTGACTGTTCAATGAAACCATTCTTAGAAACATTCATCACAGACTTCCAAATTTAAAAGGGACATTGCCCAGGTAGCAGAAAAAACAGAGAGCATGCACTGACTCATTACCTGATTTACAAATCAAAATAGAGTCTGTAATTTTAATAAGGTGACTATACCATTGTTTAGAAATAGACTTTGTGTTTTCTAAGGCATTCAGATCTGAACTGTTTACTTTTTTTTTTTATTGTTTTTCTGAGAGAGAGAGTGAGAGAGAGAAAGAGAAACAGAGACAGACAGGAAGGGAGAGAGATGAAAAGCATCAATTCTTTGTTGTTGCACCTTAGTTGTTCATTGATTGCTTTCTCATATGTGCCATGACCCAGGGGCACTAGCCAAGCCAGTGACCCCTTGCTCAAGCCAGTGACCTTGGACTTCAAGCCAGAGACCACGGGTCATGTCCATGGTCTTACTCTCAAGCCGGTGACCTCAGGTTTCAAATTTGATCCCCAGTGTCCCAGGATCATGCTCTATCCACAGCAGCAACGCCTAGTAAGGCTTTTATTTTTAAGAGAGAGAGAGGAGAGCATTTTCTTTCATATATGTTATGACCATAATTCCTACAGAAAATAAAATATCTTCCTGAATTTTGAATATTTTTCATTGTTATATCTGTCTTATAGTCACAACTTTTAAATCATATTACTGACATTTAAATTAATTATTATGTGTTAATTTTATATACATACTATCATCTTATTCATTTCATATTCTATGCTCCAAGATTGTTGTAAGGTGGGGTAGGAAGTAAGACTACAGCAATGAAAACATTATTGATCACCAAAAACCTTCCAGAAATCTACCAGGCATAGATTTTTCTGATATTTCATTTCTTACTGTTCAAAGTACATTTTGCAGTAAAAAATTTAAAAGTAATATGAGTTTTCTATCAAGTATCAGTAACAGCTAGAACATATTCAGAAAATATACTTACACCCTCTCTGTCTGTTCAGAGAAGGCATCATATCAAAGCACATTTTGAATAAAGACCAAAGCAGACCAAGGGAATGGATAAATGTGTGTGTGTATATGTGTGTGTGTGTGTGTGTGTGTATGTGTATTAGTGAGAGAAACAAGGGCAGAGAGAGACAGATAGAGGGACAGATAGGGACAGACAGGCAAGAAGGGAGAGAGATGAGAAGTATCATATCTTTGTTGTGGCACCTTAGTTGTTCATTGATTGTTTTCTCATATATGCCTTGATTGGGGGCTACAGCATAGCAAGTGTCCCCTTGCTCAATCTGGTGACTCTGGGCTCAAGCCAGCGACCATGGGGTCATGCCTATGAGCCCACGCTCAAGCCAGCAACCCCAAGTTCAAGCTGGTGAGCCCTCAATCAAACCAGATGAGTCTGAGTTCAAGCCAGCAACCCCAAGATTCAAACCTGGGTCCTCTGAGTCTCAGTCCAGTGCTCCATCCATTGTGCCACTGCCTGGTGAGGCAGAGAATGAATATATTCTACACAGCCAGTTCTCCAGTTGTCTGGTTTAACTCAGTCACCGATTTCAGAGTACCTGAGTCATGCTTCTCAAACTAGAGTACCTTCCAGATGAGAGCTCATGGAAGTATTCTAATGAGTGTCTACAGTTGTAAGATAATCAAGGCAAATTTTAGTTAAATGACTGTTTTCCCTGAACATTTGGGGAAATAAATAAATTTGAATGTGCTTATTTTAAAATATTTTTAATGTATGCTCATATGTTAAACCACTAGAATCCCAGTGTATTATATCAGCCAATCTTATAGATATTTTAACAGTGAGTCCTTTTGTTTTGCTAGAGAATTCCATGATGTATTATGAACAGGGTATACTATTTTAGAATGAGCAAAGTATGTTGATGTTTGGCATGGATGAGCTATAATAATTTTTTGTTGAAGTTATGGAGGATTACATTAAAAATCTCTTGAAAATTTTATTTATCATTTTATAAAACATTTTAACTGTTGTTATTACTTTAATTACTAAAATAACACACAACAAAAATCCATCTTCCTACTATATTATTGTAGATCAGACCTTTTTGTTTTCATATCATTTAAATATGAATACCAAAGATAAAAATTAGTTGTCCACCTGAGCAAAAATGATATAAATTCATGCCTTTTTGTTATATGTGCATGATAGTTATTGACAATTTAAATGAAAATCATGACAAGTATCATATCTTGTCATGATAAAAAGACAAAAGTATATTTTTAGGAGAAAAATAAAATAATAATAAAAACCCCATAAAATTGTTTAAAGCTTATTTCAAGATCTCTTTTAGAACTAAGAGGTTTAAGTTCTATACTAGCATATAAGCTTACATTCTTAGGTAGTAATTATTGTAATTATTTTTAACTGATTGTAGAAGCGGTCATAAATATGTGGGTCTAAAGGAGGCAGCAAAACTGGAAAAGAAAGTTTTTAATAAGCAATGCTAGCTAATTACAATTTAAATATGGTAAAGACTTGTGGGTTCAAATGGTTGAGAGACTATGGTGAATCTGATTCTTTATTTTACTGTGGGACTACCCATTGATATAAATTATTTGTCCATTTCATTTACCTTCAATATATTTATGTTTCTATGATAATGGTTGTGAATACAGTGTGTCTGTAAAGTCATGGTGTACTTTTTACCGGTCACAGGAAAGCAACAAAAGACGATAGAAATGTGAAATCTGCACCAAATAAAAGGAAAACTCTCCCAGTTTTATACCTATTCAGTGAAGTTTGATGTGGGCTCCATTTGTTGCCCTACACACACCCAAACGATAATGAAGTTCTTGCCACACACGGGTAAGGACATCTGGTATAACAGAGTGAATAACATCTGTGATTCTCTGTTTTAAGTGATTAATGTCGTTGATATGTTCAATGTACACATGTTGCTTCACATAACCCCAAAAGTAAAAGTCTAAGGACATCAGGTCCGGGGATCATAGTGGCCATGGCTTGACAGAACCCCTGCCTATCCACCTCCGGGGGAATGTTCTATCCAGAAACTCATGAACAATGATGGCGTAGTGTGGAGGAGTGTCATCCTGTTGAAAGATGACACCTTCTGGAAATTGTGGCACTGCATACAATTCCAACATGTCAAGATAGGTGTTTGCCATCACTGACTGCTCCATGAAAAAAAGTGGGCCTATCACCTTACCATGCATCAGGCCACACCACGTGTTCACTTTAGGGGTGTTACATTCATACTCAATGTAGGCATGAGGGTGTTCAGCAGCCCATATTCGGACATTATGATGATGAACATGTTCACAGATATGGAAGGTTGCCTCATCGCTAAACACAATCTTCTGCAAAAATCTTGCATCATTGTTGATCTCATGAAGCATATCTGTAGCAAACACACATTGTGTGGGTCTATCAGCCAGTTTGATAGCGTGCAACAGCCACAATTTGTACCCTATAAAACAGAGACATTTCTTTAACACCTTATGAACTGTAGTCTTGCTTAGGTGTAATTGTCGAGCACACGCACGCACAGATTTTTAGGGTTCCTTAGGTAGCTATCCCGTATAGCCTCTTCAGACTCGTCACTGACTGATGGCCTACCAGAACAGGGTTTCTCCACCAAAATGCCGGTTTCCTTCAACTGCTTATCCCACCGAGTAATGTTATTCCTATGTGGTGGGGCTTTGTTATAAACGCGCCGATATTCATGTTGCACTTTGGTCACGGATTCGAATTTAGCAAGCCACAGACAACACTGAACTTTTCTCTGTACTGTCCACATTTCGACTGGCATGGCCATGGGCTGTTTCGCTGTATACATGGTGTTACGTCATCATCTGCGCATGTGCACATGCTGCCATATCATCCTACAGAAACTGGGAGGATATTCCTTTTATTTGGTGCAGATTTCACATTTCTATCGTCTTTCATTGCTTTTCTGTGACTGGTCAAAAGTACATCATGACTTTACAGACACACTGTAGTGAAAATTGAAAAAAACAATGGATGTTAAATTATTTGGTAAGCCTGACCAGGCGGTGGCACAGTGGATAGAGCGTCAGACTGGGATGCGGAAGACCCAGGTTCAAGAACCCGAGCTTGCCAGCTTGAGCGCGGACCTATCTGGTTTGAGAAAAAAAAAAAAAAAGCTCGCTGGCTTGGACCCAACATCGCTGGCTTCAGCAAGGGGTTGCTCGGTCTGCTGAAGGCCCATGGTCAAGGCACATGTGAGAAAGCAATCAATGAACAACTATGGTGTCGCAACGGCAATGAAAAACTAATGATTGATGCTTCTCACCTCTCTCTGTTCCTGTCTGTCTGTCCCTATCTATCCCTCTCTCTGACTCTTTCTCTATCCCTGTTAAAAAAAGAAATTACTTGGTAAAAAACGAATAAATTGAGAGGATATACTGATTCTTTAAAAAGCTTATTTTCTGAGAAAAAAATAAAGTCAAATTTGTATAAAAAACAAAGAAAAGATTGGGAGTGAGTAAACTACACAGCACCAGGATTTTTTCTCATTAATAGACTCTGATTACATTCTTTTTTTTCTTTCTAAATTCTTGAAACAGCCTAGTGCTATTTGGTGGGTCATCCATCACTAGCAAACTGTGAAATGTTCCAGGACAAAAGATGCACTGAATGTTAACCTCCCTCTACACTTCTCTCAGGATTATGGCTATAAGTTTAGGGACATAGGTAGTTCTCCAATGTCTTTAAACAGGTGCTTTTAATATATGTTTTCCAACTTTTCATGATGTTATTGGTGAAAGGATTGGTCTAATATAATTAGACCATTAAGGCTCGAATTAAAGAAAAAAACTTCAAACAGTATTTATATGAGACTGTCATCACCAACACCACTAATGAATGGATCCTAGACACTCTCAGTAACTTCATGTAATTATTCTCCTAACAAGAATATGAACATAAAGTGGCCAGTGTTAGTGTCCTGTATTATACTACATATTTGGTAGTACTCTAGGCTGTTTTCCTTTGTGATCACATTAACGGGTCATCAAGTGGTGAAAACCTCTTTTCATTTTTTTTCATATACAATATTTTATTGTGTCTAAGATAACATTGATTTAAGAAATAATGTTATATATCACAATTTAAAGAAAAATTACTATTAATTATAATCATAAAGTATCAAAGATTTTAAAGTGCTTCTTGATTTCAAAAATTCCATTATATTAATAATATAAAACTATATGAAATATGAACTAAAGCATGATTTCATATAATAAGAAAAATTGTTATTTTTAAATTAAATGTGGGATATCAAAATATTAGAAAACAAGAAAAAACTACCTATCTTATATCTGATACATAATGTGAGTTTTTCTCAATTCAGTAAATATTTTGGAATTGGTAAATATACTAAAAACATAATTAATTAGTAACAGATACATTTTAAAAATTATTTTACAATAATACAAGATTCTAGTTTTAAAATAAACATAAACACATATTATATAATAGTGTAATGAGTTTTTAAAACATGACACACTAGAAGGTTTTGTGAAGGGTTTTAGAATTATTGACTTAGTAAATTTGGCATACTTTTAATAATTCTTTAATTTAGTGGTTCCTTAGTGGTTTCTTGTTAAACATTATCATATACCCTGATGAATGAAAACTTAAATGAGTCTGAGTAAAGACATTATAAGCATGTAATTATTATTTTAGTTTCTGATTTTTATTAATACAACAAGTACTTAGCACCAGTAAGAGGAACACTGAAATTACAATTCTCACTATGCTACCTGGTGCTGAGCATTCAATGATGCATGGCTTTTGCTCTCAAGTTATGTAACAAATAATAATAGGGGAATCATGATGTAAGTATTTCATTTTAAAATAATTCATATGATAAAGGATAAAATGACAAAAAGAGCAAGAAGGTTTGAATATTATGACATAGAAGATATTGGCAAGTGAAATATACCAGGCAAATACCTAGCCTTGTAACCTCTTAGTTTTATAAAGCTCAGAGATATGAGAGAATGCCCTTTTTAGTCTCAGATAATTTGATTTGACAGAAGAATTAAAAATTTTGAGGTAGATAGAAAAAAATAGAATTAATGGGATAATCACAAGCCAGCTTAAGTCTTATAACCACGTCAAAGGATTGAAACTTTACCATGTAGGTTTTTAGGGCTATTAAAGAAATAACAAAATATAATCATGAATTGGATCAGATATATAGGTGTTTACAAAGATCTGTTGATAATGAAATTTACCTATGTAGCAACAGGCACTTTGTTCAGAGAAAAATATTGCTGAAAAATGTGTCGTCCTCATCATCATTTCTGGTTTCATTATACGAGCTAACATTTATTAAGGGTTTTGTAAGTGCCAGGTATAGTCCAATGCGCTTTAACGTGTTTTAATTTATTCTCCATAACAATCCCATAGAGCATCCCATCTCTTTTTGTTTTACTTCCTCTTAATTGATAGGGAAACAGCTGCAATAAATTAATAACTTGCTAAGATATTGAAACCATTAAGAAATGGTGAAGCGGGGGGAGCAAGATGGTGATGGAGAAGGCGGACGTACCAACTTTCAACTCCCAGAACCAAAGTGGATTATAACTCAATTTTAAGAACCAGCATCTGGATAAACCAACTTTGAACTAAACTAAGTGGACTCTTCAACCAAGGAACACAGAAGAAGCCACATTGTGACTGGTAGGAATAGCGAAAATGCGAAGAGGGCTGCCCAGCTTCCCGGAGCAAATGGCAGCCTGGAGAGACCCGCGTGGCGGGAGGAGAGTTTGGTGGAGAGGGAGGGACCTGGGTCCCAGGAACAAAGCCCCAGCCTGCAGTCCCAGAGCCTAGAAGAGGCATTTGGACAGTATTGAGCTGTGAAACAAGTGAGGATACTTTTAGTGAGAAGGAGACAGTTTTCTCAGACCCAAGATTCTTTTTAAAGGGAAAGCACAGAAAACCTCTCTTACAACCACGCACCCGGGGCTCCGGGGAACAGGAACAGAAGAGAGGACCAGAGCAGCGGGAAGAGAGTGTGGACTGAAGGCACAGGGTCAAACACTCTGAGGGACAGCCACCCTAACCCCGGGGATAAGTCACTTCTCTAATCAAAAACGAATATTTCCCCTGGAACTAGCAATACCAGCAAAGGGAAACAGGATACCAGCCAAACAAGCTCTCCTGTGACAATTAGAGCAGAGCTGCTTAGAGGGAAGAAGCTCCCAGGTCTACAGTATGGAGTGTTAGGGCCCTTCCTATTCTGCTGAGGGTTGCTAGGGGATGGTGGCGGCGGGATGCTGAAACGCGGTTCTGTCGGTGGGGGCTGAGGCCCAGCCTGTGTGAGCTTGGTCTAGCCCAGCAGGAGTGGAGGGGATGCACGAAAGCAGTCTGGCAGCTGCGGGACCACCTATAGGCTCACAGGTGGGGAAAAACAGGAGGCCAGGAATGGGCAGAGATCTGCTCTGTGACCCTGTGCAAGCCGACACTGACCGCAGGGATGGGGCTAGGACCAGGGACGGGCGGAGGCTCACAGCTGAGCTCACGCCAGCAGCCCAACTGGCCAGAGGAACCGCAGTTTGCCATCCTGCATGCGCAAGTTGGCTTTGAACGCGGGGACAGGGTAGAGCCTGGGACCAGCAGAAGTCTGCAGCTGAGCGTACGCCAGCAGCCAAGCCCAGCCCAATAAACCTTGGTTTGCAACCCTGCACAGGAGGGCCTTGGCCTCGAGGGCGGGGCTAAAACTCTGAACGGGCTAAGGATCACAGCTGAAAGCATGTCAGAAGCCCTGTCCAACCTGCAAAACTGTGGCGAGCAGGCTCTAACCATGGGTGCTGGGCTGAAGCCCGGAAACAGGCTAGGTCTGCAGCTGAGCAAAGGTGCTCACCTCTACCCTTGGTGCTGAGGCTTGTGGCTTGAGTGACAGCCCGTCCCGCGGAGGAGAGGGGGAAATCACAGCAACAGCCACAGTGGGCCGGTGCTAGCAACGCCCATACCCAACTGCCCTAGGCAGCAGCAGAGGGAGTGGTGGACCTGCAGACAGACCACACCTAGAGAACACAAAGGCAGGACCTACTAGACTCCAGTGGCCACAACTTTCTTATACACAGACAAAATGGGCAGGCAGAGGAATGCAAACCAAATGAATCAAGAGAAATTCCCAAAGAAGGACCTGAATGAACCAGATATAACCAAATTACCAGAAGCAGAATTTACAATAATGATAGTTAGGATGTTCAAAGAAATTAGAGCAACAATGGATAGTCACTATGAACACCTAAATAAAGAGATAAGAAGTATAAAAAAACAAAATTGAAATAATAAAAAAAAAATCAGACAGAAATGACAAATACAATATCAGAACTGAAGACCACAATGGAAGGAATAAAAGATGAATGACGCTGAGGATCGAATCAGCGAGTGAGAGTACACAATAAACAAAGGCACAGAAGCAGAGAAGAAAAAGGAAAAGAGACTCAAAAAATGTGAGGAAACTCTAAGGGAGCTCTGTGACAACATGAAGAGAAACAACATTCACATCATAGGGGTTTCTAAAAACGAGAAGAGAACAAGAAATAGACACTTTGTTCAATCAAATCATAGCAGAAAACTTCCCTAAATTAAGGCTGGGAAACATTCCACACATTCAAGAAGCACAGAGAAGTCCATTAAAGAAAAACCCAAAAAAATCTACACCAAGACACATCATAGTTAAAATACCAAAGCTAAGGGATAAGAAAAAAATTTTAAAAGCTGCTAGAGAAAAAGAGGTTATCACCTACAAAGGAGCCCCCATAAGGATGACATCTGACTTCTCAACAGAAACACTTGAGGCCAGAAGGAAATGGCAAGATATATTCAAAGTAATGCAGAACAAGAGCCTACAACCAAGAATACTCTATCCAGCAAGCCTAACGTTTAAAATTGAAGGAGAAATAAAGAGCTTCCCAGACAAAGAAAGCCTCAAGGAATTCATTAAAACCAAATCAATTCTGCAAGAGACACTAAGGGGCCTGTTGTGAACATTTCAAAGTGTGAATGAATATAGCAAAAGAAGAATACAGCTTTAAAGAATAAAATGGCAATAAACAACTACATATCAATAATAACCTTAAATGTAAATGGAATAATTGATCCAATCAAAAGACATAGAGTAGCTCTGTGGATAAAGAAACAGAACCCATACATATGTTGTCTACAAGAGACACACCTTAAAACAAAAGATGCACATAGACTGAAGGTAAAAGGATGGAAAAAAAATAATTCCTACAAATGGAAATGAAAAAAAGCCAGGGTAGCAGTACATATATCTGACAAAATGGACTTTAAAACAAAGGCTGTAGTAAGATAAAGAAGGACATTACATAAGGATAAAGGAAACAATTCAATAGGAGATATAACTATTATAAATATCTATGCACCAAATATAGGAGCCCCAACATACATACAGCAGACTTTGATGGATATAAAGGGCGAGATTAACAGCAATACTATCATAGTAGGGGATTTCAATACCCCTCTAACAACACTGGATAGATCCTCAAGAAAGAAAATTAATAAAGAAACAGCAGACTTAAAGGAGACACTAGATCAACTTGATTTAATAGGTATCTTCAGAACTTTTCACCCTAAAGCAGTAGAATATACATTCTTCTCAAGCGCTCATGGTACGTTTTCTAGGATAGACCACATGTTAGGACACAAAAATGGTCTCAATAAATTTAAGAAGATTGAAATCATGTCAAGCATTTTCTCTGATCACAATGCCATGAAACTAGAAATTAACCATGAAAGAAAAACTGATAAATACTCTAACACTTGGAAACTAAATAGCATGATATTAAATAATGAATGGATTAACAATGAGATCAAAGAAAAATTAAAAGTTTCTAGAAACGAATGAAAATGAGCATACATCAACTCAAAATTTATGGCACACAGCAAAAGCAGTACTGAGAGGGAAGTTCATTGCACTGCAGGCATACGAAAAGAAGCTAGAAAAAGCTCAAATAAGCAACCAGACTCTGCATCGAAAAGAACTAGTAAAACAACAGCAAATAAAGCACAGGACCAGTAGAAGGAAGGAAATAATAAAGATCAGAGCAGAAATAAATGACATAGAGGCTAAGGAAACAATACAGAGGATCAATGAAACCAGCAGCTAGATCTTTGAAAAGGTAAACAAGATTGATGAACCTTTAACTAGACCCACCAAGAAAAAAAGGGAGAGAACACAAATAAATAAAATTAGAAATGACAGTGGAGAAATAACAACTGACACAATAGAAATCCAAAGCATTGTAAGAAAATACTATGAAGAACTCTAAGCCAAAAAATTAGACAACCTGGATGAAATGGACAAATTTCTTGAATCATATAATCTTCCAAAAATCAATTTGGAAGAATCAGAACACCTAAACAGACCAATTACAACAAATGAGATCGAAACAGTTATCAAAAAACTCCCAAAAAAGAAAAGTCCTGGGCCTGATGGCTTCACAAGTGAATTCTATCAAAAATTCAAAGAAGAACTAACTCGTATCCTCCTCAAGCTATTTCAAAAAATTCAAGTGGAAGGAAGACTTCCAAACTCTTTTTATGAGGCGAGCATAATTCTGATCCCAAAACAGGGCAAAGACAACACAAAGAAAGAAAATTATAGGCCTATATCCCTGATGAATTTAGATGCTAAAATTCTCAACAAAATATTAGCCAACCGGATCCAGCAATACATGAAAAAAATCATACACCATGATCAAGTGAGATTTATTCTGGAGAGGCAAGGCTGGTTCAATATTCGTAAATCAATCAATGTGATTCATCACATAAAGAAAAGGAAAGACAAAAATCACATGATAATTTCAATAGATGCAGAAAAGGCATTTGATAAAATCCAGCACCCATTCATGCTAAAAACTCTCAGTAAAGTGGGAATACAGGAAACATTCCTTAACATGGTAAAGGCCATCTACGACATACCCACAGCAAACATCATACTAAATGGACAAAAATTAAAAGCAATCCCCTTAAGATCAGGAACCAGGCAGGGATGCCCCCTTTCACCACTCTTATTCAACATTGTTCTGGAAGTCCTAGTTACAGCAATCAGACAAGAAGAACACATAAAAGACATCCAAATTGGAAAAGAAGAAGTAAAACTGTCATTATTTGCAGATGATAAGATATTGTATATAGAAAACCCTAAAGTCTCAGTCAAAAAACTACTGGACCTTATAAATGAATTCAGCAAGGTGGCAGGATATAAAATTAATACTCAGAAATCAGAGGCATTTCTATATACAAACAATGAACTGTCAGCAAAAGAAATTAAGGAAACAATCCCCTTCACTATTGCAGCCAAAAAAATAATACCTAGGAGTAAATTTAACCAAGGAGGTTAAGGACTTGTACTCGGAAAATTATAGAACATTGATAAAAGAAATCAAGGAAGATACAAACAAGTGGAAGCATATACCGTGCTCATGGCTAGGGAGAATAAACATCATTAAAATGTCTATATTACCCAAAGCAATTTATAAATTCAATGCAATACCAATTAAAATACCAATGACATATTTCAAAGACATAGAACACATATTCCAACAATTTATATAGAACCAAAAAAGAACACGAATAGCCTCAGCAATCTTAAAATATATATATATATATATATATATATATATATATATATATATATATATATATATATATATATATAGCAGGAGGTATCACTCTTCCAGATATCAAGGTTTACTACAAGGCCATTTTACTCAAGACAGCCTTGTACTGGTATAAGAACAGGAATATAGATCAATGGAACAGAACAGAGAACCCAGAAATAAACCCACATCTTCATGGACAACTGACATTTGACAAAGGAAGAAAGAACATACAATGGAGTAAAGACAGCCTCTTTAACAAAAGGTGTTGGGAAAATTGGACATCTACCTGCAAAAAAATGAAACTAGACCATCAACTTACACCATTCACAAAAACAAACTCAAAATGGATAAAAGACTTAAACATAAGCCACGAAACCATAAGCATCTTTGAAGAAAACATATGCAGCAAGCTCTCTGACTTCTGTAGCAGCAATATATTTGCCGATTTATCTCCACGGGCAAATGAAATAAAAAGCAAGATAAACAAATGGGACTATATCAAACTAAAAAGTTTTTGCACAGCTAAAGACAATAAGAACAGAATAAAAAGACAAACCACACAACGGGAGAACATATTGGACAGCACGTCTGATAAGAGGTTAATAACCAAAATTTATAAAGAACTTATAAAACTCAACACCAGGAAGACAAACAATCCAATCAAAAAATAGACAAAGGAAATAAATAGAAATTTCTCCAAAGAGGACATACAGATGGCCAATAGGCATATGAAAAAATGCTCAACATCACTAATCATTAGAGAAATGCAAATTAAAACCACTATGAGATCTCACCTCACACCAGTCAGAATGGCGCTAATCAGCGAAACAACACAGAATAAGTGCTGGCGAGGATGTGGAGAAAAGGGAACCCTTCTGCACTGCTGGTGGGAATGCAGACTGGGGCAGCCACTGTAGAAAACAGTTTGGAGATTCCTCAGAAAATTTAAAATCGAACTGCCTTTTGACCCAGCTATCCCACTTATAGGAATATACCCTAAGAACACCATAGCACTGTTCAAAAAGAAGAAATGCGCCCCCATGTTTGTGGCAGCATTATTCACAATAGCGAAGATCTGGAAACAGCCCACATGTCCATCAGAGGACGAGTGGATTAAAAAGCCTTGGTACATATATACTATGGAATACTACTCAGCCATAAGAAATTATGACAATGGATCATTTATAACAAAATGGATGTACCTTAATAACATTATACGGAGTGAAATAAGTAAATCAGAAAAAAAGAAAAACTGAGAACAGCATGATTTCATACATAAGTGGGACATAAAAGTAAGACTATGAGACATGGACAAGAGATTGGTGGTTACAGGGTGGTGGGAGGGAGGGAACGGTGAGATAGGGAGGAGGGGAAGGGCACATGGAAAACTAGATTGAAGGTGACAGAGGACAATTTGACTTTGGGTGATGGGTATGCAACATAATTGAATGATAAGATAACCTGGAGATGTTTTCATTGTACATATGTATCCTGATTTATTGCTGTCACCCCATTAAAATTAATAAAAAAAAATATACACACAAAAAAGAAATGGTGAATTTGAGACTCCATGGATATGATAACTCCATAGCTTGAATCCAGAGCCTGTGCTTTAAGCAAGATAGCTTGCTACTCAATTGCAGCCCACTAGGCAACCTCACGGATAGCCTTTGAGAGCTTGTTGAAAATACATAATTTTAGGCCCCACCCAGTCCTGCATTTTAATATCTGCAGGTAATTTACACGAACATGAAAGTTTAAAAAGCACTGCATACTACTTCTGCACTAAAGGTTTCTTTTTGGGGCGGAAAGTCATTGTAGGATAGTAGGCCTAGAATACTTTATGTTCCTGTAGCCTTTTTTATGATTTTTCAATCATAGCCAGAGGTTATAACTCTTTAATATCAGCAAATCTGGATAAAAATGGGAAAACTTACTTGATAGTTTGCCAGAACAGTAAAAGTGGTTGTCAATGCTACTGCCTGATCCTTTTAAGTAGGAGCACCAGAATTGGAGATTAAACATGTTCAAAAGATAAATTATATATCACTGCTGTTTCCCAAACATTAGAATCACTGACTGGATATGAGTCATGCCTCTTAACTGGTACCTGGATGGTCATGGTATTGCACAGTGATGACTGAGACCATGACTCCATTTTGATTCTCTCTTAATCCTCTGATAAACTAGCATAAAGCATTTTTGAAACCCTATTTCTCTTAACACTTTTATACCACTGTTCTTTTTTTTTTTTTTTTTTTTTTTTTTGCAGGGTGGAGGAGGCAGGAAGAGAAAGAGACAGGAACATCAAGCTGCTCTTATATGTGCACAGACCAGGGAATCGAACCAGCAAACTCTACACTGCAGGACAATACTCCAACCAATGGCAATGCTTATTTATTTATTGTTTTAGAGACAGCTAGAGAGAAAGGGAGAGGAGGGAATTGGGAAGGGAGAGAGAGGGGGAAGGGGGAAGGTAGAGAGAGGAAGGAAAAGGAAGAAACATAGAGAGTGGAGCAGAAAGAAGAAGGGGTGGGGAAGGGAAGCATTCATTTGCTTTTCCACTCAGTCATACATTCATTGTTTGCTTCCTGTGAGTGCCCTGATTGGGATTGAACCTACAACCTTGTTGTTTCTGGACAATGCTCTTAACTGACTGAGCTAATTGGCCAGGACCTTTGCTACCACTTTTAAAAAGAGAAAAGTGAACCTTTATGCCTGTGGTAGAGCAATGAAAGACTGAAAGTGTTGTCAATATTTTCAGGTTCATTTGACTTTGAGAATCAGTGCTAATGTAAAAATAAATGGCAGCAGTGTAAATATTTGGAAAAAATAACAAGTGCTTTAACTGCTCAATAAAATAGTATAGATGTTACATTATCCCTAAGGCATTGGCTGTTATCCATTATTTTCTGATTGCTGTATATATTGCATTTGAGTAATAAATATTTGGTAACAGTATACAAAAAGAAATATCTTTTTGCAAGCAATAATAACAAAGTTGAATTTTCACCATTGTTTTGTTTTTGTGCCTTTCATATTTATAATTATTTTATATGTATCATTTTAAAGTATGATAGATATGAAACTTTCTTTAAAATATATTTTAAGTTAAATTCTGTCAATTTTAAATAAGTAATTAAGACAATAGTATAGTTGATACACAGATGTGGCAAACATGACTGATGGATGTTAATATTGAAGATTAAGACCACTGGTATGCAGAATATTCAGTTTTAAAGTATTTTTTAAAATATCAACTAAATAAATAAATAATAAAATTTAGTCTCAAAGAGTTTTAAGGAAATTTAAGAATTCTTTGCAATTTATAGTGTCCTTGATTTTTCTTTATTTACAGTAGGGTGTTAGCTGGATGCCTTCCAGAAAGACAAAGAGTCCGGGTCACCCTGTGACTTTTGGCTCATCCCTCCAACCAAGATGACACCTGGCTGGAAGGAGGAACATAACGTCGCGGGTTGAGACCAGGACACATATTTCCATTTGACAGGAGCACAGATTTTTCCTCTCTGTAAAGGTCCCTAAAGAGAGCAGCTAGTAGCTACTGTCTCACCTCTAACACATACATGACCTTGTCCCTTTTGGAGGTGGATCAAGAAGTTCTGGAATGAGACAAATTAGAGGATATATTATGTGAAAGATCCTTATAATAGAAAAGGTGCAACACAAATATTGATGAGACATTGGTGTTATTATTTTAAGAAAAAAATTGTCTTCCCCATATATAGGTACCAAATGGAAAATTCAGACTCTAACAACCTTTTGTTTTAATCTTAAAGCTTATTTAAATAATAACTAATTCCTTCTTAGAGCCACTAAGATCCATTAATCACTATAATTTTTTTAATGCTAAGAAAAAATTAAGATTAACTCTAAGTGCTTCAAATCCAATCTCAGCAGTGTTTTTAATAAACCAAGTTTGTTTTTAATCAATACTTGAGCTGTGGGGTTTTTATTTTTTTTATGGTGTTGCTTTTAGACTTCTATGCTTGTGAAAAGATAATAGCAAATGTCATTTTTGGAAAAAGGAAATGACTTTGATGTAGCAGATCAATAAGAAGCATTGTTCAGCTAAGTATGACAGATAAAAGTGACTGTCATTTCCCAATTTTATAAGGAATCGCCATTATGATGCACTATCTCCAGGTGGGCACTTTGAAAAAGGTGCCTCTGAACCTGGAGCTTTGGGATGTTTGCAGAAATCTTTTCAGGTTAATATGAGTTAAGTCTAATGCATTCCAGAACATTGAACCCTAATGCATTCCAGAACTTGAACCTGTCTTTAATTGTTAACCACTTTTATTTGTAAACCATTTTATTTTATACAAAACACTTTTTTACCTCACATTATATTGTTTAATCTCATAACAATCCTGACAGGCAGGCAAAGTAGTGTTTTATTATACTCATCCCACAGATGGAAAATTGGAGACTCAAAGATATTAAGCAATTAGACTAAAGTCATAAAAAGTGATAAATGGCAGAGTACAATGGCTACATAATTCATATGAAGGGTGAAGAGAGAGAATTTGTCCTTATTTTCTAGCCAAAAGTTTTCTCAATGGTTATATTGAAGAGAAGGGGCTGAGAACAGTTGCAGTGAGTTTCAAGTATAAGACTAATTAGTTATAAATGGAATTCTTTAAATTCAATTTAATCATTTTAAATTTATTCAAATAATACTTATGGTGTGCTGACTAAAATTAACAAACAAAATTAAATCAGACTCATATATACAAAGAACAGACTGACAGCTGTCAGAGGGGAGGGGGGGTTGGAGACTGGGTATGAAAGGGAAGAAATTAAGCAACAACAAATAAAAATTCATAGACACAGACAACAGTATGGTGATCACTAGAGGGAAAGAGGGGTTGGGGGAGGTAGAAGAAAGTAAAGGCAGGGTAAATGGTGATGGAAGGAGACTTGAATTGGGGTGGTAAACACACAATACAGTGTATAGGTAATATATTATAGAATTGTACACCTGAAACATATATAATTTTATTAATCAATATCACCTCAATAAGCTCAATGGAATTTTAAAAAAAGAAGAGAAGAAAAAATAAAGATAGTTCTGACTTTGAGCATAAGGCAAAATCAAGACAATCTCAGAGTTTAAGAAATTTACAGTCTAACAAACTATATTTAAGTATTTTCTTTGAACATTTCTAGTCAATGTTACTGAGTAGTTTGGCATTGTATATTGTCTTTACAATGGATAAACTTGCTGTCATGATTCTACTTTTAAGAATTTATCATAAAGGATATCACACATACACACAAAGATGTGCATACATTACATATTCTCAGAATATCATAGTAACAAAAACTGCAAATAACATATATTCAGCAGTATAGGAATGCTTGACTATATTATGATACAATCACACAGGGAGTATTATTTTACTATTATAATTATATTGATTCATAGGTATGAATAATAAAAGCTGCCCACAGTATATTATTAATTTTAATAAAAAATTAAAGATTGTATCTTTGTTTTATCATATTTATGTAATGTTATTGGTGTGTAAGTATGAAGGTTTTATTAAAAAAACAGCCAAATGGCCTGACCAGGCGGTGGCGCAGTGGATAGAGCATTGGACTGGGATGCGGAGGACCCCGATTCGAGACCCCGAGCTTGCCAGCTTGAGCGCGTGCCCATTTGGCTTGAGCAAAGGATCGCCAGCTTGGACCCAAGGTCGCTGTCGCTGGCTCCAGCAAGGGGTTGCTTTGGTCCGCTGAAGGCCCACGGTCAAGGCACATGTGGGAAAGCAACCAATGAACAACTAAGGTGTCGCAATGGCAACAAAAAACTAATGATTGATGCTTCTCACCTCTCCCCATTCCTGTCTTTCTGTCCCTATCTGTCCCTCTCTCTTACTCTCTCTCTGTCCCTGTTTAAAAAAAAAAAATGTGGAAAAAAACAGCCAAATGTTAGATATTATCTCTAAATGGTTAGGTTTCTACTCAATTTTGCTTTATTTTTAAGCTTTTTACATTATTACATTTTAAATAAGCATGTTGTATTTATGATTATAAAATAATACCACTTTATTTAAAATACTTCATTAAAGAACAAATGTTAAAATAGCATTCAGTCTTGTAATAAAATGTGTAAGGGAAATTTTGTAACATACCTTATGATTTCGGTATACAGGATATTTTGCTTGTATTGCTTTGATCCATTTGTTAGATTATTTGGTTACTTAAATTACTCCATTTGGAGTATGTTAGATTATAGCCTACATTTGATATGTTAAAAGCCTACAGTGGTATTATTCCTTTATTTAAACTTGGTTATTCCATGGTCCACATTATAGCCTCTTCTAATGGTTGGATTCATACTATCAGAATTTTCTAAAGGGAATAACAAGAGCAGCTTATCTTTTCGACCACTGCAAAACAATGCTAAAACATTTATGAAGACTTTTGAATTATTGTTTAGTTTTTATTCCTTCTCAGGTAAGATTTTTCCACAGAAAAGCAATTATTCTTCCTAAACTCCATCTAAGAGCATACAATTTCTTCTGCTTTCTGAGACCTGATCTTAATTTACACAATAAAAATGTCAGTTTTGCTGGGATTGCAATGACTGGAGAAGAGAAGGTAATCTATGTAATGCCTTGACTCATATAATTCAGACTTCCTGAAGCTTTTATTCCTCCTTTGGAACCCTTTGAGTTTGGGGAAGAAGTTCTACACTTCTGTTTAGCAGAAACTTTTGCAAATTCTCAGGTATGGTGTTTAGATTGTGAAAGGTAAAAGCTGCGCCACCCTTGGTATGAATGAACACATTCTCTTACTGACATGGTACAATACATCACCAAAGATTATCTGCTATATCACATGGACTGAATATAAGGGAATGTAAATAAAATGAGAGAAGTCATAACTTTAAGCTCCCAACCTCAGGACTCTTGTCAGTAAAGTTCTTTAATCTCTGTGTTGAAAAGAGTCATGATAATATTGAGGGAAAATAAATGTGTGGTCCACATTGCCAATTTCTACTCCAAAGAGTGATACCCATATCATATTTGACTCGATACAAAGGATCTCTGCTTGAGGCCAGCTTTTTCCACTCATTATGTGTGCTTTAAATGGGAACTAGCAATCACTACTTGTCTTGATCAGAACCAAAATCTTAAATATACATGCACTCATCTTTTTAAAATAAGATTGCCAGCATTTCTACACAGGGATGGTGACATTGACTCCCTAATGGTGGCTGTGATGAGACAGGCCTTGAGGACCAGCATGAGCTCATTGGCAGGGTGCTAAAACCCATCAGTGATGTCTGCCAACTGCAAAAACATCCCACATTTTCCCTCTGTTGCAGGTGCCTACTGGCACTCTGCATTCTGGAAAGTTACAGAAACCAGGCTTCTTTGAGAAATTCTTAAAAATCAAGATAGTGAAAAATTTTAGTTTAGGGGAGAAAGGGACAGTTTGCTGTGGTGACTAAGAAGAAGACTCCAATCCAGGTCTGTTTAATCTGTGTGACTTGAACAGTTATTAGAAATCTCTGTGTTGTTTCTTTATTGGTAAATGGTTGTGGTACTTTTTCTTTTCCTCAGAAGTATTTTATGCGGGATTTTCAGCCTTTCATTCTGTGCCAGTACTTTGCTACACAATATATGTATTCTTTACAATGAATAAACTAAGCTCTACTGGATAAAATAGTCTAATGGGTTATAGTGGATACATTAGGTTTTAGTAGAGGTACGAATGTAAATAGTTTTTTAGCACGATAAGGTCAGATTTATTAGTTCTTGACAATTATGCTTAAAATTACATTAATATCATCCCAGTATTGCGGAGCAGAACTAGTGCAGATGTAGATATTGGTTACCAGAGCTCCTTGGAGAACTGGCCACTTACTTAATAAGACTGGGTCCAGAGGCTGATTTAATGGCGAACACACTGGGCATGCACCCTGGGCCCCAACTTCTGAAGGGCCCGGCAAAACCTCAACTTTACACTTTTTTCTAATGACACCAAGTTTGGTTTTATATATGAACTTTGAACATTAAAAGTACATAATATATTCTATTTATTTGAAAATATGGTTAACATGTATCTTTATTTTCCCTGTCTCTTTTCTTTAAGGGACCCAATGTTTTCTTCTGTTCCCAGGCCCTCACTCAACTGACCTTAATCCACCTCTGAGTGGGTCAATACATAAACAAGATGAACCTTGAGCATCTTGTAGTTCCAGAAAATAAGGAAGTACTACCACACACACGTCATGAGAATGTGTCACTGGGGTCAACTGAAAGAGCTCCCAATTGCCAAAGCTGGAACAATTTGATCAGGTTTTAGTGGATTGATGCCCAAAGTATTAACATCTATGAGTCTTTACTTATAAAAATAAATAAGTAAACGGAGTAGAATAGACAAATTTCCTATGTAAAAAATTCCAAATAATCTATGTAGGTAATTTGTCCTCAAGGTGTTTAGCATGTAACTCCTCACTCCATACATGGGATCTGTACATAGCAACTTCCTCCTAAGAGTTAGTATGAAAAGAGTGGGCAAAGGGCAATTAGAGTGGAGAAATCTGAGAGATACGACCTCATTCAGGTGTTCAAGGTCAACATCAACAATGATGGGTCATGTTGATGGTCTACGCTCTTGATTAAATGAGATGACAATGATCATTTATAAAAACTTTATCTTTTTTAGCCGTTCTCCTCAAACCAATGACTGCAGCTCAGAAAAACACCAATTGAGTGACATTTTAAAAAATTATCAAGATCATCAAAAATAAGGAAAGTATGAGAAATTGTCAGAGCCAACAAGAACCTGAGGAGACATGCTAACTACAGGCCGAACTCCTTTTATTGCTTGTATAGCATATGGTACTTCTCAGATGCTGCATTTTTTAAAAAATAGAAGGAAAGACCCTCCACCAGCAAAATAATTACTCCTGGCTTTATTGTGATACTCTCTATATTACAATGGCTTGGAACTGAACCCACAATATCTCCGTGATACGTCTATAATACAGCCTCCTGGAGCAGATCCTGGGACAGAAAATGGCTATTAGGGAAAAACAAAGGAAATCTGAATTAAGTAGGGACTTTAGTTAATAGCAATGTATCACTATTCATTAGTTATAACAAAGGTATCACACTGGTGTTAATAATAGGGGAAATTGAGAGTGAGGAATATATGGAATTTTCTACCATCTTTGCAATTCTTCAGTAATCCAAAACTATGCTAAAATAAAAATTTATTAAAAGCTTTATCTTTCTCATGTAGAAATATTAGGGTTCTTCACAGTAAAATTATTCCTTGGGGAGTAAGGGGAGATATAAGGTAAGAAGAAAACTAGTGAGAGCAAGAAGTAAAACCTCCCATTCTCAACACTGCAAGCTGGACCAGAAAATTCACTACTTTTTCTTAGAGAATAAGGAAAGACTGAGAACACCTCTTTCTATCTTCAGATCCAGCAGAAATTATATATAGAAGTAAAAGTTTAATGCAGTAGTAATTGGGACCTGATTTTTTTTCTACAGTAATGCATCAGACCTAAGGAGAAACAGGGCCTTAGACTCTAAGGCTAAGGCTTAGAGAGAACTTTTGGAAGTAACGGGCAGACACAGAATAAGGAACACACCCAAATGACCACACAGGATAAAGGAAGGAGTGAGGCAGTGAAGTCTAGGTCCTACACTTCTCCTCTTGCTTAACCTCTAGAACTTTGGTAAATTGCATAGTCCCTGGAGTAACGTAATGTATAAAACTTCATCATAGTTCCGTGTGGTGTGTGTGTACGCACGCGCACGCACACACACACACACACACACACACACACACACGCACGCACGCGCGCAGTTCAGGAAGGATAGGGGGTGGTACTTGCCCTTGTAGTGGTAACCCTGCCCACCCAAACCTGTTCGCATAGTGGACATCAGAGGCTGCTGCTTGGAGTTTCTGGATCCATGCGAGGTGCCTCTTATAATGTCATGCAGTGGAGGCTACCGCAAGTTTGATTCCTGGTCCCCCAAGGATACATAAGGACACATTATGGGTCAGAAACAAAAAGAACCTCTCTCAAAAAGAGGATTGTCAGACAATTAACATTTTCTCTCAGAAGAAAAAGAAATTAGAACATGAAAATAGTACCTTATTGTCCTGTATTAATATTTCAAGTGGGTCCTTGAGTGTATTCATTACTCTGATAATAAAAGCGGGCTAAATTAAGGAAAGTAGCACTTACCCACAAGCTGTTCTGCACACCTAGGGACACAGAAACCCTTAGAGGTGCAGGCAATCAGCCTGCAGAACAGCATGGGGCTGAGTCAGCACTCCTATCCAGCAGGCTGACAGCTGGACTCAGCTTGTAAGTGGCAGTTGGGGAAATATAGATGCTCAAGTTTTATGTAATGTGTTGAGTTTCCTTTCTTTTTTACTCAGAGAGCTAAGTGTACTTTTGTGTTTGATTCTTTTAGGTTGTAGGGAGGGTGAAAGGGATATATAATGGAAGCTTATTACAAAGATACACAGGAGAAAAGGGCAACTAGAACTTGAAGAAACCAGCAGCTGCCTTCCAAGCGGGCCTTATGGACACCGAGCTGACATTTGGAAGCTGGCAGGCTGTTCAGGGGAACTCACTGATGAATCCAAAGCAGGCACTTCTGCATTGTGCTCTCGTGCTCGATTGGTTTGGGTGACTCTTGTGTTCTCTCGATCTCCCTGCCTCTAAGGTTCTGAGATCTATAATTGCTTTTTCACTCCTCATTATTCTACCTTATGCTTTTCATAGCATCTGCTCTCTCATGGCTTTGGGAACTACCATCAGAATTTCTCTGCGTGCCTCATAGTTAAAGGAGAATCTGGTTGATTTGGAACCTCCCCGTCTGGTTCCAGGAATGCGTGCTGGGCAAGGCCTTGTGCTGTCGCAGACCTGTAGCCATCTCATAGTGAAGTCAGTGCTTGCTGGAAAGTCTTCATGCTTGTAAGAAACTGGATAGAGTGGGCTCTCCATGAAAGAAAATTCAGCTGAAGAAACTGCAGATTGATTCCTGGCCCCTCTGGGAATACTTAGATATACCCTGTGGGTCACAACATGAAGGAGGCTTTTAGGTATTGTCAACATGGGTGAAAGGGGAGGGCACAGAGTCTCTATTCATGGATGCCACTTGCCTAGGCCACTGCCCACAGCAGAAGGCAGCAGTGGACATGGACATTTATCTCCTAAAGTTCAGTGGGTATAGCAGGCATGTGGGTTTTGCTTTTGTTTTCTAACCTTCTCCATTTCTCTCCAGACTAGAAATAATTCAATAATACAGTGAAAAAATGTTTATAAAGTTTGTTAGAAATGAGGACCCAATGGTGCAGGGAAAAGGATTTTGTGGTAGGTGTCCAAGGAAGCTTGAAAATCACATATCTTTTGGAAAATGAAAGTTGCAAAATAGCCTAAAGGCCCTTTAAGTATGTGAGGTAGGAATAGCTGGGGAGAGGCACTCATTAGTTTTCTCCTGTCTTCTTAACTTGAATTTTTCTGCCCTATTCTTTAGTTCAACATCTTTCATCCATACTTTGTCACTCACTGGCCTTTATTTCTGGGTCTCCCTTAACTTTGAGATAGTGTCCTAGCAAGTCATTAAGTTTTCTAAAAATAACATTATGGTTTAGTTTTATTTATTAAGTAAGAAAAGGAGAGATAGTGATACAGATTCCCACATACACCCTGAGCAGGATCCACCTGGCATCCTGTCTGGGGCTGATACTGGAATCAAGCAAGCTATTTTTAGCACCTTAGGCTGATGCTAGGATCATTCAGCTATTCTCAGTGCTCAGGTGAATGCTTGAACTAATAAGGCCTACTGGCTATAGGAGGGGAAGATAAAGAAAAAGTGTAGAGGGGGGAGGAGAAAAGCAGATGGTCACTTCTTTTCTGTGTCCTGACTGGAAATTGAACCCAGGTTGTCTATGTACTGACTGGGCTGATGCTCTATCCACTGAGCAAACCAGTCAGGGATACATTTTAAATAATTTAATTGCAATAATTATGAGAGCACTTTTTTTGCAGATTCATAGATGATTAAATAAAAAAAAGGATGCCCTTTTTTCGTGTGAGTTTGATTTCTTCTGTCTATACATATGATTAACACTGATGTGTACTAGGAGAGTTTTTGTTAATGTTTTAATTAAAAATATAAAAATAAACATTGCAAATACTGGAATTGCATTTCAATGTGTTCTACAAATATATCTTATAAAGAGAAGTTCCCTCCAGTAGAGATTGTTTTCCCTCACAATTTATATCAAGAAACACCAAAATCAAATCTGCAATTTAAAAGGAACTCACAAAAGAAGCACAACTTTTCTACCAATTTTATCTAAATTATACTCAGTAAAACACTGCATAAAATTTAAAGACAAATGTGATGTTATAAGATTCTATATAAGCCCTGGCCAATTGGTTAAGTGGTAGGCCATTGGACCGGTGTGTGTATGTCCTGGGATCTATTCCCAATCAGGGCACACAGGAGAAGAGCCCATCTTCTTCATCCCTTCCCCTCTTCCTTTTCTCTCTAACTCCCCTCCCACACACACACACAGTCATTGCTTGATTGGAGCAAGTTGGCTCTGGACACTGAGGATGGCTCCATGGCTTCCACCTCAGGTGCTAAAAACTAATGAGTTTGCCAGGAGGATCCCAGTCAGGGTGCATGTCAGTCTGTCTCTGCCTCCCCTCCCCTCACTGAATAAAAAAAAAAAAAGAAGATATATATAGTCAAGGTATTTTGGAGTAATTTTTCTTATTTTTCATAGTTAAAATTCTGATGCTAAGGATGTATTTGCATATTTTTAAATTTAAAGTTATACTGGTCTATTTTTTTTTATGCTGTGCGATGATAAGATTTTGCTTTCTATTTTGATCTGACTATAGAGATATGAACCCCTTCTTCTCATTTCTCCTTTATGATATATTCTGTTACACTACAGCTCAAAGATAATAAAGACCCCAGGTCTTGCATCAGTAACTTACCTACTTCATTAAGTGTGAAACAGGAACATTTTCAATTCCAGTTTGAGATATATATATATATATATATATATATATATATATATATATATATCAGGCTGTATCAAATGTGAATTACTTGTGTGATTTTTTTATTGAAAGTGGATAATAATTGCTCTTATTGTTATTTTATAGTTGAGTGTTTGACCTCCTATTAAATAATTTTATTAAACATAGGGTATTTTCAAAATCTTAACAGGTGTATTTTGTGTTTTATCTAGATAGAATATTTAACACCTGAGTTCAACCAGAAAAAAAAAATGGAGGAGGAGAAAAGAATAAAGAAAGGGAGTGAGAATGATAGAGAGAGAGAGAGAGAGAGAGAGAAACACAGAAAGCTCCGTTCTGCTTTCTGTCATATGAGAACATAGGACGGCCATCTGTGAAGCATGAAGCTGGCTCTTCTGAGACACTGAATCTGACTGCAACTTGGTCTTGGACTTCCCAGCCTCCAGAAATGTAAGAAAGAATTTTTTTTAATTATTTTAGAACACCTAGTTGGTGGTCTGCTTGTCATAGCATCCCCCAAAAGCGAAGACAATTCCTGTAGAGGGCGTCACACCGTTTCTCCTTTTGCCTGAGAGTGCAGGCGCTCACTTGGTTGACCATCAACTTCTCTGGTTCATAG
The DNA here is from genome assembly GCA_037038555.1 of Rhynchonycteris naso. Lineage (NCBI taxonomy): Eukaryota > Metazoa > Chordata > Mammalia > Chiroptera > Emballonuridae > Rhynchonycteris > Rhynchonycteris naso. Next base: position 103,197,582 of record CM072996.1, on the reverse strand, counting down.
AGGTCTCTGTTAAAACATGGTTTATTCCTGACTTTCAGGCCATGTCAGATCTGGACCTGCAGTCCTCTATTTTCAGTTTGTTACTCCTAATTCTAGGACATCCCTATTTTCTTCAAGCTGCCTTTCTCTAGTATATTTTTAAATTTTTTGATTTGAGTGAGAGAGACACATTGCCTGGTTGTTTCCCTTAGTTGTTCCATTTAATATTTTGTTTATGCTTAAAATGTTGTCCTTTTTCCTAAAATGGCTACTAAGCTTTACAAATCAAAATGCCCCCCTCTATTTTTCTGCTTTGCTGTCCATTCCCTCAGTGAACCCTGAGTGGCCCAAACAAATGAAAGGCCCAGGGAAGTCCATGTGTACGGTAAGAGCAGAAGATGAGCAGAGTGTACAAGAGGAAAATAACAAGGGGAAATTCTTTACTATTTCAAAAATATTTTATCCCTTAAAACATGCACGATTTAACCATACACTGACCCATGTGTACCAGATGGGAGTCTCAATATTTGTAGCACTTTGCAGAATACTTGACCATGAGTAGCATGTGCAGTGGAGCAGAGAGGCCTCCAAACATTTACAGTAATGCCAAATAGTAACAGTAGTTTTGAATTTCCACCTAATTACATTCAACTCAGTGCTATTTGTTCTGAGCTAATATTCCAGACAGTGTTAAAGAGGCTTTTTTAGAAATCCATAATCTTATATGTAATTCAAACATTTTATTTTACATCAATATCCACCCTGGTGTATTATAAAATATTTCTCAATGAACCAGGAGTGGAACCCTTTAAGACCTTGATGCTCAATATTGCTCTCTAATCTTCTATCGAAAATCAGTCATGATGTTAATGATCTTGTAGTTTATTATTATTTAGTTTTTCACGATTATTTATAGTATCTATTTCTTCTAGGTATAAATATTTTATGTGAGCTATTGAATTCTTCCAATGATATTATGATTTTATTCAGTGCTATTTTATCAGTTTTGCAGATGAAGAATTAGGGCTTAGAGAGGAAAAAATTCCTTATCAAAATTATACCATTAACTGCAGCTTACTTTTAGACATCAGCACTTATGTCAAGTTTTAGAAAAGCAAAGGGAGCCAAATGGAAATGAATATGTGGAATTAAGCCCTGTATTTTACAATGTGTTTATAAACTGGCATAATCATGGTATATATCTCATGATGATTTTCCTATTAAGAAGAGATAATGTATCTAAAGCATTCAGCATGTTGACTGGACCTACAAAGTACTAAAAAATATTGTTATTAAATTTTTCATGAAATGACTTAGGAGTGCTGTATTTAGACTAATAGCTGTGCAAAGATTTTATTTCAAGTATCATTAATGTAGTTTCAGCAGAGATGAGGCATTGATCTCACAAATGACTGGTTACTGGTGATATGACAAACTGGTGTTGGTGCCATTGACAAGAATATCACTTGACCATCTCTTTGCTATCTAATAACTTCAGTTATCTTTTCTTTTTCCACACATACACTTTATGATCCTCTTACCTACTCTCTTTTCTCTCATCTTAATCTCTCCCCATTTCTTCTTTCCATACTTCTTCAAATAGTTCAACTACTTTCTTTTGGTTTCTTTTTCTATCACTGATTTCCCAGACTCCTAATATTGCTACATGTAGGAGTGTGCCCAGCAACTGTTTTTCTTATATAGAGCTTTAGGGCTTGACCTCTACCACCAAAATGTTAAATTAACAAAATAATTTTTAACAGGAATAGGATTAAAGTAAGTAAAAATGCTCTCCTGGATCCAAAATACTAAAAAATTTAGAAGGAAACACTTTATTTGTAGCAAAATTATTTTTTTAATGTTGACTCACTTTTCCCAAAATTATATTTATGTAAAGATATGGTTGATAATATAATGGCTTGTGATGATGATGATGATGATGATGATGGTGGTGGTGGTGGTGGTTGGGGTATTGGTGGTGATGATGATACTTCTTGAGAACAAGTCTTTGGTATTTCCAGCACCTAGAAGAGTGACAAGCACATAGCAGGTGCTTTGAAAAACTTGTGTAGAAAAGAATAAATGAAGGAATAATAAACAATAATTATATCATTATAATAATTATGATGTGTGAATCTGTACCACTCTTCTTGGCTATATACCTGTTGAAACTCAGGTGTTCAAACACAGGTTTCATTAGTTCTGAGAGGCTTACAGACAGAAATGCATACATACCTCAAAAATATATTACAAACCATTTTTTAATCAATCATTTACATACTTGCCTCATTCTGGAAGTTTAACATTGACAATACAGTGCACAAATTTCTGTGATTCTCCAAAGAAGCCCAACAACAGTGTTTAGAACTATAACTCATTGTGAATAAAGTCTTAATGGACTTTCCTTTCAGTCTGTAGAGATGTTTTAGCTGGCCTACTTGAAATACTGTTAGGAAGCTTTAGGATCCATAATTATTATCTGAGAAATTTATGTTTATATTTTTGATTATAGCAAAGAGACTTTAAAATTTAACTTATAAAGAACTCTGACTATGGAATGATTAATATTTCATTAAAACAAAGATCAAATTGAGAAGCAAAAGACTTCATTACCTTTACTAGATTAAAATTACTAATGTGCAAATATGGGAAAGGTCATTGTATTTCATACTTGTATTATGCATAAAGAGATGAAGCTTCTCTTGAAGTGTTTATTATAATTTGTCATGGGACTAAGTTATGAAAGCACTGTGTATAATTAAAATGCAGACTCCCTAAATTCTGTAACAACACACTAGTGATTTTCTACAACTAGGACACACCCTTGACTATGTGTGAGCATACTTTATGTTTAAAAAAGAAAAAAGTATTAGCTGTCTATGTACTAGATGAGTAACCTCATAATAAAACATAATTGCAGTGAGACACTTGACACTCCATATGACTTGATTTCTTCTTATCTAGTAAAAGATCTCATGGGTTTTACCATGTGCGTGTTAAAGTAGAAGTTTATAAAAGGGATATAGAGTGATATGGTAACCTGATACATGGATTTAGAGTCAGAACACATGAATTCACATTATGGTTTCCCTGTCTCCTTCTAATAAAATTGGGCAGATGTCAACATCTCTGAGCCACCAGTTTCTCATCTTTAAATGGTAGAATCAATATCTACTCATCTATCACACACAAAAATAGTATTTTAGGCTGAAATATATATATATATATATATATATATATAAATGTAAGGTGGTATATAATGCTCTTTAAGCTTCCAAAATAATAAATTTTGTTATTGCAAAGGGTGAATTCACTTGATCTTAGTGAAAAGGCTGAGAAAGGATTCATAAAGTAAGGTATTCTTAATTATCTCAATGAGCTAAAGGTGGTTCTAATGATACGTGTTGACTTCTCTTTGGCTCTTGCAAGTTCTATTACAGTTCTGAAAGATGATTATGAAAATATGGCTTTCATTTCAGTTCTTAACCTGAGGTGTTTATTACTGTATTATGTCACTTTTGGGGGTACAGGCAGATTTCCTAAGCATTTTACTAAGTACTTTTTATGCATCTATGCAAGACAGTTAGGTGTGCTATTTTTGAATGTTTTTTAAGAACATATTTTAATTATTGAAATTTTCTTTAGCTCAGTTAATAGGTTGCCACATTACTTAGTGAGTCTAAAATCGAGTATCCTCTTTGTATATCTGAAACCAGTAATGGATAATAATCATCACCTTGAGGCTGGCAGTATTGCTTGAGAATAAGAATTACATTACATTCTCTGACTTGAAAAGAAGACACCTTCTATAAGAAAATGTTTGACACTTTCTTCTACTCTTCCTTTTTCTCTTTATAGCTGTCATATCTCAGATCAAAAATAAAAATAGCTTATTGCTGTATGGAGGACAATCATCTCCGAATGTTGTTTGTTTAATTATTTAAATCATTTCTAGACTTGAGAATATGTGCAATGGTTTTAATTAATAAAATAATTTTCTATGTGTTTTTATAAAATAAACCTCTACATGCAGTTTAGGCATAACTGGATTATTTCATGAACTATCTGGAGAAAATGTATTTGGCAGACCTGGATTACCAGCGGTGGAACCCTGGAGGAGTTAGCTAACTTCCTGTCAGTTTTCTCTTCCTTACACTCAGAAGAGGAATACTAACTTCTAATCCAGTCCCACAGATCTGTGTTGGAGATCAAATGATGCACTAAATATAGTTCAAGGATGTACTAAAAACTGTTGCATGTTATATATACATTTTTTCATATTAACAAATGTCTTTATCACTCTGGAAGCATCACTTAAATACATTTTAATATAGCAGGTTCTCTTCTTTTTGAAATACCACTGCTGAAAAAACAAAAAGACTATCCACTTCTGGCTGTCCCTTTTGTTTTCCTTTGTGGTGCCCTTTTCCTATGTATATGTCTTCAGTGGAGCGTTTGTTATTCAGTCTTCTCTCTTCACGTTTTGTACTCACACTGGTTGGGGTTTTTCTAAATTCACGACTGTTTCTGTCCATCACTGTCTCCTAAATTGTATTTCTCTTTGTGGAAAATTGTAACAGCACTCACACAATCACTCGTGCCAGAAATATTTTATTTTCTTTAACTTCTACATTCAATGGATTACCAAGATTTTTAAGATTTGCCACTCAAAAATTTCCCCAGTCGTTCTATAGACATTGTCTTTGTTCAAGTCTCTATCACTTGTACTGTTAAAGTAGCCTCTTAATTTCTCTGTCTTCAATCTCATCTCATCCCAAATGAATTCTCCATGATTCTTCTGTTCAAATGATCTTTCTAAAACACTCTTTGAACTTTTTCCCATGGCTTGTAGTTTTAATGATGTGTTCCTGTACTCAAGGACAAAGGACAAACTTTATACTATGGCAAACCTTTTTCTACTGTTTTATTATGTGTACCTCACTTCAGGTTTACAGACTTGTTGGGATTTTCCAGAATAGTCTGAATTCCAAAATTTTGTGCCTTTGTACTTGTCCATTGTTTGAAATGGCCCCTCTTTCAGCACTCATTGTCTGAGGCAATGCTCACCTCAAATGTGTCCTATCTGAAGTCTTCCCTGTGCCAACAGGCTCTTGGAGAACTTCCTTCCTTTGTGATTTTACAGAATTCTTTGCATTCTAGGACTGCAGCCTGTAAGAAGATTCTATTAAAGTATTTTTTCTTTTATTTTTCTTCCTCATTAGGTGAGCTCATTTTCCTCCGGTCTCTTCCTCTACTAAAAAGAAAATTAAATGTTTGTTAAGTGTTTACTGAGGGAATGATTTAATAATCATGGAGATTAGTCTTTCTTATCAACTCCAAAGTAAAAAAAGCAGACAAGGAGAATCTGGAGAAGTGGGAAGAAGGAGAGGGATTAGTGATGAGCTGCCCTCCACCCTCTCAGAAAGAAACCTCTTTCCATGTTTGTTTTGTATCTTTTTGACTCTTATTATTTGTGACAGGTTAGGGCCTGTCCTCTGTTTCCCTATTTTGGTTTTTAAAACATGTATATAACTATCATTGTGTAATGAATAATAAATATATCACGGTAAGCTTTTCTGAAGTTTTAGATTAGTAAATGGCTTTCTTTCCATGGTAGCATTAAAAACTAGTAATTCTGACAAAAAAATCTTCTCATTTTTGAACAATGGACACTTTGTATCTCTAATTTAAGATCTTGTGGGGTAACTTTACAGATATAACAAACATCAGATAATGACATTTTGAAAAAAACATATGTACTGCTTCTTTATTTATTCTAAATTACTTGCCTGTGATACTATATCTAATTTTTAAGACTACAAACAAATGCCTGGGCAATAAATTAACAAGATTTAAAAGCAACACAATGTTGTCAGAGAATCCTGAAGTACAATGGTGTAATCATATTCTGAAAGCCAAGATCCGACATGACAGGGAGCTAGTGTTTCATATTGTCATGGCAACAGGACGTCTTCTTCGGTTTAAATTTGTTTGTGTTGCAGCTCTATAACTTGAAAAGCTTATCCAAAGCTTTTAAAGAACTTGTATTGCTTCCATGGCTCATATTCTATACTAAAAATTTATGGCTATTTTGCAAATAGTAATTTGAGTGTTCTTTACTTTTGTTGTTTTCGTCTCCAAAGTGTGCTCTTCTGAGACTAAAATTGTTATGTCTGGGTGTTTTTGTTTTTGTCATTCTACATAGATCTTTCTTCCCTATATCTGCTATACAAAGATTCTGGATTTAGGTTTTTGGATATTGAATATGTATGTTTATATATATTATTTCCCTGAGTCAATAATAATGAAAATCCAACAGCTGTTTTAACCTACTGAGTATCACAAAATTAATAAGCTTAATTTGTTGTTCCAAAAGCCAAAACCTTGCAGCATTCTCAATTCTATCTGCATGGGAAAGTCACTTCTCTTGCCCAGAGATTCTCTGTAAACAGTGAGGATAAGCAGTGATCAATGGTCCTGTGCGTTGCTTAGGAGAATGTCCTTGACACCCCTCACATTGCAGCACAATCTAGCAGCTGGGGTTTCATTTGGAAGCAGGGGAGTAGGAACCACCAGGGTGAGCAAGAGAGATCAATGGAGGATGGAGGGTAATGGTGGTAGGAGGACAGAGAGAAAGGAAGAGAGAGGAGGAGGACTCAACTTGTTGTTGCTTTCTTTGCAGTTGTTAACCCCTTACAGATGGAAATTTCCCACACATCACTATGCACTGTATTATTCCCTCCAGTGAAGCAAATTGTTTTTGTAAGTTAGCTTTGTCTTTAAAGAGGCATACAGATGAAGGCTATAGAGAGAATATGAAATAGAGAAGGCACTCTGTGAGGTATTAATACTGAATTAAGAGGAAACATTATCTGCAGATTTAAATAAAATAACCAAACTGGGAATTAAACTCTACTACATTCTATTTTTTTCCCATTGCCAATTATTTGTCTCAGTGAATATATGTATGGGGGATGAAAAGGACAAGATGCAGGACATTCAGTAGGTTTCTGAAGTGGACCTCAGATGTTTTTGTCTTGTTTCTATTTTTGTATTTGTTTGATTCTTTTTTTTTTTTTTTTGCTTCTTCCTGAATTGATATAGATGATAGGAATTAAAATCTTAGAGCTCTTATGACTAGTTATCTTCTATCAGTTTGCCTAGAAATATGATAATGTGTATAAAGTCAGACTTATAACTTGATTAAAAAAACACAACTCAATTTGTGTGTCTAATTGTAATTAGTATTCGTAATTCCTGAAGTCCTTAGCCACATTTTTCAGGAAAGAAAATCAGGAGTGTTGTGTTAGATAAGAATCGAGAAGCAACCCATTGTTTGGTTAGTAAAAATTAGTCCTCACTTCTTTTCTTGGAAAATTGACTAATTTTCTAAGATGCCTAGTGATGATGTAGTATGCCTATTGCAGAAAGATAGACAATACCATTTTAATATCAAATCAAGCCAGATGTTCAGGGCATGATTTACTCCAGGTTCTGGGCAAAAATTAAACAGTTTTCTTTGTAGGTTGCTCAAGCCTAGGACCATTTCTGAGTATTATAGACACTCAGTGGCTCCCAATGAATTGCAAGAATGAATGAAAACTTGCTCTAAACTTCCAGCTTGTCCTAAAAAAAATTGCTTTTGGTGATTGATAGGTTTTTTTCATAGATTTCTGTGGATAATGAGTCATAATATTAAGCAAGCATCCTTAGAACAATTTTCAAAGAGCCAGGTGTTTACCTGAGATGGTTTTGAGAAAAGTGCCAATCTTTGTGAAGTATAGCAGGTAGCCTCTTTATTCCTCCCTTCTTCCCCACAAACTCACACTAAGGAAACATTAAGCTCAAACTCATTTGAGAGACAGAGACTCATCACTAGGAAAAGAGGCTGTTTCACTTCTTTAGAGATTGTATTTGTGAGGAATATTTAATGAAGAGGTTGCTGGTTAAATGGTGTCTCCACCCGTACTCCAAAAAGATACTTCTATGTCAAATCCTTGGGACGAATTTATGTACCTTATTTGGAAACAAGATTTTTTTTCAAGGTGTGACTAAGTTAAGAATCTTGAGATGAGCTCATTCTTAATAATCCAGCTGAACCCAAAATTCAATGACAACTGTCTATATAAAAGAAAGAAAAAAAGGAGATTTGATACACAAAAACAACAAAAAAAGACTATGACGTAGTATTCAGATTAGGTGCCTGCCTTTGCCCTGCAGGCTGCATGATGGGAGGGCTCAACACAGGGACAATAATGGCTCTCAATTTGAAGCCACACAACTAAGTTTCTCCCTATAGGTTTCTAGTACCTTTTATACCACTGTCCCTCACTGAAGCTCAGAATCTTTGTGTCAAAATTCTGAGAGAAGACAAAAATTGTCTAGAATCACTTTGTGAAGTAAACACTAGGATACTTTTTAGAAAAAAAAATATCTAAGGGCAAATTTTCTAGCTGTATACATCAACCCAGAACATCCTCAGACAATTTCAGAATGTTACCAATTTAAATTCAAGTACACCAGTAATGGATCAATCATGGACTTCATATATAAAAACCAGAGCAGTGGATCTAGTATGTCATCTGCTGACACCCAGAACCAAGTATTCTGACATGCAAGGTTTATATTCTAATGCAAAATCTGGAACATTTACCTAATATTTGTTTGACCATGAAACTTTTTTACTATGATGTAGTTACACTATCAGATCACCACCCTCCTGGTTTTAAGAATGGTGATTGTGAAGGAGTGATATTTGAAGGGCAGTCTGCGTAACTAAACATGGTAGAAGTCCCAACACCTTTTCGTACTTTTGAAGTAAAAGTGACCACTGTAAAAGAATGAATGGAAAATATTGATGCAACTATATTATCACCTAAACAAAAACACAACTTCGAAAAATTCTCATGGACAAAGATTATCTAGAAGATGAACAAGAACACTATATAAGTGATGATTTTGATATTAAAGCTAAAGTTGCAGAGCAGAATAAATAAATCCTGAATCTTCTGAACTTGGAGAACCAAGTTTAGCTTGTGAGGAAGATGAAATCATGAGGTTTAAATAAAGTAAAGATCTTTTAATTTTTTATTCTCAGGTTGAGCTGTTAGTCAATAAGACATTTGAACTTTATGTGTTTGAAAGCTAATAAAAATGTGGAAAAATATTTCAGAATTTTGGGAATAAGGGGGACAGATAAGGAAAGAAACCTTGTGGTTTATAGGCCTACAGATTGAGAGAAACTGTCCCACAGGTACTATACTTAATTAAGGCTGATTTAGATGAGAGATCCTGGGCATCAAGCCAGTCCTCTAATGGGATGAGTCTTGGGATCTTTTAGGTGAATATATTTTGCACATGGAAAGAATATTATCATAATGGCCAGAGGCATGCCATGGTAAATAATTTTCAAAAGGATTATCACCAAGTTTTCCCCTATCAGTATATACATGCTGATCTTCACATCAATTTTTGTAATCTATTTTTTTTCCCTGTTAAATCTGGACTATCCTGAGTGACCAGCTTGGTTAGTAGTAATATAAAGCTTAAATTATATGTGGATACTTCCAAATTAGTATATAGGAAACCTCATATTTTTTTACCTGAGCCTTCTGGGAACCTGAGTTTGAGGTACCCCCTCTTGTAACCTAAAGTCCATGCTTTGAGAACCCAAGCCACATAGAATGGCCACAGTTGATAGCCTTAGCTAAGCTCCCTGCCCAGAGCCAGCACCTACTACAGCCATATGTGTAAGTCATCCCGGATATTCAGCTTAGTGAAGTCTTCAGATGACTGCAGCCCCAGCCCAACATCTGCCCACAGTTCTTGAAAGACCCCAAATGATATCTGCAAGCAATGCCTAGTCCATCTACAGAACCAGGAGAGAACTATGTAGAACCCCTAAATTTCGACATGGTTTGCTATATAGCAACAGATACCTGAAAACACCATCTTATACATGAGGAGGTCTGAAGACATTAAAGTAACTTGTTGGAAGTAACAGAAGTCACACAACCTAGATTTTAAGTCATATATTATTCCTCAGCATTCCCTCTTACCCACTATGTTTTATTTTTTCCCTCTGCCAATATATCACACATTTGATGTGTGACCTTGATTTAGCCTGATTCTTCACGTATGAAATAAAAGATGGTGAACTGAAAAAAAAAAAAGAGATGGTAGACTGAAAAACAATTGGTATATCTTTAGAGAGACTATTTGATTATCTGTGAGATGCATATATATTTTTTTAATTTTCTTTTTATTTATTCATTTTAGAGAGGAGACACAGAGTGAGAGAGAGAGAGAGAAAGAGAGAAAGGAGGGAGGAGCTGGAAGCATCAACTCCCATATGTGCCTTGACCAGACCAGCGCAGGGTCTTGAACTGGGAACCTCAGTGTTCCCAGGTCGACGCTTTATCCACTGCGCCACCACAGGTCAGGCAGTGAGATGCATATATTTTTAATACTACAGTGAGCCAGGCCCTGTAAGAGGTAAATAAATCATTATTCTTTCATTTAAGAATTTCACAATATATAATACTACCTTGATATAGGATGGTGATAATTATATTCCTTATGTTAAAGGCTCACTTACTTTATCAGTGAAATCCTCAAATATAGTTACTCAAATACAATATAATTCAATTTTTTAAAACTTGGTAGTCCATTCAGACATAGCTGTAAGGCAGACCTGTTCCAGGAGGTGCTGGGGACTTTCCACCATGTCCCCTCAGCCTCAAAGGTAGTATGCTATCTGTGTGGTTGAAGTCTGGTCACCACCCACCCATCCAAGGTGACAAAAACACCAAATATAGGGCATCAATTTCATTGTAATTAAGTGAAGAAGAGGTTGTCATTAAGCTCACTTTCCTGTTGTAACTTGAGTCTTATGACAACTCTTAGTTGCAAGGGGAGCTGAGAAATTCGGCCTCTAACTGGGCAGCCTTATGCTCAGTTACACTATCATTATTATGGACAAAAGAGAGAAGGGTGTTAGGAAACTACTAGCAATTTTCTGTAGATACGATAATATTTATGTTAATATTTCTTATCAACGTTTTCATTCTTAAATTTTATGTTGAGATCAACCAGCAGTGCTGTTGGGTAATTAAGATATACTTTGCTTAAAGTCTAAAGGGCGAGTTGATCTTGTCTATGATATACATAAAAGTGTTGGGGTTATTTTTGGCCACTTCTAACAACTTGTTTTCAAAGTCTTTTTGGCCTCTGATGATTTCTATATGTAGAACTAATTACCTAATATATTTTAAATTATATTAGTAGAAGATATGTTCAAAGAGCTCATTCCATCTTGGGTTGCTATCTTCATTTGCTTGCTCTGAGGCTTCAAGTCCTAGGGAAACCTCCTCCTCTAATTGCTGAATGATACTAGAACAAAATTATGCTCTGTTAACTTATTTTTATAGCAAAGCATTTGAGGCACCATATTCTTTTAATATCTAATAAAGCTCAAGCATAGAATTTTGTTGAAATCTACCTGCAATGGATACCCCTTATCTACATATTTACCTTAAATAGGTATTATTATTTTATTAATAAAATTTTATCTGATACTGACACTATAGGCAGTGCATTGGCAAGGTTTTATATGATTAAGTAAATAGGGCTCTACCTATCTAGTATTATATCTACAGATAGGGGATATATATATTCATACAATGTGTGATCATACCAGGTATGGATTTACAGATGCAATATATTTTTATATCAAGAAGTCAAATGCCTTGACAGTCTTTCGAGTTGAATCCAATTAATCAAGTCTAGGACTTCAACCTTTTCCCACAAATCACCTACTCCCCCCATAAAAGGATAATGAGATACTGAGATATGACTCAAAAACAATTGACAAACAAGGCTGAAATCTAAGGGAAATGTTTTCCAAATTAATGGAAGTATAATATTTCAAACCAGTTTGGGTATTATGACTCTTTACTTTCATTGATCTGTTTATGAGTGAAATTTTGATTTCATATGTTTAAGCTTATAGTAAATCACTTGGTGAAGAGACATGGAGGATTGAAAACAGTAGGCCATGTTTATGCTACAGGAGAGATTTAATGGGAGGTGAAAAAAGTAGTATTTTCTTCATTGTCATAAGAATGAGTGACTAAGCTTATTCTACTTGGCTCCAAAGATACAAAAAGGAGACTAAAGGAGTAGGGGACAGATTCAGCCTTGACTTAAATGAGAGTTCTTTCGTTTGGTTCTTTGTTTGTTTTTAACAAAACTTTCCTTTCTTATGGTAGAATGAGTCACTCAAGAGAGAAATCAATTTCTCATTTTGGAGGTTTTTAATAATAGGCTAGACCATTAGGAAATATATTATTTTAGGAGTTCAACTATTAAGTAGACAATAAGGCAAACTGATAGAAGATCTACATATGTATATCTTAAGATATACATATTATATAAGATTTTCCTGGAGATTGATTGATATGATATTCGTGGAATTACTTTGAGAAATATGTTTTTGATTAAAAAGTTTATTTTAGCTCTTTAATTTTAATAATTCAAGTTCTAGATTGATATAGAAACAAGTTATATAAACATAAATTTTCTGAAAAAAATAGCTGAAATTAGAATTTAATATTAATCAACCTTGTTAGATAGCTTTAATATTTTTGAGGTGGTAGAAGAAATAAAAATTAAGAAATGAGAATAAGAATTAAGAAATAAGTATAAGAAATGAGAAAAAAAGGCATTTTTCACAGTGTAAAAAAAACATTCTAACTTATTTTAATGAGATATTATAAAGTTAAAATAACAAAATGAAAAACCATTTACACAGCAGTTATATATATATATATGTTATGCAAAATGCTTACACAAATATACAAGATATATTTTGAAATCCTTAGCAATAACTATACAAAGAATAGTAAAAATTTGCACAGACAGAAGGGAATACAAATATTAAATGTAATTGCATAAAAATTGTTACTTCCTAGTAATAAATATATTGTCAATTAAGTTGACCTTGGGAATAATTCTACAACTATTAAATTAACAATATTATAAAGATGATTGTACCCAGGTACAAATTAACTTCTTGTGAATTTATACATATGAACCCTTTATAAGGAATTGCAAAATGTTATAATTCTTTGTTAAGCAATATTATAATATGACCATTTGTTTGGTATGGGGAGAAAATTCAGCACAGGTCTCCCTGATTTCTGTAAATTTTGTGAACAGATAAACCAATGTTCTAGGTAATCTTTTCAAGGCTATTTAATAGCCAACAGTTTTGGAAGATAGGGATAGTGTCTTTTTAGTATAATAAAAATAATGATTCCCTCCAAGTAAAAGGCAGCTATGCTTGCTGCCCATTATAAAAGTACTGGGTTATTAAAAACAAAAACAAAATCAAAGCAAAACTGAGGGTTCTTCTCCTGTAACACAACCCGAGGCACCTGCTGATCTTCTTGTCACTCTGTGGGAATTGGGGTTTGAGAAACTGATACAAGAAAATTTATGACATTCTGGCTATTCTCTTTTCTGTGACTATTAAACTGTCCTTTGTCTCTGACACAGAAATTTTGTGTGTTCTCCCAGCATCCATGAAACAATGGCAGACTCACCTGTTAGTTCACAAAAAGGGTAAAATCTCAGTTCTTGACACTTAGCATAGAAACAATGCAGTATATATGTATTTAGAAGAAACATGAACTTCAGAATCAAACCATTTTATATTTAGGTTTGATTTTTGTCTCTACATTATCTTAGATAAGTTTTGAAACCTTTACAAATCTCAATTTCTTATGTCCAGAATGGAAGATAGTAATGCTTAAATATTAATGTTTATGAGAATATTCCATGGGAAAATGCAAGTAACGGGTTTACATTTTGCCTAGCAAATACAAGAAATATACTTAATGTTTATATTGGTATTTCCTATTTTCCCTCCAAAAATCCATGTCATAGAGATTCAACTTAAAAATATCAGTCAGCTAAAGCCCTGGCCAGCTGGCTCAGTGGTAGAGCATCAGCCTGGCATGTGGATGTCCTAGGTTTGATTCCTGGTCAGGGAACACAGGAGAAATGCACATCTGCTTCTCCACCCTTCCCCCTCTTCTTTCTTTCTGTTTTTCTCTTCCCCTCAAGAAAGCAAGTCTCCTTTGGAGCATAGATGGCCCTGGCGCTGAGGGTGGTCCCTGGCCTCTGTCTCAGGCACTAGAATAGCTCCAGTTGCAACAGAGCAAAGCTTCAGATGGGCAGAGCTTTGACCCCTAGTGGGTTTGCCAGTAGATCCTGGTTGGGAGCCTTCAGGAGTCTGTCTCTCTGCCTTCCCACTTCTCAGTTCAGAAAAAAAAATCAGTTAGCAAAAATGAACTTCTAATTAAAAAAACAGTTAATTACATTTATTTCATGTTAGTCTCTTTTTTACCTAACATGATAGTCAAGCCAGAATCTGGAACTGTGATCTCTATCAAGTGAGACTGTATCCTAGTTATCAAGTCTGTTAAGAGTTTTCTTACCATTAATGAATCAAGTTCAGAAATGTTTCTGTACAGTGTGAAGACCAGCTACAAAGGTGTCTGGAGAGAAAAGTAAAGCTTGGCAATCAATCACATCAAGCAGCATCTTGCTAAATCTATCCTGGCAAGGTTAAAGATAGGAAGAAAGGTTGTGTTTGCTACTTTGCTTGTTTACCACCTTTTGTTGGGGTTATTTCTTATCTTCTCAGGTCTCTGATATTACTCCCAAATTATCTTAGGCAAATTTATCAGGAAAATTATCTAAGGCAATTTTCTCTCTCTCTCTCTCTCTCTCTCTCTCTCTCTCTTTTCTATCTCCAAAAGACCTGGATGTGGTTCAAATGATTCTTCCATCTGTTTCATCTTCTGTGCTACAACCTCAGTCCTCTTTCTTAGATTTCTATTTCCCTTTTCATACTGATTACTGCCCAGGACCTGGACAAAGTTGCTTTCCTGTCTCTGACTTGGTGATTGTGCTATGCCAGGTTCTCTCTAGAGTAGAGACATTGTTGGATTTCTGTTCTGTTTGCTCAGTAACCTTTTAAGTAGGATCCATCTGGGTCCCACTTCCAGAATTCCATGTAATCACAGCTCAGTTTATGTAATTTCTCTTCTAGGATATGGCTGGAACATACAAGATTGAGAGGAAATTGAAAACAAAAAAAAATTTAACCATAGGAAAGTAGGTAGGTCAGTTATGGCAAAAACCCCTAATGATAGATGTTTGTTATTTTATTTTCTTCCTCAGCATTTTGCTACTAAAGAAAAATGTTACAATGAATAATTCTGTAGACACATCATATTGTACATATGCATGTAAGTTGGCAGAGTGAATTATTAGCAAGAGAGGTGGATGCATGGAAAATGCATTAAAATGCATTTTCATTTTAAGTCATTGTCAAGTTGTTTTCACAGAAGTGACACTATTTTACTATGACTAGTAGTGTATTAGTGGAATTATTTTCTCACACTTGCTAACAACAGAGTTTGTTGTAAATTTTAGATTTTTGTCATATCTATATAGGTTAAAATTATATTTTGGGACAGTATTTAGTTTGCTGTCTTTTTCTTTCTTATTCTGAGAGGTTATGAATTCATATTTGTAAGAGGTTTCTTTAAAAATTTTAATCTGCAAACACTGAGTTCATATTATTTGCCCATTTTTCTATTGGATTTTGGTTTTATACTTATCATTGTTTAGGAGCTTCTTATATATTAGAAGCTAAATGTATAATTTGAAGCTTTGCTTGTTTGTAATTTGCTTTTGCTTATAGTATTCCAAATGATGCTAAAGTTGAATATATGGGACTTTTACTGTCTTCTGGCTATGTTGCTTTAGGTGACTCATTTCCCTCTTAGCTTCAGTTTCCTCATACACAGACTATGTAAAACAATGTCTTTTTCATAGCCCTGAGAATCCTGAGTTAAACAGAGTGTTTGGTACATATATATTATATATTCAATTTATAGTACTATTGGTTTTTAAAGTTGGATTTAACTTTAGATTTTATATTTTTAAAATGGTTGGAATATTAATGGGAACATAATAAACATTTATGTTACCCTAAAGTAAAGGCAGCATGAAGAATATAATGATATGAATCTTCAAATATATTGTTTAATTTCTCTGATAGAAGATAGCAATTTTGGTCTAGTAGATGAGGCCTTTGGGATATTGATCTCCAAGGTATATGAATAATAACTTAAAAAAAACTTACTGGCTGGTGACAGTAATTAAGTTGATTCAACACCTTTTTAGTAGAATCTAGAGCAGGGGTTGGGAACCAATGGCTCGCGAGCCAGATGTGGCTCTTTTGATGGCTGCATCTGGCTCCCAGACAAATCCTTAATAAAAAAATTAATAACATTAAAAATATAAAACATTCCCATGTATTACAATTCATTCATTTCCTACCGCTCATGTTCATGGTTGCAGGTGGCTGGAGCCAATCACAGCTGTCCTCCAGAACAACTCCAAATTTCTATTGGATAATGCATAACATACATAGGTTGTTGTGATGTCAGGAAGTAAACTTCCCTCCTTTTAATCAAGTAGTCAACTAGCTAATTGCAGAAACACTTTTACGAAGAGGATGACTAAAAGAAAAAAGGATGAAGAGTATCGTACTCTTTAGCAGGAATGGACAGAAGAATTTGCCTTTGTGGAGAGAGCAGGTTCTGCAGTGTGTCTAATATGCAATGATAAAATTGCATCAATGAAACGGTCAAATATAGAGCGGCACTTTGACACATGTCATACTACATTTGCATTGAAATATCCAGTGGGGGATAGTAGGAAGAAAGCATGTTAAGAGCTACTGTGCAGAGTGCAAGCTAGTCAGCAGCAACTCCATGTTTGGACCCACAAGATGACTGGAATTCGGCTAGCTTTGCTGGTGCTTTAGCAATTGTGAGAAACAAAAAGCCATTCACAGATGGGCAGTATGCCAAAACATTCATGCTTGATGTTGCCAATGAACTTTTTGAGGACTTTTTGACAAGATAATCAAATGAATAAAAGACATGCCTCTGTCGGTAAGAGAAGTTCACGATTGTACCATCATGATACCAAATCAAATTGAGGCAACACAAGTTAAGGACATAAATGCAGCACTATTCTTTTCTCTCACTTTGGATGAGTAAACAGATGTAAGCCATTTATCCCAGTTCAGCGTGATTGCAAGGTATGCTGTAGGTGACACACTACATGAGGAAAGTCTTGCTGTTTTGCCTATGAAAAAGACAACAAGAGGGGAGGATTTATTCAAGTCTTTCACTGAGTTCGCTAAAGAAAAAATCTACTGATGAATAAACTTATTTCGGTGTGTACTGATGGTGCTCCGTGCATGTTGAGGACAAACAGAGGATTCGTAGCACTTCTTTGTGAACATGAAAATAGACCCACCCTAAGTTTTCATTGCATCCTACATCAGGAGGCACATTGTGCTCAGAAGTGTAGCGAGCAGCTTGGTGAGGTGATGTCGCTGGTCATTCGGGTGGTCAACTTTATTGTTGCCCGAGCTTTAAATGGTCGCCAGTTTAAAACACTGCTGGATGAAGTTGGGAATAATATCCTGGTCTGCTTCTGCACAGCAATGTGCATTGGTTGTCAAGAAAGAGGGTGCTCAGCTATTTTGCAGCTTGTCAGAGCGAAATCTGGACTTTTTTTGAAATCAAAAAGGTTGAGCATCCTGAGTTAGCTAACACTGAGCAGCTCCTGAAGTTCTACTATCTCGTGGATATGACTGAACTTCTGAACCAGCTCAATGTGAAAATGCAAGGCGTTGTAAATACAGTCTTATCCCTTCAACAAGCAGTAGTTTGCATTTGAAAACAAGCTGGAACTCTTCATCTCTGACATTGAAACAGGTTGTTTACTACACTTTGAAAAACTGGGAGAGTTTAAAGATGCATGCACAGCAAGTGACCCTGCTCAACATCTTGATCTCCAGCAGCTATCAGGCTTCACATATAATCTCCTGCAGTCATTCAAAGCACGCTTTGGAGAATTTCGTGAGCGCACACGAGTGTGCAGTAGACAGCGCTGACCTGAGTTACATCCCTGGTGTCTCTGTCAGAGATTTAGAGCTACAAGCTGCTGACCTGAAGGCCTCAGACATGTGGGTGAATAAGTTCAACTCACTGAATGAAGATTTGGAAAGACTTGCACGACAGCAAGCAGAGGTGGCGAGCAAACACAAGTGGAGAGAAATGAATAAACTTCACCCCGCGGACCAGCTGATTGTCAAAACTTGGAACACACTTTTTGTCACATACCACACACTGCAGCATGTGAGTATTGCTGTACTGACAATGTTTGGCTCTACGTATACATGTGAGCAGTCTTTCTCACATCTAAAGAACGTTAAGACCAACCTACGATCACGTTTAATGGATGGAAGTCTCAACGCCTGCATGAAGATTAACTTCACCACGTATCAACCAGACTACAAAGCCATCAGCAAAACCATGCAGCACCAGAAGTTGCATTAATGGTAATAAGTACTTTATTCATCATTGGTTAGCAACAGCATAACAACATTATTAAAAAGAATTCAGAGACTTTTTGTACTTTAAAAGTGTTGGTCTTACATAAAATGCACACATTTACTTGTATTTAATGTTAAACATATTGTATGGCTCTCACAGAATTACATTTTAAAATATGTGGCGTTCATGGTTCTCTCAGCCTAAAAGGTTCCCGACCCCTGATCTTGAGTAAAATGTATAAAACCAGGTGATAAATTTTGAAAAAGGCCCTGGTATGGTGGTGGTGCTCATTTTAAGTGTACATCAAGCTTTCTGGAGAGATCTTAAGATGGATATATAGTGGGTTGTGTCACATATTTAGTCGTGTCCCCAGGGTCTCCTTGGTTGTGTTTTCGTTTAAGCACTTCAGCAACTAGAAATGGCTTTGCTACTTTAAAAACCTGTGATATCTCTTTAATGCAAATTTAGATTTTAAATGCCATTGGCACTTCCTGAATGCATTTGTAAGATATGTGCAAATCAGCAAGTCTTTTTGAAGTGTATTTCAGCTAAATTATCTTTGCTTAATAAATAGTTTCAAAACAATAGACATGGGTGATAGTCATTACTTACTTTTGTTCTTGCTACCGTGGCAAAACTATGGGAGACAATTAAAAGCAACCAATTGTTCTAATTTATGAATAGTAATGATTTTTTTTTTACTGTGGCTTCTAGAATTTGATTTTGTTCAAGCTATTGTTGGAGATCTATAGAAATATATGTGGTAAAGTAACATATTGAAAATGCATTTACAAATATGAACAGATAACATCTTACTCAGATAAAGACCAATTATTTTCTGTTGAAAGAACATTTATTTCAATAGTGGGATTGAAATTTTGAATAGCAATAAAAATAATATTACTAAATATCCCTATTATAAGGAGGTAGATCAATTGCTGCTATTAATCAAAAAGAATGCAGCATTTAATTTTAATTTTTATGAGTTGGATAATTAAAAAAAAAAAATTAACTGCTGTGAGCCTCAGTTTTTCTCATTTGTTTAATGTGAATAATAGTATCTACTTGTAAAGCCAGTAGTCAAGGGCCACCATCACCGCAGCCCGACCCACGCAGGTTCGCATTGGATTCGAACAGATGGCAATGAAACACAGGAGCCACGACCTGGTGAGCCATCAGCTTTAATTCTAGCTTGCACCCGGCAGGCAAGCAAAAACACACACTGGGCTCCAAAACCCACACATTCAGTGCTCACAAAGCTACTGACTTATCCGAGTTTCCTAAAATCAAAGTTTCTAGCTCACCAGACTTATTCACCTCTGTTTCCCATCTCCTCCTGCACAAACTCTTAACAAACTGGCTTCTTCCTCAGCATTCAGCCATCTCGGCTGCTTCTCCTGGCCTTCACGTGGCCTTACTCTGCTCTCCTCTCTGATACTAACCTCAGGAACTCAGGAACCAAGAGAGAGCTAGCTACCGGTCTGCCCACTTTATAGCATAGATTCAAAACCTTTAATCCAATTATACATAAAGTCTCTGATACAAAGCCACCCATCTGAGGCATAATGGGATTCCTCCCTACATCACCACCCTACATCATCCAATCAGTCAAGGGTGTGGAGAAGAGCTTACTCTTAAAACCAAGCCTTAGGCCATAATGACCTGGCCTGCCTACATTACAGCCTTTTCCCCACACCCATCCCAAGCATAAGGGCAAATAATATCACCTGGGTGACGGGCTTTCATGTGGGCAGCACCATCTTTAACAAAGTGAGCATATTATATTTTATCTGCCAAACACTACTTTATTAGATGGGTATGAGAATAAAGTGAGATTATGCATCTAAAGTTGAAAGCCCAGTGTGTAATCTATAGTAAGTACACAATTCTAGGTATTAGTGTGCAGCTAGAAAATGAATGTATGCTCACTTTATTGACCCCCAATATTACACATATCTACATATGTGTGACTTCATGTTACCTTATTTTAGACGTGAAACTTACTACCATATTTTTATATTTTTAGGTTAAGTGATTGCTTTAATAAAAGTCATCAAACTAAGAACCATACACATGTTCATATTTACAACCAGACTTTGTTTTGAAAGTTTATAAATTTGTTTAGAGTTTAAGATTTACTATGGGTGATTTAGGCTTATAGTTCTTTCTGAAAGTACAAGAGTATGACTGTATTCTTTGGAGTATTAAAGAAATTCAGTCTTTTCTTCTTGCAAGTGCAATTTGGGGAAAAAGTAGATATACAGTTGTGAGTATAGGAAATATGGAGTTTACCCCTGAAATATTACTTATTAATTATTGTATTATTTTTATACAGTCAACTATGTACTATTTTGATTGAAAATAGGCCAACTATACTATTAACATTCAAAATTTATTGAATCAAACAATACTTCAGCTTGATGTTCTTCGAGGCTGTGCTAATCACTAATATAGCCACTTGCCACTTATGGCTATTTAAATTTAAATATAAATAAAATGTTATTATAATATTAATTTAAATATACTATTAACTAAGTAATACTAGAAATTTAGTTCCTAAATTGCACTAATCACATTTTCAATCCTCAGTAGTAGCATTTTATTAGGCAACACAGAAAGACAGGACATGTCAATCATTGTACAAAGTTCTGTTGGCCAGTGTAGTCTTAAAGGATTCTAGGAGCTACTTCTTTACAAAGAAGTAATAGGTTCTGACCTCTCTGGCTTGAAATATTTTTATAACAGACACTTTTACAAACTTAAATTTAACATTTAGAATAAATTTCCAACCTTCTGTGTTAACATTATATTAGTTGGTATCTGGATTGATGCTATCACCTTAATTTAGTGATCCTCAATCTTGGCTGCATGTTAGAATCGCTTGGGGAGATTTAAAAAATCTGGATATCCAGGCCACAGGCTACATCACAGAGCAATTAAATTAGAACTCTTGGGACAGTCTAGCAAACATCAGTATTTTTAATGCTCTCTCAGTTAGTCCAACATCTAGCACAGTTTGTGATATATAGATCCAGCCACATATATATGGTTTTCCCATTTTTCTCATTTGGTGATTGTGTCTTGCAAAGGCACATAGCTCTTCCCATACATTTCATAATTTACTTTTTCTGTTAAATATCATACTTCCCACTGTTATTTCTTTATGCACATGTAGCATTATTTTCTCATAAACTGCTTTTTTTATTATTTCTATTTTTATTCCAAATCAAAAGTCTTATTTTCCGGGCACTTTTCTCATTCTCACAGCTTTTGCATTTATCAAATATTAGTGCAAACTAATTTATAAAATGAATAAAACCACCCCTAAATAGGAAAAAATAAGCCAAAAAAGAAAAACTAGGCAGAATAAAAAAAATGACCTTATACTACTCTTTTGCAAATGCTTGTGAAAGTGAGAATTAAGATACTTTTGCCCTAGAGTGCTGCTTTCTTATGTTCACAAAACTTTTTAATTTAGAAGTTCCTAAATAGAAGCTTCTGTACTGACATCTTTCCAACCAAAATGATTTTCTAGGAACAAGTTTAAAACTACCTGATTATTTTGGGAAGGCTCATGGTGCAAAAAAGAGTTTATATTGAGAACTTTAAGCAAATGCTAACATTTTCTTAAAATAACAGGTGAGGACAATCTGTGGATGGCAAAAATTGAGAAATGCATTCATTAAATAATATTTTAAGCCCATGTGGTACTGAAATTATATTTTGTTCACTTACCAAAATAATGCAGTATCAGCTAGATGTACCCCAATACCTACTCTTTCTTTTTTACACAGCAATAGCACTTTCAGTTGAGCATGTTAAGATGTCTAAAGAGGGAATTAAAAAAATAAGTGAAAACTTTAAATATTTAAGGGATCATATATAGAAAGAGAGTGGGCAAATGCTGAATTATTATGGGAGGTGCATGAGTATCATGTTTTGGGAATATTTCAACTCAATAGTAGAGAGCAAAAATAATAATGTCTTGATCAAAAGGGACATTTTTCACTTTCATGTGGAAGCCCAGGAAGTTGGTCCAGGCTAGCCTGGTAATTCCATAAATATCAAATATCCAGTCTCCTATTATTTTGACCTTTCATCTTTAACAAATCAGCTTCCATCTCATGGTACAATATGTTTTTTGCTAGTCAGAGGAAAGGAAAATAATAATGAAAAATACAGAACATATTTCTTTTCTTTATGGCCATAATTTGGAAATTGCACATGGTAGCCCTATTCTCATTTCATTGGCCAGAACTTAGACCAGGGCCATCCCTAGCTATAAGGACAGTTGGGAAATGTTGAGTAGCTTTGTGCTAAACCAAAAAATCCTATTATCATATAAGAATAAATGAAGAATCAGAGAGGCACATATGGGTCTCTACAATAAGCCATAGCAATATTCAAAAACATACTCCTCCTCTACCTTAAACATGCTCCTCCCATCCCTTCATCAAAAGAGACAAGCACTTCCTGAACTTAGCCCCAAACCAAGGATTTCTGGATGACATACTATCTTCCTCTTTAGATCTCAAACCACAATTTAAAATTATTTTATCCATAAACAGGTTCAGAGTCTGGCTTTTTGTTAGGAAGAACCCATACAAAGTTAGAAGAAAATATCAAGTGTTAAACTGTTTAGACAGCTTTCAAAAATATTGTCCTGTATGAGTTGCCTTTTTGTATTTCTCAGTAGAAAATGAAAGTTATGAGGAGGGACAGTAAGATACCAATTGTTAAATCATATTTATGAATCCAATATTAAACTTTACTAATGATTCAAAAGAAATAGAATATCGTAAAAGGTGGTAAAGTCTGAGACCAATAACACAGTTTTCCAAGTCTTTACTTATAGCATTAGTATCTAACCTGAGCCAGATTTAATCTTAAGTGATGCATGTAGGGTACTGCTGATACAAGAGGTAATGTGATGGTCCATCAAACTCCTCATTTTATACTCTGTCAATTATGTAGCTGGCCATGCCTTATAAATCCATAAGATCCAGGCTTGTTTACCATTAACAATATGAATGCCAAAGGTAGAGTCTGTTAAAAATGTCCAGAGATAAGAAACTCTCCATTACCTTCCTAGTTGTAACTACTAGCAAAATGTTTAATTAACATGTTCTTAGAAATTTGATCAGGTCATTTTTCCCATAAAAATGGCTTTTATAAGGAGAAAATGTAATAGACCATATAACAAAGTCTACTTTAAAATGGCTCCAAGTTTAGTTCAGAGACTTTATTATCACATCATGGACCCATGCTCTTTTCTTCTTTATGCTCTATAATTTTAGTGTGTTAGCTTTAATTGGTAGGTTTGTTTCTTCTTGGTCACTAGGAGGTTGCCACAGCTCCAGGCATTAGATCCATTTTATAAAGAACAAACAGATTTCCTAGGAGCCTATCATTAACTTTGGGTCTCACTGAAGAAGACTTGAGTCACTTGCCCAAGCTGTACCTGAGCAATTTTACCTGACTATCTGATATTTTCTGCTTCTATAGTGAGGAAAGTAGAAACCACTAGCAAAAAAAGGAAAAGGACAAGGAGGGAATGGTCATCATTTAAGCAACTGAAAATGTTCTCTTCTACACCTTTAAGATTTATTTCTTATGCAAAATATAAAGAGCAAGAGTATTGTCATTTATAATTCAACACAAGTGTTCCTAGACCATAGTTAATATCCTATACTAAACTTTGATGAAATTTCATTTAAAACTGCCATTGACTGGAAAAATTGAAGGTTACCTGCAAGAAATTACTCGTGAAGTTAATTCAGGAGAACCTTAAACTGAATTAATCTCCAGGCAGAGCTAAAAAGCAAGTACCAAGAATGCTTCAGAGGGAATTTTGGAATAGTGCTATTATATATTCCCTATTAGTATTCATTATCACTATAAAAAGTCTGTAATTTAAAAATCATGCTGATATAATGTGTGTGAGCCTACTATACACATGTGAAGAATAAAAATGGCAAGGTGATGTTATTGTCATTATTGAACAAGTTCATCTGAAAATACTTTAAAACACTCAAAAACAGTTATGCTTTAGGGTAATGATATATACATTTAAGTAGACCATATAAAAACATTTATTCAGTTGCAATTTTAAAAATGATTTGACTTTGGGTAATGGGCATACAACACAATCAATAGTGCAAATCCTATAGAGAGTTTACCTGAAATCTATGTATTCTTATTGACCAATGTTACCCCATTAAATTTAATTGATCAATTAAAAAATAAAAATAAAAATATTTTAACCCTTTTATTCCTTCATTAGCATTTATAGCATGCCCTAAGAACTTGATTAAAGCCCAATTATACTCAGTAACTTTTGTTTATGTTAAAAAAAAAAACCTATGAACTTTTTACTCCATAATTTGGGCTTCCAACTACATAAAGAAATTTTGGATCAATCTAATGTTTACCAATGAGATATAGGTAGTATAATAGTAAGTCTTCAGCACACTGTTATTTTGATAATTTTTACATTGGTCAAATTATCAGTGAAATTAATTCTAACCGATCACTTGAAAACAAATGATTACTTAGTCTTGTGGCAACACAGTAGTTGATCCCTAAATCCTGCCCCAATAATGAGGTTTTCTTTTTAGAGAGATAGACAGAGATGTAAGTCTAGTTAAGAGGCTATGAGTGACTTGCTGGAGATGAGAAATTTAGAAGCTGGAAATAGTGGAGGCAAAGGGTGTGATATAAGAAAGGGAGTAAGTTCTGAGCATTTGAAATCCTTCAGATGCTGAAGAGAAAATACTGTAGTAGTTAAGATTTAGTAAGAAAATAAAAGAAACCAGTACTGGATTTGGTGAAAGAAAAGGAAAGCTTTTCAGGAATGAAACTTAGTGGTGAGACAAATATTGAGATGGATAGGATTGGTGGGATAATGTATAGCACTCTGTTCGTGCATGTATAATTCTCTGTGGCTCCTTTAAATCACCATAACCTACACTTGGAGCTCACTGCATAAAAAGAAAAACCAATCTCTCACCTTTGGCTGTTTAGTCCTGAACTTTTTTTTTTTAATGCAAATCAGATGACCACACATCTTTGGTTAAATTACTTAAATGGCTTTCTGTTGGTCTTATGTTGAAAACCAAAATTCAGAAAATGACTTAGAAGGTTCTTCAGGACCTAACTCTAGCCTTTCTCCCCACCCAATAACTTTGTCTCCGTCACCCTTCTCTTTTTCACCTTCTATGCTCCTGCCCCACAGAATACTTTCAGTTCCTCAAGTGCCTACTTCAGGGTCTTTGTGCCTGTTCTTTCTTTTCTCCCTTTTATCCTATGCCCCTTCTCCTTCAGATTGCAGCTTAAATGTTATTTCCCCCTTTCACATCACTTATCAGAATTGGTAATTACATATTTGTATAACATTAATGTCTGTCTGAGTTGTAGCCAAGGTTTAATCTATTCCTAGTAATCATAAAAGAATGGAGATGTCTTGCAAGCAGAAAGGCAAATCCAGTAGAAACATGTTTGCAAGGGGCAGAGAGTATCCTGAGAGAAAACTGATTCTAAATAATAGACTCCCAATGAAGGTTGGATAAGACAACCCTTCTCCGAAGGGGCACATCTGAATTACATGAAGTAGGACTACCCCTGCCTTTTGCATATTCTTATATATCATTCCCTTGGAGATATGGCCAATGGTTGCAAATACTCCTGATGGTTAGTTTCTATTGGTCAATCATGGGAGGATGGTAGATGCTTCAGAGCTATGAAATTAATATTATTCAATACCTTCTCCTCCTCTCCAATCTCATCTTCTGATTATGCCGAGAAAGATAGCTTTCAGTAAATAACTTCCTCTACATCCACCATAACATATCTGTACCTGTATCCATATATTCTGCACCTGTATACATATAACTGTATACATATGCCTTGCTGTTACTATGAATAAAATGTTTCTGCTCCTACCTACTATTGACCCCCCTATTTGCTCATTGATCTTGTCCCCTTCTACTTAAGAGCATTTCTCCATTAAATTTCCCTTCTCTGTCCAGTATATTTATTATTTCCACTTTACTGACTCTCTCTCATAGTTATGAAAACACATTGTGATATCACCTGTCAAAAACAAGACAACCTTTTTGACACAATATTTATCCCGAGCTGCCCCCTACTCTTCTCTGCTTACCACACAAGATAACTCTTTGCAAAAGTCATTTATACTGTTTCAAATTTCTTGTGTCCCCTTTTCTCTTAAATTCTATCCAATTAGTCTTTCATCAATTACACTGCACAAAAACACATTTTATTTATGTCACCAAAGACCTCCAACTTGCTAAATTTAGTCAAGTCGCAGACCTCATCTTATTAAAAATATCATGAGCCTTTGAAACTTGATTGATGACTTCTTTTTTTCAAAACAGGTTTTTCACATAGCTTCCAAAACACTATGGTTCTTTTTTCTCCTCACTGGCTACTGTTGCTGGTCTGTTTACCAGTTTTTTGTCATTACCCTGATCTTACAATGTTGCAGTGCCACAGAGCTCAGTCATTGTACTTCTCTATCTATGCCCACTATCTAAAGGAACCTTATTTACTCTCATGGCCTTACACACCATCTGAAATACACCAAGGGTTTACAAGTATGTAATCAGAGATAGACTCATAGACAGACTCATATAACCTGCGAGCCTTTCAACACCTGTACCAGGTATTAAAAGACATGTCAAACTTAATAAGTCAAATATCAAACTACTAATATTCTTTTCTCTTCCTCCAACCTATTTCTACCACAGCAACACAACAGCCACAGATGTTTCTTTAAAATATAAGTTACATTATATCACTCCTTTGCTCAGGATTTTCCAATAGCTTTCTTATCTCACCTACAGTAAACACCCAAACTATGATGACTTATAGACACCTATATCAATCATCTGCCTCTTTTATTTTCCTGGCCCATGTCCTTAAAAAAAAATCCATTAAATGATTATATTGAGTCAGGCATTTTTAGGCACCATTTTAATGGAAGAAAGAAACAGTGCACATGTATGCTGTTATACAATGAACTTAATTTTTGCTGTTTCAAAATTACATTAGTTAGAAACTCAAACTGAAGTTTAAACACAGAAACCTGGTTAATGAAACACCAAATTATTGCAGCAGATGGTTTTAGCTGTTGAGTAGGCATAGTCTTGATATTTATTTCTTCAACCCTCTTGTTCCCTGTTCCTCTCTCTACTTTCATTTCCTAATTTGAGGAAAGAGGCTCGCTCATTCTCTCCCTATCTCCAGCCTTTTCCCCTTTCAAATAATTTTTATTACAGCTACTAGAAGAACTTCTTTACATCAATGGAGTAAATATGTGTCTCCCTGCTGAAAATCCTCTGATGGTCTTCCATAGTCAGTAAAGTCCCATTCCCAAGCATGGACTCCAATGCCCTCCCAACCCAACCCTACTGAGCTTTTATCTCTTACCTTTATCCTTCCTCTATGTTACTCTTCCCTTAAACCATGACATTCATTGTTCCCTCTAGATAACTTGAATGTTTTTTATAAACCTCTGTGTTTTGTTGGTGCTATTTTTACCTTTAAAATTCCACCTCCTTTGTGAAGTCTCACTATCTCTGGTTGGAATTAGCCTTCTATGGTTTTTACCTATAACATTTTAATAACACTTAAAACAGTTATCACTTCATTTAAATAGCTCTTCACATTTCACGTTAATCTCTGTGGTTGAAGTCAGAGGCTGTTCTGGTCCCCCGCCATGCCTTCCACAGCACCAGGTTAGGTCTTGAATATACAAGACCCTTAAATATTTATCAAACCAGAATTGACATAATTCTATTTATATAATGAACTAAGATAATCTTTCTTGTGATCATGAGCATCCATATGTTTGATTTATTTTTTATCTTTTTCTGTCTTTGAAACAGCCTGGCTAGGAATTAATACATACATCTCCCTGACAGGCCTTCTGTCAACATTTTCTCACAAAGATCTAATTTTGAACTTTAATGTCTCAGTCTAGTATAGCATTTGGCAACACTACATTTCTATGTACAGATAATAAAAATCTTAGTAGTTGATTATAAATTAATAAACATAAACACAATTCCCCTGGAGCATTGCCCCCTATGTTTCTCACTTTTGATCTCAGTTTCCTCTTCCATAATATGAAGAGGATGATGCCTACAGTAGCTTTCAACTTATGCATCCTATTTTTATGGTATCGTTCATCAAGACCCTGTCCAATTTTACCACTTTAATTTTCATACTTTAAAGTTATTTATTAAAATTGAGTTAAGCAATCTCTGGTAGAAGCATTGCATTCATTAAAGAAAATCTCATTATCAACTGTCAACTCCTTCTGCTGGAGGACAACGGATGGACACTCAGGTAGTCATGCAACTCCGCCGCCTTCCTGGATGCACAAGCTATCTTGCCAGCATCGCTGTCATCTGTCTTGAGAACTGAATGAAATTAGGAATGTGAGACTGCTTTGTAAGGTCTAGTGCTCTAGTCACATCGTAGGGGACCATTATCATTAGTTTTGCAGCCAGCTTTATAGTGTGGTAAGACAATGACTTTTTTGTTTTAAGCAAATTTACTAGCAAGTATACATCTGAATGAGTTTTAGCTCTTTCAAATAATATTTGGGAAGTTATCCACTTACCGCAATGATGTTGCTGTTGCTCAAACATGATTTAGAATCCATTAAAAAGTAGAGAATCATTGATAATGGAATTTTAAGAAAAACTAGTTGTCAATATGACATACTTGCAATGCAATAAGGCTACACATAATGCTAAATACATAATTTTGGACAATTAGATATTCACTAAAGACTAAAGCAGATATGGATACATTAAATTTACAAAATAAAGACATTAGACATTTTTTTACCTTGTATATAATGCATTAACAACTAACTATATAGTAAAAGGTATGAAATATATTTGCCAAAATTTCAACTTCAATTTCATCAACATCTATATATAAATACCAAATTAAAGGCTATACATAGGAGAAAAGAATAGTAAGTGGTAAAATGATAATTTAGATAAATGACAATTTACTAAAATGATAATTTAGTAAAATCCATAATTTAGAGAATTTTATGGGACAGATGACTCAGTTTCTTTGACTGAAGGGACAAAAGAAAAAAAAAGAAAAAGGAATTGTTATAAATTCAAACAGATTTACATAATAAATTAACAAAATGCTAAATGTTCTTGTTTGGACTCATTTAAATTGAAGACAACATTTGTCAGACGATCAAGGACAGTTGAACACTAATAGGATATTTGATACTATTGTTTTCATCCTGCACTGTAAATCTTTATAATTAAAGTATAGCTGACATACAATATTATATTAGTTTCAGGTTTATAACAGTGAGATTTCACATTTATACACCTTACAAAGTGATCACAAAGATTTCGCTCTCCATCTGGCACCATACAAAGTTATTGTGATATTGTTGACTATACTCCTATGCTGTCCTTTACATCCCCATGTCTTATCTATGTTATAAGTTTGTGTTTTTTAAATTACTTTCATTTTTAATTTATGTGTGACAATGTTTTTATGGTTATAGTATAGAAAGGAGCTTATCTTTTAGCAGTATATACAGAAATATTCACTATTGAAGTGTGAATATTCTAACATCTAGAATTTGTTTTCATAGCTCCTGTATTCCCAATAGAAAGAGTGAGGAGATAAAATGTGAATAACAAAGTTTTGGGTTGATGAACCTACGTTGCTGTTTAATTGATATTATACTCTTTCTTCTAGTTTTGTGAATAATTGAAAATCTTCAAAGTAAAAACTTCAAAATAAAAACATAAAGAAGGCAGTTAAAGAGAAATAAGAGGAGTGAGACTATTTCTGAACCTCACAATCTCCCAGCTTGTGGAAGACAGCCCAGATGCTTTCCTGCCCCGGCTCACACGAGAAATCCTGGCATTCCTAATTTAAATTTGCACTGAGATTCTATTTGCAACAGAGATCCCTAGTACAAAAACCAGACCAAAAGAATGCTACTCAGTTTCCTTTGTAGTTTTATGAGAGTACTAAAAATGTGTCAATCTACTTTAAAAATTATCTATAAAGATGTAATTTATCTAGATGCCACTTTCATATAGGAGTCAATTATGGTTTTAGATAAAATTTTCTGGGCTCTATGCAGGGCATATTTTTAATCTAAAATAAAATTAAATAAAATTGAGACTATTGAAAAAGTATCACTAAGAAAAAAATTAAAATGAGCTAGACATATGCAAATCAGTGATTTTGAACCAGGGTTGATTTTACCGCACAGGAGACGTTTCTATATTTTTGATATCGTGACGTTGGAGGGAGATGGGGGATTACAGGAACCAGGCAGGTGCTGGTGGCATCTAGAGGGTAAAGGCCAGGATGCTGTTAACTGTCCTACAGTGCACAGGGCAGCCTCCTCCTCCTCTTCCCCACATCTACTGCTCACAAAACTTAGGGGATATTTTGTTGCTTCACATTCGTTTCTAAATATCCCTTAATTATTATGATATTTTATCATTTCATATTCATTTTGAAATATCCCCTATTTTTTGTGAGCAGCATAGCGCTAAGAATTATTCAGTTCAAAATCTCCTCAGTACTGAAACCATTACTTAACTGTGAGGCTGATTGAAATATTCCTTGAATTTTTTCACCTATTTTAGCACTTTGCAATGTAGTTAGCACTTTATAATGTATTTAGCACTACTTACATTATGTACCTCATACATGAAAATATATGTTTTTCATTAATGTTTGGAAAACAGATATAGTGTTGTAACCCTGAAACATATCAATCAATAACGACTGCTTTTCTAACAAATAAAAAATGTTATTTTCTGTCTTTACAATTTTATCTTTTCACATACTTGGAGTCATTCTTTTCTAGTTTACTCAGTTTTAAGTAGTAAATGTTCTGTTTGTCAAAGTTATGGGTAATTATTACATTAGTTTTCAGCTGACCTAGAACATAATTTATCAAAAAAACTGAAAATATGTATTTTAGAGGTTCATAGTTGAAATTTTATTTCATTTTGCCATCTCTAGAAAGATACAATAATAATAATTCTGTGCCTACCAAAGTTGCTAGAAAAGGCATCTCTTATTGTAACATTTATACTTATACAGAAAAGGCACTATCAAGAAGTCTGTGAGAGGAGGGTCTGTTCCAGGCTGCTCTCCTTTTGTTGTAGACGGTCATCTTCTTCTTATGCTTTAGATCAGTGGTTCTTAACCTGGGTTCTATCAAACCCTAGGGGTTCGATGAGTCGGTCTCAGGGGTTAGGAGAAGCCTCTGTCGTGGAGACCAGAATAAAGTAATACCGTAATTTGTTGTGAGTTCATGCACTTTGTTGGTTTTGTTCTTTGAGCAAGGTGATGTTCATGCACGGCTCATTTTGTGCACCAGTAAAAAAACATATACCTATGTCTTGAATTTGGAAAAAAAAATCATATTTTATTTATCACTAAAGAAGGGTTTGGTGAATGCGCATATGAAACTGGTAGGTTCGGTACCTAAAAAAAAGTTAAGAACCACTGCTTTAGATTATCTTTCCTTTATGCCTGTCTCTGTGTCCAAATTTCCCCTTTTTTATAAATACTCCAGTCATATTACATTAGGGCCCACCCTGGTGCTTTTACTTTAACTTGATTATTTCTGGAAAGTTCCTATCTCAATATACAGTCACATTCTGTGAGCTACTAGGGGTGAGGACTAGGGGGACCGAATTCAACCCATAACACTCCCCAAATTAGACACCGTTATGATGATGATCAGTTTTAACTGTCAGTGTTTGTCTAAATATATGCTTATTGTCTTCTTTGCTGTAAAATAAATGTTAGGTTCTAAAATGTTTCTGGATTTGATTCCTTCCTTCTCCAAAACAAGGTCTTTTAGTGAGTTTGTATTTCCAATAAACTATTTACCTTTATCTGGGAATGTCCGTATTTGCCCTAGCTCTTGATTGATAGGGTTGTTGTATGCTCTAGCCTGGGTTGACATTTGTTTCCTTTCAGAAATGTGAAGGTATTCTACTGTCTTCGAACTTTCTTTGTTACTGTGGGAAGTTTCTTATCTGTGCTATTTTTAGTCCTTTGTACATATTATATCTTCTTCCCATAATTGCTTTAAACCTGCTTTCCTTTTTTTGAATTTTTACTATTATAATTTTAGGTTTTGATTAGTTTTTATGTATCCATCTTTTGATACATTGAGCTCCCTGAACATAAAGAATCATATCTTTATAAATTCTAAAAGTTCTCAACATTATTTCTCTGAAATATGTGTTTCTCCTCTTTTCCTTTTATTCTCTTCTTTGAACAGAGGACATTTCTCTTTAACTTTTATGTCTTTTCATCTTTCTTTTATACTTTATAGCTCTGTCTTTCTGTGACTTTGGAAATATCCTTTACCTTCTTGTGAAAGCATCTCTGCATTTGTTGAATTTTATCCAATGTAGAAATTTTGGTTTCATTCTTGATCTTTGCATGGCTCAGGACAAGTATACAAATAGAGGCCTATATATCATAGGTCTATATGTTTAAATGTGAATTAAATAAAATATGTTCTGTCTTCCAGAACATATAAACCTTTATAATGACGTGAAAGGACAAGTTCAAATTTAGAATTCTTGGATCTTTCCTATATCTATGCTAGTATGTGGTGTTACAGAGACAGCGAACTCCTAGATATGGGGTCCCTGAGCTGCAGCCTCGAGCCTGCTCCCTTCGCTACCCACCCTTGCCATCATCCATTAATATAAGGGATCTCCCCATTTGCACGTAGATATAACATCCAAGCACCATCCCTGCCCCCATATTCAGCTCTTCTTTACTCACCCCTCCAGCCTACAGGTGTTAATACCAATGGCTCAGTCTTTTCTTAGGATGAACAACACAAAGAAGAGATCTAAGCAAAATGCAATGCAGGCTAAGGTCACATGGGCATGGAATTTGGGTTCCTGTATATCAGGAGCATGATATAGAAGAGGAGAGCTAGAGATCTGACTGGGCAGGTCTCCTTGAATCTATATTTCTTATCCTTTGAAGACAGGCATGGCAAGAGAAGAACCATTTCAGGCTCCTCAAAGCACAGGACTAAGGTATAAGCCTCTAATGCTTATATCTAGGGCCATGATTGTTGTTACATTGCTGGAAATAGAAGCATCCTTAAACAGTCTTTAAATAGTCAGGAGCTACTTCTGAGCCCCTACTCTACTAAAAGTTACCTGCTTGTGAACAATAAACATAAACACAAATATAGGCAATATATAAGTAGAGATTTCTATTTGCAAAGCACGAAGCTAGTGCTATTATAAATTTACTCATTAACATCTCTTGGCTTTACCACTCCCTTCCATCTTTACTGTCACTGATACATTCAGTCCTTTATTATTTTTCTCCTGGACTATTGAAATTTTTCCCTGAAGAGTTTCCCTGTTGTACCTATGTGCAGTTTCTTTATTGACTTCAAGATGAGATTCAAACATCAAATGTGATTCCAAGATGTTCTGTGAGATCAACATTTACCATCTTTCCTACTTAACTCCAGTTGGCGCTCCCTAATATCTTCCAGCCATATCAACAAATTGTAGTTCCTCAAACATCCTGTCTGTTATCTAGCCCCATTTCTTTATTTTCTCTGCTATTTCTGCTTTCTTCAGTGTGTTCTGGGAGGCTTTTCCCTGACAATCTGGTAGGATTCTCTGTGTCCCCACTAAACGCAGAGAGACTGCAATCTCAACCTCTTAAAGTGGATAACATTATTGCCTTATATGTTTGTTTCCCCCTACTGGACAAGAAGCAGCTTGTCTTGGTCTATGGTGGCCTCAGGGGCTATGACATGGAGAGCTACTCAGCAAACAGTAAATATATTCTGAACAGGTGAATAAATTAGCAATAAAATTCTATCTTGCTGCCCAATTAATCCTGAAGTAGCACATTACATCTTTTCTTTGTCTGTCTATTTGAGTTCACCTTGTAGTCTAGTACAAAGTATAAGAAAAAGCAACTGGCTAGCAGGAGGGCTGAATTCCTTAGGCCTGCTTATACCCTGTGGAATTGGTGGTGGATTTGTAGCTGGGTCAGTTCCTGCAGACACTTTTTGTGGAATACATTTAAGATACATACTTTATTTCTCAAGTGATTATGGTTTGTTTGTTCCAAATGATCTCTAATATTAAAAATAAATCAGACATAATTAAAATGAGCAGAAGAAAGAAATGTCACCTTTTAGCAGTTTATATGGCCTCAGGCAAATCATCCCAAGAAAAATACAGTTATAATTGCCTTCTTGCCTTTTGCAGAAAAGTGAAACCAAAATAGGTCCTTTTCATTGTTTATTTTCCCTCCCTTCCTCCTTTTCTTTCTTTCTTTCTTTTTTCTTCCTTCCTTCCTTCTTTCTTTCTTTCTTTCTTTCTTTCTTTCTTTCTTTCTTTCTTTCTTTCTTTCTTTCTTTCTTTCTTTCTTTCTTTCCTTCCTTCCTTCCTTCCTTCCTTCCTTCCTTTCTTTCTTTCTTTCTTTCTTTGTTTCTTTCTTTCTTTCTTGTATATGATGTATGATGTATTACTAGTTGAGTGCTTTTTGCTATGGCCCATTTCAATTCAAATACTAGAAGTTTCAGCATTTATGGAGTAAAGCTTATCCAAGAGAAATAGTGTATAAGTGAGAGCTGTAACTGAATAAGCTGTAAAATTAAATTAATTAAATTTTTAAGAATATTTTCTGTTCACAGGGTTTTAGTTATCAAAAATATTTTATCTGTTTTTTCCATTATACATATATTGTGTTTTATTGGTAAACTCAATATTCAGCCAGACACATTTGACTCTCGATCATATAAGTTTGAACTATGCGGTTTGACTCATACACATATTTTTTCAATAAACACTGTACATGCATTTTCTCTTTAATTTTTAAAATATTTTCACCCAGCTTACTTTATCATAAGACGGCAGTGTATAACAGATATACAAAATGTGTTAATCGATTGTTTATGTTATCAGTAAAACAGAAAACAGTAAGCTATGATTATTTAGGTTTTGGGACAGACAAAAGTTATATGTAGATTTTCAACTGCGTGGTATAAGAAGATTGGTGCCTCTAACCTTCATGTTGTTCAAGGATCAAGCTCTATTATTATTTTGCTACATTTTTGTCAGGACACAAAGGACTATTCTGATGACTTCTCCACATTGCTTTATGATAACCAATTATGGACTCTTCTGGAAGGTTTTTTGATGGCTTGCAGGGTAGATACCAGTTGTTAGAACATATTCAATATGGACTGTTACAGGTTCTGACGGATCATAAAAGACAGGCTATAAAAACATCATAACCTGACATTTAAGGATATCTCTTACTTGGCTTGGGCTAAATCTCAGTCTTGGCAAATTGAGAGAATGAAAATGTTTACCCAATTCATCACTTCTATATTTTATAAATATGGTTATAATTACCTCTAAATCAACTTTAAGTTTGGAAAATGCCCATGCATCAGAATTACTAGATGTGAATGTGAACGTCATGGTGACTTTCCTGTAACACAGTCTATTAAACATGCTCCCCCTTAATGCTTGTGACCACCCCCTCCTTCCACTCCCACTCCATTGTACTGTGTGTTCTGGCTTTTATGAGCAATTTTATATTCTTGCACTGATGAGCTCCTAATTTAAGAAAGCTTCATTAAGGTGTTATTATGCATGGCACTGTTCTAGATGCTGGCATAAACAAGATGAACTTGGTACAGGCAATATTCTTTAGGTGTTCAAGGTGTGAAGAAAGGGCAGTAAGAATACAAGCAATTATTGTACATGTGTTAAGTACCAACTCTAGGTAAGCATAAGATTTCAAGGGAGGATGCGGGAAGGGAGATAGCAGTGGGGTTATTAAAAGGAGAGAACTAATTCCTGATAAAGCAGATGCCATGAATAAACATGTGAGCTAGAGTCACATAATGTTTTGGTTGACTGAGCATAGATCAAAGTTCGGAGTACAAGATAAGGGGGAATGGGATTGGAGATTAAAGTTTGCATTCATAGATAGAACTAATGTGGGTCACGATGAAAATTTTGTAAGCCAAATAATACAGCTAGGTCAGTGTGACTCCTTTTCATAGTGGTCAGCAGGAAGAATGTGTGGGGTAAAGGAGAGAGTGAACATAAAAGAGAAAAATAATTCTTGGATTTACCCTTTGCCTTTTAGTATATGTTAGTTGAAAAATCTTTATATACATTATAGAACAGCATTTGCTAATGGTCAATGGTAAATTTGTTTCTAAATATCTTACTATTTTATGGCAAAAATGCTGGTGATATCTGACCAGTAATAACCAATTAGAAAGTATGGCTGAACTGAAGAAGAATCAAAAGTGCTAAATTCATTCGACATAGTCCCTGTTATAGAGAGGGTGCTGGAGAAGGACCACAAGTCTTTGTTGGCTTGTGACTTTGGCAAAATGACAGCTTATTACATGGAAATGAATTTGCTATTTTATATCTGCTTTGGAAATACTAATGGGATGCTGAATTTGTTATTTCTGTGACTAAAAATCTTAAAGGCATGTTTTTAAGCATTTTTATTTAAATAATAATAAAAACCCAGAAGTTCAGCATCACTGCCTTCTTTGATGTGTCAATATATTACCTCAAACCAACATTTTAAAACTAAAGCTTTGTCTGAGATTCATTTCTGTTTGAACGTCTGCAAAATCTTGTTCACTGCTCCAATTTTTATTCACTTAGAATCACTATTTCTTTTCTTCCAGATTTCATGTCATTCCAAAATTGAAATTTAAAAAAAAAAATTAATTAGTTCTTAAGGGAGATGTTGAGGGGAATACGAGTGGGGGGGGTATGCATTCGGGGCAACACTAGAATCTATGTAAATACAATAAATTAAAATCAATAAAACAATTATGGTTTACATTCAATATTGTATTGATTTCAGATGTATACATAGTGGTTAGAAAATTACACAATTTACAAAGTGTTCCCCCTGACATTTCCAGTGCCCACCTGGCACCCAACATTGTTATTACAATATGATTGACTGTATTCCCTATGCTGTACTTTACATCCCCATGACTGCCTGGCAACCAAGAAACTACTTCGCAATCCCTTTCCCTTTTTCATTCAGTCTCCCAACTCCCCTCCCCTCTGGCAAGTATCAGTCTGCTTTTTTTATCGATTAGTCTGTTTCAATTTTTTTTTGTTTATTTCTGTCGTTCTTTAGATTCCACATATAAGTGAAATCATATGGTATTTGTCTTTCTCTGACTGACTAATTTCATATAGTTCTTTAAAGACGTACATTTATATTTCTTTCCTATTGTAAAGTCAAGCCATAAGGAGTACACCCTCAGACTTGTGCTAGGGGAAAAAAAAAACAGCTGCTGTTTCCTATCCTGGTCTTGTGCTGGGGATAAATACAGTCTGAAAGGGATGTGACTGTGAGCTCAAAGGGATCCTAAGAATTGATAATAGTGGATTTTTATTCATTTTGATTAGCAAAAGGAGTGAACTGCAGGGTATGACACCCACAGAGATGCATTCCCTGTCCTGTGTGGCCACTCTCAGGTCCTTTCATCTCAAAGCTCTTTATGCCTAATTGTGAAGGTCTCCAGTTAAAGGCTTTTAGGAGAGATTTACTTGTCCTTTCTTCTCTTTTGTCCTTGTTGTTTTTTGTTTT
Organism: Rhynchonycteris naso; assembly: GCA_037038555.1. Classification (NCBI taxonomy): domain Eukaryota; kingdom Metazoa; phylum Chordata; class Mammalia; order Chiroptera; family Emballonuridae; genus Rhynchonycteris; species Rhynchonycteris naso. The sequence continues at coordinate 103,159,414 of CM072996.1, read as the reverse complement.
ATATATAAGAGTACGTTTGTTTTTGCTCCTGAAATCTCAGCCTGCACCTGAGATGCTCACTAAATGAAAGCCTCTTTTAATAATCAAGGATGCTGAATTCTACCGAAGCTTGTAAAGGTTAAACTTGCCTCTAGCTCCATGGATTTAAAACTGCTGGTTTTAATGCAGTCATGGGTGGATAAATGTTGTGGGTTTGACTAACATGTTCACTAGAACAGATTCTAGTAGAAAATATCAGAAAGTAGGTTTCATATTGTTATTTTTTTTTGTACATACAAATGAATAAAAAAGACTGCTGGATTTCCTCCAGATACCTATACACATCTTCTTAAATGATAAACAACTACATTTCAGCTACATTTCTCAAAGCTACCTTTTAGCTGTGTGGCCATATAACTTTGAAGGGTACCAGAATATGCCACCACAAAATATGCCTCTTTGGCACATGGTTTTTATTCTAAGTTAAATCAAGGCCCCAGATGAGGCTACTGCAGAATCAGGAAAGCCTCTAAAAACAGGGTACACATATTGCCTTTGTTAAGAAAATTCCCGTGTATAAAGGAGAAGGTGCCCATTCATTTAAATCTGCATAACAAACCTTACTAAACAACCTTCATTTACCATACTTATCTGGTCACTTTCCCATAACTTGCCTCCCTTCCTGGAATCCCCCAAGCCCCTTTCCTTTGTTTAGCTTAAAATGGTATGTAAACCCAAATTCTCATCAGCCCTTTGGATTGCTCGTGCATGGATGCTCCCATGTGAACATGCACAAGGCACATGTTGGTAAACTTCTTTTTCTTCTTCTTTTCTTCTTATTAATCTGTTTCTGGCCAATCTAATGTACATGGTCCCAGTTGGAAGACCTAAAATAGGTAAGTAGAGGAAAAGTGTTATTCTTGTTGTAAGGTCAATAGCGGAGGCCACCATCACAGCTTCCTGGCCTGCGTAGGTTTGCATTTAATTAGGACAGATTGTAAAGAAATAGTGGAGCCAAAAACTGGTGAGCCATCCTCTTTATTCCCACTTGTAATTGGCGGGTGAGAAAATACACACAGCACTAAAACACTTCCCTTTCCATTCAGGGCTTCCAAAGCCACTGACCTTTTCCAATTTTTTCCTAGAATCAAAGGCCCTCACCAGTCTTATTCACTTCTGTTTCCCATTTCCTTCTCCTGCACAAACTGGCTTCTCCTTCACCATTCTGCCATTTTGGCTGGCTCCTCTCCTCCACGTGGCCTCTCCGCCCTTCTATAACTTGGGCTCCTCCTCTCTCTACAACAACGTGGTCACTCTCTCCTAAAATGGCCTCCTAGCTCTACCTTTTAAGACCTTTTGGTGCAAAAACCCCTCCTCCAGCACATATTAGCATAACAATGCCCCTACCCAAGCATGAAAGTAATTAGCCAGCCCACATGGGCAGCAGCCATCTTTAAGAGAGTGAGCATAAAATAATTTACCTGCCTGAAACTTGTATACAACCTAAATCTGATAAAGGAATATGAATAGTGTGAGGTATTCTACTTTGGGTTGTGCCTTTGCGGGAAGAAAATGGGATCTTTTCTTTCCACTGATGTCCACTTTAGCTGGCATGAAGACATACTGGTGACAGCTGACAGCTGGAGAAGCCAGACCACTAAATAAAAATTGCACATTGAGAATGGCCAGACCAGGAGGTTTAATGAGCCTGAATCACCAATGATGATGGAGCCTCCATCTCTACTCTGGACCCCCTGGCTGACTTCTAATAAAGAGATAAACAAACAACTTATTAAGTTTTTATTATTTTGGATTCTCTCTGACCATGGTTGATCTGATATCACAGTTAATAAAGACCTTGGTACCTAGGAGCTGGGTTGTAGGACCTAGAAATATATGGGTTTCTTAGTTGTTAGATGGCATGGAGCAAAGTTACAGAGGTTAGACTGCAAAGCTGTTAACCATTGGTATGCTGTAACAAAACACTTGCCACATTTGACATGGAGAGATCTTGTATGCAGACCACGTGCCAACCAAAACTTTAATGCATACTCTTATTGCTTCTTGGTTGCTTCTTTCTTTTTAAATTAAAAATCTTTTTTGCCTCATGACATGTCCGATTAGAGAGGTGAACTCAAGTTAGAATTAGCCAAAAAGGAAGAGAATATATCTCTGGCAACATTATATATTATATAAGAGAACAAGGTTGGCTTTCTGTTTCTTTGGACCACAATCTAAAATGACTTAAAGTCTTATAATACAGGGCCATATCAATCAATCCTGACATGAAATTAAGGCATTTGTGTCCACATTGAGGCAGTGATAAAATGAATCTGTAAATCAAGACACAGTCTGAGCAGAAGATAAGACTGGACAAAACCATTAAGACTAGGAGACAAGGAAAACCAGCCAACCCATTGGAAAACATTAGATTAAGGACATTGCCTTCCAAATGAAACCAATTGTTTTATTAGGCCTTACGGTAGTCCTTATTAAATTGAGCAGGAGTGAATGACAGGGCAAAGAAGCAAGTACACAAAAGACTTGAATTATCAGGCTGAAGAGCAACCTAGATTTGAGAAGCCTGTCTTTGTTTACTTGTGACCAGAATTAATAGAAATAAAGCGTTCATGACCTCCAAAGGTTTTTGCATCATTGTGTTACCAAAAAAATTATGGGCCAGGGTTGGAAAATTCTGTTATAGTTTACCCCTTAAAGCAAACTTTGTCTCCCTCAACCTGTCCAACTAGCAGAAAGCAGTTTGCTAACATTCTGAAGCTCCCAAGTTAGGAATATGCTCTGTCTACTTCATATGTGGCTGTGAAGTTAATGGCCAGCAAGAACGTGCCTGGAAGCATAGTTCTGGACATTGGCAGGATAGTGACCAAGGAGCTGTGGCCAATAGAGTAGAACAAAGGGCTGCCAGGTAGCTTAATGTAGGAAATTACCCTACTGCCCTGAAAGTGACTCCAGCTACGGTAGTATACTTTTATTTTTTTCCTTTTCAGAATTCAGTTTTGTGTTATATCTATCCTATTCATCTTCACTACTATATATTAAGCTAGGGAGTGGGGACATACAGCTCAATTTTGATTTATAAAGGGTCAATTCACTCTCAGTTTTGATAGAATTCACCTCAACCTGGGATGCCAGACTTAGAACAGGATGGAGGACCTGGATGGGATATAGGGGTTGTCTCTCTCAGAGAGCGGGAGGGTAGGAGTATGTGCTGATTATAAATGAAAAGAAAAAATTGGCCTGAATGGGCAACCATGGCAAAGACTGAAGTAGACTTCATCTGCTCTCCTTTTCTGTTGCTGAGAAAGCTCCCTTTCCACTAAAATTAGTGCTCCCAGGTATGCTACAGACTTGATTTTGGGAAACGGATACTCATCTGGGGGCTGTGTTTCCTTGCTCCTCTTGTATCTCAATGGGATCACATAACTACTTGCTGATGAATGCGAGTCCACGTGATACATGAAATCAGTCATATTTTAGCTAAGTTGTGTAAGAATCATAAATACCTTCTCCATCTTCTTTTCTCACTTTCCCATGACTAGAAAGGAGAAGGTAATCCTTCCTTCACCCCAGCAATGGGATCCATATATTGGAGATGACAGAGCTGCTCGCAGTCTGGGTTTCTGAACAAATGCCAAACATAAGTGAGAAATAAACTTATGTTGTGTTTGACTGACTTTGCATTAGGAAAAGCCTTTATTTTTTAAATAGCATCTGGCATTACCATGTCTAACACACCATTTTACATGTAACAGAATATTAATTTGGCACATGGCCACTCAGTGAACACCTGCATTTTCAAGTCTCTTCTGTATCTATGTGGGGTTTATGTGACTAAGTACTGCTAGTGGGATATGAACTGAAGTGGTATATGTCATTTCTGTGGCACGTCCTTTCATAAAAGAGGTGTGTCTGTCTCTTTGATGTTTTCTTCCTTCCATTAATTCAGTGTGGGCATGTGATAGCAAGTGAAGCACCCATCTTGGACAAAATAAATCAGGAAGGCACGGCACCACGATAGAAAGAGCTTAGGTCAAAATCACAGACCTGGCCTTGTTCTTTGGAATTTTACATGAGAAAAAGAAGCTTTTTTTTTATTTTAATAAACATTATATAACAGGTCTCTCTGTTATAGCATATGAACAGATAGCTTACCTTATACATATATGTATGTTTGATTGATAGTAAAATTTTATTTTTGCTATGGGTCATAGTTAAAGAAGGGTTTAAACAGACAGTTTCATTGTATTAATTCTATTAATATTCTTTTAACCTGGTGCCTTTTAATTTCTCCTAAGCATTCTCTTCTTCATGCCACCTCAGTAGATCAAGGGCTCATGAACTCAGTGCCTCTTTATGGTAATTGTGTGGTCTTCCTCCCCTAGAAATGACATCTATAGTCAATGTAGGGAAGGAAAAATATTTTTCCCCTTATCCTGCAAGGTTTTGGCTAAGCCCTTCTCTAATAAAAGACAGACTAATAGGACAAATACAAACATGTTTAATAGAATATATACTTCCTGTATATATGAGAGATAATCAGGAAAACTAAGTAACTCCAAAATGATCCAATCTATGCCATTAAATTCCATTTCCAGCAAAAGACAAAAGATGTCAGTGGGGAAACCAGTGATGGGAGATTATTAGAAGCTCAGTAAATATGGTTATGGCTGTTAAGCAGATTTAAATCCTTGCCTTCTGCATTGGTTAGAATTTCTAGAGGTTTGGTCATCCTTCTCTTCCTGGTTCCAAGAGGGAGACACTATTAAAAAAAGGAGATTTCTCTTACAACTGTAAATAAATGTTTATTTTACAAGAGTAATTTTTACTGGAATTTTAGAGCTTCTTCTGTGTCTGCAGTTTGTTAAAACCAGCTCATGATAATCCTTATGCCAAAGCAGCATATATCAGGGGTGACAAAGTAGCATATATCGGGGGTGACAAACCTGATAAAAATCCCTTTTATCTGTTACTCCAAAGTCAAAGTGCTCTATGTCTGTCCTCCAGCATGCAGACTCCCACAGAGTTGGCTCCAGAGTAAGGTATCCTACCTATTATGTCTAAAGGTTACAAAGATATAGGGAACTTAGATGGAGTCATGGGAAGACTCAGCTGTTCCTTGCACATAAAGGCAAGACCATTGGAATTCCCATTCATTGGAGAGTAAGATTTAGGACTTTTGACTTTTCATGCAATTAAGAATGACAATTTTATCTCATAGCAATAAATTGCTCAGTCCTTTTATAATAGGCAGAATGTAAACATTGGTGAATAAATTAATAAATGGATAGTGTTTGTTTATATATACAAAACAAGTTAAAAATGAATGGAAAAATAAAAACTACTTGACTACATGAAGCCATGTTTCTCAGTAATTTATGATATATTTCTACTTCCCAGATAATTCAGTGATTAGCTGTCTTACTAAGCAAAAGTTGAATTAATTATAATTATAATGTTAATTATGCATGTACCAAAGTCATTTTCTTTAAAATCTCCCATTTAAAATGCATCAACAGCTTTGGACCTTATGGGAGTCAAATGTCATAGAGTAATAAAGGATAAATACAGAAGTCTGTAAAATAAGCAGAAAAATCAATCAGTGCCACTCACTCTTCTATCTTATTTATTTGCCTTTCACCAAAGGAATGTATGTAATAAAACCTTAAAATGAACTGTACTGTTGATTCATTGTACATGTGCTTTACTCTGGGGAGACAGCTCAGTGACTGTTTACGGGGGTAGGAATTATCTATGTTCTGACATTGTTGGGAACAGAATCTTGAAGCAATGAGGGCATGTAATTAAGAGCCAGGATATTTGTGTCTCTTGGATCTTCTGCTAATAAGGTATATGTCAGGGAAAGTTATAGCAACATTTGGACTCCATTTCATCATCTCTGTAATGAGGAGCATATGTTAGATGAGTCCTGAAACTCCTTTGGGTTCCCAGTATGACTTACAGGGAATAAAATGTAATCAAAAAATGAAAGTGACACATCATAATGACTAATTATTATTTTGAAGGAAAGAGCTGGATTTAGAATTATAGCTATTGCTTTTCAGAAACAACCCAACGTATAGTATAGAACTTGACACTGTGTCCTAGAAACATCCTGATTGCTCCCAATTTCTTCAACTTGTGGTGACTTACCCCTCCCTGCAGCTCAGCTCGACAGCAAATGACTGTTAAAATTTTATCCCCCAGATGGCAGTGTAGCATTCCAAGTTCAGAATGGTCTGGTTCAGTGTTCTGGAAAAAGGCTTGTCTTTGGCACATTTACGTGCTATGATTCTTTCATTTGGAGGAAATATGCTCTAATTCTAATGTAACATGACATGAGTAATCAGAGACAAATAGCTCAGTCCTAAACAAACACAGCAGCTATCTACTTTCATGCTTGCAAAGCACCATGTCCAATATATAGTAAGTAAAAACAGTCTTACAAAGCAAACTAATGAAAGATGGGAAGTGAGAATGATTAGTTCAAAGAAATCACCTGTTTAAAATTTTTATTTTATATGTTTTATCAGAGTTTGAAAATATTTACTAAATGTAAGAGGATGAAGTAACTGCTTAGCAATTATTTTTAAAAGATAGAAATGAAATGGAGAGTATCCACCATCATCTTCATTGAAAGAACTATAAGCTATTTGAGCTACTGTCATTGCTGAAACTTGCTTACGAAACATATGAAAACAAGCAAACCAAATAGCTTCACATGGTGAGGATGAGAAGAAGCCAGGGAAGGGGCCACATTTCAGTTTTATGATAAAAAGCTACTTGAACTATTTGGATCAAAACAATTCCTGGTTTTTGTATGATAATCAAAGAAATTAGAATGAATCCAAAAATTTCTGTTATGCCTTGGAAAAATTAAATTTTATGTATTCATAATACATTAGTAATGTTTTATTTACCAGTGTCAGGAAAGGAGTCTAGGTAAAGATAGGAAATATCCATTGGTAATGCCATGAATGTAGTACAGGTAAAGATGGGGAAATACAATTTAAAATGGCTCTGAAGTGCCATCTTGAAAATATGAAATATTTTATTTTGACAGATTGTGGAATATGATCACATTTTCATGCTCTAGAGCTACTTTTATGTTTAAGTTCACTGAAGTCTCTCCAGTTTCATGTTTCCTAGTAAGAAAAAGGATGCATGCCACTGAGATCATAGCTAATAAAACTAAAGGTCCTTTTTTGAACCACAGAATTTGGGTTATTTTATTGGATCTGCTGCTTAAGAATTGTTTGTCTACCTTTACCAGAAGTAACTCAGATGAATACTTAATCACAGTATAAAATTCTATGTCATTTATATATAGTTTTCCAAACAGTAATATACTTCTCTATTCAATTAAATTAAGAAGAAATTCACATATGCACTATAATATTCTAGTCACCTTTTGGAGATACAAGAAAAATAAGTTATATCTGCATTCAATGTATTTATACTGTAGTGGGGGTGATAAGAAAATTGCAAATAATCGTGAACAAAGCACAAGTTATTAAAGCATGGAAAAGAACAGTGAATTCTGGAGCCAATGTGCTAAGATTGAAATCTTGGTTCTGTCTCCTAATATTTTTGTAGCTAGGGAAATACTACTTTTCTGGTTTCTTTTTAAAGCAGATAATTGGTTATGTATCAGAAGGAAATGAAAACACTAATTCAAAAAGATAGATATGGAGCAGAACCCCGGGCCAGTGGACCTGCACTCCATCACGACCGCAATTTCGCTGTGGGACTCCGAGTGTGCTGTGTAATTCCCAGGTCCTGTTTCAGGGCCAGTTTTTCCTTCTGTGAAGGTTACCATAGACCTTCCTCAAAAGCTGCAGACATCGAAACAGATCAGGACTCTGGGAGTTTTCTCTTTACTACCCCAAGTCAGGAATCTTCTAATTCCCAAGTGACTAGGAGAGAAGCGAGATGGCGACAGAGTAGGCGGACGTACCAACTTCCAACTCCCAGAACCAAAGTGGATTATAACTCAATTTAAAGAACCATCATCTGGATAAACCAACTATGAACTGAACTAAGTGGACTCTTCAACCAAGGAATACAGAAGAAACCACATTGAGACTGGTAGGAATAGCGAAAACGCAAAGAGGGCTGCCCAGCTCCCCTGAGCGAACGGCAGCCCGGAGAGACCCGCGTGGTGGGAGGAGAGTTTGGCAGAGAGGGAGGGACCTGGGTCCCAGGAACCAAGCCCCAGCCTGCAGTCCCAGAGCCTAGAAGAGGCGTTTGGACAGTTTTGAGCTGTGAAACAAGTGAGGGAGCTCCCAGGCCTACAGTGTGGAGTATTAGGTCCCTACCTACTCTGCTGAGGATTGCTGAAGAATTTGGGGCGGCAGGATGCTGAAACGCGGTTCTGACCGCGTGGGCACAGGCCAAGCCGGTGTGAGCTCGGTCTAGCCCAGCAGGGTTGGAGGGGACGTGCGAAAGCAGTCCGGAACCTGCGGGCCCGCCTTAAATCCCACTAATGGGGACAAAGCGGGAGGCCAGGAACGGGCAGAAATCTGCTCTGCGACCCTGCGCAAGCCGGCGCTGACCGTGGGGACCGGACTCAGACCAGGGACGGGCAAGGGCTCGGGGCTGAGCTCACGCTACCAGCCCCGCCCGTCCGGAGAAACCGGGGTTTGCCAATATACCTACACGAGCGGACTCCGAACGCAGGGGCGGGGTAGAGTCCGGGACGAGCAGAAGTACGCAGCTGAGCAGAAGCCAGCAAACACGCCCGGCCCAAAAAACCTGGGTTTGCGACCCTGCAGAGAAGGGCCCCGGCCTCGAGGGCGGGGCTAAAGCTCCGGACGGGCAAAGGCTCACAGCTAAGAGCACGTCAAAAGCCCCGCCCAACCCACGAAACTGTGGCGAGCAGGCTCTGACGGCGGGTTCTGGGCGAAAGTAAGGAAATAGGCTGGGTCCGCAGCTGAGCTAAGGTGCTCACTTCTACCCTTGGTGCTGAGGCTTGTGGCTTGAGTGACAGACCCTCCCGCGGAGGAGAGGCAGAAATCACAGCAAAAGCCACAGAGGGCCGGTGCTGGCAACGCCCATACACAACCACCCTAGGCAGTGGCAGAGGGGGAGTGGGGCCTGCAGACAGACCACTCCTAGAGAACACAAAGGCAACACCTACTGGACTCCAGTGGCCACAACTTGCTTATACACAGAAAAAATGGGTAGGCAGAGGAATGCAAACCAAATGAATAAAGAGAAATCCCCAGAGAAGGACCTGAATGAACCAGATATAACCAAATTACCAGAAGCAGAATTTAGAATAATTATAGTTAGGATGTTCAAAAAATTAGAGCAACAATGGATAGTCATTATGAACACCTAAATAAAGAGATAACAAGTATAAAAAATGAAATTGAAATAATAAAAAAGAATCAGACAGAAATGACAAATACAGTATCAGAACTGAAGACCACAATGGAAGGAATTAAAAGCAGGGTGAATCACACTGAGGATCGAATAAGCGAGTTAGAGGACACAATAAACAAAGGCACAGAAGCAGAGAAGAAAAAGGAAAAAAGACTCAAAAAATGTGAGGAAACTCTAAGAGAGCACTGTGATAACATGAAGAGAAACAACATTCACATCATAGAGGTGCCTGAAGAAGAGGAGAGAGGACAGGAAATGGAAACCTTGTTCAATCAAATCATAGCAGAAAACTTTCCTAAATTAAGGCTGGGAAACACTCCACACGTTCAAGAAGCACACAGAACTCCATTAAAGAGAAACCCAAAAAGATCTACACCAAGACACATCATAGTTAAAATACCAAAGCTAATGGATAAAGAAAAAATTTTAAAAGCTGCTAGTGAAAAAAAGGCTATCACCTACAAAGGATCCCCCATAAAGATGACATCGGACTTCTCAACAGAAACACTTGAGGCCAGAAGGGAATGGCAAGATATAATCAAAGTAATGCAGAACAGGAACCTACAACCAAGACTACTTTATCCAGCAAGGCTAACGTTTAAAATTGAAGGAGAAATAAAGAGCTTCCCAGAAAAAGAAAGCCTGAAGGAATTCATAAAAACCAAACCAATTCTGCAAGAGATACTAAGGGGCCTGTTGTGAACAGTTTAAAGGGAGGAAAGAATAGAGCAAAAGAAGAATACAGATTTAAAGAATAAAATGGCAATAAACAACTACATATCAATAATAACCTTAAATGTAAATGGATTAAATGATCCAATCAAAAGACATAGGGTAGCTGCATGGATAAAGAAACAGGACCCATACATATGCTGTCTACAAGAGACACACCTTAAAACAAAAGATGCTCATAGACTGAAGGTAAAAGGATGGAAAAAAATATTTCGTGCAAATGGAAATGAAAAAAAAGCAGGGGTAGCAATACTTATATCTGACAAAATGGACTTTAAAACAAAGGCTGTAGTAAGAGATAAAGGAGGGCACTACATAATGATAAAGGGAACAATTCAACAGGAAGATATAACTATTGTAAATATCTATGCACCAAATATAGGAGCCCTGACATACATACAGCAGACTTTGATGGATATAAAGGGTGAGATTAACAGCAATACTATCATAGTAGGGGATTTCAATACCCCTCTAACAACACTGGATAGATCCTCAAGAAAGAAAATTAATAAAGAAACAGCAGACTTAAAGGAGACACTAGATCAACTTGATTTAATAGGTATCTTCAGAACTTTTCACCCTAAAGCAGTAGAATATACATTCTTCTCAAGCGTTCATGGTACGTTTTCTAGGATAGACCACATGTTAGGACACAAAAATGGTCTCAATAAATTTAAGAAGATTGAAATCATATCAAGCATTTTCTCTGATCACAATGCCATGAAACTAGAAATTAACCACAAAAGAAAACTGAAAAATACTCAAACACTTGGAAACTAAATAGTATGTTATTAAATAATGAATGGATTAACAATGAGATCAAAGAAGAAATAAAAAAGTTTCTAGAAACAAATGATAATGAGCATACATCAACTCAAAATTTATGGGACACAGCAAAAGCAGTTCTGAGAGGGAAGTTTATTGCACTACAGACATATCATAAGAAGCTAGAAAAAGCTCAAATAAGCAACATGACCCTGCATCTAAAAGAACTAGAAAAAAAAACAACAAATAAAACCCAAGACAAGTAGAAGGAAAAAAATAATAAAGGTCAGAGCAGAAAAAAATGACATAGAGGCTACGGAAACAATACAGAGGATAAATGAATCCAGAAGCTGGTTCTTTGAAAAGGTAAACAAGATTGATGAACTTTTAACTAGACTCACCAAGAAAAAAAGAGAGAGAACTCAAATAAATAAAATTAGAAAGGACAGTGGAGAAATAACAACTGACACAACAGAAATACAAAGCATTGTAAAAAAATACTCTGAAAACTCTATGCCAAAAAATTAGACAATCTAGGTGAAATAGACAAATTTCTGGAATCATATAACCTTCCAAAAATCAATCTGGAAGAATCAGAACATCTAACCAGACCAATTACAACAAATGAGATCGAAACAGTTATCAAAAAACTCCCAAAAAAGAAAAGTTCTGGGCCTGATGGCTTCACAAGTGAATTCTATCAAAAATTCAAAGAAGAACTAACTCCTATCCTCCTCAAGCTATTTCAAAAAATTCAAGAGAAAGGAAGACTTCCAAACTCCTTTTATGAGGCGAGCATAATTCTGATCCCAAAACCAGGCAAAGACAACACAAAGAAAGAAAATTATAGGCCTATATCCCTGATAATTTAGACGCTAAAATTCTCAACAAAATATTAGCCAACCGGATCCAGCAATATATGAAAAAAATCATACACCATGATCAAGTGGGATTTATTCTGGAGAGGCAAGGCTGGTTCAATATTCGCAAATCAATCAATGTGATTCATCACATAAACAAAAGGAAAGACAAAAATCACATGATAATTTCAATAGATGCAGAAAAGGCATTTGATAAAATCCAGCACCCATTCATGCTCAAAAATCTCAGTAAAGTGGGAATACAGGGATCATTCCTTAACATGACAAAGGCCATCTACAATAAACCGACAGCAAACATCATAGTAAATGGACAAAAATTAAAAGCAATCCCCTTAAGATCAGGAACCAGGCATGGGTGCCCCCTTTCACCACTCTTATTCAACATAGTTCTGGAAGTCCTAGCTACAGCAATCAGACAAGAAGAAGACATAAAAGGCATCCAAATTGGAAAAGAAGAAGTAAAACTGTCACTATTTGCAGATGATATGATATTGTATGTTGAAAACCCTAAAGTCTCAGTCAAAAAACTACTGGACCTTATAAATGAATTCAGCAAGGTGGCAGGATATAAAATTAATACTCAGAAAGCAGAGGCATTTCTATATACCAACAATGAACAGTCAGCAAAAGAAATTAAGGAAACAATCCCCTTCTCTATTGCAGCCAAAAAATAAAGTACCTAGGATTAAATTTAACCAAGCAGGTTAAGGACTTGTACTCGGAAAATTATAGAACATTGATAAAAGAAATCAAGAAAGATACAAACAAGTGGAAGCATATACCGTGCTCATGGCTAGGAAGAATAAACATCATTAAAATGTCTATATTTCCCAAAGCAATTTATAAATTCAATGCAATACTAATTAAAATACCAATGACATACTTCAAACATATAGAATACATATTCCAAAAATTTATATGGAACCAAAAAAGAACACGAATAGCCTCAGCAATCTTAAAAAGAAGAAATAAAGCAGGAGGTATAACTCTTCCAGATATCAAGGTTTGCTATAAGGCCATTATACTCAAGACTGCCTGTTACTGGCATAAGAACAGGCACATAGATCAATGGAACAGAACAGAGGACCCAGAAATAAATTCACAGCTTTATGGACAACTGATATTTGACAAAGGAGGAAAGAACATACAATGGAGTAAAGACAGCCTCTTTAACAAATGGTGTTGGGAAAATTGGACATCTACCTGCAAAAAAATGAAACTAGACCATCAACTTACACCATTCACAGAAACAAACTCAGATAAAAGACTTAAATGTAAGCCGTGAAACCATAAGCATCTTAGAAGAAAACGTAGGCAGCAAGCTCTCCGACATCTGTAGCAGCAGTGTATTTGCCGATTTATCTCCACGTGCAAATGAAATAAAAGGCAATATAAACAAATGGAACTATATCAAACTAAAAAGTTTTTGCACAACTAAAGACAATAAGAACAGAATAAAAAGACAACCACACAATGGGAGAACATATTTGACAGCTCATCTGATAAGGGCTTAATAACTAAAATATATAAAGAACTTATAAAACTCAACACCAGGAAGACAAACAACTCAATCAAAAAATGGGCAAAAGAAATGAATAGAAATTTCTCCAAAGAGGACATACAGATGGCCAATAGGCATATGAGAAAATGCTCAACATCACTAATCATTAGAGAAATGCAAATTAAAACCACAATGAGATATCACCTCACACCAGTCAGAATGGCACTTATCAGCAAAACAACACAGAATAAGTGCTGGCGAGGATGTGGAGAAAAGGGAACCCTTCTGCACTGCTGGTGGGAATGCAGACTGGTGCAGCCACTGTGGAAAACAGTTTGGAGATTCCTCAGAAAATTAAAAATCGAACTGCCTTTTGACCCAGCTATCCCACTTATAGGAATATACCCTAAGAACACCATAGCACTGTTCGAAAAGAAGAAATGCGCCCTCATGTTCGTGGCAGCATTGTTCACAATAGCGAAGATCTGGAAACAGCCCAAGTGTCTGTCAGAAGACGAGTGAATTAAAAAGCTATGGTACATATATACTATGGAATACTACTCAGCCATAAGAAATGATGACATCGGATCATTTATAACAAAATGGATGTACCTTGATAACATTATACGGAGTGAAATAAGTAAATCAGAAAAAAAGAAAAACTGAGAACAGCATGATTTTATACATAGGTGGGACATAAAAGTGAGAATATGAGACATGGACAAGAGAGTGGGGGTTATGGGATGGGGGGAGGGAGGGAAGAGTGGGATAGGGAGGAGTGGAGGGACACAGGGAGAACCGGATAGAAGGTGACAGAGCACAATTTGACTTTTGGTGACGGGTATGCAACACAATTGAATGATAAGATAACCTGGAGATGTTTTCATTGTATATATGTACCCTGATTTATTGGTGTCACCCCATTAGAATTAATAATAATAAAATACATATATATATAAAAGATAGATGTACCACCATGCTTATTTCTGTGCTATTTATAATAGTCATGATATGGAAACAACCCAAGTGTTCATTGATGGATGACTGGATAAAGAAAATGTGATAAATTTAAACATAAACAGAAGGAAATCTTGCAATTTGCAACAACATGGATGGACTTTGAGGCCATTATACTAAATGAAATAAGTCAGACACAAATAAAACAAACACTTTCTGATTTCATTTATATGTGGATTCTAAAAAACAGGTAGTTTTTTAGTGCAGGTTTTTCCTGGAAGCACAGTTTGAGAGAGAGACCCCTGTTCAAACACGGCTAGTAGGCCCTGTTTGTAAATTTGAGTTCAATTTGCCTAAGAGTACACCAGTTCAGTTGTACTGGTATATATAAAAGTGTTTCAACAATTTGACAAGTACAGCTGCAATTTCGATTAGAGGATGTTTAAATACAATTGTAAATTATATGTTGCAAAGGTACCTTAATTTAGTAAGAACACTGGTAAATATCCTCTTTCTCAGGGTCCATATTAACTTCTTTTCAGAAACATGATTTGCAAATATTTTCTCCAATGCTATGGTTGTTTTTATACTCTGTTGATTATATCCTTGAATACATTAATGTTTTTAATTTTTCATCTGTTAAAGTTATATTTTACCTGATAAAACTCATTAAGTAACTTATATCTATGTTCTTTTAAATATTAGTCAAATTTAGGTACTGTAAAAATAGTAGATTCTACTTACAAATCAAAATATTCCAAAGTTTAATTATAGAACTTCAAATTTAAAAAAACAACAAAGAATAAACTCACTGATAGAACAGATTTGTGATTGCCATAGGTGTGGGTAGGGTGGGAAGTGGGAAAAATGGGTGAAGGTGATCAAAGGTTACAACATTCCAGTTTAAAATAAACAAGTCTTGGGACTGTAATGCATAGCATGGTGACTACAGCTAATAATGCTGTGTTGCATGCAGGGGGTCCTTGGGTTACGACACTCTCACATAGAACATTTCAAGTTTACGAAACTCACTCCCAGGAAGAAATAGAAACCCCCAATTCCAAAAGATTTACTACCAAGGATTTGGCAGAAGGTTTTCCTATGGTAGATGGTGGGTCGGCAACATTTCAGGCTGAGGACCCCAGCAGTGACATGTTCAGGAAGGTCTACAGAGTTGGTATGGATGCCTTGCAATGTTACAGGCAGATTTTGGAAGAGAAGTTATCAACCTTCCACACTAGCCTGGAACAATTCTTTAAGAAGGTAGAGAGACCTGCCACAGAACCTGTACCCTCACATCAGCTGCTTCTCAAGATGAAACCCCTGTAGTACAGGTAGAATCATCTCCAGCGTCTCCTGCATGTTCCTTAGGCAGTCCTGATTCAACTGACCCAGTATCTCCAGCACCTTCTGCAGGTTCTCCTGCCTCTCCAGCTTCCTCCTCCAAATAGGTCACTCTCTCCCACCTTGTAATGCCCCTTCCAGTGTGCAAGCCAACCACAGTAACAAAGGTAAGGGATTTTTTTACACTAATTTGTTGTCATATTTTTTGTTCCTACAGTACAGTATACTTATGTTCTTTCTGTGGCTTAATTGTTTTTGTCCCCTAGATTATAATTTTATAACTGTATTAGGATAGGTAAGTGATTTAGGCTAGGGTGTATTTTAACCTACACCAAAATTCAGGTTATGTGTCATAACCCAAGGACCCTCTGTATTAGCAAGTTGCTACTAGACTAGATGTTAAAAGTTCTCATCACAAGAAAAAATTTTGTAGCTATGCATGATGATGAATGTTACCTAAATTCATTGTGGTGATTATTTTGTAATTCATACAAACATTGACTCATTATGTTGTATACCTGAAACTAATGTTATATGTTAATTATACTTCAATGTTTCTTTAAAAGCAGATGATAATAAGAGACCCCACTTTATAGGTTTGTTTTAAAGAATATGAGAAAATGAGTTAGTTGAGTAAAGTATTAGAAATATAGCAAATTCATTAACAATTGAAAATAAAAACTCCTGGTGTTAAGAGAAGGAAAGATGAGTAAAGAAAGTATCACTTGACATTAGCCTTTAGAGATAGGCTTTAAGATTGTTAAGGGTTGTAGGGGAAAGGGGCAGGAGGGATGGAAAGGACACTTACTCTTAAAGCAACAGGCCAAATGTTAGAAGAAAAGGCAGTAGCTCAGTTTGGCTGCACATAGAGAAAGGAAGAATAAAAATGTAGGACTACACCTATATGCTGAGGACCATTTGCATTGGGCTACTTTGGAGATATGGCTTAATCCAAAAATGTGAAATGTCACGAAAGATATTTTACATGAGAGATGGATAGTCAGAGTTATGCTGTAAATACGTCATTCTGGTGGAACTATGAAAGAGAACGCAAGTACAGAAGGAACTAGAGAGAGGGTGATCAGAGATGAGACGGACAGCACAATCCACAACAATGGGGGTTGCCTCGATCACTGAAATACTGACTGGTTGGCTTGCCAGAGGACTTAAAACTATAATAACCACATAAAAGCCCTTTCAGGAGATGGCAAATTTTTACTTCTCTTTCCTATCAGGATGCAGATCCCCACTCCTTCTCCTTATACATAGCATTTCAGATGCAAAGTTTAAAAAACCTACCCAGAAACAGCTACATTTATCAGCAAGTCCTCTCCCCTACACCCTGAACACTAGACCCAAACACAGATGGAGCCTCATCTTTTCCAGACTACTGCAGTTTGTTTTAAGGAAGATTAAACTTATTGAGGCTTATAAGTGCAACAATTTTTTTTTCCACTTAGTTATTTTCTGCTGCCCCATCAGTGATAAACTTGTAGAGCCAGCAAGAGCCCCTTTAGATGGAGAGAGGACAGTGTTTGTCTTCCCCCTTTTCTTTCATTTCTTTTTTTCTGCTTTATTTTCCCTTTTTCCATCTGCCTCTGATCTGTTCCTCACTCTCTATCATCAACTTTTGTCTTTCCCTTCCTTCTTCTAAAATTAAATCAAAATAGTTGAACACTGTTTCTTTCTTTCTCTCTTCCCACCACTGACACCAGCAGGGTCTTCATTTAGCTGAATGGGCCTCACTGTTTTGAACAAACAATGCAATCTGGAATAAAGCAACAGGCAGTCCAGATGGGCTCATGATCTTTCTCTCTCTTGCAACTAAAGAGGAACAGCCACAATTACTGAGTAGAAACAACATCATTTGAACTCTTGAATCTTCCCTAGAATAAATTCAATCACAAGTCTCTGGAAGTAGAGTAGTAAATGGCCTTAAATTGAGGCCTTCTGTAGGAACTTTCCCAACCTCTGGCTTAGATCGGAAGAAGGAGACTTAGTTAAAAGAAAAGGTTTGTTTAGTGAAAAAAAAATCCAGAAAATATTAAACTTTAGGAAACCAAATTGTTCCATCATTTCCCACATTATATCACTGTGGTCTCCTAGTCCTCTGTCTGGTTCCTCACCTTGACTCAGCAGTCTGATTTAATTTACTTCCATCTGCCTGTGACCAAATGAGGCTGCTCCATGCTCCTCAGTTGCTATGTCCTCAGTTCTAGGGGTCAGCAGCATGAGAAGAGAACCTGGCCCAGGAAGAATGAGCCACTTACACTTGGTCCAGCTAGTGTGGCCCCTGAGTCACAAGCTGTGACTCATAGGAATTATGACTTATTGCATGTTGCTGCTGTGTATTTGGTGACTGATTACTCCTAGGATGTCTGCATTTTCCAATGGATCCTCTGCAATGAAGAAGCCAGTGGATGATTTTACAGATTTTTAGGCACTAAGCCTAGAATTGGTAAGCCAGAGCTCAGTCACAGGATCCATCTAACTGCAGGAGAGGCTGAGAAATTCTGTCGACTCATGAACCTAGGAGTAAAAGAAATGGAATTATCTTTGCCACAGGGACCTATCCTTATTAGTCAACAAGGAAGTTATCAGAAGAACAGTGTTGGGTGCTGGGAAAATACCTCAAAGATATCTCCTATTGTGATACAACTCTCTCACTTTTCCTGGGACTTAAGCAATGCCTTGGTTGGCTTGCTCAATTTCTGCAGACTAGTTTGAAATGCCTCTTTCAATTGAATGATGTTATTTTCTGACAGCATTCATGAGAATTAAAGAAATGATTTTACTTCATTTTACTGCTACTCTTCTAGGTTCTCAGATAGTTTATTGGTAATCTCTATTTCTTTTTAATGCCATCCTAGGGGAGAAAATCCTATTGCAGCCAAGAGATTTCATTCTGTAATTACATCACCAAGAATCACTTAATAAGGAAAGCGTTGACTTTAAATTTCTGTCAGCTTCAATTTAAGTAGATGGAAAACTATGGAATATATACCACAAACAACCATCTTTTTTAAAGCTTTGCAACCAGGAATATTTCAGCTCTGTAAGGCAGCTGACAAGCCTAGGACCTGCGTATCAATCCTATGCCAGATAAGTTCAACAAATAAACACTTTATTCATAAAACACAAAATGGATGTGATATGTCAGACAGGAGAGCACAGAGCTGTTTCTCAAAATGAGGTTCTGTTGTTTCAGTGCATCAGATTCTCCTCCTCCCCCAACTGTTCTAGCAAGGCTGGCTGCAGTTGCTATGTGTGCTAAACTTTAAGAAATCTGGGATAATCAAACTTTTAATGACCTCTTCTGTGTAACAGAAATCTTCTAGGGAGTGTGCTGTGGGAGTGTCGAAGGAATCCTTGCTGTTACAAACCATGTCAGCCCATTATGGAAATGTGATTTCCATGATTATTGCCACACCACTAGTAAAAATTTAGGAAATGAGCCTTTCCATTTTAAGTTACCCATTTCTGCTGCTAATGCCACGAGAGACCCTATTGATATGCAAGCCATTGAAGCCCACCGTGCCCTGTAGAAGTATAGATTTGCATGCTTGCAAGACTATACATACTGAATGCACATGCTGCTATGTAGACAGAAAGCTAATCCTAGATTGTTTGTCTTTAAAGAACCCAAATACCATAGCAAGACAATATGCCTAAGCTCATGCATTTTCTAAGCCACTGAATTCATCTTAGAATAAATACATCTGATTTCATGGACCAAAGACAGCTGACTGGAGAAAACTGGTTATATTTATGTGAGGCTAAAAATTATTGAGAGTTTTGTTTTGAAACATAAATAATATATTTAAAAACACCAACCCTTCCCCCAAACCCCATTTGCTAAGCTGGAAATTGAGAGGTATTTTTTTCTTACCTCCCACACCCAATCAGTATGAAGACCTACTGAGTAGACATTCTAAAACTCACTTGCATCTATCTGCTTCTCCTCTGGCTGCACTGCTATTGCCTCTTCCAGTCTCCATTATTTCTCACCTCAGAGTTTTTTACTTGCTACTCAAAGAGTGGACCTTTGTTCCTTAGCATCAGCATCACTTTGGAGTTTGTTAGAAATGCGGAATCTCAGATCCCACCCACACCTACTATGCTCTGAATTTTGACAAGATGCCCAGATGATTTATATGCATGCTGCGTTGAAAACACTGACATATCTCCCTGCCTCCAGCTTTATTCATCTTCATTCCATTATGAACACCAAAGCCAGAACAACCATTGTAGAATTTAAATCTGATCGTGTCACTGTCTTGCTAAAACCCTTTTACTTCTTCTCTTCTCTTTTGGCTTAAGTACAAAAGCTTTGTACTTGAATTAAATTACAAAGCCCTTCATGACTTGATTCCTGATTGCATCCTCAGCTTCATTGCATGACACTTTCCATTCCTACATATACAATTGCCATCTGTGTTCCAAATGTGACTTTTTCTTTCTCAGATGGGGTCTTTGCACTTGCTGTTCTTCAGCCTGGTATGTTCTTTCCTCCAACACTGGTCAACCTCAGTCCTTTAGACTTAATTTTATTGTCAGTTTGTTAGGAACTCTACCCTCTGACCATCTAGATCTTTTAGCATTATTTCTTGCCTTGCCATGATACTCGATACTGTGTTAACTTGTTCCATGTATATTCTTCCAAGTAAGCTTTAAATTCCATGAGGACAAGAACCATGTCTGTCTTGTGCAGAAGTGGTGTCCCCATTGTTGAGGATAACAGCTGGCACATGGCAGTTGTGAGAATGACCAAATGAAATAACTTCTCATAAAGATGAATGGGCCATTCTTTAAAAATAACTGTCTTCCAAAATGATGAGGTGCTGTCACAGGGAAGATGGATCAGACTTATTCTGACAGGTTCCAAAGGGCAGGATGAAATAAACAGGGCCCACAAATGACTACACCACAATATCCCAGACATTTCATGTTGGCACCAAGATTTCTGTTGACCAGATGAATCAGAACCAGTAAATGAAATTTTAGGAACAAAGAAATCATTAAAGAAATAACTGAGTATCATTACCAGGTACTAATAATGGAATGGATTGTTTTGTGAGGAAGCTCAGATTGTATAACCATTTAAAGGCAGAATATAGAATGGAAACAATCCTGCCTTAGAACATAGTTGAAGTAAATGATCTGTCAGATATTTTGCAACTATGAGTCCATTATTTTGTCAGTTCCTCTGAAAGGTTTTACTCATCAAAGCTAGTCTTAATTTTTATTTTTAAAGTGACTCATACTTGTTCATGATTATATCACTAGTTTTATGCAGAGACTTAGTAAATTGTCTTATTATTTGATGTAATCCAAAGGACACCGACACCAAATATTTCTCTATTGGGTTTTCAATAGTCCTTAAACTGCAGCATAAGAGTTATTCCTTGGGAAATGTTTTTCCTCCATGCACCAATATTAAGAATGAAAATGTCACAGGAGAACAACACATTTAGTTATTATCCATAATTTCCATCTTTATTTTCAGTTTTTTATGGGAACCTATTCTTCTAGTTGAGAGTAAATAAATGATAGAGTGGATAGGGAGATTGGTAGCATTCAGAAAGTGAAATGGCTCTGACTGCAGCCTCAGATAAAATATTTCTCCACAGAGACTTTTTTAGATACCCCAATCTAAATAAGATGTTTTTGCATGTGATTTTCTCCTAAATAAATCTTCATTCATTCAAAATATATTTAATTAGTGCCTATTATGTGCTTGCAGTGTTGAAGGTACTTGGGATACCATAGAGGCAAACATAGACAAAAATACCTGCCATTGTGAATCTTGTAATGTAGTCAGCTGTGGCCCAAGGCCCAAGAATGCCAGCATCACCTGGAAGCTTGTATATAGAATGTAGGCATTACCCAGATCTACTAAGTCATGTTCTGCCTTTGAACAAGATCCTCAGATTACTCAGATGTATGTTGAAGTTTGAGAAACACCTTGCTAGTGTACCTGTCCTTTCTTTTGTTTCAGTTTTTTCACATTAATAAATGACATCTCTATCTACTATTCATTTGGTTAAAGCCTGTTTGCTCCACTAGATAATAAGCTGTTTGAGGTCAGGGACAAATGGGCAAAAATGGAAGAGATGGGATGACGTCAGTCACAAACTTCATCCATCATTTAGCTCTGCCAAGGCACAGACTTCACTTCTTCGTCTTGCTGAGAGATTCACCTACTGCCCAGCTGGCAGGGCCGCGGAAACCTAGCAGGAGAATTAGCTAACATCTGTGCGTTCCTTTTCACCTTCTGTCTCAGCTTCATCATGTCTTGCATTTTTTAAACTTGGAAAACAATTTACTACCATGAGAATATTTAATAAAAACTGAATAGTATCCATTCTCATGGATTTAAAAAAATTATTGTGGTTTGTGATACTTGCAAAATCAATCTAGTAACCCTGCTTCTACTTTTATTCCTGCAAACCTGGTTTAAGATTTTCTTTTCTATTCTAATTTTATAACATAGCTTGGTCCTGAACATATACAGTAGACTGGGGTGGACGATAAGATGGTTGCTACATTGCACTTTCTGTACCCTACACTCTGTAGCGAGGGCCAAATCTGACTGACCATCCCAACTCATTTTTGTGTGGCCTGTGAGGAAAGAATCTCTTTTACATTTAAGTGGTTGAAGAAATCAAAAGAATATTTTATAACACATGAAAATTATATAAAATTACAATTTCATTGTCTATAAATAAAGTTGGAACATAGCCGTGCTCATTTATTTATATATTGTCTAGCCTGTGATCGTGCAACAATAGCTAAGATGAGTAACTAATACATGTGGCCACAAAACCTAAACATATTATCTGGGCTGTCACAAAAAAAGTTTGCCAACTCTTGCTCTATAGTAGCATTGTGCAGTAGAAATATAATGAGCAATGATGTTGTTTTAAATATTCTGATAGACACATTAAAATTGGTGAAAAGAAGTGAAATTAACTTAAAATATTTTAGCTTAATATATCTCAATATTATCATTTTGATGTATAATCAATATTAAAAATTTTAATGAAATAGTTCACATTTCTTTCTTGGACTAAGTCTCCAAAGTTCAGTGTGTATTTTATTCTGACAGCACAGCTCAATTAGAGCTCACTGCATTTCTAGTGTTAATAGGTACATAGAGCTGGTGGCTATTATATTAGGCAGTGCAGCGTTAGAGTATGTAGTTAATAGTTGAATAATTTAGCTTTTTTTTTTTTGAGAGAGAGAGATAGGCAAGAAGGGAGAGAGGGGAGAAGTATTAACTCATAGTAGTGGCACCTTAGTTGTTCATTGATTGCTTTCTCATATGTGCCTTGACCTGAAGGCTCTAGCTCAAACAGTGACCCCTTATCAAGCCAGCAACCTTTGGCTCAAGTCAGTGGCCATGGGGTCATGTCTATGATCCTACGCTCAAGCCGGTGACATCAGGATTTGGAACCT
The DNA here is from genome assembly GCA_037038555.1 of Rhynchonycteris naso. Lineage (NCBI taxonomy): Eukaryota > Metazoa > Chordata > Mammalia > Chiroptera > Emballonuridae > Rhynchonycteris > Rhynchonycteris naso. Next base: position 103,136,392 of record CM072996.1, on the reverse strand, counting down.
GGGTCTTCAGCATACCAAGCCAATGTTCTATCCACTGCACCACTGCCTGGTCAGGCTAATTTAGCTCATCCTAATTGTTGGTATGGAATTAAAAGTTATTATAATATCAGTAGTAAATAATATGAGTGATAGGAATATGGCAGAAGGAAATCATCCCTCAAAGCTTAACACAGCCTTTCTCTGATGTATCAAGGAGGCAAAACATTGTAGTTATGTGGAAATAACATGATAAAAGTAAAATATCCAGAATTCTTGGTCCTAAACATTGCATTATCGAAAAAAAAATTTCCCTAAGGTTCCTGAAGAAAGAAAAATAAACAGGGCCCACAAGGGTGTGGACATCATTTGTGAATTAGGTTTTTGAATGCTCTATAGAAATAAATGAAAGAGAGTGAGTAAGGAAGAGAGAGAGATGGGGTGAGGGGAGAAAGAGAGAGAGAAACATATTAAGATTCAGAGAAACTTCATCTAAAGAGTGCAATTATAGCCCATGAAGGTACTCTACAAAAAGACCATCTGCTATTTATAAAAATACTTGTTTGAATTGAACCCCCTGAAAATAGGACGTTTGGTCTTTCAGATAACCAAAATATATTTCTCATATATAGTTTGTTCATCTCCACAATTTCTGGTTCATAGTTTCTTGGCATTTCTTAAGTGTTTGAAAGTTAAAAGAAAAAAAAGGCTTTTGTTATGTTAATGGTTATTTAAGAAAGCACCCAAGCATACCTGCTGCTTGCCAATGGAGCCAAGCATGTGATTAGAAGATTGGAACTTTCAGTACCACCTTCTGCCCTCCAGGTGAGAGAAGAACCAGAGGTTGAATCAGTTCTTAATAACCACCTATTCAATTAATCTAAGGAAGTCTTCATAAAAACCCAAAAGGACAGGGTTTTGAGAGCAGCTTTAGTGAACCCATAGAGACTGAGGAAGAGTGGTTCACCTGGAGAGAGGACCTTGAAGCTTGGGGTCTTTTCCCCCAAACCTTACCCTAAGCCTCTCTTCCATCTGGCTGTTTCTGAGTTAATCTTTTTACAATAAACTGGTGATCTAGTAGGTAACATGTTTCTCTGAGTTCTATGAGCAGTTCTAGCAAATTAATTGAACCCAAAGAGGGGATGATGGGAACCTCTGACTTACTTGTAGCCAGTAGGTCAGATGCAAAGGTAGTCTGGGCTTGCATCTGATGTTTGAAGTGTTAGTGAGGGGAGGCAGTCTTCTAAAACAGAAATCCTTACCCTGTGGAATTAGATGTTATCTCTGAGTATATAGTGTCAGAATTGAATTGAATTTTTGGATACCCTGCTGGTGTCCTAAGAATTGTTTGTTTGGTACCAGGGAACCCCCTCACACACATACATATGTAGAAATTGAGTCTCAGGGCACTCTTTCCCACCACCTTTTCCAAAGAGAGCTATTTTTACAGCCCCAAATAAGGCAGTATTGCTTGCTTTCAATATCTGGAATTTCTTTCCTATTTAGCATGCAGAATAGCACCCGACAGTCTTCCAAGTTACTAAAGGAAGGCCTCGATCTTAGTCCTTGCCTTATTTACCATCTGTTCTTTTTCAAAACCATAGTGCCTCAGCTGTGCTGTGGAAATAGACAAAGTTGATGACTTTTAGCTCTGGCTTCTCTTTTTTTAATTAGACCTAGGTAGGTCTAATTACCAATCACTATCTCTATTTCTCCACCTGTTAAATGGGGATAATAATGAGCAAATAACGGGCACAATGAAAGCAGAGCTTAGAAGTGTTCTGTTTTGTCTGTTTGCTTAGATGGCATGAACACGGTATTGTTACTGTGCTGTAGGAAAAAAACAAAAACAAAAAACGTCCATTGCTATTTAGCAACTCATATGCTTCTCTTGCTTTGAAAGATCCAACTTTCCTTAATTACGTTTGGCAACAATGGAGCTTCTCTTTCAGGTGAAACCTGCTTCATAACAAAAATAAAAAGATTTGACAAGGCGCTGGGACAGTTCCCAGTTCAGGGCAGGGCATTAGAGGATAATTCAATAAAAGAGATAAAAGGTCTGAGAAGGCAAAGGATGACTCTTAATTTTACACAGCAACAGAGCATGTTTGCAGCAGGAAAAAGTGGGCATTAATCAGGGAAGTTTTTCTCAGGAAACTGTCCAACTGAAGAGGGTTCTGCATTTTTGTTTTTTGTGGGTTTTTTTTTCTATCCTGTGCTAATAGAACACATTCTTTTAGGTATCATTCTCTGTGGGTCTTTGCTCTTGTGCCCTGAGCCCTGGAATGATGTATTTCTGCAGAGGGCAGGATGTGCCTTATGATGGATGAGAGAGCCCACAAGGAAGGAGATCTATCATCTCTTACGGTTGAGTTACTTGGAGTGACTGCCTTGTGGCCAGTTTTCTGAAAGCACCCTTTCAAAAAAGAATCCGGATGCGGCATGACATAGACTTTATTTCTGGAATATGGCTGATTCCGCCCCAGGAACCTTGGTTAAAAACCACTAAGCAAGTGGCCAACTAAAGTGAGAAATAAAACTATGGGAAGATGACCTGTGACGATGTGTACATTTATTTGACTTCAGGAAAAGAGTACAATGTGAGTCCTAAGGGTGCCCATTTCTTCTAACCAGGCTATATAGCTGCAAAATATAGATGTCATCAAAAACACCATTTGAAAGCTTCTGGATTTTATAATAGAATTAATAATTTAGTTCTCATAGATCTTGTTATTATTTAATAATAAGTTTCCTTATTAAATAATAACTAGAGATAGTCCTCAACGTTTCTACTGCAGTATATAAAATTTAAACTTAGCTCATTGTAGTTCAACAAAACTTTACATACAAGAAATATTGTAGTAAGCCTAAGGAAGAATGTTTGAGTAGCAGGCACATTACTCTCTAGTTAGGCAGCCATGAGGAGTTTATTAACCTGATTTGAATTCTCTTTTCTTTAATTTTTATGAGTGTGCATTGAACCGGATGTGTTCGAAAGCTGCAACGCTCGCTCCACAGGTGGCCGTTGGGCTCTTGAAATGTAGCTATTGCAACTGAAAGACTTTTACTTGTTTTAATTTTTAACATATTTAAATTTGAATTTCAAATCAAAGGCATTGTAAATTTGTTTTAATATTAATTATTTATTGAAATGAAATGAACTTAAATGCCATTAAAATTCATTTCTCTTGTTTCTTTTTGCCTTTCCTTCAACTTGGCTACTAGGAACATTTTAATTGCATATGTGGCTGTCATTATATTTCTGTTGAAATAGCCATTCTAGAGAAATAATTTCCATTCACTGTCCCATTTTCATGGACATTTATAAAAATGGCTATATATGTTCAGTAGAAATATTAATAAGCTGTAATTCGTCCTTTTTATAAATATAAATTTTTTCTTTTCAAATATTTTTCATGAGAGAGAACCTATAGTCTACATTAAGAGAGGTAAACTATCACTCTCCTTAGGAATATAAGCTTTTCATATTTGCGGTTAATCAGTGTCAGCTCTACATCTCCAGGGCCACTTATCTTAGGTTTAACATTCCTATTTTTAAGGACATGCTTCCAAAAGATCTTTCAGAGATTAAACACCACGTTTAGGGGAGTTGCTAAGTATTGTAGTTCTCTCTTAGTTGAAGGGTGAAAGAATAAATGTTTGCCCATGCTGTGCAATTTGAGAAGCGTAAATTTTGCAGATTCTGAAAGAAATAAGATGTTTGCTTTTTCCTTTTCATCAGGGAGGATCTTGGTGCTGCTAGATCTTTAAGAGCAGTATCTTGGCCTTTCCTGCTCAGCCCCTGACATTTAAAGGCCAGGGCAATCAAGCCCATTCAGAGGTGGAAACTGCCAGTTCAAGGTTTCATCTGCCAGCTTCTGCTGGATGCCATATTCCTGGCTGGGGGTTAAGATCAGCACATCATAATGCACTAAAGATAGCACTGAAGAAAATGCAGTTAAACAGTGGTTCCACATGGACTGTGTCTTTCCTGAATATAAGATTGATGAGATGCAGCATGCTTATCAAATGGCTCTGATTATCAATTCAGAATATATTGAAAATAATTTTGCCATATTAAAATACTTTCTTGGCTACATAGTAGTTTGCCTTGGGAAACCTCTTTATGTTAAATATTTTATAGTTGATCATTCAAATAGGAAGCTTTGCTCTTTTAGTTCAGTGTACTTATTTATATGTAGTATGCTATATTTTCAATAGTTGAGATTACGGTCTTATTTTCTTCATTGTTATCTCACTACTTAGAAAAATGGTGACTTACAAGCTTCTGTTGCTGCTTTTTTATAGTGTCTTATCAGCATCATTTGAAGTTCTTGGGTTTTTTGGGGGTTTTTTTTGTCTTTTTTTCTGATTTCTAATAGCCTAGCTTTTTTTCCTGCATGCATTTTCTTATTTCCAATCATTGTAATTTCTTCTAATTTCCTCAAAGGCTGAGAATGTGCCTTCATCCTAACTCCTTTTGAAGGGCTTCTGGAGGCTAACCACTCAGCAGTGAAACCACATTGTTGTACTGGACTGCTTTTTTGTATTTCATTTATGTAATTTTATCTCTCTGGAAAGAGAAACAATAGGAACTGGGAGTGTTTTTTACCTTCTGTTTCCCCTCTTTCTTAGAATAATGGTCATTAAAAATATCTTTTTCCAGGACAAGGTATGTGTGTATTGTTGATGTGAGGGGCTCTCCCCGCCTGCCTATGACTCTGTCTGAGCAAGACATGCACGGACAGTTACTTGAAGAAGAAGTAATCCCTCACAGGCATGTCAGGGTGACATCCCTTGCAAGTAAAGATGTTGTGTTGATACAGATATGAAAATAAAGCATATGGGCAGTCGGACATTAGGTACCCAGTGTAGTAGGACATCTACCATAATCTTCCTGAAGACGGGTCTGCCATCTAAAGATTGAACCCCAAAATGATTGGTGGGCTCACACCATCATTTTAAACAGAGCATGCTGTTAAGGTCTCCACAACTAGAGAAAAATATCTTAGTATTTTTATTTTCTTAATTTGGTTCAATTTGCTATTTCTTTGCCTGCTGTATTTTAAAAACTTTCTAATCCCAAATCATTCTCAGAAAGGGTATTCTGAAGTTCTTTGTAATATTTTCAACAGGAAAAGTAATAAAATAAAACCTGTAAATTCCCTTCCAAGCTACTGGAAGGCTTATTGCTATGGTTATTATCTCTTCTTTCTCCTCTCTCTGTTTTCCTCTTTCACTCTCCACTGCCTCTCCCTCCCTCTCTCATTCAGGACGAATGATGCTAATATAATCACTCATCCATCCTGGAGAACTGTGTATGCGTAAGGGTTAAAGAATTTAACACCATTGATGTCATGGCACCATGTCACCTCCTTGTACTTTAGATGTGATCTATCAGACATGTTCTATGGCAGTCAATAAATAGTTTTCATAAATCACAATAAAATAAAAGGTCAGTAGCAGCTACTGGACAGTCAGAGAATACTGAGCTGTTTACACTGTAAAATCACTCCTCAGTACCAGCATTTGAAGAACAAAATGAGAAATGAAGTGGGAAAATTTGGGCTTTGAACCAAAGAACATTTTTCTGGCATTCGATTTTTCTCCTTGGACTAGGGAGCAGTGCTTTTTTTGTTTTCTGTGTTAGAAAAAAAAATGTAAATGTACTTGCTTCTTACAGAGAGGGGGATAATTATATGTTTCACTAATTATGTTCTCTACTCTAGGTTCTCTATATGAAACATTCTAAAAGGAAAAGGCTCACATTGTTACAGTTGTGGATTAGACTTCAGGATGGTAATTTTATTTAATAGACGACTAAAATCTGGTTAACAAACTATTTTCTTTCCTGTTTCATGACCACAGTAACAAGGATTAGTTCACTGCTTACAATTGATGCCTTACAATATGTGATCCTATTGACTGAATTTTTTTTTAGAGACTCTAATATGTGAAATAATGGCCAGTCACTCCCTCAAAAGAAATCATCAATTATTTTCACAGCATATTGATAGATGGTATATAAGATAGAACAGGCTAGGCAATTCTGTGGTAATCACAACTAATATTAGTGACTTACTGAAAGAAGAAAAAGGATTTATATCTTCTTCATGGCCATTGCAAGGGAGCTGTTGATTTACTTCAAGTTAGCTTTACTATAGAATTTATGATTGAGTAGTCATTCTCTGGAACAGTGCCTGTTGATCGAGTTGACAAAGGTGATAGAGAACATGCATACCTTATGGTCACAAAATTTGTTTCACAAGTGCTTCCCATCGCTTCCTTCACATTTTATTGGCCCAAACAAGTCACATTGCCAAATTTGTTAAATAGGGTGGGGAGGTAACCTCCTTCCACAATGAGGAGATTGGTAAGGAGGCACCAAATATGTAAGAACAATAATATTATCTGCCACAGATATTTTATATCTCCCTCATAGAGGCAGACGAGAACTTATATATAACTGGCTCCTTTATAGTTTAACAAAACAATTTCTTTGACCATTTTTTTTTTACCTTAAATACCTAATTGCCTCCATTACACATAGCAAATGAAAATTAAATTAGAAGGTTTATATTTCTAAAATCCTAAAGTATAGCCAAAGTATATATGATATCCAAATGTTGAAAGTAGGCAAAAGCAAATTGAAATGGGGAGGGAGGGACAGAATTTAATTAATCCTCCATTAGGATTAAAATTAGAATCAAACTATTATTGGCCAATTTACCAAATAAAATCTTGGCTAAAAGCTAGGCATAATTATTTGTTATTCACAGAATTTTACTGCAGTTCAATATGTTTTTGGGTTAAAACCTGAATTATTTTGAAGAGATATAGATAGGGAGACAATTTCACAGGAGCTTCTGATCCTTTGCCCTAAATATTTGGTGTAATAGTTGTAAAAGGGGCCGTAAAGAATTTAAAAACTGAAATAATAAGTCACCATTATATTTTTCATGGCTGTGCCCAACACTGGGAAACTTAAGAATAACTAACATTTGGAGGAAGGACATACTCATATACTTCTCTGTTGTTTTTCATCAGGAGGTCACTTTCTATAATTTAACATTGGTATTCTAGTCCCAAGTAATTTGTGTGACTGCTATCCTGGACACTTCTTTTCCAGTCTGGATTCATAGTTTTCACTTACTTTCCTATCTTCATAAAATCAAGGCATAATGTTAACGTTGATCAGTTAAGCTCTAGTAATACTGTATTGTTCCACTCTATGTTGGAATAAAGACCTCTGTTGTACTTTATAAATTCAGCACCAGTCATTGCTTTTATTTCATAATTACTTGGTAAGAATAATCCAATGTCTGTAAGTGCTAAACTTAAAGATTAAGGTCAGCCCTTAAGTATATGGAAAGAGCTGCTGATTCAAATTCTCAGGACCATGAGCTTCTCCGTGATTAGTAAGGAAACTGAAGGGCACACGTGAACCAAGAATCCAAGTCACCCTCCATGGACTTCACTAAAGTTTGGGTTCCTGTTTATCTTATTATATATTTATGGAGCATATCTAGGTTACTAGGCAAATTTTGTTTTACAGCATATGTAGAACATGAATCTCTACTCTGAAGAGCTTAAAAAATAATAAATAAATAAATAAAATAAGATAATAAAATGACAGATCTGTAAATATGCAGTGTAGTATGAGGAAAATGGTGCCCCTTTTTATTTACTTTTAATCTTTCAAATCTCTATTAAATCTCTGCAAACTCTATGCTGTCATGCTTTCCCTCCGGCCTGTCTTCACTTCAGAGCTGTGGAAAGTACAGATAACGATTTCCTTTTTCTGAAATGTGCAAGGTTATCAAAGCAGGGCCTCAACTCATTATCCTCAAGTTTAGACTTAGAAGTTGACTCTCACTAGAACAGTCATTGCTTATCTTACTTTGAAATAAAACTCTCATTTTTATACCAGCAAACTATTTCACAAACATCTAATCTTTGATAGCTAATTTGTCTTTAGTATAATGGGTGAACATTATGGTATCTTAATTAGTTTGGCTTGAATTATTTTATTTCATTTATAAACATATGCTCAAATGAGATGTTGTAGCAGATGAAGCTCAGATACAAAATTTTTAAAAGATCTAATTAAGGAGACAGACTTTACAGATGAGGATGAGGTACATATTTTAAATTGTGAAGTTCAAACCGATATTGTGGATACCGCCCTAAGTCTTTATACCAGGGAGCTTAAGGATTTGTGTTTTACAAATGTTACTCTTTTTCTTATCTGTTTAAAACTAAACATTGAATATCAAATCAAAAATAAAATAAATTTTGCTGAATAAAGTGTTTGAAGCATAATGTAGTATGAACACTAGACTTTGATTTTTGAAGTTAAAATCCTCCCTAGATCTTTGAGAAGTTAATATACATACAGCACTTGACACATAATAAGTAGCCATTTTCTTTTCCTGTGACCTTGGCAACTTTTTCAGCATTTCTGAGCTTTCCATTTTATGTCTGTTAAATTAGAATAATAATAGTCACTTATCAATATTGTTATGAGGATTAGATGAGTACTGACAATGCCTAGTGATGTTTCTCATAGATATAGGCACTACATATATGTTAAATCCCTTGTTCTTGGTTATACATTTTTGAGTCATTGAATTCACTGATGTCACTTTTAAAACTAGATGTAGGGTCAGATGTTTTCGTTTTGTGTTTCAACTTAGTTACTTTCTAGTTTCATCTTTTTGGGAAAAAAATGTATGGTTACTTTCTAGTTTCATCTTTTTTGGAAAAAGATGTAGTCACCTAATTTAAAATATGAAGATACTGATAACCTATCTCAAAATTTAGTTCAAACATGATGATGGTGTATGAATAATGCCCCCAAACCCCTTCTACAAATGTTTATTGAATACTCATTATTCACTGTCACTTTTTTAGGTTTAGGAGACACAAGGGTAAATAAGATGTGATCATTTACCTTAAGGCATGCTGTAATATGTGATCATCAATGTATGTTGACACTGACTTCATTAATTTTTCCTTTCACTAAACGAGTAATATTCTATACTTCTGATTTGTTCCTCTAATCTTAAATTACTTTCAGCAGGTGATGATTAGGTCTGTCTATCAGAATTATCCTAGGCTAGAAAGATTTTATGCAATGTGATAAAACTCGATGTTGTTTGAAAACTCTGGGATGCAAAATCCTACTTCCTGTCACACGGACAGAAATTGCACATTGGGAAAAACCATTGATTTCACTACAGAGAGCTGGTGATTAAATTACTTGTTAACTTACTGTCATAGTGATGATGTTACTTCTTACTGAGTAAAGAATAAAAGTCTAAGATATAAGAAATTTGATGCTCCTCATAATTGGCTGGACCCTAGATCCTGCACTAACTGTTTAAGCCCAGAATTCAGAGATAAGGGAAATTTAGCACCTAATCATTAGTCCTAACTAATGAATATGTACTGTCTTTCTGTGCTGGATAAACAGCTGTTTATGAGCTTAGTCTGGGATTGACATTGTTATTTCTGCTGATTAAGGTATTAATCCTGGACAGTTTGGGCTCCCATCGAAATACATAGAACTTGAATTAGGATCCTTATATAGTGTGTCCGTAAAGTCATGGTGCACTTTTGACTGGGCACCATGACTTTACAGACACACTGTATATGCCCCACTCTACTACCAGTTGGCATCCAAGGATTTATTTCTTGGACACAAATTGAATATGCAGCATACCTTTTATTCAAATTTCAGTTCTGTCCTTTAACCAGGTGTATGAATTTGGACATATCCCTTAATATTTTTCATCTTTGAATTTTTCATCAATAATATGGGAGAAAAATAAAAGTAAAAATGTTATCTAATGCTTAACATCATGGCTGGTACAGATTAAAGAGTCAATAAACATTAGCTAGACTATTCTGATTCTTGACAGAGAAGGACAAGAAGATACGAGGACTAGGAATGTCCTCTTGTCCTTAATCAGAATATGTATTTAGGAATTTGGTATTTGTGTAGTTTAGAGTTAATTACTATAGGTCATAAGAATTTTCAAACTGACGAATACATAAAGTATTTAGTCCTTCACATTTTGCCTGTGGGACAGCTAGTCTGTGTAATTCTAGTAGATGCCATTTATGTTACAGTCCAAGCAAGTGTTTTCTCCAGGAGTTGGCAACACTCAGCCTGAGTGGCTGGGCATCATGGTCCTGTCCATGAAAGCATTTACATTGGTCAATTCACACCTATCTACAGAAAATGACAGATGTATTTTGATCAATTCAGAAAAATATTGCTAGTAAAGATATTAATTTATGCAGACTCATGTGCTTTCTACCTCACCAAAATGTCCAGATATGAGAATACAGGCATATAGTTCTAGATTTCTAATAGAGAGTATATGAATTTTCTTGATGACTATACTAAAATAATATAATCATTGCAGGATAAAGGAGAAAAAAATATAATCCAGAGATAATAAAACATCAAAATCTCTTCAAAATTATATTTATAATCAAGGAAAGAAAATTAATTAATATTGGTTGATTGTCAAGAACTATTGCTATTTCCTTTGTATTGTGAGCAAAGGAATTTCAAACTCTTGAGAAAAAATTGAATTCATATTGTTTTTGTTGTTTTATACACATCATTGATATGATCTCTTTCAGATAATGTAAATTTCAAACAAGTACTCTATATTTCTTCACTTAACTGTATAGATAGTACACTTTTACAACCATAGATGTGGACTAGTAAGTTGCTTTTAACAAGATACAACATTTCTCTCTTGCTTATGTAATGATTTATTTTGAAGAATAAATACTGTTTGATGGGCCAAAATATTTTATGACAATGGGAAACTGCTGTTTTTACATTAAGAATCACTTTAATAATAAGCTTGATCAAGAGAGAACACCCTGCCTAGAAGGTTGCACTCAGACATTACCTCTCCTTGCACCTTTGCAGTATCATTAATTGTTTCTGCATCTGTGTCCTAGCGTTTTATATGTGCCTTTATTATATCTTATACTTTTTATACTTTGTGTCTTTCTCTTTAACCATACTGTGAGTGTGTTCTTATTTTTAACTATTTTCTTTTGAAATTTTTTTTGTTTTTCAAGTTTAGTGCTACTATACAAACTCCTTTCTTTTTTTCTTCTTCTTTTCCAAGTGAGAGTAGTAGAGATACAGAGACAGACTCGCACATGCAGCCTGACTGGGATCCATCCAGCAACCCCCATCTGCAGCAGATGCTCTGCCCATCTGGGGCCACTTGCAAATGAGCTATTTTTAGTGCCTGAGGCAGAGTCTCCAGTAGCTATCTTCAGTGCCCAGGGCCAATGCACTCAAACCAATTAAGCCATGGCTGCGGGAGGAGAAGAGAGAGAGAAAAGGCAGAGGGGGAGGGGTGGAGAAGCAGATGTGAGCCCTGACCAGGAATTGAACCTGGGACATTCATGTGCTAGGCCAACGCTCTACCATTGAGCCAACCAGCCAGTGCCTAACTAACTTTTTAAGAATATTTGATGAATCGAATAGTAAAGAATATTATATATACATGCATGTGTGTGTTTGTGTGTGTGTGCAGGATTGGGCAAAAGTTGGTTTACCATTGTGAGTTATGAGAAAAATAGTTTATTCTTATATTATTATTTATTTATTTTATTATTTTCCATAAAAACAACTGTAAACGTAATTTTGCCCCACTCTGTATATATTGTTATTATCATTTAAAAATTCAAGTAGTGTTGTAATTATTGTTATTCCCACTTTATAGAAGAAGAATCTGAGAGGTTTTTAGCAAAGGTATAGTAGTCAGTACATATTTGGGACTTAGATTTACATACTTTTTATTCCCCAAAGGCTTTGTCCTTAGGACAAAAGCAACTGAAATATAAGAATTGTTATTTGATGAAAATATTGACACTTAAATTAGATTTTGGTAAAGTAAATATATCATTTGGCTTCTTTAAAATGAGGAAACATTAGACAAAATATTAAGATTAAAAAAAAGCTATTTGAACTAAAGTTTAAAGGAACTTAAATGATTGTGGGGTAGTATAGATTTAGACTGACCTTTAATTTTACTTTACAAGAGGAATGTTTCCAAATTTTGGGTGAAATTATTATGTTGTTTTAGTTAATCATTTAAGTTATATACTCCCTTCATATTTACAAAATAAAAAAACTAATCACTTTACTTAAAAATTTACTTTCTTAACATTCTCTGTTACATTAGCATGTTAAACTTTTTTTTATTCAATGAGAGGAGGAGAGGCAGACAGACAGACTACTGCATGTGCCCTGACAGAGATCCACCTTGCATGCCCACTAGGTGACAGTGCTCTGCCCATCTGGGGCTTTTCTCTGTTGTTCAGCAACTGAGTTCTTCTTAATGGCTAAGGCCATGGAGCCATCCTCAGTGCCTGGGGTTAACTCACCCAATTGAGCCATGGCTGCAGGAGGAGAAGAGAGAGAGAGAGAGAAAAAGAGAGAAGTAAGAGGGGGATGGGTGGAGAAGCAGATGTGCACTTCTACTGTATGCCATGACCAGGAATTGAACCTGGGACATCCACATGCCTGGTTGACACTCTATGACTGAACCAACTGGCCAGGGCCACATGTTGAAATATTACTGAATCATGGAATTAGAAAAAAATGCATTCCTTTGCTGGGTAATATCTTTGGATAGTGCAAGAGTTTCTAACATAGAATAAAAATGAGAATTAGTGAATACTCTGAAAGTGTAAGAACATTTTTGTGTCTATATGTGCAATGCATTGTTCTATGAAGAAGTTCATAGATTCTATAATAACTGCTTAAATTCTGTTTACAGACTAAATAGCTTACCTTCTGAGGCTAATAGGAGAATTATATGATATAGCAAAAGTTGAGACCTGATTTTGAGGATATACTATACATGCAATATATAATGGTTCTCATTCTCATTCATTGTTTGAGGAGTGAAGTCCAAAATCCTTAGTTGGGCATGCAAGAATGCACATGATTTTTATCAAGCTGCCTTTTCTGTCTTTCTTTTCCTACATTCTGTTCTCTAGTCACTCAGACTGGATTATTCATTCTCAAGGACCATACTCATATTCTTACTCCTCTGGGTTCTTGTTAATATTGTTCATTCTGTCCAAAGTCCTTCCTGTCAATTTATCTCAGTTAAATTATGCCCAAATGTTAAGAACCAATTCAAAGGTGATTACATAAATGAAATCTTTACTATTTTTTTCCATGAATATTTTTAAACTCTTTTTAATTCCATAGTATGCTATAATCTCTAATGATTTTTGAATATATTTTATTTAACCAAAAGTTAATCTATGTATCCTAGAACTTTTGTCTTAGGCTATATGCTCCTTGAGTCAAAGAACACATTTTCTCAACTTTGTGCCTAAAACCCAGATAAAGAAAAAGCTGAATATATAATTGGGGGATTACTGAATGATTTCAGGCAATTCCTTACCTGCAGACAGAAATAAATCTATAATGTTCTAAGAATGTGCAAGTCTATATTATCTTATACTGAGAATTTACAGTAAGTTCTTGGGCATGGATGATACAGAAATTCAAACTTAAGAGATAAAATATTCCCTCTCCCTTCAGAAGAAAATACAACGGGTCTCATGTAGCACCTAAGTAAGTATCTGAGTCTATACATACATACAGTGTCCTAAAATAATTCACTTAAAATAAAAAACATTGGTGGTATATTTTATAAAGCTAGTTAACCCTGCCTTCAAAGTAATAAAACTACCATTAATATTAACGACAGAACCTATGATTGTTTTCCTCCTTTTACTTTTGTTCCATTAAAGTGATTCTTTTGTGAAATAACTTCTGTTTCAGAACTGGCTGTCCTGACTGCCTAATCAAATTACCGCCCACACCCTTCCTCACAAACTCGAGCTCCCGAGCTCGCGGATCTACTCAGATCCTCCACTCTCTTTGTTCACAGTAGCTGAATATTTTAAGAGAAAATGTCCCAGCGAACACTGTTGTAGAATATTAAAAAGAAATATCTTGCCACTGGGAAGCCAATGCTACTCCCACCTCTTATAATTCCACAATAGGACAAAAAGTTCAGGAGTTGGTTTTTTTTTTTTTTTTTTTTTTTTCACTTAAAGAGGTTTGTAAAAGTATACCTTGTTAATAATAATCAGTATTAACAGTGTTCATTGATTATTTTATACTCTATAGATGCAATAACTTTGATGTTAGCCTCTCATTTATATTAAAGGTCTTCACTTCTGTGATGTCCAGAAACTCAATTTTAACTACACCCCTACTTTCTAGAGGTCAACGTTTGGCAAATAATTACCCACCATAGTCCTTAATCACTTATAGTCGATTTTTTTTTTCCTTTTCCCCTGATGTTTCATGATAAGAAAGAAAAGAAGAGAGGAAAAGACAGCAAAAACTATGTTGGAGATAGCACTCGAACTTAGGGAGAATATATTTCTTGCTTGTGATGAAACCAATCAATCTTAGGAACATTGAGAAACTTACTTACTGATCATAGAGAACCATACAAGGGAAAAGATATTAGGAGAGATTAAAGTGATCATAAGATGGTTCTAGAAATCGGCTTCCCTCTCCCAGCTAGTAGCTACACATTGTCTTTGTCTGTAATCAAAACATGGTGCTTGCAATAACAGATGAGACTACAGGAAGCAGCAAACAAGCGCACACACACACACACACACACACACACACCAACCTTTTAATGGTGAATAAAATATTTTGATAAGAATTGTTACAAATATTTATATTAAAAATGCCTTGTTTATAAGATAATTTTCTTTTGGGTATTTTTCTGAAGTGAGAAGCAGGAAAGCAAAGAGACAGACTCCTTCATGCACCCGACCACGATCCACCGGGCATGCCCACTAGGGGGCAATGCTCTGCCCATCTGGGGTGTTGCTCTGCTGCAACTGGAGCCATTCTAGTGCCTAAGGTAGAGGCCATGGAGCCATCCCCAGCACCCAGGGTCAACTCACTCCACTTGAGCCAGGGTTGCAGGAGGTAGGGAGAGGAGGAGGAGGAAAAGAGATAAAGAGAGAGAGAGAGAGAGAGAGAGAGAGAGAGAGAGAGAGAGAGAGAGAGAGAGAGAAAGGAAAAGAAATGAGAGGGGAAGGGGTGGGAAGCACATGGGCACTTCTCTTGTGTTCCCTGACTGGGAATCAAACCCAGGACTTCCATATGCCGGGCCAACAGTCTACCACTGAGCCAACCAGCCAGGGCTTAAAACAAGATAATATTTTTATACACCTTAATAAACCTAGATTTTACCCGCTTGAAAATCAAGACCTTTGCCTGAAAATGTGAGGACTGCACTAGGATATTTTTAGAACCATTTTATCATACATTTCATGCCTTTACAGCATGTAGTTGCTAATTTTCCTAATAAGGTCACCTTTCAGTAAGTGGCATTTTTTTTCTCATTTATGTGGGGTGCTTGCCTAAAAATAAGGCCAATTTCTGTGAGCTAAGGAGCCTTATTTTATTCCATGTGTCTTTCTCATTAGAGTATCCTCATATCAGAAAAAGAAAATGGCTTTGACAGCACTTATTCATAGTAAGTTCTGTACCTTTCTCTGTGCAGACTAATAAAAGAATTTAGTGATGAGAGAATTAACTTCTTCCCCAATTTCCTCGTATTTGGTGATCTTGAAGGCAGAGGTAAGTTTCCCCCATTCCTTTGTGCTCACACCCAGCACAGTAGTGCAGGCTTCCCAGAGAAAAGGTGCTAGATAAGTTTTGTTAACTGGTGTCTGGACCACATAGTCTAATGTGGAGACTGAAGAAATGTTAGTACTTCCTCCACTCAAGGGGAAGCAGAGTAAGAAAGTAGGTCTTGTAATCTTAGCTGATGAGAGGAATGACTCAGGAATCAAGGTTCTCTCATTTGGAAAGCTAGCAAAGTGTGTTCTTAGTGTTTACCCTCACTATTCCCTAATATATGGGGCTAGTTGTTTTGCTAAATAGGAGGAGAGACCAGTGATCACCTTCTCTGAGAATCTTAACTAAGGCCTTCCACTTGTAATTTTTACTCCTGTGTGAGTCCCTCAATTAAAATACTAAACCTTTTGCCTCTGAACAAGTAAAAAAAAAAATTCAAGCTGAAGGTGTTACGGTTTTAAACATAGTTTCTCCTAAAAATAATGAGTGTTCCAGAGTGCTAATTGAAACAGCTGAGAGAATGGTTACTTTCAAATATCCTGGGGTAATAAGTGAAACTAAAGAACTTTGGTTAGTTAAACCAGAGACCAAATGCAGAAATTTTAAGAAAAAAAATTTATGCCTTGAAAATTTGATAAACACTATTCATAAATTAATATAAACATTTTGTTTAACACAGATGAAAGGGTTCTACCATTTAACACAGATGAAAGGGTTCTACCATATGTTAATACTTTATCTATTTAGAATCTGGCTGCGGTATAAATATTGTTGCCTTCATGTACAGGGTTTATTTGATACGAAATAATTACTTAATGGATTTTTCTGATTTAATTCATATTTTTAACATCTGAGTGATTCATAAAAAACAATTTTGCTTTTCATTCATTCATGAATTAATGTTTATTAAAAGTGTACTATAAAGAAGAGAGTGAAGTTGCAAAGATGAATTTGACATGAATTTTGATCTAAAGATAAAACACGTACATACAAAACAATAGTGAAAGTATAAAGTGATAAATGCCACATAAAAACAAAGTGCTATTTGTTTCAGTGTTTTTGGATAAAAATTTAATGAAAACATATAACTCCATTTTCTTGACTTGTAAATAAAGCTTACTAGATATAAATTGGTCTTTTTGGTGTTAGAAGGTTTACAATTCTCTCATCCTAAACATCAGTTTTCATTACACAACAATATAGAAAATAATAAAAATGAAAATAAATTGGTTGTAACTTCATAACAATAAATGTAGCAAGATAATTGAGGCATTTCTGTATTCTATCTTAGGTATTCTAAAATAGTGAACATTTTTGCTTTTCAATTTTAAGATTTAGATTACAAACCCAAAAGACTGAGTGATCATAGTGATTTTTTTTTTTTACAGGGACAGAGAGAGGAATAGATAGGGACAGACAGACAGGAACAGAGAAAGATGAGAAGCATCAGTCATTAGTTTCTCGTTGCCGTTGCGACACCATAGTTGTTCATCGATTTGCTTTCTCACATGTGCCTTGACCACAGGCCTTCAGCAGACTGAACAACCCCTTGCTGGAGCCAGCGACCTTGGTTCCAAGCTGACGTGCTTTTGCTCAAGCCAGATGGGTCTGCGCTCAAGCTGGTGAGCTCGGGGTCTCGAACCTGGGTCTTCCACATCCCAGTCCGACGCTCTATCCACTGCGCTACCGCCTGGTCAGGTGTGATCATAGTGTTTTGAGGAGCTGAATTAATTGTCATCATAAGAACAAAATAATTTAAAACTATTGACACTTACAAAGAATTTACCTGATACTTACTACAGTATTTCCATTGCTTACAGGGAACATGGTTTTTCCTAAGGCAAAATATTTTTTGCTAAATTCCTTCAGTAAAAACAATTAGCACAAAAGAAATTAAACCCAAGTAAAATTAGCACACAGAGGTGACATTGTGATACAATAGAAATTAAAATAAAAAGAACCTGGGTTCCAATCCCAGCTGTGTGAATCAGACAAATCTCTGCAGATTGAAGTTTACAAATCCACTTCGGAAGGTTGATAGTACTAAACAAAGAAGTGTTGTAAAAGTACATTACCAATACTCTTCTGTTTTATATTTATCACTATTTTTGTTTTGTATTGATCATTATTTCTCTGAAATTCTTTTATATTTAATATTATGTTTATCTTTATTCCTTAAATGGAGTGGCTTTTTTTCCCGACAAAAATAATGGTCTTTAAATATTGCCATATTCATAGGAGCAGATATCACCTATCCTTCGTTTACTTGTTATTCTCAATTAATTCCACAAGAGAGTTTTTCGATACTCATGTATATTAGTTTGCTAGGGTTGTCCTAGCAAAGTACCATGGACTGAGTTCCTTAAACACCAGACATTGTTGTGGAGACTAGAAGTCTAAGATCAAGATGTCTGCAGATTTGGTTCTTTGTAAGGACTATGAGGACAAAATCTTTGTGCTCTCTTTTTGGCATGTAGATGGCTAGCTTATTCCTGTCTTCTTTCCTCTATGCATGTCTGTGTCCATATTTCCTTTTCTTATAAGGACACCAATTATATTGGACCCACCAATGACCTCATTTTAATATAATTGCCATTTTAAAGACCTTATGTCCAAATAGAGTTACATTTAAAGTGTTGGAATTAGGTCTGCAACACTTTAAATTTGAATTTTGAGGGAGGGGGAAACAGTTTAGCCCATAACATGTATTATGGTGAATTGAGAGAAATTTACATGATTTCTGCAGCAAAGGTTAGCAAATGACATTACATAACACCTAGTAATCAGAATAAAATATGCATATATTTATATGTATCTATATATATCTGTATATAGGTATATATAAAATACTGAAAAGTATTCATTACTTGAAGACATTCTTTTCTCTTCTATCGTTTAAATTGGAACAATTGCTCCAAACCACAATTTAATTCAATGAGCCAAGGAAAGAAAGGTATCTATTCAAATAGCAAGCAAATCAGCCAGCATCTAATGCCAGTCTAGGGCCCTCTGGAGATGCTCTATCTTGGCTAGTAGTCTATTTTCCTCTAACCATATGGTTTTGTGCAGATGATTTAGCACAAAAATAACCTTCTTCAGTGAATAGTGGTGCTGTGTGCAGAGAGCTTGCTCTTCCTTTTTTTAACCGCTCACAGAGGTGCAGCCCCCACAGGAGCGGCATCTGTCCTCCAGCAACAGTTTAGAAAATGAAGGTTAGAGATTTGACAACTCACTGAAATGTCACAGAGAATCATTTTCTAAACAGAAATCTGCCATTCCTCTATATTGAAGTTCAGTACTTTAGCAATGAGACACAAGCTTTCTCTGGATCTGTGGGGTTGATTGTTACATGTAACATTTTTTTTTTCTTTTTTCTTTTTACTATTCTATTCTGATCCATTAAAACAATACAAAGTGATATAGCCTGCTACTCTCCCCCTCTGTCCTGTTTTGTTCTTGTATTTGTATTTTATTTTAAAAATAGAAACTTGTGGGTAGAATAAATACTTTCAGCATTTAACACTATGTTGTAACAAGAAAGTATGCATCATAGTGCTATATGGTCCTAAGTATGTTTCTGCTTTTATTGAATAATTCCTTTGAAACTGGGAGAAAATGCAATATTTTTTTAAAATATAAAATTTGTATTTGTAAAATGAAGACAGAAGGAGTAAGTATGGCAAATTGCTAATGCAGAGATAAAACCTTAAAGCCAATACTAAAAACTTAGACAGCTCCCAGAGGGCTAATTTCTCTTCGACAGGAAAAAAAGATTCCAATTAATGTGTCATAGTACTTTTCATCCACTCATTCACCAAATCTACTGTGCTGGCCAGTGTTCTACACTCTTCAGATACAGCAGTGAATAAAACAAAGACCTTTGGCCTTGTAGACTTTATATTTTAGTAGTAAGAGATCTGCAATAATCAATAAGCATAAAAATACATAAATGGTATCTTTACATTAAAAGGTACAAGGGGAAGATGTAGAGCAAGTTATGGTAAATCAGGGTGTTGCATTGGGGGTGTGGGCTTGGATTTAAATGAGTGGTCAGGATAGCGCCTCAAAGGCTATTTTAAGCCATACCATTTATATAATAGAAAAAAAAAATGCTGCCTGAAATGATTCATTTTCTTAAATTAATTCTCTTTAAAAAATAAAATAAAAAAAATCATTCAGCAAAGCACATGCATATTTAAAGTTTTATTGAAAGCTTGTTTATTGTGCTTTATTCCTATAGTTTTCCATTGTACCTAAGAAACTAATTTGCACTAACTAGTTTCCCATCTATTTTTCCTAACATTAGAACTGTGCCTCACATTTTCATTTCATATCTTTAGATATGTGAATGTCACTGATATTGAAAAATCACAAGTGTTTTTCAAGCAACTCTCTGTACTCTTTATTCATTTTTGTCGAGATGCCATGTGACATAAAAGGAAAGGGAAGCCAAACTTCAACAGAAAAAAAGTTATCAATGGTAATATGTTATTGAATAACCCTAAAGGTACCTATTCTTTTAGTTAATTTACTCTTAGAAGTGCCCTCCACCAATTCACGTCTTTTCTTTCTTTTTGTTTTTTTTACAGGGACAGTGAGAGAATCAGAGAGAGGGATAGATAGGGACAGACAGACAGGAACGGAGAGAGATGAGAAACATCAATCATCAGTATTTTGTTGCGACACCTTAGTTGTTCATTGCTTGCTTCTAACATGTGCCTTGACTGCAGGCCTTCAGCAGACCGAGTAACCCCTTGATCAAGCCAGTGACCTTGGACTCAAACTGGTGAGATTTTGCTCAAGCCAGATGGGCCTGCGCTCAAGCTGGCGAACTCAGGGTCTCGAACCTGGGCCCTTCCACATCCCAGTCTGACACTCTATCCACTGCGCCACCACCTGGTCAGGCGCAAAATTATATTTTTAACAGGAGAAATACAAATGAAGATAAAAGATCACAAAGGCAAAGAGGGTACCTTGAAACTATGCAATGCTCTATGAAGCTGGCAAAGCATTATGAGACATCTAATTCCAATTGTCAAATGGGGCTCACAGTGATTTTTGTGCTCATTGTATGTATTCTTAGGGCCCTTTAAATGGAGTCTTATTTCTTTGACTCTTATATAACCTATTGTTCTCAGGGGAAAGTTAATAGTACTTTCTAGTAAGAGAACAGGAGCTTAGTTTAGATTGGAATAGTTGAGAGTCCATTTAGCTTTGGTTTAGATTCAAGAAAATGAAAAGGTTTCAACTTTTCAAGGTAAAAAAATCAAAAGAAATCCAGGAACCCTAAATCACTGCTCTGAATGCTGGCTGTTTTTGTCCTGCTGCTACGTGTTTCTGTTACTCAGTATCTGATCCATCTATTTTCAGCCTCTCCAACCCAGATCACACAGAACAACTTCTGAGAATGAAAAGAATATCATGACTCAGTTAAAATAGTACTTTTGTTAAGAAGGCATTTAAAAACTAGCCAAAAATCAAATCCAGACCTTGATCAAAAGAATCTGTTTAAAAAAAAGTCCCTAAGCTCAATCTGTACTTATGGATGACTCAGTTTTGTTGTTGCAAAATATACTTTCCCCAAAATACCTTGTCAATAGCTGTTTAAGCAAGTCATTTTACTATCATACTTTCACAACATGATATAATTATTCTAATGGTACTCATAAATGGAAAAGGTAGTTGTTTTGTTTGGCCAATATATTTTCTTTTGTCCTGTTATATTAAGTCTATTTCAGTGGTTCTTAACCTTTTTTTGAGGTACCGAACCCCACCAGATTCATATGCACATTCACCGAACCCTTCTTTAGTGATAAATAAAATACAATTTTTTTTTCAAAATTCAAGACATAGGTATATGTTTTTTTACTGGTGCACAAAATGAGCCGTGCATGAACATCACCTTGCTCAAAGAACAAAACCAACAAAGTGCATGAACTCACAACAAATTACGGTATTACTTTATTCTGGCCTCTACGGCAGAGGCTTCTCTGAACCCCTGAGACTGACTCATCGAACCTCTAGGGTTCTATAGAACCCAGGTTAAGAACCACTGGTCTATTTATTGCAGACTGAGGGGTTTTGTTTTTAGAAATCTTATAATGAATTTAATGGGTTGTTTCAATTTCTCTTTTGGTGTATAACATAATCCCAAATGTTAGACTACATAATTTAATCATGTGTTCACTGGTGTAACACTGGTCTAATTATTTAAAAATAAAACAACAAGTCAGGTAATATTTTATAATTTAGTTAACTACGCCAGGAAAGGAATAATTCCGTAAAGTTCCAAAAGTGATGGATTTTCTGAAATCAACCAAGCCTTCAGTTTGGTAGTAATATGGTTTACCATTGTGTTTACTAAGTCAAAAAGTTGAGATCTGTGAGGTCTACATATACAAGTAAATGAAAATTCTGGGGGTTGTATTATATGACTCAGATCCCCAGACATCTAATCATCTATTTCATATGTTCTATAGAATAACTTACTTCGGTAGGTTTTTATTTTTTGTATTTTTCTGAAGTTAGAAGCAGGTAGGCAGTCAGATAGACTCCCATATGCACCAGACCAGGATCCACTCGGCATGCCCAACAGGGGGCAATGCTCAGCCTTTCTGGGGTATTGCTCCGTTCTGGCTGGAGCCATTCTAGCACCTGAGGTGGAGGCCATGGAGCCACCCTCAATGCCTGGGTCAATTATTTTGCTCCAAGGGAACCTTGGCTGCAGGAGGGGAAGAGAGAAATGAAGAAGAAGGAGGGGGGAAGGGTGGAGAAGCAGATGGCTGCTTCTCCTGTGTGCCCTGACTGGGAATCAAACCCAAGACTTCCACATGCCGGTCTGATGCTCTACAGCTGAGCCAACCAGCCAGGGCCTAATTGGGTAGATTTTGAAAAAAAAAATTTGTGAGATTGAAGAAAGAATAGTCAATGCAGAGAAATGTCTCAGAATTCATTCATTGTTTATCCCAGAAATCTTACACAACTACTATCAGATACTATAGGACCTCTCAATATGAGCATCCTATAGTGACCAAATTTTTTGGTATCTTGATTGTGTCAATGTCAATATCTTGGCTGAGATATGATACCTATAGTTTTGCAAACATATTTCCATTAGGACAAACTGGGCAATGACTGCAGAGTACCTCTCTTTAGTATTTCACACAACTGTGTGGGAATCCACGGTTATCTCAAAACTAAAAGTTTATGTACAAATATTTACATTCTCTCATATTTTCTGTGGGTAGGACATTCAGGCATAGTTTAACTAGGTCCTCTAAAGGACAGCAATCAAAGTATCAAGAAGGATTGGGTTCTCAGCTAAACATTTGACTTGGGATGGATCTTCTTTCAAACTCAGGTATTTCTAATTAGCAGCATTCACTCTTCTTCTGGATTGTTAAACTGAAGGCTTCGATTTCCTGCTGGAAGTAAGTCAGAGGACACCTTCAATTTCTTGCCATGTGGCTTTCTCAATAAGGCCACTTGCTTCCTCAAAACGAGTGATGGAGTGACACCCTTAAGTAGACAGCTATCATAATCTTATGTAAGATAATCATAGAGATGACATACCATCATCTTCGCCACCTTTTATAGGTTAGAAACAAGTACCACAACACTGGGATGATTGGGCTATCTTAGAGTCTCTCCTGCATGTGTGTTTACACACATTCCTTTCAAAACTCATTGGTTTTGATTTAATTGGGAATGTGTTCACTACTTTCTTAAATAACTGGCAACTGAACAATATGATTTGAAGGATAGCCAGTTATTTTCTACATTTATAATAGATATTAGAACTTGAAGGAATCTAGAGCATTTTCATCATAGGAAATAAAATATATTCAAACAGATTAGGAAACATAGTACTATATTTACATTAGATATCTTTAGACAATATGTTTACTCTCCTAGATTTGTAGCACACTTGTTATATTGCTGTGTTTATCATTTATTCAACTTTCTGCTTACCTGGTAAATATGTTGAAAGCACAATTTATTAATTAATATATTTTAGGTTTTTGTAAAGCTTTGCGTTGTTCCCATCTTTACTAGAATCTAAAATATTCCGTTTTTCGAGAATTCCAGTATGACACTTTCATTCTTCCTGTACTTTCTTTATGTGCAAAATGTTTTGTGTGTTTGTGTGTAACAGACAGAGAGACAGAGGAAAAGACTGAAAGAACAGACAACAGGAAGAGAGAGAGATGAGAAGCATCAGTTCTTCACTCTGGCACTTTAGTTGTTCATTGATTACTTTCTCATATGTGCCTTGACCGGGGGACTACAGCAGAGCGAGTGACCCCTTGCTCAAGCCAGTGACCTTGGGTCAAGCCAGAGACCTTGGGCTTCAAGTCAGTGACCTTTGGACTCAAGCCAGTGACCATGGGGTCATGTATATGATTCCACACTCAAGCCAGTGACCCTATGCTCAAACTAATAAGCCCATGCTCAAACTGGCATCCTTGGGGCTTTGAACCTGGATCCTCTGCATCCCAGTTCAACATTCTATTCATTGACCTACCACCTGATCAGGCTGTGTGCAAAGACTTTTTACAAAGGCCTTATGGTGCCTCTGAGAATAATTTTTAAATACTTCTTAGTGCTCAAGTAATGTAGTTCATTTGGAAATAATAATGATAAAACCATTATCATAATTTTTATGATAACACGAATAATTCATAAAAATGATACCTGCTATCTGGGTAGTGCTAATCTTTGTAACAAAAAATATGAGATCAGAAATAAACAACTTCCTATTTTCTTTCTCCTCTAAATAAAAAGAAAAGAAAAGGAAGATTAAAAAAAAAAAAACAAGGTTCTTCTTATTTTGGAAAGAGATTTGTCTCCTCTCTGATGAGTCACTCCCCATATGTTCCTTCCTTCTATTGTTGTCTGATCTAACCCCCTACTGCAAGCTCAGGCTGCTTTGCCCCTAGCTGATCACTGACCCCTTTTATATAATCCTTCATGAAACCAGGAGAACAAGACCCACTGATTGGAAGCACCTTGTACTAAAATTTTAGGAGGTGATAGAGGAGTTTGTGGCATAGTACTGAACAAAGAACAATGTATATTTATTGCTATCATCTGGGTTCTTAAAGGTTTCTTAGCTCTCTTTGTGTTGGAGAATATACCATTGACTAGTATTCTTATCTGGCCTCTACCCTTTACCATAATGCTGGGCCTCCACTCCCAAGGCTTTGTTCATCTTCACAAATCTGCTACTATTCCCAGATGTGTTTCTTTATTATGCAGAACACTCTACCGTTATTCTAGATCACATGCATAAGACCTTAACTTTCATAATTCTAAATGCATCTATCTTGATGTTTTTCTATATGAGTAATTTTTTGCCCTCCCCCCCAAAATTCTGATATATTCCCAAGACATTTAACACAAGCTCTTGTAGGTTTAAAAGAAAAAAACTTTTCTTCTAGCTTCATATTAATAACCACTTCTATTCACTGAGCATAAAATGCTCATAATTACCATTTACTTAGCTCTTCCATCATGCTGTGGACTATTCTGTTTTACACATTACATATTTTGAGTCATTTCATTCTTAAAATAGTTTCATTATTATTTCATTTTACAATATAGTGATTATGAGAAGAAGGTATGTGATTTAAGAGTATATTCCAACAATATTACTAGATAAAATTTTAATTTTCCCCAGGTTTTAACATTAAGGAGATTGGGTAATTTTTGTGGTAAGTGGGAGGAGAGCCAGATATATCTGCCTCCACAATCTTTCAAATTAATCACAAGACCTCACTATGTATAAATGTAGATTGCTTTGTAAAAAGATGTATACTTTTATGATAAGGAGGTCCTTGGGTTACAACACAGTTCCATTCCTACGATAGTAACATAACCCAAATCTTGGCGAAAGTCAAAACACACCCTAGCCTAAGTCACTTACCTTTCTTAACGGGGTTGTAAAATTATAATCTAGAACATAAAAATACAACTAAGCCAGAGAAAAAGGGAAATTACATAAATATACTGTACAGTACACTGTATTGTAGTAACAGAAAAAATGACCAAAAATGAGTGACCCCAACTTCCTTCATATGCCACGTCACTGTGTATTCTTCTGCAGTGTACAACCAAACTAATTCACCCATGTAATTCATAAGTATGATGTTAACAGCGTAAGTCAAAACACTGACATCTCAATTTTTTTAAAAGTTTTTATGGGAGTGAGTACCATAAACTCAAAACGTTGTATGTCAAGACAGTTATAACCTGATGACCCCCTGTATTATCTTTTGTGGTAACTAGCATAATGCTCCCTCCCCAGATGTTTACATCGTAATTTCAGAAATTTAGGAATATGTTGGATTATGTGAGAAAAGGAAATTAAGATCATAACTAGAACTGAGGTTAATAATCAACTGATCATAAAGTAGGGAGATTATTCTTGATTATTTAGTGGGCTCAATGTAATTGCAAGGTCTTTTAAAATGGGCAAAGGGAGAGAAAGGAGTCAATGTCAGAGTGATTATGTGTAACCAAGACATGACTGACCATTGCTGGTTTTGAAGATGGGAGGAGAACAGAAGCCAAAGAAGGCAGATAGCCTCAAGAAGGTGAAAATGTCAAGAAAATAGAATCATCCGTACCCTCCCATTCGTACCCTCCAGAAAGGAACACAACCCTCCTAATATCTTGATTTACCCAGTGCAACCTCCAGAGCTGTAAAATAATTCATTTGTATTGCTTTAAGCCACTAAATTGATGGTAATTTGTTACAGCAACAGTAGGAAACTAATACATGTCTTAACGTTTTATTATCTATTATTCCACAGTCTTCAGATGGAAATTATTATGCATGGTTGATGTTGACATTGACACTATCTCTTTCCACAATTTTCCCTTCCTTTGACACTTTCAAATAGTTGAACTTGTTTTTGTTTGTTTGTCTCTTCTTGAGGTTAACGGTTTTCAATGCCTACTTTATTTGTCATTAAAAATCAACAACAACAATCAGTCTTCTTTGGAATTTTAGTCTCCAAACTTTATTTTGACCAAAGGAAATAGAAGGTATGGCAACAAAGAATTCTTTCAATGGCATAAAGCTTGGAGGAAGTGAAACATAAAAATTGAGTGTTTTAGGTAGAGTTTGTTTAGATAAGGGGTGGGAATGAGATTGGGAGTATGGTCAAGAAAGTCAGGCTCACCAACATGGTCCAATGTACAAAATGCTCCAAGTGAAAGAGCATTGGAACAGACTGTGTAAGGGAGGTGGGTATGAGAGGTGAAATTAAGGAAGGTCATAAGCTTGATTGCAGAGGGGTATGAATGCCCTTCTAGAGAATTTGGATTTTTATCTTGAAAGATATGAGGAATCTGGGGAATATTTAACCTAAGAAGAACTTGATTATAGTTGAGTTTGGAAAGTAAATGGTGGAAGCAATGCAGTGAATGGAACTATGTAGCAAGTCTATAGGATGGAAAATAAGAGGCATTTTAATACAATAGGAAAAAGAAAACAGTAGTTACAATGTGTACAAATAGCAGTGTCCCTGGGAATGGAAACAAGTGGAGAGATTCAAAAGATAGCAAGAAGACAGAATCAACAGTACCTGTTGACTACTTGTGGACTGTGAGAGAGCAAAAAATGTCACATTGCTGGAATGCACAACAAGATGTATGGCAAGTATATTCACTGTTCCGGGGAACATAACAGAATGGAGATAGAAGATGTGGTGTTTGGTTTGGGTTGTGTTTGAGCTACTCTGGAGCATTCTGTTGGAAACACAAATCCCCATTTTCTTCTGGACTTATGCTCTGTGTTCCTACTAAGTATCTGTCATTTTTTAGTACCTATTTCTCGAAAGCTGACAAGCATTCCAAGTCTTTCTTTGGTGTGTATTGTGCCAGTCTCTCCCAGGTTATCAGTGGGCATGTGCAAACCTGTTTTATTAATTCAGTACACTTTTATGGTATGTTAGCTAACTTACAAAATAATAGAACAGGGCAACATCATGAAAACACGGTGGGAAATCACATAGAGCCCAGATATCTAATAAAGAAGTGGTACAGATGAAAGTTTCGGAAGTAATAAAATGATATAGCTGAAGCAAATGTAATAGCCAATGACATCACAAAGACTGTAAGAGGTCAATATGACATTTGGGACAATTGGTGAAAAGGTTTTATTGACTACTTTAATATTGTAGTTTGGCTGTAACAAAAATCTGTGAATGATTTAATAATGTCAGATCAATGACAATTGAACCTTTTAATCTAATCTTGTGTTCTGTTTATTGATCTGACTGGGGCTATTATTTGCACCTCACAAAGTAAAAATAAATTGAAATTTGACTTGTTCTAGAATTAAAGGCTAGGTGGTAGTATTTGTTGAGGATTACCTGCTAACATCTAGTTTGTGCTAAATGTGGTTGGGAGACTAAGGAAATATAAAATGGGATCTCTTTCACCAGGAAGCTTACATCTCTTTTAGGAGATGAAAGGTTAACAAACACGGGAAACCATTACTATTGTAAAATAAACAAAATCGTTAAATTCAATTATCTGTGTAACATATACACAAGAAATTCAATAAATGCTAGCTAAATTTACTTATTTTTTTTATTTAGTATGACAATTCTAAATAGTAAAATATTATTTACTTTATAGAAAGGGTACAACTACTTGAAAAATATATATATAGGATGTTGCAAAAGTAGATTTACAGTTATATGTATAGAAAATAACATATTCATAAATAATAATACAAAAATAAACTAACTCTGTTTTGCATACTCATAACTGTAAACCTACTTTTGCACTAACCTTGTATATTATTTGGAAGTTTCTAAGTAATATTGGTTGTTTAGCTAATCAACCTAAATATCAACAAGCCACATCTACTAATTGCCCATTGTTATATATCTAGCATGTAACTTGTGTAATTCAAGAATATCCTGCAATAAGTGAGAGTTAAACCAGCATGATCTTAACTGAGGCATGGGGGGGCCTTTAAAATGTCTCTTTAAACAATTCTCAGAACAATCACTTCTTGCAAAGGGGGAAAAACAGCTGTTTGAAAGGTTTAGGAGAGTCTGGCTAGCATGTTATTCTCTACTCTGCAGAGCAAATCCCTTGCATGCCTTTAAAAAGATTGATTTTTGGTGTAAAGGCATATTTAATCATAGCTTTGAAAATTTGGAAAGTGTCTGTGAGGGTTTGCTTCTCAGTGGATTGGAAATCTATTAATATGTAGCCAAGGGGTCACTGATAGCAGAAATGAGACTTTTCAAGTGTTCTGATACAAAATTTGATGGGACATACCAAAGAACGAAATTTCTAGAAGTGTAGTACTAAAATTTCTATAACAGAAATAAGAATAACAAAATACATTTTCTTTAGCATATATTACTGTGATCATTGTTCCTCCATGTTACAGTAAAAGTTAAGCAACCTTGCAGATACTTAAAAAAATTATATGAACCTATAAAAACATGACCATATAGAAAATTTTCATGACACTGGCCATAATATTCAATGATTGTCAGTTGTTTCTAACCCATTATAAAACAAAGTATGTGTTTAATTATTTATCACTTAGTTAAGTTGTATTTCTGTACATTTATAGTGTATTGATAAGCAGTGTTCATAATGAGGTCCTGCTGACCATGACAGATCATTCCTTTTATATCTTCTCTCATTTGGTTTGATACTGCTAATTCCTAAAGTGTTCTTTCTGCTTTTAGTTTGATCCCATTTCCTTCCATTTACCACTCTTCCACCACAATAAACTCTTTAAAATGCAAACCAAATTATAAGAATATCCTGCTTAAAATCCATTAGTCACCACTATCACCAAGAAGTTCTTACCAATGTCAGTGTGTGCACTAGCTGCCATACTGATCTCCAGGTTGGACCCCATCTCCCCACAGGAGGTGTGGTACAACTAACAAAATGGGATAGCAAATCAAAGGTGACAGTTTCGAAGGTATGTTTAAAAAAACAAACAAAGAAACAAAACATGAATCTTGACTAAGCTGATGAGATTTACAAACGCATGTCTATAAGCAAAATTTTGCACTATTTGTTGTTTTTATATCTCATAGAATTAGAATATATTAATTTATAATTGCTATTCCAATTCAAGAAGATTTAAGTTTATTTATAATATAGTTTCTAAAGAACTGTTCAAATGAAGACAAAAAGAAAGATTAGAAAGCATGTTAGAGAGAGTACCATATTTCCCCAATGTGGGGTCTAAAAATTGGGTGCATCTTATACAGCAGTTCTAGATTTCTTTACTTGCATTTCCCACTTTTCCATGCTTGTTTTTGTGCTCATTGTTGAAGACAGTGATTCGTCATCAGACACAGATGAGAACAAAATAATGGATGGGAGTTTTAATGGTGATGAGGAGTTGTATGAATTTTATGATGAATAAAACTTGAGTTTAATAACTTTATGTAATAATTTTTTTTCAAATTTCAGGCCCCAAAATTAAGGTGCTTCTTATACATGGGAGCATCTTATACATGGAGAAATGTGGTATATCATTTCAGTTACCTTTTAGTCAGTGTACCCTGACTCCTTCCTGTTTTTCTAGTCCTGGACTATAACATGAATATTACAAGTGGACATTTTTTTCTTCTCATTTCCCCTATTTATTTTTATCTCCAGAATGGGCATTTCTTGTACTTATTTATTTCTGTTTATGTCTAATTTCTTCTGTGCAAACTTATTCCTTTCAAAACTTCAGGTATATGTTCTCCTAGGAATGTGTAAACAAGTGTTACTAATCTTTACAGATAACATATCTTTTGAGTTTCCTTCTTCTCAAAGGCACTAAAATTCATGCTGTCAGAAAAAGAGTTCAATTTTTCAAAGAAGAACCAAGGATCTTTAGTAAAATTTATGCACTCTACCTAGAGTGCTTCCTTCACTCTTTTGAAGTCATCACTATCTTCCAGAGAAGTTTTAAATTTTTCCTACCTCACTGACTTCAACATTTGTTTCAGGCCTTATTTGTATCCTGGATTTTGAATTTATATCTGAGATGGTGAATTATCTCCCAAGTATGCAGAATCCCAACATACAATTTTCATTTCTTCTATCTAATAAATAGTCCCATTACATTTATCAGAACATAGTCAACCAGCCAGAGACTATATAGCTCAACCTTACTTGAAGCCATTCCTTTCTTTTATTTTTCTTATGTGTGCAATGTGACTAAGCTATGGACAGTGGGCAGTGAGCATAAAAGATGTACTGTAGACTCACCCTTTACTTTTTTTGCAGACTGCTTTGTGAATATGGTGCTGGAAAAGGTTTGGACTATTTGGATGTGAAGAACATTCTAGGAGATGGTGGAGGTACAATATAGACATGACCTGGATTTCTGAATTACTTAATGGAGCTGAACTGCTATAACACCTGCCTACATTTAGACAGAAACATTAGGGAGCAATCTAGTTATTTATGTAAGTGTATTTTGGGGGTGTGTTTTAAAAGCACCATATCCTGTACACAGCCTAACAAGCCTCTTGATGATACTTCTAACATCTCCGAGAGTCTATTTCCTCTGTCTTCCAAAAAATCAAAAACCAAAATCTTTCTCTGGTTATACATTTCTATGTACCTTACTCTTTATATACTTTAACCCTCTTTTAAGTATAATAATTATACTAGAAAAGTGAACACTAGATAACTCATGAATAAGGTTGCACTTTAACTTAAGGATAAAGAGAGCCCTGTTGTATAAGCTTTGTTGGTTGGAGCATCATCCAGATGTGCAGAGGTTGTCAGTTCCATCGCTGGTCAGGGCACATATTGGAATAGATTGATGTTCCTGTCTCTCTCATTCTCTCTCTCCCTCCCTCTCTCTCTAAAATAAATAAAATAAACATTAAAAAGAAGACAAAGAGAAAATAATTATGAATCAAAGGATTCATCCAAAATAGTGAAATGATGAAAATGACACCGTAGAAAAGATCATTAGAGTTGCATTCTGGAGAATGAGTTGAAGGAAAGCAAGCTTGGATGCTGGGAAAATTAAAGAAGGCTATTCCAGTAATCTAGGATGAAAGTAATTATGCCATAAACTAGGTGGTGGCTCTGGGGATAGAGAGAATTGAAGCATTTGAGAGATCTTAGAGGAAGAATTTCATCTAAATGGAGATCCTGTCAGTGGTTAAGTAGATGAGTCTGCAGCTCAGAAAAGAGAATTTAGCAGGAGATAAAAATTTGACAGTCATAAGCACATGTGAGAGATATGTGTCCTTGAGCATGGGACTGGATGGATAAGCCACGCAAGAAGACTGTGTAGAATAGAGGCTCTAAGGTACTGACAGCATTTAAGGATTTAAGGCAGCGATTCTCAAGGCACAGAGAGCAGTGGAGGTGGTGAGGTGGATTGGGGATTCCCAGGAGAAGAGAATGTCCCAAAAAGGACTGGAGAATGTTTAGTTTTAAACAAATATCACATAATTATTTTGCTTTAGATTTTTTCCAGTCATATTTTATTTATTTTTAAAATTTCAAATAACATTATTCTTAAAAATAATCACAAGGAATAAAAGTTTTAGGCTAATTTCAGGAGGTAGGTAGATTTTTAAGAATAGCAGTAGAGGAAAGAGAAGCCAGAGATGTTTGTAATAGAGAATGTGGGATAGACTAGTCAATGGGAAATAAAGAAATGTTTGAAGGCAGTTTGGGTGTGAAAAGAGGGATGTGGTCATGAGTTGGTTGGAAGGGGGGCATTAAATCAGGGGAATTCATTCTTAAATGGAAAACCATTGAGAATATATAACTACTGAATAGAAAGATTCAGTAGAGGAAAATAAGGAATAACCTATAAAACAAGTCACTGGAAAGAAAGTAAAGAGTCTCAGTGCACATATAACATTGTCTTTAGACAAAAACCCTACCACTTCTTCAGTTTAACAGTGGAGAATGAAGAAAGAATCCATGTATAAGAGTTTTATGTTTGTGACAAGAAGTTTAGAATATATTTTGCTCTTCCATTTTATCTTAGAGAGTGCCTTTTCATAGAGAAATTTAAATATTTTTCATTGTTTTCAAATGTTGTTTTCTAAATTTTATTTGTGTATGCATGTGGACATATGCATATATTTACATATGCATGAATATATCAGTATGAACATAGGTATATATAAATGTATGTGTACATGAATGTATATATATATGTGTGTATACACACCCATACACACATATATATGATAGCACATTTTTGCGTGGTATAAATATGTATAATGTATAATTTTGTTTCCATTTATGAATGTGTATAGGTTCTAGGTAGCAAAATTTGGAGTTTAGAGTAAAGAATCTGAATAAAACCATATGTGTCTCATGCTGGCCTAACCATTTATTAGTTGTGTGATGTTGGTGAAGTTATTTCACTTACTTAAACTTTACTGTCCCATCTGTAATGATAGATATATTAATAGCATATAGTCCTTATGGAAATTTCGAGGATTAAATGAGATAAACCACATACCCAGAATGCAGGCCATGTAATAAAATACTCACTATGCTGTCGATGTTATTTTTAAAGAACTAATGTGCCACAATGAAGAATTGATGCTTTTCATCTCTTTTCCTTCCAGCCTGTCTGTCCCCCCACCACTAAAAATAAAAGCATTAAACATTTCTTTCAATAAAAACCATGCATGCCTAATATTTTGCAAACACATTTGCCACAATTTTATCTATTTCTATATATTTTCTCTATGTCTAACTCTTTTCAATGCTCATCACTAGTCTTTCCTTTCACAATTTACTATCATTGATCTTTTTTATTTATTTTATATATTAATCACCTATTACTCCTTTTAAAAGAACTTAAAAAAAATAATGGTTTATTTTATGAGACCTGTCCAGTTATTTCCTGGGATTTAAACAGCAGGTTGGCAGGATACAGAAATCCTGGGTCATAATCATTCCCTTCAAATTCTAGGAGTATTGTTTCCTCATGCTCTGACATTTGGTGTTTGAATAGTATTGGGCCATCTTACATCTTTCTTTTTTTGTGAGTTTGATATGTTAGAATGCTTAGAATTTGCCAGTGTTACCAAGTTATTATTTTTATTTATTTTAGAACACTCTCAATTGGAGATGGGTAATTATTTTCTTCTTTTATTTTTTTATTTTTGGAAAGAGAGGAAGGGAAAGAGAGAGAAACAGAAACATTGATCTGTTTCTGTATGTGCCCTGACCGAGGATCGAACCAGCACTGGGATGATGCTCTAACCAACTGAGCTTATCCAGCCAGGGCACCAACTTATTTTTTCTTGTGTGACTTTTGTTATTAATACACTTGAAACATGACTAGTCTCTCAATCTCAAAATACTGATTATTTTTAAAATCTGGATTCTTTTCTGTAATTTCTCTTTGATTATTGTTTATACTCTACATATTCTGCTTTCTTTTTGAATATCACTCTGATGTCAGCTGAATTTCCAATTGGTTTTCCTTTCTCTCATTTTCTCTGTCAGTATACTCTCTTTGCCCTTTTCCCCTGGATTTCTCAGTTTTTTTCTTAGTATTGTCCTGAAAAATCACTAATTAAATTTTCTGCAATGTCAAGTGTAGAGGAACTTAGAACAAGCACTGAGTTCAGTGCCCTGAGCAAAGGCCACAGTGACTTTACTGATGAAAGTATTGAAAGCAGTACTGTGCAGAACACAATACAGAATTAGCAATTCTGGTTAATCAATAGGTGGGGTCATTTGAACTACCATATTTCGCCATGTACGAGATACTCCCATGTATAAGACACACCTTAATTTTGGGGCCCGGAATTTGAAAAAAAGACAACAAGCGTGAAAAAGTGGGAAATGAAAGTAAAAAAAATCTACAACCACTGTATAAGAAGCATCTAGTTTTTAGACCCCAACATTTTCGAAAAAGGGTGCCCTTTAATCTGCTCTAAAGAAGGTCCCCTTCCTGACTTCCTCATTCTTGTCCTTGCTTCTATTTTATGTGTATCAATAAATACCTGCAAGGACTGGGGGTCAGGGCCATCTCATGAAACCTGTATAGGGGACTGTGAGGTTGTCTCCCCTAGGTGCCTAGGTGCATGCCATGTGGTCTCTGAGTAGTCATTGTCTCCCCAACAGTCAAGTTTGCTAATTATTGATTCAGACTAAAGTGTTTTTGTTTTTAACTTAATGAATGTGCTGTTTATCAACAGTTTTCCCTCACCTTAGTCATCTGTTTCTGTTTCATAGGGACAGTGTTTCACTGATTCATTCTTCTTTCTTTTATTCCTTAAGGGCAGTGTGACCCTACAGTCATATACTGTACTCCTTTTCCTGTATTGGAACCCTTTCTCATATACTTGGCATTTTTGTTTTTTGCTTCTTTTTATTTTTTGCCTAATTATCTTTCTTAAAAAATAAGTGTATAATTCTATAGTTTTCTAATATAAATTGCTCTAGCTTTTGACATAAGTATCACAATTGTCTCTCCAAATCTTTCACAGAGGCCCTCATCAAGTTGCCTCCTGAAAACCTTAGTAGAGCATCTCCCTTTTCAATTGAAATGAACATGTTCAAATTAGACTAGAAATCCTCTTCTTCCTCTTCTGAACTCCCACAACCACCATACTGTTACTCTGCCAATCATCCAGAATTAGTCAGAGTATCATTTACCTCTTTCTGACCATTTTTAAAAAATTTTTATTGATTGATTTTACGAGAGAGGAGGGAACATTAAGCTGTTCCTGTATGTGCCCTGACTGGGAATCAAACTGCAGTCTCTGCACTTAGGGACGATGTTCTAACCAACCAACCTATCTGACCAGGGCTTAACCATTTCTTAAAGACAGAGTTCCTAGTTCCACACTGCTTCATGTGGTATTTCCTTTACATTTGTGCTCTTCTCATGTTACACATCTATTTCTTTACTTACTTGGTCTTCTTGTTCTATTCCAAAACAGCCAGTGTGATATTGTAAAATTATTCCTTTTAAAACTCCACTATAATAATGCATTTCTTCAGAAGCTTTGAATAGTTCTCTCTCACTTACTGAATTAAGTACACACTCCTCCCCATGGCATTCAGGATTTATTAGAAAATCACCCAAATTAATTCAATATACATTAACTCCTTCTCTTCTACATGTCAGTGCATACTACAATTTAGATGGACCCAAGGGTCTGTAAGAAAGTTTGTGGTTGCTCACTTATATCTTCCTATAAGGCATTCCCTTCCCAATTCATTTTAATTCTGCAAACATATATTTAACTTCTATTATAAGGCAAGAATGACCAGTTATTAGATATTTACATATAATTTATCTTCTTTACTAGCAGATGACTCAGGTATCTATAGCTCATAACACAACGTGATAATGTGCCACCCCAAATCAATAAAATGTAATGGGAACACAGACTAGAAAGAGATGACTTCTGTTCAGGGGATTCAGGGTACACTCCACAGCGATGGTGATTTTAGACCAGTAATAGCAAAGATAAATTTGAGTTTACCATCCATACAAGAGTGAAGTGGTATTCCATAAAGTGAGGATAACATGAGCGAAAGAAAAAAAAAAGGTATAACAACTTTTGCTGTATTTGGGAAAGGATAAATACTCTGGAATATTTGTCTTTGTAGAACATGGCCTGGGATGTAGTATGTGCCTAATAGGTGTTTGTTGGCTGAATGAATCTGAGACTTCAAAGTTATAAAGGTGCATACTGGAAGACAGAATTAGAGAGCAAGCATGAGGCTATATTGTAAACATGCAGATGTTAACTCAGAAAATTATATTTCATCTTGTGGGCAATTGGGCAATAGAAAAACTTTGCATATGGGATTGGATATTTAAATAAAAGTTCCAGTCAAATTTTTAAGAATACACATACCATATCAGATAGTAAAATAAGCAGTGAGGCAGACCATCCCATAAAACTTTTACAAACAAGAATTGGTCACAAACCAGTGTGTTTATCTTTAAACTGGTCAAAAGATTATCAAGAGTGCATAAAGGTTCATTAAGTGGAGACTGAGAGAGTGAAGAACAGAGTTGTGTGTAAGTCTGGGTTCCCCCTATGATAGGGAGAGTTGGGGTGCTTTTTCTTCACTTCATGTCAAAAAAAAATAGTAGTAAAACCACTGCAATGATTTAATAGAGGCCTTTTGAAATTTTGAGCAGATGGATAGAGTAGAAAGATGGTTGACTTCCTTCAAAATTCTAAAAGTAGAAAAGTGACTACGTATGTAGCTGTTCCGTAATAGCTAGAACAAAGAAAAAGCTGTTTTTGTTGCAGCAAAGAATGATTATTCTTTCAGTGTTTTCCATGGACCTCTGATCGGTCAGGAATTAAAGGAAGTCTACAGGTACTATCTCAAATCCTTTGTAAAGGGCTGCCTGCAGAAGA
The DNA here is from genome assembly GCA_037038555.1 of Rhynchonycteris naso. NCBI lineage: Eukaryota > Metazoa > Chordata > Mammalia > Chiroptera > Emballonuridae > Rhynchonycteris > Rhynchonycteris naso. Next base: position 103,099,360 of record CM072996.1, on the reverse strand, counting down.
CGGACACCAATTGCTGAAATCTGGATTATGTAGCTTCTGGAAGGAGTAATTGACAACTCAGGATAGAGATGCTTTTGTTTGGATTTAGAGGATCACAATGAGAGATCATCATTAGTCTGGCAGCACTAATAAGGAATGCTCTAGACAGCCCACAGAACCCCTGAATGCCACTCGGGACAGTCAGGTGTGTCCTGCCCTCCATTCTATGCCACTCCTTAGCTCTACTCTGCAGTGGTCAGAAACTCATCTTTGCTAGCTGGGAGAGGAAGAAAGCACCAACTGTATTTCAAATATCCATCTGATGCTGGAAGGGATGAATCAGATAAAAATATCTATTCACATGGGGTTTGCATTCTAATTGACAGAGAAGAACAATAAACAACATAGCACACTAAAAGATAGCAGTCTGCAACCCCCCAAAATATGCTTTTGGGGATATTGATGATTTTAAACAGGTTTTTTTTTTATTTTTTTATTTCTTTTTATTTATTTATTTTAGAAGGAGACACAGAGTGTGAGAGAGAGAGAGAGCGAGAGAGAGAGAGAGAGAGAGAGAGAGAGAGAAAAGGGGGAGGAGCTAGAAGCATCAACTCCCATATGTGCCTTGACCAGACCAGGGTTTTGAACTGGCGACCTCAGTGTTCCCAGGTCGACGCTTTATCCACTGCGCCACCACAGGTCAGGCTAAACAGGTTATTTTTAAGAAACAAGACTTGGGAAGAAACTCCCCCTTGACTGCCTATAAGCAGCATTTATACAGAGGACCTACTCCAGGAAGGGAGACACCATCATAGATAATTATAGTTTTATATCTACTAGTGTGAGATGGACAAGAGGGAACCTAGCCAGTTTCATTTTATTACAGTCCTCTCTATGTCCCATTGTTAGAAAGCCCAGCAAACATTTATTTATCAATCATTTGCTTTTCTATGTCTGTGTGAATTGGCTTCTTCCCCTCTAAAGTCCCAAACCACTACCCCCTTCTACTTAGCTCAGTATAGCGTATAAGCCTCAACTGACCCATGTGTTCTCAGGTCTCATATTCTTATAGAACCCCATAGATACGTTTAAAAAACTGATTACTTTCTTCTGTTAATCTGACTCACATTAATTTGGTTATTTTTTTAGTCCAGCCAGAAGAATTAATTTGATTATTTTTTAGTCCAGCCAGAAGAACTTAGAAAGGTTCTATTTTGAGGAAAAATTATTTTTCAGCCCCCATAATAACAGGTACAATATAATAAAGAAAACAATAGAATAGGGTAATCAAATTTGAAGAAGGTGGGTTGATGACTGTATTTCAGTTTTAAATAAGGGAGTCATCAGGGCATTTTTAGAAGGTAAGACCTGAGCCAAGTCTTGAGGGATGTGAGAGAGTTAGCCTGTGGCTGTCTGGAGGAAAGAGCCAGTTTCAAAACCTTAGGGCGGATGATGTGCAGTGATTTCTGAAACAGCAAGCAATCCTGTGTGACTGAACAGAGTGAGCTAGGGGGAATCGTAGTAGGAAATGAGGTCAAAGATGTAATAGCAGCCCAATTGTATAGGGCCATGAAACTCATTGTAAGAACGTTAGCATTTATATTGAGTAAGGAAGGAAGCCATTAGAAGAACTGAGCAGGGGAGCGCCATAATTTGACTTTATGTTGTAAAAGTATTGTTCCTTTGATCTTCTATAGCCAAAAATAAAATTTCCTATGACATTTATCCTTGCTGGTTTTTTGTAATGTGGTTATTTGTATTTATCTGTTTATTTATAAATTATACATTCACAGACAAAAGAGTTAGTTAGGTCTTCCTCAGCTCTGTATGACTTACAGTAAATAGCCAGTACTTTGTACATATATGATACTCAACTCTCCTTTGTCAGAATATTATATTATTTTATATTGCTGTTGATGTAACAACATCCAAACCTGTAGAGAATTTTTATAATAATTAATTTGAGCAAAGAGAGCATATGTCTGAAAGCGAGATCTCAACAGACTGAGGAAAATGCTTCTAAGAAATTATTTTGCAGCTTTTTTTATGGCATTCGAGTTAAGGAGGGAACTAAAGAAGATTATACAAAGGTAGGAGAAAGCAAGATGGGGAGCAGATTACTGGATAGTTAGCAAGATTATGTTTTCTCTTGAGGGTGGTCATGCTTTAGAAGAAGGGATATGAATCTATGTAAACACAATAAATTAAAATCAATAAAAAAAAGAAAAGATCTGAGAGGGTGCTCAAACTTTAGAAAGAGGGGCATGAAAAGAGGCATTTCCAAGGCCTGTTAACCTAGATCAGTGGTTCTCAAAGTGTGTGCCAGGGCGCACTGGTGCACCTTAGAAGATTTGCAGGTGTGCCCTATGATATTTCAGAGAAATATGTACCTGTTGGGGACCAAAAAACCAACAAGGTTTTCAGAGTTTAGATATTTTGGGGAAAGAGGTGTGGGGAATTGGCTGTAAACTGACAGTGTGACCAACCCCCCACCTCACTTGCCTGATTAGTTTGCAAAAGGCTGTTAAACTGTGGTGCTGGATTGTTTACACTACCCCCCATGTTCCCTGGAAAGACTGGAGGCAAGTTTCTTCTATCCTTTAGTGTAAAGTTAAGATGTTATGTATGGTGTGGGTTTTCTGCACTCAACACAATTAAGAGTAAAAAGAGAGGAATTCTTCAATGTATTGGTAAGGAAATAAGAGTTTGCCTTTCAAGTATGTGCTCAAACATTGAAGAAATCACTAGGACACATAAGGCTCATGTTTCTCATAAACACAAGAATAAAAAAACTTTATACATTCGCACCGGGACCTGCCGAATTTACTAATCTTACTATGAATGTATCTATATATCTATATATATAGATATAGATATATAGATATATATATAAAAAGATAACTTTTTATCGTTTTTTATTTCTTTAACCCCTCTTTTTTATGAATTCTAAAACACATAACTCAAAAAATGTAACATAAAAATGTTTTTTAATGTCAGAGTAAATTTAATTTTGTCGTATTTATTTTAATTACCATAAAAGCATGCTTGGACTTTATATATTTTTTCTTTAATATTTGACTTAATTATTGTAACACATTTCTCAGAAATTTATATATAGTGCACCTACAATTATTTGTAGGATTTTAAATGCACCCGACTTCAAAAAGTTTGAGAACCATTGACCTAGATGCACAGAAATAATAGATATAGCTTGCTTAAGGCAATGATAAGCCCTTTACTATATAACTTATGCTTGGGGCATGACTACCCATGGAGACTTGCCCAGTGAGAAATTTATGATTAGATCAATCTGAACGGTTAGTTTCCATAGACACTCCCGCCCCTTTTCATCCACATTCCTTTAGGCAAGTGGTTGTGGGGAAGAGAAAATGATTTTCTCTTAACTGTTGTAGGTTTTTGGCTGAGACACCTTAGTAATGAGAGACACATTAACTGGAAAAAAAGCTTGTAACCTTCGGTATACATGGGAAATATCTAGTAAAACTGAATGCCACCCCTAAGTGGTTCAAGTCACCACCTTAAATATTTCCAGCTCAAGACCCAAGAAAATGCTCTGGGTTGGGGGGATATCAGTTATAGAGTACCAGAAAAAGTGCAGTGAACAAGGAAGGGTACGGTTGTTGTAAAGATTGAAGTTGACTCCTTTATTAGTAAGAATAGCTAGAGATTTAGAACCTTCTGGCTCTTTCTGGTAGAGCAGTGGTTCTTAACCTTTTTTGAGGTACCGAACCCACCAGATTCATATGTGCATTTACCAAACCCTTCTTTAGTGATAAATAAAATATGATTTTTTTTCCAAATTCAAGACATAGGTATATGTTTATTTACTGGTGCACAAAATGAGCCGTGCATGAACATCACCTTGCTCAAAGAACAAAACCAACAAAGTGCATGAACTCACAACAAATTACAGTATTACTTTATTCTGGCCTCTGCGGCAGAGTCTTCTCCGAACCCCTGAGACTGACTCATCGAACTTCTAGGGTTTGAAAATATGCAGGTTAAGAACCAGTGTGGTAGAGTGAGAAAGACAGCCTTACAAATGGAGATTTCTCAAGAATGTCAAAAATTCTACTTGGTTTTCAGAGCTTCTCCTGTGTAGGCCGTTTTATAGAATAATTCTTATGTAAAAGAGGCATATTTTGGAGTGATGAATTCTGCTTCCTTTCATGATATTAATATTGTCTTGTGTTCAAAGAATTATTTTATCAGATCGAATATTTGATTATCTTGGATTCATTATTCTTTTATGTGAAAATGTATTCAATTGACTGTAAAATCTTTCCATTTCTTTGACTACAGTATAAACAGCAGCAGAAAACTTTTTTCTTTTTCCTTCTAGGTTCTTTGGGTGGTCTAATAACTAAGTTAACAAAAGACAGATTAATAGAAGAAAAACAAATTTCTTATATACAGGAACCCCATAAAAATATGAGATACCCTGGAAGAAGGGTCAAAGAGGCTTAAATACTATCCTGAGCTACAGAGAAGAGTGTAGGGTCTGAGTGTTTAAAGGATAGGGAGATGACTCACAGAAAGACGAGATGGGAAAATGTTTGGTAAACAGATCTTTCCCAAGCTATACAGATAAATTCTTCTAATATAAAAGGTTATTTCTGGTTATAGCTCTTTTCCTGGTACAGGTTCCCAGTCTAAATTCTCTCAGGCAGTTAAGGGAAAGGTCCAAATCTCTTCCTGAGTTGGCTGGGCCCTGACTGTCTTTAGCTTGAAAGAAGCCTAAATCTTGAGCTTGAACTAATCCAAAATGGTAAATTCTGAGGTGGGGTATTCTGCTCCCCATCATATAGAAACCAGGTCATTCTGCTCTATCCTATTATTCTCTATAATAACCAACTGTTTCTTTCAGGACTCTAATTATGACTGGATTTGAATTTTTGTTGCCTTTTGTTGGGCAAATGTGTTTGTATAATTTGTATTTTTTGAGTTTGTTCACTTTTATAGTTAAAAAATGGTTCTGGACAGCCACATGTGTGCTTGCCCTCAGAACAGGGCCCTTTTGCTTGCAAATTACAGATTGCAGTCCTGCTTGGGAGGGGTCATTGCTTTGCTAATGTTTGGTGGAGGAGAGGGTCTTTGTGGGCCAGACAGTTTTTCAGGGAGACCAGAGAGAATGCAGAGTGCTGAAGAGAAGCCAGTTTTGCAGAGAGAGAGGTATGCAGATGGGGAACCAGAGCTGAGGGCTTTGTGAGCTCCACTGAGACTGGCAGGGCCTTTGATCCTAGGAGGAAACAGAAGATTCTCCTGGTTGTGGAACCAAAGAATGTGTCAGGGCTTTGGGAACCCTGAATGAAAGGGAAGTGTTTTCCTTGCCTGTTTGCTCATTGGCTGGTGCAAGACTTTAATAAAGGAATGGCCCACCATCCTTTGGCTCCACTGTTTATTTATCATCTGTCCGACTTTAATGTGAACCTGCATGACCACGATGGCGGTGGCCAATGACCATGCACCTTTCTTCTTTATTTTCCTATAGAGTGTGAGCTCCCTGAATATCTTGTTTACTGTTGAAGCTCTAGTGTCCAATTCACTGTTCGACATATAACAGCTAATCACAGACATTGTTGAATGAATGTATAAAAGACTGAAATCAGTGCCCCCTATCATAACATTCTATACAACTATAAAGGATCATCCAGTTGAATGTGAATTATCCAAGTTTATTTTCATATGTCTCATGGAAACAGTCAGACTACTATAGTAAATCATAGTATTTTCATTACTTTAAAGGGAAAAGGAAATGAAAAGAATGAGGAAGGAAAGAAGAGGAAGAAAAACATTACCAAATTAAAAGGAGTTCTTTGGCCTGAATACGTCAAAGCCCAATAAAATGCAAATAGGAGTTTGTAGCCAAGAAAGTATTATTTAAGGAAATTGCACAAAACCAGAGTCATGGGTGAATTATTTTTTCAAGACCTGGTCCCCTGATGGCTTCTAAGAGATGGGTTCTAAAGGGGGAAATTTATTAATCAATGTGACTAAGGGAGTTAGGGTCATGATATCTACTGAGTGGATGAAGCCAGGTTAGGAGGTAGTTCATTACTGTATTGTGGTACTGATGTCAGCCATGGTGTTGTTCTGTCTAGTTTCACAGAGATGTGGCTGGATGGGGTTTTCCTGCTTTTCTGGGACGAGGGCTGAAACACAAGTAAGGCCTAGATGTTATTTTTAGATTGACTGAAATTCTGTTTCCATGGTCAGCAGACCTAAGGCTTTATTTCTGTGACTGTTTGATACTGACCAGAACCTCAGTTGTCCTGAGAGCTTAATTCAAAAGGAAAGAAAAGGAGAAAAGTCATTCAAGAAATGAAGTTTCTATGTGGTTAAAAAAGGAAGGGAAGAGAAAGAAAGGAAAGAAGAAGAGAAGGAAGGAAGGAAGAAAAAAAAGAAAATAAGGTATTAGGTCACCAAAGGAGGGATGTACAAGGTTTACTTATGCATCTGAAAACAGATGGGCTGAGACCCTAATGGCATCAGCTGCAGGAAGGGGTGTCTGATATAGGGACTGCTGCAGGTATTTGTTGATGCGGGGGTTTGCACATCTGGATATGCTTAGATTAGCATATCCTGGTTTGTGACCTTAGTCATAGGCTGTTTCCCTTTTCCCAACTTTCAGGCCTCCCAAAGGCCTTGTTCTAAGGACATTTCCCAGATCCTCCTGGGGTGAAGGCAGGTGCTTAAGGAGAGGAGAGGTCTGGTGAGGAATATGTGTAAAGAGGAAGTTACCCAGTGGAGGTTGGGCGAGGGGAGTTTAAAGGGCCTTGGACCCAAACCTAACAAAAGGAAGGAACAAAAAGAAAGAGAAAGAAAGAGGTGAAAGGGAGCAGCATACACTAACCCAAATATTTCTCTTTGAAATGAAGAATTTTTTAACCTTCTTATTTTTTAAAAGCAGCAGACATGGGAGAAGCTCTGAATAAGCCCAAATAGAAGTTATAGTTTGTAAGAGACATATCTATATGGAAAATCTTCATTTGTAAGAGTGCCTCCCTCTCTATACCAGGAAGACAAGGATAACTAAGACTCTAGAAACTTAACAGTGGAGAAAGTCATGACTTAGATCTGTATAACAGTCCTACCCTTCTTTTCTGGGCTTGGATTGATAGCCTTTCATAACTGGCTTCCTTTACCCCCAGCATCTTATTTAAGGGTGTTTAAGGTGATGACTTGGGCCTTTCTGGGGAGTTATTCAGTTTTTCTAGTTACTTGCCATGAATACAGGAAGTATACACATGCAGTTAACTTTTCTGTTTTTCTCCTCTTAATGTCTTTTGTAACTGGAATATCTCAGTCAAGGATTTAGAAGGGTAGATAAAAATTTATTTTTCTTCTTTTACAAAGAAAAAAAAGGAAGGTTGAGAAATTCCTCAATGCTGCTGGGGCTTCCATTCTTCCCATGTGGTTTTAAGTAGCCCACCCTATCCTTTGCACACAATTTATTTCATATTTTTGCACCTTACCATCTTTAATGTTTAAGCAATGAAAGGTACATTATGAAATATCACTTTGTCTTGCTTGACATTGAGTGATTTTTAAAAATCCATTTCTCATTGGGATTTTTATTTTGTAATAAAGCTCCTGGAGCAGCTTGTCAGGGACCTGGTAAGATTTACCTAGCCTCTTGCACCTATTAGACAGGAATCACATAAAACACAACAGCCAGGAATCTAGTGATTAATGTAATCGACTGGAAATCAACCCCAGTGATCTCAATTTATTGTAAAATGATTCCCCACCAGAGATTAATAGGGCCTTTCTGTGTTTTCATCCAGTCCGCCTGCTGCGTGCAAGAATACAGGTTTAGATAGATCCGCTTTTTCATTTGGAATATTCTCATCCAAAGAAGTCCAAATTTAAGATTTGATAATTCAGGTTCATAATACTTTAGAGACAGTCATGTACAGTAAGGTCCTATTTCTAGGAAGACAGAAAGAAAAAGCATACTTCATGAAATATGGTATTTCAGCTCTCTGACCATTAAAATTCCTTACCTAAAGGAAAGTCCCCAGGACCATTATTTCAATTATAAGGGAAAATGCAGGATTTCCAAGAACATCAAAAAACTGAAATCTTACCCTGCCAACATCTCACACAATCTTGTCATGTGTCAAAAACATATTATCTGTGGTTATTTTCACAATCTCACATGATAAATACAGCATCAGCTTTATCCAGGAGGTAAGGTAGGAGTCCTGTAACAAGGCATAAGAGATAGGCAGAAATAAAGAGGTCAACAGACTTACTTATTCCTGACAAAAAGTGTAATTCAGCCTTCACGAACTAAATTATCTATACACTGATTTTTTGCTCTGTCATATATGCATTTAAATTTAAAAAAAAAAAGATAGAGAGAGAGAGAGAGAATGAACCTTTTACCAAGGCTTTATGAACAATTTTGTTGGCATGAATCAATTTTTTCCACGATGTAGGAGAGGAAAAATAATTTTCCATTTATCCTTCTAAGTTATTCTGGCTGCTCTAATAATAAAATTAACAAGAGATGGATTTACAGGAGACAATAACCAAATTTATTATGTATCAGATATGGGATTTCCAAAAGAAAATGCAGTGCAAGGACAAATTGGGAAGTTAAGGCTTGCTTGACATCTTAAACCAGTAGTTCTCAAAATTTTTTAAGTCAGGGCACATTTAAAATTCTACAAATAATTGTAGGCGCACTATATACAAATTTCTGAGAAATATGTTATAATAATTAAGTCAAATATTAAAGAAAAAATATATAAAGTCCAAGTGTGCTATTATAGTAATTAAATGAAATAAATATGACAAAATTAAATTTATTCTGACATTAAAAAACATTTTTGTTACATTTTTTGAGTAATGCTTTTTAGAATACGTAAAAAAGAGGGGTTAAAGAAATAAAAAGTGATTAAAAAGTTATCTTTTTATATATATAAATACATTCTTAGTAAGATTTAGTAAATTCAGCAGGTCCTGGTGAGAATGTGTTAATTTTTTTTGTTCTTGTGTTTATAAGAAACATGAGCCTGATGTATCCTAGCGATTTCTTCAATGTTTGGGCATATATTTGAAAGGCAAATTCTCATTTCCTCATCAATACATTGAAGAATTGCTATCTTTTTACTCTTAATTGTGCTGAGGGTAGAAAATCCTAATTCATATAAATAAGATATTGAAAATTGTAGTAAAATGTTCAAAGCTTTTTTAGATATTGCCACATATTCTTCTTTTATAGAAATCCAAAAGGCTTCAAGAGACAATTCCTTATGTTAAATCATCAATCTACGATCAGTGGATATAGCTGCCAGTTCTTCTTCTTCTGTTAATATTAAACCAAAATCACTTGAAACTTCCATAAATGGTTTCTAATCCAATCGTATTGTTCAGTGTTAAGTGATGGAAAATGTTATGAGTTAAATTCTGCCCGTCAGCCTTCAATTCCTATTTTATTTACACTTAACTTTTGCTTACTTCCAGAAACAATGGATTCTTCGATATCATGCTTCTTCTTTTTTTTTTTTTTTTTTTTTTTTTTTTTACAGGGACAGAAACAGAATCAGAGAGAGGGATAGGTAGAAACAGACAGGAACAAAGAGAGATGAAAAGCATCTATCATCAGTTTTTTGTTGCAACACCTTAGTTGTTCATTGATTGCTTTCTCATATGTGCCTTGACCGCAGGCCTTCAGCAGACCAAGTAACCCCTTGCTTGAGCCAGTGACCTTGGGTCCAAGCTGGTGAGCTTTTTGCTCAAGCCAAATGAGCCTGCACTCAAGCTGGTGACCTTGGGGTCTTGAACCTGAGTCCTCCACATCCCAGTATGATGTTCCATCCACTGTGCCACTCCTTGGTCAGGCTATTAGGCTTCTTTTCAAGAAATCTTATTTATTTTATTTGGGTGTATTTATCTAAAAATTACATAATGATGTGGTAATAATAAATATAATAATGACGTGTTAACAAAAATAGTGGTATTTCCATAATGAAAAGGTATAATAGAGTAACTATATTTATTTTTATATTTGGGCACATGCTGCAAACCAGTGCAGCTAGTAATTCTGGTCCCGAGTGGGAACAGTGTGGAATTAAGAAAATACAGGAAATTAAGAAAATACAGGGTCCGGATGGCCCTGTAATTGCTGCTGGCAAGAACAAAACATGCCCAAAAGTCATATCATGGCTATTATCAAATCAACGAAATCATTGATCATGTTTCCAAGGCAACCCAAGATTTTACCAAGTGCATAAACCCCCCACCATACATATCAACTTAACTTTACACCAAACAAAGGATACAAGAAACTTGCCTCCAGTCTTTCCAGGGAACATGGGGGGTAGTGTAAACAACCTAGCACCACAGTTTAACAGCCTTTTGCAACCTAATTAGGCAAGTGATGTGGGAGTTTGGGGAGACTGTCAGATTACAGCCAATTCCCCACAACTCTATTCCCCAAAAATCTAAACTCCAAAAACCCTGTTAGTTTTTTGGTCCCCAACAGGCACATATTTCTCTGGAATACTATAGGGTGCACCTGGAAATCTTCTAGGGCACACCAATGTGCCCTGGTGCACACTTTGAGAACCACTGTCTTAAGCTAAGGAGAAATGGCATATTGATCTGGGACTTCAAAGGGCAGAAAAGAAATTCACATGGAAATAGGAAAGCAAAGGTTTGGTGAATAAATATTTGTTGACCCACCATTTACAATGGGACTTTGATCAAATCGGCCTTGCTAGGTTCCCACCCATCCATCACTCTTAGTTCATATTAAACAATAGTTATCTATGATGATAGCTCCCTTCCTAGAGAAGGTCCTCTACCTAAATATTTTTAGGCAATTAGGGAGATGAGTGAAGTTCTTTTGGGTCTCTTGTTTCTCAAAAATAACCAACTTAAAATAATCAGTATCCCAAAAGGCATATTTGAGTGACAACCTCTGCCCTTCCATCAATGATATTGTCTAGTTATTGCAAAAAAAAAAAAAAAAAAAAAAAAAAAGTTCTGGTTTTTGTTCATGTTGCTTAAAATCTATACTGACATCAGTTATCTGACTGTATTGGATTTATTGAGACTAAGTTACAAATCTGAATTAACTTCTGAAAGGTTCTAACTTCTTATCTTGGTTTGATTTTGTTAAATCATTAATTGCTCTTCATCTCTGTGGTCTGTAATTTGAGAATAAGGATAAAACTATTTTTAATAGTTGTAAATATTAAAGAGAAAGTGAATATGAACCACTTTCTTAAACTATTTTATAAATATTACAAATGTGTTGGGTGATATTGCTATTGCTATATGGCCAAAGCTTAAGCGAATACTGTTTGTGATCATATGGAAGTTGCCATATTTTCCCCTTACTTACTTCTAATACATCATTGCTGTTGTGGGTTGACTGAGGTCTATCAGTTTCTAATTCCTGAAATTTGTGAATGTGACCTTATTTGGAAAAGGGTTTTCTTAAATGTGTAATTAGGGATCTTGAGATGAAATTGTGTTGGATTTGGATTGAGCTCTACATCCAATGACAACTGTTATAAAGATGGAGTGCAATTGAGATACAGAGATATACAAGGTAAAATGTACAGGCAGAGATTGGAGTTCAGTAACCCTAAACCAAGGATTCCAGACTGTCGCCAAGAGCTGGAAGAGAAAACTGGTATGGATTTTTCCTCTGAGCCTCAGAAGGAACCAACTCTGCACTTACTTTGACATAAATTCTGGCATCCAGACTAAGAGAATGAGTGTTTGTTGTTTTAAACCCCCCACTCACTTCTTTCAGAGTAAATAGTTCATATGTTTATAGTTTTACTTTTGGAATGCATAGATGTTTCAAACATTGTATTTCTTTTATTTACTTGAAAGTATATTATTTGCAAACATAATTTTTCAAAACACATTCTTGGGATCACATTATAATCATAATAGACTTAATTATTTAAATATAATTTGTTAGAGATTTAAACTTTAATTTTTAAAATACCTAATACATATTAATAAGTAAAATATATGACTTATTAACATTTTAAATATAATACTTATATTTCTTCATAAAATGAAAGAGAAAAATTCTTTAAACATCTTCATAATAAGCCCTACTCCTGATTCTGTTTTTCCTCTTCGACAAAGCTAATAAATTGGGTGGAAAAAGTAAAAGAGGATCAGCTTTTTTACAAATCATATTTTTGTTTTCCTTTAAATTCAGATATGTAGCTCTTGCTGATTGACCTTACTATTTATTTTTAGTTCCTTACTAAATTAAGGAAGGTAGGAGTAGGAGAGATCCATAAATATAGTATATAGATATTCAGCAAAATGCTACAGAAATTCTCTTGCTATTTTTCTGTATCAGAAAATAAAATTATGAATGCAAGTTAAGAAATAAAAATTTCAAATTTTCCTGAAAATAAATATGTCTGAAACTTGTCAACTCAAAGGAGCTCTGCCGACAATGCCCAGGGCTGTCCTCAGGCTTGTCCCATTCTTGTGGCTACCGGGAAGGATTGGGACAGGGTTCTGAACCTTTCTGTGCCACGTACCCCTTTGGCACCTTGAAAAGACCGGTAGATCCCTCTTCTGAATTGTGCTCATTTTTTTGCTTGTTTGTCTGTTTTTAACTTTATATTTTGAAATTATTATAGACCCACAAGAAGTTGCAAAAATACTTTATAGTCTGCTAATCTTTCATCCAGCTTTCCTCAATGATGACAACATTTATAACTATACAACATAAAAACCAGGAAATCGATAGTGGTACAATAATATTAACAAGATTACAGAACAATTATTCACTTGTCATGAGGTTTTACATACAATCATTGGTGTGTGTATCTCTATGTATATATCTTTTTCTTCAGCATTGTTGAGATTGTTGACTTTGAATTATTGTCTCATACTATATTTCTCATATCATATCTAAATGTTTCCTGCTGCCATACCTCATGCCATATATTGTCCTAATGTCTTCCTAACATCATCTCTCTAATTATCTCAGATCTCTTATCATTGATAAAATTTCATTAATGATACAATGATAGAAAAAAGTAAAAAGAAGTAAAACATGAATTAAATTTTCAACCCACCAATATTTCTGGAATAATTGCTAGGTACACAAGTTTTGTTTTGTTTTGTTTTTGCTAGGGCCTGGAAGATTCTTTTCCAAAAGAGGAAACTTCAGTTCCTATGCAAAAAACCATTAGAAATATTCTGTGAAAGAGAAAAGGAGAGTATCATAAGTTTATTGTACGAATAATTCATTCTTTTTTATGATATTTAGAAGTTTTAAAGTCAAAGAATATTATTTTGATTGAAGCCTTGAATTCAAGACCTAATTTTGGCTCTATAGCCTGAGGGAAATCATTTAACCTCTTCGACTTTCAGTTTATGAAGCTGCAGAAAAGGGAACCAGATGTTTTAAAGTACTACAAACACCAAATAGTCCTTTCATAGTTTGTGACAGGAGTCTATGAAGCAAACTGTAAAATTAAATACTTTCTCTTTGGGGTTCCATGTTGCTTTATATTGTGCCACATTGAATTAGGTTTTTCATTGGGTTCCTTACTGTTTCGACATCCCTCCTTCTAAATGGCCTGCCAATTTACTCTTCATTGTATCATCTGCCTTTTTTTAAAAGCATGATATACTCTTGACAAGTATTTACCAAATCTGGTTGATTATAGACACCTCTACCCTTTTAACCAAAAACTAATAGCAACCACTTTGGTAATCATTTTCCTCAGTCTTTATTTCCTGCACCAGAACATTCCCATTTTATGTATCTAGATCTCCTTTTAGAAGTGACTAAACCTATTTATTTTATTCTGATATGGAGTTTGGGAGGGCCAATGTTTCTACATACAGTTAACTTATTATATTTGTTTAAAATCATATGTCAAATAAATTTTTTAAATCTCTACATCATAGAGGAAATATCAGTAGAGCAAACTTGTTTTCCATATGTGCATTCTATGGAATATGACCCCAGGTTTTGATCAGATGGCATTAACTTTTCTCATATTATGCAAGAGAGTCTAAGTCTGCTTGTTCTATTTTTAGGTAAACATATCAATATATTTTTCCTACATAGTTATAGTCTTACAAAACACTTCACTTGTCTTTTCAACTTTAAAAAATTTCTAGTGTCAGTTATTTTTCAATGTACAAAAGCCTGTTCTTTAGTGTGAGCAGAGATGGAAAACGTTAAAACAGATATTTTCATAATTGCAAATGGTATTCTCTTTCCTAGCTTTCCCAGTAGTTCGCATGGCCACTTACCATGGGTGTTGAGCTTGACTTGGGATTGAACTTCTCCTCCCACATTTTCCATACCACTTATAAATTTTCCATCTGATAGATTGATCTGATATCCATCATGGTGGCCTCCTGCGAGCATCTCTGCTACATTATCATTGTAAAACTCTTACACGTGCTTTATATCCAATCACTCTCACAACTCTTAACGATCTTCTGAAAATTTGACTTTTAGTCTCAGCATGGGCACTCTGGCTCCTGACAAAAAGGATTATAATTGTTGTGGGAACCAGAATGTACACAAGAGCATCATCAACTCTTTAGCTACAAGGCACCCAATATTGATCTGACACTTTCTCTTTCTTTCATTATTTTCCCAGTTTCTCAAACCATTCTGAGTGTTTACATGTGACAGATAACATTATTCTTTACAACACTTGGAGGCACAGAGAGAGTAAATGACTCCCTTATCACTCAACAACTAGTCACTTCTCTGGTGTTCTAAGCCAGGAGTTATAACTGCACTATCTTTACAGTACCCTATCTCATATGAAACAAGTCATGCTTTATATAAGAGAGTATATTTCAACTTCTGAAACACTCATGCTATCTCAAAGCAATATTTTCCACAACTCCAACATCGTAATATGCCTCCACTCAAAATCTGCTCATGAGTCCTCCTTTTGTTCAGATTATTACTATAAATCCTTACATAATCTGCTCTCTTCTTCCTTAGTTTGTACATTGCCTACCTCTTACTGGCCTTCTTGATATTTTTAACATGGCAGGCACATTTCAATCTCAGGGATACTGAAATAGGTGTTTATTCTGCCTGAATCATGCTTGAGCAGGATGTTAACCGATCAGATAATCAGATGCTTCCTTCTCTATGAGGCTGCTTTTTAAATTATAACCCTCCACTTCAATCCTTCTAACCTTGCTTAATATTTTTGCCATTGCAATGGTAATTTTAATATACTATGTTATTTTCTGATGTGATATGCTTATTGTCTGTTATCTGCTCCTCTCAACTAGAACGTAAGCCCCTCCATGCTAGAATTTTTTGTCTCTTTTGTTTGCTAATGTATCCACAGCACAGAGTAGGACTCAGTAAATGTCAGGTGAATTCATGAGCACACACTTTGCCAGGCTATCTCAACGAACTCCCCTGAGACTTGGTTTCAGGGTATTGCAGGGCTCTCCTCGGGTGCAGGGTTAATAACCCTGGGCTCCTTCAGAGGAGCTTGTGAAAGAGCAACAAGCTCACTTTCACAGCTTGAGGGAAATTTAATTTAAAAAGCCACCATGTTCTATAATAGAATATAGTTTGATAAAAGATTTTGAAAATAATTTAAAAGCTTCCTGGTCAGCATTACTTTTATCAGCTGATGTATCTCTATACCTTAGCTCTTCTTTTCAGCTTTGGGACTGCAAAATGCCTTTTTTGTTCTCCCTGGCTACAAGTCTGAGGAAAACAGTGCCTCAATGCAGTTTCTCTTAAGATAGACTGAGCAAGCTACAGAGAAACTTGCAGCCTTCTACATTTTGTATTTATCACTATCTAATGTGATTGTGTTAATTCAGGGGATTAGTTTGCAAATATTCATCTTTTGCTAATTAGACATGTGGGTGTAGAAGCCTTTGGCACGCACCCGCATATGTATTTGATTAATTTTTCATTTAGGACTTTAGTGTTTGTTTCAGTGCCTGGATTGCCTGGATAAGCGTTGTAGTTGTTTTTATCCCAAAAGGGAACAAACTCTGTTTAGAGAGGTGGAGGCTCACTTCTTATACAGGTTACAGTGTTCAAGGTCTGCTAACCATCAGAGAGCAACATTTCCAATCAATCTGGACAGTGATGACTTCAAAAGAGTTGGAAATATTTTAAGGACTTTGTCTATGTTCTTAAGGGTTAGGTGGGAAACAAATAGATGTTATCTTAAAAATTCCAATCCAAAAGCTTTCCCTCTCTTTCATCAATTTATACTTTAAGATATCAACTGCAGACAAAGAGAACTTCATTTCAGTTGGGTTGCCTGGAGATGTTAATTGAGGGCAGTGGGGTTGTGTAGCAATTCACTGACTCTGTCATTGGTTCAAATTTGTTGATTTACTTGGAAAATGAGAAATGGGAAGGTGTGTTTGTGGATAAGCACTTCTATTATTCCGAATTTGTGTTGGGACTGAAAATGGAGGTGGGAAAGTCAGGGAATAGTAATAAGAAAAGATACAAAATCACAGACATGTCTCAGGAGGACTATCTGGTATAATAAATGACATGCTAATTTTCTCTCTGAGTATTACATTTTTGTTCTCTGAAGTTTATTATCAAGTAAATGAAACAGCAACTTATTCCAATGTTTTATGAAGCCTAGGAACAAATCTCTCTCTCTCTTTCTTTTCTTTTTAGCTAAGCTTAAAAAAAAAATTGACTATTTCACAATGTATGTCAAGTAGAGTGCACTGAGACAAGCATTAGGTGCTTTTTAAAGCTATTTCACAGCATAGCCCATTTACATGAGAAGTCAGGTTAAATTAGTTAAATAATGATAAGGAGAATGCCTTTGGTTTTAAAATCAATTATATATAGTTATTTTGAAGCAACAAACAAGTATAGTAACTTAGAAGCGTGTTGAATTTTTTTTTTTTTTTTTTTTTTTTTTTTTTTTTTACCAGAAACAGAGAGAGACTCAGATAGGGATAGACAGACAGGAACAAAGAGAGATGAGAAGCATCAATCATCAGTTTTTCTGTTGCCATTGTGACATCTTAGTTATTCATTGATTGCTTTCTCATATGTACCTTGACCGCGGGCCTTCAGCAGACTGAGTAACCCCTTGCTGGAGCCAGCGACCTTGACAACCTCGGGGTCTCGAACCTGGATCCTTCCTCATCCCAGTCCGACGCTCTATCCACTGTGCCACCACCTGGTCAGGCAGGAGCGCGTTAAATTTAATCCTTAAAACATGACATTATTGTGGAGAATAAAGCTGTTGTGATGAGCTAAAAGAACTCAGCTTCTTGTGTGAATGTCTGACTGAGTAATATGAAGTGAGTCTACACTCACGAGGTTGTGGGGGTTGGTTGGGTCAGGTGGAGAAGTTTTGGGGAGAGCAGTCCTTTCTTATAGTGCATAATATAAAGGGGATCCTTTGCTTTTGAATATGGTTTGTTAAACCTGTTCTGTAGAGGGCCAGATAGTAAATATTTTAGGTTTTGCGGACCATTTGGCTCTTTTACTATTACTCAACTCTATCAAAACTATACTGCAGAGGCTGCGCTCCAGTAGAACACTATGGACATTGGCGCTTGTATTTTATATAATTCTCATGTGTCATGGAATGGCCTCCCCCTTTTTTCTCAGCCATGCAAAAATATACAAACCATTCTTAACTCATGGGTTGTGTCATACCCACAATTTACACCATGAAGTAAGGCAACAATACATTTTTAAACTCACCTGGGCATTTGTCGAGGTTTGCTCTTTTTGGTTTTGTTCTGGAGTTAAAAAAAAGAAAAAGCAAATTCACTATGGGCAGTCTGTGTTATTGCTTAGTCAGTTTGGCAAAAGTTAAAAGTTTCAGTGGCCCAATAAAAATAATAGCAAAGGAAAAAAAATCTTGCCTTTTGTGGATAGAGTGATCTATAAAAGGCAAGATGTCCATGGATTCAGCTCTTAATATATAGAGGAACACTCTTCCTCAATGCATGAAAGAACATTTGGTTCCACTTTGTTCTGTTTACAGGAAGTAAAGAGAATTACACTTAGTCTCTTGTATTCATGCCACTCATTTAAAATAGAAGCTCCTTTTCAGCCTCTGTAACAATAGTTGTCATCGTGATTTAATGCTTACCATGTGCTGGGTACTAAGGTAAACACTTCGGAAACTTCATCTTGCTTAATCCTGACAACAATCCTTTGGGAACGTTATATATATTTTCACTATAGAGATGATGAAACTGAGTATTATGTGGGTTGCATATAAAGTGTTCAAAGCCACATTGCTGTCAAGGGGTAAATCTGGTTAAGAAAAGAGGCCTTCCTACTTCCAAGTCCAAAATTTATCCATATATTTTTTTCCCTATAGATAGTAGCTCAATATCAGCATATCAATAGTTCTCTAAGGCCTCTGAATGTCTTCACACTATGAAAATCTAAAGACACATCTCATTTTGAAAACTGATTGTCTATATGTATAAATTAAAAGGTTTTATTTTAACTTGTAATAGGCACTAGGGCTAGGCAGATAAATGACTATGAGCCCTTTCTCAAAAGATTTATCAACCTAGTAAAAAGGTCAGGTACCTAAACAGTTAAATATAATTTGTGACTAGCAAAATAGGTATAGAAAGTAGATATAGAAACTCCCATTCAAGAGTGATTAATTTAACTGAGGAGAATAGAGGCCTCTGGGGATGCTTCACAGAGTTAATGAGATTGAGCAGGACCTTGTACAACTGAGCACGAACGAATGATTTCTGCCCACTAGATTGATTTGTTTATAGCTGTACTTTCTAAAATTCCATAGTTAAGGTAGAGCTTGGAGCTGTAATATTTGTTTCAGTTCTTCTGTGAAAATTGGATTGTTTTCTGGGTGTGCATGTTAGAGAATAAGCTAATTTTTTTCCTGCCCAAATAAGATAAAACACCAAAAGCCTTTCACACCAGATCAAATATTAACTTTCTTTGACAGAAATCAATTAGAATATCAAGTGAGTAATTGCTTACACTTCTGAAAAGCACCATAAATGGTAAGGAAAAGAACAAGAAGGCTAAAAAATAAAGTTACAGAGGTAATTTCTTCTTTCACTTCATCATTTATTCAGTCAAATGCTTATTATGGTAAATTCTTGTTGGGAGCCAGTGACAGTTTTGGGTGATGGAGATATAGTGGTGAATAAACAAAGTCCCTGATTAATAAAGCTAACTTTCTCAGGTAAAACAAATAATAATATGTAAACGCAGAAAAAGAATTTAAAGAATAAAAAGTGCTCTGAAATTTAAAAATACTATGGTAATGGGATAGAGATTGAACTAGCAGGAGGGGGGCACTTTAAAAAGATTATTTATTGATTTTAAAGAGAGAGAGAAGAAGGGGAGAGAGAGAGAGAGAGAGAGAGAGAGAAGCATTTATTTGTTGTTCCACTTAGGTTACTTCCTGTATGTTCCCTGACCAGGTATCGAACCTGCAATCTTGTTATTTCTGGATGATATTAACTGGCTGAGCTAACTAGCCAGGAACAGGGTGACTTTTGATGGAACAGCTAGAGAAGGCTGTTCTGAGAAAATAGTATTTTGATTGAGATTCCAATATATATATAAAAAAATCAGCTATTGGAATACCTGGAGCCAAAGAATTCTGGGTTAAGGATATGTCAAATACAAAGGAAAGAGCTTAGTGATATCTTCCAGAACCAGGAATAAGACCTACATAGTGAAAAATACTTACCCTGAGAGGAGGTAATAGTGATGAACTGAGGAGGAATGTAATATTAATCTTTAAATTTATGTTAAGTAGTTTTGATTTTATTCTCAATGTACTGGGAAGTAATTGAAGTATCATACAGTGAAGTGATATCTGATTTATAATTTATAAACTCTGCTGATGTGCAGAAAATGAAATGTAGTCGACAAACGTAGAAGTCTATTGAACATGACTATTAATTTCCATTATGGTAGAAGTACTTTGTACCAACCAATGTCTGAAGTAAGAGAGGTAATAAGTCTTATGCTTCTAAATCAGTCTCAGTGTTTTCTTGAAATTGGGGGGGTAAAGAGAATGGGCTAACTGGCACATAAATTTTTCAGTTGGCAAATGGACCAATTTGCACACATGGACTCTTAATATTTATAAGTAGATGGACCTACATCTGTCATACCTGAACCATTACTGAAATGTTTATTGAAGTCTTTAACCAATATTCTAGTTAAGATCTGATTTAAAAATATTTTTTATGTTTTTAAGGAAAATACTTTGTTTGGGCTAGGAAGAATGCGTAACTGCTTAAGGCACAACAATCCCCACCCGTAAAAGTGGTGTACTCTCCAGGGAGCCGATCTTCAAGAATCAAATTTTCACAGAGCTTATGTACCCCCTCTGACTGTGCTGCTTTTGTCCACATTGTGGCCAAATTCCCTCTTCCTTTATTGGAAACACTTAGCTGGCCAGCTCTAAGTGATGGTCTGTTTCCAATAACGTCTTTGGCTGTGAGGAGTGTCATTTTAGTGTTGATGAGTGTCACTTTAGTGTATTCTCTTAAGACCCTTTTCTTGCCACAGTTGAAATTGTTTAGACAGTTCTTAATGACCATAATTCAGACTTCTTTATAAGTCTTGGTCTCACAATATCTGTCAGCTCAGTGCCTGGTACATAATTGGTAACCATTATGTGTTTGAATGAATAATTCCTGAGATTAAAAAATAACAGCTAGCGTGCATTGTGTGTTTATTAAAAGGCCAACACTGTCATAAATGCTTTTGCAACTCTTATTTTATACTTTTTTTAGATGAGGAAACTGAGGTACAGACAATATAAGTAACTGTCCCAAGATCTCACATATAGTAAACTAATGGACCAGATGTTGAACCATAGCAACTTGATCCAACAGCTCACACAATCTGTGTCCTATCCTTCATCTCTACAGACCCAAATTGGAAAAATTTCCTATCCTCAGAATTACTAGGGCAAAGGAAAACTGACCTTGTCTACCTCTGTGGTCACACTTATATTCCAGTCTCCCTCAGAGTTGGACCATGCCAAATTCCCTTGACATACTTTTGGCTCATGCTTTTGTGTGTTAGACCAAGGACATGCTCAATGAGCATGCAGTTTGTGCAATTGCATGGGGTAACACACATAGAAGGGCCCCATGCTTGATTGAATGCTGTGCTGTAGTCTGAAAAGTCTCAATAACATTATCCCTGTACATGTGTCTCATTAGTGAACTTAAAAGAGTAAAGAAGCATGAGAATGGGCAGACAAAATGAACACAAGATGTATGTCCAACTTTGTTTGTGGCTGTATTTGCCTTTAGTCTTCGACATACCTCCTGCGTAGAGAATTCTGGTGGATCACAATGTGTTGAATGAAGTTTAGTGTAAGTTTAAGCGAAGTACATGTATTGTCTACAATTGAATCAGTGGGGGCACAGACAGCCTGAGAGGACACACTTCCTTATTAAAACAGAACTTGCTACAAATGCAAAAAGCAAACAAACAAAAACACAAGAAAGACAATGGCATTGTAAGAAACTTGAAATATCCAGAAATATTATCATGTCCTCTGATACTTGTGTTACTTCCCTGTATTAGCCAACTGCTTATGCTAAAAATGATGATATAGAAGGAAAGGAAAAGCTAGGGCAACCCACAGTTCCTGTTTCTTCCAGTCCTTCCTTTCTTTACAGTAAGCCTCAGAGCAGAGAGTGTAAGAAAAAAATATTTATGCACATACAAGGTACAAAATACAGCTTGTATAATTCACTGATTCCACATGTGAGTTAAATTCTCTTGTATTTTCATTGATAACTGATATTGCAACAAAGGCAAATGGCATAATTCATGCTCAGAGTTTAAAATTTTAATTTTTCTTTGCTTAACATGTCATTAATAATAGAAAATAAACAACAATGATAAGTGGGAAAAAGACCATGGAAGAAAAGAAATGCTTTACATTTTATTACCTGTAACAACACTTGCCCCCCATACTTTTGAACAAGGGACCTGATCCCATATTTTCATTTTTCATGGAGTCCCACAAATTATGTAACTCTGCTTAGCACATATTGTTCCTGTAGTTAGCAAGCCAGCCCTCTGTGGTCTTCTGGCATATAGCAGAGACAACTTCAGACATTTTCTGTGGACTCTCAATAGTTAGTACCTTCTTATTCATAAGCATTCATTCCATCAATATTTGTTGCATATTATATGTCAGGTGCTGTTCTGGATGGTTTTTATACCTTTGTAAATAAATGGTAATATCTTCCTATTGGGTTTGCCTTCCTATCATTCCTGTTAAATATAATGTCCTTGTAGATAAATAATACATTTTCTAGTCTTTGATTTGTTTATTCATTTTATTTTCTTTTTATTTATGTACTTATTATTATTATTATTTACAGGGACAGAGATAGAGTCAGAGAGAGGGATAGATAGGGACAGACAGACAGGAATGGAGAGAGGTGAGAAGCACCAATCATTAGTTTTTCATTGCCGTCACAACACCTTAGTTGTTCATTGATCGCTTTCTCACATGTGCCTTGACCCCGGGCCTTCAGCAGACCGAGCCACCCTTGCTGGAGCCAGTGCCCTTGGATCCAAGGTGACAAGATTTTGTTCAAGCCAGATGGGCCCGTGCTCAAGATGGCGAGCTCAGGGACTCAAACCTGGGTCTTCTGCATCCCAGTTCCACGCTCTATCCACTGTGCCATCACCTGGTCAGGTTTATTTATTTTTACACGGACAGAGAGAGAGTCAGAGAGAGAGATCCAGATAGGAACAGACAGGAATGGAGAGAGATGAGAAGCATCAATCATCAGTTTTTCATTGTGACACCTTAGTGGTTCATTGATTGCTTTCTCATATGTGCCTTGACCATGGGCTTTCAGCAGACCGAGTAACCCCTTGATCAAGCCAGGGACCTTGGGTCCAAGCTGGTGAGGTTTTTTTTGCTCAAGCCAGATGAACCTGTGCTCAAGCTGGCGACCTCGGGGTCTCAAGCCTGGGTCCTTCGCATCCCAGTCCGACACTCTATCCACTGTACCACTGCCTGGTCAGCCTGTTCATTCATTTTAAAACATTGTGTAGTACCTACTACATGTCAGCCACTATGCTTCATTTATTTCTTTTAATCCTCTGGCACAGCAGTGTATTAACAGAAATTGGTAATAAATAGCTTTTTTTATGGAAAACCAAATGGATGAGATAACTAGGAGCCATAAATGTAGCTGAATAAAACCCAATCATCCTCATGGGCTTGAATGGAAAGAATAAACCTAAAGTACTGTAATACATTTAGCCATGATAGTTTTATTGGTTATCTTTCATCTACATTTCTGAGTTCACTGCCAGAGACTTCAAACAGGCTTATAGATGAGGTAAATCACCTACCTTGTCATCAAGTGGCTAACCTGGAACAATAATAGCAGATTCCTGGATGGCAGTGTCAACCAGTAGAGAAACCAGCCCTGCTGCCCTGTAACTTCACTGAGATAGACATGGCAAGAGAAAGATACCCCAAAAGTAATAAATACATAAGAAGGATAAAACATTTTAAATTTATAAATGTCCTTAAGACATTCTGGAGCATAACTTCAGGCATTTGAGAATAATGTAATATGTTGTGGGGAAAACAGCAGTGTGTCAGTAAGCCAACGTACGTGATCAGAACAAGGACAATTTTCTTTTTATCCAAGTGGCCAAAGATGGATGAAAAAAGACAGAACCACAGACATCAAGTTGCCTTGAATTCAGGCACTGTAATTAAATTCAGAAGGCTTTCTTGTAGTCTTCAAGAAAATCATCATATGAGGAAAGAAAGGAAAGTGAACAATAAAGGGGGATGGCTGGTTGAAGGTGAGTCCACACAAATTTACTGATATTGTAGTGTAGAACTTCTGTATTCTGAAATTGGGAAGGAGTTAGCAGAATTTGAAGTGTAGAGTTAAGTAATTATCATATTCCCGTTTGTATAAGATGCACCTTTTAAAAAAAGTTTGGGGTCTGAAAACTGGATGCATCTTATACAGTGGTTGTAGATTTTTTTACTTGCATTTCCTGCTGTTTCACACTTGTTTTTGTGCTTATTGTTGAAGACTGTGATTCATCATCCGACACAGATGAGGACATGCTAATGGATGGGAGTTTTGACAGTGATTAAAAGTTGCATGAATTTTATAATGAGTAAAACTTGAGTTCAAGGCCCTGGCCAGCTAGCTCAGTGGTAGAGTGTTGGCCCAGTGTGTGGAAGTCTCAGGTTCAATTCTTGGCCAGGGCACACAGGAGAAGCACCCATCTCTCTTCTCCTCCCACAGCCAAGGCTCCATTGGGGCAAAGTTTGCCCAGGCGCTGAGGATGGCTCCATGGCCTCTGCCTCAGGTTCTAGAATGGCTCCCGTTTCAATAGAGCAATGCCCCAGATGGGTAGAGCATCGCCCCCTGGTGGGCATGCCAGGTAGATCCCGGCAGGGTGCATGCCGGAGTCTTATCTCTCTGCCTCCCCGCTTCTCACTTCAGAATAATACAAAAAAAAAAAACAGAAAAGAAAACAAAACTTGGGTTCAACAACTTTATGTAATACTTTTTTCCCCCTAAATATCAGGCTCCAAAATTAAGGTGTGTCTTATACACTGGGAAACACAGTATATAAGCAAACGGATAAAGTAATAAAGTATAGTTTTAGAACTAAATGAGTTGGAAAGAGCCAAGTGTATATTTTGGGAATAACATTTCAAGCAGTGGGAATAATGAGTAAAGTTTAGAAACTGCAAGGTCAGGGAAGTGATGAAAATAGAGTCATTAAAGGAAGAATTTGTAAGGATAAAAATCACTGAGATGGTTCAAAGGGACCAGATCATAAGAGAGCTTATAAATTGTGGTTGCAATTTTGGTTTTTATTCTAATTGCACATATAAGAATGCAACAAAAGAACAACTAAGGTGCCTTGATGGGGAGTGGGCTCATGCAGATCCAGTGACCCCTTGCTCTAGCCAGCAACCATAGGGTCATGTCTATGAGCCCATGCTCAAGATGGTGACTTTGGGGTTTCAAACCTGAGTCCTCTGCATCCCAGGCCAATGCTCTATCCACTGTGCCACCACTTGGTGAAGCCAGAGTGTAAGTCTTTATGGGGGTATGTGGAATAAAGGTGGTTCAGTCCTGGGCTTTTCCTCTAAATATACCCCCTGACGAACTTTCCAACTTTTTAATGGCCCTTTACTTTCAAGGAAAGAACAATAATCAGGGTAAACAAAAATATTGAGGGACTTGCCTGGATTATGTGGCTCATAATTACAACCTTTATCTCTTTGTAGAAGTCTTTCTGTTTCATAATTGGATATTTATGAAATTATTTATTGATAGTCTTTTTCTGCTTTAACCCCAGCCTGCAACATAGTGTCTGATATATTTTAATCACATAAATAATATTCATTGACTGGATCAGTGAGTAAACAAGACTGTGGCAAATTCATTTATTTTTTTTAATTAATTAATTCATTTATTTTTTATAGAGGAGAGAGAGTGACAGAGATAGAGAGAGAGAGAGAGAGAGAGAGAGAGAGAGAGAGAGGGAGGGAGGAGAAGCGGGAAGCATTCAACTCCCATATGTGCCTTGACCAGACAAATGCAGGGTTTTTAACCGGCAGCCTCACTATTCCAGGTCGAAGCTTTATCCACTGTGTCACCACAGGTCAGGCTGTGGCAAATTCATTTATATGTCATGGGGTAATATGACTGCCTCTCTGTCCTTTCTTACAAAAGATATCCATACATAATTTCCTTTTCAGTATTCTACTATTAGATTTAAGGCAGTGACCAGAAGAAAATTGAGAGTAAGTTTTAATTGGGGGACTATGAATGATAGTATTTCTAGAAAAACATTTAAAGATATCTTTATACATATTCTTTTCTTTATTCTTTTAAAATAAATGTTCAGTTAACACCATGAGCTTGACTTTTCCCTTTTCTATCTCTCTAACTTAATATAGGACTTGGTTCAAGCCTCAAAGGATATTCATTTGTTAAATTAATGAATAAATCTTGATAGGATTACATATTGACTTAAAAGCTCTGAAAAGCACAAAGCTGCAAAGAGGTTAAATAATGCAGCTTCAATCATGGACCATATGTTAGTTTTTATATAGTTCCTTGCCTTAGCCCTTTAACATTCAGGTACATTTTTAGACCTGTATGAACCTTCTGTTTTGATGTGTGAAATCCTCTTAGTCATAAAGTAAAGCAAAAGTTTGAATATAAGTTATTAAAAGAAAGAATGTAACTGTGATAGGACAGCATGGGCCTTACAGAATTTTTCAGTAAAGGGAGAAAAGGCATTTCAAAGCTCAGCAGTTGCTACTATGTATTTGACCCAAGGTTTCAGCCTTCAATTTCAGATGGTGTGCAAACTCTGATAGAATATAACATCACCAAAAGAAAAGTGTTCTCTTCCTGAACCTTGCCTCTTGCTGACAGAATATAAAGTGTAATAGCAAAGGAAATTTTAGGGTAAGACTTTAGCTTCAAAAGACAAAACATGTGGGCTGTTTCTTAGCAGGAGTGAAACATATACATTTCAATGGGAAAATGAGAAGTCAGAGGTCAAAATTGCTGTGAAACACACCTCAAGGTGGAATCAATATCAGAGTGATCATTAAAGGTACCATGGAGGACACAAAGGGCCAGAGCAATAATGCTCCAGGATGCTGAAAAAAAAGTGAAAGGAAAAGCTTTTTCTCTGCTAGATAAATATACTTTTACTTTATTTAAAAATTTTTATTCTCCAATATAAAGCAGTGTACTATTAACATTTGTAAAAACAATTTTTAAAATTAAATTTGCTAAAAGAGGTATATAAATGCAAATATTCTCTTATCCAGTAATATGGATTGAGCAAATATTTATTAGGGAATAGCCTGTTTTTTGGGGAATCAACTCTCATGATTGATGAGGTCGATTTTATGTGGGGTATTGGAAGGTAGGGAAGAGGTATTAAGTATGTCACGCAAGGGTCTGACTTGGGAGACCTGAAAATAACAGTGGAGTAGGCAGATGCACAGACTCCCAGCTCACACCACCAAACTAGATTACAAAGTATTTTAGGAACAATTAGCATGAAAATCCAACTCTGTACTATAAGAACAGCTCTCAAAACCCAAGGAGCAAAGAAGAAGCCACACCGATCTTGGTAGGGAGCACCGAGGAGCAATGGGTCTCCCTTGCTTATAGGAATGTGGTGGGGAGCGAGGCTGAGAGCCCAGAAGGACTCTCATTCCAAGAAAAAGAGTAGAAAATATTGCTCACAGCCACTTGACTGGGACCTGAGCACGAGGTGTGTTGAAAGAGCTGGCTTGTCTTCCAAAAGGAAAGGGGGGAGAGAGAGACAGATGGTGTGGGGCAGAGGAATGCGTGGGATGACCTGAGAAGCTGACTCATCCATTGCTGGAGGTGGCCATAGCTGGGGGAAGGGTTTATCCTTCCACATAACACAAGACTAAACTGGTCCTGGGTCATCCATCTCAAGATATCTCTCCAGCTCCAATCAGTACATCAAAACACATATGAAACAAGAAATGGGGAGGAGTGACAGTAACTAAGTTCTCCATGGAGATCAAAGATACAGCTCCCCCTACAGAAGTGGAGAAAGAACCCTGATCCCCCTACCCCAACCCCCAAGAAAGTAACTGGAAGACCAGGCCTTTGGAGTCTCAGGTTATACCCACCACATTCCTAGATATAGTTTCAAATAAGCCCCATGCTGAGATCAGTAAACAAGACCACCACCCAGTTAAGAAAACTGAGAAGAAAACAAACAAATCAAGACTTCAAAGTGGCTGTACTAGAAAAGCCAAATCCGACAATGTATTACAAACAACAGCTAATGCCAACCCAAGAAGACCCTAAAATAACACAACTGAAAATTGCAGGCAGACAACACCAAGACTAGACTCAATCAGCTCTACAAACAACACATCCAAACACACAGACATAATGAGAAGACAGAGAAGTGCAATCCAAATGAAACCACAAGAGAAACTTCTAGAAAATGAACTAAGTGATATGAAAATAACCAAATTACCAGTTGCAGAGTTTAAAATAATGATTGTTAGGATGCATAGGGATCTTAGAACAACAATGGATGGTCATTACAAACACCTAAATAAAGAGATAGCAAGTAAAGAAAAGAACATTGAAATATTAAAAAATAATCAGTCGGAGATGACAAATACAATATCAGTAATGAAGAACACAATGGAAGGAATTAAAAGCAGGATGGATGAAGCTAAGGATGGAATCAGTGAGTTGGAGGACAAGATGAGCAAAGGCACGGAGGCAGAGCTGAAAAAAAAAAAGAAAAGAGCCTGACCTGTGGTGGCGCAGTGGATAAAGCGTCGACCTGGGAACACTGAGGTCGCCAGTTCAAAACCCTGCACTGGTCTGGTCAAGGCACATATGGGAGTTGATGCTTCCAGCTCCTCCCCCCTTTCTCTCTCTCTCTCTCTCTCTCTCTCTCTCTCTCTCACTCTGTGTCTCCTCTCTAAAAATGAATAAAATAAAAAGAAATTAAAAAAAAAAAAAGAAGAAAAGAGACTCAAAAAGTCTGAGGAATATCTAAGAGAGCTCTGTGACAACATGAAGAGAAATAACATCCGCATCCATAGGGGTTCCTGAAGAAGAAGAGAAAGAACAAGGGATAGAAACTTTATTCAATCAAATTATAGCTGAAAACTTCCATAAATTGATGTAGGGAAGGCTCTCACAAGTTCAAGAAGCAAAGAGAACTTCAATAAAAAAGAAATCCAAAGAAACCTAAACCAAGACACATCATAATTAAAATACCAAAGCTAACCAATAAAGTGAAAATATTAAAAGCAGCTACAGAAAAGAAGGCTATCACCTACAAAGGAACCCCCATAAGGATGACATCCAAATTCTCAACAGAAACACTTAAGGCCAGAAGGATGTGCCAAGAAATATTCAAAGTAATACAGAACAAGAGCCTACAACCAAGATTACTTTATCCAGCAAGGCTATCATTTAAATTTGAAGAAATAAAAAGCTTCCCAGTCAAAAACAAACACACAAACAAAAAAACTCAAGAAATTTATTACAACCAAACCAATGCTGCAGAAAATGTTAAGGGGCCTGTTGTAAACAGCTTAAAGGGGGAACAGAATATAGCAAAAGGGGAATACAGCTTTAAAGAATAAAATGACAATAAAAAACTACATATCAATAATAACCTTAAATGTAAATGGATTAAATGATCCAATCAAAAGACATAGGGTAGCTGCATGGATAAAAACACAGGGCCCAGCCTGACCTGTGGTGGCGCAGTGGATAAAGGGTCGACCTGGGAACACTGAGGTCGCCAGTTCAAAACCCTGCACTGGTCCGGTCAAGGCACATATGGAAGTTGATGCTTCCAGCTCCTCCCCCTTTCTCTCTCTCTCTCTCTCTCTCTCTCTCACTCTGTGTCTCCTCTCTAAAATGAATAAAATTTAAAAAAAAAAAAGAATGTCTTCAGTAAACTTAAAAAAAAAAACACAGGGCCCATACATATACTGTATACAAGAGACACACCTTAAGACAAAAGATGCACATAGACTGAAGGCAAAAGGATGGAAAAAATATTTCATGCTAATGAAAATGAAAAAAAAATGGGGTAGCAATACTTATATCTGACAAAATGAACTTTAAAACAAAAACTGCAGTAAGAGATAAAGAAGGACACTACATAATGATAAAGAGAACAATTCAACAGGAAGATTATAATATTAAACCATTATAAATATCTACGCACCAAACATAAGTGCCCCGACATACATAAAGCAGACTTTGATGGATATAAAGGGTGAGATTAACAGCAATATTTTAATAGTAGGGGATTTCAATACCCCATTAACATCAATGGATAGATCCTCAAGAAAGAAAATTAACAAAGAAATAGCAGACTTAAAGGATACACTAGATCAACTCGATTTAATAGATATCTTCAAAACTTTCTACCCTAAAGCAGTAGAATATACATTCTTTTCAAGCGCTCATGGCACATTCTCTAAGATAGACCACATGTTAGGACACAAAAGTGGTCTCAACAAATTTTAAGAAGATTGAAATCATATCAAGCATTTTCTCTGATCACAATGCCATGAAACTAGAAATTAACCACAAAAGAAAACCTGAAAAATACTCAAACACTTGGAAACTAAATAACATGTTATTAAATAATGAATGGATTAACAATGAGATCAAAGAAGAAATAAAAAAGTTCCTAGAAATGAATGATAATGAGCATACATTAACTCAAAATTTTTCAGACACAGCAAATGCAGTACTGAGAGGGATGTTCACTGCAATACAGGCATACCAAAAGAAGCTAGAAAAAGCTCAAATAAGCAACCTGAACCTGCAACTAAAAGAACTAGAAAAACAACAGCAAATAAAGCCCAGGACTAGTAGAAAGAAGGAAATAAGAAAGATCAGAGCAGAAATAAATGAGATAGAGGCTAAGGAAACAATACAGAGGATCAATGAAACCAAGAGCTGGTTCTTTGAAAAGGTAAACAAGATTGATGAACCTTTAACTAGACTCACCAAGAAAAAGAGAGAGAGGACTCAAATAAATAAAATTAAAAATGAGAGTGAAGAAATAACAACTGATACAACAGAAATACTATGAAAAACTCTATGCCAAAAAATTAGACAAACTAGCTTAAATGGACAAATTTCTTAAATCATATAATCTTCCAAAAATCAATCTGGAAGAATCAGAACACCTAAACCAACAAATTAAAACAAGTAAGATCGAAACAGTTATTTAAAACTCCCAACAAAGAAAAGTCCTGGGCCTGATGACTTCACACGTGAATTCTACCAAAAATTCAAAGAACTAACTCCTATTCTTCTCAAGCTATTTCAAAAATTCAAGAGGAAGGAACACTTCCAAACTCCTTTTATGAGGCGAGCATAATTCTGATCACGAAACCAGGCAAAGACAACACAAAGAAAATAAAAATTATAGGCCAATATCCCTTATGAATTTAGATGCTAAAATTCTCAACAAAATATTAGTTAACCAGATCCAGCAATACATGAAAAATATCATACACAATGATCAAGTGGGATTTATTCTGGAGAGGCAAGGCTGGTTCAATATTCGCAAATCAATCAATGTGATTCATCACACAAACAAAAGGAAGGACAAAAATCACACGATAATTTCAATAGATACAGAAAAAGTATTTGATAAAATCCAGCACCCATTCATGATCAAAACTCTCAGTAAAGTGGGAATACAGGGAACACACCTTAATATGATAAAGGCCATCTATGACAAACCCACAGAAACATCATATTAAATAAGCAAAAAATAAAAGCAATCTTCTTAAGATCAGGAACCAGGCAGGAGTACCCCCTTTCACCACTCTTATTCAACATAGTTCTGAAACTTCTAGCCACAGCAATCAGACAAGAAGAAGAAATAAAAGGCATCCAAGTTGGAAAAGAAGAAGTAAAACTGTCATTATTGGCAGATGATATGATATTGTATATAGAAAACCCTAAGGTCTCAGTCAAAAAACTATTGGACCTGATAAATGAATTCAGCAAGGTAGCAGGATATAAAATTAATACTCAGAAATCAGAAGCATTTTTATATACCAACAATGAACTGTGAGCAAAAGAAATTAAGGAAACAATCCCCTTCACTATTGCAACCAAAAAAATAAAGTACCTAGGAGAAAATTTAAGCAAGGAGGTTAAGGACTTGTACTTGGAAAATTATAAAACAATGATAAAAGAAATCAAGGAAAATACAAACAAGTGGAAGCATATATCGTGCTTATGGTTAGGAAGAATAAACATCATTAAAATATCTATATTATCCAAAGAAATTTATAAATTCAATGCAATACCAATTAAAATACCAATGACATACTTCAAAGATATAGAATACATATTCCAAAAATTTATATGGAACCAAAAAAGAACACAAATAGCCTCAGCAATCTTAAAAAGAAAAAATAAAGCAGGAGGCATCACTCTTCCGGATATCAAGGTATATTACAAGACGATTGTACTCAAGACATTCTATTACTGGCATAAGAACATAGATATAGATCAATGGAACAGAACAGAGAAACCAGAAATAAACCAACAGCTTTATGGACAACTAATATTTGACAAAGGAGGAAAGAGCATACAACGGAGTAAAGACAGCCTCTTTAACAAATGGTGTTGGGAAAATTGGACATCTACCTGCAAAAAATTGAAACTAGACCATTAACTTACATCATTCACAAAAATAAACTCAAAAAGGATAAAAGACTTAAATGTAAATTATGAAACCTTAAGCATCTTAGAAGAAAACATAGGCAGTAAGCTCTCTGTCATCTGTACCAGAAATATATTTGCCAATTTGTCGCCACGTGAAAATGAAATATAAGACAGGATAAACAAATAGGACTATATCAAACTAAAAGGATTTTGCACAACTAAAGACAATAAGAACAGAATAAAAATACAAACCACTCTATGGGACAGCATATTCGACAATATGTCTAATAAGGGATTAGTAACCAAAATTTATAAAGAACTTATAAAACTCAACACCAGGAAGACAAACAATCCAATCAAAAAATGCACATAAGAAATAGAAATTTCTCCAAAGAGGACATACAGATGGCCAACAGGCATATGAAAAAATGCTCAACATCACTAATCATTAGAGAAATGCAAATTAATACCATAATGAGGTATCACCTCACACCAGTCAGAATGGCGCTCATCAGAAAAACAACACAGAATAAGTGCTGATGAGGATGTGGAGAAAAGGGAACCTTCCTGCACTGCTGGTGGGAATGCAGACTGGTGCAGCCACTGTGGAATACAGTATTGAAATTCCTCAAAAAATTAAAAATCGAACTGCCTTTGACCCAGCTATCCCACTTATAGGAATATACCCTAAGAACAGCATAGCACTGTTTGAAAAGAAGCAATGTGCCCTCATGTTTGTGGCAGCATTGTTCACAATAGCAAAGATCTGGAAACAGCCAAAGTGTCCATCAGAGGACGAGTGGATTAAAAAGCTTTGGTATGTACATATTATGGAATACTACTGAGCCATAAACAATGATGACATAGGATCATTTGTAACAACAAGGATGGACCTTGATAACATTATACTGAGTGAAGTAAGTAAATCAGAAAAAGTAAGGACTATATGAGTCCATACATAGATGGGACATAAAAATGAGACTCAGAGACATGGACAAGAGTGTACTGGCTACCCTGGGGGAGGGGGAGATGAGGGAGTAGGTAGGGAAAGGGGAGGGTCACAAATAAAACCAGATGGAAGGTGACGGAGGACAATTTGACTTTGGGTGATGGGTTCGCAATATAATCAAATGTCAAAATAACCTGGAAATATTTTCTCTGAACATATTTGCCCTGATTTATCAATGTAACCCCATTAAAATTAATATAAATAAATAAATAAAATAAAATAAAAAGAAGCTTGAACAAGCTCAAATAAACAACCTAACCCTACATCTAAAAAAACTAGAAAAAGAAGAGCAAGTAAAGCCCAGAGGTAGTAGAAGGGAGGAAATAATAAAGATCAGAGTAGAAATAAATGACATAGAAGCTAAAGAAACAATACAGAAGATCAATGAAACCAAGAGCTGGTTCTTTGAAAGGGTAAACATGATCGATGAACCTTTAACGAGACTCACCAAGAAAAGAAGAGAGAGGACTCAAATAAAATTAGAAATGAGAGTGGAGACATAACAAATGACACTACAGAAATACAAAATATTTTAAGAAAATATTATGAAGAACTGTATGCCAAAAAATTAAACAATCTAGGTGAAATGGACTAATTTTTTGGAACATATAATCTTCCAAAAATTAATCTGGAAGAATCAGAAAAACCTAAACAGACTGATTACTACAAAAGAGAACAAACAGTTATCAAAAAACTCCCAAAAAAGAAAACCCCTGGGTCCGATGGCTTTACTGGTGAATTCTACCAAAAATTCAAAGAAGAACTAACTCCTATCCTTCTCAACCTATTTCAAAAAATTCAAGAGGACGGAACACTTCCAAGTTCCTTTTATGAGGCAAACATGATCCTCATTCCAAAACCAGGCAAAGACAACACGAAGAAATAAAATTATAGGCCAATATTTCTGATGAATTTAGATGCTAAAATTCTCAACAAAATATTAGCCAACCAGATCCAGCAATACATGAAAAAAACTTATATACCATGATCAGTGGGATTTGTTCTGGGGAGGCAAGGTTGGTACAATATTCATAAATAAATCAATGTGATTCACCACATAAACAAAAGGAAGGAGAAAAACCATATGATAATTTTAATAGATGCAGAAAAAGCATTTAATAAAATCCAGCACCCATTTATGATCTAAACACTTAGCAAAGTGGGATTACAGGTAATGTACTCAACATGATAAAGGCCATTTATGACAAACCCACAACAAACATCATACTCAATGGGCAAAAATTAAAAGCAATTTCCCTAAAATCAGGAACAAGGCAGGGGTGTCCCCTTTCACCACTCTTATTCAACATAGTTCTAGAAGTCCTAGCTACAGCAATCAGACAAGTAAAAGATATAAAAGGCATCCAAATTGAAAATGAAGAAGTAGAACTATCAGTATTTGCAGATTATATGACACTGTATATAGAAAACCCTAAAGTCTTAGTCAAAAAACTACTGGACCTTATAAATGAATTCAGCAAGGTGGCAGGATATAAAACTAATACTCAGAAATCAGAGGCATTTTTATATACCAACAATGAACTGTCAGCAAAAGAAATTAAGGAAACAATCCCCTTCACTATTGCAGCCAAAAAATAAAGTACCTAGGAGTAAATTTAACCAAGGAGGTTAAGGACTTGTACTCAGAAAATTATAAAACATTGATAAAACTAATCAAGTAAGACACTAACAAGTAATAGCATATACGGTGTTCAAGGCTAGGAAGAATAAACATCATTAAAATGTCTATATTACTCAAAGCAATTTATAAATTCAATGCAATACCAATTAAAATAGCAATGACATACTTCAAAGATATAGAATACATATTCCAAAAATTTATATGGAACCAAAAAAGAACACGAATAGCCTCAGCAATCTTGAAAAAGAAGAATAAAGTGGGAGGTGTCACACTTCCTGATATCAAGTTATACTACAAGGTCATTGTACTCAAAACAGCTTGGTACAGGCATAAGGTCAGGTGTATAGATCAATGAAACAGTACAGAGAACCCAGAAATAAACTAACATCTTTATGGACAATTGATGTTTGACAAAGGAGGTAAGAGCATACAGCATACAGTGGAATAAAGACAGTCTCTTTAACAAATGGTGTTGGGAAAACTGGACAGCTACCTGCAAATAAATGAAACTAGACCACCAACTTACACCATGCACAAAAATAAACTCAAAATGGATAAAGGACTTAAATGTAAGCTGTGAAACCATAAGCATCCTAGAAGAAAACATTGGCAGTAAGCTCACCGACATCTATCGCAGGAATATACTTGCTGATTTATCTTCACATCAAATGAAATAAAAGACAGGATAAACAAATGGGACTGTATCAAACTAAAAAGCTTTGGCACATCTAAAGACAATAGAAACAGAATAAAAAGACAACCACACAATGGAAGAACTTATTCAACAATACATCTGATAAGGGGTTAATAACCAAAATTTATAAACATCTTGTAAAACTCCACACCAGGTAGACAAACAATCCAATAAAAAAATGGGCATAAGAAATGAATAGACACTTCTCCAAAGATGACATACAGATGGCCAATAGACAGATGAAAAAATGTTCAACATCACTTATCATTAGAGAAATGAAAATTAAAACCACAATGAGATATCACCTCACACCAGTCAGAATGGCACTCATCAGCAAAACAACACAGAATAAGTGCTGGCGAGGATGTGAAGAAAAGGGAACCCTCCTGCACTGCTGGTGGGAATGCAGACTGGGGCAGCCACTGTGGAAAACAGTATGGGGATTCCTTAAAGAATTAGAAATGCAACTGCCCTTTGACCCAGCTATCCCACTTATAGGAATATATCCCAAGGACACCATATCACCAACTGAAAAATAGAAATGCACCCCTATGTTTATGGCAGCATTGTTCACAATAGTGAAGATCTGGAAACAGGCCAAGTGTCCTTCAGTGGACGAGTGGATTAAAAAACAGTGGTACATATATACAATGGAATACTATAGGGCTATGAAAAAGAAGGAAATATTACCTTTTGCAACAATATGGAGGAACCTGGAAACTATTATGTTGAGTAAAATAAGCCAGGCAGAGAAAGTAAAATATCATGTGACCTCACTCATTTTAGAAATCCAAGGAACAATGAGAATTGAGGAACGAAATTGAGATAGAGGAGGGATCAAAGGGACCAGAGGAAAAGAGGACAGAGGGAAAGGGGATGATAGGATGGGATAAACCTGATGGGAAGAGGGAGGGCACTGTAGGGAGGAGGGCAAGGGAGATGTTGAGGGAAATGTGGGGGAGGGGGAATGCATTTGGGTTGACCCTAGAATCTATGTAAACACAATTAATTAAAAAAAAAAAGAGTCTGACTTGAGCAACTGGTTAATGCATGATACCATTAACTGAATTAAGAAAAACAGGAAAAACAGTTCATTTTGGTAAAAGATGATGCCTGTTTTTGACATATTCTGATTAGGGTATCTGTTTTGTTCACTGCTAAATAACCAATGCTTAGCAGAGATCAGAAACCTTGTTGTAGCTAGACAATATGTGTAAATATTAGTTATATGAATGAATGAATAATTACGTAGCATAAATGGAACTTTTAAAGATAAAGGTAGAAAAATTTAAGTTGGAGACAGATTTGGAAATCATCAGTACATAGATAGTAATTCATGGGAATTTAAAAAGAAGGTACATAAAGAGAAGTTATAGGAGTGAATGACAGAATTTTGAATTAACCTAGGCTACAGTTATTTATCTGTAGTAAATTATTTATCTGTAAAGATATTTGTCATTTATCTGCCCTAAGCTGGGCAGTGTAGGACTTCCTGGAAATGGTGCCATTGAAATCAAGAGACTGTGCTTAGCGGGGGCACCCTTGTGCATTGAGTGAGAGTCCAGAAAAGGAAGAAGCAGTACAAGATCCATAGCTAGAGCTCCTATGGATATTGTGCTACAAGTGGTTTCACAGACCTCTCCATTAACTGTCTTATCAATTTTGTGGGGGAAAGGAGATCAGATATGAAGCTGAAGTTCACCATCTACATCTAACCTAACTGGTCACACTTCATTGTTGAGTGGTTGGAACTTGTGCTGTATTAATTTCTTAATAAGTATTTTCCTTGAAGGCAGGCATTATAGTCACACTTCACTTAACAAAAAGGGTATGTCCTGAGAGATATGTTGTTAGGTGATTTCATTGTTGGGCATCATAGAGGGCACTTCCACAAACCTAGGTGGTATAGCCTTCTATAATACATATAGGCTGTATGGTATAGCCAGTGAGCACTAGGCTATAAACCTGCACAGCATGTTACTAGAGAAACCCATGCAAGGCTAAAGCAAGCCCAAGAGAAGTGCTACAATCAAGGCATGCAGTGGGCATGAGATGTATAAGGCTGCTGCCCACATGACACAACATACTGTTTCACAGATAACTTCATTTTTTGTAAGTAGAAATAATATACTATAAAATAACAATAAAAATACAGTAGGGTAAATACAGAAAACAGAAATATAGTCATTCATTATTGTTATCAAGTAGTTTGTACTGTGAATAATTGTGTGTCCTATACTTTTAAATGACTAGCACTGCTGTGTTTGCACAAACCAGCATCACCACAAACACATAATGTGTTGTGCTATGACGTCATTAGGCAATAGAAAATTTTCAGTTTCACTATAATCTTATCTGACCACCTTCATATATGGGGTTTCTTGTTGACCTAAGCATGGTATGTGGCACTCCACTGTACTGGCCACATTTAAGAAACTAGGAAAATGGGGCTCAGAGGCAGAAAATTCAAAGTTCACCAAGATATGAACGTGTTGGATAGTTATGCCATCAAAACCTGAAAACTTCCCTCAGCTTCTGTCCTGAAGCTCCTACATCTCTATGTCTTCCATCCCCAGTGGCAGAGAGAGAAGAAACGTGTGCACAGAGGACCAAGAGCTCTTTGTATATGCAGACTGTGGCTCTGGCATGCTCACCTCCTGGATGAACATCTGCCTAATCGGCCAGAGGTTGTTTCTAGGTGGAACTCCCATGACAATATCAGGGCTATTTGCCTATTTCTGTGCAGATTTGTGGAGTCTTTCTGCATCCTGGCTAGTCTACCTTCTTACTTTAGTGTTTAAGTCAATGAATATAAGGAGTGTGACTAAAACCCATCTCCTTCCCTTTGCCTTGTGCTGCCTTCTTATAGTCGCCCTCAAACCAACATGAAACACATTTTAAACACAGTCTCTTCAAAAGGGTATATTTTATGTAACAAATGCTACAAAGCAGACTTGTTGTCTATGCTCTTGGAATGAAGTCTAGAAATAATAAGTTTTAAGTGTGTAGGCAATCACTAGAGTGGCACGTCAGTTAAAGACTAACTTGCATAGTTAAATGCTATCTGGAAGTGCTCTGACAGGAACGTTCAGATACGGATGACAGCAACTTAAAGAGATTCACTTAGGTAATGTACATTGCTTGCATATTGTGTATAAAACATTCTGTCTTCTGTAATAACGAGCAACAACTTGAAAGACTAATGGAGTAGGCATGATCGAAAAAAAATCTATTTCTGATTAATCCTTTGATAAACTGCATCTAAAATTTACATTTTATATTTAACATTCTTAAGAGTACACAAGCAGATAAAGTTTTCAAGTTAGTTTTGTTCTAACAATTCCAATTTTTGTAAAATATCTTTGCTGAAATTTTTTTTTCAACTGTTTTAAGGCTGATTTTCAACAGGTAAAATCAAATAACCGAAAGACTTGAGATGTAGAGTCATTTCTTTTTCCTTTAAGGGGTTCATGGAAGTACCTTTTTAAAAAGATTGTGATGAAAAATCAGCTGTTAGGCAATAGCAGTATCACAAACTCAGAATCTTAATTAACATTGCATTCATTAGCAGCACATAGATTAAAATCCAAGAAAATGTATGCCTACATTTTTATGTAGGGAGGTATTTAGTGCAAGGTTCTCAGTGCTTTTGCCCTTTTTTATTACTTCAAAGAGATTTAGCATTTATTCATTTGGATCTCCTGAGCAAAAAAGAGTATCTGGAGAAAGTATGAATTATATCCTGAAAATATCTCTAACATCAGGCCCAGTTGTGCATATAAATGATGGTTTTATTGGCAGTGAAAGAAAACAAAAACAGAGTTTAACATCAACTCTGCTGTCTTTCTTCCCTTCCTCAGACAATCATACAGAGGGCCAATAGGCTTCACTAAATAAATGATTCCATATTTTATTTCTCCTTTTAAACTCTATCCATTTAATTCAGGCTATCATCTTGTATTTTGACTTTGCTATCAGTCTCCCTTCAACCCAATTCAGTCTGCAGCCAGAACTACCTCTGTTGTATGAACATATTTGTTTGTTTCACACTCAGCATTCGATTCTCCACGCTTTGGCCCTTCCAAAATGAAGGCATCACATTCCTCTACTTAGAGGATGTTTTAGATCGGTGTTCTTCCAGTCTTGATGGGTCAAACTCCCCTCCAATCTCAGCACAGTCATTTTTTCAGGGATGGGACTAGAAACCAATTTGGTGCAATCAGGTTGAATCTTGGAATGTGTAGTACAACTCCTGAGAAGAAACACTCTAATTTAGAGTTTAGCTTGGGAGCATATAGTCCTGGAGTGGTTGGAAGCTGTCTTGACCACTTGAAAGAAACTTGAGTTTCAGAAGAGAGTTATGGAAAGTGACACTATTTTGTTTTGGATTAGTTCTTGGAAAGAAATGTAGCTCTAAGGCTCCAGCAACTTTCTGGCCACCAGGTGGAGCTTGAAATAAACGTAGCAAAGAGGAAAGCTGAGATGTTAGGGAGGGAGTGAGTCCTGGGGGAACAGTTTGAACTCCTGATTCAACCAGCTACTAAAGCTACCCCCATAAAAGTTTTATTTGAGATTTCTGTTCCTGGCAGCCAAACAAACCCTAATTAATTGATCTTTAGACTTAAGGTATAAACTACTTAACAAGGCATTCATGTCCCTTCATGATAACAAGGCTTCATTCCTTATTTATTAGAATCATCTCTTTCTGTTCTCGCTACTCTATAACCTGCCCAGGCAGGCTGCACTCATAACCATTTTCCATCCTTCACTAATATTTGTCTTTGTGTACTTGGTAAACAGCTCAAACATCATCTTTTCCAATAACGTTTCCCTAACTTCCCAAAGAGGGAATTGCGTACTCTTTTGTTTTGATTCCTAAAGGCCTTTGCTCATAATATTTTTATTGTTATGCTTAAAATCCATCTCTTCCTTATTATTTTTCACTATTTAAAGCTCCATTATTGCAAAAAGTAGCACCTTACTCATTTTCATATATCCATGGCCTAATATAGAAGCTGGGAAAGCTCAATATGGCACTCCTTAGCTATTTGATGAATGACTTAATATAATGTCCAAAATATCTGAAATGGCCATCTGACTTTTGGATCAAATGCCCTGTTAAAACATACACAAGTTCCTGAAGAATACAAATTTAGCAATTAATAGTCCTTTGATTTTCAGCTATCTCAGCTGGTGAATACAGCCCTGCTTTTCCCCAGATTTGATGATTAGAATAACTGGGGAAAAGAATTAGAATACTGCGCTTTATTCTCAGCAATTTGGATTCAGTACATCTAGGGTGGGGCCCAGATGTGTGTATATTTAAAAAGATGCCTAGATGATTGTGACGCTCAGACATGGTGGGGGAAACACTACTAACACATTTAGAAAATGGCACTTTAAATTGGGAAGCTTAGATGACTAAGTAAAGATGTTGGAGAGAATCTTGAGACATCAGTTGATTTGGAGTGGGGAGGTTTGGGGAGAGTCAGCATTTGGCATGTGGAGGAAAAGAAGGAGCCATGAGAAGCAAGGGAAGAGTAAAATAGAACCGGCACTAAAGATAGGCTTTTATATCTCACTTTTTTCTATGAAATTGCTTTTAATTTTTGTCAAGAAAAAATTATTTGATACATTTGCAAAATATGACATCATTATTTTGTTTAGATATAAGAAGTAACTTACTTATAATTTTACTTAATTTGCCTACCAATATTTCCTATGC
Source organism: Rhynchonycteris naso (assembly GCA_037038555.1). Lineage (NCBI taxonomy): Eukaryota > Metazoa > Chordata > Mammalia > Chiroptera > Emballonuridae > Rhynchonycteris > Rhynchonycteris naso. Next base: position 103,058,055 of record CM072996.1, on the reverse strand, counting down.
ATTACAAACTAAGCCAATTATACATTTGATCAATAGAGCGCTTGAGGGTTTTTTATTATGTTTCTTAGTGCATTTATAAACTGGAATCTGTATATTATAAAAGACACTGGTAGTTTCAACAATGCTATCAGAGTAGCAAGGTGAAAAGTCACTGAGTCTCTAATTATCTGTTGATAGCTTCAAACCTGAGAAGATTTTGTGAATTAGGTTAAATGTGCTAATATTTGGAAAAAACTGGAGGATTAATTTTTAAGCTCATTAGTTCTGCAGCTGAGTAAGAAATAATGCCCAGCTGCTAAAAATAGATCAATTTCTTTCTTCTAAAAGCTTCAAGTGCCATTACGTCCGCACTTAGAGTTTTTCTTCCTTCGATTTTAATTTATGTTTATCTGTTTTTTATTCTCTTTAAAAGATTTGTGTGCCTGACCAGGTGGTAGCACAGTAGATAGAGCGTTGGACTGGGATGCAGAGGACCCAGGTTCAAGACACTGAGGTTGCCAGCTTGAGCGCGGGCTCATCTAGTTTGAGCAAAACTCACCAGCTTGGACCCAAGGTTGCTGGCTTGAGCAAGGGGTTACTCGGTCTGCTGAAGGCCCATGGTCAAGGCACATATGAGAAAACAATCAATGAACAACTAAGGCAGGGGTAGTCAGCCTTTTTATACCTGCTGCCCACTTTTTTATCTCTGTTAGTAGTAAAATTTTCTAACCGCCCACCGGTTCCACAGTAATGGTGATTTATAAAGTAGGGAAGTAACTTTACTTTTTAAAATTTATAAAGCAGAGTTACAGCAAGTTAAAGCATATAATAATAATTACTTACCAAGTACTTTATGTCGGTTTTCACTAAGTTTGATAGAATAAATATTTATAAAACAACTTACTATAGTTAAATCTATCTTTTTATTTATACTTTGCATACACAGAAATTACATTAGTTAATTGAATTATTAGTGGGGTCCCTGAGGCTGATTTTGGGAAACTAAATATTGAATATCCAGTTCAATTTTTGTGAAAAACAAACAAAGGTCTCCCCTTTCGGAAATATTCAGGTGGTTTCTTTCTTTCGTAATAATATGATTAACAGCATAAATCCTGATTCCACAAGCTATGAGGTAGGGAAAGGTATCAATAAACTGAATACCATTTTCCACATATTTGGATATAAGACTGGCATTCTTTTATTTTGCCATAGGTTTTCATATCCACCACTGTAGAATTTATGTTTACTTTCTTCATCATACCTAATTTCTACCAGTTCTTCTCAGCAAGTTGTATCACCCTCTTTAATATTTGCAGATTTTTCATCCAGTCATATACCTTTAATTTAAAAATATCTTCAAATCGTTTTTTTATGTCCAATTTAAGTTTGTTGAGGTGGCTACTGAATCTTTCAATATCCTCTGGAGTTACATCATCTTTTATAGATGATAATTGAGGAAACTGATGAAATCTCTCTTCAATAGGTTATGATGAAGTAGTTCGGCAATAAATAATAGCACAATATTTGGCAACCTATAAGAGTTTTATTAGCTCCTTGAAGCTGCAAATTTGACATCGTTAAATCTCTTGAAAATATATGGCAAGTAAAAGGCATCATTCTTTAAAGTTTTTAACTGTTGACACAGATTGATCTCGTTATTACTTTCAAAAAATTGCATGACACTATCATATAATGCTACAAATCTAGCCAAAGATGTACCCTTTGTCAGCCACCAAACTTCTGTATGCAAATGTAACTAAATAAAATCTTTATTATTGTCCTGGCAAAGCTGCCAAAACATTCTCTCATTCTTTGCATTGGATTTGATCTTATTTACGGCTCGCATTATTATAGTTAATGATGAATGGAGACTTGTACTTTGATGTTTTCCTACCAGATGTTATCTGTGCCCCACACAATGAATACATAAAACATTTGGCACTTCCTCCTTCAAATAAGCAACAAATCCACGATGGTGACCTATCATTGATGGTGCTCCATCAGTAGCGCATGCAACAATATTATTCAAAGGAATATTATTTTTTGTAAAGTATGTTCTCACAGTATTAAATATAGATCATCCTTTTGTATCTATGATGAGATTTATTGTGAATAGCATTTCTTCTCGTAATATATTGTTTTCATCAAAATAGCATACATATGCCATCAATAAAGCATCATTATCTGCAATGGTAGATTCGTCCAATTGCATGAAAAATGAAGAGTTTTGAAGAATACTTATATTTTGTTTTCAACATTAATTGCCATTTCATCAATTCGTCATTTTACTGTGCTATCACTTAGGGGCAATGTTTTTAAAATTTGAGGTATATCCTGATGCATAACTGTTGAGATAAATTCTTTGATAAAGGGTATTATTACAGTTTCTCCAATATTATAGCTTTTATCACATTTGGCAATTATTTGTGATGTGATAAGTGGCAATTAACCTATCTTCATTCATTGTATGTTGTTTCTTTCTTTTTTTTGTCAGCCATACTTTTTTTATTATTAATTTTAATGAGGTGACACCAATAAATCAGGGTACATATGTACAACGAAAACATCTCCAGGTTATCTTATCATTAAATTATGTTGCATACCTTTTCGAACAGTGCTATGGTGTTCTTAGGGTATATTCCTATAGGTGGGATAGCTGGGTCAAAAGGCAGTTCAATTTTTAATTTTCTGAGGACTCTCCATACTGTTTTCACAGTGTCTGCACCAGTCTGCATTCCCACCAGCAGTGCAGGAGGGTTCCCTATTCTCCACATCCTCGCCAGCACTTATTCTGTGTTGTTTTGCTGATGAGCACAATTCTGACTGGTGTGAGGTGATATCTCATAGTGGTTTTAATTTGCATTTCTCTAATGATTAGTGATGTTGAGCATTTTTTCATATACCTATTGGCAATCTGTATGTCCTCTTTGGAGAAATTTCTATTCATTTCTTTTGCTTATTTTTTGATTGGATTGTTTGTCTTCCTGGTGTTGAGTTTTATAAGTTCTTTACAAATTGTGGTTATTAACCCCTTATCAGACATGCTGTTGAATATGTTCTCCCATTGTGTGGTTTGTCTTTTAATTCTGTTCTTATTGTCTTTAGCTGTGCAAAAACTTTTTAGTTTGATATAGTCCCATTTGTTTATCTTGCCTTTTATTTCATTTGCCCGTGGAGATAAATTGGCAAATATATTGCTGCTACAATGTCAGAGAGCTTGCTGCCTATGTTTTCTTCTATGATGCTTATGGCTTCACAGCTTACATTTAAGTCTTTTATCAATTTTGAGTTTGTTTTTGTGAATGGTGTAAGTTGATGGTCTAGTTTCAATTTTTTGCAGGTAGATGTACAATTTTTTCAACACTATTTGTTAAAGAGGCTATCTTTACTCCATTGTATGCTCTTTGTCAAATATCACTTGTCTATAAAGATGTGGGTTTATTTCTGGGTTCTCTGTTCTGTTCCATTGGTCTATGTGCCTGTTCTTATGCCAGTACCAGGCTGTCTTGAGTATAATGGCCTTGTAGTAAAATAAACCTTGATATCCGGGAGAGTGATACCTCCTGCTTTATTTTTTCTTTTTAAGATTGCTGAGGCTATTTATGTTCTTTTGTGGTTCCATATAAATTTTTGGAATATGTGTTCTATATCTTTGAAGTATGTTATTGGTATTTTAATTGCTATTGCATTAAATTTATAAATTGCTTTGGATAATATAGACATTTTAATGATGTTTATTCTTCCTAGGCTTGAGCACGATATATGCTTTCATATGTTTGTATCTTCCTTGATTTCTTTTATCAATGTTTTATAATTTTCCGAGTACAAGTCCTTCACCTCCTTGGTTAAATTACTCCTAGGTAATTTATTTTTTTGGCTGCAATAGTGAAGGGGATTGTTTCCTTAATTCTTTTGCTGACAGTTCATTGTTTGTATATAGAAATGCCTCTGATTTCTGAGTATTAATTTTATATCCTGCCAAGTTGCTGAATTCATTTATAAGGTCCAGTAGTTTTTTGACTGATACATTAGGGTTTTCTATGTACAATATCATTTCATCTGCAAATAATGACAGTTTTACTTCTTCTTTTACAATTTAGATGCCTTTTATTTCTTCTTCTTGTCTGATTGCTATAGCTAGGACTTGCAGAACTATGTTGAATAAAAGTGGTGAAGAGGGCACCCCTGCCTGGTTCCTGATCTTAAGGGGATTGCTTTTAATTTTTGTTCATTTAGTATGATGTTTCTGTGGGTTTGTCATAAATTACCTTTGTCATTTTAAGAAATGTTTCCTGTATTTCCACTTTACTGAGAGTTTTGAGTACGAATGGGTGCTGGATTTTATCAAATGCCTTTTCTGAATCTATTGAAATTAACATGTGATTTTTGTCCTTCCTTTTGTTTATGTGATGAATCACATTGATTGATTTGCAAATATTGAACCAGCTTTGCCTCTCCAGAATAAATCTCACTTGATCATGGTGTATGATTTTATTCATATATTGCTGGATTCGGTTGGCTAATATATTTTTGACAATTTTAGCATCTAAATTCATCAGGGATATAGGCCTATAATTTTCTTACTTTGTGTTGTCTTTGCCCTGTTTTGTGATCAGAATTATGCTCGCCTCATAAAAGGAGTTTGGAAGTCTTCCTTCCACTTCAATTTTTTGAAATAGCTTGAGGAGGATAGGAGTTAGTTCTTCTTTGAATTTTTGGTAGAATTCACTTGTGAAGCCATCAGGCCCAGGCTTTTCTTTGTTGGGAGTTTTTTGATAACTGTTTCGATCTCATTTGCTGTAATTGGTCTGTTTAGGTGTTCTGATTCTTCCAGATTGATGTTTGGAAGATTATATAATTCAAGAAATTTGTCCATTTCATCTAGTTTGTCTAATTTTTTGGCATAGAGTTCTCATAGTATTTTCTTACAATGCTTTGTATTTCTGTTGTGTCAGTTGTTATTTCTCCACTGTCATTTCTAATTTTATTTATTTGGGTCCTCTCCCTTTTTTTCTTGGTGAGTCTAGTTAAAGGTTCATCAATCTTGTTTACCTTTTCAAAGAAACAGCTGCTGGTTTCATTGTTCCTCTGTATTGGTTTCTTAGACTCTATGTCATTTATTTCTGCACTGATGTTTATTATTTCCTTCCTTCTACTGGTCCTGGGCTTTATTTGCTGTTGTTTTTCTAGTTCTTTTAGATGCAGGGTCAGGTTGCTTATTTGAGCTTTTTCTAGCTTCTTTTGGTATGCCTGTAGTGCAATGAACTTTCCTCTCAGTACTGCTTTTGCTATGTCCCATAAATTTTGAATTGATGTATGCTCATTATCATTCGTTTCTAGAAAACTTTTTATTTCTTCTTTGATCTCATTGTTAATCCATTCATTATTTAATAACATGCTATTTAGTTTCTAAGTGTTTGAGTATTTTTCAGTTTTTTTTTTGTGATTAATTTCTGGTTTCATGGCATTGTGATCAGAGAAAATGCTTGATATCACTTCAATCTTCTTAAATTTATTGAGACCATTTTTGTGTCCTAACATGTGGTCTATCCTAGAAAACATACCATGAGCGCTTGAGAAGAATGTATATTCTACTGCTTTAGGGTGAAAAGTTCTGAAGATATCTATTAAATCGAGTTGATCTAGTGTATCCTTTAAGTTTACTGTTTTCTTATTAATTTTCTTTCTTGAGGATCTATCCAGTGTTGTTAGAGGGGTATTGAAATCCCCTACTATGATGGTATTGCTTTTAATCTCGCCCTTTATATCCATCAAAGTCTGCTTTATGTATGTCGGGGCTCCTATATTTGGTGCGTAGATATTTATAATAGTTATATCTTCCTGTTGAATTGTTCCCTTTATCATTATGTAGTGTCCTTCTTTATCTCTTACTATAGCCTTTGTTTTAAAGTCCATTTTGTCAGATATAAGTATTGCTACCCCGGCTTTTCTTTTGTTTACATTTGCATGAAATATTTTTTTCCATTCTTTTACCTTCAGTTTATGTGCATCATTTGTTTTAATTTTTGTCTCTTGTAGATAGCATATGTATGGGTCCAGTTTCTTTATCCACGCACCTACCCTATGTCTTTTGATTGGATCATTTAATCCATTTACATTTAAGGTTATTATTGATATGTAGTTGTTTATTGCCATTTTATTCTTTAAAGCTGTATTCTTCTTTTGCTATATTCTTTCCTCCCTTTGAACTTTTCACAACAGGCCCCTTAGTATCTCTTGCAGAATTGGTTTGGTTTTTATGAATTCCTTCAGGTTTTCTTTTTCTGGGAAGCTCTTTATTTCTCCTTCAATTTTAAACCTTAGCCTTGGTTGTAGATTCTTGTTCTGCATTACTTTGTATATATCTTGCCATTCCCTTCTGGCCTCAAGTGTTTCTGTTGAGAAGTCAGATGTCATCCTTATGGGGGCTCCTTTGTAGGTGATAGCCTTTTATTCTCTAGCAGCTTTTAAAATTTTCTCTTTATCCCTTAGCTTTGGTATTTTAACTATGATGTGTCTTTGTATAGATTTCTTAGGGTTTCTCTTTAATGGAATTCTGTGTGTTCTTGAACATGTGTAATGCATCCCAGCCTTAATTTAGGAAAGTTTTCTGCTATGATTTGATTGAACAAAGTTTCTATTTCTTGTTCTTTCTCCTCTTCTTCAGGAACCGCTATGATGCAAATGTTTTTTCTCTTCATGTTGTCACAGAGCTCCCTTAGAGTTTCCTCACATTTTTTGAGTCTCTTTTCCTTTTACTTCTCTGCTTTTGTGCCTTTGTTTATTGTGTCCTCTTACTCGCTGATTCGATCCTCAGCGTCTTTCATCCTGCTTTTAATTCCTTTCATTGTGGTCTTCAGTTCTGATACTGTATTTGTCATTTCTGTCTGATTCTTTTTTATTATTTCAATTTCGTTTTTTATACTTGTTATGTCTTTATTTGGGTGTTCATAGTGACTATCCATTGTTGCTCTAATTTCTTTGTACATTCTAACTATCATTATTCTAAATTCTGCTTCTGGTAATTTGGCTATATCTGGTTCATTTAGGTATAATGAATTCTCTGGGGATTTCTCTTGATTCATTTGGTTTGCATTCCTCTGCCTGCCCATTTTGTCTGTGTATAAGAAAGTTGTGGCTACTGGATTCCAGTAGGTGTTGCCTTTCTGTTCTCTAGGTGTGGTCTGTCTGCAGGCCTATTACCCCCTCTGCCACTGCCTAGGGCGGTTGGGTATGGTCGTTGCCAGCACCGGCCCACTGCGGCTGTTGCTGTTATTTCTGCCTCTCCTCCATGGGAGGGGCTGTCATTCAAGCTGCAAGCCTCAGCACCAAGGGTAGAGGTGAGCACCTTTGCTCAGCTGTGGACCCAGCCTGTTTCTGGGCTTCTGCCTAGCACCCACGGGCAGAGCCTGCTCGCCATGGTTTAGCGGGTTAAATGGGGCTTCTGATGTGCTCTCAGCTTTGTGCCTTTACCTGTCCAGAGCTTTAGCCCCACTCTCAAGGCCAGGGCCCTCCTGCACAGGGTTGCACACTAATATTTATTGGGCCAGGTGTGGCTGCTGGTGTGTGCTCAGCTGCGAACTTCCACTTGTCCCGGGCTCTACCCTGCCCCCGTGTTCAGAACCAACTCTCACGCACGATTGCAAACCGCAGTTTTTTCCGGCCTGTTGAGCTTGCTGGTGTGAGCTCAGTCCTGAGCCTCCACCCGTCCCTGGTCCTAGCCCTGTCCCTGTGGTCAGGGCCGGCTTGCGCAGGATCACAGAGCAGATCTCTGCCCATTTCTGGCCTCCTTCTTTTCCCCAGCAGGTGGGGATACAGGCAGGCCCGCAGCTGCCAGATTGCTTTCACGTGTCCCCTCCACCCCTGCTGGGGTAGACTGAGCTCACACCAGCTGGGCCTTTGCCCCTGCAGACAGAACCACATTTCAGCGTCCTGCCACCACCATCCCTCCAGCAACCCTCAGCAGAGTAGAAAGGGGCCCCACAGTTCAGATCCTAACACTCCATACTGTAGACCTGGGAGCTCCCTCCATCTAAGCAGCTCTGTTCTATTTGCCGCGAGAGAGCTTGTTTGGCTGGTGTCCTGTCTCCCTTTGCGGATATTGCTAGTTCCAGGGGAAATATTCATTTTTGATTAGGGAAGTGACTTAGCCCAGGGGTTATGGTGGTTGTCCCTCAGAGTGTTGTCCCTGTGCCTTCAGTCCACACTCTCTTCCTGCTGCTCTGGTCCTCTCCTCTGTCCCCATTCCCCGGAGCCCCGGGTGTGTGGTTATGAGAGAGGTTTTTGCGCTGTCCCTTTAAAAAGAATCTTGGGTCTGAGAAAACTGTCTCTTTCTCACAAACAGTATCCTCACTTGTTTCACAGCTCAATTCTGTCCAAACGCCTCTTCTAGGCTCTGGGACTGCAGGCTTGGGCTTTGTTCCTGGGACCCAGGTCCCTCCCTCTCCGCCAAACTCTCCTCCCGCCACGCAGGTCTCTCCGGGCTGCCGTTCGCTCTGAAGAGCTTGGCAGCCCTCTTCGCGGCGTTTTCACTATTCCTACCAGTCTCAATGTGGCTTCTTCTGTGTTCCTTGGTTGAAGAGTCCACTTAGTTTAGTTCAAAGTTTGTTTATCCAGATGATGGTTCTTAAAATTGAGTTATAATCCACTTTGGTTCTGGGAGTTGGAAGTTGGTATGTCCACCTACTTATCGCCATCTTGCTCCTCCTCAGCCATACTTTTTAAGGGGCAATTTCATTTTAAAAACCTAATTCTTGGAACTTCTGTTGAAATTGAGGCTTGCAATTTCTAATTGAATGGTTTCAAACCAATACTGGGTGTGACTCTTCAATGATCCTTAGCTCTCATGATGGAAAAAGCAACTGTTCTAGCAAATAGTTTCTCTTCCCTGTGCAGTGAAAATATGGAATCACCATCGACATTTTCATCTGTGTAGGTAATAATTTCCTTCCATTAACCTGTCTTCTGTCTTTTTTCCTCTGTTTTTTTGAGAGGAAACTTATGTATATTGTCTCACTGTAGATGGCTGTCAGAAAGAATGATAACCAACTTTAGAAGGGGATAAACAAGAGGAATTAGATTTACTGGCTGGTCTTTTCATTAATAGCTATCACATGAAATACTTTCATGTGTTAAGAAAGAAAAAAAGAGTAAAAGAGTAGTCAACTGTTGAGTCTTTGGTTGTTTAAGTTATCCCTCAATTCTCTATGTTGTTTCTTAAATGATGCAACGATAGTTGAATAATTTTGAAATGTTTTATAAATTTCCTGAAAATATTCAAATTGGCTTGTCCTTGTCATTTGGATGCTTTGTAGAAAAATGTTTTCGCAATTGACTTGGCTTCATTGCTTCACTGGATAATGTTTTATGGAACAATAAACACATTGGATTTTTTTTATTTGCAACACATCCTATGAAACCCATCTTCAGATACTCTGGCAAATAGCCACGTGCGGTTTTTGTTTGTTTGTTTGTTTGTTTTGAGACATGGGCTCAAGGTATTTGACAATATTTTGTTTGAAGCTGTAAGCATGTGCTTGCTCTCAGAAATCTAACTATATACTGACTTTAGGTTCTCCCACGTACAATTTAGCTTCACTTACCTAACGTGAACAAAACTTTTATGCGCTTTAAGTCTGTTGTGTGGTTGCAACATTACAAGTGTTGTGGTTGAATGAGAGTTTGTCAAGACGAGACTAAGTTAGTGAGTATTCGTGATTGCATGTTTTATAAAATTTTATGTAGAGGATGTTGGCCAATGGCATCACTTCTTAGCAATCAGGGCAAAGTAGCGAGACATTGGCTAGTTTTGGCAGTCCAAGCGTGGGTCCTAGAACATCACCCTATTACCCTAAAATCTGGAAATTAAGACAAAAGTATGAGTTAATTGGTGTCTCCATTGTCTGGCAAATTCTGTCATAGAAAGAAGCGTCGAACCATGGAGTTCTTTGTCTACGGGGTAATAAAACGACAAACTGCTAGTTTTTGGGTGACAATAGCGGTCATAAACTGCCCACCAGATCAGGTGGCGGGTGTGGAGTCAGGGTCAGGTACCTGGCCACTCACGGATGTGGGCCAGGTGGTTGTGAAAGAGGTCAGTTGCGGTCCTAATACAAATGCCCTGTAACAAAGTCTGACCGCTGTCCTGGTCTTGACTGGTCAACAGTTAGTCAATTGGTGTGTAATCATGGCGCCATTTGGTTGCTCCCCTACTGCCTACCAGGAAAGCTGGAATGCCCACTAGTGGGCAGTAGGGACCAGGTTGACTACCACTGAACTAAGGTGTCACAGCGAAAAACTGATGATTGATACTTCTCATCTCTCTCCATTCCTCCGTTCCTGTCTGTCTGTTCCTATCTATCCCTCTCTCTGACACTCTCTCTGTCTCTGTAAAAAAAAAAAAAAAAAGGATTTGTGAAATTGCCTGAAACAACTTTGATATAGAAATATTAGCAAAAGCAAATATGAACTCTTATATCTACAGTTCCCTACCTTCAAAAGCAATATTAAAATAGTATTTATGATTGAATTAGTTACCTTTGCAAAGACTTCTTTCCAAATTTATAAAATTTTTCCCAGTCTAAGAGTTTGGATGAATTAAAATATAAAATTCTAAACAATCAATTTGTACTGTTAATTATTAATGGCAATAGACTATATTATAAAGTTCACAATTAAGAATAAAGGGTCATGTCAAATAAACTTATACTGAGAAAAACATAGGCCATTCACAGAAATAGTTGCCACACACAAGCTTTTCCCATTTATACCTAAAATTCTACTCATTTAAATAATTTTAAAGCAATATTTTGTTATAAAAGTGTTAGAAGAATTAAAAATATTTACCTAACAAGGTTGCTACACAATACTTTCTGAAGCTCAAGCTAGAATTCTTGATTTATAATATATATTTCAGTAGTAAGAAAACCTCTAAACTGTAGACTTAGCCAGTTTTAACCCTTAGCCCAAATGATAGTCATTTAGTGTAACTCCCCTCACCAAATTTATTGAGATAGAATTGACACAAACATTGTGTAAGTTTGAGGTATATAAATGATTTGAGATAAATATATATTGTAAAATAATAACCACAATAATTTTAGTTACACCTGTCATTTCACATAGTTACTTTTACTTTTTGTGTGTGTGTGTGTGAGATGAGAATATTTTACATATATATTCTCTTAGCAAATTCCATATATACAGGTTGTTAGCTATGGCGACCATGCTTTATGTTCGATCACTAGAACATCTATTACTGAAAGTTTATACTCTTTGGCCAACATCTCCCCATTCTCCTTACCTCTGCATCTACCCTATGTCTTTTGGTTGGATCATTTAATCCATTTACATTTAAGGTTATTATTGATACAGCTAGTGCTCAACTTATGACCATGATTGGTTCCAACAGACCAGTCGTAACATGATTTGGTCATAAGTTGAGTAGGCTATATGTACAGTACTGTGAAATGATGTTATAAAAATCTTTAAGTCATATTTTATCATAATTTTCTTTCATTATTGTTATATATCATAATTTTCTTTGTTCATTTTATGCCATTTGTATCATCTCTATACCATTTTGTTTCTTAGTTTTACATTCATCAGGTTTAAGTAAAACACTGCATTACCAGTACAACTGGCTTAATATTTTCAAAACATACAAAATTACAAAATACAGTTGCATACAAAAACTGCTCCAGACGCAGAGCAGTTGTGGCTAGTAATTGTGCTCATAAAGTCGAATGGTTATAAGTTGCATAGGTCGTAAGTCAATCAATACCTGTATGTAGTTGCTTATTGCCATTTTAGGGATTAAGGCAGCCACCAATATATTTTTTTGTTTCTTTGAGTTTGGCTTTATTAGATTCCTCATGTAAGTAAGAGTGTACAGATTTTGTCTTTTTCTGTCTTATTTATTACACTTAGCATTATGCTCTCAAATGCTAAGTTTATCTTTCTTTTTATAACTAAGTAAATACACACACACACACATAAATATAGGGTGAAGTAAAAGTAGGTTTACTGTTGTTCATATGAAAAATAATACTATAATTAGCCTAACCAGGTGGTGGCGCAGTGGATAGAGCATCAGACTGAGATGTGAAGGTCCCAGGTTTGTTTGAGACCCTGAGGTTGCCAGCTTGAGCGCGGGCCCATCTAGCTTGAGCAAAAGCTCACCAGCTTGGACCCAAGGTCCCTGGCTCAAGCAAGGGGCTGCTCAGTCTGCTGAAGGTTCACAGTCAAGGCACATATGAGAAAGCAATCAGTGAGCAACTAAGGTGTCGCAACGAAAAACTGATGATTGATGCTTCTCATCTCTCTCCATTTCTGTCCCTATTTATCCCTCTCTCTGACTCTCTCTCTGTTCCTGTAAAAAAAAAATACTATAATTAATAAATAACAATACAAGAATAAATTGTAAACCTACTTTTGTTTCACCCTGTATATGTATGTGTGTGTGTGTGTGTGTGTGTGTGTGTGTGTGTATCTCCACCCCACATTTTATTTATCCATTTTTCTGATCAACACTTAGATTGTTTTCATGTCTTGGCTGTTGTGAGTAATGCTGCAGAGCTCACTGTTGTGGAGTGAGGACTGCTTGTGGACTGTAGAGGTTTAGTATAACTTTCAACCATATGCTCTCTTTCCATAAAATAACATTTGATTAGATGAACTATAGCATTAATGAAATAGTATTTGACTCTACTTGGTAAAGTTTGACCTGAGAGCCAATACCAAAATGAGATAGTGAATTCTCTCCTCCTCCCTCTCTCTTCTCTGCATATTTACTATGCTATACCTAAGCCTGTATGATCATGTTTAGTTTGAAGAGTGAGCATATATTTTTACTGCTAGTTAAATGGATAGCATTTCTAGTTGAGTGGGTGAATAAATCAGTGCATCAATACATGAATGAGATGAAGGTTACACAACAATGGCAGACATATTGCTGGACATCATGCTAAGACAGTCAGTGAAAAGACTACAGGTACTGATCAAGGAGCTCCAGGATTGCTCTTTTGGTAAGAGAACATTTTAACGTTAGTGCTAAAAGCCTGACTGAAGATGTTTCACAGGGATTCTGCCTTTGATGTAAAGTCTACTTGACCCACATGATAAACTTAAATTGGTTGAATGTGAGATGGTATGTGTTAAATCATAAAAATGGCCTTTCAGAGAAGATTAAATTATTTTTAGAAATGAAGTCAGGTTATTAGAAAAAGAAAGAGAGAAAAAAGATTTTTTAGTTGAGCAAAGGCTTTTGGAAAATGTACATTAAGAAAAAGTATATCAAAGTAGGTCCATCATACCTATATGACCATAATAGCAGCTTTAGCTGGATTTCAATTGTGTCTATTTTCTTTCTTTTGGTTTTGGAGTTAATTAATTTTCTATTTTATTTTTGCAATCATAAAAAGTAAAATTGAATAAAACATATCTGTGTTGGGTAAATAATTAATATTAGCTGTTTGGTAAATAAGCAATATCTGCTGTAGTTAATAAAGGCCCGATGGTTACCAAGTCCTGTCATGTATCTTGAACACTCTCTTTTAATTTTAACAACAACAATGACAACAGCCTGACCAGGCGGTGGCGCAGTGGATAGAGTGTCAGACTGGGATGCGGAAGACCCAGGTTCGAGACCCTGAGCTCACCAGCTTGAGTGCGGGCCCATCTGGCTTGAGCAAAAACTCATCAGCTTGGACCCAAGGTCACTGGCTCCAGCAAGGGGTGGCTCGGTCTGCTGAAGGCCCGCTGTCAAAGCACATGTGAGGAAGCAATCAATGAACAACTAAGGTGTTGCGATGGCAACAAAAAACTAATGATTAATGCTTCTCACCTTTTTTCGTTCCTGTCTGTATGTCCCTATCAATCCCTCTCTCTGACTCTCTCTGTCCCTGTAAAAAAAAAAACAAAAAAACTACAACATAAAAAAACAACAGACAACATATGAAGAAAATAGTACCATTTGGGGAATTTTACCTGAAGAATGATTGAATACCCTTTACTTTTATAAAAACTTAAATATAAATAGTTAAAGTATTACTCACTCAGTTATAAAACTTTAGGGGGATATTTCCTGAACTGTGTTAAATGAAGAACATTAATATCCTGAAAGTGTTCTAATAAGCATTCCATAGAAGGGTTTATAATCAGATGAGTTTGGGAAACTTGCAATTTAATAAAAAGAAATAGACTTATTTTACAGCTAGTTTCTCAGAATCATTTCATGTAGTAATGAGCCCTGTGATTCTTCAAGACAAGACACATGGGTAATGTTTCCTGAACTTTCACCAAGAATTTCCATTAACACATGCCATAATACGGTTTGGAGGAAAATAGGAAGGGAGCTTTCTGCTACTGCATTCATGGTCATAATACTCTGCAGTGGATGGCTATTGCAGATTTTATTTTTGTTTTGTTTCACCTTTTAAAATTTATATCCTCAAACAAAAAGTTACCTTCCACAGGTTTCTTTATATTTTTGAGGGTTTAAAACAATATATTTTTTTAAAAGAAAGACACATTGTTACAAACTGTCTTCTTTCACCATAAAAAATATAGAGAACATTTATTTATTTGTTAGTTTATTTATTATTATAAAATTTGCCATCATACAAGGCTATAATAAAATAATGCATAGCTGTGGAAGTTCTATCTTTAAGAAATAATGCTGAGATTCAAAGATGGCAGCAGAGTAGGCATATGCACAGACTGCTACATCCTAGGACCAAACTGGATTATAAATTAATTTAAGAACAATCATTGTGAAAAAACAACTTTGGACTAAAAGAACAGGACTCAAAAACCAAGGAGCACAGAATAAATCACATTGAGCCTGGTAGGAAGTGTATGGACACAGTGGGGGCTTTCCACTCCCAGGAGTGAGGTGAGGCTGAGGGTCCAGAGGGTTTCTCATTGTGAGGAGAGAGACCCTGAGAGGTGGGGGTCCTCAGTCCCTGGACCAGAGCCCCAGCCTAGAAACACAGAGACTGGGAAAGATAGCCTAAGAGTATTGAGTGGGGAGAAGAGTAGGATTTCTGTCTGTGGAAAATGGATGGTGAAGAAGTTGCAGCCTTAAAGGGCCAGCACAGAAAATATTGCTCACAGCCACTTGCCTGGGGCTCTGGGGGTGAGAAGGGCTGAGAGGACTGGTCTTGCATGAGGAGAGTGGGGAGATCAAGGAACAGGGACACAAATGGTGATGAGGAGAAGAATACCTGAGTTGAGTCATTCTTTAGTGCTGAGGCAGCCATAGATGGGGATGGTCTCTGCCTTCATCCAGCACAAGTGTAGCATGGAGCCAGTTGACCCACCTTCAAAAAGCTCTCCAGCTCCAATCAGCCTGAAAGACCATTCGAAAAAGAGGTAGTAAAGGGGAGAGGCAGTGACTCAGGTTTCCAGGGAGACCTGATCTACATCTACCCTATGATACAGAGAACATGCCCCACAGCCAGAGAGTAACTAGGCAGACCATACCTTCTGGTTCTTAAAGGTCACATGCACCAATTTCCTGGATAGAGTTTCAACTGGGGCCAAAAAACAAGATACGCACACTACCCCCCATCCTAAACAGAGAAGCTCACTGCTGGGCTCAGCAAACAAACAGCAGACAAATTAAAACTTTTAAGCAACTCTACTAGTTAAGGAGAATTAAAAACCAGCAGAGGCTGAGGGATAAAAACCTGAAGGAGAAGCCACATTCCATACACCAACCTGTGACCCACAATCCTAAGAAGCTTGCAAACTGCACACAGAAAGAATGGGAAGACAGAGGAATGTAATCCATATGAATCAACAAGAGAAATCCACAGAAGAAGAACTGAATGAGATGGAAGTCACCAAATTACCGGATGCAGAGTTTAAAATAATGATTGTTAGGATGCTTAAGCATCTCAGAGCTACAACTTAATGAGTTGCTGGACCTAATTTGCATGGACTTAATGAGTACCTAAATAAAGAACTTGCAAGCATCAAAAAGGACACTGAAATTATAAAGAATCAATCAGAAATGACAAATACAAAATCAGAAATGAAGACTCCACTAGAAGGAATCAACAGCAGGCTGGATGAAGCAGAGAATCAAATCAGTGAATTAGAGGACAAGATAAATAAAAACACAGAAACAGAGCAGCAAAAAGAAAAGAGGCTCAAAAAGTCTGAGGAAACTATAAGAAAACTGTGACAAAAAGAAAAATAACATCTGCATCATTGGAATTCCTGAAGACGAAGAGAAAGAACAAGGCATAGAGAACCTGTTTGAAGAAATCATACCTGAAAACTTCCATAAATTGTTGAAGGACAAAGTTGCACAAGTTCAAGAAGCGCAGAAAGTTCAAGTAAAGAGAAACCCAATCAGGTCTACATTAAGACTCATCATAATTAAAATACCAAAGTTAAGAGATAAAGAAAAAATGCTAAAAGCAGCAAGAGAAAAGAAGTCAATTACCCATAGATGAGCCCCCATAAGGATGACATTCAACTTTTCAACAGAAACACCTGAAGCCAAAAGGGAATGGCAAGAAATATTCAAAGTAATGCAGAAAAAGATTCTACAACCAAGACTACTTTATCCAGCAAGGCTATCATTTAAAATTAAAAGAGATATAAAAAGCTTCTTGGGCGAGAAAAGACTCAGGAATTTATTACAACCAAACCAGTACTGCAGGAAATGTTAAGGAGATTTCTGCAAAAAGAAAAAATAAAATTGAGAAAATGAGGATTATAGATTTAAAGATTAAAATGTCAATAAGCAACTATATATCAATAATAGCCTTAAATTTAAATGGATTAAGTGCTCCAATCAAAAAACATAGGGTAGATGCATGGATAAGAAAACAGGACCCATACATATGCTGTCTATAAGAAACCCACCTCACCTGACCAGGCAGTGGCACAGTGGATAGAGCATCAAACTGGGATGCGGAAGACCCATGTTCGAGATCCCAAGGTTGCCAGCTTGAGCGCAGGGCCCATCTGGCTTGAGCAAAAGCTCGCCAGCTTGGACCCAAGGTCCCTGGCTCCAGCAATGGGTGGTTTGGTCTGCTGAAGGCCCGCGGTCAAGGCACATGTGAGAAAACAATCAATGAACAACTATGGTGTTGCAACAGCAATGATAAAACTAATGATTGATTCTTCTCATCTCTCTTCATTCCTGTCTATCTATCCCTATCAATCCTTCTCTCTCTGTTCCTGTAAAAAAAAGAAAAAGAAAAAAAGAAACCCACCTCAAAACCAAAGATACACATAGACTAAGAGTAAAGGGATAGAAAATATATTTCATGCAAACATAAAGAAAAAAGGCTGGGGTAGAAATACTCATATTACCTTTAGAAGCAAGAAAAACTCAAATTAACTACTTAACCCTGCACCTAAAAGAAGTAGAAAAAAGAACAGCAACTGAAGCCCAGAGGAAGTAGAAGGAAGGAAAAAATAAAGATCAGAGCGGAAATAAATGACATAGTGGCAAAAAAATAAAATAAAATAACCAATACAGAAGATCAATGAAACTAAGAGCTGGGTCTTTGAAAAGGTAAACAAAATTGATGAACCTTTAACCAGACTCACCAAGAATAAAAGAGAGAGCTCAAATAATTAAAATTAGAAATGAGAGTGGAGAAGTAACAACTGACACAGCAGAAATTCAAAGGATTGTAAAAATATACTATGAAGAACTGTATGCCAAATAATTGGACAACTTAGATGAAATGAATAAATTCCTTGAAATATATAATTCAAAAATCAAAATATCTAAAAAGACCGATTACAACAAACAAGATTGAAACAGTTATCAAAAAACTCCCACAAACAAAAACCCTGGGCCCAATGGCTTCAAAGGCAAATTTTTACCAAATATTCAAAGATGAACTAACTCCTGTCCTTCTCTAGCTATTTCAAAAAATTCAAGGGGATGAAAAACTTTCAAACTCCTTTTATGAGGTGAACATAACCCTCAATCAAAAACCAAACAAAGACAATACAAAGAAAAAATAAACTATAAACCAATATCCCTAATGAACTTAGATGCTAAAATTCTCAACAAAATATTAGCAAATTAGGTCCAGCAACACATAAAAAATTATGCATGATGATCAAGTGGAATTTCTTCTGGGGAAGCAAGGTTGATACAATATGCAAAAATCAATCAACGTGATTCATCACATAAAAAAATGAAGGGTAAAAATCACATGATATTATTAACAGATGCAGAAGAAGCATTTGATAAAATCCAGCACCCATTTATGATCAAAACTCTCAGCAAAGTGGGAATACAAGGAACATACCTTAACATGATAAAGGCCATCTATGACAAACCCACAGCCAACATTATACTCAATGGGCAAAAACTAAAAGCAATCCCCTTAAGAACAGGAATAAGGCAGAGGTGCCCCCTTTCACCACTCTTATTCAACATAGTTCTGGAAGTCCTAGCCACAGCAATCAGATGAAAAGAAGAAATAAAAGGTATCCAAATTGGGAAAGAAGTAAAACTTTCATTATTTGCTGATGACTTGATACTGTACATAGAAAACCCTCAAGTCTCAGTCAAAAAACTACTGGAACTGATAAATGAATTCACCAAGGTGGCAGGATATAAAATCAATATTCAGAAATTCGTGGCATTTATATACACCAACAATAAGCTGTCAGAAAGAGAAATTAAGGAAACAATCCTATTCACTATTGCAACCGAAAAAATAAAGTATTTAGGAGTAAATTTAACCAAGGAGGTTAAAGACCTGTATAGAAAAATTATAAAACATTGATCAAAGAAATCAAGGAAGACACAAACAAGTGGAAGCATATACCGTGCTCATGGCTAGGAAGAATAAACATAATTAAAATGTCTGTATTATCCAAAGCAATATATAAATTCAATGTAATTCCTATTAAAATACCAATGTCGTACTTCAAAAATATAGGACAAATATTCCAAAAATTTATATAGAACCAAAAAAGAACACAAATAGACTCACAAATCTTGAAAACAAAAAATAAAGTGGGAGTTATTACACTTCTGATATCAAGTTATACTACAGGTAATTGTACTCAAGGCAGCCTGGTACTGGCATAACAACAGGCATACAAATCAATGGAACAGAACAGATAACCCAGAAATAAACCCACACCTTTATGGTCAATTGATATTTGACAAAGGAGGAAAGAGCATATACTGGAATAAAGACAGTCTCTTTAACAAATGGTGTTGGGAAAATTGGTCAAATACATTCAAAAAAATGAAACTAGACCACCAACTTACACCATTCACAAAAATAAACTCAAAATGGATAAAAGACTTGAATTTAAGTCATGAAACCATGATCATCTTGGAAGAAAACATAGGCAGTAAGATCTCCGACACCTCTTGCAGCAATATATTTGCTGATTTAACTCCATAGGCAAGTGAAATAAAGGACCGGATGAACAAATGGGTTTATATCAAACTAAAAAGCTTTTGCACAGCAAAAGACATCATGAACAAAATAAAAAGACAACTCACACAATGGGAGAACATATTTGCCAACATGTCCAATAAGGGGTTAATAACAAAAATCTACAAAAAACTTATAAAACTCTACACCAGGATAGTAAACCATCCAATAAAAAATTGGCAAAAGAACTAAATAGACAACACTCCAAAGAGGACCTACAGATGGCCAACAGGCATTTGAATAAAATATTCATCAGTAATTATTAGAGACATTCAAATTAAAACCACAATAAGATATCACCTCACACCTGTCAGAATGGTGCTCATTAACAAAACAACATATAACAAGTGCTGGCTGGTGAGGGTGTGAAGAAAAGGGAACCCTCCTGCACTGCTGGTGGAAATGCCAACTGGTGCAGCCACTGTGGAAAACAGTATAGAGATTCCTCAAAAAATTAAAAAATGGCCTGACAGGGCAGTGGCGCAGTGGACAGAGCATCAGACTGGGATGCAGAAGACCCAATTTGAGACCCCAAGCTCGCCACCTTGAGCGCAGGCCCATCTGGCTTGAGCAAAAAGCTCGTCAGCTTGGACCCAAGGTCTCTGGCTCCAGCAAGGGGTTGCTCAGTCTGCTGAAGGCCCGCGGTCAAGGCACATGTGAGAAAGCAATCAATGAACAACTAAGGTGTTGCGACGGCAACAAAAAACTAATGATTGATGCTTCTCATCTCTCTCCATTCCTGTCTGTCTCTATCTATCCCTCTCTCTGACTCTCTCCCTGTCCCTGTAAAAAAAAAAAAAAAAAAAAAAATTAAAAATTGAACTGTCTTTTGACCCAGCTATCCCACCTCTAGGAATATATCCTAAGAATTACAAATCACTGATTCAGAAGAAGAAATGCACCTTCATGTTTATTGCAGTATTGTTTACAATAGCCAAGATCTGGAAGCAGCCCAAGTGTCTGTTAGTGGACAAGTCGATTAAAAAGCGGTGGTACATATACACAATGGAATACTATGCGGGCGTGAGGAAGAAGGAAATCTTACCTTTTGTGAAAACATGGATGAACCTGGAAACTATCATGCTAAGTGAAATAAGCCAGGCAGAGAAAGAAAAATATCATATGACCTCACTCATTTGAGGAATCCAATGAACAATGTGAAATGAGGCAGGGGCATGATCAAAGAATCCAGAGGGAAAGGGGATGAGAGGAAGGGTTCTAAGAAAGGAAAGACATTAATGAAAGTACATATACATAACACAGATAGATAGAGGGCAGTTTAGTAAACCATGGAGTTAAGGGAGGAAGGCAAAGGGGGAGGGGGCAAAGGGAGTATCAAGGAGAACTTGGGGGAGGGATGGAGGGAGATATATTGTAACTATGTAAACACAACAAATTAAAATCAATTTAAAAAATCACTTGGGCACAAAGCATAAGAAAAAAATATTTCACCAACTTAAAAAATTCTGAACTGATTTGCTTCAAATTTATAAAATTTTTTATTCTCTCTTAGGAAATCCTGTTTCCATTAAAGTTACAATATAATGATAAAAATCTATTTTTCCACACACACACACACACACACAAAAAAGAAAAAATGCTAAATTTCCCTGGTCTCCTTCTAATCCTCTTCCACTGGATCTTAGAGGTAGAATCTCTTGAATTTCAAAATTTCAAATGCAAGTCTTTATATATATATATATATATATATATATATATATATATATATATATATATATATATATATATATTTTATTAATTTTAATGGGGTAACACCAATAAATCAAGGTACATATGTTCAAAGATAACATCTCCAGGTTATCTTATCATTCAATTATGTTACATACCCATCACCCAAAGTCAAATTGTCCTCTGTCACCTTCTATCTGGTTTTCCCTGTGTCCCTCCCCTCCTCCCTATCCCACCCTTCCCTCCCTCCCTCCATCCTGTAACCACCACTCTCTTGTCCATGTCTCATAGTCTCACTTTTATGTCCCACCTATGTATAAAATCATGCTGTTCTCAGGTTTTTTTCTGTTTTACTTATTTCACTCTGTATAATGTTATCAAGGTCCATCCATTTTGTTGTAAATGATCCGATGTCATCATTTCTTATGACTGAGTACTATTCCATAGTATATATATAGCAAAGCTTTTTAATCCACTCGTCTTCTGACGGACACTTGGGCTGTTTCCAGATCTTCGCTATTGTGAACAATGCTGCCACGAACATGGGGGCGCATTTCTTTTCGAACAGTGTTATGGTGTTCTTAGGGTGTATTCCTATAAGTGGGATAGCTGGGCCAAAAGGCAGTTCGATTTTTAATTTTTTGAGGAATCTCCATACTGTTTTCACAGTGTCTGCACCAGTCTGCATTCCCACCAGCAGTGCAGGAGGGTTCCCTTTTCTCCACATCCTCGTCAGCACTTGTTCTGTGTTGTTTTGCAGATGAGTGCCATTCTGACTGGTGTGAGGTGATATCTCATTGTGGTTTTAATTTGCATTTCTCTAATGATTAGTGATGTTGAGCATCTTTTCATATGCCTATTGGCCATCTGTATGTCCTCTTTGGAGAAATTTCTATTCATTTCTTTTGCCCATTTTTTGATTGTATTGTTTGTCTTCCTGGTGTTAAGTTTTATAAGTTCTTTATAAATTTTGGTTATTAACCCCTTATCAGACATGCTGTCGAATATGTTCTCCCATTGTGTGGTATGTCTTTTCATTCTGTTCTTATTGTTTTAAGCTGTGCAAAAATTTTTAGTTTGATATAGTTCCATTTGTTTATCTTGCCTTTTATTTCATTTGCCCATGGAGATAAATCGACAAATATATTGCTGCTACAAATGTCAGAGAGCTTGCTGCCTATGTTTTCTTCTAAGATGCTTATGGTTTCACGGCTTATGTTTAAGTCTTTTATCCGTTTTGAGTTTGAATGGTGTAAATTGAAGGTCTAGTTTCATTTTTTTGCAGGTAGATGTCCAATTTTCCCAACACCATTTGTTAAAGAGGCTGTCTTTACTCCATTGTATGTTCTTTCCTCCTTTGTCAAATATCAGTTGTCCATACAGCTGTGGGTTTATTTCTGGGTTCTCTGTTCAGTTCCATTGATCTATGTGCCTGTTCTTATGGCAGTACCAGGCTGTCTTGAGGTAATGGCCTTGCAGTAAACCTTGATATCCAGAAGAGTGTTTATATTTTTTGTTGTATGAGTCTTCTGTGTGAAAGCTACAATGCTGCATGTGTCCATCTGTATTCTATTTTTCTATTTAATATTGTTCTTTTGACTTCCACTTTAATGCTTTCAAGGCAACCATGATTAAAAAGCAACAACAACTTGGGGTGAATGGCAACATCACATTTTCCTGATGTGGAAGTCTATATTGTTAAGGCTTAATTTATGGCCTAATGTGTGGTTAATTATTATAAATGTCCCCTTTGTTCCTAAAACCTACCTATTCTCAAATTTTGAATGCTGTTCTTTATATGACTATAATATATGGGAATATATATTTTATCCTATTGGTTTTATCTTCTATAAGCTCACGCATTTGTTTTGTCTACTGATTAACTCCTAAAAAAGATGTTTTAGAATTTTATGCATCCAAGCATATACAGTTTTTTACATTTAACTTTGTCAATTTTTTTTTGTGTGTGATTCTTTCACTTTTTGCTTTTTGTCATTTTGGTTTGTTATTAGATGCAAAGTAATTTATATTTTTTATGTTATGTCTTCTTGGTGAAATAAATTATTAAATTATTGTATGTGTTCTACTTTAGCAATATCTTTCTCTTCTTTTTAACTTTTAAGTCTATTTTTTTTAAAGCTCTATGGCTTCTTCTTTTTTTTAATTTCTTTTTTATTTTATTTTATTCATTTTAGAGAGGAGACACAGAGAGAGAGAGAGAGAGAGAGAGAGAGAGAGAGAAAGAAGGGAGGAGCTGGAAGCATCAACTCCCATATGTGCCTTGACCAGACCAGTGCAGGGTTTTGAACTGGCCACCTCAGTGTTCCCAGGTCGACGGTCGACGCTTTTATCCACTGCGCCACCACAGGTCAGGCCTTTTAAGTCTATTTTATAGTTATACAGCAATCCCTAATTTGAACAAATTTTGATTTTTAAATATACTATATTTCTGAGTCCTTATGTTTTAGATGTCTCTTTAAACAATATAGCTAAAATCTTTTAACACAATCTGAAAATATCTATTTTTAACTGATAAATAATTTTGTTTTGAATATACTTGTAATATTTTCTGATATATACTTCCAGCTTTTAATTTATCCTGCTTTTTCTTATGCTTTTTAAAAAATATTAGAGTGACTTCTTTTGGAATGGCTGAGATATTTTCACGTTAGATGTTTTCTATACTGATTTGGAAGTTATATCTTGTTTTATGCTTAAGAGTCAACCTTACACACTTAATATGCATATTTATCAAATTCTAAAGTTAATATCTCTATGTTTCTTCTAAACAATTCATGCTCTGATTCTCATTACTTCTTTCAAATTTCCAATTTACATAATATTGCTTTTCAGTATTTTATTTCCACCAAAAACAATCTTGGTTTTTTACTTCGCAAATTATTACTAGAGTTATTGTATTATATGGTTACTATTTGCATGTATTCACATATTATTTACTTGACCATCTTTTTTTTTTCTGGTTTAGTTTCCTTTTAGGAGTTTCTTTATCAGATGTCTGTTGGTAGTAAATCCTCAGTTTTTGTTCTTTCTGAAATGTCTTTATCTCCTTTCCAGATGAACATTTACATTAGTAGATAATTCTACATTAACGGCTATTCTCATTCAGCACTGTGTAGCACTATTCCACTCTCTTCTGGCTTCTGTTCTTACCATTGAAAAGTCTGCTTTATTCTGCTGGTTTTTATGAAGTGTCTAGATAGTGACAGAGAAGATTAGCTATCAGGTTGCTCAGACATCTCTCACTCAAGAAGCTGCAACTTAATGCTTAATTCTCTGTTCATTACAGACAAATCAGTGCTACCTCATTCCCCTGCAACCCCATGAATTTCAAAGTGATTTAACCCCTATGGCACTAAAAAATTTAACTAGTAGCCTTTTCTGCCTTCAGCTCCGTCTCTTGCTTCACACACTAAGGTTACCAGATTTTAAAATTGGTAAAGCGGGACACCATTGACGGGGGTTGGGGGGGGTGGTTCTTGATTAAAAATTTGGTCTATATGGAGAAAAAATAATAATTTCATAGAATGCAAAAATAGTATTGTAATATATTTTTTTAATTGGGACTTTTATAAAATGCCGCAGGACGTGGGACAAATTGTTAAAAATTGGGACTGTCCCGCCAAAAGCAGGACGTCTGGTCACCTTACACAACAGCCCTCTTATGGCCTAATGTGTGGTTAATTATCATAAATGTCCCATTTGTTCCTGAAACATACCTATTCTCAAATTTTGACAAGGAGAAGTTAGAAGGAACTATAGATCAGAACGCTCAGAGCAGTTCAAGTGTAGTGTTTAATTGGACATCCGAGTGGGAGTGAGTGTCCCTCTGAAAATGTGACAGTCATGCCGCATAGATGCCTTGGCCCTTTGGCTACTAGAGAAATCTGGGAAGGGAACCTATCTTTTTTTATTTGGGGCATAATCCATGAACTGCAGTAAGGGAAGGCCAGGCTAGACTACAATGACCCTTGAGTCATTTAGAAGATCTAGAGAAGCCACAGGGAGGTTTGGGAACCATAGCTAGAAATTGATTGGGTTTCTCTATGTGCAGAATATAAACAATTTAGGCATTTACATTCTGAACCATTAGGGACATCTGAGATTCTGTGTAGGTGAAAAACCCACTAATGCTGCAATTTCTCACAGCTGCTGATCTGAGGCGAGAGTACATGCCTAAATTAATAAGAGGATTAGGTATGATTGAACCTGGGTTCCTTCCTTTTGTTTCCAAAACAATCTGTATAAAGTGTGTGTGGGGGATGTTGCATAGAATGATTTGGGTATTCCATAACTTCTATCTTCTTTCTGTCTGTCTTTTATGATTTCTGGCTCTCTAGTGACTAAATTGACATTTCCTGTCTTTTCTCAATAACTGATGTGCTATCCAGAGAATCCATATGGTTTCCAAGAAATTCATTTCTTGAATTCCAGAATTTCACTGTCTGAAAGATGTAGGTGCTATTTTAACTTCTTCTATGATACTTAGAACCAGGCTAAGACTCCGCCTTAGAGAAGCCTCTCCTCCTTGGGAGAGAATCTAGACACCAGAGTGAGCCTCAGCAAACTGCAAGCTTTGTATCATTCAGAAACAGTCTTGTTTCCTGTTGCTGCCATTCAACTCATATATCTCTTCCCTACAGAAGGGATACTTCTGGTCCAACTTACTGTCCATCAGTCATACCTTCCTAAGACTGTTAAGCCTCAGCATCACCCATCCCTGACCAAGCACAGTGTCTTACATGTCTTTTCTCCTCCTCTCACTAACACTGAAGACAACCGCTCTATCATTCTGGTGAGGTCTCTGCCCGGCTCTTGGGTTTTCCACGAGTGTTGTTTTCCTTGAGTTCGAACCTTTGTCTTATCCAAACAGCCAATTTGTTCACTTTATCTGGGTCAGATTTTATCATGTATACACAAGTCTCTTCTTCATCCCGGAGCATCGGTCATTTTCACCTCTCTAGTCAGTCCTTCCCAACTTCCTTGGATCAATTTAAAAAAAAAAATACTTTGCCTGTGTTTATTTTTTTATTGGTTGCTTAGGGAGAAGCAATAAGGAATGGTTCAATAATTTCTATAATCAAAAACTTTTGCTTGTTATCCATGATGTTTAACATTTGTAGTATTGTTGCATGATATACATGAGTGTTTAAATTTTCAAGTAGCTTGAATAAACAGCATTGTTCTCTGACTGAAAGACTTCTTTAACACTAAACTGAATGAAAAGATACTGAAAAATGACCTGTCAGGTCTCTGAGTAATTAATGAGAGTTTTATTCTGGACTTCAAAAAAGAGGAATAAAATTAAGGCCTAATGTCAAATCAGGGTCACGTCAACCAAAGCAGTCGACTAAATGGAGGCATTTTATAGGACCTGTATCAATGAATAAAGTAGATATTCATATAGATTTCAGATGTGAAATGGAATGGTTTGAGAATTAAAAATACCTCTGGAAGCATTTTTTCTCACTGGCTAATGAGTACCAAAGTGGAATTTTGTGACACATTTGCAAAGTAAAAATGGAATTCCATGAATTATATACAATGTTCTCAATGACACATAATCTCTGCTGCTGGAACAATTATCACTCACCCCACATTTTGTCTCTCCATTCAAACAAGAGAATATCTATGCTGTTAGATATGCCATATTGAATTACAAGGAAGGAATACACAGAATATCTAAGTCTCTTCATCTAAAACTGAAACACCAAAATTGCACATTAAATGTGTTGTTCAGATGTGAAACTAAACTTGCTTTGATTTTTACAATAGTTTACACTGTCTGGAAAGTATGGGCTGGCATTTCAAAGTTAATTTTCAAGGAGGAAAATGAATGTTTTAGAAGAATATTTCTTTTGGCATATATTGTGTCAGAATGGATTTGCTTTTCAAAATGTGGAAATCCTTGTATGGCTGGATTTTATTCTCTGAAGGCAGAAGAGAAGGAATGGTAAACGTTATGTGACTTAAATACATCTTTCGGTGTCCTAGCTCCCAATTGTTTTTTTTAGAATGACCTCAGAAAGATTGATTTTACTGCTACTGAAAACTGTCTGAAGATGGGAAGCAGTTTCAGTAAGAAAAGCAGAGAGTAAACAAAACTAAGATACCAGAAGTGAATGCCATGAATTCTGAATAGAACATGACATGCATAAATTGATCTGTTTCACTACCTTCAGTTACACTGAAGTTGGAGAAGTTTGTAGGATTCTACTATGTGTAGAGGTCAAAGTGGTATGTATTTTTATCAAAATGAATTCTAATTGTTCAGAGAGATGAAGGTAAATAATGATAATATAGCAGAATGGTTAGAAGAGTGGGAGCTTCATGGTTAGATTGAACTGCCTTAAATCCCAACTGTATCATTTACTAGTTAAGTGCAGGCAAGTTACTTAGTCTAAGTCTTATTTTTCACATGTCTATGTCATGGGGTAATTGTTTATTATGTGAAGAGTGAGAAATAAATAAATTACCAGCAAAATTAAAGAACTCAGCACAATGCCTGGCATGCATATATTAAGTTCTCAGTAACTGCTACTTCTTTTTATCTTTATCAATGTAAAACAAAAAAGGTTATTATATAAGAAATAGTCAAATTCTTACTTTAAATTGTTGTAAACTCTTATAGTAAATTAACACTCTTAGTAACTTCATAGATGGAAGGTAACATAAACGTTAAGGAATTATACAAAAATTATTTTTAAAACATTTTTATAGTATCTCAACTCTGCTTTATACACTTTCTTATTTATTCATAATCTTTGAACACTTCTTCCAAAGGTATTTGTCAGGCCTCCTACTGGCCTACAAGGAAAGAGATGTCAAGAAATTCCCTTGAAGTCTATTTTGGTGTTCAAGCATGCTGAACCTGTCTCTACAACTTGACAGTCAGTGGAAGCAATAAACGGTGATCATATCATCAAGAAATCAGTTCCTCTCCTCAAAACATTCCAATGAGTCATTCCTTTCATATTTCTATGTGAAGATATTTATACTCAGAATGTGTGTGTCTAAGTGTGTTTGCATGTACATTCAGAATGCCAAGTCTGAATCTTTTAGTGATATGAAGAGGAATTTTCTCATGTAGTTAGTAGCTATGTGTTTGTATAATTGTATTAATCTTACCAGTTAGTCAAACAACATAATACATTTTATCTATGCGCTACCACATGAAAAAAATTCAGCACATTACCTTCTTTGGTTACATATGAATATGAAGAGACTTATCCGAAGGGAATATCTTCAATTGGATATCAAGCTCTGCCATTGTAGATTTTCAATTCTCCCTAGATTGGTCAGGACTCTTGATTACAAGTATGAGAAATCAACTTCAATAAGACTAAACATAGAGAGAATTTATTATAATAAAGTATAAGTTGGAGACATCCTGGACTGGAAGGTAGGAAAAGACTCAAGTCTCAAAGAGAAGGATTGCAATAAACAATTTGCTGAACTTTAGAGAGCTTGTAGCTTACTTTTGTAGACCTTCTGTATTAGTTTACCCTTAGAGGTTGACCACTTATATTTCTTGACCTTTATGTTCCATGGAAGATGGTTAGTTTACACCTGCTTATTCATTGTTAGAGAATTTTTTTAAAGAAATTGGCTTAATTTGAACTAGAATTTCTTATTTTTCAATTTTATAGTTGCAGGGAGAGAAATCAGGAGAGAGAAGCTTGAGTCAAGTGTACACGTTGAATAAAGGTTGGCCATAGAGTAGTATGTACTATAAACATAATTCCCTGGTTGCTTCCCTTTTAGGTTTTTGGATGAGTTGATTTAAGGTGTCAAAATGAGCTGATACTATAATATATATTTACTCTCTCTTCACATCCCAATGTCTAAAGATGAGCACT
Organism: Rhynchonycteris naso; assembly: GCA_037038555.1. NCBI lineage: Eukaryota > Metazoa > Chordata > Mammalia > Chiroptera > Emballonuridae > Rhynchonycteris > Rhynchonycteris naso. The sequence continues at coordinate 103,029,071 of CM072996.1, read as the reverse complement.
GTGTCTCAGAAAGTTATCGGAGGTGAAAATACATTTCACATCCACTTCGAACCCCTCCCCAAGTTTTCTTTACTATTTATGCCTTAATCTTTTGTCATAGTTATTTCTTCTGATAAATCTGTTAATTTTATTTATGAATCCTTCCAGCATTAATTGGAATTACTTTGAATCATACTTCTACATTCTATTGGTAGTACATTTATACCTGAATGTGCTATTTCTAATTTTAGTAAGATATTATTCATTCTAATATCTACAACATTCATAAATGGTATCCCTAGACTAGCTTTTAGAATATTATGCAATATGTTGTCCTAAATAGATATACATATACTTAGCCCTAACTCACCAGATAGTACCTTTTAAACTTATTAAACAAAAGCCAACATATAATAAAAATCAGTGTGTACGTGTGTGTTTTGTGGGAGATTAATGTGGTATAGTGGTTTGTGGAAGATGTCAAACATGGAAGAAATGGTCTCTTTCTTTAATATATATACTACTGACATAAATAGAGAAAAATAAAACCTATACCCACATCTTTTAGGATCTTGAGGATCCTACATCAGTTTTAAAATACATAGCATAGGTTGCTTTAAGCATACTCATCTATTGCATGTTTGTTTGAACAGAGTTTTACAAGTTTAAGGTTTCATTCCTAGACTTCTATTAATTTGCTTGGCACATTGTATTCCTAGACTATGAAAAGTTTCCTATAGTCTGATACAGTCAGCAACCTGTTTAACAGGAGCTGGCAGTCAACATACAGCTTGAGCTAGTAAGACTCCCCAGAGGATTCTAAAGGACATCTGTTGCTAATCTCCACTTCCTCAGCATCCCACATGTTCAGCCTCCTTCCCTACATGTGTCTCAGCAAATGATTTTACTTTTGGCTCCCTGAGAAAATTAAGCTCATCTAACAGGGATTACATCATCTCTAATCTGTTTTTATCATTTCCTACATATGCTGATACTACTCTACCAATAATCTATCCTTCAATCTGTTTCCTTTTGCCTAATAACATGAGTAAATCCCTCTCCTTTAAAAGTGATTCTCATATGACCCCTTACTTCCCCCCACTTCCCCATCAAACTTCTTAACATAAATTTTGACACTTACTGCTCACATTTTAGCTGAGCCCTTACAATCCAATTTCTACTCTTTTAAAATGTTTTTACCAGGTGACTAACAACCTCATAATTTTCCAATACTTAGGACATATTTAAGGTACATCTCAATTTAACAACAGTATCATTTTAGAAAAAAATAATTAGCTTTCATCAAAGTGTTTTTAAAATCTGTCTGGAATAAAAGTAATATTTTATCAATTTAATTTTCATATATATTAAAATAAATTTCAATAAGAAAAAAATTTCTGCCTAAATTGTAATGGTCCATTATAATAAACAAAAGTAACTAAAAGAATAAAAAAACAAATATGATAAAGCAATGACTGTTGTTACTTAAAAAGGGACATGATACATATATTGAGAGAGACCTGGAGGATTATATCCCTTGCATGCTCTTGATAATTTCTGTGGTTTCTAGAAATGGCCTCTTGAACTTGACTTTTGCCACTAACTGTCCTTCCCAACTTCTTTATACATAAAATATCCAAACCCATGGCTGTTAACCATAAGAAAAATCCCTCCCTCTTGTGAGAGCCAATTTTAACCAATTAAGCCTAAAACTAGTTCAGCTTCAGATGACTCTCTTGCTAAGGACTTATAAATTCTGTCTTTCTTTTCAACAACTCCTAGCCTTCTGAATGAAAGCTATGGTTAACCCTTTGAGTGAGGACATACATGAACATTCGTACTACTCAAAGGGTTCATAGGGATCTGTCTGATTCTTTTTCCTACAAAAATATAATGTATTTTATGATATGACCTATAGAATGTCAATTCATTAATGTATGTTATGAAAGAGAGATCAGAAGAAGGATGTAAAAACCTCAATATTAAAATGTGATATAGAGGATGCCTGACCAGGCGGTGGTGCAGTGGATAGAGCATCGGACTGGGATGCGGAAGAACCAGGTTCGAGACCCTGAGCTTGCCAGCTTGAGTGCGGGCCCATCTGGCTTGAGCAAAAGGTTACTGGCTCCAGCAAGGGGTGGCTCGGTCTGCTGAAGGCCCGCAGTCAAGGCACATGTGAGAAAGCAATCAATGAACAACTAAGGTGTTGCGACAGCAATGAAAAACTAATGATTGATGCTTCTCATCTCTCTCTGTTCCTGTATGTCTGTCCCTATCAGTCCCTCTCTCTGACTCTCTCTCTGTTCTTATATATATAAAAAAAGTAATATAGAGGAGGAGAAACCTAGACAGGAGAATCACAAGAGGAGGAGGGAAACTGAGCTCAATGGTACCCTGAAAGCTGCAGAGAAAGGCGCTTCATGAAGGAGGAAGTGGCTGATGCTATATTCTGCAGATGAGTCAGATAAAAGGGGACTAAGGTATCATTCTGTTTTTTATTTTTGTTAATCTATCCATGTATGAATGCATCTTAAATGCACACTAACATCGTGAATGGCCAATTAGTGTTCATTACAGGCTTGGAATCATAAAATGCTAAGAAACCATAAGAAATATCTCTTTTAACAACCATGGATTCCCACCCATTGGGGAGAGAAACCGAATTTTCAAATTTACTGTCCACAGCCTGAAGCATCAAATGTATTACAACAGTTATTCTGGGAGTTCATATGTCCATTAATGTACTGAATTTTAAAGGTAATTATATCCAAAATAACTTATAATGTACATATTATGATTTAAAAATTTTGTACATGTCACTGTTAAAATATATGTTCCTAGTAGTTGTGTCTTATTTTATAATTTGTCAATCAAAATAAATAAAAGTACAGTATATATGAGGGGAGCATACCATTTTACTCTGTTTCTATGAGTATGACTATTTTAGCTTCATCACATAAATGATATTGTACAGTATTAGTCCTTCTATGTCTGGCTTATTTTACTTAGCATAATATCCTTCAGGGTCATCTATGTTGTAACAAATGACAGGTATTTTTTTCTTTTTGTAAGGTTGAATAATATTCCACTGTATGTTTTCTATATCCATTAATCTGTTGGCAGGCATTTATATTGCTTCCATGTCTTGGCTATTGTCAATTATGCTACAGTTAACACAGGAGTGCAGATATTGCTTCAAGATCCTGATTTCAATTTCTTTGGCTATATACCTAGAAGTGGAGTTGCTGGATCACATGGTACTTCTATTTTTACTATTTTGAAGAACCTCCATACTGTTTTACATAGTAGCCGCACCAATTTGCATTCTTGTCAAGAGTGTACAAGGGTTTCTTTTCTCCACATTCTTGAGAATACTTATTTTTATATGTATAAAAGCTACCCAAAAAGATGTGAGGTGATATATCATGGTAGTTTTGATTTGTATTTCTCTGGTAATTAATGGTGCTGAAAACCTTTTTTTATACCTGTTGACCATTTAAATGTCTTTGGAGAGCTGTCTAATCAGTTCCTTTCACCACTTTATAAATGGGTTATTAGTATCATTATTTGCTATTGAGTTATATGAGTTCCTTATACACTTTGAATATTAACAATCATTCATAGGTTGCCTTTTAATTTTTTAGATTGTTTCCTTTATTTATTTTAAAGTAGTCTCACTTGTCTATTTTTATTTTTGTTGCTTGTGTTTGGTATTATATCTAAGAAATCATTGTCTAAACCCATGTCCAAAAGCTTTTTGTCTATGTTTTATTTTAGGAGTTGATGGTTTCAGATCTTACATTTAAGTTTTCAATCCATTTTGAGTTGACTTTTGTGAATAGATTCAAATAAGAATCCAATTTTATTCTTTTGGATGTAGCTATCCAGTTTTCTAACTCCATTTATTGAAGAGATTATTCTTTCCATTGTATATCCTTGCTACCCTTGTCAAAAATTTGATAATTGTATTGCATGAGTTTCTTTCTGGGTTTTCTACTTTGTTCCATTGATCTATATACGTTTTAATGCCAGTAACATTTTGTTTTGATTACTATTGCTTTCTAATTTATTTTGAAACCAGGAAGTATAAGTATATGCCTCCATTTTTGTTCTTGTTCAAAAGTGGTTTGGTTATTTGGGATCTATGTGGTTACATATGAGTTTTGGAAGTTTTGTTTGTTTTTGTAAAAAAAAAAAAAACAAGATCTGTTAGGATCTTGATAGCAATCACATCTGCTTATCTACCCTCTCCTATCCTTTTTCTCTATCTCTCTCTTCCCCTCCTGCAGCCAAGGCTCCATTAGAGCAAAGTTGACCTGGGTGCTGAGGATGGCTCCATTGCCTCTGCCTCAGGTGCTAAAATGGCTCCGGCCACAATGGAGCAACGCCCAGATGGGCAGAGCATCACCCCCTGGTGGGCATACCAGTTGGATCCCAGTTGGGCACATGTGGGAGTCTGTCTGACTGCCTCCCTATCTCTAACTTTGGAAAAATAACACACATACACACACACACAAAAATAACACACATATACACACAAAAGAATAACACACATACCCTGGCTGGTTGGCTCAGTGGTAGAGCATAAGCATGTGAAAATTCCAGGTTTGACTCTCAGGGTACACAGAAGAAGCGGCCATCTGCTTCTCTACCCCTCTCCCTTCTCTCTCTCTCTCTCTCTCTCTCTCTTTTTCTCTCCCGCTCCAGTAGCCATGTTTCTAATGGTTTGGACAAAGTTGGTCCCCAAGCTGAGAATGGCTCCATGGCCTGCCTCAGGGGCTAAAATAGCTTGGTTGCTGAGCAACAGAGCAGCAGCCCAGACAAGTTGAGCATCACCTGTTAGGGGGCTTGCCTGATGAATTCCAGTCAGGGTACATGCAGAAGTTTGTCTCTGCCAAACTGCCTCTCATTTAATTAATTAATTAATTAAATAAATATATAAATAATTAATTTATTTTTACACCCCAAAGAACATTAAAAAGTACAAAATAAACCAAACATTAACCAAGGAAGACATTAATCTTTCATATACTTTTGTTTTGCTGTGTGGTATCCTTTCATTTTAAATTGAAGAATTACCTTTAGCATGTCTTGTAAGGCAGGTGTACTGGTTAAGTACTCCCCCCTTAGTTTTTGTTTGTCTGGGAAAGTCTATCTCTCCTTCACTATTTTTTTTTTTTTTTTTTTTTTTTGTGGCATAGACAGAGAGAGTCAGAGAGAGGAACAGATAAGGAGAGACATACAGGAAGGAAGAAAGATGAGAAACATCAATTCTTCATTGTGGTTCTTTAGTTGTCCATTGTTTGATTTCTCATATGTGCCTTGACGGGGGGAGGGGGGGCTACAGCAGAACGAGTGACCCCTTGCTCAAGCCAACAACCTTGTGCTCAAGCTGGTGAGCCTTGCTCAAACCCGATTAGCCAGCGCTCAAGCTTGCGACGTCAGGGTCTCAAATCTGGGTCCTCCGTATCCAAGTCTGACACTCTATCCACGGTGCCACCACCCAGTCAGGTTCTACTTCACTTTTAAAGATAATTTTGTTGGATCTAGTATTTTTTGTTGCCAAAAAGACAGGAATGGAGAGATATGAGAATCATCAATCATGTTTTTTGTTGCGATACCTTAATTTTTCATTGATTGCTTTCTCATATGGCCTTGACCGTGGGCCTTCAGCAGACCGAGCAACCCCTTGCTGGAGCCAGCAACCTTGGGTCCAAGCTGGTGAGCTTTTGCTCAAACCAGATGAGCCTGCACTCAAGCTAGCGACCTCGTGGTCTCGAACCTGGGTCTTCCACATCCCAGTCTGACGCTCTATCCACTGCACCACTGCCTGGTCAGGCCAGTCATTATTTAAAGAAATAATGACTTTCTATCCCTTTGTCTTTTTCTTCTTTTTCTAGACCTCCCATGATATTTATAGTGACTCTTTTGATTCTGTCCATCCCTTTATTTATTTATTTATTTATTTATTTATTTAATTGGTCTCTCTGATTGGATAATTTCAAATTACTTGTTTCTGAGTTTGCTGATTCTTCTAATTAATTAAGTCTTCTGTTGATGCTCTCTACTCTATATTTTAGTTCTGTCATTTTATTCTTCAGTTCAAGAATTTCTCTTTTGTTTTCTTATGGTTATTATGTCTTTGTTAATTTATTTATTTCCTGATTTTATCTAGTGTCTTTGTTTTCTATGTTCACTGAGCTTCTTTAAGGTAATATTTTGTATTTTTTGAGCACTTTGATTTCCATATTTTTAGAGGTTTGTTTTATTTATATGATGGTGTCATGCTTCCCTGATTTTCTAAGTTTTGCAGCTTTGTAATGGTATTTTTACCTTTGAGCGAACAGTCACCTCTTCTAGTTTTTACATATTGGTGGTTCAGGGCAAATTCTTCACCTGTGAGTCTGGCCAGAGATTCTAGATCTGGGTCTCGTCTCAGAGTCCATGAACAGGAAGGTTTGAATTTTGTATAATTTAAAATGCACTAAATTCTTTTTTATTTTATCTTATTATAATACTCGGTGTGGGGTCCCTTCTTGGGACTTTGAAGTATCCACAAAACCACAATGTCCCCCATGTGAAGGTAGTGAAAGTGGAATATACTTATTCATTCTTAATTTTTTTGATTATATAAGATTTGATACATACAAAAATATATACATAGGAAAAAACAAAATGTATTGGCTCATATTGATTCATATCTCACACATATTATTTCATGGAATTTCTGTGGGCACATAAAAATCTGGGTTTTAAGAATCAAACTCATTAAAAATAGATTTCTTGGCTACCTTTAATCCCTATGAAATTATAAAATAAAGCTTTGGCTAGACATTTGTGTATTACTGAATTCATTTAATTTTTTAATGCAACAACTCTAGCTATCAAAATATATGAGCAACTCGTGATTTTTCTTGACATCCAGGAGGCTTTCTTCAAATTTCTATTTCTAAAGTATTTTTTAAAATAGTAACCTCTTGGGCCAGTGGAATTAAAGCATGTATTGAAATAACTTCTTACCTCTTCTTCTTATTAATAATGTTAAAGAGGTTTCCCCTGCAGCACAGAAGAACCCAGAGGAGTGTGTGTGTGTGTGTGTGTGTGTGTGTGTGTGTGTGTAGCGTGATGATAAAATGAAATGCTCTGCCCTCTACATTATAGGGAGTAATAATATTTGTCCACCAGATGTAGTTTTTCTTCCTTTTTAGATGCATTTTAATTTCACTTTTTTGTTGGTTTTCATTATACTGTGGTTAATTTTGGGGGAATTTCTTCAAAAGCCTATTTTTGTACAATTAAATCTTTATAAGAAAATTAATTTCAATAATGCAGGTGACTTTAAAATACATTTATTATACTATGTAACATTTTTTATTGCAGAGTTTATCAAATTCAAATTGATAACATAAATACTTTATCCAGATAACTGAATAAATGCCTATTAATGGTTGTCAGTCCATACTATGGGGAAATATATTAGGGTAATATCTTTATTCCACTGTTAAATTTGGTGTTTATTCAGAAGGAATGACAACATTTGGGTAAATCTCGTACCCCATAAGCTATAGAAGAAAGAAGAAAGGAAAAAAAAAAACATAGAAACTCTTGGCTTTTATTTTTTTCTCCTCTAACACTTTTGAACACCTAGCTGTAATTATTATCTCTTTGGGGAAAAGGCCAATTCAACTCCCTCAATTTTAGGGTAAGAATAGAAGGGCTCTGATTATGTTAGGAAGTATATCCATCTTCCAACTAATTGTTTTGCTTTGTCATGTTTAAGATAGTATGTGCACATTGCAGGTACTAAGTAAATGTTGATTTGATTTTGAGGTGTTTTATTTATGATCTCTTCCATTTATTCCTGAAGTTATACAAGAAAAGAATGAGAGGTTTACTTCTTTGGTTTCCAAATCAGTTTATCATCCTGTAACCCAGGACAACCTCTTGTAGTTCACTCTTGCTTCTTTACTCTTTTTCTCCAATTGGGGCAGAATCTTACATTTCATTAGTGCTTGCTGCCTGCTTAAATTTTGGGACATTCTAACTATTCATGGTTTCTTTTTAATTTCAAAAGAAGAAGCTCTCTTCCCAATCCACTAGTGTCATAATTTTTTAAAAAAACACTCAATAAAATAAAATTAGAGTAAAATTTAAACATTATGCCATAGAACATCTATTTCAAGACTTGCTTCCAAGTTTAAAACCTATGTGTTTCGCTTGGATCTTCTGGGAATAATTATTTCACATGAATCATCTGTTTATTTCAGACAAGACATAGAACAGCTTGTTTTTCTTAGGATAGAACTTCACAAAGTTTTTGTTTTTCTGACAGGAAAGAAAGAGGTCATTAAAATGTTCATAATAAATTGGTTCAATTTAATTGATTAATATTGTTTACAACTTAACTTCTATCCTTGTTGTATTAATCATAAAGCTCTTATTAAACTCCACAAGGGAACAGTATAAATTTTAATATTTATATGAAACATGACCTTAATAAAAAAGAATTCAGTGTTTCTGCATTCAAGTAATAATTTTCTTTATGTAAATAAATGACAATCAGGTCTTTAGATCTTAAAGAGAAAATGTCACTACAAAGTAATCCCTGATATTAAAATTTCCAAGCAGCTTCCCTAAAATATTTTCCACACAAAGCACTTTATTTCACATCTTAATTTCAGATCAAAATCAACAGAATTTCCTTTTGGAATAAAGGCAAGGATTTCTTAGAGATTTGGAGAATTATTAAGATAAATATACTATTGATGTTGATGGAACTATAATCAGTTTTGTATAATTATATAAAGAAAGAATGTTATCTTGAACTTTAACATTATGCACAAATTGGTTAGTTTTTAATCATATATATAAATAAGGGGTATTTGTTGAGTAAAAATAGTCAGATTGACTGTGTGGAAGCATACCTAACACAAGAATAAATGAAATAGGACACATGTACAAAGGTTTACATTTTATGTAAGAGAAGAAGATTCCTTCCTTTTCAAAACATAAATTTGTGGCCCAGGAGGATACCCTTGGTCTTTCACCTCATAAATTTCTAGCTCTAGAAAATCATACTAAAAAGATGAAAATCAAAGTGCTCAAAGAATACAAACCTTTGTCTTGCTGTTTTACCTTTATAACAATTTTCTAGGCTAAATTTGTACTGTTTTGAAATAGAAAAGAAAGACCTCTAATATATTCCTGAAAGCAGGGGGATTATACATATTATCAGTTTGGTGTGAGGCTTGGAGAAACTGAAACGTGGTCACTTCTTACTGCAAAGCAGGGCAAGTTCTCCTACGTCTGCACAGATGATTGTTATTTTCCATATTTATAGAGATGACCAACAATTCATCATTTTTCAGGAAATATTTGAATCAAAGAATATTTTGTCTTCTTCTATTTCATTACACTGGCTGGATATTTTTAGCATGGTTCATGTTATAAAATAATTGTTTTCATGAAGGTTTCTTTAACTAAAATCTCATTTTGTTTTTCTGTTTAGTCAGATGAAAGTTTATCCAGGTAATCAGCAAACAACCAAATTAAGTCTACATATGATTCCTATAATACAATTTAAAAACTAAGGAATAAAATACAAAAGAACCTGAAAAATTTGGCAAGCAATTCAGGTAGTTGACACAAATTATGCAAGTTTTATCTATTTTTACATGTTGTCTAATATAAATGTGTGAACATGTTACAAAAACAAAATTAAAATCCATGTTTCATTAAATTATTTTTGTTACATTATTAGGTGTGAGAAACTGGGAAAAGTAGTTTAAGTGCTGCACTAATGGAGTTTTCAGGACCCTTTAATAGCTTTTGGGGACAGCAAACAGATTTTGAAATTAGATTTGTCCCTCCAAAAAATGAGTTATAAGTGTACTATTTAAATTCAAGTATAACAAAGAATACTGAAAACTGGAACTCTCCTACTCAGGCCTTTGTATTTATGAACCAACAAAAAATAAAATATATTTTCTCATTTGTCCTTATGTTAGTGAGAAGTTTTCATGGGTTAACATTTAATAAACTGGTGTTGAGGTTATCCTGGATGACCTTATAGACACAATAAGCTGGATTTCTCCAGTAAATTGGATCTTGGGGAATCAAAAGACATTTCAGGTCAGGGAATAAATTGTTTGAAGAAACTGAATCCAGGAAGAATCTAGTTCCCTTGTAAAACTATAATAAGGGCATTTAAGTAAAACGTACATATTGTTGATTAGGAGACATGAGGAACCATCCACAAAATAAAGTCAGGATTATGGAGGGCTTCGAACACCAGCCAGTCTAGGCAATGATGGATTATCTGAATTATTTACACACTCATATTGCTATAAGGAATGGAGTCAAATATAAGACAATTATGATGACTTTATAGTTCTTTAAAACTTACATTAATGATAGGTTGACATATTTCATATTGACTGTCCTTTTTCTAATATTTGAGTTCCCTTTTCCCGAATCATCTAAAAACACATAGAAACAAGTCCTTTTTCATCTCCTCTTTCTCGTGCCCCTCCTTATTCTTCTCTCCTATCTCTCTGTTTCTATCTCTAAACATACACAACCATATACACATTCATACACACATGTGTATTCATACACACGGGCATGGTAATCAGTTAAAGTAGAATAAGTATTAAGAAATCAATTAATTTCTCCTATTTTTCCAGCATACTGTAATGTCCCCCTTATTCTTATGCCTTAAAAATGTTTTTGAATAATAGAAAAAAACCATATTCTACCCTAATTATTGGAAGGTGGTGAAAAGAAACTAATATGCATTGAGTAAAAATTTCTTGATAATCACTGATCTGAATTTCTTACATGCACACGTCTTTTTACTCTAGAAACCATAGTAAGGAAGGATTATCTCCATATTACAGATGGAAATATTGAAAATCAAAGAAGTTATTCAGCTTCCCAACAGTACAGAATATGTAAATGTCAGAGGCTAGATTTGTACTCACATCTGTCTGGCTCCAAAACCTTTTTATTCCTCTGTACAACTCCTTACTCAAACAATTACAACCAACTTAGAGTCAGTAGATTAAAATTAAATTGATCTTTTTAATACATTTGTTTGAGATGATTCAGTGAAGTGTGTGTTTCTTATTACCTTTCAGTTATCAACCATGAAACAATCATTTGTCAATTGTTTTAATGGGAAAAGCCCCAAAACAACCATTAGAGTCTTTATTTGTTTATTAGAATCCATAAGATATATTAGGAAACATGGATCTTACAACTACACTTTGTAGTCAAAGGAGAAAATAAACTGCAGGCCATTTTCTTGATAATTAAGAGTGAAAGCAATGATTCTGGCAGAAAAAAGTTAAAGTTGGCCCTTGTTTTCTTTATGACTCTCAGCTCTCCACATTCTTACTTACAAATCTATCTTGTTATCTGAATAAGGAAAGGTACAAACAGAAAATCACAGTTTCGTCATGTTGATCTTAAAACTTGCTACCCTGGTCAGTGCATTTTCTAAAAAATAAATGCTTGCCTCAGCCACCTTGTTCCTATTCATTAGCCATTCCTAACTACCTGATAGTTTATTAAGGAAAAGAAAAAGCTAAGCTTTCACAGCTCTTTTGTACCATACAATAATCATCATTTTTGTCTCATTTACCTACTCCAGTTACTTCTATTGCTTTTGGTTAAGAAATAATGTCAACTAGCTTTTGTTCAGCCCAGACTGCATGCTCGAAGTACACGACAAGTGATGACTTATTTATTCCTCATACTTAACCCTCTGAGGCCTGTTCTGTCATCCTGCCTTACACATGTAGAATCTGAGGCATCAACTGGTTATGGAGCAGGGATTTGAATTTAGGCACTCTGACTTCAAAGACCAAGCACTCAAGCTTTCATTGCACCACTCACTGCCAATAAGGAATTTAAACTGTCTAAATCTCATTTTCATTGTTGGTAATATGTGGATAGTATTTTCTAACATTCAGTATTATTATGGTTAAATTAGATAATTCATTATAATTATTACCAAAGTAACTGACACCATTTTCTAAATAGAGTATTGCTATTGTGTATTTTACTTAATTGTATATTAAGCTTTGTTACACATGTGAAATATAAATTCTGTATTAATTGTTATCATCAGCTTCATTTTATTGTGACATACCAAACTCTTATTATAGATATAGGACAGAATTTATTAATTACTTTTGTACTCAAGGTGCATATTATATATTGCCTAAAACTTAGCAGCTAATTAATGCATATTTATTAAACCAATTAGAAATGTATAAGTTGCCTAAATACTGTTATGTATTTTCAGAGCTCTATATTTCAACTAAACCCTCATGAAATGGAAGAATTTGATGTCCCTTAAAATCCCTTCAGACAGGATAGACCATGTGTTCTATAATGAGAAATGAATAATGATAAATTAGAGTTATTAAATTAATTGAGAAATGCTAAAAGTTGAAGAGTATATAAAAATGTTCCTGAAGATGTTTTCTGTAACAGATCTACCTAAGAGAGCAACTTTAAAAACATACAGATATAAAGCCTAGCTATTTATTTCATAGTTGTAAGGGAGGATCTGTTTGTCCAATTATAGTATAAATAACAGAAATGTGTTTCCTAAAAAAGAATAGTTTATGGAGGGTACTGTCAGATGATGGAATGTCTTTAATATCTTTGATATATTGATAGCTTAATGATTTATAAACATATATGTGTGTGTATATATATATATATATATTGCACAAATGACAAATTATTTCAGTATCATAACTATCTTTTAAATCATATTACTGATGGAAGTAGGCGGACGTACCAACTTCCACCTCCAAGAACCAAAGTAGATTACAACTTGATTTTAAAAACCATCATCTGGAAAAACCAACTATGAACTAAACTAAGAGGACTCTTTAACCAAGGAACACTGAAGAAACCACACTGAGACTGGTAGGAAAAGTGGAAATGCAGAGAGGGCTGCCCACCTCCCAGGAGCAAACAGCAGCCGGAAGAGACTCCCGTGGTGGGAAGTGAGTTTAGTGGAAAGGGGAGGATCCTGGGCCCCAGGAACAAAGCCCCAGCCTGCAGCCTCAGAGCCTAGAAGAAGCATATGGACAGTATTTGGCTGCAAAACAAGTCAGGATACTGTTTGTGAGAAAGAAAGTGATTTCTCAGACCCAGGATTTTTCTTAAAGGGACTGCACAGAAAACCTTTTCACAACCACTCACTAGGGACCCTTGGAAACGGGGAGAGATGAGAGGACCGGAGTAGCAGAAACAGAGAAATCTAGGAGGCACAGAGAGAAACACTTTGAGGGACAGCCACCCTAATCCCTGGGTTGAGTCACCCCCAAAATCTAAAGTGAATATTTCCCTGGAAGCAACCAGCAATACAAGCAAAGGGAAGCAGTACACCAGCCAAACAAGCTCTCCTGTGGCACTCAGAGCAGAGCCGCTTAGAAGGAGGGAGCCATCAGGACTACAGTATTGAGTGCTAAGGTCTGAGCTGTATTTCCCCCACCCACACTGCTGAGGGCTCGCCAGAGGGCGGGCGTGGTGAAACATGGAAGCACGGTCCTGTCAGCGGGTTGGAAACCAGGCCGGCCACTACTGAGGCCAGGCGTGAGCTCAGTCTTGCTGGACAGGGGCAAAAGGGACGCATGAAAGTGGTCTGGCCCTGTTGTAGGGCCAGAGATCAAGAGCAGTCCTGCCAGCAATCCCACCCACAGGGGAAAGGCGAAAGCTGAGGAACTGCAGAGACCCGCAGCTGAACACGGGCATGCAGCCCCACCCAGCATGCATAGCCAGGGCTTGCAGCCCGGTATGCAAGCGCAGCTCCTCCCATAGGGGCGGGGTGAAAGCTGGGGAACAAGCAGAGATGCGCAGATGAGCGAGAGTGTGTAGCCATGCCCAGCAGTGCTGAGGCTTGAGTCTCAGCACAGCACACGGGTGGGTGCAGCCCCACCCGTGGGGGAGGAGTGAAGGTCGAGGCTGGCTTAGGCTTGAAGAACTGGTATGTGAACACAGCCTCTCCCATGGAGGAGAGGCAGAAAGTGCAGCAACAGAGAGCTGTAGCAGGCTGGCACCGGCAACGCCCATACCCAAACGCCCTAGGCAGCAAAGGGGTGGTGACAGGCCTGCAGATAGACAACACCTAGGGAACACACCCATTGGACTCAGGGGCCACACCCTTCTTATACACAGACAAATTGGGAAGGCAGAGAAATGCAACCCAATTAAATCAAGAGAAATCCCCAGAAAAAAAACTTGAATGAGTCAGACATAACCACATTATCAAATTCAAGTTTAAAGTAATGATTATTAGGATGCTCAAATTTCTTAGAACAACAATAGATGGTCATAACAACTAAATAGATAGCAAGTATAAAAAAGGACATTGAAATAATATAAAAGAATCAGTCAGAAATAACAAATACAATATTGGAAAAGAAGAACACAATGGAAGGAATTAAAAGCCGGATGGATGAAGTTGAGGATTGAATCAGTGAGTTAGATGACAAAATAAATGAAGGCATGGAAGCAGAGCAGATAAAATAAAAGAGACTGAAAAAATCTGAGGAAACTCTAAGAGAGCTCTGTGACAACATGAAGAAAAATAACATTCGCATCATAGAGGTTCCTAAAAAAGAAGAGAAAGAACAAGGGATAGAGACTTTTTTCAATCAAATCATTGCTGAAAACTTCCCTAAATTGATGTAGGAAAAAGTCATACAAGTTCAAGAAGCACAGAGATCTCCATTAAAGAGAAACCCAAAGAAATCTACACCAAAACACATTGTAATTAATATACCAAAGCTAAGAGATAAAGAGAAAATATTAAAAGCTGCTAGAGAAAAAAAGGCTATCACCTGAAAAGGAGCTGCCATAAGAATGACATCCAACTTCTCAACAGAAACACTTGAGGCTGGAAGGAAATGGCAAGAAATATTCAAAGTAATGCAGAACAAGCACCTACAACCAAGATTGTATTATCCAGCAAGGCTATCATTTAAAATTGAAGAAGAAATAAAAAGTTTCCCAGACAAAAAAAAAGAATTCAAAGAATTCATTATAAGCAAACCAATGCATCAAGAAATGTTAAGGGGCCTGTTGTAAATAGATCAAAGAGGTAAAAGAATATAGCAAAAGAGAAATACAGCCTTTAAAGAATAAAATGGCAATAAACAACTACATATCAATAATAATCTTAACTATAAATGGATTATATGATCTAATCAAATGACATATGGTAGTTGCATGGATAAGAAAACAAGACCCATACATATGCTGTCTACAAGAGACACACCTTAAAACAAAAGATGCAAATAGACTGAAGGTAAAAGGATGGAAAAAAATATTTCTTGCAAATGAAAATGAAAAAGAAAACTGGAGTAGCAACATTTATATCAGACAAAATGGACTTTAAAACAAAGACTATAGTAAGAGATACAGAAGGTCACAACATTATTATAAAGGGAGCAATCCAACAGGAAAATATAACCATTATAAATATCGACGCACCTAATATAGGAGCACCTAAATATATAAAGCTGACTTTGATGAATTTAAAGGTTGAGATCAACAGCAATACTATAATAGTAGGGGTTTTAATACCCCACTAACATCACTAGATAGATCCTCAAGAAAGAAAATTAACAAAGAAACAGCAAACTTAAAGGACACACTAGATCAACTCGATTTAATAGATATCTTCAGAACCTTTCACCCTAAAACAGCAGAATATACATTTGTTTCAAGTGCTCATGGGACATTCTCTAGGATAGAATACATGTTAGGGCAAAAAAGCAGTCTCAACAAATTTAAGAAGATTGATATCATATCAAGCATTTCCTCTGATCACAATGGCATGGAACTAGAAATCAACCACAACAGAAAAACTAAAAAATACACAAACACTTGGAAACTAAATAGCATGTTATTAAATTTAAAAAGGGTTAACAATGAGATCAAAGAAGAAATAAAAGAGTTTCTAGAAACAAATAATAATGAGCATACAACAACTCAAAAGTTATGGAACACAGCAAAAGCAGTATTGAGAGGGAAGTTTATAGCATTACAGGCATACCTAAGAAGCTAGAAAAAACTCAAATAAACAACTTACACCTCCATCTAAAAGAACTAGAAAAAGAACAGCAAGTATAGCCCAGAGGTAATAGAAGAAAGAAAATAATAAAGATCAAATCAGAAATAAATGACATAGAGGCTAAAGAAACAATACCGAGGATCAATGAAACAAGGAGCTAGCAGGTACTTTGAAAAGAAAACAAGATCTATGAACCTTTAACCAGATGCACCAAGAAAAAAAGAGAGAGGACTCAAATAAATAAAATTAGAAATGAGAGTGGAGAAATAACAACTGACACAACAGAAATACAAAAGATTGTAAAAAAATGCTATAAAGAACTGTATGCCAGAAAACTAGAAAACCTAGATAAAATGTACAAATTCCTTGAAACATATAATCTTTTAAAATCAATCTGGAAAAATCAGAAAACCTAAACAGATCAATTACAACAAATGAGATTAAAACTGTTATTAAAAAACTCCCAACAAACAAAAGTGCTGGGCCTCATGGCTTCACAGTAAATTCTACCAAATATACAAAGAAGAATTAACTCCTATCCTTCTCAAGCTATTTCAAAAAATTAAAGAGGAAGAAAGATTTCCAAGCTCCTTTTATGAGGACAGCATAATCCTCATTCCAAAAACAGGCAAAGACAACACTAAGAAAGAAAATTATAGGCCAATATCCCTGATGAATTTAGATGCTAAAATCCTCAACAAAATATTAGCAAACTGGATCCAGCAATATATGAAAAAAAAACATACACGATGATCAAGTGGTATTTATTCTGGGGAGGCAAAGCTGGTACAGTATTTGCAAATCAATCAATGTGATTCATCACATAAACAAAAGAAGGGATAAATACCACATGATAATTTCAATAGATGCAGAAAAAGTATTTGATAAAATCCAGCACCCATTCATGATCAAAACTCTCAGCAAAGTGGGAACACAGGAAACATATCTCAACATGATAAAGGCCATCTATGACAAACCCACAACCAACATCATACTCAATGGGAAAAAATTAAAAGCAATCCCCTTAAGATCAAACCAGGCAGGGGTGCCCCCTTTCACCACTCTTATTCAACATAGTTCTGGAAGTCCTAGCCACAAGAATCAGACAAGGAGATATAAAAGGCATCCATATTGGAAAAGAAGAAGTAAAACTATCATTTTTTGCTGATGATATGATACTGTACATAAAAAAACACTAAAGTCTCAGTCAAATAAATTATTGGACCTGATAAATGAATTCAGCAAGGAGGCAGGATATAAAATTAATACTCAGAAAGCAGAGGCATATTTATAAACCAACAATGAACTGGCAGAAAGAGAAATTAAGGAAACAATCCCCTTCACTATTGCAACAACAACAAAAAAGTACCTAGGAGTAAATTTAACAAAGGAGATTAAAGACTTGTACTCAGAAAATTATAAAACATTGTAAAATAAATCAAGAAAGATATAAACAAGTGGAAGCATATACTGTGCTCATGGTTAGAAGGAATAAACATTATTAAAATATCTTTATTACACAAAGCAATTCATAAATTCAATACAATACCAATTAAAATTTCAATGACATACTTCAAAGATATAGAACACAGATTTCAAAAATTTATATGGAACCAAAAAAGAACACGAATATCCTTAGCAATCTTGAAAAGGAAGAATAAAGTGGGAGGTATCACACTTTCTGATATCAAGTTATACTACAAGGTAATTGTACTCAAAACAGCTTGGTACTGCCGTAAGAACAGGCATATAGATCAATGGAACAGAACAGAGAATCCAGAAATAAACCCACACCTTTATGGACAATGATATTTGACAAAGCAGGTAAGAGTATACAATGGGGTAAAGACAGTCTCTTCAACAAATGGTGTTGAGAAAATTGGACAACTACCTGCAAAAAATGAAACTAGACCACCACCTTACACCATTCACCAAAATAAACTCAAAACAGGTAAAAGACTTAAATTTAAGCCATGAAACCATAAATCATATTACTGATCATTGTTTAAAGAAGTGACAGCCTTATCAAGCTATTGGTCTAGAGCAGGGGTGCCCACACTTTTTCAGCTTGTGGCTACTTATAAGATGACCAAGTCAAAATGATCTACCTACAATAAAAATGCAAAACATAAATTTATTTCTTCAATATTATCATTATTTAAGTTACTATTATTACTATTTAATATTGTTAATTCTTTTTCACCTTTCTCCTTCTCAGCTCTCTTTTCGGAGGAAAGTCAATGTCATAGTTTTTATGAACAGTCCGAAAAAGCCGCTCCACATTTCCCTTCTTTGGCATAGCAATGGCACACAGACAGATGAGGCAAATGCACTTAGAATATGACATAGTGAAAAAAATCCTCTCCCATTCTGTATGAAAGTAGGTTTCAGACTTCTTACTTGGACCAGCTACGGCACTCATTTTTATACCTTTTGTTGTATTTAGTTTAAATAAATTGAAGGCTAACTACACAGCAATGTAACTGAACAAATTAGTGCGGTTTAACGCGCATGCGTAGGGTGTCAAAAGTTCAGACGTCAGATTGGCTACCCTGTATGCCAATCAAAAGACAATGTCTTTTTAATGTCATGCAATCTACCCACACTTCCTTTGCGATCGACCAGTAGATCGCAATCAATGTACTGAGCACCCCTGGTCTAGAGTATAGTAAGTGGAGGAGCTATGGAGCCAGTGGATTGAGATTGGTATGTTGGTACGATACTGAAACTAGTAAGTAATTTTGAGGCATCTACTTTCCTTCTTTCCTTTTTTTTTAAATTAATTTTAATGAGCTGACATTAATAAATCAGGGTACATATGTTCAAAAAAAACATCTCCAGGTTATCTTATCATTCAATTATGTTGCATACCCATCACCCAAAGTCAAATTGTTCTGTCACCTTCTATTTGGTTTTCTTTGTGCCCCGTCCTCCCCTCTCCCACCCTCTCCTCCCTCCCCCCATCCGATAACCCCCACACTCTTGTCCATGTCTCATAGTCTCACTTTTATGTCCCACCTATGTATGAAATCATGCTATTCTCAGTTTTTTTTCTGCTTTACTTATTTCACTCCGTATAATGTTATCAAGGTCCATCCATTTTGTTCTAAATGATCCAATGTCATCATTTCTTATGGCTGAGTAGTATTCCATAGTATATATGTACGAAGGCTTTTTAATCCACTCGTCCACTGACAAACACTTGGGTTGTTTCCAGATTTTCACTATTGTGAATAATGCTGCCATGAACAAGGGGGCGCATTTCTTCTTTTCGAACAGTGCTATGGTGTTCTTAGGGTATATTCCTATAAGTGGGATAGCTGGGTCAAAAGGCAGTTCAATTTTTAATTTTTTGAGGAATCTCCATACTGTTTTCTACAATGCCTGCACCAGTCTGCATTGCCACCAGCAGTGCAGGAGGGTTCCCTTTTCTCCACATCCTCGCCAGCACTTGTTTGTTCTGTGTTGATTTGCTGATGCGCGCCAATCTGACTGGTGTGAGGTGATATCTCATTGTGGTTTTAATTTGCAATTCACTGATGATTAGTGATGTTGAGTATTTTTCATATGCCTATTGGCCATCTGTGTGTCCTCTTTGGAGAAATTTCAATTCATTTCTTTTGCCCATTTTTTGATTGGATTGTTTGTCTTCCTGGTGTTGAGTTTTATAAGTTCTTTATAAATTTTGGTTATTAACCCCTTATCCAACGTTCTGTCGAATATGTTCTTCCCTTGTGTGGTTTGTCTTTTTATTCTGTTCTTATTGTCTTTAGCTGTGCAAAAACTTTTTAGTTTGATATAGTCCCATTTGTTTATCTTGCCTTTTATTTCATTTGCTTGTGGAGATAAATCGGCAAATATATTGCTGCTACAGATGTCAGAGCTCTTGCTGCCTATGATTTCTTCTAAGATGCTTATGGTTTCACGGCTTACATTTAAGTCTTTTATCCACTTTGAGTTTGTTTTTGGAATGGTGTAAGTTGATGGTCTAGTTTCATTTTTTTGCAGGTAGATGTCCAATTTTCCCAACACCATTTGTTAAAGAGGCTGTCTTTACTCCATTGTATGTTCTTTTCTCCTTTGTCAAATATCAGTTGTCCATAAAGCTGTGGGTTTATTTCTGGGTTCTCTGTTCAGTTCCATTGATATATGTGCCTGTTCTTATGCCAGTACCAGACTGTCTTTAGTACAATGGCCTTGTAGTAAACCTTAATATCTGGAAGAGTGATACCTCCTGCTTTATTTTTTTCTTTTTAAGATTGCTGAAGCTATTCGTGTTCTTTTTTGGTTCCAGATAAATTTTTGGAAAATGTATTCTATATCTTTGAAGTATGTCATTAATATTTTAATTTGTATTGCATTGAATTTATAAATTGCTTTGGGTAATATAGACATTTTAATGATGTTTATTCTTCCTAACCATGAGCACGGTATATGCTTCCACTTTTTAATATCTTCCTTGATTTTTTTTATCAATGTTTTATAATTTTCCAAGTACAAGTCCTTAACCTTCTTGCTTAATTTACTCCTAGGTACTTTATTTTTTTGTTGTTGCAATAGTAAAGGGGATTGTTTTCTTAATTTTTTTGCTGACAGTTTATTGTTGGTATATAAAAATGCCTCTGATTTCTGAGTATTAATTTTATATCCTGCCACCTGCTGAATTCATTTATAAGGTCCAGTATTTTTTTGACTGAGACTTTATGGTTTTCTATATACAATATCATATCATCTGCAAATAATGACAGTTTTACTTCTTCTTTTTCTATTTGGTCGCCTTTTATTTCTTCTTCTTGTCTGATTGCTGTAGCTAGGACTTCCAGAACTATGTTGAATGGTGAAAGGGGGCACCCCTGCCTGGTTCCTAAACTTAAAAGGATTGCTTTTAATTTTTGCCCATTGTGTATGATTTTTGCTGTGAGTTTGTCGTAGATAGCCTTTATCATGTTAAGAAATGTTTCCTGTATTCCCACTTTACTGAGAGTTTTTAGCATGAATGGGTGCTGGATTTTATCAAATGCCTTTTCTGCATCTATTGAAATTATTATGTGATTTTTGTCCTTTTTGTTTATGTGATGATTGATTTACGAATATTGAACCAGCCTTGCCTCTCCAGAATAAATCCCACTTGATCGTGGTGTATGATTTTTTTCATATATTGCTGGATCCAGTTGGCTAATATTTTGTTGGGAAATTTAGCGTCTAATTTCATCAGAGATATGGCCTATAATTTTCTTTCTTTGTGTTGTCTTTGCCCAGTTTTGGGATCAGAATTATGCTCGCCTCATAAAAGGAGTTTGGAAGTGTTCCTTCCTCTTGAATTTTTTGAAATAGCTGAGGAGGATAGGAGTTAGTTCTTCTTTGAATTTTTGATAGAATTCACTTGTGAAGCCATCAGGCCCAGGACTTTTCTTTTTTGGAAGTTTTTTGATAACTGTTTTGATCTCTTTTGTTGTAATTGGTCTGTTTAGGTATTTCGATTCTTCCAGATTGATTTTTGGAAGATTATATGATTTAAGAAATTTGTCCATTTTACCCTTGTTGTTTAATTTATTGGCATAGAGTTCTTTATAGTATTTTTTTACAATACTTTGTATTTCTGTTGTGTCCATTGTTATTTCTCCACTCTCATTTCTAATTTTATTTATTTGAGTCCTCTCTCTTTTTTCTTGGTGAGTCTAGTTAAAGGTTCATCAATCTTGTTTACCTTTTCAAAGAACCAGCTCCTGGTTTCATTGATCCTCTATATTGTTTCCTTAGCCTCTATGTCGTTTAGTTCCGCTCTGATGTTTATTATTTCCTTACTTTTACTGGTCTTTGGCTTTATTTGCTGTTGTTTTTCTAGTTCTTTTAGATGCAGGGTCAAGTTGCTTATTTGAGCTTTTTCTAGCTACTCATGGTATGCCTGTAGTGCAATGAACTTTCCTCTCAGTACTGCTTTTGCAGTGTCCCATAAATTTTGAGTTGATGTGTGCTCATTTTTATTCATTTCTAAAAACTTTATTATTTCTTTTTTGATCTCATTGTTAATCCATTCATATTTAATAACATGCTATTTAGTTTCCAAGTGTTTGAGTATTTTTCAGTTTTTCGTTTGTGGTTAATTACTAGTTTCATGGCATTGTGATCAGAGAAAATGCTTGATATGATTTCAATCTTCTTAAATTTGTTGAGACCATTTTTGTGTCCTACTATGTGGTCTATCCTAGAAAATGTACCATGAGCGCTTGAGAAGAATATATATTCTACTGCTTGAGGGTAAAAAGTTCTGAAGATATTTATTAAATTGAGTTGATCTAGTATATCCTTTAAGTCTGCTGTTTCTTTATTAATTTTCTTTCTTGAATATATATCCAGTAATGTTAGTGGGGTTTTGAAATCCCCTACTATTATAGTATTGCTGTTAAAATTGCCCTTTATATCCATCAAAGTCTGCTTTATGTATGTTGGGTCTCCTATATTTGGTGCATAGATATTTATAATGGTTATAACTTCCTGTTGAATTGTTCCCTTTATCATTATGTAGTGTCCTTCTTTATCTCTTACTACAGCCTTTGTTTTAAAGTCCATTTTGTCTGATATAAGTATTGCTACCCTGACTTTTTTTCATTTCCATTTGCATAAAATATTAGTTTCTTTTCTTTTACCTTCAGTCTATGTGCATATTTGTTTTAAGTTGTGTCACTTGTAGACAGAATATGTATGGGTCCTGTTTCTTTATCCACGCAGTTACCCTATATCTTTTGATTAGATCATTTAATCTATTTACATTTGAGGTTATTATTGATATGTAGTTGTTTATTGCCATTTTATTCTTTAAAGCTCTATTTTTCTTTTGCTATTTTCTTTTCTTCCTTTGAACTGTTCACAACAGGCTCCTTAGTATCTCTTGCAGAATTGGTTTGCTTTTAATGAATTCTTTGAGGCTTTTTTGGTCTGAGAAGCTCTTTATTTCTCCTTCAATTTTAAACGTTAGCCTCGCTGGATAGAATAATCTTGGTTGTACGTTCTTGTTCTGCATTACTTTGAATATATCTTGCCATTCCCTTCTGGCCTCAAGTGTTTCTGTTGAGAAGTCAAATGTCATCCTTATGGGGGCTCCTTTGTAGGTGATAGCCTTTTTTTCTCTAGCAGCTTTTAAAATTTTCTCTTTATCCCTTAGCTTTGGTATTTTAACTATGATGTGTCTTGGTGTAGATTTTTTGGGGGGTTTCTCTTTAATGGAGTTCTGTGTGCTTCTTGAACGTGTGGAGTGTTTCCCAGTCTTAATTTAGGAAAGTTTTCTGCTATGATTTGATTGAACAAAGTTTCTATTTCTTGTTCTCTCTCCTGTTTTTCAGGAAACCCTATGATGTGGATGTTATTTCTCTTCATGTTGTCACAGAGCTCCCTTAGAGTTTCCTCAGATTTTTTGAGTCTCTTTTCTTTCTCCTGCTCTGCTACAGTGCCTTTGTTTATTGTGTCCTCTAACTCGCTGATTCGATACTCAGCGTCATCCATCCTGCTTTTATTTCCTTCCATTGTGGTCTTCAGTTCTGATATTGTATTTGTCATTTCTGTCTGATTCTTTTTTATTATTTCAATTTCGTTTTTTATACTTGTTATCTCTTTATTTAGGTGTTCGTAATGACTATCCATTATTGCTCTAATTTCTTTGAACATCCTAACTATCATTATTTTAAATTCTGCATCTGGTAATTTGGTTATATCTGGTTCATTCAGGTTCTTCTCTCCGGATTTCTCTTGATTCATTTGGGTTGTATTTCTCTGCTTGCCCAGTTTGTCTGTGTATAAGAAGGTTGTGGCCACTGGAGTCCAATGGCTGTTGCCTTTGTGTTCTCTAGATGTGGTCTGTCTTTAGGCTCGCCACTTCCTCTGCCGCTACCTAGGGCAGTTGGGTATGGGCTTGCCAGCGTCAGCCCACTGCGGCTGTTGCTGTGATTTCTGCCTCTCCTCCGTGGGAGGGGCTGTGTTCTGGTGTCTGGCTCTACAAGTCTCAGCCTGCCTGGACCTTCGCCTCGCCCCCACAGGTTGGGTTGCACACTGCACTCAAGCCACAAGCCTCAGCACCAAGGGTAGAGGTGTGAACTTTTGCTCAGCTGCAGACCCAGCCTGTTCCCAGGTTTCCACCCAGCCCCTGTGGTCAGAGCCTGCTTGCCACAGTTTCTCGGGTTGGATGGGGCTGCTGACATGCACTCAGCTGTGAACCTCCACCCGTCTGGAGCTTTAGCCTCACCCCTGAGGCCAGGGCCTGCCTGCGCAGGATAGCAAACCACAGTTTATTGGGTCAGGCGGGACTGCTGGCGTGCGCTCAGCTTTGAGCTTTTGCTCATCTGGGGCTGTAGCCCCTCCCTCACGTTCAGAGCCAACTCATACATGCAGGATGGAAACCGTGGTTTCTCGGGTCGAGCAGGGCTGTTTGCGTGATCTCAGCTGCGAGCCTTCGCCTGTCCCTGGTCCTAGCTCCACCTCCGCGGTCAGGGCTGGCTTGGGCAGGGTCCAGGGTCACAGAGCAGATCTCTGCCCATTCCAGGCTTCCCACTTTTCCCCAGCAGGTGGGACTGCAGGCGGGCCGCAGTTGCCGAACCACTTTCATGTGTCCCCTCCATCTTCCTGGGCTATACCGAGCTCACACTGGCTGGGCCTCTGTCTCCACTGAAAGAACTGCGTTTCAGCATCCTGCTGCCACCATCCCTCCAGCAAGCCCTCAACAGTGTGGGTAGGGGCACTGCAGCTCAAACCCTAACAATCCATACTCTTGTCCTGGAAGCTCCCTCCGTCTAAGCAGCTCTGCTCTAGGTGCCACGGGAGAGCTTGTTTGACTGGTGTCCTGTCTCCCTTTGCTGATATTGCTAGTTTCAGGGGAAATATTCGTTTTTGATTAGGGAAATGTCTCAGCCCAGGGGTTAGGGTGGTTGTCCCTCAGAGTGTTTCTCCCTGTGCCTTCTAGTCCGCACTCTCTTCCCGCTGCTCTGGTCTTCTCCTCTGTCCCCGATCCCCGGAGCCCCAGGTGAGTGGCTGTGAGAGAGGTTTTCTGCGCTGTCCCTTTAAGAAGAATCTTGGGTCTGGGAAAACTCTTTCTCACAAACAGTATCCTCACTTGTTTCACAACTCAATACTGTCCAAACGCCTCTTCTAGGCTCTGGGACTGCAGGCTGGAGCTTTGTTCCTGAGACCCAGGTCCTTCCCTCTCCGCCAAACTCTCCTCCCACCACGCAGGTATCTCTGGGCTGCCGTTCACTCCAAGGAGCTGGGCAGTCCTCTCCGCGTTTTCGCTTTCCCTACCAGTCTCAATATGGCTTCTTCAGTGTTCCTTGGTTGAAGAGTCCACTTAGTTTAGTTCAAAGTTGGTTTATCCAGATGGTGGTTCTTAAAATTGATTTATAATCCATTTTGGTTCTGGGAGTTGGAAGTTAGTTCGTCTGCCTACTCCATCACCATCTTGCCATCTTTCTTTTTTTTCTATTTTGTTTTTTCCTTCTCATTCATAGTCTCATTCATGTGTGGTTTTCTCTTTAACTCATCATTCTTCATATTTAGGCATTTTCTCTTTTTTTTTTAGGTGACAGATTGGGAGATAGTGAGGCAGAATCCCACAGACACCCTGACTGAGATCCATCTGGCAACCCCATCTAGGGCCGATGCTAGAGTGCTAAACTATTTTTAGCGCCTGAGACTGTTGTTCCCCAATGGAGCTATCCTCAGCACCTGGGGACATGCTCAAACCAATCAAACCACTAGCTGTGGGAGGAAAAGAGGGAGAGAGAGAAAGGGGAAACCAAAGTGTGTGAGAAACAGATGGTCACTTCTCCTGTGTGCCCTACCTGACATCAAACCTAGAATGTCCATACCCTGGGCTGACTCTGTTATGCATTTTCTTAATTCTTTTGGTATTTCCAGTGTTCTAGGAAGGAAATGACATTTATTTATTTGTGCAGTTATTCAACAGATATTTATTGAGTATACACTAAGTGGATGGATTTGGCACATTAATAGGGTCAAATCTTGACCGTGTATCAGCTGTGTTTTTTCTGTTCTAATTATCTATTTCCTAATCTATATAATAGATATAGAGATACCAAATCCCCAAGATTGTTGTGAGAAATAAAATATTGCTACATGTGAAGAAGGCCACTTGAAATCAATCTTGGAAATAAGAAGAAAACACACAAATTAACAAATAGAAATATAAGAATATGTTCTATCAACTCTAGAATGCAATACAATATTTGCAGGAAAAGAAGAAGGGTATCTACAGATTTTCCAGGGATATATAATATTTGCTACTCCAAACCACTGTTAACAGTCTGGGTCAGAGATTGCACTAAGTGAGGATATGGGAATTCTAAGGAATAAAATCCAGAAGCAAATTTGCTAAGCGAAATTAGGGTATTTACAATAATCTAAGTCTGTAAATCAGAATTTAGGGCAAGTGACTTTGTGGCATATGAGAAGAACATGTCTCTTACACTAGCTAAATTAGAGTGAATATAGCATTCTAGTTCCTACAGAGTGTGTTCCTATATTTCTGTTTTTTAGTATCATGCGTCCTCTTGATTTAATTTGATTAATACAGTCATATCAATGGGGACTACTGTAAAATGTGAACTCCAAGAGGATAGCAGTGGGGACATAAGGAAAAGGGCAGCTTTGTTTGTAAAACGCATGAGAACATCAAAGAATGAAAGAATTCAGTAAATTAAAGAATTAATTATTGAATGTAATTATTATTTGAAGCTGTTAAACAATTTTCAGTGTCCATTTTAAAATAAAACCTAACAAACACCTCTTTTGAAAAAAAGAATTGCAAAAATGCCTACCTCTCTCTCTTTCCTCTCTCACTTCTCTGACCTTTTTTTCTCCCTTTCAAATATTCTGGCATGAGCCCAGGCATGTACAACAATCATTATTTTACAAAAGAAACTTGGAATAATTTTAATACTTGAACAAAATAGCAAAAGGTATACTCATCTTTCTTAAAAATGAGCATGAGACGTTGGTCGGCTGGCTTAGCAGTAGAGCGTTGGCCCAGCGTGTGAAAGTCCTGGGTTCGATTTCCAGCCAGGGCACACAGGAAAAGCACCTATCTGCCTCTCCATCCTTCCCCATCTCCTTTCTCTCTGTTTCTTCCCCTTCTGCAGCCAAGACTCCATTGGAGAAAAGTTCACCTAGGCACTGAGGAGGACACCATGGCCTCCACCTCAGGTACTAGAATGGCTCTGGTTGCAACAGAGCAATGCCCCAGATGAGCAGAACATTGCCCCTGGTGGGCATGCTGGGTGGATCCCAGTCTGGCGCATGCAGAAGTCTGTCCTTTGCCTTCCTGCTTCTCACTTCAGGAAAAAAAAAAAAAAAGAACTTTAAAGAACCTACTGAAACCCAGGAAATATACCTAGAAACTCAATTTCACAGTTAATGTATGTATTTATATTTATTTACTTAATCACATCTTTAAATGTGAATTCTTTTATTTGCCTGAAGATACCAGACCTATCAAAAAGAGCTTACTTGTAAATCCTTGATACTCTGAAAAATTTTTCTTCCAAGTGATATTCAGATTGATCATAAAAATATGATTCATGCATCCTGAGCACTCCCTTTTATATAAACAAGGATAGCATCTTGGCATATAGAGAAACTATACTTTAAAAAATTTTTATGAGAAAATATATACTTTTAAAGAACATATCATGGAGTAGACACCACAAAGAATGAAGTCAGGGTACAGGGGAGGAGATTATAACTCTGGAACATGACTGGTTTTTACAGTTTCTAGTGCAAGGACTAGTTTTTGTGCACAATTTAGACTTTTCAAAGAATGAAGTATAAGAATTTTAGATGAACTTAGAAAAGCACCGTAGATCAAATGGCTTAATCTGAATATAAAAACCAAACAAATGAACACTGTCTTCAGAGAGAAAACCAGATCTTATTCAGAAAGATCTGGAAATATCAAGAAAGGGATGGAGGAAGGAGTACGAACAAACTGCTGTATTACAGCAGGTCTGCATAAAGTGAGACAGAGAGATACTGGGTCCACAAGGTCAGTGGAAGAATATGGCAAGTGGCAGTCATTTATCTATTAGTCTTTTTGTCTTCTCTCAAGTTAAGAAATCCCCTCGTATTACTTAATGCCACCTACTGTGTAGGGCTTACCTACACTATCTGTGTGGTCAGAATCATCACACATAAGATGTTCCACAGGACAAGGCTCAAGAATACCTAGAAGAATTGCTCCAACTTGTAAAACCACTTCTGGAATTCTGTCTCAAGAGACTCAGTTCTTTGGGTTTAAACAAGCTTCTTTAACATTAATGGAGAAGAAAGAAGAGAGGAAGGAAATGAAGACTTGAGCTTGATCAATTGTCAGGAAGGAAAGAAGATTTAGAGATGATAAAAAGAGATTTTAAACACAGTGGCTTTTAAAAAATATCCAGCATGCTGCCTCTTTTCTTTTATAAAACTCAGGTCACAGGGATTGAAATCCCAGGGACGTTTAGAAAGTATTCAGAACACACAGGCTTTGCCTGACTTCCCAGGGTATAAACCCATGGATCTTTAAAAGTGGACCAGAAATACCCTAGGATTAAGACAAGAAGGACATTGTGACCACAGGCCACATTTGAAAACGCATAGTAACAGGAGGAAGTGTCATCTAATGATACTTAGCAAAAGAGGCAATTTGTGCTTTGAATGGAAACCAAAAAATTCAGAGGCCAACATTTGGACCAGATTTTTTCTTTAACCATGATCCACACCAAGATGACTGAATTATCTGCAGTGGTATATAAATAGAGGGATTCAGGAGTATTGTTTATAAGGATTCAGAGTTATATTTACAAATATTTAGGAGTTATATTTCACTCAACTAATTGAGCAACTATATTAAAAATAATAAAAATAACCAAATGACATTATATTTAATGTCAAAACACAAATATATATATATATATATATATATATATATATATATATATATATATATATATATATAATTTCAGTGAGAGAGAGAAGAGAGAGAGTGAGAGAGTGAGGGACAGTCAGGGAAAGACAGGCTGGAAGGGAGAGACATGAGAAGCATCAGCTCTTCATTCCGGCATCTTAGTTATCCACTGGTTGCTTTTCTCATATGTGCCTTGACCGGGGTCTACAGCAGAGCAAGTGACCCCTTGCACAAGCCAGTGACCTTGTTCTCAAGCTAGTGACCTTGGGCTTCAAACCAGTGACCTTTTGGCTCAAGCCATGGAGTCATGTTGGTGATCCCACGCTCAAGCTGGCAACCCCGTGTTCAAGTTGGTGAGCCCACACTCAAGCCAGTGACCTCGGGGTTTTGAACCTGGGTCCCCAGCATTCTAGTTTGATGCTCTAGACTGCATTACTGCATGGTCAGGCTAAAAATTTTTTTTTCAGTTGTTCAGCAACAAGGCAAAGATGTCTACCACTAAGATTAGTCAGTATTGCTCTGGAAGTTCTGTATAAAGCTATAGAAAAGGTTATAGAAATGAGGCCACCTATTATTATTACTGATCAAACGATTGTCTTTATAAGAGATGAAAAATAATCAACTGAAAAGCTGTTAGACATCATAATACAGTCCCTAAAGTGGATAGTTAAAAGTATACATAGAAAAATCCATATATGTCTCACTAATCAAAAGAACATTGTTAAAGACCTAAATATAAATGACAAAGATAATAAAATATGTAAGATTGAGAAAAATCTTTATGATTTTCAGTAGAGAATTCCTAAAATAAAACTATGTATGTCTCTAAACACTTATGTATTTATTTAATCATAGGTAGTATTTTAATTTCATATAAATGTATGTAAGTATATATGTCCATTTTAGACTAAAATATGATTAAAGTAGACATAATTAGTGAATTGATATATTATTAGAATATTTAGTTAAATAAATACAAATGATGTGCAAAGACAAATATATTGAAAGAAAATATTTGTGATATAATTTTAAAAATATTAATATGCATAATGTAGGGGGGAGTTTGCATATAATATAGTAGTCAAGCGCACAAGTGCTGGGGCCCCCCTGCTGGAATTTGAATCCCAGTTTGGCTCTCTAAGAGGCATGTGACCTTGAGGACATGCTTCCACCTCTCTGGGTTCAATCAGTGCTCTCAGTGATACCAGTATTTCATATATGAATAGTTCCAAATACTTAAATAATGTGTTTAAGTAGATTTTTTGCAACTCATCTATTATATATAAAAATCAAGTTTTACTAAAATGAAGTTGGAGGTAGCAAAATACCTATTTATAGTTCACTAAATTATTTACAACTTAAGATCATATACATAATAAAATTAACCTCCAGGGATAGTGATATCATGTCTCTTAAGGGTTTCATTTTATTTATTCTTTTACGTTTCTTTTTTTAAAAAAAGCCAAACAATAGTTGTTTATCTGTTTCATGACTGATTTTTAATTATGAGATCAGTACATTATTAATATGTGGTATAATTAATAGCTTCTAACTCTTTTGATAGGTCAAAATTTTGTTTGGAGGGAGTTTGTGAGGCTTTGATAATGAATTTAATCTCTGGGTCATGCTTCGGTTTTGAAATGACAGGTGACACATTTTGATCTTTTCTTTATTCAGTTGCAGAAAAGTTCTACCATACTAGAATGTTATTTGCATACCTTTTAGTTTGTTTGTTAGGCAAAAGTGCCTGGAACTGATGAATAAAATATTTTTAAAATTCATAAAATTGTATAATAGAAAATATTACTTCTTTTGATGATCTATTTCTTATAATATATAGTCTTTATGGAAAATGTTCTATGATGTAAGAATATTTTTAAATAACTTTTTTTTTAAACAGTGACAGAGAGAGAGAGTCAGAGAGAGGGATAGATAGGGACAGACATACAGGAATAGAGAGAGGTGAGAAGCATCAAACATCAGTTTTTCATTGCCCTTGCAACACCTTAGTTGTTCATTGATTGCTTTCTCACATGTGCCTTGTCTGCGGGCCTTCAGCGGACTGAGCAACCCCTTGCTGGAGCCAGTGACCTTGGGTCCAAGCTGGCGAGCTTTTGCTCAAGCCGGATGGGTCCGCGCTCAAGCTGGCAACCTCGGGGTCCCGAACCTGGGTCTTCCGCATCCTAGTCCAATGCTCTATCCACTGTGCCACCACCTGGTCAGGCATTAAATAACATATTTAATAACCTCTGTCAGGGAAAATGTATCATAAGGTAGTATAGTTTTATTGATATTAATTACATTTGCAAATATAAATTTATAAATTTTTCTCATGAAACTCAAATTTTGAGTGTCACAAATAGATACAGTTTGATTAGTCTCTTTGGGAACAAGCAGTATATTAAGGAGCTTAGGTCATGCTGGAGCAGGAACTCTCTCTGGAGAGAAAATTAGTTTGACTTATACAGGAAATTTGATAAAGAAGAACTTGTTATTCAAATGAAAACTTTGTTTAGAAGCAGTGCTTAATAAAACCAGGAGGACTTTTCTTGTTTGCCAATAAATGAAATCTGTGGAGTTAGTTCAATATGTTTATGAGTAACCAATAATATAATTTTTCTCATTTTTTTCACTCTACTTCTTTATCATGTTGTTTAATTTTCCACTTATGTTTATAGAAGATTCAACTCCAACAATGCAAATTAGATTGCCAGGGACAAAAAATATGTTTTTAAATTAAACTTATACTTTTGGTCCATTTTATTCTCTAGGTATTTTAATAATCAATATTCCTTTTTAATCACAATTCTTCTGTGACAGGACAGCTGACATGTCCAAACCATACTTGTAGTTTTCTCCAATTCTTTTGAGAATTTTCAAGTCCACAAGAGATTCTTTCTTTTTTTCTTTTTCTTTTTTTTTTTTTATTCAGTGAGAGGAGGGTAGGTAGAGACAGATTCCCACATGTGACCTGACTGAGACTCACCTGAAAAGCCCACTAGAGGGTGATGCTCTGCCCATCTGAGGTGTTGCTTCATCATTCAACAACCAAGCTCTTCCTAGTGCCTAAGGAAGACCTAAGAGCCATCCTAAGAGCCTGGGGTCAACTCACTTCAACCAAGCCATGGCTGCAGGAGGGGAAGAGAGAGAGAGAGAGTAATGAGAGAGAGAGAGAGAGAGAGAGAGAGATTAGCAAGAGAGAAAGGGGTAGAGAAGCAGATGATGCTTCTCCTTTGTGCCCTGACTGAGAATCAAACCTGGGACATCCACATGCTGGGCTGATGCTCTACCACTGAACCAACCAACCAGAGTCAGATTATTTCTTTCATCATTATTAAGAGGCTGGAAAGGCTGTAATGGCAATTTTCCATTAGCCTTATCTTTAGTGTTTCAGAGCAGTACACTGCAAATTACAGCAGCTGTAAAGTCAGATTTTTGTAAGTGTACCATTTACTTGCTGCATGGATTTACCAGTGGTAGTCAACCTGGTCCCTACCGTCCACTAGTGGGCATTTCAGCTTTCACAATGGGTGGTAGCAGAGCAACCAAATGCCATAGTAAGTTGTTTTATAAAGATTTATTCTGCCAAACTTAGCGAAAATCCGACATAAAGTACTTGGTAAGTAATTACTATTACATGCTTTAACTTGCTATAACTCTGCTTTATAAATTTTATAAAGTAAAGTTACTTCCCTACTTTATAAATCACCATTACTGTGGAACTGGTGTGCGGTTAGAAAATTTTACTACTAACAGAAATACAGAAGTGGGTGGTAGGTATAAAAAGGTTGACTACCCTTAAAACAGTTTTCAAAGATTTAGTTTTCTCACTCACTAATACCTATCTCCCAGGGCTATGACGGAGATGATATGCAAGGACATACATAAAGTACGTGACACAATTTCTTACCCATAGTGACATTAAATAAATGTACTTATATTCTTCCTCTTTTTCCATTTCTTTTTCCTCTCTCAAATTTATGAAGTCCTTACTAGAGTAAATTGTATTAATTGTCAACATTCTGAACTTGGCTGAAAACTTTGTCGATGTCTTCTACAACTCCTTTGAATGTACTTTTTATTCTGTGTTGAAAGAGAAAAGAAATCCAATCCAATTATGAATGATGTTAAAGTTATTTCATGTTCATGAGAGTGAATAGAAATTCACAAATTTTCTCAAAAGGCAACTGTTTTATTTCTGAACATAATTTTTAAATATTTATTAGCTTTCCAGTTTTAATCAATTTTGTTGAGTGAATGCTTCCTAATTGTTTTGATGTTGACTCACTTCAACTTTTTTCCTGCCACATATTTGGATGTAACAGAGGATTTATCTAAATAATGTCTTTATTTGAAATACTTATTTGATTGTGCTATTTTAACAAATAAGGCATTTTTATATAGACTATTGGTAGGTAAGAATGAGAACATTCAGGAGAACATCTATATAATAACAAAATATTTTAGGAGAGTAAAGCAGGCCAATGTTACAGATTTTCCTCTAAGACTAATTGGAGAAAGGAGAAGAGTCTCTTTTATTCTCAGTTAAAATTCTGTTGATCTCAGTTCCTAGGCTCACCTATATTGAGGAATCTAAAAAAAAAAAAAAAAAAAAATGAGGAAACCAGTTCTAACACACTCCTGTTTAAAATAGCAACAGAATGCATATCTCCATAGGTCCTCTAAAAGCACAAAGTAAATTTATATATCCTTTGTTAATTCATCTACTTAAAAATATTTAAAGGGCGCCAACTATGTGTCTGACACTTCTGGGATACTTAAGATATATCAATCTCCCTAACAGACTACAATCTCTGGCTCCTTGGAGCTTACATTTTACAGGAAGATTTGGTTAGACATCAATAAGTATAAAACATAATAAATAAACAAAGTATATACTTTGCTTTAAGTTGATGAGTGTTTTGAACAAGAAAGACAAGCAAGTAAGAGGGCACTCAAATATTGTGAAAGAGGGTGGGTTGTTTTTGACCCATGAATATTATATTAAAATTATACTAAACAATGGACTACAAGGTCAGGAAATGAGATCAGAACTAAAGCACTATGTTCAAATACAGTGAGAAAATGGTTGTCAGTCAATGTTGTTAGGTGAAAACAGTAGAAATTTATTAAAGTTCTTTAGGTAGTTCAAAGTATCTTCCAGAGAACTAAAGATTAGCCAGAAAAAATCCCCAATGATGCCATGTGAAAAGTTGTAGGAAACAGATCACTGTCACCCCAAACTGCACACATAGTATAGTTCTTAGAGTCAACACACAAACTGCTACTCTCAGAGTCTTATTCCTTTACCACATTACCCACTGCAATAAGGATTCTGCCCAAGTTCACTTTTTATTTTTGTTACTTGTGGCATAAAGATTCCTCTTGTTCTTTCCAGCTGCTTCACACAAAGATGTCCAACCAGTAGACTCTAAATCACTTTCTTATGCCTCAGCAGGCACAACTGAGTCCTTGGATTGATTTTGGAAAGATAGGACTCACAGTGTGGTAAATTTCCCAAATACCCAAAATGCATGATTGAGGGCAAACCAAACATGACAAATATACAGTATAGCAAGATATCCTTGATTAGCTTCTGAGCCATGTAACCTTATTTTTGTGTTTGACCTTACTCATAATTATTGATTTTTTTCTCAAACAGATTCATAAGAGTATAGCTCTGTGTCTTTCAATAGTAGGATTTTGGAACATTTTAGTGTTTAAAGCAACATGTATTTTTTTCACCACATATTATAAAGACAGAAAATTGGTTATTGATGATGGTAATGATTTCATGGTGATTATATTTGAATGTCTAGTGAAAAGTGAGAGTTTTTAAAAGATGATTAAATAGTTATATTTTTAAACACAAAAGTTTAGATTTTGATATGTTATAGGAAGTAATCATAGTCTAATTTAGCTTTCTTCTTTCTGTCTGTCTTTCTTTCTTCCTTTTTTTCTTTGTTTAGAGAGAGACAGACAGACACGAAGGGAAAGAAATAAGAAGCATCAACTCATAGTTGCAGTACTTTAATTGTTCATTGATTTCTTTCTCATACATACCTTGACCGGGGGACCCCAGCCAAGCCAGTGACCCCTTGCTCAAGCCAGTGACCATGGGCTTCAAGCCAGCAACCTTTGGGCTCAAGCCAACCATCATGGGTCATGTCTAGACATGATCTCATGCTCAAGCCAGCAACCATGTGGTCATGTCTATGATCCCACGCTCAGGCTGGTGACGCCGTGCTCAAGCTGGTGAGCACATGCTTAAGCCAGATGAGCCCATACTCAAGCCCATGACCTCAAGGTTTTGAACCTGTGTCCTTAGCATGCCAGGTCAACGCTCCATCGACTACGCCACTCCTGGTCAGGCTAGCTATCTTTCCTTTATTATACTTATTTCTTCCTAAAAACAGATAAAAAAATCTATTTTTCCCTTACAGATGGTAAGATTAGATTATAATTGAGTGAAATATTGTCTTAGAAAGTATATGCAGCCTTGTGTAATCATAATTATAAAATTATATACAATAAACATCAATGTAGGCATTTAAATTATGATTTATGAACTGTGTATTTTCATTTATGAGGGTACCATTTTCTGCTTTGCTTTTCCCCTCACTTCATTAGCTTTAATAGCTTTCACCTATAATGTATTAATGTATTTACCAAGAAGTCTTAAATATATATATTATTCACTTAAATATTTTACATATATTTACAAAGTAGTCAGGTGCACATAAATAATGGGTTGTGTCATAATGTGTGTGTGTTTTATTTAATTTGTTTGTTTGTTTGTTTTGCCTCATTTAAGTAAAATGAAATGGAGCCAAAAACCTCTGAACAGAATTTTCATTATTTAGGTCATCATTAAGCAAGGCAGGCAACAAAGCTGCCATCCTAAGTCAGAATTAAGAGAGGTGGTATGTGTGAATCTGTAGAATAACTGCATGTAGATTGTGCTGGAGGAGGAAAGGTCGTTAAAGAAAAAAACTGTTTGGCATAAAGTGAATACACCTAGAGAAGGAAGAAGTGCACACTTACTGGAGACAGATTTTTTCTTCAATTTTTTTCAGACCCAAGCCATCTAGGGGCTGCTAATGTTCCCTGTAGAGGCAGCCTTTACTCTCTGGGTTATTCAACCCAACACCTGACTGCGCAGGAAGAAAATATTCTTACTGAGCATTTTGTGAGATTGTGAAACAAATGTTACTTCCATCAGTTTATTACTGGGCATTTCTATGCAAGGCTGGCAGAAAATTAGGTCATGCATGAGTTCCTTTTGAGTTCGTCAGCCAGAATCCAACTTACCAAAATTGAAAAGATTTTGTAATAGTTGCCAAGGATATTTGGACAAGGCAGATTTCCATAACTTTCCACTAGGGAATCCTGACATATTTGTCACTTCCTAAATCAATCAGTGACCTTGTTGTTTTGGTAACTTTAACAATAGCAGGTCTACTCTCCCTAGAGATAATGAGAGCCTGGCTGAGGGGGCTGGGCTGTCTGCAGTAATATGTTCTAAGGCAGGATTGTCAAACTGCACAAGTTCTCCCTTGAGCTAAGAAACTTCAAACACTATCACCATGCATTTCCTTGGACTATAAACAAAGGAATTTTCAGAATAAAGCCTCCTTGTATGCTTGGCAGGGTAAGAGATGCAACATGCAGAGAGATTAATCTGCTCATTATCCAAAGAATAGAACAGAAGGAAGAGCCAGGCCTGGCACACCTTTAACTATGTCAAACACAACAACAAAATAAAACAACAGCAATCTATTTGGAGCACACCTCATCAATTTCAGTGCTTTTGCACATGTATTAGCTCATTTGACGGTAACAACCTCGTCAGATTTGAGAGAATGTGGTATGTGGCTGAGCACTGTATTGGGAACCCTGAAATATGGATCCAAGCTACTGTTAAATCTGTGCCCATTAGAATCTGCGTGGTATTGTATACAGGATCACATGAGGCTAAGGAGATGGATGTGTGCTTTGTAAAAATCTCTGTAGATACAAAGTGCTGGTGTTGTTGACATGTACAATATTCAAGTAAGCAGTGTTGTATACTACTTTTTATCTGACCTAGGACATCTGTGAGAGCCCCAGAAATGTAAGAAGAAGGAAGCCCAATGAGAAACCAGACCCCTGTGGACAAACAGGATGAGGATTTGGATTACCCTAATTTGGGCTTTACAGGAAAAGATGACCCTTGAACCCTAAAAACATCTAGGACCATCTGGATTGTATAAGCAACTCTTTGAAATGCTGCAATTATTTTTAGTCAGATAACACTTGAGAGAAGTTCTTATATTTCTGTTGTGTGTGGAACAAACCGTACCTGTTCAGGTACTGGAAATTGAATGATGTTGCTTATTTGTAGAAGCAGCAGCTATAAGGGAGAGGTTTTGACAGGACTATGAATCTATGGGGGAAAGAGAAAGAGAGATTGTTATCCAACAGACAACAGACAGTAATTTTATTTTCAGAGACTAGAGCAGTTTAGTCTCAATCCCTCAGGAAAAATTAAATGTGTGTATATATGCATCACACATGCAAAAAGAAAAAAAAAAAGCTTACTATAGGGCCAGGCTTGGGAATTTGCTTCAAATTGTGAACAGCACTATTGAAGCTGCTCTATTTTAAATTCCCTCTCGCAGCTGCAGCATCCTTTCCTATTCTCTATGAATTCAACACATTGATTTAAATAAAAATAGTTATCTGCATCCTGCTTCCCTTTACCAGCTGCAGAACTGCCTTAAGCCTTTGAGTTTCCTTATTATAGGTATGGAAGAAAAGTCATTTAAGATTTAAATAGTAATGTCTCCTATTTCTGTCCCTAGATCCTGTCAAGTTTAACCTAAAGTCAATTAATGTGACTGCTTTTCTATCTAACAAAGGAATAAATCTGCTTCTTTCTGTAAAGTAGAGAGGAAACCTTTCTGAGCAAGGGCCTTTTTCTC
The DNA here is from genome assembly GCA_037038555.1 of Rhynchonycteris naso. Lineage (NCBI taxonomy): Eukaryota > Metazoa > Chordata > Mammalia > Chiroptera > Emballonuridae > Rhynchonycteris > Rhynchonycteris naso. The sequence continues at coordinate 102,991,087 of CM072996.1, read as the reverse complement.
TGTTGTTCACAGATTCTTTCCTAGAGCCAACTGAAAAGTTGGCATTCTTTATAGAGGTGCCGAACGCCCCCTGGTCTTTCTCTTGTTCTTGCAAAGCATCTCCTTTCTCCTATTCATCATTGGAAAGTCTTTCTTAACAATACTTTTTCTCTCCTACCTGTCCCCCTTCATAGATAATACAGAGACAGAAATCGCTTTCAATGCCCCTCCGATGTGTTTCCAAAGCACGGTATGCCTCTTTCTGTAGCAACACATGTTTCACTGGAGCCTTATAATGAGCACAGGCTGTATAATTGAACAAATGGAAGACAGGAATGGGTTTATTGCCTGTTTTCTTGCTCGTCTCTTCTAATGCTTAATATTCTGCTAGTACAAGGGTGCATATTAAAAAATATATGTTGAAGAAGTCAATCCACTGTATGACAGTGATATTTTTACTTGCCTGTGTTAACTGTAAGAAGAAGAGAATGGTAAAAGCAGGAGAGAAGATATTCCCTTCATTATTCTCATTGTTGCTAGAATAAACATAACAGTACCTATGGTGGTTAAAGCCCTTCTTGGTCCAAACCTTGACCACACATCTTACTTTGTCTCTTGCCTTTTCCCAAACTCTACTCTCTACACCACTCTACTGCCCACTGCATAACTGCAGACCTAGTATCCAGCTTTTTGTTGCCAGACCACTGCATGCTTTTCCTTCTATTAGAAAGGTCCTTCATACTACTTTACCTGACTTCTTCACCTGACTTCTTCAGCCTTTAGGGCTTGAGATCAGCATCATTGTCTCAGAAGACCCTGTTCTGGTCTACCAGATTGACATGAGGAGTTTTAGTATTTTGTTTTTTCATACTGAGCTTATCCTGTTTTAATTGTCATATTTTGTTGTACATTACTAGATTTCTGGTTCTTTTAAACCCCTTTCTGCTATAGGATTTTAAAGGTCATTTCATTTAAGATAAAGCCCTAGATTCTTTCTTTTCTGGTTATTATTTTTTCTCTATTGAATTCATTGGAGTTTAGGTTTTAAGTGTGCCACTCAATAAAACGTCATCTGCACACTGCTTCTTGCACCTTTCATCCCAAGCAAAGTTTCTTTTTGTCCCCATACCGGTTTGCCCACATCCACCAACCTCCATCCCAAACCTTTCCCTCTGGCTATTACCACACTGTTGTCTGTATCTATGTGTTGTATATATACATACACACATATGTACATATGTATTTTTTCCTTTTTGCTTAATCTATTTTAATCCCTTCACCTTCCCCAATCCATCCCCTCTGATGGCTGTCCATCTGTTCCAAGTGTCCATGCCTCTGTTACTATTTTGTTCGTTAGTTTAATTTGTTCATTAGATTTCACAAACAGGTGAGATCATACACTACTTGTAATTCTCTGACTGCTTATTTCACTTAGCATAATAATCTCCAGGTCCATCCATGCTGATGTCAAAGGTCAAACTAGGGAATCAAACCACTATTTGCCATTCAAACTTCATCTTAGCCTTAGGATCTTTGGCTATCGTGTTTTGTCTAGTTGAAAAATTTTCCTACCTTTCCTGAAAATTCTCTCTCATTTTTCAATCTTCTCTGAGAACACAGAGCCTCTTATGTAAATCCAGTAGCTAGTTAATTCCTAGTTCAAAATATTTATTGCACAAATTAATGGACTATTACTGTGCAAGTATCACTGTGTTGGTTATAAATAGCAACACAAATAAAATGTAACCATATTATGTTAGCTAAATCTGTAATGCTTTCTACAAAATATTCAGTAACTGTGTGCTTTATTGTTCACTGTATATTACTTCTCTCTTCTTTCCCATTAGGCTATAACATTTCAGAACCAGGGGTTTGTTGTGTTTGTCTTGTCTGCTTAAATCAATTAAATCTTTCAACAAGAAAGTGAAGGTAGTATTTAAAAGGGAAAATGTTGTTTATCCCACTACAGTTGAGAGTGCATGAGTTTAATGCCCACATCAATAAATAATCATTGCAAGGTTGTTATTCACCTGGACAAATGGTATAAATTAGATACTCATTATTTTAATTAGTGCTCCAGAGCTATTCCAATTAAGACAGCTGTATAAAAATGTGAAGGGAAAGGAAAATGGAAGAAGTGGAAGAAGGGCATTTGAGTATCTAAGCAAGAAAAAAATGACAGGGCAACTTAATCCTGTATTATATAACAAAGTCAATTTGACAAGTCAAATTGCAGGCACTGGTTTTCTTAATTTTCTATACAGCATCTAGCATACAGTTAACCGAAATGAACTGAGCCTTCCTTGTGTCCAGGGAACCTGTCCGAGAAGAGCGAAGAGCTCTGGTAAGCCCGCTGTGCAGATTTGTGAAATGATAGAGATAGAAATTAAAATGTTACACAGAAGGTACTGGTGAGTCAGTGAAGGGATTTAAAAGAAGAGATGAATAATGTGTGATTATTTCATCTGAGGTTTAAACTAATTGAAGTAGTGGTAATTAATGCCTCAGAAAAAGATTTAGAGATATCATGTTCTCTATCTCCTATAGATACAAAAAAAATGATAATATTAAATATTCAGATCAACCACACAATAAGCTCTTTCTGTATATCAGTTCAACTATAAGCTTTCTGTATTTTTTTTCTGATCTTCCCATAACCTTAGGCAATGTAGGTTGCCATTATTACCATTTCAAAGGTGAGGAAATTAGTAACTATTCCCATGTCACATACACATTAGATGTCTGAACTAGAATTCAAACCCAAAACTGCTATACCCCAAGGACAAGGCAATTTCCTCACCACTTGGCACATATTATTAATTTATTTATTTCTAAAGGTAATTCAGTTGAGACAGTGTGGTTATCCTTGTTTCATATATGAGAAAATTAAAACCCAGAAGAAAACCAACATAAGGTCATAATCCATATGGAGCTGGGATCTGAACACTAGTATTTTCATTCCTGTGCACAATCTTTCTATCCTACTAGATTTGCTTTGATGTGGTAATCCTATGCCATGTCTATGGATGAGGAGGCAAAGAATCATTTTACTTTTACCTAATGATGAGAGCTATTTTCAGATAGATAAGTAAGCAAGGTACTACTTGGAATTTGTGGCTAAACATAATAGAGATTTATTAAAACCAAGCTTAGAAAGGCTTACATTTCAATATGATTTTGCTACTTTAAAAATTATTTCCACTTAGGCCCTGGCCAGTTGGCTTAGTGGTAGAGCATTGGCCCAGTGTTTGGAAGTCCTGGGTTTGATTCCTGGCCAGGGCACACAGAAGAAGCACCCATCTGCTTCTCTACCCTTCTCCCTCTCTCCTATCTATCTCTCTTTCCCTCCCACAGCCAAGGCTCCCTTGGAGCTAAGTTGGCCCAGGTGCTGAGGATGGCTCCATGGCTTTTGCCACAGGTGCTAGAATGGCTCCAGTTGCAACAAAGCAATGCCCCAGATGGGCAGAGCATCACTCCCTGGTGAGTGTGCCAGGTAGATCCTGGTTGGGTAAATGCAGAGTCTCTCTACCTCCCGGCTTCTCACTTTAGAAACATACAAAAAAATTATTTCCATTTAATATTTATGCATTTAAAATAAGTTGGTGCCAAGAGCTATTCAATCAAGTTGCTGAAATTTTAATTGACTTCTTAATTGATTAATTTATTTTAGCAAAATCTAGCCTATCACGATAAAAAAAAAATCTGCCTTCTTCCCAGCTATGCTACTTTCTAGTTAGGTAATATAGGAAAATTATTTAATCTTTCTGTACTTCAGCATCCTTGTCTGCAAAATGTGGGTAATATTAATGCTAATCTTATAGAGGAATTGTGGAATTAAACTAGTTAATATATTTATGGTTCTTAGACCAGTGTTGGTACAAAGTGAAAACTCTTCTTTAGCTTCAATGCCCCATTATCTCAGATGCTTACATATAAGAAAAGATGAAATACTTTGTATAGTCTAAGAAGTTAGCCAGAATCTTCAAAGAATTCTTTTCAAAGCTTTGCTGAATGTTGGACATGTAAAGGGAAGCCCTGACCTGAGTTAACAGCAGGAGCAATGGAGAGTTAAATTGCTGTGCATTACAAAATAGAAAGGATTGTTGTTAGTGTCATTAGTGGGTGTATATCTTTATGTTTTTGCTTTTAGCGAGAAAGGAAGAATACATTATGTGAAGTCACTAAATCCCTTAGTAGCCGAAGGACAAGACATTAGCCTTATCTTTAGTGTTTCAGAGCAGTACACTGCAAACTACAGCAGCTGTAAAGTCAGATTTTTGTAAGTGTACCATTTACTCACTGCATGGATTTACCAGTGGTAGTCAACCTGGTCCCTACCGTCCACTAGTGGGCATTTCAGCTTTCACAATGGGTGGTAGCGGAGCAACCAAACACTATAGTAAGTTGTTTTATAAAGATTTATTCTGCCAAGCTTAGCAAAAATCTGACATAAAGTACTTAGTAAGTAATTACTATTATATGCTTTAACTTGCTATAACTCTGCTTTATAAATTTTATAAAGTAAAGTTACTTCCCTACTTTATAAATCACCATTACTGTGGAACCGGTGTGCGGTTAGAAAAATTTACTACTAACAGAGATACAGAAGTGGGCGGTAGGTGTAAAAAGGGTGACTACCCATGACCTAGACCTTGGCTCAGTCCTGGAAGTTTCCATTTTTCTACTTAGAAGATAGCAGACTCTCAGTGAATCATAAGTATAGAATAAATATGTGGTCAAATAGTTTCTGACTGTGATCATTCAGCATTTTTATTGACACCCCACCACCACCTTCAACATAAACACCACTCCTCTCCTTCTTCTGGGAGATAATACATTTTCCGTAGACTGTTTCTTTTCAAACCAAAAGCTACGTTTCCTACTGCTTTATGCACTCCTTAGTTCTGCCATAGGAGACGGTGTCTAATATCTATACTTCAACATTTTTATTTTTTATGTAAAGAAATAACTTTATTTACATAAGTAAATAAAATAAAGAAAGAAGTAAAAGGTTTATCTAATTGGACTACTTGGTTATAAATGGATTTTTTAAAAAGTCTATTAAATATATGATTCAAAGATTAGAGAATATTAATATGCCAGTTACCTATTCTAAAGAGAAAAAAAGTCACCACCCTCAAAATTTATATGTTCAGGGTTAAATATGCATCATCCTTTTTATGAGAATATTAAATATTAGAAAACGTAACTTCAAGAAATATCTTCTTTAATGATGTTCAGATATTTTATCTCTTTTCCTCTCCCCAATTCCCCAAAATTTAATGCACGTGTTAGTAAAGGGATTGTATAGTTCACAGAACACAGTATGTTTTTCTAGTCATTTTAATCTAACATTCAAGGAGAAATTAATAGATGTATGAAATATGTATTATAACATTTAATTTTCACAAGGACCAAATACAGATGATGAAACTGAAGCTTAAGGTGGGTTTTGGCATTTAAAATTTATTTTATTTTATTTTATTTGTTTGGGTGACAATGATTAATAAAATTATACAAGTTTCAGATGCACAGTTCTACAACACATCATTTGTATGCTGTATTGTGTGTTCACCACCCCAAGTCAAGTCTCCCTCCATCACCATTTATCCCCTTGATATATTCTTTCACTCCCCTGCACCCTAACTCCCCTTGGCAATCACCATACTGCTGTCCATGTCCATGAGTTTTTCTCTTTGTTTTTCTTTTTTGCTCAATTCCCTCCACATATCCCCAACTCACCCACCCCCCAACAGCTGTCAGCTTGCTCTTTATCTATGAGTCTGTCTCTGTTTTGAGTGTTCATTTTACTCATTAGATTCCACCTATAAGTAAAATCATATGGTACTTTTCTTTCTCTGACTGGCTAATTTCACTTAGCATAATGCTCTCCAGGTCCATCAATGCCACTGCAAAATGTACAATTTCCTTTTTTAATGGCCAAGTAGTCTTCCATTGTATAAATGTACCACAACATTTGTATCCACTCATCTCCTGATGGACAGTTGAACTACTTCCAAATCTTGGCTATTGTGAATCACAATGTAATGAACATAACGGTACATATATTCTTTCAAATTAGTGTTTTGGGTTTCTTTGGGTAAATTTCCAAAAGTGAAATTACTGGATCATAAAGCAGTTCCATTTTTAATTTTGTGAGGTAACTCTATACTGCTATCCATACTGGCTGCACCAGTCTGCACTTCATCAACAGTGTAAAAGGGTTTGCTTTTCTCCACATCCTTGTCAACACTTGGTTTTTGATGTATTGATGATAGCCATACTGACAGACATGAGGTGATATCTTATTATACTTTTAATTTGCATTTCTCTAATGATTAGTGACATTGAGCATATTTTCATGTTTATTGGCCATCTGTATGTCTTCTTTGAAAAAGTGTCTATTTCAGATCCTTTTCCCATTTTTTAATTGGGTTGTTTGTCTCTTAGGTGTTGATTTGTAAAAGTTCTTTATAAATTTTGAATAGTAACCCCTTACCAAATGTATCATTGGCAAACATGTTCTCCCATTTAGTGGGTTGTCTTTTCATTTTGTTGATGGTTTCTTTAGCTCTGCAAAAGCTTTTTAGTTTGATATAGTTCCGTTTGTTTATTTTTTTCCTTGCCCAAGGACATATATCAGAAAAAAATTGTTATGAGAAATGTTCAAGATTTTACTGCCTATGTTTTCTTTTAGGATTTTTATGATTTGGGGTCTAACATTTAAGTCTTTAATCCTTTTTAAATTTCTTCTTTTTAAAAAATTTTTATTGAATTTATTGGAATGACATTGATTAATAAGATTATATAAGTTTTTGGTATACAGTTCTATAATACATAATCTATATATTGCATTGTGTGTTCACCATGCCAAGTCAACACTTCCTCTATTACCATCTATCCTTCCTCTACCCTCATTCATGTCTTCCCTCCCCCTTTCCCTCCCGCAATCCTGCCCTATAATCATTGTCTGTTTTTTACTTAATTCATTATCTTTCTTTTTGCCCAGTTCCCAACCCTCATCCCCTCTGACAGTTGTCAGTCTGTTCTCCATATTTATGAGTCTGTTTTTTATTTGTTTGTTAGTTTATATTATTCCAGGGGTCCCCAAACTTTTTAAATAGGGAGTCAGTTCACTATCCCTCAGACCGTTGGAGGGCCAGACTATAAAATAAACTATGAAAAAAATCCCTATGCACACTGCACATATCTTATTTTAAAGTAAAAAAAAAACAAAATGGGAACAATTACAATATTTAAAATAAAGAACAAGTAAATTTACATCAACAAACTGACAAGTATTTCAATGGGAACTATGGATCTGCTTTTGGCTAATGAGATGGTCAATGTCCAGTTCCATATTTGTCACTGTTAGCCATAACAAGTGATGCAAATGTGCATCAGTTAGTCTAGATCTGGTTGGAAATTTCAGATGTTTCATTCTGGAAAAAATCTGTTCACAGACATAAATGCTGCCAAAGATGGTTGCCATTTTGAGTGCATGGTTCCTGAAATTAGGATATGTCTCAGAGGGGAGAGATGCATAGAAATTAGGCAAGCTGCTTGACTTGAATGCATCTTTCAGAGAGTCACAATTCTGCAGTTCAGCCAGTTCCATTTGGTAAATTGTATCCACATTTTCAATGTCAATAGAAAATGGGTTACGGTAAAGCTGTATGTCCTGTTCATGGAGATGAAGCTCTTTAAATCTGATTTGGAACTCCTTTTGCAACTTTTCCAGTGAATCCACATGTTTCTTTTGGGAATGCAATCAAGGCTTTTTCTGCTAACAGATTTTGAGTTACGGGGAGATGGCAGAAATTTTCCTCCTTCCCTTGTTTGATAAGGAGGCCTAATTTTACTTCAAACACTTTCACATGTGATTGCATATCACAAATGAGCTTCCCTTTTCCTTCTTTTCCTTGAAGTTGCACATTGAAACTGTTGAGTATCTCTGTTATATCTGTCAGAAAGGCGAGGTGCCATTTCTATTCTGCATCATTGAGCTCTGGTACTTCTTTGTTTTTTGAAAGCATAAAAGCTGTAATCTGTGGAAGTAAGTCATAGAAATGTCTCAAAACTCTCCCTCGCCTCAGCCAATGGACTTCTGTGTGTTACAGAACATTTTCATAGGCAACATTTAGCTCAGAGAGAAATTCCTGAAATTGTCTGTGGCTTAGTGCATTAGCTCTAATGAAGTTAACACAAGACACCACAATTTTCATAACAGAGTCCCACTTCAGTGATTTACTACATAGCTCTTGTTGGTGGATGAGGCAGTGTATGGCTATTGGATGAGAACGGTTACATTTGTCCATCTCTTGGTTAATGCGAGCAATTACTCCTTCCTTAGACCCCACCATGCTAGGAGCACCATCACTTGTCACACTGGCTAGTTTAGCCCAGTCCAGCTCCAAATCCTTCAAGTTTGGGAAACCTTTTCATAGATAGCCTCTCCTGTAGTTGTTCCTATGATGCTTTGCAGCGCAGCAAGCTCTTCTGTGACTTTGAAATTGTCATTCGTTCCATGAATAAAAATTAGAAGTTGTGCAGAATCATGAACATCATTGCTCTCATCAAGTGCCAAGGAAAAACAGGAAAGTTTTCTTGCAGAGTTTTGCAAATGCTGATGCAAATTGTCCCCCATTTCTTCAATCCTTCGTGTAATTGTAGATCCTGAAAGACTAACTGTACTAAATAAGTCTGCCTTTTCTGGACACATCTCTTTGGCAACAGAAAGAAGGCACTCCTTAACAAATTCTCCCTCCACAAATAGTCTGCCAGTACACGCTATTAGCTTGGCAACTTAAAAACTTGCTCACAGTGATGAAATATTTAGCTGCTTCTGCTTCACAAAAGTATTTTTCTGAGTTGTCAATGTATTTTTCAGTTTTAATATTTTATCTTTTCTCACATCTCTGACCAAACAATCATATTTATCTTTATGTTGAGTTTGATAGTGTTGACACAAATTGTATTCTTAGACCATAGACACTATATTCTGGCATATTAGACACACAGCTCTTCCCTTGTACTGCATGAAAAAGTAATCATAAGTCCACTGTTCTTTGAATATTCTACACTCTGATTCAATTTTTCTCTTTCTTGACGTCATTGTTTCCTAGGGATTCCAAATTGCTATTAGTAAAATATATATATACAGCCCCACAAAAACAATATACCTACAATAATTATGACCACACAGATGCATACAGACTGCAATGCCCATCAATGCAGTCTGATCTGTGTCCATCAGTGCAGCCTTCCCAGTCCACATCATTTCAGCCTCACCAGTGGCCATATTGGTGGAACTCTACTTTAACCTCAGGCTCACACTGGTGTGGTGCGGGAACCCGCAGGATTACAGAGAGAGTTCCTCCACCACCTTTCAAGTTCGTACTATGCTGTGCAAAACGCACTGTGATCTGTGAACTCACACAGGAATCTGATTGCATGGGTGAGAAGTCCCATGTGATCAGATTCCACGGCAGGAAAAAAGAAGGCATGACACTAGTGTGTGTCCTCTTGTGGTCCGTATTTATGGATCTGTAATTATAGACCGTAATACAAAAACCACATGCCTCACTTCCCCCACATAATACAATGGCAACCATACTCCTCCAGATGCACAACATAATGGCCCCTATAACCTCCCTTTGCCCAAAAGTCTCTCCCCACATTACTACACAGTACAATGGCCCACATACTCCCCCAGATGCACAACATAATGGCCCCTATTATGTTGTGCATCTGGGGGAGAATGGGGGCATTGTACTATTGTGTTTCCCCCCAAATAAGACACTGTCTTATATTAATTTGACCCCCAAAAAACACGGGGTGTCTTATAAAACACCCAGTGGCAGTGGTGGGTTTCTCACAGTAGAGGCCCACCGCTGATGTCACAGGCCAGATCACCGCTATCCGATGCCTGTATACAGCACTGGAGGCAATGCTGGGCCTGTGACACTGTATACCACTGTCTGGGATAGTGGAGGTTGCAGCGCTGGCTGTGATGGGCCTGTCACACCTTGCACAGGGCCATCACCACCACCACTATACCAGGCAGCAGTATACACAGTGTGGAATCCCCTCCCCCAGATCACGGCTCACCATGCTGACATCTTCCATTGTGCAGCCACATAATCCTTTGCATGGCACCTGGTTCTCATTCAGTTACTCTCAGACATCTGTCCCTTTGCTCCCTGTACCCTGCCTCTGCCTCTATTCCATTCCTCAGTTCACTTTGTTCATTAGATTCCACATATAAGTGAGATCATATGCTATTTGTCTTTCTCTGCCTGGCTTATTTCACTTAGCATAATAATCTCCAGGTCCATCCATGCCATCACGAAAGGTAAGATTTCCTTCTCTTTCACAGCTGCACAGTATTGCATTATGTATATGTACCACAGCTTTTTAATCCACTCATCCATCCACTGATGGTCACTTGGGCTGTTTTCAGATCTTGGCTATTGTAAACAATGCTGCAATAAACATAGGGGTGCATTTCTTCTTCTGAATCAGTGATTTGGTATTCTTAGGATATATTCCTAAAAGTGGGATAGCTGGGTGAAAAGGCAATTCCATTTTATTTTTTTGAGAAAATGCCATACTGTTTTCCACAGTGGCTACACAATTCTGCATTCCCACCAGCAGTGCAGGAGGGTTCCCTTTTCTCCACACCCTCACTAGCACCTATTGTGTGTTGATTTGTTAATGAGTGCCTTTCTGACAACTGTGAGATGGTATCTCATTGTGATTTTTAATTTGTATTTCTCTGATAATTAGAGACGTTGAACATTATTTTATAAACCTATTGGCCATCTGTATGTCATCTTTAGAGAAGTGTCTATTTAGTTCTTTTGCCAATTTTTTAATTGGATTGTTTACCTTCTTGGTGTTGAATTTTAGAAGTTTTTAATAAATTTTTGTTCTCAAACCCTTATCAGACTTATTGGCAAATATGTTCTCCCATTGTGTGGGTTGTCTTTTTATTTTGTTAGTGATATCTTTTGCTATGCAAAAGTTTTTTAGTTTGATATAGTCCCATTTCTTTAATTTGTACTTTATTTCACTTGCCCATGGAGATAAATTGGCAAAAATATTGCTTCGAGTGATATCTGAGGGTTCACTGCCTATGTTTTCTTCCAAGATGTTTATGATTTTGCAACTTACATTTAAGTCTTTTATCCATTTTGAGTTTATTTTTGTGAATGATATAAGTTGGTTGTCTAGTTGTATTTTTTTTTTCTGTATGTACCTGTCTAATTTCCCCACCATCATTTGTTAGAGAAACTGTCTTTACTCCATTGTATGCTCTTACTTCTTTTGCCAAATATTAATTGACCATAAAGGCGTGGGTTTATTTCTGGGTTCTCTGTTCTGTTTCACTGATCTGTATGCCTGTTCTTATGCCAGTACCAAGCTAATTTGATTACAATGGCTTTGTAGTATAACTTAATATCAGGAAATGTGATACCTCCCACTTTATTCTTTATTTTTAAGATTTCTGAGGCTATTTGTGTTCTTGTTAGGTTTCATATAAATTTTTGAAATATTTGTTCTATGTCTTTGAAATATACCATTGGTGTTTTAATAGGAATTGCATTGAATTTATAGCTTGCTTTGGGTAATATAGACATTTTAATGATGTTTATTCTTTCTATCCATGAACACAGTGTATGCTTCCACTTGTTTGTATCTTCCTGGATTTTTTTAAATGTTTTATAATTTTTTGAGTATAAGTCTTAAACCTCCTTGGTTAAATTTATTCCTATGTACTTTATTTTTTATTGTTGTTGTTGCAATAGTGAAGGCAATTGTTTCCTTAATTTTTTTTCTGATAGTTTATTGTTGGTGTATAAAAATGCCACTGACTTCTTCTTTTTTATTTTCTTTTATTTTTTATTACTTACATATAATTTTATCATTTAGAAATTAAATTTAATGGGGTTACATTGGTCCATAAGATTACCCCGGTTTCAGGTGTACATCTTCATGGCACTTTATCTATACATTGTGTGGTATACATCATCCAGAATTAAACCACCTTGCATCATCATGTGTTAGGTTCCCTTTACCACCCCACCCTTGTCGCCCTTCTTCTGGTAACCACCATATTTTTGTCTATGTCTATGAGTCTCAGTTTTGTATCCTGCAAATGAGTGAAATCATATAGTTCTTAGCTTTTTTTGACTGACTTATTTCATTTAGCATAATATTCTCAAGGTCTATTTATGTTGTTGCAATTGGCAGTATTTCATCTTTTTCTAAGGCTGAGCTGTGTTCTACTGTATATAAAAAACATTTTTTCACAAAGACATATGTCCCCCATGTTTATTGCAAAATTATTTAAGGTGGCCAAGACATCAAAACAATCAAAGTGTCCTTTGACACACATCTATTTTCAATTAATTCATTAAATGGTTACGCAGCATTTGGGCAAAACACTATTCTAGGAGTGTGGTCCGATGCATGGGTAATCAAGTGTGTATTGTGGACGAAGATGCTTACAATCTGCACAAGTTATTTAATCTCTTTGTGTCTCAGTTTCCTTTTTTAATTGTTTTTATTAATTTTAATGAGGTGACATTGATAAATCAGGGTACATATGTTCAGAGAAGACATGCCTGGGTATATTGACATTTGATTATGTTGCATACCCATCACCCAAAGTCATATAATCTTCTGTCACCTTCTATCTGGTTTTATTTGTGCCCCTCCCCTCCCCCAACGCTTCCCTTTCTTCCCTTCCTTTGTCCCCCCTGCCCACCATAATCAGCACACTCTTGGCCATGTCTCTGAGTCTGATTTTTATGTCTCATCTATGTATGAAATCATATAGTTTTTAGTTTATTCTGATTTACTTATTTCACGCAGTATAATGTTATCAAAGTCCATCCATGTTGTTGTAAATGATCCAACGTCATCATTTCTTAGGGCTGAGTAGTATTCCGTAGTATTCCATATTATATATGTACCAAAGCTTTTTAATCCACTTGTCCTCTGACGGACACTTGGGCTGTTTCCAGATCTTCACTATTGTGAACAATAGCCACGAACATGGGGTGCATTTCTTCTTTTCAAACACTGGTATGGGTGTTCTTAGGGTATATTACTAAAAATGGAATAGCTGGGTTAAAAGGCAGTTCAATTTTTAATTTTTTGAGGAATCTCCATACTGTTTTCCACAGTGGCTGCACCAGTCTGCATTGCCACCAGCAGTGCAGGAGGGTTCCCTTTTCTCCACATCCTCGCCAGCATTTATTCTGTGTTGTTTTGTTGATGAGCGCCATTCTTACTGGTGTGAGGTGATATCTCATTGTGGTTTTAATTTGCATTTCTCTAATGATTAGTGATGTTGAGCATTTTTTTTCATATGCCTATTGGCCATCTGTATGTCCTCTTTGGAGAAGTGTCTATTCATTTCTTTCGCCCATTTTTTGATTGGATTGTTTGCATCGTGGTGTTGTTTTACAAATTCTATATAAATTTTGGTTATTAAACCCTTATCAGATGTATTGTCGAATATGTTCTCCCATTGTGTAGTTTTTCTTTTTATTCTGTTCTTAATGTCTTTAGCTGTGCAAAATCTTTTTAGTTTGTTATAGTCCCATTAGTTTATCCTGTCTTTTATTTCACTTGCCCATGGAGATGAATCGGCCAATATATTGCTGCGAGAGATGTCAGAGAGCTTACTACCTATGTTTTCTTCTAAGATGCTTATGGTTTCACGGCTTATATTTAAGTCTTTTATCCATTTTGTGTTTGTTTTTGTGAATGGTGTAAGTTGATGGTCTAGTTTCATTTTTTTGCAGGTAGCTGTCCAATTATCCCAACATCATTTGTTAAAGAGGCTGTCTTTACTCCATTGTATGCTCTTACCTCCTTTGTCAAATATCAGTAGTCCATAAGGTGTGGGTTTATTTCTGGGTCCTCTGTTCTGTTCCATTGATCTATGTGCCTGTTCTTATGCAGTACCACGCTGTCTGGAGTACAATGGCCTTGTAGTATACCTTAATATCCATAAAAGTGATACCTCCTGCTTTATTTCTTTTTTTTAGGATTGCTGAGGCTATGCGTGTTCTTTTATGGTTCCATATAAATTTTTGGAATATATGTTCTATATCTTTGAAGTATGTCATTGGTATTTTAATTGGTATTGCATTGAATTTATAAATTTCCTTGGGTAATATAGACATTTTAATGATGTTTATTCTTCCTAACCATGAGCACGGTATATGCTTCCACTTGTTTGTATCTTCCTTGATTTCTTTTGTCAATGTTTTTTAGTTTTCTGTGTACAAGTCGTTAACCTCCTTGGTTAAATTTTCTCCTAGGTACTTTTTTTGTTGTTGTTGCAATAGTGAAGGGGATTGTTTCCTTAATTTCTCTTTCTGCCAGTTCATTGTTGGTGTATATAATGCCTCTGATTTCTGAGTATTAATTTTATATCCTTCCACCTTGCTGAATTCATTTATTGGGTCCAGTAGTTTTTTGACTGAGACTTTAGGGTTTTCTATATACAATGTCATATCATCTGCAAATAATGATAGTTTTACTTCTTCTTTTCCAATTTGGATGCCTTTTATTTCGTCTTCTTGTCTGATTGTTGTTTCTAGGACTTCCAGAACTATGTTGAATAAAAGCGGTGAAAGGGGGCACCCCTGCCTTGTTCCTGATCTTAAGGGAATTTGCTTTTAATTTTTGCCCATTGAGTATGAAGTTGGCCGTGGGTTTATCATAGATGGCCTTTATCATGTTAAGGTATGTTCCCTGTATTCCCACTTAGCTGAGAGTGTTTATCATGAATGGGTGCTGGATTTTATCAAATGCTTTTTCTGCATCTATTAAAATTATCATGTCATTTTTGTTCTTTCTTTTGTTTTGTGATGATTCACATTGATTATTTTGCAAATATTGTACCAGCTTGCCTCCCCAGAATAAATCCCACTTGATCCTGGTGTATGATTTTTTTCATATATTGCTGGATCCAGTTGGCTGATATTTTGTTGAGGATTTTAGCATCTAAGTTCATCAGGGATATTGGCCTATAATTTTCTTCTGCATCCCACTACAGCCTGCCCTCCAGCAAGTCCTTAGCAGTGTGGGTGGGGGCGCTGCTGTTCAGACCCTAACACTCCATATTATAGTCCTGAAATCTCCCTCTTTCTAAGAGGTTATACTCTGAGTGCTGTGGGAGAACTTGTTTGGCTGGTGTCCTGCTTTCCTTTGTTGGTATTGCTGGTTCCAGGGGAAATATTCACTTCGTATTTGGGGAGTGACTCCGGCCAGGGGTTAGTGTGACTTTCGTTCAAAGTGTTTATCTGTGCCTCCTAGATTACACATTCTTCCCACTGATATGGTCCTCTCCTCTCTCCCCATCCCCTGGAACCATGGGTGAGTGGTTGTGAGAGAAGTTTTCTGCGCCGTCCCTTTAAGAAGAATTCTGGGTCTGAGAAAACTGTCTCTTTCTCACAAACAGTATCCTAACTTGTTTCACAGCTAAATACTGCCCATACGCCTCTTCTAGGCTCTGGGGCTGCAGGCTGGGGCTTTGTTCCTGGGGCCCTGGTCCCTCCTCTCTCCACTAAACTTTCTTCCCACCATGTGAGTCTCTCCGGGCTGCCATCCGCACCAGGGAGCTGGGCAGCTCTTTCCGCATTTCTGTTTTTCCTACCAGTCTCAATGTGGCTTCTTCAGTGTTTCTTGGTTGAAGAGTCCTCTTAGTTTAGTTCAAAGTTGGTCTTTCCAGATGATGGTTCTTAAAATTAAGTTATAATCCACTTTGGTTTTGGGAGTTGGAAATTGGTATGTTCACCTACTCTAGAGTTAATCAACCTTTTTATACCTACTGCCCACTTTTGTATCTCTGTTGGTAGTAAAATTTTCTAAGTGACCATGGGTTCCACAGAAATGGTGATTTATAAAGTAAGGAAGTAACTTTACTTTATAAAATTTATAAAGCAGAGTTGCAGCCAGTTAAAACATATAATAATAATTACTTGCCAAGTACTTTATGTCAGATTTTCACTGTTTGACAGAATAAATCTTTATAAAACAACTTACTATAGTTAAATCTATCTTTTTATTTATACTTTGGTTGCTCTGTTACCGCCCACCTTGAAAGTTGAAACACCCACTAGTGGGCAGTAGGGACCAGGCTAACTACCACCGGCCTACTCCATTGCCATCTTGCCCCCCACCATTGATTTCTGAATATTAATTTTATACCCTGCAACCCTGCAAAATTCATTTATCAGGTCTAGTAGTTTTTTGACTGAGAGTTTACAGTTTTCTGTGTACAGTATTATGTCATCAGCAAATAGATTGCTTTACTTCTTCTTTTTCAACTTGGACACCTTTATTTTATATTCTTGTCTAATTGCTGTTACTAGGACTTCCAGAACTATATTGAATAAGAGTGGTGAAGGGGGAACCCCTGCCTTGTTCCTGATCTTAAGGGGATTGCTTTTAGTTTTTGCCCATTGAGAATGATGTTGGCTGTTGGTTTGTCATAGATGGCCTTTATTATGTTGAGGTATGTTCCCTCTATCCCCACTTTGTTAAGAGTTTTTTTTTATCATAAATGGGTGCTGGACTTTATTAAAGGCTATTTCTGCATTTATTGATATGACCACGTGATATTTTTTCTTCATTTTGCTTATCTTGTGTGTCATGTTTATTGATTTGCAAATATTGTATCAATCCTGCATCCCCAGAATAAATTCTACTTGATCATGAATGACAATAATCCCATCATAGAAGGGGATAACACCCCACTAACATTCATGATAGACCTTCAGACAGAAAATCAACAAGAAAACAGCAACCTTAAATGACACATTATCTCAGATGGATTAAATTGGTATCTTTAGGACATTTCTCCCAAAAGCAGCAGAACATACATTTTTTTACACACATGCTAGGACATAAACCAAGTCTTTAATATATTTAAAATATTGAAGTTAGTTCAAGCATCTTCACTGCCATAATAGTATGAAACTGGAAATTAATCAAAACAACAAAAACAACTGAGAAACACACAAAGACATGGAAGCTAATAATGTGTTTTTAAACAATGAATGGGTCAACAGTGAGATCAAGGAAGAAATCAAACATACCTTTAAATAAATGAAAATAAGAACAAAACAACCCAAAACCTATGGAACACTACAAAAACGGTCCTAAGAAAAAAATTCATAGCACTACAGGGCTGTGTCAAGAAAGAAGAAAAAATCTAAAATAAGCAATCTAATTTTACACTTAATGGGACTTGAAAAAGAACAACAAACAAAGCCCAAAGTGAATAGAAGAAAGGGAATAATATATATCAGAGCAGAAATAAATTAAATAATCTAAAAAAAATACAAAAAATTAAACCAAGAGCTGGTTCTTTGAAAAGATAAACAAGATTGATAAACCTTTTACTAGAGACATCAAGAAAAAGGACCCAAATAAATAAAAAAGAAAAGAAAGAGAAGAAGCAACAATGGACACTAAAGAAAGACAAAGAATTGTAAAAAAATATTACAAACAACTCTATGCCAACAAACTTGACAACCGGGACAAAATGCATAAATACTTAGAAACATATAATTTCCCAAAATTGAATCAGGAAGATTCAGAGAATCTGAACAGACAGATTACAACTAGTGAAACTGAAGCAGTAATAATAATAATAATAACAATAACTCCCAATAAATAAAAGTCCTGGAGTGGATGGCTTTGTAGGTGTATATTATCAAACATTTGAAGATGAAATAACACTTAAATATTTCTCAAACTATTCCAGGAAATTTAAGAGAGGAAAAGACTGACAAGCTTTCATGAAGCTAGCATTATTTTAATTTCAAAACCATATAAAGACAGTGCAAAGAATGGAAATTATAGGCCAATATCCCCAATGAGAATAGATGCTAAAATCTTCAACAAAATATTAACTGGATCCAACAATATATTAAATAGATATTTTTTAAAAAGTCAGAAGCTAATGAAGACAGAACAAGAATCTTAATTCAGATCTATATCTATATTACTGCTATAATGACTTTTACAATAATAACTTCCCATTAATTAAGCACTGATTATATAATGGTTAGATTATTAGCTAATTATCTCATTTTATCTTCAGAACATCCTTTGGAGTAGTCATCATTATTCTCACTTTAGTATACTAAGTACTTAACTTTATTTGATCATTACAGCTAAAGAAACTTGGGTCATGCAGCCACAGCCAGTAAGTAATATAGCTATAAATTTAATCTATACCTTTTTGTTTCCAAAGTTTTTCTTTAAGTATAATCTGCATTTTCTTCCCACTTCCAATTCTTATTCCGTAACTCCTAAAATCATCCTTGGAAGCTATTGCTACACTCTCCTGTTTCTGCTGCTTCCTTCCTATCTGTTCCTGACATACCTTTAAGATCTTTGTCCCAGTAATGCTTCTCAAGTATTAGAAAGAGTGCTTCCACTCAGAAATTTCAATTTTATCAAACTATCATAGTTTCTGTCCTCTTTATTTTTTTTTTTGATTACTCCTGTTTTAAGCCACTGAAAATGGTATTTATAGTCTCTTGTGGAAGAAATTACATCACCCTACCGTAGACAGAGTGGAAAAAATTTAAAGTCAAAGAACTCAGAAGGTGAAAACAGCAAATTACTCTTGGCCTACCAGAGCTTTCTAGAATTCTCACTCTCTGAGATTTTGAGATATTTTTTCCACTTCTTAAGATTCTCTCCCCACAAAAATTGGGGTGCTGATTATCTTCCCTTTTTTAAAAAATAAATCTTGCTCCTACTACAATCCTAAATGTATATGATATGCTTTTTTTTCTTTAGTATAGGTATCTTTTATTCAGCATAATGTTTTTGAGATTTATCCATGTTATTGTATATATCAGTAGTTTTTTCCCTTCAGAAAAATATTTTACTGCAGAGATTTTCTAATTTATTTTAACTTCTTTCTTATGTAATTTTAATGTGAAAAATTTTAACCTAGTAGCTTATTTTTTACAGTTCTCATTCAATTTCCAATTTCTTTAATTTTAGGTACAGTTTTAAGTCTTGTTTTGGATCTCTAAATTTTCACTTATTTCTGGTTTTATTATGCCTTTGTAGTTACCTTCTTAGAGTTTCCTTTTCTAATTAATTTTAATAGGGTGACATTGATAAATCAGGGTACATATGTTCAGAGAAAACATCTCCAGGTTATTTTGACATTTGATTATATTGCATACCTATCACCCAAAGTCAAATTGTCTTCCATCACCTTCTATCTGGTTTCATTTGTGTCCCTCCCTGTCCCCTACTCTCTCCTTTCTTTCCTCCCCTTCCCCTCCCCACCCCATGCACACTCTTGTCCATGTCTCTGAGTCTCATTTTTATGTCCCATCTATGTATGGAATCATATAGTTTTTAGTTTTTTTCTGATTTACTTATTTCACTCAGTATAATGTTATCAAGGTCCATTCATGTTGTTGTAAATGATCCGATGTCATCATTTCTTATGACTGAGTAGTATTACATAGTATATATGTACCAAAGCTTTTTAATCCACTCGTCCTCTGACGGACACTAGTGCTGTTTCCAAATCTTCGCTATTGTGAACAATCCTGCCACAAACATGGGGCTCATTTCTTCCTTAAAATGAATAAAAGATTTAAATGTAAGCTGTGAAACCATAAGCATCTCAGAAGAAAACATAGGCAGTAAGCTCTCTGACATCTCTTGCAGCAATATATTTGCCTATTTATCTACACGGGCAAGTGAAATAAAAGACAGGATAAACAAATGGGATTATATCAAACTAAAGAGATTTTGCACAGGTAAAGACAAGAAGAATAGAATAAAAAGACAAACTACACAATGGGAGAACATATTTGACAATATGTCTTATAAGGAGTTAATAACCAAAATTTATAAAGAACTTGTAAAACTCAACACCAAGAAGACAAACAATCCAATCAAAAAATGGGCAAAAGAAATAAATAGACACTTCTTCAAAGAGGACATACAGATAGCCAATAGGCATATAAAAACATGTTCAACATCACTAATCATTAGAGAAATGCAAATTAAAACCACAATGAGATATTACCTCACACCAGTCAGAATGGCACTCTTCAGCAAAACAACACAGAATAAGTGCTGGCGAGGATGTGGAGAAAAGGGAACCCTCCTGCACTGCTGGCAGTAATGCAGACTGGTGCAGCCACTGTGGAAAACAGTATGGAGATTACTCAAAAAATTAAAAGTCGAACTGCCTTTTGACCCAGCTATCCCACTTTTAGGAATATACCCTAAAAACACCATAGCACTGTTCAAAAAGTGATATGCTTTTGCTGCTTGAAGTGACACACACATTCACTTTGAAGAGGAAGCAGAAGAAAGGTCATTTTACTTTTACACCAATTCATATGTAATAAGGATATGCCAAGTGCCCACTGTTCTAAGGAGGAATCAAGTTCTGAATCTTAAAGATGCTTTCATTATTGTAGGTGAGATAGGTAAAAATGATGAGTGTAATTGTAAACTTTTTAAAGTGCTCTTGGAATTCAGAAAAGAGATTTCTAACTTCTGATGTCGTGGAATGTGACAGAGTAGAAGAAATCATTCTGAGGAGTATTTTAGCTGGTTACATAGGATTTTAATTAATAGTAGATATGCTGGAAACATTACTTGCACAAGACTTGAGCAGATCAGTAGAAGCAATAAATCAGAGAATGTATATGGGAAGCAATATTTTGCTGTTGCTGGGAATTGGTGTGCATAAAATAAGTAAACCTAAAGTTAGAAAAAACATTGGGGAAATACTGAATACCAAGGGAAAACTTTTGGATTTATTCAGTATTCAATGGAGATCCATTGAGGATTTTGAATAATGGATTTACATATTCAGAATTGAGTTTCTATAATATTAGTCTGAAATAAAGTCTAGAGTGGACTGGAATGGGGAAAGTCCAAATGACAAGTTTAAAAACTAGGACAACATTTTGAGGAAAATGTAAAGAGAATCTGAGTAAGTGCAGGATATGAGAAGAAAATGAGGAGTAAAATGAGATTCTGTAGGACTTGGTCATCACTTACAAATTGAAAGTAAAGACAGGAAAGAGTCAAAGATGTCTGAATCCCAGAATCAGTAATAGATTTAAAGAAGCCAGGAAAATGAACAGGATTGGGGAAGTAGAACTGAGCTTGATATATACTAAGTTTTAGGCTTATGTAGAATCTGAAAGTGTAGAAATCTAAGAGAAACTGAAAATATAGTCTGAAGTATGAATTTCTTTGGGAAGGAAAAAGAGAGTTTTGTTTTCTTAGAGTTTTTAAAAAATTTATTTTGTGTGTATTCTGAAAATTGAAATATTTAGAAAGGGAGAAGAACATAACTGTTTTAGAATTATGATATTAGATAGCTGATCAATTTGATTGAAAAATACTTTAAGATTCTTAAAATGAATGTTGTCTATTCCTAAGTCAGAGACATCTCCCTTAAATATTTCTTGGAAGACAATTTTAATTCATGTTTAAAATTGGAATGGTCAAGAAATTACTTTCATAACTCTCATTATCTAAATCTCATATGTCAAAATTTAAGACTATTTACATTTATTTTAGAGACATCTATTGTTCAATTGCATATTTTAATCAAATCATTTATCACTTAATATCATCTATAGATCTATTTTTTTATTTGTTACCTTCATATTTATATTTTACTCTTGAATTCAAATGTTCTGATATATATGAAAGAAATTTTCAATTATTCCATGACATGATTAAAAGATTTTCTAATTCTTTTCTGTTTTATTGTATTTATAGTATAGTTTACCATAACATTACATTGATGTTTGGTTGAAATTACTTGATGGTTTGGAAATATAACGAAAATATTAATGACCGAACACAGAAAATTTCTTTTAATCTTTTTTGTGGCCCAACAACTGAATTTGTGAATGGTGTAAGTTGTGAATTCATTATGTGAATGTTTTTCCTATTTAGATCTGGTCTTAGGCATAGATAGTTAGCTATTGAGAGGATTTAGTTTTCAGTATACCAGGCTTCTCCTACTCTATATGTAGTTTTACGGTATATTAGTTTGTCCTACAATAGACAAAGATATCAAATTTAAATGGAAATTAAAATGCACCAACATAGAAATTGAATCTTATACTCCCATACAAAATGTATTAATATTTTATTTTCCATTGGACATAATGTTGTTTCATCATAAAACATACTTGTTCTCTTGACACCACTGGAAGCAATGCTGTTCAAACTTTTCATTTCTTTAAAAATTAAATTTATATAGGTGACATTTATTAATAAAGCCATGTAGGTTTCAAGTGTACAGCTCAATAAAACATCATCTGTACACTGCATTGTGAGCTCACCAGCCACAGCAAAGTCTCTTTCTGTTTCCATTCATTTCGTTTGCCCCCCTCCACCTACCACTCATACCTATTCTCCTCTGGTTATCACCATATGTTTTTTTTTTGTTTTTTTGGTTTTTTTTTGCAGGAACAGAGAGAGAGTCAGAGAGACGGATAGATAGGACAGACAGACAGGAATGAAGAGAGATGAGAAGCATAAATCATTAGTTTTTTGTTGTCATTGCGACACCTTAGTTGTCCATTGATTGCTTTCTCACATGTGCCTTGACTGCGGGCCTTCAGCAGACTGAGCCACCCCTTGCTGGAGCCAGCGACCTTGGGTCCAAGCTGGCGAGCTTTTGCTCAAGCCAGATGGACCCGTACTTAAGCTGGCAACCTCGGGGTCTTGAACCTGGGTCCAATGCCTTATCCACTGCACCACCACCTCGTCAGACCACCATAATGTTCTGCTTAATCTCTTCATCTTTCATCACTCAGTTCACCAACTGAACCCCTCCACCCCATGACTGCTGTCAGTCTGTTTTATATATCCAGGCTTTTGCTTTTATTTTGTTTACTATGTTTATTAGGTTCCAAATGTCAGTGAAATAATATGGTATTTGTCTTTCCCTGACTGGCTTATATTAGTTAGCATAATATTTTCCAGGTTCGTCAATACTGTTGCAAAAGGTAAGATTTCCTTCTTTTTTATAGCTGAGTAGTATTCCATTGTGTAAATGTACCACAGCTTTTTTTATCCACTCATCTAATGATTGGCACTTGAGCTGTTTCCAAATCTTGGCTATTGTAAATAATGCTCCAATAAATATAGGAGTGCTTACAGTCTTTCAAATTAGTGTTTCTGGTTTCTTTGGATATATTCCCAGAAGTGGGAATGCTGGCTCAAAAGGTAATTAGTTCCATTTTTTATTTTTTTAAGAAACGTCATACTCTTTTCCACAGTGGCTTCACAAATCTGCATTCATCAACAGTGCATGAAGTTTCCCCTTTTTTCCACATCCTTGCCAGCACTTGTTTGTTGATTTATTGATGATAGCCATTCTGACAGGTATGAGGAGATATCCAATTGTGGGCTTAATTTGCATCTCTCTGATGATTAGTGATGTTAAGCATCTTTTCATATGTCTATTGGATATCTATGTGTTCTCTTTAGAGAACTGTCTATTCATATCCTTTGCCCATTTTTTAATTAGGTTGTTAGTCTTCTTGTTGTTGAGCTGTGTAAGTTCTTTATAAAGATTGGGATTTAACCCTGTATCATTTGTATCATTGGAAAGTATATATGTTCTCCTATTCAGTGGATTTTCTTTTCATTTTGCTGATGGTTTCTTTAGCTGTGCAGAAGCTTTTTAGTTTGATGTAGTGCTGTTTGTTTGTTTGTTTGTTTTTCTTTGTTCCCCTTGCCTGAGGAGATATATCTGCAAAATATTGCTACAGGGATGTCTGAGATTTTAGTGCCTATGTTTTCTTCTAGGATTTTTATGGTTTTACAACTTACATTTAAGTCTTTAATTCACTTTGTGTTTACTTTTGTGTATAATGTAAGTTGGTGGTCTAGCTTTATTTTTGTGTGTACCTGTTACATTTTTCAAATGCCATTTATTGAAGAGTCTGTTT
The DNA here is from genome assembly GCA_037038555.1 of Rhynchonycteris naso. Lineage (NCBI taxonomy): Eukaryota > Metazoa > Chordata > Mammalia > Chiroptera > Emballonuridae > Rhynchonycteris > Rhynchonycteris naso. The sequence goes on along the minus strand of CM072996.1, from coordinate 102,967,100 downwards.
ATCCCATTGTATGTTCTTTCCTTCTTTGTCAAATATTTGTTGACCATAAAAGCATGGGTTTATTTCTGAATTCTCTGTTTTGTTCTGTTGATCTGTATATCTGGTATTATCCCTGTACCAGACTATTTTGATTACTATAATCTTATAGTATAGTTTGAGATCAGATAGTATAATATCTTCAACTTTGTTCTTTTTATAAGAGTTTGCTGTGGCTATTTGGAATCTTTTGTAGTTCCATATACATTTTTGGAATATTTTTCCAAATCTCTAAAATATGCCATTGATTTTTAATAGAGATTGCATTGTATCTATAAATCGCTTTGTGTAGTGTAGACATTTTAATGATGTTTATTCTTCCTGTCTAAGAACACGATATATGCTTCCACTTATTTTCATCTTTCTCAATTTTTTTTTTGTATTTTATAATTTTCCAATTATAGAACTTTTATCTCCTTGTTTAAATTTTTTCCTAGGTACCTTATTTTCTTTGTTGCAATTGTGAATAGAACTTTCTTATTTTTTTCTGATTATTCAATATTAATATATAAAAATACTATAGATTTCTGAATATTAACTTTGTACTCTGCTACTTTACCAAATTCAATGATTTGTTCTAGTAGTTTTTTGATTTGTTTTGTTTTTGTGGAGTCTTTATGGTTTTCTATGCATAGTGTCATGTCATCTGTGAATAATAACAGTTTTACTTTCTCTTCCAATTTGAATATATTTTATTTCTTCTTGTCTGACTGCTATGGCTAGAACTTCCATTACTATGTTGAACAAAAGTGGTTAAAGTAAACATCTCTGTCTTGTTCCTGATCTTGTCTTGTTCTTAGGGGAAAAACTTTTAGTTTTTGTCCATTGACTATGATACTGGCTATAGGTTTGCCATATGTGGCCTTTATTATGTTGAAGTATGATGCCTTTATTCCCACTTTGCTGACAGTTTTTATCACAAATGGGTGCTCAATTTTATCGAAAGCTTTTTCTTCATATATTGATATAATCATGTGTGTTTTATTCTTTTTGTTTATGTAGTATATCACATTTATTGATTTGTAAATATTGTACCAAATTTTCATCTTCAGAATAAATTCCACATGATCATGGTGTATGATTTTTTCAATATATTACTGTATCTGATTTGCTAATATTTTAATAAGACTTTTAGCATCTATGTTCATCAGGGACATTGGCCTATAGTTTTCTTTCTTTCTAGTGTCTTTACCTGCTTTTGGAATTAGGATAATGCTGGTGTCGTAAAATGAGGTAGAAAGACTTTCCTCCTTTTAAATATTTTGGAATAGTTTGAGAAGTAAATGTGTTAGTTCTTTTAAGTTTTGGTAAAATTCACCTGTGAAGCCATCTGGTCTAGGACTTTGGTTTGCAGTAAGATTTTCATTATTATTACTGTTCTGATTTCATTAGTTATGATTAATCTATTCAAATTTTCTGATTCTTTCTGATTCAGTTTTGGAAGATTGTATATTTCTAGAAGTTAATTTATTTTGCCCAGGATGTCCAATTTGTTGGCATGTAGTTGTTCATAGCATTTTTTTTACAATCCGTTGTATTTCTGAGAAGTCAGTTGGCATGTCTCTTCTATCATGTTTGATTTTATTTGTTTGGATTCTTTTTCTATTTTTCTAGATGAGTGCAGTTAAAGATTTGCCAATCTTGTTTATCATTTTAATTAACCAGCTCTTGATTTCATTTATGTCAGCTCTAATTTTTATTTTTTTTCTTCTACTTTGGGCTTTATTTGTTGTTCTTTTTTAGTGCTTTGAAGTATATGGTTAGATTGTTTATTTGAGATTTTTCTTGCTTCTTGAATTAGGCCTGTAATGCTGTGATGTTTCCTCTCAGAACTGCTTTCACTGTTTCCCATAGATTTTAGTTTGTTTTGTGTTAATTTTCATTTGTCTCCAAGTAACTTTTGATTTCTTTTTTGATCTTGTTGTTAACTCATTCATTGTTAAGTAACATTATTTAGCCTCCTTGTGTGTATATATTTTTCAGTTTTCCTCTTGTCACTGATTTCTAGTTTCATAACATTATGGACAGGGAAAGTCTCTGATAAGATTTTAATATTCTTGAATCAGTTAAGACTTATGTTGCCTCCTACCACATGGCCCATCTTAGAGAATGTTCCATGTGGACTTTAAGAATTTGTATTCTGCTGCTTTGGGTTAAATGTTCTGTAAATATCAATTAAAGTTTATCTGATCCAGTGTGCCATTTAAGGTCACGTTGCCTTGTTATTTTATTGTCTGGAAGATCTATCCATTGATATCAATAAGGTATTAGAATCCCCTACTATGACTGTATTGTTGTTGATCTTTTCCTTAATGTGCACCAAAATGTACTCTATGTATTTAAGGTGCTCCCATGTTGGCTGCATATATGTTTACAAGGGTTCTATCCTCTTATTAGATTGATCTCTTTAGTATTATGTTATGTCCTTCTTCATCTCTTGTTATAGCCTTTGTTTTGATGTCTGTTTTATCTGATATAAGTACTGCTACTCTATGGACTGTGCTGTTATCATCACTTTCTAGATTGTTGAAATCAATTTCTAATTGATTCTCTTACCCTGTCTCTCATTATCTACCTTGCTATGCCAAAGAGTTTAAGATACATGTCTGTAGCATGCACCCTATTCTTCCAGAGCTTTCTCAAAATGCCAGCCAATCTCTGGAAATGCTGGCTGTATACTCCTTTCCAGAGCAAACTCAAATCCTCTCCCCTTAACAATATGTACCATTTATTGATGGGTAAACCTTGGACCTTTTTTCTCTATCTTTTTCTCATGATATTCCATATTTCTAAAACATACTTCCACTCATTCTCTGCTTTACAATTTCTAACCATTTATTAAAGGTTTAGCACAAGTGTCACTTCCTATAGTTTTCCTTGATTCCTCAGTCAGCTTCACTTTTTAGCCTCATCTAAGTTTTCTTAGACCTACCCGTGGATACAACTCATTGTGCTATACTTGAGGGAATTGTTTTTGTATCTGGCTGCTTTTAAATGACTGAGAGCTTCCCACAGGTAGATGTGCCTATTTCCCTATGTCCCCAATGCCAAAGTTACTACTAGAAATTAACAGGCTCCCATAAGTTTTTGAATCAGTACTTTATCATATTAAGAGGCATAGAAAAAACAACTGTCTCAAGAGAAAAATAGAGAACCAGATGCAAGAGAATGAAAAACTACCGAACTCTAATTTTTCTCAAAGAAATATTACTATAATCATGACAAGTGTTATTAACTGAGTACAAAGTTTAAAAAAGAAAACAGCCCTCCTGGTTTGCAAGCCATACTAGGGAAGGTGATCCTATTGCTATGTGGTGGGAGAAGTGGGTTTGATGTCAGCTATCTAAACTGGACAGATGAGGATAGGAATGACAGCAACACATAAATATTAGCTATAGAAGATGGCCTCTACACTAAGGGCCTAACAATAAAACAGCTTTTACTAAGATTCAGGATATATAGATTTCCCCTAGCAACCTTCTAGATAAGGTCAAGTACTCACATATCTTTCTTCCTGTAATATCTCTAAACTTATTTCTTCTTTGTCCTTTTTTTTCTTGTTCATATTCTTTTTCCAGATTAAAATATATGGGATGGGAAGGGAGTAAGACTTGGGATAACAACTAATGAGGAATTATTTTCTGAGCTTTATAAGTTTTGTTATCAGGTACATGCTTTTTCTGTATTAGAGAGAATGGTGGTCCTGGCCAGTTGGCTCAGCAGTAGAGAGTCAGCTGGGCGTGTGGAAGTTCTGGGTTTGATTCCTAGGCAGGGCACACAGGAGAAGTGACCATCCACTTATTCACCCCTCTCCTTTCTCTCTCTCTCTTTTTCTGTCCATACTGCAGCCATGGCTCAGTTTGAACAATATTGCCCCAGACACTGAGGATGGCTCCACGGCCTTGCCTCAGACACTAAAATAGCTAGGTTGTTGAGCAATGGAGCAGTGGCCCCAGGTGGGTAGAGCATTGCCAAATTTGGGGGGGATGCTTGCTGAGTGGATCTTGGTTGGGGTGCATTCAAAAATTTATCTCTGCCTCCTTGCCTCTCACTTAAAAAACAAAACAAAGCAAAAACAACAAGAAAGTGCTACTGGCTATACTACCAAGTACATTCCAAAGTCTCAGTGGTTGAACACAATAAAGTTTCCTTCTTGCACACGTAAATTCCAATTGGCAGTTTGTGTGTTGGGGGTAAGGGTAGAATGAGTGTTTGTGGGGTTTGTGGGAAGGTAAATGCGTATGTGTATAGTATGTGCAGTAGAGGGAATTTATGCTCTTGCAGGGGTCCCCAAACTACAGCCTGCAGGCCACATATGGCCCCCTGAGGCCATTTATCTGGCCCTTGAGGCACTTCTGGAAGGGGCACCTATTTCATTGGTGGTCAGTGGGAGGAGCACAGGATGCATCCACACCCATAGTTCCCATTGAAATACTGGTCAGTTTGTTGATTTAAATTTACTTGTTCTTTATTTTAAATATTGTATTTGTTCCCGTTTTGTTTTTTACTTTAAAATAAGATGTGTGCAGTGTGCATGGGGATTTGTTCATAGTGTTTTTTATAGTCTGGTCCTCCAACAGTCTGAGGGACAGTGAACTGGCCCCCTGTGTAAAAAGTTTGGGGACGCCTGCTCTAGAGGGTCATTCAAGCTGACAGAGATTCCATACTCGTCAGCATAGAACTCAATCAAATGGGAATTTCTAACTCAAATGCAGTCTGTGAAATGAACTCTAGCCGTGTACTCAGGAAAAAAAAAAGTTGGATTATTAAACAATAAGCTAATTTCTGTTACACTAAGTATAAGTGATGCTACGTCAAGAAAGCAAGGAGAATGTTTCTGTTATATTTATATTCATATGCATATATACAAATGTGTGTGTGCACTTTAAGGCTATAAAATAATTCTAATAGAACATTCTTTTAAAGTATAACAATAAATAATCACATACTTTTTAAATGTCTCCATTTGACATCAGTAGTCTATGCTTCAGTAAATACTGTAGTTTGGAGGAAGTGACTAAAACATTACATTTAATATTGTTTTTTCTCATTTTTCTAAAAAAAGGAAGCAGTGAGAACTTTAAATCACACTTGTTTAAGGTTTCAAAAGTAAAGATATTTTTCGTAAAGATACTGGGGTGGATGTGATCTGCATGTTATATAAATAACTTTATTTCTGTTTTGAGGCATCTGGAAGCAACATTAATAAGCAATACAGACACTTTGCTGAGTAACTATAGGAAACCTCATTGTGGTACATGCATTGATAGGGAACTGAAGAGTAAATCATGGATTTGCTTGATGTTTGCACAGTTTAGGCTATAATTTCTACACTAATGAGACATTTTACAGAAAAATTAAGTTAAATTTCAAAATTAAAAAGTAGTTTTGTTTAAGTCTAATGAATAATATGATGTCAGCTTAACCCATTTATTTCTTTTTGCAGTGCATTTGAAAATAATTACATTCTTACACCATCCTCATAATTATTAACCCTCAACCCTGGACAATAAACTCTATCAGGAGAAACTGGCATCTCAGTTGGTAGTTGATCAAACACAGGCCCAAAATTATTTTATTTTTGTAGGGTTAAGTTGTGACAATATAAAACCTTACTTTTTTTTTTTAAGTATGATCCTAGGATTAATTCTGTTGTTAGCTTCTTTCATATACATCACATATGTGGGATGTAAACATGGTGTTATAGAATATCAAATTTGTGTATTTCTCCTCTACAACATGATGAGCAGTATGAGTCAGGCCTCATGTCCTTTGTGTTCTAGAACTAAAAGACACTCTCCAAGTGAATTTCTTCATGCCTGCAGTGTTTGTGATTCTCTCTCCATCCACAATATCAACTCCAAGTTAAATTGTTCTCCAAGAAGCATGGTAATTGCATTTGGTGCCTAGAAGAGTGAGCATCAATTAGTTACAAGTGTTTAAAAGGCTGCGACTGACAGGTTGCATTATTTTTGGATGAAGATTTCAAATTGCTTTGAAGGCATTTTCAATAATGTCAACAGGTGCAAAACTCTTAAATAATTTTGCTATTTATCTTTGTCACAATTTTATTAGAACCCTAGATTTATCTACACTGTTTAGCACAACCTGATCCTGGCCTCTCTAGAATCCAAAATAGTCTTTCTTTCTTTTTTCCTCTGATTTTATATTCTCTGAATTTTGTGATATAACTATGTAGAAAGAAATTTAATCTTTAATCACTTACAAGGAATGGCTCAGAAAGTCAACATGATTTATAGTAGATTCTCAAAATTTCATGTGCATACAAATGATCTGGGGATTTAATGAAAGTACACATTATGATTCAGTAGGTCTGGGCATCACATTAGGTTCTGTTTTGCTAATAAAATCCCAGATAATGCTGATGTTGCAGGTCTATGAATCAAAATTTGGGTGGCAAGGAATAATATTTCAATGATCTGTAAAGGCTAAATGTTAATCACAAGGCTAAGACATATCTATAAATTGTAGATCTTAAACTTTCTGATTAGTAGAATAAAGACTAATATTTCAGAATATAAATATTGTTAGATATCTTTGGGTTCACTGGTAGCTACTTATAATTATTGAAACTTAATCCATAATAATTAACAAATTCTAGTAGGAAGAACCAGCATTCCTGAGTATCCAGCCTGAGGAGACTTGTTCCTAAAGTCTGGGGAACAAATGGAGCAAATAAAAAATTTGGCATAATAATTTACTTCTGACTTGTTCCATTGCCACCAAAAAAATGTGGGTCTTTCTGAACATTCCTAGTATTTAGCAGGATGTCTATCACTTATTTCTTAGTAAAGTTCAATGAATAATAGAGTGTGATAATCTCTAATTGTTAAGAGATCTTGATAACTAATGACCTACATAGGTTTGAACAGGCTAATCTTCCTGCTAGACATATGTTCCCAATGCAAGTGTATTAAATAAAATATGTACTCTACCCCAGATAATATGAATGAGTTTTTTCAAAGACTCATAATGTCTAAACTTATGAGTAATGATGTGTGTACAGGAAATAATCCAAGAAAGAAATAAAATTTAAAAAATGAAGATAGAATAATTCAATTAGTAACAAGGACTTAACAAATGGAAGAGGGTAATGTATAGAATAAGGCAATAAGAAGAGATTCCAGCCAATTAAAAGTTGGGTATAAAGCACTGTGTCTGGTATCAACTACCCATGGAATTTATTAAAGAGAGAAAAGATGAACAAACAGTTATTATCTTTCTTCAAAAGAGTTGAATTCATGTTTTAAAGGAGAAACTTATTTGTTCTACAATTGAGAATACACACTTTGTAGCCCTAGGAATAATATATATAGTGTAGTGTTTGCTATCTCATTGCTGAACATTAGATATTCAGCCACAGGTGACATTAAAGGGAAATTTCCATTCACAGTAGAATTTGTCTTGGGCTGTCAAAACTGACTGTAGTGTTTCATCACAACAGGTTCAAATCAGCTGAAGCTGATAAAGGACAGTGAACGTTGAGAGACTCTGGGACACCAGATCCTTACTCAAACTAAACTTTACTGACCAAAGAACAGTGGAACCTGTTTCAATTAACTGCATTCAAACAAATAAACTCATTTGAGTTATATCTGGAGTGTAGATTTTCAATCCTTAATTGGCATAACCACCGTGAACTTACTCTTTTGACTCCCTGAAATGCCCTCTTAACCAGAAAATCAATAAACTGTTTCTACAGAGTTAATGTTTCTTCCCAAATTCATATAATATAATTGATATCCTAGCCTCTAATATTATGGAATTAACAGGTGGGCATTTGTTAGCTGTATAAGTCATGAGAGTGGTGCCCTCATGAATGGGATTAGTGCCTTATAAATGATAACACTAGAGAGCTCCCTTAGTCTGTCCATCGTATGAGGTCAGAGAAAAAAGCAATCTCATCCAGAGAAGAGAGGTCTCACCAGAACCTGACCATGATGGCTGGCATTATGATCTTGAACTTCCTAGCCTCCAAAACTTGAAGGAACAAATTTATGTTGTATGTAAACTACACAGTCTATAGTATTCTGTTATATAGCCGGAACAAATTAAGACACTAGCTACTTTTAAAGCTCTGGGTTTTTTTGTTTTATTCTTTACCAGCTGGTGAATTGGCCAATTCCCAGGAAGTTGTTTATTTATTAAGGAGAAAAGCACATTTAAAGTATCAATTAAATTGACAGCAGTCAGATAGTCCTTCTTCACCCAAGACACAAGATGAATTATGCCATTAGAACAAATCGAGGAAGTATTTTAAGGGTTGTGAAGATAGGCACTCGACTTGAATGATAAGAATGCAGATGCTTCCCTACCTCCTTCTAGTTAAACTATGGTGCTCTGGTAGAAAGAGGACATGGGGAACAAGCAGCAGATGATGTGTATGGTGCCACATAACGTGACTACATATTCTGGATACGGTGGGTTTTTATCTTGACTATATTTCATGTATAAGAAAATGTTTCCAAATAAACCTGAGATATCATATACTTTGGGAGATATTACATAAAAATATTTATTTGTTTATTCATTCATTTATCCATTCTTTCATTCACTCAGAAACATTTATTGAATGTTTACTGTGTACAAGACAGTTTTTTATGGTATTAGGAAATAGTAGTGCAGTACAGGGAAAATCCCTTCACTCTTAATGTGTATGTGTGTGTGTAAATTCACTTATAAAAATTAAGTAAATTATATTGTATTATACAGTATGGTAAAGAACATATAATCTATGGAGAAAATTTAATCAAAAAAGAGGGATGAGAAGAATTGGGAATGTACTGTAGCATAGGTATTCTTGTTCATTAATAGATGTCAAGTGGGAAGGGATTAATGCACTTAGTTTGTTCCTAAAATTGTAGTAAGTTGCATTAGAACATAGTTAAGATCTCTCACAATTAAAGGTTTTCAAATGGATTTGACCATCTCAGGAAGCAATGAGTTCCCCTTCATCAACTGTAGTTAAAGAAAATAGTTAAATATGAGCTCATTACCAATGGGAGGATTCTCATAAAAAGCTCTTACTGATTTATGACAGAAGACTCAAAGCTTTAAGATTTCATGTTTATATATTTTTAATTTACCTGTGAATATGTTATTTTTATACTCTAAGATTTAGAGGATTGGAGTATTTTGATTAACTTTTGAGTAGCTACTAAACCATAGAGCAAATCAATTATTTAATTCTATTTGAATGACCAAATTTACATAGATTCTCATCAAGTTTAATATCTACACTAACTCTACTCTTTCTTAAGAGTAGATAACAGAGGCCAAGGGAATAGATCCATACCTAAGAAAATCACAAGCTTATTTAAAATTCTTCATGTAGTGTTAGAAATTAAATAATACAATTAACTGGACTTATCCAACAGGAACTTTGTGCCATTACTGAGAGAGTATTAGATATTACCTGACATTAAGGAGTATAATGTGGTGAGTCCATAAAACCATATGTGTTATACTGAAAGCAAAGTTATATCTTAATTATATAGATAACTGAGGAAAAAATTAATATTGAATTATAAAATATGTAAAATAAAAATATATAAGGCAATAAATAAATTTAATAAACTACAACCTTGGCTGAAGAAAAAATACATTTGTTATGTAAAATAAATTGCTTCAACAAATAGATGAGCATAAATTATAATTAACATAGGTATTACATTTAAGTGGATACATATATTTAGGATTAAAATATTTTATTTCCCTCATAGTTCAAAATTTTTTGATGGAATTGTAACCTAATAATATACCTATTAATCTCTCTCCTGTGATAATTTACACATTTTTAGTCTGAACACTAGTCAAAAAAATTTAAGTAGGTTGTTTTCATTGATGAAAATGTAATATACTAATATATTTTCTATAAAGCAAAGAGAATACTATAGAAATCTATATCCCTGAAGAGGTAAAAACCTTGACTTTTAAGATGACTCTTAGGAGTTAATCAAATTAACACAGTTAATGAAATTTCTGTACCCCTAACTCCAAGAAATTTGGTAGGTAGGACACAACAAATCGCACACTTTGGTACTTCCTCTGCTGCTGCATGCCTCCAGAAACAATCAGAACTGTTTACCTGGTACAAATGGTTCATATTCCTGGAAACAAACACAGAGGGATTTGTAATGTATGACGACAGTTTCAAAACTTTTGCATGTATTTTCTGTTATAAAAAATTATTTAGTGTAACATGCCTACTAAAGATTATTTTCCTGCCCAACCCGATAGCTCAGTTTGTTATGTTAGCATGTTGACCTGGGCAGAAAGATTGCCAGTTCAATCCCAGGTCAGGACACATACAGAAACAGATCAATGTTCCTGTCTCTATCTCTTTCCCATGACTCTCTCTCTAAAATTATCAGTAAAAAATTTTTAAAGATTATTTTCATTGTAAAACACAAACACATACACAAAGTAGTTTCACACATTTGAGAAAAAGTATCCTTAGTTTCAGATAAATTGACATCAGAGTGTAGGTTAAAAATAAAAATAATAGTGTTTTAACATGATTAAGTATTCTATAAGAAGCAAGGTTATTTTCCTCTGTAGATGTTGACCAAGTTATCTAATAGTACCCACTTCATTTGGGCATTGAAAGATTAATTAATAAATATAAAGTATAAGTGCTATATTAAATGTCAATACATATTGTTTATTATTTTTCTCTTTTAGTTCAATTAAATAAGATACTATTATGTTCAATTTTATGTGTGTTTATAAACTTGTGCTAGGCACTAGTAGAATGAACAGGGTGAATAAGATTGTATACCTAGAGGAGACAGGATAGGCAAACTATTTTGAAGTTTGTGATGCTAGAATAAACTGACTGGGAGAATTGTTTCAGGCTAGAGGTGGGGGGATGGTTGAGGAAGACAAGGTAGGTGACAGGTTTAAGAAGTTACCTTTGTTTCATAAATTCTGATCCCCTTACCAGAAATATTGCTAATATACCTAAACCAAACATTTTCATTGTACTCTCTCAAGTATCCAGATAGTCTATTATTAGAGACATTCTTAGTTATGTTCAAGAGCTTTTAAAACATAATCATTTTCAGCTGTCTTCTAAATATGTTGTGCCCTTTCATATCTCTAGGTCTCTGAAAATGCAATTCTCTCTGCCAGGAATGCTCATTTTCTCACACTTTCTGCACACTAAAAACTTATCTGACAAACTTGTACTCACTGTCCAAAGCCCAGCTGAAAATTACTTCCTCTGTGGAGACCTCTTCAAATTGTCCAATGTGGTAAGCTACCTTTCCTTATAGTTCTCAATGCTTTGCTTTGTGTCTTATAATGCACTTATCAGATCATATATCATAATTTGTATATGCTACTTAAAACAAGTTTTGAGTTCCTTATAACAGTGTTGAGCTACCTGCAAACAAAGACTCTATCTTACCAATATCAGAGGTCCTAAAACCTAGCAACAACTGTGTTCCTAACAAGTTGTTTTTCTTGATGTCCTAGTAGAGCCCAAACTCTAAGTTAATCAGGCATCCCTGATTCAACTTCCCCGTGCTGTGGGACCCTCCTGCTTATCAGCAGGGCTGGCAGCTTCTTTGAGACTACTCTTGAGGTGGTTATGAGGATGCTACTGTTAAGTGTCATGGGAGAAAAGACATGACCAACACACAAATTAATTGCAATAATTACAGAGCCAATTTATTACTCTCAAATCCTTTTGGCATGCCTGGGTACAGCTTAAGGTGGCCCCGTTGGCGTGCTCCTCTCGGCTGGCTTTGGTCAGAGCTCAGAGCAGCGTAGAGAGAGTCCACATCAAACGCTGGAGTCTGGGCGACTACTGCAACAGGGGGCTCCTCAGCTTTAGTACCTTTTCTGGCCAATGCCTTCTAAAAGGTGTCAATTTACAGGATTATCACCTCAAACCACCTTTTTGGGAGTTCCTCTCAGGGAATCCCCTCTATGTCATTCTACTGAAATGTTTACATTAAACCACTTTTTAAGATATTCTTATTTTCATATCACCTCAAACCACCATTTTGGGAGTTCCTCTCAAGGAATCCCCTCTATGTCATTCTACTGCAATGTTTACATTAAACCACTTTTTAAGATATTCTTATTTTCATTAATATACAAAATTAATGTAAATAACACCAAGCCACTTCTTATCTATGTATAACTTCACACACATATTAACTGGGCCCTGCTTGTAAGTCAGAGTCTGTTTACCACATTACAGAGTTATGGCACTAAGCCACTATATTAATTTCTATCCAAATGGCATAACTTTATTTAATTTTAATAATTATTTTAATATCCTTTTAATTACTTTTATATATCTTCTATATTTTTATATTTCTATATATTTAATTACTATAACCTTATATTACTACAACACTAGAGTTGTTCGGAAGATTTCTGAAGCAAAATTCCAGTAACCTCCAGAAGACAGGAAGGGATTCCAGGTGGTAAAGTGGCTGTGTAGACTTTGAGACAAAACAAAACGAAACAAAACAAAACTGGCTACTTCTCAGCTCTGCCCAAGGCAAACTGAGAAGAGAGTGCTCAAATCAAACTGCTGTTTCTTTGAACTGTACCCCCTCCAAAAAGCCATCAAAAACACATCCTAGTAGACCTCTGTCTTTTGTTCCTCTTAGTCTCTACGGGTTGAATTAATGTGCTAAATTTAAATTTTAAGTCTTCATGCTTTCTTTCTGTACATTTTCCTTTTCAGGGAAAGTTTGTAAAAACATGTTCTATACAAATTTTAAAGAAAAATGCTTGCATTTATCACTATTAGCTAAAAAAAAACCCATGTATTTTACCAAATATAAACTTTGTAATGGATCAGTACTAATCTAAGTCTGAGTGTGGAGGGGAAGAATCACATGAAGATGTCAGAACATGGTGTCTGACCCCAAGGAGCACTCAGTCATGGGACAGTAATCTATTTGTGGCATTCAATGGGCCAAAAGAATGCTTTCATATGTTGATTCTCATTTCACCTTCTTCCTACAGTTTACTTATTATCATTACCCTTTACTTTTTAACAGATGAGAAAACCAAAGGTAAGAGATTAAATAACAGTTGAGGGCACAGAGCTTTTAAGTGAAAGCACATGGATTTGAAAATGGTTGTTTGACTACAGATTACTTATCCTTTGAATGTATCCTAATTTGTTTTTTTTGTTTGTTTGTGTTTTTGTTTATTTTGCAAGAATTATAATCCAGTTGGGTAAGCCTAACCTCAGGAAGCTCAGTTTAATATTGGAGACAGAGACAGATACATTGCCAGTGTTTCTATAGAACTAATAGTATGTGTATGCACAAAGTAAAGTAATACCCAAAGGAATGAGCTATATAATATTGGGAAGTGAGATGAGACAAAAACTTCCTGAAAGAGTTCATGACTTTTGAAGACAAGTGAACTCTAGCTTGAGAAAAATTGGAGATTGCCTTCATGTAGAAAAGACCAAGGTCATAACTGTCCGGAAGCAGAAAGAGACAGGAGGCATTTGGGGAACTAGGAGGATTGAAGAGAGAATGAAATAGCAAAGAAAGAAGCAGAAGGGTTTGAGCTAGAGAAGCAGACAGATGTTAGCTCCTAAAGAGGTAGATAGACTAAAAATAAATCTGGTTTTTTTCCAGGAAGAGTGGGGACCTCACAGAAGTGTGCAGTGACCTAATTTGTAATTTGAGCAGTTCATTCAGTCAGGTGCAGTAGATGATTGTCTGAAAGGAGAATGAGAACTGTTTGAAGGCACAGGAAGCCATTACCATCACCAGGGCAGAAGGAAGGTTTCAGACACAAGAATAGCAGTACAGTTGGATAGGAAGGGATGTGAAAAATCAGGCAGGTAAATATCTATAGAACTTGATAAGTGATTTTATATTTTCCCCCATTTATTGAATTTATGGAGGTTTTAGATTGTGGTGGAAAAGAAAGCAGGTTCAGTGGTAATTCTCAGAGTTATGGTTTAAAACAAGAATAAATGATGTTGTTATTTACTGACAGTGAAATGCTGGGCAGGTCTGAAAAAGAGATATGGTAAGTTTAGTCTGGTATATGTATGATGTGATGTATCTTTGGGGCTCTCTAGGAGAGATGTCTACCAATCGATTGTTGTGAAGAAAGCAGGTGGGATCCTGGGCTTAGGATAGCAGTCTGTGTAGCTTAGCTGACTTACATTTCAAGCTTTGCTTACTAGCTATCAGCTGCGTGACCTTAGGCAAAATATTTTCTTAATAGCTTTAAATTTGTTCATAACTAGTAAAACTGGGTTTAAAAAAAACTAGCTTAAATTTTGTTTTGAAGATTAAACATGATCACACTCATAATTATTTATGGTGTATGTTCCCAACTCAATTGTCTGCTTTTTGAAAAGAGCGACTATGTTACTTTTGCTTAATTGTATATTTAGTGCCTAGTTCTGTGCTTGGAACATAGTAGGTGTTCAGTAAATATTGAGTCCATTGAATACATTCTGATTAAATGTGTACTAGGTGCTCAATAAATAGTAGTGTAAGTGTCATATATGAAATTGGAGTTTAGCCAACAGGGTTGAGAAAGAGAATGCATGTGTGTAGTTGACTCTAGGTATAAGTTCAGAGTAGGTAGGCCATTCTGTAAAGTGTATACACAAAATGTATCCCTGAGAAATGAAAATTTTAAGGAGGAACTGAAGGAAAAATACCTATGCTGACATTACTCTTGACTTTGCCCGACTTTTTTTTCCCCCTAAGTTAATCAAATCTAATACCCTTAATATAGAGCTGTTTCCTGGAGACATTGGATCATCTGTTAACACCAGATTTAAAAAGTTGATGTGCATTAGTCAATGAAGAATAGGTCTCACTTGCAACTGGAAATCCTCTTCCAGGTGGCTTATTGCCCATGTGTCTTCTGAGCTACAGAGTTCTACTGGCAGCATTGGAGGGTGCCATTGGCTTTGATGGGGCCATCAGAGCATGGACATGAATAGCTTTCTTTTCCATGCATTCCTGTGTATAGCAAGATGTAGGTGTTTCCTCGATCTGGATAGATTTCACACCTAACTTCTGTGTTGCTGCTGTTAAAACATGAGACAACTGTGGCATCTTTGGATGGGAAATCTAATTTGTTTCATGCTATTCTGGATACAAGTTTCTAATTAGTCTCAGAGAGGTGACATTATGGGTATGTCGATGCTTTCCTGCCAGCTGAGTGTTTTTCCTTTTTGCTTGTGTGGCAGAGAAGGTTGGAGTTTGCTTTGTTAACCTTGCATGACAGATGCTTTCTCAGGCTTGCTGTTAACAGCTGGCCATTTGATGTACACTCAACTGTCTTCAATCCGATGACTGATAAATCTTAGGGTAATTCCTCAGTCACAACCAAAATAATTTTTCTGAATGATAGCAGCAGTAACAATCATTTCCTGAAATTCTTTTGCATTCCGGAACCTGAAGATGTGAAGACTACAAGGAGGGTAATAATGAATGTGTGTTAAGGAGCTGCTTGTCGTGATTTAAGTACAAGGTGATAGTGGCCTTAACTAAGAGGGGGACAGTGGGATTAGATGACAATGATGAGATTTATGTGTACAAGGAGTTATGAAATATGTCACTTGGTGCTAGATTGGAGGATAATGAGTAAACAGAAGAATCGGCGATGACCCACTCCCAGCTCCAATAATTTCAAGTACCACATTTACATGCTTATGCACATTTACATGCTTATTTTCTTTTGTAACAATCCTAGTATCTTTTATTTTTGGTTAAATTTTATTCTTCACTATTGAGTTGAACCTGAAGGAAGGCAGGGGACACTTCTGTTTTTCATTAGTTTCTTTAGCACCTGGTAGAGTGAATAAATGCCATTCACCAAGATGTGGGATACAGAAGAAGGAAGAGATTAGAGTTGTGTGAAGAAATGAATAGTACAGGCACATGTGAAACACTTGGAGGAAGCTGTGTCAGAACAAGTCTGAGACAGCTTTCTGAAATGAGGAGACAGTTCTTTTTCGGCCATTCATCTTAGGGAACCATCAACATGGAAGTAGTAATTGAAACTGTTAAAGGCTTTGCCATCTAAAGGGAATTTTTACGGTAAAAGAAGACATGTTTGAACTCTGTGAACACTAGAACTTAAGGATAGACAGGGAAAAGCCCACTTCTTTTAAAGAAGTTGCATAAACTGAAGAATTAAAACCTTTGATTTTAATAGCAAAATCTCTGTGATGATCTTGCTAAGTGTAGATTCTTTGGGGTTGGGGCAATGAAAATGAATCTGGCCAGATAGCTCGGTTGGTTGGAGTGTCATCCCGAAGCGCAGAGGTTACCAGTTCAATCCCTGGTTAGGGAATATATAACACAGATCAATGTTCCTACCTCTCTCTATCTCTCTCTCCTTTCATCTTTCTCTTAAAAAATCAATTAAAAATAAATACTTTAAAAAAAATGAGTTTGTGACAGGTAATTTGGCTTCTTTCACTATCTGTTTTGGAATGGCTGTTTCCTTTTGTGAGGATTTAAAATACTTGTTTTTCTTTTTCCACCATTGTGCAGAGTTTACACTTTCAGTACCCATAAATTTTATTATAAAGAGTTATACTTTACTCCAGTAGAGAGCTTTTAAAATGCTGACTAGAGCTTTTACCTGTGAATGCTTTTTCTCCTGTTATGAACATTCCCTCTCTGTCTGTTCTTTTGGACTATGGGAGGCACTGTCATATTGAGAAAGGTTTGCTTTAAGATTCTGATCATTTGGATAGAAAGAAGTTCTCAAGCCGTCCTACAAATGACTTGTGAAGCTGTTATGAAACTTTGGGTTACAATAACATGGATAGCCTTGACTTTAGAAGCTCAATGTTTTTCTATCTAAATTTTTATGCCCCCATGGGTGAAGGCCATCCAAATCCATCTCACATTGGTCAGGGTACACAAGACAGAGAAGCAGACAGAAGTAAAATGAACCATGGTGCCAGTCACATCTGAACTAAAACAAAACATGTCTTCAGTAACCCTGAACTTTTAAAACATCTGTCATCTACACTTCCAAATTCAAAACAAACTCATCACCAAATGTTCCGTATATGCAGCTGGAGAAACTGATTCAGGGAATAATGAAGCCCATAGTAAAGGGCTAACAGAGCATGACAAACGAGTCAAGGCAAAGTATTGCTGGCAACGATCTCTGAACAGCCATAATCTTTGCTTTGATGCACAGCAGTTGTGCACATTGGACAGGAATTAAGTCATCTTCTGATACGACAGCAAAGGGCCCGGTCCCAATACTCCTATAAGGAAGCATTGACCTCCCTCAGCTCCCGGGAATATTGCTAAATTGAATCCTGACTGCCACTGTAGCAGATAGAGCCTGAATTATTTGTAGGACTTAAGTTATCATGGGCATACCATGGGGTTTGAGGAATAGATTATTTGGCTCCTAACATGGTAAATTTAATTTGTTTCTGAACACCTGCTAAAGGACTAACTAAATCATTTGCCAGTGTGAAATACATCACTGAAAGTTGATTGTGGCTGTGTTTATTCTCATGGAGCCATATTTCCCAAGAAGCCAGCCTTAGTCGGAGAGCCAAAATTGAATTTCTTAAGGAAGGTTTTATAGTAGTTGAATATTTCCAGGCTAAAGAGGATTGCTAAGTATTTGCAGGTTACACAGAGTACCCAGAATATTGATTAAAATGTAAAAAGACTTTAGATAAGGTTTTTATGGTACATTTGTCTCACATTTTATGTCACTTACTTGTGAAACTATCATGTACAATTATCATACTTTCACCCAAATAAGTTCTTATTGTATTTTCACAGGACAGTCTCCACAAACAAGTCTAATAATTAATAGGTAGGAGACCAAACCATCCTCCTGCTACAAAAAGTAAGATTAAGATACACATGGTTTTCAAAGGAAACCTTCAGGAACTTTATTGTGTTTTTAGAAAGAAAAGTAAAGTTTCTACTTTGCATCAACTTGATACTTTTCATAATTAAAAAAAGAAAAGAATGAGCTACTGAGGTAAAAATTAGAGATACATATTAATAATGTGTACATTAATTAATATATGCATTCTGTAAATCTCTTGGAGCAGTAGAAAAAAAATGATTTTATATCTCTGGTATTCTCAACAGTATAAGTGAACTTGGAAAGAACATATTGTAAATATATAGTAGAAATCCTAATGTTATGTAAAAAATATTTAAAATAAGATAGTGAATATAAATTTAATGTAGTATTGTCATCAGAGATTAGCTTACTACTTACTTTGGATTATAGGTAACAATAAAATACAGATTTTGGGAAAAGAAAAAAACATATGTCTAAATTAAAAATTATTTTCATGTAACCATTTTGGGGACCCTATACTGTATTATCAAGCTGTCAGCTGTATTATTCACAGAATTTATCAAAATATTTTTATACCTGTTATTCCTATTAATAAGACAAACCTATTATATTGTCAAAGTATCATAACCAGTAAGATGTAACTAATAGAGAAAATCTCCTTCTTCCTTTGCCATTTCTTAAAAAAAAAGAGAGAGAAGAAAAGAAAGTAAAGAAAGGAAAAGAAAAAAGAAAAATAGATCTAAAGGCCAAAAAAGTCACTTCTAACTCAAGGCATATCTGAGCCATCAGTAGTGTTTGAGTGGTCTAACAAAGTCAGTGGGACAGAGGAGCGGGATCTCTGAATGGCAGTGTTTACTTAATTACAGCAGACAGTAGTAACAATTTTGGGAAGTCTAGTGCCATAATGCAGGGAAGCTAGAAGCAGAGAAAGTGTTGGCAAGAACATAATTCCAGTCATTAAAGGAAAATGTGACAGCTCTGATATGCTCCTAGTATTACAAACCAAGGAGGGATATGATTATTGTTGCCTGTAGGCTGGTGCAAAGAGAGACAGATGGGATGGAAACACATCAAAAGATTTCAAAATAATGTGCTATAGAACATAAAGGCAACTTTGAAAGAGGTGTTTAAGGACAGTGTTTGAATTAAATTATTTTTTAGTTGAAACCAGTCTTCAGATTTGTATAAATGCTTCACCACTCATCTGGATGTGTAACTTTCCAATATGTTATATAAATAATAATATTCTCATCTCTTAAGGTCAAAATGCTTGTTTTTGTGCTTATCTCATTCTAAATTCTCTGCATATTCAAGTTTCAAATTTGGTATAAGGAATGATAGGCATTCTGTGACCCACAGATCCAAACTGGCTATTTTGCATTTGCTATGCTATGTGGATAAAATATGAGGACATCCTCTGCATTTGGTTAGCTCTGTTTTCTTCCCAGTGAAGATTTCTGATGTTTGGGATACCAAAGTGGTATGTATTATATTACATATAAACCTCACGTAATATTACAATAGTCAAACTGAGAAGATTCAGTTCTACCATCTGTAATTTCAACTTTACTGACATTTCTTTACTCTACGTGCTTTGTGCACATCTGTTTTCACAACTAGATTTTAAGCTCCTTTAAGAGTTTGAATCATGTTTCTCTGAAATTTATGTCCCGCACATAATCTAGGAGTGTTCTCTATTTGATCATATTTATTTTCAAAATCATGTAGCTCTAAGGACAAAGCACTAAGAGAAAGAGAAATGTGGGAAGAATAGGCCACATGCTACAGTTTCACACAGGTTCTTTTTTAAGGCAACCCAAATAAGCAACCATTGTTTTCTTGAAAGAGCTATGCAACTTGTAGTTGCTAAAGAGAGTTTAAGGAGAAGGAGCTCTTAGCAGCTGCCCTACAACTACACTAGGGAACACAAGTTTTGTTGCATCCACAAAACACTTGTTCTTACCTAATTCGAGTGTGCTGATCTCAATTCTGATGTTAGTTTTTCTCTGTAAGCTACAGGTTTTTTGCAATTCAAAATTTTAGGTTTTTATTTTATTGTAAAATTTTCAACATTTAGTTTAACATATGAAGTAGAATGGCTTCTTGGACATCATCTTTCTGAAAATATAGTAATTTATATAATGCAGTAAATACACTAATACACTAAAAGGTATGATTGCATCAGAATATGTCTACAGTCTCGAAATAGAACATATTAACACACTTATTTAATCATAAAGTTAGCACAAAACTTATTTAAATTCTATTCAGGCAAAAATTTGCGTTTGTAGCTCTTGTGTTTGTGTACTTGTTGAGGACAAACATGTTTGATGCTCCAACAGTAGTCTTCCATCATATTTCTGTTCCATTGCCCCAATAACGCTCTTCCATCATCTTCAGATCTTGATGAAAGCATTCTCCCTGCTCATCACTAACAGCTCCAAGATTTTCAGGAAACTTATCAAGGTGACTGTTCAAGAAGTGAATCTTAACACTCATGTTACATCCAGTTTCGTGGAAAGCCAACAGCATTCTTTTAACCAGAAGTTTATAGTTTTCTGCTTTTTGTTTCCAAAGAAGTTCTTTGTAACTGCCACAAAAGACTGCCATGCTGCTTTCTCCTCCTTATTTATCTTCCTGGCAAATTCTTTGTCACGTATGAGGGTTCAAATTTGAGGTCCATTGAGTACACTTGCTTTTATCATCTCGAAAAACAAGGCAGGAAAAGCAGAAATAATATGTTGAAAGCATTCACTTTCTCTATGCAAAGCCTGAACAAACTGCTTCATTAAGCCAGGTTGATGTGAAGTGGAGAAAAAAGGATCCTGTCTCGATTAACTACAAGTTCATTCACAGTATTTTGCATCCCTACTTCCAGAGCTTCACATTTCAGCCACTCCTTCTCTGTCTAGTGTTTCTCCTAAGCTCGGCTGTTCCACAAACACAGAAAGCAAAGTACTTCATGAAATCTCTCTTTTGTCCTAGCAGGAAATAGACCATTTTAAGATTCACACAAATGATCCAGTTATGCTCTTCATACTTCAGAAAGTCGAGGACAATTTTTCTGTCATTATAGTCTTCTCACAGATGATTTGAATAACCAATTGGAACCACTTCATAAACATTACTGTTGTGTAGGACAACACATTTCAGACTCTGTTTAAGAGCTCTCAGAAAATAACCGCCATTCTGTTGGACTGTAAGTGGTAACACCTAGCTGGCTGAGAAGACTACTGATATCATGACAATAAACAAAGTGTTTGTCTTTGGAAACAAAGTCCACAACAATTTGTTCATGTTTCCTGAAATGGGATACTTTAGCTGACCAGTGAAGTACATTCTTTTCTTGAAGCTTAGAGGCTAAAAACTCAGCTGCTTCTTTGATAGGCCCAAATCTTTTTTTTGTTATGCTTATAATATTTATTTATTCATTTGATAGGCCCAAATCTTTTACTAAGTCATTCAGTTAGGGTTGGCTAAACTGCTGAGTGGTTAATGACTATTTGGCAGCAGAAGAAGACCCTTCAGATTCTACAACCATTTTCTCATGCATCTTATCAAAATACACTTGATCACCATGTTTAGTTTCTTCATCCTTACAGGAAATAAAACCATTTTATTTCTTGAAAACTGGAACAGGGAGTATATCAGAGTGTGGGATAGGTTGTATTGCTAAAGGAATATTAGGATATGTGATCATATGCCATTTTTTCTGGCCGACACCCTTTGTATGGATCAGACAGAAATAACAGTCATGGCTGTGGTTCTTAGGTTCATGCCAAACCATGGGAATACCAAAAGGCAATCCTTTGCATTTTCTTTTTGTCCAGTCATGAAGCATTTTCTCACTATTATGACACACAATCTGAGGAGCCCAATTCTTGTCTTGATTTCCAAGGGGAACTTGAAATTAGGCAATATATGCACGTGTCACAAATGATGAAATATTGCACTTTTGACGTTAAAGTGTGTAACAGCCACATATATAACAGAAGGTGTCAGGATTATTCTTACATTTACGCCTACTCGAAGATTCCATGATTCAATCTTAAAACAAAATAAGAGGGTGTTTGTATCAAGTAATATTTTTTTACATTTAAAAACAAGTATAATTATGTAAAAGTGATGTTTGTAAAATGTTAATTGTCTTGTGGTTATGTTCAATCCAAGAGTTGTTGCCCTTTAACTCCAATTTAAAAACCAATGCATGCCATTAACTGTAACAAAAAGAAATTAATAATGCATAAAAAGTAGAGCATGCACCAAAAGAAAAAGATTTCAGATTTGGAATCAGCAATGCAGAAATATATAGAAACAGTTCTAAAACCTCATGCAGCAGAATATGAAAAAAATATTGTTCCCTAGTGTTATTGCAGTGAGGTAACAGAAACTACTTTACAAGGTTTGTTTGCTACATCTAACAGGACAACTGCCAGTGACTAGACCGGCTACCAAAATGAATTATTGTTAACCTGAGGACCAGTACCCAATAGAAGCTAAAGGATTGAGGAGCTAAGAATGTATGTGCTAGATGGCGAGGTTCAAGAAGCTGATGGGCACTGAACTGGACAAAATTAGGAGCTACTAGAAAGGTGCAGAACAGTTCCCACTTTATCAAACTGAAGTTTGTCACACATGAAGTTTGCACTAAAATAGAGATTAGACCATAAATTGTTTAATTTTTTTAAAATTTTTATTGATTTTAATTTATTGTGTTTACATAGATTCAAGTGTCCCATCAAATACATGCCCCAACCCTCGTGTTTTCCTCAACATTCCCTTTCCTCAACACCCCCTTTAACTTCTCCCCCAAGGCCCTCCCCCCTTCTGTTCAGGATTAGCTTTCCTGCTTCCTATAACTCTGTTTATGTGTATATAATTTTACCTATCTCTTTCCCTTCTCTGATCCCATCCTCTCATCCCCTTTTCCTCTGTCCACTTTCCCTCTGGTCCCTTTGATCCCACTTATGCCTCTGTTCCGTTCCTCAGTTCACATTGTTCATTGGATTCCTCAAATGAGTGAGGTCATATGATATTTTTCTTTCTCTGCTTGGCTTATTTCACTTAGCATAATATTTTCCAGGTCCACCTGACCGGGAGGTGGCGCAGTGGATAGAGCGTCGGACTGGGTTGCGGAAGACCCAGGTTCAAGACCCTGAGCTCGCCAGCTTGAGCGCGGGCCTATCTGGCTTGAGCAAAAGCTCGTCAGCTTGGACCCAAGGTCCCTGGCTCCAGCAAGGTGCTGCTCAGTATGCTGAAGGCCCGCGGTCAAGGCACATGTGAGAAAGCAATCAATGAACAACTAAGGTGTTCCGACAGCAATGAAAAACTAATGATTGATTCTTCTCACCTCTCTCCGTTCCTGTCTGTCTATCTCTATCTATCCCTCTCTCTGACTCTCTCTCTGTCCCTGTAAAGAAAAAAAAAAATAGTTTCCAGGTCCATCCATGTTGTTGCAAAAGGTAGGATTTCCTTCTTTTTCATGACCCCATACTATTCCATTGTATATATGTACCACCACTTTTTAATTCACTCATCCACTGATGGACACTTGGGCTGTTTCCAGATCTTGGCTATTGAAAACAATGCTACAGTAAACATGGGGGTGCATTTTTTTTTTTGGATCAGTGATTTGGTGTTCTTAGGATATATTCCTAAAAGTAGAATGTCTGGGTAAAAAGGCAGTTCCATTTTTTTATTTTTTGAGTAATCTCCATACTGTTTTCCACAGTGGCTGCACCAGTCTGCATTCCCACCAGCAGTGCAGGAGGGTTCCCTTTTCTCCACATCCTCGCCAGCACTTATTCTGTGTTGTTTTGCTGATGAGCGCCATTCTGACTGGTGTGAGGTGATATCTCATTGTGGATGTCATTGTCATTTTCATTTCTCTAATAATTAGTGATGTTGAGCATCTTTTCATCTGCTTATTAGCCATCTGTATGTCCTCTTTAGAGAAGTGTCTATTCATTTCTTTTGTCCATTTCTTGATTGGATTGTTTATCTGCCTGGTGTTGAGTTTTACAAGTTCTTTATATATTTTGATTATTAATTCCTATCAGATATATTGTTGAAAATGTTCTGCCATTGTTTGGTTTGTTTTTTTTTATTTTGTTCATATTGTGTTTAACTGTGCAAAAGCTTTTCAGTCTGATATAGTCCCATTTGTTCATCCTGTCCTTTATTGCACTTGCCCATGGAGATAAATCAGCAAATATATTGCTGCAAGAGATGTCTTATTGCACATATTTTCTTTTAAGATGATTATAGTTTCACAACTTACATTTAAGTCTTTTATCCATTTTGAGTTTTTTTTTGTGAATGGTATAAATTGATGGTCTAGTTTCATTTTTTTTTTGCATGTAGCTGTTCAATTTTCCCAACACCTTTTGTTAAAGAGACTGTCTTTACGCCATTGTATGCTCTTAACTCCTGAGTCAAATATCAATTGTCCATAAAGGTGTAGGTTTATTTCTGGGTTCTCTGTTCTGTTCCATTTATCCATAAGCCTGTTCTTATGCCAGTACCAAGCTATTTTGAGTACAATGACCTTGTAGTATAACTTGATATCAGAAAATGTGATACCACCCACTTTATTCTTTTTTTCAAGATTGCTGAATCAATTTATGTTCTTTCTTGGTTCCATATAAACTTTTAGAATATTTGCTCTATATCTTTCAAGTATGTCATTGGTATTTTAATGGAATTGCATTAAAGATATAAATTGCTTTGGGTAATATAGACATTTTAATGATGCTCATTCTTCCTATCTATGTACACGATGCATACTTCCACTTGTTTGTATCTTCCTTGATTATTTTAATCAATCTTTTATAATTTTTCGAGTACAAAACTTTAACCTCCTCGGTTAAATTTATTCCTAGGTACTTTATTTCTTTTGTTACAATAGCGAAAATGATTGTTTCCTTAATTTCAATTTCAGAGAGTTCATTGTTGGTGTATAAAAATTCCTTTGATTTCTGAATATTCATTTTATATCCTGCCACCTTGTTGAATTTATTTATCAGGTATATTAGTTTTTTGACTGAGGCTTTATGATTTTCTATGTACAGTATCATATATCATCTAATAATGATAGTTTTACTTCTTCCTTTCAAATTTGATTACCTTTTATTTTATCTTGTCTGATTGCTGTAGCTAGGACTTGCAGAACTATGTTGAGTAAGAGTGGTGAAAGGGGACACCCCTGCCTCATTCTGATCTTAAGGGAATTGCTTTTAATTTTTGCCCATTGAGTATAATGTTTGTTGTGGGTTTGTCATAGATGGCCTTTATCATGTTTAGGTATGTTCCCTGTATTCCCACTTTACTGAGAGTTTTGATCATGAATGGGTGCTGGATTTTATCAAATGCTTTTTCTGCATCTATTTAAATTATCATGTGACTTTTGTCCTTTCTTTTGTTTATGTGATGAATCACATTGATTGATTTGCGAATATTAAACCAGCCTTGCCTCTCCAGAATAAATCCCATTTGATCATGGTGTATGATTTTTTTCATATATTGCTGGATCTGGTTTGCTAATATTTTGTTGAGAATTTTAGCATCTAAATTCATCAGTGATATTAGCCTATAATTATTTTTTGTGTGTGTTGTCTTTGCCTGGTTTCGGGATCAGAATTATGTTCGCCTCATAAAAGGAGTTTGGAAGTGTTCTTTCCTCTTGATTTTTTTGAAATAGCTTGAGAAGGATAGGAGTTATTTTATTTCTTCCTTGATTTCATTGTTAATCCATTTGTTATTTAATAGCATGCTATTTAGTTTCCAAGTGTTTGAATGTTTTTCAGTTTTTCTATTGTAGTTGATTTCTAGTTTCATGCCATTGTGATTAGAGAAAATGTTTGATATGATTTCAAACTTCTTAAATTTGTTGAGATTCATTTTTTGCCCTAACATGTGGTCTATTCTAGAGAATGTACCATGAGCACTTAAAAAGAATGTCTATCCTTCTGCTTTAGGGTGAAAGATTCTGAAGATATATATTAAATCTAGGTGATCTAGTGTGTCCTTTATGTCTGCTGTTTCTGTGTTTTTTTCTTGAGGATCTATATAGTGATGTTAGTGAGGTATTGAAATCTACTATTATAGTCTTGCTGTTGATCTTGCCCTTTATGTACATCAAAATCTGCTTTATACAGTGTGTTCGTAAAGTCATGGTGCACTTTATATTTTGTACTGGTCAAAAGTAACCATGAATTTATGGACACACTGTATATTTAGGTTTTTTTTTATTAGGTGCACAAATATTTATTATGGTTATATCTACTGTTGGATTGCTCCCTTTATCATTATGTACTGACCTTCTTTATCCCTTACTATAGCCTTTGTTTCAAAGTCTATTTTTTCAGATATAAGTATTGCTACTTCAGCTTTTTTTTCATTTACATTTGCATGAAATATTTTTTTTATCCTTTACTTTCGGTCTATGTGTATCTTTTGTTTTGAGGTGGGTCTCTTGTAGACAGCATATGTACAGGTCCTGTTTTCTTATCCACACCACTACTGCTCTCTTAATTGGAGCATTCAATCCATTTTCATTTAAGGTTATTATTGATATGTAGTTGTTTATTGCCATTTTATTCTTTAAATACATTCCTCTTTTACTACATGTTTTCCCCTTTGTTATGTTTACAACAGGCCCCTTAACATTTCTTGCAGCATTAGTTTGGTCCTAATAAATTTTTTGAGGTTTCTTTTCTTTTTTGTTCTTTTTATTTCTCCTTCCATTTTAAATGATAGCCTTGTTGAATAAAGAAGTCTTGGTTGTAGGCTCTTGTTTTGAATTACTTTGAATATTTCTTGCCATTCCCTTCTGGTCTTGAGTGTTTCTCTTGAAAAGTTGGATGTCATCCTTATGGGGGATCCTCTGTAGGTGATTGACTGCTTTTCTCTTGCAGCTTTTAATATTCTTTCTTTGCCTCTTAGCTTTGGTATTTTAATTATGATGTGTCTGTGTAAGTCTCTTTGGGTTCCTCATTAATGGGATTCTCTGTGCTTCTTGAATTTGTGTGACTTTTTCCTTCATCGGTTTAGAAAAGTTTTCAGCTATGAGTTCTATCAAGTTTGCTATTCCTTGTTTTTCTCTTCTCCTTCAGGAACCCCTATTATGTGGATATTGTTTCTTTTCATTTTGTCACAGAACTCTCTTAGAGTTTCCTCATACTTTTTGATCCTCTTTTCTTTTTGCTGCTATGCTTTTATGCTTTCGTTTATCTTGTCCTCTAACTTGCTGATTCGATCCTCTGTTTCATCCAGCCTGCTTTTAATTCCTTCTAGTGTAGTCTTTATTTTTGATATTGTATTTTTCATTTCTGTCTAAATCTTTTTAGAATTTCAATGTCCTCTTTGATGCTTGCTATCTCTTTGTTTAGGTGCTCATTATGTCCATCTATTGTTGCTTTAAGATCCTTGAGCATCCTAACAATCATTACTCTAAACTCTGCATCTGGAATCTTGGTTAGTTCCATCTCATTCAGTTCTTTGTCTGGGGATTTTTCTTGTTGATTCATTTGAATAGCATTTCTCTGGTGGGGTCTAGCCCCGGGGGGAATCCAGGTGTCCCATAGGAAGAGACAATCTTGGCACAAAATGAGTGAGAGAGCTGAATTTTTTTTAGCATTAACTGCCAGGTATCTCCACCAATGGCTAGTATAGCTTTATTTTTATACATACACACTAAGTTACAATCACATGGTATACAGAATACATTGATTAATAATTGTTTCTGTTTCACTATGGTTACATATTTCTAGGCAATGGTTAGTACATTTCTTTAAGCTATAAATCAGATGGTAAGTCATTCTAAGTACAGTTATACAATAACTTGAAAATAACAACAACGGTTTTGAGCAAACTTCTAAAAGGTCAGTATTGATTAATAACTCTACCTTACCTAATGGCCTATTTTCTAGTCAAATTTTGTTTATCTACTATATTCATATACTAGTTAGGTTCTAACTTTATTTTTCTGAGTGTTCTACCACCTGCAGGTCAGGTATGCAAGAGGAAAGGAAAGTTTTTTTATTCTATTATATGAAAATACTAGAGAGGTAGAGTGATGGTTTAAGTGAAGGCTAAAAGGTGCTTTTGTGTATAGTTACTGTTTTCTACCTATTCATAAGTCACAATCTATTTTTCTCTAATATGATTTATAGGAGGGAATTTTCCTACAGACTTAGCCCTTTTCAGGGGATATCATAGCCAGCCTCCTATGTCTATGTGACCAGACAAGGGGGTTTATAGTCTTTTCTGTGGAACTCACACCCTCTGTCTCATTTCCAGAGAAATTACTGAGAATCTTCAGGGAAAGCATGGTGCTGTTATCCTTGTGCCATAAATGATAGCACACACTCCCAGAAAAATGGTGGATATAAAACCAAATTAATCCAAAAAGTTAAAGGGGGAAGTATCTTTGTGTCTCTTCTTTACTGTGACTGTGTCAACCAGCATTTGTTGATCTTCTTTGCTGTGACTATGTCAACCAGCCGCTGTTAATCAGTTCCCAACATTTCTCTGTCTTCCCATTGTGTCTCTGTATAGACTGTTCCTTTGGATGTGCTGTTTGTGTAGCTAGCTGGGTATAGGGTTGGTGTGGTCTGCCTCCAGCTTTCAGTTATGTTGTTTCTAGATATTCTTGGGTTGGCCTCAGATGTTGTGTGTAATCCACTGTGGGCTACTTCTCTACTGCCACTGTTCTTTATGCTATTTGTGTCAGTGTTATCTATACCTTAGATTGGTGAAGTGTGAGTAACCCTTCTAGTTAGATACCACTCTAACTCGGGTTGTTAGATCCTGAGCTGATGCTCTTTATATCTGGCTGCTAGATGTACCAGCCCTGGAATTCCCCTGGCTGGAATCTGGCAGAGACCAGTGGGGGGTCACTGCTTATGATTGACCCTTAGCAACCTTCTTGGAGCTACAGGTGATCCAGAATTTGTGGCTGCTTCTTTTGGGCCCTGATACCGTTGTAAATATCAGCTGCACTCCTAAGCTGGCTTTTATCTATTGTTGACCAGTGTGTGTGACCTCTCTACTCCAAAGGTGTGGTCTTTCTGCTGGCCCACAGCCACTGCTGCCTCCTCAGATATTTGGGCACTGGCACTGCCTGACCCGTGAGCTCGCAGGCCACTGATCGAGCTGCCCCACAGGCATGCTTGATACCTCCCTGGGCTCTGCCCCCTGTGGGTGTGTAGGACACTTCTCCCTGTAGGAATGGACCCCCAGGGGTGTGCAGTACATCCTTCCAGGCTCTGCCCCCCATGGGCACATGGGATTCCTCACCCTACTGAGTTCCGACCCTGGTGGGCATGCTGGGGGTACCTTGCCCCGCTTGACTCTGCTCTCCACGGGCACACAAGACACCGTGCCCTGCTGGGCTCTGCCCCCCACCATCGCATGGGCTTAGCAACGTGGCCGCCTCTGCAGCCAGGCCCACTGCTCTTTGGAGGTTACTCAGCAGTTTGGGGTCGGGCCATGTAGCCCAGACCTCAGCACTCAAAACCTGTGTTCCTGATGCACCCCCTGCTTCTAATCATCTCTTTGCACTGACTGGAACATGAGAGCCTCTAGTGGGTGGGGTAATTTATTCCCTTTCCTGGCATTCGTTCTCCCAGGAAAAATGGCCACTTTAGGTTTGGGGAGTGGCCCAGTACAGGGGTCAGAGTGGCTGTCCCCCACAGTCTCTCCCTGTGCCCCCAAGACTACACTCTACTCTCGCATCTCCAGTCCTGCTGTCACTCCTGCTCCTGAAACCCCAGGTAAGTGGGTGTCAATGAGGTTTTCTGCACAGTCCCTTTAAGACAAAGCCTGGGTTTTAGAGTTCTGTCTCCCTCACAAACAGTAACCCAGCTCTTCTTTCAGCTAAATACTGTCCACATGCCTCTTCTAGTCTTTGGGGCTCCATGCTGGGGTTCCGGTCCTGGGGCTGAGGACCCACAACTCTCAGGGAAACCCACCACACCATGAGAGACCCTCTGGGCTACCCCTTGCTCCTGGGAGCAGGGCAGCTCTTTCTGCGTCTCCGCCCTTCCTACCAGTCTCAGTGTGGTTTCTTCAGTGATGCTTGGTTATAGATTCCTCTTAGTTTAGTCCAAAGTTGGTTTCTCAAGATGATTGTTCCTAAATTAAGTTGTAATCCACTTTGGTTCTGAGAGGTGGGAGTTATAATGTCTGCCTATTAATCGCCATTTTCTCTTCCTCCTTCCACTAGCCCTGTTTATGTTATAAGTACCCTGAAGGAGAAAGCAGATTATTTAAAGTGTTCATTTGGAACAATAATTAAAAACAGTTACTAAAGCCTGACCAGGCAGTGGTACAGTTCATAGAGTGTCAGCCTGTTATGCAGAGGACCCAGGTTCAAAATTCAAGGTTACCAGCTTGAGCATAGGCTCATCTCTTTTGAGCATGGGTTCACTAGCTTGAGCACAGGGTTGCTGCTTGAGCTTGGGACCATAAAATGACCCCCTGGTCACTGGCTTACTCCCAAAGGTTGCTAGCTTGAAGTCTAAGGTACTCCATCCGCTGGAGCCTTCAACCTGCCCATTGGTCAAGGCACATATAAGAAAGCAATCAATGAACAACTAAGGTGCTGCAACCATTAGTTGATGCTTCTCATCTCTCTCTCTTCCTGTCTGTCTCTTTCTTTCTCTCACTATAAAGAAAACAAACAAAAAAAACACTTATTAAAGTGATCAAGTGGTGTTTGCATTGAAATATGACCAGGTCTTCAGTTTTCAGGTAAAAAGAGAAGAGGAAACTTCTAGAAAAAATATTTAAAGTAAAGAAACATAAACATAGCTCTTCTAGATGTTGGTCATAAAGTGCTAGATTATGTCTTTATAGTTTGTCCCCTATCATCTTAATGAAATTATAGTATTTGGTGGGTTTCAATGTTTATTTTTTATTTAATTAATTAATTAATTTTTAAGAGTTATTTTTTTAACTTAGAAATTAAATCTAATGGGGTGACATTGGTCCAGAGGAACATGTGGGTTCTAGGTACACAGCTCTTTAGTATGTGAAATATTTATTTTGTTGTGTGTCTATCATCCAGTTTTATTTATTTTACATTTTAAAAAATGTTAAGTGTCATCTCCCTGTTCTAATTTTAAAACCTCTACTGTTATTTCTTTTTAAAGAAGAAGAAAAAGTAAAGAAGATAGAAAAAAACTGGGTTGATATTAGTTTTCTGAGCTCTGCTAAAGCAGATTGGAATGGATTATGAAGTTGTTTATTCATGATCAACCGAATATCCCCTTCTTAGCTGTAGTGCTAGCTTTGGTTAAGTGTTGCAGGCAGAGAACCTATAGCACAAGTAGTTCACATGGGCAGTTTGAAGAATGTCCTGCTCTGAATATATGTTATAAAGACTTCAGCCATTAGAAATGTTTTTTGTTGTTTTTTTTATTAATGATCAATATCGTTACTTTTTCTTTTGCTTCTCTCTCTGGAGTCTTTGCTAATGGAAACCTAAACCATAAGTAGTTCTCACCACAAACAGTAAGTGAACAGTTCTGTTTAAAAATGGTTTTGTTTCCTAAGCTTTCAGTTTCCAGTATACTCCTGAATTCCCCTCCCTCTACCCTTGAAACATTCTCTGGCTTTCAGTTTCCAGCATACCCCTGAATTCCTCTCCCTCTATCCTTTAAGTATTCTCTGGCTTTCAGTTTATGTCAACAACTCACCCTGCCTAATCAATCTCTCTTGTCTGTTCTGTTGCAGAAACTGCCATGGCAGGAGTGTTGGCTATAAGATTGGAGCTTTAATTTTCAATCCCATATGTTCTTTGACCATGTCCTAAGGAAGCTGTGAGATTTCACTATTCCATTTTTTAAGCAAGCATTTGTTGCAAATAAGGCTGGCAGATGGCCACAACACCTGGGACAATCAAGCCCCAGGGATGGATGAATACTTTCTAAGGTGACCAGAATTTCCCATCTGCTCAGATGGTGCTTGAGGGGTTTAAGCAAGCCTGTGTTGGCTGCCCAGGTTTACATAATCTTACTTTTTGGTCCCCCACATACTTTTTGGCTATTCCTTCAAAAATTCAAAAAACTGGCAAATAAATATTTACTCTATTTTACAGCTGTCTTACTGCTGGAAATGTATAATTTAGCTCCTTCAGGTTTATTTTTAAGAAACAAGATGAATTTTTATGAAATTCCACTCACATTCTAAATGCATTACTTATTTGGTTTATTCTATTGTAGAATATTCCACAGTCAGAATTAAATGTTAAAAAATAAATTAGCCCATTTAAAAGACAGTGGTATATCATGTAACAGATTGTGGCTACCAACATTCTGAGTCAGGTCCTCCCCACCAAATGCCCCATCATCCCTACATGCACACAACCCACTCGTTAATGTTGAATGATGAAATCTTAACCAAATCAGTGTTAGGAATGTATTGTTTGGAACCTACATTATTATTTTGATGATTTGTTTCTTAGGATAAAGCCACAGGAAATCTTTTGTGAGTTGGGCAAAATGTTTTACTTGTTTATTTGTTTTCTATTTGAGAATCTACAATAAGTCGACTAGTACAGGAAATTCTTACATCCCTGAAAACGTTTGTCACATCGCCATGTAAAGTCGTTGCCAAGTTTTCAAAAATGAGTCTGGACTGCTATTCCAATTTACCAGTGTTCCGCTTTCACAGCAGATGGCATTTGCTTAGGTGGGCATTGCAGCTGAAACTGCATAGTGGCAGTATCATTCCATTGCTAAGATTTAGGATTTTGTATGCCAGAGAGCAACAGCTTTTCAGTCTTCTTCACTTGCTGTCCCTGGTTGGTGTCTACTTTTCTGTTTTTTTCTAGAATATCCACTCCTCAGCATCATTTCTAGACCACCACTCTTACCTTTCTGAATTATTTTTTGTAAGCACTTTGACTAATATGGTTTTCTGATAATTTCTGAATGTGCATTGTTAGCTTTGAATCTCAGTGCTTTCTGGCTTAAATATCCATGCAATTTATGGTATTACTTGAATAAAATTTTAAATGTTGACACCCAATCTGTTAAAAAGTTGAAGTACCATGAAAGATGGAAAGAGCATGGCTCTTGGATTCAGACAAACCAAATTTGAACTTTTCGGTGCCATTGGTTATCATTGTAGCTTCCAGACATATACTTGACCTATGCTACTTATAAAATGGAAATAATAATTTTTTGGAAAACTCACATGGTTTGGAGCATTAAATGAAATTGAATCTTTATGTGTCATGTAACAAATGATAAATATTTGTGTTCTCACTGCTAATTTCCCAATAATAGTAATCTTCCAACATTGGAATTATCTTAAATTTTTCACTACTTTACCTTTTAAAAAAAGCTATTGTCATGTAGTATTAAATATAGTACCCCTCTTTTTCTGTGTCCATGGTCACATTAAATATAAAAATATTTTTTTCAATTACACCTGACATACAATATTATATTAGTTATAAGGTACAACATAATGATTAGATATTTATAAAACTTAATAAAGTGCTATTCCTGGTAAGATTACTGCCCATCTTACACAATGCATAGCTTATTACAATATTATTATAATATATTTTTATATGTTTTCTAATATATATTCCCTATGTTATACATGGTCACATTTTTTATTGGTTCCAATCATCATTGCAAAACAGAAGTACTACTCTATTTTGCATCCAAAAATTTTTAATCTTTTTTTTATCCCATTTAGTTAAATTTTCTTTCAGTTTAGCAAACATGACTTAGAAGGTGCTATGTGCCATGAAGATTGATTACTAGGCCGTATCACAAATGGGGTTGTGAGAATCCTTTGGAAGTCACTATTAGTTAAGGGTTGGGCTCTGGGGTTGAATTGCTTAAGTTCAAATTCCAGCTCAACAATTTATTGGCTCTGAAACTTTGGAAAATTAACTTAATGTCTCTTTATTTTAACTTCCTCATCTTTAATGAGGATATAAAAATAGCATTTTATATGATAATTATTTTTATAAAAAAGATAATGCATCTAAATATGCCTAACATGTAGAAAGTACTCATAATTGTTCATTTTTATTCTTAACTATCTTCAGGTATTTTTTAGCATTGGCCTGAAATTTTGAAACCCCAATGACCACCTCTTCATTTTATATAAATCAGAAGCTTATTGATATCATTTTTCCATTAATTTTTTTTAATTCAATTCACACCAAATTCTTTGCTACTTGCTAAGTGCATATATTCAGCCTGCATATACACTCATTAATTTCTCCTCTATGTGAGTCTTAGATCTCCAATCATCCACACAATTACTCAACAATATAAACTGTCTCAGTCAAACCATTCCTCTCAGCCATATTTGTTCATTTTGTTTTGATATACAGATCTTATGACTCAATGCATTTACCTTTCATTCCTGTTTTACTGTTTTTATTTTTTACTAATTTCAGCCATTCTACTTAGAATTCACTTTTCAAGACTCTTTCCCTTACTAAGTATGCCTAAACAAACCTCTTTTGTCTTTTTCTTTGCCTTTACAACAATTAAGTTATGCCTGTTCTCTGTTGACTATATTACTCTATAAGCCTGCTTATATCTTTCAGCTCCTGCCCCATTGGGCTCCTGCTGTTCCTGCAGCATGCCAAGTGTTCATTCATTTTAGGACCATTACATGTGCTTTTCCCTTTACCTGAAAATAATGTTTCCTGTACCTCTCAGCATGACTTCTGCTCTTGCTACATTCAGGTCTCTGTTCAAATACCACCATAGAGGATCATCCCATCATCCTTACTGGGTTGATTTTTCTTTGTAGCATTTGATATAGGTAGTCCTAATGATGTCTTTCTTCCCCACTGGGAGCCAGAACCATGTTCAGTTTGGTTCACTGTTCTGCCCCAGCTCCCAGCACACCGTCATTTATAGAGTAGATTCTCAATTAATATTTATTGGGTGGATAAACGAGTAAGTTGGAACCTGAGATCCACCACCAAAAATAATTCTAAATATTTAAAATGTTGGGACAATATCTTTAATTTTGTTATATACCACCATGTATTTCTGATAGAGAAAATCATGACCAACATATGCCAGTTTAGGACAAAACTGGCCCAAATTCTTAATTATCTGATCAAATCTTCAACATATTACCATACAAAATATGGTAATATCCACTCTGATAATTAATTTTATGTCATGTTACCTGGAGTATAGTGCATAGTTGTTAGTCAAATGCCAGTTCAGATGCTGCTATGAAGGCATTTTAAAGATGTGATTAACATTTCAGTAGACTTTGAATAAAGCTGATAACATAATGTGAGTATTCAATCAGTTAAATGCCTTAAGGGGAACTACTAGGTTTCCTAAAGGAGAAAGAATTCTGCCTCAAGAATGCAACATAGAAATTCAGCCTGGGTGTCTAGTACGCAGAATTTGGACTCAAGATTGTAACATCAATCCTTTCCTGGACTTCTAGCCTGCTGGATTGCTCTAAAGACTTCATGGTTATCAGCCCTGCAATTGTGTGAGCCAATTTCTCTCCTCCTCCTTCTCTCTCTTTATATCCTCTCTTCATGTGTGTGTACCTGTGTACATGTGTACTTACATATATACATACCATATTATATTGGTTCTTTTTCTCTGGAGAACCCTGGCTAATCAACCTACCTTGCCTGGTTGAAGTTAGTATTAAATGAAATAATATGTTTAAGATGCTCAATATGATGAATGAGTGAATAAGTGAGTGTAAGAAATTGAAATACCCTCTGAACAAATATTATTCCAATGACTGTAAAAGCACATATGACATGGTCCCCATTAATCCTCTCTGAATAGTCTCTGAGACCGAATGTACAGCACAATGCATTCCCAGTGAAGGTCTACAGAAGCCTGCTCATATGCAACATCAGTCACCGGAAATAAGTTAGTATTTCTTTTATGATGGCAAAGTTATTGTCGGAGAATAAAAGGAAGTTGTATACCAAATCACTCCATAAATCTTCCAGCACCTTTGAGATAATCCCCATTTTCTATATCTAAAAACACTTCCTACGGGTATTTTGAACACTAATTAACTAATTGGGACAATGTTCTTTGAAAAAAAAATATACATATTCTGCAAATGTTAACTATTTTAGTTCAGATGGAAATGGGAGGTGGTGTTGGATTTTTAAAGTGTTTGAGCATCTGGAAACTAAGTACACAAATTCTAAGAATATATAAATTCAGATTGTGCTATAGGAGAATGTAGTATGTTCCACAAAGAACTGAGAAGTTTGAAATAGTCACTGTAGAAATTTAACAGATTTGCACGTGTTATAAAGGTATTTTGCCGCATATGCACTTGGAGGCTTATCAGATACCCTCATATCCAGAGTCTCGTGAAAGTATCAACTAGAAGACTAAGAGGTAAACCCATGTGTCATGGATAGAGGAGCAAATACCAGGACAGTGCTAGAAGAATTTAGTGACAACCAGGAATGCTCACCAAAACCTAGGCTTTAGGGAGTAGATGAGAGCAGGATAGAGTGATTGAAAAATTCAACATGAGATGCTGGAAATCAAATTCTCTATCTTCAGTTTTGCTTAGCTTCCTGACCATAGTCCTTCAAAAGAATATGGGATGTTTTTTTTATTACTTTGAGAGAGAGACCGAGAGAGAGAGAAAGGAACATCAGTCTGTTCCTGTGTGTGCCCTGATTTGGAACCCAACCAGCAACCTCTACGTTTCAGGACAAGCTATCCAGACAGAGCAGAAAATGGTATTTTTAAACTCCATTGACATTCTTACTGTGGTGGATATATTCTGAAATTCATAAGTGGTTCTAGTCATCTTCAAACCTTACTTTAGGACAAATCTTCAATGCTACTGCCTCTGTCTTCCCAATACTCCTTGATTTGTTAGCTGAAGATGAACACTCTAATGGGAATGTTTTATTATTTTGGATGGGAACCTGTTTAAAATAGAAAATATCTCTACCATTTGTAAATATGCTTGTGTAGGCCCTGTCCAGGTAGCTAAATTGGTTATAGCGTAGTTAATCCCAATACACCCAAAGTTGCAGTTTTGATCCCTGGTCAGGGCACATACAAGAATCAACCAATTAATGTATAAATAAGTGGAATAACAAATCAATGTTTCTCTCTTCCTCTCTCTCCCTCTCCATCCTCTCTCTTTTCCAATCTTTCTCTCTCTCCCCCACTTTATTCCCCCCTCCCTCTCTCTCTAAAATCAATAAATAAATATTTAAAAGAATATGCTGATATGATAAACCTACTTCCTGGAGTAACCAGCTCCTCAAACACCATTCAATACTTACTTTAAAAACATATTTTAACAACTTTACATTATATCAGGCTCTGTTTATTTCAACAGATGCTAAAATAAACCTACCAGTTCAATGGGAATTTGAATAACAAAAAGGGAAAATGTGTAGATTTTAACTCTTTTCTTAGTATTTAAATTCAGGGCAACTACAGGGTATCAGCCTCTAGATGTGTTCAAGAAGTCAAAGTTGTTTATTGTTTATTTTTTCAATGAAAGTTACACAGACATTGGAGCTATTCAAAGTAAAGAAAGAATACATTTAAAGGGATCAAAGCAAGGTCACAGAATTATCCCTGTAAACCTAGGGTCCCTAAGTGACATAAAAAGTCTTGTGGCTATGTGTGGCCAAGTAAACTGATATTTTTGACATGAATTGAAATCCCTGTCTTGAAAAAAGAGGGATATGTCTTAGAGCAATGAGCTTACAAAAATAAAGTAGCATAAGCTGAGCTGTATTTAAAATTCACACTAGCATTTGTGCCCCACACCATCAGCATTCAGCAGTTGTCCCCCACATTGTCTCTTGCTGTCATCAGTGCTCACTTGACTTGTACTGGGCAGATGGCTGGAAAGCACCAGTTAAGGGCACACAGCACTTGGGAAACAAAGGGAGATGGCCGTAACAAGAGTGGTTTGGACAGGAAGCTCATGGAAAGGATTGGGGTAGCCATCCTCAGAGATAAACTACAATGTGAGGAAAAGGTCAGGGTGACTTAGGAAGAGCCATAGAGGGGTCTAGTCTAATCCAAGGGATCTATAATTTGAGTGATCGAGTCTCTGAATGTATTTTCCCAATTCCATCATTATTTTTCTCTAAGCAAAATGTAATTTGTTACAAATGACTGTTCTGTTAAATTGCACAGGTCTGAAGTGCTTCAGTCTGATTACATTAAATAAACTGTGAGACACCACAATCCGTGTGCATTTTTGAATAGAAATTAAAATAGTTGCCACCAAAGCCTTAAACAGGGGGGAAGTTTCCCCTTACCCCATATCTCTAGTTTTTTGCAAGCTCCACATTATATTGTTTTGAGCATAGCTGTTTCATGGGCCTTTTCAGAAAGCCTTGTTACCCATTAAAACTATCTACCATTAAAACTACGCATTATAGCTATCTGCCACTTTGGATGTTAAGAACAATGCATGTCCTTATTGATATTTTTTGCTTGTTTCTTTTCACTTTTGCTAGATTGCAGATACATTATTCTCTGCACAGCTGGGCATTCTACTCTTTCAAATATTTTCCCCTTCTGAGAAACTAAAAAGTATGTATATGTTTGCCAAATTATCTTTCTCCAATCACACACACAAAAATAATTTTAACTTACTTTATTCTTCAAGGTGACAGAAGGTAACTTCAGAAACCTGTCAATAAAGGGCTAGATAACCTGGCATTGCTTTAAATAGGCAACCAACATGTTGGCCACAGGCTTTATTGTCTGAATCTGCTCAGTGAATCCCCATATCAACAGTGGTCATTATCCAATAGAGCTACAGATACTGTCAGAAAATCTAGAGATCATAAAATCTGCATTCTGCATGCATAAATTTGCATATGAAATTAAAGAGATCTTAACTCCAAATGGGAAAACTAAGTGATTTACTGAACTTAATGCTTCTATGTTTCATCTCAATGGTCATGTCTGGACATCTGAAATTTACAATTGGTTGTGTCTTGATGCTTAGGAAGAAAAGGGTAGGAATGAGCACGTTCCTAGCCACCAGGAGAGAATCAAGCTTCAGATGATGCATTTAGATACAAAGGGATAAAAGGGTTTCTGTTCCTATTGTCTCCTTTGTGTGTGTGTGTGTGTGTGTGTGTGTGTGTGTGTGTGTGTGTGTGTGTGTGTGTGTGTGTCTTAGAGAGAGGAAGGGAGAGAGGGAGAGAGACAGGAACATCAGTCTGTTCCTGTATGTTCCCTGACTGGGGATTGAACCGGCTTCGGGATGATACTCCAACTAACTGAGCTATCTGGCCAGGACTTTTTTCTCCTTTTTCTACAGGGTGAGGGTAAAAATTTAATTTTATATTTTTATTCATCTCATAGCTCTAGTCCAACACTAGCAAGTGACAGAGAAAGAACTGGACACATGTTTCAGATTCCTATTATTTTATATTTCCCTTCTATTATATTGCATTAATATGATAAACTACATATACAATAAAGAATTTGGAGACAACTAATATAATTTTGCAAGTACTTACTAGGTTCCTCCTTCTCTAAGTCCACAAGAGCTCTCTGCATGATATTCATGGAAGCTGAAAATAGCTGGTGACTTGCTCTTTATATAACTACTTCTGAAAAAAATACATTAGAAAAAGGCTTACTCTGACTTTTCTAGCATATACACCCAATCATATCCGCTCAACATACAAAAACAATTTAATGAATCTCTTAAAGATTCACTTATCCTTGGCTTGCAGTCATATCAATGATGAATGAAAGGTTCTTCAATCATATTGTTGATCTTTAGTCATTTTTAACTTAGCCAAACCAAGTAATATTGACATATACTAAGTATAACTCTTATTCATTAGGATGAGTAAAAAATAACTTATCAACAACTTTTCTAAACAGAGATTTGCATTTCTTCTTATTCTTTAATTACAAAAAATTTTATTTATTAATTTAGTATATACTGACTGAAAATAAACTGTGCTGCAGGCATTGTGAAAATTTTGAGAATATAAATAACCAAATCTTTTCCACAAGTATTTTAAAAAGGTCTTAGAGCTTAAAAGAGACTGCAGAGAGCTTTCGATCTAGTCTGTTACAATACCCTTCACAGCTGCTGTTGCTACATATTTTATGGAAAGGCTGGTGGCAACAGCCCATGTATGGAAATCGAAAGATACTTAGAATTCTGTTTCTGTTGTCTGCTTGCTGAGTAGCCTTAGATAAGTCAATGAATAGTGACACTCTCTTTTTAAAAAACTTTTATAATTACAGTTGATATTCTATATTGTTTAATATTAGTTTCAGGTGTACAGTGTAATGGCTAAACTCTTACATAATTTAAGAATTGATGCGCTAATAATTCTAGTACCCATGTGGCACTATCCATAATTATAATGATATTACTGACTGTATTCCCTATGCTGTACTTTACACCCCCATGACTATTTTGTAACTACCAATTTATATCTCTCAATACTTTCACCCTTTTTAACCTTCTTATCTGGCAACCATTAATTTATTATCTATAAGTCTGTTTCTGGTTTGTTTATTTATTTTGCATTTTAGATTCCACATATAAGTAAAATCATATTGTATTTATCTTTTTCTGTCTGTCTTTCTTCACTTAGCATACTACTCTCTAGGTCCATTGATGCTTTCAGAAATGGTTAAATTTCATTCCTTTTTATAACCAAGTGTTATATGACCATTGTATATGTGTACCACATCTTCTTTATCCACTTGTCTATTGATCAGTACTTGCTTCCATATCTTGGCTATTGCAAATAATGCTGCAGTGAATATAGGAGTACATATATCACTTCAAACTAGCGTTTTGGATTTCTTTGGATAAAAACCCAGATCTTAAGCTATTTCCTAATTTAATGACTCTCAAACTTTTTTAAGTCTGGGAGCATTTAAAATTCTACAAATAATTGTAGGCACACTATATACAAATTTCTGAGAAATATGTTATAATAATTAAGTCAAATATTAAAAAAATATAAAGTCCAGACATGCTCTTATGATAATTAAGCGAAATAAATATGACAAAATTAAATTTATTCTGACATTAAAAAACACTTTAATGTTACATTTATTAGTTACACTTTTAGAATTCATAAAAAAGAGGGGTTAAAAAATAAAAAAAATAATAAAAGTTATCTTTTTATATATAGATACCTTCTTAATAAGATTTAGTATATTTGGCAGGACTCAGCACGAATGTGTTAAGTTTTTTCATTCTTGTGTTTTTGAGAAACATGAGCCTGATGTGTCCTAGCAATTTCTTCAATGTTTGGGCATAGATTTGAAAGGCAAAGTCTCATTTTCTCGTCAGTACATTGAAGAATTCCTCTCTTTTATACTCTTAATTGTGTTGAGTGCAGAAAACCCCCACCATACATATCATCTTAACTTTACACCAAAAAAAAGGATAGAAGAAACTTGCCTCCAGTCTTTCTGGGGAACATGGAGGGTAGTGTAAACAATCCAGCACCATGGCTTAACAGCCTTTTGCAACCTAATCAGGCAACTGAGGTGAGGTGTTGATCAGACTGTGAGCTTACAGCCAATTCCCCACTCCTCTGTCCCCCAAAAATCTAAACTCCAAACCCCTGTTGGTTTTCTGGTCCCCAACAGGCACATATTTCTCTGGAATACCATAGGGCACACCTGGAAATCTTCTAGTGTGCACCAGTGCGCCCTGGCACACACTTTGAGAACCACTGTTTTAATTTATAAAATAGGGATATGATAATACTTACCACTTAGGGTCATTGTAAGAATGAAGTAAACTGATAATTATGTCAAGTGCCTAATATAGTTACTTGCATAGGTTTCCCATTATAAATAGTAGCTCTTTTCAAGGAATTAACATCCAAATAAGGCAGCTTATTCTGTTTTTCAACAGTTCTAATTGTCACGAAATTCTGAAATCCACCTCCCTGCAAATTCCAACCACTGGAACTCATTATGCTCATTGGAGCAGATAAGCTTAATGCTCTCTTCCACATGAACACCCTTAAGATGTTGGAATAGAGTTCCCACCCATTTTATTTTTCCCAGTTGAGCATCAGCAGCAAATATGTATTGTTAACTAGCTATTTTTTCTTAAGTATAATGAATATATTAAGACCTTCAAAAATCATTTATGCTAAAGTGAGAATCAATATAGGATAGAACATTTTTTTATCTAATTTAAATTTGCTTAATAATTGAATTTAGAAAATAATCTCTTCTCCAAGTTTCACTTAAAAGAAGATAGCTCTCACTGATGTGGTAGTCTCCTAGCCCATTTCTAGCCTGCTTACTAAGTCATGTTCTAAATACAAATCTGCTTTTCTACTCATTGCCCTAAGTAAAACCTCAGCTTACTTAGTAGAGTGGTTTGCTAACTTTATGGTGGCCTGACCCCTTTATACCCTTAAAATTTATTGATGACTTCCAAAAGCTTTGGTTTATGTTGGTTAAATTTATGCGTATATACTGTTCTAGAAACTAAAACTGGAATAAATATTTATTAATTCACTTAAAATAACAGAAATAACAGATATA
The DNA here is from genome assembly GCA_037038555.1 of Rhynchonycteris naso. Lineage (NCBI taxonomy): Eukaryota > Metazoa > Chordata > Mammalia > Chiroptera > Emballonuridae > Rhynchonycteris > Rhynchonycteris naso. The sequence goes on along the minus strand of CM072996.1, from coordinate 102,924,693 downwards.
TTAACACAGATAACATATTTTATGTATAATAATACATTTCCAAAACAAAAAAAATTGTGAGCAGAGTGGCATTGCTTAATATTCTTACAAATAAATAATCAATGTTTAGCTTAATAAAAATCAACCGAAATTTTGTATCTGCTTCTTCATTTAGTCTGTTGTAATATGTTGTTTTGGTAGAGGTATGTGATAAAAATAATATCTAACATAGATATGTAGTTGAAAAATAGAATATTTTAATAGGATTTTTCAAGTAACAGTGAATAATCTTTGTTACTGTACCATCTCTCTACAAATGGTAGATTCTTACAGGGTACTTGAAATGTCTAATCTCAAATTATATTAATGACTTTTTTATTCTGCTAAATTAAAATCTATTGGTCTAACTTGCACTTTAAAAGAAACATTTACTTATGTATAATTTTGTAATATCATGTATTGGTTATATGGAAAATACTGGTTAATCGAGTTACACAGATATTCCAAAGGTTAATGTATTTCATTATATACTATCAAAAAATCACATCATTCATATCACCCCAAACCTCATTTATAAAAGTTATAACTATAGGAAAGCTGTCAAACTCAGGGTGGCAGATACAAGTTTTTCAAAATTTTAATTTTCTCTAAAACTTGAATTTCGTCATTGGCAATATATATTGTCAGTTGTTTACCTTACACTGACAAGTTCACTGCATTCATCTTCAATAAACTATCTGCGAGATTCACCTTAGTATTATAAAACTTGCTATGATATTATAGGATGTCTGATAGAGTGTTGGCAACTACAGGGGTCCCCAGATCACACTTTAAGAACTGCTCTCTTGGTCTTTAATAAGTTTCACTACAAGTTGCAGCCTGTCTTTCCCCCCTAGCTTGTCTCTACTCTGCTCTGGCCTTCCCATATACCTGTTTTCTAGAACTACTAAATGCTCTTAGTTTCCTAAATATCCTGGGGCTCTCTCATACTTCTCTGCCTGTTATACTCCATTAAAGACTCCTTTTATTGGCCAAGATTCATGAAATCTCCTTTGCATTATTTCATGTATTATTGAAATATTATTAACCACTGCCTCTTGAATCTCTACTGTATATATACCTTGTAGTTACTTTTAGCACTGACCTCACAAAATTTCACTTGTTTGTATACCTTTATTTTACCTTTGCACATTAGTTAATTCAAGTACTGCAACTCTTATTATCTATACATATCAGAACAGATACCTAACTCTATTATTAACTTGAACAAGCTTCTTTTTTTTTTTTTATTAACTTTAACGTGGTGACACCAATAAATCAGGGTACATATGTACAATGAAAACATCTACAGATTATCTTATCATTCAATTGTGTTGCATACCCATCTCCCAAAGTCAAATTGTCCTCTGTCACCTTCTATCTGGTTTTCCTTGTGCCCCTACCCTTCTCGCTTTCCCACCCTCCCCTCCCTCACCCCACCCCGTAACCACCACACTCTTGTCCATGTCTCATAGTCTCACTTTTATGTCCCACCTATGTATGAATTCATGCTGTTCTCAGTTTTTTTTTATTTATTTACTTATTTCACTCAGTATAATGTTATCAAGGTACAACCATTTTGTTGTAAATGATCCAATGTCATCATTTCTTATGGCCGAGTAGTATTCCATAGTATATATGTACCAAAGCTTTTTAATCCACTTGTCTTCTGACGGAACTTGGGCTGTTTCCAGATCTTCGCTATTGTAATAATGCTGCCACAAACATGGGGGTGCATTTCTTCTTTTCGAACAGTGTTATGGTGTTCTTAGGGTATATTCCTAAAAGTGGGGTAGCCGGGTCAAAAGGCAGTTCAATTTTTAATTTTTTGAGGAATCTCCAAACTGTTTTCCACAGTGGCTGCACCAGTCTGCATTCCCACCGGCAGTGCAGAAGGGTTCCCTTTTCTCCACATCCTCGCCAGCACTTATTCTGTGTTGTTTTGCTGATGAGTGCCATTCTGACTGGTGTGAGGTTATACCTCATTGTGGTTTTAATTTGCATTTCTCTAATAATTAGTGATGTTGAGCATTTTTTCATATGTCTTTTGGCCATCTGTATGTCTTCTTTGGAGAAATTTCTATTCATTTCTATTGCCCATTTTTTAATTGAATTGTTTGTCTTCCTGGTGTTGAGTTTTATAAGTTCTTTATAAATTTTGGTTATTAACCCCTTATTCTAACGTTCTGTCGAATATGTTCTCCCATTGTGTGGTTTGTCTTTTTATTCTGTTCTTGTTGGCTTTAGCTGTGCAAAAACTTTTTAGTTTGATATAGTCCCATTTGTTTATCTTGCCTTTTATTTCATTTGCCGGTGGAGATAAATCGGCAAATATATTGCTGCTACAGATGTCGGAAAGCTTGCTGCCTATGTTTTCTTCTAAGATGCTTATAGTTTCACGGCTTATGTTTAAGTCTTTTATCCATTTTGAATTTATTTTGGTGAATGGTGTAAGTTGGTGGTCTAGTTTCATTTTGTTGCAGATAGATGTCCAATTTTCCCAACACCATTTGTTAAAGAGGCTGTCTTTACTCCATTGTATGTTCTTTCCTTCTTTATCAAATATCAGTTGTCCATAAAGCTGCGGGTTTATTTCTGGGTTCTCTGTTCTGTTTCATTGATCAATGTGTCTGTTCTTATGCCAGTACAAAGATGTCTTGAGTATAATGGCCTTGTAGTAGACCTTGATATCCAGAAGAGAGATACCTCCTGCTTTACTTTTTCTTTTTAGGATTGCTGAGGCTATTCGTGTTCTTTTTTGGTTCCATATAAATTTTTGGAATATGTTTTCTATATCTTTGAAGTATGTCATTGGTATTTTAATTGGTATTGCATTGAATTTATAAGTTGCTTTGAGTAGTATAGACATTTTAATGATGTTTATTCTTCCTAGCCATGAGCACGGTATATGCTTCCACTTGTTTGTATCTTCCTTGATTTCTTTTATCAATGTTTTATAATTTTCTGAGAACAATTCCTTAACCTCCTTGGTTAAATTTACTCCTAGGTATTTTATTTTTTTGGCTGCAATAGTGAAGGGGATTGTTTCCTTAATTTCTTTTGCTGACAGTTCATTGTTTGTATACAGAAATACCTATGATTCTTGAGTATTAATTTTATATCCTGCCACCCTGCTGAATTCATTGATAAGGTCCAGTAGTTTTTTGACTGAGACTTTAGGGTTTTCTATATACAACACCATATCATCTGCAAATAGTGACAGTTTTACTTCTTCTTTTCCAATTTGGATGCCTTTTATTTCTTCTTCTTGTCTGATTGCTATAGCTAGGACTTCCAGAACTATGTTGAATAAGAGTGGTGAAAGTGGGCAACCCTGCCTGGATCCTGATCTTAAAGGGATTGCTTTTAATTTTTGTCCATTTAGTATGATGTTTGCTGTGGGTTTGTCGTAGATGGCCTTTATCATGTTAAGGAATGTTCCTTATATTCCCACTTTACTGAGAGTTTTGAGCATGAATGGGTGCTGGATTTTATCAAATGCCTTTTCTGCATCTATTGAAATTATCATGTGATTTTTGTCCTTCCTTTTGTTTAAGTGATGAATCACATTGATTGATTTGAGAATAGCGAACCAGCCTTGCCTCTCCAGAATAAATCCCACTTGATCATGGTGTATGATTTTTTTCATATATTGCTGTATCTGGTTGGCTAATGTTTTGTTGAAAATTTTAGCGTCTAAATTCATCAGGGATATTGGCCTATAATTTTCTTTCTTTGTGTTGTCTTTGCCCGATTTTGAGATCAGAATTATGCTCGCCTCATAAAAGGAGTTTGGAAGTCTTCCTTTCTTGTGATTTTTTTGAAATAGCTTGAGAAGGATAGGAGTTAGTTCTTCTTTGAATTTTTGATAGAATTCACTTGTGAAGCCATCAGGCCCAGGACTTTTCTTTTTTGGGAGTTTTTTAATAACTGTTTCGATCTCATTTGTTGTAATTGGTCTGTTTAGATGTTCTGATTCTTCCAGATTGATTTTTGGAAGGTTATATGATTCAAGAAATTTGTACATTTCACCTAAATTGTCTAATTTTTTGGCATAGAGTTCTTTATAGTATTTTCTTACAATGCTTTGTATTTCTGTTGTATCAGTTGTTAGTTCTCCACTGTCCTTTTTAATTTTATTTATTTAAGACCTCTCTCTTTTTTTCTTGGTGAGTCTAGTTAAAGGTTCATCAATCTTGTTTACCTTTTCAAAGAACCAGCTTCTTGTTTCATTGATCCTCTGTATTGTTTCCTTAGCTTCTATGTCATTTATTTCTGCTCTGATCTTTATTATTTCCTTCCTTCTACTTGTCTTAGGTTTTATTTGCTGTTGTTTTTCTAGTTCTTTTAGATGCAGGGTCAGGTTCCTTATTTGAGCTTTTTCTAGCTTCTCATGATATGCTTATAGTGCAATGAACTTCCCTCTCAGAACTGCTTTTGCTGTGTCCCATAAATTATGAGTTGATGTATGCTCATTATAATTTGTTTCTAGAAACTTTTTTATTTCTTCTTTGATCTCATTGTTAATCCATTCATTATTTAATAACATGCTATTTAGTTTCCAAGTGTTTAAGTATTTTTCAGTTTTTCTTTTGTGGTTAATTTCTAGTTTCATGGCATTGTGATCAGAGAAAATGCTTGATATGATTTCAATCTTTTTAAATTTATTGAGTCCATTTTTGTGTCCTACCATGTGGTCCATCCTAGAAAACGTACCAAGAGTGCTTGAGAAGAATGTATATTCTACTGCTTTAGGGTGAAAAGTTCTGAAGATATCTATTAAATCAAGTTGATCTAGTGTATTTGTTAAGTCTGCTGTTTCTTTATTAATTTTTTTTCTTGAGGATCTATCCAGTGTTGTTAGTGGGGTATTAAAATCTCCTATTATGATAGTATTGCTGTTAATCTCGCCCTTTATGTCCATCAAAGTCTGCTTTATGTATGTCGGGGCTCCTATATTTGGTGCGTAGATATTTATAATAGTTATATCTTTCTGTTGAATTGTTCCTTTTATCATTATGTAGTGTCCTCCTTTATCTCTTACTACAGCCTTTGTTTTAAAGTCCATTTTGTCAGATATAAGTACTGCTACCCCGGCTTTTTTTTCATGAAATATTTTGCATGAAATATTTTTTTTCCATCCTTTTACCTTCAGTCTATGTACATCTTTTGTTTTAAGGTGTGTATCTTGTAGACAGCATATGTATGGGTCCTGTTTCTTTATCCACGCAGTTACCCTATGTCTTTTGATTAGATCATTTAATCCATTTACATTTAAGGTTATTATTGATATGTAGTTGTTTATTGCCATTTTATTCTTTAAAGCTGTATTCTTCTTTTGCTATATTCTTTCCTCACTTTCAACTGTTCACAACAGGCCCCTTAGTATCTCTTGCAGAATTGGTTTGGTTTTAATGAATTCCTTGAGACTTTCTTTGTCTGGAAAACTCTTTATTTCTCCTTCAATTTCAAATGTTAGCCTTGCTGGATAGAGTAGTCTTGGTTGTAGGTTCTTGTTCTGCATTACTTTGATTATATCTTGCCATTCCTTTCTGGCCTCAAGTGTTTCTGTTAGAAGTTTGATGTCATCCTTATGGGGGAACCTTTGTAGGTGATAGCCTTTTTTTCCCTAGCAGCTTTTAAATTTTTTTCTTTATCCATTAGCTTTGGTATTTTAACTATGATGTATGTTGGTGTAGATTTTTTTGGGTTTTTTCTTTAATGGAGTTCTGTGTGCTTCTTGAACGTGTGGAATGTTTCCCAGCCTTAATTTAGGGAAGTTTTCTGCTATGATTTGATTGAACAAAGTTTCCATTTCCTGTCCTCTCTCCTCTTCTTCAGGCACCCCTGTGATGCGAATGTTGTTTCTCTTCATGTTGTCACAAAGCTCCCTTAGAGTTTCCTCACATTTTTTGAGTCACATTTTTCTTCTCTGCTTCTGTAACTTTGTTTATTGTGTCCTCTAACTCGCTTATTCGTTCCTCAGCGTGATTCATCCTGCTTTTAATTCCTTCCATTATGGTCTTCAGTTCTGATACTGTATTTGTCATTTCTGTCTGATTCTTTTTTATTATTTCAATTTCATTTTTTTTACTTGTTATCTCTTTATTTAGGTGTTCATAATGACTATTCATTGTTGCTCTAATTTCTTTGAACATCCTAACTATCATTATTCTAAATTCTGCATCTAGTAATTTGGTTATATCTGGTTCATTCAGGTCCTTCTCTGGGGATTTCTCTTGATTCATTTGGTTTGCATTACTCTGCCTGCCCATTTTATCTGTGTATAGGCAAGTTGTGGGCACTGGAGTCCAGTAGGTGTTCCCTTTGTGTTCTGTAGGTGTGGTCTGTCTGCAGGCCTGCCACCCCCTCTGCCGCTGTCTATAGTGGTTGGGTATGGGCGTTACCAGCGACAGCCTACTGCAGCTTTTGCTGTGATTTCTGCCTCTCCTCCGCAGGAGGGGCTGTCACTCAAGCCACAAGCCTTAGCACCAAGGGCAGAGGTGAGCACCTTTGCTCAGCTGTGGACCCAGCCCGTTTTCATAAGGCTTACGCCCAGCCCCTGCAGTCAGAGCCTGTTCACCACAGTTTTGTGGGTTGGGCGGGGCTTTTGACATGCTCTCAGCTGTGAGCCTTTGCCCATCCAGAATTTAGCCCCACCCTTGAGGCCGGGGCCCTCCTGCGCAGGGTCACAAACCGCGGTTTATTGGGCTGGGCGTGTTTGCTGGCGTGAGCTCATCTGCTAGCTTCCAATCAATCCAGACTCTACCACGCCCCCACGTTCGGAGCCCGCTCATGCACGTAGGGTGGCCAACCGCCAGGATTTCTCTGGCCAGGCGGGGCTAGTAGCGTGAGCTCAGCCGCGAAAGCCAGCTCGCGCACACGTAATATTTCAAACCACCAGGGTTTCTTCGTCCCCGCGGGGTTGGCAGCGTGAGCTCAGCCGCGAGCCCCTCGCCCGTCCCTGGTCCTAGCCCCATCCCTGTGGTCAGGGCCGGCTTGTGCAGGGTCGCAGAGCCGATCTCTGCCCGTATTTTTCCCCACAAGTGGGGTCACAGGCGGCCCGCTGCTGCCGGACCGCTTTCGCGCATCCCCTCCGCCCCTGCTGGGCTAGACTGAGCTCACATCGGTTGTGCCTCCGCCCACGCCGAAAGGACCACGTTTCAGCGTCCTGCCGCCAACATCCCTTCAGCAACCCTCAGAGAGATGGCAGTGTCTTAAGTCTCCACACTGTAGGCGTGGGAGCTCCCTCCCTCTAAGCAACTCTGCTCTAATTGCCGCAGGAGAGCTTGTTTGGCTAGTGTCCTGTCTCCCTTTGCTAGTATTGCTAGTTCCAGGGGAAATATTCATTTTCTCTTAGGGAAATGACTTAGCCCAGGGGTCAGGATGGCTGTCCCTCAGAGTGTCCTCGTGCCTTCAGTCCACTCTCTGTTCCCACTGCTCTGTTCCTCTCCTCTGTCCCCGTTCCCTGGGGCCCCGGGCGCGTGGTTCTGAGAGAGGGTTTCTGCACTGTCCCTTTGAAAAGATTCTTGGGTCTGAGAAAATTATCTCTTTTTCACAAACAGTATCCTCACTTGCTTCACAGCTCAATACTGTCCATACGCCTCTTCTAGGCTCTGGGACTGCAAGCTGGGGCTTGGTTCCTGGGACCCAGGTCCCTCCCTCTCCGCCAAACTCTCCTCCCGCCACGTGGGTTTCTCCGGGCTGCCGTTTGCTCCTGGGAGCTGGGCAGCCCTCTTCGCATTTTCGCTATTCCTACCAGTCTCAATGTGGCTTCTTCTGTGTTTCTTGGTTGAAGAGTCCACTTAGTTTAGTTCTAAGTTGGTTTATCCAGATGATGGTTCTTAAAATTGAGTTACAATCCACTTTAGTTCTGGGAGTTGGAAGTTGGTACATCCGCCCACTCCATCGCCATCTTCCGTCCTTGAACAAGCTTCTTAATCACTCTATCTCTGATTTCTCATCAGTAAAATGGAGTACTGTCATTTACTCTAGACTGAATGAGAAAATGCATATATTAACCTAAAATAGAACTATAATTATTATTACTAAATGTTTTGAGGGATTACTCCATTGATGAGAGAGTTCTCTTTCAATACAAAAATAATTAGCTAGAATTGAGTCTACAAAACTGAATCTATAAGGGTTTCTTTTTCTCTTTTCTTTTTCTTTTTTTTTGTGAGAGACAGAGAGAGGGACAGATATGGACAGACAGACAGACAAATAGAAAGGGAAAGAGATGAGAATCATCAATTCTTCGTTGCAGCACCTTAGTTGTTCATTGATTGCTTTCTCATATGTGCCTTGACCAGGTGGCTACAGCAGACTTGAGTGAACCCTTGCTCAAGCCAGCGACCTTGGGTTCAAGCTGTGAGCCTTGTTCAAACCAGATGAGCCTGTGCTCAAGCTGATGACCTCATGGTTTCAAACCCGGGTCCTCTGTGTCCCTGTCTGACGTTCTATCCACTGTGCCACTGCCTGGTCAGGCTGTAAGGGTTTCTTGTATTGTAATTTTCTATCTAGGGCCTAAATTCTGGCAGTAATATGTTGGGGTAATTTTTATGTTTTTATGAAACACTTTGGTAAGCAAACACTTTCAGATGTCATATTCCTGCCAATGTGTTTATTCCACGGAGCTCCACAGTTTAGGCACATATCTGTGCTTCAGGCTGTCACTGATGTCGTACATCAGGCTCTGTCTTTTGTCTGACCAGGAAACCCATTAACCACATCCTGTTGTTTCTCATGAAATCCTTCAGCTCTTATTTCTAATGCTGCCATTTCTGTTTAGACTCATATCCCTTCTCACCTAGACTATTCCAAATAGTGTCCAGTCTCTCCTATCCAAAATTTAATCTCCATTCTGATTCCAGAAAGATCTTTATAAATGTGAATATAGCTAAAACTTTATTAGCTCTGTCATACACAAAGTGAAGTCAAAAGTTCTGCAAGTGATGTTCAGGCTCCGTATGCTGTCACCTCTTTATTTCTTGCATAGAAGCTTCTCTCCTCATTCCATCTGTCCCACCTCTCTCTTGCACCTACTATATTGAGCAACTGAAATTCCTAAAGTGTGAGATATCTGTATTTGATGGCTCCAGTTTTTTTAATTCTCTTCCTCAGATGCCTTTCTAAAAAGTACCACTGAGCTTTCCAGACTAAGCTTTTTTTCTGCTCTGATGTCATTCTCCTCTGACTTGCTCCTCTCCTGAGGTAGATTAGCTCTGTGTCCTCTGATGATTTATGCCATGGCTCGCAGCACTTTGTTATCTCTTTTTGTGTTCCTATCTGTCTTTCTTCATGTTCTAAGGCATATTTACATAACCTGCCAGTCATCAACTTTTACAGAGGAAAATGTTCTCCCTCAATCCCTGCTGTATAAAGGTCCATGACTTGGACCATGCAATTCTGTTCTCCTGGTAAGGTTTTCTGACCAGTAATGTCCCACTGACGAGAACGTAGCTAATCCAAAGGAGGCTCATTGACCTATGACTTATGACCAGTGGCATACCAAGCAGGAATATTTGAGCAAGGCTGACTAGATTCCCTTTGGCAAATGAAATTGAAAATAACTAAATGTTGGACAGATAAAATATATTATGCTCACTTTGTTAAAGATGGAGCTGCCCACATGGAAGTTTGTTGATATTAATGTGTGTTCTGGGACAGGCTGTGGGCAGGCCAGGTCATTATAGCCTAAGGCTTGGCTTTAAGAGTAAGCTTTTCCCCACACCCTTGACTGATTGGATGATGTAGGTTGGTGCACTCTCCTGAGGAATCCCATTATACAGAGACTTCTTTGTTTGTATAATTGGATTAAAGGTTTTGATTCTATGGTATAAAGTGGGAGAGACCAGTAGCTTGATCCCCCGCTTGGTTCCTGAGATATTAGAGAGGAGAGCAGATTAAGGCCACATGGAGGAAAGAAGCAGCCAAGATGGCAGAGTTCTGAGGGAGAAGCCAGTTTGTTAAGAGTTTGTGCAGGAGGAGATGGGGAACAGAGGTGAATAAATATTGTGAGCTAGAAACCTCTGATTCTAGGAAACTCGGTGTAAAGCCAGTAGTCGCGGCCACCATCACAGCAGCCTGGCCAATGCAGGTTCACATTAGATTCGAACAGTCGGTAATTTATTAATGTGTGTTCTGGAACAGGCTGTGGGCAGGCCGGGTCGTTATAGCCTAAGGCTTAGTTTAAAAGTAAGCTCTTCCCCACACCCTTGACTGATTGGATGATGTAGGGTGGTGCACTTTCCTGAGGAATCCCATTATACAGAGACTTCCTTGTTTGTATAATTGGATTAAAGGTTTTGAGTCTATGCTATAAAGTGGGAGAGACCAGTAGCTTGATCTCTCTCTCGCTTGGTTCCTGAGGTATTAGAGAGGAGAGCAGATTAAGGCCACATGGAGGCCAGGAAAAGCAGTCAAGATGGCAGAATGCTGAGGGAGAAGCCAGTTTGTTAAGAGTTTGTGCAGGAGGAGATGGGGAACAGAGGTGAATAAGTCTGGTGAGCTAGAAACCTTTGATTCTAGGAAACTCGGATAAGTCAGTAGCTTTGTGAGCACTGAATGTGTGGGTTTTGGAGCCCAGTGTGTGTTTTTGCTTGCCTGCCGGGTGCAAACTAGAATTAAAGCTGATGGCTTACCAGTTTTTGGCTCCTGTGTTTCATTACTGACTGTTCGAATCAAATGTGAACCTGCACGGGTCAGGCGGCTGTGGTCCTGGTCGCAACTACTGGCTTTACAGTAATGAAACACAGGAGTTTCTACCTATCCTGCAGGAAATCCCACTTGCCTGGGTGTCCCTCTACCTTACTGATCCTCCTTTGGAACTTCCTTAGCTGTTTTTCATTTGTTTTTATGCATTAAGGCAATTCTTTTATTTTTCTCTCTCCATACTGTTCCCATTAGGATATTCATCTAGTCAGGTGGTTTTATATATTATTGATGCTTCACAGGTTTTAGTCTCCAGTTCACACCAACCCTTCAACTTCACATTCCAAATGCCCCCTATGTACATATACACCTGTATGTCTCCCAGCTTCTTCATTTACCTCTCCCAACAACACTTTTAGTAATGCTGAAGCTAGAATAATCTTTTTATAAGGTTAGTCAATGGATATTACCCTTCCTCTATAGTCCTGTCATACAAAATAGAAGTCAGATTTCTTGCTCTGATGTAAGGTTCCTACATAGTCCAGTCTGACTCCTCCCTGTTATCTCCTGTACTTCAACTCCTACTACCTTCTCGTTGGTCTCTGGACTCCCATCAGGCATGCTCCTGACTCAGAGGTTTTGCACTTGTCTTTACCTCCATCGTGAATGCCCTTCCCATAAATATTTCCTTGGCTTAATTTTACTCCCTTCAGAATTTTACTCAAAGGTCCATGCCTTCTTTCTTTCTTTCTTTCTTTCTTTCTTTCTTTCTTTCTTTCTTTCTTTCTTTCTTTCTACTATAATACTGACTCATTCAAATACACTTTTATGTCTGTTTACTTAAACTGTATTTATTTGTTTATGTTCTACAAATATAGAAAACCTAGAATATAAGCTTCATGAGGGCAGGGACTTTTGTTTATTATTTTCCCCTGGTATTTCTCTGACCAATAGAACTTTAATATTTCCTTTAGCTTGGCTAAACTGTAGACTAGCATATTTCTGAGTATAGGCCCCTTGACCTCTGTTTTCTTAGAGCATTTACTTTAGAAAATTTGCAATTATAAATTCTTTCTCTGCCCCTTTGAGATGTAAATTAGCTCACAGCTTCTTACCAGGTTTACAACTCAGGAATGTCTTTCTCAAAGAACTGTGAGCCATGCCTTTGAAATGGAACCATCAAGAAAAAAATGAAATTTTCTCCCCATCTCAGTGGGAGGACAGGAGTCTAACTTCAATAAGTACCAATTAGCAAACACAAATGGTCTAATCACATTGACCAGCTTCCCCAGTAACTTCCTCTAGTACTTTTCCACTAGCTCACTCCAGTGGGTAAAGCTCTCCTGCTCTTTGTTTCAATGAAATGGAATTCTGTTCTACAGAAATCCTCTTTCCTACTGCAGTAACTTGAAGAATCTATCTTAGCAATTTGATTGTCAGTGCAATTTCTCTTTAACATCCTGTCCACTGTGCCTACACACAGTGTATGTTTAAAAATGTTTGTTGAATGGAAAAATGTATTCAAAGACTCAAACAGCTATAACTTTGAAAGAGTAGTAATGAAGTATAGATGATAAAGAATCTAGTAGATAAAGAGAGAATGAAAGAATATATGTTTAAAGAGTAGAGATGGGGAAAGAAGGTGGGGGACAGAGAGTTGAAGCAAGATCATCTCTGGACTACATCTACTATTTTCTCGTGTGTGTGTGTGTGTGTGTGTGTGTGTGTGTGTGTGTGTGATGCTATATATACACACACTATAAAAAAGTATTAGAGTGTGCATATAATATATATTAGAAAGTATTAGAGTGTATATATAATATATATTATACTACATAAGAATTAGAGTTTATATAGTATATATATAATACATAATAAGGATATATATGTATATATATTGTACAAAAAATTAGGGGATATTTCAAAATAAATATGAAGCTATAAAATATCCCTTAATTTTTGTGAGTAGTTATATAATAGGGATGTAATAAGTATATCCTTACAATAAACCTGTTTTTATTTCAGTTTACTTGAGTTAATTTCCTGAATCACTGATTCTTGCTACTTGATGAGTTCAGTTAGAACCTTCCATAAGGCTATGATTTTTATATAAGATCTCATTTTTGAATCTTGGGTGCCTGCCTTTGTACCTACTAGGTATCAGGCATTCACTGGCAAGATATTGAATAAAAATATAAATATACCAGTACTTTACTGTGTCATCCTCATAAGTAGCTCTTCTAACAGTATATGAAGAGATTATGGACAAAATATATTCTATATGGTTACAATTGGAAGGAGAGTTATGTAGTTGTCTTATTTTGGGATAGAAATAATAACTTTGAATACCAACAGAAGCAAGTCAAGTTCTTTTGGAGCTGGCAATTGTTCATTTAGATTCCAAGTTTCAATTTTATTATAAATTTTATACATTTTGTCCACATAGGGTGTCTGGGTCTGCGGGAAAATTTAATGGAAACTCTCAGAGGCAAGAGCCAATAATTGTATAGTATAGACACATTTTCCATCAGCATGACCCCTCTACTTTTTCAATTCTGATCTTCCAGCCAAACGCTTTCTTGGATGGGCTGCCTTACTTTGCTATTGTCTTCATAAGGTAGCAGGTCTTGTTCCCTTCTCAAGTATATTTTTAGTCTAGGTGGTGGAAGGGGGTTCTGCATAGCTTCACAGTGCCATCTTTGTCAGTTAACTTTGATGAGCTCTGTGTTAACTCACCACAAAAAAAAAGACTTACCACCGGACCAGGCAGTGGTGCAGTGGAAAGAGCATTGGCCTGGGATGCTGAGGACTCAGGTTCAAAACCCTGAAGTCCCCAGCTTGAGCCCAGAATCGCCAGCTTGAAAGTGGGATCATACACATGACCCCATGATCACTGGCTTGAGCCCAATGCTGCAACTTGAGCAAGGTGCCACTGGCTTGGCTGGATCCTCCAGTCAAGGCACATAGGAGAAAGCAATCTGTGAACAACAAGATGCCACAACTATGAATTGATGTCTGTCTGTCTCTCTGTAGTGTGCACACCCATGCTAAAGTTTTTCATATACTTCTCTTTTAACCTCTAAAACAAAACAAAAAGAATCTGAAGGATTGTTAAGTTCTCCATGCAAATTGTTTTAGCAATTTGGCCAAAAAGGAAGACAGATATTATGCCTCTGCTTATCTATCTGTTTCAACTGAACAACATTTTCTGTGAAATAAATTTTTTAAGCAGTCAAGTGAGATGTTAGGAATGCATATGTCTTTGACTTTAATTCAGAGGGCTTCTTTAGAACCAGGTCTAAAGGGATGTATATCAATGAGGCACAATAAGTCTAAAGATATGGAATTTGCTTCTTTTCTAAGGTCCAAATGTCAAAGCCGAGGTGAGGCTCTTATGACAGTCTTCAGTCATAAGGCTCTAAAAAACAATGCTTTCTGTCCACTTCTCAGCAGGTTAGACCTGTCCTAGCTAAATATTAAATAGAAACCAAGCACAAACTATACATAAAGAGGAGTCTGAAGGGACATGTTGTTCTGTGAAGAGTCAAATACATGGTTCAGATCAGTCTCATGGCATCCTGGTTTCTTAGAAAAAGAAAGTATAGGTATTGTGTGCAATGGATGGTCCAGTGAGACTATAATGTGTTTTATTCTGCCTCTGTTATGTAAAAGGATTCAGGGAAATCTGGAAACAAAGTATATATAAACCATCCACATGGGTGCATGCATATACATTCATTTAATTATCTAACCATTTGCTTTTATTTGACAAAAGCCAAACTATTCAATGCAAAAGATTGAATAACCTCTCAGGAGACAAGGTTTAGAACATCACTTATTAACGTTACAGTGAGAAGTTCAAGTATCTCATGTTTTCCATACTCTTTGGGAAATGTGATCAGATGGTAGCAATAAAAAATGGGTTTATATTGATTCTTACTCCAAGTTCATATTTTTCTTACTTGTTTTACTTTAGCTTTTAATTTTATTTAATACTTCTTATTACATATTCACCATACTGAGACATATTATATCTGCTCTTTCCTAGGAAGATTTCATCTGATATTTCAAGTAAATTTGAAATTTTTTTTTCACTTTTCATTCTGGGGAAAAATATGGAAAATCTAATTTATTGTTTTTTGATTCAACATTTTGTGGATAAACAAAATGTTTCCCAGAAATTATGGCTTAAGAATTTTAAAAAGATTTATTTATTGTATTACCTTTAGAAAGAATTAAACTATGATAACTGCTTTTAATAATTATTGTTTTAATGTATACTATCCTGAAAAATATGGTAATCAGGTTTAGAATAGTTATTTGTAGTCCTGATTAACATTCTGGAAATTACTAAGGAGATTTGAAGAAGGAGAAAGACTATAAAAACCATTATGCAGAAAAGTTTTAGACCCATACAGCTGAGAAGTAAAAATATTGTCAATAATTTAAAATATTTCTATATCAGACATCATACATATAAATATCAATTTTTTTTGTGCTTGCCACTGTGGAGCATCACATTGGTGCAGAAAATTAAAAAATCTACTACATACCCTATGGAAGTTATTCCCCTTGATGATAACACTTGGCACTTACCTGGTATTTCACTCACTCATACATTCATTCAAACATGCATTTATTCAAAAAATGTCTAATAGAGATACTACTGTTAAGCAGCATATCAGCCCTTAAGATTTAAAGATGAATAAGATAGCTTAAAGGGGCTTATGCTTGCTAAGGAAGGTGGAATACATTGTGGAAGTTATACAACTATGTTATTAGTACTGAAATAAGTAACCAGCATAGTCAGAGAAAGTAGAGTTCTGTCAAAAATGATCAAGGGCTCTTCATTACATTTAGAAGAGTTGAAACTCCTTGACATGGCCTTTCTCTCTCAAATAAATACCTACACTTTTTCTTTTGACTACTTTACTGCAACCACATAGGTCTTTCAGCTTTTTGATTATTGCAAGACTTGTCTTACTTAAAGTTTCTGACAAGGCTCCTCCCTCTGCCTGGACCACTCCTGCCCTGCTTCCTGCATGACTCATCCTTCACCCTAGAGTGAGTAGCACAGCCACACTGCTGTGTTCTTCCACCCCCTTTTCTATGAAGGCTACCTATCTATCTCCTCCTCCTCCTCCTCCTCCTCCTCCTCCTCCTCTTCTTCTTCTTCTTATTCCTCTTCTTCTCCTTCTTCTTGTATTAGTTTTATTAACACAATGATCATATGCTTGCCTCCTTATTCATTTATTTACCGATTTATCTATTTATTTATTTTATACATATTCTCCTTTTTATTCTAAATTATAAGCCTGATGAGAGCCACCATATTATATATAAGAATAGAAGAAGGTACAAAAATGCATTTGTTATTCTCAACGAGTCCTTGTTAATTAATGTTTGATAATTTGGCAGTAAGGAAGTTCATTTCTCAGCCTAGACAGAAATAAACACTAAGTGTTCCACCTGATGTGTGGTAGCACAGTGGATAAAATGTTGACCTGGAATGCTGATATCACTGGTTCAAAACCCTGGGCTAGCCTGGTCTAGGCACATACAGGAGTTAATGTTTCCTGTTCCTCTCCCCCTTTTTTCTCTCTTTCTCACTTTCTAAAATGAATAAAGTCTTAAAAATTTTTAAATAAAAATTTTTAAATTTGTGTAAGTTTAGTCTGTTATTTCACTGTCCTTTATATTATATTATATAAGCCTAAATTACAAATGTCTTGTGCTTCTACTTTTTCCTCTTTTCTCGTAAGTGACTTCATACTTCTTTGTAAAAATGCAATCATCTCATGTGTCCATATAAACCATTTTCTCAGAAGAGCCTATTTTGCTTTGAAAGCTCCCATAATTCTTGAAAAACTCTGCTTGTTTCTTCCTTGTGGTTAAGATAAACTGTTGTACCTCTTGAAATTTTAGCTTGTAAGTCAAATAGCAGGACACAATGACTCTTCATCCTGAGTCATAACTTCAGCATACCTGATTAGATAGGGTATATAGAATCTAGAAAATTGAAATTAAATCCCAAATAACAAGCCACTGAATGTAATTAAACTTTTGAAAAAAAATTATATAAATTGTTCTGTGAGGATCAAAACTAAATTCTATCTTTAAGTGGTCTGTTTTTACATCAACACAGCAGAATAGAATTTGAGAACTATAAACTAAAAATGAGTCATGATGCTAGTTTTAAAAATCAGCATGTTACTGGATATAAAACCAATTATATAATTTCTAAAAGCCACAAAATATTTGATTCTAGAAATAAAAGGGATCCTCTGGCCACCAAACTGGCTCTTTAGAATCAAACAGTGAAAGTGTTTAGAAATCACTTTTCTTAATTTTGTTTAAATATTTGATGCTATTTTATAAATAAATTTACAATTACTCAAAATGGTTAAAAAGAAAAAAATATGGACTTTATGAATTGGGTTATACTGAGATTTAGGGGCCTGAAATGGGGGAAGTGTTGGATGCACAATGCAGATTATTTATGAAAAATGTGAAATCTTGTTTTAAGGATTTTGCTAACAGTGGTTGGTTGCCATGGTAGCAAGAAATAAACATAGATACAAATGGGGGGGTATGCTATGTAGTAGTATCAGATAGGATCAGCGTGGTAATAGAGAATTTTATGTTCTTTCTAACCTGGAAGAAAAAAAAAACAAAAGTGAAAAGTGAGGTTGGCTAGGACAGTTGATTACCTCATCCACGGACAAGCCTCCAGTATGGAAGCAGGACTTTCTCTCAGGAATCAATGCGAGGTCTCTAAATTTTTCTGTCCTGATGCTCCCACAGGGTTATTTTGGTGGTCACTATAGGTATTAGTTTCCTATATCTTTTGAAACATATTGTCACAAACTTAGTGGCTTCAAACATCCAAAATATATCTTTTCTTACATTTCTGGAAGTCATAAGTCCAAATTGGATCTCACTAGGCCAAATCAAGGTGTGAGTTTTCTTTTCATTCCTTTGTGAAAGCTGTAGAGTCATACACCAAGAAACATATGAAAGTTTTGCAATTAAGCAATACAGTTAACTACATTGTCAAGGGAATGTAATTAGGTTGTCAAATTTCTTCTCTGTAATAAAAAGATTAAAGACATAAGTGCCCAGAGGGTTGTGTGTGTTTGGTTAGGGGTTGGGAGTGCAATCCACGAATATATTACCTATCCTAATGATCACCCTTTTATGAAAGTCAAATGAAACAAACAAACAAAAATATGCCATGAATATACTATCAGTAAGGAAATTTTAGACTCTATTTCAAGAATCTGAATGAAGAACCAAAAATAAGATTTAAGGAACATGAGTATTAAGGTAAAAAAGGGATAAGGGTTTTCCTTAACTTAGTTTTATTATCTAACTATGAATAGCACTGGCTAGCAAAGAATAGCAATGTTCTGGATGATTTTTGCTTATGACTTCAACTTTTGGAGGTTGTTTTCCAAAGTTTAAACAATAAATATATTATTTTTACAGTATTATATTGCTATGACCTGAATGATTATGTTTCCTCCAAATCTATACGTTGAAGACCTCACCTCCAAGCTGACGGTATTAGGAGATGGGACCTTTGAAAAATAATTAGGTTTAGAAGAGGTCATTGGTGTACTGGATTTGGCTTACACCAGTGCTTATGACCTTACAGTTAGTAGTTTCTATTCCTAACTCAACTCTGTGTCTGTGGCATCATGTTGTCATCTTGAAGTAAAAATTAGCAAATACTTTCCAATAGGGCATTCATTCTTATAAGAGAGTCAGTGATTATACATTTAAACCAATGCTTTTAACAAAATTCAAGCTTGTAAACTATTGCTATGCATATATCTAACTAGAATATACAACACAGAATAAACAAAGTCTTTCCCTATGACCAGATTTAGATTTAATCACTTGAAAGTCCTAAACCCTAAAAAGATTGTAGCACCCAACAATACCGAATCATGACAACCTGTGTAAGGAAATATAACCAAGGTCTGACTTATCTCCATGCACAAGAAAATACTGTCACACTTTTTGAAATAATCACACTTTTAAAAATTGTGTCTTTGCTTTGTTAGTGACTAAAATATCTTACTGGTTTGCATACTGAAATATCTAGCTAGAGCTAGACCTTTCCTTTATATGCTCATTTTAATGCATGTAACTTATTACTGTACCCTAAGAATTAAAGATGTATTTTGAAAGGGAAAAGTGGCTCAGCATTTAGTTTTCAGCACACATCATGTCTAGATAGATAGATATTTTGTCTTAATTTTATTTTTTAAAAATAACATTTAAGGAGGATGCTATTCTCCCCATTTTTAGGTTTGAAGAAAGAGACTCAAAGAGCTTAAGTAAATTAAATGTTTAGAGCTTTGAATTTATTCCATCTGACTGAATACAACCCTTGTTATTCCATGAGCACACACCACATGGGGTATAGACCCTTATACTCTCACATAACTAGCAGAATATGGTGACTGACTATTACATAGGATAAATTAAAACTGAATTGGAAAATTGAAATCTCAACATAATTAATTTTCACGCCATTTTATATGTAAAAATGACACCAAAGGCTTCTGGAATACAGGCACTTTTCTTTCTTTATTATTGTTTAGCCCACTCTCTTTCCTAGTTCTAGTCCTATTTATGATATCTAGAAATATTCAGAATGTATTTGTTAACTGAGTGATTGGAAGATTAATAATTTTTATGTGCTTTCTGAAATGATTACTTTATGCTAATAGTTTCTAATTTACTGTAGCTATATGAAGCTAATCCATATATACTACCTGATTTTACTCCATAACTGAGTAGCGTTGATTCAACTTATGGATGGAGGACAAATGCTTTTTTTAATTCATTCAAATAGTTAATAACATGGGCACAATGATAGAGCCAAATGACTTCTCTGTCATGCTCTACACACACACACTTTTAATTATGTAGTCCAAGAAAAAATTATTTTGAAATTTTATTAAAATTTAAAAGTATACTTTTACATTAAAATTATTACTTCAGCAGTTAATAAAACGACTAGAATCTTATTAACTCTTCATTTTAATGAATTCTGATATGACTATATGCTCAATTTCCTCAATTAATGTGATGGTAGTTAAAAAGTTAAGTGAAAACGAACACAGAATCTAAAATAGGGAAGAGAGGAATTTCATAAAGAACTTGCTGGCACCTTCTGAAAAACTGATGAAGACACTTCAAAAATTTAAAGAGCTATTGGAATTTTTTGAAATGGATTCTAGGCTGTTCTTTTTTCCCCACTGTACTGTCTTATTTTGAATTGGGTTATTAGATTTTTGAGATGAAATTTGATATCAGTCAGTTCTAATTTATCTGCAAATGTTTTTACCTTTAAAATTCCATACAGTCACTTTCCTTTGACTCCCAGACAGGGTCCAGGCCTGGTGGCAGGGGGTCCTTTCTGAGAGATCAAACCAAAGTACTAAATTGTTTGAGTACAAGCACCTCACCATATGCTTTACTAAGTATCTTAAAAACTATTAAAAATTAAAATAATATCATCCTTCTATAAAATTAGAAGTGCACAAGTTTGGTTGAATAAATAATGATGCATTTACAACAAAGATTATTATGTAGCCACTTAAAAGAATGAAACTGACTCAATGACCTGGAGTGATTTGCAGTTTTCCCAAACTGTTGCTGATTGAAATTAACACACTGAGAGATAAGATAATCGTTTTGAGTATACTCTTATAAATAATGTAAATTATGTGTGTATGCCCCTTAGAGTGTGAGGAATGCAGATTCTTACGCTCAGATGATTTAGACAAAGTACATAGGACTGCTGGTACGATTGTGGTTAAAGTGAAGAAATGGTGGGGTGGGGGTGGAGGGTTGGAAAGAAGAGAAGTAGTACGAAAGAAGAGGCAACTACATAAAATAAATAGTATTAAAATTATGTATATGAATACATTTATGTAACATTTTATGTGTGTGTATCAGTATATATTGGGAGGTAACAGGTATAAAAAGTTATGTTTGTATCTACTGGCTAGTAAGAAAACAGATGTGAGAATATTAGCACATGAGAATATTTACCAATGGTTGTCTCACAGTTCTATGAGATATAAGGGATATATGTGTGAGGTAATATTTAGCTTTGCCTTTGTATCATTTCATATATATATTACTTAAATCAAGATATTATATATGGTATAAGGTGTAGACAGATGGCATTCTATTGAGTTATACACTTAAAACCATGTCAATGCAATACATTTAAAAATTAATTTTAAAAAGTTCTTATATTTATAAATGTATCTATCATTCATGCAATCAGAAGAGGAGCTGATATAATTATTTTTCTAAGCATTATTTTTAGGCAATGAGTACATAAACTTAGAACTGATTTCATTTTAGTGTAATGTAATTTTAAAACCAAAGGAAATCATATCTATATCATAAAGAATACTCATTATCACATGAACATTTTTATATCACCTATAATCTTTTTTAGTTGTTTAATAATCTCATTTCAGTTTGATGTACATTTCAAAGAAGCTAATTGGTAACATATTCTTTACCAAATTTTGAACTGAACATCAAGTGCAAGAACATGAATATGTCATAAAATATTAGTGTTATATTATTGAATGCACTCTAATGATCTCTGTGTTCGCCTCTTCGCTGGAAGCATGTTTTTTCCTTACATAGTCATTAATTTTCATAAGTATGAATTTTTAAACCATCTTAAAATTACTTTCTTTTGAAATTTCACAATCCCTACCAGCAAGGTAGCCTAATTTAATGATGTTGGCAGAAGAAACTGAATTAATTAGTTTTTGAGTAAATACAGTAACAATATACTGCTCACAAAAATTAGGGGATATTTTATAGCTTCATATACATTTTGAAATATCCCCTAATTTTTGTGAGTAGTATATTTAACTTTTAAAACAATATACAAAACCTCAGATATCAGTGGTGAGAATGAAAAATATTGTCTACCTATAGTATTATTTCTCTTTCTATGAATACTTATGTAAGACCTGTAGATATTATCACACTAAGGTAAATATAAGCCGACTAATTTCAACCAAGGAATACTTATAAATAACAATTTTTATAATATGTAAGAGTATGTAAATTGTTAGATATTTTTAACATAAAAATCTTCATATTTTTATAACTAAAACTTACTCTTTCATTTTGTAAAAGTATATGAACTTGAGTTTCCAGTAAAGAATACATATATAACTCCTAAAAAATGTAGCTCATTAAAATAAATTAAATATTTAAATAAAAACATTAAAAATAAAAATGTTTTGAAGTTGAGGTATATGGTATTACCTTATTAAGTATAATACTGTAAAACTAGAATTTTTTAAATCAAGGAACAAGCAATTTCTATAAATTAATATAATTAATTTTAACCTTTCAGACAGTAGCTATCATGAACAATAAATGATAGCAATGCTTTGTACATGGCACTGAATTAAGAGAGGACCTTAAATATAGGTATACAAGACAGTCCTAGAAATAAAACATGTATCAATAATAATGTAAATGTAGAATTTCTAATTAGGTAATTAGTGTCCCATATATACTGGGGCTTCTTGGCCTCTCCTTACAGGAAAAATTTCCCAACCAGTGCTTTTCTTTTCCAGTGATTGTTTTTGGAGGGACAGGCTCCCTGGTGTTGTGAAATAAGAAGGGGTTTAGGAAGTAGATTACCCAACAGTGAATCTTTATTAACATTCATTCAATCGCAAGACTCCTGGTCAAGTTTCATAATCTGATTCAGTAGCATTTTTTTTTATTTTGCTTGCCTTCAGAATGGGAGTAAATAACATCTACCTCACATGGTTGTAAGAATTATTAAACAATATCATGTATCTGCACATGAATCGGTTATTTTTCCATCTTAATGAAGCCCTTTTTCTCCTCCATTTCCACTTCTATAACTTCTGCATTTACAGCAAACCCCTGGAAAGAGTTTTCTCATGTTCAATTGTAATTCACTTTCTCTTCAACTCTCTCTAATAAGGCTTGCATTCCTCCACAGAAACTGCTCCTGTCATATCTGAGCGAAGCCACATTGTTCAATCTTCATATTGTCACAGTTGGTATCTCCTTCTTCTGGCAATATGTTTACTTATGTAGCTTCTGTGATACCAAGTTCTCATCACTTCTTTCTTATAGTACAGCCAGCTTCTTCTCAATATCTTTAACTATTTATTTTTATCTACTCAATCTCTTATTTTTGAAGTACCTCCAAGCTCAGTTCTTGGGCCCCTTCTGCATTCTCCCAACCACTTGATGACTACACTCTAATACACAGCTTTGGACATTGCTAGTGGGTATTTAATATATGTGTTAAAGTTAATTAGGCCAAAATTGAGCTTCTAAACTTCCTTCCCATACCTTCCTTTGCTAATATTTCCCTGTTGGGCAGATAAAATATATTATGCTCACTTTGTTAAAGATGGCGCTGCCCACATGGAAGTTCGTTGATATTAATGTGTGTTCTGGAACAGGCTGTGGGCAGGCCGGGTCGTTATAGCCTAAGGCTTAGTTTAAAAGTAAGCTCTTCCCCACACCCTTGACTGATTGGATGATGTAGGGTGGTGCACTCTCCTGAGGAATCCCATTATACAGAGACTTCCTTGTTTGTATAATTGGATTAAAGGTTTTGAGTCTATGCTATAAAGTGGGAGAGACCAGTAGCTTGATCTCTCTCTTGGTTCCTGAGGTATTAAGAGAGGAGAGCAGATTAAGGCCACATGGAGGCCAGGAGAAGCAGTCAAGATGGTAGAGTGCTGAGAGAGAAGCGAGTTTGTGCAGGAGGAGAATAAGTCTGGTGAGCTAGAAGCCTTTGATTCTAGGAAACTCGAATGAGTCAGTAGCTTTGTGAGCACTGAATGAGTGGGTTTTGGAGCCCAGTGTGTGTTTTTGCTTGCCCGCCGGGTGCAAGCTAGAATTAAAGCTGATGGCTCACCAGTTCGTGGCTCCTGTGTTTCATTACTGACTTTTCGAATCCAATGTGAACCTGCGTGGGTCAGGCTGCTGTGATGGCGGCCTCGACTACTGACTTTACATTCCCCCATCTCAGTTACTAGTCACAGCAGCCATCCAAGTGTTCAGAACCAAAACCTTGAAGTGATCACTGACATAATCAATCAGTTGAAAGTTGGTTCAACTTTAAAAATAGCCATGTTAGACATATCATTACCTCTGCTGCTATCACTCTGGTCCAAGCCACAATCTTTCTCTGTTGGATAATGGCTATATCTTCCTAAGCAGCTTTACTTTTCCTACTTTTGTCTTGTTTCTTTTCAATCCAAAGTATAGTAATTAAAAAGAAAGAAAGTGTAAAGCCAATAGTCGCGGCCACAATCATAGCAGCCTGACCCGTTCAGGTTCACATTAGATTCGAACAGTCAGCAGTGAAACAACGGAGCCAAGAACTAGTGAGCCATCAGCTTTAATTCTAGCTTGCACCCAGCGGGCAAGCAAAAACACACACTGGGCTCCAAAACCCACTCATTCAGTGCTCACAAAGCTACTGACTTATCCGAGTTTCCTAGAATCAAAGGCTTCTAGCTCACCAGACTTATTCACCTCTGTTTCCTATCTCCTCCTGCACAAACTCTTCCTCAGCACTCTGCCATCTTGGCTGCTTCTCTCCTCCATGTGGCCTTAATCTACTCTCCTTTCTCATACTAACCTCTGGAACCAAGAGAGAGATCAAGCTACTGGTCTCTCCCACTTTATACCGTAGAATCAAAACCTTTAATCCAATTATACAAACAAGGAAGTCTCTGTATAATGGGATTCCTCAGGAGAGTGCACCACCCTACATCATCCAATCAGTCAAGGGTGTGGGGAAGAGCTTACTCTTAAACTAAGCCTTAGGCTATAACTACCCGGCCTGCCCACAGCCTGTTCCAGAACACACATTAATATCAACAAACTTCCACGTGGGCAGCGCCATCTTTAACAAAGTGAGCATAATATATTTTATCTGCCCAACAGAAAGAAAGAAAGAAACAAACAAACAAACAAACTATGGCAGATGATGTTTTTGATCATCTCTGATCCCTCCAGTGACTTCCGGGTCATTCAAAGTAAAAAGTTGTTCTTAAAATGGTCTTCAAGCCCTACATCATCTCTTCTGGCATTAATGGTTGGGCCTCCATTGCAACCACTCTTCCCCTTTCTCATTTGCCTTCAGCTATGCTAGCTTCCTTGCCGTTTAGAGAGCATCTCTGCATGTTGCTCCTAAGACCTTGGTAATTTTTTTATTCTTTGGAATGCTTTTCTTCCAAGTATCAGTATACATAGCTTGTTTCTTTGTCTTCTTTACATCTTTTTCTCTGACTTTCCTCTTTAAAATGCAAATTCTCAACACATCTTCTTTTTCCTACTTGATTTATTTTGGTACACTCATCACCTTGTTATACACTGCATCATTTACTTCCCCAAGGAGAATGAGACTGTAAACTCAGTCAGGATAAGGATCTGGGTCTGTTTTGTTGACTGCTATATTCCCCAAACAGTGTCCATCATGTAATAAGTGATAAATAAATATTAATGGAATCATTGAATGAGTGAATGTATAAGAAAGCACTTTGTGAAATATAAAGCACTTTAAAAACAAAGGTTTTATGTTTTTCCTGGTATTATAGGAAACACTCTTAAAATGACTAAACATCCACTTAAGTAGAGCAATCAGCTCTGAAGGGTACACAGGTATCAGGGATGAAACTATTCTTGTCTACTACATTTATACTCAATTATTACATAGAATATACATGTTAAAAATCTTATCTACTATATTGCACTCAATTATTAGCAGTCTGCCCTGTTTTTAGAGTATAAGCATTCTGAGAACAAGGATTATAAAAAAGAGGCCAGGTTAATGTGATGTGATGGTGTGGTAAGGTGTTGAATTTAGCTGTTGTGCCCCACTGAGTAGGATATAGTAACAAAAGTGCTCAGAAATTAAAACAAGGATTAGAAGAATCAACTTAAACCTGGAAGCAGGTTTTGAGAAAGATATGATGTGTTTCCTTAGAAGTCTGACTTAAAGTGCTCCATTATGAAGACTAAACCTCCTTGACCTGAAACAGCCTTGGTTATGACAAAGGGTTTTTATGGTGACAGTAGGCTGTATGATAATGGAAGTACCCAATGTGAACAGAAGAAAAAAGGTTCCACAGAAAGTAACCTCACTGCGTAATCTGATCCTAAATTCCTAATGGGCCAAGCATGCTGAGTAGTCATGCCCCAGGCATATACATTTAGTACAAGGTTTGTCTTTGTCTTAAGCAAGCCCTGTTCATTGTTCTGTGCATCTAATTTAACACATCTTTGAAATAACCCATAACCACCCTCAAAAAATCACTTCCTCTTGTTCATTCTGTGGTCATTCACACCCCACCTTGCTACTCACACTTCCATGTAATCTTTCTGTTCCCTCCTTAATATTAAATCCATAAAAGAAGCTGCATACTTCTATTCTCTGAAGCATTTGAAATCTTGTCCCTGGCATATGTCATCAGTTTGGCTCAAATCTTTATAAATATTTTCTGTAGGTTTGGACATTACTTAGGATGACTTTTGGGCAGATAAAATATATTATGCTCACTTTGTTAAAGATGGCGCTGCCCACATGGAAGTTTGTTGATATTAATGTGTGTTCTGGAACAGACTGTGGGCAGGCCGGGTCATTATAGCCTAAGGCTTAGTTTAAGAGTAAGCTCTTCCCTACACCCTTGACTGATTGGATGATATAGGGTGGTGCACTCTCCTGAGGAATCACATTATGCCTCAGATGGGTGGCTTTGTATCAGAGACTTACTTGTTTGTATAATTGGATTATAGGTTTTGAGTCTATGCTATAAAAGGGGAGAGACCAGTAGCTTGATTTCTCTCTTGGTTCCTGAGTTCCTGAGGTTAGTATTAGAGAGCAGAGCAGATTAAGGCCATGTGTAGGAGAAGCCTACACAGAGTGCTGAGGAAGAAGCCAGTTGTTAAGAGTTTCTGCAGGAGGAGATGGGAAACAGAGGTGAATAAATCTGGTGAGCTAGAAACCTTTGATTCTAGGAAACTCGGATAAGTCAGTAGCTTTGTGAGCACTGAATGTGTGGGTTTTGGAGCCCAGAGTGTGTTTTTGCTTGCCCGCCAGGTGCAAGCTAGAATTAAAGCTGATGGCTCACCAGTTTGTGGCTCTGGTGTTTCATTGCCATCTGTCCGAATCCAATGCGAACCTGCACGGGTCAGGTTGCTGTGATAGTAGCCTTGACTACTGGCTTTACAATGACAATAGCAACCACATTCATATATATTTTTTTAATTTTTATTTATTGATGTTAGAGAAAGAGAGAGGAAAATATTGATTTTTATGCATTCATGGTTGATTCTTGCATGTGCCCTGACCTGGGATCAAACCTACAAAACTACCTGGGCATATCATGACAGTGCCCTAACCAACTGAGCTACCCAGCCAGGTCTCATATTCATATTTTTAACTGACTATGTCCTATCTGATGCTACATAACTCTAAACTCTTCTTATCAGACATTGTGTACAGAATCGTAAATGCCTTGGATGAGTGCAAGTAGTAAGTGTTGAGCAATAGACTTCCAGTTTTAGCTTATATTTACTTTGAAAGCCAGAACAGAAAACTTTTCTGGCAGAAAATTAGCTATAGCACAATATTCTGAAATACAGTGTGATAAAATTACTGTTTTAAGAATGAGATAGAAAAGATCCACAGTATATTCTTCTTTCCCACTGTAACCACAGCAACCTCAATTGTGACTGTATTTGAAGCCTTTCAAAAACAACTTAAGTTTCACATAGGGAAAAAAGAGAGGGGAAATGTGGACACAGTAGCATCGTCTCTCTCCATCTAACACCTAGTGTCTTTGTTCTGCATGCATTTTTCCAAGGCTATTGCCACTGTCTTCTCACTGTTTTGATTCCATGCTCAGCTCTTCCCATCCTCTATTATGCTGTCAGAGTGATTTTTCTAACACATGAATCTGAGTTTGTTTTCCTCTGCTTTACATCTTTAGATGTCTCCTACATACGCAGTCGGTATGGAACCTGAGCCCTTCCAGGAGCCCATTTCTTCGTGATGATGATGAGCAGGAGCGGGGGGGGGGGGAAAGAAGTTAACATCAATCATCTATTGAGCACCTTATTCATCTAGACACTATGAAGATAACTTAGATTCCTGTTTCATTTAATCATCATAGAATTCTGTAAAGCCAGTAGCCAGGGCCGCCATCACAGCAGCCTGGCCCATGCAGGTTCACATTAGATTTGAACAGACGGTAATGAAACAACAAAGCCAAAAACTGGTGAGCCATCAGCTTTAATTCTAGCTTGTACCCGGAGGGCAAGCAAAAACACACACTGGGCTCCAAAACCCACTCATTCAGTGCTCACAAAGCTACTGATTTATCCAAGTTTCCTAGAATCAAAGGTTTCTAGCTCACCAGACTTATTCACCTCTGTTCCCCATCTCCTTCTCCAGCACAAACTCTGCACAAATTGGCTTCTTCCTCAGCATTCCACCATCTTGGCTGCCTCCTCTCCTCCACGTGGCCTTAATCTGCGCTCCTTTCTAGTACTAACCTCAGGAACCAAGAGAGAGCTCAAGCTACTTGTCCGTCCCACTTTATAATGTAGAAATCCAAACCCTTAATCCAATCTACAAACAAGAAAGTCTCTGATACAAAGTCACCCATCTGAGGCATAACGGGTGTTGGGCAGATAAAATATAATATGTTCACTTTGTTAAAGATGGCACTGCCCACATGGAAGCCCACCACCCAGGTGATATTATTTGCACTTATGCTTAGGATGGGTATGGGGGAAAGGCTGTAATGTAAGCAGGCCCAGTCGTTATAGCCTAAGGCTTAGTTTTAAGGGTAAGCTTTCCCCCACACCCTTGACTGATTGGATGATGTAGGGTGGTGCACTCCTGAGGAATCCCATTATGCCTCAGATGGGTGACTTTGTGTCAAAGACTTCCTTGTTTATATAATTGGATTAAATGTTTTGATTCTACAGTATAAAGTGGGACAGAGCAGTAGCTTGCTCTCTCGGTTCCTGGGATTAGTATAGAGAGGAGAGCAGAGTAAGGCCACATGGAGGCCAGGAGAAGCAGCTAAAATGGTGGAGTGCTGAAGAAGAAGCCAGTTTGTGCAGAGTTTGTGTAGAGAGAAGGAGATGGGAAACAGAGGTGAATAAGTCTGGTGAGCTAGAAACCTTTGATTCTAGGAAACTCGGATAAGTCAGTAGCTTTGTAAGCACTGACCGTGTGGGTTTTGGAGCCCAGTGTGTATTTTTGCTTGCCCGCCAGGTGCAAGTTAGAATTAAAGCTGATGGCTCACCAGTTCTTGGCTCCATTGTTTCATTACCGACTGTTCGAATGTTATACGAACCTGCACGGGTCAGGCGACCCGGATGGTGACCACTTTACAATGAAATTCCTCAGGAGGGCGCACCACCCTACATCATCCAGTCAGTCAAGGGTGTGGAGAAAAGCTTACTCTTAAAACTAAGCCTTGGGCTATAACGACCTGGCCTGCTTATATTACAGCCTTTCCCCCACACCCATCCCAAGAATAAGGGCAAATTTTATCACCCGGGTGACGGGCTTCCATGTGGGCAGCACCATCTTTAACAAAGTGAGCATATTATATTTTATCTGCCCAACAAATTCCAACAAGGTAATTAGTATTCTGTCCTTCTAACAAATGAGACTCAGATTAGTTATTTCATATGCTCCTAGTCGCACAGCGACTTGAGTGGCTGTGACATTGTCTGACTTCAAAGTTTTATGTTCTTTTTGCTGTGGTCATAAACTTACATAACTTATACCTCAGCCAGATGAATCTCTTTGGAGTTCCCCAATGATTCTCTTACATATCACTATGTCTTTGTGCAGTTTGCTCTCTCGGTCTGAAACACTCTCTCTCCTTGATCACTTGCAAAGTCGTTATTCATTCATCAGACAACTAGGGCACTCCTTTTTCTCTGAAGCCCTCCCTGCTATCCTTACTGCCTAGAGGCATTTAGGTAATTATCTTCCTTTACTGCCTTTAGTGAATCCTGCATAGAACTCTATTATAGCATCTGGGTTATCTCATTAATGATGAGGGTTTGTATATGTGACTCAAATTTTAGACACTAATTTCACTAGGGCAGTTACTATAAATTATTTATTATGCATTTTATAGGAGTAATTTTAAGTAATTCTGACACATTATAATCCAAGTATAAGAAAAATACTTTGGCAATAATTGAATTTTGTATGTTTTGTGCATTGCACCATCTGCTGTTGAGAGATACTTATCTCTATTTAGTCCTGGAAACCCCTATTTATTTTTCTAAATTGACTCACTTGGTATTTCTGAATTGCATTCTTTGATACTACATTTTCCTGCTGCTTTATGCTACCCAAGGTATTCCCGTGGTGTTGTATGTTCCTACTTTTACTCCTGTGGCAAAGGACAGGCCTGAAATATGAGGTCTTCCCGTGGTACTGAGGCTCACTGGTAAGTCTAGATTCCCTGGGGGGTCGGGGGGGGGGGTGGAAAGATAAAAAGAAATGATGGTCTTATTTCAGTTAGCGCAGAACTTTCCATAAAAACCGGGAGAATGAGTAAGCATTAATGGAGGTAGCAGGTTGCCCATTTGAATGATATCTTTTTAGGGTCATGGAAGAAATAACATGTTGAATGTCTGTGCTTAGTTACATCCTGTTTTCTGCTGCTTGTCAAAATGGATAGTAATTCTAGAAGGTACATCCTGGTTCTGTTTCTTCTGACCTCGTTGGCCTTCCTTTGTCCAGCTTACCGTAACTTGTATATTTCCATTGTCTCTATTTTTTTTTCAAAAATAATTTTTAGGTTCCTAATATCTAGGCATAAGAAATGAACACTTTCTTCTGCCCCTGTGATCTGAAGCAGGAAGGAATAGAGAGCATAACTAGGGAGACCACCCCTATGCTGAGCAGACATAGACTATGATCACTTCTTTGGTACTACACCTTTAAAAGCTCACCCTACAGCTATTGAGCGAAGGATAATATAGTTCATGCAGAAAACGAGACTTGCATTCTCCTACTTTGCAAACGTAAAAAGAAAATTAAAGTTTTCACTTGAGCATCTTTTGATGCTATTTGAGGATTAAATAGACAGACATTTGTAGTTTTAGATATGCTACATGCACTAAAGAAAAAAATAATACTTTATGAGTATTTATGAGCCTAACCGTATGGTAGGTACTTTAATTACTAAAATAAATAAGATTAATTTCTTCTCTCAACAATCTTTAGATTCTAGTTGATGAAACAGACATATACATAGATGATTATAATATAGTGTACAGAAAATTGAAGTCCATTATCTTATTATAATGGAAATAAATGCTTCCAGAATAATCTTTAAGAATCTAGGCATATTATACTCCAGTTTTAAAACCTTGAATATTTTTCCATTGTCTAATGTATAACAGTCAAACTCATTGTTAGGTCTTCTGTGATCTAGACCCTGAATACTTTTCTAAACTTATTCTTAAAGAACCATTTTAATAGTTTGTGCCTTAATCAAGTCAACCTACTATGCTTGCAATAATATTCTTTTCCTCTAAACTTAGTTATGGACAAAATTATTTGATACAATGAGAATATATATAAAATGTATGTGCATGTGTATATATGATTTTTGATTCTACAACTAGGTTTCAAATGCTTAGAACAATAAATCTTATATCTTAGATTCATTCTAGATATATTCTTTGTCTTGACCCAAAGGATAACATGCTAAGCCAGTATGAACATGCATGATACACATATTAGAGAGTGCAGATCAAAAGGCAAGAAAGAGAAAGGAAGAAATAGTAAAGATCAAAGAGAGAGGATGATGTTTGGCTTCAAAGGTTGAGACTGTAACTGCTATAGCTGCATGCACTAGACACTACAGTTGATACTCATTGCATGTGGATACTTCAATATAAAGTTAATTAAAAAATTAAAAAAAATTTAATTCCTCAGCTAAACTAGCTACAATCTATGCCCTTGGTATCTATATGTGACTAGCGGCTACAGTCCTGGAAAATGAAGATCATTTCCACTATTGAAAAAAAATTCTCTTGTTCAGTGCTGAGACATAATATGTAATGAATGCTGCTCTTAAGTTTAGAAATATCCCCCAACTATAAGAAACCTTTAGATATTTTTTAAATATTAGAATAAAAATATTAGAGTTTCAAGTGCTGTCATAAAGAAATCCTATACAGAAGAAAAGCCTAATATGTGTTAAGTTAACCCTGTATTTGTGATAACTACTCAACCACTCTTTTCAAAATGGAAAGCCACATTTTATTAACATAAACTTACTTTCTAGACAGTTGCATACCCCCCTTCATGAATATACCTACTTTTGTTTATTAAAGGTCTGATGGCCAAAAGAGGATTCTTAGTCGATAGTCATTTATAACCATTTATGTTTAAGAGGTACTTGGCTATATGAAATTTAATATACCTTAAAAATAAAGTTAATATTTTAGGGTGACAGATTTCTGACATACACAGCAAGTTTCAAATTCATTCTATTTAAGTGAATATTTAACCCATCAGAATAATCTGTCTATAAACAAATGAAAGGTAAAAAGTTGAAAGTCTGTTTAAAGTACCATGATGATTGTAAATGCAAACAGAAAAGAGATAAAACTATTAAATCTTATAATAATTTTGTAGAAAACATTTATGTATATTAAGGCAAGTATTCACTAAGCCGATATTTTTATTTCCTGATATACCCAAAGCTAATACTATGCTTAAGAGTGGGCATCCGTTATAGAAATCTTAGTTGTTAAGGGAGGCTATCATTTTGATAAGAATAACTGAAACCTTGGATCATAGCAAGTGTCCAGACATTTCCAAAGGATTCTCATCTTACTTAGAAAATGAGATTTAAATATATGTGAATAAAGTGTTCATATTCAGGCCATTGGGTATTTGAAGCACTTGTTCTTTTTTGCAGGGAGTTGTTGGAGATCAAGTTAAGCAATATTTGTCCTAAGTTACTGAGATGAATATCATTTCAAGGATCACTAATAGAAAAATGACAGATTTGAGTGAGGTTTTTATTTCTGTAAAAGAAAGAAGGTAAATTAAAACAGAATACTCCAAAGCATTGAACCTGAATTTTAAGAATGTTATTCTGCTTGTTCTTATAGTTTGAAATCTGCATTAGCTGTTAATAAGATCATTCTGAATCAGATACAATTTTTAATGTTGAATGCAGCTCTTATAATTGATATATTCACTATATTACAATACATATTCAAAAAAACTAAAAGGGAAAATTTGTATATACTTTAAACATTCAGGTTAAGCACCTAGAATTTATTTTTTAATAATTTTTTAAAGTGACTTTTATTTTACATTAAAGTTCTACAAACCTTTAGTTTTTATTTGAAAAAAATGTATTCTAAAGTAACATTTAAGAAAATAATGATGGTGTTATTTGGGCTGTTGTATAATTTTTATAACAATTTAAGGCATTCACTATACATTAGTCTTTTGTACTAATTCCCTGTCTCTGAATTAGGAACAATATTGAAACTATTTTGTTCCTACCATTTTCCCTTTTTACTTCCTTTCTTTTTAATGAAGATTTAGTGAATACCTACTCTTTGCCACAAACTGTGGTAGATGTGGGGTCATCTGCAATAAGCCAAAAAGAGTGTTACCTTCTTGAAACTTATAGCACAGAAGATACCAAGTAAAAATTTATGATGAGATGCAGCTATAATTCTCCAATTCCAATTTAGAGGCAAATTTATATCTCAAATTATACAAGTTACAGCTGCCAAGATAATCCACCAATACTCTCTAAAGTGAGTTCTCCATTTGTATCACTTAGTTTGCAACTAAGAGAAAATTTGAGTCCATTGCTTTAAACACACACACACACACACACACACACACACACACACACACACACACACACACACTGTTCCATTACCTTCATAATCAGATGTCAATGGGCAGGTATGATTCTGTCAAGGCTCTCGCACCTCTGCCTCAGCCCTTGCTGGCATCCGTCATGCTGCATCTGTTGCCAGACTCCAGAGAAGAGAGAAACTTTTTCAGATGCCCTGATCAATCTTCTTATTTCTCAGCAATCTAAGTCCAGTCAAATACTCACCAACTGTTGTGTCAATTCCAAGAAAATGCAGGGCATACACAAGGAAGGGAGATCCCTAGAAGTTAACAGGAGTACTCCCAGTGGAATGAGGAACCAATGAAAACTGAGGAGGCAGCCAAGATCCATTCTTTCCATCACACCTTGCATTCCACTAAACATCAAATAATACAAGCTGGGCTAACTGTGAAGGTGGGCAAATAAAGGCAGTACTTTTTGAAGACTTGGTTTTATGGTCCTTCTTTTATAGAAAAAAAGAGTATAAAATGTTATATTACATGCAATTCAGAAAATCAATCATCATTTTTTAATGTTCCCCCACCCCTAGTTTAGGCAGGCATTGCATATACAGACACTCTGGAACTTTTATTTATTTATTTATTTATTTATTTTTACAGGGAGAGAGAAAGAGAGAAAGAGAGAGAGAGATAGGGACAGACAGACAGGAACAGAGAGAGATGAGAAGCATCAATCATCAGTTTTTCGTTGAGACACCATAGTTGTTCATTGATTGCTTTCTCATATGTGCCTTGACCGCAAGCCTTCAGCAGACAAAGTAACCCATTGCTGAGTCAGCAACTGTGGGTCCAAGCTGGTGAGCTTTTGCTTAAGCCAGATGGACTGGCGCTCAAGCTGGCGACCTCAGGGTTTTTAACCTGGGTCCTCTGCATCCCAGTCCGACGCTCTATCCACTGAGCAACTGTCTGGTCAGGCGACATGCTGAAACTTTTAGAAGATTTACAGAAACTCAAAACTAGCAAACCCTAATATTTTTAATGATTACATATTTTGCAATATGTGGTCCAAAATCTCATTGTTACATCCTGATAAAAACTGAAAATGAGGATATATGGCCAGTGCTTCACATGTGGTAGGGAAACAGTACATATTGGTTGCTGTTGACACAGTGATTGTCCTTGTTTGTTCATTCAATAACTGCTTGACTTTGACTAATTTACTTAATACCTATGTGCATCAATTTCTTGATCTCAAAAATGAGGCTATTGAGGCTCTGTTATGTAACAGAAAACATTCTAATGGTATGAATCAAGAGTGCATATATCAAGTCACATGGACAAATAATATACAAGTTTGAAGTAGTAATATTATCTATTGATTAGTACTACAGAGCTCTCATTGATTATTAATACATAGCTGTCACTCTTGCTATCAATCATTTGGAAATGGATGAAAGATTATATATTACAGTAGAAGAGTTGGTAAAAGTAGTTAACAAATAGTTGCCTTAACTATCCTTCTTATCTGGAAACTATCTGTTCCCCTCAAACTGACTCTCAAGTATTCAGTTAGTAGCTCTAGATGTTTAAGATGGAATGATATTATATTTTCAATGCAAAATATTCCATTCAAGGTGCATGAAAGCACTCCTGTCCTACAAAGCAGGAAGGGCAGCAGGAGGTCAGTGCCCAGTGATGAAGCAGGGCAGGGAGATTTATTCTAGTTAAGAACTGGTTCCTAGGTCAGATGCCAGATGGGTCCAATGACATTTTAAAATGTAGCTTTGTTTTCCTACACATAGCTTTTTATTTTCTGGCATTGAAATGTTATATTCATCTCCCTAAAGGACAACAGGGAAATGAACTGTGACAAATACTGTTTATTTCTGGAATAAACCCCTTGGGTCCTAGAGAATGGTCAGGGATTAGAGAAACCATTGATATTCTTAAAAGTCTCATCTTTCCACTGAACAAAACTGCAGAATGTGAGATGGTTGTTGAAAACAATTATGATCTTAATATCAAATTGCCTTTTGAACTGGTTTGAGTTCTTTGCAGAGGGAACACACAGATTTTAACTGGCTAAATCCATAGAGATGAATGAGTTATAAAATATTAAATGAAGGACCTGAGAAAAGGCCAATTGCATGTTCCTCAGATGACAACATTCAGTCAAGGCTTAATACTTATGACTAATCTTTGATGAGAACTCTGAAGCATAAATCCAATTAAAATTTGCATGGTTGTATGCAAAGAAATAAAATAAATTTATTCTATATTTTTAATTGTTTAAAATTTATTCATTTTAGAAAGGGGAGAGAGAGAGAGAGGGAGAGAGAGAGAGAGAGAGAGAGAGAGGGTGAAAGGTGGGAGGAGCAGGAAGCATCAACTCCCTTATGTGCCTTGACCGGGCAAGCACAGGGATTCAAACCAGCACCCTCAGTGTTCCAGGTCGACACTTGTATTCACAGCGCCACCACAGGCCAGGTATTTTATATTTTATCAGAGTGAGAAACTTCTAGAATTTTAACTATACAGAAATGAATATTTTTACATTACCAAGTTATGAATTGCTTAAACTAATTTTATAACAATAACATTGCTTGTCACATATGCAGAATGCCAATATCTCTGTTTATAAACAGTTATTATAATTTAATAAGTATTCTACAAAATATTCATTGTGAAGCCGATATGCCCAAATTATTCCCCTTTTCCCCCCTTTATTTTGATACTTTTTCCCCCTCGGGTATGAATACAACGCCATTAATTTATTGTTAAGGAAGTCATTTCTTTACTACCCAGAGGTAAATGAAAAATCTAAAGGCTCAAATTTGAAGTACCTGGCCTAATTTAACCACCTAGTAGATATAACCAGGGCCAGTTAGTCAGATCACTAGTTTTTATGTACACTTCTCTAGCACATGTTACCAGGCATAGCATGGGCCTAGAAATAATTTAAACCTCTTCCACTCGCTATATCAATCCAGATTATAGTAGCTTCAGCATACTATTACTCATTTTATTTTTAGATAGTTATAAACTAAGTTCTTAATAATATTAAGCTGATAGTTGCTTTTGCACAACTTTGGTTCATTGCTTCTGCATTTATGATGTAGTATAAAAAAGAACATGTACTTCTTTCAAAAAAAAAAATCAGCTTTTATAACATCTTCACCCCCATCAACTATGTAGTGCCGTCAGTCATTCTTTATCCTTTGCATACATTAGGCCCTCAAGGAAAGCCAGCTGTAATAAATTTATATGAGTTGAGTTATTTATAGTTTTCACCATGATTTCTTGAGTTTAATTCTTTATAACTGCCCAA
The DNA here is from genome assembly GCA_037038555.1 of Rhynchonycteris naso. NCBI lineage: Eukaryota > Metazoa > Chordata > Mammalia > Chiroptera > Emballonuridae > Rhynchonycteris > Rhynchonycteris naso. The sequence goes on along the minus strand of CM072996.1, from coordinate 102,887,752 downwards.
CTGAAATCTCGCATCTAAAACAACCAAAAGAAACCTTACAGAATATACATAAAAACAAATTCTAATACCGTTTGACCAATTAAAGGATAGTAAAATGTTAAGTGTACTTAGTTTTGTATTAAATTTTATAAATGCTCTTCTCACCTAATATATTTGTGGCCATTAATGTACATTTGTCAGATGACTTGTTTGCAGAGATGGTCCTTTGGCATAGGACAAAGAGGTTGCAGCTATAAAGTAACCACAGTATTATGTCTCCCTTAAATTCATCAGCTAAATTACATCTGATACCTCTTAATGTTTATTACATTGAAAATCACCCTGCAGTTGAAGACCATGCTAAGAGGCACGGTTTACAGGCAGTTGCCAGTCTCTATTTTGCTTCTGTAATCCCAGTTTATTATTTCTCACATGAACTAATCTTAGCACCAAAACAGCTTGTTTGCCTCAAGTTGCTTCCCCAGTTCACTCCTTGTATTGATAATAGGGTCAGTTTTAAAATATGCACCTTAGATTTTTGCTATAGGTAGAACTTTAGTTAGGCTTACTTAAAAAAATAAAACTTAGAAAACTGACCTTATTATATAGGGTATTATACATTAGGTCATAAAATATTATATAAATAATAGAGTCATTAAAAGTTTTAAAACATAAAACAAAAATTTTGAGCCAAGAAGACTGTTCTAGTATTATCTGGCAGAAAAAAAAATTACAAGATGTAAGTAAACTGCAAGTAAATCACACATAAAATTTTCACTTTGATTTTTGCTCTATTTCTGACAGGTTAGGAAAAATAATATATAAGAAATTTAATCCTCTTCTTACTAGCCTATGAAATGGGTGATTCTACTATTCTACAAGAAGCAAAAAATATGCATTTATGTGATAGTTTGACATAAATGTGTTACACCTATGAAGGAAAGATAAACAAAAATTATGGTGAAAATATAATGAACTACTCAAATTTGTAATATCATTATATAAATATACATAGACAATTATTAATCCCCTCAGTTTAATTTAAAGCAATATACAACACAGTAACAAAACCAATTCATGGTTACCATGGTAAATTCAAAGACATAGAGAAAGCCAGCTGTGAATCACTATGCCAAACATTCAATTATTAACTGAATCAGCTGTGGTTAAAGAACAAATACTATATTGCACAGGCAATTAATAACCACCACAGGAGAGCCAAGTGTTCTTCATACTTTCTCATTATTATGTGTCAGGAAATGCTCTGATAGTATTACATAACATCAACATCTTAGGGTCACCAGAACTGCAGGTAATTTCTTATCCTAAGATAGAACAATGTTTGAATTTATAATATAGAGTAAAAATTATAAAATATTAATCTATTCTGTTTTAAATGTATTTTGTACATAGAATTAATAGTAATTGAAAAAAATTATAGTAATTTACAAAAATTCTCTTACTAGTCTTAGTAACAGTAAACACTATGATGTATAAACAAACTCACTACTAAAGTTGAATAAAAGTAGTAATTCAAATTTTATGACTAATTAGTAAAAAAAATAAACTTTTATCAATCAACGGAAATGGATTGATTTTCTTTACCTAAAGGTGCCAATATCAATATATCACAGAGTTTTCTCTGTATTCTGTTCTGTGTGTGTGTGCATGTGTATACATGTGTGTGTGTGTGTTTTATCTGTTGACTCAGAGCAGAGGAGATAAGGCAGAAATTGAGCATCACTAGAGGATAAACACCTTGTAGGCAGAGGTTTCTGTTCACTTTGATCACTTTTTTTAATTCCCAGTGAGAGACAGAATAGATTCATACAAGATATCTTTATAGTGAATAAAAAAAGTATCTAATCAAAAGAATATATTTCTGGATTAAGAAACAGTCCTGGCTCCTTTCGGGAATTATTTAAAAATTAATTTAAAAAAGAATAACTTTGAAAAAGAATTCCATAGATGTTTTAGGCAAAATAACCTAGTTGCATATATGGACAGATCAATATCATTTGGTTATGTAGACTCTCATAAGTGCATTCTGTAAAAATCATGTCCCATTTATATTCACACATTTAATTAGTCTTTAAAGTCCTGAGCTTGAAAAGGAATTTTTAAATCCCTGACTGAAGGAAAAAGAAATGATCTAGCAACAATCAAGAAGATTACCTACTCAAAAGTCCTGTTGTTTAAAACAAATCTATTGGGCAGATAAAATATATTATGCTCACTTTGTTAAAGATGGCGCTGCCCATGGGGAAGCCCATTGCCCAGGTGATATTGGTTGCCCTTATGCTTGGGATGGGTGTAATCATATTATTGTGTGTGGGGGACAGGCTGTAAGCAGGCAGGGTTATTATAGCCCAAGGCTTAGTTTTAAGAGTAAGCTTCCCTTCCTTCCCCCCTCCCCCGCACCCTTGACTGATTGCATGATGTAGGGTGGTGCACTCTCATGAGGAATCCTCCCATTACGCCTCAGATAACTGACTTTGTATCAGAGACTTCCTTGTTTGTAGATTGGATTAAAGGTTTGGGTTTCTACACTATAAAGTGGGACAGACCATGAGCTTGTTCTCTCAGTTCCTGAAGTTAGTATTAGAGAGGAGAGCAGATTAAGGCCATGTGGAGGAGAGGAGAAGCAGCCAAGATGGCGGAGAGCTGAGAAAGAAGCCAGTTTGTGCAGAGTTTGTGCAGGAGAAGGAGATGAGAAACAGAAGTGAATAAGTCTGGTGAGCTAGAAACCTTTTGATTCTAGGAAACTCGGATAAGTCAGTAGCTTTGTGAGCACTGAAAGAGTGGGTTTTAGAGCCCAGTGTGTGTTTTTGCTTGCCCACCAGGTGCAAGCTAGAATTAAAGCTGATGGCTCACCAGTTCTTGGCTCCGTTGTTTCATTACTGTTGGGCAGATAAAATATAATATGCTCACTTTGTTAAAGATGGCTGTAAAGCCAGTAGCCAGGGTCAGGATCACAGCCGCCTGGCCCGTACAGGTTCTCATTAGATTCGAACAGTCGGTAATGAAACAATGCAGCCAAGAACTGGTGAGCCATCAGCTTTAATTCTAGCTTGCACCCAGCGGGCAAGCAAAAACACACACTGGGCTCCAAAACCCACACATTCAGTGCTCACAAAGCTACTGACTTATCCGAGTTTCCGAGAATCAAAGGTTTCTAGCTCACCAGACTTATTCACCTCTGTTCCCCATCTCCTCCAGCACAAACTCTTAACAAACCGGCGTCTCCCTCAGCATTCTGCCAACTTGACTGCTTCTCCTGGCCTCCATGTGGCCTTAATCTGCTCTCTTCTCTTCTAATAACCTCAGGAACTCAGGAACCAAGAGAGAGCAAGCTACTGGTCTCTCCCACTTTATCCCGTAGACTCAAAACCTTTAATCCAATTATACAAACAAGGAAGTCTCTGTATAATGGGATTCCTCAGGAGAGTGCACCACCCTACATCATCCAAACAGTCAAGGGTGTAGGGAAGAGTTTACTCTTAAAACCAAGCCTTAGGCTATAACGACCCAGCCAGCCCACAGCGTGTTCCCAAACACACATTAATATCAATGAACTTCCATGTGGGCAGCGCCATCTTTAACAAAGTGAGCATAATATATTTTATCTGCCCAACAATGGCGTTGCCCCGCCTGACCTGTGGTGGTGCAGTGGATAAAGCGTGGATCTGGGAACACTGAGGTCGCCAGTTCAAAACCTTGCACTGGTCTGGTCAAGGCACATATGGGAGTTGATGCTTCCAGCTCCTCCCCCCTTTCTCTCTTTCTCTATCTCTCTCTCTCTCACCCTGTGTCTCCTCTCTAAAATGAATAAATAAAGAATTAAAAAGAAAAAAATATGGCGTAGCCCACATGGAAGCCCGTCACCCAGGTGATATTATTTGCCCTTATGCTTGGGATGGGTGTGGGGGAAAGGCTGTAATGTAAACAGGCCAGGTCATTATGGCCTAAGGCTTGGTTTTAAGAGTAAGCTTTTCCACACACCCTTGACTGATTGGATAATGTGGGGTGGTGCACTCTCATGAGGAATCCTCCCATTATGCCTCAGCTGAGTGACTTTGTATCAGAGACTTCCTTGTTTGTAGATTGGATTAAGGGTTGAAATTTCTACACTATAAAGTGGGCAGCCCAGGAGATTGCTCTCGCGGTTCCTGAGGTTAGTATTAGAAAGGAGCACAGATTAAGGCCACGTGGAGGAGAGGAGGCAGCCAAGATGGTGGAATGCTGAGAAAGAAGCCAGTTTGTGCAGAGTTTGTGTAGAGAGGAGATGGGAAACAGAGGTGAATAAGTCTGATGAGCTAGAAGCCTTTGATTCTAGGAAACTCGGATAAGTCAGTAGCTTTGTGAGCACTGAATGTGTGGGTTTTGGAGCCCAGTGTATGTTTTTGCTTGCCCGCTGGGTGCAACCTAGAATTAAAGCTGATGGCTCACCAGTTCTTGGCTCCGTTGTTTCATTACCGACTGTCCGAATCTAATGCGAACCTGCATGGGCCAGGCGGCTGTGATCCTGACCTTGGCCACTGGCCTTACAAAATTCTTTTGCTTTCTTTGATTTCTTTCTACAGAAAGCAACAAATAAAAGACCCAATATATATTCTTAAAATCACATGTCTGAGTTGGAGTCAAGATTTTGGTGTTCAGGAAAGCAAATACCCTTTCAGAATGCCTTTACACCCAGAATTTTGGGGTTAGTTTCTCAATTTATTTTACCAATATCTGAACACTTTTTAAAATTATTTTTATTTACAGTTCATTAACTGTGGGTTTTGTTCTCATTTATAACAATTTGAGAAATCCTTTTCTTACTTATTTAATAAACATGTGTAGACCACCTCTTCTGTGCTGCCACTCCACTAGAGGGTACATATTTAAGATGCTCAAGATCTCATGACCCACTTGGAGTAGGTAGGCAATAACATGGTAAAAGGGGTATACTAGGATCTTGACCAGAAACATGTGGCCTAAGAAAGAAGGGTACAAAATGTGGGTGATAAGGGCCTATCAGTTTGCAGTCATAAAGCTAACCAGGCATACATCATTTTTAAAATGTTGGGCAGATAAAATATATTATGCTCACTTTGTTAAAGATGGTGCTGCCCACATAGAAGTTTGTTGATATTAATGTGTGTTCTGGAACAGGCTGTGGGCAGGCCGGGTCATTATAGCCTAAGGCTTGGTTTTAAGAGTAAGCTCTTCCCCACACCCTTGACTGATTGGATGATGTAGGGTGGTGCACTCTCCTGAGGAATCCCATTATACAGAGACTTCCTTGTTTGTATAATTGGATTAAAGGTTTTGAGTCTACGGGATAAAGTGGGAGAGACCAGTAGCTTGCTCTCTCTTGGTTCCTGAGGTTTTAGAGAGGAGAGCAGATTAAGGCCACGTGGAGGAGAGAAGCAGCCAAGATGGCAGAGTGCTAATGAAGAAGCCAGTTTGTTAAGAGTTTGTGCTGGAGGAGATGGGAAACAGAGGTGAATAAGTCTGGTGAGCTAGAAACCTTTGATTCTCGGAAACTCGGATAAGTCAGTAGTTTTGTGAGCACTGAATGTGTGGGTTTTGGAGTCCAGTGTGTGTTTTTGCTTGCCCGCTGGGTGCAAGCTAGAATTAAAGCTGATGGCTCACCAGTTTTTGGCTCCGTTGTTTTATTACTGTTGGGCAGATAAAATATATTATGCTCACTTTGTTAAAGATGGTGCTGCCCACATGGAAGCACGTCACCCAGGTGATATTATTTGCCCTTATGCTTGGAATGGGTGTGGGGGAAAGGCTGTAATATAAGCAGGTCAGATCATTATAGCCTAAGGCTTAGTTTTAAGAGTAAGCTCTTCTCCACACCCTTGACTGATTGGATGATGTAGGGTGGTGCACTATCCTGAGGAATTCCATTATAGAGACTTCCTTGTTTGTATAATTGCATTAAAGGTTTGGATTTTCTATGCTATAAACTGGGGCAGTCCAGGAGCTTGCTCTCGCTTGGTTCATGAGGTAGAAGAGAGGAGAGCAGATTAAGGTCATGTGGAAGAGAAGCAGCCGAGATGGCAAAATGCTGAGGAAGAAGCCAGTTTGTTAAGAGTTTGTGCAGGAGGAGATGGGGAACAGAGGTGAATAATTCTAGTGAGCTAGAAACCTTTGATTCTAGGAAACTCGGATAAGTCAGTAGCTTTGTGAGCACTGAATGTGTGGGTTTTGGAGCCCAGTGTGTGTTTTTGCTCACCCACTGGGTGCAAGCTAGAATTAAAGTGGATGGCTTACCAGCTCCATTGTTTCATTACCGACTGTTCGAATCCAATGCGAACCTGCACGGGTCAGGCTGCTGTGATGGTGGCCCTGGCTACTGGCTTTACAAAAAAAAAAAAAAACCAGAACTTTTTATGTTTAGGTATTTTCAACTGGCAATACTGTTCAGGAAAACGATGTGAAAACTGGTTTGATGAAAGAAAAGTTTTCTCTTGCAACACTTTGGATGGAGCAAAAGCAAAGAGACTAGAGACAATTTGACAAACTAGAAGTATATTCTGATAGATAAGCCAAAATGATGAAAGCCTGACCGAAGGAGAAGCCCTGGGAAAGCAGAAAGGAAGATAACCAGGAGAGCTGATAAGCTGATATAATCGACAGCACTTACTCATCACGGGAGGCTGGTGACAAGGAAGCTTCTGAAAGGAATATAAAACAACTTGGAAGACTGAATGAATGACAATAACCTTCACTAGAAAGGGGACAACAGAAGAGAGATGGAGATTTGGAGAAGAAAAATGATATCCAGTCTAAACACTAGGTTTAAGTTGCCAGATCGTGAGTAAAAATGTCCAGGAGGCAGATAAATGTGTAGCTTTGGAATTTAAGAAAAGTCTGGTCTAGGGATCACATTTGGAAATGGTCACCATAAATAATAACTAAAGCTATGGGACATAAGAGGTTATACTGGGAGAGTGATGAAAGGATGTTCATGTCTTTGTTTCTGTGGAAAAAAAGTCAGGGAAAATCATGTAAGAGTCACATTTTAAGAAAGCTATGTGTCTCAAATATTAGGAGTGCTCAAGCAAACTACTTAAGAAATCTGTATGGGTTTGTAAAGGGTTATGATGCAGAGGAACTTAGAGATAACTGTGCACAAAATGGCATGCAGTTGTCTCATCCATTTTTTCAGATGCTCTCCTTACTACAGTATAATATTAAACAGAAACCAAGGATATCTATTGATCGATCAATCACTCGATAGATATGAATGTATATTAACTCTGGCTTCAAATTGGAAATGAATTTAAAAGGTAAAAACGTTTAAACATTTATTTTATTCTTTTATATTTGCTTCAGAATTGTACTCATCATTCTCTACAGACGAGTTAGTACTCTTCTAGCTACGATGAATAGAAAACTAGAGTCAAAGTAGTTTAAAAAATAAAAAAAGCATTGGCTTACATCACCAGAAAATTAATGGTGGAGAATGCTTATTGACCCAGTTGTATACTGACATCACCAAAGGCCATGTGTTTCCATCTATATCCTCTGTCATTGGCTTCATCTTAAGGCTGTTTGTCAACATGATTCCTAATGCTGGTAGGATGGCAGTCACTAGCAAAGTTACATGTGCCCGTGCTCACTTCAGTAGAGAAGCTTTCTAAACCTTTCTTTTATGAATGAGAGATTGGTTTAAGAAGCCTCTGACTATCCTCTGAGGAGAGGTTAGTATCATTGGCCAGCATTGTACAACTTGATGGGAATTCTTTCTGCACAAGTCAGATTTACTCCTAGAGTTGAGAGGTGAAGTCAAGTTCCCTCAGCCATATAGAGTGTTGTGGGAGAAGGCAGACATGTATACAAAATTAGAAATCTGTTTGGAAAGCATGAAGTGGTTGTCTAGGTGGGTCAGTATCAGCAATGTTGGCTGTGAGATGCTTCAGTTCTATATTATTTATATTCATAATGCTAATAGTTTTAGAGAAATGTATCAGGAAAAGTGCTAGGTACTTTATATGAATTATCACATATAGTTGTTATGACACTAGTTAAGTGACATGATCATATACATTTTGCAGCTGAAGGAATGATAGTTCCTAGTGATTGCATAATTTACTTGTAGCCTAACAAGTACAGGTTTGGATTCCAGCTTTGTCTGCCCCCCAAGCTATTTGCAAGGACATTTCATTCCATCTCAAGGAGAACTCTTTATCTTCATGCCTCATTTCCCTTTTGTTGATAAACATATTGTTCCTTGGCCTGACCTGTGGTGGTGCAATGGATAAAGCTTCGACCTGCATGGAACGCTGAGGTTGCTGATTTGAAACACTGGGCTTGCCTGGTCAATGCACATATGGGAATGGATGCATCCTGCTCCTACCCCCATCTCTCTTTTCCCCACTCCTCTCTCTAAAAAATGAATAAATAAAATCTAATACAGTATATAATATAAAATTATATATATTATATATAATATATATAGTTTCTCTATATAATATATATAGTTTCTCTATATATTCTATACTAATATATATAATATAGTATATAATATAAAATTTTATATATATACACACCATATATATATAGTTTCTTTCAAAACAATTGACCAAGGCCTGCTTGGTGACCTCAAATCATTAGGTGTCTGAGATATGTCACTCATATAAGAAATATCTTTCCTATTTCCTCTATCCTTGAGGTCCAGGAAAATATGTTAAAGTTGCATGCTCAAAAACAATGTTATTCCTGGAGTCTCTTGTGTGCAACAATATTTATGCAGCAGTTATGCTAAGATGTAGGCATGAAAAGAATTCCCTCACAGCTTCTGCTTTATTGTGGTGCTCAGAAAGAGGAACAAGGCTAGAACTTTCTATTGGAAATCCATTTATTTAACAAATTAGAACTAGCAGTGTGGATCAGAATTTAAACTTAGGCTGCTTCATGAAAGCATGTCTTCTAGTTTAGGAAAGCTGCTTGGCGAGTTCAGCCTTTTAAAGGTCAAGAGATAGCAGCAAAATGTCATTTTCCTTCACTGGGTATAATACATTAGGCAAAGTGAAAAAATTCCCTTTTATATCTGTACTGGAAAATGTGGATGTAGAGTTTCTTTTGTTAAACATGTGTCATTTATTTATTTATTTTTGTAATTTTCCGAAGTTAGAAGCAGGGAGGAAGACAAATTTCCACATGTGTCTGACCAGGACCCACCCCGGCAAGCCCACCAGGAGGTAATTCTCTGCACATCTGGGGTGTTGCTCCATTGCAATCAGAGCCATTCTAGCGCTTGAGTCAGAGGCCATGGAGCCGTCCACAGCGTCTGGGCCAACTTTGTTCCAATGGAGCCTTAGCTGTAGGAGGGGAAGAGAGATAGAGAGGAAGGGGTGGGGGAAGGGGAAGGTTAGAGAAGCAGATGGGTGCATATCCTTTGTACCCTGACTGAAAACTGAACCCTGGACTTTCACATGCCAGGCCAAAGCTCTACCATTGAGTCAACTGGCCAGAACCATGTGTCATTTATTGATAATTTTTTTTCTAGATGAGAGAAAACTATGAAGAAAATGAAACCAAAATCTTCATCTTAAGATGCATGTTATATTCTAGTTTAATACTGGTTAAGATGGTCTTCACATTACCTGATCAAAAGTCTATATATCAAAATATTGATTATAATTTTATTGCATATTAGATAAATTAGGAGGTGATTATCAGGTAATTACAACTAATAAACATTTATAGAATTCTTGATTGAGAAAAAAGTAAAATTCAAGACAAATGTTAGAGAGAAAGATAATAAATTCTTTCCTTCTTTAAGAAGCTATTTCAATGTAATATATTTTCTAATAGAAACTATTTTTATTCATTTACTTTAAAAACATATTTGTACAGGCAAGGACTCTCCATAGAATGAGGTGTGAATCCTACCATATAGTAACTGATTATGAAATAGAAAAATAAAATTTATATTTAAGTAGCTAAAAATACAATATAAATATCATAAATGCCGTGTGAAAGGTGCCATCAAAAGTGATGGTGTTATGGCCTGTTTTATGGCCCTGGATGGTTGGCTCAGCGGTAGAGCATTGGCCCAGCGTGTGGAAGTCCTGGGTTCGATTTCCAGCTGGGCACACAGGAGAAGTGCCCATCTGCTTCTCCACTCTTTCCCATCTCCTTGCTCTCTAGCTCTCTCTTCCCCTCCTGCAGCCAAGGCTCCATTGAAGCAAAGTTAGCCTGGGGGCTGAGGATGGCTCCATGGTCTCTCCGCCTCAGGCACTAGAATAGCTCTGATTGCAGCAGAGCAATGCCCCAGAGGGACCAAGCATCGCCCTCTAGTGGGCATGCCGGGTGGATCCCAGTCGGGTGAAGGCAGAAGTCTATTTGTCTGCCTTCACCTCCACCCACCACCCCAGGCCCTGCTTCTCACTTTGGAAAAATACCAAAAAAAAAAAAAAAAAAAAGTAATGGTGTTGCCAGTGAAAAAAATATTACATTTAATTGAATAATCAGGCAGATTTGCTAGGCCTTGAGCCAAATTTGAGGACTTGGACTTGCAGGAAATAAAATGAAGGATATTTTCAGAGGGTAAGAACGTTACTATGATCAAAATGGAAAGCTTGATATCTATGGGCTGGCAGATTAATTTAAATGGAGGAGGATTTTGCAGGGGAATGTCTGGGTCCTTGATTTTGTTCTTGAAGGAGGAGCCTGACCTTATCTAAAATTAAAATTCTTCTCATCTAGGGTTTAAGAGATGTTGAATATGTTCCCAATCTTGAATTTTCCCTCCCTCAGACCCAGGGACAAAATCAACCTAAACTTTTTGTCTGAAACATGAAAGTAGTGTTCAGGGTGGCAGAGAGGCTGATCTGGGGAACAGCTGATAAAGTGGGCTCAGTTGTTTTATTGTGTGTGTGGGGGGGTAAAAGTGAGAGAGTTGGTGAGGAGTGAGGAGGAGATCTGGCCATGCTGTTTCTGGAAGTCTGTGTATCTGTCTTTTAGTGGATTCTGTTTACTCTATCTTCCTAATATTTTCAAACATTGAATTTGAAAATAAAGGTCATTTGAGAGAGAAAAAAAGAAAGAAAAAAAGTCTGCATAGCTGCATGAAGGGACCTTGAGTATCCTATGAAAGAATTGGGACTGCTGGCCCTGGCACGTTGGCTCAGCGGTAGTGTCCACCCAATGTGTGGAAGTCCTGCGTTCACCTCCTAGCAAGGGCACACAGGAGAAGAGACCATCTGCTTCTCCATCATTCCCCACTCTTCCCCTCCAACAGCCAGGTCTGGAATGGCCCCAAACTCTGAGGATGGCTTACCTCAGGAACTAAAATAGCTCAGTTACTGAGCAGCAGAGCAGTAGCCCAAGATAAGCAGTAGCCCAAGATAAACCCCAGACAGGGGCTACCAGGGTGATCCCAGTTGGGGCACATGCAGAAGTCTGTCTTTCCACCTTCTTGCCTCTCACCTGATTAAATAATAATAATAATAATTGGGACTACTTAGGAAAAAATCAGTTCAGTGTTAAATGGTCTGGGAAAAGGGATTAAACATATTCAGATTTCTGAAATGTTAGAGTTATAATTCATTTGCCTTTAGTTCTTTGGTATCTAAGCTTAGCCCTATAAAAACCAGATGCTTACAGAAAGTTTTTATACTACTCACAAAAATTAGGGGATATTTTATTGTTGCTTCATATTCATTTGGAAATATCCCCTGATTTCTGTGAGCAGTATATTTTGAATTCTTGGATATATCAATGAACAGCATGTAGTGAATAGGAAAAAACTAGTAACTGGAAAAATGATTTAGAAGGGTTGCAAGAGACCAGTAGTGAACCTAACTGGACCTTGGCTAAGGGCAGTGAGGTTGGCCGTAGGGAGAGGCTATGAGCACTAAATACTTCAAAGGAAGAACTGACCAGTTTTGAAAACTGATGGGAGAAATGGAAGTTGTTTCCTAATTTTGAACCTGAATTTTTTGAATTTGGTCAGGAAAAGAAAAAATAAACATATGGGAAGCAAAAAGAATATTCTGAAGTAAGGTAAAAAGTTTAGCCTGACCAAGCAGTGGACAGTGGCTAGAGTGTTGAACTGGAATGCAGAAGACCCAGGTTTGAAACCCCAACGTCGCTGGCTTGAGCACAGGCTCATCTGACTTGAGCGTGGACTCACCAGCTTTAGTGCTAGGTCACTGGCTTGATCATGGGATCATAGACATGACACCACAGTCACTGGCTTGAACCCAAAGGTCTCTGGCTTGAAACTCAAGGTTGCTGGCTTGAGTAAGAGGTCAATAGGTCTTCTGTAGCCCTCTGGTCAAGGCACATATGAGAAAGCAATCAATGAACAACTCAGGTGCCTCCATGAAGAATTAATGCTTCTCATCTCTCTCCCTTTCTGTCTGTCCCTATCTGTCTCTCTGTCTCTGTCACAAAAAAGAAAAAAAACATTTAGTTTTGAACATGTGTTTAAGGTGACAGATATCTTTTAGATGTAGGCAATCCTGACTTTTGCATAAAATAAGGGCTAGAGGTCAATACCATGTAGGCATTTGAATCATGGGATTGAGAAAAAAGAGACTTAAGTAGAAGATGAGAGCCAAGGGCAAGTTTTGAAGAAATCTTTATTTAAGGAAATTTGAAGAAAACCTGAAGGCATATTTTTCTTTCTTTTTTTTTTAGCAAGAGAGAGAGACAGACAGACAGGGAGAGTGATGAGAAGTACCAACTCATAGTTGTAGCACTTTAGTTGTCCATTAATTGCTACCTGAAGACATTTTTGTAGACATGATTTCAATAAACTATTTTGTGAAATGATAGTATTAGATATTAATGAGAGAATAGCAAGCAGAAGTAACAGGACTAAACTTGAACTTCTCCCAGATCAAGAAAAGAAAAATCCAAACTCAAACGTAAGTACCAGGATGCAAGTCCACAAGAGTAGCACTATTTATTTATTTATTTATTTATTTATTTAGTGACAGAGACAGAGAGAGGGACAGACAGGAAGGCAGAGAGATGAGAAGCATCAATTCTTTGTTGTGGCACCTTAGTTGTTCGTTGATTGCTTTCTCATATATGCCTTGACCAGGGGCTATAGCAGAGCAAGTGACCCCTTGCTCAAGCCAGCTACCTTGGACTCAAACCAGATCAGCCCGCTCTTAAGCTGGTACCTCAGGATATTGAACCTGGGTCCTCCACATCCCAGCCCAACACTCTATACACTGTGCCACTGCCTAGTCAGGCAAGAGTAGCACTCTTTATTGAACATAGTAGTTGTTTAATAAATATGTAAAGATATTTGAATTAAATGGATTAAATAGGTTAAAAGTCAATTTATGGTGGAATAATTACCTTATTCTTTTTGTTTTGGTGATTTTTCCCTTCTAATTAGAGTTATAATATAAGCTTATTGTAAAAAAATGCAAAGAGAAAGTATACAATAAATATTAAAAAGTAAATTATAAATTACTATGAATGTTTTATATGTATTTTTTAGACATGTTATATGCAACAAAAATGTATATACTTGTTCATATTGGAATTTGCTCTTTACCCTTCACAATACTGTATATAATGAGATATTTATCATTTTAGTACATGTACATCTTTCTTATTATTATTAACAGCCATGTATAATATTACATAATACAATGTAGAATAATTATTTTTACCATACAACTACTAATGGGCACTTAAGTTGTATGCAACTGTTTTTTCATATTTAGTAATGATGCTACATTGCACATTCTTATAGGAATATCTTTGTGCATAGGTGTGTATAATTTGTGAGACAAATTCTTTTTAGTCAGAGACTATACTCATTTAAAATTTTGTTAGTTATTGCCAAATTGTCCCTCAAGCAGACAGTGGCAATATAAACTTTCTGCAAATAAACAAGCAAACATAAAGTAACTCAAGCACAGTTTCTTTGCTCATTGCTATTTGGACTGATATGAATTTAAGTTCCAAGCATAACTTTTATTTTAAATATTAAAAATAATGTTTGGTATGTAAAATCTACACTAATAAACAAATATATCCTGTAGTGAAAATATTCCAGACTAGTTTTCTCCTTCAGTCCCCATCTCCTGACTTCACTAAAATATTAATGTTCATTGTCAGAGTTGGGCTGATTGTAATTGAGTTGTGCAGTGCAGGTATGATAATGGTAACAGGAACAACAAGCCCACATATGTCCAGGGAACACGCAGGTAATAAAAATATATGAAGATGGTCATGTTTGATACAATTGATATTTTGAACAGGAAGGTCATATACCTAACATAGCAGGGGTATTCAAATTTTATTTTATTTTATAGTAATTTTCATATTAATATTCCAAATTCAATGCTACTTAGTATACATTTGTAAGTTACGCACATCCAATCTAGCACATCTGTGGGGTAGATTCTACTAGAACGATGCTAGTTTTGACTTGGTTCCTAATGGTAAAGCCTGAGGTCCAAACTGGGTCTGAATGGATGATTCACACCATATCTCTAATCTGGGGGACTCTTGGCTACTAGAGAAGAAGAAGGTTCTAGAGGACTTATTCAATGTCTACAAAAGAGCATTTGGATCCCCTCTGAACACCAACTGCTTGTCCTACATATCTATATTTATAAAACAGTTTTATTGAAAAATAATGAAAAAAGTATAAATCAGTTAAATTTCATAAACTCTTGGTAAGATATTATCAACATTTTATAGATCATAAATTTAAGAGGCCCAGATAAGTAACATGCTCCAAATTTACATGCAAGTAAATGGCACAATAGCCTCCAACTGAAATTTAACTACAGAGCTAGTGCTCTTTTTTTTAAGATAGCAGTTACTCCTGTGCGTACCTGAACCATTTCTAGAGTGAAATTCTTTGGTGAACCCCAGACCAGGTCTTAAACTACTCTGAGTTGTGCTTTTAAGCATTCGAATACTAAAATATGTAAGTTAAGTAGGATTCCCTGGAGTTAGTATTTTTCATGGATAGTAAATATAAGATAAATTCTAACCAGCTCAATAAAGATGACCAACACTTAAATTGTAAAAATTTAAATAACTTTAAACATGTTTCAGCTGATTTATATCATCTCAACAAATGTACCAAACTGTTTATTTTAGTTTTACAAGTAATTTTAAATTGTTGTTTTCCCAACATTTACAAAATGAACATAATTTCTTATCAGATACATTCCTATCACCCCCAAAATCTATAAAATCAGCATTATTTCTTATCAGATGCACTCATATCACCCTATTTTTTTATCCACCCACATGTATGTCATATCTTCCTATATCACTGAAATAAGAAGCAGCAGCCAATACTTTTAGTGAATTAGAAATGTATTTCATTTGTCTAAGACTTGCTATGTAACTCTCTTTATGTACAGCCTCATTTATTTTTAAACATACACTCATTTACAATTTAATACACACTCTGTAGATATATTTAGTCACCATATGCTAACTGCTATAACAAATCATCCCCAAATCTCACTGACAACAGAATAAGCCAGCATTTTCTTTCCTGTGTTGCCGCAGACCAGTACAGCTAGTAATCCTGGGTCCTGAGGGAGAACGGTATTAAGAAAATAGACTCACTAAGAAAAGAGGATGAGATTGGGAGGCCTCTTCAATGCTGATGCCAATATCAGAGAGAGCAAGCCCCCAGTTTTTGCTTTATTATATAGCATAAACAATTAAAGCCTTTAATCCAATATACAAATAAGGAAGTTTCTAATGCAAAGCCACTCATCTGGGGCATAAATTGGATTCCTCATAAGAGTGCACTACCCTACATCATGCAACAGTCAAGAGTGTGGAGAAAAGCTTAGTGTTGAAAAGATCTTAGTATGAAAAGATCTTAGTATTAAAAGTTCTTAGTATTAAGAGAGTGGGAAAGGCTTAGTCCCAAACCAAGCCTTAGGCTACAATGACCCCACCAGCCTCCAGCCCATCTCCCACACTGTGTCATAGATGATTGTGAATTAGTCAGAAGAGGAAAGGCGATGCTCCCTGCAGTCATTTAGGGATCTAGGTTCTTAGTAGTTATGGCTGCATCATCCTATGAGGCTTTCCTGTCCTCCAGAAGTTACATTGTATCCAGGCAGCAGACTAGGAAAAATAACTTGGAGGATCACATTAGGAGATGCTTGTGGACCAGGTGTAATAAAGGTATACATTGCTTTATATGTGGCAATCGATTGGCCACAAAACCTAATCATGTGGTCTCACTTAATATTTAGAGAACGTTTAGAAATATAGTTTGTTTTTTATGTGAGTGTGACAGAGACAGAGAGAGGGACAGATAGGGACAGGCAGACAGGTAGGGAGAGAGATGAGAAGCATCAATTCTTCATAGAGGTTCCTTAGTCTCCTTACTTATTGTTGGGCAGATAAAATATATTACGCTCACTTTGTTAAAAATGGTGCAGCACACGTGCTAGTCTGTTGATATTAATCTGTGTTGGGGGACGGGCTTTGGGCAGGCCAGGTCGGTATAGCCTAAGGCTTATTTTTAAGAGTAAGTGCACCACCCCACATTGGATGATGTGGGGTGGTGCACTCTCATAAGGAATACTCCCATTATGCCTCAGATAAGGGACTTTGTATCAGAGATTTTCTTGTTTGTAGATTGAATTAAAGGTTTGAATTTCTACACTATAAAGTGGAGTAGACCTGGAGCTTGTTCTCTCTCGGTTCCTGAGATTAGCAGTAGAGAGGAGAGCAGAGAAAGGCCATGTGGAGGAGGCCAGGAGAAGCAGCCAAGATGGTGGAGTGCTGAGGGAGGAGTCAGTTAGTGCAGGAGAAGGAGACGGGGAACAGAGGTGAATAAGTCTGGTGAGTTAGAAACCTTTGATTCTAGGAAACTCGGATAAGTCAATAGCTTTGTGAGCATTGAATGAGTGGGTTTTGGAGCCCAGTGTCTGTTTATACTTGCCCACCAGGTGCAAGCTAAGATTAAAGCTGATGGCTCACCAGTTCTTGGCTCCATTGTTTCATTACTGACTGTCCAAATCTAATGCAAACCTGCATGGGCCAGTCAGCTCTGTTGGTGGCCGCAAATACAGGCTTTACACTTATTCATTGATTGCTTTCTCATATGTGTCTTGTTTGGGGGGCTACAGCATAGTGAATGACCTCTTGCTCAAGCCAGCAGCCTTGGGCCCAAGCCAATGACCTTGGGCTTAAGCCAGCAGCCATAGGGTCATGTCTATGATCCCATGCTCAAGGCAGCAACCCTGTGCTCAATTTGTTGAGCCCCCACCTAAGCCGAATGAGCCTACACTCAAGCTGGTGATCTCGGGCTTCAAAACTGAGTCTTCTGCATCCCAGTTTGGTGCTCTCTCCACTGTACCACTGCCTGGCCAGGCTAGAAGTATAGTTTTAAAGGAGGAAGCTAGAATTTGGACCTAATTTTGTACTAGCAATCTTTACCACTCATAATTAAGCTTTACTTTTTGTAGTCTGTCAGTTCACTGAGAACTACTAGTGTCATGTGAAAAAAACTGCTTAAGACACAAACTGTTGTCAAGAGAAGAGGGAGAGGCAGTCATGAGAGACTAACCTCCTGAGTCTCCTCCCAGAGCTTTTATTGATCAAAAGCAGAACAAAGGTAACAGAACTTCAGGGGAGGGATAAGATGTGATAAGAAAACTGATGTACTTCTTGTTGATATGGAAAAAGGGCTAGGGTCAGTACATTCTTTCTCTTTTGCTAATTAACAATTACAAAGGGAGGACCAATCTATAAACCTCTAAGCTAATATCCTAAAGTCCATTCACATGCGTCCCACTGTGTGTGCACAAAGGTTATTCATTCACACAGATTCTTGATGTTTGCATCCAAGAAACCTGCTTCTCTGTGTTGCAACAAGGATCACATTCACATGTCATTCACACTCAGGGCTTTTTAACTAAAGTTCCCAGTCCAAATTATAGAGGGTCCAAGATTAGATAGGTGATTCCCTACAACTTTTAACCAGCACTAACAAAGATTTTAAAAATTTATCAAGGAAGAAGAACAAAAAATATATAGTTATTTTTCTCATATTTTTGTAAAACAACTGCTATTTTCTCTAAATATGAAAAGGAAACACCTTTATATTTTGTTTTTCATTATGTTAATGAAAACAGAAAATTAAATATTAAACAGTTTTTAAATAGCTAGGAGGATAGTTATATAAATTATGATTTATCTATGTGATAATATACTATATGTTAAAATCAGACATTTTGAAAATATTTAACAAGATGGAGAAATTATTATATATTTTTCATAGTTTTATTGAGTATAACTGATATGACACCACATATATTTAAAATGTACAAATTGATAAATTTATACATTTGTATGTATCTGTGAAATTATGAAGAAAATAAACAAATCTATCATCTTGAAACATTTTTCTTACTCATTTATAATCCTTGTCTACTGCTGCCCATCTCCAAGCAACCACCTACTAGCTTTTGTTACCTCAATTCTTGTTTATATGTTTTTATATAAGTGAAATGATGCAGATGTACGCTCTTTGCTTCCTTTTACTCAGTATAATTATTCTTAGATTAATCTATGTCTCCTAGTTTTTTTGTGTTTTGTTTTTTAATGTCGAGTAGGTGTCCTTTATATGGATATACAATAGTCAATTTCTCTATTCATCTATTGATGGATATCTGCCTTGTTTCAAATTTTGGACTATTACAAATAAAGGTGCTCTGAACATTCATGTATAAGTCCTTATATGGACTTGTGCTTTTTATTATCTTGAGTAAATATCTAGAAGTGGAAGGGCTGGATCATATGTAAGGTGTTATGTATAGCTAAATGGTGGAGTGCTGAGGGAGAAGCCAGTTTGTGCAGAGTTTGTGTAGAGAGAAGGAGATGGGAAACAGAGGTGAATAAGGCTGGTAAGCTAGAAACCTTTTGATTCTAGGAAACTCAGATAAGTCAGTAGCTTTGTGAGCATTGAATGAGTGGGTTTTGGAGCCCAGTGTGTGTTTTTGCTTGCCCGCTGGGCGCAAGCTAGAATTAAAGCTGATGACTCACCAGTTTTTCACTCCGTTGTTTCATTACCGACTGTCCGAATCTAATGCAAACCTGCATGAGCCAGGTGGCTGTGATGGTGGCCCTGGCTACTGGCTTTACAGATGGAAAGTCTCCTCAGCTTATTATCCAAGTACATCCCTTAAAGGTCCACTTTCTACCCAACAGAAAAAAATAATTCAGCCAAGATGTTTGCTACTTTACAAGAGACTATATATCTTTTTATGTGTTAACTATAGGTATTTTGTGCATGTGTCATCATCATGTATACAAATTTATCTCAATTTTTTCCTTTGCTAATATATTTAAAATATTATCCTATTTTGATACTCAGACATGCATAAACATATCCGCATATATAATTATTTTTAATGTTTACATGTTATTATTATAATGTTTAGTTTCATGTTCTTCATTTCTTAATCATTGTTTTGGGCGAATTACTTAATTTTTCTCTCCTGCTGCTTCCTTATCTAAAAAACAAAACAAAACTGATGCTGATAAAATATTTATCTCATAGGTTGGTTATAAGTATTGAGTTATAACCCATGTGAAGCTATTAGAACACTATCTAGCAGATAGTAAGCACTAATTGTTACCCATTATTATTATTTCCAAGATTCTAAGATTCCATGCCAGTTCTTATGCCAGTGACCAGAACTCCTGGACATAACCAGTTTCTTTTAACAATGTTAAGAGTGAGGTGTTCCTTCTATGAATAATCTCTCGGCTTTTGTTAAATTCCCATTTAGCCTGAGGTGTAGCCAGTCACTCAGCTGTTCACAAAATTGACCACTGACAATGTGGAAAGGCAGTCACACCCTGGATTACGTGATTGGTACTTTCACTATCCTACCAGGTTTCCTCTCTATCCACTGCCTTCCAGGCCCCACTTCACATGGCACCCTCTCACTGACAGCCTCTGTCAGTCTTCCCAGAAACATCTTGCTGTAAAGTATCTTTGCCCCTTCTCAGTGGCCCTTATAATCAACCTTATAATATGACATACCAGAAAAATTTCATCCTTAAAGCAGCAAAATATTCTTTTTATAAAAATTTTAATTTATTATTATTATTAAGTGAGAGTAGGGGAGGCAGAAAAACAGACTTTCACATATGCCAGACTGGGATCCACCCAGCAAGCTCCCTAAAGGAAATGCTCTGCACATCTGGGCCCATTGTTCCGTTGCTCAGCAACCAATCTACTTTTTAGCAAGTAAGGCAGAGGCCAAAAAGCCATCCTTAGCACCTGGAGTCTGCTCACTCAAATTATAAAGCCATGGCTGTAGGAGGGGAAGGGGTGTGGCAGAAAAGCAGATGGTTGCTTCTCCAGTATGCACTGATCAGGAATCAAACCCAGGATATCCACACACCAGGCTAATACTCTACCACTGAGCCAAATAGCAAGGGAGCTAAAAAAAATCTTAAATTCAAAAAATTTGGTTTTAATTCATTTAATGGGTTTTTGTTTGTTTGTTTGTTTGTTTGTTTTGTTTTTGGCAGTGTAAGTCCAGTAGCCACGGCCACTCTCATAGCTGCCTGGTTTTTGCAGATTCACATTTAATTCAGACAGACAGTAATGAAACAATTGAGCCAAGAACTGGTGGGCCAGTTTTCTTTATTTCTAGCCTTGCACTCAGCTCACGAGTGAAAAATAAACACATGGGCACCAAAATCCACTCATTCAATGCTCACAAAGCTACTGACACATTCCAGTTATCCTAGAATCAAAGGCCCTCACTACTTTTATTCACCTCTGTTCCCCATCTCCTTCCCCCACGCAAACTGGCTTCTCCTTCAGCATTCCACCATTTAGGCCACCTACCTACTCTACAACCACATGGCCTCTCCTTTTCTACAACAACGTGGTCTCTCTTCTAAAATAGCCTCCTAGCTCTTCCTTTTCAAAGTATTTTTGCACAAAAGCCCCTCCTCCAGAACACGTTAGCATAACCAAGCCCCTTCCCAAGTATGAAAGGCAATTAGCTGTATCATGTGAGAGCATCATCATGAGAGCAGCAGACATCTTTAACAATAAGAGTGAGCAAAACCAGAAAATACAGATCACAACCCAACAGAGAGAGAAAAGATTTGACATGAGATCAAAGAGTGTTAGATTGGTATAATCCTAAAAGGCAATCAACCATTACTTTGGAGAATAGAATATAATGACATGTATTCTCATTGATAACCATTAAATTTATCAGTTTGTATCATCAATTTTCAAACAAATAAGTAGTCAGTAAAGCAGAACTATGTGTATCATAATCAGATAACTTAATCTACAATCAGGTGTGAGTTTCTTAAAACATCTCTACTTCAAATTCTCTAGGAAGGCCTGACCAGGCAGTGGCGCAGTGGATAGAGTGTCAGACTGGGATTCGGAGGACCCGTGTTTGAGACCCCAAGGTCGCCAGCTTGAGCACGGGCCCATCTGGCTTGAAAAAAAGCTCGCCAACTTGAACCCAAGGTCGCTGGCTCCAGCAAGGGGTTGCTCGGTCTGCTGAAGGCCTGCGGTCAAGGCACATGTGAGAAAGCAATCAATGAACTAAGGTGTTGAGATGGCAACAAAAAACTAATGATTGATGCTTCTCACCTCTCTCTGTTCCTGTCTGTCTGTTCCTATCTATCCTTCTCTCTGACTCTCTCTCTGTCCCTGTAAAAAAAAAAAAAATTCTCTAGGAAGATTGCAGTGGGCAAGTACAAAAATATGTTTGCATATTTTTGAATCTTCATTTATAAAATCACAATGATGTTTAAGTCTGTGACATAAATTTCAAGAAAACTAGGCCTGACCTGTGATGGCGCAGTGGATAAAGCGTCGACCTGGGAACACTGAGGTCGCCATGTCAAAACCCTGCACTGGTCTGGTCAAGGCACATATGGGAGTTGATGCTTCTAGCTCCTCCCCTCTTTCTCTTTCTCTCTCTCTCTCTCTCTCTCACTCTGTGTCTCCTCTCTAAAATGAATAAAATAAAATAAAATAAAGTTAAAAAAAATTTCAAGAAAACTGAATTCACAGAGTTTGTTTGTTGTGTTAGTCATATTTTCAAGAAAGATGAGATTTGGCTCTTTTTGAAACTGGATACAAGCCCGTTAAAGGTTAAGGATGTCACACTCTCCTTAAGCTTTAGGACAGTCTTCTTCTTTTTTTTTAAAGAGTTTATTTTTGAGAAGGTGGCTGCAAGAAAGTGTCTCCCTTTGCCCCACAGCAGCAGTTAAAAATCCATTTGGAGGTTTTAAGCAAAGTTCACTTGATTATAAATCAATACCCAGTGGATAAATCACAAAATAGCTTCAAATCATGTACGTGATTTGCTTTCTCCCTGCTGAGGAGAAGCTCTAAGCTGAGAAAGCATAAGGTAAGAATTGTTTCCTCACCCCTAAGGTGAATGCCCCCATCACAGCTAAAGTCACTGTCAAGGAAACAAGGACAAGTAGCTTAAAATGCAACTGTTTTCATCAATCTGCCACAGGCAGCAGAAAACAAATGACTGTGGTTCCTGTCTCAGCCAGAGGCAGGGCATTTGTTAAAGTACAAAGATGATAAGAGAGAAAGGGACAAGAAATCCTCTGGCAAAGAGTGTGAATGAAATATGCCACAAAAGTGCAGGGCCTTTCAAAAACAGTCTCTTGTAATCACTGAGGCCTGTTTGGGCAGCAGAGTAATGATTTGGTGAATGTGGTAGGTGTAAGAATGGTCCCCTTTATAGTATTAGTCCGTTGACCCCCTGCTGCAAACATAATATTCTTCAAGCACCATTTTCATCATGTCATTCCTGCTCAAGGACCCTTAGGCAAGAGCGCCCTGGTGACTACCATATTAAATCTAAACCCTTTAGCCTGGTATCCCCAGTGGTCCTCTCCAACTGATCCTTGCCTCTATTGCACCAGCAAATTGTCCCTCTTCAGTCCATTTGAATAGATTGGCTTGCTTTTCCCTGCATGGTTTTTTTAAAAATAGAAACTGGCTCTAAGATTTACTTTTCATTCTCATTCAGCCTTGAATGTTCTTATTCTCAAAGCTGGGCACTCTTGCATCTGTTTCTATCCCATGCCTATTGAATTCTCTAGGATTAGCTTTGAAATTAGTTTCTCTTGGGGAGTCTTCCCTGACTAACCAAAGTCCTATTTTATTCACTTTGATCTAGTATCTCTATGTTCAATTTATACTTTAGATATTCTGCACTATGAATTTGACTTCTGTAAGTCTAGTAACCCAAACTAGAGTCAAAATACAACAATGGTAGTATGTTTTCTTTTGTTTTCCCAATGACTTGATTGACATTCATTCCTTTATTTAATAAATGTTTGTTAGTTAATTACTATATGTAAGAGATATTGCTAAATTGTGAGTCCAAAAATGGACAATAACATTTTCCAGTTTGGGGAAATAGGGGAATACTTATATTCTAGTTGATTTAGGAATAAAGTGTTCTGTGAGTATGAAAGTTCAGGCAAAGATTTTTGAAGCAGCAGCCACCTCTTAATTTATATGTGAGCACACAGGGATAAACTAGGAATTTCTGGAAAGGAGAAAACAAGATTAAGAATCTCACTAATATTAATCCTTTGAGTAGTATGAACATTCGTGTACTTCCCTGTGCCTCCTGAACAGCCAGAGTACAATAGTACAAAAATTTTTATTTTAAAAATGTGTTAGGCAACATTAAAAAAAGGCAAATATATGTTTTTCTTGTTTCCATAAATTAGTTATCAAACAAACACAATTTTAAGTTAATAAAACTGTAACTGTAATTAATTCTTTTTAAATTCACTTCCGGCCTGACCAGGTGATGGCGCAGTGGATAGGGCATCGAACTGGGATGCGGAAGATCCAGGTTCGAGACTCCAAGATCACCAGCTTGAGCACAGGCCCATCTGGCTTGAGCAAAAAGCTTGCCAGCTTGGACCCAAGGTCGCTGGCTCCAGCAAGGGGTTACTCGGTCTGCTGAAGGCCTGCGGTCAAGGCACATGTGAGAAAGCAATTAATGAACAACTAAGGTGCTGCAACAGCAATGAAAAACTAATGATGGATGCTTCTCACCTCTCTCCGTTCCTGTCTGTCTGTCCCTATCTCTCTCTCTCTCTCTGACTCTCTCTCTGTCCCTGTTAAAAAAATAAAATAAAATAAAATAAATTCACTTCTGGGGGTCAGCAAGCATGAAAAAAACTCACTACTCAAATGATTAAGTAATAAAAATTTGTGGGAAGTTAGAATATAAGTACGATTCTTGAAAACCTTGAGTTTAACTTCATGTTAGCACAATCAGTTTTCTCTGTCATGGTCCGATATGCCAAATGGGGGTAAGGGCATGGTAAGGGAGGTGGAGGGATAGAGCAAAGAAGGACAAAAAATTCCCAAAACATCTCGTGGACAACGATGTGGTGATTGCCTGGGGAGGGGAGGTAGAGAAGTGTATTCGAGGATAAATGGTCATAGATGAAGACTTGGCTTGGTGGAGTGAACACACAATACAGTGTACAGAGATGGGTTGTAGAATTGGGCACCTGAAACCAGTAAAATTATGCTAACTAGTGTCACTCTAATAAAATCAATGAAAAAATTTGATTCCTTTAAATTAATGCCATGCTAAGTATCATGTTACAGAATTATTTATAACTTACCTGGTGGTTTCAGAAACTAAATAAGTGTTATGACCCTCTATTGGTCATAACATTTAGACATATAATCACCCAAAATTACCTTTATTCATTGTCCTTAACCTTTCAACAATATTCCTAACTATTAATCATTTCTTCAGGCACAAGGTTCTGTTTCATTCCTTACCTCCCTGACAACTTAATGTCTTTTTTCCCTCTTGTGAATATGGTAAATTTCCATGTTTTAGTACTTGCTCGTTTCTTTCCTCTTCATATTCCCACCCATGTATGTTCTGTGGAAGAGGGTACTTTTTCTTTTACTAGCTTATCCTCAAGAAAGGAGAACTATTTCATGTAACTGCTAAGAATTTGAGGTATTGATTAGGTAACCCAATGTGATTCTTTCTCTTTGCACTGCCGACTGCCTGCCTGTATGGGATGAGGAACACTAAGAGTCCTAGATCTTTAGGGCAGATGTTCATCTTGCACGTTTCTACCTCCTCTGACAATGAAAAGAGATGGATAAGTTTATCTTGTATTCACTGATCACATAAAGCCATCTATCTCACTTCCCAGTGCTTCTGTGACCTTTATCTTCTTTATTACCTAAATTCCTGCTGATGCTGTCTTCAATGGGAGGAGGCACTTTCTTCTGTTCTTTTCTTCTGCATGGCAAACTAATAAGGCCAAATGAGGACCAGAGTCCTAGACCAGGTAATAGATAATACTGATGTGCATGTGCTATTATTACTATATTATTGAAAAAAATGTTTAAGACAAAAAGTAGTTTATCTTGAAAAGTCAGAATTTTGGTAGGTAGTCTTTTTATCTGTTTGGATAGACTTATTTTTATTAAATAGTTTGATTCTTATATTATTTCTTCCCCTTTAACTTGTTTTATCATCAGCGAGTCAACTTTGAAACAAGTTAAGTCTCACATGAGCTACAGAGTATAAATATATTCACTTTTAGGCTTAAATGTTAGTTATAGAAATTTAAGTTGACGGCCACACCTTGGAAGCTATATTGATATTGGTCAAAATTCTCCAGAGAAACAGAATCAACAGATCCAATAGACGTGTGTGTGTGTGTGTGTGTGTGTGTGTGTGTGTGTGTGTGTGTCTAAAATTTACAGGGTGGTCTAGCAGGCTGGAGGCAAAGGAAATCACCAATATAAAGTTCAAGTCCAAAAGCAGTGTGCTGGAAGAATTCCTTCTTATTGGGAAAAGAGAATTCTTTGTTCTATTATAGTTTTCAGCTAATTGCTGAGCCCTATTCATATTACAGAGGGCAATCTGCTTTGTTGAATGTCACCAATTTAAATGTTAATCTCCTCCATAAAACAGTCTCACAAAAACATCTAGAATAATTTTTGACAAAATATCTGAGTACTATGTCCCAGCCAAGTGAATATGTAAAATTAGTAATCACAGAAACCAAAAGGTTTCAACTTTGTCTTACTTTAGACCTCATTAAAAGTTAAGAAGGGAAAGCGGTAAGAAAGAAAGTAGAAGAGAAGATGGGATCAGAGAAGGGAAAGAGATTAATGAAATTATATATACATACACAACATTATAGAGTACAGGACAGCAAATCCTGGAGGGGAGGGGGGAAGGCATTGGTGGAAAGGGTCATGGGGGGTGATGGGGAATATGGGTAGGGGAAGATATATTCAGTGGGACACTTAAATCTATGTAAACACAAATTAAAATCACAAATAAAAATTTAAAAAAAGAAGAGAAAAATTTACAAAATCAAGGAAAAATAAGTTAAGAAGGGAACAGTCCAAGGCTCAGCTTTTAAATTCACATGACTTAACCGTGGACTCATGAATCACAATTCTTTATCACTGCCACCCCATCACAGCTACCAAAAACTCTAAAATTGGCTCTGTATTATTCACTAAAGTATTCTTACTTCTGGTTAATCAACAAATAGAACAATGAAGTGTCTCTTGATGGACAAATAGATGAAGAAAATTTTGAATATACTTGTGTGTGTGTGTGTGTGTGTGTGTGTGTGTGTGTGTGTATAATTGAGCCATGAAAAAGAATGAAATCTTGCCATTTGTGATAACATGATGGACCTTGAAAGTATTGTGCTAAGTGAAGTGTCAGACATATGATCTCACTTATATATGAAATATTAAAAGAACAAGCAAAGACAAGCTTATAGATACAGAGAAATGATTGGTGGTTGCTTGAGGTGGGGGGAGATGAAATGGGTGAAAATGATCAAAAGATGCAAATTTCCAATTATAAATACGTAAGATTTGGGGATATAGTATACAGCATGGCGATTATAGTTAATAATAATTTATTATAGATTTGAAAGTTGCTAAAAGATTAGTCTTAAATTTTCATGACAAATAAAATTCTAAATATTTGTGATGGATATTAACTAGACTTATGGTGGTGATCATTTTACAGTATACACATCTATT
Organism: Rhynchonycteris naso; assembly: GCA_037038555.1. Taxonomy (NCBI): domain Eukaryota; kingdom Metazoa; phylum Chordata; class Mammalia; order Chiroptera; family Emballonuridae; genus Rhynchonycteris; species Rhynchonycteris naso. Next base: position 102,860,715 of record CM072996.1, on the reverse strand, counting down.
CAAACATTAATGTTGTACGCCTAAAACTAAAATGTTATATGTCAATTATAATTTTAGTGATTGCTGTACAGAACACATACCCTTTACTTACTACTATCTAATTCACATTATTATATTTACTACTTTGTCAATAAGGCTAGATTTAAGAACACTTAATAAGGCTAGATTTAAGTCCATTTAGTCCCATTCCATCAATAACATAACTCTGGCAATTCATTTTAATTATCCAAATATTTTAAATCTATATATTATCATGAGCTTTGTACAATATTCTTTTATCATTATCCACAAACTTTTGTTTATCTGCATTGTTCCTTGCAGTTCTAAGTTTACCTTGGTTTATTTTCTTCAACCTAAAAAACATAATATTTATTGTAGCATCAGTTGGCTATTCACAAATTATCTGAGTTTAATTTTTTTTTTAAATCTAAATTTTGACAGCTGTTTTCACTGAACATAGAACTCTAGGCTCATAACACTAGGGAACAATATTTTTTTCATTTTCTGTTGCATGAGGTTTTAGAACTTTTTCTATATATTTCTGTATCGCTGATTCCAAATCTGAAATTTGTTTTTGGTGCATGCTCTAGTTATTATGCAATTTTAATTTCTTTTTGTTACAGTAAATGGCATGCATTGGTTTTTAAATTGAAGTTAAAGGGCGACTCTTGGATTGAACATAACCACAAAGCAATTAATGTTTTACAAACATCACTTTTACATAATTGTACTTGTTTTTAAATGAAAAAAAATTATTATCTAATAAAAGCACCCTCTTATTTTGTTAAAAGATTGAATCATGGCTTCTTCAAGTAGGCATAAATGTAAGAATAGTCCTGATACCTTCTGTTACATACATGGCTGTTACATACTTCAACGTCAAAGCCGCAATATTTCATCATTTGTGACACATACATATATTGCCTGGTTTTCTTTATTTGTTTTAGTGAGGAGAAAGAGTGGGGTGGGGAGGAGCGGAAGCATCAACTCCCATATGTGGCTTGAAGAGACAAGCGCAGGGTTTCGAACCGGCAACCTCAGCAGTGCAGGTCGACGCTTTAGCCACTGTGCCACCACAGGTCAGGCAATATATATTGCCTATTTTTAAGTTCCCCTTGGCAATTAAGACAATAATTGGGCTCCTTATATTGTGTGTCATAATTGTGAGGAAATGCTTCATGACTGGACAAAAGGAAAACACAAAGGAATGTCTTTTGATATTCCAATGGTTTGGTGTGAACCTAAGAACGACAACAGTGACTGTTATTTCTATCTGATCCATACAAAGGGCATTCAGCAAGAAAAAACAGCATATGATCACATATTCTAGTATTCCTTCAGCAATACGACCTATCCCACACTCTGAGACACTCCCAGTTCCAGTTTTCAATGGTTTTATTTCTTCTAAGGACAAAGAAAGTAAACATGGTGATAAAGTGTATTTTGATAAGATGCATGAGGAAATGGCTGTAGAATCTGAAGGGTCTTCTTCTGATGCCAAGTAGTCATTAACCCCTCAGCAGTTTAGCCAACCCTAATAGAATGACTTAGTAAGAGATTTGGGCCTATCAAAGAAAGCAGCTGAGTTATTAGCTTCCAGGCTTCAAGGAAAAAAAAAAAGTACTTCACCGGTCAGCTAAAGTATCCCATTTCAGAAATGTGAACAAATTATTGTGGACTTTGTTTCCAAAGACAAACATTTTGTTTACTGTCATAATATCAGTAGTCTTCTCAACCAGCTAGGTGTTACCACTTACAGTCCTACAGAATGGTGGCTATTTCCTGAGAGCTCTAAACAAAGTCTGAAATGTGTTCTCCTACACAACGGTAATGTTTATGCAGTGGTTCCAATTGGTTATTCAACTCATCTGCGGGAAGATTATAATGACATAAAAATTGTCCTCGACTTACTGAAGTATGAGGAGCCTAACTGAATCATTTGTGTGGGTTTTAAAATGGTAAATTTCCTGCTAGGACAACAGAGAGGTTTCACGAAGTATCCTTGCTTTCTGTGTTTGTGGGACAGCCGAGCTTGGGAGAAACACTGGACACAGGAGTGGCTGAAACATGAAGCTCTGGAAGTAGGGATGCAAAATATTCTGAATGAACCTGCAGTTAATTGAGACAGGATCCTTTTTTCCCCCGCTTCACATCAAGCTTGGCTTAATGAAGCAGTTTGTTCAGGCTTTGAATAGAGAAAGTGAATGCTTTCAACATATTATTTCTGCTTTTCCTGCCTTTTCTTTTGAGAAGATAAAAGCAGGTGTATTTGATGGACCTCAAATTCGAACCCTCATATGTGACAAAGAATTTGCCAGGAGATGAATAAGGAGGAGAAAGCAGCAAGGCAGTCTTTTGTGGCAGTTACAAAGAACTTCCTTGGCAACAAAAAAGCAGAAAACTATAAACTTCTGGTTCAAAGGATGTTGTTGGCTTTCCGCGACATTGGATGTAACATGAGCGTTAAGATTCACTTTCCAAAAATCTTGGAGCTGTTAGTGATAAGCAGGGAGAATGCTTTCATCAAGATCTGAAGACGAGCCTGACTAGGCAATGGCACAGTGGATGGAGCGTTTGACTGGGATGCGGAAGGACTCAGGTTCAACACCCCGAAGTCGCCAGCTTGAGGGCGGGCTCATCTGGTTTGAAAAAAAGCTCACCAGCTTGGACCCAAGGTCGCTGGCTTCTGCAAGGGGTTGCTCAGTCTGCCGAAGGCCCACGGTCAAGGTACATATGAGAAAGCAATCAATGAACAACTAAGGTGTTGCAAAGAAAAACTGATGATTGATGCTTCTCATCTTCTCTCCATTCCTGTCTGTCTGTCCCTTTCTATCCCTCTCTCTGACTCTCTCTCTGTCTCTGTATATAAAAAAAAAAAAGATCTGAAGACAATGGAAGAGCATTATCAGGGGTGATGGGACAGAAATATTATGGCAGACTATTGCTGGAGCATCAAACAAAATTGTCCTCAACAAGTACACAAATGCAAGAGCTACAAACACAAATCTTTCCCTGAATAGAATTTGAATAAGTTTTGTGCAAATTTTGTAATAAAATAACTGTTTTAATATGTTCTATTTCAAAATTGTAGACAAATTCTGATGCAGTCATATCTTTTAGTGTATTTACTGTATTATATAAATCATTATAATTTTACAAAGATGATGCCCAAGAAGACATTCTACTTTATTATGTTAAACTAAATGTTAAAATTTTGCAATAAGATGAAAACCTAAAATCTTGAATTGCCAAAAAATTGTAGCTTACAGAGAAAAACTAATGTCAGATTTGAGATCACCACACTCAAATTAGGTAAGAACAAGTGTTTTTGTGGAAGCAACAAAAATTTTTTCCCCAGTGTTTTATCTCAATAAACAACAATAATAACCAATATCTAATGAGTCGGTAGTAGGTTCCATGCATTATCCCAGGTAGTGTCCATAGCTTATTTTTAGAGGTTAAATCCTTTCCAAGTCCATAGACAACAATAAAAGGATGATGATGATAGATGGCTATATGATAGATGATAGATGATGATGATAGATGATAGATAGATAGATAGATGGATAGATGATAGATGATAGATAGATAGATAGATAGATAGATAGATAGATAGATGATAAATAGGTAGAAGATAAAGTAGTAATAGCTGCTATGAAGAAACATAAAACTGGTATTTAAATAGAGAATAGTATAAAGACATTTATTTATTCATTTTAAAAATATTACTTTTCTTACATCAGATTTGTCTGAAGGAAAGTTACTCTACCATCCTCTGTATGGTGAGGGCCAGGCATGAGGCTCTGGTCCAGATAATGCAGAGAGACAGAGGGAAAGGGCTTTGCATCCCTCAACATCATGTCTTCTGTGCCTGAGATTACCAGTCCTTGGCTCTATTCTAAAGTGCCAGGATTTGACAGAAAGAAAGAAAAGTAATTCTATGTTGCAATCTACTACATTATAAGTAAAGTTACTGGAGAAGCATCATTGTATGGTCTTTTGCCTGTAAATATAAAAAAAAAGACAACAAAGTAACAGTCATATTTTTTTTTCAAGGCACCTCCTCTGTGTTTTTAGCAGTTAGAGAAGTTGGAGCAGGGCTGGGCATGGGGGGTGTAAGGACACAAGTTTCTCTGCCTCCGTGGTGATTTTTAGCTGTGCTAACAGGTTTTCCACATTTGCCAAGAGTCTGTTCCCTCTTAACATTCAACATGTTTAACAGAAGTCTTGTACAGTTCCAAAAACAATAAAACTGGTTCCGAGCATAAAAATGATACATACACAACACATTGTTTTTGTGTCATGGCTTTGGTTTTAAGTACTTTTAAATAATTTTACTGTCAAATCATGGAGAAATAAAAGGTTTTCTTTTTTTACGGTAATAAAACTCACTGAAGAAATACAGTCAATGACTTGTGCAGAAGGTGAGAATTATCTGCACAGAGCACAGCCAGGACAGTGTGGCCATACGGATTTCTAAGATGTCCAATTAGTGATATGTGGAAGGTTTGGTTAACTTCAATGCTGTATCCTCAGAAGAACAAAAGCTTATTCAAAGTTTATGCTTCTGATACAATATCTGTGAGGCTGTTCTTAATCTGATGAAATCCACTTCTCACATTGTCAAACATCAACTTGAAAAAGCAATGCTATCTTAAATATTATCTGACCCTTCCATCACTCCTAAGCCTAAGTGTCTCAACAAATCAATTTCTCTGCTTTCTAGTTAGATGTTGACAAGTGAAAACATTTAGACTTCTTTCTAAATTATCACTGAATTTAAATCTTATTAATATTTTTTACTATTATAATTATGATGATTAAATCATATTTTTCTTTAAATATTATTTTTTATTTCTCCAGTAGAGCTGACATACATTATTATATAAATTTCAGGTGTACAGACCAGGGATTAGGCATTATATGACTTACTAAGTGATCATCCTGATAAATCTAGTACCCATCTGACACCATACATAGTTATTAAAATATTACTGACTATACTCCCTATGCTGTACTTTGTATCCTTGTGACTGTTCTTTAACCATCAATTTTTACTTCTTAATCCCTTCACCTTTTTCACTTATTTCCCCAACTCCCCTCACATGTTAAAGAAGACACTTTAAAATATCTTATAATACTGCTTTGGTGATGATGAAGTACTTTAACTTGTTCTTATCTGGGAAACTCTTTATCTGTCTTTTGATTTTAAATGCTAGCTTTGCTGGTTAGACTAATCTTGGTTGCAGGCCCTTGCTTTTCATCTCTTTGAATATTTCTTGCCAATCTAATCTGGCCTGAAAATTGTCTGTTTATAAATCAGCTGACAGTTTTGGGAGTTTCCTTGTAGGTAACTACCAGTACCTGCTTCTCTTTTGTTAATTTTAAGATTCTCTCTTTGTCTTTAAAATTTGGCATTTTAATGCTGATGTGTCTTGGTGTGGGCCTCTTTAGGTTCGTCTTGTATGGGACTCTCTGTACCTTCAGGTCTTGTATGTCTATTCACTTCACTGAGTTAGGAAAGTCTTATGTCATTAATTTTTCAAATTAAAAAAGGTTTTCAATTTCTTGCTCTCTTCTTCTGGCACTCCCATTATGTGAATGTTGTTATGATTGATGATGTCCCAGAGGAGGCACCTTATATTATCCATATATATATATGCAATATGCAATTTGCAATTCTAATTGGGTGTTTTCTGCTTCTTTATCTTCCAAATCTCTGATTTGATTCTCTGCTTCATCTATTCTGCTGTTGATTCCCTATAATGTATTTTTTTTTTTTTTTTTTACGGAGACAGAGAGAGTCAGAGAGAGGGATAGATAGGGACAGACAGACAGAAATGGAGAGAGATGAGAAGCATCAATGATCAGTCTTTTGTTGCGACACCTTAGTTGTTCATTGATTGCTTTCCTATATGTGCCTTGATCATGGGTCCTCAGCAGACTGAGTAACCCCTTGCTTGAGGCAGCAACCTTGGACTCAAACTGGTGAGCTTTTGCTCAAACCAGATGAGCCCACGCTCAAGCTGGCAACCTCGGGGTCTCGAACCTGGGCCCTTCCGCATCCCAGTCCAATGCTCTATCCACTGCGCCACCACCTGGTCAGGTGTAATGTATTCTTTAATTAAGGTAGCATATTCTTCATTTCTAGCTGGCTCTTCTTATGTTTTCTTTCTTTTTTATTTTTTAAGTGAGAGGACAGGAGGTAGAGAGACAGACTCCCATGTGTACTCCGAATGGAATCTATACAGCAATGCTCATACCAACCAAGCTATTTTTAATGTCTGAAGCTGATGTGCTCAGACCAACTGAGCTATCCTCAGCACCTGGGCTGATGCTTGAACCAATTTTGCCACTGGCTGTGGGAGGTAAAGAGGGATATAAGGAGGAAGAGAAGGGAGAGAGAACCAGATGGTCACTTCTCTTGTGTTCCCTGATTAGGAATTGAACCCAGGATATTCATATGCTGGAACAATGCTCTATCTACTGAGCCAACTGAACAGGGCTTTTGTTTTAATGTTTTCATATCTCTGTTATTATATTTCCTATCTCTTTTTTGAAGTTCTCACTAAGCTTATTGAGCATACTTATAAACAGTGTTTTGAACTCTGCTTCTAGTAGATTACTTGTCTTTATTTTATTTAGTTCTTTTTTTTGAAGTTCTGTTCTGTTCTGTTTTTTCTCTTGGGATACATTGTTTTGTCTCCATATTTTGGTTACCTCCCTGTGTTTGTTAGGTAGAACTTCTATGTCTCCCAGACTTGGTAGACTAGCCTTATGTAGTAGATGTCTGGTAGGGCTCAGTGACATAGTCTACTCATTCATCCAAGCTGGGTACTCCAGGTGTCCCCCATGTGGACTGTGTATACCCTCCTATTGTAGTTGAGCCTGATTGCTGTTGGCACCTTAATGGGAGGGATTTACTCCCAGGACAATTGGCCAGAAGAACTGGCTGTGACCACTGTAGAGATCAGTCATGCAGGAGTTGACCCTGTGGAGCAGGACTTACTTCAGTAGGACTCTGGTTTCTCCTGGGAGGTTGGGTGGTACTTTAATATGGTCTGAGGTTGTCTACCATGTGCACTGGCTCTGGGGCCTCCCAGGAGGAACAAACCAAGGTCAGCCACACCCTGTGCCTTGCCTGGACATGAGCTACAAAGTAAGATGCTACTTGTGCTGGGCATGGAGGTGCTTACATAAAGCCAAACTGTGAACCAAAGCTGACTGCTGCTAGTACCAAGCCTCGGGCCATTTAATGAGTGGTATAGAGTATGCCAAGGCCAGATGTTGTTTGTTTAAGGGATTTTCAGAAAGTCCAAAGTATTTGTATGGAAAGTTCAGGATATTTGTATGGAAAAGCCACTGAAAATAGTTTGGGTAGGGCCTGAATGTTGGGTATGACAGAGTCTTAGTTAATCAACAGGGCAGGACAGTATGAGTCAGGTTAATGGAGACTCAGATATGGCACCTGCCTGCCGGTTCTGTGGGGAGAGGACCAGGCAAAGGAATAATGGCCTCTGACAACAGTTCTGTCTGAGAGAAAGTTTCTATCACACTCTCACTTGATGCCAGATATTTCAGTTTTCCACATAGGTTGCTGGTGCCCTTCAAGCTGCTGCCCCTAAATTGAAACTCAGAGGGAGTGGAGATTAGCCTGGTCTGTATCCCCTCTTCTGTTACCAGTCTTGATGTGGCTTCTGCTTTACATCCTTTGTTATGGGATTTCTGTTCAGCTAGATTTCAGGCAGTTCTGAATGATAGCTGTTCTATAGTTTAGTTGTAATTTTGATGTGGTTACGGGAAGATACTATTATGGAGTTTACCTATGCTGCCATCTTGACCGGAAACACTGAGAGAACTCTTTTAGACAGTGTGGTTAGAGAAGCCTCTCTGTGAAGGTGCTGCTTCTGTTTCAGCATGAGCCTAAAAAAGTGTAGAGGGAAAAAAAGAAGTGTTGGAACAAACTAGCCATATGTTTGAGAGAAGTGTTTTTCATTCAGAGGGACTAGCATTTGAGAAGTCCTGAGATGGTTCTCACATTCTGTGTTCAGGAATAGTAGAGGTCAATGTGGAAGAACTGAGTAAAAGGTAGAAGAGAGGTAAGAAATAAGGCCAGATGTAGCCAGGAGCATGCTGTGGTTGGCGATTTCAGGGATCCAAGCTATATATTCAAATACATTGCTGTGGTAATTTTATTAGTGAATAGAGAGAAAAGTAATTTTGAATCTTACTTTATATGACAAGTTTTCAAACGTAAATGCATAGCTGGGCTGGCCACAGAGCAAAAATGTGTGAGACCTGTTGGTGGAACTATGGAGACCTGGAAAGTAAAAGTCTTATCAAAGGGGGTTACTGGTATCAAGTTCCAGCTAGTTATCATCATGAAGGGAATTCAGCTTGCAAATTATAAATTTGAGACTTCTGATAAAATAGTTTGGTACATTGATCATTATGTGTTTTAGTGAAAAAAACTTGCATTTATTGCATCTCTTTTCTATGCTAGATGTTTTAAAAATAGCTTTTATATATTATCTTATTAAATCCTCACAATTATAGGTACTTTTCTAAGAATAATAGAGCTATTCAGAAAATAATTTCTAACTTACAAAAATCAGCAGCAACACTGGCAATATGTTGGCGGTCTGGATTGACGCATGTTCTGTCACACAGTTAAGTCAGTGACATGGTATGTTTACCAGGGACTCATCCAGTTTAGTGTGAGCAGGCAGAGTGTGATAGCTGTTACTTACCAGAGACAGATCCTTATGGGAAAGTTTAAAAATTGTTACCCCAAAACTAGTTACTCTTAACTCCTAAGATGTACCAAGGTTATAAGATAATTAAGAGTAAGATGGTACTTTTTTAAAATAAGGTTTTCATTCTTGTTAGCCACCCTACTTCTAGAAGATTAAGGGGTCGAGATATTGGCTCATCAACCAAAAGCCTAGGAAGAAAGAATGACTTCTGTAGGATAAACTCAGGAAACATTTGTCTCCTAAAACCCATTGGGAAAATTTCAAAAGCCAGAGATGGCTGATGTGACAGCAGAAGATAAGTAAATGTTGCTGCTGTATGATTATTTAGTTGCAGAAAACTGCATAGACCAGTTGAAGTTATGTAAATAGGCACAGCGTTACAGGCTATATTTGGTCCTCTACAAACAGGAAGAAACAAAACTGTGTTAGATATCTACTGACTATAGAAATAATAAAAGCAATCTGATAGAACATGTATCAAAAGAAATTCAGATAAGATGGCCCCAGTGAAGGCAGAGTTCTGAAGAACATGCAAAAATGTTCCATATGAGAAAGTCAGTTTAAATTGGCCCAGCTCATAGAACTTGGTACCAGCTTAGGAACCAGCATTCAAGTCAGGTCTTCACTGCCCCCTTACTAGCCCCCAACCTGGAGAAGTGTGCCCTTCCTTCATGACAATGATGTTGATGGACAGAATACACAAATATTTTTAAAATCAGTAATAACTTCAAAAAAATGTTGATGGTTATTTAATCATTTCTGTATTCAACCAGTACAGTTTATCTCCTTCATACATAACTTTTCTTTGCCTGAAGGTAACAATTCTCCCACCCTGTCCATAGACATTTTTTTAAGCCAGAAGTTAGTAAACTTTCTTTCTGTAAAGGGCTAAATAATAACTGTTTTACAAATTTGCAAGCTAGCTGGTTTCTGTCACAGCATTACAACGCTGCCATTTTTAGTTTGATCACTTCAAGAGACAATACCAAAATGAATGGGAGTGGCTGTGTTCCAACAGGCCTTTATTTACAGAAACAGGCAGCAGGTGGGATTTGTCTCCTGAGCCGTGGTTTGCCATGCTAACGCTTGCCTTAAGTGGTGGAAACGACTTTATTCCTCAATTTTATTAGTATTCTCATTATATTATCCTTGAAACAGTGAGTAGTCCTATTGCTGAGACAACTAAAAGTCATTACTACTTACTCTAGCAGTAACTAAAGGCTTAATTAACTCTACTTGTTTCAACTGCTTTTTTTTTTTTGCCTCATTAGTTCAAGGACAAGATTTCAAACTTTCTAAAATTACTTTATTTTGCCTCTTCTCTATAATATTTGAGTGACGCTCTATAATTTCATATATTAGAATTTTTTTACTATACTTGATGTTGCTCCCTACTCCAATAAAATAAAACAATTTCCTTTTGAATCAATAATATACCTCCAGATCAATGGACCTCTAGATTTCTAGTGTAAACAATCCTAGTGGATCAGTTGATTGTCAGATATTATAGCTACATGCACATTTATAATCTGGTAAGTAGATAAAAGGCTAGAAAAAATAGCTGTGTCCAGTAAAATCTTTATAAGCCTGAAGAGTGGAAGTTTCACTTCAAGTACTTTGTCGCATTGAATAAACTGTCTAAAATCAAAGAAGTAGATGGTAATTGTACCAGTGGTCTTTAAAAATATAAGCATGTGAGATAAATTTAATTCTTGTATTTGTAACATTGCTTGTCTTTGTTTTATTCATTTATTAAATATTAGGCATAATTGGGGGACACTAGAATCTATGTAAAGACAATAAATTAAAATCAATAAAAAGAAATCTAATGAGGTACTGCTGCATTATTATCAGCTTATAGAAAATACTACATAGACCAATTGTAGTTATATAAATGATTATAAATAAATCAAGTAATAAATTTGATTAATTGATTTTTAGGGTGTGACTCAAATTAGATCTGTATATTACATATCTTGGTGGATGTTAGAGTAGAATTATCTCAGAAATATAGCAAACAGGTTAAGGCAATCAGAGAATCAATCATCAAAATAATATGTAAACAGATCAGAGGTGATTATTTCCTTAGAAAGTAAATTTATAATATGCTAATAGTAACTTATCCTTGATTTCAGATAGAGAAAAAAGGTAATAAAGCAAATGTAATGAATAAACAAGTTATTTATTTGTAAAGAGGGGGTACCTATTAGGCTGGAAGTTTTGTGGGTTTTGTTGTGATTGTTATTACTAACATTTAAGTTAGAGCAAAAATGCCTTTATTTCATTCTCAGAAATAGATGTTAGTTCTAGAGGGTTTTTTTCTGTAGTACTGTGGCAGGCTAAAAATATATTCTTTTCTCCATTAAATGTTCAGAAGTACTCTAAAATATATCAAACAGTCTTTGGGATGCACAGCTGAGTTTACATGAAAGGAAAGGAAAATATCCCCAGGGTCCAAAATGAAAGAAAAATTGGGAAACCAGAATCATCAATAGAACTTAAGTGATATCTGCTCCTATGGCCTTTGTAAATCTGAGAAAACCAAGAACCTGGGACTATAAAAGCCACTCAGAATTGAAAAACAAACAAACAACAACAACAACAAAAAACCCACCTTAGGACTATGCAAGGAGGACTAAGAACTCAGGTTTCCATACAAACCTGGCACCCTAGCTAGAATACTGCTAACAGTGAAAGGAAGATTGGAGAAAAATATATTGTTCTAAGGACTGAAAAAAAATCTATTTATCGCCATAAGGAAATGACAAGAAAACAAGTCTGTGTTCATCAGCAACATAAAAAAAGAGAGTTCCTGAAAATTAAAATCTACAGTACTGGCGTTCTGACAGTCTGAGGTATGTATTTGTATTTCCTCCAAAGTACAGAACATTTTTAAAAAATTAATAAAATTTTGGTGTTCACAGTTGGTAGCCTGCAAAGATATGTTGCAGAAGTAAAAGTGAATTCTTTCTTGTGAGGCACTATGTATGAGGATCATCAGAAACAGCAGACAATATAATTAAAATTCTAAGATAATATATAATTATAATATCAAAAAAGTGTACAAAACATGTAATACACAGAAACACACACACGTGTATATAGAAAAAAGGAAACTGCAAAGTAAGACCTGGCTGGATAGTTTAGTTGGTTGAAACATTATCCCCATATGCCAAGGGTTCCATTCCCAGTCAGGGCACATAAAATAATCAACCAATGAATGCACGAATAAGTAAAACAACAGGTTGATGTTCTCTTTCTCTCTCTCCCCATTTCTCTCTCTCTCCCCATTTCTCTCTCTCTCTCTCTCTCTCTCTCTCTCTCTCTTTTTCTGGCATCAATAAAAAAATTAAGAACAAAAAGGAATTTGTAGCAATGAAAATGAAAATTTTTTTAAATTAAAGCTCAATGGATAAATTAAAATACATGAGACCTAACAGAACAGAATTAGTGAAATGTAAAAAAATTAATCTGAAAAAAATTACACAGAATATAACAAAAAAATTCAACATATTTAATAGTTAAGAAATTATATTCCTCCCAGTACACATAAAATGATGCAAAACTATTATTAACTGAACAGAATGCATCACTTTGGACACTAATAGCAAAAGAAATTAAAAAGAGCAACTGGAAAGTTTCAAACACACTACAAAAAAAGTAGTTTTATAAGACTTGGAAAATAATTTTAATTTTTAGCATTATGTATCAAACCTATAAAAAATAGCTGAGTGGTGCATGGAAGAAATAAACACCTAAAATCTTGTGTTGTATGGTAGCATCAAGCTAAGAATCTAACCAAATAACTTAGAAATAAAACAACAGAATAAATCCAAATAAAGTGGAAGAACTGGAAAAATAAAAATAAAAGCAAATATTAGAGAAGATCAATAAAACCATATTAGTTTAAAAATAAAAGGAGACTGATATAACAAATTTTGACATGAGTAATCAAGCAAAAAGAGAAAAGATGTCAGTAAATGTTACTAAAAATGAAAAGGAAAATAGTATAGTTAGAGAAGATTAAAAGTACTAATGCAAACATTAGGAAAAACTCTCGATCATAAAATTTAAAAACATTTAAAATAGTGAACTTCCTAAAACCATAGAGTAACTTATATAACAATAACTCCAAAAGAAACAGAAAATCTGAATATTTTATTATTAACCAAATTTAATCAGATTAATTAGTAGCTATAAATCTACCTATCAAATACTATAACTATTAAACTACTAGGCCTTTATTGTTTTACAAATGAACTTTAATAGATGTTCAAAGTGCAAAGAGGACTAAGGGTATAGATTACAAAAGAAAATATTCCCACATTCTTCTAGTGTACAAACTATTGTGATTTTGGTGACTTAAATAGCCAAGGACAAAAGAATAAAATTATCAGTAAATCTAATTTGCAAAAAAACATACAGAAATCTGAAACGAGTAGTATTAAATTCATCCTAACAATATACAAAAGATTAATGTATCAAATAAAGCAAAAATAATTTAACATTAGAAAATATGTAAATATACTTTTTTACATCGATATTGAAGAAAATAAAATTACATGTTCAATAGACTGATGAATATCATTTGATAATATTGGTTTATTAATGCTAATTATTAATGATAAAAATAAAATAATGAAATTCTGTAAAACTAGGAAGATATTGTAAATCCCTTACTGTGATAAAGGAAAATAATTTAGAATTAAAGTATCACTGGCAAAATTTATGAGCAGTTCCTTTAAAGTCCAAAGAGCAGTGAGGTCTGTTTCTGCTGTATTAATTCACCCTGGAACTGAAAGTTTCGTGAATACTAAAATAAAGATGAATTCAAGAGGAGAATAAAGATTATAAGTAAAGACAAATTATAATCATCCAGAGATTATTTGTTATCCACTTAAAAGGTTAAAAGCAATCAAGAAAAAATATTAGAAAAATAGGACTCTAGCAAGGTAGCTGGATGTACGTTTGGTAAAGAAGAATCAATGGCTTTCCTACACAATTTTTGGAAAATATGTTTTTAAAAGATAACTTACAAAATTAACAAAAATATAAAATACATAGTTACAAATATATATATATATATACTTAAAAATTAGAGATACATCACATGGGTGGGTAGCACAACTCATTATCTTAGAAGTAATAATACTTTCCTCATTACAGGAGCTATAGTCCTGAGTTGGTTTATTTTCATGACCTTGACAAGCTAAATTAAAAATAAAAGTTTTTTTTAGAAGAGTAAATGGCCAAGAATAGACAACTCAATTTTAAAAAAGAATAAAAAGTGAGTTTTCAGTTACCAAGATTTATTGTATATTTATTATAAGATATCAAGATTTATTATAAGTAAATCATAGACATTCATCTATGAAAATTGATTGATGACAGCAGAAGCACTATAAAGGTTAATAAGAAAGAATGAGTTGTTTAATAAAAGTTGTGGTTATCTGTTTGTTCATCAGATGGAAAATAATAGTGGCTTCCTACCTTGAAAAATGCACACATGTGTTCATGCATACACACACACAGACACACATACACTGAAGATTAATTAAAAATATAAATATGGAAACCAAAATTGGTAGAAAAATAATGCAATAACTTTTGTTAGAAAATAATGTCTTAGGAAACAGAACGTAGTAACCAGGAAAGAAAAGACAGTTAAACTTTATTGCTTAAGATTAGAAACTTCTGTTCATGAAATGTGATAAATGCAAGGTGGACACAGGGAAAAAATGTAGTAATGTCTGTAACTAAAAAAAAATTAATGTATAAACTATATGAAAACCATTTCCAGATTAATAACAGAGAACAAATTTTAATGGAAATGTGGACAGAAGATACATTTTAATGGAGGAGATACATTTTAATACCAAATCTCCAAAATATTATGACAATATTATTAATTAGATTATTGAGCTTTCTTAGTAATGGATTCATTTGAATCCAAAATGAAACCACAATCACATATCATTTTACACTAAATTGGCCCCCAAAATACTGGTCTCATGATTTAAAAAGGTGGATAAATGAACACTACCCTGCTGACAGGGACATCACTAGTATAGCTTTCTGTGAGAGACTATCTACAACCTGATAAATCAAATATGAATAGAGACTATAAAATTAAAATTCTAGGTATATAGTTTACAATAGCAATTTTTAGCTGCTGTGCTACAATAATTTTTAAGACATACAATACTTTACTGTTTAGTCAGGGGCACTAATTTATTTTCTCTTAGATTGTCATGTTAAAAAAATGACAACAGTCAATGCAACAAAACCACCCAATACAAATGAATCAAAACTATACCTATATTTTTGTCAGATCAGCAAAAAATAAATTTTGGGGAGTGCTGCATTATTTTAGTAGTTAGTTCATGTGTGTCAAGAGATGAAAAAGATTGATCCCTAGTTTAGAGAAACTCTTTGCACAAGGAGACATGTGTAGTAGCAATGTTATAATAAGCATAAATAAGTATAGCATATTTATATTTTATAACAGTGGTGCAAGTAAGTGACCTTCAGCCACATGTATTAACATTAATGAATTCTGCAAACTATACTAAATAAAAAATTGTTTTTAGGGATAGTAAGAGAATAAAGTGTGCCTAAGAATTACAGATAAAAAAAATTAGGTTGTTTTTCTTCTGAAGGAGAAAGGAGTACACGTTATACTTAGACTGCCTGGTATGTTAAGTATAATGCTCATACATTTTCTCTCGTCTGAAAAATTTTAGAGTAGTTTGTATAAAGAAAAGAGAAAAAAAAAAGCTGCTTAAATATTTTAATCTCCTTTTCTTTATTGCGATATGGCTTCCCAGTCTAGGACACCTTTTCTCCACCCCCATCCCAGAAAAATGTTGGCTGACATTTCGTAGTAGTAATATGATATGTCTATACATAAATGATATCTGAATGGATGTTCATATATCTCTGTCTTTATTTTCTAAATCTTATGTTGTTCCAAATACTTCTTGAGCAAATATTGTGAGATAGTATAGTACTTACTATACAATAAAATAAACAACACTGTAAAAATCTCTAAAGTATGTCCATAAGTTCCAAAAGTGTTTGATATCAAGAAAGCTCTGGGTTCCCAGCTCTAGAAGCACTTGAGCTCTTTAGAGAAATATTCTGAACCTCAGTAGTCCATGAGCACAGAATTAGTGAACACCTGTTTAATTATTCTCTGTTTTTAAGTGAATTAAAGCATGTGTGTGCTGCATTTTCTGCCCTCTTTAGTTGAGATCATAAGTATATTCAGTGATGTAAGCAAGGAATGAAACTTTGTTGGTGTATGAGTTTAGGAAATGTGATATGATTTCCTTTTAAAATATGCATGTAAAAATACAAGCAACTGCAAATCGCGCAAGTAGGAATAAGACATATATAGGCTAAGCAGAGCAATTTGGCATTGATATTTTACTAGTAGAAATGGCAGTACAGTAAATGTTGCTACACAGATGAATAGATTTGTTACAAGAAAACTAGCAAGAAGAAACCTTAAATCAGCATCTTTGATAAAGTAAGGGCACAAATAAAGATGTAGTGGGAAGATACTATTCATAGTGTGTGACTCTCAGAAGATGTTGATAAAATTTCTTCTTTGAAACACAACATTCAAAAGAATTCTAAGGCTTGTGTGCAATAAAATAGCAATATAAGGCTCAGCATGGGATTAAAGAATTCAGTCAGTGTGTAATCACTGCAGTAGTACTTGGTACAACTCAACTATGCCGTGTGTGTGCACAGGCTAGATTGTCATAAAATTGTCAAACAGCTGTGACAGAAAGAAATGAGACATCTCCTGCTTGAGAAGCAGAAGCAAGGAAAGGATGAAGCATGCTGTGGTGCAAGGGAGCATGAGAAGACGGAGCCATAGGGTAGCTCAGAAGAGCAAACCAACCAGTTTGCTTCTAGCAACACCAAATAATGTTGGTCCTATAAACCCGAAGCCACTGTGACCCAAGTGCACTCTGAATGGGGAACTTTGCAAAGAAAGATTTCTTAGGCAGTTTAACTTGGGGACAAGAAATCATGCACCTCAGAGGAGGTTACCTAGACTGGGTCTTGAATGAAGTGAGAAATGATCCTGAGCTAAGAACATCCTGGAAATAATACAAAGGTACTGAGCCAAAAGCACTCTGGTGTGGAGGTCCACTATGCACAGAAGAAACTCTGACAAGCTTAGCTTCAAAGAATCTTTAAAAAAAAATTGTTAGCCTGACCAGGCGGTGGTGCAGTGGATAGAGCATCGGACTTCGATGCGGAAGATCCAGGTTCGAGACTCCAAGATCACCAGCTTGAGCGCGGGCCCATCTGGCTTGAGCAAAAGCTCATCAGCTTGGACCCAAGGTCGCTGGCTCCAGCAAGCGGTTGCTTGGTCTGCTGAAGGCCCGCGGTCAAGGCACATGTGAGAAAGCAATCAATGAACAACTAAGGTGTCGCAACGGCAACGGAAAACTAATGATTGATGCTTCTCACCTCTCTCCATTCCTGTCTGTCTCTCCCTCTCTCTGACTCTCTCTCTGTCCCTGTAAAAAAAAAAAAAATTGTTAGTATTTTTTCCTTTTTTATTTTTAAATTTCAAAACCTCTGTGTTATTGTTAGGGCTGCTTTTCTTAAACATTTATTGGTGTAGTATGTTAGATGTCTCACGTCAGCGTCCCAATCAATGTCACTGCTTAGCATATTTCCTGGTTCATAACAGTAAGTTTGCATTTAGTAAATGAAATGCCAGGTGTTGTGAGAGTTCCTTTAGACTAGGTCACTGATACATATTTTTTTAGTTCCACTGGCATTGCCACCATACTATTTCAATCATTTCCAACTCTTCTGGCAGCCACTTTCTCAGTCAGTCTCACTGTCTTCTGCCACCTCTGGGTTCATCACTGTTCACAGCTCCAGCTGAAGTAATCCACTTGAAAAGCAGTTTTGTCTAGTTGTCTCTCTGATCAATAACTCATTCTACATTGGTTACAGAATAAAATTAAAACGTTCTTTCCTGATATTCAAGACTCTTCCCAACTGCACCCCAGCCTACTTTTAAAATTTCCTACATTAGTCCAGCTTGAAATTTCCTGCTCAGTGCTCTGTACTACCTTAAATAAGATTCCCCTCCCCCTAATATAAATCTAAGTCATGTAATTCATATTTTCAAAGACAATTTCAAAGCGTATTTCCTTTAAAGACCTTTTATTACCATCACACGGCTCTCAATTCTTTTCCTTTCTAATTTCAATGACATTTGTTGTCTGTAATACTAGTATGATATATACAGGCACGACAATTATATTGTGAGTTTCTAAAAAGTAAAATAATTTACTTCATTTATTTTTGTTAATACCAAAAGGGTAGTCGGCTCATAACAAATATTTGACATGTATGTTGACTGCTTAAACACGTACATATAAATTACTATAAATAAACACAATTCATGAATTTTTAATACAGTTCTTTTATTTTGTTGTCAGTCAAGGTTTGGCTTGTTTCATAATAGTTTCCCATTTTTTCCTCTTATCTCTTCCATTCTTTATAAAATGGGTCCTGTCTATATTTTATTTTATATATATATATATATATATATACACACACACACACACACACACACACACACACACACACACACACATTTGTATTATACATATATATATACCACAAGTGCAGAATCTGTCTATACATAACATGTATCAGATATAACATACATATGATACAGTGTTGGTTTGACAACATTAAGTCACATTAACTGCTACAGCATAGGTTATTATTAAATTTTGTATCTAAAATTAAATAAACCAAGGGGTGGCAAACCAAACCTATTACTTGTTTTTGTCAATAAAGTCTATTGGAACACAGACATGCCTATTTATTTACATATTGCCTATTGCTTTCCCCCTAGAAGAAAAGTTGAGTAGTTGTGTCACGGAGTATGTGGTCTGCGAAGTGTACAATATTGACTGTGGCCCTGTACAAAAACAGTTTGCTGGCACCTGATACAAAATAAAAAATGTAAAGCTTTTTGTTTGCATAGTTCTTGAGACCCAACTGTCCTAAGTGGATTGATAATCTTCTATTTGACTTCTTTCTTTATTCAGTTATAATAGGAATCTGACACCTGACATCAGAAATATTTACCCAAGGGGACATTATTTTGCAAATCATCCTTTAATTGTTCCAAACATTCAGTTTGATACATACTGGTCTTGAAAAATGTGGAAAATGTTATAAGAAGAGCTCAGAAGGTGTAGAAGTTGAGCTTAATACGAAATTATTTTCTTCCAAAGTTCTTTTGATTATGCAAAGCCTAATTAGCAATCTAAATCATAACAGGAAGAATGTGTTTGGTTTGCAAAATCAAATCAATTGCACAATTTATGTTCCCTGCAGCTGCTACTTCTGACTTTTACAGGAACAGGTCTATTCCAGCTGTGGAGACAAGCAGCTTTGCCTCACTGATAGTGAAGATGTTGCATTCTCATCAATACAGATGCACAATCAAGGCTTTTAAGCAAATTTCTATTTTTTTTAAAAAAAGGCCAGTAATTAGAAAGTGAAATTTAAGTACAATTTAATGTATTATAGATGTTTAGAAAGCTTGTGGGAATAGTTATATACACCATTTCATAGTAACATATCAATTTCAAGGTTCATTCTACTGACTTAGGATTTGAATTATATTAACATAGTTATACATCCCAAACTGACATATTAAATTACTAATTTACAACAAATTCTAAAAATATAACATTGAAAAATAGTATTTTTATTCTTTTATAACATAACCTTAAACAACTAAAAAGTAGATGTACTTCATTTAAAAGATAAAACAGATCTTTTGAAAATGAGTTAACAAATTATTTTATTTGACATTCTCCGTATGTTTCATTGACCTTATCACATTCAAGCATACATCTGTGCAATATGTAACATATGGATTTTGACTTAGTCTTTTCGTATTATCAGTGTCTATTTTGCTTAATAAATCTCTGGCAATTAGTCATGTTCTTATTTTTCAATAAAGTCTATTGGAACACAGCCATGTCCATTTATTTAGGGGATATTTCAAAATGAATACGAAGCAATAAAAAATTCCCTAATTTTTGTGAGCAGTATAGTTTTATTAACCATATCATTGTATTGGTATATTATTCATTATGGAATATATCACAAACAGTGATGTTAAACAATCCCAGAATTGTAAGAATATGACTTTTTACTAAGCAAAAGCAATATACAGTGTGTCCATAAAGTCATGGTGCACTTTTGGCCAGTCACAGGACAAAAGTGTATCATGACTTTACGGACACACTATACAAGAGCTACATAAAGTAAAATGTAAATGAAATTACCTGGTTGCTTGAATAAGTGTAATATATCCCTGTCCACAGAGCAAGATCGTGAAATCACTCCCATTAACTTCTCCTGTATGTTGAGCTTTTAGCCAAAATTATTTTTCATACGTTGGCACAGAACGTTCTGCATTTTTTATTGTTATACATTTACTAATTTGTACCTTATATTTCAAAATTTCTACTTATACTGGGATATGGATATACCTAAGGATTCTTATCACAAATTATTGTGAACAGAAAGAAGGCATTAAAGACGATGTCACTGTAATAACATGTAATATTATTAGAAAACTTAAGAGATTCGAAATTTCTACATTAGCATAACATTTTTATTTGTGCGTATAGCAATTATTATGGAGCTGACATTCATTTAAAACTTAATTTAAGAAAAAATATTCATGTGGCATGTCTTATAATGCCATTAGTACCAGCTGAGAAAATTTCCTGAACTTCCCTTGGTATCCGAGTCAGCAGGAATACTTGTATATATAAATAAGGGAAACATCTGATGACAGAATCTAAGAGTAGGAAAAATTCAACAGTATTGCTTCATATTTCATAAAGTGTATTTCTACAGGGGGAAAGAGTGAATATATCCTGCTTGTGGAATAAAAAGATAGAAGGTGGACAAATTTCACAGTCGATGACATTTAATTTGAAATAACTTAATAATAAATAATATAATACCATAGAATAAAAGTATCTTCATTAAAAATGGATTAAGGAAGCTAGTGTGCATATTACAGTGCCAAATCATTAAGGTAGGTCATAAACCACCAAGAAGAACTCTGTCAGATCACTATACCATCTATGACTAGCTATGGCTTACCATGAGTAGCAGTGGCAAACTTTTTGAGAATTTACTATGTGCAAGGCATACTTGTTAAGTACTAGGCATACTCTTCTGAATAAGACACAGATGTCAGTCTAAGCTTCTAACAGTATAATACAAAACAAACAAACAATGTGAAGAGACAATTAAGGTAAGTATTTTGAAAATAAATGTAGGCAAAACGCTGCCTGATTTGGTAAGTCAGTTATTGCATTTATGAAGAGTTTACTATGCTTAGATAGAGGGGTGAATAAAACTTTCTGGCATTTGCCCTCAGGAATTTACAGTCAGGCCCTGATTCTAGTTGTATGTGTATGCATATATCTATGTATGTGCATATGTGTGTGTATAAACATAATACATAATTTGAAGTTACCTCCTTTGTAAGAAAATCTAATAGTGAGTCTCAGTTGCTGTATAGGCGGTGGTTCAGCATCAAGACTGAAAAGTGGATCATTGTAATTATTGAATAAATATTGTGCACATCTTAGGTTTCATTTCTTTAATCCTGCTGATGAGCCTTGTTTCGGAGCTCACTGCCGGTGACTGACTGCAAAGGAATGTCTGATGTCACAATCCAGAAGCCCTGGATGATTTAAACCCGCTAGAAGTTAACATACTCAAACTTCCATAAAAGACAATCCTTTGCCCAGCAGCCAGTTAGATGATGCCCACGACCCTTCTCACTCCCCACTCCCCAAAAGATCCTTATAGCCTTGTTCAACCCTGTACTAGGCGCAACTCCCCTTGCCAGCCAGTGGGCAGGTTTCCTTCCTTTAAAGCCTGTACGTTGGTCTTTAAAGCAGGTTTCCTTCCTTTAAAGCCTGTATGCTGGTCTTTTTGGACTCCATGGATTCTAACAGTGCACAAGAATCCAAACACTCACGCATTAACTCTCTGGTTAATACCTAGTTTGCTCACTATTGGAGAGTTTTTCTCAATGTGCCATTCATGTTTAGGATAAGTATATCCCTGAGCTGTTGCAGACAGCTTTGCCAGACTGGAAAGTTCATCTTTTCAAAAAGTCTGCTTCCTTATTTTTGAGATTGTTTTTACATTAATTTATTTTTGTTACTTGACTACAAAGTGGTGGCCATACTCTCCAGCTTCTTTCATCACATTCTTTTAGGGTTCTTTTTTTTTACAAAATGAAAGGATTCATCTTGAACACCTGAGATAGAACTCCAGAGCAGCTGTTCTTTGTTGAGTCTCTGCCTGTTGCACCTCTAAGCAATATTCTAGCAACACATTCCCAAGCACACGCATAGGACTAGAGATTTCTGTTTCCTGCAGGCTCCTTACTAGTTTAGTTTAGTGCTAGCTGCGATCTCAGCCAGGGTCACTATAGAGTGGTCCATAACACTTATCTGTATGCTACTTAGTTCCCTCAGGAAAAAACATGACTACATCATTTTGGAATCTATAATAGCAAATCAGATAGTCATAAATGTGCCTTAGACTTTAACAATATGATATTTTGAAAAGAGTTTTCATAATTCTTCTGCTTGGATAATCTTTAAAGAAATATAGTTTGAGAAGTAGCAGATGATCAAAATATGAAATTTTGACTCTACCATTACAAATATTCTCAATGAGGAAGAACTGGACTGTTATCCAAATAAACTAAAATGAAATTCACAGATAAAATAAAAATTTTAAGTAGATGTATATAAACGAGTTAGTATATATAGAATAGTGGTTAAGGTCTGCAATGGTTACATTTTTGGAGTTTCGGTTTGAAATTTTTCTCTCACCAGCTCTGTAACTTGGAGCAAGTTACTTAAGCAGCCTGACATGTGCTTTCTCATCTGTAAATGGGAATAATAATATTTACCTATCTCAAAGGGGTTTTGATGATTAAGTTAGATGATATTTATAAAGCAATTATCTTCATGCCTGGTGAATAAGTATTCAATACTCAATACTGATTATTTAAAAGTCTGCTTCTTTCTCTTTGTGACAAGTCACATGATTCATCAGAAAGAAGTATAAGGAAAAATGCAAAAAAGAAGTATAAGAAGAAATGCAAAAATTAGCATGATAAAATTAGAAAAACTGAAGCATCCAATATGATGAAACTTAGAAAATATTTTAAAGAAAATAAAATTATATCCGACAGATCATTGTTCAAGCCACACCTTCTTAGGGAGGCCTGCCTCTCCAGTGGATTTAAGATTTTAAGTACCACCCCTATCTCTACACTCTCTGTTTTATCATCTTTTTTTGTTTGTTTTTATCAAGCACCTAGGCCATTTCTTGCCCCAAAGGAGGGCTAATATTTGCTGAATAAATAAATGAATTATAGATTAAGTACAACAAAGATAAAATAAACTCATTGCTTGGGAAGTGTGATATAAACTTAACTGATAACAGAAAAAATAGCCCACTATTTATATTCACATTCATCTCCTTTCATAATGAAAATCTTTTCAAAATAAAAGAGAAAAAGCACACATTAAAAAGGAAATAATCTTTCCACATCAGGACTGGTCTCAGTCTATGGCTGGAGTTAAGACAAAAGCCCACAGTTTTATTGTCCACTGTAGGTCTGGTGTTCTTGTCACCAGGGGTCAGCTTGTGGGCTCTTTGTATCTTGTGTTGTTATCTTAACTACATGGTTCCTAAATTCAATGCAGAAAGGAAGACAGGGAATTATACAAGGATTTTATGGCTTGAGTTGGAAAATTAGATAGATAGATAGATAGATAGATAGATAGATAGATAGATAGATAGATGATAGATAGATAGATAGATAGATAGCTATTCCTCTATATCTTATTGGTCAAAATTCAGTCATGTGGTTCAAAGGTAACTTCTAGGCAGTTTGGGAAATATACCCCAGTGCCCAAGAAGAATTACTTTGGGGAGAATATTAGACAGTCTTTGACACAATAGTCAAAGTAGATAGCCATTTGCCTGACCAGGTGGTGGCGCAGTGGATAGAGTGTCGGACTGGGATGTGGAAGACCCAGGTTCAAGATCCCGAGCTCGCCAGCTTGAGCACAGGCCCACCTGGCTTGAGCAAAAAGCTCATCAGCTTGGACCCAAGGTTGCTGGCTCCAGCAAGGGGTACACGGTCTGCTGAAGGCCCATGGTCAAGGAACATGTGAGAAAGCAATCAATGAACAACTAAGGTGTCGCGACGGCAACAAAAAACTAATGATTGATGCTTCTCACCTCTCTCCGTTCCTGTCTGTCTGTCCCTATCTATCTCTCTCTCTGACTCTCTCTCTGTCCCTGTAAAATAAAATAAATAAAATGAAATTTAAAAAAAGTAGACAGCCACTTTAAGTCAGTTTAAGTTCACAGACCAAACTAATCCATTATCATAAATAAGGGATTTACATGTTTATCTGTAGAATCAGTAAGAGTAATAACAGTTAAGTTTTGGAAAAATAGGAGTGATGCCAAAAGAATTGAGTTGAGAAATGTTTTTTCAAATTATGTGTTTAACATAGTGCAAAAGACAAATTCTAAATGAATCAAACTGGCAAATATATAAATTCTTTGTAAAACTCTGAAAGAGATAATTAGACAGATGGTTTATGAACCCCCCTGAAAGCAAGTGGTGATAGCTAGGAGTGAATATGAATTCATTAGTAAGTCGGCATAGTTGGCATAATTATCAAATAAGTTCGTGACCTAAGAAGGCTAAGGTGGACAGAAACGGAGTGAACAAAATTATTAAGCTTAACAAGTCTTTTAATAAGCTGTAATGAAGAGACAAAATAATTATCCAATGTTCAGATGAAAAGAAAATAGGGACGTTAGTAGACTGCAAACTCAATTTAAGCCAACAATGTAAAAAATATAATCTAGTTATTCTATTCTTAACCTGTACAGTGATAATAGATCAAATTCAAGTAATTAGTTTTTTACAAGGCCTGTCATGTCAAATGTGATACTACATATTTTTTTAACAATCAACAAATTTCAAACTCACCATATTTACTTTCTTTCTCTAGCCTGATTCATGACTTCACAGTCTATCTAGTCTCACAACTTAAAATGTGGGAGTTGTTGATTCATTCCTCTGTTTTACCTTCTAAATTTTATTAAAGATTTATGTAAAAATCAATATTTTATATTCTATATTTTGTATTTTATTTATTCCATATTTTATTAAAATTTATGTAAAAATTGAGTTTATATTTTATCTTCCCTATTTTATATTTTTATTTATCTTATATTTTGTCACTGTGTTTTTTGATTATATTTTCCGTTTACTGTTCCCCAGGATTTATTTTCTTCTGCAGTATTATATTAGTCTCTTAAGTAAGCTGTTTCTTCCAGGGCCAACTCTCTCCAATTTAACCTCCACACTGCTGGGATAACATTTCTAAAACATACAACTTGATTTAGTCCCTTATTTGAAGTTCTTTACCTACAGTCTATTTATTTGTAGGTTAAATTCCTTTAGAGAGACATACAAATTATGGCATAGCGCATTATTATTAAAACAGTAAATTATGTGGTTGCAAAAGTAATTTACTCTTTCTTGACCAACATTTCTAAAAAATTTAAATAGACTATATCTGAATATAAATATCCAAATAAATCACACATCATAAAGATAACTAAAATTTTGGGGTACTTGAAACATGCACACACACACACACACACACACACACTAATTTATGACATAAAATACATTTCTTACAATAGATTGCAGTTAACAAAAATTCACTTTAAAGTCACTGGCATAGTGATTAAGAGCATAAACTCTGGAGCAAGAAAGCCAGCTTCATCTTGTATTTACTAATTGTGTAACTTCGAGTAAGTTACTTAATATCTCTGTGTTCCAATATCCCGGTTTGTCACTAGGCAAATAATATTCTACTTTTGGAATTATTTTGAAGATAAATTAGTTACATGTATATATGGTATAGAAAAATACTTGACTCAAAGTATATATTTAGTAAATGTTTATATTTTTTGGAGGTTAATTTGTTTTAGTAGTGTTTAAAAATAAATTCTGGCTTCTAGCCAAGGCCAGGTAGCTCAGTTTGTGAGAGTATCATCCCAATACACCAAAGTTGCAAGTTTGATTCCTGGTCAGGGTACATACAGAATCAACCAATGAATGCATAAATAAGTGGGCAACATGTCAATGTTTCTCTCTCTCTTCATCCTGCTCTTTCTCTCTCTCTCTCGCTCTGTCTCATTCTATCTGTCACTTTTTCCTCATTCTCTAAAATCAATAGTAAAAAAGATAAATAAATAAAATCTGGCTCCTAATCAAGTTCTTTTATTTTAAGAGAGAAGAGGGGAGATAGTGAGACAGACTCCCACATACTCCTAAACTGGAATCCAGCCAGTGACCCCTGTCTGGGGCTGATTCTCAAATCAACTAAGATATTTTTAGTGCCCACTGTTGATGCTGATACCAATCAAACCATTAGCTGCAAGAGGGGAAGAGGGAGAGAAAGGGAAGAGAGAGGGGGAGAGAAGCAGATGGTTGCTTGTCCTGTGTGCCCTGATCAGGAATCTAACAGGGACATTTGCACTCTGTGCTGGCTCTATCCACTAAGCTAACCAGCCAGAGTCCTAATTAAGTTCTGTAGCCTTACCTTACTGAATCGCCCCTATCTCCCATACTTCACTACAGCCTATTTGAATTAACATTCTCTGAATGTACCATCAATTTAGCATCTTATTACTGAAGAAACTGAGACTGAGAGGAGTAACAGACTTTGCCCAAGTTCACAGAGCCAGTTCCTCGGCTGTGCTGAAAACCAGAGATCAGCTCTCCATCACCATGCCACACTGCCTCTGTCACCTTTGCGGTAACCATCACTATAACCAGCCAGAATTCCATCATTGTCACTCATCTCCTGCACATCACTTACTGAAATTCCCAACTCCATTGTTATAAATATTTTTTTCATTAGATTGGTTTTCCTATATTTGAAAGGTTGTTCTCTTAAAAGGTTTCCTGGAAAAAGTCCTACACATCATTCTAGATTCTTCTCACAGGCATCCCTTTCTAAATGCAACTCCTAACAGACAGAATTAATTACCATTTCCTTGTACTCCGAAAGTGCTTTGTGATTTCCTCTAACAGAATTTCTCAAAATGTGTTACAGGAAACTATAGACTCAGGAGATGCCAAAAAATAGGTCACTATAGTCAAGTTTTTGGAATGCTACACACTATGCCTTCTTTTACTTAGGAAAGTAAGAAAGTATATTGACATTTTAAAGGTTCAGAGAAGACCTGAAGGAAAAATAGCAATTTTTCTTTTGTTTTCCAGGTTTGAAAAATAAATATGAAAGCATTTTGAGATGATGATCACTATATTAAGGAATCGCTTTGAAAATGCTACACTGTTAGCATTTATTTCCCTATGTTAGGATTACATTCTATGCCTACACCTTTTATTTGAATATTGTAGTGGATACTTGTTTTGGATATCCAGTGGTGGAATGCTCCTCTTGCTTTGGAACAATCCTTAAATATTTGGAAAACAGAGCTTCACACACCAATATGAAAGCAGAAGGAGCTGTATTACCTTTTGGTACCTAATACTGTACTTAGTTTTAAATGGGAATTTGACACTTAAAGAAATCAAGGAAGTAGAGCATATTTATTGCAATTATTTTTTAGCAACATCTCTAGCTCTCAGTGTCCAGTAGTATTGGGGGCATTGCTTTGTTGTGCCCCTCAGCCTTTGCTGCTCAACAAACAGAAACCACAGTGGCATTCAGTGAAAGCATTTGCTTCTCACTCATGTGCTCCATGTTAACTGGGGCTCAGCTGGACTTGGCTGCAGGCCATGCCTCATGTTTAGGTCTGTTCCATATGGCTCACATTTTTCTGCAACAGCAGGATACCAAGTGCATGCACATTCCAGGCCTTAGCTATAGCGTGTCCACTAACATCCCACTGGGCACAGAAAGTCACTTGGCCAAGCCCAAAGTCAAGAGGCTAAGAAATACCTGCCCCCATTTTTTTACCCAAGAGACCATGGCAAGGGTGTGAAAGTACAGTGTAATTATAAGGAAATAGAAAAGTAAGAAAATAACATAGTCTGTTTCATATCCCAAGCATACTGTTCTGTGTCTGAATCTTGGTTGAACCTTAATTTCATTTGTTCCTGATGGAAAGTATTTATTTCTACAGTTTTCTTATTGATTTTGTCAGCTACATGATTGCTTCAGCAGTGACATTTCCATTAACATGACATCATAGGGGCACTTGGGAGACATTTTGGGTATAAAAATGTCCTCAAATGATATCGGAAGCAACGACCTACCCTATAACTTAGTAAGTTCAAATTCTGATTAATAAATTTTTTTCTACGACACACTGTTCTTTCAAATATTTTGTTATAGGAAACATTGATTATTGTATACAACATGATTTTTAAGACATATAATAAAAGTAATATGTATCATCTTTATTAGGATAATATTTCAGTTCTTTTCATTCCAAATTCCTGGTTTATAATATCTTTTACACCAAGATTTTCACCAAAATACTTTCAGAGAAATGAATTGGAAGTAATGATATATATTATTTCTAATTGTTTTTCTCTATTTAGAAATTAAAGTTAATAGGGTAACATTGGTCAATAAGAATAGATAGATTCAGATAAATATCTCTGTAGCATTTGAACTGTTGATTGCGTGTGTGCTCATCACCCAAAGTCAAATCATTTTCTAATTGCTTTTTCCCCCAATTAGAAAACAAATTTTGTAGGGGAGGGTGTTTCCAAATACTTACCTTATAAAATGAAATAATTGAGTTGAATTTCAAACAGTCAGCAGTAACTATATTTTATACAAATGTAATACTTATCTGAATTGCTAAATATGTAGCTGGTATTTAATATTACTACCAATTAGTATTAAGGCTTAATATTTAAAATAGTGCTTTTTCACTTCAGGGTAGACAATGTATATTAAACATCAAAAGGATGCTAGTTAACAATAAAATATGGAAACCAAGTCCTGGAATGAAGGAAATTTCCATTATGTGAGAGTAAAACAAGTATGCCTGATGATCAGTCACTGTGAATTATTCTCAGTGCTTTCCCTTATGGTTAGATATTGGAGCATGCAGAGTAATGCACCTGCACATCTGTGACTGCAAGAGGGAATTGAGGGAAAGCACTACTGTCTATCCAAAAAGAAAAAAATATATAGCATTTTAAAATACATTGTAATGCAAGATAACGAGCTGATCTGATAGACCTCATTAGCTGATAGACCCCATTACATTCTGGGGTCAGTCTGGTGTCCCTCTTCTCTCACCCCAGATGACATTCTGCTATGACTTTGTCTCCTTCCCTTTACTGTTAGTGTGAAGATTTACTTCTACTTTGTATATTTAATCTTGTTCTAAAAAAGAAACTCGGTGAATGCTGGTATAAGTTGGTATCAGATATCTGAAAAGTAAGTAAAAAAATCAATGCTTTGTAAACTCCAGCAAAGAATTTCAACTACCTAATAGGGAGATGCATCATTGTAAGATATAGTCAGTACCTACACGCTTGTCCCCATTTGCAACAAAACAGAACTGCTTCTTCAAACTGCAATTCATTTTCCTGTGGCAGGTTATGTATAGCAGATTTTAAATGGTGGGGTTTATTATTTTGTCAAGAAAAACAGCTTGGGGAGTAGACTCTTCCAACTTTCACTCTCATTATGCAGAATTCATATTGTCCAGAATTTAACCACTTGGCCAATGCTACCTGGAAGGCATTTTTATTTTTTTATTGAAAATATTGCCTGTCCTGTGGTGTCACAGTGAAAAAGCATTGATCTGGAATACTGAGATCGCCCGTTCAAAAACCTGCACTTGCTTGGTCAAGGCACATATGGGAGTTGATGCTTCCTGCTCCCCCCCCCCATTCTCTCTCTTTCTCTCTCTCTCTCTCTCCTTTCTAAAATGAATAAATAAAAATAAAAAAATAAAAAATATTGCCACACTCAACTAAATAGTAAGGAAGAAAAGATAAAGGATATATAGTTGGATAGTAGCACACATAGTCACATACCTAACCAACAACAAGAATCCTGAAAACTAATGATAATAGAATACTTTATGTTAAGAAAGACAAATACAACCAGGAACTGGAATATAATTTTATTTCACAAGAACAGTAGAATAATCCAGGTGACTGTGGCAGCAGAGCATTTTGAACTTTGAAGGAATAATTATACCGTACAGAGTTAAACAGGTAGGAAAGACTTTATTCAAGAGAATTACAATAGGAGAGAAAGATAGAACCAAACTCAGTTGAAACAAAAGGTGGAAGGGGTTTCAAGCACAGAATGAGCTAGTGGAACAGTACCAGAAAGCACTGGTTTGAGGGGACCTTGGTCAGGGTGATTATGCCATCTGTGTTTGCTGATTGGCTTTTACCAAGACGAGACCCTGACCCTCCTACAGAGACCAGGAGATATAAGCCCTAGCTTTTTTAACAATTAGATTTTAAAGTCATGACTACCAAGTTCTCAAGAAAGACATTTCTGGGTTGTAAAAATGGGAAGAGATTAAGAGAAGATTTGTATCTTAAAGGGGTAACTCAGAAGAAAGAGGGTTCAGAGGCCTACAGTCTGAAGGAAATCTGTCTAAAGTTTAGTCAAGCTGACGGGATCATTAAGGACCTCTTGGTCATTCTCACTGATGTCATTTGGAAACACTATTCTATGGTGATGATAAAAAGATTAAATTTAAGTTCAGATTGAAAATTGATTTTAAATTCTCTAGAGTCAATATATCCCCTTATTGCTTGTACCTCAGAGTAGACTACTCTCAGTACCTACTATATCCTACTGTAGGACCAGTCAATAACAGCTTTAAATATGTGTGTTTAGTATTCCGAAAGACACATATGAAGTCATAATGGTCATTAAAATAAACAAAGCAAAAGTATGTAGAAATGAAACAAGATTAAGTATAGGTGAAGAAGCAGTAAGACATGTTGAAAATAAAAATTCTATTCACTGAAATAACTATTCCGTCAGACTCAATACTAGAGGATAGTCAAGAGTATAGTACCAGACACTCAGCACAAAGGGGCAGAAAATTTAGTGGTTTAAAAAACTCAAACAAATATCTAACAGAAATTTCTGAATAAAAGAATTGAGGATAATAGAAAAGCAATATTATGTCTCTAAATACTACAAAGTTTTCAAATTAAAGGCACAGGGTCTCATATACAAAGTTTAACTATATATAAGTTTCAAGCAAAATTTGTAAATATAAAGCCACATCTAAACATGTACTGAAACGTGAGAACATTGGTGACACAGAGACAAATTTTAGAAAAGTCACCAAGTGAGTTTAAATTACCAACAAATTAAAAATATTAAAGGATAAACAGATATTTCATCAAAAGTGAAAATAAAGCATCTTAAAAAAGTAAAGGATAATAATTATGGAACAAAAATATTATAGCTGTAACTCATTTATTAGATTAAAATTAAAATTCAGCTGCACTGTATTATAGCTGAATTTGTAGTTAAACAAATCCTGGAGAATTTATATAAATATTAAAAGTATGTTAAATCTTCAGCAAGATATTTTTCAGATAGAAAAAAATAACAAAACATAAAAAATAAATGATTTCTATACTAACAAAGATCAAATTGGGAAATGCAATGGAAAAAATATGGTTCATAGAATAAGTGCTATAGGAATAGCTCCCATAATATATGCAAGATCATAATGAAAAATGTTTTAAAACATTGAGGAACATAAAATAGCATCACAATAAGTGGAAATTGTAAATCAAGTGTTTATGAATAAAAAGACTCGGAACCTTAAATATGTTCAAATTTTCCTTAATTACTCTATAAATTCATAACAACTATAATCAAAATTCCAAGAAGGGGTTTTATGGAACAGGACAAGCTGACATTAAAAAAAGCATAACATGTACAAAAAAAAAAATAGCTAAGGTTATTTTGGAAAATGGGTAATTATTGATATTCTCTACAAAATAGCAAGTTTTACTATCATAATGTCATAATAATTAAGAAAATCTGGTTTATATAAACATAGAGAAGAAACAGAATAGTGAGCACTGCAACAGACTTTCATATACTATATATATGAAAAGTTGGCCCTGGCCAGTAGGTTCAGTTGTAGAGTATTGGCCTGGTGTGTGGATGTCCTGGATTTAATTCCAGTCAAGGTGCACAGAAGAAGGTTCCATCTGCTTCTCCACACCTTCCCTCTTGCTTTTCTCTCTCTCTTTCTCTCTCTCTCTCTCTCTCTCTCTCCTCTTCCTGCAGCCATGGCTCGGTTGGAGCGAGTTGGCCCTGGGTGCTGAGGATGGATCCATGACCTTTGCCTCAGGCACTAAGAAGAGTTTGGTTGCTGATGAATGGAGCAATGCTCCAAATGGACAGAGCACTGCTACCTAGTGGGCTTGTTGGGTCAGTGCCTGGTCAGGGCACATGTGGGAGTCTGTCTCTGTCTCCCGTCCTCTCAATGAATTAAAAAAAAAGTTAAAGTATGAATAAAATACAATGTTGTGTGGAAAGAATAAATCACTCAAAAACAGCACCAATGTTTTAATCAAATGGGAAAACATTAAAACAAATTCAAACCTTTTAATACACACACCCCACACACTTTCTAATTGGATTCAAACTTTGAAAACCATAATTTTAGAAAACAATAACACATTTATGATTTCAATATAAGGTTTTTAATATAAGGGTTTTTAAATAAAATGCCCCAATAGTACACATAATTTTTAAAGCTGTACATGCTACTTCATTAAAATGAAAGACTTTTGTACTACACACACACACACACACACACACACCCGGAATAAAGAGTTAAGAAAAGCTATGAAAGTGAGAAGATATTTGAAATGCACAATACTAATAAAATAATTTACAGAATGAATGTAGAGGACAAATTATAAACATATGAATACATTTTAAAAGCATAATGTTGAACAAAAGACAAATTACAATGCAATAAATATAATGTAATATTTATGTATAAAAATTGAGAATATGCCAAACAATATTTGCTGTTTATGGATCCATTCATATGTAAAATATTATAAAATACTAGAAAATATTTTAAAAATTCAAATAGAGGGAGAAACATTATTCAAAAAAGAGTAAAAGGTTTCAAGAATATCTGCTATTGTTTTGGGTTGTACTTTGTTCCCCCACATTCATATGTTGAAATCCCATCCCCTGCTACCCCAGAATATGATCTTATTTGAAAATGGGTATCCTCAAATGTAATTGGTTAAATTAAAATGAATTCATACTGAATATGATGGTCCTTTATTCAATATAACTAGTGTCTCTAGAAAGAAAAATTTGGCCAGAGAAACATACATACACGGAGAGTACCTTGTAAAGATCAAAGTTAAGCTACCACACAGCAAGGAACTACTAGAAGCTAGGAAGTTGGAAACATCTTTCCTTGCACATTCAGAGGGAGTGTGGCTCTGCTGATACCTTAATTTCACACTTCTGGCCCCCATCTGTGAGATGGCAGATTTCTGTTGGTTAAGTCACTCAGTTTGTGGTACCTTGTGAGACAGCCTTAGCAAACTAATTCAGGCATTTTTTTTTTTACTTAAAAATTATCTACAGCATGTACTGCAAAAATTTTTTAACTGATAAAACTGGATAATTATATGTAGGTTGTCATATTTTTCTCTGTGCTTATCTCTAAACTTGAAAATGTCATGATTTAAAAAAAATAAAATAAAATTCCAGTCACTAAAGACATGATAAAATAAAAAAGATATTCAACTAAGAAAGTTAGAATGTGAGTATTAAAGAAAATTTGACTCATGAACAGGAAAAGTACTAAATAGGAGTAAATACTGAGTTAGTAAACTAAAAATCAGTACAATTGTGAAAATTATTCATTAAACTTAAAACACAAAACTGAAATATCTAATTAAGAATAAAGATTTGTGAGCAGAAAATATGTAAGGAAGACATGGATTATTTCAACATATAGAGACAACTTTTAAAAGAATAATGATTAGCAAACTTATGTACTAATCTATTTAAATACCTTGAGAGAGAAAATAATTTTTTAAAAACTATAAATCATAGGTGGCCAACTATTTTACAATGAAAAGGAGGACAAAAATAAATCGAATAAAACAATATTGTAAATAAAAGAAACATTTTATTCATTGCAACAATAATACACTATAATATGATAAATGCATAATTAAAATATTTGTAATATTTTATATAGTAATTATGCTTACATGCCTATTAATTTTTAATAATAATTGTAAGAAAAATTTGATCTGCATTGATCAAATACAGACATTTACAGATTAGTCGTCCAATATCAAAAAGGAAGACATGTAGGAGGACACTTTTTGAGGGAGGAAGGAACTTACAAAAGAAGGACTGTTCTCCCTAAAGGATGATTGGTCACCTTAATAAATCACCATCACTCTGAGAGACTTCCAGTCAAGATGGAGGTAAATGTGGTACTGGAATACTCCCAGAACGACATCAACATTACAACTAAACTATAGAACCACCATCATTCAGAATGGCCTGACATCTAGCTGAATGGAAGTCCTACAACTAGGGATTTAAAGAAGTCACATGAAGACTGGTAAGGGGGAATGAGGCATGGAAGGTCAGATCCCAAACCCACATGTGGCAGGTAAAAATCTGGAGGAATGCTTCAACTGCAGAGGTCCCCCCTAAGGAGTAAAGGGTCCTAACCCCACATCAGGCCCCCAACCCAGGGTTCCAGTGCCAGGATAAGAAAACCCCATAACTCCTGGCTGTAAAAACCAGTGGGGATTGTGGCTGAGGGAGAAGGAGGGCTGCTGGAGTCCCAGGCAGCCGCTCTTCCAGGGCCCACAGAGTTACTAGGACTTAACCCCTCTGAGCTCCAGCACTGGGGAAGTGGCTTGAAAGGAACCGGGGACATACAGGAAGGAACTGGGTTGTCTGGCATTAGGACAAGAGCCAAGGGCAACTTTCAACAGAGACAAGATGGCAGAGGACATTGCCCTTTTTCTGAAACTATCCTCCCCTGCATTGAGCCAGCAGGCAGGCACGATACATCTGAGCCTCTATCAACCTGACTCACACTGTTACCTCCACCTAGGGTGATTCCCTGAGAGGCCGCCCCACCCAAATTTCAGGGCCACCCAAGCCTTTTCAGGTGGCTTTTCTATACAAATGCCCTCTCTTGCCATATGCTTCTGACTTTCCTAAAATCTCTCAAACAAGCAGCATCTGGACACTGTTCACCCTGTACCTTCGTCTAAATGGCCCCAGGCTCCGCACTAGTAGAAGCTGGCCTTGGTTCACAGCTTGGCCTCTCCTGAGTACCTCCAAGCCCAGTGCAAGTGGCAGCCATCTGCACATTGCTCTGGAGCACATGCCGGTTGGCCCCAGGCAGGACAGGTGGTAGCTGACCATACACTGCAGGAGGTGCCCCAGAGCCAGTGCACCTGGTGGTCAGCTTTCGACCATGCCGAATTAGTTTAAATACTGTGGTCACAATTACCACTGAAGGAAATGAGAGATGAATGATAGAGGATTTTGACACTCAAAAGTAGAAACATGACTGAAAACATCCTCTTTGCATTTTTCTATATAGATCCCTTTACCTATTTTTCCCACTAGATTTAAAGTATGTTGAATGCAAGGATTTGGGAAGTTTATGCTTTTATAATCCTTGGCAGTAAAGAAAAAATCATATATACATATATATGAGAATGCATAATGCTTGCAGTTTTAAGATAAAAAGCAGACTTGTTACACAGTTGGGAAAAATGAACATTATTATAAGGTGACCAATTGTCCTTCTTTAGGGAGGACAGTCCTTCTTTGGTAAGTTTCATCCTCCCTCGAAAAGTGTCCTCCTATATATCATCCTTTATGATATTGGGAGACTAATCTGTAAATGTCTGTATTTCATCAATACAGAGTCGATCCATTGTGTGTGACATGACGTATTTGTATCTGACATGACGACTTGTCAAGGATCAGTATAGTGTAGTCAGACACGATTATGAGACACATGTGCTCCACACAGGAGACCTTGAGAGAGTACGTGGTATACCCAGCGTGCAAATGGCTTTGTGTACTTCTTACTGAAACATGACACGGCACATAGGACATTGTAGACTCACGATTCTTTCTCAGTAGTCAATCATAAACAGGTAATCACAGTTCATGTTTTATTAATTCATTATCTGTTTAATAATTTTCAAATATGTGTAAATTCCAAAAAGTTAATACAATGGGAAAATGAACACATCGATATTGATAAAAGATGGGTAGAAATATTCAGCCATTTCAAAAATGAACATATGCTATGTGAATATTTATTCTTGTTCAATTTATATTGTTCTGCCCTGGAACTAATGCAGCTGTTGAAAGAGTTTTTTCAATTGCTAAGGATTTTTGGACAAGTGAGAAATCGAGACTGAATGTTGATACTCTAGCTGCAGCACTTGCCGTAAAATTCAATATGAAGGGTATTGCTTGTTCAGATATTTCCAATATATTGTTATAAGATGATACATTGACAAAAAAATATTCATTCAGTGGAAAAGTACTCATAGTGTTTTTTTCTTACAATTATTATTAAAAACTAATAGGCATGTAAGCATAATTACAATATAAAATATTACAAATGTTTTATTATGCATCTATTATATTATAGTGTATTATTATTTTTGCAATGAATAAAATGTTTCTTTTATTTACAATATTTGTTTTTTTTATTTATTTTTGTCCTCCTTTTCATTGTAAAAATGTTGGTCACCCTAAATTTCTTATTTCTGCACTCAATCCATTTCTTCATCCAGTCTAAAGAAATAATCAGGAATTCAAACTGATAGGGGAATTCAAGAGTTAGAAATTCAGCTTTAGTAATAGTAGCTTTTAGTTATAATCAATACAGGCTCAATGATTAATGCAAGTAAAAAGCTTTGCTCCATGTGCTGGATACCTGAAGGAGGCCTGAATGACTTCAGGAGGCTGAGGCTGCAAGCATTCCACATTTGTGCCCCAGGTCCAGGAGCTGCACAAAGCAAATGGTATGTAAACCCAAGCTCCAAGGACAGAACACCCACTGACAAAGATGTGGCGTGTGTGTGTGTGTGTGTGTGTGTATGTGTGTGTGTGTGGTTTCTTTATTGCTATTTCCTCTTTATTATTATTTTTTAATTTTAATAGGGTGACATAGATCAATCAAGGTACATAGGTTCAGAGAAAACATCTCCAGGTTATTTTGACAAAAACTAAAAATAGAACTACCATATGACCCAGCAATCCCTCTACTGGGAATATACCCCCAAAACTCAAAAACATTGCTACATAGACACATGCAGCCCCCTGTTCATTGCAGCATTGTTCACAGTGTCCAAGACATGGAAACAACCAAAAAGCCCTTCAATAGATGACTGTATAAAGAATATGTGGTACATATATACTATGGAATACTACTCAGTCATAAGAAATGATGACATCGGATCACTTACAACAAAATGGATGGACCTTGATAACATTATACTGAGTGAAGGATGTGGTTTTAATCAGCATTTCCCTAGTGACTAAATGATGTTGAGCATTTTTTGTGTGTGCTTAATGGCCATTTGAATATATTTGAGAAAATGTCTCTTCAAATCTTCTGCCCATTTTAAAATTGAGATTTTTGTTGTTTTTGAATGGTAATAGTTCTTTGTATATTCTTAACTAGACACTAATCAGATCTGCACTTTTCAAATATTTTCTTCCATTCTGAGTTATATTTTTACTTTTTTAATAGTGGCTTTTTGAAGCCCAAAGTTTTTTTTGTTTTTTTTGTTTTTTTATATGGACAGAGAGAGAGGGATAAATAGGGACAGACAGACAAGAGCGGAGAGAGGTGAGAAGCATCAATCACTAGTTTTTTGTTGCCATTGCAACACCTTAGTCGTTCATTGATCGCTCTCTCACATGTGCCTTGACCGCGGGCCTTCAGCAGACCAAGCAACCCCTTGCTGGAGCCAGCGACCTTGGGTCCAAGCTTACAAGCCCCTGCTCAAGCTGGCGACCTCGTGGTCTCCAACCTTGGTATTCCGTATCCCAGTCCGATGCTCTATCCACTGCGCCACTGCCTAGTCAGGCAAAACCCAAAGTTTTTAACTTTGATTCAGACAGTTTATCTATTCTGTTTTCCTTGCTAGTGATTTTGGTGTCATATTTCAGAAATCCTCTAATTCAAAGTTATGAATATTTATATCCCTAAGTTCCCATCTAAGAATTCTATATGTTTAGTTCTTACATGTAGACAGGTAGGTGTACTTAGGCACTTGAAGTGAACCCAGCATTCTGGACATACATATGCACTTAATTCACTTCTTGTCAGTATGACATGCCTACCCTTCACTGTGCCCCACTTTCCTCATCTGAAGAATATCTGTTTGCTACCTTTAGACAACAAGTCTTGCCTCTTCTGCCAGAACTGGAGAGGGAAAGGCAACAAACTGCATGAGGTAGGGAATGGGATTGAGGCACTAATAGTGTCTTGGGAAAATTTTAATGAATGATCCTCTTTTCAGCCCTAACTCCACCCCTTCCTCAGAGGTACCAGGTGCCACCAGTACTTAATTACGATGGTCAGGTGTCGATGTCTGTGACTCCGATGGGGCTGTTTCTGAGCTTTCCTCACAACAGCTTCGGGATCCAGAACCCTCATGTCTGGTAAACTGGCTCTTTTCTAGTTAATTTTTTTTTAAAAAAATTGTGCTTTGTTTTAGTCTTTTCTTGATGTTGGTCTTATGTACAACCCATCCTGTCATTTCAGTAAGAATTCAAAAGTGGGCAAAAGTAAATGTCTGTTTGTATTCTGCTATCTCTATCTAGAAGATGGAAGATGTGTTTTTATCAAGTTATCTGATTCTTGTGTCAAAAATCCAGAAACAGCAAAATTTAAGTCACTGAGTAAACAAACAAACAAACTGTTTAGTTAGGGATTATTGCACATATAAGAACAGTTTGTGAACTGAGAAACTAGGAAAGTAAAAATTGACATGAAGCTCGGGGTCATTAAGTTACAAAATGGATTATAAAGTGGAAATGAAGAGGCTGTTTAATCTTAAAAATGTTTGGTTACTATAATGGATATTTCCAGACAGTAGGGTAAACAGATTGGTTAGAAGGGATTATCTCATACCATTTTTATGGTTGTCAGAAAAATTTACAAGAAATAACCTAAATTTGGCTATGTTTATAAAATAAGCTAGATTTAGTTTTGCTTTTATGGATTAAATGGTTTTGTCTGCTCAAGGAATTCTCAAGTTTGGTCTGCATTTTGTATTTATTTTTAACACCTGAAACAAAGTTGAGCCTGTGCTGTGTGAGTTTTCTCTGCATTGGTTCTATTTACTTAATAATGTTATTTCCTCTCACATAATGTTACGTTTTCTGACAGACTTGGTTTTCTGAGTTTTTCAAAAATTGTACCTATGAATATCTTAGTAATAAATTGAGAGAGGTTGTATTAGAATCTTCTAGCCAGAGACCATTTTGAATTAGAAAGTAATAATTCTTTTTTAAAAAATTGTTCTACAGGTTTGGTTGAAAATTAGCATTGCAGATGCTGGCTTTTGATATTTTATTTAAGGAAAGAAAAAAAGAGCCTTTACCATATTTGCAAAAATGACTTTTCTTATCACCTGAGGCCTATTTCATTCTATCCAGGTCATCACGCATCACAGGTGCTCAATGAATGAGGCTAGGCAGCTACTCTCTGAGAGCTTCTCTTACAGAAAAACTCATTAAAACAGCCGTCTGCACACACTTTACCATGCTTATTCCTTGGCTAGTGTCACTTCATGACTCTAAACTGCTATCAATAAGATGATGGGTTCAAACGAATAACTCCGCCTCTGACCTTCTTAAAGTTTAAAATCATTTAACCACCTACCGCATGGGTGCCTAGTGGGCGTCTTAAAGAAGTCTTAATTCCATTCTCCTGCCTGCTTCTTCTCAGGTTGTTTCCTTCATCAAATGACTACCATTTACCCTGTTGCTCAGGAACAAATCCTGAGTGTAATTTTTTTAAAATTGAGATATAATTGACATATATTAGTTTTAGGTATGCAACATAATGATGCAATGTTAGTACCAATTGTGAAATGATCACCACCATAAATCCAGTTAATATCCATCCCCACACATAGCAAATTAGCTTTGTTCATGTAAAACCTGGGTCCTTTCAAATGGCTGTTTCTACCTTGGGCCCTGGGGTGAGTGTGAATCTGGGAATAAGTCAGTGAAGGGTCTTTTTCAAGTTCACAACCCCGTGCGTGTCATGGGCACGATCCTGTTGGTTTTCAAGCTAGATGCTCTGAGGGCTTGTCTTAAAAGTTGCAGTGCTAAATGTGGGTGGTATATGCGAATGCTTAGCTTCTCAGGGAGAAGCTTGGGTGTTGTGTTCTCTTCACTGTGAGGGTAGAGAGGGCTGTTAAAGGCATGATGATGTTTCAGCCTTTTCTAGCTGTTTGGATGTGGTTGTGTTTTAATTTGCCCAATACAAAGGAATTGCTTTGCTAGTTTTTAGGGGGTTTTCCCCCGAGAGGAAATGACTCCACAAGGTAGATGTAGATTCAGTGTTTCCTTGAAAGAAGTCAAGCTCAGGATTTTTCTGTCACCATCTTGAACTGGAACTGAAGACAATCATTTTAGAAAGAAAATTTGATAAATGAGTTTCTATCATGTGGGTTTGCTGCTTGAGCATGAGACTCTCTCATGATTATTCATGATCTGCTTTCCAAAACCACATACTAATTTTGTGTATCTGTGTGCATAAAACAGGTAAAATTCATCTCTTCCTATATAATTTTATTAACCAGTGGCACCCTAATAAATTTAATTTAAAATTTCATCTCTTGTAAAATGGTTATAATTACAAATTTTAGCAAATTTACAGATAACACAGATATACAGATAATACTTTGTAAATTTCATTTTAGTATAAATGAAATTAAATGGCAGCAGTGTTGTTTTAATCTGAAATCATTCTGATTATTTAAAATGTATCATTTTCATCATTTTTCCATCTGTGCCTTTGATCTAGATGAAGTGCTGAGCATTTTATCCCTTACAAATAAATCTCCAGTTGAAAGCTGCTCCTCGGAGTATGCCGATCATTTTAATCAGAAACAATGAAATAGCTGATTTCGTGTAGTACTTGAATATGGTAGAATTTCATAAACTTTCAAATGTACATCTTTTAAAAATAAAACAACCAAAAGCAACTGGACATATTACTTTTAAGGTAACTCAAACAGAAATATCTTTCCTATACTTATTTTCATGCCTGCCCTGAAAATTATATACCTAGATCTTTTCTAGTTGAACAGACACTCATCTATTTTTTCTTCTGTTTTATAGAAGACTGTGTCCTTTAAGAAAAGAAAGACACTGAAACACTGTAATATTGGAGTATTTAAGAAAACAAAATATACAGTGGAAAACTGAATTCTACAGACTACACAACTCAGGATTTGTGTCCAATTTTCTTAAATTAAAAATCTAAAAAGATAGGGAGAATTTTTTTCTCAGTTGTGCAGTATGTACATCCCCACTTGCATGGAAAATTGTCTAAGAATGGAAGCTACTTTTGACAAACACAAAGATTCCTGGTTAAATGCCAACAGACTCTGCCAATCTCCCCACAGTAGTGTGTTTAGCTGAAGACAAATGTTAAACAAAGCTCTCTCCCTCTGTGACTTTCTGTTGATAGGCTTTATAAACCCCTTTCTTCCTAAAACAAAAGCCAGAGATTTACCAGGAAGGTTGCAATTCATATATAATAATAATGCCAGTTTTGATCCATCTCCTTCAGTGTATTTGTCTTTAAACTATCAAACTATACAATACACCGTTTAATTATTGGTCATTTGCTTCTACACAGGCAAGCATCGGTGATTCGGTAAATTAGATGATTGCCTATATTTTGAAAGAAGTTGTAAAAACATGAACTAAGGATTTCTGTAGCAAGATCACATTTGAAAAATATTGAAAACTAAGGCAAAATAATCCTTATTAATAATTTTAATTAAACCTCTATTCACCTATTTATTTTTTACATTAAAATTTTTTATTTGTATATATGTATTGGGCTGACATTGGTTAATAAAATTATATAAGTTTCAAGTATACAATTCTATGATACATCATCTGTATGTTGCCCTGTGTGTCCACCACCAAAGTCAAATCTTCCATCAACATATTTTTAACCCCCTTTACTCTTTCTTTGTGTGTGTGTGACAGAGACAGGGAGAAAGTCAGAGAGAGGAACAGATAGAGACAGACATAAGAAGGGAGAGAGATGAGAAGCATCAATTCTTTGTTGCAGCTCCTTAGTTGTTCATTGATTGTTTTCTCATATATGCCTTGACCGGGGGGGGGGGGGCAATAACAGACTGAGTGACCCTTTGCTCAAGTCATTGACCTTGGGTCCAAGCTGGTGAGCTGTGCTCAAACCAGATGAGCCCTCGCTCAAGCTGGCAACCTTGATGTTTTGAACCTGGGTCCTCCGCATCCCAGTCTGACACTCTATCCACTGCGCCACCACCTGGTCAGACTGCCCCCTTTACTCTTTCCTACCCCCAGTTCCCCTTCTCTTTGGTACCCACCATGCTGTTGTCTGTGCCTGTGAGTTTTTCTTTGCAATAACATGGGTAGATCTTGAGGATGTCATGCTAAGCAAAATAAGTGAGAAAAAGTCAAGAACCATATGATTTCACTCCTGTGGGATATAAAACTGAAACAACAAGTGAACAGACAAGAAAAACAAACAAAAACCCATCGATTTATTTTCATTGTTGTTAAGTGAAGAGATAGATGCCTGCACACAGGAACTTTTCTTTTAATTGAGGTGTACTTGACATTTAGCATATATTAGTTTCCGGTATACAACTTTACTCAATATTTGTACACATTGAGAATGGTCACCATAATGAGTCTAGTTAACATGCTAATAGTATGGAGTTACAATTTTTTTTCTTGTGATGAGAATTTTAAGATTTGTTTTCTTAGCAGCTTTCAATATGTAATACAGTCCTATAAGCGGCGGTTACCATTACATCTTCATGCCATTTATTTTATAACTAGAGGTTTGTGCCTTTGAACCCTTCATTCATTTTACTCACCTCCTTCCCTGTGCCTCTGGCAACCACTAATCTGTTCTCTGTATCCATGAGCTCAGATTGTTTGTATTTTAGATTCCACATGTAAGTGGCATTTGTCTTTTCCTGTCTGACTTATTTCACTGAGCATAATGCCATCACAGTTCACCCACGGCGTCACAAATGGCAGGGTCTTTTTTGTATGGCTAAATAACATTTCATTATACATATAGACCACGTCATTTTTATCCATTCATTTGGACACCTAAGCTGCTTTCATAACTTGGCTATTGTAAACAG
Source organism: Rhynchonycteris naso (assembly GCA_037038555.1). NCBI lineage: Eukaryota > Metazoa > Chordata > Mammalia > Chiroptera > Emballonuridae > Rhynchonycteris > Rhynchonycteris naso. The sequence continues at coordinate 102,817,365 of CM072996.1, read as the reverse complement.
TGCTGCAATAAACAGGCAGGTGCATAATCCTTTTCTCAATACACATTTAGTATAACTAAATCTTTTTCTTTTCTTTTAAATTTTAATTAAATAGTTTTTGGATTGCAGTTTACATTTGGTATTACTTTTTATTAATTTCAGGTGTTTGGCATAGTGCATGCTCTTTTTTATACTGGTTTGTATTTTCTTTGAATAAATACCCAGAAATGGAATTACTAGATCATATGGTAGTTTTATTTTTAATTTTTTGAGCAACCTCCATACTAATTTCCAAAATGTTTGCACCCATTTACATTCCCACCAACAGAGTTCCTTTTTCTCCGCATCCTCAGCAAAACTTGTTGTTTCTTGTCTTTTTGGTAATAGTCATGCTAAGAGGTATGAAGTCATATCTCATTGTCAATTTTATTTTTATTTAATTTCTTTTTTTTTTAATATATATTTTATTATTATTAATTCTAATGGGGTGACACCAATAAATCAGGGTACATATGTACAATGAAAACATCTCCAGGTTATCTTATCATTCAATTGTGTTGCATACCCATCACCAAAAGTCAAATTGTCCTCTGTCACCTTCAATCTGGTTTTCCCTGTGTCCCTCCCCTCCTCCCTATCCCACTCTTCCCTCCCTCCCCCCATCCCATAACCAACACTCTCTTGTCCATGTCTCATACCCTCACTTTCATGTCCCACCTATGTATGTAATCGTGCTGTTCTCAGTTTTTCTTTTTTTCTGATTTACTTATTTTACTCCGTATAATGTTATCAAGGTATATCCATTTTGTTATAAATGTTCCGATGTCATCGTTTCTTATGGCTGAGTAGTATTCCATAGTATATATGTACCATAGCTTTTTAATCCACTCGTCTTCTGACGGACACTTGGGCTGTTTCCAGATCTTCGCTATTGTGAACAACGCTGCCACGAACATGGGGGCGCATTTCTTCTTTTCGAACATTAATTTCTTTTTCTTATTAAGTGAGAGGAGGGGAGGAAGGGAGGCAGAGAGACAAACTCCTGCAAATGCCCTGACCAGGATCCACCTGGCAAGCTCACTAGGGGCTGATGCTCTACCCATCTTGGTTGCTCAGCAACTGAGCTATTTCAGCGCCTAAGGCAGAGGCCATGGGGCCATCCTCAGTGCTCAGGACCAACTTGCTCAAACCATTCTAGCCATGGCTGCAGGAGAGGAAGAGAAAGAGGGAAAGTCAGAGAAGGGGAAGGGGAGGGGAGGAAAAACAGATGGTCACTTCTCTTGTGTGCCCTGACTGGGAATCAAACCTGGTACTCCTACATGCCGGGCCAACACTCTACCATTGAGCCAACTGGCTAGGGCCTCATTGTCATTTTGATTTGCATATCCTTGGTGATTAGTGTTGCTGAACATCTTTTCATGTACTTGTTGGCCATCTATATATTTTCTTTGGAGAAATGTCTGTTGAGATCTTTTACCTTTTATTTTAATTGGATTTTTCCTCCATAGTTGCATGAGTTCTTTACATACTAACCACTGTTCCTGTAATTACTGTGTGGCTGTGAGATCTGAATGATTCACATGGACTCTGCTCTGTGCTGGTACCTTCTGACTTCCCATCACAGATGATCCTCTCAGGAATAATTCATTTCCTTGGTGTTTAATGGGCCACTACTTTGAAAGGGATGTCACAGAGGAGCCAAGAAGCCATCTCCCTCACACCTTACCTGGAGAAGGTAATGTTCTATAACAAATTCTACTTTTAGTCAAGCACAAATGATAAATGATTTCTCATAACAAGGAAGCCATTTGGATGGAGAAAGTGAGGAAGAAAGCTATCCTGGCCCCCTCATGGCTTTGGAGCCCTCTGCACTGCAGCTTCTAAGAAGAGTCTTGATGTTTCACTTGTGTCCCACACGGTCCCAAATGTTTTTATTTTCCTTCTAATTTAATAGCAGGCATCTTCTTAATTTCCAAGAAATAGTTTTAAAGGTCAACTATGTTGGAGAGAACATAAGGTTGTGGGATAGCTGCTTTTTGCTAAAAGAAAAATAATCTAGTATTTTTTTATTGAACATATATATTTTTAATTTCTCTTAAATGTTTTACTTATACAGCTCAAAACTGCTTGGCTTCTGAGCAAACCTAAAACTGTAGGGGCTAACTAGTTAAACATTAGAATGTGTGAAAAAAACTTTTGCTCTATTATTTACTTTATATTACTGAGTTTGTTAGCATATGTCTTAAATTTCTAATAGAGAAAAAGAATAACAATAGAAGAAAATTTCCACAGTAAATTTTCTGCAAATAATTATTTAAAATTTCCAATACAGTAAAAGACTTGCTGGTATACTTTGGATTTAAAAAAAAATGGGGCAGGAGGTCAGAATTGAAAAAATAAACAAATAAAATATTTCCATAGAGTCAGAAGCACCATGTTTCATAACTACAGGAAGCAGGATTAAAAGTAAATACTGGTGTTGAGGTTGAAATAATTAATTCATGTGCTTGAGGTACCACTATTGAATACTGGGTGTCCTCGGGTTACGACACAGTTCCATTCCTACGACAGTGATGTAACCCAAATTTTGGTGTAAGTCAAAACACACCCTAGTCTGAGTCATTTACCTAACCTAACACAGTTGTAAAATCATAATCTAGAACATAAAAACACTACTAAGAAACAGAAAAAAGTACAGGACGTAAATATACTGTGCTGTACACTGTACTGTGCATTCTTCCGCCATGCGCAGCCAAACTAGTTTGCCCATCTAGTCCATAAGTACAATGCTAATGGCATAAGCCTGAAACACTCATGTCTCAATTTTTTAAAGATTTTATGGGAGTGAGTGTCGTCAACTTGAAATGTCATATGTCGAGATTGTTGTAACCCGAGGACCCTCTGTATTTACCAAATGTCTTAACATTACAAAAGGCTAGTTTGACATTTTTCCCCAGAAAATTTCAGATTGTCTCATCACCAAGAAGAGTAGAATGACAAGCTCACAGTAAAGCAAAGATCAGACTATTCTTTCTCCCATCATTAACTATCCCAAATCTTAAGTGAAGGCTAACTCTTACTATAGTCATTCTCTGCTTGGCCTCAAGCTCACCTTATTACTTTATGACCTGAACTCCTCTGTCACTCCGAGGACTACAATTACATTGCTTTATTTGGGTTACTAATGCCTTCCTAAATTGTCCAGGGTCTCACCCTAGAAAAACCAAATCTTTAGAGGTCATAGCAGGTTTGCAGTCCCCAAAAAAAAGTTAAAGGGAAAGTGAAGACTCTAAGTTAGTAAGGCAAGTTGAGAGGAGCAGCCCTTTTTCATCCTATTCTTTTCACACAATCTCAGGAAAAGTGGTCACTACTATGAACCAAGACCTTGATATTATGTTAGCAGTTATGCTAACTGGTTGTACTTTGTCAGCAAAGGGGTAAAGAATTCTGTGCATACGAGGGTGAGCTCTCTTCTGTCTTCTCTGGTACAATTGCTAAATAGATGGTGGAGAACTAAAATAAGGATAGAGGATATTGATTTTTTTTTCATAAGTCTAGCTATTTTGTTGTTTATCTCTCTTCTCCCCCTTGACTTTCACACTCCCTCCAAAATAGAATGGCTCTTGGAAGTTTTCTCTCAGCCTCAAGAAGAAATGCTCTGTCTGATTAGGAAGTTTACTTGCTTAAGTTTATTCATTAGTTTTGAAATTTAAAGATAGAGCCCCAGCTGGAGTAAACATCATTCTATACATACTTTTCCCATGACTATTTTTTTCTTGGGAACCTCAAGTAGAAGTATGGTTGATCTAGAGTAAGTCTAAATGGTATAACTTAATTTTAGTTTTCATATGATGATATTTGTCCTGGACATTTATATTGAGCTATCTTTAATTGGCTATTGTTTATAAATATTATTCCAGTCTACTAACATTATCTAACTCATATAAAGCAAAATATTGAATTAGGTTCTAAGAGAATATAATATAATCTTGTTCATAATGAAATTATAATCTAAATTGGTTGATTAAACACATAAATAAATAAAAGTAAAAGAGTACTAATAAGTATCATCAGAATAGAAAAAAAAAACCTAAAACCTTAGTCTCTCTGACATTTTTTTTTTCCTTTTAGGTTATTAAGAAACTTTTCATAGAAAACTGTAAGCAGGGTATTGAAGAATTAGAGGAGTGCCAATAATGAAGTTCATACTAATGCTTATTTCTTGTAATAAGAATGATAGAGGAAAGGCAGGAAAAGTTGAAAAATGATTGGTATGCTCAAAAACTACAGCCTTTTAAGTTTGTCTGAGAATACTTAACACAACTGTTAACATTATAACTCAAAATTGAAATGGGATCAGATCATTGAAGAATTAGAATACTAACCTGTGATCTTTGCAATTTATTCTGAAGAAAATGAGGGTCTACTCTGGGTTTTGGAACACAGATTCAATTAATGATGCAGAGTGGTTTATTTGATGATATTTAAGGGCTACCTTGTTTGCCCTTAAATCTGTCAGTACAACTTCCAGAGTGATTGCAACATGACAGAAGATGAACCATGCCCTGTCCAAACCTGTCAATGGCTCTTTGATTCTTATGGGATAAAGGAAACAGGGTTCCATATGACTTCCCAGACCCTCCATGCCTGGGAGTCTGCCTCTGCTTTAGTGTAATGTTCTAGCATTCTCCACAGGAAAAATAAAAAATATATTTCTGTGAGAAACTGAAGAGAATTTTAAAATGTGAAACTGATTTAAGTAAATGTAATATAAGGAAGGAATATTGTTGTTGACTTTATCTTGAATGACTCATAAAATAGTGGTAATCATTTAAGAAAGATAAACAAGAAGAAATATAGCTGGATTAGTTAGGAAAGAGAGAGAATCATTTTGTATTTCTTCTTGTTGAGTATGAGAGACTTGCAAAATTATCTGGTAAAAACTTCCCATGTGCAGTTGTTAGATGGGGTTCAGAGCTCAGCTGTAAGTAAAAGTAGATTGAGAAATTCAACTTTGATCATTTTAGCCATAATGATGAAAGTGAAAGCCATACAAATAATTGAAATTGACAAGGAAATTATATAGAAAGAAAAATGGCAAAGATCTGTTGAATATTTAATAATGTGCACAATTAGTAAGTGGGTGTAAGAGGCACCCAGGAAGAGAAGTACCTTATTAGAGAAAATTCCTTTAATGTGTATAATATGTTTCCCCTCATTAGGACAGAGACTTTGTTTCATTTCCATTTTATTTCTGCTCCTAGAATAGTGCTTGGCACATGGAAGGATTTTAATAGATCTTTGTTAAAATAGCTGAATAAAAATGAAGGCATAAGCCCAAATAACATAGACATTTTCTTGCAATATTGAGCATTCAAGCACTTGCAAATGGGGAAAACAAATGGTTCACTTAGGGTCACTCAGGATTCTGGATGAAGGAATTCTTAGGAGCTATCATAGGCATTGTTGAAATGATGGGTGAACAAACCCAAATAAGAGGTAAGAAAGGCTTTAGAGGGGATTATAGGTTTGGAGAAAAAGAAGAGTATTTATTAGTGTTTTGCAAGCATGAAGATGTGAGAGAGGAGACATTGTGGAGGTTGTAGTAAGAAACAAGCAATATTAAATTCAAGATCCTACATTAGTTCATACTTTTCTCTCCTTCAATCATTTATTTTCTATCCACTCAATCCTATGACTCAATCATCTAAATAAAATACTTTGACCGTTGGCTCTAAAGAAGAAATCAATGAAAGTTAGCTATTGCCTTTTTTGTGTTATTATTTGCTTATATGCACACAAGTTTCTGACTTCCCTCCAAAGCTCCAAGCATATTGTTCCAATGCTGATCCAAGCAACTCAGATTTAACTCATTCAAAATAGAGGTTAGCAATCCTTTATAAGAAAAAGCTTTTCTCTTTTCCTGTGCCACAGTAAACTACATCACACATTCATTTGTACAAGTTAAAATATTATAATCATTAATTACCATTTCCTTTCAATCAGTCACATTCAATCACCATATCCTGCCAATTCCCATTTAGACTATTTCTAAAACCTTATCTTCAATCATCCAAATTGCAGCCTTTCTAATTTAGGCACCCACCATTACTCTCCTAACCTATTAGTGCAACCTTTGGTTTTGCTCATCAGCTCCTTAGACATCTAAGCCTTTCTCCATCCATACTATCGTCATTGCTATTTTTCTAAAACTATAATCATGTCACCAACATTCAAGATATTTGATGGCTCCTAATTAACCACAGGATAAAACCATTCATTCATTCATTATGCACTACTCACCATGCCAGATTCCTGGGGTACAATGATGAGCAGGGCAGTTGTGATTACCCTCCCTTTCCTGACTTTCCCTTCCTTCTTCATGCTCATCTACAAGCATTTCCTCCCCATGCCATCTCTTTCTTCCACATTGGGCTCTTAGCATGTAAGAGTATTCTGGCCCTTTTCATAATTTATTGTCTTTGTACCTGCTGATGCCACTATCCAGAACATATTACCTACCTGCACCCAAGTCAAAAACTTCTCAAATGTCATTTCTTCTATAAAATATGTGTATGCCAATGACCAGGATACTTTCTCTTACCTATCCTAGGACTCTGCTTATGTTCTGGTTATAATACTTACCATGCTTCTCTTTCTCTTCTCCCTTTATTGTGACTTCCTGTAAATATGTGTATGCCTAAAGCATAATACAATGTCTGACATGTTGTCTACACTGAGTGAATGGCAAGCAGTAGTGGAAAATACTTGAATATGCTGGAGACAGGATAAGGTCAAGAGAGGGTTACAAGCAAAGATTTTGGAGGTGTGTTTGAAACACACCTAATTTGAATTAAGTCACTAGTTTTTTGTTGTTGTTGCAGAACTTGAACAAGTCATTTAATATATATTTTTATTATTATAATAGAAACTTTTAAGTGTATTCAAAATCAGAGAACAGTATTATGAACCTCATCTCGTGGAATCATCATCCATTATAGCTATTATCAACACATGCCTACCCTTGCTTCAACTATACACTGTATACTTTTTCCCTCTTCTTATGAACATTTTTGAAGCAAATTCCAACCTTCATCACTTAAATTCATAAATAATTTATTATGTATCATTAAAAGATAAGGACTATTTTTAAAAGATCTTATAACATCTCAAAAAGTAATAACTTCTTAATATCAAATATCCAGCTCAAATTTTTATCTCTATCTAAATACTGGTATGTATATCTATTATCTTAACAGGTAGTTTGTGCGAATTAATATCCAAATAATTTCCACATATTATATGTTGATAAATGTTTGAGGTTTAATGTTTCCTCTTTTTCTTTGTTTCCTCCTACTTTTTTGCTGTTGAAGAAACCAGTTTCTTTTTGCCTGTATAGCAATACATCTCAGATATTGATGAACCTATGAATCAACTGAGACTCTTGTTTCAAATGCAGATTCTGAGTCAGTAGGTATTGGTTGAAGCCTATAAGTTTGCATGACTAATCAGTTCCCACCTAATGTCAAAGCTGTTGGTCCATGGGCTACACTTTAGAAACAAGAGTGGAGTATCTCATATTCTGGATTTGCTAATTTCATCTGCATGATGCCATCTGCCATGTTCCTCTGTATTTCATGATGTTCTATAAACTGTTAGTTAAATCCAGAACTATGCTTTTCAACCTTAGCTACACCATAACATCATGGACTAACTTTTTAAAATCTTCAGGTCCAAGCCATACTGCAGACAAGATATTCAGTATAAAGCTCTTGAATCTTTACCTTTATTTACCAGTTGTTAGAATGATGAGTTATATATCTATAATCTTCAAAAAAATTTTACTTAAATGCACTTATTTAAATATACTACTATGATCATATCTACTTACCTATCTACACACACATATAAAATAGCCAGAATTGTTAATAGAAAAGGAATTATGTATTTTGCAGCATATATATTAGTGAACCATCTATATGTAAAACAGGTTGCTGTGTTTGGCGGTGCAAAGACATGGCCCTTTGCATCCTGGGGCCCCAGAGCAGTGTCACAGCAGGAGTGAAGGATGAAGAAACTCTTATATATGTGCCTAAAGCTCCCCTCACCTCTGTAGCTAGGCTGAGTATAGACTTTCATCAGGGACAGGAAAATGGTTTGTCTTCTAAAACAGTGCTGCTTTAAGCTCTGCTCAATTCCTCAAAGCAATGAAATAGTGGACCTTGATCTTTGGTTAGGAATAGAGAGAGCTGGGAAAAGTATGGAGAACAGAAACTAAAAACAGTTTTTCCTCTCACTTAGAATTATAACTGAGAGGAGCCTCTTGTCTACTTTCTCACTTTCTTAATATAGCTTCAAAGAGAGCATTTACATTAAAAGCCAGTACGCTTTATTGAAACATAACTGAAGATTTTATGGATAAGGATGGTTAAACATATATGTAGGCCACTGAAAATTTACAGTTAATCTGAAAATTTTCAGAAAAGATTTCCTCATATGTATTTGTCCATTGTAGGATTAAAGAGTTTAATCTGCAGTCTGTCTACAAATTGGGTAACATTTAAGCAGTGAGCTTCAAATAAACATAATACCCTTGAATATAATCAATTTCAAGTAGGGATGTATTGTAGTTTACAATGGGATTTTAAAAATAAAACTTATACAAGATCAGAGTACTTTTGAGCATTTGTCCAAACTAGCTCTGACTTTTCAAACCCAGAGGCTTAAAATATAATAAAATCTAAAAACATTGCCAGAAAATAAACTATACTGTATGGTTGGTTAGCGGCTAATATTTTTCCACTGCTCCTGTTGATTTATATCTGTTCTTCTCCTCACCATAGTATTATGGAATGTGTGAAAAAGTGGGTGCTTTAAAAATACAAGTGGTAATATAATTATTATGATTAGCATAACCCTTCATAAATTACAAAATATAGTGAATGTATATATGCTTATACATCAATACAAAAGCCATTCAAGCCTTACAATACCCCCATGAGACAGGTACTACTATTATGATAACATTTATTGAGATGGGAATTGAGACTCAGAAGAATAAAAGCTCATATACAGAAATCAATCTGTTGGAAACTAAAACTTGTGTTTTCTGATTCTAGATTCTGGTGTGCTTTTTCCTTTATGCACAATCTAGATCCAGATAAGATCTGGTATGAGAGGCATAATCATATTTAGGACTGGTCATATCTATGATTACATCATCAAAGAAAATGATTTGCTAACATACTAAGTGACACTTTGGATATCACTTTAAACATCGACAATACCTTTACTGCTTTATTCTCATTTTAGCCTTCTAAGAAGACTGTGAGTTAATATTTTAACACCTAATTGACAAGTGAGTAAACAGAGGTCTAGTGAAGTTCCAGCATGCATCCCAAATTATTAATTACATTGTGACAAAACCAGAAAATAGTCCTTCTGATTCCCCAAAATGACCCTTTCCATTAGAATCACTTGTCTTATAAATATATATGTAGCCTAAAACTTACCAGCAAAATCAGATTCAGTGGCCTGTACCCATGTTAGGATGACAAAGCTATATAAAATTCTGTGGATAGAAATATGCATATAAGAAAATGGGTAGTCTTTTAAAACAAAATCTCCAGCTATGGCTACACTGGTTTATATGCATTACTAACCTTTACTCATTAGTTTAATCCTTTAGCCCAATATTTAGCCATAAAGCAAATTATAAAATAAATGTTTAGTGCAAATGAGAGCAAACATATTTTGCTTTCAAAGGTAAGGCTATTGACCTGCTTACATACTACTCTTAGAGAAACATTCCACATGATTAAGATTTTGACTGTTATCAACATTATATCTTCAGAATTTTCTATCCTTCAGACAAACTTTGTTACAGAAAAACTAAACATATTGTACAGTTGAATCCCCAGGGCCTCCCAAGCCACACAGCTGTGAAAAGCTCTTCTCTTAAAGTGAGTTGGGCTGACAGAGAACGGTTTATTTAAGCCCATATAAGAGATGATTCAGGACAGAAGTAAATTTCAGCCTGATTACCACCAGCCGAGTTGGGAAATCTATCTTGATGCCTCTATCTAAGGGAAGAATATTTGCTATATGATACTTTATGGGAATTAGTGAGGTGGGCCCTGATAGTTAGCATGCTAAGTATTCAACTAAGTCTCACACAAAAATTTTAGGTTCTGCTGATAGAAGGTGATTTCATTGCTTATAGTGACACCAAAGATTCAATGTGAGTCAAATATGTTTTGACGATTCTGAGAATTTTCTGGGCGTTCCAGATAGCCCATCAGCGAGCTAGCCATGTGACAAACCAGAGGTGACTTCAGAACTGCCAGCTTCCCAGCCAGGGAAGCTTTCCAAAGAGCCATATGCCACTAGAAATACATCTGTCACAATTTAGCACTTGAACCTCATGCTTGCTCTCCAGCTTAAAGAAATGGTAAAATGCTTCAACTTCCTACTGTCATTTTTTCCTGCATTTAATTAAATTATGTTATTTACTGGCAAGAGGGTACAATGACTAGTTACAAATATAAAAAATCATAAGTCATAGAACAGGATTCTGAACTTCAGAAACAAACAACCTTGTTAAAATATAGCAGTGTTGTGGTACTTAACACTGCTCTAAATTTTCCCAAATCCTCAAGGTCTTGATTCCTGAATAACAAAAACCAGGCAAAAGCAAGGTACTGAAAATATCATGCATACAGTTATGACATAAATATGTCTGTGCTCCCAGGATTTTGCATGTTAATAGAGACCAAGAAACCTTAAGTAAAAATAATGACACTCTAGGGAATTACCCTGAGGTACCAGTGAGCTGGAGGAAGAAGTATATTTTAGGGCACAGGTCCCTGTTCAACACCTAAAAATATCATACAACACGAACAGATGACTTACCCAGTTCTATGTAAGTTTGGCCCCAAAACTGAGACTATATTGATCTAATTGCCTATAAAGCAAGAATTTCCTTTATCTCAATAATAACAATAAAAATATAATCACTGTGCATTACTTGCCTTAACAACTTTAAATTATGCAAAGCACTTATGTTTTTACCTTTTTTCAGGAAAGAAAACATAGACTCAGGGCATCTAGATTATTTCCTAATAAATGATTAAGCTTATGAATTAGAATCAACTTTTAGCCTGAAAAAGCTGAGTACTCGTTGATTATGACAGTATATTATGGAGGCATGCATATCCATCATAAAAGGAATGTTTTTATGAAATGGAAAATGAGAAAAGTAGCTGTTGCTACACTGGGAAGTGCTATGATCATGACAGGTAGGAAAAAGCAAGTACAGAGACCAGAAAAAAAAAAAAAAAGAAAAAGAAAATGAATTAATAAAATTAAAGGAAGTAATATAAGGAATGAAAATTAAATAAAAGGAAGTAATAAAAATGTCCCAGCAATTCTGTTTCTGTAGTTAGAAAAGTGAAGAAAATTGATTATGATTTTTATATTTAAAGATATTTCCTGACCTAGTCTCAGTGAGATACAGACTTTACATTGTAAAAAGTATGAGCCTTCCAAAAAGAAACTCACATTATTTTTATTTATTTTTTTTTGTGTGTGTGTGTGGCCTGGGTCCTCTGCATCCCCGTCTGACACTCTATCCACTGTGCCACTGCCTGGTCAAGCAAAACTCACATTCTTCACCAAAACACTTTGCAAGCTGTTGCCATACTACGAGATAAGACAGAGACACTGGGGGAGACAAAGGGGCACCCACAGAGCAGTTTCTCCATGGACACACAAAATTTCTGCTTAAGGATTATGCCTGTTGATTTGATGAAGTTACCTCTATTTAATTATATACCATGCCTCACCAGGCAGTGGCACAGTGGATAGATCATTGGACTGGGATGTGGAAGACCCAGGTTCGAGACCCCCAAGCTCACCAGCTTGAGCACAGGCCCATCTGGCTTGAGCAAAAGCTCTCCAGCTTGGACCCAAGATCGCTGGCTCCAGCAAGGGGTTACTCGGTCTGCTGAAGGCCCACGGTCAAGGCACATGTGAGAAAGCAATCAATGAATAACTAAGGTGTTGTAATGGCAATGAAAAACTAATGATTGATGCTTCTCACCTCTCTCCGTTCCTGTCTGTCTGTCCCTATCTATCCCTCTCTCTGACTCTCTGTCCCTGTAAAAATAAAAATAAAAAAAGAAAGATAATTATACCATATTATTAATCATCATTGAGATACATCTACTTATTCAAATGAACTTAGTAGAAGAACAGAATATTTAAAATACCTAGACAAAGCTCTTGAAGCAATGATTAGGAATAGAATTTTGAGCAGGGGAAATAGAGCACTCAGAGGTTTCTCTGTATTTTTGGATATCCCACTTTCTAATAATGTACTATATTCATAATATTCATATTCAAAATCTCTCCCATGATCAAATATAAAATATTAAAATAAGTCATGTTTTAAACCTCAATAATAATATAATATTGTAAAGAAGAGATTATATTATTACAATGGGAACTCCCATTCCATTTTTTTCAATGTGCTTTTTGGAGAGCTCAAATATGCAGCATCATTAGGAAGTACAGCAGTAGGCTTCAGGGGGTTGACCAAAATTATCTAGACTTGAGAAAAAGATACATTAGAAAACTGTATCACATTAAAATGAGATCCTTCAGGTTTTATTTCCACACATGTATAAGAACTGGGGTAAAACTTCAGGCATCCATTAAATGTTAACCTAATTGGTTAACACAATTATTGATAGTGTTCATGTTCTGTTGCTCATGCTAGACTCTTAAGGGAATGAGATTAGTTTGGGGGACAGAAAATAGAAGGAGTCCTGAAGGTTCATGAAACCAAAGGTAGCAGAGAAGGAAGATGTTAATTCTGGCACACCAGCTGCGTGTTTTAAGTATGGGGGAATCTGTTTCCTGTCTGAAAGCCTATTACTATTAAATCTGTCAAAGCAACAGTACCTAATGAAGATTAATTTTTTTCTCCAGTGAAAGGACACTTATTTGACAATGTTGAAACAGGATTCTTTAGTTCACAGAAAATTCTTAGTCTAAAAAAGCCTAGTTTTCTTTACGCATTCTGAACTTAGACCTTTCATTATTGCCTTCATCAAATCTGACTACACAATCCTGAAGAAATCTGAGTACAAGTGGAACAAACCCACTGAGAGCATCTATAAAAGACTACTTAAATAGAGACGCAATAGAAGCCCAATATGAACAAGCTCTGAGATTACTGAGGGCCGATGAAAGACAGCATAGCCAGAGGGAGACTTTCAATCACAGTTCATGAAGAAACCAAATATTATGACCATTATGACCACAGACGAAAAACTGAGCATGAGGAACCAAGTACTTGAATAGCCTTTACAAAACAGAAAAGAGCCTCCACTGACACTGGAACACAATCCTGTGCCCTTTGATACTGTAAAGGGTGTGCTAGGACAGATAGTTGCCTTTTCAGTTAGTCACCTCCATTACAGACTTGCTGAAAAAAACAATCCCAATATACACTGTATACTGTTTAAAGTAAGCACTCCTTCATTAATAAATTAATCCTGAAATATTAGAGGATTAATCAAATAGCTGTGGTGGAATTGGTTATTGTTCATCGAAAATGTTGACTTTACATCCTTGGAATAGAGCTGTTGCTGAGAAGCAACTCTCCAAGCAAAAACTTTATTTTAATCCACATGGAATCAATTGAGGAGGCATATGACTGAGTTCTGTCTAATGGAGTATTGGTAGAAGAGACTTACCACACTATTAGGCCAATCCTTTGAAAAGCAGACAAACAACCTATCTCACAAGTGCAATGTACTCTCCATGTTTCCTCATTAACAACATGGCAAGGTTCAGGGAGAGTGGAAACCATGTACAGAAAATGCCAAACTTCTTTCAGCTGAATTTCTGTTTCAGTGCAGTAGAAATCTCCACCTCAACCACTTGCAACATTTGAAATTTATAAAGTTTACAAACTGTCCATTTCTTGATGAATTGAATTTGTCTAATGTTTGCTAAATTCAGCCTATAGGAACTCCTAAACTTCTATTTCCTTTCTCCTTTCTAAGAGTTATAGACAAGGGGTAGTCTGCCTTCCAAATGAGTTTTCACTACATCACATGGATCAATAGCTTTCCAATTGCCAGTATCGGTTATCCTTTAACCTCCCACCAAACTACTAAACCAATGCCACATATTTTAGTTTAGATTTTTGTAATGACACTTCATCACATCTGATACCAATTTCTCTATCATTATAAATAAACACTAGAAGTGTAACAGATAAATTCTAGAGTCTTAGGGCTAAGACATGGTATCGTCTCACCCAAGTAAAAACTAAGTGGTGACAGAGAAGAAGGGAGTTCTAAATGAAATGCAATAACCTTCCTATATATTGTTAGAAAAAACAATGCTATCTCATATTTTACTGATACAAATTTAAATAAAAATATTTTTGAAAGTAACCCTTTTCATCTGATAAGTTAATTTTTAGAAAGTTCTTCTAAGCCAAATAATTAAGTATAGTAATAACACTGAATGCATGATGTTTTCTAGCTTTCTTTACACAAATGAAAGACAGGAGGAAACATAAATATTTAGCAATACCGGAGGAGCAAGATGGCGACGGAGTAGGCGGACGTACCAACTTCCAACTCCCAGAACCAAAGTGGATTACAACGCAATTTTAAGAACCATCACCTGGATAAACCAACTTTGAACAAAACTAAGTGGACTCTTCAACCAAGGAACACAGAAGAAGCCACATTGAGACTGGTAGGAATAGCGAAAACGCGAAAAGGGCTGCCCAGCTCCCCGGAGCAAACGGCAGCCCGGAGAGACCCGCGTGGCGGGAGGAGATTTTGGCGGAGAGGGAGGGACCTGGGTCCCAGGAACCAAGCCCCAGCCTGCAGTCCCAGAGCCTAGAAGAGGCGTTTGGACAGATTTGAGATGTGAAACAAGTGAGGGAGCTCCCAGGCCTACAGTGTGGAGTATTAGGTCCCTTTCTACTCTGCTGAGGGCTGCTTAAGGTTTTGGGGCGGCAGGACGCTGAAACGCGGTTCTGTCGGCGTGGGCGAAGGCCAAGCCGGTGGGAGATCGGTCTAGCCCAGAGGGTAGGAGGGGAAGCGCGAGAGCGGTCCGGAAGCTGCGGGCCCGCCTTTAATCCCACTTACGGGGACAAAGCGGGAGGCCAGGAACAGGCAGGCCCTGCGCAAGCCGACCCTGACCGTCGGGACCGGGCTAGGACCAGGGACGGGCAGGGGCTCGCGGCTGAGCTGACACTACCAGTCCCCTCGCCCCCGGCCGGAGAAACCGCGGTTGGCCAGTATACGTGCGCGAGCGGGCTCCGAGCATGAGAACGGGGTGGACCCCGAGACGGGTGGAGGCTCGCAGCTGAGCCCACGCTATTATCCCCATCCGGCCGGAGAAAACGCGAATAGCATTCATACGTGCACGAGCGGGCTCCGAACGCGGGGGCGGGGTAGAGTCCGGGACGAGCGGAAGTACGCAGCTCGGCGGAAGCCAGCAAACACGCCCGCCCCAATAAACCTTGGTTTCCGACCCTGCGCAAAGGGCCCTGGCCTCGAGGGCGGGGCTAAAGCTACGGACGGGCAAAGGCTTACAGCTGAGAGCACGTCAAAAGCCCCGCCTAACCCGCGGAACTGTAGCAAGCAGGCTCCGACTGCTGGTTCTGGGCGGAAGTCCGGAAATAGGCTGGGTCCGCAGCTGAGGAAAGGTGCTCACCTCTACCCTTGGTGCTGATCTTGTGGCTTCAGTGACAGCCCCTCCCACGGAGGAGAGGCAGAAATCACAGCAAAAGCCACAGTGGGCCCGCGCTGGCAACGCTCATACCCAACCACCCTAGGCACCGGCAGAGGGGGTGGGGGGCCTGCAGATAGACCACACCTAGAGAACACAAAGGCAACACCTACTGGACTCCAGTGGCCACAACTTGCTTATACACAGAAAAAATGGGCAGGCAGAGGAACGCAAACCAAATGAATCAAGAGAAATCCCCAGAGAAGGACCTGAATGAACCAGATATAACCAAATTACCGGAAGCAGAATTTAGAATAATGATAGTTAGGATGTTCAAAGAAATTAGAGCAACAATGGATAGTCATTATGGACACCTAAATAAAGAGATAACAAGTATAAAAAATGAAATTGAAATAATAAAAAAGAATCAGACAGAAATGACAAATACAGTATCAGAACTGAAGACCACAATGGAAGGAATTAAAAGCAGGATGGATGACGCTGAGGATCGAATAAGCGAGTTAGAGGACACAATAAACAAAGGCACAGAAGCAGAGAAGAAAAAGGAAAAGAGACTTAAAAAATGTGAGGAAACTCTAAGGGAGCTTTGTGACAACATGAAGAGAAACAACATTCGCATCATAGGGGTGCCTGAAGAAGAGGAGAGAGGACAGGAAATGGAAACTTTGTTCAATCAAATCATAGCAGAAAACTTTCCTAAATTAAGGCTGGGAAACACTCCACACATTCAAGAAGCACACAGAACTCCATTAAAGAGAAACCCAAAAAGATCTACACCAAGACACATCATAGTTAAAATACCAAAGCTAATGGATAAAGAAAAAATTTTAAAAGCTGCTAGAGAAAAAAAGGCTATCACCTACAAAGGAGCCCCCATAAGGATGACATCAGACTTCTCAACAGAAACACTTGAGACCAGAAGGGAATGGCAAGAAATAATCAAAGTAATGCAGAACAAGAACCTACAACCAAGACTACTTTATCCAGCAAGGCTAACGTTTAAAATTGAAGGAGAAATAAAGAGCTTCCCAGAAAAAGAAAGCCTCAAGGAATTCATAAAAACCAAACCAATTCTGCAAGAGATACTAAGGGGCCTCTTGTGAACAGTTTAAAGGGAGGAATGAATAGAGCAAAAGAAGAATACAGCTTTAAAGAATAAAATGGCAATAAACAACTACATATCAATAATAACCTTAAATGTAAATGGATTAAATGATCCAATCAAAAGACATAGGGTAGCTGCATGGATAAAGAAACAGGACCCATACATATGCTGTCTACAAGAGACACACCTTAAAACAAAAGATGCTCATAGACTGAAGGTAAAAGGATGGAAAAAAATATTTCATGCAAATGGAAATGAAAAAAAAGCAGGGGTAGCAATACTTATATCAGACAAAATGGACTTTAAAACAAAGGCTGTAGTAAGAGATAAAGGAGGACACTACATAATGATAAAGGGAACAATTCAACAGGAAGATATAACTATTGTAAATATCTATGCACCAAATATAGGAGCCCCGACATACATAAAGCAAACTTTGATGGATATAAAGGGCGAGATTAACAGCAATACTATCATAGTAGGGGATTTCAATACCCCTCTAACAACACTGGATAGATCCTCAAGAAAGAAAATTAATAAAGAAACAGCAGACTTAAAGGATACACTAGATCAACTTGATTTAATAGATATCTTCAGAACTTTTCACCCTAAAGCAGTAGAATATACATTCTTCTCAAGCGCTCATGGTACGTTTTCTAGGATAGACCACATGTTAGGACACAAAAATGGTCTCAATAAATTTAAGAAGATTGAAATCATATCAAGCATTTTCTCTGATCACAATGCCATGAAACTAGAAATTAACCACAAAAGAAAAACTGAAAAATACTCAAACACTTGGAAACTAAATAGCATGTTATTAAATAATGAATGGATTAACAATGAGATCAAAGAAGAAATAAAAAAGTTTCTAGAAACAAATGATAATGAGCATACATCAACTCAAAATTTATGGGACACAGCAAAAGCAGTTCTGAGAGGGAAGTTTATTGCACTACAGGCATATCATAAGAAGCTAGAAAAAGCTCAAATAAGCAACCTAACCCTGCATCTAAAAGAACTAGAAAAACAACAACAAATAAAACCCAAGACAAGTAGAAGGAAGGAAATAATAAAGGTCAGAGCAGAAATAAATGACATAGAGGCTAAGGAAACAATACAGAGGATCAATGAAACAAGAAGCTGGTTCTTTGAAAAGGTAAACAAGATTGATGAACCTTTAACTAGACTCACCAAGAAAAAAAGAGAGAGGACTCAAATAAATAAAATTAGAAAGGACAGTGGAGAAATAACAACTAACACAACAGAAATACAAAGCATTGTAAGAAAATACTATGAAGAACTATATGCCCAAAAATTAGACAATCTTGGTGAAATGGACAAATTTCTTGAATCATATAACCTTCCAAAAATCAATCTGGAAGAATCAGAACACCTAAACAGACCAATTACAACAAATGAGATCGAAACAGTTATCAAAAAACTCCCAAAAAAGAAAAGTCCTGGGCCTGATGGCTTCACAAGTGAATTCTATCAAAAATTCAAAGAAGAACTAATTCCTATTCTCCTCAAGCTATTTCAAAAAATTCAAGAGGTAGGAAGACTTCCAAACTCCTTTTATGAGGCGAGTATAATTCTGATCCCAAAACCGGGCAAAGACAACACAAAGAAAGAAAATTATAGGCCTATATCCCTGATGAATTTAGACGCTAAAATTCTCAACAAAATATTAGCCAACCGGATCCAGCAATATATGAAAAAAATCATACACCACGATCAAGTGGGATTTATTCTGGAGAGGCAAGGCTGGTTCAATATTCGCAAATCAATCAATGTGATTCACCATATAAACAAAAGGAAGGACAAAAATCACATGATAATTTCAATAGATGCAGAAAAGGCATTTGATAAAATCCAGCACCCATTCATGCTCAAAACTCTCAGTAAAGTGGGAATACAGGGATCATTCCTTAACATGATAAAGGCCATCTACGATAAACCGACAGCAAACATCATACTAAATGGACAAAGATTAAAAGCAATCCCCTTAAGATCAGGAACCAGGCAGGGTTGCCCACTTTCACCACTCTTATTCAACATAGTTCTGGAAGTCCTAGCTACAGCAATCAGACAAGAAGAAGAAATAAAAGGCATACAAATTGGAAAAGAAGAAGTAAAACTGTCATTATTTGCAGATGATATGATATTGTATATTGAAAACCCTAAAGTCTCAGTCAAAAGACTACTGGACCTTATAAATGAATTCAGCAAGGTGGCAGGATATAAAATTAATACTCAGAAATCAGAGGCATTTCTATACACCAACAATGAAATATCAGCAAAAGAAATTAAGGAATCAATCCCCTTCACTATTGCAGCCAAAAAAATAAAGTACCTAGGAGTAAATTTAACCAAGGAGGTTAAGGACTTGTACTCGGAAAATTATAGAACATTGATAAAAGAAATCAAGGAAGATACAAACAAGTGGAAGCATATACCGTGCTCATGGCTAGGAAGAATAAACATCATTAAAATGTATATATTACCCAAAGCAATTTATAAATTCAATGCTATACCAATTAAAATACCAATGACATACTTCAAAGATATAGAACACATATTCCAAAAATTTATATGGAACCAAAAAAGAACACGAATAGCCTCAGCAATCTTAAAAAGAAAAAATAAAGCAGGAGGTATCACGCTTCCTGATATCAAGGTTTACTATAAGGCCATTATACTCAAGACAGTCTGGTACTGGCATAAGAACAGGCACATAGATCAATGGAACAGAACAGAGAACCCAGAAATAAACCCACAGCTTTATGGACAACTGATATTTGACAAAGGAGGAAAGAACATACAATGGAGTAAAGACAGCCTCTTTAACAAATGGTGTTGGGAAAATTGGACATCTACCTGCAAAAAAATGAAACTAGACCATCAACTTACACCATTCACAAAAACAAACTCAAAATGGATAAAAGACTTAAATGTAAGCCGTGAAACCATAAGCATCTTAGAAGAAAACATAGGCAGCAAGCTCTCCGACATCTGTAGCAGCGGTATATTTGCCGATTTATCTTCATGGGCAACTGAAATAAAAGGCAAGATAAACAAATGGGACTATATCAAACTAAAAAGTTTTTGCACAGCTAAAGACAATAGGAACAGAATAAGAAGACAAACCACACAATGGGAGAACATATTCGACAGCACATCTGATAAGGGGTTAATAACTAAAATTTATAAAGAACTTATAAAACGCAACACCAGGAAGACAAACAACCCAATCAAAAAATGGGCAAAAGAAATGAATAGAAATTTCTCCAAAGAGGACATACAGATGGCCAATAGGCATATGAAAAAATGCTCAACATCACTAATCATTAGAGAAATGCAAATTAAAACCACAATGAGATATCACCTCACACCAGTCAGAATGGCACTTATCAGCAAAACAACACAGAATAAGTGCTGGCGAGGATGTGGAGAAAAGGGAACCCTTCTGCACTGCTGGTGGGAATGCAGACTGGTGCAGCCACTGTGGAAAACAGTTTGGAGATTCCTCAGAAAATTAAAAATTGAACTGCCTTTTGACCCAGCTATCCCACTTTTAGGAATATACCCTAAGAACACCATAGCACTGTTCGAAAAGAAGAAATGCGCCCCCATGTTCGTGGCAGCATTGTTCACAATAGCGAAGATCTGGAAACAGCCCAAGTGTCCGTCAGAAGACGTGTGGATTAAAAAGCTATGGTACATATATACTATGGAATACTACTCAGCCATAAGAAACGATGACATCGGATCATTTATAACAAAATGGATGTACCTTGATAACATTATACGGAGTGAAATAAGTAAATCAGAAAAAAAGAAAAACTGAGAACAGCACGATTACATACATAGGTGGGACATGAAAGTGAGGGTATGAGACATGGACAAGAGAGTGTTGGTTATGGGATGGGGGGAGGGAGGGAAAAGTGGGATAGGGAGGAGGGGAGGGACACAGAGAAAACCAGATTGAAGGTGACAGAGGACAATTTGACTTTTGGTGATGGGTATGCAACACAATTGAATGATAAGATAACCTGGAGATGTTTTCATTGTACATATGTACCCTGATTTATTGGTGTCACCCCATTAGAATTAATAATAATAAAATATATATTAAAATTAAAAAAAAAAAAATATTTAGCAATACCAAATGGATAAATATCCTTTTAATGTAATCTCACACAAATAATTAATGTTCATAATCATTCAAAATACTTTAATAATGTAGAAAATACACTATTAAATTAATACTATCCTATGTTGCTATATAAATTAAAATACTATCCTATATTTTATCCAATATGAGCATAACTTTTTATATAGCAAATTAAAACCAAAACATAATATATAGATAAATAGAATAAAAACAAAATATTAATTGTGGTTATTTTACGTGATTGGAAATAGTTACATTTGTCTTTATTTTTTTAATTGGGTGTTTTTTTTCCTCACAGTCTCTTGCATGGATTAATTTTATCATAAAAGAAAATATCTGACCTTTTATTCTAATGAGTACAGCAGAGAATTATATTTGTAAAAGTAAGAGTGATTAATGCAATTATCATCTGCAATCAGCACTCTGGGCATAACACCTTCCACGACCTGCTCAACAAATACACAATCATAAATGTCGATGATATGCTAAGTAGCTTCTTAAACCCCATCAGAATATGTAATTCCATATACACTGTATTTCATTTAAAACTAGTTCATTAGTTTTTCCTATACAGAAAAGTAAAGTTCTGAGATTTTAAATTATTATAGGACATTATCATTACCATCATTATTATCCTTATTGTCATTATCTCACTTTAGATATATAACATACTCAGAAAATCTATATATGCTGTTCCAAAGTAGCATCCTAATAAATTCAAAGACTTCAAGATATACTTTACACATTTGATGAGCTGTTGTTGAGAATTTGTGTTCAGAAGTTTCATCCAAATCTTTGGTCAACTCATTCTAAAAGGAGGGCAGAATATAATGTTTTGTAGGAAAATATGTACCTGTTTGAAGGGCTGCAACACCATTACTCATTTTAATAATACTTATTCCATGAACCACTCTGCATTTACATCTGGTTTTGTTACTTTATAACTTAACTGCCACCTCCATCCTGAAAAAGCCTTGATACGAGAAGCTAATTTCAAAGTATGCTATGGGATTCTGACTATTTGGTCCCCACATTGTTTATTTCCACCACCTCTTAAATAAATTATTATAAATCAGGTTCCTAAATCACATCTTGTGTTAGTCAAACCCTTTTTTCAATTCTGATATTAACAAAAGAGCAAGCCGGAATTCTCTCTAATAATGGCATTTTATTGTTATTTGACATAACAAAAATTAATCTCAGATCTTTTCTACTGTTAACAGTGGTTCAACTCACTTACCTACTAAAAATGCACATTTACTTGCTATTTTTTCACAAACCAAAACATTTCAGGTGCTACCTCTTCATGGAAGTCTTCCCTGACCCTGCAGGGTGAGTCAGTTGTTGGTATTCTTGTCACCCCCACACCCACCTCACAAAGCTGCTCTAGGAGAAATTCTACCCACCTGTAATGATAATTCAGCATATGGCTAAGATGCTGGCCACCCAACATTGCTTCTACCGAAACCATTATTAATTAACTCAGACATAAATCACATACAAAGGAAAATGGCCATTACTTTAGATGCACAAAAGCCTCAGCATCTAAGACCATGTCTACTATATGATCCTCTGAAAAGTGTTAACCTGGCTTAAACCACATCAGTAATTTGTCATGCCTGCCCTCACTGAGAAAGCAATCAATCTCAAGGCCATTGAACTTTAAATGTGGTGGTACTCAATAACATAGTCCCATTATTTCCTCAACTTTGTCAAACATGACTAATCACCTCTACACTTGGAAACCGTACACTCCTAATCTCAGGTCATGTATACTATGCATATAAAACGTACAACCTGTAGAATTATGAAACATGAGACAACTGGTGGAATGAAAAAGGTTTAGACTCAAAGGCAGGCTGGATTGGTTCCTTTGTCCTTTGTTGACTATAACCATTGTTAGGTCTCTAGTCCACTCCTTTCCCTGTTCAAAGGAGGAAATGGTATGGGAAAGGAATAAGGACCCTCAAATTAGGCTGAATTCTGGCTTCAGTTCCATGAAAGAGAGGTCCCTCAGGGATGGCATGGGGAATGAGAAAAGGTTGGATAAGTAACAGCTAATCGGACCTTTGCATTGTCTAACAACATTCACAATGCAATGACCATAATGAAGGACTGCATTCTCTGCACTTGTTTACCAGAATTATTAAGAAAACATTCCATGTGGCACAAAAGGGGTGAAGTTTTTTCAACGTGGAGTATATCAGAGAAGAGAGGCCCACTGAGTCACCCAGGCACTTTGGGGAGCCTCTCAGTGCAGCCAAATGCGTCCCTCGGGAGCAAGCCAGGGCACTGCATCTTCTGTCGGAGCTGCTAACCCACTTAGCACTGTGTCCAGGCTTGGCCTTTTGTTTGTCTGCCTGGAGCCTGGAGCTGATTTAGTTAGACAAGAAGCCCCAGCCAGATTCTTGTCATTCAAAATAACTTCCTGGCTCTTTGTTTTATTAATATCACTAGTCTGTCCGTGACACCATGGAAAGACTTCGTCAATTATCATGTTCTTCATACATATACATTTAAATTCCAAAATAAGTTAAAATAAGCCACTTTAAGTTGGAACTTATATTGAAATCCATTAAAAGCTCACTTGACAAGCTTGCAATTTAAAAGAAATGTGTGGAAGGAGTACTTTTGTAAGGCAAAGCGGCCAGAAAGAAAAGAGGGAGGACTGTGTGGTAGAATAATGAGCATTGGACTGGGAGGTAGAAGTTTGGTCCAAGATCTCATGCAGGCTGACTGTGCGATCTCAGGCAAGTGAATCATCTAACCTTTCAGCTTTAATACCGTGTCTTTCCCTGGAGGACAGCTAATCTCTGTGTTCTCATTAGCTTTAAAATTTTGCTAAATTATGTTTTAAATCACTACATGAAATACACATTCTATGTCAACTGTAATTGAAAAATAAAAAAAAATATTTTTAAGAAAAGTTTCCTGATAGAAGAAAAGGCAGAAGAATATTCTCTGCATAATGAAAATTCAAACTCTAGTGTGTGGTCATAAATAAATAGAAAGAATAAATTCCACAGTCTGTGTATCTGAAAAAAAAAATCACTACCTGAATTATGAGTATCCATCCTCTACATAATTGTCAACATAAAAGACCCATTACAGACAACAGTCTTCAATTCAGCCTGTGAACTAGGTCTGTCACCGCACGCGCCACCCACACAAAAATCGGAGGCTCTCGTTCTGTATGAAGACAATTGTAGCTCATATCAAATTAGACATTGGTTAGTTTTCCAATCTACTGCTTCACACACGTTAATTTCTCACCTTTAAAAGGTAGGCTAGGCCCTAGCTGGTTGGCTCAGTGATAGAGTGCCAGCCTGGCATGTGGAAGTCCCAGGTTCAATTCTGGTCAGGGCACACAGAAGTAACCATCTTCTCTACTCCTTCTCCTCCCTTACCCCCCCCTCTGCTCTCTCTCTCTCTCCTGTTTCTCTCCTCTCTCTCTCTTTCTCTCCCACATTCATGGCTTGAAGGGTTCAAGCAAGTTGACCCTGGGCTGCTAAGGATGGCTCCATGGCCTTGCATCAAGTGTGACAAAGAGCTATTTGCCAAACAGTGGAGCAGTAGCCTCAGATTGGCATAGCATACCCTGTTGGGGTCTTGACAGGTAGATCCCAGTGGGGGTGCATGTGGGAGTTTGCCTGCCTTCCTGCCACTCATTTAATAAAACAATAAATAAACAAACAAACAAATAAATAAATAATAGTATAATTGTACCCTTTTTTCAGAGTTGTTATAAAGATTTCTTTAGATAAAACATATTCTGGTGCTAATATATCTGGGGAGAAAAGAATGAGTTTGATTTTGACATTTAGATAGAATTTCTTATAAGCTATTAGTTTTTCTGGTCTACAACTATGAGAGAAGTTTAACCAGAAGTAAAGCTGTTGATAGTCAAATAATTTCTGTCTTCTTCATTTCCCCCATACTCTTCACTATCCCTGATGAGACTTTAAATTAATTTGTAGCAAAGATCATGCTCATAATTAAATTTATGTAGTACCTACAGTGTTTGGCACTGTGTTTAGCCCATTGTAAGGCTTCATGTTTGGTGGAAATCATGGGGTTTTACAGATACCCAAGAAGAAATAAGTTCAGAAAAATTCAGGTTGATCTGTTAGAAGGCTACTATAGTAATAATGCAAGACAAATGTTACCAACTTAGAATATATTATTAGCAGGGAAGATAGAATGATATGAATGTACTTGAAAGATATTTTCAAGGTAGAATCAGCAGTAGTAGGTGATTACATGTATGTGACTGGAAGGGAAAGAGTAGAGTCTGCCAGATTTTTAGTTTGAATTGGGTAGAAGATGGTGGCATTTACAACATGAATAGAGGTTTGTACATATTAAATCTGAGTGACTGTGAACAATTCAAATGTCAAACAGATGGTTGGATATGAAAATCTTGAAATCAGAAGCAACGTGATAGCTCTAGAAAGGAGTAGTCGGATTATAAGCGAAGTCATGGGAGTGTATGGCATTTCTGAGGTGAAACAATATAGAATGAGAAGAAAATCTAGAAAAGGATCCTGACATTTTCTCACATATCATGGTATAGTTTATAAGGAAGGATCAATAAGAAGGCCAATCAATAGATGACAGATACTGGAGCAAAAGCTGGAGAGGTGGTACTGTGAGAGCCAATAGCATAAAGTAGTATTTCTAGGAAAAGGGAGTGGTCCACTGTACCAAATGTAACTGAGTCCTGAAAATGACAAGTCCTTAGAGTCATCCATTTGATTTAGTAACATGGAGCACCTTGGTGAACTCAGTAAGAGCAGTTTCTGTGAAAGGGGAGGGGAAAATAAATTAGCACCTAGTCAGAAGTGAGAAGTGAAGATGCTGAGACACTAAGCATAACCAACTTTGTTTTTCATTGCTACATTTACTCTTTTTTTCCCTTGTATTGAGTTTATTGGTGTAACTTAACAAAATTATACAGGTTCCAGGACCAGAATTCTACACCACATTGTCTGTACACTGCATTCTGTGTTCACCACCCTGAGTCTAGTCTCCATCCATCAGATAAAGCAGTGAGTAAAAAAGACCATGCTGATAAATAAAGGATGTTTTGTCTGCTTATTTGCTTTCAAATATAGGTGAAATGCAATTATACAGTGTACGCGGTCAAGAATAGGTATACGTATTGTAGAAGAAGAAAAGAAAGAAAAACAAAGATATTCCATGAAGAAAACAAATTAATAATAAAAATAATAAAACAACTTCAGAGTAGAAAGCAAAGCAAAAGAGTCCTTAGAAAAAACAGACCTGGTCAGTCACTAGAAACAAGTGCGGGTCACCCTACACCATTTGCCCACATGTTGCACCACTGACAGATCATTTCATTGCAGAGTAAATTTCTCACAACTCCCCATAACCCCTCTCTTCTAACTTCTGTAGTTACTGCCAGAAAATACTTTACTCTTTCTTTTTGGTCAAGGTAGTTTCTGCTTTTTTTTTGTTCTATTCATGAGCCTCAATTTTACTTTAGTAATGGTTTGTCAAGGCACATATGAGAAAGCAATCAACGAACAACCGAGGTGCTGCAACAAAGAATTGTGCTTATCTCTCTCCCTGTCTGGCCCTATCTGTCCCTCTCTCTGTCTCTCTCTCTCTCTCTCTCTCACACACACACACACACACACACAAACACATTCAATAATAAAATACAATTTTAAAATATGTATCCAGTTTTCATATTAATGGTATTGTAAATATTTTGCAAACTACCAAAAATTAAACAAGAAATCATTTATGATCCCATTACTTTGTGATAGTTCCAAGTAACATGATACATAGCCTACAAGTATTTGTTTGGCAACACATCCTGATAATTTAAATATCTCAATCATAGTAATATGGATTATTTTGCTTTTTCTTTTTGTGTGTGTGACAGAGACAGAGAGAGACAGAGAGAGGGACAGATAGAAACAGGCAGATAGGAAAGGAGAAAGATGAGAAGCATCAATTCGTCATTGCGACACCTTAGCTGTTCATTGGTTGCTTTCTCATATGTGCCTTGACCGGAGGGCTACAGCAGACCAAGTGACCCCTTCCTCGAGCCAGTGACCTTGGCTCAAGCTGGTGATCCTTGATCAAACCAGATGAACCCGCGCTCAAGCCAGCAACCTCAGAATGTTGAACCTGGGTCCTCTGTGTCCCAGTCCAATGCTCTATCCACTGCACCACCACCTGGTGAGGCTATTTTGCTTTTTCTTTAAATGACATGTTACAACAGCTATAGTTGGCATAAAATTAAGTCAATCATTGTAAATTTGTTGTAAGCACTGTAGATACTTAAGGCTACTGGTGTGTGTGTGTGTGTGTGTACAAGTTAATAAGGTATGATTCAAAGATAAGAGGTATGAATAAAATAATGGAAAAAACAAATGATTAATTCAAAAGAAGCATGACGGGAAAGTATCCTTCTTGGGTCTTCATAGGAACTGACAATCCTAGGAAAGAAGCCTAATTATTTTCCTAATTTTATAGATAATTATACTGAGACACAGATGATTAATAACTTGTCTGAAGCCACACAGCTAATATGTGATGAGACCTAACAGTCTTATGACAGAGACATCTTTCTTAATCATCAGGTGACGCTATTTTCTTCGCCAGCAGGGTTGTATTTAGCAGAAGGTATATAGAAAGAGAAGACAATAAAAGTCCACAATCTACTCAAGGAAAAATCAGATATTTTCCCTAGTTGTAGTAGAGGATTATTGTGAGGTAATGAAAGTGATAACACTGGAAGAGTAGTTTGCAAATAGATTGTAAATAACATTTAATGTCATGTTAAGGAATTTGGCCCTTCTTCTGTAAGCAACAGGGAGCCACTGAAGGATTTTAAGCAGGAGCAAGACATGGTTTCTGTGTAGAATTCCAATATATAGAATCGGCATCACCAATTTTAAAGATAGAAATCACTTGTTAATTGCTTTATTTCATGTCATTATATTTTTAACTTGTTTTTAAAGGGACAAAGATATTACCAAGAACATTCACAGTAATAACAGCTTAGATGAAACATGAAATTCTGAGCCTAATTCTACAGGGAAATTGGGAAAATGTTAAGATAGGTACTATGCATCTTTGTGTAGGTATAATGGATTTAGAGCTTTTGCCACCAGCTGGGAAGTCAATCTTTCTCTCTCTTGTGTTTCCCAGGTAGCCTTGGTTATACTGTAGAAACTGTAGAAGGTGTAGGTCAATGAGGCACTAGCACTAAAGGTTAAGTAGATACCACTGATTAAGTGAAGGAGTGTATATTTACTACTGGAAATAATACCTCTGACTAGGGACTTACTTTTCTGGTGTCTGTACTAGTCATTTTTTTACTCCTTTATGACTGCAAGTGCATTCTTTGACTTCATCTTCACTCCTTGTGGGATAAACAATCATTTTACTAAAAAGACATAATAGAACTTCAAATTGCAGATATAATTTGTCATTTTCCAAACCTGAAAAGTATTGTTTATCTACTTGGGAGTTGGTCTTTTGGTTTGCATTGTATTAGCTAGCATACAGAACAAATGTTTTGCAGATAGATCACAGACTTACTTATTTTAAATTGGTATTGCACTTTCTACCTCAAAAAATTCTTTTCCTAGCTCTATGAAGTGTTAAAGAGAAGCTTCAGATCTTGATTTTTCTTTTCTCTTTCCAATTATGAGTGCCAGAGAAAACCAAAATGACTAAAAAATGTGAAGAAAAAAGGCATAGAGAATAGAGCTGAGTCATTTCAGAACACTGGTACTAATAGAATTTGTTCATGCTCTATTTTAGCAGATAGCCATTAAAGGGACAGATCATGTTTTCTTATTTAGCAAATTAGGCAATTTCTTTCTTAGTTAACTATTAACAACCAACCAAAGTTTATGAGCTTCCTTTTATTTTGCAGCTGAAATTCACAGAGCTATGGACTCTGTTCTTCTGCTTCCTAGAAGCCAAAAGTAATTAGTTATGGTCTGCCAAAAATTCAGTCAGAAAGCAGACTATTGAATTAAGGTGAATAAATATTTCCCCTATACCCCAAGTTAGGAAACTTAAGCAGCAGAATGAATCTTAAAAAGGAAAAGAAATTTTGCTCTGCTTGGTAGATTAAGAGCTAGAATTGAGGCTTGAAATCTAGGGCTGACCTCTGCCACTCCCTTCTTACCTGTTTATGAGAAACTCTGTTTCAGCCAGAAATGCCCTAGGCAAGCATCTCACCTTATTTGTCTCTTCATTTTCTTCCTCTCCTGAGTGTGTTTGTTCTACACATCACCCTGCCATCACCAGCTGCCCCTTTATGTGAATTGATATTGCCGGATGATGTCTAGAACAAGAAAAGCTAATCCTAAAGGAACAAGTCTGTAATAATGAACTTCAGGCAGTATAACCCCTGAATCAGCATACTTAATTTAAAAAACAAAATTAAATGATAGTTGACATACAATAGTATGTTTACTTCCGGTGTATAACATAGTGATTAAACATTTATATGCCTTTTGTCACAGTACATAGTTACTACAACATATTTCCACACTGTTTTGAGGCAAACGAGTGTAATTGATTCTATTGGTTCTCACGGTATCTTAATGATAGTGCAGCATGATTTTGCTCTTCAAAGTACAGTCACTAGATCTAGACAGCCTGAACTTGAATCCCAGGTTCACTGTGTATATACATTTGATGCATCTGTTGAAATGTACTTGGGCACAGTGCATCCTTTCTGGTTTTAATTTCCTCATCTCTACAGCTGAAATGATAGTAAGAATGCTTACTTTAAAAAATAAAAAGAATGCTCACTTTATAAGACTGTTGGAGGATTTAAGGAGTTACTGCATGTAAAGTGCTTAAAACTTTCAGCAACAGCAAGTATTCGATAATTTTTAGCTGTTACTCATTTCTACATTTTCTCAGTTTCTTTTAAGAAAAATAAAAGATGCTTGGCATTAATTTTGATGTTATTTCCCAAGACTCATTATTAATATGAAGTAAGAATCAGAGGCAGATTAAGGTCGGTTAAGGCCCTGGGCACAGAATAAAATATTGGGCCCCTTGTCATTAGAAAAAAAGTGTAAAGTTGGGGTTTTGCAGGGCCTTCAGAAGTCAGGGCCCAGGGCGCGCGCCTGGTGTGCCTGCTGTTAAATCCTCTTCTGGTAAGAGTATATGTTGACATTTTGATTTATGATTTGTGGGTTCAATTATTTGCAATTTCATCTGCCAGACTTACTGTCTTACTGTTTATAGAGGCAGGAAAGCTGCCGTCTCAGGTTAGCGTAGAAAAAGGTTTGGGCTTACAAGACTTATTTCAAACCCTTGCCCAGCAACTTAAATTTTTCTGAGTTTAACTCAGTCCTCTGTGAAATGGAGGTTGAGTCACAGTTGTTTATCAAGGCTAACACTTCTCCATACTTACAAAAATAATGGAATATTAAAGAATGGAAAGAAGGTGGCCTGCCGTGGGATACAGGTCACCCATGGTAAGAATTACAGTATGTCTCTCCATTTCTACTTCATACCAAATATCAGTTCATACGTCGTAGCGATCCCCTAATGTTAATCTAGCTGAATGGCCGCTGCTTTTTTAATGTCATTTGCGAAAGCCAATCCGCCAGTGTGCAGCATTGATTAACATTCTCTACATGGTTTTCTCTTGGCTTTTAAAATATGTTCATTTTTCTCCTATTTTATTGGCTGTGCTTTTTAGGATGGTTATTGTGGGCGTCTCTCTTTATAACTCCTCCATTCAAAAGTTCAGGTTATTCAATGTTCTTTCCATGTCCCATTCTATTCCTTTTGTGTGATCTTAATAGCTTCAACTACCATTTATCAGCTGATTACCCACCATGCATACCTACCTCTAGGTTAGCCTTCTCTGCTGTACTTCGGACTACCTAGCTACTTATGTAACCCTCCATGGAATATTGTAATGCCGGTGGCTGAGGCCAAGCAGGTCCAAATTGGATTTGGGCAGAGAGTAGAAAAATTGCACAGCCAGAAAGTGTTGGGCCATCCTGTTTAATAAAGTCTCACAACAGCAGACCAGCACACAGGCAGAGGAAAACCTCTTCTCTGACACATAAATAGCAAGAATGGCCCTTCACCGTGGCAGACAGTCAACCTGCCATCCACAATTCCCCATCTCTCTCAAGTGCAAGTACCCATAGCCTTATATAGGCTATGCACACATGCCTCTGCCAGGTGCTTACTCACTAATCAAACAAAGTGCTTGTAGCTGGTACACCAGCAAGCAAGCCTAACACAGCTACCCCACATTCCACCCCTTTAGGGTTGTTTACCTCTAAATAGGTACATTACATACATTCCAAAAATGACAATTACAAAGGTACCCTTCACAATGTCTCCCTGAGCACTCTGCCCAGGGAGTTAACTAGAGGCCCACTTCCAACTCCCCACCCCACAGTGCCAACAAGGCCACCCATCATATCATAGGTGGGAGGACTGTTCAATCCAGGGCCGTGTCCACTGAAACCAAAAAGTGTCCTTGGCGCATCTCCACAATGGGGTTAGAGCAGCTTCCTTGTGCAGGAAAGCTTCCACAGGTGCCATACCCCACCCCCCATCAAGGTCTCTCATAGTCGTAGTCCAAGATCAGTCCATGATAGACAACCCAGTTGTCTGTGCAAATCACCAAGGTAAAAGTTTATTGCAGGCAACTAGCCATTTAGCTCTTTATTAATGGACCTCAGTGCCTTTCCATAAGTGTGCTGTCCATTGCCACATGCCCCTTCCAACCCCCCAGCAGCTTTCAGGATCTGGAAAGGTCAAACACATTTGAGGCCTGTGCTGCCTTGACAGTTCTCTGCTTCCTGGCAGATGCCAAGGCCACTGCTTCCCTTGCTTTTTCAGCAGCTGGAACCTCTGTTCTGACTTAAGCTGCCACCAAAGCTTTAACAAGATTCTATTAGTCTTGCCATCTAATTTCTCCCTATCTTCCCTGGCCACAGTCAGATATACCCACATCTGTGTTTGGGTGATCTTTACAGACTCATTTCTCCTTCTAGTCAGGGGGACAGCATGAGCAGTAGCCCTCACAGCCTTATGGTCCATCTGTGTACCGGAGCACATGATGTCATCCACCCCTATGTCCTACAGCCACACCAAGCAGGCTGCCAGCAGCTCAGTGTGTTTCTGCCTGAATTTAACTCCCAATTCCATCAGCTCTGCCTGGATATAGGGCCGGACCACAGAGTGCTCCACTATCTGCGGAGGAGGCTGTGGATGCCCCTGAGGGACTCTTGGCTGCTGGGTCTTTACCTTCTTGGTGACCACCAGCTGGGTTCTGAGTCTGTAGATGGCAGTTGCAGCCTGAGCTTCCCCCTCAGAAGAGGAGGAGTTGGAAATTCCTACACCTGCTGACTCAGAGCCATTCTGAGGGCAGAAATGCAGCTCTGTCTTCTGAGCCCAGCCTCTACTCCTGTGGCTGCTGGCTCTAGGCCTGAAGCTGACTTTTGAGCTCCTGAACCCGTAGTTGTTTCTCCAACAGCTGCCACTGCCACCATTTGGCTTCCAAGGCAAACTGCAACTCATGAACCTGCAATTCCTTCTCCAGAGAGCAGTTCCAGGCACTGTTGGTGCTCAGCCTGCACCTCTCAATGCAACTCTTAGACCCAGTCAGCCTCCCTCTCCAGTGCTCACTCCAGTTTACACAATTGTTGGCACTCAGTATGCAGCTCATCTTGGAGCTTTCGACCTTTCTCAGCTTCTCACACAAAGCTCGTGGTTTCTTCTCACAGGATTGTAAAACACCCAGCCCACAGTACCTACCAGGAGAGTCACAGGGAACAGCCACTATTTACCCCACCCCTCAAGGGTGTCGGTGGCTCCATACCAATCTTCTTTGAGAATTCCTGCTGACTGTGCCAGATGTAATGCCAGTAGCTGAGGCCAGATGGTCCACATTGGATTCAGGCAGACAGTAGAGAAACTGCAGAGCCAGAAAGGGTTGGATCATTCCATTTAATGTCTCACAACAGCAGACAAGCACACAGGCAGGGAAAAACCTCTTCTTTGGTACATAAACAGCAAGAATGGCTCCTCACAGTGGCAGGCAAGCAACCCACCATCCACAATCCCTCATCTCTCTTGAGCGCATGCACCCTTAGCCTTTTAGAGGCTGTGCACACGTGCCTCTGCCAGGTGCTTGCACACTAATCAAGCAAAGTGCTTGCAGATGGTACACCAGTGAGACAGCCTAACACAGCTGCCCCACAGATATCCAAAAATCATTTGAAAGTCAATAGTCCAGTACTAAACACTTACCCCAGGTAAAAAATATTTCCATACATTCTCAAAAAATGGCACTGCTACCCACCTGGTCATTCAAAAGAGAAACCTGAAAAACAACTTTGCAAATTGCTCTGCATATAACCCCCACTCTCACCTCTTACATATTCTTCTTCTTAATATTTCTCACATTTTCATACCTCTCCCTTGTTTTAATCCATGGCTTCCTAACTAAGTATAATAGTCTTAAAGTGGTCTCCCTATGTGTAATGTTTTATCTGCAAGTCTTTCCTTAAATTTTGCTCATAGTAATTTCTTTTAAGGCAAAACTAAACATGTCTTTCTCTTACTGCTTAAAAACAATAATTGATCATGACTTAATTCCCTCTATTGTACTGGCCTCCCACAGATTTTAGGATGTAATTTAAAATACCTGGGCTAGTCCGTGGGTATTTCACCTTCTACCCTTACTTCTTTGTCTCCTCACTGGAATGTGCATGTAGTATTCACATTTATTACCCTGAAGTTACAGGTCAGTCTAACAGAGACTTCAAGAACAGCAGTGAGATTCAGGCAGTACAAAGAATCAAAGAATTACATTTGAGACACTCCCTCTGTCACACAAAATTACTTTCAGAAACAAGGAAATAAATTAGAACTGGCTTCTCATCATTTGGGAGTTGTTGAAGATCCAGATTTGGATTTGGTTACACACTGTTCAAATAATAGTTGAAATCTGCAAAATCATGCAGAATAGAGGTTATCTGGGTCAATTAATGGTGTGTCTTTTAAACTTTAAACACTCTGGGTGTAGGAATTTTTTGCTAATGGACTTTTTATACCTTGTGTTTAATATCATGCCAACACATATCAAGTACTAATTAAATGATCATTTAAGGACTATGAGAGAAAGCAAGGAGGAGGACACCATGAGCATGTATCTTACCCTGAACTCACTTCCTATACTTCTTTATGATAATATTCAGTGTGTTAAATGATGAAGAGAAAGGAGAATATTACCAGAAATTTAAAATATTTTTGTTGAGACAGATTGACATACAGTAAATTCACATTTCTTAACTGTATAATATGCTGTACTTTGACCAACATAGACACCAATATAAACATTGTCTCAATCAAGATACAGAAAATTTCATCATCCTCGTTTTTCCTGCTCTCTGGCAGGCAATTCCCCATTCCCACACGAACTTCCGCTTGTTTCCAACACCATGAGTTAGTTCGCCCGTTCTTGAGCTTTATGTAAGTGGAATCATGCAATGCACATATTTTTATGTTTGATTTCTTTTGCTCATCATGTTTTTAGGATTCATTTATGATGTTGGCAGGATCAACATTCTTATTTTTAATGGAACAGAATTTTATGGGATGAATATAAATATACCAAAATTTATTTATACATTTACTTGTCAATGAGTGTTTCCCCTTCTCACTCCTACATTTTTGGTTATTATAAATAAATATAAGTGGATTTTTTTTTTAAGTGAGAGGATGGGAGGCAGAGACAGACTCCTGCATTGTGCCTCAATCGGGATCCACCCGCAAGCTTACTAGGGGGCAATGCTCTGCCCATCTGGGGTCCTAACTTCGTTGCAACTGAAGCCAGTTTTTTTTTAGCACCTGAGGCATAGGCCATGGAGCCATCCTCAGTGCCCAGGGACAATTCACTATTGATCCATGACTGTAGGAGAGAAGGAGAAGAGAGATATAGATGAGAGAGAGAGAAGCAAGAATGGGGGGGGGGCTGGAGAAGCAGATGGGTGCTTCTCCTGTGTGCCTTGGCTGGAAATCAAAACCTAGGACATCCACAGGCTGACACTCTACCACTGAGCCAACCGGCAAGGTCCTTACATTGAAATTTTTATACAAATCTTTCTGTGGACATGTCCTTCATTTCTCATGGGTAGAAACTTAGGAGTAAACTGCTTGCTCACATAGTAAGTACATGTTTAAATTTATAAGATATTGTCAAAATGTTTTCCAAAATAATCATTAGCTTTTATACCTCTACTAGCAGTGAGTGAGAGTTCCAGTTGCTCCACATTTTCATAACACTTGGAATTGATGATGTTATAATTTTAGCTATTCCAGTGAATTTTAATTAATGGTTTCAATTTGACTTTCCCTGACTACTACTGATAATTAACCTTTATTTAGGTGCTTATTTCCATTATATAACTTTTTTGTGTGAAGTATCTGTTCAAATATTTTGCTTATTTTTTTCTGAGTTGTTTGTGACTTTCTTGAGTTATAAGTGAGACAACTATCTTATATAATTCTACAGGGAGTATATGTGTATATATATATATCTATATATCTCTCTCTATATATATATATATAGATAGATAGATAGATATAGATATAGATATAGATATATAGATATATATATAATTTCCTGAGTCTGTGGCTTATGCTTTTATTTTCTTAATATTGTCTTTTGAAGAATAGAAGTTCTTTTTTAATTTTATGAAATTCAATTTATTACTATTATATATTCTGTTTATTGGTTTTTTAAAAAATTCTAAGAATCTTTGTCTACCCAAAATTATGAAAGCATTCTTTTATTAATTTTGAACTTTTTGTGCATACATGAGATCTGAATTAAGTTTTATCATTTTTAAAGTGGGTATCTAGGGTTTCAGATAATTTGTTGAAAATTTTCTGATTGAATTGCTTTGTCACTTTGTGAAAAATCCAAAACCCCATGAGTTGACCTATTTCTAACTTTGTTCCACTGACAAACTTATTGATCCTTACACCATAGTATACCATTTTGTTTGCTGTAGCTTAAAAGTAATTTGTAAAATCAACTAACATAAGTCTGTTCTTTCAAGAATATTTTCTTTAATAGATGTCCTATGTATTGAATAATTTTAGATATATTTTAAAATAGTTTGCTTTATTTTTATAAGAGAATAAAGTGGGAGAGAGGGAAGGAGAGAAAGTGGATGGAAGAAGGGACAAAGGAGACTTGCTGGGATTTTGATTGAGATTAATTTCTTTGGGTGGAATTAACATCTTAATAAGGTTGAATCATACCACTAATACACTGGTATATATCTGAATTCTATTTTTCTTTTGGTTCCCCTACAGTGTTTTAACATTTTCCACTGTAAAGATCTTAAATAATTTTTACTAAATATATCCTCTTTCTTATGGTATTATAAATAATATTTGTTTCTAATTTTCATAATCTAACTGCCCCTAGTTTATAATAATGCAATTGATATTTGTATATTGTTCTAGTGAACTATACCCTGGATTAAGTTGCTTAGTAATTCTAGCATTTTGCTTCTTTTAGGGAGGAGGTAGATTTTTAAAATACATTATGAACAATGTTGTCCATGAAAAAATATGCATACCACATTTCCTTTTCAATCTTTACTATTTTTATTTTATTTACTTGTTTTATTGTACTGTATGGAAACTCCATTACAGTGTTGTTAGAAGCAGTGAGAATAGATCATCTTGCCTAGCTCTGGTAGGAAGGATTCAATCAGTAAGTAATGATTCTAACTATAAATATTTTCTCATAGATGATCTTTATCGGACTGAAGAATTTTTCTCACGTTCCTGTTTTATTGAGAAATTTTTTTATCGTAAATGGGCCTGAAATTTGACCATATGTTATTTTTGTTTTTATTGAAATACCTATACAAATTTTAAAATTTTATAAAATTCACCAGTTTAGTCACTCTGGTCTCATGTTTTATTGGTAGAAGAGTTTTAAATTACGATTTAAAGTTAATTAGTATAATGCTCTTAAACATCTCTGTTTGTTATTGGAGTAGTTTTAATAATTTGTGTCTTCAAAGAAATTTTTTTTTCTGAGTAGTCATATTTATTTGCATAAAATTTTTTATATTATTTCCACATAACTCATTGAATGCCTGTAATAATTCTTTTTCTTCATTCCTGATATTGACACTAGGCATTTTCTTTCTTCTGTTTTTGCCACTATTTATCATAGCTATAGTTTGATCACTTTTGTTTCTCTTTTACAAGACTGGTTTTTAGTTTTTCTGATGTTCTTTTTTTCTATTTTCTACTTAATAAATTACTATTCTTATTTTTAAATTTTATTTTTCTTTGGGTTTAATTTGATTATCTTCTTTTTACCTTCTAAAAGTGGAAACTTGGATCAAATATTTTAGAATTTTTTTTCTATGTCTATACATTTACTCTAGAAATGGTATAGAAGCTATCACTATACTATGCTCAATAATGAAAGCTGCTTTCTCCCTGGGACTTATTTTATCAAGGTTTCTTTGCAAATGCTACTCTTTCCTAAGCCAACAAAGAAATATGATTTCCATTTTGTTTTTATCCTCTAATTTTTATTATGAAAAGTGAAGTTTATCAAATTTTCTGCACATTACCTGGTAGTAGAATCTATTTAATGGTTTTTTAGAGTAGATATACTGAACATACTGAGGTTCTGATGTTGTTTAAAAACTATTCATATATCTTTAGCGTCTTTTCCCATTTTTCTAATTACCCCTAAGTAAAATTCTGACATACTAATTCTAAAAGACTTCAGAAAACAATTACTTTAAAGAGTAAACTGGTAGGTGAATATAGGAGGTTTAGCATTTCTAGGCAAGAGAAAAACTAGCCAATTATTTTAATTCTTTAAATGAGTTGCCAAGGTATTAAATTCCAAGGTAAAGTTATACAATATATTTTCACACTTCATTATTTCTGTTTTTAAAAGTTTTAGTATTATGCTTTAAAAAGTTGAAAAATGAAGGAACATTTTTTTCCTAAAATTTATCTATTGGATATTACATGCTTTTAGGTTAAAAATAAAATCTTTCCATGAATAACAGCTATTACTTCT
Organism: Rhynchonycteris naso; assembly: GCA_037038555.1. Lineage (NCBI taxonomy): Eukaryota > Metazoa > Chordata > Mammalia > Chiroptera > Emballonuridae > Rhynchonycteris > Rhynchonycteris naso. Next base: position 102,779,211 of record CM072996.1, on the reverse strand, counting down.
AGAACATGTATACTTCACTACTCAGAGAAATTGACATGGACCCCCAAATCCCCACCATTAGTATTATAGATTCATCATGTCACATCACCCTGCTGTGAGAAGCTAAATCCAGGCCCACTTAATAATTTTATTTCAGTGGATTTCATTTTCTTTTTCAAAATTGCCATTTTACTCCCTGGTTGCTTTAAAAAAGGCATGGCAGAGAGTCCTGTTGTGAAGAGAACCAGGTAAAAGCTTGGCTGCAGGCAAGAGCTAATTACCTATTCTGTAAGGACTGATATTTGTTCATCCTTCAGTAAAAGCTAACGGCTCAGTAGGCCCAATGCACTCAGCTATTCTAGAAAGAAGTTGATGCTTGGGAACTAGTATTCAAACGAAGATTATTCATGAGTGCCTCACTGAACATAAAAATATAATTACACCTACTTGATATAAAAGATGACTAAATTAGAAGAAGTAATCCATTGGCTTTAGACTTGTCAATATCACATAGATTTTTGTAAATGTGAAGTTTTGGATGAGGTGCTCCTGAATATCAGTTTGGGCATTGTTGCCGATGATGATCTCAGCTAAAAGAAAATAAGTAAAATCTTTGACCTGGAAATCAGCCTTGTATCTCCAAGGTTCTTTGGAGGATTAACAATATTTAAGTAATGTCATTTAAATAACTCAGTGACTGCCATTTAGTGTTCAGACATTTTAATAAAAGAAATAAGCTTTCTTATGTAAGATGTTTTTGCCCAACATTCCCAAGGGTAAGAGCAATTTCCTTTTCATATGAGTAGTTTGTTATCTAAAGGCATTGTCATTCTCTGTACATCAAGTCTTATAAGAGGAAAAAGGGTCATGACTAGAGAAAGAAAGCAAATGAGAGGAATAAGCAGCATAAAATTTGGGATAATTAAAGTTCTTTATTTATAGGTAAAAAGCACAGTGGCTTTCGTTAGATTCAGTGTCTCAGCCGGGCAGAGCATGCTGTCAGTGTGAGCAATGTAATCAATGCAAAAAGAAAGACCTCTAAAATATGTCTCTTCACTTAATTACATACTATTTCTTTTAATGATTCATTTTAGTTATTTAAAAGAAACCATAATGTTAAATTGCTTGCAATTTCATGAAGATATTGAATTTTGAAAATAATTTTGATTTACCAAATACTCATAATTTAAAATTATACACTACTGTTTTTATTATTTCTAACCAAACAGTATCAGCTTTCAGTATTATTTGGGATGATATTTTGAATCTAAAGGCAAAAAAGTTAATTTGTAAAAGGAATGCACTATCTTTATGATGTGTTAAATGTAACTGTGTTTATGGGTAAGCATGTGGGTCTTTATGTAAAAATCATGCTTCACTAGATATGTATTCACTTAACATCCTATTCACAAATGTGTATAATCTAGCATTTGAGTGTTCTTATACATGTTGAATATTTAACGGTCTACTTTTGCTAAAACAATTTTAGTTTTGGTCTAAGTGAATAGAAAGTGCACCATTATGTTTTTATTTTTAGTATACTAGGATATATATTAAACCCTAAGAGTTATATTACTTATTGAACACCTTTTATGAAAGCTCTCTCCAAGGGCATCAGTTTGATCAAGAGAAAAATGAGGAGTGGAACCTACACGATCTCTTATATCTCTAATAGTTTTAATATTCTATGATTGTGTGATTGTAGTCATTGCTTATTACTAAGGGTAAAAGGCATAGTTTCTTTCTCCAAGAAAGTTCTCTCCAAAAGTTTTCGGATTGCTGGTTTTGTCTCTAGGCAGTTGTAACCTTTGAGAGATTTAGGAGCATGAGGAACAATTTACTTTTGAAGGTTAAAATGCATTGCTCATTCCTTGTAAAGAATGAATTTTGACATTCTATACAGATTTAGTCATTTGAAAAGGGACTCTAAAATTAAGTGGCTTGCCAATGGTAGCTATGTGGCTGAAAGACATATCTTTACTTAATTGTGACTCCTAAAATAAAGCTAAGCAACTTCACAGTTAACAATATATAATATGTATTGAGCACTAAATATATGCCAAAATTTATAAATGCTCTACTAGATGAATTTATGTAATCCTAACAATTTCTGAGGCAGTATTATTGTTTTATACCTTATTATTTTATACTCACAAGAGAGTAAGTAACTTGCACAAAACGCTAGTAAGAAGTCAAACTGAAGATTCAGCCCATGTGTTATGGCTTCACAACCTGCATTTCTCAAAACTATAGTTTTCTTATAAAATTGAATGGGTTGAATTGGACACTGTCAACAATAAGTTCATGGTTATTGCTTTCATTTTTTTATCACCAAATTGGGTGACATGGATCATCTTAGTGTTCTGTGGCAGCTGAGTTTTGCTTAGAAATTCTTTTGATATAATTATCAGGGCCTTTCCTTTCAAGATACTGAACTATTTATGTATTCATTCAACTACTGTATTGATTTTCTATAACGGGCCACTGGCTTAGTGAGTTTGGGTTGCTATAACAGAATACCATAGATTTGATGGCTTAAACAACAGACATTTGTTTTATCACAGTTCTGTAGGTTAGCAGTCCAAAATCAAAGAGCCAGCACGGTTCTGTCTGGTGAGAGCCCTCTTTCTGACTTGAATATGGCTACCTTCTCACTGTATCCTCACATGGCAAAGAGATAAAGCTCTGCTGTGTCTTCCCTTCTTAGAAGGGCACACATCCCATCATGGAGACTTTAACCTCCTGAGCTCGTCTAAAATTTATTTATTTATTCAGTGAAAGGAGGGGAGGAAGAGAGACAAACTCACATATGCACCCTGACTAGGATCCACCCCACAAGCCCTCCAGGAAGCATGCTCTGCCCATCTGGGTCATTTATCTGTTGCTCAGCAACCAAACTCTTCCCAGTGCCTGAGGCTGAGGACATGGAGCAATTCTCAGTGCCAGGGGCCAGCTCGCTCCAATCACAGCTACAGGAGGGGAAGAGAGTGGGGAGGAGGGTTAAAGAAGCAGATTGATGATTTTCCTATGTGCCCTGATGGGGAATTAAACCCAGGACATCCATACAATGGGTGGATGCTCTACCACTGAGCCAACTGGCCAGGGCCACCTCATCTAAATTTAATTGCTTCCCAAAAACCTTTCTTCCTAATACCATCACAGAGAAGGTTAGGGCTTCAACACAAGAGTTTGGAGGGACTCCAACATTACATTCCTAACAGCCAGTTATTGCTTTAATACTGGGGATAAAGTAATGAGCAAAGCAAACAAAGAAACCTTGCCTATGTGGAACTTATAGTCTTATGGGGGGAAGACAGATAATAATAAGAAAGAAAAATAAGTAAAATAAATAGATAGTAAGTGCTAAGGGAGATAAAACACAGGAAAGAAAGCTAGGTTATATAGGATGTTGAAATTTTAGATAGGCTGTGTTGGGCAGATAAAATATAATATGCTCACTTTGTTAAAGATGGCACTGCCCACATGGAAGCCCATCACCCAGGTGATATTATTTGTCCTTATGCTTGGGATGGGTGCGGAGGACAGGCTGTAATGTAAGCAGGCCGGGTCATTATAGCCTAAGGCTTAGTTTAAGAGTAAGATTTTCCCACACCCTTGACTGATTGGATGATGTGGGGTGGTGTCCTCTCCTGAGGAATCCCATTATGCCTCAGATGGGTGGCTTTGTACCAGAGACTTTCTTGTTTGTAGATTGGATTAAGGGTTTGGATTTCTACACTATAAAGTGGGACAGACCAGTAGCTTGCTCTCTCGGTTCCTGAGATTAATATTAGAGAGGAGAGCTGATTAAGGCCACATGGAGAAGGCCAGGAGAAGCAGCCAAGATGGCAGAGTGCTGAGGAAGAAGCCAATTTGTGCAGAGTTTGTGCAGGAAGAGTTGGGGAACAGAGGTGAATAAGTCTGGTGAGCTAGAAACCTTTGATTCTAGGAAACTGAGATAAGTCAGTAGCTTTGTGAGCACTGAATGTGTGGGTTTTGGAGCCCAGTGTGTGTTTTTGCTTGCCCGCTGGGTGCAAGCTAGAATTAAAGCTGATGGCTCACCAGTTCTTGGCTCCGTTGTTTCATTACCGACTGTCCGAATCTAATGTGAACCTGCACTGGCCAGGTGGCTGTGATTGTGGCCGCGACTACTGGCTTTACAGGCTGATTGAGAAAGTCAGAGAAATTGGCTCTTCATCTAAATGAACCAAGCTGGAGGAAGAGCCAAGGCAAAGGGTTTGAGGTGGAGCATAGATGGCCTGTACAAGACAAGGCAGGGTGCCTCAACTGGTGTGAATATGGGACTAAGTGTGAGAGATGAGCTCACAGAAGGTGAGGCCCAGATCATGAACATTCTTATAATTCATAGAGTTAACCTCAGATCTTATTCTGAATGAGATGAAAGCCACTGGAGGATTTTTGAGAGAAGGTGTGACATGATCTGACTTTCATTTGTACAGAATAATTCTGGCTGTTCTGCTGAAAATAAACTGAAGAGGGGAACAAGAGCTGAAGCAGAGAGACCAGTTACAAGGTTATTACCTGTCAAATTATTAAAAGAGATTAGGCAAATGGGTGCTAATCATGTCTCATCTGAATTGATCAAATGTTTTGTTTGCTGCACAGAGAAAATTTGAATGTGATTTTAATGCTAATTTGGAAAGACTTCCAAGAATGTTAGCAAAGTGCACAATGCATTAATCTCTTTCAAAAGAAGAAAAACAACCCAAATTGGATATAAACTACAAATATACTAAAATTGAGCAGTGGCAGCAGCCCATACTTCAAATTCTAAAAGTTAACTGCTAGATAATATACAATTTAAACCTACATAAAGTACTTCTCAACTCAAATAATATTGCTTAATATTCTAATATGACCAAGAGTTTAGAAGATAAATTCTCTAGTGTGGGGGTTAATAGTGGGCAATGTTTGTGGACTGAATCTCATTCCATAAAACAAGAAGGGATCTTATCACCACACATCTCTTAAATAACTATGATTTATAATTTAACAGCAAAAAGGACAGATTGTAGCTATAGCTAGTCAAAGAAGAAATAAGGGAACAATAGTGCAGGAATATTTGGGGTCAGCAAAGACATTCTTTGTCTAAGTTCAATAGCAGAATCTTATAAGCCATAGAGTTTTACATGGGATGAAAGTTTTCCAAGGTGATATTTGCTTCAGGAAACCTAGAAATGGATATTTCATTCTGACCTAATATTTATTTGACTACACATGCCAGGGGGAAATGGAAATCAATAAATCTGTAGGAAAAGTTGACAAGAAATTGACTGTCTAATGCCTTGTTTCCCTTAGTAACCACTCCTCCGAGCAGCTGAATAAGCTGAACAATTGGACAAAAATAAAATCATTAATAACATTGAACCTTACAATTTAACATATCAAAAGGATGCTGTAATAAGAGGTAAGAAAGTATAAGAGAGTCTCTGCACAATATTTAGAGGCAAATATTGGCCTCAGTAAGTCATAGTAAAGGCAAAATTAAAAATAAGTGCAGCATTAAATCGATGCAAAAGCTCTCCATCAAAATGGAAGAAGATAAAGTTCTGTGCAAACCCTAGGCAAGTATGGATTTTGGAATTTGAGAAAAGAATTGCTTTACACTCTCAGGTAAAGACATCAAAGGTAAGATGTAAAATATAAAATAAATTACCAATTAGAAAAGGAGCTACCAGAAATAATAAAATAGATAATATAAAAAAATTGTTATATTGAAAAAGTGCAAAATTATATTACTAGAATTTATTCCATGGTATCCCAGACAGAACTGAGGAGTACTGAGAAAAATAGAAAAGGAATAAAGAATATTGTCAAAACATAAATTGTACCAGACAAACAGAACTTTATTCAAGGCTGTTACCATAGCAAAGAAAAATCAGAATGAAGTCTGAACTCAACTCTCCTGGATAAAAGAGAGAGTTTTTAAGTTTGTATCTTTGGGACAAGAGACAGTTTTACATCTTGGAGTGAGGCAGTTAGCTTCCCACCCTCCCACAGAAACAAAGAGATAGGAAACTCTCTTCCTAGAAGACTACATTAGAAAGGGATGACTCCCAGGTCTTAGAGAAAAACCATCCTAGCTTCTAAACCAGCTAAAATGTTTCTAAAAGGATTGAAATCTCAAGAAAAGAGAAAGAATTTATAATGACCAGTTTTCTAAAGCAAGTGCTCTAGGGAAAAGGAGGGGTGGGACCTCTGTTGTTAGACATTTGCATTTTATAAGGCAGATAAGAGGGAGGTCAGAGGCAGGAAGAAGCCTGAGGGAAATGGGAAGGTTGTCTTGGTCAATGGAGATGATAATATAATTGATATACAGTGTGTCCGTAAAGTCATGGTGCACTTTTGACCGGTCACAGGAAAGCAACAGAACACGATAGAAATGTGAAATCTACACGAAATAAAAGGAAAACTCTCCCAGTTTCATACCTATTCAGTTCAGTTCAATGTGGGCTCCACTTGTTGCCCTACACACATCCAAACAATAGTGAAGTTCTTGCCACAAACGGGTAAGGACGTGTGGTGTAACAGAGTGAGTAATGTCTCCGATTCTCTGTTTTAAGTGATAATGTCATTGATACATTCAATGTACACATGTTGCTTCACATAACCCCAAAAGTAAAAGTCTAAGGGCGTCAGATCCGGGGATCGTGGAGGCCATGGCTTGACAGAAAGAACCCCTGCCTATCCACTGCCAGGGGAATGTTCTATCCAGACACTCAACGACATTGGTGGCGTAGTGTGGAGGAGCGTCGTCCTGTTGAAAGATGACACCTTCTGGAAAGTGTGTCACTGCATACAATTCTAACATGTCAAGATAGGTGTTTGCTGTCACAGACTGCTCCGCGAAAAAAATGGGCCTATCACCTTATCATGCATCAGGCCACACCACACATTCACTTTAGGGGTGTTACGTTCATATTCAATGTAGGCATGAGGATTTTCAGCAGCCCATATTCGGACGTTATGGCGATGAACATGTCCACAGATATGGAAGGTTACCTCATTGCTAAACACAATCTTCTTCAAAAATCTTACATCATTGTCAATCTCATGAAGCATATCTGTAGCAAACACGCATCATGGGTTTATCAGCTGGTTTGATAGCATGCAACAGCCGCAATTTGTACCCCGTAAAACAGAGACATTTCTTTAACACCTTATGAACTGTAGTCTTGCTTAGGTGTAATTGTCGAGCACACGCACACACAGATTTTTTTAGGGCTCTTTAGGTGGCTATCCCATATAGCCTCTACAGACTCGTCACTGACTGATGGCCTACCAGGACGGGGTTTCTCCACCAAACTGCCTGTTTTCTTCAACTGCTTATTCCACTGAGTAATGTTATTCTTATATGGTGGTGTTTTGTTATAAATGTGCCGATATTCACATTGCATTTGGTCACGGATTCGAATTTAGCGAGCTACAGAACACACTGAAGTTTCCTCTGTACTGTCCACATCTCGACTGGCATGGCCATGGGCTGCTCCACTGTTATAATAATCACAGACATTATTCGCTCTGTTATACCAGATGTTCTTACCCGTGTGTAGCAAGAACTTTACTATTGTTTGGATGTGTGTAGGGCAACAAATGGAGCCCACATCAAACTGCACTGAATATGTATGAAACTGGGAGAGTTTTTCTTTTATTTGGTGCAGATTTCACATTTCTATCATCTTTTGTTGCTTTCCTGTGACCGGTCAAAAGTGCACCATGACTTTACGGACACACTGTAGAACACCAGACAATGAAGGTGCAACCCACAGGTAAACACAGGGTGAGCGGAATGTAGCTATTTGTATGGAAATAATACAATGAGTAATAAATAATATTACAAGAATAAACTTTTGTGTACTCACAACTGTAAACCTACTTTTGCCCCATCATGTCTAGACAAGGCTTTAAAACACATAGTAAAAGAATAATTCCTGAAATAAATTAACACCTGGATCAGTGCATGTTCAGATCATTTTTTAGGACAATTTCACACATAGGCTTATCTTGATAAAATAAATGAACTTCAAAGTTAAAAGAATATCTCATAAGTTCCAGGTAAATAAAACCATAATAGATTTCCAAAGGAAGAGATATATTTAGCCAGGTGACCTTCAGACTTCAGAGATGAGCAAATGTGATCCAATGTAATTTGAATATTTTCAGAGACTGGTCAGTTTGCCAAGAGCAATAAATTTTTAGCTAAGAAAGTTTGTCTTTATTCTTTTCCCCCCATGTACTTTTTTTTCACAGCTTTTTGAGGTATAATTGATATTCAATAAATTACATGTATTGAAATGTAATCGATTTCAACACATATGCGTGTGTGTGTGTACACAAACACCTGTAAAATTGGTAGCACAGTTAAAATGCCAAGCATTTCTGTGAACTCCTGAATTCCCCAGTGCTCTTCTGAGATCCGGCTTTTGGATTCTTCTGCCACCCACCTGCACACCCACTGATCTGCCTTCTGGCTGTATATTTGAATTTGCATTTTATAGAATTTTACAAAAATGAAATTATATTTTTTACACACTTTTATAGGAGAAGAGAATATGATTTCTTAATATAGCATGTTTGCTTTGAAATCTTATATGAACCAATGGTTCTTTTTTATTTTTTTAATTACCCAGCAATATCCCACTGTGTGATTATACCACAATTTGATCTATCTGTTCATTGTCATTTGGGTTGTTTCTAGCTTTTCATTAAAAGACTCTAGCTTTTAAAAAAGAATCCCAAACAAATAAATCTCCCATGAACATTTGTGTGCAAGTAAGTCATTGTGTAGACTAGGCTTTAATTTATTTTAACCTATGGAAATGCTGTGTCATAAGGTAGTTGTATATTTAATTTTGTAAGACTGTTACCATCTGTAGTATAGGGGAGTGGCAGTTGCTCTACAGCAATGCATACAAACACTTGTCATTGCCAATCTTTTAAATTTTAGTAATTCAAGTGAAAGTTTGATGGTATCACATCATGTTGGAATTTGCACTTCACTGATGACTAGTGATCTTGAATTTTTTTTTCTTGTCTGTCTATTTGTAAATCTTCTTTGGTGAGTTGTCTGTTCAAATCTTTTCTCTGTTTTTAAAATTGGGCTATGTGTCCTTTTATTGAGTTGTAGGAGTTCTTTATGTATTCTGGATTCAAATTTTTCATCAGTTATTTATTTGTCAACATTGTCTCCTTGTCTGTGGCTTGCCCCTTCCTTGCCTTAACAATGGGTATTAAAGAGTTAGAAGTTTGTAATTTTGATAAAGTCCCATCTATCAATTATTTATGGCTCATTTTAATGTTTTATCCCTAAATAAAAAAGCTTTCTATGATATAAAACCACAAAATAATTTTCTAGTGTTTTCCAATAGACATTTTATACTGTTAATCTTTATATTTAGATCAGTGGTTCTTAACCTTTTTTGAGGTACCAATCCCACCAGTTTCATATGCGCATTCACCAAACCCTTCTTTAGTGATAAATAAAATATGATTTTTTTTTTCAAAATTTAGTTTTGCCGGTGCGAGACTAGAGTTGCTCAACTTGGCATTGCATATCATGCAGATAGGATGCTGACTCCCATCCCGTTCCGTGATACATGTGAATCCATGTTGTACATATTCGTCCAACCACTTTCTTTCTTTGCTCGACATATTTAGTATGGATTAAAATATTAAGAAAGAAACCACACGACGTACAACTACGACAGCCGTTGACTACTGCGTGCACTAAATTCCCTGCAGCACTGGTTGGCCAAGCAATGTAACGTGATCCTCTGCAGCAAGTGATGGCCAAGCGGAGTTTGTCATCATGACTTTACACAAGTGTGTCTTTACCTCCGTGGCAGAGGCTTCTCTGAACCCCTGAGACCGACTCATGGAACCCCTAGGGTTCGATAGAACCCAGGTTAAGAAACACTGATTTAGATCTATGATCCATTCAAGTAAATTATTGCATATTGCATCATTTAAGGGCCCAGGTTTATTATTTTGTATATAGATAATTGGTTACTTGAGCACTATTTTCTGAAAAAATTTTTCTTCCCCTATTAAAAATTATATTTGCACGTTTGTCAAAAATCAATTAGCAATGTATAGATGAATCTTTTTCTAGACTCTCTATTCTGTTTTATTGTTTTAGTCATCTATTTTTGTACAAAGACTATATTGTCAAAATTACTGTAGTTTTTAATCGTAAGTCTTGAAATCTGTTAGTATAACTCCCCCAACACTATTCTTTTCTTTTTTAAAAAATATTGTTTGTTCCAGGACTTTTGCATTGTCATATAAATTTTAAAATCATCCTGTCAATTTCTATTTAAAAAAATCTGAGATCTTGACAGGGATTGTGTTGAATTATAATAAATTGATGAAGAATCAACCTCTCAATAATAACGAGTCTTTCAGTCTGGGATCATGGTATATAGCTGCATTTTTTAATATTTTAAAATTCTCCCAGCATTGTTTTATGTTTTCATCATAAAAGAATTGCAAGATTTTATCAAATTTATTCATTAGTATTTCATATATTAATATTATGAGTTATATTTTAATTGCATTAGTTTTAAAATGTAAGGTATCAATTGTTTGTTACTAGTATATAGACACAAAGTAAAGTTTTTACATTTACCTTATACATTGGAACTTTACTGTTTTGTGCATTTCTTACTCATTCCTTTTTTTCTAGCTTTACTGAAGCATAGTTGCCAATTAAAAATGGAATGTATTTAAGGTGTACTATGCAAGAATTTGATACATATATATGTTTTAAAATATTCACCACCATCTGTATTTTATGTCATCTTTTCCCAAATAAATGTTTTAAAATCAATGCTATATCTTACTCACCACCACTTTGATTATTTATTTTGTATATTAGCACATTAAAATACAGTGTGTCTGTAAAGTCGTGGTGCACTTTTGACCTTGTGACCAGTCAAAAGTGCACCATGACTTATGGACTTTATGGACACACTGTATTAAGATTCACACAAACATGTAGCTTTTTCATACATTTCCTGTATATATTTAACTGCAAAAACTTATTTGAGGAACAACTTTTAATGTTGCCCAAACTATAGTAATAGTCCTTAAAATTGCTGCCTTCAGCCATTTGATGAAAAGAATGGCATCAATAAATGGGTGTTTGGGGGAGACTAACACAGTTACTGTGAATAGAATGGATTGGAAGCCAGGAGAGCTTACCAACTAGAAGGGCCATTGAAGCTATTGCAATCAGCCAGAAAGGAGGAGATGAGAGCCCAGAGAGTTGTATAGAAAAAAATTGATGAAATGCCTTGCTGACTTCCTGTTGCCTGAAATGCCCTCCTTTCCAACATGGATTGTAAAGAATTGCTTTTGTTAGAATAACAAAGAGACATGGTTGTTATATTTACTACTTAACAAATTACAATCACTATTTCCTCCTTGTGTTTTTGCAATCTTCTCACTTTCTTTATTTGAGTTGACAGCACAGTTTATTACCAACAGATTATCTAGTTAAAATGTACATATCAGTTTATAAATATTAAAAATCAGTGTTAAAGTCATCACTTCCATATGCCATACCTAAAAATTATTATTTGTTTTATAATCTGGATCAAATCTCACTTCCTCACAAAGATTTATAAACCATGCTTTCATATAGTAAAACTATGGTCTCTGAATTATTTCGGAATTTTTTTGCTATATTTCTGTAATATATTCTGTTTTAATTTGTTTTTCTGTATACTCAGTGGTAGGATTCAGCTGGTTTTCACTAGTTCAGGGGAACAGATACCTAGATTTTGTTGAGTTCAGCGAACCGGTTGCTAAATTGTCACTTGTTATCAGGGTTCTCTCTAAGGTGGACGCCTGGGCAGCCGCCCAATGTGGGAATCACAAATTTACATTCCTTACTCTTTTTTAATGTTCAGTTGTGCAACAGCGTATTCTAAATGCCAGCAGTAATAGTTCATTCTGTCCATAGGTAAAAAAAATTTAACAGAACTATGTTTTTAATAATTATTTATTTCATAAAATTCATCATACTTATGATGAAATATTATATTTTAATTCCCTCATGTTTGTTACTTAAGTAAACAAACATAAAACGTAAAGAGAAAAAGTGCCAAGCAACCAGAGGGTGACAAGCTGTCATATGTTTCAGCATTTTTCCCCTGAGATATTATGAGTATTATTTAATATTTTTTCATTAGTATTTTTAAAATCTTTCTTATAATCTAGTTTTGTATACCTCTTTTATTGTTCTTATTTAAGTATTAAATGCATGAAATAATAAACTACCTTATGGTATATTATTTTAATACTTAATATGGTCATTAGGGCAGAGAACCAGTTGTTAAATTATTTGAATTCTACCACTGAGTATACTTATTCTTCCTACTCATCTTTATTGTAGCTGTATGCTATGGAGGGAATCCTCTCTTATATCGTTGCTTGTCATCCCCTCTGCACCAACTATGAACCTATGAATCTATTGTGTTAGGTACAAGATACGTAGTAATTGGTTAGGCTTTAATATTCTACTTTCCTTGATTTTCTATTATTTGATTAAAAGGCTATGAATTTTAATAAAATGTTTTGTGTCTATTGGAGAGAAATGGAATGGAATAGAATACTTTCTCATAGAAAGGTAATTTTTTAGTCTTCAAAAATGTAAACTTTTAAGGCATGTATACATACAGTTAAATTGATAGGAAATTATATTGTGACGCGCTTTTTAAATTTATTATATCTCAATGTCAAATAAGCTAACTGAGAAAATAGCCAGATCTATTTAGCGATAGAGCTTGTTTGGAAGTAAAAAGTTTGTATACTGTACTTATTTTCTCCTAAACAGACAGAAATGAATTCAAGTAAGCATTTAAGTTGCCTACCTAGCCTTTTAAAAAGTAAGTTTCTATGAAAAAAGTATTAGTACAGTACTAACAGCATTTTCTTAGATTCTTGCTTGTAAAGAGTAGGAAGTTGCAATGAAAATGTCACATGTGCTTTAGCAATGGAGTGTGAGCCCTGGAGTCATTGCCATCATTGACTTCATTTGGTTTGAATCACAGCTTTTGTTTTGCTAGCAAAATGATCTCAGACAAATCACTCTTTAACTGTCCATGGATAGCTTCATATTATGAAAATAATAGCATTTTCCCCAGAGGATTGCTATGCGGCCCATGAGACAATAGTTGTAAACAGTAAAGCACATCGGTTCTATTTTTCTAATTGTATAATTTACTGTACGGTAAATAGGAGGTGTTTAAGCAAAAATTACTTTTGTTAAACAGAGAAATAAAAGATCTAAATTAATTTTAGGACCATTAGTTTTAGTTATATTTAAGACAATAAAAATTTGACTTCACTGAATTGTTCATTCCATGTTGAAAATATATATCATAGACCCCATAATGATTTTAACTGAATTTTTATGAAAAAAAGAAAGTGTTAACATAGTCCAAAGCCACCAAGCTTTTTTTCTATGTTCTTTCATAGAATGCTTATAGTTTTAGGTTCCCCGTTTAGGTTTATGTTTCCATCTTGACTTAATATATTTTATCAGCTGCAAGGTGTACATTGTAGTTTATTCTTTTGCATATGAATAATCAGTTTATCCCACATGATTTATTGAAAGAATTTTATCTCCACTGAATTGCTTCTGTACCTTTGTTGACAACCAGTGGTCCACATACATTTGGGACTATTTCTAACTTCCCATTTTGTTCCATTGATCTTTCACACAAATATCACATTGACTTGTTTAATGTAGCTTTATAAAAAATTAGGTAACATTAGTACTCCATTGATTTCAAACTTACTTGCTGTTTTATGTTCTTTAAATTTCTATATAAGTTTTAAAGTTTGCCAATATGCAAAAATTTTACCTATAGTTTTAATTAGGATTTTAGATCAATTTGGGGAGAACTGGCATCTTTAAAGTACTGAATCTTCCTTTTTCAATTAAATTTATTGGGGCAACATTTTTAAATTAGATTATATAGGTTTAAAATATATATTTCTGTGATACATGATTTATATATTGCATTGTGTACCAACCACTGAAAGTCAAATAATCTGTCACCATATATTTGGCCCCCTTTACTACTTAATACCCACTTCCCATCTTCTTTTCCTCTGGTAACCACCATACTGGGTCTATATCTGTAAGTTTCAGTTTTGGGGTGTTTTTTTTTTTGTGACAGAGACAGAGAGTCAGAGAGAGGGACAGATAGGGACAGACAGACAGGATGGGAGGGAGATGAGAAGCATCAATTCTTTGTTGCATCACCTTAGTTGTTCACAGATTGCTTTATCATATGTGTTTTGACCAGGCGGCTACAGCAGACCAAGTGACCCCTTGCTCAAGCCAGAAACCTTGGGCTCAAGCTGGTGAGCCTTGCTCAAACAAGATGAGCCCGCACTCAAGCTGGCAACCTTGGGTCTCGAACCTGGGTCCTCTGCATCCCAGTCTGATGCTCTATCCATTGAACCACTGCACAGTCAGGCTAAGTTTTAGTTTTATATTTCATATATGAGTGAAATCATATGATCTTACCATTTTTTGACTTACTTATCCTGCTTGGCATGAAATTCTCAGCATGCACCCATATTGTTGCATATGGCATTATTTCATCTTTTCTTACTGCTGAGTAGTATTCCATTACAAATATGTATCATATCTTCATTATCCAATTATCTATTGCAGGATACTTGGGTTTTTGCTGCAATGAATATAGTGGGGCATATATCTTTGCAAATAGATTGCTGATTCACATGGTAACCCTATTCCTAATAGTTTGAGGAACCTCCATTTTGTTTCTCATACTGACTATACCAGTTTTCATTCCTACCAGGAGTGAATAAGAGTTCCTTTTTCTACACAACCTCTTCAACACTTGTTATAACTTGTCTTGTTAATAATAGTGCAAAGTGGTATCTCATCATAGTTTTGATTTGCTTTTCCCTAAGAGCTAGTAAAATTGAAAGTATTTTCATATATCTGTTGGCCATTTGTTTGTCTTCTTTAGAGTAATATCTGTTCAGCTCCTCTGCCCATTTTTATAATTGGATTGTTTGTTAGGTGTTGAGTTATATGAGTTCCTTATGTATTTTGGATATTAACCCCTTGCTGAAGATGTTGTTTGCAAATATCATCTCCCATTCAGTTGGTTGCCCTTTTTTTTCTGGCAGTTTCTTTTACTGTGCAGAAACTTTTTACTTTGATATAGTCCCATTCATTTATTTTGCCTTTATTTTAGGGTCAAATTCATAAAATATTCTCTATAATCATAGTCCATAAGTTCACTACTTATGTTCTCTTCTATGTAATTTATTATTTCAGTTCTTATATTTAAGTCTTTGATTCATTTGAGTTAATTTTTGTGCATGGGGACAAATTATAGCCTATTAGTTTTATTCTTTTGAATGGGACTTTCCAAATTTCCTAGCACCATTTATTGAACTGACTTTCTTTTTTCCATTGTATGTTTTTGGCTCCTTTGTCCAAAACTATTTGTCTATGTATATGTGCTTTATTATTACATTCTTCTCCTGTGTACATAAACATTACCAATGCAGATTATATGTTGGAACACAAACTAGCTCTAACACATTTAAGATGGAAATCATATTAAGCATATTCTCTGACAACAATACTTTGAACTTAGAAATCAACTACAGAAGGTGAGTAATAAAACCTTACAAATATGTGTAGATTAAACAACATACTACTAAAAAATGACTGGTCAAAGAAGAAATAACAGGTGAGATAGAAAAATATAAAGAGACATATGAAAATGAAAATACAACAAGGCACAAACTTTTGGGATGCAGGGAAAGCAGTAATAAGAGGGAAGTTTCTATCATTATAGCCCTATCTCAAGAAATAAGAAAAATCTCAGTAAGCAACCTAATATCACACCTAAAAGAACTAGAAAAAGGAAAAAGCAGTCCAAAGTCAGCAGAAGAAAAGAAATAAAAATTAGAGCAGAACTTAATGAAATAGAAAAAAACTGTACAAAAAATTAATACAACAAAAAGTTGGTTCTTTGACAAGATTAATAAAATTGACAAATCCCTGGCCAGACCCACTAAGGAAAAAGTGAAAAGACTTAAATAAACAAAACCAGAACTTAAAGAGAAGTTACCATAGACATCACAGAAATACAAAGGATGATATTAGAATACTGTGCAAGACTAAAGTGCTGAGTCTTCAAACCCACTTAGAAAGTACTGTATATCTATACAGGTCTTTAATTTCTCCTAGCAATCTTAAGAAGTTTTTACATCTTTTATCTCTTTTGGCAGTTTTAGCCTTAGGTATTCATCTTTATGCTATTTTAAATGGTATTCCTTTAAATATTTCAACCATTTTAGAAATTCGTTTGGCAGTTTTTAAATAATTAAACATATTCTGACATATGATTCAGCCATTTATCTGTCAGATATTTATCAAAGATAATAAAAGCATATGTCCATAAAGAAACTTGTAGACAAATATTCACAGCAGTTTTATTTGTCATAACCAAAAGCTGGACAAATTAAATATCCAACAAATGGTGAGTGAGTGGACCAGCTGTGGTATATACATACCATGAAATAATATTTAAAGATAGGAAGGAATGAGCTATTGATTCACAGATAGAACATAAATGAATCTAAAAATAATTATATCAAGTGAAAGAAGTCGAAAAGTAGAATAATTTGCATGATTTCATTTATATAAAATTCTATCAATTTTAGACAAAAGGAAACTTTGGGGGAGTTTATTGGTTTGCTAGGTTTTTTATTATAAGAGTTTGGGTGGCTTAACACAAATTTATTTTCTCAAAGTTCTGGAGGCTAGAAGTTGGAGATCAGGGTGTGGACAGGTTTGGTTTCCCCTGAGTCCTATCCACATGGTTTGCAGATAGCTGACTTCTTTCTATCTTTGCATAGCCTTTCCTCTGAGTCCTCCAGCATCCCTGTATCTCTTCTTATAAGGACACCAGTCATATAAAATTAGAGCCTCACCCTTATGAGTTCATTACCCTTAATCACCTCCTGTGGCCCTAACTCTAAGCACAGTCACATTGGGGGAGTTTATATGCAACATATGAATTTGGAGAGGGATACAATTTATGTCCTTCTCTCATGCAAAATGCATCTGCCCCCTCTCAACAGCCCTAAAAGTATTAACTTACTCAAGCATCAACTTTAACCTGAAAGTCTCATCAAAATATACCAATTAGGTATGAGTGAGACTTGAGCTATGTTTCTTCCTGAGGCAAAATTCCTCTCTAGCCGGGTACCTGTGGAACTAGACAAGTTACGTGCTTCCCAAATATAGTAGTCGGACAGGGATAGAATAGACATTCCCAGTGTAAAGGGGAGAAATTGCTACCTGAAACCTATATAATTTGGTTAACCAGTGTCACCCAATAAATTTAATAAAAAGGAAATACTAAAAATAAAAATTATGTGTTACACAAAAAACAATAATATATAAATAAAAGGGAGAAATCAGAAAGAAGGAAGAGTGACAAACCCCAATCAAGCCAAAACTTAACACTGCATTTTCCATGGGTGTTTAGGGATCAAAAGAATCCTCTTTGGCTTAATGGTCAACCCTCAGGCTCTGGTGAGGAGACAGCATCACCCCCATGATACTAGGCGTTAGTCCTACCCCCAAGAGTCTGGGCAGCAGCATGGTCCCTGAGGTTCTGGCCTGCTGAAAGGGAGCAGAAGACAACCTAGCCTTTTGAAATCAAGGAGTAGATAGCTTCATACCCCTCCCCAATCTCAGGCCTTTGTACTCTAGACCTGAGGTAGGAGGGCAGCCCTGCTGATACCTGAATCACCTTCAAGATCCTTCTTCTTTTTTCTTGAAAGATATTGCACGTTCACAGTGGACCAGCTCTATTGTTCCATCCTGTAAAATCCAAAATGTCTGATAGCCTGTTTTCATCTTTGTCCCAGCTCAGATCCCTTTAATTCCAGCTGCCGGTGTGTTCACTGGTGTAATTCCATCTCTATTCCTGGTTTCTGCTCAGATGGCTGATTAGATCCATAGGTGACATCCAGAATCTCTTTATCAAATGATTTCCCAGTCTCATCCTAGGTTTTCTCTCCAGAACACTCTTTCTCCTGGGAAATTTTCCAATCTTCCCGTTCTCATTCCTTTTTATTTAATAATTTCTTCAATTTAACTCTCTCCTCTCACTATGTACAGGAGAGAAATCAGGCTGCACTCGGACACTTTGCTTAGAAATAGCCTTAGTGAAATATTCAAAAACTTAAAATTATATCATGTGTATCACTTCTAACTGCTTTTCACAAATAGCTAGAACACAATTTAACCAAGTCCTTTCCACTTTTAAATAAGTATTAGTTTTCCTCCTGTTGCTGATAATTTGTTTCACATTTGCATCTGAGACATCACTAGCAGCACCTGTAATATCCATAGTCCTACCAACTATCTCTTTAAGTCCATCTAGGCTTTTTGCAACAGGTACTACAAAACTCTTGCAACCTCTGAACATTACCCAGTTCAAAGTCACATTCACATTCACATAGCTAGAGATTTGTTCCATCAGCATGCCACTATTTATCACTTAAAGCTATATTAATCAGGGTTCTCAAGAGAAACAAAAGCAATAGAGTGTGTGTGTGTGTGTAGAGAGAGAGACAGACAGACAGAAAGAGAGAGAGAGATATTTATTTTAAGGAATTGGCTCATGTGATTATAGGAGCTAGCAAGTCAAAATTTTGTACTTAAACTGACAGACCCAAGCAAGACCCAGAAAAGCTGATAATACAGATGGAGTCAGATGACATTTGCTGAATTTGGACTTGTTCAGGGATCCTAATCTTTTTGCTCTTTAAATTTATTTATTTATTTATTTATTTATTTATTTATTTATTTATTTTAATTTTATTTATTCATTTTAGAGAGAGGGGACAGAGAGAGAGATAGACAGAGAGAGAGAGAGAGAGTGGGGGAGGAGCAGAAAGCATCAACTCCAATATGTGCCTTGACCAGGGAAACCTGGGGTTTCAAACCAGCAACCTCAGCATTTCAGGTAGACGCTTTACCCACTGTGCCATCGCAGGTCAGGCTGTCTTTTCATTCTTTTTTCTTATTATTTTTTTTACAGGGACAGAGAGAGGGATATATAGGAACAGACAGACAGGAACAAAGAGAGGTGAGAAGCATCAATCATTAGTTTTTGTTGCCATCGCAACACCTTAGTTGTTCATTGATTGCTTTCTCACATGTGCCTTGACCGCAGGCCTTCAGCAGACCAAGCAACCCCTTGCTGGCACCAGTGACCTTGGGTCCACGCTGGTGAGCTTTTTGCTCAAGCCAGATGGGCCTGCGCTCAAGCTGGCAAGCTAGGGGTCTTGAACCTGGGTCTTTCGCATCCCAGTCTGACGCTCTATCCACTGTGCCACCGCCTGGTCAGGCTGTCTTTTTGTTCTTAATGAAGGCTTCCAACTGATTGGATGAGGCCCACCCCCATCATGGAGAGAAATCTGCTTTACCCAAAATTCATCAACTTAAATGTTAATCTAATTCAAAGCACTCTCAATTTGAGATAACAATTTCAAGGTTAGATTATTTTTATTATCTTAATTGTGGGATAGTGTCATGGGTATATACAAATATCATAACTTAACAATGGGTATACTTTAAATATACCAATTTTCAGTTTATTTTGTGTCAAATATACTCAATAAAGCTATTAAAATATTACTGAGAAACAAAAGATAAGACTTTTTATTTGCAATATATGTGATAATCATAATTTATTGATCAATATCTATCTCAAGTGATATCTTTAGGGGGAAATAGCACATTGTCAGCAAACAGGATTAATCAGAAATAGGAGTATAATAAGTTTCTATATCATCAGCAGAGGCACCTAATGAGTAGGGACCTACTATAAGAAAACATCAACAAGTTTGTAAATACCTTTGTTTTTATGTTTTGTCAAATGGCATGTGTTATCAAAAGAAACACCTGAAACCAGCAAACAGAATACAGAAATGGTGCACCATTAGCTCATAGATGTAGGTCTATTTTAACTAAATTTATATATTCATTTCCTATGCTAACCTAAAGCCATGAAAAGGTGTGCTTTATGTCTGAATGGTTTCTATTTAGTTTACACAACCGGTGATTTTACATCATCACTTTCTAACAAGAGGTAGCAAAATCAGTACAGAAAGAAGCTCACATCAAGTACCACAGATCAAAATGCAATGCAAAATAGAGTTAGTGAATATCTTTGAAAATTAAGTTGTTAAATTCCATGATAGTTTAAAAATTCATGACTTGCAGTTTTTGCCAAGCTATTTTACATAGGCTCTCCTCCTGTGGCTTTTGACTCAATTTAGCAATATACTTCCCAACTGTTAGTAAGCCCTTGATTTTATATGAAGTGGCTGCTTTCCCAAATGGTAGGTCAGAATTATATAATACAATAAATAATGAAGTTGTACAGATATATTCTTAAGGATTCAATTAATACATACAATAAATTTCTAAAATAATTTATAATTTGGGGAGCTCTCTGCTTCTGACTACAAACAACAAACAGGGTTTTTTATACACGCTCTAATGTTTCTTTGAATCGGTCATTTTTAGGTCTAAGGTATTACATGTAAACTTGTAAGCATTTAAGTTATACACCTACCTAGTAAAGGGAAGCAAGGGGTTACACAGTTCTTTATAAACAGAAGTTGCCCCTCACAGAGAAGAGCAAATAATTATGTGAATGAGATATAAGGCGTTTTTTATTAATAAATGCAGCACAAAACACTTTCCTCCTCTTCTTTTGTAGATTACCTACTTTGCTTTTAAAATGTCATCCATATTTATCAGACCACATGGTTCTTGACATTTAGGATTTTTTTTTTATTATCAAATTGTAACTGAAGCTCTGACAACAGGAACTAATTATCAAGGGACTGGAGAATAATTTTTTTTCAAGCAGCAGGGTACAATAAAAGTGTGAATTATTGGTTATTTGAGATACTCAGTAGCTGAGAACTTTTATCATGATGTAGCTAAGTCTTTCTTAAAGCACTTATTAGTTCTTGGAACTTTCCAGAGAAAGTTATAGGAGTTAACTAAATTAGACAAATTATTCTATCTTTCTGTTTTTCCAAGTCATCTATGTATATCATAGTGAGATACTGTTTTAAAAACCTTTTGTAGAACAAACAGCTTTGCTTGAAAATAAGTATTAACGGCACTAATTATTTCTCCAGGAAAAGTGCTGGAAACAAATGTTACATCTATCTTAGGTCCTTCAAATTAAACTTTTTAAAGCCTCATCTCTTAGTATTTTAATGACTAATCAACATTTTGTGAAATTTAAATATTTTACTAGATATTTTTGTAAATTATTTATGAGCAGTAATATGATCATTGATTTACTGCTCTTAAGCCATGATATATGTAATAATACACATGTTAAGAAAGCTCTGGGACCAGTAGGGCAAAAAAGTAATTACTAGAAACTTGAAAAAGAATAGTGGATTTATCAAAAATTATGAAGGGTTGAGATTTTATCCTTCTTCAAGGTAATAAGTTAGCCTACCACAGTTTTATAAGCATATAGAAGACATAAGATAATTTACTTCTCATAACAATAGCAGTAGGGCCTGACCTGTGGTGGCGCAGTGGTAAAGCGTCGACCTGGGAACACTGGTCTGGTCGAGGCACACATGGGAGTTGATGCTTCCAGCCTCCTCCCCCCTTTCTCTCTCTCTCTCTCTCTCTCTCTCTCTCTCTCTCACTCTGTGTCTCCTCTCTAAAATGAATAAAATAAATAAACAAACAAACAAACAAAAAACAATAGCAGTAGACAGCATATAATTTTCATTTTGGTTCCCTAAGCCTTGGTCTCCACAGGGAAGCAGGAAGAGAGTTGACCCCTGTTTATACAGTGGGTTGCATTATGAGAGGAACCGTGAGTGGCGAACTCCAATATTTGATGATGGGCAGTAAGTGTGCCTGACCTTTGCTCTGGAAGGAGACACTATCTTTTAAGCGTTTTCATAACAATGGAATATATAGTCTAAAGGGGAGGCAGTGCCTCTTATCACAAGACATGCAAAAACATGAAAAACCCATGGATAAGCATTTCCCAGTGGTATTGTCTTACATATGTAACTTTAAATAGTAAACTTCTCTAATGGGTATTGATCATATGACTGATGACATTTTTTAAAAGGCTCAGTATATTGAGGCCTACGAAAGTAAGCTAATTCATTTGCCACAATTCAAGTATTTTATGTAAAAGTTTTCAGATTCCTACATCAAGAGAAAGTTTATTGTTCCAAATAGTACGTAAACCAATCTTTCTTTAGTTTAATAATTCTGGTTTCTATTACCAAATTTCTTTCTTAAGAAATCTAGTTAATTTCTTTTGTATTGAAGCTGTTATTAATGCACATTTTTGTGTTAGAATACTGAGACTTTAAATGTAGTAAGTTAAAACAATGTATGGAAAAAGATCAATAATCTATAACCATCTGTCACTCTGTTGATGAACTACACTTCTTAAAGAGTCTGCTGAAAATCCTTTAAGCTGATTAAGGTCTCTTAAATGTAAATCTTTAGGAGAATATTAATTTTAAGTTAAAATGAAGCAGCAGCTATGCATTAAGAAAATATGTAACTAAAAAGAAATGACAGTAAAACCAAGCATATTTTATATATAGTAACCACACCCCTCTTTATCTGTAGGGGATATGTCCCAAGGCTCCTAGTAAATGCCTGAAATTGTGGCTGGTATGAGCCCCTGTATGTTCTATGTTTTCTCCTATATATACATACCGATGATCAAGTTTAATTTATAAATTAGAAATGGCAAGAGATTAATAATAATAACTAATAATGAAATAGAAAAGTTGCAAAAATATACTGTAATAAGTAATGTGAGTGGCTTTGGGACAATTTTAAAGTATAACAAGAGTTACTTGAACACAAGCACTGCAATACCAGGACCGTCGTTCTGATAACCAAAACAGATCCTGACGGGGTAGATAGCATAACAGCACAGAAATGCTAGACAGAGGGGTGTGGAATTGGGAAGTTGGCTGTTTCTTCTCTCGATATTTTTAAGGAGAGATAATCTCACATAGACCCAACTTGAAAATTCTCACCATGTGCACAAAACTTTGATTTCCTGTATATCACAATATTTTACATTTTTTCTAATTTTAGCAATGATTCCTCACTTTCATAGTACTGGTTTTATTGTTTAATTAGTTTAAGACTGGCTGGTTTGCTCAGTGGTAGAGCATCAGCCCAGTGTGGGGATGTTCCAGGTTCAATTCCCAGTAAAGGCACACAAGAGAAGCACTCATCTGCTACTCTTCCCCTAGCTCTCTCGCTTCTCTCTCTCTCTCTTCCTTTTCTGCAGCAATGGCTCAATTGGAACAAGTTGGCCCTGCTGCTGAAGATGGCTCCATGGCCTCTGCCTCAGGCACTAAGAAGAGCTCCCTTGCTGAGCAATGGAGCAATACTCCAGTTGGACAGAGCATCACACCCTAGTGGGCTGGCCAGGTGGATCCAGTCAGGATGCATTCAGGTGTCTGTCTCCACCTCCCCTCCTCTCGCTGAATAAGAAAAAAAACAAAGATCTTTGATGGGTTGTCTATAATTTTTTTTTAAGTTTGTATATTAAGGTAAAATTTAAGTTGCAAAAGTCTTTTGTAGATGTCTTGGAAAAAGGGGGAAAATAAGAACAAATCTACCAGTGATAAAAATGACTTTGCTATATTTAAGATGAGAGTAAAGATGTGATGTCAACATTAGCACTATGTACTTGATAAATCTCAGCTGAAGATTAGCTAATGCAAAATTTTTACATGCTTTTACCTTGACCTAATTTGTTAATATTTAATAGTTTTCTAATCATTTCTTTTAAAATTAAAAGGAAATTGATATATTTTAAAGGAAACAATATAGGCTTAGGAATTAGACTACTTGAAACTGAAAATATGGTTCTCCTACTAATTATGTATACAAACTTGAGAAAATCACCAGGTTCTCCAAGCCTCAGTTCCATCATCAGAAATTTAGGACTAGTTTGTAGAGGCTGCTGAGATTTATAATATTATGTGTGAAAAATACTAGGTCATTGTTTGCTCTCAATAAATACTTTAAAAATTAACTTTGATATATGAATGAAATATTTTCTAATTTCATACATATTGTGCATTTTTTCCTTTTGATGTTTGCTAATCAGCCTCTTAAGTCATCTTTAAAATAAATTAAGAAATAATATTATTATTTGCATTCAGGACACAACATCATTTGACATTATTTTAGGTTTTTATGTTTTGTCTTTATTTTATTTAGAATATTGATTTTACACCTCTCACCAGAAAGATTATTATTTAAGAAATAAAAAGGAAAGACAATACTGCATCTGTAGTGAATAATGTTTACCATAGTATTGACAAGCCTAATATATCAATGATTTTTTTTTATTTAGATCACATGTTAGTCATAAACAAATAATTGATCCCACACTAGCCAATTTGTAGTTCCTATGAGCTCAAAGAGGCATTGTAAACTTGCTACTATAGTAACAAAAAGATTTAAGGTGCAATGTGTGTCTCATAACATATTGCAGTTTTGTGATCTCCAAGGAACCTTAAAAAATAGATTTTCTTCATGGCAAGCTTACCTATGCAATTTTTTTTATTACAGTTTTCTTCTTCCTCTTTTTTAAAGTTTTCAAAAGCAGCAACAACTGCATTCACAGAACAATGTCATTGCTACCCTTTATTATGTAAAATTATAAATGAGCTTTTTACTCTCATATTTTATGACTAAATGATACATCCTCAAAGTGAGATGGTTATTCAGGCCATATGCACAATTTCCAAACATGCCAGAGTTCCAGATATTTGAATATATATTAATCTTTCTGATCTGGTAAAAAAAATAAAATAAAACAAAAGTACTCACTCCCCCAAAGTAAAAGTTATCTTTCAGTCTACAAAAGTCTTTCTGCAAAAAACAGTACTCACTATCAAGTCACCTTCTTAAAAATTAAACTGTGCGCCTGACCAGGTAGTGGCGCAATGGATAGAGCATCGGACTGGGATGCGGAAGAACCAGGTTCGAGACCCCAAGCTCGCCAACTTGAGCGCGGGCCCATCTGGCTTGAGCAAAAGCTCGCCAGCTTGGACCCAAGGTCGCTGGCTCCAGCAAGGGGTAGCTCGGTCTGCTGAAGACCTGCGGTCAAGGCACATGTGAGAAAGCAATCAATGAACAACTAAGGTGTCGCGATGGCAACGAAAATTTTATGATTGATGCTTCTCATCTCTCTTCGTTCCTGTCTGTCCCTCCCTATCTATTTCTCTCTGTGACTCTCTCTGTGTCCTGTGACTCTCTCTCTGTCCCTGTGGGGAAAAAATATATATATATATATATATATATATATATATATATATATATATATATATATATATATATATATATTAAACTGTGCTATTAGTATCTGGTATTGTAATAACTAAATTACAATTCCATCTCCACACTTGTACACTCCTCCTCCTTTCCTGAGTCTGGAGAAAAGAAAAGGTATTGGTGAGCTTTTTGCATTCAACATAAGTAGAATGTAGCAACAATCAAAATCACTACTTAATGCCATGTATATAATTCTTGATTCCCTATAGCCTATAGAGCTCTTTAACAGCAGCTATCAATATCCCCATTTTATAGATAAAGAAACAAATGAGCAGAAAGGCTAAATAACTTTTCTGAGATGACAGGACTAATACATTACATAGATGTTTTCCAAAATCCAAGCTCATTATTAAATCATAGGTAAGAGTGTTCAATAAATAAATACTCACTATAAGATATAAATGGAGAGATCTGTTTCAGTATATTTTTATAATCTTAAGCTGCATTTTTAAAAATTGTTATTTTACACACCAAAGCTTCTTTTCTTTTGACCAAAATTAACTCTTCTGTAACAACTATATACTTAGTAGCTAAAGAAGAGATTTATCAATATAACCATATTTTGTACTTTCAGTAATATATTTTTAGTCTCTATTATTGAGAAAAATGAAGCTGTTTAGTGTAAAATAATTTTTTAAGCTGAGGAGTTATGGGCCTTACATTCATCAGCCAAAGCATCAAATCCTTTTTCCTTATAATGTCTTGCATTCACAAAAAAAATAAAAATAAAAAACCTTGTTGCATATTTATAAGTTTTGCCTATGGGAATGATTTAGAGTAGATTTTGTAATCTCAGGATATTCTTTTATTAAACTGATTCAAAAGCTTGAAAGAGGAATAGAATGTTTTATTTTCAAAATAAAAAACAAAACAAAATTAATCACATCCAACATAGATGTTCTACCCCTTACGAAAATTATTTTAAATTAATATCACTAATAGTATAAATATTTACACTATATTTATTTGATGTTAAACAGCTCATTTATTGAATTGTGACAATTCACCTGATTCTTATCTGGCATATAACTGTCTCTAGCATCTATAATTATTTATCTACTTTGCTTTATTTTCCATACTCTCTTTCATTACTCACTTCCACAATTCTCTTTTGCCTCCCCATTCCTGAGTACTTATTGGTGCTCTAGTCTAGCTATTGCCTTAGTCTATCTTTGGAATAAACTTCACAACTGAGGGATTTCTGATGATGCTGAAAATAATTCATCTTTCTGTGATAAATATAAGATTTAATTAGAAGCAAGAGAATACATCCAAAGGGAAAAGATTTGAATATCAAAGTGGAAATGATTATTTTTTCTGATTCTGAGGCTTAGTGTTTTGTTTTATTTTTTAAAAGTTCGGAGACATAGCCTGACATGTGGTGGCGCAGTGGATAAAGCGTCGACCTGTGAACACTGAGGTCGCCAGTTCAAAACCCTGCACTGGTCTGGTCAAGGCACATATGGGAGTTGAGCTTCCAGCTCCTACCCCCTTTCTCTCTTTCTCTCTCTCTCTCTCTCTCTCTCTCTCTCTCTCTCTCTCTCTCTCACTCTGTGTCTCCTCTCTAAAATGAATAAAATAAAAATAAAAATAAAATTAAAAGTTCGGAGACAGTACAATGAGAGATCCACTGTGTTATATAAACAATTCTACCATATGATTTGACTTTGATGTTGCTTTTCAAACAAACAAATAAACAAAAGAGGTTAATAAGTCATTTAATCAAACCTAAATGTAACATTTGAGCTGATCCACTAATGCTGTGTATTCTCTATAAATAACCAGCATCATATACCTATTCTTGTTAAGGGGGTAAAATTATATGATTTCTTCTTTAGCTTAATGTGAATATTTAGTACATCATTTATGAAGGATCATTATTCACGGAAACAGTCCACCTTGTGAAACAGGACATCTTCCCAAATTGGACTATTAATTGTTGCTTCAGAACAACTGATCTCCAAAAAAATTTAATTGGCCTGCAACTGTATAATTTTCTTTATGAAATTAGCTGGCATAATCACTTAAGTTTCTGAAATCTTTTGCTTTTTGAAGATAAAACATTCTCACAGTTGCCAAAGTTCAGCTTTATACCAAGACAGTAAAGTGCTAAAATTAAATGCTATTCTCATTTTAAACAATGAAAAAAAAAAAAAAGCCTGCTCTTGTTGGATGAATTAAATAAAAGGCTTTGACTTCAGAGTTCACTGAGAAAAATCCCTGAACAAAAACATCTGCACTGTTAATCAGTAAATCCTTGAAAAGCCCTGACCAAAGACAAATCATCTTGTAGTATTTAATAATGGTGGGATTATTTTTTAAATTTACATAAACTGGATTAAAATGGGTTCCAAGTGTAGGTGTCTTTATTTAATAGTTTAACTACAAAAACAACCAATGGAAGGCTTATAAATCTTTGTAAAACTTGCCTTTTTTCCAGACCTTCAAGATTGTACAAATCTAGGCACCTTAAACATATTGTAGGGCACAGAAACTCTTGGTTTGGCTTGACTGCACCATAGATGAGTTATTGATGTGGCATGGTTGCTCATCCAGCACTCCTTGCCCTCACACTGGTGTGTCCATGGCAATAAAATTAGGCCAGAGCCTTCTGACATGAAGGACTGAAGAAACAGGCTATGTTGCTTTAACATTCTTTGCACTAAGCAGTCTCTCTCTCTCTCTCTCTCTCTCTCTCTCTCTCTCCACTCTGTAATCACATATCTAAGATTCATGGGTAGAACTAAATTATCAAATAGATAGCCTCAAATATTTAAAATTGCACTAGATATTTTAATCACTTCTGACAGGAGCTTAGTCTGAAACTGAGTGGTATTCAACTTCAGGTAAAAAAAAAAATGAAATTTGAGAAACAGACTAAGAAACATGCTATCATTTGTTCCCTAAATTTTTAAAATTTATTCTCACATTAAATAAAATTATTAGGCAATAATTTGTTTTATTTGGATCCATGGAGGGCATAAGAATTGCCCTTTATATAAAGTTCTCATTTCTGGCATCCTTTATAAATCAAATTTTTTTTTTGAAAGCATTGTCCATTAATTTGTTCATTGTTAGAGATAACATTGAATATCAAAAATTTCTGTGAAATACAGAATAAGAAAGTTTAGATTCTTGTCTTGGCTTTGATTTGTATAAGTGCTATAACTTAATCCCCTTGGGTCTCTGTTATCTCATTTGAAAAATAGCATGTTGGACCAGGTAGTTTCTACCTCCTTTCTTAGCTCCAAATCTCCATAAATTCCTAATGAGATTCTCTCAGATATAGGGTGATAGCATGTATCAATTACTTACCTATTGTCTCAGCTCCAAACCCACTATTCTTTACCCTTACTTTGCGATGCTCAGAACTGGGACTCTTGTAACCATGTTTCTCTTTTGCCACCTGATTTCCTGTTAGATTCTGACTGTAGAAGGCACTAGAGGGAGACTAAATGGCTGAAAGAATGATACAGAACTTGGCCCTTTCATGGGTTCTTTTGTTGTTGATCCACGAACACTGTCTACCGATCAAACTTTGACCTAGCAGTTGGTGCCAGATTCTTTCAAAACTCTCCCCGTTTCAGCTATTTCCCTATATTAAATTCCTCATTGTAGCTTTCAATGTAGACCAGTGGTTCTTAACCTGGGTTCTATTGAACCCTAAGGGTTCGATGAGTCAGTCTCAGGGGTTCAGAGAAGCCTCTGCCATGGAAGTAAAAACACACTTGTGTAAAGTTGTGATGACATGCCCCGCTTGGCCATCACTTGCTACAGAGAATCACATTACCTTGCTTGGCCAACCAGTGCCGCAGGGAATTTAGTGCATGCAGTAGTCAATGGCTGTCATAGTTGTACATCGTGTGGTTTCTTTCTTAATATTTTAATCCATGCTAAATATGTCGAGCAAAAATAGAAAGTGGTCGGACGAATATGTACAACATGGATTCACATGTATCACGGAACGGGATGGGAGCTGGTGTCCTATCTGCATGATATGCAAAGCCAAGCTGAGCAACTCTAGTCTCACCAGTAAAACTAAATTTAGGAAAAAAATCATATTTTATTTATCACTAAAGAAGGGTTCGGTGAATGAGCATATGAAACTGTTGGGCTTGGTACCTCAAAAAAGGTTAAGAACCGAGGAACGAAGATGGTGATGGAGTAGGCAGACATACCAACTTCCAACACCCAGAACCAAAGTGGATTATAACTCAAATTTTAAGAACCATCATCTGGATAAACCAACTTAGAACTAAACTAAGTGGACTCTTCAACCAAGGAACACTGCAGAAGCCACATTGAGACTGGTAGGAATAGCAAAAACGCGAAGAGGGCTGCCCAGCTCCCCAGAGCAAACGGCAGCCCGGAGAGACCCGCGTGGCGGGAGGAGAGTTTGGCGGAGAGGGAGAGACCTGGGTCCCAGGAACCAAGCCCCAGACTGCAGTCCCAGAGCCTAGAAGAGGCGTTTGGACAGTATTGAGCTGTGAAACAAGTGAGGATACTGTTTGTGAGAAAGAGACAGTTTTCTCAGACCCAAGATTCTTTTTAAAGGGACAGCGTAGAAAACCTCTCTCACAAACACGCACCCGGGGCTCCGGGGAATGGGGACAGAGGAGAGGAACAGAGCAGTGGGAACAGAGTGTGGACTGAAGGCACGGGGACACTCTGAGGGACAGCCACCCTAACCCTTGGGCTAAGTCATTTCCCTAATTGAAAACTAATATCTCCCCTGGAACTAGCAATACCAGCAAAGGGAGACAGAACACTAGCCAAACAAGCTCTCCCGCGACAATTAGAGCAGAGCTGCTTAGAGGGAGGGAGCTCCCAGGCCTACAGTGTGAAGACTTAGGGCACTTCCATCTCTATGAGGGTTGCTGAAGGGATGGTGGCGGCAGGACACTGAAACGCAGTCCTGTTGGCATGGGCAGAGGCACAACCGATGTTAGCTCGGTCTAGCCCAGCAGGGGTGAAGGGGACACACGAAAGCCGTCCGGCAGCTGCGGGCCTGCCTGTAACACCACCTGCGGGAAAAAAAAAAAAGGGTAAAGATCTGCTCTGCGACCCTGCGAAAGCCGGCCCTGACCGCGGGGAGGGGCTAGGACCAGGGACTGAATGGGGGCTCGCAGCTGAGCTCACGCTGCCAACACCATGCTGCCAACCCTGCCTGGGCGGAGAAACCTAGGATTGCCAACCTACGTGCGCAAGCTGGCTCCTAACGTGGGGGTGGGGTAGAGTCTGGAATGATCAGAAGCTCGCAGCTGAGCTCACACCAGCAAGCACACCCGGCTCAATAAATGGCATTTTGCGACCCTGTGCAGGAGGGCCCTGGCCTCGAGGGTGGGGCTAAATTCTGGACGGGCAAAGGCTCACAGCTGAGAACACGTCAAAAGCCCCGCCCAACCCGCGAAACTGTGGCAAGCAGGCTCTGACTGCGGGGGCTGGGCATAAGCCTTCAGGAAACAGGCTGGGTCCGCAGCTGAGCAAAGGTGCTCATCTCTGCCTTTGGTGCTGAGGCTTGTGGCTTGAGTGACAGCCCCTCCCACAGAGAAGAGGCGGAAATCACAGCAACAGCCCCACAGACTGACGCAGGCAACGCCCATACCCAACCACCATAGGCAGTGGCAGAGGGGGTGGCAGGCTTGCAGACAGACCACACCTAGAGAACACAAAGGCAACACCTACTGGACTCCAGTGCCCACAACTTGCCTATACAAAGATAAAATGGGCAGGCTGAGGAATGCAAACAAAATGAATCAAGAGAAATCCCCAGAGAAAAACCTGAATGAACCAGATATAACCAAACTACCAGAAGCAGAATTTAGAATAATGATAGTTAGGATGTTCAAAGAAATTAGAGCAACAATGGATAGTCACTATGAACACCTAAATAAAGAGATAACAAGTATAAAAAATGAAATTGAAATAATAAAAAAGAATCAGACAGAAATGACAAATACAGTATCAGAACTGAAGACCACAATGGAAGGAATTAAAAGCAGGATGAATCACGCTGAGGATCGAATCAGCGAGTTAGAGGACACAATAAACAAAGGCACAGAAGCAGAGAAGAAAAAGGAAAAGAGACTCAAAAAATGTGAGGAAACTCTAAGGGAGCTCTGTGACAACATGAAGAAAAACAACATTCGCATCATAGGGGTGCCTGAAGAAGAGGAGAGAGGACAGGAAATGGAAACTTTGTTCAATCAAATCATCGCAGAAAACTTTCCTAAATTAAGGCTGGGAAACATTCCACATGTTCTAGAAGCACACAGACTCCATTAAAGAGAAACCCAAAATATCTACACCAAGACACATCATAGTTAAAATACCAAAGCTAATGGATAAAGAAAATATCTTAAAAGCTGCTAGAGAAAAAAGGCTATCACCTACAAAGGAGCCCCCATAAGGATGACATCGGACTTCTCAACAGAAACACTTGAGGCCAGAAGGGACTGGCAAGATATAATCAAAGTAATACAGAACAAGAACCTACAAACAAGACTACTCTATCCAGAAAGGCTAACGTTTAAAATTGAAGGAGAAATAAAGAGCTTTCCAGACAAAGAAAGTC
This sequence comes from Rhynchonycteris naso, assembly GCA_037038555.1. Taxonomy (NCBI): domain Eukaryota; kingdom Metazoa; phylum Chordata; class Mammalia; order Chiroptera; family Emballonuridae; genus Rhynchonycteris; species Rhynchonycteris naso. The sequence continues at coordinate 102,747,175 of CM072996.1, read as the reverse complement.
TCAAGGAATTCATTAAAACCAAACCAATTCTGCAAGAGATACTAACGGGCCTGTTGTGAACAGTTCAAAGGAAGGAAAGAATATAGCAAAAAAATAAAAAATAAAAATACAGTTTTAAAGAACAAAATGGCAATAAACAACTACATATCAATAATAACCTTAGATGTAAATGGATTAAATGATCCAAACAAAAGACATAGGGTAGCTGCGTGGATAAAGAAACAGGACCCATACATATGCTGTCTACAAGAGACACACCTTAAAACAAAAGATGCACATAGACTGAAGGTAAAAGGATGGAAAAAAATATTTTATGCAAATGGAAAGAAAAAAAAAAGCCGGGGTAGCAGTACTTATAGCTGACAAAATAGACTTGAAAACAAAGGCTGTAGTAAGAGATAAAGAAGGACACTACATAATGATAAAGGGAACAATTCAACAGGAAGATATAACTATTATAAATATCTACGCACCAAATATAGGAGCCCCGACATACATAAAGCAGACTTTGATAGATATAAAGGGCGAGATTAACAGTAATACTATCATAGTAGGGGATTTCAATACCCCACTAACAACACTAGTTAGATCCACAAGAAAGAATATTAGTAAAGAAACAGTAGACTTAGGATACACTAGATCAACTTGAATTAATAGATATCTTCAGAACTTATCACCCTAAAGCAGTAGAATATACATTCTTCTCAAGCGCTCATGGTACGTTTTCTAGGATAGACCACATGTTAGGACACAAAAATGGTCTCAATAAATTTAAGAAAATTGAAATCATATCAAGCATTTTCTCTGATCACAATGGCATGAAACTAGAAATTAACGACAAAAAAAAAAACTGAAAAATACTCAAACACTTGGAAACTAAATAGCATGATATTACATAATGAATGGATTAACAATGACATCAAAGAAGATATAAAAATGTTTCTAGAAACAAATGATAATGAGCATACATCAACTCAAACTTTATGGGACACAGCAAAAGCAGTACTGAGAGAAAAGTTCATTGCACTACAGGCATATCATAAGAAGCTAGAAAAAGCTCAAATAAGCAACCTGACCCTGCAACTAAAAGAACTTGAAAAACAACAACAAATAAAACAGAAGACAAGTAGAAGGAAGAAAATAATAAAGATCAGAGCAGAAATAAATGAGATAGAGGCTACAGAAACAATACAGAAGATCAATGAAACCAGAAGCTGGTTCTTTGAAAAGTTAAACAAGATTGATGAACCTTTAACTAGACTCACCAAGAAAAAAAGAGAGAGGACTCAAATAAATAAAATTAGAAAGGACAGTGGAGAAATAACAACTGACACAACAGAAATGCAAAGCATTATAAGAAAATACTATGAAGAACTCTATGCCAAAAAATTAGACAATCTAAGTGAAATGGACAAATTTCTTGATTCATATAAACTTTCAAAAATCAATCTGGAAGAATCAGAACACCTAAAAAGACCAATTACAACAAATAAGATCGAAACAGTTATCAAAAAACTCCCAAAAAAGAAAAGTCCTGGGCCTGATGGCTTCACAAGTGAATTCTATCAAAAATTCAAAGAAGAACTAACTCCTATCCTCCTCAAGCTATTTCAAAAAATTCAAGAGGACGGAAGACTTCCAAACTCCTTTTATGAGGCGAGCATAATTCTGATCCCGAAATCTGGCAAAGACAACACAAAGAAAGAAAATTATAGGCCTATATCCCTGATGAATTTAGAAACTAAAATTCTCAACAAAATATTAGCCAACCAGATCCAGCAATATATGAAAAAAATCATACACCATGATCAATTGGGATTTATTCTGGAGAGGCAAGGCTGGTTCAATATTCGCAAATCAATCAATGTGATTCATCACATAAACAAAAGGAAGGACAAAAATCACATGATAATTTCAATAGATGCAGAAAAGTCATTTGATAAATTCCAGCACCCATTCATGCTCAAAACTCTTAGTAAAGTGGGAATACAAGGAACATTCCTTAACATGATAAAGGCTATCTATGACAAACCCACAGCAAACATCATACTAAATGGACAAAAATTAAAAGCAATCCCCTTAAGATCAGGAACCAGGCAGGGTTGCCCTCTTTCACCACTCTTATTCAACATAGTTCTGGAAGTTCTAGCTATAGCAATCAGACAAGAAGAAGAAATAAAAGGCATCCAAATTGAAAAAGAAGAAGTACAACTGTCACTATTTGCAGCTGATATGATATTGTACATAGAAAACCCTAAAGTCTCAGTCAAAAAACTACTGGACCTTATCAATGAATTCCGCAAGGTGGCAGGATATAAAATTAATACTCAGAAATCAGAGGCATTTCTATATACCAACAATGAACTGTCAGCAAAAGAAATTAAGGAAACAATACCCTTCACTATTGCAGCCAAAAAATAAAATACCTAGGAGTAAATTTAACAAAGGAGGTTAAGGACTTGTACTTGGAAAATTATAAAACATTGATAAAGGAAATCAAGGAAGATACAAACAAGTGGAAGCATATACCGTGCTCATGGCTAGGAAGAATAAACATCATTAAAATGTCTATATTACCCAAAGCAATTTATAAATTCAATGCAATACCAATTAAAATACCAATGACATACTTCAAAGATATAGAAAACATATTCCAAAAATTTATATGGAACCAAAAAAGAACACAAATAGCCTCAGCAATCTTAAAAAGAAAAAATAAAGCAGGAGGTATCACTCTTCCTGATATCAAGGTTTACTACAAGGCCATTATACTCAAGACAGCCTGGTACTGGCATAAGAACAGACACACTGATCAATGGAACAGAACAGAGAACCCAGAAATAAACCCACAGCTTTATGGACAACTGATATTTGACAAAGGAGGAAAGGACATACAATGGAGTAAAGACAGCCTCTTTAACAAATGGTGCTGGGAAAATTGGACATCTACCTGCAAAAAAATGAAACTAGACCATCAACTTACACCATTCACAAAAACAAATTCAAAATGGATAAAAGAATAAAAAATAAAATAAAATAAATAAAGTAAAATTCTGATACATGAAAAAAAAAAATGGATAAAAGACTTAAACATAAGCCGTGAAACTATAAGCATCTTAGAAGAAAACATAGGCAGCAAGCTTTCCGACATCTGTAGCAGCAATATATTTGCCGATTTATCTCCACGAGCAAATGAAACAAAAGGCAAGATAAAGAAATGGGACTATATCAAACTAAAAAGTTTTTGCACAGCTTAAAACAATAAGAACAGAATAAAAAGACAAACCACACAATGGGAGGACATATTCGACAGCACATCTGATAAGGGGTTAATAACTAAAATTTATAAAGAACTTATAAAACTCAACACCAGGAAGACAAACAATCCAATCAAAAAATGGGCAAAAGAAATAAATAGAAATGTCTCCAAAGAGGACATACAGATGGCCAAAAGACATATGAAAAAATGCTCAACACCACTAATCATTAGAGAAATGCAAATTAAAACCACAATGACATATCACCTCACACCAGTCAGAATGGCGCTCATCAGCAAAACAACACAGAATAAGTGCTGGCGAGGATGTGGAGAAAAGGGTACCCTCCTGCACTGCTGGTGGGAATGCAGACTGGTGCAGCTACTGTGGAAAACAGTATGGAGATTCCACAGAAAATTAAAAATCGAACTGCCTTTTACCCAGCTATCCCACTTTTAGGAATATACCCTAAGAACACCATAGCACTGTTCGAAAAGAAGATATGCGCCCCCATGTTTGTGGCAGCATTGTTCACAATAGCGAAGATCTGGAAACAGCCCACATGTCCGTCAGAAGACGAGTGGATTAAAAAGCCTTGGTCCATATATACTATGGAATACTACTCAGCCATAAGAAATGATGACATCGGATCATTTACAACAAAATGGATGTACCTTGATAACATTATACGGAGTGAAATAAGTAAATCAGAAAAAAAAACTGAGAACAGCATGATTTCATACATAGGTTGGACATAAAAGTGAGACTATGAGACATGGACAAGGGTGTAGTGGTTACGGGGTGGGGGGAGGGAGGGGAGGGTGAGATAGGGAGGAGAAGAGGGGCACAGGGAAAACCAGATAGAAGGTGACAGAGGACAATTTGACTTTGGGTGATGGGTATACAACACAATTGAATGATAAGATAATCTGGAGATGTTTTCATTGTACATATGTACCCTGATTTTTTGGTGTCACCCCATTAAAGTTAATAATAAAAAAAAAGGTTAAGAAGCACTGGTCTAGACCTAAATTGGTGTTTAGAGCACAGCACAACAGATAGAGCCATATGTGGCATGATGACAGGAGCCATGTCTATCTTTTTTTTTTTTTTTCAGGGACAGAGAGAGAGTCAGAGAGAGGGATAGATAGGGACAGATAGACAGAAAGGGAGAGAGATGAGAAGCATCAATCATCAGTTTTCCATTGCAACACCTTAGTTTTTCATTGATTGCTTTTTCACATGTGCCTTGACCACGGTCTTCAGCAGACCGAGCAACCCCTTGCTGGAGCCAGAGACCTTGGGTTCAAGTTAGCGAGCTTTTTGCTCAAGCCAGATGGGCCCGCACTCAAGCTGGCAAGCTCAGGGGGTCGAACCTGGGTCTTCCGCATCCCAGTCTGACTATTTACTGCGCCACCGCCTGGTCAGGCAAATGTCACAATTCTTGAAAAATGCTATAAATGCTGTCACTGAACTATTTATTCACACACACACATTGCTTGTGTACTTTGAAAAAGGTTTTAGTTTGCTATCTATTGTAGTGTTATAAAAAGAATGTTTGCAAAATCAAGGGAGATAATGGCATGAACATAGAATTTAGAATTCTATGTGAGTTATGAGCCAAGTAACTGACTCAAGTTATTGACTCTTTTCAACCTAATTTGTTTTTATTGTTAAAGTGCCTTTCTTGGAACATTTTAAGCACATATGTCTGCACTATTGTCTCAAAATAAAAAACTGTGAAACTCTTAAAAGTTTCCATGGTGCAGACAAATACTTGACTTGGGGTGATAAACACATAATACGTGTACAGGTGATGTGTTGTGTAATTGTGCACCTAAATTCTGTTCAATAACAAGGACAAAAAAGAAACGTTTTTCATATAAAAGTAAACGTGTTTGAAAACTGCAGTTCTTGTCAATTAATAAAGAAAATCTGAACTCTCCCTAATGTGACTTGTTAGTTTTACTTTCTGCCAATTTATATGTGTATAGTGAAAAGTTTTACTTTAATTACATTTTATAAATGCATTTTGCACACTTGAATTTTCCTGAAGCTTCACGAAGGGGTTAGATCTAAGTAGATGAATAAAGCTATGCATATGTTTTGAATATTTTAAATAAGTATATATCTGTGTATCTAACCAGTCACTGAGAGTTATGCAAATGAACTGAAGTGGCCTCTGTGCATGGTCATTAGTTTGTTTGGTTTCTTAACAGCAGACTGAGACCCACTACCTCAAAAGCCACCCACCACCAAATTCAAATTTTCATATATCCAATTATTTTAAAATAACCCAACCAAGTAGTTTTTAGCCATCTATTGGTTTAGCATATTTCACAAAACCTAACCCACATCTGCTGATAGAGCTTTGTATTTCAAAGATCCCAAGCTACTCCATTCCTTGGGAGTTCTCTTAATTAAAGACTCTACCTTCGTGTTGCTGAGCAACTTTGCCTAGACACATAAGCCCCCTATCTCATTACTCTCTTCCCTGAGAGTTTGCTTGTTCTTACCTTTCAGATGGTGGCCCCCTGAGGTTCATGAGCTTCTAAATGGTCTTTCACATTGAGGGACTTTTCCTCTCATGTGGCTCCGTCCAAACACCATCCAATAAATTTTGTCCTATTACAGCATCTCATCATTATGTCTTTTTTCTTGGTCAGTCCCCAAATCTTTATTATTTTCTGGTCTTTTTATTTTTACATCTCTAGGATTCATCCTGTATTTTTCACCCTCGCCACAATTATTGTGGGTTAAGACTCATCATCTCTAGCCTTAACTTTTAAGATAGGCTTTTTGCTGGTTTCTCCCCTTTCAGTTTTGCTTTCCAAACAATTGACAAAATGACCTCAGACATAAACCTGATCATATTATGTGCTGCTTAATATTTTTCATTAGCTTGATTATAATGCTGTGGCTTTGTTGAATTTAAGTGGGTAATGTAAATGCCTGATTTTAAAATTTTAAGGTAACATCTGTATATAAATATGAATAATAACTAAAAATTAAAATACAATATTATAATAAATGTTACAAAGGCATGACTATGCTAAAGAAGGACAGATTATTAATTAATAGACTGTGACACATAAAAAAACTTCCAAAGGAATCTTCAAAGGTTTTTTTAAAACATTTTATTAGCTTTATTTAAAGTATATTATAATGATTCCCAAATAGGTTTGTGTTATTCTGATGTTCATAAAGGTATTGTCACTCATACAAAAGAGTCCAAAAAGCACAGTATTTTAAAATGAAGGAGAAAAAAAAATAGCAATTGATCTTCCAAATGTGCAAATTTACATGCCCATTCTAGTGAAATTTGTTTGAGTCAAGTTGGATTCATTTGTAAATTTAAAAATTCATAGATCAGTACCAGAAAAAAAAATCTAGAAAAGTTCTTTTATGAAAATTTTAATCCTTTTTAACCACATACAGTTTTTTAATATCTGCAATGTTTTATGTTTTATAAAGGTCAAATTCCAAAACTATCCTCCAGTATTTGTTCAGTTATTTAACATCTAATGTTTGAGTCTATATTATATATCAAACTCTGTGCTTGTTGCTCATATACAAATAAATAGAAAATATCCTTGACCAATTATGTAGTTTATATGGTTGTATAGGGAAAATATATGGAGAAATAATTCTATCAGTAAAACTGACTGTAGAGTTTTGTTTATACAAGATACAGTGTGGTTTAAAGGAATTTTAACTAACCCTCTTTACATGCTAAACACCTTCCCTCTGACCACTGTCAATCTGTTTAAAGACAAGTTTTTTAAAACAGATGTTGACTGGCAGATCACTGCAAACTAGGGACTGGCCCTCTATAGGACTATAACTCTTTACCTGATGTTTAGTATAAATGTCACTTTTATGTAATATACTCAATGTAATAACATTTCTCTGGCATGAGATTTCAAGCTTAGTTAAGTTTATCACTGGAAGTTTAGAGATATTTCAAAAAGAACGAAAATGTATCTAGTCATTTTACCTATATAATTGTCTCTGCAAATGTGACAACTTTCCAACTGAGAGGAAGGGATATAGAGAGACAGACTCTAGCATGAACCCTGACAGGGATCCACCCAGCAACTCCCATCTGGGACTGATGCTCTAGCCATCTGGAGCCATACTCACAACTGAGCTATTTTTAATGCCTGAGGTGAAGACTCCATGAGCCATTCTCAGCACCAGGTGCCCATGTACTCGAACCAAATGAGCTATGTCTGCTGGAGGAGAGGAGAGAGACAGAGAAGGGGAGAGGGAGTGGTGGAGAAGCAGATGGGCATTTATTTTGTGTGCCCTGAGCAGGAATCGAACCCAGGACATCCACATGCTGGGCCAATGCTCTACCACTGAGACAACAGGCCAGGGTGGGAAACTGTTCTTAATGTTATCTCAAATAGGTTTACACCATTGTACTTTATTATGAAATGGTTTGTAAAAATCTCACAATTTGTAGTTTAAAGAAGAAAAGTTTTTGCACTGTACAGATTAAATATAGAAAATAAATTATTGATGCCTCAGTTTCCTCATCTGTAAATTAGGAATATACCACATACTATATCGGGTTATGGGAAGGATTATTATATATGTAAAGTATTTATAAGAAAGCCTATCTGACAGTAAATCTTTTTTTTTTTTTTTTTTTTTACAGGGACAGAGAGAGAGTTAGAGAGAGGGATAGATAGAGACAGACAGACAGGAACAGAGAGAGGTGAGAAGCATCAATCATTAGTTTTTTGTTGCCATTGCAACACCTTAGTTCATTGATTGCTTTCTCGCATGTGCCTTGACCACGGACCTTCAGCAGACTGAGCAACTCTTTGCTGGAGCCAGTGACTTTGGGTCCAAGCTGACGAGCTTTTGCTCAAGCCAGATGGGCCTGCGCTCAAGCTGGCGAGCTCGGGATCTCGAACCTGGGTACTCTGCATCCCAGTCCGACGCTCTATCCACTGCACCACCGCCTGGTCAGGCAGACAGTAAATCTTAATAAATGTTATCACCATCATCATCATCATCAAAATATTCTGAACAATCATATGTATTTTTTCAATGACTCTTTAAATGAGACAGGATATTACTGACAGTAATATTCATGTTATGTTACTTTATTATATTTCTTGTGTTCTTTATGGTCGGGGAAAGTCCCAAAAGTCTAAATTTAGAATTGATTCTGAAGAACTGACATAGGCACTGGCACAGCAGCTGCTGCTTCCCAGTGGCGGTGGGCTGAGAAAAATCCATCTCCTCCAAGAACAGGGGCCCTTTTTATAGAAGGTTAATAGAAAAACCGTATGGTGGGTAGTCACATAGACCACCAGAATGAACAGCACATTTCTAAGTTAAAAGATAATATCAGATAGGTATTACATTTTTTATGTTCATTAACCTACTCCTGGGACATGATATTTGTCTTTGGGCAAAAGCATTCCAACTTTTGGCTTTTGAGCAATCAGCCCAGCATGAAGTTTCAGAGGCACAGAGAGCACAGCACTTCCCAGATGCCTCTGCTGCTGACGCCATATTGCATCTCTATAGTAAGTTTCCCTACATCAATATAGAAGTAATAGTTATTCACCATAAGTAGTTGATAAAATGTTTTTGGAACATATTACTTAATGGGTTAATTTAAGGTGGTCTGAAATGCTTTGTAATTAATTTATCACATCCTGCATAAAAAGCTAAAGGTGGAATAATGACTCCTATGACTACCAGTGCCGGTAGCTTGTGGAAAGTAGAGGAGAAATATGGATTGAAAGATGCTAGTGAAGAAATGTTCTGTGAAGTCCTTCCAGTATTGCAGTCCATGCATGAAAGAAACTTGAAAATGTTTCCCAAATTAGAATATGATTCTAAAAATCTATCTGACATGGCCAATTATGAATTATAAATCTAAATCAATCATTTCTAGACTATCAATAAAAAGCTTCAATTGACTCTGGTAGAACTAACTTTGTTTTATTCTTTATATAAAATGATTTACAAAATTACAATGACAGAAAAATGCAATCAAGAAGTTTACAGCCAACATTTTTAGGAAGGAAGCATTATAAAAGGAAGTGCCAGTTAAGGAACACAAATATTTTTATTTTCTCATTTTTGTGATATTTGTGGGCTCAATCAGCTTTTAATAAATTATACTTTTTTTCAACTTCTTATTCTCAGTGAATAACCCTGCTGCACCAATTTTTACTCTCTATTTTGTATTTTGTTTTTAACAGTGCCCTGTAAATTGTTTTGGGATCTCTCTTTAAATACTGTTGTTATACTATATTCGGTTGATAGTAGAGAAAACTGATGCACAAAGCTTAAAGTCCCAAAGCTAGTGAGGGAAAGATCAATGTGTTAGATGTAACAAAAAATGCAAGGGTTATTACAGCATAAGAAACCCAGGGAAAATAGGTCAAATGTCCAATATTATGGAGAAAAATAAAATAAAAATAGCTTACACATATTTGCAGATCAGAGAGGCATGTCTTTGTGTACTGAGGAAGTTGATGGGTAGAGAGGGGCCTGGCAGAAATGTAGAGATTAATGAGAAGATGCTCTGAGGGCAGTTGGAGAAGAGGGGACAGAGGTGAAGCCAGGATAGGGAAAGGAGAAGAAGGAATAAGAGAAAGATGAGGATAAAGGGAGAGGAATACTGAGCAAAATATAAATTTTTTGGTTTGGCTGAATAATCTGTTAGGATTCTGCCTCCAAAGAATAGACGCCTACTTGAAAGTTTGTTTTTGAGTAACACTGTATGAGGAACATATGTGAAGTATCTAGTGAAAATTTATTATTTGGCTCTCTTAATGTTGGCTTATGGCTTGAGAAAAAGGAAATAAAACTTGAATACAGAGAAAGATGAAATAAAGATAATAGTTATTTGAGGTCTAAGTAAAAATTATATGATTACTCCACACTTTGTAATATACAATGAAATAACCTCATTATAGCCAAATGGAGGTTTAAATCATAACTCACCAGTTTTGAGAAAAGTGTTTGTATTAGGATATTAATTAATGATATTCCCCCAGGGCACCACTAAAACAAAGATAATCTCTTGACATAAAATATATTTGCTAGATTGCTTAAATAAGTTTACAATTGTATCTTATTTTTTCACCCTAAATTAGTTAACATAAAATACCTATCTTAGTCAAAGGCTGAGCCACGAACCAGAAAGCTGTTTATAATGTTGATAATCATTTCCTCATTTATTCGTTCATTCATTCAAAATATATTTAATACCTGTTGTGCCCCAAGCACTTCGCTTTGTGGACAAACAATGGCTGGCAAAACCAGGCACAGTGGCTGCTCTCAGAAGAGACAGACAATAATCAAATAATTACATAAATGAATATATGAATGCATACATTATGAGGGAAATACTATAAAGGGAAGTTATGAAATGGGTGAAGACATTCCTGAGAATAATCTATCTGAAGCATGAGTGATGGAAGGAATATTTTAGTAGAGGAAATTCATCATGTTAAAGTCACTGTGCCTTAGCCTAACAGCAAAGAAAGTAATTTTGGCCCTGGCCTATTGGCTCATCGGTAGAGTGTTGGGCCAATGTGTCATGTCAAAATCTCGGGTTCAATTCCTGGCCTGGGCATACAGGAGAAGTGATCATCTACTTCTCCACCTCTCAATAAAAATAAAAAAGAAGAAAAAAATAAAGTAATTTAAAGATGGAGAATGGCTGGAAGAGGAAAAAGTGTGAATGAAGCAAAAGTAGTTGCTGGTGAAAAGTGAAGCAGAGCTGAAGACAAACAGTATCAGCTTGGGTTTGGTAGTAGTGTTGAAGATTGGTAGAAATGGAACTGTTCAAGAAATATTTAAGTGATAAAACGTAAAAGATTAGGGATAAACTGGATATGGGAGAGATGTCAAAGGGAAGTATGGTGTCAGGAATCACTCAGATTTTCATTTTTGGATGGAAAACACCAGAAAGGTGGACTAGAAGGATGGTGGAGATGAAAGAGGTTATCTTACTTTTGGACTATTCCAAAGATTCACAGCTAATGCAAGTTTACCCTAGGATCCAAACCTCTGCACTAAGCAGCAATCACCACTATTGATGAATCACTATAAAAGCATAAATCACTTAGTAGTGAGCAGCATTTTATCATCTTCATAGATAATTTTATAATACACCAAGGGAAGTATAACAGCACATTCTGTTCTTTGATTTCTTCTAGCTCATGTAATTGTTAATTTGATAGCAGAGTGGAAACAGACCATGTAAACATATATGCAAGAACAAAATTGGCCTTTTAAACATCTATTCTAAATGTGTTTTTCTTTACATTATTCCTAAGTAGCCTTCCTGGAAAATGTGGTCAGTTGACTCTAATCCATTTCTTGACCTCATTTCCCAACATAACTTCAGCCAGAGTAAGCCGTTTCCACTTAACGACAAAACAAAATCTAGTTAGTCTTCATATTTGGCTACAACGTTGTTTGTTTCTAAAGAAAACCATAATAAGAACACTATACTTGCATATCCCAAATGCATTTCTATACAATTCTCGTTTTTAATACTTTTTATAATTAACAATTTATAAAACATGAGAAATATGTATTTCTATTTCATATTTGATAGATTTCAGCTTCTGTAGGAAGATAATGTATTCATTAGTATGTTCTTCTGAACATAATGCTATTATAGCCCCATGTCTTTCTAAATTTATTTTAGTTCCTTAAGTGTGGATTCTAAGAACAGATGTTGAAAATGCATCAGATTTTGATTCAATTGTCTTATCCTCCTCAGTGTTAAAAATACAAAATGCATGAAATTTTCAGATGAGAAAGTCAAGGCCCAAGAACTGCAGCCAGACTAACATAATCACACAGGAAGTTCCCAGTAGAGCAGAGCTCACACTGGGGCTGCCTGGTACCAAACACTGCTTGGTGGTGTCCTATACTACACACTGCTTCTCTACCAATGTGGGTTCTCACTGTCACTGCATTGAACACTTTCTAGATACTATATGCATTCCTGGATAGTATCTCCCATGTTTGGTCACCCTTATCATCCAATTTTTACAGATAAAGAACCTGAGCTATAATTAATACTTTGCCCACAAAAAGGTAGAACTGTATTCCAATCCATGAAGTTTGATTTCTGCTTCTGTACAGTTAACCAAAATACCCTGCTGCCTTTTGAGAAAGGATCTCAAAACAGCTAACCCTGAAAGTGCTGTACTTTTTCTAATTACTTATATGTATTAATTTTATGTTATATAAAAATATGTATAGTTTATTCTGTTAATGAGAATTAATTTAAATATTTTAAAGATATTTTTATTGTTAAATTATAAGAAATTATTATGTAACTTTAGTCAAAAACATCCCCAAAACTTAATTTAACATATTTACCTCTAAACAGATGGACAACTTTGTTTTTCAGAAGAATTCCTGTTGCTATGACAATTGAGCCAAGTGTCAAGTCAGCATAGAATTCCCTAAAAGCCTTAAGTAGTAAAATAATTTAATTCAATAATAGTTCCAGGCTGGTAATTTCCTTCCTTTTTATAGTAAGAAAGTGGTAAAGTAATAAAATCCAAAATGGCCTCATTACAAGCTTATCATACTATACTTATTTGAAACACATTCTACCCTGCATTTTTTAAGCCTTTCATTTAAATATCATTTTTATTGTTGCAAATGTGCATAGAAAGAAATTTTGAATAAATTGAATTTAAAACAGTTGATATTTTGTGAAATTTTCTACCATGATATTCTCTGTAGACATTGAACCTCTATTAGAATTATGGATGGGTAGGGTGAAGGAGAAGAAAAATTACTGTTGAACTAGGTGCTAGGTATTTGCACATAAATTATTTTTATCAATGCTCTAAGATGTGTATATATTTTCTTTACATATAAGGAAACTAAAGCACAAGGAGGAAAAATGGTATGTATAACACACTGAAATTACAGGTAAATTCAGGACCCACATCCAGATAGACCTATAGGATAGTTTAGCTTTCCCCACTGCTTTGTGCCAAGTAGTCTGCAGGTGCCTAGCTAGCATCCAATATTTTTGATGGAAAGAGAAGCAAGGGGGAATTTTTGTTTAAGGAATCAGGAGCATTTTATGGGGTAGGTATAGAAGGGAAAGAGGCGATGTAAAGAATACAGTGTGCCTGTAAAGTCATGGTGCACTTTTGACCGGTCACGGGAATGCAACAAAAGACATTAGAAATGTGAAATCTGCACCAAATAAAAGGAAAACCCTCCCAGTTTCTATAGAATGATGTGGCAGCATGTACGCATGCGCAGATGATGACGTAACACCATGTATACAGCGGAGCAGCCCACAGCCATGCCAGTCAAGATGTGGATGGTACAGAGGAAAGTCCAGTGTGTTCTGTGGCTGGCTAAATTCGAATCCATGACCAAAGTGCAACGTGAATATTGGTGCATTTATAACAAAGCGCCACCACATAGGAATAACATTACTTGGTGGGATAAGCAGTTGAAGGAAACCAGCAGTTTGGTGGAGAAACCCTGTTCTGGTAGGCCATCAGTCAGTGACGAGTCTGTAGAGGCTATATGGGATAGCTACCTAAGGAGCCCTAAAAAATCTGTGCATGTGTGTGCTCTACAATTACACCTAAGCAAGACTATATAGTTCATAGGGTGTTAAAGAAACATCTCTGTTTTATGGGGTTCAATCAAACCAGAGGATAGACCCACACAATGTGCGTTTGCTACATGGATATGCTATACAGATATGCTTCATGGATCGACAATGACGCAAGATTTTTGCAGAAGATTGTGTTTAGCGATGAGGCGACCGTCCATATCTGAGGACATGTTCATTGACATAACATCCGAATATGGGCTGCTGAACATCCTCATGCCTATGTTGAGTATGAACGTAACACCCCTAAAGTGAACGTGTTTTGTGGCCTGATGCGTGATAAGGTGATAGGCCCATTTTTTTTTCGAAGCAGTCTGTGATGGCAAACACCTATCTTGACATGTTGGAATTATATGCAGTGCCACAATTTCCAGAAGGTGTCATCTTTCAACAGGATGACACTCCTCTACACTATGCCATCATTGTTCATGAGTTTCTGGATAGAACATTTCCCTGGTGGTGGATAGGCAGGGGTTCTGTCAAGCCATGGCCACCACGATCCCCGGATCTGATGCCCTTAGACTTTTACTTTTGGGGTTATGTGAAGCAACGTGTGTACATTGAACGTATCAACGACATTAATCACTTAAAACAAAGAATCACAGACGTTATTCACTCTGTTACGCCAGACGTCCTTACCTGTGTGTGGCAAGAACTTCACTATTGTTTGGATGTGTGTAGGGCAACAAGTGGAGCCCACATCGAACTGCACTGAATAGGTATGAAACTGGGAGAGTTTTCCTTTTATTTCGTGCAGATTTCACATTTCTATCATCTTTTGTTGCTTTCCTGTGACCAGTCAAAAGTGCACCATGACTTTATGGACACACTGTATATGGGTGTAAAAGAACACAAGATGAGAGAGAGAAAGAGAGAGAGAGAGAGACCATACAATGGAGAAGATGAGGAATATGCGGAGGAGAGGTTGAAGTACCAGGAGAGGGGAGGAAAAAGGTTTTCCTGGAGTTACTGTATGGCATAGGGGAGAGATAGAGAATATCTAATGATGACATGTTAAATATTATCTTCAATATTAATTGACTTTTGAATATCTTTAAAGCCCAAGGAAAATTTTTATTTTTTCTGATAAAATGTTATTATTTATTTTAATGTAATTTTCTATAAACTCTGGACTGTGTGGGACTTCAATTTTATTAGAGTTACACATTAATGTTCTATACTTATAATAATTTTATTAATGGCTGTTCCTTTATATTACCTCCTGTGTTTTCCCATTTCTTTTCACTATGAGGAAAGGGGTGAGAAGAAAATAAAGAATATCCCAGACTTAGAAATGTGTATAAGTACCTTTGTACACTATAGGAATCAATGCACATACAACATACTAGCATTTTGGTTACATCAAAAATTAAAGGTTGTTTTACAACATTTGAATTGTATAATTTAAGCATTTATAAACAAAAATGTATTAGCTACTACTGTCCATATGAATGGACATGGAAAATACGCCTCTCGATTTCCCCAACATTCTCTTTAGACAGCCATCTCTATACTATTTCTTTTTTTCTCAACCTTGAGATACTCTTCATTTATTCACTTGCATATTGTTTTTCAGCCCCAAAATTTCCTGATTTTATTCATCTATCCACTTACCATAAGGACTAGGTACCAGCTATATGCCAAATTCTCCATGAAGAATTGCTCTACCCCTATCCTACTCTTATGTTGCCATGTGAGCAGGTTATCCTGGAATTACCAACAGAGTCAATATAATTACCATGGGTCTTAGTGTCCCTTTCCCCTCCTAATGCAGAACTGCCTACCATATCATTATAGAGAGATGGTCAAACAGCTTCCACCCAGGAAGATATGTTCTATTTTTAAGCAGAAAAATCTATAAACTAGATTTTAGGAATTTACTTCTTTTCAAATCAAACAGCATCTCTAGCCTTAGGCTTAAAAATGGCTGAGGACTTTGAAAAGAGTTTTTAGTATAAAAGAAAAATGTAGAAGATTGAGAAACCCTTCTCAAACTGTGCATTATATGGGGGATTAGAAATAATTGAGTAATGACATCTGTGAATGCCTTTAGTTTACTCTTGGCCACTCCTCATTAGTGTGCAAGGGAACAGAATACATAGCCCTCCCCACCAATGTTGGGAGATCCCTCAGGATACTAACAAGAGTCAATTCTTAAAGAGAAAATGTGTTTTTTACATATAGCTGTAGACAGCTTTAGACACCCTAAGAAAAAAATCTGAAAGAATAATGAGTCTTTAAATGATATAATCAGAAATTTTGATATACTACTACAATTTTGAAAATATATCAGTAAAATATTTAACACTGCACTCACAGAGGTTATATATAACTTTTTCAAATATTCATAGAACATTTTTAAAGTTTGATACAATTACAAAACAAGATCTCATACTGAGCTAGAAAGAACAGTTTAGAAACTTACCCAAAGCAGAGAAGTATAATCTTTAAATTTAAATAACAAGTAGTTACAAAAAACTTTTAAAATAGTCTTAAGAAGACCTCAAATTATGCTGAAAAATTGTAATTTAGTTTAGAATACTGCATATAAAATTTATGAGGTGCCATTAAGTTTGCCTATTTAGACAATAGTAGACATCAAGGGCAAAAATGAATTTTTTTAGTAATGCTGTCCAATTGAACTCTCTG
Source organism: Rhynchonycteris naso (assembly GCA_037038555.1). Taxonomy (NCBI): domain Eukaryota; kingdom Metazoa; phylum Chordata; class Mammalia; order Chiroptera; family Emballonuridae; genus Rhynchonycteris; species Rhynchonycteris naso. The sequence continues at coordinate 102,730,621 of CM072996.1, read as the reverse complement.
CAGTGATGAATCTTTCTCTTTATTGTTCAATTTTGCAGCCACTAGCCACATGTTGCTATTGAGTATTTGAAATCTGACTAATGTACAAGGAAATTGAGGTTTATGAAGAAAATTCACAGTGAAAAATGCTTATATTATCAAACATGAAAAAATAAAAACTAAGCATTCAGTTCCAAAGATAAATAAAAGACATTAACATATATTCTGCACTGTCCTGAATGGTAGCCAAATGTGACTATTGATCAGTTGAAATGTGACTAATACTGCAAAACTGAATACTTAATTTTATTTAATTTCTACCAATTTAAATATAAATTTAAGTACCACAAGTAGCTGGTGGCTACTATAATAGAAAGTACAATTCCAGACATGCTTTTGTTTTTTATTTACAGTATACTTTAAAATTACTTTCATTTTCATTATTATATATTTAAATTTTATTATTTTTAATTTATTGTGTTAACATGGATTCAAGTGTCCCACTGAATATAGCATCCTCACCCCTGTTCCCGTGACTCCCATTACACCGCCTATTACCCTTCCCCAGAACACCCTCCCCCCATTCTCTCTGGGATTTTCTGTCCTATTATCTGTATCTATGTGTTATGTATATATAGTTTCACTAATCACTTTACCTTCTCTGATTCCATCCCCTCATCCCCATTCCCTCTGAAAGCTGTCCCTCTGCTCCCTGTGTCCCCGCCTCTGTCTCTATTCTGTTCCTCAGTTCACATTGTTCATTAGATTCCACATAAAAGTGAGATCATATGATATTTGTATTTCTCTGCTTGGTTTATTTTACTTAGCATAATAATCTCCAGGTCCATCCATGCTTTCACAAAAGATAAAAATCCCTTCTTTTTCACAGCCATAGAGTATTCCATTGTGTATATGTACCACTGCTTTTTAATCCACTCATCCGTTGGCCATCTGTATGTCCTCTTTGGAGAAGTGTTTATTCAGTTCGTTTGCCCATTTTTAAGTGGATTGCTTACCATTTTGGTGTTGAGTTTTACAACTTCTTTATAAATTTTGGTTATTAACCCCTTATCAGACGTATTGACGAATATATTCCGTGAGTTGTCTTTTTATTTTCTTCATGGTGTCTTTTGCTGTGCAAAAGCTTTTTAGTTTGATATAGTCCCATATGCATATTTTGTCCTTTATTTCACTTGTCTGTGGGAATAAATTTGCAAAATTATTGCTATGAGATACATCAAAAAAATTTACTGCCTATGTTTTCTTTCAAGGTGTTTATGGTTTCACGATTTACATTTAAGTCTTTTATCCATTTTGAGTTTATTTTTGTGAATGATGTAAATTGGTAGTCTAGTTTCATTTTTTTTTTTTGCATGTACCTGTCCAATATTCCCAACACCATTTATTAAAGAGACTTCTTTACTCCATTGTATGTTCTGACCTCCTTTGACAAATATGAATTGACCATAAAGGTGTGGGTTTATTTCTTGGTTCTATATTCTGTTCCATTTCATCTGAATGCAAGTTCTTATGCCAGTACCAAGCTGTTTTGATTACTATGGCCTTGTAGTATAACTTGATGTCAGGAAGTGTGATACCTCCCACTTTATTCTTTATTTTCAAAATTGCTGAATCTATTCATGTTCTTTTGGGGTTACATATAAATTTTGAAATATTCTATATCTTTGAAGTATGCCATTGTTATTTTAATAGGAATTGCATTGAATTTGTAGATTGCTTTGTATAGTATAAACATTTTAATGAAATTTATTCTTTCAATTCATGAACATGCTATATACTTCCAATTGTTTGTATTTTTCTTGATTTCTTTTTTCAATGTCTTATAATTTTTTGAGTACAAGTCTTTTACCTCTTTGGTTAGATTTACTCCTAGGTACTTTATTCTTTTTTTTTTTTTTTACAATAGTGAAGGAGATTGTTTCTCCTTAATTTCTTTCTCTGAAAATTTATTGTTGGTGTATTAAAATGCCACTAATTTCTGAATATTGATTTTATATCTTTCCACCTTGCCAAATTTATTTATCTGGTCTAATAGTTTTTTGACTGAGCCTTTAGAATTTTCTATGTACAGTATCATGTCATCAGTAAATAATGATAGTTTTACTTCTTCTATTTCAATTTGAATGCCTTTTATTTCTTCTTGTTGTTGGATTGTTGTGGCTAGGACTTCCAGAATTATGTTGGATAAGAGTAGTGAAAAGGGGTACCCCTGCCTGGTTCCTGATCTTAAGGGAATCACTTTTAATTTTTGACCATTGCATATTATATTGGCTGTGGGTTTGTCATAGATGGCCTTTATTATATTGAGGTATAATCCCTTTATTCCTACTTTGCTGATAGCTTTGGTCATAAATGAGTGCAGGAGTTTATCAAATACTTTTTCTGCATCTATTGATATAATCATGTGATTTTTATCCTTCCTTTTGTTTATGTGATGAATCACATTTATTGATTTGTGAATATTGACCAGCCTTGCCTCCCCAGAATGAATCCTACTTGATCATGATGTATAATTTTTTTATGTATTTCCAGATGCATTTTGCTAATATTTCCTTGAGAATTTTAGCATCTATGTTCATCATGAATGTTTGCCTACAGTATTTTCTCTTTGAAGTGTCTTTACCTGGTTTTGAAATGAGGATAGTGCTTGCCTGAGAAAAAGAATTTGGAAGTCTTCCCTCCTCTTAAAATTTTAGAAATGGCTTGAGAAGAATGGGTGTTAGTTCTTCTTTGAATGTTTGGTAAAATTTGCCTGTGAAGCCATCCAGTCCAGGATTTTTGTTTGCTGGGAGTTTTTTAATAACTGTTTCAATTTTTCTTGTTGCAATCAGTCTGTTCAGATTTTCTGATTCTTCCGGACTGAGCTGAAAGATTGTATGTTTCTAGAAATTTATCCATTACACATAGGTTGTCCAAGTTTGGCATATAGATCTTCATACAATCCTTTGTATTTCTGCAGTGTTAGTTGTTACTTCTCCACTTTCATTTCTAGTTTTATTTATTTGAGTTCTCTCTCTTTTTTTCTTGATGAGTGTGGTTGAAAGTTCATCAATCCTGTTTACCTTATTAAATAACCATCTCTTGGTTTCATTAATCTTTAGTTGTTGTATTTTTTTTAGCCTCTATGTCATTTATTTCCACTCTGATTTTTATTATTTCCTTTCTTCTACTTCTTCTGGGCTTTATTTGTTGTTCTTTTCCTAATTCTTTTAGATGCAGGGTTAAGTTATTTATTTCATCTTTTTTTTTTTTTTTTTGCTTCTCAAGGTATGCCAGTAATGTTATGAACTACTATCTCAGGACTGCTTTTGCTGTGTCCCATAGATTTTTGAGTTGTTCTATGTTCATTTTCATTTGTTTCAGGGAAATTTTTAATTTCTTCCTTGATCTAATTGTTAGTCCGTTCATTACTTAGTAGGATGCTATTTAGCTGCAAGTGTTTGAATGTTTTCCAGTTTTTCTATTGTAGATGATTTCTAGTTTCATACCATTGTAATCAGAGAAGATACTTAATATGATTTCAGTCTTCTTAAATTTATTGAGACTCGTTTTGTATCCTAACATATGGTCTATCTGAGAGAAAGTACCATAGGCACATGAATAGAATGTATCTTCTGCTGCTTTGGGGTGAAATGTTCTGATGATATCAAATAAACCCAGTTAATCTAGAATGTCTTTAAGGCCACAGTTTCTGTATTAATTTCACTGGGGAACAATTGTGGGGGTTTTTTTCATTTTCTGTTGCATGAGGTTCTAGAACTTTTTCTATATATTTCTACATTGCTGATTCCAAATCTAAAATCCATATTTTGGTGCATGCTTTAGTTTTTATGCCATTTTAATTTCTTTTTTTTTTTACAGTTAATGGCATGCATTGATTTTTAAATTGGAGTTAAAGGGCAATGACTCTTGTATTGAACAAAACTACAAGGCAATTAATGTTTTACAAACATCACATTTACATAATTGTAGTTGTTTTTAAATGTAAAAAATTATTATCTGATAAAAACACCCTCTTATTTTATTTTAAGATTGAATCATGGCCTCTTGAGTAGGCATAAATGTAAAAAGAGTCCTGACACCTTCTGTTATATATGTGGCTGTTACACACTTCGACGTCAAAGTCACAATATTTTATTATTTGTGACATGTGTATATATAACCTATTTTTAAGTTCCCCTTGATGATCAAGACAAGAATTGGGCTCCTCATATTGTGTGTCATAATTGTGAGGAAATGCTTTGTGACTGGACAAAAGAAAAATGCAAAGGAATGCCTTTTAATATTCCCATGGTTTGGCATAAACCTAAGAACCACAGCAGTGACTGTTATTTCTTTCTGATCCATCCAAAGGGTATCAGTAAGAAAAAACAACATATGATTGCTTATCCTAATATTTCTTCAGCAATATGACCTATCCCACACTCTGAGACACTCCCAGTTCCAGTTTTCAATGGTTTTATTTTTTCTAAGGTTGAAGAAAGTGAACATGGTGATCAAGTGTATTTTGATAAGATGCATGAGGAAATGGTTGGAGAATCTGAGGAGTCTTCTTCTGATGCCAAGCAGTCATTGACCCCTCATCAGTTTAGCCAAACCTAATTGAATGACTTAGTAAGAGATTTGGTCCTATCAAAGAAAGCAGCTGAGTTCTTAGACTCCAGGCTTCAAGAAAAGAATGTACTTCACTGGTCAGCTAAAGTATCCCATTTCAGGAAGCGTGAACAAATTTTGGTGGACTTCTTTTCCGAAGACAAACACTTTATTTACTGTCATAGTATCAGTAGTCTTCTCAGCCAGCTAGGTGATACCACTTACAGTTCAACAGAATGGTGGCTATTTCTTGAGAGCTCTAAACAAAGTCTGAAATGTGTTATCCTACACAACAGTAATGTTTATGCAGTGGTTTCAATTGGTTATTCAACTCATCTGCGAAAAGATTAGAATGACATAAAAATTGTCCTCAACTTACTGATATATGAGGTGCATAACTGGATCATTTGTATGTATCTTAAAATGGTCAATTTCCTGCTAAGACAACAGAGAGTTTTCACAAAGTATCCTTGATTTCTGTGTTTGTGGAACAGTCAAGCTCGGGAGAAACACTGGACACAGAAGGAGTGGCCAAAACCTGAAGCTCTGGAAGTAGGGATGCAAAATATTGTGAATGAACCTGTAGTTAATCGAAACAGGATCCTTTTCCCCCCATTTCACATCAACCTTGGCTTAATGAAGCAGTTTCTTCAGGCTTTGAATAGAGAAAGTGAATGCTTTCAACATATTATTTCTGCTTTTCCTGTCTTGTCTCTCGAGAAGATAAAAGTAGGTGTATTTTTTTTTGATGGACCTCAAATTTTAACGCTCATACATGATGAAGAATTTGCCAGGAAGATGAATAAGGAGGAGGAAGCAGCAAGACAGTCTTTTGTGGCAGTTACAAAGAACTTCCTTGACAACAAAAAAGCAGAAAACTATGAACTAATAGTTTAAAGGATGCAGTTGGCTTTCCACAACATTGGATATAACATGAGCATTAAGATTCACTTTCTGAACAGTCACCTTGATAAGTTTTTTGAAAATCTTGAAGTTGTTATTAATGAGCAGACTACTGCTGGAGCATCAAACAAGGTTGTCCTCAACAAGTACACAAATGCAAGAGCTACAAACACAAATTTTTGCCTGAAGAGAATTTAAATAAGTTTTGCACAAATTTTATGTTTAAAATAAGTGTTTTAATATGTTTTATTTTGAAATTGTAGAAAAATTCTGATGCAATCATATCTTTTAGTGTATTAGTGTATTTGCTGCATTATATAAATCACTATATTTTTACAAATATGATGCCAAAAAAGACATTCTCCTTCATTATGTTAAACTAAATGCTGAAAATTTTACAATAAGATGAAAACGTAAAATCTTAAATTGCAAAAAATACTGTAGCTTACTGAGAAAATATAATGTTAGATTTGAGATCAGCACACTCGAATTAGGTAAGAACAAGTTTTTTTGTGGATGCAACAAAAATTTTTGTCCCCAATGTTTTCTGGTTGGAGGATTCATCTAATGTTAGTTGGATATTTAAATCCCCTAGTATTATAGTATTACTGTTTATCTTGTCCTTTATGTCCATCAAAATCTGCTTTATATATTTAGGTGCTTCTATATTAGGTGTATAGATATTTATAATGGTGATCTCTTCCTGTTGGATTTTTTCCTTTATCATTATGTAATGACCTTCCTTATCCCTTACTACAGCTATAGCCTTTGTTTTAAAGACTACTTTGTCAGATAGAATTATTAATACCCCAGCTTATTTTTTATTTCCATTTGCATGAAATAATTTTTCCATCCCTTCACTTTCAATCTAGGTGTATCTTTTGTTCTGACTGGTCTCTTGTAGACAGCATATTTATGTATGGGTCCTATTTTCTTATCCATGCAGCTACCTTATATCTTTTGATTGGAGCACATAATCCATTTATATTTAAGGTAATTATTGATATGTACTTATTTATTGCCATTTTATTTTTTAATCTATAATCCTCTTTTTCTCAATTTTTTTTCCTTTGCTCTTTTTATAGCAGGTCCCTTAACATTTCTTGTAGTACTGGTTTGGTTTTAATGAATTCCTTGAGGGTTTTTTTTGTCTGTGAATCTTTTTATTTCTTGTTCAATTTTAAATGATAACCTTGCTGGATAAAGTAGTCTTGGTTGTAGGTTCTAGTTTGGCATCACTTTGAATATTGCTTGCCAATACCTTTTGGCCTCAAGTGTTTCTGTTTAGAAGTTGGATGTCATCTCAATGGGGGCTTCTCTGTAGGTAATTATCTGCTTTTCTCTTGAGGCTTTTAGTATTCTTTCTTTGTCTCTTAATTTTGGCATTTTAATTATAATGTGACTTGGTGTAGGCCTCCTTGTGTTCCTCTTCAATGGGACCTTTAGCAATTTGGGGACATTTTCAGCTCTGATTTTTTCAAATAGGCTCTCTAGCCCTTGTTTATTCTCTTCTCCTTCAGGAACCCCTATGATTTGGATGTTGTTTCTCTTTATGTTTTCACAGAGATCTCTTAAATTTTCCTTAGTCTTTTTTTTTTTAATTTTTATTTATTCATTTTAGAGAGAAGACACAGAGTGAGAGAGAGAGAGAGAGAGAGAGAGAAAGGGGGGAGGAGCTGGAAGCATCAACTCCCATATGTGCCTTGACCAGACCAGTGCAGGGTTTCCTTAGTCTTTTTGAGATTCTTTTCATTTTGTTATTCTACTTTTGTGCTTATGTTTATCTTGTCTTCTAAATTGCTGATTTGATCCTCTGCTTTATCCAGCCTGCTGTTGATTTCTTCTAGTGCAGTCTTTATTTCTGAGATTGGATGTGTCATATCTGACTGGTATTTTTTTATGATTTCAATGTCCTTTTTGATGCTTGCTATATCTTTATTTAGTTGTTCATTATGTCTATCCATTGTTTCTCTACGATCCTTGAGCATCCTGAAAATTATTATTTTAAACTCCACGTCTATTAGTTTGATTATTTTCATTTTATTTAGTTCTTTTTCTGGTGATTTTCCTTGTTGATTTATTTGGGTCACATATCTTTCTCTGCCCATTTTGTCTGTGTATTAGGTAGTGCTGCATGACTTTGAAATTTTTGTGGTGTCTTTATGAGGAAGATTGGATCAGTGGTACTGACTCCCAGGCCATGTTTTCCTTGTTCTAGGAATGGTTCTTGAGAGTACTATTTTCCCTCATGTGTATATGAGTATTGAGTGCAGTTGTCCTTTGTGGGTATGGTTATTGTTTCAGGCTGGCTGGCTCTAATGGTCAACCTTGATAATGTGTATTGCATGCTGTGCAATGTCTGTCCTGTTGGGCATTTTTATTCTCCAGAATGTCTGGTGCATACTAGACTCCACCTTTGGACCTGCTGCTTATGTTGCTAGCTGAGTTTAGGGTTGGTGCTGTATGCCACCCATTATCAGTTGTGTTATTTTAGATCCACTTGGTTTGGCATCAGCTGTTGTTTGTAATGACTAATGGTTGCCTGTCCATAGCTACTGTTCTTTCTGCTGTTTGTGTCAGCGTTTTCTGTGCTTGGGTAGTGTGGGAGGGGCCAACCTGTGTATAAGGGTCAACTTTCTCCTACTTAAGAATGACAGAAGCTCCATAAAATCCCCAAGGTCTGTGAGATTTGCCTCTGCTTTTCAGCTGCTCTACCTCCTCCTCTTGCAGCTGCCTGGTCTTCCCACAGAGTCTTCTGTAGAAAGATGGTAGTGTGAACTCAGACTGGCTTCACCCAACCAACCCCTCTACAGGTTGCAAGCTTGTTGGATTTGGGCAGCTTAGGTTGGGAACACAATGTTAATAGAATCCTACTTTACGGTTCTCTTGGTCAGGACTCAGTATGGTGAATGTAGCCCCTAGTCCAGAACCTAATCTCTCAGCCACTGTTAGATACTCCAATTTTATTTCTCACTAACAAAGTGAGCAGCAGGTTTAGATCAATTCCCCTCTGCAGCAGTTCTTACAGCTGGTGATACCCTGGCCTCAGGGAGGAAGACTGAGAGAGTCCTCTCCTGGGACTGACTATACCCTCCACCACTAAAGGTGGCTAAACCCCTCAACCAGATCCAACAAGACTCACAGCGACCCACACTTTAAAGACTATGACCCAAGCCTCTCTCCCTTCGCCCTGTGAAATCTAGCCCTGCAGGGCAGGATATCCAGCACCCAGGCTGGCTGACTGTGAAGCTCCACCCTATCCAATGTACATAAATCACTATGCCAGTGCTGATCACAGAGAGTGGAACTCGTCTCAGTTGGGACAGGCATGAGGAGTCCTTCATTAGAATACCACTCTAGCAAGGATTGTTAGATCCTACTAACTTCCTTAAATGATGTTCTCCATAGCTGGCCACTGGATATTCCAACCCTAGGCTTCCCTGATTGGAACCCAGTGCAGACCAGTGAAAGACACTGCTTGAGACTAGCGCTCAGCATCTTTCTTGGAGCAACAAGCGATCCAGAGTTTGTGGCTGCCACTTCTGGACCCAGGTACGCATGGTGGGTGTGGCCTCTGAGACCCAGAGGTGTTGTCTGCATGCACTCCAGTGTCTACCAAGTCTTCCATGAGGTGAAATTACCAGTCTTTGACTCAGGAGCATGTGAGGGAAAGTTCTGACCTCAACACCGTAAAACTGAGTCACTGACGCACCCCCTACCTTCTGGCTTCCCAGCACAACACAACCTTCATGACTGGGCAGGAGAGACTCTCAAGGATGGAGCAGTTGCTTTTCCCCTACCAGTGGTTGGCAAACTCATTAGACAACAGAGCCAAATATCAACAGTACAAACGGTTGAAATTTCTTTTGAGAGCCAAATTTTTTAAACTTAAACTATATAGGTAGGTACATTCCTTATTGAGGTAGCGCCCGCACGTAGTATTTTGTGGAAGAGTCACACTCAAGGGACCAAAGAGCCGCATGTGGCTTGTGAGCCGCAGTTTGCCAACCAGGGTCCTAGGTTGATGCTGCTCAAAGGGGTCTAATCTGCCCAAGAAAGATGGCATCTGCAGTATCAGAGAATGATTCAGCAGAGGGGTTCTGGTGGCCGTCCCCCACAGTGTCTCTCCATGGGCCTCCAACTTTACGTTCTCCTAATGCAACTCCAGTCCTCTCAGTCCCCCTCCACTGGAGCCCTGGGTAAATTACGGTGAACAAGATTTTCTTCACAGGCCCTTTAAAATGAAGCCTGCATCTCTGAGAGCTTCATCTCTTTCTTGTAGACAGAAACCCAACTCTTTTTACCTCCAAATGCTGTGTGGGCACTTCTACTAGCCTCTGGGGCTCTAGGCTAGGTCTTTGGGCCTAGGGCTGAGCACCCACACCTCTCAGGGTGACCCTTTCTGCAGTGAGTGTTCCTCCGGACCCTCAGCCTCTGCTTGCTCCTGGGAGCAGAGTAGAGCTTTTTAGATCTCTGACCTTCCTACCAGTCTCAGTGTAGCTTCTTCTGTGATCTTTGGTTATAGACTCCTCTTCCTTTAGTCCAAAGTTGGCTTTTTAAGATGATTGTTCTTAAATTAAGTTGTAATCCAATTTGGTCCTGGGAGGTGGTAGCTGGAACATCCACCTACTTCATCGTCATCTTGGACCCAGAAATAAGTTTCTTAAATTCATGAATATATTTATGAACTGTACACTAAGTACCATAAATTGTGCTATGTTCTAAGGATACAGGAATGGTTAAATATACCTCAGTCATTTCAACATAATACAATAAATCTATTGATTTTTAATATAAGCAACATTGTTATTAAGAATACTCATAAATTTTATTTTACCATGTTGCCATTCTGAAAAAATATACAACATTTAAAAGAAAAATATCTAAATAGAAATTTACTTCAAATTTTATATAAATAAAATTTCAGTTGAATGGAACCTCCTTGAAATTGGGACTCATTTTATTTACTACTATATGTCCTTGGTTCAAATGGGGTATGGCATATAGTAAACATTCGTTAGATATTTGATGAAAGAGAAAAAAAGGACTAGAGAGGAAGGGAGCAAGTAAGGAAAGACAAACAGATGGAGACGTATACGGTTTTTCTTTCATAACTTATAATGTTGCATTATGATATTGATACTAAATTATATAATTATACTGAGAAGATAAGATAAATAATGGAAGAACAGTTATAAGATTTCCTTACCCCTGATTTACATATAAGACTATGTCAGTTAAGTTCACACAAGATTGCTCCATACATTTAATAAGGTGTACTATCGATATTAAAGAACCGTTTAACATTTTTACAAAAGCAAATATATTTCAGGACTCCCTATTGCTATTAATTACCAATTTTATGTTACTCTAGCCAAAGTAATTTGCAAATCAAAGGGAACAGTGATGTATTAAATATTATTGTAGTTAGAATTGAAAGAGTATATTCAATAAGACCACTAAATACTGAATTAGGAAAAAAGAAAATGGAAAGACAAATTAACAACTTAGCTGAGAAGATTGGTTCCTCTTGGAGACACAAAGGTCTGAACACCATGAGAGCAGATACATGATCCCTAAGGCATAGTACAAGGAAAGAGGCTGTGTTTTAGGATAGGTTGATCTGCATTCTGGTCCTTTTTTTAACCTTTAGATTCATCATATATAAATTTTTATGATAATAATAATTTACCATAATGGTATATCTGTTAAGTAAAATATTGATAGAGAACACTGGCTTTGAGTTTAACACGTATTCAGCACTCTTAAGTGCAAATTACAACATGGATATCAACTTTGCCTAACTAGTATCTCCCTATACTTTCTGTGGAGGGTTTTGTTGTTGGTAGTTGGTTTTGTTTGTTTGGTTTTGAGAGGTAGAAAAAGACAAGGAGGGAGGAAAGAGAGTGGCAAGAGAGAAGCATCTACTTGCAGTTGCTTCACTTTAGTTGTTTATTTATTTTTATTTTTTGAGAATTTCTACACATTTTGAAAAGTGGTTTATACTATGTTTATATGGCATTTTGCATTACTATGCCAGGACAGTTGTTTTTTCACATATATCCCAAATTTCACTAGTAGCACATTGAGAACAGGTGATAATTATCATGGGAACATTATATTTGCTAACATACATATTAGTCTTTTCAGTGTCTTAGAATCATTTGTTACAAAAAGTTTCTTATTTTCTTGAAATTCTAGCCAAAGAGAGTGAGAATCTTTCTTTCCCTTCAAAGGTTGGTTAGGGATAAGTTACAAACCAGATCATATCTAGTTTGATAAAACTTTTTCAGTGTAATCAGAAGAAGTGTTTCTATGTAACCCACATCTCTTGTCCTTCCATGAAATAAAGGAACTATGTTCATTCATAAATATTATTTGTCAGCAAAGTTCTATTTATACTCACTCCATTTGAAGAATTTTTGTTTTGTCCTTGACTGACTCTTGCATTATTCCCACACAATCCTTGATTGATCACAGAGAAAAGTAGGTTGGAGACAGAAAAATGAAAGATGAAATAGTTCAAAGAGAACATTTCAGCCCAATTTTTACTTACATTACTGTTTCAAAAATGAAGTAAAAAATGTGACATGCCAGAGATTCATTTTATAATAGTTTTTAATGAAATAATGAAAGTACTTTGTGGGTAACATTTTATTAAGAGGTAAAGAAAGTAAACTTGAATATTAAGAGTGATACTGAATGGCCCCTTGTAAGTTTTTTTTTGGTTCTCTCTTGCGCATGCATGCACACAGGCTCTAAGGTTGATGTGAGAGAAAAAAATATAATATTTTCTATATTTGATTATGAGATGTTCTGTTTGATTTCATTCTAGACTCAGTTTTGTTTTAAGATTGAAAATATGGTTTAGCTTCTTAGTGTATTTCTTCTAAAAGCAGAGTACATTTCAGTATTGATTCATTCTACATGGTTGATAATGTGGTTGTATAATTAGAAGAACTGTAAAGAAAGCTTTCACACCTCTTCCTGGGTTGAAGAAATAAATAGCTTTATGGGATAAATCTTTAAAACATTAAAGGATTTAGGAAATAAGTGTTGTAATGGTGATTCATGCAGCCCCTGATAATGTGGGTCACATTTATCATCTAGTTATGCAAAGTGATACTTGAGTGAACAATTCCTTCTTTGGAGAAAGGTAGGCTGCAGTATTTCTTATCTTAGCAAAAGTTGATGAATGTTAAACAGAAACAGAAGTTCTCAAAATGTGGTATATATAGAAATCATCTGGAGATCTTATAAAGTTTATATTTCTATGCCCTACTCCCTTATGTTCAGTTTTAGTAGGCAAGATTTGGGCCAAGGAATGTGCATTCTGAATCAATCTCTAGATTATTTTGTTACAGATGGTCTTAGGACCACATTTGGACAAACAATGACTAGAATAGAACACAGTTCTTTTAATCTATTCCAAAAAGAGGTATGTATCTATAATTCACCTATCATGTGCATAAATCTTTGTCTTTACATCACCAGAGACAACTTTTATATCCACCTAGATTTAAAAGACATCTATAATTAATGGGGGGGGGGGAGGGTTTGCTTGCTTCTTCGTTTTTTGCTCTTTTAAGTACTAGGAAACAATCAGATAAAACATAGACCATTGAGGACATAAATTACTTCTTCAACACAGAAATGAGAATTGAGGCCTCACTCAGAAATCCAGGGAACATGACATAAAGAGCTGATAGAAAAAAGAATAAAGATACAGCTTCTGTTTTACCAGAATGGAAATCATAGAAATAAGAAGAAAAATCATAATACAATGGTCTGGAAAGGGTTGTTTCAATTGTTTCAGTGCCATCACGCATAGAGCTTGGAAGTCCTTACTCTTGTCATTTTAAAACCAAGCAACAATGGCCCTGGCCAGTTGGCTCAATGGTAGAGTGTCGGTCAGCATGTGGAAATCCTGGGTTCAATTCCTGATCAGGGCACAGAAGAAGCAACTATCTGCTTCTCTAACCCTCCCACCCCTCTCTCTTTCTCTCTTTCTCTCACTCACTCTCTTCTCCTCCCACAGCCATGGCTCCAACAGTTTGAGAAAATTGGCCCTAGGTGCTGAGGATGGCTCCGTGGCCTCACCTCAGATGCTAAAATAGCTTGGCTGCTGAGCAACAGAGCAGCAGCTCCAGATGGGCAGAGCATTGCCCGGTAGGAGGCTTGTCGGGTGGATCCTGGGGCACATTTGAGAATCTGCCTCTGCCTCCCCACCTCTCAGCTTCTCATTTAATAAAAAAAAAAGAAAGAAAAACAAGTAACAGCAACAAAAAAGCAAACAGACAACCAGTGACTTTTTTTAGCCCCATCAAAGAAGTAAAATTGCAGGCAGAACTAACACTGAATGTGGAGACACAGAAGCATTTTGAGAGTCACATATGAAATATGCCAACTTGGAGCAAAAGATTAGAGTCATAGACTAACTGGTAGAACATAAATCATAATTTTGACATTATTAGAGACTCAGTTGGACAACATGGGGATGAGAAATTCCTAGGGTTCCAATCTCAAGGGTCCTCCACTCCATTATTGGCTTTACCTCCAGGAATCCCACTAGATTCTGTTAAACAAAAAAAAATTTTTAAAGGAAGTTTATTCAGTCATATGCTAGCCAAAAAAGCACCAGCCCCTGGGACATAAAATATGAACTTCCAGCACTAAGGCTAGGTAGTAAAAAACAAGCATGTCCCCTGTCCACGAATTAATGGCCTCTTTCATGGAAACAGTTTTGGAAAGAAAGATGTAAATTGTTTTAAAATAATTTACATTGGCTATAGATAAAGGACAGGAGAAGTTGAAGCAGGGCTAGTTCTAGGATAGGTGCAGAGTTCTTCGAAGTCTTTGATCCTTTGGGTTGGTGGTGGGCAAGAGTTCACAAAGCTCGTGCATGCCATAAGCAAGAAGCAGAGGCACCTGTTGGTTAGTGGTGTTTGTCTATCCTCTTTATTTTATTTATTTAATTTTTTTAGAAAATTAAATTTAATGGATGATCAATAAGAGTACATAGGTTTCAGGTAAACATTTCTACAGCACTTGAACTGTTGATTATGTTCTCTTCAGATAATTGCAAAAATAGCCACATGGAAGTTAACTCAAAGCTTCATTCAACATGCACTCAGGAATGTAAGCAGTCTTTGGTTGGTTTCACTCTGCAGCTGTTCACCTCTCCTGACTCCCTCTCCTGTCCCTTCCTTCCTCTGCCTGCTGTAATTTTATTTGGGGCATACCAAAATTTCTTTTCTTGTCACTTCTCATGTTGACAGTCTGAGAAAGGTCCTCCCTTGACCTGCAGGGGAAGGGGGGAGTAATCTTTATGAAATACATTCAACCGTGCTGTCCAGGAAACAGCACTTTTGAGCCTTATCTTATCTAGAAGAAGGTCTTTTCTCCCATTCCAGCCTCCATACTCTCTCTGTTTCACCTTAGGGGTGGGAAGAGAAAACAGGCAAACAGAATTATGGTTTCAAAAAATAAATTAGAAGTGTTTCTATAAAACATGGTAGTGGGGGGAGGTATACTTCTAAAAAAACACTTGTGAAGGTCACAACCTACACAGCCCACTGAAAGACTGATCTTTAGCCATTAGATTATAATAATATCTCTCTCTCCACACTTTCTCCCATACCAACAAGACTCCATTGTAATAATAATAAAACAGAGCTGAGAGAACTCAAGACAGACTGTCTCTGAAGAGGAGTATGTATATCTGTCTTCGGTTTATTGAAATACTTCTAAAACAAGTAACAAGAAAATATTAACTTGGAACAAAATTTCAGAGCAAGCAAAATCTTCAGTTCTTTGGCTTGCTATTTGACATCTGCCTGCAGTAGATGATATTTAGCTGGACGACTGCAGTGTTTTTGTTCATTCAATTATACATGCAATTCAACAAATACTTGGTGACATTTAATATGCTATGTATATCCTATTTAGGAGCTACAAATATCTGTTTATCTTCTTCTTCATCATTTACTAAAGGGAAACTGTGAGACTATCTCCAGAAATTTCAAAAATGAATTAGTCATACTTCTTTTTCTTAAATAGGTCAGTATAATGGAAGAGAAGTACAAGTAAAAAATAAATAAATAAATACTCTGGCAGATGTACACAAAGCAATTTGGAACTATAGAATGTATTACCTAATGTAACAACCAAGGAGAGTTCTTGTTACATGCCTTTTCTGAACTGTAAGACAAAGTTTGAGCAGATAGATAGCCTCCAGAAGCAGGCACGAAGAATATAGGAAGCGAGGCCATACATTGCAGAAAGCATATGAGCAGTGAGAAAAGAAACAAAATGGAATATGCAGAGGAATGCATGCATTTCCTTCTGAGAGAAGGCAGGACTGTTAGGAGGTGACGCAGAATTAGAGAAGCTTAAACTATGCTATGGAATTTTAATTTGTTTCCTATGAGGACAGTACCTGGGTTTTTAGATGGAAAATGATCCAGTCAGATTTAGAAGTGAGATCTGCTCTTCTCCTTAAGAATCACAAGGCTGCAAAATCAAGTTTTTCTTCATCAGACATGCATTGATCTTAGTTCTTTCTTTTTTGTAATTTTAATGGGGTGACATTAATAAATCAGGGTACATATGTTCAAAGAAAACATCTCCAGGTTATCTTATCATTCAATTATGTTGCATACCCATAACCCAAAGTCAAATTGTCCTCTGTCACCTTCTATCTGGTTCCCTTTGTGCCCCTTCCCTCCCCCCCTTCCTTCCTCTCCTCCCTCCCCCTACCCCGTAACCACCACATTCTTGTCCATGTCTCATAGTCTCGCTTTTATGTCCCACCTATGTATGAAATCATGCTGTTCTCAGTTTTTTCTGTTTTACTTATTTCACTCTGTATAATGTTATCAAGGTACATCCATTTTGTTGTAAATAATCCGATGTCATCATTTCTTATGGCTGAGTTGTATTCCATAGTATATATGTACCAAAGCTTTTTAATCCACTCGCCCTCTGATGGACACTTGGGCTGTTTCCAGATCTTCGCTATTGTGAACAATGCTGCCACAAACATGAGAGCGCATTTCTTCTTTTCGAACAGTGCTATGGTGTTCTTAGGATATATTCCTAAAAGTGGGATAGCTGGGTCAAAAGGCAGTTCGATTTTTAATTTTTTGAGGAATCTCCATACTGTTTTCAACAATGGTTGCACCAGTCTGCATTCCCACCAGAAGTGAAGGAGGGTTCCCTTTTCTCCACATCCTCGCCAGCACTTATTCTGTGTTGTTTTGCTGATGAGCGCCATTCTGACTGGTGTGAGGTGATATCTCATTGTGGTTTTAATTTGCATTTCTCTAATGATTAGTGGTGTTGAGCATTTTTTCATATGCCTATTGGCCATCTGTATGTCCTCTTTGGAGAAATTTGTATTCATACTCAAGACAGCCTGGTACTGGCATAAGAACAGGCACATAGATCAAAGGAAAAGAACCCAGAACCCAGAAATTAACCCACACCTTTATGGACAACTGATATTTGACAAAGCAGGAAAGATCTTAGTTCTTGAAGAAACCCGGAGTTAAGGGATAAATAAATAAATGTTTGACATCATAATAATGTTAAGGAGAGGTACCAAGAACTCAAGAAAAATAAATAAATCAGTGGTTCTTAACCTTTTTTGAGGTACTGAACCCACCAGTTTCATATGCGCATTCACCGAACCCTTCTTTAGTGATAAATAAAATATGATTTTTTTTTCCAAATTCAAGACATAGGTATATGTTTTTTTACTGGTGCAGAAAATGAGCCATGCATAAACATCACCTTGCTCAAAGAACAAAACCAACAAAGTGCATGAACTCACAACAAATTACGGTATTACTTTATTCTGGCCTCCGTGGCAAAGGCTTCTCCGAACCCCTGAGACCGACTCATCGAACCCCTAGGGTTTGATAGAACCCAGGTTAAGAACCACTGAAATAAATACAGTGAGAGTCATCTTCGTAATTTTTTATTCTTCTTTTTTTAACAACAAAGTTGGGACTGCAAAATCTGAGTTCTTGAGGCTGATCTTTAGAAATATCTATTTTAAGGGCTGGAACATTTAAAGAGCAAGATATATCTCTGAAAGGGTAACGTGTGTAGGAAGAGTATATTTTGTATACTCTGCCCAATCTGATCAAGATCACTTACGTGGTCACTAAAAAGGGATAATCATTATTGAAATTAACCTTCTGGTACCTTCTTGTTAAAATGTGCCTTTGATTGGCATTATAAAATGCCACATGAAATAATACAAGAGAACACCTTCCCTTCATGTTTCGACAGTGATCACAGGAAAATATAACTTTCCCTTTTCATTAACTAAATGAAGCAAATTATAGGAAGGGCTGTAAAGAAGAAAATTACATGTTGTCATCAGTGTAGGCAAAAGAGTAATAATTTTAATAAAAACTTTTCCTATTAATTATGTCAGTCACTTTCCTTCTGTGTGTTCCTTTTGGGTGACTAAGACTCCCAATGATCTAGCCAGGCTCACGTTAAAGTAAGTTTTGTTCTTAGGCAAAAGTTTTCTAAGCAGTCTCACAGGATGTAATGCTCTTACTCAATTGCCAAGAAGTATAGTGAAAGTGCCACATGATAAACTAGAAAGTGTTGAGAAGAAAGATAATTTGACAAAATGTGACAATGCACTGGATCTCAGATTTTATGTACCATGGAATCATTTATTAAGACAGTTTCCAGTTCTGCTGGCCTCAAGAGGGAAAGAAACATACATTTTTAACAACCTCTGCGGATATTTCTGGTGCACCCAAAGTTTGGGAATCAGGGTTAGTAAATAACAAAACCTTCCTGCATCCATATGAAAAACTGATTTTAAAATGTTTTTGTTTTATTTATTTATTTATTTATTTAACAGGGACAAAGAGAGGGATAGACAGGGACAGACAGACAGGAACGGAGAGAGATGAGAAGCATCAATCATTAGTTTTTCATTGCCGTTGTGACACCATAGTTGTTCACTGATTGCTTTCTCACATGTGCCTTGACTGTGGGCCTTCAGCAGACCAAGCAACCTCTTGCTGGAGCCAGCGACCTTAAGTCCAAGCTGACGAGCTTTTTGCTCAAGCAGATGGGCCCACGCTCAAACTGGCGAGCTCGGAGTCTCGAACCTGGGTTTTCCACCGACACTCTATCCACTGCACCACCACCTGGTCAGGCTGATTTTAAAATTTTATAGCAAGAACGAGAATGCCACTTTGTTGCATGCTTAAAGAAAAAAAATTTTTAAATGATAAATTATTTGTTCGAGGACACATGTTATCTAGATGACAGTTAACAAAGATGAATTGATAGTAACTAAAATATTTTAAAGACTCAAAACAATAAGGGTGAAGTTAATGAAAAGTAAAAATTACTGTTCTTTTATAAAAATGCCAAGTGTAAATCAAAATATGACTGTTGTGAAGGAAATGAGATTATGGCTGTGCAGTAGTGCTCTGAAAATAGTAAGTTTATATATAAAAAATAAAGTAGATATATATATATATAATATATATAGGAGTAATATATTTGGCAATTATGTAAAAAAAAAGGTATCAAAATCATGTGAATAGGTATTTCCTGTACTTCAATTTCCTGAAACCATTGGTAGTTTTTCTTTTTTAAAATAACTTGCATACAATGAAATAAACAATGCTACACAAATCAAGCACATACTTTAAGTTTTGAGTAAAAAAAGTTCTCAGTGTGAGTGTAATTCAGATATTTAACATTGATTGTATATGTAATTCAGTGTTTATGAAAAGGGTTCTGTCCCCTTATTTGAACTTTTCTTGGTCACACTGTAAAATTTTCACTTGTCTCCTCATAAATAGTCCATAAAATTATAAACTAAGAATCTATTTTAAGAAAAGTATGCATTAACCTGTGACAGCTGGTATGCTTAAGGAGGCCATAAATGCAGTGAGCCTATCCCTTTAAACTGATGAGGTTTACATAATTCTAGTTGAACCTTCAGGGCATTGCAGAGTAGAAGAGGGACAGGAGGGACTGAAAAGCAAGCATTCCACAGTCAACTCCTGCTTGGCTCTCTAGAAAAGGCCGTCTCCTGTCAAATTTTTGTGGATGTGTGCTTCCCTGGGGCTATTGCAAACTTCCAACCTCTGCTTTTCATATTCAGTTGTGCAACTCTCAAACAAATACAGTGGATAACTTTCTGAGGGCACAGAAACAAAATATGGGGTCTGAAACTTTGCTAAAATTTAAAAATGTCAGAATGATTTCCCCCAGGCCTGCATATTCTATGACTGTAGCAGTGAAATGCAGCCAGCCCTGTGTTTGTATTAGAGTGGCCAGCAGGAAAACACCATTGACAATGTATCTGAGACTGCTAAGAGAGGAGGTACAGTGGGCTAAAGTATCAGGTCCTTGTTAAAACTGGGGTCAGTTTCTTATGCTAGTACTCATTCTCTCTGTGGCCTTAGCTATTGTCTCATCTGACATTAGTTAGCATTTTCTTCATCTGAAAATGGCGGTAATATATATCTTGATGGAGCTTTGTGATGACTGACTATTGTTATTCACACAAAGTACTGAAAACTGTTTAGAAATAGTATCTATGAATAAAAAAATATGAGCCAGAATTACTCAGTAGATACATATTGAGTGATCACCTCCTTTGTGTAATATGGGTGACAGATTATATCAAAATTGCTTGTGAGCACCTGTAAACATTTGGGAAGCACTTTAAAGGGACCTAAAGTGCTTATAATTCATATTTAGGTGTAATTAAGTATTAAGGGAGGATTGAGAAAGGGAACCAAACTGTTTCATATGCAAAGATTTCCAAGTCATTTTTGATGAACTGTAACTTTACAGTAGCAAATGATGACACAATTAAGTCATTTCCTTAATTGTACTGAGAATCCCAAAGAAAATAGAGATGATAGAATGTTAGAATTAGAATTAGAAAGTGGTTGTTTGGTTTGTTTTTCAAGGCAGGTATAAAATAAAAGTAACCAAGGTCTTTGATGATATTGCAAGATCATAGTAGAAGGAAAAACAATCTTTAGAAAGAAGAACAAAGATGGAGGAATCGCCGTACTTGATATCAAGTTATAATACAAGACCATAGTAATCAAAGTAGCATGGTACTGACATAAAAACAGACATATAGATCAATGTAACAGAATAGAGAGCAGAGAAATAAACCCATGCCTTTATAGTAATTATATTTATATTATTATTTAACAATGGAAGCAAGAACATACAATGGAGCAACGATAGCCTATTCAATAAATGGTGATGGGAAATTTGGACAGGTACATGCAACAATAAAACTGGACAACCTTATATTATACACAAGAATAAGCTCAAAATAGATTAAAGATTTAAATGTCAGAGTCAAAACCATAAAAATCCTAGAAGAGAACATAAGCAGTAAAATCTTGAACATTTCTTGTAGCCATGATTTTTTTTAATATAACACTGTGGGCAAGGGAAACAAAAGAAAAAATAAAAATCGGCACTGCATAAAACTAAAAAGATTTTGCACAGAAAACATAAACCATCAACAAAATGAAAAGACAACCCACTGAAATGGAAAAATAGAAGAACATACTGTATTTTCCCATGTATAAGATGCGCCCTTTTTCAAAAAAATTGGGGTCTAAAATCTGGGTGTGTCTTATACAGTGGTTGTAGATTTTTTTACTTGCATTTCCCACTTTTTTGTGCTTGTTTTTGCACTCATTGTTGAAGACAATGAGTGATTTGTCATCAGACACAGTTGAGGACCAGCTAATGGATGGGAGTTTTGACAGTGATAAGAAGTTGTATGAATGTTATGATTAATAGAACTTGAGTTCAATAACTTTATGTAGTACATTTTTTTTCAAATTTTGGGCCCCAAAATTAAGGTGATGATGTTCCACATCACTAATCATCAGAGAAATGCAAATTAAAACCACAGTGAGATCAATTTTCTCCTGTCAGAATGTCTATCATCAATAAATCCACAAACAACAAGTGCTGGCAAGGATGTGGAGAAAAGGGTACACTTACATACTGTTGGTGAGAATGCCGATTGGTGCAACCACTGTGAAAAACAGTATGGAGTTACCTCAAAAAATTAAAAATGAATCTGCCTTATGCTCTAGCAATTCCACTTTTGGGAATATATCCAACAAAACCTGAAACACTAATTTAAAGCAAACAAACAAACAAAAAAAACAAAAAATGCACCACTATGTTTGTTGCAGTGTTATTTACAATAGCCAAGGTTCAGAAGCAGCCCAAGTGCCCATCAGTAGGAGAGTGGATAAAAAAGCTGTGCCACATTTACACAATGGAATACTACTCAGCCATAAAAAAGAAGGAAATCTTACCTTTTGGGACTGTATGGATTGACCTGGAGAGTATTATGCTAAGTGAAATAAGTCAGTCAGAAAAAGACTACTGCCATATGATTTTACTTATATGTAGAGTCTAGTGAACTAAAGAAAGTAAAAACTAAAATAGAAATAAATTCATAGATATGGAGAACTGACTGACAACTGTCAGAGGGTTGGGGATTGTGAGGCTGGGTAAAATATGTGAAGGGATTAAGCAAAAAAAATAAATAATATCTTCTAGACACAACCAACAGTATGGTGATTAGAAAAGAGAAATAAATGGTGGTTTAAGGAGACTTGACTCGGGTGGGGAACACACAATAAAATATACAGATGAGGTATTATAGAATTGTACATGTGAAACCTATATAATTTATCATTCAATGTCATTTCAATAAGTTCAATTTTTAAAGAAATAAATATTTCTGAGAGAGTACAATATTAGAGTTGACAATTTGGAGTTAGAACTGTTGAGGAAAAATGAGCAATTTTCAGTATTTGACCATAGGTGTGGTTGACTTGAATCAAGAAATTCTAAGGGAAAGCAAGAAGGCTAATTATTAATTCACTTGATGTCAAAGTCACCCAAGATTGTATTGAGGCTGGAGGTGGAGGGACACACTCTGGGTCAGCTTGCTATAGCCAGGTTGGCAAATAATGGTATCACAGAGAGATAACAGGGTTATCATGGATATACATGATTAACAGACAAGGACAGATACTGGAGTAAGTAAGCTAAAATAGTTAAGTATGTAGGAGAGTTTGTTCGCCATGAAAAGAACATTTCAGAGGGAAGAGTTAGAAGAAAAAGAAACAGTGAAAAAAAACAGAGTCAGGGAGCAGTTGAACAGAAAAGTGTGATGAAGAGATCACAAGAGAAGATAGGCATCAGAAAAAGAGGCATTTGAAAGATTAATGACAAAGAATATAGGTATTGTTGGATGCATTGATCTTCAAGATCCCAACCGAATTCTGGTTTAATTTCTTTCAGTGTTTCTGAAGTCACAGTGGTTCAAGTGGCTTGCTTCTGGACAGGAAGTACATTGTATTAGATGATTGGATTGTGGAGTCAAATCACTTAGTTACAAATCTTACTGAAGTGCAACTTTAGCAACTCACTTAACCTCCCCAAGTCCTGGTTTTATCATCTATTAGATGGTCAGACATTTGTAGAGTTGAACAAGATAAAGTGTGAAGTATTGAGGTGTGAACATAGCACAAAAATAAGTGCTCACTAAACGTTGTGCATTGTTTTTACTATCACTATTTTGTATGCATAAGATAATGGCTTTTATTTATGGTTTAAAACAGAACACTTAGGGGAAAGTTTTGAAGTTTTAATTTCTCACTCATAAACAGCAATATTAGTTTTAATTGTTTTTAGAACTGTCACTTCAAAACAGAAGAATTAGGAGATTGTGCAGTGAGAGGCTTCAGGTTCTTTGTAGAGCTAATCTTGGTGCTGACTGGCCACATTTACCTAGGAAAGCAACTTAGAGAGAGTGAGAGGGTACAAAGAAGAATTATTAGTTTCCAAGACTGTTTTCTTTGTCTGTTGCTACAAAACAAACTACCCTAAATTTAGTGGCATTAAAAACATCTTTAGGCCCTGGCCAGTTGGCTCAGTGGCAGAGTATTGGCCCGGTGTATAGTAGTCTCAGGTTTGATTCCTGGTCAGGGCACACAGGAGAAGCAACCATCTACTTCTCCACCCCTCCCCTTTCTATCTCTTTTTCTCTCTTTCTCTCTCTTCTCCTCCCACAGCTATGGCTCAAATGGTTCGAGCATGTTGGCCCCAAGTGATGAGGTTGGTTCCATGACCTCACCTCAAGCACTAAAATAGCTCTGTTGCCAAGCAACAGAGCAACCTTTCATAAAAGGCTTGCCCAGTGCATCCCTGTTGGGGCTCATGTGGGAGTTTGTCTCTCGACCTCCCCACCTCCCACTTAATTAAAATAAATCTTTAAAAACATGTTCTCTCTCAGAGTTCTCACGTTGATTGGTATCAGTCAGGCTTTTCTCCTTTAGGGTCCCTCAAGTGACTGAGGTCATATAGTGGCTGGAACTGGAGTAATCTCAGAAGCATTTTTTTTCTTTTTTATAGCAGTTTTATATTTACAAAATTTTTACAAAGAAAGTAAAAAGTTTCCATATACTTCCTACTCAGTTTCCATTGCTATTAATACCTTACATTAGTATGATACATTTGTCACAAAAAATAAACCAATATTAATATAAATTATTAACTAAAATACAGTTTGTCCATATTTGACCATGTAACCAGTCAAAAGTGCACCATGACTTTAACTTTACAGACACACTGTATATAATTCATTCAAATAGTCTCATTTGTCCTCTCATGATTTTATTCTGGATAATATTTCATTACATATATAATCACATCTCCTAAACTCTTCTTGGCTACTACAGTTTCTCAAACTTTCTTTGCTTTTGATGAGTTGGTCAGTTTTAAGAATTGTTGGTCAGATATTTTGAATAATATACTGCAACTAGGATTTGCTTGATGTCTTTGTCATGATTAGATTGAGATAAAATGTTTTTGAGAAAAAACCACAGAGATCAGACATCATTCTCATCATAAAATGTCAGATACCTATATATTATTAATATGACCTCTCACAACTGATATTTCCTGTATTCCATTTCTACTACTGCTGTAACATTACAACAAACTTAGAAGTTTAAACAACAAAACATTATTATCTTACATTTCTTTAGGTTACAGATCCAACGTGGATCTCTCCAGGCTACAATTAAGATATCAGATGAGCTGTGTTCTTTTCCAGGGACTCTGGAGTAGCATCTGTTTTCTTGCCTTTTCAGCTTCCCACAGTCATTGACGACTGGTTCCTTTCCTCCAACTTCAAAGTCAGTAAAGCTGCATCTTTCTGTGCCTTTCTTCCGTAGTCATATCCCTCTGACTTTTCTGTTTCCCTCTTTCATTATTAAGGACCACTGTAATTACACTGGGGAACATTTTTTTTTTCCATTTTCTGTTGCATGAGGTTTTAGAACTCTTTCTATATATTTCTGCATCGCTGATTCCAAATCTAAAATCTGTTATTGGTGTATGCTCGAGTTTTTATGAAATTTTAATTTCTTTTTGTTACAGTTAATGGTGTGCATTGGTCTTTAAATTGGAGTTAAAGGGCAACGACTCTTGGATTGAACATAACACAAGGCAATTAATGTTTTACAAACATCACTTTTACATAATTGTAGTTGTTTTTAAAGGTAAAAGAATTATTGTCTGATAGAAAACACCCTTTTATTTTGTTTTAAGATTGAATCATGGCTTCTTTGAGTATGCATAGATGTAAGAATAGTCCTGACACCTTCTGTTATATATGTGGTTGTTACACACTTCAATGTCAAAGGTGCAATATTTCATCATTTGTGACATGTGCATATAAACCTATTTTTAAGTTCTCCTTGGCTATCAAAACAAGAATTGGGCTCCTCAGATTGCGTGTCATAATTGTAAGGAAATGCTTCTTGACTAGACAAAAGGAAAACACAAAGGAATGCTTTTTGGTATTCCCATGGTTTGGCGTGAACCTAAGGACCACAGCAGTGACTGTTATTTCTGTCTGATCTATACAAAGGGCATCGGCAAGAAAAACGAATGGCATAAGATTGCATATCCTTATATTCCTTCAGCAATACAACCTATACCACACTCTGCGACACTCCCAGTTCCAGTTTTCAATGGTTTTATTTCTTCTAAGGATAAAGAAAGTGAACATGGTGATCAAGTATATTTTGCTAAGATGCATGAGGAAATGGCTATAGAATCTGAATGTTGTTCTTCTGATGATAAGCAGTCAATAACCCCTCAGCAGTTTAGCCAACCAAAATTGAATGACTTAGTAAGACATTTGGGCCTATAAAAGAAAGCAGCTGAGTTATTAGCCTATAGGCTTCAAGAAAAGAATGGACTTTACCAGTCAGCTAAAGTATCCCATTTCAGGAAGCGTGAACAAATTTTGGTGGACTTTTTTTTGAAAACAAACATTTTGTTTACTGTCATGATATCAGTAGTATTCTCAGCCAGCTAAGTGTTACCACTTACAGTCTAGCAGAATGGACTGTGTTTGTGGGACAGCCGAGCTCAGGAGCAACACTGGACACAGAAGGAGTGGCCAAAACGTGAAGTTCTGAAAGTAGGAATGCAAAATATTGTGAATGAACCTGTAGTTAATCGATATAGGATCCTTTTTTACCCACTTCACATCAAACTTGGCTTAATGAAGCAGTTTGTTCAGGCTTTGATTAGAGAAAGTGAATGTTTTCAACATATTATTTCTGCTTTTTCTACCTTGTCTTTTAAGAAGATAAAAGCAGGTATATTTGATGGACCTCAAATTCGTACCCTCATATGTGATGAAGAATTTGCCAGGAAGATGAATAAGGAGGAGGAAGCAGCATGGCAATCTTTTGTGGCAGTTACAAAGAACTTCCTTGGCAACAAAAAAGCAGAACTTCTGGTTCAAAGAATGCAGTTGGCTTTCAGCAACACTGGATGTAACATGAGCATAAGATTCACTTCCTGAACAGTCACCTTGATAAGTTTCCCGAAAATCTTGGAGCTGTTAGTGATGAGCAGACTACTGCTGGAGCATCAAACGAGATTTTCTTCAACAAGTACACAAACATAAGAGGTACGACTGCAAATTTTTGCCTGAAGAGAATTTAAATAAGTTTTGCGCAAATTTTATGATTCAAATAAGTGTTTTAATATGTTCTATTTCAAAATTGTTGACAAATTCTGATGCAATCATATCTTTTAGTGTATTAATGTATTTACTGCATTATATAAATTATTATATATTTACAAAGATGATGCCCAAGAAGACATTCTACTTCATTATGTTAAACTAAACGTTGAAAATGTTACAATAAGATGAAAACCTAAAATCTTAAATTGCGAAAAAAATGTAGCTTACAGAAAAAAACTAATGTCATATTTGAGATCAGCACACTTGAATTAGGTAAGACCAAGTGTTTTTGTGGATGCAACAAAAATTTTGTTCCCCAATGTTATATTAGACCCATCTGGATAATAAGGGATAATCAGCCTGTCTTAAGGTCAGCTGCTTAGCAACCTTAATTACATCTGCAACCTTAATTATCCTTTGCTATGTAACAGAATAGATTCACATGTTCCAGGAACTGGGACTTAGATTTTGAAGCCATTACTCTGCTTACCATATTAACCCTAATCACGGGCTTAAGGACCTTAATTTTTTTTTCACTTTCCATAATATATGCTCTGGAAGAAAGTCACCTTGCGCAGTCCACACTTATGAAATGGGAAATGATACTATACCTTCATAGAGCATAGTATCTGTGTAGGTTATTTAGAAGTTTTTATTTGTTTTCTCCCATTATTATTCATCATTGCTTATCACTATGGACTTATGACTATTTACTTTATACTTAGACTATAATCTAATACTACTTAGTTTACTTTGTTTTTCAGGTTTTTCCAGCTTGACAATTGGGAGCTTTTTCAGGTGACTCTTGGATCCTTTTGATGTATTCTCATAGTTATGTGTTTCTTTTGGATTTGTTTTTCTTTAAAGAACTTTTTCTTTATTTTCTGGAAATGCAGATGGTCCAGGCTGATTTGACACAGGGATAAACAAAAACTGTTTTTACAGTTTTTTATATGGAAAATAATACAATAATTAATTTAAAAAATAGTACATTCACATATGACTATCAACCTACTTTTGCCCACCCATATACTTTCTCCTCCATTCCAGAATCAGCCATTTCTCTAAGGAGCTCTTGATCCTCTTATTGAAGTTCAAAATCTGACATCTGGGTATGCTTGTTACTCTTTGGGTGTCATTTCTTATAGGGCCTCTTGGCTGACAGATCATGAAGATATACATCTGTGTATACTAACCTATGCATATACACTTATTTATAAATATTTTTCTATTTAACAACCTATATCTATATTAAGCTGAGTTGATATTGATGTCTCCAAGTCTGATCAGTTAATACATGGTTTAATCATTCTGACTCCCTCCTTTTGCTTGCCACTTCAACATTGAGAAACCTTCTGCATACCAGCCCCGTTCACTTCCTTAATTGTTTAATGCCAGTAATGCATATAAATTAAGTTCAGAATTGTTAACCCATTTGCATGAGAAATAACTTTATCAACTATAGAGTACAGAAATTGTAGGCAGTTCCTATTGCTTTTGGTCTAACCCACTCTACTCATTTCCAAAGTTAACTAGGTCAGCAATTTGTTCTCCCATCCCACCCAGTAAAGTGTTTTGTATTTGTAATAGACATTTTTGGTCACATTCAACATTTTATCCTGTGATTCCACCTAATCCCTGACTAAATTCACAAACATTTGTTCATGTTCACTGTCAGTATTGTAAACTTTGGTCTGAATTGACAAGTGTTTAATATCCTGTATTCACATTGCAGAGTCACACAGAATGTTTGCAAACCCTAAAATGTTTACTGTGCTTTACCTGTTCTAATTGCTACCCCTTGAGCTCTAGACAACCAATAATATGCTTAGTTTCTCTAGCTTTGCCTTTTTATAATGTTATATAATTAATATCATACAGTATGTAGCTTTCTCAGACTGGTTTATTTATTAGCGATATGCATCTAAGATTCATCTATATTTGATATGGTTTGACAGTCCACTTATTTTTATTGCTATATGATATTTTACTGTATACATGTACCACAGTTTATCTATCCATTCACCTATGATAAGACATCTTGGCTGCTTCCAATTTGGGAAGTTATGAATAAATTTACTATAAGCATCAACCTTCAGGTTTTTGTGTAGGCACTGGTCTTCCTGTCTACTGAGTAAATACTCAGCAGTATGACTGCAGGGTTGTGTGAAATGACTATGTTCACCTTTCTAAGAAACTGTCAAACCATTGGGTAAATTCATCATATCATTTTGGATCCCCAGCAGTAAGAAATGAGAGTTTCTCAGTTTGGAGATTCCTCAGAAAATTAAAAATTGAACTGCCTTTTGACCCAGCTATCCCACTTTTAGGAATATACCCTAAGAACACCATAACACTGTTCAAAAAGAAGAAATGCGCCCCCATGTTCGTGGCAGCATTGTTCACAATAGCAAGATCTGGAAACAGCCCAAGTGTCCGTCAGAAGACGAGTGGATTAAAAAGCTATGGTACATATATACTATGGAATACTACTCAGCCATAAGAAACGATGACATCGGATCATTTATAACAAAATGGATGTACCTTGATAACATTATATGGAGTGAAATAAGTAAATCAGAAAAAAAGAAAAACTGAGAACAGCATGATTTCATACATAGGTGGGACATAAAAGTGAGAATATGAGACATAGACAAGAGAGTGGTGGTTATGGGATGGGGGAGGGAGGGAAGAGTGGGATAGGGAGGAGGGGAGGGACACAGGGAAAACCAGATAGAAGGTGACAGAGGACAATTTGACTTTTGGTGATGGGTATGCAACATAATTGAATGATAAGATAACCTGGAGATGTTTTCATTATACATATGTACCCTGATTTATTGGTGTCACCCCATTAGAATTAATAATAATAAAATATATATATATAAAAAAAAGAAATGAGAGTTTCTGTTTTTCTACACCTTTGAAAATATTGATGTTATCAATAGTATTAGATTTTGTCCATTCTAACAGATGTGTAGTATTATCTCACTGCCATTTTCATTTGTGGTTCTCTAATAGCAAATGATGGTATGCTTTGTTTTTTTTATATTTATATGTTTATATTGCCTTTTTTTTTACAGGGACAGAGACAGAGTCAGAGAGAGGGATAGATAGGGACAGACAGACAGGAATGGAGAGAGGTGAGAAGCATCAATCATTACTTTTTTGTTGCCGTCGCGACACCTTAGTTGTTCATTGATTGCTTTCTCACAGGTGCCTTGACCGCAGGCCTTCAGCAGACTGAGCAACCCCTTGCGGGAGTCAGCGACCTTGGGTCCAAGCTGACGAGCTTTTGCTCAAGCCACATGGGCCCGCGCTCAAGCTGGCAAACTCAGAGTCTCGAACCTGGGTTTTCCACATCCCAGTCCGACGCTCTATCCACTGCGCCACCGCCTGGTCAGGCCATATTGCCATTTTAATATCTTCTTTGATGAGGTGTCTTTTCAGACCTTTGCTCATTTTTTTAATTGAGGTATCTGTTTTCTTGTTGTTGAGTTTTTCTAGTTTTTTGTTTTATTTTATGGATCATGCTATTGATATTGTATTTAAAAATCTAATGCCAACGCAAGGTTATATAGGTTTTGTTTTATGTTTCCATCAGACCTTGATGAAAATATTTTATAAGCCCATCAGAAATTCCAGTTTTACATTTAGCTCTGTGACTTACTTTGAGTTTGTGTGAGATAAAAGTCTGTGTTTAGGTAAAATATTTTTTTGTATAGACTTCCATTCTAGCATTGTTGAATAAGACCATTATTTCTCTATTGAATTGCACTTGTACCTTTATCAAAGATCAATTGACTATTTGTGTCTATTTCTGGGTCTTCTATCTGTTCCATTGATCTGTACGTCTTCTTTTTCTTCCATAACCATGCTATCTTAATTACCATAACTTTATAATAAATCTTAAAATCAAGTAGTATCAATCCTTCAACTTTGTCCTTCTTCAACATTGTGTCAGCTAATCTAGTTACTTCTCCTTTTTATATAAACTTTAGAATAAGTTTCCTGTTCTTTAAGATACTGCCTGCAGGGAATATAACTAGTATTGCATTGACTCTATAGATCAAATTGTAAAGAAATGATGTTGTAACAGTCTATATTACCTAGTAATCCAGGGTAGAGAGAAAACACCTTTGCATTTTTTAGTCTTAGGAGGGAAATGTCCAGTTTCTTACCAAAAACTATGACATTAGGTATAAGTTTTTTATATAAATTCATTATGTAAGGAATATAAATGACGAAGTTTTCTTTTATTTATAGTTTGTCACAGTTTTTTGTTTATTTGTTTTTATTAATATGTCTACTGGATGAAACTTGTTGATTGAGATTTCAACTAGGGACTGACACAGGAGCACATATATGTGACCTCTCCATGTGTCTTGGGCTTTCTCACATTTTATTTGCTGGTTTATAAGAATGAGCAGACTAAACAAGGTAGTGGTGTAAGCTGTCTCAACCTATGTGACCTCAGAAGGCATGCAATATTATTTCGACTGCATTCAGTATATTAGAAGTAAGTCACTAAAGTCAGTTCATAATCAAGGAAAAAGAGATCAAACTCCATCATTATAGTAAGATCATCAAAGAATTTGTGAAAATCTTTTTAAAATCTCCACAATGTCTCACCACAAAGGTGGAAACATTGGTTGGTGTTAGTACTTTCTGAGGAATGAAAATATTGACTACTCTAGAATAGACTAGTCATGGTCTAATTTTAATTGTGCCTCTGAGGCCTCTTAGCATATGTGTCTGAGTTAGGCTCTGTTCTTTTGTTTCAAATCAGATATGCTCAAGACTACACACAGGGCACAGCCCATGTAAGTCAAGATGCTGGAGAACGAGGTAGGATAACCACAGAACAGGAGAAAAAGTCAGGGACAAAGAAAGGCTCCTTGGGAAATTTGAATTCTAGTATCAACTATGCATTCTCAAGTCCTTTCACTCTTCCCCCCAAAATAAACTTATAATGCATACTAATTCCTTTACTTGGTAGTGAGCTAGTTTCTCAACCGTGTTACTGTTAGACAAGATTCTTTAGCTAACATTGCTCCAGAACAATCTCTCAAATACAATTACAGTAGAATATTTTTTTTTGCAAGAACTCTGCCAGGGGAGAAAGATAAGCAGTATTCTCTTAATCAATTGTATTATTATCATCAGTACAGCCATTCACCTGTAGAGTTCTACGATAGGGAAGTGAAGATGTAACAGACCATCCGCAATGACTTTCAGCTAACTAGAGTGGCACTGCACACATAGCAGAATAGCTGAGGGAGCGTAAAGTGCACAATTTATGAAAAGATAATAAATAGAATGGGAATTTTCAGGATGGATTAATTTAGGAAGGCTTTGTATAAAACAGACACAGTATAGTTACTGAGAAGGCAGATTAGGTTATAATTTATTTTTCACAGCTGCTGTGCCAACTTGAGTAAATGATTTAACCTCTCTGGACCACCTATTTTCTAAACTATTATACAGGCTGGTGTTACAATTTAAATCATGGTGCTGTGATAATTGTGTGGCATGCCATATATGAAAAGCCTATTATGGTGCCTGGAACATGTAGTTAGTGTTCAATTAATGCTGGTTTCTTTCTCCTATTTTTTCATGTTCATACTGGGGAAGGAAGGAACACAGTATCACTACAACTAAGGAGAACATTATAATCTTGCACAGTACTCTAATAGGGATTAGCTAACTTTTTCTGTAAAGGGCCAGATAGCAAATATTTCTGGCTTTGCTGATCAGATAATCTCTGTCACAACTACTCATCTCTGCTGTCCTTACTCAAAACAGCCAAAGACAGTAGAGAAATAAATGAATTCTGATAAAATTATAAAGTTGACTTATGAAAACGAACAACAGACCACATTTGGCCAGTGGATCTAGTTTACCAGCTTCTGGTTTAGGACAATAATATGAGTTAGTTACAAGAGGTAAAAATTCACAAATTATTTTTTTTTTTGGAAAATATGTAAATAGGGCTCATTGGCTAGAGTAATGTTTTGGGATATAGGAAAGTACAGAGTAAGTAAGATTGGAGAGAAAGCTATGGATATTTGAATGTCAGGATTGAGAATTTAGAGTGTATTCTTAAAATACAATTATAATATTCAGAAATATTATTTAGTTGATTATTTTTTGTTAAATAATATTATAACAAGGTAAAGAACATTTAAAACACTAACCACAATATCATTCCTTTAATGCAGTGGTTCTGTGCATTTTGAAATGTTCCCTCTTTGTTCCCATAGCTCTCTGACTTTCTCAGGCTGCCTTACAACAACCTGTTACAGACCATCTGGTTTCCACATTTGAGGATATTTTCCTCGTCCCAACAGGAAATCCCAATCCCATTAAGCAGTTGTTTCGGATTCCTTGTCTCCCCCAAATACCCTTTTCTATTTTTTTAATCTCTCTATGTTCTCTTTCTTGGACTCCAAGTATGTAATGATAGATTCTCTGAAATTTTCTTAAAAACTGATGAGGCTTTATTCTTGTTTTTCTTCTTTTTTTATTTTTATTTATTTATTTATTATTTTACTGAGAGGAGGGGAGACAGAGAGACAGAATCCCACATGCACCTTAGCTGGGATCTACCTGGCAAGCCCCTTAGGGGGTGATGCTCTCCACATCAGGGGCCATTGCTTTCTTGCTCAGCAGTGAGCCATTTTTTAGCACCTGAGGCAGAGGCCATGGAGCCATCCTCAGTGCCTGAAGTCAACTCACTCGAACCAATCAAGCCTTGGCTACAGAAGGGGAAAAGACAGAGAGAGAGAGAGAGAGACAGAGACAGAGACAGAGACAAAGAGAGAGAGACAAAGAGAGAAAGAGAGGGGGGGGGAAGGGTGGAGAAGCCAAAGGTTGCTTCTCCTGTTTGCTCTGACTGGGAGTTGAACCCGGGACATGAACACACTGGGCTGACACTCTACCACTGAGCCAACTGGCCAGGGTCTATTCCTGTTTTTCAACTTTTAGTTTTCCTGGATCGTCTGATAGAATTGTTTTTATTAATTTGTATAAGACTCTTTTTATTTAGTCTCTCATCTGCTGTTAAGCTCATTTAGTATTTAAACATTTTTCAGACACCTCAGTACTAAGATTTTCATTTAATTCTTTTTATATTATTTCTCTTCTGAGATTTCCTATCATTATACTGATTGCATCTATCTTTTATTTAAGTTCTTGAACTGTACATTTATCCTGGGTAATATATATATATTACACTAATAAATATATTTTAGAGGCTTATTCTGCTAATTACCACATCTAGGTCATCTTGAAGATCCATTTCTTTTTTTTTTTTTTTGCAGGGACAGAGAGAGAGTCAGAGAGAGGGATAGATAGAGACAGACAGACAGGAACAGAGAGAGATGAGAAGTATCAATCATCAAATTTTCGTTGTAACATCTTAGTTGTTCATTGATTGCTTTCTCCTATGTGCTTTGACCACAAGCCTTCACCAGACCGAGTAACCCCTTGCTCGAGCCAGCGACCTTGGGTCCAAGCTGGTGAGCTTTTTGCTCAAGCCAGATGAGCCCACGCTCAACCTGGCAAGCTTGGGGTCTCAAACCTGGGTCCTTCCGCATCCCAGTCCGACGCTCTATCCACTGCGCCACCTCCTGGTCAGGCTTGAAGATCCATTTCTATTAACTGCTTTTATTCTAATTTCTTGCTATCTTTCTTGCTTCTTTATAATTATATTTTTAAATTACAATCTGGCCATTGTGTTGATGTTCTAGGGAATCTCCATGTTGTCTTCCTTAAAGGATTTCAGATTTTATTAGTCAAGAAGATCAATTGCTCCCAGATAATTAATTATAATTAATTTTAACTTGTCAAACATTAAGTGTGCGTGTTGTTTTTACGTGTTTGTACATGTCAGCCAAGGACACATGGGAAACATATAGTGAGTTCTATGCCCACCTCTCTGGGTAGCTTTCTCCTCCTTGGTGCCCTGCCCAGTAAATTCCAGTCACCTCAGCAGCATCTTGGAACTCTGTCTCCTTTGCATAGAAAGACTTGGTGCTCTGCTTGGACTCCATGTTTTTGTAGTGTAGTCTGGAAAGAGACTCAGGCAGAAAGCAGGGTAAATGTAACAGTTCAGTTGGCATGTTTCTCTTCTCTTGAGAATCAAGTATCACTGCCTGTGTCTGATTACTGTTTCTTCAAATATTCTGTTTAGTTTCATAATTATTGGCAGAGGAATGGCAAGCCTAGTATTATTTGTACATAATGGGTAAGAGAAGCTTTTATTATTTAACAATCACACTGTATTATAAAATAAAATTGATATTCATAAAATACTGTTTTCACTATCCTTGTAATATTTTTGTTCAAGTGAAATGCATAAACATTTTAAGCTTTGTTGTGTATTTTTTATATTTTCCTATGTAGTATACTGTTGGCTAAAAATCAATTTAGAAAGTAACTTAGAAACTCCTTGAAGGGCAATAATTATATTTGGTAGCAATAGAATCATAAAAAGATATTAAATATTGGAGTGGTAAGTTAAAAAATGAATGATAACAGGGCAAGTAATGTTAAGGGCAATAATACATAGAAAACCTACTAAGGGGGACATTTAAATGTGGAGGTTACGGCAAGGTCTAAATAACGTAATGATGTGGGAATAGAGAAAATTAGATGGAAAGAGACAGGAAGGATCTGCTGGCTCAAAGTTTTTATTTATTTACTTACTATACTTCATTGCTAAAATCTCTTTTACATAATGGTTATGGCAAGTATAAGGAAACATAAAAGTGAGGTCAAAACATTAAAATCGAAGACCATGATAAAGCAGCCACGAATTGGTGAGATTTCCAGTAAACAAGGGAAAGAAGAAAAACGAACATAGTATTTGTTATGTTGAAAGAAAATGTAGATGTTTAGGGAAAGCATCGTTAGTTAATTAGTTAGTTAATATTTTGGTCCCAGCAGCAAAGAGATGTCTCTGATGGATTCTTACAGAGAGAGCACACGTTCTCTGATGGCACCGTTATGTTAAAAACAAGGATTCGACTTCTCCAAGTAGCCTAATTACATCTCTTGCTGTTCAGATATAGTTTTCTTTCCTTCATATTGCTTATCTCTTCTAACAAAAATATATTGACATATGTTTACTTATAAAACATTGTTATCCTTGATCTGCTATATTTTGTCTTAATATTACTTAATACTCCTCAGTTGTTTTTTAATTGCATATTTACCAATATTCACTCTGTTTAAATCTATATATCATGAAGATATATGACTGGCTGACTGAATGATTAGAAGCATGGGTGATTTAGGAGGAAAAAAAATACCCAAATCTTACAAAATAACTTCCTATGATGGCTACAAGATCTATTTCTGCAATGACAAGCATTAGTTACCAGTGTGCCAATTGGCCAAATGGGAGATTTAGGAGGAGTAATCTTCCAGAAAAATACTGTCTCAAGTTTTATAATTGACCTTTTTGATATTTATTATAGTTCAGTCTCCTCGCTTCCTAGCTTTCTTTAAACTCTGACGATCCAGGCTAATCTCAACAGGAACATTAGAGCTTTAGCTCGACCAGATATAAAAGCATATTTGCATACCATGAACTTTATAGGAAATCTTGTATTTCCTCAGATGTCTTTGATATATTTAAAAATGAATAAAATTTATCTCACAAAACTGAGATGGAAAATTAAAGTCAAATTTTATTTTCACTAGTTCTAAACTTAAAAGGTATTATCTTGGTAGAACAAAATAAGTTCCAAAACTTTTCATTCAATATCTCTTGATCATGCTCCCTAAATTGGTAATCGTACACTGGGAAATAGTAATGAACATTAATTTTAATTATTTGTGCATGCATGTTCATATTTCTTTTATTATCTCTCACACATGAGTATGAATTAGTGTAGTTTATAAGGAAAAATTAAATGACAACCTGAGTTAGCAATATTATAAAGAAACCAGATAAAAAAGGAAATGGAGGATTTTAGTAACTGAAGAAAGGTTTTAATCAACAATTTTATATACAATTTTCTATTTAAAATGTGCTTCAAATGACCTAACGTTCATAATTCTATAAACTAGATATAACCTTTACTTAAAAAAACCCTACAAAGCAGTCATGATAAAGTGACTAGAAAATAAACATGGGAGAGAGACAGGAGTTATAATTTGACACTACAGTTGATATTATTCCTGGTTGG
Organism: Rhynchonycteris naso; assembly: GCA_037038555.1. Lineage (NCBI taxonomy): Eukaryota > Metazoa > Chordata > Mammalia > Chiroptera > Emballonuridae > Rhynchonycteris > Rhynchonycteris naso. The sequence goes on along the minus strand of CM072996.1, from coordinate 102,693,826 downwards.
ATTAAATAAAGGTGATTGTTGAACTATATTTTCTCTGGTTGGTTGATAGGATAATTTATATGAATATATTTCATAAAGTCTAAGCAATATTTGAGTGTATGATAAATAACCCTTCATTGTGAATGATTATTTTTACTATACTCCTGAATATTTATTTAATATTGGATATCTGTAAGGCAGTAAATAGATTTTGGTGTCTTTATAGCTTTCTATATCACTGATAGGCAAGATTCCTAAAGTTAACTGGGAAACAACCTAAATTTTCTATTTCCTGGGATATTGTCTAGGCTTTTATTTTAAATAATATCAGTTTATTATATTAATAATGTATTCATTACACAAAAGTCACACAACATTAATTCAAATGAGTCCATGAAAATGTCAAAGTTATGGTTGTCCTAGGTAAATAGATTTAAAAAGAGACACATGAAAGAATTAAAAATTTGCAGAGGAATATTATCATTGTTAATAATTACATCATTTTAAACTTCCATTGACTTACCTAATTTGCCTGATTCGCCTGCCTAAATTTGTGTATTTTGAACACTTCAACTACAGTCAATTTTCCTTCAATTTTTGTTGAATTGATAATTATTTTCGCTTTAGAATGATTGACTCATTCATTCATTCAACAAACGTTTATTGTCACATACCACACATTTCTATGGGTGCTGTGGATATACTAGTTATTTTAAAAAAAAGATACAAAAACTCAAAAGTCCCTGACCTTTCTGAGCTCATTTTTTAGATTCACAGTACCATCTTTGATGCTTGAATATTTGATATTAAAACATAATGTGCCCTAGCTGGTTGACTCAGTGGAATAGAGCATAGTCCCTCCAGGGGTTCAATTCCTGGTCAGAGAACATAAGATAAGCAACCATCTGGTTCTTTCTTTCTCCATCTCCCCCTTCTCTTCCGCTTCCCTTCCTACAGACAGTGCCTCAATTTCTTCGATCATCAGCCCCGGGCACTGAGGATAGCTCGGTTGGTCCCAGCATGTCAGCCTCAGGCACTAAAAATAACTCAGTTGATATGAGCATGGTCCTAAACCAGGGTTGCCACGTGAATCCCGGTTGGGGTGCGTGCAGGAATCTATCTATCTCACCTCTCTCAAAAACAAAACAAAACATAATAAAAGATACGTATTCATTTTGGCTTCTCCTTTTTATTATTAGCCCTATTAAGTTGTCAACTTGTAATATTTGCACTTCTGCTTCCTTAAGTGTGTACTGCCTGGAAAAATTTTACTTATACTTTGATTTTTCACTTCTTTCTTTCATTTCTTTGTTGTTTATCTCATTTATGGAGAATATGGCATTTTTTTATACCACAGATAGTATTATTTGTTCTAATTTTATCAGTTTATCTCCATCACTATTTATTGGTACTCAGCCCACAGCTGTCAGCTTTCTCATTTCTGGGGATAGAACCTCATGAAACATATTCAAGGTTACCACTTCACTGGAATCTTCCTCCAAGTGGGAGAGACAGATGCCATTTTAGATATTAATAAGTGCTAATAAGACAAGAAAGCCACTGAACAAGATAAAGGGGGTGTGAGATAATCTTGTTAAGGATGCCAGGAAGGTTTCTCTCAGTGGTTGGTGTTTGCTAATTTCTGCATGAAGATCTGTCCTAGAAGGGTTTAAGAACATAGTGTTCTGGGGAGAAGAAAGAAAACATTCATAAGATTTTGGCATTGAAAGACATGTAGATATGGTGCATGGAGCAAGTGAGATTGAGGTTAGATGGTACGCAGGAGCCAGACTTCTGGTTTTGTAGAGTGACTATTTAACAGAATGTTAAAATAAGACTGCTTCCATTGTCGTCTCCCCTTCAACCCAGAAACAACCAGTGCTAAGTAACCTGTCATTCTACATAATAGAACTTTTATGCTGGATGGGGAAAGGTAACCAAAACTGGCCCTGCCTCTGTTAAGCCATCTCCCACCACAATATTATATGAATGCAGGCTAAGAATTTCTTAGGGCAATTTCTATGAAGAGAATAAGGAATTTTATAAAGAAAATGCTCATTTCCCCTTCCCTCCTCACAGGCAGACCTGTCACTCTCTTTCAGTTCTGAATAAAAAGCCTACAGCTGCACATAGAGAAAGGTGGATGGGGGATGCGTACCCAGGGATTGGAAAGGCACCACAACTGGTGCCTGTGCAGAGCCTGGCAGGAGGAGGGCCTGACATGGCAGAAGTGAGAGAGAGAGGTGCTGGAAACAGTGACGTTCCGAGTTGGGCAGCTGAGGATGCTGTGGAGATTTTCCTGTGGAGCACATCTGAGGAAGTTAGTTAGCTACATGAGAGTTAGCCTGAAGAGGAACAACACAGTCGCCAGGGCCTGTGTGGCAAGGGCCTTCTGAAGGCTGGACAGAGGAGGGCCAATATGTTCACCAGAAAATTAATGCCAGCATCAGGGAGATACAGGTGAGAGGTGCCGGTGACAGCCCCCACCCTCACCCCCACACATACACACACACAAGAGTCTACAAGAGCACCTCAAACGCAGAAACAACAAACGGATGTTTAAATATCTGACACAAAAAATGGTTCTGGTTGCTAGACTACAGTAGCACCTGCTACAGAAGGTTGAACACTCTGGGTGATTTCTTACTTCTTTTGAGGCTGCGTGCTTAAGGAGAGTGAGAGTGGGGAGAAGGGACTGGGAAGCCATCCCCTTTCCCGGCGGTAGGTTGTGCCAAGCAATGAGAGTAGACGAAAGAGAAAGTAAAGGAAAGAGAAAATCAACTTTTGTTTTAGATCAAAGTTTATAAATTTGAACTTTTTAAAGTAGAAAATGTGGCTTTCAGTCAATGTCTGAGAGGGGCCAAAAATCTATGAATTCTAGATTGTATGAAAAAAAAGTTTATTTTAATAATTACATTTCTACAAGTTTATTTTGTTTAATAAACTGACTGCCAGAGATTTAGTATAGATACATATATTTTAAATCTAGATTCACTTATTTTCTTAATTTCTGCATACATTTAGTCTCTATGATTATTGATGTTATCTGAAAAATAAATCATATTAATATTTTTAAATTATTTACCTTCTTATTAGGAATAATGTTTAATGTTTACCTTATTTTTAGTCATAGGAATTACTTTTTAAACCAAGTGATTATGTCTCAAGTTAAATCATTTTAAAATCATGATCTCTTTGTTCTTCCTTTCTTCATGTTATGTATCTCCATCATCTTTGATTGGAGTATTCCTTTGATTAATTTTTTTAAAGAAAGCATACTGACCTTCATGTCTGAGAATGACTTGTATCGCTTTTGTTTAAGATGACAATTTGGTTGGATATTTTCTGATTTTGCAGTTGTTTTACCTTTAAATCTTTTTTACTCATATTCAGTATTGCACAGATGTCTGCAGAAAATTTAATTTGGGCTCTAACAGTATTTGTACAGTTTTGCTTTGTTTTTCTTATCCCTTTTATTACCAGACTTTTTTGGAATAAGTTCTCTTTTCTTTAGATAAATTGCTTTAGGAAGAAGTTCAAGAACTTTTGTTTTCAGGTCAAAATGTTTTCTGCTTGCATTTACTTGATCACTGCTTCTAATCCATCTATGCAAGTTAAAACTCCTATCTTATATTAGTGGTCCCAAAAACAAGTGTCTGCTGCTTCAAACCTGCAGTCGTAGTGAGGTCAGCATCTTCCCTACTTGTTTTGGCAGCATTTCTGCTTTTGTATAAGAAGCTCATTCTGTCTGCATGCCAACCAACATTAACTCATCAAAGCTTCATAAAGTGATGACACTTTTTCTAGTTTTCAGCACCGATACAGGTTTTTCCTTCACTGTTTCTTCTTTATGGCCATTTATGTGAAAATCTGGTAGGAAGTTACATCTATTTGTATTCTAATAACAAGCTTTTCCAGACAGCCAAAGCACTGTTTTATGCAATGTAACAGGTTGCATCTTTATAGAAATGTCTGTATTTACATTACTGAATGTGATGTCTACGATAAATTTATATAAGTAGAATTATTGACTCAAAATTATGAACATTAAAATCTTTTGTTGCATATTATTGAAGTATTTTCCAGAAATGTACTGTCAAATGATAAGTCCTTTGTAATAACAGATGACATCTGTTTTCACTTTTGATAAGCTAAAAATCACATCTCACTATTTAAGTAAATTTGGGTTTTCTCTCAATGAGGTTGAATATGATTTCACAAAATATCGTTTTAAAAATTGTCTTTTCAGGACTCTCATCTTTTTAAAAGTGGGTACCAATATAGGTCACATATAATTTGAAATAGTTTTCTGTATATTAAGTATTCTGTCAAATTATATTATGGTAACTACTATAAAAGAGTTACTGTATTAAAAACATACGTTAATATTTGTTACAGGCTCACCACTATAATGAATAGGCCCTTAAAAGAATACTCTTAGGGAGAGGGAAGATGGCAATGGAGTAGGCGGAAGTACCAACTTCCAACTCCCAGAAACAAAGTGGATTATAACTCAATTTTAAGAACCATCATCTGGATAAACCAACTTAGAACTAAACTAAGTGGACTCTTCAACCAAGGAACACTGCAGAAGCCACATTGAGACTGGTAGTAATAGTGAAAACGCGAAGAGGGCTGCCCAGCTCCCTGGAGCAAACGGCAGCCCTGAAAGACCCGCGTGGTGGGAGGAGAGTTTGGCAGAGAGGGAGGGACCTGGGTCCCAGGAACCAAGCCCCAGACTGCAGTCCCAGAGCCTAGAAGAGGCGTTTGGACAGTATCGAGCTGTGAAGCAAGTGAGGATACTATTTGTGAAAAAGAGAGAGTCTTCTCAGACCCAAAAATCTTTTTAAAGGGACAGCTCAGAAAGCCTCTCTCACAACCACGCACCCAGGGTTCCGGGGAACTGGGACAGAGGAGAGGAACAGAGCAGCGGGAACAAAGACTGAAATGAAGGCACACAGACACTCTGAGGGACAGCCACCCAGACCTGTGGGCTAAGTCACTTCCCTAATCGAAAACGAATATTTCCCCTGGAACCAGCAATACCAGCAAAGGGAGACAGGACACAGGCCAAACAAGCTCCCCCGCGGCAATTAGAGCAGAGCTGCTTAGAGGGAGGGAGCTCCCAGGCCTACAGTGTGGAGACTTAGGGCACTTCTAGCCCCCTGAGGGTTGCTGAAGGCTATGGTTGCGGCAGGATGCTGAAACGCGGTCCTGTCGGTGTGGGCGGAGGCACAACCGGTGTGAGCTCAGTTTAGCCCAACAGGGGCAGAGGGGACGCACAAAAGCGGTCCTTTAGCTGCGGGCCCGCCTGTGACCCCACTTGTGGGGAAAAATACGGGCAGAGATCAGCTTTGCGGCCTTGCGCAAGCCGGCCTTGACCACGGGGATGGGGCTAAAACCAGGGACGGGCGAGGGGCTCAAGGCTGAGCTTACGCTGCCAACCCGGCCCAGACGAAGAAACCGCGGTGTGCCATCTGTGTGCGCGAGCGGGCTCCTAACGTGGGGGCGAGGGAGACACTGAGACCAGCGGAAGTTCGCGACTGAGCTCACGCTGCTCATCCCGCCCAACAAGAGAAACCGCGGAGTACCACCCTACGTGCCCGAGCTGGCTCCGAGCGTGGGGGCGGGGTTAGATCCGGAACGATCGGAAGCTAGCTGCTGAGTTCACGCCAGCAAACACCCCCGGCCCAATAATCCCCGGTTTTTGGCTTCAGTCCCTGCGCAGGAGGGCCCTTGCCTCAAGGGCGGGGCTAAATTCTGGACGGGCAAAGGTTCACAGCTGAGAGCAAGTCAAAAGCCCCGCCCAACCTGCAAAACGGGGTAAGCAGGCTCTGACTGCCGGGGCTGTGCATAAGCTTCCAGAAACAGGCTGGATCCGCAGCTGAGCAAAGGTGCTCACCTCTGCCCTGGGTGCTAAGGCTAGTGACTTGAGTGACAGCCCCTCCTGCAAAGGAGAGGCAGAAATCACAGCAAGAGCTGCAGTGAGCCAGCGCTGGCAATGCCCACACCCAACCGCCCTAGGCAGCGGCAGAGGGGGTGGCAAGCCTGCAGACAGACCACACCTAGAGAACACAAAGGCAACACTTACTGGACTCCAGTGGCCACAACTCGCTTATACTCAGATAAAATGGGCAGGCAGAGGAATGCAAACAAAATGAACCAAGAGAAATCCCCAGAGAAGGACCTGAATGAACCAGATATAACCAAACTACCAGAAGCATAATTTAGAATAATGATAGTTAGGATGTTCAAAGAAATTAGAGCAACAATGGATAGTCACTATGAACACCTAAATAAAGAGATAACAAGTATAAAAAACAAAATTGAAATAATAAAAAAGAACCAGACAGAAATGACAAATACAGTATCAGAACTGAAGACCACAATGGAAGGAATTAAAAGCAAGATGAATCACGCTGAGGATTGAATCAGCAAGTTAGAGGACACAATAAACAAAGATACAGAAGCAGAGAAAAAAAAAAAGAAAAGAGATTCAAAAAATGTGAGGAAACTCTAAGGGAGCTCTGTGACAACATGAAGAGAAACAACATTCGCATCATAGGGGTGCCTGAAGAAGAGGAGAGAGGACAGGAAATGGAAACTGTGTTCAATCAAATCATAGCAGAAAACTTCCCTAAATTAAGGCTGGAAAACATTCCACATGTTCAAGAGGCACACAGAACTCCATTAAAGAGAAACCCAAAAAGATCTACACCAAGACACATCATAGTTAAAATACCAAAGCTAATAGATAAAAAAAAAATCTTAAAAGCTGCTAGAGAAAAAAAGACTATCACCTACAAAGTAGCCCCCATAAAGATGACATAGAACTTCTCAACAGAAACACTTGAGGCCAGAAGGGAATGGCAAGATATAATCAAAGTAATGCAGAACAAGAATCTACAACCAAGACTACTCTATCCAGCAAGGCTAACGTTTAAAATTGAAGGAGAAATAAAGAGCTTTCCAGACAAAGAAAGCCTCAAGAAATTCATTAAAACCAAACCAATCCTGCAAGAGATTCTAAGGGGCCTGGTGGGAACAGCTCAGAGGGAGGAAAGAATATAGAAAAAAAAAATACAGCTTTAAAGAATAAAATGGCAATTAACAACTACATATCAATAATAACCTTAAATGTAAATGGATTAAATGATCCAATCAAAAGACATAGCGTAGCTGCGTGGATAAAGAAACAGGATCCATACATATGCTGTCTACAAGAGACACACCTTAAAACAAAAGATGCACATAAACTGAAGGTAAAAGGGTGGAAAAAAATATTTCATGCAAATGGAAATGAAAAAAAAAAGCCGGAGTAGCAGTACTTATATCTGACAAAATGGACTTTAAAACAAAGACTGTAGTAAGAGATAAAGAAGGACACTACATAATGATAAAGGGAACAATTCAACAGGAAGATATAACTATAATAAATATCTACGCACCAAATATAGGAGCCCCGACATACATAAAGCAGACTTTGATGGATATAAAGGGCGAGATTAACAGCAATACTATCATAGTAGGGGATTTCAATACCCCACTAACAACATTGCATAGATCCACAAGAAAGAAAATCAATAAAGAAACAGCAGACTTAAAGGATACACTAGATCAACTTGATTTAATAGATATCTTCAGAACTTTTCACCCTAAAGCAGTAGAATATACATTCTTCTCAAGCGCTTGTGGTATGTTTTCTAGGATAGACCACATGTTAGGACACAAAAATGGCCTCAATAAATTTAAAAAGATTGAAATCATATCAAGCATTTTCTCTGATCACAATGCTATGAAACTAGAAATTAACCACAAAAGAAAAACCGAAAAATACTCAAACACTTGGAAACTAAATAGCATGATATTAAATAATGAATGGATTAACATAGAGATCAAAGAAGAAATAAAAAAGTTTTTAGAAACAAATGATAATGAGCATACGTCAACTCAAAATCTATGGAACACAGCAAAAGCAGTAGTGAGAGGGAAGTTCATTGCACTAGAGGCATATCATAAGAAGCTAGAAAAAGCTCAAATAAGCAACCTAACCCTGAAGCTAAAAGAACTTGAAAAACAACAACAAATAAAACCCAAGACAAGTAGAAGGAAGGAAATAATAAAGGTCAGAGCAGAAATAAATGACATAGAGGCGAAGGAAACAATACAGAGGATCAATGAAACCAGAAGCTGGTTCTTTGAAAAGGTAAACAAGATTGATGAACCTTTAACTAGACTCACCAAGGAAAAAAGAGAGAGGACTCAAATAAATAAAATTAGAAAGGACAGTGGAGAAATTACCACTGATACAACAGAGATACAAAGCATTGTAAGAAAATACTATGAAGAACCATATGCCAAAAAATTAGACAATCTTGATGAGATGGACAAATTTCTTGAATCATATAAACTTCCAAAAATCAATCTGGAAGAATCAGAGCACCTAAACAGACCAATTACAACAGATGAGATTGAAACAGTTATCAAAAAACTCCCCAAAAAGAAAAGTCCTGGGCCTGATGACTTCACAAGTGAATTCTATCAAAAATTCAAAGAAGAACTAACTCCTATCCTCCTCAAGGTATTTCAAAAAATTGAAGTGGAAGGAAGACTTCCAAACTCCTTTTATGAGGCGAGCATAATTCTAATTCCAAAGCCGGGCAAAGACAACACAAAGAAAGAAAATTATAGGCCTATATCCCTGATGAATTTAGACACTAAAATTCTCAACAAAATATTAGCCAACCAGATCCAGCAATATATGAAAAAAATCATACATCATGATCAAGTGGGATATATTCTGGAGAGGCAAGGCTGGTTCAATATTCGCAAATCAATCAATGTGATTCATCACATAAACAAAAGGAAGGACAAAAATCACATGATAATTTCAATAGATGCAGAAAAGGCATTTGATAAAATCCAGCACCCATTCATGCTCAAAACTCTTAGTAAAGTGGGAATACAAGGAACATTCCTTAACATGATAAAGGCCATCTACGACAAACCCACAGCAAACATCATACTAAATGGACAAAAATTAAAAGCAATCCCCTTAAGATCAGGAACCAGGCAGGGTTGCCCACTTTCACCACTTTTATTCAACATAGTTCTGGAAGTCCTAGCTACGGCAATCAGACAAGAAGAAGAAATAAAAGGCATCCAAATTGGAAAAGAAGAAGTAAAACTGTCACTATTTCAGATGATATGATATTGTATATTAAAATCCCTAAAGTCTCAGTCAAAAAACTACTGGACCTTATAAATGAATTCAGCAAGGTGGCAGAATACAAAATTAATACTCAGAAATCAGAGGCATTTCTATATACCAACAATAAACTGTCAGCAAAAGAAATTAAGGAAACAATCCCCTTCACTATTGCAGCCAAAAAAATAAAATACCTAGGAGTAAATTTAACCAAGGAGGTTAAGGACTTGTACTCGGAAAATTATAAAACATTGATAAAAGAAATCAAGGAAGATACAAATAATTGGAAGAACATACCATGCTCATGGCTAGGAAGAATAAACATCATTAAAATGTATATATTACCCAAAGCAATTTATAAATTCAATGCTATACCAATTAAAATACCAATGACATACTACAAAGATATAGAACACATATTCCAAAAATTTATATGGAACCAAAAAAGAACACGAATAGCCTCAACAATCTTAAAAAGAAATAATAAAGCAGGAGATATCACTCTTCCGGATATAAAGGTTTACTACAAGGCCATTATACTCAAGACAGCCTGGTACTGGCATAAGAACAGGCACATTGATCAATGGAACAGAACAGAGAACCCAGAAATAAACCCACACCTTTATGGACAACTGATATTTGACAAAGGAGGAAAGAACATACAATGGAGTAAAGACAGCCTCTTTAACAAATGGTGCTGGGAAAATTGGACATCTACCTACAAAAAAATGAAACTAGACTATCAACTTACACCATGCACAAAAACAAATTCAAAATGGATAAAAGACTTAAACATAAGCCGTGAAACAATAAGCATCTTAGAAGAAAACATAGGCAGTAAGCTCTCCGACATATGTAGCAGCAATATATTTTCCGATTTATCTCCACAGGCAAATGAAATAAAAGGCAAGATAAACAAATGGGACTATACCAAACTAAAAAGTTTTTGCACAGCTAAAGACAATAAGAACAGAATAAAAAGACAAACCACACAATGGGAGAACATATTCGACAGCACGTCTGATAAGGGGTTAATAACCAAAATTTATAAAGAACTTATAAAACTCAACACCAGGAAGACAAACAATCCAATCAAAAAATGGGCAAAAGAAATGAATAGAAATTTCTCCAAAGAGGACATACAGATGGCCAAAAGGCATATGAAAAAATGCTCAACATCACTAATCATTAGAGAAATGCAAATCAAAACCACAATGAGATATCACCTCACACCAGTCAGAGTGGCACTAATCAGCAAAACAACACAGAACAAGTGCTGGCGAGGATGTGGAGAAAAGGGAACCCTTCTGCACTTCTGGTGGGAATGCAGACTGGTGCAGTCACTGTGGAAAACAGTTTGGAGATTCCTCAAAAAATTAAAAGTCGAACTGCCTTTTGACCCAGCTATCCCACTTTTAGGAATATACCCTAAGAACACCATAACACTGTTCGAAAAGAAGAAATGCGCTCCCATGTTCATGGCAGCATTGTTCACAATAGCGAAGATCTGGAAACAGCCCAAGTGTCCGTCAGAGGACGAGTGGATTAAAAAGCTTTGGTACATATATACTATGGAACACTATTCAGCCATAAGAAATGATGACATCGGATCATTTACAACAAAATGGATGTACCTTGAAATCATTATACGGAGTGAAATAAGTGAATCAGAAAAGAAAAATCTGAGAACAGCATGATTTCATACATAGGTGGGACATAAAAGTGAGACTATGAGACATGGACAAGAGAGTGGTGGTTATGGGATGGGGGGAGGGAGGGGAGTGTGGGATAGGGAGGAGGGGAGGGACATAGGAAAAACCAGATAGAACGTGACAGAGGACAATTTAACTTTGAGTGACGGGTATGCAACACAATTGAATGATAAAATAATCTGGAGATGTTTTCATTGTACATATGTACCCTGATTTATTGGTATCACCCCATTAAAGTTAATAAAAAAAAAAAAGAATACTCTTATTCCTATGACTCAGTCTTTGTCAGGTGGCCTTATGTAGTAGGTGTCCTGTGGGGTCAAGTGGTATAGTCTTCTTGATCATCTGAACAGGGTGCTTTAGGAATGTTTCTTGTGTGGGTTATATGGCCCTTCTGGTAATATTGAGGTTTGATTGATATTGACCCATTTGTGCATGGGATCCACCCTCAGGCTGGCTGACTGTGAAGCTAAATCCTGACCATGCTTGTGAGCTTCTGTGCTGATGCTGATCACACAAAGCAGAATTTGCCTCAGCATGGTATGGTGCCTGCCAAAATCTCCTTTTGGATATGCCACTTATGAAGTTTATTTTATTCTGCTCATATGTTGTCTGAAGCTGGCCACTGGGTGTTTTGGTTCTGAGCCTCTTGTGAGGAACTCTGCCTGCAGGCCAAAATAGTGGTGCTGCCTATGACTGGCCCTCATCAACCTGCTTAGTGTAGCCTCAATGTGCCTTCTTCTGTAAATCTTTCATAATAAGACTTCTCTTTAGCTATCTTCAGTCTGTTATTTAGGATGATTATTCTATAATTTGGTTGTAATTCCAGTTTGGTCCTGGGAGGTGGTGAGTGTAGCTTCCATCTACTCTGCCGCCATCTTGATCTACTCTTATTCCTATGCCAGTTTTTACTTTATACAGTTAAGATTATTTTGCATATGATATTAACAATGATCTCCCATCCAAGAACTAACCAGGCTCGACTCTGCTTAGCTTCTGAGATCAGACGAGATCAGGCGTGTTCAGGATGGTATGGCCGTAGACAAACAATGATCAATACAAGAGTATTTACAGGTTGTATATTTGTCAATGATCCCTTTTTTTTGGAGAGAATAAATAATATAATTTATTGTTTAGTTTTTCTTTCAGCACAATAATTTTAAGTAGTTTTATAAAATATGACAAGGCATTTCATGTGAACTGTAGGATTGTGGATGTGACTCAAAAATCATATTTTCCCTTATGGAGTAAAAAAAAGGATCAAAATTTATCCAATCCACATAAGAAAATCTAAACAAGTCATATAAATTTGCAAAGTCATTTAAATATTAAAACTTAAAAAATTCTTTTTTAATGCAAGTTCTTTTTATTAGGTGATGATCTTTTCTGTGTTTTTTCTTTGTAAAGCTCCATGAAGACAAGGGTACACTACTATTTTTAATCACCAACTTATCCCAGTGCTTGGCAGAGTATCTGACACATATTGTAACATTAAAATATTCACTGACTTTATAACAAGAAAATCTCAAAGTTGTATGTAAATGTGTGCTCTTTGTTTGTATTTGTGCATTAATAGTGTATTTAATAAGAGTACAAAGGTGCTATTTTTTTGAGCCCTATATACCTGGACATTTCATTATCTTCTAACATGGAAGAAATTTGGTTTTCTATAAATTTCTTTAGCTTTAAACTTTTGGTCAATAAAATATCACTGCTTTTGTTACTTTATTATATATGAATATAAAATTAAAAGTATTTCCTTTTATCCAAAGTTTATAATCTTGATCCTCATCTCTTTTTGAAATTGAAGATTTTTACGAAGACATGTCCTGATATGGATCTTACTTGACTGATTTTGGAAGCACAATAGGGGTTCTCTTATATCTATATGGTTCCTATTTTACCAAATCAATTTTCCTCATTTTATTACCAGAACAAGCTGGGGTTCGAATTGCTCATTACTGCTAAGTCATGGAACCGGGGTTTGAGTGGTTCAAAAGTGTCTTTTTTCATAGATTGCCAGCAACCTGAGAAGGCAGGGGACTTGTGTCCAAAAGAACTGCCTGTAAATATTTTTTGGGAGAGGTTCATGATTTATCATAGTGTATGCAGTTAGTCAAGTAGCACTGTGTGTGGGTGGTGTCTTCCTGGAATGTCCCTTGATGCTGACCCAGGTCTATCTGGGATCTTTGATGTTGCTCCAGAACAATCAGGGTTGCTATACCTCTGGGAACTTCTACAAAATAACACCCTGTGTTTCTTAGGTAACAACATAAAGATTAAGATTTGTGAACTAAACTTCTAGTTATCTTCAGTGCCTTAACTCCTTACAAGAAATTCTGTAACTCGGCCCTTAAAAGAAATCACTGTAATTTAACCCCTTACAATTTGTTCTTAAATATTGTTTTTGTTCTCATTTATTCTTTACTCATATTTATAATTCTTTATTTAATCTCCATTTTTATTCTTTTATATATACTATTACTATGTCCCTTGTCATTTTCAATTGTTAGGGTTTTCTTTAGTAATAATAATAATAAATAATAATAATTAGAAAAAAAAGGAGGAGAAGCAAGAAGTTTCCATCACTGGATAATAAAAGCATGTCTTATGCCAGGGAGAAATGCAAAATTAAACTGAAAACTTCTCAGAATCATAATAAAGATTATCAGTATCTGTGGAAAGTTGCTAGAGCAGTACTCAGAGTAAAAATCATAGCACTAAATGCCTATATCAATTAAGGTGATAATACATAAATTAAAATTTTCATTAAAAATTTAAGAAATAGAATAATAACTAATATAAAAGTGTAAAAATAAAGAAATAAAAAAGATAACTCCATAGATGAATAAAAACAAGCAGAGAAGTGGTAAAATAGATAGAATAGTAAAATAACTAAATATATTTTCTTAAGCAATATAAATACAAAACAGTATATTTATTTTTAACAAAAGATGAGAGTATAAAAATTAAAAATATATATGGGAAAAGAAAAATATTAGTGAAACATTAATTTAGTGAAAATCATGTCAGCTAACTTGGAATAGTTATTTGTAGGTAAATTTAAAACATGGATGAAGTATATAATTTTATTAAAAGCTATAATTATCCTGACCAGGCAGTGGCGCAGTGGATAGAGCGTCAGACTGGGATGTGGAGGACCCAGGCTCCAGACCCCGAGGTTGCCAGCTCCAGCGCGGATGTGTGTGGTTTGAGCAAAAGCTTACCAGCTTGGACCCAAGGTTGCTGGCTCCACAAGGGGTTGCTCGGTCTGCTGAAGGCCCACGGTCAAGGCACATGTGAGAAAGCAATCAATGAACAACTAAGGTGTCGCAACGTGAAACTGATGATTGATGCTTCTCATCTCTCTCCATTCCTGTCTGTCTTCCCCATCTATCCCTCTTTCTGACTCTCTCTCTGTCCCTGTAAAAAAACAACAATAATAAAATAAATAAATAAATAAATAAAAGCTATAATTATCAAAAATGACACAATAGAGAGAAAAATTGAAACAGAACAATATCATAGGAATAACTGAGAAGGTAACCAAAGAGCTCGTGTGCAAAACAATAGCAAATAAAAAAACAACAAAATAAGACTGGCAAAGTGTTTTACAGTATGCATCTGTCTCTATTTTGCTTGTTAGTTCATAATTTTCTTAAACCAAATTATAGTGAGAATAATTTCATATTTGCATTTAAATATGATGGCAACTGTTCTTCATAGTAAGCGATCTATTCTTAATTTATATTGGGGAGTTTCTCTGATATACTATTATTAATACACACATTAAAAAGTGGGAATTCGCCTGACCTGTGGTGGCACAGTGGATAAACTGTCGACCTGGAATGCTGAGGTCACCAGTTCAAAACCCTGGGCTTGCCTGGTCAAGGCACATATGGGAGTTGATGCTTCCTTCTCCTCCCCCTATTCTCTCTATCTCTTTCCTCTCTCATTCTTTCTCTTTCTCTAAAAATGAATAAATCTAAAAAAATTTTTTTTAAAAGGTGGGAATTCCTGTATATCTCTTAGGAATCCATTCCAATAATTAATAACTCTCATTATCAGGAAATACCTTTATACCTCACTTAAATCCCTAATGCTTTAATTCAAATCGACTACTTATACTATCCCTCATGAATTGAGGTAGCTCATTATCAATGTTTTGTTATAGCTCTGTGCTCATTTTTTTTCTATCAAAATTATTGCTTCTATTTCAATTCTCATACATGCTTTAAAATATTCAATGATGTCTATGATCATCTAAATATATATCATGGGGATACATTTCAATTACTGTTATTACTTCCAATTACTTTTTATGACCTTTTTTATCAATCCTGAAATATTTCAAGTGGCCATTGGCCTGATGCTTTAAATTGTTTAGGAGTAATTTTTAACCCTATCGCTCAGAAAGAAAGTTCATCAAGAGATTATTCTAATTCTATTCTAAACAATTATTAGATAAATAAAAAATGAGATTTCTGATCAAAGTAAATATACTTATAAAACTAATTTAGCTATATAGGACTTTTTTAAGCATTTGAATTTTTCAAGGTTATATTTTCCAACCATCAGTTTTCATGAAGTTTAGATAACTGACTAGTAAATAATGTTAGGTGATTAGTCAGAGGTAAATATGAATACTGGAAAGTATATATGAATTAGAAGGCACTTTGTCAAATATATAATGTCAGTAGTTAATTGTATCGCAAGGCAATAAAAATATTTATTATGTGAAAGGCTTTTCAACTTACATCCAAGACTATATGGTTTGAAATTTGACTTTAGATAATAAAAGAAAAAGTTTTTGTTTTTATTTTATTTTATTTTTATACAAGGACAGAGAGAGGGATATATAGGGACAGATAGGAACGGAAAAAGATGAGAAGCATCAATCATCAGTTTTTCGTTGCAACATCTTAGTTGTTCACTGATTGCTTTCTCGTATGTGACTTGACCACAGGCCTTCAGCAGATCAAGTAACTTCTTGCTTAAGCCAGCAACCTTGGGTTCAAGCTGGCGAGCTTTTGCTCAAGCAAGATGTGCCTGCACTCAAGCTGGCGACCTCGGTGTCTCGAACCTGGGTCCTCCACATCCAACACTCTATCCACTGCACCACCGCCTGGTCAGGCAAGTTTTTGTTTTTAAAGAGCACTATTTTACTAGTTAAAGATTGGGTAGCACACGAATATTAAAAATGAGGACAACATTGATATTATATTGCTTTTGGAAGCAAGTCTCGAGATTTGAGACAAATATATACTTCTATTTTAAATGATTACTACTTTTACTGTGGCATAATAGATTCTAAATGAAAGTTTGTTGAATTAAAGAATAAGTGCATCTGCCTGACCAGGTGGTGGTACAGTGGATAGAGCAGAGAACTCAGTCTTGAAACCCAGAGGTGATGTGACCGGCTTGAGTGTAGGGTCGCTGGCTTGAGGGTAGGATCATAGACATGACCCCATGGTCCCAGGCTTGAGACCAAAAATTGCTGGCTTGAGCAAGGGGTCACTGGCTTGGCTGGAATCCCCTGGGTCAAGGCACATATGAGAAAGAAGTCAATGGACAACTATGGTGCTGCAATGAAGTATTGACGCTTCTCATCTCTCTCCCTTCCTGTATGTCTGTCCATGTCTTTTCTTCCCTCTCTCTCTCTCTCTCTAAAAAAAAAAAAAAAAAAAAAAAAAAAAATGTATATCCATTTATTAAAATTAGCTGAGTATTTTTTATGAGAGAAGTTTCTGAATCAAACTATCAATGAAAGATTGTTTCACATTTATTTTTTTATTTCAAAATTGACTATCAAACTGCTGGAATTCATAACTATAATTTTCAGTTATACTTAGTGAATAAAAAAGATGTTTTTTCTTGATCGTTCTTCAGATATGTCTATTGTGCTTCAAGAACTGTATTTATCAGTGAAAATATAAACTTTTATCTTATACTAACACAACTCTCCCTGGGTCTAGTTCTGTGAAGGACAACTATTTCTTCTTCATAGATTGCCAATTACCTAAGGTTTTGAACTTCTAAACACTGAGTGTACTATGATTACCTGTCATGATAAAAATAGAAATCTTTCACATGTCACTAATTTAAATAGTATTTTGTTATTTTCTAAAATCTGATGGACCATTCAGGAATGGCTGAATTAACTTTTTGCCCTTACTATTGCACCAGTGGTCTAACTTAGTCATTATAAAACAATTCTTCCAGTGTTCCTATGGCCTAAACAAAATTGAATTGAAATATAGAGTGAATTATGGATATCATTAGTAAAAACCAGAAAGAGACATTTTATTCATTACCTTTGCTTTTTATTCTTCTAATTAACTTGGACTTTTCAGTGAAAATGGATTGTAACAGAGTTGTTAGTGAATTTGCTATTGAATGTTATTAGGAAATATAATTTAACTGATGGTTGCTGTGCTTTGAGGTTCAAAAGCATCTTCACAAATACTGTGCCATTTAATTTTTGGAACACAGAAATGAGACAGTAAAGACATTTATGAGTAATAAAATCTAATAGAGAGGAGAAAATTAACATTGTTATTCTGATTCCAAAACAGAGAACTTAATTCTCCAAGCCTTACCTACATCTAGCAATAGAAGTAAAGAAAAGGGTAAATGGCTTTTATCTGGAACATATGAATTTTAGGAGGGCTCTGTATACTCATTTATTCAATGCAAATGTACTGGGTTCCTATAATGTGATAATTACTGATGATATACATGGGATACAGCAATGAATAACAAAGGTAAATTCCTTGCTCCCATTGGGGCTTCTACCCTAGAAAGAGGACAGAAATTTAACAAATAAACTAGGAAAAGTTTTATGTAAATAGGCTTCTAAATTTGTATTTAAAAACTAGCCTAAAAATGGGGTAGGTTATAACAGACAAATGCTCCATCAGAAAATAAAAAGAGAAGCCTTTAAAAAAATATGTTTAATACATTATTAGCATTGGAGAAAGCAGTTGTAAGTCTAAGTAAACCAATATTTTCAAGTTACTTTTTTTCATCAGGATTCTAAACACAGGACAGGACCCAGAGAAAAGGCCCCTATGAATAGAAAAAAAAGGATAGCTTTTGGCACCTACAGGGATAGAAAGGCTAAATATAAAAACGTAAGGAAATAGGATTTCAGTAAGCTAGGTGGTAAAAAGAACTGATATCAGTATTATGTCAGTTTTATCAAGATATTTGCCAAAATTTAAGTCTTCATGGAACAGAAGATTAATAAACCAGGCACAAACTCTTGAAAAAATCAAGAAACTTTTTCAGTAGTCTCCACATGTTGCAACCAGAATTAGGATTCACGACTCACCATTGCACACCACAGATGTAGTTGGAGGGCTATATCTAAGGATTTTGGATAAGTCTAAAGTAGACAAAGCCTTAATAGTCCTGACATCCAGCCTTAAACAGAGCTCTGATTGAATCATCATAACCATCTACACTCCATATGCCTAGCAATAGAAAGATTAAATACTTTTTGAAGAACATTCAGATTCTCCATAATTTTTCATGTGTAACATCTGATATTCAGTTTTAAAAATTATGCATTAAAAAAGGCAGAACTTTGGCCAAACCAAAGAGAAAAATTACATCATAAAAACGGACCAATGAGTAACATTAACTTTGGAATTGGCCAACAGTACTTGCAAATAAATAGCTATGACTCATTGAGAAAATAGAGGAAATGTTTGCAAAAAGTTTTGAGATTGTTGGAATTTATGAAGAGGTAAATTAAAGTGAAATTCTAGAACTTAAAAATAGGGCATTAAATGATACTGCTCATAGAGGTATTAATTGAGTTGATTGGACTTTTAAAAAATGGCCAGTGACTTTATTGGGAACTGTTCAACTGAGTTGGTGTTTCTCTGTTTCTACTGTTACTGGACAAAGCCAGGTTCGGGGCAGTTCCTCACATTCAGCCAATCAAAAGAGACGAACTGGATTGAGTATATAAGAGTGTTTTTAATTTAGAAATGCCAGTACCCTGTAAGGAAGGGGAGTCCTGTCCACAGAACTGCCTTTACACTCTCCTGGAAGTTTTTATAGGTTTCAGGAAAAAAGAAAAAATAATGAAAACTCCATGCAGTTAGTCCTGGGGTTCAGCTACAGAAACATCCCCTCTGCAAGTTCTTCTGATGTAGCACAGGCCTAATCAGAAGGGTCCTATCTGGTGTACTTGGTAAATCTTCAAGACAACAGGGTCAGGTGACTCCCAGGAACAGCTGGGACCTGGTGCCTCTGGGACCATCTGCCTTTGGAAATTATCTGTAAAAAAAACAACAACCCTGTTTTCTTAGGATATAAAGTAGAGATTTAAGATTGGTGAACTAATTTTTAAATAATTTCTAGGCCTTAACTTTTCACAATAAGTCCTGTGGCCAGGCTTTTACAAACAACTATTGTGATTTAAACTCCCCTAATTGTCATGTTCCACCCCAGCATAAGCTTTCTCTGTCATTCCTGCAAAAGTAAATGTTTTTGCTACATTTCAAAGTAAAGGCCAGGGAGCCAATAAGAGAGACTAGTGAGCAGATTAACTATTTCCTAACCCTTACATATCTCCTATTCATTACAACTAAAAGTCTACTTATTACTGAAGCCAAATTTCTCACTTTGGGGCTTCCCTATCACCACTACGGATATATAAGATAAAAATATCAGACTGTGTGATGTTTTATTAGTTTGGCATGAAGCACATGTGCATACAGGAGTACCTGGATTGGTATTTGAAGGAGGAAAAATAGGAAAAAGACAAATAAGCAGATTAAAGAAAATAAATCCTATATTGGCCCCTGTAATCAAAGCATAAGGGATCAAGTTATTGAAGGCTACAAGGCAATGGGCTCCTCCTATCATTGCCTTTCAGCAATGTGAAGATCTTTTGCAAAATTCCTTTTAGTTACTCTCTTATTATTTTTATATTGAGGTAAAATAACATATTAGTCTCAGATGTGCAACATAATTATTTAATATTTGTATATATTGTGAAAGGATTGCCATAATAAATCTATTTAACATCTTTCACCATAGCATTACACAGTATTTTTTCTTATGATAAGAAGTTTTAAGATTTACTCTCTTAGCAGCTTTCATATAGAATATAGTATTTTTAACTATGGTCACCATGCTGTATATTACATCTCCATGACTTATGTTATTGGAGGTTTATAGCTTTTGACATCTTCACACATTTTACCCCTCTAACCCCACCCCATTCCCTGTCTGGCAGCCACTAATCTGTTCTCTGGGCAGGGAGTAGGAGGGTGTGAGGAGATTATACAGTATTTGTCTTTCTGTCTGATTTTTTTTTACCTAGTATAACGTTCTCAGGGCTATCTTGTAAAAGGCAAGGTTTCATTCTTTTTTATGTCAAAATATTTCAGTGTGTGTGTGTGTGTGTGTGTGTGTGTGTGTATGTTTCTCACATTTTCTTAATCCATTCATCCATCAATGGACACTTAGGTTTTTTCCATGTCTTGGCTATTATAAATAATGCCACAGTGACCATAAGAGTGCAAATATCATTTCAGGTTAGTATATTTTTTTAAAAAAACAAATACGCAAAAGTGGAATTGCTGGAACATGTGGTAGTTCTACTTTTAATTTTTTGAGGAACCTGTATACATTTTTTTGTTTGTGACCAAGTCAGAGAGGGAGAGAGACAGAGAGAGGGACAGACAGACAGGAAGGGAGAGAGAGATGAGAAGCATCAATTATTTGCTGTGATACCTTAGTTGTTCATTGACTGCTTTCTCATATGTGTCTTAACCGGGGAGGGGGGGTGGAAAGTTACAGTGTACTGAGTGACCCCTTGCTCCAGTCAGCAACCTTGGGCTCAAGCCAGCACCTTGGGCTCCAAACCAGTGACCTTTAGGGTCAAGCCATCCACCATGGGGTCATGTCTATGATCCCACGCTCAAGCCAGTGACCCCATGCTTAAGTTGCTGAGCCTGAACTCAAGCCAGTGACCTTGGGGTTTCAAACCTGGGTCCTCCACATTCCAGTTTAATGCTCTATCCACTAAACCACCTCTTGGTCAGGGTTCTGTATACATTTTTCCATAGTAGATATACCAATTAATTCCCACCAACAGTTCACAAGGATTCCCTTTTTTCCACATTCTTGCCAACACTTACTTTTTATCTTTTTATAGCAACCATACTAATAGGCATGCGGTGATTTTAATTTTTATTTCCCTAATTATTGCTGTTGAGCATCTTTTTATGTCATTGTTGACTATCTTTATGTCTTCTTTGAAAAAAATGTCTAGTCAGATCATCTGTTCATTTTCTAATTGGTTTTATTTTGCTATTGAGTTATATGTATTTTTTATCTCTTTGATATTTATTCCTTATCAGATATATGCCTTGCAAATATTTTCTGCCATCCAGTAGGCTACCTTTTCCTTTTGCTGATTATCTCATTCCTTGTGCAGAGGCTTTTAGTTTGCTGTAGTTCAGTTATTTATGTTCACCTTTTGTTGCCTTTGCTTTCGATGTCAGATACAAAAAAAAAAAAATCATCCCCAAGACTGATATTAAGGAGCTTACCATCTATGTTTATTCTAGGGCTTTTATAGTTTTAATCTTATATTGAAGTCTTTAATCCATTTTGATTTTACTTTTGTGTACGGTGTAAGATGATGGTATGGTTTCATTCTTTTAAATGTGGCTATCTAGTTTTCCCAGTACTGTTTATTCAAGGGACTGTGTTTCCTGTTGTATATTCTTGGCCATAGATGTATGACTTTATTTCTGGGCTCTCAATTTTGTTGAATTAATTTATGTATCTGTTTTTATGTCAATAGTATATGGTTTTAATTACTATAGCTTTGTAATATGGTTTGAAATCAAGGATCCTGATGCCTTCATTTTTGTTCTGTTTTTTCAAGATTGCTTTGGTTATTCAAAGCCTTTTGTGGTTCCATACAGATTTTAGGATTGTTTTATCTGTTTTTGTTAATAATGGCATTGGAATTTTGAAAGATGTTTCATTGAATCTGTAGATTACTTTGAATTAAATTTTAAAACCAGATTGTATTGGTTTTAGACAGATAAAACAATATGAAATTCATTTTTCTCAGCTGTCACAGAGAAAATTTATATTCATTAGAGAAACATTGAATTATTATATAATCCAAAAAAATACTACACATTTTTACTTAAATTATGTCACTTAATCTTCAAAGAAATCTTCTAAGAGGCAGGACCAGGGTTGAAATTCAGGTCTGCTTGATTATGGAGCACAGACAATATTATCAGATATAATGTTATGATAGATTATGTAGGTAGTTAGCCCAATAGAACACAGGATATATCTCAATAATACATTAAGGTCTGGGTTGTTTACCTAAGAGAAAGGGTGGAAGAAATATTAAATGCCAAAATGTATGCATAAAAAACTATAAACATATTATTATTCCCATTTTATGGAGGATAAATATAATGCTGAGATGGTCAAAGTCACAAGGTCACAAAGTTTTAAAGATATAGGTTCAAATACCCAGGTTTCTGTCTCCCAGTGAAAACAGGTTAGGAGATGAATTTGGCCTTAGTGTTAAAACTCAGGTTTTGATTTCACAGCTCCAAGTGTGAGTTAGATTCTTTGTTTCTAAAGTCATGGATGATACCATTACTACAGATTATGTTCCATACTTTGAGTAGCAAGATCCTAAAATTCAAATCTGAGATATTAAAAGGGTGATAAATGCAACATTAGCCTGTTTGAACACTTGGAACTGTTTTTAAAAAAATAATTTAGCTCTGTTTTTTAGGGTTGGGAATTCCTTTTCTTCACAGACCAAGATATCATGTTGCAACTTGAGTATATCAATATTTGAAATATAACCCATTTATGACCAGGTGCGTTAAAATTTTGGTAAATTATGGCCCTGACTGGTTTGCCCAGTGGTAGAGCATCGGCCTAGTATGTGGAAGTCTCAGTTCGATTCCCGGCCAGAGCACACAGGGGAAGTGCTCATCTGCTTCTCCATCCTTCCCCCTCTTCTTTCTCTCTGTCTCTCTTCCCCTCCCACAGCCAAGGCTCCATTGGAGCAAACTTGGCCCAGGGAATGAGGAATAAGGATAGCTCCATGTCCTCTGCTCAGGCTATAGAATGGCTCTGGTTGCAGCAGAACAATGACTCAGATGTCCAAAGCATCACCCCCTAGTGGGTATGTCAGGTGGATCTGGGTCAGGTACATGTGGGAGTCTGTCTCTCTGCCCCCTGCTTCTCACTTCAGAAAAATACAAAACAAAAGATTTTTTTTTGTTAAATTATTTTGACTTAATTTGAAGAATATTCATCTGACAGTAGCTAATGATACAGTATTTAAGAGTGTTCTTTAGAACTCACTACCAATTTTATGAGAGATTCTATATTACATCTGTGCTTCAGTAAACCTAGCTTTTAAAAGTTGTATTCAGTTGCCTTCCATGGTTACTTAACAATAAATATAATTAAGGTTTTTAAGAAGTATATATAAACTTGAAAAAATATTTGAAATAAACAGTATTTAGAATGTTTTTAAATTAAAGACATTATTTAAAACACTGGGGAACAATTTTTCTTTCATTTTCTGTTGCATGAAGTTTTAGAACTTTTTCTATATATTTCTGCATTGCTGATTCCAAATCTGAAAACTATTTTTTGGTGCATGCCCTAGTCTTTATACAATTATAATTTCTTTTTGTTACAGTTAATGGCATGCATTGGTTTTTAAATTGGAGTTAAATGACAATACTCTTGCATTGAACATAACCACAAGGCAATTAATGTTTCACAAACATCATTTTTATATAATAGTAGTTGCTTTTAAATGTAAACAATAATTATCTGATAAAACACCCTTTTGTTTTGTTTTAAGATTGAATCATGGCTTCTTTGAGTAGGCGCAAATGTAAGAATAGTCCTGACATCTTCTGTTCTATATGTGGCTGTTACACACTTCAACGTCAAAGGCGCAATATTTCATAATTTGTGATGTGCATATATTTCCTATTTTCAAGTTCCCCTTGGTGATCAAGACAAGAATTGGGCTCCTCATATTGAGTGTCATAATTGTGAGAAAATGCTTCATGATTAGACATAAAGGAAAATGTAAATGAATTCCTTTTGGTATTCCTATGTTTTGGCGTGAACCAAGGGATCACAGCAGTAACTGTTATTTTTAGCTGATCCATACAAAGGGCATTGGCAAGAAAAAACAGCATATGATCACATATCCTAATATTCCTTCAGCAATACGACCTATCCTACACTCTGCGACACTCCCGGTTCCAGTTTTCAATGGTTTTATTTCTTCTAAGGATGTGAACATGGTGATCAAGT
This sequence comes from Rhynchonycteris naso, assembly GCA_037038555.1. NCBI lineage: Eukaryota > Metazoa > Chordata > Mammalia > Chiroptera > Emballonuridae > Rhynchonycteris > Rhynchonycteris naso. The sequence goes on along the minus strand of CM072996.1, from coordinate 102,669,574 downwards.
GTATTTTAATATGATGCATGAGGAAAGGGTTGTAGAATCTGAAGGGTCTTCTTCTGATGCCAAGCAGTCATTAACCCCTCTGCAGTTTAGCCAACTCAAATTGAATGACTTAGTAAGAGATTTGGGACTATCAAAGAAAGCCGCTGAGTTATTAGCCTCCTGGCTTCAAGAAAAGAATGGACTTCACTGGTCAGCTACAGTATCCCATTTCAAGAAGCGTGAACAAATTATTGTGGACTCTTTTTTCTGAAGACAAACACTTTGTTTACTGTCATGATATCAGTAGTCTTCTCAGCCAGCGAGGTGTTACCACTTACAGTCCAACAGAATGGCAGCTATTTTTGACAGCTCTAAACAGAGTGTAAAATGTGTTCTCCTACACAATGGTAATGCTTATGCAGCAGTTCCAATTGGTTATTCAACTCATCTGCAAGAAGATTAGAATGACATGAAAATTGTTCTCAACTTACTGAAGTATGAGGAGCATAACTGGATCATTTGTGTGGATCTCCAAATGGTAAATATCTTGCTAGGACAACAGAGAGTTTTCACAAAGTATCCTTGCTTTCTGTGTCTGTGGGACAGCCAAGCTTGGGAGAAACACTGGACACAGAAGGAGTGGCTGAACGTGAAGCTCTGGATGTAGGGATGCAAAATATTGTGAATGAACCTGTAGTTAATTGAGACAGAATAATTTTTTCCCACTTAACATCAAAGTTGGCCTAATGAAGCAGTTTGCTCAGGCTTTGAATAGAGAAAGTGAATGCTTTCAACATATTATTTCTGCTTTTCCTGCCTTGTCTTTCAAAAAGATAAAAGCAGGTATATTCAATGAATATCAAATTAGAGCCCTCGTACTTGACAAAGAATTGGCCAGGAAGATGAATTAGGAGGAGAAAGCAGCCTGGCAGTCCTTTGTGGCAGTTACAAAGAACTTCCTTGGTTACAAAAAAGCAGAAAACCATGAACTTCTGGTTCAAAGGATGCTGTTGGCTTTCCACGACACTGGATGTAACTTGAGCATTAAGATACACTTCCTGAACAGTCATCTTGATAAGTTTCCCGAAAATCTTGGAGCTGTTAGTGATGAGCAGGGAGAACGCTTTCATCAAGATCTGAAGACGATGGAAGAGCATTATCAGGGGCTTTGGGATAGAAATATGATGGCAGACTACTGCTGGAGCATCAAATGAGATTGCCCTCAACAAGTACACAAACGCAAGAACTACAATCGCAAATTGTTGCCTGAATTGAATTTAAATAAGTTTTGCCCAAATTTTATGATTCAAATAAGTGTTTCAATATGTTCTATTTTGAAATTGTAGACAACTTCTGATGCAATCACATCTTTTAGTGTATTAGTGTATTTACTGCATTATATAAATTATTGTATTTTCACAAAGATGATGCCCAAGAAGACATTCTGCTTTATTATGTTAAACTAAATATTGAAAATGTTACAATAAGATAAAAACCTAAAATCTTGAATTGCAAAATACCTGTAGCTTACAGAGATAAACTGCTGTCAGATCTTAGATCAGCACATTCGAATTAGGTAAGAACAAGTGTTTTTGTGGATGCAACAAAAATTTTGTTCCCCAGTGTAATTTTTCTGATTGAGTTATTCACATGCAACTAAAAAATTAAATTTTATTTTCCTTCACTGGTTATTATAGTCAAATCAACAAAGCCATTATTTTATTTTTAATTATAGTCTTTTAAGTTTTCTGCATTCTATTTCTTTTGATGTATATACAGCTCACTGTGTCAGTTTTCACCCCAGGGTGACAGTCTCATTTTCTGGAACTTCTGAAAACTCATGAACCATACCTCTTTATGAGTTTTTGAAACATTATTTTTTTTTACCTGTCATGTGAAAATATTGGAAGTTAGTCATAATAATAAGCCCATTTCTATGGAAATGGTCTAGATGTTATTTAATCAATCTTGCTAGATGCTGAACAATTCATGAACTGCATGTAGAATTTCAATAAACTGTTCATGAATACTTGCATTGAGAGATTCCGATTTAAGAAAATCAGACACTGATAAGTTCCATCAGTGACAAGTGCTATCCAATCCAATTCAAACTGGTTGAAACATCTCACTTTCAAAACTCATCCTGAATAAACAGGTTGTGACCACAAGGTAATACAATTCATTTTCTTGGATGGTTTGTCAAACGTCCTCTCCGAACACAATTCCAAAAGATTTCCGAAAGCTGTTTCAAATCCTGACAGCATCACTGTAATCAGCCTAAGGTCTCCAAGGGCAATTTTAGAAGGTCAACACTCATGTAGTATTTGTTAGCAATCATCCTTGTTATTTTATTGTCACACCTTTTACGATGGAGTAAGGTACTTTACAGCTGGAAAAATACCTTTTAAAATTTTTATTGAATTTATTGGGGTCATATTGGTTAATAAAATTATATAGGTTTCAGGGGTACAACTCCATAATAAATCATTCAAAGGCCCCTGGAGAGGGTACAAGGAGGTGTTTTCATATCTGAAGAGTGTTGAAAAAGAAAATCAATCCCATTCATTTTTTTATCAGTGTACAGCCTTATCCTACCATGAATACATTTTTAATTGCATTTCTTAAAAGCTTGATCCAAAAGCCTTGGATGTAAACAGCTCTCTGCCTATTATCCTATTACAAGTGAACAGACTCTCAGTCTTGCCCTGATTTTCAAAAAGAAAAAAAAGAAAAAGAGAAAGAAATTGTTCTGAAATACAGTTTCTACAAACGTTTTCCTATTGGTGACCTTACTAGCCTATTAAATATTTGTAATCACAAAGAGATTAAAATATGGAACTGCAGGCATGTGAACACAGTGGTAATCTTTGTGCTCAAATGGTATCCAGCACTCACAGTGAGCTGATTTTGAGAACGTGGCTGCTCCAGCTTTCCAGGGAGCTAAAGCTGCCATTCCACCTTCCTATCTTGCTGGGAGGAGAATAGGTGGTAGCAACAATCCATGTGGGTGGAAACTGAGGAAATGGAAGAAAAAAGTGGAGGAGGAAGTGGCACACACAAGGCGGTGATGGGATAAATGGCACAGCTTGTATTCAGCAGAGCTTCTGTTCTTGTTTTTAGACCGATGATGTGTATAGCTTTTTTTCCCTCCTTTTTTTAAATTAGCAAACATAATCCTTACTAAGCACTTGGCTGCCTTGCTCCTAGACTGCATCCGTGTCTGTCTTCTTTCATCTGTCATTTTAATAACAAAATATAAATGCAGTTTCACTGCTTTAAGAGATTCACTGGGAGCCAACTGAAATTTTCCAAGGACAAGAACACTTAAAGTACATCTTCTTATCAGAATTTCAAGCATTGGTATAATAGAGCGATGGCAAGAATAAGCAAATAGGGAAATTCATCATCTACTTTCTCAAAATAACAGTTTTAAGAATTGTATTGTTAGCACAGGTCTTGATTAATTCTTTAAATAACTAAAATGAAACAATAGATTATCACAACTGCATGTTAGGCTTTCAGTTTTTCTTCCTCAAATGGTGGGGAAAGGTATAGATTACAGCATCGTTTGGGATTACATGACTACCCCAATTACATGTATATTTCCTATTGGTTTGGGGAAATATTGAAATTTTTATAATATCAATATATCAGCATGCCTTTTTTTCCAACAATACAAATGTATAAATCTTTAGTGGCTGTTCATGTGAATTTAAACCACCCACCAGTTTTATTACTGGTTGCAACTAGTGGTAAATATACAATTCCCAAAGTAGATTATTTAAGGCTGTGTAGAAAGGCTGTCCTTAGAATTTCTTAGACACAATCAGATAGGTTATTGTTCATATCAAGGACTGTAAGCCCTCCCACACAAGACATGCGACAGTACTGACTAGCTATAATCTTCATAGAATGGTACACTATTCTTAATTATTATTTCAGTTGAGTCTAAACATGAAATAAGATGAGATGTGAAAGCTTTAATGTTCCATTTCTTTTGGGACCTGAAGACAGTCTCAAAGTGGTCCCTCGGCAAGGGTTATGCATATGGCCCATACCATAAATCAGAACCACCCACTTCATGTCCCCCCTTTCCCTGAGGTATATATGTGAAGGCTTACATATATCTATATGTAGAGAGAGAAAGAAAGAGCTATACAAAAAAGAGATCAGAAAAATATAAACATAAAAAAATAGCCTGACCAGGTGGTGGCGTAGTGGATAGAGCATCAGACTGGGATCTGGAAGACCCAGGTTCAAGACCCTGAGCTCGCCAGCTTGAGCACGGGCCCATCTGGTGTAAGCAAAAGCTCGCCAGCTTGGACCCAAGGTTGCTGGCTCCAGCAAGGGGTTGCTCGGTCTGCTGAAGGCCTGTGGTCAAGGCACATGTGAGAAAGCAATCAATGAACAACTAAAGTGTTGCGATGGCAACGAAAAACTAATGATTGATGCTTCTCACCTCTTTCAGTTCCTGTCTGTCCCTATCTATCCTTCTCTCTGACTCTATCTCTCTCTGTCCCTGTTAAAAAAAAAAAAAGTTTAAATGGAATATTCAGCTAATTCTTTCATAATACTTAGCTATGGAAAAAAAATCAGTGTGGAATTGATGGAATTAAAAATTTATTTATGGAAGAAAATGTCCAACTATGTGGACATTTTAAAATACTTTTGAGCATTCTCCAGTACAAGTGTAGGTATAGACACCATTTTATTTGGTTTTGGTGTTTTTACAACTTCCACATTTCAAGTGTGTGCTAAAGTCTGTGCTACAGAGTTCATGTAAAAATAGCCTAATTCTAAAATTATCCTCTGAGACTGTTACAGCATGTATCTACTTTTGAGAATAATTATACTGCTTAATATCTTAAAAACTTATGTTGAGAAATCTCATGAATAAAACATTTACCTGGAATTCTATTTGACAAAGTGTGAAACAATGGAAGCCAAGACCATATTTATGTTACCAAATTATTGTTTCACATTTGACAAAGAATTTTCCAAGTACATCTAAACAACTTTGGAACACTTCATTATTTTGAATGTATTGACCATCACCAGATCGTCATAGATTTTGACAGGAGTTGATTCAGTTGAAGATCTGTCTCTTAAAATAAAGATTATAGTTGATCTAAACGCTCAAAAACTCTTGATGGATTACTTCAGATTCACACACACACACAAAATAATGTATTTTGGTTTTCAGAGAAGTTTGCTATTTTGAAGATAATTTATCTAGACACTTTCACAGCTTTTGTTCAGAAGAAATTTTTGTGAGGTCAACCACATAGCCTGTTGGTTAATATCATGAGATGTGGATTTAGGTTGACCTGAATTTCATACCACAGTCTACCACTTACTTGCCTTTTGTGCCAAATAAACTTCATAAAGTCACGAAGTCTTGGTTTTCAAAATGCATTAAATGAAGATGAGAAAAATTTACCACCTAGGAATTTTTGGGAGGATTTAAATAAGCTAAGTAGTTCATGACAGTTTCTGGTACATATAAAGTCCTGCTGTTATTACAAATCAAAAGTAAGATTTAAATAACAAAGGATTAAATTGCAATATAACTAGAAAACATGAGATTGTTTTCAAACTAAATATAGAATATCATTGTACAATGTAGGGAAATTAACATATGCCTCTTAATAACCTATGCCACTAATATTCAGGGTGGCCAGGTATCGTTATTAAACTTGAAGGCTCAAATTTAACTGACAAGTACATGACTTGAACTAGTTTTTGTTAGACAGTGGAATTGACTTAAAAATCAGCAAGTTTAATCAGTTTATATTCAAAAAAGAAATGAAAGCAGTATGAAATATAAAGTAAACCAATCAATAGAAAAAATAGTCTTATTTTCATGAAATGAAAATAAAAATGTCACAGATATTTGAGATGTCTTACCCTCCACCAACATAAAATACAAAGAGATGGAGAGAAAAGGACAGACTAAATATTACATGATTTAGAAATTCATATCAGAAGTTTTCATTCTTTAAGTCAATAGATCAACTATTATCTCAGGAAGTACAAAAAGTCTCTAAATATACCGGTGGTTTCTGCTGTGGAAAAGGGTGTAATTAAACTCTCGTTCTACTCAGGTCCAAACCAGACTCAGAAGACTCACCCAGGAATGAGTCACAGCTCTTGATGCCATGATTGCCCTAGGCAGAGCTAAAGTAGTGATTAAATAGCTCAGGACTTTGGAGTTGGAGGGAACTTCTGCATTAATTCTCTTTTATGCTTAAATTAAGACTGATTCTGAAGGATATCCAGTGATTGCTAGGGATTTAGGAAGATGGTCTTCTGCAAAACCATGCACAGGAACCGTGGCCAATAGGCTCTCCCCTGAGCAGGTGCAGTGCAGGCTGAGGAGCTCTTGGGCTAATTTGTTTTTCACATAAGATGAATGTTTTCAAATATAAATTATTAATTGTACTTTAAAAGTTAACTGTATTAAGTGAATTTCAGTTACCTTACACGCTTAAGTGGTCTGCAACAACTGAGCAACTAAAGATACAAAAAAATTTCTTTACTCAAATGACTAAGTTATACTTTTGAATAGAATACTACTCCCCTCCCCGAACCTATATTAAAATAACTAATGATCCCAAAGGTTCAAAACAATATATGTTAATTGGCCTAGAAGCTATAGAGGATGCTGGTTAGTTTCACTGGTTGACCATGATGATACTACCAGAGTCACTGGCTTAAGTTTTGTATATAAAGTTAACCATAGATTATCCATGCATTGTGTTTCCAGTCTATTCACAGATATCTATGCATTGCATAAACAGCTGTGCATAGAGAAAATTTCAGTTTCATACTCACAGTTTTTTTGTTTTTGTTTTTTTTTGTTTTTTTTTTAATATATATTTTATTATTATTAATTCTAATGGGGTGACACCAATAAATCAGGGTACATATGTACAATGAAAACATCTCCAGGTTATCTTATCATTCAATTGTGTTGCATACCCATCACCAAAAGTCAAATTGTCCTCTGTCACCTTCAATCTGGTTTTCCCTGTGTCCCTCCCCTCCTCCCTATCCCACTCTTCCCTCCCTCCCCCCATCCCATAACCAACACTCTCTTGTCCATGTCTCATACCCTCACTTTCATGTCCCACCTATGTATGTAATCGTGCTGTTCTCAGTTTTTCTTTTTTTCTGATTCACTTATTTCACTCCGTATAATGTTATCAAGGTATATCCATTTTGTTATAAATGTTCCGATGTCATCGTTTCTTATGGCTGAGTAGTATTCCATAGTATATATGTACCATAGCTTTTTAATCCACTAATCTTCTGACGGACACTTGGGTTGTTTTCAGATCTTCGCTATTGTGAACAATGCTGCCACAAACATGGGGGCGCATTTCTTCTTTTCGAACAGTGCTATGGTGTTCTTAGGGTATATTCCTAAAAGTGGGATAGCTGGGTCAAAAGGCAGTTCAATTTTTAATTTTCTGAGGAATCTCCAAACTGTTTTCCACAGTGGCTGCACCAGTCTGCATTCCCACCAGCAGTGCGGAAGGGTTCCCTTTTCTCCACATCCTCGCCAGCACTTATTCTGTGTTGTTTTGCTGATAAGTGCCATTCTAATTGGTGTGAGGTGATATCTCATTGTGGTTTTAATTTGCATTTCTCTAATGATTAGTGATGTTGAGCATTTTTTCATATGCCTGTTGGCCATCTGTATGTCCTCTTTGGAGAAATTTCTATTCATTTCTTTGCCCATTTTTTGATTGGGTTGTGTGTCTTCCTGGTGTTGAGTTTTATAAGTTCTTTATAAATTTTAGTTATTAACCCCTTATCAGATGTGCTGTCGAATATGTTCTCCCATTGTGTGGTTTGTCTTCTTATTCTGTTCCTATTGTCTTTAGCTGTGCAAAAACTTTTTAGTTTGATATAGTCCCATTTGTTTATCTTGCCTTTTATTTCAGTTGCCCATGGAGATAAATGGGCAAATATACCGCTGCTACAGATGTCGGAGAGCTTGCTGCCTATGTTTTCTTCTAAGATGCTTATGGTTTCACGGCTTACATTTAAGTCTTTTATCCATTTTGAGTTTGTTTTTGTGAATGGTGTAAGTTGATGGTCTAGTTTCATTTTTTTGCAGGTAGATGTCCAATTTTCGAACACCATTTGTTAAAGAGGTTGTCTTTACTCCATTGTATGTTCTTTCCTCCTTTGTCAAATATCAGTTGTCCATAAAGCTGTGGGTTTATTTCTGGGTTCTCTGTTCTGTTCCATTGATCTATGTGCCTGTTCTTATGCCAGTACCAGGCTGTCTTGAGTATAATGGCCTTATAGTAAACCTTGATATCAGGAAGCGTGATACCTCCTGCTTTATTTTTTCTTTTTAAGATTGCTGAGGCTATTCGTGTTCTTTTTTGGTTCCATATAAATTTTTGGAATATGTGTTCTATATCTTTGAAGTATGTCATTGGTATTTTAATTGGTATTGCATTGAATTTATAAATTGCTTTAGGTAATATAGACATTTTAATGACGTTTATTCTTCCTAGCCATGAGCACGGTATATGCTTCCACCTGTTTGTATCTTCCTTGATTTCTTTTTTCAATGTTCTATAATTTTCCGAGTACAAGTCCTTAACCTCCTTGGTTAAATTTACTCCTAGGTATTTTATTTTTTTGGCTGCAATAGTGAAGGGGATTGTTTCCTTAATTTCTTTTTCTGATATTTCATTGTTGGTGTATAGAAATGCCTCTGATTTCTGAGTATTAATTTTATATCCTGCCACCTTGCTGAAATCATTTATAAGGTCCAGTAGTTTTTTGACTGAGACTTTAGGGTTTTCAATATACAATATCATATCATATGCAAATAATGACAGTTTTACTTCTTCTTTTCCAATTTGTATGCCTTTTATTTCTTCTTCTTGTCTGATTGCTGTAGCTAGGACTTCCAGAACTATGTTGAATAATAGTGGTGAAAGTGGGCAACCCTGCCTGGTTCCTAATCTTAAGGGGATTGCTTTTAATTTTTGTCCATTTAGTATGATGTTTGCTGTCGGTTTATCGTAGATGGCCTTTATCATGTTAAGGAATGATCCCTGTATTCCCACTTTACTGAGAGTTTTGACATGAATGGGTGCTGGATTTTATCAAATGCCTTTTCTGCATCTATTGAAATTATCATGTGATTTTTGTCCTTCCTTTTGTTTATGTGGTGAATCACATTGATTGATTTGCGAATATTGAACCAGCCTTGCCTCTCTAGAATAAATCCCACTTGATCGTGGTGTATGATTTTTTTCATATATTGCTGGATCCGGTTGGCTAATATTTTGTTGAGAATTTTAGCGTCTAAATTCATCAGGGATATAGGCCTATAATTTTCTTTCTTTGTGTTGTCTTTGCCAGGTTTTGGGATCAGAATTATGCTCGCCTCATAAAAGGAGTTTGGAAGTCTTCCTTCCTTTTGAATTTTTTGAAATAGCTTGAGGAGAATAGGAGTTAGTTCTTCTTTAAATTTTTGATAGAATTCACTTGTGAAGCCATCAGGCCCAGGACTTTTCATTTTTGGGAGTTTTTTGATAACTGTTTCGATCTCATTTGTTGTAATTGGTCTGTTTAGGTGTTCTGATTCTTCCAGATTGATTTTTGGAAGGTTATATGATTCAAGAAATTTGTCCATTTCACCAAGATTGTCTAATTTTTTGGCATATAGTTCTTCATAGTATTTTCTTACAATGCTTTGTATTTCTGTTGTGTCAGTTGTTATTTCTCCACTGTCCTTTCTAATTTTATTTATTTGAGTCCTCTCTCTTTTTTTCTTGGTGAGTCTAGTTAAAGGTTCATCAATCTTGTTTACCTTTTCAAAGAACCAGCTTCTTGTTTCATTGATCCTCTGTATTGTTTCCTTAGCCTCTATGTCATTTATTTCTGCTCTGACCTTTATTATTTCCTTCCTTCTACTTGTCTTGGGTTTTATTTGTTGTTGTTTTTCTAGTTCTTTTAGATGCAGGGTTAGGTTGCTTATTTGAGCTTTTTCTAGCTTCTTATGATATGCCTGTAGTGCAATAAACTTCCCTCTCAGAACTGCTTTTGCTGTGTCCCATAAATTTTGAGTTGATGTATGCTCATTATCATTTGTTTCTAGAAATTTTTTTATTTCTTCTTTGATCTCATTGTTAATCCATTCATTATTTAATAACATGCTATTTAGTTTCCAAGTGTTTGAGTATTTTTCAGTTTTTCTTTTATGGTTAATTTCTAGTTTCATGGCATTGTGATCAGAGAAAATGCTTGATATAATTTCAATCTTCTTAAATTTATTGAGACCATTTTTGTGTCCTAACATGTGGTCTATCCTAGAAAGCGTACCATGAGCGCTTGAGAAGAATGTATATTCTACTGCTTTAGGGTGAAAAGTTCTGAAGATATCTATTAAATCAAGTTGATCTAGTGTATCCTTTAAGTCTGCTGTTTCTTTATTAATTTTCTTTCCTGAGGATCTATCCAGTGTTGTTAGAGGGGTATTGAAATCCCCTACTATGATAGTATTGCTGTTAATCTCGTCCTTTATATCCATCAAAGTCTGCTTTATGTATGTCGGGGCTCCTATATTTGGTGCATAGATATTTACAATAGTTATATCTTCCTGTTGAATTGTTCCCTTTATCATTATGTAGTGTCCTTCTTTATCTCTTACTACAGCCTTTGTTTTAAAGTCCATTTTGTCTGATATAAGTATTGCTACCCCTGCTTTTTTTTCATTTCCATTTGCATGAAATATTTTTTTCCATCCTCTTACCTTCAGTTTATGAGCATCTTTTGTTTTAAGGTGTGTCTCTTGTAGACAGCATATGTATGGGTCCTGTTTCTTTATCCATGCAGATACCCTATGTCTTTTGATTGGATCATTTAATCCATTTACATTTAAGGTTATTATTGATATGTAGTTGTTTATTGACATTTTATTCTTTAAAGCTGTATTCTTCTTTTGCTCTATTCATTCCTCCCTTTAAACTGTTCACAAGAGGCCCCTTAGTATCTCTTGCAGAATTGGTTTGGTTTTTATGAATTCCTTGAGGCTTTCTTTTTCTGGGAAGCTCTTTATTTCTCCTTCAATTTTAAACGTTATCCTTGCTGGATAAAGTAGTCTTGGTTGTAGGTTCTTGTTCGGCATTACTTTGATTATTTCTTGCCATTCCCTTCTGGCCTCAAGTGTTTCTGTTGAGAAGTCCGATGTCAACCTTATGGGGGCTCCTTTGTAGGTGATAGCCTTTTTTTCTCTAGCAGCTTTTAAAATTTTTTCTTTATCCATTATCTTTGGTATTTTAACTATGATGTGACTTGGTGTAGATCTTTTTGGGTTTCTTTTTAATGGAGTTCTGTGTGCTTCTTGAATGTGTGGAATGTTTCCCAGCCTTAATTTAGGAAAGTTTTCTGCTATGATTTGGTTGTACAAAGTTTCCATTTCCTGTCCTCTCTCCTCTTCTTCAGGCACCCCTATGATGCGAATGTTGTTTCTCTTCATGTTGTCACAGAGCTCCCTTAGAGTTTCCTCACATTTTTTAAGTCTCTTTTCCTTTTTCTTCTCTGCTTCTGTGCCTTTGTTTATTGTGTCCTCTAACTCACTTATTCGATCCTCAGCGTCATCCATCCTGCTTTTAATTCCTTCCATTGTGGTCTTCAGTTCTGATACTGTATTTGTCATTTCTGTCTGATTCTTTTTTATTATTTCAATTTCATTTTTTATACTTGTTATCTCTTTATTTAGGTGTTCATAATGACTATCCATTGTTGCTCTAATTTCTTTGAACATCCTAACTATCATTATTCTAAATTCTGCTTCTGGTAATTTGGTTCTATCTGGTTCATTCAGGTCCTTCTCTGGGGATTTCTCTTGATTCATTTGGTTTGCATTCCTCTGCCTGCCCATTTTTTCTGTGTATAAGCAAGTTGTGGCCACTGGAGTCCAGTAGGTGTTGCCTTTGTGTTCTCTAGGTGTGGTCTATCTGCAGGCCCCCCACCCCCTCTGCCGGTGCCTAGGGTGGTTGGGTATGAGCGTTGCCAGCACCGGCCCACTGTGGTTTTGCTGTGATTTCTGCCTCTCCTCCGTGGGAGGGGTTGTCACTAAAGCCACAAGATTAGCACCAAGGGTAGAGGTGAGCACCTTTCCTCAGCTGCGGACCCAGCCTATTTCCGGACTTGCGCCCAGAACCAGCAGTCGGAGCCTGCTCGCTACAGTTCCGCGGGTTAGGTGGGGCTTTTGACGTGCTCTCAGCTGTAAGCCTTTGCCCGTCCGGAGCTTTAGCCCCGCCCTCGAGGCCAGGGCCCTTTGTGCAGGGTCGGAAACCAAGGTTTATTGGGGTGGGCCTGTTTGCTGGCTTCCGCTTAGCTGCGTACTTCCGCTCATCCCGGACTCTACCCCGCCCCCTCGTTTGGAGCCCGCTCGTGCACGTGTGAATGCTATCCACGTTTTCTCCGGCCGGATGGGGATAATAGCGTGGGCTCAGCTGCGAGCCTCCACCCGTCTCGGGGTCCACCCCGTTCCCGCGCTCGGAGCCCGCTCGCGCACGTATACTGGCCAACCGCGGTTTCTCCGGCCGGGGGGGGGGGGGCGGGGGGGGGGGGAGGGGACTGGTAGTGTCAGCTCAGCCACGAGCCCCTGCCCGTCCCTGGTCCTAGCCGGGTCCCCACGGTCAGGGCCGGCTTGCGCAAGGCCTGCCTGTTCCTGGCCTCCCGCTTTGTCCCTGTAAGTGGGATTAAAGGCGGGCCCACAGCTTCCCGACCGCTCTCGCGCTTCCCCTACGACCCTCTGGGCTAGACCGATCTCCCACCGGCTTGGCCTCTGCCCAGGCCGACAGAACCGCCTTTCAGCGTCCTGCCGCCCCAAAACCTTAAGCAGCCCTCAGCAGAGTAGGAAGGGACCTAATACTCCACACTGTAGGCCTGGGAGCTCCCTCACTTGTGTCACAGCTCAAAACTGTCCAAATGCCTCTTCTTGGCTCTGGGACTGCAGGCTGGGGCTTGGTTCCTGGGACCCAGGTCCCTCCCTCTCCGCCAAACTCTCCTCCCGCCCCGCGGGTCTCTCCGGGCTGCCGTTTGCTCCGGGGAGCTGGGCAGCCCTCTTCGCGTTTTCGCTATTCCTACCAGTCTCAATGTGGCTTCTTCTGTGTTCCTTGGTTGAAGAGTCCACTTAGTTTTGTTCAAAGTTGGTTTGTCCAGGTGATGGTTCTTAAAATTGAGTTGTAATCCACTTTGGTTCTGGGAGTTGGAAGTTGGTACGTCCGCCTACTCCGTCGCCATCTTGCTCCTCCCCTCATACTCACAGTTTTTGTACAGTTTCACAGCTGACATTTATTTTAAAGCTTCTACCGTATTATATGTGTGTGAAGGATTTTGCAAAACCCATCACCATAGTTCATTGCTCAAGGAAAATATATTTGGGGGAGTTATGAGGACAAAATGAATTTATGCACCAAGTGACTCAGATACATCAATTTGGTTGTGCTAAAAACTAAGGATAGATTAAACTAGAAGACATGCAGAGTATATATTACTATTACTTTTGGTAAATAACACCATTAAAAGACATTTGTTAAGTTGCAATTTGTTTTCAGTTATAGGGTAACTAGATAGGCTCCTCTAGTAAAAAGATAAGTACAATAAGAAAATAGTTTATCATATTCAAAATCTCCCACTCTGAGGTTGTATCCCTCTCTTATATGCATGGTTTTTCTTTTTCCATTTTGATTTGAGGAGTCTTGAACACTGAACTAAAAAATGAGAGGCTTAGATTTGAATTCAGATTTAGCATACACTGGAATTTACATGTTAAACACTCTCATTTAAGGCAAATATTTCACTCCTCTGAACTTTTTTTTTTATTTGGTAAATCAGTAAGCTGAAGTTTACTTTCAAGTATTCAATACAGTCTTATTAGCTATGCTTGTCAAGTTGTATATTACATCTCCATGACTTATGTATGTTATAACTAGAAATTTGTACCTTTTGACCTCCTTCACCCATTTGTGCCATCCCACAAACCTCACCTCTGGAAACCACTAATTTGTTCTCTGTACCTATGAGATTGAGTTTGCTTTTTTGTTTGTTTGTTTAAATTTCACATATGAGATCATAAAATATATATCTTTCTATGTATGACTTATTTCACTTATTATAATGCCCTCAAGGCCATCCCTGTTGTCACAAATAGCATGATCTTACTCATTTTTGTGGCTAAATAATATTCCACTGTATATATACATACTACGTTTTTTATCTTTTTATCCATAGATGGACATTTAGGTTGTTCATGTTATCTTGGCTGTTATAAAAAATTCTTCTGTGAGCATGGGGTATATGTTTTTACAAGTTAGTGTTTTCATTTTCTTCAAATAAATATCAAAAAGAGAATTGACAGGTCATATGATAGCCTATTTTAATATTTTTGGAGTAACCTCCATACTGTTTTTCATAGTGATTATATTAACATCCCCACTAATGGTGCACATGATTTCCCTTTCTCCACATCCTTTGCAGCACCTGTTGTTTCTTGACTTTTTGATAACTGACATTCTAACGTGTGAGGTGAGATTTCACCATGGCTTTCATATATATATTTTCCTGCTGATTAGTGATATGGAATCATTTTGTTATGGACCTAGTGGCCATCTCATGTCTTCTTTGGAAAGATGTCTATTCATATATTCTCATTTTTTAGTTGGTTTAATTTTTTTGTTGTTATTGAGTTGTATGAGTTTTTTAAATCTATTTTTGGATATTAGCTTTATATCAGATATGCGATTTTTAAATATTTTGTCTCATCCAGTAGGCTTTTAATTTTGTGGATGATCTGCTTTGTTGTGCCGAAGCTTTTTAGTTTGATGTAGTTTCACTTACATATGTTTGCTTTTTGTTGCCTTTGGTTTTGGTGTCAAATATGAAAAAAAATCATCACTAAGACTGATGTAAAGGAGTTTACCATCTATGTTTTCTTCTAGGAATTTTATGGTTTCAGGTCATACATTCAAGTCTTTAATACATTTTGGTTTAATTTTTGTGGATGGTGTATGATAGTGGTCCAGTTTCATTCTTCTATGTGAATGTCCAATTTTTCCAACACTATTTAAAATACTGTGTTTTCAATTGTATATTCTTGGTTGCTTTGACCAGATATGCATAACTTTATTTCTGGGTTTTCTATTCTCTTGTATTGAGCTATGTATCTATTTTTATGCCAGTACCATAATGTGTTGATTACTATTGCTTTGTAATACAGTTTAAATTAGGGAGCATGGTTTCCAGCTTTTTTCTTCTTTCTTTAGATTACTTAGGTTTCTTGTGGTTCCCTACAAATTTTAGGATTCTTTGTTCTATTTCTGTAAAAACTGCGATTGAAATTTTGGATTGTATGAACATTTTAACAATATTAAATTTCCTATTCATGAGCATAAAGTATCTTTTCATTTATTTTTATCTTATTCAATTTCTTTAATGTGTTATACTTTTCAATGTATAGGTCTCTCACTTTCTTGGTTAAATTTATTTTTAGGTATTGTCTTCTTTTTGATGTGATTGTAAATGGGATTCTTTTTTTAATTTGTCTTTCTGATAGTTGGTTATTAGTGTATAAAAATACAACAAATTTTCTTTTCATTGATTTTGTATTTTGCAACTTTACTGGATTTGTTGATTAGTTCTAACTGTTTTTTGAAGGGGTTTTTAGAATTTTCTATATCTGGCATCATGAGATATAAAAATAGTGACAGTTTTACTTCTTCCTTCTCAATTTGGATGTCTTTTATGTCTTCTTCTTGCCTAATTGCTCTGGCTAGGAATTCCAATACTGTGTTGGCTTAAAATGTTGAGAATAGTCATCCTTGTTTTGTTCCTGACCTTAGAGAAAAATTACTCAGCTTTTCATCATTGAATATGATGTTAACTGTGAGCTTATCATGACCTCTATTATGTTGAGGTTGTTCCCTCTATATCCACTTCATCGAGAGTTTTTATTATCAATGGCTGTTGAATTTGGCCATTTGCTTTTTCCTGCATCTATTAAAATGATTATATGATTTTTATCCTTGTAGTTTTATCACATTAATTGATTTGGAGATGTTGACCATTATTTTGTTCATGTAATAAACTCCTCTTGATTATTATGTCTGGTCCTTTTAATGTATTATTGAATTCGGTTTGCTAATATTTTGTTTAGGGTTTTTGCATATATTGTCATTAGGGATATTGGCCTGTAATTTTCTTTTCTTGTGGTGTATTTGCTATTTGTATCAAGGTAATAATGACCTTGTAAAATAATAGGAAGTATTTCCTTCTCTTTTATTTTTAGAAAAGTTTGAAAAGAGTTAGTATTAATTTTTCTTAGGTTGTTCAGTGGAATTCACCAGTGAAATAATCTGGTACAGGATTTTTGCTTTATTTCGTTGTTGTTGACCTTTGATAATTCACTAGCACGTAGTTGAATGACATATTAGTGAATTTGCCAGTTTTCTTCTTTCAATTGATTTCTTCTTTCATTCTGTTGTTTAAAAAAGGTACACGACATGATTCCAGTCTTCTTAAATGTAATAAGAGCTGTTTTGTGGTCTTACATAATGATCTATTCTGAATAATGCTCTATATGCACTTGTAAAGAATGTATGGTGTGCTTCTTTTAGATGAATTGTTCTGTATATATCTGTTAAATCTATCAGATCTGTGTCATTTAAAGCCAATGCTTCCTTTTTGACTTTCTGTTAGATTATTTATCCACTGAAATAAAAATAGGATTATTTATTTTTACTATATTAGGCTACATATTTAAATTTTAAAACTTGTGGTTACCTTTAAAAATCAAAAGTGGATATTAAATAACTGACTAATGTGAAGAGTTCAATATATAACATTGGTAAGACATCTTAAAGGAATAAAGTACTTCAGATTTATTTTTATGTCTAATCAAATAGTACAAAGTGTAAGTAATGATAATTTGTACATCATATCTGGAATATAATACAAATTGCATCCATATGGAAGATTTATAATTTAAATTAAATAACTAATAAATTAAAATTCTAAAACTTTGTATCGATGACTTACACTTAATAACTAACTTAGTTTGACACATAAGAAGAATACAAAAACTGAACTTTAACTCAATTCAGTAAAATAATGCAATATATGATACATTAACTTCTTAAATTTGGGAATTTTTAATTTATTTTTATAGTCACTATTAATTTCTAGTTCTTGTTTCTATATTATATTTCTCTTTACTGTTCTCTTATTTGTTCAGCTGTATGATTCTCCAACAAAAGTCATGTCTTCCTCAATTGGTATTCCTATTTAGCTCACTATTTTGTGCTTCACACAGTGCAGGAGAATCTTCTTCATTAAAATGAACAAAGTTAAATAAGTAATACTACAGGTATGTCATAGCCTTTTATGTGGATATCAAAGAATGTGAGGAAATATATTTTAAAGAATCTAAAAAATCCAAAATCAATCATAAAGATAATTTTAATGTTATAAAGAAATATATACATATACATAGAAGAATCCTGGATTTAAGTTAATACAAAAATAATAATTGCTGAGAGTGTTGGGAAATAGAATGTGAGATTAGAGATAATATTACTCCTTTGTATATTTTTTTATTTTTCAAAATTTCTACATTGACTATGCATTAATTTTATGACTAGTATGCATTTAATCAAGTCTTAAAATATATTTTAAATAATAGATTTTTTAAAAAAGCCTAACAGATTTAGTGTAAAGTTTTTGAAGGTCATTTCCTTATTCTAATTCATATTCTGTTGGAATTTATTCCCAGAGACAATAATATGCCTTTCATTACCCTACCAAGTTCAGCTAAGTTTCTTGTTTACTATTACTAAGTGAGAAGCAGTTAATTACTCTATCTTCCTTTGATTGATCTCCAGTTTAAAAATCATGTATCCTGAATAGAAAAGCTATAGTGGAAAAAAACTAGCCTGTCAACTTCAAAGTATTTCAGTATGAAGATAATAATGTCAATGAAATTTTATCCTAGAACAAGTTACTGGTTCCTGTTCTGTAGCCAAGAAAAATAAATTTTGTTGTTGTTGTCTTCGTTTTTTTAAAACAGAGTTGAGAGAGCAAAAGATAGAATTGTGTTTTGATTATGTCTTTTGAACTTTTAGTGTGGGCTTTAAATCAGTGCACAGAACTTTCTCAATTTTTATATATTATTTTCATTTTAAAAGTAATAAATGTTGAAAGGTTCTGTAAAATACAAGTACTGCTTGATATGTTGATAAAACAGAGCTACAAAGAGCATATCGCACAGACAAGACCCAATTGAGTGTGAGCTTTAACTGTAATCTTAGCTGACATTTATCTAAAATTGTCTCCTACTTTGTCATTACACTATTACAGGTACAAGTTTGAGTGGTCCATAAATCAGAGGTTCTCTAATTCTTTCTGAAAAATCAAAACTGATTTATTTAAATGTATCTGAAATCCCAAGGCCATTAGAGAATAGATTATTAAAGAGAGATAGATGTATGGCTCTGTGCAAGGTAGCAGACATTGCTCTATGGTCTATAAAAGCTCTAGTCTTTTAACAGATCATGGTTCTCTAGTTCAGAATAGAAGTATAAAAAAATTATCTTTATTTTATTGAAAAGCTTCAACCAATCCTGTAAAATTTATCTTAAACTAACCTTGAGAGATTTCTTAGAGAATGGTAACTATTTTTCTTTAATGAAATCTTACCTTTAAAAATTCTACCCTGTAGCTTTAGAGATAGTTTTATCCCTGTGGTATACATGATTTTCTTATATTTAAGGTACATTTTCTAGTCCATTTTATGCATTAGTGCCAGATTTCTGTCTTTCAATTTACTGCTATCATAGTAGTATTTATTCAGAATGCTTGGTTATAAGAGGAAGATGATGTATATTTACATATATTAAATTGCTGCTATTCTTTTATATTTACATTGCTAAGTGTTTAATTTGAAAACAAAGGACTCAAACCCTTTAAATTGCATCAAAAACCAACGAAGGATCACAAAACTCTAGTTTTATCGTAAGAAACCAAGAACAAATCTGAGATTGAATAACTGTATGTCTTTATGCCTAATGTACTCTTATTTGAAAATTTGAACCAAATTTAAAATTACTTGCTATGCAAAATGTATTATGAAGAGTAAGTGCAGTTGCTTTGCAGTTTATTTAGTGCCTTGGTAAAACAATATTTGGCTTCAAAGTTTCCAGGAAGCATTGGTTTTACTATTTCTAATTCTGCTTATAAAAATTCAGTGCATAAATTACTCTTTTGGAGGAAAATTCAATTTAATACTTATTTACCAAGATTCCCTACTAAAGCAAATATGTTTGTAAAATAAACATTTTTTTATTTGAAAACAACTGAAAAATGAAATTTCCAAGATGTATATAATTTACCTTAATCATTAATTTCTTTTATTAAACTAAATGCTAAAAAATTGCTCTCCTAAATGTTTCAGATTATGTTAGTTGCTGGAATCCTTCATAAATGTAATAGAGACTTAATGTCTTTACTCTGTGAAAGCACCATTTTAGAACTCTCCAGGAGGCAGATTCTTTCCTGAATATTCATGTGGAGTAGTAAACAAAAACCCGGTGAGAAAATTCCACAAAGCCTCTGAGTCTGTTTGAACTAGTGTGTTCATCTTGTGTCAGAGGGTTGGATGAAAGGGCAGGGAATAGAATTTTGTACTGGAGACAAGGCAATACTACAGAATGATAAAATGGAAAAAAGAAAGAAAAAAGAAACAAAAAAACCAAAAACCTTGGCATTGTGTTTTTGCTTCTCTCTGCCATAGCCTTGGGGCAAACAGTGCCTGCCTGACCTTGGTAATGATTTAGAGCTCTGGTCAGGGATGAAATATGAAGCCCTGTGCATTTAAGAATCTGGTTAATATAGGTGAAAATAACTTAATTTAGGCAGTTCTTCTGCAACCTGTTTTTTTCCAAATTTACTAACCTAATAAATTATAATTTAAAGTGGGTTTCCTCCTCATGTTTTATGGAGAAGAGGGTAGAGACAAAACCTTTTCTGACTGTAGGTACTGAAGAGTGAACTAACTATCTGTGCTCTAGTGATTCTATATCTTCATCCTCAGGCTCATTTGCTCTCTGTTCCTTCAGCTCTTGGGAGCTGTCATGGTCTTCCCACGGTGTCTGATAAATAACTCATATACTAAGAGCAAATGAGTTCACTGGGTTATATAAAATAAAAAATAAAACTCTCCTAACACACCACTTATTAAATAAACTTTCTTTCAGTTTGAAAAAGGTAATTTTGAACTAAATAGACTAAATCACCCAAACACTTATATCTTCCACCCAGAGCATAATCTATTATTGCTGTCCAGAAAAATACTATGACATTTATCAACAACAGTAAAACGAGCCAGGGTTGGAGCACTTGGGGGAGGTGGAGGAGGGTAAAGGGGATGAATGTGATGGAAGGAGACTTAGGGTGGTGAACTCACAATACAGCATACAGATGATATGTTGTGGAGTTGTGCACCTGAAACCTGCATACTTTTGTTAACCAACGTCACCCCAATAAATTCAATAAATTCAATATTTTAATTAAAAATTTTTAAAAAATAAAAGAAGCTCTTTATTTATAAAAAGCTACTCTAAGAAGAAAAATAAGTAAAATTACAAATTTTCAGCCAAAGAAATACTTTAAGCCATGAAACAGAGAAAAATTGGTATATAATATGAATATAAATTAGAGAACCTAATTAAATGACTATTGCAGATAAAGTATGTCACAATGAATTAGAAATTTAAAAACTGAAATAATGGAAAATAACATGATTCAGAGAATTTATTGAAGAAAAATAGAAAATCAACTCAGAAATAAATATCAAGATAAAAGATGTCAAAGGTAGAATAAATATGACTGGAGGTGCAATGATAGAGACAATATAAGTAAAAATATAAATAAAATAAAAACAAATAAAATCTGAAAGGTAGATTAAATATAAAAATAAGGATATAAAAGACAGACACAGGAGATCTAAAATACACACAATTAGAATTAAAGGCCTAAAACAGAACAAAACATGACAACAGAGCAGAGCTAAATACTTTAAGCTTCCTGAAATTAAAGCAGACCTGGGTGTTTTTGTTGAAAGGTTCCATCTCTGTACCTAGAAAAATTAACTTGGATGGGTTAAGGCTAAAATATATCAGAGTAAAATTGTTAGGAAATCTGTGCCTCCAGACAAAATTAAAACCCTAAGTCATTTATTTAAAGAAGGCATTTAGGCATTTGTATGAATAAAACATCTTTTTTGAAATGTCTTTTCAAAGCTTTTTCTATTGTGTAAAGTAGGACTGTTCTCTCAATATTGAGTTAAGAGTTCTTTGTTAAGGTATTTTATCAGATATATGTTTTCAAATGCTATCTCCTATATTGCTTACATTTTCACATGTAACTATTAAGAAGTTGAAATGTGGCAAGTGTAACTAGGGAATTTAATTTAAAAATATTATTTAAGTTTAATTTAATTACAAATAAACAAAAGAAGATACATGAATGCCCAATCAACACATGCAAATGTATTCAACACATTGATTATTTGAAAAATGCAAATTAACTACATTTAGATACTTCTATAAATACATTAGAGTGGCTAAAATGAAAGACATTGGCAATATCAAGTGCCTGTAAGAAAGTAGAATAACTGGAAACCTCATATATTGCTGGTATGAATTTCACATTACAATAAACTTTGGCAGTTTCTTATGACCTGTAGATTCCACCTCTGGGTATATATCTGAAGAAACCCAAAACACTAATTTGAAAAGCTATATGAACCCCTATGTTCATTGTAGCATTATTCATCATAGCCAAGTTATAGTAGTAACCCAAGTGGCCATCAGTAGACAAGTGGATAAAAAAGTCATGGTACATACGGTATATATAGTGAAACATTACTTACTCATAAAAAGAGCTTAATTTTACCATTTTCTATAGCACTGGTGGACCTTAATGGTATTATGCTAAGTGAAATAAGTCATTCAGAGAAATATGAATACCATATGATTTCTCTTAGATGGGAAATTTAAATCACAATATAAACAAACAAAATAGAAACAGACTCATAGATACAGAGGAACAGACCGATAGTTGCCAGAGGAGAGGGCAGTTGAGGGACTGGATGAAAAAGGTGAAGGGATTGAGAAGTACAGATTGGAAGTTACAGAATAGCCATATGGATGTAAAGTACAGCACAGAAAATATAGTCAATAATGATATAATAACTATGTATGGTGGTAAGTGGTACTGGACTAACAGGAGCAACAATTTATAAAGTATGTGATTGTCTAACGACTATGCTGTACACCTGAAACTAATATAAAATAATATTAAATGTAAACTGTAATTGAAATAAATTTTAAAAATTAATACAATGTGAAAGAAAAGGAATATACTTTGGCAGTTTTTTATAAAGGGAAATTCCACTTACCATATGACCCAGCCATCCCACTTTCAGATATTTACCCAAAAGAAAACTTATGTCTTCTCAGTGACTTGTAGAAGAATATTCGTTACGTTTTACTTATAATATCCACTAACTGTAAACAAGACAAATGTCCATCAACTGGTTAAACAAATATGGCAAATCTATAAAAAAGGAACTAATTGCTTATTCACAAGAATAAGGATGAATGTTAAACATATTATATTGCCTGGCAATAATTGCTGGGGCGCAGTGGGTAAAGTGTTGACCTGGAATGCTAAGGTTGCCTTTTCAAATCCCTGGGTTTGTCCAGTCAAGGCACATATGGAAACTGATGCTTTCTGCTCCTCCTCCCCTTCCCTCTCTCTCTTCTCTAAAATGAATAAATAAAATCTTAAAGAAAAAAGAAGTATTAGGTTCAGTAAAAGAAGCCTAAAACAAAAATTATATAGTACTTAATAATCTCACTTATATAAAATTCCACAAAAGGGATTTTAATAATAATCATCATTGTTGTACTGGGTGTATTGAGGGGATTTGCTGCAAAAAAATTTAACTTTTAAAGGTGATGGAAATATTCTTTATCTTGAGTGCAGTGATAAGTTATAGGAATATATAGATTTGTCTCAACACTTATCTTACAGTCTACATAAAATTGATCTGTTTTACTGTGTATTTAATATATACCTCAGTTAAGCTGATTGTAATATTTTGGAAATAAATTATTATAAAAATTGTACTTAGAAAATCTGTAGTATTCAGCAAAACCCATACCTTGTGAATACCTTAAAGCATTTCATATTTATTGATTTATTTATTGATCCCTAATTTTATTAGGGAGAGCAAGGGGTACAAGAAATAGTTGCTTCACTCTGTTCATTGAGTGCCTATATATGCTGTTAGCAGAGAAGCCCAGGGATTCAAACCGGAGACCTCAGCATTCCAGGTCAGCACTCTTAACTACTGTGCCACCACCGGCCAGGTTTAAAGCATTTAATATTAATAAAAGAAAGCTAGGCAGCATCAAAATGAGTTTAACATGCACCTAAAAACCTGTTAGAAATTACTATGGAATACACCCAAAAGAAGTGGAACAATAGAGATAATAAAAGAAAAACAAAAAGCACAATACAAAAGCAAATATAAGAAAGAAGACATTAAAACAGCTAAAAACTAAACATAGGCAAACTTGGCAAGATAAACCAGGTTTTCCATAATGAACTTGTTGGTACTTATTACACAATTAAATTTATTAAAAATATCTAATAAGTAAACAAACAAAAGTGTGCCAAGGACTGACAATAATGGATATGTCCAATGAACAGGACTTATTTTTCATCTGTCTTTATGCTTTTCCTTAACAAACTCAAATAATAATAATAACCTTACTTTTTAGCTATGTGTGTATTTCAAGATGATATTATATATTTGAGTTTTCTATGTTGAACTGTTCAGTTAAATTTTTAGAGAATATCTTTTTTAAGGAAATATTAAAATTATATCTCATACCAAATTTTAAAACTTTCATTGAATTTTTGAAAAATGAAGACGAAACATGATATATATTTGTATACAACTGAAAATAAGTAAAATGAATGTGTATGTGATTACAAATAGGTACCACCCAGAAAAGGGCCTTGTAGCATATATGCAAACATAAATGGACATCTATGTGTTATATTTATGTGCTATATATCTTATAATATGTTGTATATAAAGTACATATATATTTTTATACCTTCAATGCTCAGAATAATAGTAGTAAATAAATTTTAAAAACTGACTGATATGAGTACTCATTTCTACCACCATAGAAAAATGTGGCATATGCAGGCTTTGTACATTTTATGAGAAAATATAGACTGAAATATTTATAGGCTAAATTCACTGGAGAACATCAGTGTTAGCTCATTAGTTTTTTTTTTTTCAATGTATGTGATTACAAAACCAAAAACCTAATCTTATTGCATTCTTTATTCTTTGAGAAATGTAATTAAACCGCTTTTTTTATTGTCAAACCTTTATTGACAGTTTCATAAGAGTTGACAAGAGCCAAAAGAAACAACAGCAACAACAAAAAATGAACTTCATAGGCCTGTACAAGCTGGCACTTCTTTTATAGAAATATTGCTCTAAAACTTTTTGGTTATATATTAGTCATGGAATAGCAGATGACTAAATAGAACTGTCTCCATACTTAAAATTACAGTTTTGTCCTCATTTTATAAATGAAAATCAGTTTCCTCTCTCATTTAGCCTTTCCTTAAAAATGCATCTGCATAAATTTTCATTGGAATAGTCACTTCGGGTGCTTAAATATTCAGATTGTGAGAATAAGAATACCAAATGAGATGTAATGCAAAACTGTGGAAACAAATCCATCAACAATATTCTAGTGACTCAAGGTTAAGAGACGTTCATTCCTTTCTCACTTATCAGAGCAAGGTGTGAATCCTATTCTTGGGGAAGCTCTACTTGAAGTCCTAATTAGAAAACCCAGGAACATCCATCTAATGTCCTACTATACTGTAAATTCTCATTATTATTTGCATTCAGCCATTGGAGAGGGGAAAAGTGGAGTTGGCCTATCCATCTTTTTAATCCTTTTTCAGATATGGCACATAACACTTCCACTGTATCCTGTTGGCTAGAACTCAACCATGTGTTCACACCTAACTGTAGGAAAGTCTAAGCCATGTAGTCAATTTGTGTGCCCAGGAAGAAGAGTAAATAAATTTTAGTAAACAGCAATCTCTAATATAATGATTAATTCCATGTTATATTTGTATTAACATATGAATGCTGTTACATGAGATAGTAGAGTTTCTATGGTTGAAAATATATAGCATGGTATAATAATATGACAAATTAATAGTCATTATACTTGGCTTCTATGCTGTCTCCACCTTTAACAACTGAGCAAATCAAATCATTAAGACTCAGGAAAATTCCATTTTGAGGAGTTTTGTGACTGGATTATCTCTAAGATTAGCTACAGCTCAAAAATGCTATAATTATACTTTAACAGTTGCTGATGAGTTGAGTGCAACTTAATGTATGAAATTCCGGCAAATTAAAAGAAGGTGAAGAATACTTTCTGAAATGAATATTAAAGTTCATATGGATGATTTTTATTACATATCAGAGTTAAGCTATTCTTTTTCTAATAATTAAAGTGGAAGTCGGTAGCTATATTTCATACCAGTTGATTTTAGTTATAGTTTTTAAAAAGTACATATTTTTTCACTATTACACACTAACACCATTATATCTGGCACATTGTAGATATTTGATAAATATGAGCTGAATCAATAAATAGATGACATGAATGCAAATGAAATTTAACTCTTATAATCTGAATTGGTTACAAAAATATTTTTTACTCTATAGATTATTTTTATGGTTAATAATAGAAAAATAAATAAATAAGTAAAGAGTACTGTAACACTTAACACTTAAATGCAATCCTCTTTTGTTTTCATAGCATGTTGTAAATGAAATTTGAATTTGTCTAATAATTAAACTAACTCTAGCAAATATCTAAAATTGTAATTCTAATGGGAACTGGTAAGTGCATAGATGTTATACAGATCATATGAAAAAGACTGCTTTTTCCATAGCAATTTATATACCAGTATTGGTATTCTGAAAGGAATTTCCTAAGGGAAAGAGCTGGAGAAGGAATGTAATAAAGAAAATATGAATGGATTTAGATTCTGAAGCTGGCAGAAAGCTTCACAACACTGTGGGACAATGAACAGATTTGGTCCTTTCATATTGTTGAACACAACTATCACCCCACTACCCCACCAATTTATAATAGAATTTTTCTTACTCTAGGACTTATGGGAGAAATTTACTTATATTTATAGGTAAATGCCACATATTCTTTATCCATTCATTTGTCAGTGGGTTTTTTTAAAATATATATTTTATTATTATTAATTCTAATGGGGTGACACCAATAAATCAGGGTACATATGTACAATGAAAACATCTCCAGGTTATCTTATCATTCAATTGTGTTGCATACCCATCACCAAAAGTCAAATTGTCCTCTGTCACCTTCAATCTGGTTTTCCCTGTGTCCCTCCCCTCCTCCCTACCCCACTCTTCCCTCCCTCCCCCCATCCCATAACCACCACTCTCTTGCCCATGTCTCATAGTCTCACTTTTATGTCCCACCTATGTATGAAATCATGCTGTTCTCAGTTTTTCTTTTTTTCTGATTTACTTATTTCACTCTGTATAATGTATTCAAGGTACATCCATTTTGTTATAAATGATCCAATGTCATCGTTTCTTATGGCTGAGTAGTATTCCATAGTATATATGTACCATGGCTTTTTAATCCACTCATCTTCTGACGGACACTTGGGCTGGTTCCAGATCTTCGCTATTGTGAACAATGCTGCGACGAACATGGGAGCGCATTTCTTCTTTTCGAACAGTGCTATGGTGTTCTTAGGGTATATTCCTATAAGTGGGATAGCTGGGTCAAAAGGCAGTTTGATTTTTAATTTTCTGAGGAATCTCCAAACTGTTTTCCACAGTGGCTGCACCAGTCTGCATTCCCACCAGCAGTGCAGAAGGGTTCCCTTTTCTCCACATCCTGGACAGCACTTATTCTGTGTTGTTTTGCTGATGAGTGGCATTCTGATTGGTGTGAGGTTATATCTCATTGTGGTTTTAATTTGCATTTCTCTAATGATTAGTGATGTTGAGCATTTTTTCATATGTCAATTGTCCATCTGTATGTCCTCTTTGGAGAAATTTCTATTCATTTCTTTTGCCCATTTTTTGATTGGGTTTTTGTATTCCTGGTGTTGAGTTTTATAAGTTCTTTATAAATTTTAGTTATTAACCCCTTATCAGATGTGCTGTCGAATATGTTCTCCCATTGTGTGGTCTGTCTTTTAATTCTGTTCCTATTGTCTTTAGCTGTGCAAAAACATTTTAGTTTGATATAGTCCCATTTGTTTATCTTGCCTTTTATTTCATTTGCCTGTGGAGATAAATCGACAAATATACTGCTGCTACAGATGTCGGAGAGCTTGCTGCCTATGTTTTCTTCTAAGATGCTTATGGTTTCACGGCTTACATTTAAGTCTTTTATCCATTTTGAGTTTGTTTTTGTGAATGGTGTAAGTTGATGGTCTAGTTTCATTTTTTTGCAGGTAGATGTCCAATTGTCCCAACACCATTTGTTAAAGAGGCTGTCTTTACTCCATTGTATGTTCTTTCCTCCTTTGTCAAATATCAGTTGTCCATAAAGCTGTGGGTTTATTTCTGGGTCCATTGTTCTGTTCCATTGATCTATGTGCCTGTTCTTATGACAATACCAGGCTGTCATGAGTATAATGGCCTTATAGTAAACCTTGATATCAGGAAGCGTGATACCTCCTGCTTTATTTTTTCTTTTTAAGATTGCTGAGGCTATTCGTGTTCTTTTTTGGTTCCATATAAATTTTTGGAATATGTGTTCTATATCTTTGAAGTATGTCATTGGTATTTTAATTGGTATAGCATTGAATTTATAAATTGCTTTGGGTAATATAGACATTTTAATGATGTTTATTCTTCCTAGCCATGAGCACGGTATGTGCTTCCACTTGTTTGTATCTTCCTTGATTTCTTTTATCAATGTTCTATAATTTTCCGAGTACAAGTCCTTAAGCTGCTTGGTTAAATTTACTCCTAGGTACTTTATTTTTTTGGCTGCAATAGTGAAGGGGATTGTTTCCTTAATTTCTTTTGCTGACAGTTCATTGTTGGTATATAGAAATGCCTCTGATTTCTGAGTATTAATTTTATATCCTGCCACCTTGCTGAATTCATTTATAAGGTCCAGTAGTTTTTTGACTGAGACTTTAGGGTTTTCAATATACAATATCATATCATCTGCAAATAGTGACAGTTTTACTTTTTCTTTTCCAATTTGTATGCCTTTTATTTCTTCTTCTTGTCTGATTGCTGTAGCTAGGACTTCCAGAACTATGTTGAATAAGAGTGGTGAAAAGGGACACCCCTGCCTGGTTCCTGATCTTAAGGGGATTGCTTTTAATTTTTGTCCATTTAGTATGATGTTTGCTGTCGGTTTATCGTAGATGGCCTTTATCATGTTAAGGAATGTTCCCAGTATTCCCACTTTACTGAGAGTTTTGAGGATGAATGGGTGCTAGATTTTATCAAATGCCTTTTCTGCATCTATTGAAATTATCATGTGATTTTTGTCCTTCCTTTTGTTTATGTGATGAATCACATTGATTGATTTGCAAATATTGAACCAGCCTTGCCTCTCCAGAATAAATCCCACTTGATCATGGTGTTTGATTTTTTTCATATATTGCTAAATCTGGTTGGCTAATATTTTGAGGAGAACTTTAGTGTCTAAATTCATCAGGGATATAGGCCTATAATTTTTTTTCTTTGTGTTGTTATTGCCCGATTTGGGGATCAGTATTATGCTCGTCTCATAAAAGGAGTTTGAAAGTCTTCCTTCCTCTTGAATTTTTTGAAATAGCTTGAGGAGGATAGGAGTTAGTTCTTCTTTGAATTTTTGATAGAATTCACTAGTGAAGCCATCACCCAGGACATTTCTTTTTTGTGAGTTTTTTGATAACTGTTTCTATCTCATTTGTTGTAATTGGTCTGTTTAGGTGTTCTAATTCTTCCAGATTGATTTTTGAAAGGTTATATGATTCAAGAAGTTTGTCCATTTCACCAAGATTGTCTAATTTTTTTGGCATATAGTTCTTCATAGTATTTTCTTACAATGCTTTGTATTTCTGCTGTGTCAGTTGTTATTTCTCTACTGTCCTTTCTAATTTTATTTATTTCAGTCCTCTCTCTTTTTTTCTTGGTGAGTCTAGTTAAAGGTTCATCAATCTTGTTGACCTTTTCAAAGAAACAGCTTCTGGTTTCATTGATCCTCTGTATTGTTTCCTTAGCCTCTATGTCATTTATTTCTGCTCTGATCTTTATTATTTCCGTCCTTCTACTTGTCTTGGGTTTTATTTGTTGTTCTTTTTCTAGTTCTTTTAGCTGCAGGGTCAGGTTGCTTATTTGAGCTTTTTCTAGCTTCTTATGATATGCCTGTAGTGCAATAACCTTCCCTCTCAGAACTGCTTTTGCTGTGTCCCATAAATTTTGAGTTGATGCATGCTCATTATCATTTTTCTAGAAACTTTTTTATTTCTTCTTTGATCTCATTGTTAATCCATTCATTATTTAATAACATGCTATTTAGTTTCCAAGTGTTTGAGTATTTTTCAGTTTTTCTTTTGTGGTTAATTTCTAGTTTCATGGCATTGTGATCAGAGAAAATGCTTGATATGATTTCAATCTTCTTAAATTTATTGAGACCATTTTTTGTCCTAACATGTGGTCTATCCTAGAAAACGTACCATGAGCGCTTGAGAAGAATGTATATTCTACTGCTTTAGAGTGAAAAGTTCTGAAGATATCTATTAAATCAAGTTGATCTAGTGTTTCCTTTAAGTCTGCTGTTTCTTAATAATTTTCTTTCTTGAGGATCTATCCAGTGTTGTTAGAGGGGTATTGAAATCCCCTACTATGATAGTATTGCTATTAATCTCGCCCTTTATATCCATCAAAGTCTACTTTATGTATGTCGGGGCTCCTATATTTGGTGCATAGATATTTATAATAGTTATATCTTCCTGTTGAATTGTTCCCTTTATCATTTTGTAGTGTCCTTCTTTATCTCTTACTACAGCCTTTGTTTTAAAGTCCATTTTATCATATATAAGTATTGCTACCCCTGCTATTTTTTCATTTCCATTTGCATGAAATATTTTTTTCCATCCTCTTACCTTCAATCTATGTGCATCTTTTGTTTTAAGGTGTGTCTCTTGTAGACAGCATATGTATGGGTCCTGTTTCTTTATCCATGCAGATCCCCTATGTCTTTTGATTGGATCATTTAATCTATTTACATTTAAGGTTATTATTGATATGTAGTTGTTTATTGCCATTTTATTCTTTAAAGCTGTATTCTTCTTTTGCTTTATTCTTTCCTTCCTTTAAACTGTTCACAAGAGGCCCCTTAGTATCTCTTGTAGAATTCGTTCGGTTTTTATGACTTCCTTCAGGCTTTCTTTTTCTGGGAAGCTCTTTATTTCTCCTTCAATTTTAAACGCTAGCCTTGCTGGAAAAAGTTGTCTTGGTTGTAGGTTCTTGTTCTGCATTAATTGATTATAACTTGCCATTCTCTTCTGGCCTCAAGTGTTTCTGTTGAGAAGTCCGATGTCATCCTTATGGGGGCTCCTTTGTAGGTGATAGCCTTTTTTTCTCTAGCAGCTTTTAAAATTTTTTCTTTATTCATTAGCTTTGGTATTTTAACTATGATGTGTCTTGGTGTAGATCTTTTTGGGTTTCTCTTTAATGAAGTTCTGTGTGCTTCTTGAACGTGTGGAGTGTTTCCCAGCATTAATTTAGGAAAGTTTTCTGCTATGATTTGATTGAACAAAGTTTCTATTTCCTGTCCTCTCTCATCTTCTTCCGGCACCCCTATGATGCAAATGTTGTTTCTCTTCATGTTGTCACAGAGCTCCCTTAGAGTTTCCTCACATTTTTTGAGTTTCTTTTCCTTTTTCTTCTCTTCTTCTGTACCTTTGTTTATTGTGTCCTCTAACTCACTTATTCGATCCTCAGCGTGATTCATCCTGCTTTTAATTCCTTTCATTGTGGTCTTCAGTTCTGATACTGTATTTGTCATTTCTGTCTGATTCTTTTTTATTATTTCAATTTCGTTTTTTATACTTGTTATCTCTTTATTTAGGTGTTCATAATCACTATCCATTGTTATTCTAATTTCTTTGAACATCCTAACTATCATTATTCTAAATTCTGCTTCTGGTAATTTGGTTATATCTGGTTCATTCAGGTCCTTCTCTGGGGATTTCTCTTGATTCATTTGGTTTGTATTCCTCTGCCTGCCCATTTTGTCTGTGTATAAGCAAGTTGTGGCCACTGGAGTCCTGTAGGTGTTTCCTTTGTGTTCTGTAGGTGTGGTCTGTCTGCAGGCCTGCCACCCCCTCTGCCGCTGCCTAGGGTGATTGGGTATGGGCGTTGCTAGCGCCGGCCAACTGTGGTTTTTGCTGTGATTTCCGCCTCTCCTCCATGGGAGGGGATGTCACTCAAGCCACAAGCCTCAGCACCAAGGGTAGAGGTGAGCACCTTTGCTCAGCTGCGGACCCAGCCTATTTCCGGACTTCCGCCCAGCACCCGCAGTCAGAGCCTGCTCGCCACAGTTTCGCGGGTTGGGCGGGGCTTTTGACGTGCTCTCAGCTGTGAGCCTTAGCTCGTCTGGAGCTTTAGCCCCGCCCTCGAGGCCAGGGCCCTTCTGCGCAGGGTCGTAAACTCAGGTTTATTGGGCCGGGTGTGTTTGCTGGCTTCTGCTCAGGTGCATACTTCCGCTCGTCCGGACTCTACCCCGCCTTCTCGTTCGGATCCCGCTCGGGCATGTAGGATGGCAAATTACAGTTTCTCCGGCCGGGCGGGGATAGTAGCGTGTGCTCAGGTGCAAGCTTCCACTTGTCTCATGGTCCTCCTCGTTCCCGCGCTCAGAGTCCGCTTACGCGCATATAATGGCTAACCGCAGTTTCTCCGGTCAGGCGGGGCAAGTACCGTGAGCTCAGCCGCGAGCTCTTGCCCATCCCTGGTCCTAGCCCTGTCCCGCGGTCAGGGCCGGCTTGCACAAGGTCGCAGAGCAATTTCTGCCTGTTCCTGGCCTCCCGCTTTGTCCCCGTAAGTGGAATTAAAGGCGGGCCCACAGCTTCCGGACCGCTTTCGCATGTCCCCTCTGACCCTGCTGGGCTAGACCGAGCTCACACTGGCTTGGCCTCTCCCCACGCCGACAGAACCACGTTTCAGCGTCCTGCCGCCCCAAACCCTTCAGCAACCCTCAGCAGAGTAGGAAGGGACCTAATACTCCACACTGTAGGCTTGGGAGCTCCCTTACTTGTTTCACAGCTCAAAACTGTCCAAACCCCTCTTCTAGGCTCTGGGACTGCAGGCTGGGGCTTGGTTCCTGGGACCCAGGTCCCTTCCTCTCCGCCAAACTTTCCTCCCGCCACACGGGTCTCTCCGGGCTGCCGTTTGCTCTGGGGAGCTGGGCAGCCCTCTTCGCGTTTTCTCTATTCCTACCAGTCTCAATGTGGCTTCTTCTGTGTTCCTTGGTTGAAGAGTCCACTTAGTTTAGTTCATAGTTGGTTTATCCAGATGATGGTTCTTAAAACTGAGTTATAATCCACTTTGGTTCTGGGAGTTGGAAGTTGGTACGTCCGCCTACTCTGTCGCCATCTTGCTTCCTCAAAAGTTTTATTTTTAAGTAATTCTTTTTTATTAAGAAACACTTCCCTTTGAGTTTGTCCTGGGCTAAGTGTGGCTCTCTGCGAAGAAAGTTCCAACTCTGTCAGTGGTTTTAAGTTGTTTCCATATCTTGCTCATTATAAATAATTGTGCAGTGAACATGAGAGTACAGATTTTTTTTTCAAGTTAGTATTTTTTGTATTCTTTGAATAAATATCCAGAAGTGAGATTAATGGATCATATTATAGTTCTTTTTCTAATTTTTTGAGAAAATGCCATACTGTTTTCCATAGTTGTGCCAATTTACTACATTTCCACCAACAGTGCATATGGCTCTTTTTTCTCCACATTTTCACCAGTACTTGTTATTTCTTCTCTTTCTGATGAATTGTATAAATTTTTTATATTTTTTGGATATTAGCCTTTGATCATATAGTGTGTTCGTAATGTCATGGTGCTCTTTTGACTTTTGACTGGTTCAAAGTGCACCATTACTTTACGGATACAATGTATATATGATTTGCAAATATATTCTCCCATTTAGTAAATTGCCTTTTTCTTTGTTGAGAATTTTCTTCACTGTGTGGAAGCTTTTGAGTTCGATGAAGTCCCACTCATTTATTTTTACTTTGGTGCTTTTGCTTTTGTGTCAAGTGCAAAAAGTCATCACCAAGACCTATCTTATGGAGATTACCTTCTATGTTTCCTCCCAATACTTTCCTGGTGTTAGGTCTTATGTGCAGGTTTTGTTTGTTTGTTTGTTTGTTTGTTTTTTACAAAGACAGAGAGAGGGATAGACAGACAGGAACAGAGAGAGATGAGAAGCATCAATCATCAGTTTTTTCAATGCAACACTTTAGTTGTTCATTGATTGCTTTCTCATATATGCCTTGACCACTGGCCTTCAGCAAACCAAGTAACCCCTTGCTCAAGCCAGCAACCTTGGGTCCAAGCTGGTGAGCTTTAGCTCAAACCAGATGAGCCTGCACTCAAGCTGGCAACTTCGGGGTCTCGAACCTTGGTCCTCCATATCCCAGTCTGATGCTCTATCCACTACACCACTGCCTGGTCAGGCTATTCAAGTTTTTAATCCATTTTGAATTAATTTTTGTCTATGGTATAAGATAGTGGTCCAGTTTCATTCTTTTGCATGTGGGTTTCTAATTTCACCCACACATTTATAAGAAACTGTCATTTCCCCATTGTATATTCCTGGCTGCTTAGTCATAAATTAATTGATTATATATACAAGGGCTTATTTCTGGGCTCTCTATTCTAATGCATTGCTCTCTGTGTCTGTTTTTATGCCAATGCCATACTGTTTTTATTATTATGGCTTTGTATGTAGTTTAAAATCTGGGAGTGTAATGCCATAAGCATTGTTTTTCTTTCTTTGGATTGCTTTTGCTATTTGGGTTTTTCATAGTTCTATCTTCAACAAATATTTATCAAGTATTTTTGTGGGTGAAGCATAGCTCTAATGCCCTGTATATGCTAGTGAGATAAAGATACATAGCACCTCCCCTCATGAAATGTATAATTCCCAATAATAAACCCCACATTTGCAATACTGGGTTGACTAGAAGGAGTAGATAGTTTGGCATTCACTAACTATAGGAAAGCAAAACAGTAGAAAAGGAAAATTAATATAAAGAAAGGTTTAGTTACATATAAAAAATAAGTGAGGTAATGACAGTTTACATCCTCTTTCCTCTGCCTTTTAGTGTCTAAGATGGTATGGAAATACTAGAAAACAATATTACAGATGTAAAAATAGAAACTAATTTGGAAGAGATATATTGTGAACTCCACTCATTTATTTATTCTGAAAATACTTATTGAGTTCTTATTATGAGCACAACACACAAAAATAATATAATCTCTAGATAAGAAATAAATTAATGCAATTGAACTATAAAAAGTATCACAGTGCTATAAAGGATATATAAGGGTCACTTAATACAGGTGAACATACTTCCTGATTTAGGATATTTCTATATCTTTTCGAGTAGGCCTAACATGCAGAAATGTTTTTGTTCTATGTGAATGATTAATAAAAACCCTTCCTTACTGAAGAAAAACTTAATCTAGGGCACCAGTTCACCTGGTATTTATATATCATCCAGTCTCATTCTAATCACCTGACTGTTTATCTTATGGCATACTAAACAAAGTTGTCATTTGATAGTAAGGAACAATCTTCATCACTTCATCATCACAGTCCTCCACTCACTCAGGGCTGACATTGCTCTATCACATATAAGAACCCAATTTTTCAGTAACAATCCTCTCCTCAGTCCCCAATTTGACAATATACCACAAGGGGTGCAGCTAACACCTGGTTTTAAGCTTATGACATTGGACACCATCTATTATGGAGAAGGAACGGAAGAGACATATAATCTATTTTAGATTTATTTTTTCTGCTCATAATTTTGTGGCAACACACATAATCATGGATTTGCTAAATGCCTTGTCCACCTCCCTAGTATGATGATATCATTGCTTCAAAGGAAACGTGCCATGGAAAATAATTCAAAACTATGACTTGTAGGTCTGATCAGTTAACTGATGGTGAAAAAGGAGCTGGTATTATAGAATGGTTAAATTTAATCTATACGGCACAAGGAGTCAAATAAATTTCAAGTTTGGATACTATTTTATACCTAGAGGCATGGTAAATGGTCTTCATATATGTAGTCTTTCTCTCCCAGCCGGAACTCGTGTGTCAGGTGCCCTAGTGTAGAGTTTGACATGGTGCCTGCCCATAGGAAACCAAATGATTCACTTAAAAAAATCTAACTGGTAAACAATATCTATACCAATTAAAAACTGATAGAGCTACTTGAATATTTGGGGTTTTCCATGGATAAAAAGTGTTAGTGAATAATCCCAAACTGAAGATTGCAGGTTTTCCATGGACCTGTTTTAAAGAATCCTGGATTTTAATGTTTCTATTCCAGGAATCCTAGCCCTCCTTGTGCTACTCTACATATTCTCTCTTTCATACTACTTACTTCTATCATTATATAAAATATACTTATTTATGTTTAATGTTTATTGTACATCACCTCATGCTTGCATGTAAGTGACTCAAGGACAAAGATATTTGTTTTGTACATAAAATATTCCACTGTATCAAACAGCGCCTGGAATATATCAGTTATGTAACAAATATAAATTGAGTGAACTGAAGCCTGAAAGGAACCAGAGACTCCCCTAATATCACCTGTTCAGTGACAAAAGATAATAGAGGACTATTACAAGTAGAATGACCATGTAACTCAGATCCCAAAAGAATATTCTGAGACATCCTTTCAAGTTGAAACAACCAAACAAAGCAAACATAATCAAGGTTCTGGCTTAAGGCAAAAGTAATAATGTATTGGCAATAGAGGTCAAAGTCATAAATACAACTATGGCTTTATGACAGAAGGGGACTATGCCTAAAGAAAAAGAGGACAATTGTTTGTACTTGATTTTTTCCTTTTTTTCTCTCTTTCTTCCACTAGCATTTATAGATCATTTTTATTGAGATGGGACAATAATAGACTTAAGGAAATAAAAATTGTCACCTAGAAGTCTTAGGCTTAGACACCAGATTCTTGTAGCTGTCTGCAAAAATTAATAAGATTTCGGATTGTTTGGTTTTGTTGAAAAAAATTAGATATGTTTGCAGTTTTAAGATTGATTTTATTATTACAGTGGAATGTTATTTTTAGAAATGTAGTATAGGTAGAATGATATCTGAGAAAATCAAAGGCATCCAAAAGAGTAACTCTATAAACATTTTATGATTTGGAGTAATATTAACCTTGAACTCTTTCCACTAATAAAAGAGGAAACAACCTGTAGAATATTTGTTCCATTTCTCACTATGCATACCGAAGGAAATGGTACCTAATGGCAGCAAAGGTATATCCAAGTGTTAAAAGCTCAGCCTTGAGCATTGTATCTGAAATAAATGATATAAAGGCAATATCAATGCCTTTATATATCATTTTAAAATGTCTTTTAAATAATATAAAGACTGTTGAATTATTACAGTCAGCTGTAACTATGTCCAGACAAAGATACACCCTGGCTATTAATCTTATTATTTAGGAAGGACATAGTTATGTATTTTTATGTGCCAAGTTCAGGCATAAGTGTTTTACAAATATTAACTCATTTAAAAACAGTTATTATTCATTGATACTCTTTGGTAAATATTCTGGATTCATAGTAGGGTTGCATTTCCTGATGTTCTTTTGTTTAGGTGTAATCAAGGGATCAGTTTGGGCCAGTGAGCTGTCAATACAAGTCGTGTATGTCATTTTTAGTCCTACTGACTAGTTGCCAAGATGATAGCCTTTGGTCCTCTTTGTTATGGCCATTGTCAGTACTCTAGAGAATGACTCCTCCTTCAGCCTGGATACATGAGTGAGGATAACAACAACATAGAGCTATTATTCAGCCAAGCCATAATGAACATGTACCATGAGCATTAAATGAATCTATATTTTAAAGAGAATGAGATTTGGGGAGTTATTTGTTACCAGACCACAGATATCTCTAGTTCAATAATACAAACCCTTATGAAGAAGGTATGTCATTCCCATTTACAAAGGATTCTAAGCCACAGAGAGGTTAAGTAATTTACACAAGGCCACATAGTAGAAACAGAAATTCCAGGATTCAAAACCACTTAATTTGGATTCTCAGTTCACATTCATAACTGATGGGCTGTGCTGCCTCTATTGACAGTCACTTATAAAGGATGATGTCTGCCTGACCTGTGGTGGCGCAGTGGATAAAGCGTCAACCTGGGAACACTGAGGTCGCCAGTTCAAAACCCTGCACTGGTCTGGTCAAGGCACATATGGAAGTTGATGCTTCCAGCTCCTCCCCCCTTTCTCTCTCTCTCTCTCTCTCTCTCTCTCTCTCTCTCTCTCACACTTTGTGTCTCCTCTCTAAAATGAATAAAATAAAAAAAATAAATAAATAAAAAATAAAATAAAGGATGATGTCTGTCCTCTCTAATTTTTGTACTTCCAGACTTGCCTTGTTCCTTTGTGTTTTCTAAGATTCTCCATTAACTACTCATTATTAGTGTGGGTCCTCCAGTAAAATAGCCAGAACTGTTTTGGTGCTTATAACTAAGAACCCTGAAAAAAACATATATAAATTCATACAAAATTGTTTATTTTAAAAGCAATAGGTATTTACTAAAGCAGTTTAGGTAAGAGAATTACCTGATCCAATTGTGTTAAAATGTCAAATATTTTTTATTTATTTTGTTTTATAATATTGGAACTATATTTTATAAATTATAAATATATTAAAACAAATTGATAAAATAGGAATATTTGTAGAATATTTTTAAGATCAAATAATCTCAGAAACTTAACTATTAGAAAAGACAATAAAGTCATTATATTCTCATTATGATGCTAACCTTAAATAAATCTCAACTCAGCTAC
Organism: Rhynchonycteris naso; assembly: GCA_037038555.1. NCBI lineage: Eukaryota > Metazoa > Chordata > Mammalia > Chiroptera > Emballonuridae > Rhynchonycteris > Rhynchonycteris naso. The sequence goes on along the minus strand of CM072996.1, from coordinate 102,631,309 downwards.
AACACATTTTTCCCCATCCTTAGCAATGGCTTCTATAGTGTTATGACCGAGAAATATATTCTGAAAATCCCACAGAGGTACTTTTCTAAAATATTGATTTTAAAGTGTTTTCAAAAATTCTAGTTAAATATTTGGAACTCCATTTTAAAGGTAACAGAAGAAACTCTGAAAAAAACTAAGCCTGGATTTAATGTTTAATAAAACTGCCAATTGCTTTTCAATTTAATAGTTGAAAAATATTTAAACAGTAAATTGAAAATTTTTATACCTATCATTGAAAAGTGGTATTGGACTCCAGGATGTCTAAGATAATAATATGTGATCTCGCAGAGGCCTGTGAACATTCTTATTTACAATGGCTCAAACTCAATACTTATCTCCTAGAAATGAGACAATACATTTTGCCATCTTGGTCTTACATTGTTTCTGTAGTTTCTAGACTCAAATCAAATTTTAAAAATCAAAAGTAAAGCAAAATAATCATATCAAATATTACACTTGAGAACTGCAGGGGAGTTATTTTTTTGTTTATACTTTGAGCTCTTTCTTAAGAATATTGGACTACCTGTTATCACACAAAACCAACTATAATTTTCAGTTTTTAGGGTTTATACGATAAAAAATGACTAATAGAATGCAAGAAAGGTAATTTTATAGGCCGTATAAAAGATAAAGGTAATTTTATTGTTTTGTTCCCCTTTTTTATTAAAAAGTTGGGTGTACTCATTTATAAGTGTGTGTTTGTTGTGATTTGCTATTATGGGTTTGTTTCTTTGTTTCATAATCCCAATTGCAATGACTTCTATGTGAACAGAGAATATTAATAAATTTAGGGCCAATCTTTCTAAGTAAGGTTTTTCAGAAGGTCAATGCATTCTTTTCTGTGAAAATACATATGCAAATCCTATCACTTGTTTTTTATATTGTAGATCTTGCTGCATGACCCTATTGTCTTAATCTACTTAGAGGGAAGTTTGTTCCTTTGTTAAAGGTCGAATAAGATTGCTAAGCAAAGCCCTTTGCCTAGCAAATTCTGTTGGAAATAAAATTCAGGGATGCTATGAATAAATCTTTGTCTTTAACGTTACCTAGTCATGTTATACATTTTTATCAGAACCTCATTCCAGTGGTAAAGTATAATGTTCTGGAATTTGCCTGTTTAAGCAAAACTGTACGCTACAAACTACCTCAGTTTACCCCAGCATGAAACAACCCTGACAGCTTAGATTCCTAGAATGATCTAGACCTTAAAGGTGTCAACTATCAGGCAAAAACATAAAAGTCACCATGGAACAGTTAGGTACTGTCTGGCTAGTACTTTTCACAGATGAAATATAAAATATAAAATTGTCATGGCCTGACTCATAGAAGCAGAGCCTCCTCAAATTTGGAGGCCCCAAACAGTAAATTGAAAGTATCTATTTAGAATCCAGGTAAAAAATATATAAAATATAAGGATTAGGAGGATTTCAATATTTGTGTACAATATTTCTCCAATCATTAATATGAAAGAACCGGGCTTGTCTTGATGTTTTCTGAATTTGACTCTTCTCTTATTAATCTCATTATCTGTCTAAATACTCGCTTGTGATTGTCATTTGGACATGAATGTAACAATGAAAATAATGAGCATTAATTCCAAAATAAGTTTACCTTTGAAGTCTGTCTACTGAACATTCTGCTAGTCCCAACACGAGGGGAAAATATGATTTATCACTGTAGTATTTATTTACCTGAAAGAACAAGAAGATCTAAACATATGGTTTAAAATCACAATTAGATGGTTCCTTGCAGAGAGCTCAGTAATCCATGATAATTTGATACAAACTGACATTTGGGTAAACCTGTGACAAGGGAAAAAGCAAATTTCCTTTGGAAAATAAGTAAATAGCTACTAGGATCCTGAAACTGGGAAAAATAGAAAGTCCAGGCTAAAATGGAAGACTTTCTGGCTGAATATGAGCTCACCAGTCCCTTAGCACTTACCTTCCTCCACGTTTTCAGCAAGCCCAGTCTTTTATAATAGCCACTCAGATCCCTTTCTTTCTGCCCTGTGCACTTGTTTATTTTGTTTGAAAGCTCCCCAGGGACTGCACACATTTTTCTTAACAGGTAATTTTTCAATGAGATGTCATTTTGGCTTTGTGAGTATCCTTAGTGGCATGTACCAAATGACTCATTTCATTTGTGACCAGAGCCAAATTCAAATTTAATTTTCAGGAGGAGACAAGTTAATGTTTAACCTATGGTGCCACCTGGCACCCTAAATTAGATTTCCTGAACTGTTTTCACCGAGCACAGAATCAGGAAGATCATTTTGGTGAAGGCATTTTCAGCGATCAGCTGTGACTCCAATCATTTTTATAGTTATATGATTACCCATTTGTTATCATTAATAACTAATAAATATCCTGGATTCTAAATTTTGAAATGGACAATTAGGTTATTTAGTTCAATGGCACTGCAATGGCTTATACTCTGAACATTAAGGAAATATTAAAACCTCTTACTTGAGCTTCCATTACAAATTTTATCCTGGCTATTGTGCCCCATGCATACTATCACAGTGAAAGGTTGATTTGAAATTTAAACCCAAGCCAATTTAATTTCAAAGCTCATATTCTCTCTACTACATAATGGTAGAGTTACAGATGTTTTGTAAATTTTTATGAAAAGCATGAACATTATAAAATTATATACAGAAAGAACTTTTGGACCACTTCAAAATGGAATTTAGACACAAAGTCCTAATATTATATATATACATACATACATAGATCTCTATAAAAAATTTAAGATTTAAAAAGGCTCTGTATATACCAAGTTCTGAGTTATTAAGGTCTAAGTCTGTCCAAAGTATCCTGGCATGTCACCAAAATATTATAATTATATGTTCCTGCAACTCACCAATTTACATTCTAGCAACAACGTGCCCATTTATGTCCAAATATTCAAGATCGCTCTACATATCTGACTAATCCCAGAATGAACCTCTTTAAAAATAAAACAATACCGTTTATACTGCTTTGCTTCAAAAATATGAATTTATGAATGAAATAATATTTTTTCCCATTTTCTTATTTCAGAAAGTTATTTTCTTATTCTACATCAGAAGTTTTGAAAGTACTGTTTTGATAAGTACAGACCTTTATCAAACAGGACTTCAAATTTCAGGTCCACTACCTATTAGCTGGCTAACTTAAGGAAGTAATGTGACCTCTCTGGGCTATATTTATGTAATAAAAAATAGCAATAATAATGACCACATTTAATTAATTTTGAGAATAGTGCAAATTAACTTTTGTAAAGCTCTGTAAACAATACTACACAGTGACTACTTAAAAACATCATGTACTGGCCTGACCTGTGGTGGCGCAGTGGATAAAACGTCGACCTGGGAACACTGAGGTCGCCAGTTCAAAACCCTGCACTGGTCTGGTCAAGGCACATATGGGAGTTGATGCTTCCAGCTCCTCCCCCCTTTCTCTCTTTCTATCACTCTCTTCCTCTCTCACTCTGTGTCGTCTCTCTAAAATGAATAAAATAAAATTAAAAAAAAAACATTATGTACTGTTATTAGTTATTAAAGTCTTCATATTTACAGTACCTTAGCATAGTAGCTGAAATTTCTAATACTACTGTACTTTATTCCTCCTTTCCTTACTGTTAGTATCATTTCTTCTGAACAATAAATAATAATTGCACAGTATTTAGAAACAAAGGAAATACACGATATGTCCACCCAAGCATGTGGACTAAAATTCTTTTTCTCCTGTCATTTTTTTATCTTTAGGTATACGTCTATATAGACTGCTGTGGTCATATTGCATATGTAGTCTAGGTCTTGCTTTATTCACACAATATTACAGGAAGAAATCTCTTAAGTACAAAACAGACATCATTTTAATGATTTAAGTTATAAGTATTTACTAGGTTATACAACAACCTTCTTACAGTTCACTTTTATCTCTCTTTTTTTATATTTTCATCATTATAGTTAATGCTATGATTCATTCTTTCACCAAGTAAGGGTCTTGTCCGGCCAGAGGATACAGTATGAAATAATAGGGGCAGAATCTCTTTGTGGAGCTAATGTTCTAGCTGGGGAAGGTGCAATAAACAGATAACCTCTACATACATATAAAAGAATGACGTGCTATAAATAGCACTAAGGCAAGTTATGGGTATAAAAGGTTATAGGGAAGATTTTTTTAGGAAAGCTAGATTCAGGAAGCCTTTCTGAGAAAGAAATAATTCAATAGAGACTAGAATGAAATGATGATTAAATCATAAAATTTTGGTGCATAGAATTTATTGCAAATCTTTCTGAATATTTGTATGTCTGTAAATGGATGAAAATCAGAAAATGAAAAAAAAACCTAAATAATTTCATGGCATATTTTAATGTGACTCCTCAGCAAGCATTTAACACTGAAAAGTAATATACCGTAGTAACAATAGCAAAATAAACATATTTGACTCAGTAGGTAATATGTGAGGAGTTCAAAGTATCACTTAGACAGTTATATTATTATTCATGCCAGTTTTTGTGTCTGTGGGTTGAAGTCATGGATCTGAACACCTACTTTGATTTTATATTTACCAGAAAAGTCTTCTTCATCTCTTTGTAAAAGAAAATATGATCAACATCTATGGGTATGATTTGAACAGGCTTGTCTCTTTGGGTTCAAATTATTGGAATCAGCACACCTATGTATTTTATACTTTTAAAGCGACTCAAAATCACCTTTGTAATCCCAGTAGACAGAAACCTGTTATATTTAGCCATATGAAACCTGCAAAGGATTCCTGATACTTAGAGTGCATGATAGAGGATGCCTTTACTTAGTTTACATAATTACTTACAGTCAGCCTTCCTGCAGAAGTTTCCACACTCAGCACTACAGCCCTTTGATCATAATATAGTAGGACAAATGTCAGGAAATACATTCCCATAAAGTGAAATATCTTGTTCTATAACCCAGAAATGACTATAAACATTACCATCATGGATATTTTACTCATATGCATATTTTCAGCTCTTGTAAGATCACTGAATGACAATTAGGTAGTAGTGGTACTTTTAATTGAGGACAAGATCAAACCTTACTTATCAGATTCTCACATAGTATAAGCTAATCATTTGAGTCTATTTGTTACAGTAAAATTATGACACAATGACCTCAAAGCATTTGAGGGTTGTTCAATTTCCTTTGACTAAAAGAAAAAGGAAATAGATTTTGAGGAATTATCTTGATGAGAAAAAAAATATGCAATATTTATATATCTGTTCTTTTATTATATATTTATATATTTGGAGAAAACCCAGCATTTTTCTTTAATTTTATATTATAGCATAGGTATAATATAGCATAAGTCTAATACAATATAGACTTTTATTTCACACAGATTGAAAGTTGCAGAATTTTAAAAACCTAAACAAAGAATTAGGTACTTGTACAAGACTCAAATTGGAGACACATTAAATTCAAGAGCATAAATAATGAGTAAGGAAAAGAACAGCAAAATGAAAACAGACCTAAATATTTTAGGGGAGAATGACAAGAAGAATGGGAAGATATGAGTGAAAACTACCATGGGAAAGAAAACGCAGGTAGTAAAAGAGACATAAAGCCTGGGTAGAAATAAAGACACAAAAGGAAAAGGAAGAGCAAGTGTCAGAGAGGATTATGTTAGGACTCAAAAAAAAAAAAAAGAAAAGGAAAAAGGAAAGGTGAGTGATATCAAAAAGGGCAGAGAAATAGTAAATATATATACATAAAAAAAGAGGCAAAAGAAATAAATCTTAAGATTCTTATGACTGAAAGTTATATAATCCCACTACAATGATGATGAAATTAATTAAGTAGAAAATATCTCATGAAAATATACAGGTGTCTCAGAGAAGCAGCCATGAAAGTTTAACTATGTCTTTCCAAAGACTAGAACTAGATGCTGGAAAGATGACAGTGTCAGAATGTACAGTATTTACTTACATGTTCCCTTTTTGTAGACTGGCTTCTGGTTGGAAGTCTGGTTTCCTTACAGTTGCCAGTTTTTCATCTACTTGGTACAGTCCATCTGAAAGACTGATTAGAATTTCTGAATTTCAGTCACTAATTATCAAAAGACTTTGTTTGATCCAGTTGGATAAAGAATTCATCTATGGTAATAGGTTTAATCAGCCTTCAACAAGGAGTGATAATTGAGATGAGTCTTCCACCTATATATTGTGGGACAGGCCTTAGGAAAGGAAGTCATAGAATAAGTAGAAAATTTCAAAGATACCAACTCCTTAGAAGTAAAGACTTATTTAATGAGAGTAATGAGAGAAGAATGCCTGTAGGTCAGTAAATTAAAAAAGATTGTTGAAGGAAAAAAAAAAAAGAGGGAGAGGGACAATGTAGTAGAGTAAATAACATGTTAAAGAGAAATGTACCCAGTTTCAACCATCATGCTTCATATTGACATTTGCGCTGGTAAAATCCCTATAGCACCACAGAAAATGGTTTCTAAACTTAAACATTTTTAGGGAGAATGAAATATTTGCTCATAATTCATATAAACTTAATCCTCTACAACTGACATCTCTTGGGCCAAAGATTTGAGAGTGTCTCTGTGTATGTAAAGAACAATTAACATAAGATCTACCATCTTAACAGATTTTTACCGGTATAATACAGTACTATTAACTACTAGCATAATGTTGTACAGCCGTTCTCCAGAACATATGTATCTGGAATGACTCAAATTATATGACCCTGATTAGCAATGCCCAATTCTTCCTCCTGTCAGCCCCTGGCAACCACCATTCTACTCTCTGCATTTATGAGTTAGACTATTTTAAATACTTCATACAAATGGACTCATGCAGTTTTAGTCCTTCCGTGACGGGTTCATTTCATTTAGCATAATGTTCTCAAAGATTATCCATGGTGTTATATATGGTAGGATTTTAAGGCTAAATAACATTACACTGAATGTATTCATGCAATGTTTTTTTTATCTATTCATACTTGCTGGACATTTAGATTGTTTCATATGTTGCCTCTTACAAGTAGTGCTACAGGTTCCAGCCGGTAAGCTGAGATGTTAAGAGTGTCATCCTGAAATGCCAAGGTAGACACATGGTCAGGGCACATATAAGAAGCAACCAATGAATGCACAACTAAGTACAACAATAAAAAAAATAAATAAATACTTCCCTCCTTCTCATCCTCTGCCTTCTTTGTCTCTCAAAAATCAATCAGTCGATCAATCAATAGTGTTGTAATAAACATGGGAGTGTTAATATCTTTTCAAGATCCTGATATTAATTTTTAAGAATAATACTCGGAGGTGTAATTGCTGCATCATATAGTAGCTTTATTTTTAAGTTTTTCTTAAAGGCCAAATCACTTGAATTCCTATCAACAGTGTAGAAGGGTTCAAATATCTCCACATCCTCACCAACATTTGTTTCTTTTTCTTTTCTTTTTTCTTTTTTCTTTTTTTTGTGACAGAGACAGAGAGATTCAGAGAGAGGGACAGATAGAAACAGACAGGAAAGGAGAGAGATGAGAAGCATCAATTCTTCATTGCAGCACCTTAGTAGTTCATTGCTTGCTCTCTCATATGTGCCTTGACCTGGGGGGAGGGGGCAGCTACAGCAGACTGAGTGACCCTTTGCTCAAGCAAGTGATCTTGGGCTCAAGCTGGTGAGCCTTGCTGAAACCAGATGAACCCATGCTCAAGCTGGCAACCTCGGGATCTCTAACCTGGGTCCTTTGAATCCCAGTCTGAAGCTCTATCCACTGCAGCACTGCTTGGTAAGTGTTCTTTTTCTTTTTGATAGTAAATGTTCTCATGCATATGAGGTAGTATCTAATCATTATTTTGATTTACATTTTCCTGATAAATAGTGATGTTGAAATCTTTTTCATATACCTGTTGATCATTTATATGCCTTCTTTGGAGAAGTGTCTATTAAGTATTAAGTCCATCGCTTCTCGGCCTTTTGGCTAAGATCAAGTGTAAGTATTAAGTCCTTATGATATATATATATATATGACAGACACAGAGAGAGAGTCAGAGAGAGGAATAGATAGGGACAGACGAATAGGAAGGATGAGAGATGAGAAGCATCAACTCTTAGTAGCAGCACCTTAGTTGTTCATTGACTACTTTCTCATATGTGCCTTGACTGGGGGGCTACAGCAGAGCGAGTGACCCCTTATGCAAGTCAGTGACCTTGGGCTTAAGCCAGAAGCCCTTGGGCTCAAGTCAGCAACCATGGGGTCATGTCTATGATCCCATATTTAAGCCAGCAACCCTGTGCTCAAACCAGGTAAGCCCATGCTCAGGCAGGCAACCTTGGGGTTTTGAACCTAGGTCCTCTGCATCCCAGTCCAATAATCTATCCACTGCGTCACCGCCTAGTCAGGCTGTCCTTAACCTATTTCTTAAATCAGGTTTTTAGGGCTGATTTTGCTATTGAGCTATAGGAGGTCATTATATGTCTTAGAAATTTACCCCTTATCACATACACGGTTTGCACATATTTTCTCCTATTTTATGGGTGGTCTTCTATTTTATTAATTGTTTCATTTGTTCTGAAAAAGCTTTTCAGTTTGATGAAGTCCCACTTGTTTATTTTCCTTTATTGCCTACACCTTTGGTGTCATACCAATGAAATCATTGCCAAGACCAATATCATGAAGATTTTCTTCTATGGTTTCTTCTAGGAATTTTATAGTTTCAGATCTTATATTTAAGTCTTTGAGTTATGTATGGTTTATGATATGGATCTAATTTATTTTTTCACATATAGCTGTCCAGTTTTCCTAACATTTACTGAAGACTATTTTTTTTCCATTTTGTATTTTTGTACCCTTGTCAAAGGTCAGTTTATTGTATGGATGTGGATTTCTGGAATCTATATTCTGTTACTAATCTATATGCTTGTCTTTAAGTCAGTACCTTACTGTTTAGTTATTTTAGCTTTGTAAAATAGTTTGAAATCACTAAGTGAGCTGCCTTAACAATGTTGTTTCTCAAGAATATTTTGGCTACTTGGGTTTCTTTGTGGTGCTGTATAATTTAATAATGATTTTTAAAATTTCTATTAGTTAAGTTGATTTCTATTATTTATTTATCTATTTTTTTTAAGTGAGAGACAGAGAGACAGAGACAGAAACAGAGATAGAATGGGAGAAAAATAAGAATCAACAACTCATAGTTAGGGCATCATAATTGTTCATTGATTATTTTCTCACGTGTGCCTTGACCTGGGAGACTACAGCTTAGCCAGTGACTCCTTGCTCAAGCCAGCAACCATGGGGTCATGTCTATGATCCTGGCACACAGGCCAGTGACCCTGCACTCAAGCTGGTGACCTTGGGGTTTTGAACCTGGGTTCTCAGCAACCCAAGTTGACACTCTATTCACTGTACCACCAACTGTTTAGGCCCTATTATTTTCTATGTTATTGTAAATTATACTGTTTTTCTAATTTTATTTTCAAATAGTTTCTTGTTAATGAGTGTAAACACGAATGCTTATTGTATGTTGCTTTTGTATCCTCCAACTGTACTAAATATATTTGTTATTTCTAGGATATTTTTTTGTGAAGGTTACCTAGCATTTTATTATATAAAATTGTCATCTGCAAAGAGAAACAATTTTACTTCTTTTATCCAATTTTTATGCTTTTTATTTTCTCTTCTTGCCTAATTACTCTGGATAGGACTTTTAGTACCATGTTCAAAAGAAGTGTCTGGAGTGTTATACTTGCTTTGTGCCAGGTTTTAGAAGAAAATCTTTGTTTTTCATCACTGAACATAATATTGAATGTGGGCTTTTTATAGGTGGCCTTTAATATATTGAAGTAATATCCTACTATCTGCAGTTTGTTGAGAGTTTTTATGATGAAAGAGTGTTGCATTTTATTTAATGCTTTTCTGCATCTATAGGGATGACCTTGTAAATTATACCCTTCTTTGTATTGTTATGGTATATCACATTAATCAATATTTATATGTAGAACCACCCCTGAATTTTGTATATGCTGCAATTATATCTCTTGCATTCTTGCATTTTGTGTATAGTGATGGTATCCTTTGCATGCTATGCTCATGGTGTCCATTGTTCATGGTGTATAAAACTTTTAACGACCTACTAAATTTGGATCGGTACAATTTTGTTAAGGATTATTGCAGGTATATTTATCAGACATATTAGCCTGTCATTTTCTTTTCTTGTGGTGCCTTTAATTGGCTTTGGTATCAAGCTAATCAAGGCCTCAGAATATGGGTTTGAAAGTTTCCTGCCTTCTTCAATTTTTTTGAAAAGTTTAAAAAGAATTAGCATTAATTCTTTTATAAATGGCTGTTCAAAATATGCTGTTTAATTTTCACATATATTTAAACTTACTTTTTCTGGTATTAACTTCTAGTTTTATTCCTGTATTTGAAGAAAAGTACTTCATGTGATTTTAATCTTAAATTTGATAAAGACTTGTGACAGTGGAGTTATCTAAACTTTGGTTTTTCTTGTTGGGAGGCTTTTAATAACTGATTCATCTTACTGTTTAAAGGTCTTTTCACACTTTCTATCTCTTCATGATAAGTTTTTTGTACATTGTATTTTTCTAGAAATCTATTTATTCTAAGTTATAAAATTTATTGGTATTTTATTTTCATAGTAATATATAACCCTTTTTACTTTAGTGATTTTGTTGAAGGTCTCATATTTAATTTCTGATTTTTTTTAGTATTTTTTTCTTATTTTTTGAATAGTCTAGATAAAGTTTGTCAATTTTATTTTTCTTTACAAAAAATCAGCTCAATTTCATTGGTATTTTTCTACTTTTTTAAGTCTATATTTTTATTCCTTCTCTGATCTTTATTATTTTCTTTCTTCTGCTAATTTGAGCTGTTTGTTTTATTTTTCTAGTTCTTTGAGGTGTAGAGTTTGAATGTTTATTTAAATTTTTTTTCTTCTTTCTCTTTTTAATGCTTATTATTAAAAGCCTCCCTCTACTACCCCTTTTGCTATATCTCATAAATTTAATATGTTGTGATTTTACTGTCATTTCCTCAAGGTATTTTCTAATATCCCTTTTGATTTAATTCTTTGAGCCATTGGCTGTGTAAAATGTCTTTTAATTTTCACATATATTTGATCTTATTTCTTCTTGTATTAACTTCTAGTTTCATTCCTGTGTTTGAAAAAAGTACTTGATATGATTTTAATCTTTTTAAATTTGATGAGACTTATGACACAGCTTGTGATATATCTTGCAGTGTGTTACATGTGCACTTGAAAAGATTGTTGCTCTGCTGCTTTTGAGTGGAATATTATGAATGTCTGTTAATTGATCTATAGTGTTCAAATCTGCTATTTCTCTATTGATTTTCTTTGTGAGTTTTCTATTCATTCTCGAAAATGCAGTATTGAATTTTAATGTTTACTGTATTGCCCTGAATTTCTTCCTTTAATTCTTTCAAAGTTTGCTTTACATATAGGGTTGCAAATGTAAGTTTACAGTTGTTCATATGGAAAATACAATAATGAATAAATAATAATTAAAGAATAAATTCTATACTTTGTGTATTCACAACTATGAATCTACTTTTGCCAACTCTGATTTTAGGTGCTCTGATGTTGGGCACATTATATTTGTAATTGTTTTATCATCCTGTTTAACGTTATTATTTTACATACTTCTTTATTTCTTATGACGATTTTGACTATAAGTCTGTTTTGTGTAATAGGAGTGAAACCACTCCTGCTCTCTTTTAGTTACCATTTACATGGTGTATTTTTCTACCCTGCCACTTACAGTCTATGTGTGTTCATAAATCCATAGTGTTGCATAATTTTGGATCTTTAGCTCCTCTATGTACCTTGATGGAAGAGTTTAATCCATTTATGTTTAAATGGATTTTATGTTTACATTCATAGAAAAGTAAAGCAAATTAAAGTTGCTATTTTAAATTATTTTCTGTTTTATCCTGTAGTTCTTTTGTCAATACTCTGCTCTCCTATGGCCTTTCTTTGGGTTTCATTGATAATTTTGTATTGATATGTCTTGTCCTGGGTAAATTTTTAAATTATTTTATTTGTGGTAAACATGGAACTCACATAAAATATCTTATAGTTATAACAGTATATTTTACTTTGAGAACAACTTTAATCTCATGCAAAATCTCTATACTTTTATTTTCCCTGACATAAATTCTTTATTGGTGTCACAATTTACATATATTTTTATGTATATCTATTAACATATTTTAGTTATAGTTATTTTAATACTTTTGGTTTTAACTTTTATACTAGAATTATAAATGTTTTACTCATTTTCATTTTATACTTTATGTTACTGTGTTGCTGTTTAGCTTTTTTGTTTGTTTTAACTTGGAGAACTCCTATAGCATCTCATGTTAGGTAGATCAAGTAGAGATGAACTCCTTTGGCTTCTGTTTATCTGACAAAAATTTCTATCTTTCCTTCATTTTTCTTTTATTAACTTTAATGGGGTGACACCAATAAATCAGGGTACATATGTACAATGAAAAAATCTCCAGATTATCTTATCATTCAATTGTGTTGCATACCCATCACCAAAAGTCAAATTGTCCTCTGTCACCTTCTATCTGGTTTTCCCTGTGTCCCTCCCCTTCTCCCTATCCCACCCTCCCCTCCCTCCCCCACCCCAAAACAAACACACTCTTGTCCATGTCGCATAGTCTCACTTTTATGTTCCACCTATATATAAAATCGTGCTGTTCTCAGTTTGGTATTTTTTTCTGATTTACTTAATTCACTCCGTATAATGTTATCAAGGTACATCCATTTTGTTGTAAATGATCCGATGTCATCATTTCTTATGGCTGAGTAGTATTCCATAGTATATATGTACCAAAGCTTTTTAATCCACTCATCCTCTGAAGGACACTTGGGCTGTTTCCAGATCTTCACTATTGTGAACAATGCTGCCATGTACATGGGGGCGCATTTCTTCTTTTCGAAAAGTATTATGGTGTTCTTAGGGTATATTCCTAAAAGTGGGATAGCTGGGTCAAAAGGCAGTTCGACTTTTAATTTTCTGAGGAATCTCCAAACTGTTTTCCACAGTTGCTGCACCAGGCTTCATTCCCACCGGCAGTGCAGAAGGGTTCCCTTTTCTCTGCATCCCCGCCAGCATTTATTCTGTGTTGTTTTGCTGATGAGTGCCATTCTGACTGGTGTGAGGTGATATCTCATTGTGGTTTGGATTTGCATTTCTCTAATGATTAGTGATGTGGAGCATTTTTTCATATGTCTTTTGGCCATCTGTATGTCTTCTTTAGAGAAATTTCTATACATTTCTTTTGCGCATTTTTTGATTGGATTGTTTGTCTTCCAGGTGTTGAGTTTTATAGTTTCCTTATAAATTTTGGTTATTAACCCCTTATCAGACGTGTTGTGGAATATGTTCTCCCATTGTGTGGTTTGTCTTTTTATTTTGTTCTTATTGTCTTTAGCTGTGCAAAAACTTTTTAGTTTGATATAGTCCCATTTGTTTATCTTTCCTTTTATTTCATTTGCCTGTGGAGATAAATCGGCAAATATACTGCTGCTACAGATGTCGGAAAGCTTGCTACCTATGTTTTCTTCTAATATGCTTATAGTTTCACGGCTTATGTTTAAGTCTTTTATCCATTTTGAATTTGTTTTTGTGCATGGTGTAAGTTGATGGTCTAGTTTCATTTTTTTGTAGGTAGATGTCCAATTTTCCCAGCACCATTTGTTAAAGAGGCTGTCTTTACTCCATTGTATGTTCTTTCCTCCTTTGTCAAATATCAGTTGTCTATAAAGCTGTGGGTTTATTTCTGGGTTCTCTGTTCTGTTCCACTGATCAATGTGCCTGTTCTTATGCCAGTACCAGGCTGTCTTGAGTATAATGGCCTTGTAGTAAACCTTGATATCCGGAAGAGATATACCTCCTGCTTTATATTTTCTTTTTAAGATTGCTGAGGCTATTCGTGTTCCTTTTTGGTTCCATATATATTTTTGGAATATGTTTTCTATATCTTAGAAGTATGTCATTGGTATTTTAATTGGTATTGCATTGAATTTATAAATTGCTTTGGGTAATATAGACATTTTAATGATGTTTATTTTTCCTAGCCATGAGCACGGTATATGCTTCCATTTGTTTGTATCTTCCTTGATTTCTTTTATCAATGTTTTCTAATTTTCCGAATACAAGTCCTTAACCTCCTTGGTTATTTTTACTCCTAGGTACTTTATTTTTTTGGCTGCAATAGTGAAGGGGATTGTTTCCTTAATTTCGTTTGCTGACAGTTCATTGTTGGTATATAGAAATGCCTCTGATTTCTGAGTATTAATTTTATATCCTGCCACCTTGCTGAATTCATTTATAAGGTCCAGTAGTTTTTTGACTAAGACTTTAGGGTTTTCTATATACAATATCATATCATCTGCAAATAGTGACAGTTTTACTTCTTCTTTTCCAATTTGGATGCCTTTTATTTCTTCTTCTTGTCTGATTGCTATAGCTAGGACTCCCAGAACTATGTTGAATAAGAGTGGTGAAAGTGGGCAACCCTGCCTGGTTCCTAATCTTAAGGGGATTGCTTTTAATTTTTGTCCATTTAGTATGATGTTTGCTGTCGGTTTGTCATAGATGGCCTTTATCATGTTAAGGAATGATCCCTGTATTCCCACTTTACTAGAGTTTTCAGCAAGAATGGGTGCTGGATTTTATCAAATGCCTTTTCTGCATCTATTGAAATTATCATGTGATTTTTGTCCTTCCTTTTGTTTATGTGATGAATCACATTGATTGATTTGCAAATATTGAACCAGCCTTGCCTCTCCAGAATAAATCCCACTCGATCATGGTATATTATTTTTTTCATATATTGCTGGATCCGGTTGGCTAATATTTTGTTGAGAATTTTAGCGTCTAAATTCATCAGGGATATAGGCCTATAATTTTCTTTCTTTGTGTTGTCTTTGCCCAGTTTTGGGATCAGAATTATGCTCGCCTCATAAAAGGAGTTTGGAAGTCTGCCTTCCTCTTGAATTTTTTGAAATAGCTTGAGGAGGATAGGAGTTAGTTCTTCTTTGAATTTTTGATAGAATTCACTTGTAAAGCCATCCGGCCCAGGACTTTTCTTTTTGGGGAGTTTTTTGATAACTGTTTCAATCTCATCTGTTGTAATTGGTCTGTTTAGGTGTTCTGATTCTTTCAGATTAATTTTTAGAAGTTTATGTGATTCAAGAAATTTGTCCATTTCATCTAGATTGTCTAAATTTTTGGCATAGAGTTCTTCTTCGTATTTTCTTACAATGCTTTGCATTTCTGTTGTGTCAGTTGTTATTTCTCCACTGTTCTTTCTAATTTTATTTATTTGAGTCCTCTTTTTTTCTTGGTGAGTCTAGTTGAAGGTTCATCAATCTTGTTTACCTTTTCAAAGAACCAGCTTCTGGTTTCATTGATCCTCTGTATTATTTTCTTCGCCTCTATGTCATTTATTTCTGCTCTGATCTTTATTATTTCCTTCCTTCTACTTGTCCTGGGATTTATTTGTAGTTGTTTTTCTAGTTCTTTTAGCTGCAGGGTCAGGTTGCTTATTTGAGCTTTTTCTAGCTTCTTATGATATGCCTGTAGTGCAATGAACTTCCCTCTCAGAACTGCTTTTGCTGTGTCCCATAAATTTTGAGTTGATGTATGCTCATTATCATTTGATTCTAGAAACTTTTTTATTTCTTCTTTGATCTCTATGTTCATTCATTATTTAATTTCATGCTATTTAGTTTCCAAGTGTTTGAGTATTTTTCAGTTTTTCTTTTGTGGTTAATTTCTAGTTTCATGGCATTGTGATCAGAGAAAATGCTTGATATGATTTCAATCTCCTTAAATTTATTGAGACGATTTTTGTGTCCTAACATGTGGTCTATCCTAGAAAACGTACCATAAGCGCTTTAGAAGAATATATATTTTACTGCTTTAGGGTGAAAAGTTCTGAAGATATCTATTAAATCAAGTTGATCTAGTGTATCCTTTAAGTCTGCTGTTTCTTTATTAATTTTTTTTCTTGTGGATCTATCCAGTGTTTTTAGTGGAGTATTGAATTCCCTACTATTATAGTATTGTTGTTAATCTCGCCCTTTATATCTATCAAAGTCTGCTTTATGTATGTCTCGACTCCTATATTTGATGCGTAGATATTTATAATAGTTATATCTTCCTGTTGAATTGTTCCTTTTATCATTATGTAGTGTCCTTCTTTATCTCTTACTATAGCCTTTGTTTTAAAGTCCATTTTGTCAGATATAAGTACTGCTACCCCGGCTTTTTTTTCATTTCCATTTGCATGAAATATTTTTTCCCATCCTTTTAACTTCAGTCTATGTGCATCTTTTGTTTTAAGGTATGTTTCTTGTAGACAGCATATGTATGGGTCCTGTTTCTTAATCCAGGCAGCTACGCTATGTCTTTTGATTGGATCATTTAATCCATTTACATTTAAGGTTATTATTGATATGTAGTTGTTTATTGCCATTTTGTTCTTTAAAGCTGTATTTTTTTTTTTTTTTTTTTTTGCTATATTCTTTCCTCCCTTTGAACTGTTTAAAACAGGCTGCTTAGTATCTCTTGCAGAATTGGTTTGGTTTTAATGAATTCCTTGAGGCTTTCTTTGTCTGGAAAGCTCTTTATTTCTCCTTCAATTTTAAACGTTAGCCTTGCTGGATAAAGTAGTCTTGGTTGTAGGTTCTTGTTCTGTATTACTTTGATTATATCTTGCCATTCCCTTCTGGCCTCAAGTGTTTCTGTTGAGAAGTCCGATGTCATCCTTATGGGGGCTCCTTTGTAGGTGATAGTCTTTTTTTCTCTAGCAGCTTTTAAGATTTTTTCTTTATCCATTAGCTTTGGTATTTTAACTATGATGTGTCTTGGTGTAGATTTTTTTGGTTTTCTCTTTAATGGAGTTCTTTGTGTTTCTTGAAGGTGTGGAATGTTTCCCAGCCTTAATTTAGGAAAGTTTTCTGCTATTATTTGATTGAACAAACTTTCTATTTCCTGTCCTCGTTCCTCTTCTTCCAGCACCACTATGATGTTAATGTTGTTTCTCTTCATGTTGTCACAAAGCTCTCTTAGAGTTTCCTCACATTTTTTGAGTCTTTTTTCCTTTTTCTTCTCTGCCTCTGTGCCTTTGTTTATTGTGTCCTCTAACTCGCTGATTCGATCCTCAGTGTGATTCATCCTGCTTTTAATTCCTTCCACTGTGGTCTTCAGTTCTGATACTGTATTTGTCATTTCTCTCTGATTCTTTTTTATTATTTCAATTTTGTTTTTTATACTTGTTATCTCTTTATTTAGGTGTTCATGGTGACTATCCATTGTTACTCTAATTTTTTTGAACATCCTAACTATCATTATTCTAAATTCTGCTTCTGGTAGTTTGGTTATATCTGGTTCAGTCACATTCTTCTCTGGTGATTTGTCTGGATTCATTTGGTTTGCATTCCTCTGCTGCCCATTTTATCTGTGTATAAGCAAGTTGTGGCCACTGGAGTCCAGTAGGTGTTTCCTTTGTGTTCTCTAGGTGTGGTCTGTCTGCATGCCTGCCACCCTCTCTGCCGCTTCCTTGGGTGGTTGGGTATAGGCGTTGCCAGCGTTAGCCTACTGTAGCTGTTGCTCCGATTTCACCTCTCCTCCGCGGGAGGAGCTGTCAGTCAAGCCACAAGCCTCAGCGCCAAGGGCAAAGGTGAGCACCTTTGCTCAGCTGCGGACCCAGCCTGTTTCTGGAAGGCTTACGCTCAGCCCCCGCAGTCAGAGCCTGCTTGCCACAGTTTCGCAGGTGGGCGGGGCTTTTGACTTGCTCTCAGCTGTGAACCTTTGCCTGTCCATAATTTAGCCCTGCCCTCGATGCCAGGGCCCTTCTGTGCTGGATGCAAACCGCGGCCCGGTGTTTTTGCTGGCATGAGCTCAGCCGCGAACTTCTGCTGGTTTGGGGGTCTACCCCGCCCCCGCGTTAGGAGCCCCTTCGCGCACACAGAATGGTGAACTGTGGTTTCTCCGTCCGGGCGGGGTTGGCAGCGTGATCTCAACCACGAGCCCCTCGCCCGTCCCTGGTTCTAGCCCCGTCCCCACGGTCCGGGCCAGCTTGCGCAGGGTTGCAGAGCAGATCTCTGCCTGTTTTTTTCCCCGCAGGTGGGGTCATAGGCAAGCCCGCAGCTGCCTGACCGCTTTGGCGCGTCCCCTCCACCCCTGCTGGGCTAGACCAAGCTAACACCAGTTGGGCCTCCGCCCACGCCAACACGACCGCGTTTCAGCATCCTGCCGCCACCATCCCTTCAGCAACCCTCAGAGAGATGGAAGTGCCCTAAGTCTCCACACTATAGGCTTGGGAGCTCCCTCCCTCTAAGCAACTCTGCTCCAATTGCCGCGGGAGAGTTTGTTTGGCTAGTGTTCTGTCTCCCTTTGCTGGTATTGCTAGTTCCAGGGGAAATATTCATTTTCGATTAGGGAAATGACTTAGCCCAGGGGTCAGGGTGGCTGTCCCTCAGAGTTCCCCCGTGTCTTCAGTCCACACTCTGTTCCTCTCCTCTGTCCCCGTTCCCTGGAGCCCCAGATGCGTGGTTGTGAGAGAGCTTTTCTGCACTGTCCCTTTAAAAAGATTCTTTGGTCTGAGAAAATTATCTCTTTTTCACAAACAGTATCCTCACTTGCTTCACAACTCAATACTGTCCAAACGCCTCTTCTAGGCTCTGGGATTGCAGTCTGGGGCTTGGTTCCTAGGACCCAGGTACCTCCCTCTCCGCCAAACTCTCCTCCCACCACGTGGGTCTCTTCAGGCTGCCGTTTGCTCCAGGGAGCTGGGCAGCCCTCTTCGCGTTTTCGCTATTCCTACCAGTCTCAATGTGGCTTCTGCAGTGTTCCTTGGTTGAAGAGTCCACTTAGTTTTGCTCAAAGTTGGTTTATCCAGATGATGGTTCTTAAAAATGAGTTATAATCCACTTTGGTTCTGGGAGTTGGAAGTTGGTACGTCCGCCTACTTCATCGCCATCTTCCGTCCCAGATTTATTTTTATAAGAAATGTCTCTTTCCTTCATTTTTTATAAACGGTTTTGCCAGTATAGTATTTTGGGTTGGCAGTCCTTTTTGTTCCCAGCACTTTGAATAAATCATTCTATACCCTTCTGCTTAAAAATTTGTTAATAGTATTATAGGAAAGTCCTTGTACATGACAAGTTATTTTTCTCTTGCTACTTTCAAAATTTTCTATCTTTGACTTTTGATAATTTGAATGTAGAGATGCCCTCAGCTTATTATGGCGGTTATATTTCAATAAACCCATCCTAAGTTGAGTATATCATGTCAAAATGTATTTAATTCACTTAACCACTGAACAGCATAGCTTAGGTTAGCCTAACTTAAACGTACTCTGAACACAATATCCAAGAATGCTGGCAATATCATACACTGTAGGGTATCAGTAGTCTACACTTGTGATTGCATGCTTGAATTGGAGCTATGACACAGTGCCACTGCCTAGCATCATGAAAGAGCATTATACCACATTTTATTAGTCCAGAAAAAGATAAATATTCAAAGGACAATTTCTATGGAGTGCATATCACATTTGCACCATCATAAAGTAAAAAAATAGGAGCACTAACTTGAAACATAAAAAGTCAGGGACCATCTAAAATGTATCTCTGTGGAATTATCTGGGTTATCTTAATTGGAACCCTTGGGTTTCCTGGATCTAGATGCCCATTTCCTTTCTTAGATTTGGGAACTTTTAGTCATTATTTCTTTAAGTAATCTTTGGCCCTTTTTAAATTTATTCTTCTTTTGAAACTCATAAAATGTATATATTGGTATCTTTGTTTATATCCGATAAGTCTCTAAAACTATTTTTAAACTTTTTAATTTTTTTTCTTTTTTGCTCCTCTGACTGGATAATTTTAAAGTACTTGTCTTTGCATTTGCTATTTTTTTTTCTGCTTGTTGTATTCTGCTGTTGAAATTCCTTTATTGAATTTTTTTTCTGTCCCACTTTCTTTTTTTTATTAACTTTAATGGGGTGACACCAATAAATCAGGGTACATATGTACAATGAAAACATCTCCAGATTATCCCATCATTCAATTGTGCTGCATACCCATTACCCAAAGTCAAATTGTCCTCTGTCACCTTCTATCTGGTTTTCCCTGTGTCCCTCCCCTTATCCCTATCCCACCCTCCCCTCCCTCCCCCCATCCCGTAACCACCACACTCTTGTACGTGTCTCGTAGTCTCACTTTAATGTCCCACCTATGTATGAAATCATGCTGTTCTCAGTTTTTCTTTTTTTCTGATTTACTTATTTCACTCCGTATAATGTTATCAAGGTACATCCATTTTGTTATAAATGATCCGATGTCATCATTTCTTATGGCTGAATATTGTTCCATAGTATATATATACCAAAGCTTTTTAATCCACTCGTCTTCTGACGGACACTTGGGCTGTTTCCAGCTTTTCGCTATTGTGAACAATGCTGCCACGAACATGGGGGCGCATTTCTTCTTTTCGAACAGTGTTATGGTGTTCTTAGGGTATATTCCTAAAAGTGGGATAGCTGGGTCAAAAGGCAGTTCGACGTTTAATTTTCTGAGGAATCTCCAAACTGTTTTCCACAGTGACTGCACCAGTCTGCATTCCCACCAGCAGTGCAGAAGGGTTCCCTTTTCTCCACATCCTCCCCAGCACTTGTTCTGTGTTGTTTTGCTGATGAGCGCCATTCTGACTGGTGTGAGGTGATATCTCATTGTGGTTTTCATTTGCATTTCTCTAATAATTAGTGATGTTGAGCATTTTTTCATATGTCTTTTGGCCATCTGTATGTCTTCTTTGGTAAAATTTCTATTCATTTCTTTTGCCCATTTTTTGATTGGATTGTTTGTCTTCCTGGTGTTGAGTTTTATAAGTTCTTTATAAATTTTGGTTATTAACCCCTTATCAGACGTGCTGTCGAATATGTTCTCCCATTGTGTAGTTTGTCTTTTTATTCTGTTCTTATTGTCTTTAGCTGTGCAAAAGCTTTTTAGTTTGATGTAGTCCCATTTGTTTATCTTGCCTTTTATTTCATTTGCTCGTGGAGATAAATCGGCAAATAAATTGCTGCTACAGATGTCGGAGAGCTTGCTGCCTATGTTTTCTTCTACGATGCTTATAGTTTCAAGGCTTATGTTTAAGTCCTTTATCCATTTTGAATTTGTTTTTGTGCATGGTGTAAGTTGATGGTCTAGTTTCATTTTTTTGCAGGTAGATGTCCAATTTTCCCAGCACCATTTGTTAAAGAGGCTGTCTTTACTCCATTGTATGTTCTTTCCTCCTTTGTCAAATATCAGTTGTCCATAAAGGTGTGGGTTTATTTCTGGGTTTTCTGTTCTGTTCCATTGATCACTGTGCCTGTTCTTATGCCAGTACCAGGCTGTCTTGAGTATAATGGCCTTGTAGTAAACCTTGATATCCGGAAGAGTGATGCCTTCTGCTTTATTTTTTCTTTTTAAGATTGGTGAGGCTATTCGTGTTCTTTTTTGGTTCCATATAAATTTTTGGACTATGTTTTCTATATCTTTGAAGTATGTCATTGGTATTTTAATTGGTATTGCATTGAATTTATAAATTGCTTTGGGTAATATAGACATTTTAATGATGTTTATTCTTCCTAGCCATGAGCACAGTATATGCTTCCACTTGTTTGTATCTTCATTGATTTCTTTTATCAATGTTTTATAATTTTCCGAGTACAAGTCCTTAACCTCCTTGGTTAAATTTACTCCTAGGTATTTTATTTTTTTGGCTGCAATAGTGAAGGGGATTGATTCCTTAATTTCTTTTGCTGACAGTTCATTGTTTGTATATAGAAATGCCTCTGATTTCTGGGTATTAATTTTATATCCTGCCACCTTGCTGAATTCATTTATAAGGTCCAGTAGTTTTTTAACTGAGACTTTAGGGTTTTCTATGTACAATATCATATCATCTGCAAATAGTGACAGTTTTACTTCTTCTTTTCCAATTTGGATGCCTTTTATTTCTTCTTTTTGTCTGATTGCTCTAGCTAGGACTTCCAGAACTATGTTGAATAAAAGTGGTGAAAGTGGGCAACCCTGCCTGGTTCCTGATCTTAAGGGGATTGCTTTTAATTTTTGTCCATTAAGTATGATGTTTGCTGTGGGTTTGTCGTAGATGGCCTTTATCATGTTAAGGAATGTTCCTTGTATTCCCACTTTATTGAGAGTTTTAAGCATGAATGGGTGCTGGATTTTATCAAATGCCTTTTCTGCATCTATTGAAATTATCATGTGATTTTTGTCCTTCCTTTTGTTTATGTGATGAATCACATTGATTGATTTGCGAATATTGTACCAGCCTTGCCTCTCCAGAATAAATCCCACTTGGTCATGGTGTATGATTTTTTTCATATATTGCTGAATCCGGTTGGCTATTATTTTGTTGAGAATTTTAGCGTCTAAATTCATCAGGGATATAGGCCTATAATTTTCTTTCTTTGTGTTGTCTTTGCCCAGTTTTGGGATCAGAATTATGCTCGCCTCATAAAAGGAGTTTGGAAGTCTGCCTTCCTCTTGAATTTTTTGAAATAGCTTGAGGAGGATAGGAGTTAGTTCTTCTTTGAATTTTTGATAGAATTCACTTGTGAAGCCACCAGGCCCAGGACTTTTCTTTTTTGGGAGTTTTTTGATAACTGTTTCAATCTCATCTGTTGTAATTGGTCTGTTTAGGTGCTCTGATTCTTCCAGATTGATTTTTGGAAGTTTATATGATTCAAGAAATTTGTCCATTTCACCAAGATTGTCAAATTTTTTGGCATAGAGTTCTTCATAGTATTTTCTTACAATGCTTTGTATCTCTGTTGTATTAGTTGTAATTTCTCCAGTGTCCTTTCTAATTTTATCTATTTGAGACCTCTCTCTTTTTTTCTTGATGAGTCTAGTTAAGGGTTCATCAATCTTGTTTACCTTTTCGAAGAACCAGCTTCTGGTTTCATTGATCCTCTGTATTGTTTCCTTAGCCTCTATGTCATTTATTTCTGCTCTGATCTTTATTATTTCCTTCCTTCTACTTGTCCTGCATTTTATTTGTTATTGTTTTTCAAGTTCTTTTAGCTGCAGGGTTAAGTTGCTTATATGTTCTTTTTTTCTAGCTTCTTATGATATGCCTGTAGTGCAATAAACTTCCCTCTCAGAACTGCTTTTGCTGTGTCCCATAGATTTTGAGTTGATGTATGCTCATTATCATTTGGTTCTAGAAACTTTTTTATTTCTTCTTTGATCTCTATGTTCATTCATTATTTAATTTCATGCTATTTAGTTTCCAAGTGTTTGAGTATTTTTCAGTTTTTCTTTTGTGGTTGATTTCTAGTTTCATGGCATTGTGATCAGAGAAAATGCTTGATATAATTTCAATCTTCTTAAATGTGTTGAGGCCTTTTTTGTGTCCTAACATGTGGTCTATCCTAGAAAACGTACCATGAGCGCTTGAGAAGAATGTATATTCTACTGCTTTAGGGTGAAAAGTTCTGAATATATCTATTAAATCAAGTTGATCTAGTGTATCCTTTAAGTCTGCTGTTTCTTTATTGATTTTCTTTCTTGTGGATCTATCCAGTGTTGTTAGTGGGGTATTGAAATCCCCTACTATGATAGTATTACTGTTAATCTCGCCCTTAATGTCCATCAAAGTCTGCTTTATGAATGTCGGGGCTCCTATATTTGGTGCGTAGATATTTATAATAGTTATATCTTTCTGTTGAATTGTTCCCTTTATCATTATGTAGTGTCCTTCTTTATCTCTTACTACAGTCTTTGTTTCAAAGTCCATTTTGTCAGATAAAAGTACTGCTACCCCGGCTTTTTTTTCATTTCCATTTGCATGAAATATTTTTTTCCATCTTTTTACCTTCAGTCTATGAGCATCTTTTGTTTTAAGGTGTGTCTCTTGTAGACAGCATATGTATGGGTCCTGTTTCTTTATCCACGCTGCTACCCTATGTCTTTTGATTCGATCATTTAGTCCATTTACATTTAAGGTTATTATTGATATGTAGTTGTTTATTGACATTTTATTCTTTAAAGCTGTATTTTTTTTTTTTTTTTGCTATATTCTTTTCTCCCTTTGAACTGTTCACACTAGGCCCCTTAAAATCTCTTGCAGGATTGGTTTGGTTTTAATGAATTCCTTGAGGTTTTCTTTTTCTGGAAAGCTCTTTATTTCTCCCTCAATTTTAAACGTTAGCCTTGCTGGATAAAGTAGTCTTGGTTGTAGGTTCTTGTTCTGCATTACTTTGATTATATCTTGCCATTCCCTTCTGGCCTCAAGTGTTTCTGTTGAGAAGTCCGATGTCATCCTAATGGGGGCTCCTTTGTAGGTGAGAGTCTTTTTTTCTCTAGCAGCTTTTAAGATTTTTTCTTTATCTATTAGCTTTGGTATTTTAACTATGATGTGTCTTGGTGTAGATCTTTTTGGGGTTCTCTTTAATGGGGTTCTGTGTGCTTCTTGGACATGTAGAATGTTTCCCAGCCTTAATTTAGGGAAGTTTTCGGCTATGATTTGATTGAACAAAGTTTCCATTTCCTGTCCTCTTTCCTCTTCTTCAGGTACCCCTATGATGCGAATGTTGTTTCTCTTCAGGTTGTCACAGAGCTCCTTTAGAGTTTCCTCACATTTTTTGAATCTCTTTTCCTTTTTTTTCTCTGCTTCTGTAACTATGTTTATTGTGTCCTCTAACTCACTGATTCGATCCTCAGCGTCATCTATCCTGCTTTTAATTCCTTCCATTGTGGTCTTCAGTTCTGATACTGTATTTGTCATTTCTGTCTGGTTCTATTTTATTATTTCAATTTCATTTTTTATACTTGTTATCTCTTTATTTAGGTGCTCATAGTGACTATCCATTGTTGCTCTAATTTCTTTGAACATCCTATCATTATTCTAAAGTCTGCTTCTGGTAGTTTGGTTATATCTGGTTCATTCAGGACCTTCTCTGGGGATTTCTCTTGGTTGATTTGGTTTGCATTCCTCTGCCTGCCCATTTTATCTGAGTGTAAGCAAGTTGTGGCCACTGGAGTCCAATATGTGTTGCCT
This sequence comes from Rhynchonycteris naso, assembly GCA_037038555.1. Taxonomy (NCBI): domain Eukaryota; kingdom Metazoa; phylum Chordata; class Mammalia; order Chiroptera; family Emballonuridae; genus Rhynchonycteris; species Rhynchonycteris naso. The sequence goes on along the minus strand of CM072996.1, from coordinate 102,606,153 downwards.
TTGTGTTCTCTAGGTGTGGTCTGTCTGCAGGCTTGCCACCCCCTCTGTCGCTGCCTAGGGCGGTTTGGTGTGGGCGTTGCCAGCGCCGGCTCACTGCAGCTATTGCTGTGGTTTCTGCCTCTCCTTTGCGGGAGGGGCTGTCACTCAAGCCACTAGCGTTAGCACGCAGGGCAGAGGTGAGCACCTTTGCTCAGCTGCGGACCCGGACTTTTTCCGGAAGGCTTACGCCCAGCCCCCTCAGTCCGAGCCTGCTCGCCATCATTTTGTGGGTTGGGCGGGGCTTTTGACGTGCTCTCAGCTGTGAGCCTTTGCCCGTCCAGAATTTAGCCCCGCCCTCGAGGCCAGGGCCCACCTGCTCAGGGACTGAAACCGAAAACCGGGGATTATTGGGCCTGGCGTGTTTGCTGGCGTGCGCACAGCGGCTAGCTTCCAGTCGTTCCGGCTCCTACCCGCCCCCACGCTCGGAGAAAGCTCGCGCACGTAGAGTGGTACTCCGCAGTTTCTCCGGCTGGGCGGGGAGAGCAGCGTGAGCTCAGCAGGGAACTTCCCCTGGTCTCAGTGTCTCCCTCGCCCCCGACTTAGGAGCCCGCTCGCGCCCACAGATGGCACACCGAGGTTTCTCCTTCTGGGCGGGGTTGGCAGCGTGAGCCTCGGGCCCCTCGCCCATCCCTGGTCTTAGCCCGGTGCCCGCGGTCTGGGCCGGCTAGCGCAGGTTCGCAGGGCTGATCTCTGCCCGTATTTTTCCCCACAAGTGGGGTCACAGGCGGCCCGCAGCTGCCGGACAGCTTTCGCACGTCACCTCTGCCCCTGCTAGGCTAGCCCGAGCCCTCACTGTTACGCCCACACCGACAGGACTGCGTTTCGGCGTCCTGTCCCGACCATAGGCTTCAGCAACCTCAGGGGGCTAGAAGTGTCCTAAGTCTCCACACTGTAGGCTTGGGAGCTCCCTCCCTCTAGGCAGGTCTGCTCTAATTGCCGCGGGAGAGCTTGTTTGGCTAGTGTCCTGTCTCCCTTTGCTGGTATTGCTAGTTCCAGGGGAAATTTTCGTTTTCGATTAGGGAAGTGACTTAGCCCATGGGTCGGGGTGGCTGTCCCTCAGAGTGTCCTCGTGCCTTCAGTCCACTCTTTGTTCCCGCTGCTCTGTTCCTCTCCTCTGTCCCAGTTCCCCGGAACCCTGGGTGCGTGGTTGTGAGAGAGGCTTTCTGAGCTGTCCCTTTAAAAAGATTTTTGGGTCTGAGAAGGCTCTCTCTTTTTCCCAAATAGTATCCTCATTTACTTCACAGCTCGATACTGTCCAATCGCCTCTTCTAGGGTCTGGGACTGCAGTCTGGGGCTTGGTTCCTGGGACCCAGGTCCCTCCCTCTCCGCCAAACTCTCCTCCCGCCACGCGGATCTCTCCGGGCTGCCGTTTGCTCCGGGGAGCTGGGCAGCCCTCTTCGCGTTTTCGCTAATCCTACCAGTCTCAATGTGGCTTCTGCAGTGTTCCTTGGTTGAAGAGTCCACTTAGTTTTGCTCAAAGTTGGTTTATCCAGATGATGGTTCTTAAAATTGAGTTATAATCCACTTTGGTTCTGGGAGTTGGAAGTTGGTACGTCTGCCTACTCCATCGCCATCTTCCCTTCCCTTTATTGAATTTTTTAGTTCAGTTATTTTATCTTTTAACTCCACTATTAATATTTTATTCTCTTTTAGAATTTATATCTTTTACATAAAATTTTCACCTTGTTTATGCATTATCCCCCTAAGCATACTCAGTACTGTTATGCCAGTTACTTTTACTATTTTTTAAGTATTTTTTGTACCTACATTTCATCAGGGTTTCTGGTTTCTGGATTTTTTTTCTACTTCTTTGTTTAGATCATTTTTACATGGTTCTTCATTTTTCTTCACTCTCTATATTAGTATGTACACCAGTGGTTCTTAACCTTTTTTAAGGTACCGAACCCACCAGTTTCATATGTGCATTCACCGAACCCTTATTTAGTGATCAAAATGAGCCGTGCATGAACATCACCTTTCTCAAAGAACAAAACCAACAAAGTGCATGAACTCACAACAAATTACAGTATTACTTTATTCTGGTCTCCGCAGCAGAGGCTTCTCCAAACCCCTGAGACTGACTCATCGAACCCCTAGGGTTCGATAGAACCCAGGGTAAGAACCACTGATCTACACATTTTCCAAAATGCCACCTCTCTGTCTTCACAGATTCAGCTTAAACAAAAGATGACATTACCAGTCAAGCAAGCCAGAGCTTCTTTAGGCCTTTTAACACTTGATAGTCTAAATCGATATTTTTATTTTGAATGGCACCTAGACAAGGAAGATAGAAGCTAATCCTTTGGCAACTTGAACATTAATGTGCAGTTGAACTTTATTCCTCCCCAGGCAGAACTTTGGAGCTAAAGTTTTTCACTTGCTTACTCTTTGCTAGACTGGGGAGAAGAGATGTAGTGAGTGACTGTGTGATAGCTGAAACCAGTGGTGGGATTAAAATAATTTAACAACTGGTTATCTGCCCTAATGACCATTTTAAGTAAAACAAAATAAAAGATATACTTAAAGGTGGCTTATTATTTTGTGCATTTAATACTTAAGAACAATAAAAGAAGTACACAAAACTAGATTATAAGAGTTTTAAAATATTAATAAAAATATTAAATGCCTGACAAGAAAAACCAATAAAACCATTATTTAAGATATTTCCATATTGCTTCTTGATTGGAATCCTCACTTTCTATATTTTTCACCTGTGGACGGAATAAACATTCCTACAGGCATTTAGAATATGCTGCTGTGCAAATGAACATTAAAAAGAAATAAGGAATGTAAATTTGTGATTTCCACATTGGATGGCTGCCCAGGTGCCCACCTTAGAGAGAACCCCGATTACAAGTGCCATTTTAACAACTGGTTTACCAAACTCAACAAAAAATTAGTTATCAGTTCTGCCAAACCTGTGCAAACCAAATGAATCCCACCATTGACTGAAACTACTTTCTTCATTCTAAGTAGCTGAAGTATTTAAAATATGCCAGGACCCATCCGCGCTCTGATTCATTCAGGACAGGCTAATCTTGGGCAAACCCAAGAAACTGAAATTTCTGATGCACAATACAATTATTTCTCTCTATAAACCAAAGCTATGAGCTGGAGTTTTAGCTTGCTTGTTTGTTGTGAGACCAGGATGAGCTATAACAAGTAACCACACACAAGTTTAATCTATTGCCTTTGCTTTCTGCAGTATTCAGGGGTTGTGCATATACTGGGCCCCATCAGCACTCTCAGACATGCAAGGCAAAAGCCAATCCCTCAGGTAGTACTCAGAGAAGTTGAAGTGTTGAGTGAGTGGTTCAACTCTTTTCCTTGCTTAAGAAAAGCTTGGATCCGGGTTTGCTTTTGTTTTCTTGTGCTTGCTCTGTGTTGAGCTGAGAGAAGAAGCTGTAGGTAGTGCCCACACACTAGTTGAAACCACCACCTTTGTTCTTGGCAGCCCTACTGGTCTAGAGTATACCAGGTCCTGTCAGTCCTGCAAATCTGATGAGAAAGCAACCATTCCCTTGGCTAGCACTCCATAAAGTTGAAATTTTGGAGGCGTGGTCTAACTTTTTTTCTTCCCTAAGCAGAAGCTGGGAGCTGGGTGTTTTGGTTTCTCTCCATTGACACTCTCTGGGTTGACCTGGAGGAGGAGCCCCTGGTGAATGCTTGCCTGTATTGTAGTACAAACTTTTGCCTTTGTTTTCAGTAGTCCTAGGGACCTAGTATACATTGTTCCTATGGTGATCCTGTGACAGGACAGACAGAAACCAGTCCCTTAAGCAGCACCAAAACAGTGGGATATCGTATGTGTGATATAACTCTTTCCTCTGGGATAAAGTAGGAGCTGTGGGTTTCCTTCTGACTGTGTGGCACTTATCATGAGTGAGATTTATGGTAAGAACTTATCTCCAATTTCCTACCACTGCCATGTGACTGGTTTCACATTTACCTCAAGTAAAGGAGACTCTCAACTATGGTCCTCACAAGAATTAAGGGATATTTCAAAATGAATATGAAGCGATAAAATATCCCCTAATTTTTGTGAGCAATATAGTTTCTGGAGACCTTATAAAGGGAATTGATCCTTGTATTGCTGTTGATTCACTTTGTCCAATCAGAGGAAAGAGAGTCCCAGTCTTCCTGGTCTGCCATCTTGATAATGTCACACAAGTCTTAGTTGTTTTTATGCCAGCAGTTCAGACTGTCAGGGACTTAATGCTTATGAATAGATGGTAGAAAATCACACAAGTGAGATTTTGATGCTATTAATTGAGTCATTGAATCAAGTATTTATTCAAACACTAATTGAGTCTCTTCAATTACTAAGTTTTTTTTTCTAAATATGAAAGATTATTCATAGGAAATATAAAGATAGAATGGCCAGTTTGACATACCCAATGCACAACATGCTTTGGATTACATTTTTTTGAGGAAGCCAAATAAAACGTTTCTTTTTTACCTGGATCCTGGACAAATTGAGAGTCAAGATAAAAGATCAGCAGATGGAGAAACAAAATATCTACTTCATTGCTAATAAAGGTTATGAGGAAGGCTGTAAAGGAAAAATCAAAATTGCTTTTTTCAGTAGACCCAAAGAAATCGACTGGCTTCCAAACTGCTGTTTTGCATTGGGCCAGCCTCCTTGCAAAAGAAATTTCCACCAGAGAAAAAAGAAAATGTGATATTTTAGAGCACTCTCAGAAAGAAAAAAACAGTAATGGTTTGCTCCTAAAGCTTTCCAAATTAGTGTATACAAATTTAAATTGTAATGAGTGAGATGCATGAACTAATACTAAGACCAAAATATCAATGAATTATACAAAAATAAAAATGAAAGCCAAAGTTTTACTAAATTTGTTATGAAGATTTAATTTCACCCATTCATGATATCATCAATTTCTACTTATATTTAATTTATTATTACAATTTTTAATTTTTAATGATAATAGCTAAGGCTTTGTTATAATGACAACAGCTAAGGCTTTGTTATAATTTGTTTGTTTTGGTTATAATTCTTTTATGTCAATTCAGAGAAAGCTATTCAAAGGCAACTTACTATACTTTTCCCAGTTAACTTAGCATGATAGACTTTCAATAGATTTTTAAAGTTTATTTAGACAATTAATTTTAACAGTGTGACATTGATCCATTAGAGTACATAAATTCAGAGAAAACATCTCCAGATCATTTTGACATTTTATTATGTTGCAAACCCATCACCCAAATTCAAATTGTCTTCCGTCACCTATTATTTGGTTTTCTTTGTGCCCCTCCCCTCCCCCCTCTCCCTCACTCTTCTCCCTTCCCCTCCCCCTGGTAACCACCACACTCTTGTCCATGTCCATGAGTCTCAATTTTGTGTTCTACCTATGTATGGAATCATACAGTTCTTAAATTTTTCAGATTTATTTATTTTACTCAGTATAATGTTATCAAGGTTCATACATGTTGTCATAAATGATCCCATGTCATCATTTCTTATGGCTGAGTAGTTTAATAGATCTTTTAGTAAACATGTTGATTGAGAATATTGCAAAATCAAAATTACTCTCAATTATATTTTTGACTTTGTGTAGAAACAGTGCTCAGTTATTGACTCTGGTCCTCTGAAAAATAACTCAAAATGTATTACTAATATATTTTTCTCTACTATTAGCAAGAAAAGGGGCAAAGTGAACATATAAGAAGTTTTTTTTTAATAAACTAATTAGCTAATGTAGAGTTTTATTTTATCTTATTGTGATTCTCTAGGTCTATTATATTTTTAGTACAATACAGATTTAGGATATGAAATCTGATTTGGAATATAAGAGTAAAAAGATGGGACATCTATTTATATCATGAACTTCAAGTCTTTGTTGGGGTCATGTGTACAGATCACCTACAAAGGTAAATCTTGAGTTTAACTTAATTTCCAAGTGACATTTCCTCTGAATTCTTTAAACCTTTATATTTGTGGGTTGTTTTTTCTGTTTGATTTGTGGAAACACATGTCTAGACTCCTTTGAAAGTAAGAAAACTTTAATAATTTAATCTGGTTTGTATTTTTAAAAAGGGCTAAATTCTCCTAGGACATATTATAAAGAAATTTCTGCAAGCAGTTGAGAGTTGTCCTTTATACCGCTATGGTAGCAGAATGAGAATTGCTTACTCTGGGAACGCTGACTATATCATCCTTATATTTTGGGGCACTACTTATATAGTTTACATTGAAGTAGTGGTAGGAAGGCTTGCAGTTACATTTTCATCCTGCCAACATCATTGCCTCTAAACATTGAGCATTCAATACAAGCAAAGCAAATTGTAGCCATATCTTTTTATTTTAAACTTGTATTATATTTTCATTGCTTATGTAACATATTGTTATTTTAAAAAGAATAATATACATAAAAAGATAAAGACTCAGATATATTTATGTGAGTGTGCTTTCTTTTCCCTCAAATATTCATACATATAGTCAATATATTAAGAATATTTTATGTGCATTAATTTCATATTTTATAATTGAATACAAATATAGAAAATTCTAAAAAATAGAAGATACATATAAATTGAAAATACTATAAATCCTTGTTCCCAAATGCAACTGCTGGCAATATTTTGAAATATGGCTATTTATTTTTCTAATTTATATACTGAATAATTGGCATAATTAACTAATATATTAGGAACATATTCCATGTCAATAAATGTGGAGAGACATCAGTAGCACAGTATTCAAAAGCATTGTCTCTTGAATCAGATTGCCTGACCTTCTGATCTATGCTGCCACTTTGTTGTTGTGGAACACATGCAGATTGTTTAACTCTATTAAACTGCATCTCTTTATTGGGGAATAACAGTACTACCTATCTCATATGCCTCTTTTAAAGCAGCTGCTACATAGCATTTTATATAACAACATTATATAAAATCTTATAATTGCATTTTATACTATTACTGTTTAGTTTGCCAAAGTGAGTAGCTAACCAGAGATTATTTAACACATTTTTTTTTTAATTCAGTGAGATGAGGGGAAGCAGAGATAGACCCCCACATGCGTCCCTAACTGGATCCACCCAACAAGCCCACTAGGGAGCAATACTCTGCCCATGCTGGGCTTTGCTCCATTTCTCAGTAACTGAACTCTTCTTATCACCTGAGGCTAGGCCATGGAGCCATCCTCAGCACCCAAGGACAGCATGTTCCAATGGAGCCATGGTTGAAGGAGGGGAAGAGAGAGAGAAGTGAGAGGAGGAGGGATGGAGAAGCAGATGGGTGTTTCTCTTGTGTGCCTTGACCGGGAATCCAACCCAGGACACCCACACACCAGGTTAACACTCTACCACTGAGCCAACTGACCAGGGCCTACTTAACTCTTTTAACAAACTTTCATCACATTTCCAACTTATCACTATGAAAAATAATGTCCGCAATGAAAATCCTTATGTATATATCTTTATATATCTGTAAAATTATTTTTTAGAAACATTGCAGGATATGGGAAGTTAAGGCAAAGATGCTATTACTTAAAATTGCAATGAAGAACAAAAAGATTTGCCCAATTTCTTGGCATTTTATCATTCATCATAGTTTCTTATGATTCTTTGTATTTTGGTAGTATCAGTTGTGATGTCTCCCCTTTCATTTATGATTTTATTTATTTAAGTACTTTCTCTTTTTTATTGGTGTCTAGGTAAAAGTTTTTCTATTTATCTAGTCAAAAAGCAATTTTTAAGTTTCACTGATTATTTTCTGTTTACAAGTTCAAATCTTATTAGTCTGTTTCACTTATTTCCACTGATATTTATGTTCTTCCTTCGGCTAACTTTGGATTTTGTACATTTTATTCTAGTTTCTTGACAGGTTAAGTTATATTGTTCATTTGAGATCTTTTGTTTTTTAATGTAGGTATTTATTGCTGTGACCATCACTCTTAGAACTGCACCTGTAAGTTTTGGTGTGTTATGTTTCCATTTTTCTTAATCACAAGAAATTTAAAAATACTGTTCTTTTTATTTCTTCATTGACTCATTGATTGTATACTAGCATGTTGTTTAATCTCCATATAGTTGTAAATTTTCTAGTTTTCATTTTGTAACACTTCTAGTTTCATACTGTTGTGGTTTGAAAGATGTTTGGTATCATTTTAGTATTCTTATATGTTATAAACTAACATGTACCTTCTTGCTTAGTTTCAGTTCCAAAGAATTTTAAAAAATTACTATTGTTACAGTGTGACTGTTTTCTAAATTAAATCATAAAAATTATCAAACTTAATACTAAAAGTAACAGTAATGAGTCCAGAATTCTATTCCTGAAAATTAATGTCTTATTTTTTTAATATGAAAACAAAAACTTTCTTGACATTTAAGAACCTTAATACTAGTTTCTTTTATGATTGCATTCATGACCACAGGAGTAGGTTTCATTATCTACTAGTGAATTCCTCATCTTGAAAATAGAGAAAAGCAAGTGTTGATTTCATGAGGAATTATTTAGTTTGATGATTTATGCACTTGCAAAATGATTAAACAGTCTAAATTTCTTTTGTTTAAAATAGTTTTAAAAAATGGTATATAAGAAAAATTAGTTATTCCAAATGCTATATGAAATTATTAATTTTGTTTTCCTATAATGAGCCCAGTTAAACTTTTATTGAAATGTTAAGAGGGCTATATGCCCTAAAACCTAAAATTTAATTGAAATGTTTCCTTTATTACTCTTTTTCTTGAAAATGCTTTTTTTCCCTTTATCTTGCTGCATTTCCCATTTTTCATAGAACTTTACCAGTGTATCTTTTCTTAAATAAAATAACAATTGTATCAAGGGTTTTAAACTGTCAGACTTCTGGTTATGGCAATTAATACCAATTTCTAAAATTTGTATATATTTTTCAAATATAAAAGGATAGTTTTCCAAGTTCAAGTAAAAGTACCAACTCAAGAACATGGTTTTATTACTGCATTTCTACAACTGTTTAAAAATTACAGTCTCAATATTTCCACTTTAGGTCATAATGATAATTTTATAAAATATCAGTATAAAAATTTACTTTTATTTTACAGTGATATTTTATTAAGTGAAATAAAGTATGATGTGTATAATATTATCACTTAAGGTGCTCAATAGTTGTAATTTGACTATTGCTTTCAGATGCTTAAATAGTGGAGGTTTGTTTATTTGGGATCCTAAATGAAAAATGCAAATATTCAAGTATCATAATTATGCATAATTCAGTATTTTATAGAATAAGAGGAAAATATAAGTTAATCAAATCATTTATATGACTTTTACCCTCTGAAAAATGTAGGAAAGGCATTTAAGTCACAAGTACAGTGAACAAATGAAATATTTTTTATGTTTTTAACAACTGAAGGTATTCTGGTGTATAAAACTAAGCTTGTTAAAGAACACACCTAAAGATCTTACTGTAGAAAATGGTTTGTATTAAGTTTGAATCAAAAAAACTTCCAACAATTGATTGGAATGTAAACAAAAGACGTAAACTCCTGCAATATTACAAGTTTGAGAGCAATGAAATCTCATCAGTACAAGCATTAGTATGATTTTGAAAGATTATATAAGACTATTAGCACGCTTTACAAATGAGTTTGTTACACAACAAAATTAACATCATATATGTGCTGCTACATCTTTTCTTGAATCTTACCAAATAAAAAATACTCCATCTGTATAATCCTGGAAAGCTAGAACTTGTAAATGAAAAGGTTGCAATTATTTAAACTGAAAAGAACGTTTAAATAGCCCAGAAATGACTGTTCTACTCTGACTTGGATTTAAGCTACTTAGCTGTAGTCAGAGCTTCCACAGTTGATGGACAGTTGAGTGTTTAAAGCACATAGAAAATTTAGAGGTCTGAGGATGATTAAGAGATTGTAAGAGGAGGCTAAAGGAACAGGGTTGTTATGTTAAAAAAAAAAAAGAAAATATCATAGATTAAACACCCCCGATTAAAAATGATCTTGTAGTTAGTTCTTCCCTAGCCTTAATTTGTCTAATGTTGTGGAAAATGACGGAGTTCACAGATATGTTACTGAGTCAGGGCATCTGTATTGTGATGTCCTGAAAACATCTCAGATTCACTAGGGGGTCATAGAAGCTAGATTCAGTATAAAAATGTTTCCATAAATTTCACACTTAATGCTATACTGCTAACAGCTCTCTTAAAGAAGAAACTTTCGTCCAGCACCCAATCAGCATTCAATTAGAATGCATATTTCTATAGTCTCATAACTAGTCCATTGATTTATTTTAATCATAGTACAAATGGCCATCAAAATCAATATCATATCACATAAAACATATAATGTCATTCTCTTGACCCACTGTTGCCTTCCGGGCACACATGGAATAATGTCTTTATCTTATCGATGGTTTTATTGTTATAAAATACATAAAAGATAACATAAATTTATCCTTAAACATTTTTAAGATATACAATTCAGTGGCAGTACATTTCCCATGTTGTTTAATTATTCCCATTATCTACTTCCAAAACAACTTTATCACAGCAAAAGGCATTCCTATATCCATTCAGTAGTAGCTCTCCATTCATCCCTCTTCTCAGCCTCTGGCTAATGTGCTTTGTCTCTACAGATTTACATATTCTGAATATTTTAGATAAATAGGGTTGTAGAATGTGTGGCCTTTGTGTCCGGCTTCTTTTACTTAGTGTATGTTTTTAAAACTGATCTATATTGTAGCATATATCAGTACTTCAGTACTTTTTTCAGATGAACAGTATACCATTGTGTGTTGTTACCACAGCTTGTTTATCCATTCATCAGTTGATGGAAATTTAGATTGTACCTGCATTATGGTACTGCTATGAGTATTTGTGTACAGTTTTTGTTTGAACATCTGTGGTCAGTTCATTTCAGTGTACATTTTCTGGGTTTTACAGTTTTTTTCTTTTTTTGCTTATTGAGGACTGCCAATCTGTGTTCCACAGCAGTTGCACTGTTTGACATTCTCACCAGCAATGTATGAAGGTTAAAGTTTCTCTACATTTTTTGTCAACACTTATTTTTTTTTAACACTTATTTTTTATTTAAAAATTATTATAACTATCTTAGTAGGTGTGAGTTTTGCAGCATTGATTAATTAAAAACCCTATTGATGGGTGATATTTAATACATCGTATGTGCTTTATGTCAGTTCGCATTTCTCTTTTGAATAAATGTTCATTGATTCTTTTACTGATATTTTAATTGGCTTGTTTGTCTTTTGTTGATGAGTTGTATATGTTTTTTATATATTTGGACATGAAACACCCTGATTAGATATATGATTTGCAAATACTTTTTACCAATCTGGAGGTGTCATTAACTCTGTTGATACTGACCTCTGATGTACAAAATATTAAATTTGATGAAGTCTGATTTACTATTATCTTTTGTTGCTTGTGTAGTTTTGTTATCACATCTAAGAAATCATTGACAAATCCAAGGTCACAAAGATATATCTGTTTTCTTCTGAGTTTATAGTTTTCTCTTTCGGCCACTGATCCATTATGAGTTAACTTTTATATATGATGCAAAGTAAGGGTATAATTTCATTCTTTTGCACATGGCTATATACTTATCCCAGCACCATTTATTGAAAAAACTGTCCTTTCCTCATTGAATGGTCTTGGCATCCTTGTCAAAAATCAAGTCTGTTTTATCCATTTATATATTCTTATTCCAGTGCTATACTGTTTTGATTACTATAGCTTTGTGGGTACTTTTACAATAGGCAATTGTGATTCCTCTGATTTAATTTTGCTTTTATTTTACAAAGTTGCTTTGCCTTTTCAGGATCCCTTGCAATTGCATAAAAAAATTTAGGATCAGGTTTCCATTGTGCAGAATGGTCATTGGAGTTAGAAAGAATTTCATTAATTCTGTAGATTGCTTTGTGGTGTATTGCCATTTTAACTAAATGAAGTCTTCCAATCCATGAACATGAATTGTCTTCCTATTTACTTAATTCTTTTCTAATTTCTTTCAGCAATATCTTTATAGTTTTCAATGTACATAGTTTGTACTTCCTTTCTTAAAAATATTCCTAAGTATTTTATTCTTTTTGATGCATTATAAATGGAATTGTTTTGTAAATTTTCTTCTGAGATTGTATTTTAGTAATATATAAAAATACAAGAAATATTTGCGTGTTGATCTTGTATCTTGTAGCTTTTCCTGAGATTTTCCCCCCAAATGGTTGTATTGATAATACTTCAGAATTTTACATATATAAATTTCTGCTATGTTAAAATAAATATTGCTTTACTTTTTTCATTCCAATTTGGAGGCTTTCCTTTTCTTGTTGAATATTATTATCATGTTGTATTTTTTTTTATGCATCTAGTAAAAGGACCATTTTATTTTTTGTACCTTCCTTCATTAATGGGGCATATTACACTGATTTTTATATGTTCAACCACTTGTATTCTTAAAATAAATCTCAGTTGGTCATGGTGTATAATTCTTTAAATAAATTACTAAACTCAATTTACTAGTATATTGTCTAGGATTTTTGCACCTATGTTTTAAGGATATCAGTGAGTAGTTTTCTTGTGATGTCTTTGGCTTTATCAGACTACCCTCATAGAAAGCATGAAGAGTGTTTCCTCCCTTTCTAGTTTTTAAAAGAGTTTAAGAAGTATTTGAGTTAATTATTTTGCAAAATTTTGATATGACTGCTCTTTTACTTATCTCTGTTGAAAGGTTATAGGGCTATTTCAAGTGGTATTAATTTGCAATTTTCTAAACACTGATGATTTGAGCAATTTTTAATGTAGTTATTAGCCATTCATACATTTTTTATATGAAGGGTCTGCTGAAATCTCTACCCTATTTTAAATTGTTTAACTGTCTTTCTATTATTGGGTTGCTGTAATTGTTCATCTACATTGGATATTTTTATCTTAACCTTGACCTAATTTCTTGACCTAGGTATAATTGACCTACATGTCATCACCATATCTCTTTTCCATAGGTACCTTAAACTTTAAAACCCTACACTGAACTCATATCCTTTAAAAAAATATACGATTTCTACATTTGCTCTCTTAGTCAGTGACTCTAATAATTAATTACTCATTTAACCAACTTTGAAATTTGGTATCCTGTCTGAATTTCTCCCTTTCCATTATCTCTGACCTCAAACCTGGAAGAAATTAAAAAATACCTTTAAACATCTCACAAATGTATCCCATCTTATGCATTCTCTTTTTCTTTTGTTTATTTTTTTAAGTGAGAGGAGGGGAAATAGTGAGACAGACTCCCTAACGTGCCCCAATGAGGATCCACCCAGCAAACCCTGTCGAAGCTGATACTCAAATCAACCAAGCTATCCTCAGTGCCTGAAGCTGACACTTTGTGCCAACTGAGCTATCCTCAGTGCCTGGGGCCACACTCAAACCAACCAAGCCACTGGCTGCAAGAGGGGAAGAGGGAGAGAAGGAGAAGCGGGAGGAGGAGAGAAGCAGATGATCACTTCTCCTGTGATCCTGGACCAAAAATTGAACCTTAGATGTTCATACACTGGGCCAGTGCTCTATCCACTGAGGCAACAGGTCAGGGCTATCTTATGCATTTCATTATTAGCAATTTTATTTAGACCTACATCCTTGCCTAAGCCCAGGAGCCAGTAAACTTTTCTCTGTAAAGACTCCATAGTAAAAATTTTAGTCTGTGTAGTTCACACAACCTGGATGTGCACCAACTGCTTATATCTGCTATTATAATGTGAAAGCCAGTGGAACCGGTGTGAATTGGCTGAATACCACCACTGAAAAGAAGCAAGGGATTAAGAAAAAAAAAGGAGAAAACACCTCATAGACAAAATCAGTATGGTGATTACCTGAGCATAAGAAGGGTCGGGGGATATAAGAAGAAAAAGGGAGGATAAATGGTGATGAAAGCAGACTTGTGGTGGTAAACATACAATACAATATAGAGTGATATATTATAGAATTGAACAGCTTAAACTTATTTTATTAACAATTTCACCTGAATAAATTCAGTAAAAAAAATAGAAAGAGAAATATTTGACACATAATCAGAAAGAAAATCAATTAAAAAAAACACAAATAACAGATGATAAAATTAACAAAGAATTCCAAAAGAGCTATTATAAATTAAAGTGTTTAAATGTAACTATAAACATGACAGAGGGAGAAAGAGAAGATACAAAACAAATGAACATTCTTAAGTGAAAGCACAATATTTGAAATGAAAATTGCTAGACTACATAACAGATGAGATACCAAAGAAAAGGAACAGTGTTTCTAAAGACACAGCAATGAAACTATCGATACAGAAGTAAACAGAGTAAAAGGGAGGGGATAACCTGAGTATTGAACACCCGAGAAAAAATATTAGGCAGTCTAACAGCTATAAAAGTAAAATCCTGGAAAAAAGTAAAGGAAATTAGAATAAGCAGAAGAAATATTTTAAAAATTAGTGGTCAGAATATTGCCAAATTTGATCAAAACTCTAAATCCACAGATTAAATTATCTAAATAACCCCAAGCAAGATAGACACAAAGAAACTTTCACCTAAATGAATTAATGAAATTATTAAAACAAACAAACTAAACAATAAATAGAAGTACTAAAAGCAGTCAGAGAAAGTGAACACATTTTGTATAGGCCAAGAAAGAAAAGAAAAATCACTCTCTTCTCATCAAAATTAATCCAAACTAGAAGATACTGGAATGAAGTTTTTCTAAGTCCTAGAAAAATACACATATTATCAGCCTAGAATTCTATGTTCAGTGAAAACAGCCTTCAAAACTTAGATTTAAAAAAAAATTAAACTCAGATAATTTGTGAATAGCCAACCGATACTTTAATAAATATTATGTTTTTTAAGCTGAAGAAAATAAACCAAGATAAATCTAGAACTGCAAGGAACAATGCAAAAATAAAAGTTTGTGGGTAAAGATAAAAGAATATTATGCAAAGCTCATGATAATACATAGATTTAAAATATTTAGATAATTAAAATGAATTGCCAGAGTTATGCTATTGATGGCATGGGAATAAATGGAGTTAAGTGTTCCTAACTTCTAGCCTTATTGACAAAGTGGTAAATATAATAATGTGACTTAGATAGTAATAAGTAAAGGATATGTGTTCTGTACAGCAATCACTAAAAGAATAGCAAATATAATGGATGAGTTAACTAGTTATCCATATGGGAAAAAAAAATAAATCTTGACCCCCAACCTAACATTATATATAAAAATCAGTTCCAGATAGATTATGTATATAAATGTTAAAAGTAACAAGTAAAACTTTTAGATTAAAACATAGAAAACTGTCATTATAACTTTGGAGTCAGCAAGGAAATCATAGTTGTTAGTCAACAATAGAAATGCAAATGTCTTACCAGAGTATCATCAAACCAAATCCAGCAATTTAATTTTAAAAGTTATGAGTTAATTTATATTAAAAGTACAAGGTTAATTTAATATTAAAATACACATCAATATAAATGACCACATTAAAGACTAAAAAGAAAATTGTCCTCAATAGATTAAAAAGAAGAAAACCTAGAAAAGAATTTAAGATCCATCCCTAATTAAGAAATAAAGATGTAAACCAGAAAGAAGAGAGAATTCCCCCCCCCTTTATAGAGGAGTTGGTCACAAAGTCTACAGTAAACAATATACTTATTGGTATCATATTAAAAGTGTTTTTCTGAAAGTAAAAATATGTAATAAAGACATTTATTTTATACAAATGTTCTACCCAATATACCAATCTAGCAAAAAAATAAAATAAAGAAGATGATAGCTCTTGGCAAAACTAAGTCATTATTCATAGTTTATATGTTTGTCTCCAGAGAAAACCTAAATAATCTGTAAATTATCATTATAAATCAAACATACTGCTCACAAAAATTAGGGGATATTTTAAAATGAATATGAAGTGATAAAATATCCTCTAATTTTTGTGAGCAGTGAAGTTTAGCAGGATTACTGTAAAAGCCAATTTCATTTTTATTAGGAAATGCAAGCTTTAAAATAATAGAACTGACCTCAACAATAAAAACTGGTATTTAAATTAAATCTAAGGAAAAATGTACAATGTCTTAATAAAAAGAGTCAAAGTCATAATGATACCAACTTTCAAGCCCCAAAATTAATTTTAAAAATATAAGAAATGTCAATAATAAAATTAACAGAGGATTCTTTTTAGTGGGTTTTTTTTTTTTTTTTGCTGGAAATATGCAACCAGGATTCTAAATTATAGATGAGCATGCTAAGATAAAGAGCAGTCAAGATATTTGGGGAGTATAAGAAGGAAGAAGCAGTGGAGGAGGAGTGGAGAATGCTGTTTTATACATCAATATCTATTATAAAGTTACATAATTAAGACAGTGTACTGTTGATACAGGGATAGATAAAGAGGCCAGTGGAATAAAATAGAGACTTCAGAAACAGATACGTGCGTATATGAAGAAGCGATCTAGACAGAGGTAGTGTTGCAGGTTATTGGGGGAAAGGACAGGCTCTGATCAACTATGCTGGTAAATCTGGTCAGCTGTGTGATAAAAAAAATGGAACTAAATTCTATCTGGGCATATACACAAAAAATTATTTTAGATAAAGGATTCAAACATAAAAGATCAAACTTTATAAATTCTATCAATATTGAGAATATAAAGTAAAAGATATGGTAGAACAACACTGAAATTAAGGATTTTTTCATAAAAAATAAAAAAGTGAAACACAACCTATAAGCTGAGAGAATATATCAGCCATATATATAGCCAACAAAGAATTAATATAAAGAATATAGAATGAACTCCAATGAATCAGAAGACCAAAAAGAAATAATGCATGGGCAAAAGATTTGTGAAAGGTCATTTCACAAAACAGGAAACATAAATAGCCAATAAACAGATATTATTCTAAAATGTGTCATAATCAGAAAAATATTGATTTATAATATATCACTGATATCCACCAAACTAAAAAAAATTATTAAAATTTTATTATTACAATTTGTTGGGATTTCTTAGTCTAAACAAATATACACTTCCATTCCTAATTTTGGCTATTTTTTAAAAATAAGATTCTTAAATTAGAGCTACAAAACCTGGAGCCATTTTCTACCCTAGGAGTGTACTCAAGAGGAACTTGTACACATGCAGAACAACGACATGTATGAGAATAACCACAGCAGTGCTGTACGTAAGAGCAGATACTCTAAACAATGCTAATATCTACAGACAGAAGAACGGGTAAAAACAATGATATATTCATACACTTGAATATAATCAGTAATGGACTTTAGCTACATGGACAAATCACAAACCTTTTAAGAAAGTGAGTTAAAGAAAAATAGCACAATTATATTTATAAAAACTTAAAGAACAGGAAAAGCTGAAATTAATATTTTTAGTGACATATACATGTGTGGTAAAACTATAAAGAATAGCAAATTAATGGTAAACATAAAACACCAAATAGTGGTCACCGTGGTGGTACAGGTAGGAAGGAGTATCAGACGGCAAAGAGCAAAGGAATGAGGGCAAAGGTAGTTTTTAATAATTTCTGAAACTGGATGGTGACTATTCATATGGTTTTATTAATGACCTTTAAACCATTCATACTATTTCATAATGAAAATTCCTAAGAGTTCTAAGGCTGACACCTAAAATTTAGTAACCTCATAGAAGAGTGGCGGGCAAAATAACCCTGTTCTGGTTTCATGCATTTCCCTTGGTGATGATGAGATAATTATATTAATATTAAGATTGTCTGCCTGACTAGGCAGTGGCACAGTGGATAGAGCGTCAGATTGGGATGCGGAAGACCCATGTTCGAGACCCTGAACTCACCAGCTTGAGCGCGGGCCCATCTGGCTTGAGCAAGAGCTCGCCAGCTTGGACCCAGGGTTGCTTGCTCCAGCAAGGGGTTGCTCGGTCTGCTGAAGGCCCGCGGTCAAGGTATGTGTGAGAAAGCAATCAATGAACAACTAAGGTGTAGCAACGGCAATGAAAAACTAATGATTGATGCTTCTCATCTCTCTCTGTTCTTGTCTGCCCATCCCTATCTATCCCTCTCTCTGACTTTCTCTCTGTCCTTGTAAAAAAAAATAAAATAAAAATAAAGTTTAGAAAAAAAAAATTAAGATTGTCAAGTCTTGGGAGTTGAGACGTAAATGGAGAAACACCTGCTGTGTGATATTTAAGTTACTTAACATTTCTGTTTCTCAAAAATGTTATTATCTATATACCATTAACTTCCTGATACCAAATCTCTTTTTCTATTTCTGATTAAGACAGAAAATATGGGGACACATATAAATGACAACACTGGTCTAGGAGATGTCATTATCATAGTACCCACAATCGCTACAACTACCTGGAGTGGAAGCATGCTCACAGACCAAGAGACCAATCACTCGGGCCCCTATCATTTGTCCAAATTCTTAAATACCGCCTGACCAGGTGGTGGCGCAGTGGATAGACCGTCGGACTGGGATGTGGAAGGGCCTAGGTTCAAGACCCCGAGCTCGCCAGCTTGAGCACGGGCTCATCTGGTTTGAGCAAAAGTTCACCAGCCTAAATCCAAGACCCCTGGCTCCAGCAAGGGGTTGCTCAGTCTGCTGAAGACTCATGGTCTAGGCACATATGAGAAAGCAATCAATGAACAACTAAGGTGTCAAAATGAAAAACTGATGATTGATGCTTCTCATCTCTCTTCGTTCCTTTCTGTCTATTCCTCTCTCTGACTCTGTCTCTGTAAAACAAAACAAAACAAAACCAAAAGAAAACACTTACATGCCCAAAAGAGAAGTATGAGATCCAAGAGAGACTTCTATGCTGGGGCTAGATATAGAAAACCTGGTGTCTTTATCTTCCTTTTGGTTCAATACCCAATAAGTGAACTTTTTTCCTTCAGAAGCATAATTTTTTATGCTTAATTTAATATTAGGTGAATTAGGGACAAGGAGACCAGGATGCATATAAATAATTTAGTCAAACCCATGTAGTCCTTTCTGCAAAAAGCCTTCCAGGAATGTCTTAGAATAAACCAGACCTAGCTACGCTTTTCCTGTCCACAATCAGAACACTGTAGAACATTTCAGAATCAAATTTTGAAGTAGTAGTCTTGAGTGTCTGATATACTTTTCACCCAAACAATATTATTAGAACATTTTAGCTTTTTGAAAATACAATATCCTCCCTCCCCCATCCCACTGCACTTTAACAATCTCTATGTCTTTCAGTAAGTGGATTAATCTCTCTGGAAACGCATTTCCCCCACTTACATTAAATGAAGCACTTGAACTATGATTCTCTATATGTTCAGTGAAATAGAAATCCTCCCTCTGTTTTTAAAGGGAATTGACATAAAGTTTAAAATTGCTCTAGCTCTATGATTAGACTTGTTTTTGCCACTGTACATTCTTTATACAATAGAGTATTTGAAAGATATATCATTTGTTTTCTTTCTAAGACCTTTGGCTAACATTAGCTCAAAATACTTTTATTTTGCCCTTGAGATAGATTCACCTAAAGAATATTTTCCTTGCTAACCTCAACAGCCTGACACAGTATATTACTTTTTGAGTCACTGTCCTCCTTTTCATTTCCAACATTTTCTTAGCCATAACTTTACAAAAGGGCTTTTTGTCAAGCTACATTGAATACTGCTGGCTCTTTATTTTCTTTTCTTTGAAAATTGTGAAGTATTATAGTTCAATTATGGTGCTCTTACTCTCTGCCCCAGAGACTTGACTTCCATTTGTATTCATTTTCTTTTTTTTTTTTTGCCTCTCTCAATTCTAGATTCTCTTTATATTCCAGTATGGGTGTTCAGTTTAAAAGTTCATGTGGTTAATTTCCCTTTACCTAATTCTGATACCAAGAGCCCTGATTTTTTCCTTACCAGTTAGCTATAAAATGATTAGTACTACTGCCAGGCCAAATGATCTTGACAGAATAAAGGGTAAGGAAAACCAAAATGGATGGCTCCCCTGTCTTTAAGTATCTTTAAAACAAATGGATGGCTCCACTTGTTTGTTAGAAAACAAATATATCAGTGCTTATGATATTTTAGCACTAGTATTTGATTTTCCTAATGTTCAAAAGTAATACAAACTCAACTTTAATGATAAAACAAAAAAATGTAAATTCAAATTCTCTAAAAGTCAAATTATTCATCTCTTAGAAGTGTGCAGTCTAAGACCAACACACGCAAAACAAATGACTTGACATTTTATGTATAAATAAGTTATTATAGATTAACTCTTCTAACTTCAGTGCTCATAGGTTAAGAGTATATTGTAAATATACCTCACTATTGGCTTAAATGGATTATATAATAAGAAGAAATCCCATCTTCTAGAAACCTGAACAAAATATTAGCAGTTGTAACAGCAATTATAATGATAAAATAATAATAATGGTTAATATCATTCCTTGCTATGTGCTTAGAAATAGCACTTGTGTACTTAACCCTCACACACACACAAAAAAACCCCAGAAAACCTAAGGATATATGTTGTGTCCTTATGTACGTAGTACAAATGAAAAACTGGGTGGTATTGTATACTTTTCAAGATCACATAGAAAATTAGTGGTCAAGCTAGAGTTTTATCCAAATTCTTTTCCCAAAAACAAGTAACATTTAATTAATCTTCTGTTTGTCCAAAAAGTGTATTTTGAAAAGTAATAACAGAAAATTTATAGGTATAAGAAATAATAATACATGAATCTATATAAACAATATGCAATATTTATAAAAGTTGATTATTGTTTTTATTTTTTCAGAACCCGGGTAATGGCACTTATGATTAGATTTTACCAGGGCACTAGGGAGGTTATTGAAGATATAAGGTTTAATGATATATGAGCCTCTTAATTAAATGGAACTTTTTAGTACCATTGAGCAACTAGAATAGGAAACCTTTTTCACCAACATGGAGAATTTTCTTGGTACCACTCTCATGTATTCTTTCTGTGGTCTACAGAAAACCTTGGCTAAATTTACACTTAATGAATTTCTTGTTTCTAAAGTCTCTAATTCCCACTCTTGCCATAAGACACACTTTTCTCCTCAGTGTCCCAACCCAATTTAGTTTCTATTCTAATCCTGTAGCCTAAAATAGATGGCAAAGGGAACATTAAAGTTGTAAATAGATGAATCTATTGGAAAAAGAATAAAGAAAATGATGACAATGGGATTTCAATCAGCAAAATGTGAAGGAAAAACTGACAAAAGTGTTTTTCTTTAATCAAAAAATGAGAAAGCAAAATATTAAACAATAAAGCAGGTAAAAACAATTCTGAAAAGAACAAATAATATTTTTAAAATACCTCACAACCAGGGAGTGAGTTAAATCTTCATAGCATTAGATATAAAGATTCTAGATTTAAATGTACCTGAGAAACGAGATAAAGGTGATTTGACTTTGGGTGTTAGGCACACAATGCAATATACAGACCATGTATCATATATACTTGAAACCTGTATGATTCTATTGACCAGTGTCACCCCAATAAACTTAATTTAAAATAAAGAAGAGGAAGGACAATTGACCTGATCTTTCTTTTAATCTACGGGAGTCTGTTATCAAGGGCAGAGAGATGGTATACATTCTCTGAAACAAAAGTATGATGTGGCAACCCAGTAGGACCAGGTGGAGTTATTCTGCCCATTAATTGAACTTGGGTAGTACACAATATAGGAAGAATAAAAATCTTAGTCTGGCAAAAATAATAGTATTTCTACATCCAGTATGTAAGTACAGTCTTAATATTCATAAACAGAAATGTTATTAATTCTAAATTACTTACAATATATATGTAAATCCCATTTCTTATGTTAGCCAGTAGTCTCCCTCAAGTAACTTTGGGATGTGAATGTCTACCATCACTCATGTGTAGGATTCTGACCATTGACAGAGTGATGGTTGTGTAAGAGGTGAGGGAGACAGGAAAAAAAAAATTGGCTAAAATATTGATGATAGGATCAAAGTCTGGAACAGAGATAACTAAACTAAATTTATATTCTACTTACTTATTCTAAAATAAGGTTACTTGTTTCTACATACTGCCATTGGATGTAACTATTAAAAACACCAGTTTTAGTTATTGGAATTTACCGAGTGTACTAAAAATGTATTTAGAATAAAGATGTCTATTGGGTGGATATTATAATGATCCTCTCATACAAAGACATTTACTGAAAAACAATGTTAAAAAATAATTTTTTTTCCTTCACCTTCTCTCATTTTTCTTCTTCATCAAATACTTGAAATTGATCTTAAATTAGCATCTATTATCACCTTTTTCCAATAATTTATTTTGAAACTATTCTAAAATAAGATTTGAGGAATATTTTAGAACATGATTACATAAAGTTACAATTTTGGCAAATACACAATTATTTGTCATTAAAAGTATTAGTTTATAATTAAGGTTACTGTCATCCTTTATACTTAGAATAAGGATCTTAATCTTAAACATTACATAAATAGGAGAGATTTAATTAAAACCTGAAGAAATGTGTTACTGTTAATTGAATTTTTGCTACAGTTACCTTTGCAAACCAATGTTAATGAAACTCCAGTTCAAAGTGGATGGGTTTGGGGAATTGAGATAGCTATTTATTTCCTTACCTGAGATGCCATGATAATGTTCTCAGTAAAATAAAGAACACAATTAAGAGAACTCTCATTTGTAGTTATTGGTCAAGTTTACACAAACTGCTAGATTTCTAAGCAAAACAAATCAGAAGTTCAAGGTCCATTAAATAAGGTCAGTGAATGAGAAAGGGAAATACTTCTTTGCATTTCAAAAGTCTTTCACCTGTGGAGCAGGAGATAGACTTGCTCCAAAGCTAGCTTGGTTCGGCTCCGCCCCTTGCCTAGCGCGCAGCCCCTTCCCCCACCCGCTGAACCTCCCAGTTTTGTGTGTCTCCGTATTACCAAGCTATAAATTGCTCTAGAGCTTAGAGACATTCAGGTCAGCACTGCTGTCACAAGGGAAAAGCTTCTTACTTCCCAGCAGAATCGTTCAGGCGAAAGAGAAGTGTGAGGGAGGGCAGGAGGAAACCCATGCTTTAGTCGTCACTGTGCTGGCAATGGGTGGAGAGAGGTGGGGCGGGGAAAGGCTGGCAGAAACTACATGCTTAACAATGTCGCACTTGACCCAAGTCTACAAACTTATTGGTCGCTGCAGTGGAAACTCCCAGTGCACTCTCCACTGCCTGGCAGCCTCCACTGCTGGGTGGAGTCGCGCTCCCCGGCCCCACCTACGGGATGCAGCTTCCCTTGCATCTCTGGTCCACAGCGCCCTTCACGAAAAGTCTCCAAGCATCTAGCAAGGCTCAGATTACTTTACCCTCACTTCCACCCTCGAACCCCGACAGGATTAAATTATTAACCTTCGATAGCTCAGAGGGCTACCTCCCCGTGGCTCGGGTTGTGGACGCTCATGTGAAATCCTTTCACATCCCCTCCCTGCTCTGCTTTCACAACTCTGTCGGGTCAAACGGCCAAAGACAAACTTCTGGCTCTTCTTCCCAGATTTCAGCTTTTCATAAATCCACTATCCGAGAACCCACACACATCGGAACTCCTAGGGCGCTGTTGCAGTCTGGGCATGCTCAGTATCAGGGCAGGTTTTGACTGAAAGTAAAGGAAAAAAGAAAAGAAAAAAATAGCTTTGTATTATGCTGTCTCCTCCTGTGCATAGGGCTTGCTGAACAGGTTGCGGGGCATCCCAGCGCGTGCCCAAAGGATTTATCGGATGCCCTTGATTGCGTCTCCTTGAGATCTGTCCCCCTCCTAGTTACCACCCTCCCCCAACCCTTCTCAGCCCCCCTCTCCAGGTCCCTGTCCGCTGTGGGGATGGAGAGACACTAACAGAACTGGGATGGGCGCTGTTGGCTGAGCGGATCCACCTATTATTAGTGAGCCCGGATTGGCTCCTTGGCGCAGCGTACCCAAGGTGGAACCAATCAGGTGGCCGGGGCTGGGAGATGATGGGCGGCCGCCTCCTCACTGGAGGGATTCCTGGAGAAGCTGCAGTGTGGGGATGCTCTAGACCGAGTACTGTTCCCAGTGTCTTTCCACCTCCTGCTTCTGCAGCGGCAGCAGTGGTACTTAGCAGCGACAACTTGAGACTGCAGCCGGGCTATCCCCCCAGGGTGGTGCTCAGCTGAGAGGGGGGCTCAGCGCCCCGACGGGGTGTGTGTAGGGTGGGGCAGCCAGCTGGGACCAGCTGGTGGCCCTGGAAAACCTCCCACACACCCACACCCACACACCCCTTTTGTGTTGCAGGCTGCCCCAGGGAGAGCAGTGGGAACGGAAACCGGCACCACCTCCTGGTCTTCCCTGCAGGTAAGGCAGCGAGACTGGCGGTGCGGCCACCTCAGTGATACCTTTTTGCTCGAATCCGTTTGCAAGATTTTGTTCTGGGTACCTTTGGGTTTCGGTAGTGGGAGATGAGACCTGGGGAGGAAGCCCCGGGTGGCCTATTGTGAGAAATGTAATGAGACCACATGTGCATCTCCTGGAAAAGCACTTTGCACAGCGCCCGGGATTTAGAGCCTGGAGTTGATGTTGGGCATCCCCCATCTTCTTGCTCCGTCTTTCTTTCCCTCATTCTCTCTTTTTCATCCTCCACCCTAATCTCACTCAACCTCTCACCTCCACCCGCCCGTTTCTCAGTCTCTTTTTTATCTTCGCCCTCCTGTCATCCTAAGCACACAGGATTTCTTTCTCCTCCTGGTGAGGACTGCCTGTTCTCAGAGGAAAGAAGGGGATAGTGAAGAAAGGAGAAAGATTTCTTTCTGCGGAGGCAGAAGGGCAAGATAGAATGCAATCTCTGTGAAAATTGGAGTACAGAAAGCAATTAAACAAGTTCTACAGCCCCTGCTGTCAGAGAGGGGAAGCATCAAGTTTGACTCGACCTCCTCTTTGCAAGAGACTATATCTCTCACTTGATTCATTTCAAAGCAACAAAAATAAACCACTGATCCAACCTACCTTCAACTGCTAATTGCTGTTGTCTTTAAGTGCCAACCCTCTAACTTCTCCTGTTTCCATCTGTCTTGTGGGGATCTTCGATATTTGCCCACCACTGGTAATGTCTGAACTTTGAGGTGTTTCTTGTGTAAAGAAAAAAGGAAATTAAAAACAGGCTATTACTTTCCTGAGGTTCTCTGTTATGGCCTTTATGTTAGAGGGGGGGGGGATGTAAAGTTTCAAACATTTGTAACAATACACCAGTATTATCAGAAGGCATGAGTTTGTACTTTGAAAAAGCTAATCTAGTTAGCTTTTTATACAAGTTGAGTTTAACTTCCATGGGTGAAATTAAACCACCATCTAACTCTTCTATTAAAACTACATTTGTGTATGAATTACCATTTCATTCTACTTTTCTGCTATCTGTTTGTTTTTCATTGCCTGGATATAAAATTAATACATTGCCTTATTTTCTTATAATAAGAATCTTTAATGGATGTAAACATGATGTGTATACAATTTCAGTGCTCCAGTTAGAAGGCATATGGAAGCTTAGTTGACCAAGAATCCTCTTGTACTGGAACAAAGTTTAGAAAGTAATGGTAGGAAGATAGTCTTAAATTTTAAAAATCTCAAAGGGAAATCGTTTTTGTTCTCAAGAAAGAGAAAGGTATCAAACCAACTATGTGCCCTGGCTGCCTGCATAATAGGTCAAATAAAAGATACTTGTTGAACAGACATTGTTGGCAGCTTCAGCAATTTCTAACTTCATCTTCAATGATAAGCTTTCTTTTCCTGTTATGTATCAGAAACTGCTAAGTGATTACTGCCAGCTGAGAGGAGGGACAGAGAAGTGCCTAGTTGAATGTAATGGGAAAGCATTCCAAGTAGGTCCTACATGAGTGTAGAGAAGCCAGCAGATGCTAGTGACCAAATAAATTCTTTCCTTTGATTTATCAGAGGAAATTCCAACTCTAACATTTTTCTACATGTCCATTTGGGATAAAAAGAGGGAATCTCCATTCTCAACTCTGTCTGCTGTCCACACTAATCTATGCATTCCAGAAAGTATTTATTTTTCACCACATATTTTAAAGTATATTTAATTTCTTTTTTATTTATTTATTTATTTTTAGAGAGGAGACACAGAGTGAGAGAGAGAGAGAGAGAAAGGGGGGGAGGAGCTGGAAGCATCAACTCCCATATGTGCCTTGACCAGACCAGTGCAGGGTTTTGAACTGGCGACCTCAGTGTTCCCAGGTCGATGCTTTATCCACTGCGCCACCACAGGTCAGGCTTTCACCACATATTTTAGTGTATAAGTTTATATACCAACTTAGATAAGAGATGGTTTCATTTACCATCAATGTAATGAATATTATTGTCTAATTTTCCATTTGAGGCATTTATCTCTTCTATCTAAATAGAATGATCCAGAGTCACAAAAACAAGATCTTCTTTCTAGGGCTTTGACACTTGAATGCCTTTTTTTTTTCCTTTTTAATGTAGTATTTCTGTTGAAAGCTAACTCTAATTTTTAGAGATGCCACCTCTTGGTTACAAGGACAAAAGGACAAGTCTCTTAATTGCCTCATGAGTATACAACTAAATTAACAAGTTTGGACATAAAAAGATGTATAAAAAGGAAACCAACTATTTTCTATGTAAGCAAAAGAAGATTTTGTTTGCTTATTTATTTCTCCTCTGGTAAAAGTTTAGGCTTCTTGACTTGTGACATTTATTTTGATGACTCTTTACGAATGTTATTTATAGCAAATGGTATGTAAAAGAGCTGCATCTGAATATTTAGTTTTAACATACTTCTGAAAAATTAAGTCTATAGAGATACTGGAAGCCAGAACTAATTCCAATGTATAGTGAGTGGATTGAGAAAGGACTTGAAATTATTACCTGTCATCCACAGAATGTTCTAATGTAACAATTTCATATAATCTTCATCTTTTCTGTTTAAAGAAATAGTTGTAAAATCTAATAATTAATTCAGAGCACATATGGTAATTAAGTTCTTAAGATATTTTTGTCAAAAAAGATTGTTAATATACAGGAGACATCCTCAAATCTTAATTCCAGGAAGAAGCACACAGTGGAGAGTTGTTTCAGACTAGTTTTAAACATCATTGCATAACAAAGAGTATTAGTTATTCTCTCTGGTCAAATTATCAGATAGTTCTAATCAAGAAATATGAAAATGGATAAATTGGTATTTACATTATAAGATATACATATAACATGGTGCTAACTTAAAAACAAAACTAGAATATAGAGCTTGTCTTAATTATATTTGCAAAATGAACTGGACGATGAATAGATGCAGAATGTGTTAGAAATGTAATTTGAACTTCCCGTTAGCCTAATGACACCATCAACATAATATTAATTCATCTCTTTGAGATCAGTACATTAAATCAATGTAGAATGAATTCCCCAAATAAGTTTGGAGCCATCTGATCTTAAAGAACGCACACTTGAGACAGACATTTATATGAGCCTGAAATACTTGTAGCTCTTGTGATTTCCAGTGTGTGCAACAGCAAGAAAGAGATAGCATTAATACCAAATTGGAACATAATATTTCTTTTCCCAATGGGAGTGATTAAATAATTTGGGGATGGGAAAACAAAAATAAAATTGGTTGATTACATAATGGAGCAA
Source organism: Rhynchonycteris naso (assembly GCA_037038555.1). Classification (NCBI taxonomy): domain Eukaryota; kingdom Metazoa; phylum Chordata; class Mammalia; order Chiroptera; family Emballonuridae; genus Rhynchonycteris; species Rhynchonycteris naso. Next base: position 102,578,455 of record CM072996.1, on the reverse strand, counting down.
ATTTGGTCCACTATTAAAGAAAACCAAGACCAAAGTTAGACTTTCTGTCATAGGGCAATAATGGTGTGGGTCTTGCAAATATTTTTTAAAACAAATAATGCTTTTTCAAAACTAAATATCTAATTCACTTGTAATTAAAATATTTTTAAAATTATTTGTTTGCCATAAGTGTATTTGTATCAAAAGTTAAAGATATAAGAAATGCTTTCTAGCTGAATTTGTTTTCCATAGAATCTCATCAAAGCTATTTTGGTAAGTGACAATCTAAATGAATAAATTGTAATCAACTAACATTTAAGGATATATGCATATATATGTGTGTGTATGTACATATATATTTATATACATGTGGGTATGTATATACATATATATTAAAATTTTATAAAAGGATTATAGACTAATGGACAGTGGGATATAACCTCCTGTAACTAAGGGGTACTCCTGAACAAAATACCAATAAAAGAAAGATGACAGTGTCTTGAGTTGCCTTTAATAGTTTTTTGGTTGAAAGACTAGGAATACCCAGAGGCAAAATTGATAGGTTCTAGTTCTTTCCCTTTAAACAGCTCTTTTATGGCTTTGAGAAGAAGTGATTTTTATTTGAGTTATGGATGGTAAAACTTCTAAGTAACAGAAAATGCACTTCTATATATGAGTAACAAATAAGATAAAATTATATTTTTACATGATATGATCATAATGGGGTGATAAAGTTTCTGTCTTTCTAAGACCTATTAGGTGTTTTCACGCTTGCATAAAAGTAAACAATCTTTTAAATAATTGAATGATATGATTATCATTGTCTTTTCAAGTAAGGGGAGTGAATTATATCTTTAATAATTCCTCTAAGAATGATTAATATTTTTTCATAGTATTATGGTAAACTTGATTCAAACATCTTTATTAAATATGGTCATTTTTTAAAACAGGAATTTATAATTTTCGATTTGAAGAAAATAAGTTCTCCTTCAGCTTCTCTGTCATTTTAAGAGGGTTCTTGAAGAGCTACCTTTATATTTACTTTAAGATAAACTGTGGTTGCTGGTTCATTCTATTCATATATGATAGTATAAAAGATAAACTTATTCTAAAATATACTGCTAATATATTCATGCTATCTATTGCAAGTAAGACAGCATGCTGTTCTTTCTGTATACATGAATAGAAATGGAACCTTTGCTGTTTTATTTAAAAAAAAAACTTTAAAGTGAACAGGTAGAAATATTGCTATGTTGTAGAAAGAAAATGCAACCAGAGATAATTTTTTTTATATTGTTTAAAATATAACTTCTGAGGTTCTATTGAAAAGAAGCCTCCTTTTAAAATATCAGTCTCCTTAATTTAAAAACAATTATTAAGAGGGTTTTAAAACCTAATTTAGAATAAAATAGCACATATATATAGTGTTAAAAACAATTTTCTGCCATGTCTTTAAAAATGCAAAGCAGATATTAAAAAATATTTGCAACTTTTATAATTTTCATATTTAATTAAACAAGTTCAGATTGTTTAGAACTAGTTCTGATTCTCTTTGGGTTTGTTTTGTCTCTACAAATGCAGTCAGTTCTTGGAATGGATGTGGCACATCAGTATCTGTGATTTACCAGTAATGCAAATGAGGGGAAGTCAGAGTTCATCTTTTCTGGTTACTGCTGTTGTGAAGACACAAAGAAAAAATACTGGTGATTCCTGTATTGGTCTCACATATAGCATGTCCAACATAGGAAGTCATTTTGTTAAAGAGGTGCTTTGGAAAATTATAAAGCCAATGAAAATAATAAATGTATCTATTTCTTAGTTGTTTGTACAAAATGGTTGCTGGAAATTTTCCATGTAGAATAAGAATGGCTTTTTTTCAGCTAGTATAAAAATCTGGTGAAACTGTTTGGTTAAGATATATTTTCTTAAATTTCCTAACAGTCCTGTTAGATAATATTTCACCACACATACCAGATTACAAACCTGGTACAGCCACCTCAAATTCTGTGCCTAAAACAGTTAGATAACTGCTTCAGTCAGGAATTAATTTTGGGTTGAAATATCCATTGAATCAAATCTAGAAATGATACTGATACTTGGTCTTATCCCAGTGAACCTGTTTCTCTATGTAGCTTTACCTATTTTAATGTGCTTAGAGTTCATATAATTAACTATTGTACTTGTCAAAGGGTATTACATAAGTAAAAGTAGTTGTGTGTTGTTTTCTATAATAGATAAATGTGTTCTTTCTTTCTTTCTAGATAATTTAGAGATACTCAAAGACAAAATGCACTTAAACACAAATAGAGTTATTTGAAAGTGAAACGTTCTTATACTGCAGGTGCTTAAATGAGACAAGACATATTATCTTGACCTCTTTCCACACCCTCCCAGATTTCAACCATCTTTTCAGTCATATGGCAATAGAAGGAAAATCAGTTCAACCCGCCTCACACTTAGCCTGGGAGTTGCCTAGGTTTGGCCTCCTGGGGACAGCTTCCTCTTTTTAGCTGAGACCCATTTCCTTTCTCCTTTCTGGGCCAGCCTCCTTGCTTGTCACCCTAGACCCCACTGGAGTTTGGATGCAGGTCATTGGATTTATTAATTACTATAATTGAGATTCATCATCAAGAAGGTCTAAAGCACATGAAAATACTCAGCAAAATGTATACAGCTACACCAAACTTAATATTAATACTTAAAAAAAAGGGATGTGGAATCTTATAAAAAGTTTAGAATAATTGATAAAATAGCTTTTCTTTCATAAAATTTCTTTTGATTGTTGACAGCGATGACTCAGTATAACTTTTTTTTTTTTAACTAATTTACACCAGTGACGAAAACTGCAGTTAAAGAGAACTTCAAATCTTATGATTGGCTTTAGTACTTCCCAAATCCATTTGTATCAGTCAAGTGTCCATTTAGAATTGTTTGCTCTTCCTTGAAAAAAAAACAAAAACAATTGAGTGTATTTTTTTTCATGATGTCCTACACCCCAGTATTCTATGCAGTATAACCAGTGGATGGGTCCTTGTTCACCAACCATGAAATATGGAAATTACTTACTTATGAGGAAAAAATAATCAGAAAATGCTTTTTTAGAACAACTACTCAATAGCTTTTGAAATAAGGACAGTGGTGTGACAGGTTACTGAGGCCCAGCAAGTTCCTCCAGCAATCACGCTTTGAGTTAGCAAGATTAATAATAAGAAAAATTGACACAATCTCTCAGAAAAATGGCAAGGTAATGGAGCATTGAATCTGTTTCTGACTTTGAGCGTCAGCCAGATCCTGGTTTACATGGCTGGCTTTTTGCCTAACCCATAGCGTTTTCATCAGACTTGAGGAATTGAAACGAGTGTGAGCCATTGGGCATTAGAGACTATTTCTAGAGCACCAGAATCTCTTCAATAAGAAAAATAACATAACTATTCTATTTTAACCAATATCCAAAATCCAAGGCCACAGGTTTTGTATTAAAATATAAATAAACCAGATTGTTATATGTCTAACAGGGCTTGAGTTTTATCTGTGTTCAGGAAATTCGTATATTGAAAGCTGAGATAAGAACACGATGTTACAAGTAACACATCTATTTTTAGTGTTTTTTATTAAATTATAATGTTTAATTTTTAAAAGCCAAGCCGGCACCTTGAGATATATCTGAGTTTAATAATTCAAGGATATGACATTTCAACAGAAAGCTACCATACTCCTAAGTTAACCCAAACAGCCTTGCTTTAAAAGTATGAGGAACCCGCCTGACCAGGCAGTGGCACAGTGGATGGAGCGTCGGACTGGGATGCGAAAGACCCAGGTTCGAGACCCCGAGCTCGCCAGCTTGAGTGCTGACCCATCTGGCTTGAGCAAAAGCTAACCAGCTTGGACCCAAGGTCGCTGGCTCCAGCAAGGGGTTGCTCGGTCTGCTGAAGGCCCGCGGTAAAGGCATATGTGAGAAAGCAATCAATGAACAACTAAGGTGTCGCAATGTCAACGAAAAACTAATGATAGATGCTTCTTACCTCTCTCTGTTCCTGTCTGTCTGTCCCTATTTATCCCTCTCTCTGACTCTCTCTCTCTGTCCCTGTAAAAAAAACAAAATAAATAAGTTGTTTTATTTTAAAAAGTGTGAGGAACCATAGACAGTTTCTGATTCGCGCCTAGACACCAGAAAATGAATATTGATGATAAGAAGGAGCCAATTCCTTGGTGTTGACAAGTGGTGGCGACAAGTTCTGTCATGCCTTTGAGAATCGGTCTCATCATTTGTATATTGAATACACAGCAATAGTTTTATTTCTCTTGACTTCTGGACTTTTAAACCTATATGCATTGAAGCATATTACTACTCACCGCCAGAGCAGATTTGTTTGCTCTCCTGCTAAAACAAGTAATACAGCAATTCTCTTTCTCCCGCTTCCTTTCATTGCATTTGCTTCCTTTCTTAATTTCTTTCTCTCCTACCCTCTCCTACTCTCTCCTACCTTCTTATTACTCCTTCCTTTTTTTTTCTCTTAATGAATTATCTTTCTCTAATTACTGACTGGGACCCTACTATTTCAGGTCCCATACTAATCCTTATCAGCAAAATTTTTTTTTGTCAACAACAAATAAATTTAATTCTTAGTTTTTGTACATTTTAGGTTATCTCTACGAAACACACAGCTATAGATAAATAAGGGAGAAACTTCTTAATTTGTTTATATAATTGGTATACTTAAAGGGAAGGTGCCATAATTTGAATGCTTTTTAAGTTCTTAAGTATAAAGACTTGCCTGCCAATCATTTCCTGAACAAAATTTATCACAGCAAGATAGTAAAATATGTTTAAAAGTCCAAAAAATTGGCATGTACTATGTGGTACCTTTTTTTCTGTTTTATCCTTCCAATGACAATAAAACCATTGTTTTCATGGCAATTGCAAATCACTCTATATATTTTTTATTGATTTTAATTTATTATGTTTACATAGAATCTAGTGTCACCCCGAATGCACCCCCCTCCCCCATATTCCCCTCAACATCTCCCTTGCCCCCACCCCCATATTCCCCTCAACATCTCCCTTGCCCCCACCCCCATATTCCCCTCAACATCTCCCTTGCCCCCCTCCCCACAGCACCCTCCACCTATATTTTTTAAAAATTAAGTTGCTTTAATTGATTTTGATAATCAAGAGCTTTGACATTTTACAAATGAAATAAAGATGACTTAGCAGTTACCTGCCTGCACTTACACACTTTTTATCATTTTTATCTATAGAATCATAGTGTCTCAGTATTTAATAATGGAAAAAAGTTGTCTTTTAATTCTCTCAATATATAAAAACTAGTTTTCTATTTCTTACCAAAATAGAAAGAAAAATTTAACATCATCACTGAATACTACGTATAGTCTTTATTTTACTTATTGAAAAGATAAAATTTTATTATGCAGTCATCACTTGTTACCCTAACTTTGAATTTAATTATATTTGCATTTAAAAATGATTCAAGAAACAGTTTTCAAATCTGTAAAAGAAGTCACCAAGCCTAAGTCACCAGGCTCATTGCCCTTCAATAATTTCTATATCACTGTACTATTAAATACTATCTCATTAGTTTCCTTATGTATAAACTACATGGTTCTAAGCTGTTTCCTTGAGTAGACAGAGATGTGGTTGGAATAATGTGTGTTGTAGCTTTACTACAAGGTCTTCAACCTTACCTCACACTATTTTTCTCATTGGTACTGCCACATGTAATTTCTGTTTCCCGAACCTAACATTAATGTTGGAGTTGTTGAAACTACTGAAGCTTTTTCTCTTCTCTATTCCAAGGTAAAAAGGGGTAAACAGGAAGTATATCCAAGCTCAAATTATTAGCGCTAATGTGTGATGTCCATCAATTGGCAATTATTTTGTGTTATTATTCAAACACAGTTGGGAATGATTGCTAGTTGTTATACACATTGCAATGTAGAAATCATGATCTGTTTATTCTGTGTGGTAGGTACTTTTCATGCTTCATTCCATTAATATTCCCAATAATGTTATGATATTGATATTAATTGACCTAAAATATTTAATGAGAAAATCATATAAAAGAAGTAACTTGCTAGGGTTACACAACTGTTATGAAGTTGAATGTGGTTTCAAACCCAATCATAAGTAATCATATTAAGCTCCTCACTGGCAGAAGAAGAGGAACAGATGATGTCAAAGAGATGGAGGTGACTTAAAGAGAATAAAAAGTGATAGGCAAACTTTATCCACTCTGTAGCAATGTGATCAAAACATTAAATTTGGATTCTTATAGACCCGAGTATAAAGACCTACTCTGGCATGGTAAGCATCGGTAAGATAGTTCACAACTAAATGTTTCATTTCACCAGAAAGGAAAATAAAATAATATTTTCAAATTGTCTGGTACTCTGTTAAATGGCAGATATTACTACTCTTGCTTTCCCCCATTTTTTAAATTAATTAAAAAGCTTTTTATTTATAAAAATACTACTTAACTCAAAATGGTTAAAAAAAATGGTGGGGGGGAGGATTTTAGAGGTCAAGTTACCATAAAGTTCAGGAATATTCTGTATTTGATCATAGCGGGAAATGGAAAATCAATGCATCTGATCAGAACCAGGCCTATCGTTTCCCACCCCTACCTTGTCCTCACCTCCTAGCTCTTTCTGTTCTACCAGTGATGAACTTAATAGTTATATGATTACTTATGGTTGACTACTTGGGTTTAAATCCGCATCCTACTACAATTTAGTTCTACTTTTCTCTACCATTGCTTTATTTAGAGTCACATTCTTTTCAAGAATGTGTAAGAATGTTTCCAGTGACTGTAAGTTTAAACACAAAATTGTGTCAAGTTAATAACTTTTTCCCAAAAATCTCTTGGATAAGTTTGATTGGAACAAATTGGATCACTTGCCGTGGACTCATCCCTATGGTGAGTCCTGCTGTTACAAAAAGAAAAATGATTAGATTTAGGACAGGCAAAATCAATTAATGACTACTTGCTCATAAGGTATAAGCCCTGACCCATCAGAAAGAATGCTGACTAGCATTAATACTAAAACAAGATGGCTCAGAGGAAGATTCTGGGAATTCTATGGAAGTCCATAGAAATTGAAGATGTGGATAGAAGTGGCATTCATAAGTCTTGAAGTAATGGCTGTTTACAAACAGATGTGGAAATACTCAATAATTTATACCCAGTATAACTCTACCTGTGTGAAAAGGATGAATATGAGAGTGTGATGGCCAAGTTGAGTATCATTTAACTCTAGTTGGGTCTTTGCCTTATTAGTTTAACAAGGAGGATATTAGGACTTTTATATTTTTAGTTGCTCAGCTCAGAGAGCTGAGAACAACCAACTAAAAATACATATAAGGCCACCAGTATTTTGTTAGTTTTGTGGAGGGAGCAAGTAGTTTATAAAGTTTTATTTTATAATGACCTTAAGTACATATCCATTGCTATAGATGCAACAAAATAAATTTGCACAAAAACACTATATATTTTCTCTTTGCCATGCCCCAAACTGAAAGGGAGCAATTTAAAAGTAATGTATTTCTTCAGTAGGTGCTATGATGTGCCTATTATATGGAGGGCGCTGTCTTAAATGCTGAGAATACAGAAGCAAACATAGCTGAAAACTTCTTTGCTTTTATGGCGCTTGCATTGTAGGGAGGAGACAGATGATTAAAAACAACAAAAAACATAACTAAGGCAATGTCAAACATTGAGACACATTATAAAATAATAAAACAGGTTAATAAATAAAACAAAGTGATACTAGGAACTCTGGTTAACCAATAATATATAAGTGGAGACATAAAAGGAAAAGAAGCCAGCAATGTAAATATCAGGGGGAAAGCATTACAGATAGAGGAAACCCCCAGTATGTAAACTGCAGTGGGGATGAGTTTGGTCCTGCATCAGTCCACGGTTTTGCTTTGCATGGTTTCAATTACCCAAGGTCAACTGCAGTCCGAAAATATTAACTGTCAAATTTCAGAATAAACAATTCATAAGTCTTAAATGTGTGCCATTCTGTGTAGCATAATGAGGTTTCGTGCTATCCTGCTCCCTCTTGCTCAGGATATGAATCATCCCCTTGTCTAGCATATCCACACTGCCTGCCTGTGAGTTACTTCGTAGCCACATGGATTATCATATCCACTGTGGAGGTATTACAGTGGTTGTGCTCAAGTAACCATTATTTTACTTAATGGCCCCAAAGTGCATAAGTAGTGATGCTGGCAATTCAATATGCCAAAGAGCAACTGTAATGCACTTTCTTTAAGTGTAAATGTATGTATGCTTAGGAAAAAACATAGTATATTTTGTGTTTGGTACTATCTGTAGTTTCAGGCATCCATTGGGTGGTCTTGGAACGTATCTCCTATACTTACGGAAGAGACAAAGGGCAAGTATAGCTGATTGTAAAGGTACTGGTTTCATGAATTTGACTCTGCTTTAATATTTTAATTAAAAATAATCTACAAACATTTTTAAGGAAACTTTTAAAACAATATGCTTATGTTTAAGCATAACATTTAAAAAATATACGTGGTGTCTCATTTCTGCCTAATATGTTTTCAGACCTTTCGTATGTTTACATTGTTTTCATGGTTACAGTCATGGAATGCATACGATTTCTACCATGACTTTCAAGGTGTATTCTCAGGTGTCTTATAGGTATATATTTTTTACCATCCATTTTACCTATAGAAGAGTAACTCCTTTTCTTTTATGGTATATATTCCATAAACCTATATTGTATACCTTTTGTTAAATCTTAATAACCTTTCTCCTTTTGCCCTCATTTCTAAAGGAATGGAACACACCACCTACCCCAGTTTTATTATTTCTCTGAATTACATGAACATCTTGATTATTTTTTCACCGTAATTTCCTTTTGAGTATATATTTGATAATATCCTACAAAACTCTAATTTAGATTTCAAAACAAAACTAAATAAACACTGAAAACAACAAAACAAATCATTTTGTGTTGATTATCATTTGGACAACACAAGTCTCAGAGCATTAACCGGAAATTATTTTTCCTCTATCTAGTTTCATATCCTGGTTTCAAGAACTCAATATTCCAAGTCTTCCCAGGTCAGTCTGTGATAGTAAACTAAGTGCTTCCCGAGGCATATTAACTTTTGTGAGGTTGCAGTACCACTTCTTATGCTACAGCAGTAATGAAGCAATAATTAAAGCGTCAATCTTAAATGGCTCTCTTTCCCCCCCAAGGCTCCTATAGACATTATACTCTGATAATAATATATTTTGAAAATGGAGTTTTCTTTGCTGAGTTCAGACATAACCACCTATAAATGAATATAACAAGAGTGCAATAATGGACTATTCTGGTCAATAATGATATGCTCAATATTTTCCTTATCTGTAGGATCCAGCCTCTTTTCTATCCTAAATATCTTATGTTTTAGACATACAGACATATACATTTGCACATATAGTGCATTTGAAATTTTTAATGTATCTGATCACTTTATTAAATGCAAGTCTTCAGGATTTTGCAGTGCTATTTTTTATATCTCTGACTCTTCAGTGCCTGAGAGATAGTAGGAAGAGAACACTCTATAAAATGTTAATTGAATGAGTGAATGAATCTACTAAGTCTATATTTTCTAATGTTTTCAATGACATCCAGATTCAATCCACGGTCAAGCACATATACAAGATGAAGAGAAGTTATATGAAATATTTCTTACCGTTGTATCAATATTTTTTTTCATTTCACTCTTTTTTTTAAATTCATTAAAACATACTAGTCATAACCAATCAAGTTAATTAATAACCTACTAATGGGTAATAATCTGTAGCTTTAAAAACACTTCCCTGAAAAGTATTACCAGTTTTTAAAGAACTATAGTACATTTAAAATGCCACTAAGCATATGTAAGTAAAACCAGTGGATATATAGAAACTTGCAGTGGATTATTTTGAATATAAGTTATACTGTAAATGCATAATATTTAATAGAATTTCCATATCAAAATTATAATGTTTTTGCCATATTGACATGTTAGTGATTTTGTGCACTGGATTTTCTCTTTAAAGCCCACAATGAATCTTGTACCAACACTCCTATTGGCCATTCTCAGCCAAGAAGATTGATGTTGGTCTGCTACCTTCTGAGGAACTCAGTTAATAGCCATTACTTATAATAGCTATCAATGAAAAGATATTACACTTTCTTTTTATGGAAATGGTGTCAATACATTGCATTTCTATTTTTGGTTATGGATAAATGTTCTTGTAGAGTAGAGGAATATACACAGATAAATTATTTTTCTATCTTTAAAATAATGAGTAGAGAACTAGTCTATGGAACCAATAAACAATAAAGACTGAGTATAAGTATTTAGAATTTTGTGTCCTAACTAAAAAACAAATCATACAAAAACTCTCAACCTGTCACTATTTTCATAATGTGGAGATTTTATTAGATATCTCTTATACCATTTTGTGCTAACATGTGAAGATCTGTGAATGACCATGGCATTTTCCAGCAAGTTAATTAGACATATAAGTGGTCCAGCACAGAAATGCTCCTTTGACTTCCCTACTATCCATATGAATTTTCTCATAATGGTGGATAAGGTTGGAGATTATGTCTTCAATATTTCAATCATTCATTAACCTGCTCAAAAATATTTAGAGTATAAATTTTCAGACATTATCAACCACCTATAAAGGAATAAAGTATAGTTTAGCTAAGAAGTACTGTAAGCAGATAATAATAATATACTCAGATGTGATCTGTGAAATAGTCAGGATAGGACATGTGGTTATAACAAACAGTACAAACCCCTCAATGGATTCAGCACCTAAGCCTTACTTCTTTCTCATACTACATAACCACTGTGGATTATGGTGTGTGCATGTGGACATAGGGATTTACAAAGTTATTTGTGGACCCAGACTGATGAGAGCTTCAAGGACTTATAACACTGTCATTTCAACATAATGTTTAAGGTTTGCAGTAAGGAGGAAAGCACTGGAAGTTTTCTCACCAGCAATTAACTACTATGACCCTGATCACAGACAATTAACCAGGCCCAATTTACATTGCCTGACTACAAGGGTATAGGAAGTAGAACACACTTCACTCGGACACTAGCCTTGGAAGGAAAGGATATGACCAAGTTCTTGAAGCCTCTTCTATAAGTTGCAACAGGAAAGTGCAAAGCTTTTTAAAAGCACATGAGAGTGAATGACCAATTACTCAAGACAGTGATGGCTTCACGGAGAAGGTGATTCATGTGCTAAATTTTGAGAGACCTTTGTATTATGAAAAATGCTTATTAGTTCATTCTTTAATGAAAGCTTTTCTTTCTTTCTGAGTCTCAAACAATGTGTTTAGGGTAAACTAAATCATTTGTGTCTTACTAGGAACCCTAACAAGTAATACAACTGCCAGTTTAATAGATCTATTTGGATGTCTTAAAGATACCTTAAATTTACCAAGTCCAAAACTGAACTTATTCTTCACCAACAAATCTAGTCCTTCCCCAATATCTTTGATCCTAATTGATGATTCTGCCATTTGTCTGGTTGTGTTATCTAAAAATCTGGGAGTCATCTGTTTTTATATATCTCTCATCCTTAATCTCCACATCCCCAAAATATAATGTTTTAATCATTTTTTATCACAAATATCTAATTTTTTAGACCTCCATTACCATACCATAATCAAATTAACCTGTCTTCCTAATTCTGCTATTTTTAACTTGACTCAAGTCCAGGCAACATTGGCTCCTCCTATTCACCAGCCTAGTATCTCAGATGAGTCCTCTCATCCTCCTGTTCTGGCCACATTGGACTTCTTCCAAATTTTTAATATTCTAAACATCTTCCTGCCTCAGGGCTCTAGCACAATCTGTTCCCTATTCTTGGAGTACCATGGAATGTATGCACTACTGGCATACAATGATATTGTAAATTCAGTAATATAACATGGCTTGCTGTTTAAAACTAAATTTCTATTATGTATGAGAGTCAATATTCAGTTTTTCCATATTATAAGAGTATGAATATGTCACTTATGAAAATGTCTGCAGAAATATCAAGAATTAGCAAACTGTGAGTATTCGAGGAAGGAGTTGAGGAGTGATTCATACTTTATTCATAGTTTGAGAAATCCTAAGCAGAGTTTCAGTTTAAGATATTGAACACTTACCTGCTTTTAAAGAAGAATTTTATTTATAAATTCACAACTTACAGTTGAGAATAATGATGAGGCTAAGTAGGACATCTTAAGCATGATGCTTAGAAGTGCTTTAACTATATATTGCTAAATTTTTAACCTTAGGATATGTTGCAAATTATTTTGGCATCGTGTTTTCTCTGAATCATGGCATCATAGATCTTTGTTGCTGTTATTTGTTTGTTCCTTGTAATGGGAACACTCTGTGATCTTGCATCCTCTAGGTGTGAAAACACATTTTCAGAAAATGTCTGAAAAAATGCAGCAAAAAGTAAATCTTCTTCCTAAAGCTAAAATAGTGAGACTGTAACAGAAATACAGGCTGAAATTAGTTTTTAAATATCTAAGATTTATATATTTATACTTCAAACAATATACATTAAATTATAAAACTATAGCAATGAAGAATTAATGTTTGTTTGTTTTTACATCGCAAACAGTCGTATTGAACTTAAGTGCTCTGTGCATGTGGAAATCATTTTAGTATTGTTTCCAATTATATCCTCAGTGTTGTCTGACTTGGCCATGCTTAGCAATTTCTCAGCAAGCACTTAAAATCTTCAATGAATATTGCTGGATGAACTATTCTTGTTTAATCTTTTTTTTAATTTGGTTTCATTCATTTCTATTTTTCTTCACACTAACATAGTAACTTAATGTGTGGCCTTGATATTAAGAGTTCATGGCCTGGAATTAATTATGGATGACTCTCATTTTTATACAAGGGATAAAAGAAAAATATGGTGTATTGCTATAAAGAGTAGTGTTTTTAAAAAGTTTTTTTACTTGATTTTTAAATAAAAAGTATTTCTTAAAAATATTTAAAATATTCAGATAATCCAAAACAATATGTAAATTGAAAAATAAGTCTTCTTTCAGAACCCTTTATATCTTCCCAGAGGCAACCACTCAACAGCATCTAAAGCTGTGAACAGAAATATTATGAGTAAATGCAAAGATATGTCATATTTAAAATTAAAGCTCAATTATACATGCAATGTTCTATATATTTTAAACTATTAGACAGCTGTATTTATATTGGATATTTTTTTCATACAAACTATTTTATAATATATGCATTTTATCTATTAAGAAGAGATATCTATTTTAGTTTACATAAAATAAGTTTATAAAATATGTTAATTGCAAATGATTCAGTTTACTTTAACTTTTAGCTAATTTAGTTTTATGATATTAAGTTTTTCTTGTATAATTTGTGATGGTTGTGACAATATACATAGCTATAGTAAATTATTTTATAGATTTTTATAAAGTTTTACTTTCTTCATATTGCATTCTCAGCTTATCAGATGTAGATTATTACAGTATCTTATTTAAAATTAATATTTTCATCAATAATTATTACTAGAGATCATGATACCTTATAGTATTTTTAAGGTTTGAGTTCCTGTATAAGTTCAGTCACAGTTATAAATAAAAATTTATAATCATATTTAATATGTACTTGGTTTTGGTTGAAATGTGTTAATTTTAAGAATTTTAAAGTATTTCAAAATGTAAAATTGTTATGAATACTCTTGCATATTTTTGCTACATAACAAATATTTTAAAACTAAAATAAAAGATATGGAAGATTTGTGAAGAATATGAAGATTTAAGGGTCTTTACAATATTTATTTAATAATAGCTTACATGTAGAGATGTCAGGTGCTCTTCTAAGTATTTTTGTGCTTTACTCATTTAATCCTATTTCAAATTCTCTGTGAGATTTGTACCATGACCAATTTTGAAAACAAAACTAGTCAGAGAAATGATGCAATTTGCTTACAGCAGTGGTTTTCAAACTTTTTGAAGTGGGGGTACATCGAAAATCCTACAAATAATTGTAGGTGCACTATATACAGATTTCTGAGAAATATGTTATAATAATTAAGTCAAATATTAAGAAAAAATATGTAAAGTCCAAGCATGCTTTTATGGTAATTAAATGAAATAAATGTGATAAAATTAAATTTATTCTGACATTAAAAAACATTTTTATGTTACATTTTTTGAGTTATGGTTTTTAGAATTCATAAAAAAGGGGTTAAAATATAAAAGCGACAAAGTTATCTTTTTATATATATAGATACATTCTTAGTAAGATTAAGTAAATTCGGCAGGTCCCAGCATGAATATGTTAAGTTTTTTCATTCTTGTGTTTATGAGAAACATGAGCCTGATGTGCCCTAGCAGTTTCTTCAATGTTTGGGCATAGATTTGAAAGGCAGACTCTAATTTTCTCATCAATACATCGAAGAATTCCTCTTTTTACTTTTAATTGTGTTGAGTACAGAAAACCCCACCATACACATCATCTTAACTTTACACCAAACAAAGAATAGAAGGAACCTGCCTCCAGTCTTTCTGGAGAACATGGGGGGGCGGGTAGTGTAAACAATTCAGCACCACAGCTTAACAGCCTTTTGCATCCTAATCAGGCAAGTGAGGTGAGAGGTTGGGGCAGACTATGACCTTACAGCCAATTCCCCACACCTCTGTCCCCCAAAAATCTAAACTCCAAAAACCCCATTGGTTTTTTGTTCCCCAACAAGCACATATTTCTCTGGAATACCATAGGGTGCACCTGGAAATCTTCTAGGGTGCACCAGTGTACCCTGGCACACTATGAGAACCACTGGCTTACAGTATATAGATGTTAACTGTTACAACTGGGTCTCAGTGCAGAGGCCAGGGTTGGGTGGAGGTTGGTTGGTGTTATAGCCAAAGGATCTACAGCATTTATTGTTTCAAAGTTCAAAAAAGTAAGCATTAGTTCAAAATTACTCTCAATAACTTCCAGTTCTCAAAGAACTTACCTTTTAGTGGGGACACTAAAGAAACAGAGAGAAGGAGAAAAGGAGGGTAAAAGAGATGTAATTTTGAATAAAATGTTTTTGCTAGAATAGATTAAGTGAGGTAAGGGTAGAAATAAAACATTTAGCTCTTTGTAAGTATATGTTAAGCAAACCTCTCTCTGTGTTTCTTAGATTTTTGTGGCCTTAAGTACATTAAAAGAGCAGTGAAAAACTCAGAAATATGTTACCAAAAGATGTTTATAAAAAAAAATGGGTTTAACCTCTATCATTCAAGCAAAAGTTTATCATAACACTGATTTTATGTTATGTTTTTAGGATGTTTTGTGTGCATTTCCCAGCCACCTTGCCAGGTAATGCATTGTCTGGAAGCAAGTAGATACAAGTTGAGCTAACTTCAAGACATCTGGGAAAGTGACAGAGAAATTTCTTTCCTTTTTTTTTCTGTGCTTGAAAGACTTAATAAGAATGCACTCACAAATGTCAGAGGGAAAGAAGCATTAAGAGTTCATGAATATAGAGTGAGTGCAATTGGTTCTAAAAGCCTTCCTCCGTAAAATACCTGGATTGGCATTGCTTTTTAAGGAAATTGTTTTTAGACAACATGCTTTTGCTTTTCAGTATTTTAATTTCAGTTGAAACCAAAACATGTAAATGTCAACATTACAAATAATACACATTCAGTTGAAGACTGATTTTGAAAGTTATAAAATATACTGCTCACAGATATTAGAGGATATTTTATAACTTTATATTCATTTTGAAATGTCCCCTAATTTTTGTGAGCAGTATATTTTGTGTAATTCCCTAAAATTAATCATTATCTAAATGTTGTTGGTCATAGTAAAATGCATACCAACAATTTAAGAATTATTTTTCTGTTGCTTACTCTAAGATGAGCATTCAGTTGGATAGCCTAGATTTTTTTAAGGGCTTTGTTTTTTAATAAGACAATAGTTAAAGTTCTAAGAAAAACACACCAAGTACTTTCAATGAAAAGTATAAGACAGTGTATTATTTGTTGCTAAAGTAAAGAAAGAGAATATTTAAATAAAGACATTGTATAAACAGATATAAACTATATAAGGTTAAGTCATTCAATAAGATTTTATGTTCTGTAAGTGCTATTTAGTCATGTGATCTAGGAAACGCACTCGTCAGGGGAATAGAATGCCAGTAAGTGAAATGAAGAAAACTGATCTCTTATGATACTTGTACTTTGCACTTATAAAATAGTTGTGTATATTGTTAACCTTCCCTATTACACTGTGAGCTCCTTGGGAGTAGACCTTTTGTTAGGAAAACAGATTATTACTACTTGTTTGAGAACACTGGTTATATTTCTTAAATGTGATATTTATTGAATGAAAGCTAAACTTTTTGAAGCAGAAATATTTAAAACTAAATAAAGTTTTTGTCCAAAGAAGATTGCTCAAGTTTTCTACTGAAATCTATTGTTAATGAATTTAAACTGTTACATTGAGAATATAGTTGGCAATCAAATTTATTACATGATAAAAGTGAAATGTTAATTAGTATCAGTAGTAGTAATAGAAAGTCTAAATTAGAACCTCAAATATAAAAGTATTTTTTAAATGGTTTTTTGTTTTCAACTTTTGTGATTTGGGAAGATAAAGTATTGCCCTTGTATCTAGAAGACTACACATTTGACTGTGTACCATAGGTGTAAGGAGGTTGCTTATTTCCATTTTACTTCCCATTTCTGGAAATTCTTGTATATAGCTACCCTTGGTAGCTAGATAAACTCATCTTTATTTCTTAAGCTTTAATAACATATAGTTAAGCTGCTGAGATAAGAGGTATTCAACCTACTGAGAGCTGCTGCATGTAAAGTGATTAGTATGGTACGTGACACAGAAATGTTCAATAAATGATAATTATATCTATTATTATTCTTACTTACCTTGTTGGAATTGTTCATTTTTTGAAATGCATCAGAGATCACTTTTTCCAGCCACCTTCTGAACCCTACTTCACACAATTCAGCATACCTCTGCCTGGTGAATGGTTAACATCTTCTGTAGCTTCTGAGTCAGGCTTCATCAGGAAATCAAGGCTGTGATTTGCATTCTGGCATATCCTCCTCCTTTCTCCTGCTCACTGTCACTTTTATTTTTGCTTTGGAGCACAAAGTTCTTTAAGGCATCTTGTATTCTGAGGCTTCCACATCCGCAGATTTAGCACTTGCTTTTCTAAAACAAATATGTACTTGGTAGCTAATCTTTACTAGAAAAAGAAAACTGTAGCTGGATTAATACCTAAGGCCAAAGGTTTTATATTCTCCTAAATGCCCCCTCTTTGCCCTCCTTGGAATATTATCCATTTTCTGTTTCTTTTTTCATTTTTTTAATTTAAAAATTAAATTTAATGGAGTGACATTGGTCAATAAGAATACATAGATTTCAGCCTGACCTGTGGTGGTGCAGTGGATAAAGTGTCGACCTGGAATGCTTAGGTCACCAGTTCGAAACCCTGGGCTTGCCTAGTCAAGGCACATCATGACAGGTGATCAATAAATAACTAAAGTAAAACAACTGTGAGTTGATACTTGTCACTCCCAACCCTACATCTTTTCTCCCTCTGTATATTCAATAAATAAAATTTTAAAAAGAAAAAAGAGTACATAGGTTTTAGGTAAACATCTCTATAGCATTTGAACTGTTGATTGTGTTGTATGCCCATCATTGAAAGTCAAATCATCCTCCATCACATTATATTTGTCCCTCTTTACTTCCCACTTTCTACCCCACTTCTCTCAGAGCTCCTGGTCCAGTTAATTTTGTTAAACAATTCAAAAATAATTTGAATATCTGTAGCATATATGGAATTCCTATTTTATCCAAGGATGTTTGTTAAACACTAATTCAGGATGTTTTATCCTGGTATCCATGTTGATTCAAGGGTTTGAGAATATTTTACCTGAAATTATATGCAAAATGTAGTACATATGTTTGCATGTGCATTTTCTGGGAAATGAGCTCATAGCTTCCATTACATTGTTAAAGGGTGAAGACTCCAAAGAGAGGTGAAAAACCATAAAACATATTCCTCTGGCTGAGGAACTTGCAATATAAGTGAAACTGACACAGTAAATGGCAGTATAAAAATAGAGATAAAGTGGGATACAATACAATAAATAGGTAAGAAGAAAAAATCACTTGGTAATAAATTAGAGGGAAGAACTGGGACTTAATCTGGGTTTAAAAATAGGTAAAATTTTGTGGGACTTCCATCTTCTGGGGAAAAGAGCATGATCAAAGCCTTGTTTGAGAAGATAATGAAGAGCCTGTATCTTTAATGATATTGGTTTATTAAAAAAATATTGAGTGCATGAGATAATAATTTTCACGGTTTACAATGTTGAATAGTAAAATGACTCATGGTAGATCATCTTTAAGCTAATCTTCTGTAGATTTAAAGGCATTTAGACTCTGAAAACCTTAATTACTCTTCAAGAATTATTTTTTGTAAAATAACTCAATAGTAATGATCAGCATATCTATCTATCATTGGGAAATGATAGATACTGCGGTTCATTTCACAAAGACACTAAATACAGTTCTTCAATAGCAAATTACATTATAGCATAGCAATTCATGCTGACCCAGACTGAATATTCATATTTCAGTTTTCTTAGATATATCCAGGGCTTCTTGTTGCTAAGCTTCTGTTTGTTCAATTAGACAGAAAAAAAATGTTCAAATTTTACGACTTCAAGTGGACATATCCACTTGATATCACAGCATATTCAGAAAATAAATACAGCTTAAACTGGACTGTTCACGACCTTCTTATTTTTTCTACTTTTATCACCTCTCTTTTTTTTTCTTCTTTTCTGAGCTTCATAGTTTTTATCAATTGGAATCAATTGTTCTCCAACTCATTCTTCTCAAAATTCAGCTCTTATCCCCGGAAATCTTTCTTCATCTTCTTCTTATGGCATAATTTTAGTCTTTACTCCCCTCTCTATTGGCATTTTCATTACTCTGATCTCCAATGTAGAGTCAGACTCCCCTTTCTTTCCATCAATTTAAATATTGCCCTACCTTCAAGCTTAGCTGAAAAACCATCAGCAATGGCAGTGGTTTTCAACCTTTTTCATCTCATGATACACAAAAACTAATTACTAAAGTTCTGTGGAACACCAAAAAAATAGGTAAAATTTTGATTCATTCACACCACACAGCTATTGTTGTGTTGGCTGTTGTCCTTTTTTAAATTTGACAGTCTTAAGGGGAAAAGGTCAATGTACCTGACTAAATAATCAAGTATTGCATGTTTTAAAAATTCTTGCCGAACACTGGTTGAAAACCACTGAACTAGAACATTATCTAAGTAAGAACTAAACAGTGGTAATAATGCTCTACACATGAATACTTCTAGATTTTAGGACTCACAAAAATTAGGGGATCAGGGAACATACAGATACTCTAATACTTTCAGCCTTTTGCATAGTGCATTTTCACCAATGAAATAAAAGTTGGTTTTGCATCTCATTTGCATAATCAAACAACTCTCTGACTTGTTGTTTGCTTTTGTGATGTTCTTGTTTAATAAAAAAAAAACCAAATGCTTCTTTTTCTATCACTTCATATTCATTTTGAAATATCCCCTAATTTTTGTAAGCAGTATATTTTATCTTTTCCTTATGGATTTCTTTAGAATTGATCTTAAGGTTTTTTCATGTATACGTACATCTGTTACTTATCTTTGCCCCTGAACTATAATTTTCCTACTGAAAGAATCAAGTCTCTTAATGTTGGTTTTTGTTTGTTTGCTTTGTTTTGTTTTAATCCACCAGATTAAGCACAGACTGGGATCTTGCTATGTAGTTGTTAAAACATTGTCAAAATGTTAGGCAGAGAATGACACAAAATCAATACCAACATACATTTTAATTTACAGTGTAAAAAGCATTTTTTCATGCTTTCTCTTTTTCATTATTCATAGCAACACTATTCTATATCTTTTTATTTTGCATATAATGTAGCAGATTTTGTCAAGAATCAGAAAGTAGTAAGTGGCTAGGCTGAGCATTAAACTCACTCTTTTTTCCCATACCCAGCTTTTGATGGTACCATAGCTGCCTTCTAAGGTTGAATTTCATTAAAAAAGAAAGAAAGAGAGGGAGAAAGTAAGAAAAGCTAAAGACTGAATAGTTTCTAATATCTGTTTGATCAAAGGGAAATGGATCTGGAACAAATTTATCAAGAGAGCTAAGAGAAGTTCTGCATGTTACTAAATGTTAAATAACTCACTATGAAATGACAGTTATTTGATACTTATATATGGAAGAAGGTATTTTCAGCAGTTTTTAAGGTTTAAGATGTAAAGGTAGAGTAGACTTTCCTTATCCACAGTTTCACTTTCCACAGTTGTACATGGTCACCCATAGTCTGAAAATATTAAGTAGAAAATTTTGGAAATAAAATATCAATAAACAATTAGTAAGTTTTAAATTGCATACCATTCTAAGTAGTGGGATGACCTGTTCTGTCCCTGTCTGTGTTCCTCACTCATTAGTCACCTAGTAGTTGTCTGGGTTGTCAGATCTACTGTCTCTGTACACCGTGTTTATGTTCAGGTAACCCTTATTTTACTTAGTGATAGCTCCAAAACAAAGGTAGCAATGCTGACAATTCAGTTATGCCAAAGAAAAGCTATAAAATGCTTTGTTTAAGTGAAAAGGTAAAAGTTATGTACTTGAAAGAAAAAAGAATTTTATGATGAGGTTGCTCAGATCTACATTAAGAATGAATCTTCTATCCATGAAATGGTGAAGAAAAAATATTGTACTAGTTTTGCTGTTACACGTCAAAATGCAAAAGTAAGGGCCATGGTGCATGGTTAAGTGTTTAGTTAAGATGGTAAAGTCATTAAATACGTGAGTGGAAGTCATAAACAGAAAATACTTTCCAACTGTTAGTGACATGTTGTGCCAGGAAGTACTGAGCCTGAAGGAAGACTTCAGAAAGGATCCTCTGGAGTGTGTGACCTCATTCATATAACTTATTTATTATAGTATATTGTTATAATTGTTCTTAG
Source organism: Rhynchonycteris naso (assembly GCA_037038555.1). Taxonomy (NCBI): domain Eukaryota; kingdom Metazoa; phylum Chordata; class Mammalia; order Chiroptera; family Emballonuridae; genus Rhynchonycteris; species Rhynchonycteris naso. The sequence goes on along the minus strand of CM072996.1, from coordinate 102,557,360 downwards.
TTGTTGTTAATCTCTTAATGTGCCTAACTTATAAATTAAACTTTATGTATATATAGGAAAAAACATAGTATATGTAAGTGTTAGTACTATCCACGGGTTTAGGCATCCAGTGGGGATCTTTGAAACGTATTCTGCTTGAAAAAGGGGGAACTACTTGGTCTCATAACATGTAGAATGAGAGGAAACTTGGTTACACTCAGGAGAAAGGTCACAAATCACTATAGTAATAATCCATTAAGTAATCGTTCCTCTCTTTAAACACTAATTATCGGGTGCCAAAATAAACAAACCTCAAAATGACATGCATGTCATCTCGTGTGTTTTCATAGATCCACAAAGACACTGTGGCTAAGCTTAAGTGCTTAGAGTTATTCAGGTAAATCCTATGTGTGACAGATTGTCAAGAAATGATAGATCTGCCTGACCTGTGGTGGTGCAGTGGATAGAGCGTCAGCCTGGGAACACTGAGGTCGCCAGTTCAAAACCCTGCACTGGTCTGGTCAAGGCACATATGGGAGTTGATGCTTCCAGCTCCTCTCCACTTTCTCTCTCTCTCTCTCTCTCTCTCTCACTCTGTGTCTCCTCTCTAAAATGAATAAATAAAAAGAAATTAAAAACAAGAAGTTCTAATACCTTAAAAAAAAACAAACGGTTTAAAGAAATGATAGATCTAAGACAACTTTAAATAAGTTAATGTTATAATTTTATCTATTATTTTTCTATTCCTCTATATATGTATTATTTTGTACTAGTGCTTATGAATAAGGTTGAAGTCTGTCAGGTGTTTTTTCTTACTTTTGGTGATGTACCTGAGCTCTAGAGATGGTGAATCTTTACTAAACTTGAACTATGCTAAGTGGTTTAAAATGGGACAATACTTTGCATGATTTGATTGAAACGAAGCAGAATCCTTAACTTCTTGAATTTGCTAATATGGAAAATACCACCTTTCTGTATTTTTAACAGGAAAACAACCTACCTACTGCCTACCACTAATTTTAAGAACAATAACTTGATTATTTTTCAAATTATAATACATTTTGAGCTCTACATTTTTTTCTTTAATATAATGTTTTTATTTTTAATTTATTGTGTTGACATGGGTTTCAAGTGTCCCACTCAATATAACACACTCTGCATACTACATCATGCTACCCATGCACAATGCAAAGCCTCTTTCCACACCTGTTTCAATCCTTTTGCCCCCTTCCCCCTACATTCACCCTTTTGTTCCCTCTGGCTATTGCTACCTTTTTGTCTGTATCTATGTCTTATGTATTTATAATTTAACAAATCCCTTCACCTTCTTTGATCCCGTCCCCTCTCCCTCCTCCCCTCTGACAGCCGTCCATTTGCTCTCTGTGACCCTGCCTCTGTTTCTATTTTGTTCCTCAGCTTGTTGTGTTCATTAAACTTCTTCCCAAACTTTATGACTCCCTAGTTGCATGACATCAGGCAAGTCACTTACTCTTACTCCCTCTGAATCTCATTCTCTCGCTATAAATGGGTATCAAATAATAGGACTCTCATCATAGATTTGTCAGGAGTAAATGAGATGATGTATTGTTAAGTGCTCATGAGGAAGCTTGGACAACAGTAAAAACTTATAAGTTCTTAAAATTATGACTATTTAAGTCAGAATTTATGATATACCTTCCCTTTAAGTTTCTGTAACATCCTATAGAACACATCAAGAATAAATATATACTCAAATAAGTTATTCATAAGATAATTGATTATTTTGAAACAGGATCATTTTGAAATGCAAAATGAGAAAAAAAAATTTCTTGTAAAACTAATTTATGACATTAAGGATTATAGGATTAATTAATCAATACTTTAAATAAAATAATAAAAAATTCTTTATAATTTTTATTCTGTTAAATGCTTAATGTAAAATAATATTTGTTCTAGCTATTTCTAAAAAGCTGGCATTCCCACATAATAAACAGACTCTAAAAAACACATTTGGTGGTTTGCACCATGACATTTTAATATGAAAAATAAAATATGTTATTATAGAAACCTTTTTATTTCTCTGTGATTAATATTTACTTAAAATATTTATGAAGTATTTTATAAAAGCATTCCATTTGTTTTTATTGATATACTTTTTTGCTAAATCCAAAATATTTTTGGTAAGAGCATGTATTTGAGGTCAGAGGACACAATAATGTATAATTGTAACATGTGCAAAGTATTTGAGCAATGAAAACTAACTCTCGTCTACTAAGGACAATAAAAGATGTAAGAGTAACAGTAACTGTGATAAGTGGTTTCCTAAATTTGGGTCTATGAACTACATTTTAGGTTATAGCCTCTTTGACTATGTAGAATTCTAAGCTAGGGAAATCTGGCCTCTCAGTATACGAGGGATCTTATGAAATATGTAATGGTATGTGATAAAGAAAATGCACAAAAGTATCTTATGAACAGGAGCCAAGCTCAGCTATTTAATTATCATGCAATGGGCAGTTACTCTTACCTTTGAGCCTTTTCCTCTAATGTAAAATGAAAATACGTAATTATACTGACTTCAAAGATAGGTGGTGCATAAGACACCTAGGTCACTTACTGGCATATAGTCTGTGACTTTGCTATATGAATAAATGAATAAAAGAATTTGTTTCTAGAAACTCAATTGTATGTATCACAAAACCCCTTTGCTATTCTTTTTCCTAAGCATTTAGTGTAAAGTTAGAACTGCATTTATTCTTTTCTACTAACTTAAATTGCTCATCCCTGTTTGGATGAAGAACTGGATATCTCTACAGTTGTGCTGAATAGTGAGTAGTGTCTTGATGGGGATCATAAGAAAATACATTGGAAAATGTACTTGAAAGAAAGGAGATATGGAAATATATGATGACTAACAAGGATAATGCCTTAGGATTAATTATGAAGGTCATATTGTCTCTATTATTTTCTGTTGAATAAACAAGAAACTGTCACTGGAACAAGTATAAATCTCTTAGAAAAATAAATTCATCTGAGAAACCAAAAATTTTATCTGGAATTTTTTCTTAATATGAAAGAGAACAAACATTCGGAAACAAAGATGAAATGAGCTTAATTTGAAATGAACAGCAACCAGCCTCCTCAAAGAAGAAATAGCCCCTAACTAGATATTCTCATGTAAACAAAGACTTTGCAGTACTCTATTTAGATGGCAATGCTATTTCTATTAATCTCTTATAATATAAATACCAAAGCCATTTAATTTTTTTAGACAGTATAAATATATATTAAGGTACTAAAAATTATGGGCAAAGAAGCTATCTCTGAATTAGCTTTAATTCTCTTTGAGAAATACAAAAAGATAAAAGTAAGTAATTTTATGTATTTTACAAAGGATAATATACATTTTAAATGTCAATGTCTAAAAAATTATTTTCTACAGAAAAATTAGAATAATTTCAACTAGCAGAAAAGTATAATTAGTAAATTTACCTCCCTTAAATCTCAGAATCTCATAATAAGGTACTTAAGTTCTTTTGACCTATCTGCAGTATCTAAATAGATTTATGACAATGTCAGCAATCAACTAATAGACAACATGTTTAAAAGTTTATTTTATATTTTTATATACTTTTCTTATACTTTTCACCTACCCCTTCACATTGATTTAACTCAATGTACCATAGAGTAACTTTTGTACTTATTTTTTAGCAAGAGAGAGAGGGGTCAGACAGGGACAGACAGAGAGGAAGGGGGAGAGATGAGAAGCATCAGTTCTTTGTTGAGGCACCTTAGTTGTTCATTAATTGCTTTCTCATATGTGCCTTGACCAGGGAGCTGCAGCCAAGTCAGTGACTTCTTGCTCAAGCCAGCGACCATGGGGTCATGTCTATGGTTCCACACTCAAGCCTGCAACCCCACACTCAAGCTGGCAACCTCGGGGTTTTGAACCTGGGTCCTCAGCATCCCAAGCCAATGCACTATCCACTGTGCCACTGCTCGGTCAGGCTATACTGCTGTACTTTGTTTTTTTGAAATATTATTTGAAAAACGTTTAGGTTCAATTTATATATTCTATAAAAGTATACATAATTACATAAATTACATTAAATTATATAATTAATCAGCTGCCAAATATTAGAATATTATTGATGATTTCTGACTTTCATAGGAATGTGACCTTTCTTCCTATGAAGTTTAATGGTATCAACATAGAAATTCTGCTTAATAAACTCCTTAGAGTGCTTTGGGTATCACTGAATATTTGGTGTCCAGAAGTTAAACTGCTTTTTATTATTCCCGGGCTTGGATGCTGTCCCAATCCTAGAAGGTGAATCATCATCATTGCATATAACTCTGTAATACTGAACAATGACAGTACAAGTTGTGAAGAGGCATATGTGGCAGTTTGTCTTATCCCTTAAAAAGAATGGACAAATTAGGTGTTGACTCTGATTCAAATTATATCCATCCGCTGATTTACCCTATACAGCCAATAAGTATTTATACTATTAATTAAGTGCTATACAGCAGACACTGTTGTAGGGTGTGACATCTGTCATCTCACAGAGATCATACTGGATCTTTTGATACAGGTATACTAAATATTTTTACTTTAGTAGAGAGGGGGGAATTTTTGTTCCCAATGTTTTTGGAATATTAACTTGATCAGGGACTACAGTGCCAAGGCTTGTGCAGAGGCAGCCCCCATCTTTAGCTCCCAAAGGGGTAGAACATCTCAGACCAGCAATTTCCAACCTTTTTCATCTCATGTTACACATATATTAATTACTAAAATTCTGTGGTGCACCAAAAAATATGTTTTTTGTTAATCTGACCAAAAATCAGCTATTATTTTGATTCATTGACACTGAATAGTTAGTGTTGTCTTGGCTGTTGTCATGTTTTTATTTAACAACCTAGGGGAACAAGGGTCAGTGCCTCTGACTAACTAGTCAGGTATTGAGTGAATATTCTTGCAGCACGCAAGTTGAAAACACTATTAGACTAAAAAAATAAGAATAAAATGTCCTACTAACCACAGCTCCTAATCTTAGTAGCCAAAACTTTCTTTAAGGCATATATGAATGCTTGAATATTAATGATTACAGTTTCTAAATCATTTACTCTATATGGTTAAATTATATGAAGTCATGTTCTTACAGTAACACGGCACTTTTAATAACTGTACAACCCTGAGCAAATTACTTAACCTTGCTATCTCATATTTCTTACCTGTAAAATTGGAGTAAGAATAGTACTACCTCATCATAGACTTGTTTGGATGATTTAAGTGACTTAATAAATGTCAGTGTTCTTGGAACAATGCCTGAGAAAAGCTAAAAATAAATGGGTAATTGTCATTATTGTTATTGGAGTTTTTTTGTTTTGTTTTGTGTCGTTTGCTCTTTTCTCATATATAGACTGACCCTATACCATGCCAAGACAACTCAGTAAACTTGAGGGGGGGAAATATCTGTCAAAATAATGAGTTGGTGCTAGAATATTTAATTTCCATTTGGTTGTTTTATCATTGTGTTAAAGACTAACAAACAGCATAATCTCTATCCTCAAAACTTATTCAGCCTTCTGATCTTCCTAGAGTCATGGAAAGTAAGATTTGAATGGCTTTCATTTAGTTTGTCTTAGTAATACACCCACAGTCCATCAAGAAACAAATGCCATTCTATGGCCCTAGTTAAACAGAATCCATGACTGTTTTCTCCCCCAGGACTGCATTGCAACCACAGATGACAGTGGCAGGCTGCCAGCAGGCCCCGCCAGCTGGCTTGCTTGCTGTTGCACTCTGGGTTTCAGAGAACAGAAGTACAGATATGTGTGATCTGCAGGCCAATTCAAGCACACCTTACAATGAGGAAGAAAATCTTTAACAGTCATTTTACATGCACTGAAGTTAAGCCTTGAACATTAAAAAAATGCAATTTCTTTATAGATAGTTATACTTTTGAAATGGATATTGGTCAATTATCAGCTAAAATAAACATGGATAGAAAAGAATGTTTTCCAACAGTTAATACCATGTTCAGGAATGATACAAAATGATATAACTGTTGATAATGAAATTTTTCATTCATTCCTTCTTTCATTCAGCTCTTCAATACATAGTGCCTACTATGTGCCCAGCACCTAGCATAAGATTGCATTCACTTCTCATTAATAAATGACTATGAGTTGGCAAATTCTGCTATGATATTGGTACGTATCCCAGGCTATTACTAGAAAATAATGCTCACTGTTAACATTTTCAAATAAAATTTGAGATAAGTTCTCATCTAACTCTTGATATTTGAGGTTGTTGATGAATTCTCCGTGAGTATCTCTAATTGTAGAACTGTGCCTTGACCTCTAGTATATTTCTGGAGTCAGAATAGCCTGACACAGGTAAAAAGGGCAATGCAATAAATAATTGAATGAATACATATGGAAGTAATACAGAATGTCAAATAGGAGAATTAAGCAATGATAAGTTGCAAATCCTGGAGAAAATGATTTTATTTTAAAAGCAATGTGATAATCTTCAGATATAATTTTCTTTATATTTAAAACCATTTTATTATATGTTAATGTAGTATATTATAAAATATATGTGAGTAGGTGGATACAGTATACCATTTAAATCCTTAAAAATATACTGATTAAATATTAACATTGTTTTTTAAGTACAGTGGGTTTTTTTTCTTTTTGGAAAAATTCAAGAAGATTTTTTTCTTTGAACAGTAATGTAGCTCCTAAAAACATTCTGTTCTCTGTTTAGTCTGCAAACTTAGAATAATTGGAATTTTTAAAATTGCCTCTTAAAACACTGTGAATACTTTCCCCCTAATATAGTTAGTTCAATATGCTTTATAATTTTTATCAATATTTTTTAATGAAACTCCAAAATAGTTTTATAGCTAGATTATTTTATAACTGAAACAGACTACTCTTCCAATATGAAGACCTTTCTTGAAGAATGGCATTCATTTTGTTATACAATTGAATTTAGCTCCTTGTTTTTCTTTAAGCTAAGATACTTTAAAAATACAAATTATGAAAATTGTATAAATAGAAAAAATTCTTATCTCAATTAAAAATATCATTATCTTGTAAAAAAATATCATTATCTTGTAATTGTATTGTAGTAATACTAAATGCAAATGTGACAAAACAAGTTAATCAAATAAATGATCATTGACAGTTGTTAAAAGGCCCATTTGTGGTAAGTAAGTGAGGCAGTGGATAAAGAGCTATATGTTTATAGGTTATTGGTGAAATAATTGTTTTGATGGAAAGTGAATTACTGAACAGATGTTTATATGCTTATTTAACTTTTTTTATTCAACCAATATTAATTTGGACATTTGGTCAGGCATGCTCCTGTTTATTACTAGGGCTAGACTGGTGAACAAGCTATACAATCCACTGCTTTCTTCGAACTTATATTCAGAAGGAGAAGACAGATTAATAAGTATATAAGCAAATAAATATGATAATATCAGCCAGACTTAATTGTGTGAAGAAAATCAAACAAGCTAGAGACTAACAATGGAGAAATATGATCAATTTTGATTGAATAGTCAAAGAAGTTTGGTTTGAACAAATACCTACATGACAAAAGTATACCAGATTTGTGTCTGATAATCTAGACACAAAAAAGAGCTGAAGGCCCCAAGGGAGACACTTGAACTTGGTGTATTTGAGATGGAAAGAAGGCACATTTGACTTGAGCATGTAGAACTAGGGGAAGGAAAGGAGAGGAGAGGAGGCTTAGATAGTTTAAACAAGTAACACCTGTAGAATCTGGTAGTTCATGGAAAGACTTGGACTATACTCCAAGTGCAATGAAGAATTAGAAACAGCATAGTGTCACACTCTTATTTATAATTTCATAAGACAACTCTTTTATATGAAAGAATATTTGATCTATACATGGATTTGGATCCATGTAGGTAATACATTCTTTTTAGTTTAAATACTCAACACTGTCAAAATGCAGGTCATTTTTAATGTAATATGGTTAGTCAGAATAGTAGAAGACAAAACCATTTAGCATATTTTTCTTTTAGTATATTTGCACAAATGCATTTTTAAGTTCTTTAGAATAAAGTATTTTAAGTAAACAATATCTAATCCATTTATTTAGTTATAGCCTTCCTACATAAAATCTTCACCTGTTATTTTTATAGGTGTATGTATATGTGTCTGTATGGTTGACCTGATACTAATTCACTGTTTTCCTAACTAGAAGAAATAGTGATGAAAAATGTTTTTCAGTCCAACCATTTAACCATTAACATTTTTTTTCATAAAGACAAAATCACATCTTTTACAAAAACAAACTTTGAAGTTAATTTGGTCCTCTTAAAATAATTTTTCCAAAAAAAGGATAGTCTTCTTCCTTGATTAATGAAGGTTAGAGTTGATTATGAGTGTTTGAGATTTTATTTTGGTGTAGTGTTCTTCCTTTTCTTTATTTTCTAGATGTGAATATCTGCCAAGCAAATGCTCTATTTAAACCCCTGAGAAGTTCAAAAGGGTTTGGAGACAACAAAGGGAGTTCTTTTATATTTCAATATCCTCTGTAATTAACATTTCTGTTTCTGTATTAAAGCTTGTGCCTGCTTCAGATTTTCATGTTAGTGGTTGAGGCCATTATTATTTTTGCTAAAGGACAATCTCGCTGTTAAAAGTAACAAGTGTAAATTGGAGAGTAATTGGAAAAGATAATTTGCTGTTATTAACCATGTCCAAATATTTGTCCTTATAGTTGTCGACAAAGTGGTGATCGTCAGCCAAACCAATTCTATTTTGCAGGCACCAACTGGTTGCTGTTGAGTGTTTGGCCTTCACTATAATCCTGTGATTACATGCTATCATACATGCTTGAGACAGCATCTTTAAAAGGAACAATAGTCTTAATGTAAGAAATGTGGATGATGCTTCTTTATCTCTACATCTTAAAAAGTATTCTAGCAATATGCTTTAATTAATGAACTCTTACCATAAAAAGACCCAATCTTAACATTAGGTGTGTAACTGTGCCCACTGTTTCTTGGAAAAAGACAATTTATTTTCTTATATAGATTTTTAAGGACCTGTCTAAAGTCACATTTGACCTGTAACAGTAGTCAAAACATAAAGGGTACTTTGGGGACCACTCTGTGCCTCTATATCTTGCAAATAATTTGTAAGCCTTTATATAAAACTGTCTACCAGAGTGTTATTTAGTTATAAACTATGAAGCAAAGTGGCACAAGTAATATAAACTGGCAGACTACCTGAAGTTATGGAATAGTAAGAAAAAACTTATCAGTTATAATACCTGTTACTTTCTAAAATTTAGCCATACTATTAATGCATATTGATATGTTTTTTTCTAGGAATTTTCTGTTTTTCTAGAAAGTGGAAAATTGTGAGTTCGTTAGCAATAAAATAAAAATTAATATAAAATTTAAATGTACTTTTTATTTACGTAGGCACATACACATGAACCATAACAAAATAAGTGATAGTTGATTGTTCTACTTATAATTATAGTGGTTCCTCGTCTATTATGGGGGTTAGAATTCAGAACCCCACACGACAGGAAAAATCTGTGAAGTAGTGACCTTATATTTATTTTATTATTTATATATATTTTAAAGCTTTATAAACCCTCCCAGACTTTTAGAAACTTTTCCCACACTGTTATTAACCTTTCCCACACTCTTATAAACACTTCCTATGCTCACTTTCTACACTCTTAAACCTACATAATTTTAACAACATATAAAATTCTATATGTGTACTCACCAGTGAATATACTACAACTTGAATGATGAAGATGATGATGAATTAGCTATACAGTACTGATGACGATGAAGGTAATGATGATGAGATAAATGTACTGCACAGCCAAGAAGGGCATTACAGCTCTTCTGAAGGTGCCACTTCATCAGGTGCTTCATCAGATGGTGCAGTTTCTTTGCCCTCATCTGTAACTTCTGTTTTTGCTAACGGCATAGGCATAATTGGTATCTTCTTCCAAGTGAGGAACATAGTTATGGGGAGTTGCTGGCACTGCTTTTTCTTCTGGGTGAGAAGGTTTTTATAAACCAACATGCCACCCTCGATTGTATTTGAGAACTGCAATAAACGAAGCATCTGGGGGTCCCATTCTTGAGCCACTTGCTGAAGTTCTTTGGCCATTCTGACCATGGTTGTGAGGCAATTGAGTGTTAGGCCAACCTCTTCTTCATCTTCAACCCCTAGTTTTTCTTATTCCTCTTCCTCTTCCTCTTCAGGCTTATAGCCCCCTTCCTCAATGATGGCTTTGAATGTGTTGTTTACATACTCCTCAGCTCCAGCTTTATCCGCAGAGGCAGCTTTCCCATGCAAACCCACTATGGGGCAATGCTCTGCCCATTTGGGCCATTGCTCCATTTCAACCAGAGCCATTCTAGCACCTGAGGCAGAGGCCATGGAGCCATCCTCAGCGCCCAGGCCAACTTTGCTCCCATGAAGCCTTGGCTGCAGAAGGGGAAGAGAGAGACAGAGAGAAAGGAGAGGGAGAGGGGTGGAGAAGCAGATGGGCACTTCTCCTGTGTGCCCTGGCCAGGAATTGAACCTGGAATATCTACATGCCAGGCTGATGCTCTATCACTGAGCCAGATGGGCCAGGGCTGCATGTATGTATTTTTATACACCACATTTTCTTTATGGATTCACCCATCAATGGACACACTTAGGTTGTTTTCAGCATTGTTAACTATGTTGCAGTGATATGGGGCACAGGTGTTTTCTTTTATTGAGGTACAATTGACATGTAACATTATATTAGTTTCAGATGTAAAACATAATTCAATATTTTTAGATATTGTGAAATAATCAACACAGTAAGGCTAGTTAACATCCTTCACCATACATAGTTAAAAATTTATTTTTCGCCTGACCAGCTGGTGGCACAGTGGATAGAGCATTGGACTGGGACACAGAGGACCCAAGTTTGAAATCCTGAGGTTGCTGGCTTGAACGAGGTCTCAAGCTGAGCATAGTCTCACTAGCTTGAGCATGGGGTTGCTGGCTTGAGCATGGTATTATAAACATGACCCCATGGTCACTGGCTTGAGCCCAAAGGTTGCTGGCTTGAAGCTCAAGGTCACTGGCTTGAGCAAGGGGTCACTTGCTCTGCTGTAGCCCCCTGGCCAAGGCACATATGAAAAAGCAATCAATGAACAACTAAGGTAGCCCAGTAAAGAATTGATGCATCTCAGCTCTCTCCCTTCCAGTCTGTCTCTGTCTCTGTTACCAAAAAAAGACAAAAAATTTTTTCCTTGTGGTGAGGACTTTCAATTATGCAATGCAGTATTATTAATTGTAGCACCATGCTGTATGTCACATTCCATGGCTTTTTTTTTTCTATCTATCAATCTGTTCTCTGTATCTATGAGCTTGTTTTTTTTAATTTAAAAAATATATGTATTTATTTCTTCGGATTTCACAGATGTGAGATCATACATTATTTGTCCTTTAGATAATTTTACCTAGAATAATGCCCTCAATTCCACACATATTGTCACAAATAAAATAGCTTTTTTATGGCTTAATAATATTTGTGTGTGTGTGCCATTGATGGACACTTAAGTTGTTTTTATATCTTTGTTATTATAAATAATGCTGCAGTGAATGTGGGGTTACATATGTCTTTTTTATTTAGTGTTTTCAGTTTGTTTGTTTGGTTTTTTTTGGAGAAATAAGCAGAAGTAGAATTGCTGGATCATGTGGTAGTTATATTTTTTAAATTTTTTGAGGAACCCCATACTATTTTTCATAGTAGTTACACCAATTTACATCTGACCAACAGTGCACAAGATTTTCTCTTTCTTTAAATCCTCACCAACACTTGTTATTTCTTGTCTTTTTGATAACAGCCATTCTAACAGGTGTGAGGTGATATCTCAGTTTTGCTCTCATTTGTATTTCCTTGATGATCAGTGGAAGTATCGTCTTTTGAAATATGTCTTCTACAATATATTAGATTTTGATTTGCTTATTATTTATCTTAATTTTAAGTTCAGTTTTAGTAAAATAAGCAGAAATACCTGAAATAGTAGTATTATTCTTTATAAGGGAAATGACCTTGGAAAAGGAAAGATAAATTTCTTCACCTATTTAAATAATTTAAAAATTATCGCACATAACAGGGCTATTAAAAATATTGCAAATAGGTCATTGTACTCATGACAGCCTGGCACTGGAATAAGAACAGGCACATAGATCAATGGAACAGAACAGAGAACCCAGAAGTAAACCCACAGCTTTATGGACCACTGATATTTGACAAAGGAGGAAAGAACATACAATGGAGTAAAGACAGCCTCTTTAACAAATGGTGTTGGGAAAATTGGACATCTACCTGCAAAAAAATAAAACTAGACCACCAACTTATACCATTCACAAAAACAAACTCAAAATGGATAAAATACTTAAATGTAAGCTGTGAAACCATAAGCATATTAGAAGAAAACATAGGCAGTAAGCTCTCTGACATCTCTTACAGCAATATATTTGCCGATTTATCTCCACGGGCAAATGAAATAAAAGGCAGGATAAACAAATGGGACTATATCAAACTAAAATGTATTTGTACAGCTAAAGACAATAGGAACAGAATTAAAAGACAAACCACACAATGGGAGAACATATTTGATAATACCTCTGATAAGGGGTTAACCAAAATTTATAACGAATTTATAAAACTCAACACCAGGAAGACAAACAATCCAATCAAAAAATGGGCAAAAGAAATAAATAGAAAATTCTCCAAGAAGGACATGCAGATGGCCAATAGGCATATGAAAAAATGCTCAACATCACTAATCATTAGAGAAATGCAAATTAAAACCACTATGAGATATCACCTCACACCAGTCAGAATGGTGCTCATCAGCAAAACAACACAGAATAAGTGCTGGTGAGGATGTGGAGAAAAGGGAACCCTCCTGCACTGCTGGTGGAAATGCAGACTGGTGCAGCCACTGTGGAAAATAGTATGGAGATTCCTCAAAAAATTAAAAATCAAACTGCCTTTTGACCCAGCTATCCCACTTTTAGGAATATACTCTAAGAACACTATAGCACTGTTCGAAAAGAAGAAATGCACCCCCATTTTTGTGGCAGCATTTTCACAATAGCAAAGATCTGGAAACAGCCCAAGTGTTTGTCAGAGGACGAGTGGATTAAAAAGCTTTGGTACATATATACTATGGAATACTATTCAGCCATAAGAAACGATGACATCGGATCATTTGTAACAACATGGATTGACCTTGATAACATTATATTCAGTGAAGTAAGTAAATCAGAAAAAACTAATGACTATATGAGTCCATACATAGATGGGACAGAAAATGAGACTCAGAGACATGGACAAGAGTGTGCTGGGTACCCGGGGGTTGGGAGAGGGAAGAGGCACAAATAAAACCAGATTGAAGATGACGGAGGACAATTTGACTTCGGGTGATGGTTACGCAATATAATCAAATGTCAAAATAACCTGGAAATATTTTCTCTGAACCTATATACCCTGAATTATCAATGTCACCCCATTAAAATTAATAATAAAAAAAACATTCAGCAAAAGAAATGTTGTAAATAATGTAAAACCTAGTTAAATTTCTAATATAGAGAAAAATAGTTCTAATTACATGTTATGTAGCATCATGAAAGTATTTTTTAGAAAGTTTCTCATATTTTATAAACAATGATGATTTTTCCCCTGCGGTAAAATTTAATAAAATATTTGTAATTTAGAAGCACTCCTTCTGTTATGTATTTTAAGGAATCTAAAGAAATTAAAGGCTACTGTTGGCATACTCCCAATCAAGTCAGTGAATAAAATTTGTATATGTAATAAGTATATTTGCTTATTAAAATTTTGTATATTGCCTGACCAGGAGGTGGCATAGTGGGTAGAGCGTCGGACTGGTATGCGGAAGACCCAGGTTCAAGACCCCGAGGTCGCCAGCTTGAGCACGGGTCCATCTGGCTTGAGCAAAAGCTCGCCAGCTTGGACCCAAGGTCACTGGCTCCAGCAAGGGGTGGCTTGGTCTGCTGAAGGCCCGCGGTCAAGGCACATGTGAGAAAGCAATCAATGAAAAGCTATGGGGTCACAACGGCAACAAAAAACTAATGATTGATGCTTCTCATTTCTCTCTGTTCCAGTCTGCTCCTATCTATCCCTCTCTCTGACTCTCTCTCTGTCCCTGTAAAAGAAAAGGTTGTATATTAAGTATAATTATAGCTATTTATTTTAATAAAAGAAGGGGATAATTAAATTATTTTCAATAAGTTAAGGAGGTCTTTTAAAATTTAGAAAAAAATATGAGTCATATTAAGTGCTAATGACTGATTTTATTCTTGACGTTTATACATATATCCAAGAGAATAGGAAGAAGTTATAATGTAAAAGTATATTTCCCCATGATAAGTGATGTTCAGACATTCAACAAATAGCTATGTGCTGAACATATAGCGGTGGACAAAACATATAAATGTCTGTCCTCATAAAGTTTATAGTCTAATGGGGGGGGGGGAGGCAGGAAGACAGACCAAAAAATAAAATATTTATCATGTGAGATATTAAAAATGCTATGGAGGAAATAAGAGAGGGTGGAGAGAAGGCAGGCCAGCAGCAGGAGTGTGAGCTGTCCCTGACCACTCACTCAGACAGTCATTAGCATCAAAGAGGAATGACTTAAAAGTAAAATTAGAGCAAAGAGTCAGTTCTTTCTGTCTTGATGTAGGTAATGATCATAATAGGAGTTCTCTGGGCTCCATCTTCACTCTGCCAGAGAACACAGTATCCCTGGGTTGTATATTATTTCATCTCATCACTAAAACACAAATTTTAGTGCCTACAATACCAGGCATTATGCTAGGTTTTGTGAATATAAAGATGATTAAGACTTCATAACTGCACATGAAAAGTTTAAATTCTGGCATTTTAATACCTACTGGAATAACTATTTGATGTAAACTATTTCGAGATTAGATGTTCATGTTTGATTCATTAAAGCCTAAATTATGGTAAAGTGTTATCAGAAAGGGAATTTAACACATATTGAGTACCTTCTCTTATTCAGGTTGGGGGATAGAGGTTTCATATGCACACATTACTTTAGAAAATTAATAAAATATTCCCAGTACTTGGGTATTATGATCATTATTTTATGATAAGAAAAAAAGGTATCCCTGTTTATGTGGCAGGCAAGTAGCAGAGCAGACAACTAAATCCAAAGTTGTTTTTTCTATCAAAATATGTGCATAAAACCACCACTTGAATGAGATTTCTTTTTATAGCTCGGTGATACAATCATTATTGCATAGACAATATGGAAAAATCAGTTAAATTATGTGAAAATGTGTTAAATCAAAAGATTGTGTGTGTGTGTGTGTGTGTGTGTGTGTTTTCGTGAACAAAGAGATGAGAAAATCAAAAAATTAAGTAAGACTATAGTGTTGACTATGTATATATATATATATATATATATATATATATATATATATATATATATATATATATATATATATATATATATATATGGAACAATTCTTTAAGGAAGGACCAAGGGATCAAGCTCCTCCAAGCAAAGTAATCAAGTTTAGGTAATGATGCTTAGAGATTTACATTCTCTGAGCAGTTCTCCTTTCCAGGAAAAACATTCTTATTAGAGAATTAACTACTAAATTCTCCTTTTATGTACTGATGGAAGTCTCAAAAGTTGAGCTGTCTGATGCCAAAATATAAAATTCCATGTGCAGTTAGGTCAAACACTCTGATCTGCCTCCCAGTTATTACTGTCATGAAGCTACTTTTTATTTTGTCAAATGAAATAAAAATGTGAGGTTGTCTATGCCTTACAACCAGAAAAACACCATCAAAACTGCAAGTTCTTAGGAATTAACAAAAGCAAAATTATCAAGATGGCTGCTGATACAACACTGGTCCAGTCTCTGCTATATGGTTCAAAGAAGAGGAGTAATTTAAATTGCTTGTTAGATATAAAGGGAAGAAAGGTTTTCCCCCGCCATTTTCTACATTTCAGGATACCTATAATTTCTTGGTCAGCGCCATGTTGTTTCATGGAAAACATGCAAATCACTTTTTATACCCAAAAGTATAACTAGTTGAGCTTCTTATAAATAGAAAATTTCAGACAACACTATATCTGATTTGTTTTTGGTTTTTTGTCATCTCCTTGTTTATACAAAGAAACATACTTTTGCTTAAGTCACTCTCATTTGTGAAGTCATTTTGCCTCTGGCAAATGACAGAGAGAAGGAATCTTCAGAAACAGAAGGAAAAGAATCTGTCAAAAGATTCTCTGGATTTAACAACTAGCTTTCACCAGCTAGCTGTTCATTCTGAGCAAATTACTTCAACTCCCTTAGCCTCAGTGTCCTTATATTTACAATCTCCAAAGTACCGTAGAAATTCTATTTACTCATTCAACTAATATGCATGAAATTTATATTTTCCAGGTCCATGAGATTTTTCTTATTCCATCATTCTAGTTGAAATACTATATTTAAACTAGCAGAATCTGATGATTGATGAAATAGATTTTTTATTTTTAGAGTATTGGTAAATATAATTTCTAAATGTAATGCTACCTTAAGGGTACCTGGTTCATCTTCAGAGATACCATAAACTTGGGCAGTTTTAATAATTCTATACCTCTACAATATAAAACTGAACAATATACTGTTAGACCAGAATCTTTGCCAATCATCAGAAGCCATGAAATTTCCCCCTAATTACTAAAGCACAATTGTACCATGTCCCTATGGTTCTTTGATAATGTTACTAGTTTACCTGTGATGTAACACTCCTGATTTCTGTAAATAAAATAATACCAATAAATTGTTGTAATTAAAATGAGGAAATAGAATACATGGACAGGTTGAGGGCAGAGTTCACTCTTTTGGCCTTTTGAACAATTTCTACTTGTCTAGGTTGAATCTTTTATCTTGCATTTCCAAGAAGTCAATTTCATTCCTTCACTCAGGATGATCAAGTTCTGGAACATTGATCTATATTACACATTTTCATGAAGAATTGATTTAAAAGTGAAAACACAATATATCACTGTATAACTAAGGCCATTTCTGTTAAGCAAAGATTCATAATCTCTGCAGGACAAAAGGGACATTTTATGGCATACTCCATGTTCTTCCTCCATGCAGATACAGAATGTTTTTATTCAAAATGATTATCTTCTTGGTATAACACTCAATAAATATAGGTATTTTGTTCTTTTAGCTTTTATGTGGATTTCATCATCCCATTTGCATTTTTATAAACGCAATTTAAGTATTTCCAAACTGAGTGATTATTTTAAAGATTTTATTTATTCATTTTAGAGAGGAAAGAGAGAGAGAAGAGGGGAGGAGCAGGAAGCATCAACTCCCATATGTGCCCTGACCAGGCAAGCCCAGGGCTTTGAACTGGCAACCTCAGCATTCCAGGCCAATGTGTTTATCCACTGCACCACCACAGGTCAGGCACTGAGTGATTATTTTATATAGATGTGTGATTCATTTAGTGATTATGCTATTATTTCTTATCAGCTACTCATTTATAAAACATCTCTCAGAGTGAGTTATTGCTAAATTGTTATTACTTCATCTACTTGTTTCCTTGTTTTTCAAGTAGAAGAGATTATTATTTTTTCAATATTGCCTTCAAATTTTTTCAGAATATGTCATTCTAAACCTGACCTGTGGTTGCACAATGGATAAAGCATTGACCTAGAATGCAGAGGTCACTGGTTCGAAGACCTGGGCTTGCCTTGTCAAGGCACATATGGGAGTTGATGCTTCCTGCTTCTCCCTTCTCTCTCTCTCCCTCCTTTCTAAAATAAATTAATAAAATTTTTAAAAAATTTTTAATTAAGCTCTGACTACAACAAAAGTCACAAATACAATATCTTATTTTACACATACGAAAGATAATTAAGAGTCAAACTTATATATATGTATTTTATTCTTGTATCCCCAGAGAAGCATTACAAAATCATTCTAACCAGATTTATTTGCTGCCATATTTTCCTTATGTAATTTAAACCAATTAGATGTAGTTTATAGATAGCTATAGATGTTTTAGATAGACATAGACATAGATATAAATAGACTTGGTCTTTGTTTTCTTTCATGAAGGATAATACAGATAATGACTGTAATGCATATATTATTTGTTTTCTTAAATATTGTCATCAACAAAAAAGCAATTAAATAACACATACTTCAATATGATTCATGTTACTTTTCATTCTTCTCTAATCTGATAGTATGTCATTCTAATTTAGTAATATCCAAAGTATCAAACAACACATATAATAGATTGTTATTGTAGTTTTTAATAAATGTTTTCTCTCTTCAAACCACAGTCATTTATTTTTTATTTTTTATTTATTTTTTGGTATCAACTTCTTTGTTTATTTTTTTAAATTTATTTTATTGTTTTTACATAAATTCTAGGGTGACCCTGACTGCATCCCTTCTCCCGCATATTCCCCTCAACATCTCCCTTACTCCCCACCCTGTAGCGCCCTCCCCCCTTCCCTTTAGGTTTATCCCACCCTATCATCCCCTTTACCTCTGTCCTCTTTTCCTCTGGTCTCTTTGATCCCTCCTCTGTCTCAATTCCTTTCCTCAGTTCTCAATATTCCTTGGATTCCTCAAATGAGTGAGGTCATATAATATTTTTCTTTTTCTGCCTGGCTTATTTCACTCAACATAATAGTTTTCAGGTCCCTCCATATTGTTGCAAAAGGTAATATTTCCTTCTTTTTCATGGCGCCATAGTATTCCATTGTATATATGTACCACAACTTTTTAATCCACTCATCTACTGATGGACACTTGGGCTGTTTCCAGCTCTTCACTATTATGAACAATGCTGCCATAAACATGGGGGTGCATTTCTTTTTATCAGTCAGTGATATGGTGTCCTTGGGATATATTCCTATTAGTGGGATAGCTGGGTCAAAGGGCAGTTCCATTTCTAATTTTTTTAGGAATCTCCATACTGTTTTCCACAGTGGCTGCACCGGTCTGCATTCCCACCAGCAGTGTAGGAGGGTTCCCCTTTCTCCATATCCTCGCCAGCACCTATAATGAGTTGTTTTGTTAATGAGTGCCATTCTGACTGGAGTGAGGTGGTATCTCATTGTGGTTTAAATTTGCATTTCTCTAATGTTTAGTGATGTTGAGCATTTTTTCATATGCCTATTGACCATCTGTGTGCTCTCTTTGGAGAAGTGTCTATTCATTTCTTGTGCCCATTTTTTAATTGAATTGCTTGTCTTCCTAGTGTTGAGTTTTATAAGTTCATTATATATTTTGGTTATTAACCCTTTATCAGATGTGTTCTCGAATATGTTCTCTCATTGTGTGGTTTCTCTTTTTATTCTGTTCATATTGTCTTTAGCTGTGCAAAAACTTTTTAGTTTGATATAGTCCCATATGTTTATTCTGTCTTTTATTTCATTTGCCTCTTTATATTTATAGAATATAAAGAGATAAAGCAGCAAATATATTGCTTCGATAGATGTCGGAGAGTTTACTGCCTATGTTTTCTTCTAGAAATGCTTATGGTTTCACAGCTTACATTTAAGTCCTTTATCATTTTTAGTTTACTTTTGTGCATGGTGTAAGTTGGTGGTCTAGTTTTATTTTTTTGCAGGTAGCTGTCCAGTTTTCCAACACCATTTGTTAAAGAGACTGTCTTTACTCTACTGTATGCTCTTACCTCCTTTGTCCAATATCAATTGTCCATAAAGATGTCAGTTTATTTCTGGGTTCTCTGTTCTGTTCCATTGATTTATATGCCTGTTCTTATGCCAGTACCAAGCTGTTTTGAGTACAATGGCCTTGTAGTATAACTTGATATCAAGGAAGTGTGATATCTCCCACTTTATTCTTCTTTTTCAAGCTTGCTGAGGATATTCTTTTTTGGTTCCATATGAATTTTTGGAATATGTGTTCTATTTCTTTGAAGTATGTCATTGGTATTTTAATTGGTATTGCATTGAATTTATAATTGCTTTGGGTAATATTGACATTTTAATGATGTTTATTCTTCCTAACCATGAACACAGTATATGCTTCCACTTGTTTGTGTCTTTCTTGATTTCTTTTATCAATGTTTTATAATTTTCTGAGTATAAGTCTTTAACCTCCTTGGTTAAATTTACTCCTAGGTACTTTATTTTTTTGTTGAAATAGTGAAGAGTATTGTTTCCTTAATTTCTTTTTCTGACATTTCATTGTTCGTGTATAGAAATGCCTGTGATTTCTGTGTGTTAATTTTATATCCTGCCACTTTGCTGAATTCATTTATTAGGTCCAGTAGTGTTTTTTTTAATTTTTTTTAAATTTTATTTTATTCATTTTTAGAGAGGAGACACAGAGTGAGAGAGAGAGAGAGAAAGGGAGGGAGGAACTGGAAGCATCAACTCCCATATGTGCCTTGACCAGACCGTGCAGGGTTTTGAACTGGTGACCTCAGTGTTCCCAGGTCGACACTTTATCCACTGCACCACCACATGTCAGGCACAGGTCCAGTAGTTTTTTGACTGACCTTTAGGGTTTTCTATATACAGTATCATATCATCTGCAAATATAACAAATGGGTTAACAAGGAAATCAAAAAAAAATAAGAAAGTTCCTAGAAACGAATGATAATGAACATACAATAACTCAAAATTTATGTGACACAGCTAAAGCAGTCCTGGGAGGGAAGTTCATAGCACTACAAGCATTCCTTAAGAAGCTTGAAAAAGCTCAAATAAACAACCTAACCCTTCATCTAAAAGAACTTGCAAAAGAACAGTAAGTAAAGCCCAGATGTAGTAGAAGAAAGGAAATAATAAAGATCAGAGCAGAAATAAATGACATAGAGGCTAAAAAAACAATACAGACAATCAATGAAACCAAGAGCTAGTTCTTTGAAAGGGTAAATAAGATTGATGAACCTTTAACGAGACTCACCAAAAAAAAAAGACAGAAAACTCAAATAAATAAAATTAGAAATGAGAATGGAGAAATAACAACCATCACAACAGAAATATAAAACATTGTAAGAAAATACTATGGAGAACTGTATGCCAAAAAATTAAACAACCTAGGTGAAATGGCCAAATTCCTTGAAACATACAATCTTCCAAAAATCAAACTGGAAGAATCAGAAAACCTAAACAGACCGATTACAACAAATGAGATCACAACAGTTATCAAAAAGCTCCCAAAAAACAAATCCCCGGGGCCCGATGGATTCACTGGTGAATTCTATCAAATATTCAAAGAAGAACTAACTCCTATCCTTCTCAAACTATTTCAAAGAATTCAAGAGGAAGGAACACTACCAAGTTTTTTTTATGAGGTGAGCATAATTCTGATTTTAAAACCAGGCAAAGACAACACAAAGAAAGAAAATTATAGGCCAATATCCCTGATGAATTTAGATGCAAAAATCCTCAACAAAATATTAGCAAACCGGATCCAGCAATACACGAAAAAAATCATACATCATGATCAAGTGGGATTTATTCTGGGACGCAAGGATGGTACAACATTCGTAAATCAATTAATGTGATTCACCACATAAATAAAAGGAAGGAGAAAAACCACATGATAATTTCAATAGATGCAGAAAAAGCATTTGATAAAATTCAGCACCCATTTATGATCAAAACTCTTAGCAAAGAGGGAATACAAGGAACATACCTCAACATGATAAAGGGCATTTATGACAAACCCACAGCCAACATTGTAATCAATGGACAAGAATTAAAACCAATTCCTCTAAAATCAGGAACAAGGCAGGGGTGCCCCCTTTCACCACTCTTATTCAACATAGTACTGGAAGTCCTAGCTACAGCAATCAGACAAGAAGAAGAAATAAAAGGCATCCAAATTAGAAAAGAACCATAGTCATTTAATAAAGTCATCCAGCACTGCTGATACTGTAGGACCATCTCCAGTGTTGTTGGTTGAGCCCCTCTTTCCTCTGCTGTTTACATATGTCCAGCGAGAGATTATCAACCTCAGCTCTGCCATTTTCTGCTTTCGTTATGTGTGTTATTGCAATTCAGAAACAGATTAGAAGCTGCTTCTTCACCAATAGGTGGGACTCAGAGCAATTTATCTACTAAAGGGAAAGCTTCCTAAGGGCAAGGTTCACATTATATTTGTAGCCATAATGCTTAATATAATCCACTGAACAAAATAGGTATTTAATCAATGTCTTTTTTAAAGTAAATGATGAATAACTAATTGAATAAACAAAACCTGACCTCCCTTTCTAGTGCTAGCTAGTTCCCTCAGGGTCTCAATTCCCAAACATTTAATCTCTGTTTAATTCCTTACATTAAGCCTGGATAAATTTTCTCAGATTCTAGATGTCATATAGTAAACTCCTCAGGGATTTTTTTCCACCCCTCTTAATTCATTCTTTACCCCAGCTTAAATCACTGTATATTTACTCCTGTGTAGCTTATGCCACAAAGATTCATTTTTTGTTTATTCAGTTGGTGTTTATTGATTTCCTCGTATGTGCTGGGCATATTAGATACAAAGAGGAGACCAAAAATATACAGCCTTTGCCTTCATGAAAACTAAAATCTAGGAAAGCAGAAAGGGAGTAATGATCATGATTGCAAATGTAGTTACAAGTCTATAAAATACTACAGAAAAGAGTAAGGTCTACAGTGTTCTGAGAACTCAAAGTAAGGAATATTTACCTTATTGAGTAAGCGAGGCTTTCCTGAATAAGGAACATATGAGCTGATATCTGACGACAAATGGAAAATTATGTGATGAGTATGGAGATGAGAATACAGGCAAATTTTTGAGCAGAAAAGGAACTGGAAAGGTCACTGTGCTAAAGTACAGGGAAGGCAGAAAAGCATGGTGTAAGAAAAACATTTAAAAAGTAGGGATAGTTAGATTATGTAGAAGTTTTGGGTCATGTCGAGATTTATCTAAGAGTGATGATAGGTCACTGAAATGTGTTAAACAAGGGAGGGAAGCGATCAGATTTTCAATTGTAAATGATCATCAAGGCTTTGGTATTATAAGGGAACTAAAGAGGCACTAAGGTAGCCTGACCTGTGGTGGCGCAGTGGATAAAGCGACGACCTGGGAACACTGAGGTGGCCAGTTCAAAACCCTGCACTGGTCTGATCAAGGCACATATGGGAGTTGATGCTTCCAACTCCTCCCCCTTTCTCTCTTTCTCTCTCTCTCTCTCACTCTCTGTCTCTCTAAAATGAATAAAATAAAAAGAAATTAAAAAAAAAAAGAGGCACTAAGGTGGATGTGGATAGATTAGTTTGTTGTCAAGATGAGTTTTCTGGCTGGTACAACTAGATGGATGTGGGTGTTATTCACCGAGATAGAAAACACATCGAGTATGTGGGAAGATCATGAATTTTATTTTAGACGTGAATGTGTATTTGGAAATAAATCCTAGGAGAGATGTCTTACAGGAAATTGAATATGTTGGCTTAGGGCTCAGAAGAAATCATTTGTGTTTAGATAGTAATTCAAGCTCTGGATGTGGAAAAGAATATAGAATATAAAGAGGAAAAGGCCAAGTATGAACTTTGAGGGACTCCACTGTTCAATGTCTATGTGCACAAGAATAAACCTGTAGTGACAAAGAGCTGGCACAAAGGAGAGAGTATGTAATACAGAAAATGTGTGACAGAAACCAGGGAGGAAGAAATATGTTTTCAGCAGAGAGAAAACATTGTGTCAAAAAAACAAAAACACCTTACCAGGTGGTTGCGCAGTGGATAGAGTGTTGGACTGGGATGCGGAGGACCCAGGTTCGAGACCCCAAGGTTGCCAGCTTGAGCACGGGCTTATCTGGTTTGAGCAAAGTGCACCAGCGTGGACCCAAGGTCGCTGGCTCCAGCAAGGGGTTACTCGGTCTGTTGTAGCCCCCGGGTCAAGGCACATATGAGAAGCTATCAATGAACAATTAAAGTGCCACAACAAAAAATTGATGCTTCTCATCTCTCTCCATTCCTTTCTGTCTGTCCCTATCTATCCCCTCTCTGACTCTCTCTGTGTCTCTGTTTCTGTCAAAAAAATAAATATTCAAAACCTAAAAAAACAAAACAAAAAAATCAAAAACAAAGAAAATACTAGGATATCTAAAATTTGAAAAATGTTTATCATATGAAAATAATTGGGAATTTCATTAAGAGCTGTTTCAATAGACTCATTAGAACAGAAACCAGGATAAAACATGAGAAGTGAGTAAAGTTAAAACGGAGATAGAGAAAACTCTAGCCTCTCGAAGGCTCTGTTATAATGTGTGCGACTTCCGAGGAAGTGGGGTGACTTAATTCCAAGAAACCCTTTTTCCATTGTCTTATTTTTTGTTCTTTTTTGTTTTTGTTTTGTTTTGTTTTTATTCTAAAGAAGCTAGTGATAGAATCCTCTAGTGTCTTCTCACTGGGACTGGCCACTTTGTTAAATTACTAAACACGATTAATATTTGCTCACTATACTGACTAGTATTAATAGAACCATAAGTCTTTAATAAGGCTCAAAGTACAGGGTAATTGATGATATTTACCTGACTTCTTATTTCCATGACTTCCTGGGTGAGTTTCTATGGTATTTCCATAAATTTTCTCTGTATCATTTGTGAAAAAGAATTTACAATTCTGTTACATACAAAATGTAATATCAGGGTGGAAATATTAGGTATGAGTCAATAGTGATATCTCAGAAAATGAAAATTGATTTATTATTATACCTTCACTTTATTCCCTTCCCTCCCTTCTTTTCTTCATTTTTTACACTTTTCTTTCCTTCTCCCCTTTCAGAAGTGAACACCTAATGATTATTCTATACTGTACAAGTCCCCAGCTGATTTATGGAAAAGGTAAATGAAGAGATAATGATTATACACTGATATTGGTAAAACAAAGTCTATGTCAAAAAAATAAAGATTAATTTAAAAAGATAAAAGAGAAATATTAAGAGAATGAGTGTGATAGATATTTTTGATGTAAGGCTACATGAAGTGTAGTGATGAATAGAACACTATTAAGAAAATATAATCTGCCCTGGCCATATTTTGGTTGGTTAGAGCATTGTCCCAAAGCACAGAGGTTGCTGGTTTGATTCCCATTAAAGGCACATACAGGAACAGGTGTTCCTGGCTCTCCTTTCCTCTCTCTAAAATCAATAAATAAACATGAAATTTAAAAAAAAAGAAAATATAACTTGACAGAGATTATTCTAGAAGCTATGCACAGATCTAAAAATAAAGAGACATTGGTTACTGTAATAATCTAGATATCAATTTTAGAATTGAGTATAAATGAAAGGTATTATATAATGGAAGTATTCTCAAGACTGAGTAGTTATTGGAAATATGTTGGAAAGGTAGTCAAGTTGGAGTCAAAAGAAGCCCTATATGCAACATACCTTAAAAAGGAGGTAATTTAGCCTGACCTGTGGTGGTGCGGTGGATTAAAACCTTGACCTACAACTCTGAGGTCGCTGGTTCGAAACCCTGGGCTTGCCTGGTCGAGGCACATATGGGAGCTGATGCTTCCTGCTCCTTCCCTCCTTCTCTCTCTCTCTCCCCCTCCTCTGAAATGAATAAGTAATAAAAATAATTTTAATAAAAAGGAGATAATTTAATAAAGTAATATTTTTGGTTTATTAGGCATCATGTGTCGTTAGAACATTCATGCACATATACATAAAGGAAGAAGAAAATTCAAAAACATTTAGATTTTGACATACTGAGCAACTAACTATACATTGTCTCAAATTCTGGCCCTGACACATACAAGATTTAACCACTAAATGCATAAATGGGTTGAGCAACAAATTGATGTTTCTTTCTCTCTCTCTCCTTTTACTCTTTCTCTCCCTTTACCCCTTTTTCTCTCTCTAAAGTCACTAACCCGCATTTTCTAGCATGCCCTAGATTGATAAAGACAAGTGAGAGAATCTATTGATTGAAAATATGTTACAAATCTATTTAGTTATAGTTACTTACATGAGACTAGAAAGTTAAATTTTAGTTTACTTGTTAGGAAAATCATTTTAAGTTTATTAATTTCTAGTATGTGTTGCAGAGTCTGTTGTCCTTAGATGACATAAGGAAAAAATCTCATCTTTGTCTTAAGAAAGTGTACACAATATTCTTGATTTCTTATGAAAGAAGGCTTATTTTTAAGGAAACAAAATTTATTTCTTTACTTTTAAAAGATGTCTGATATATGTATTCTTTTTCTTTAATTAAAAAAAAAAGATTTTAAGGCTATTTATTTTGGATTAACAGTAACCAAAAATTATTATGTAATTTTAAACTAAACCAAATACAATTTTTCCTCATATTAGTTGAGTAAATGCTTGAGTAGAAACAAAGTTTGAAGAATAATATTTCTTCAAAAAATTATTAAATTTTTATTTAATGTTATATATGGTAGATCATTGATATTTAAGGAACTTTATATATTTTTTCTGTAGCTCTTACAATAATTTAAAATTTATACATCCTTGAAAAATATTTTACTATGATCATTTTATGGATTGTTTATCTGAAAAATATCCTCAAATGGTGGCAGTTAAGATGTTTATAAAATGCAGAATTTCTCCTTTATTTCTTGCTCTGAAAAGGTCTTTAAGTAGATTTTCCTAAAATGTGAGTTGTTAGGTTTCTTTTATTGTTCTTGTTGGGTTTTTGTTTTGTTTAGTTTTTTTTACTTCGCTTGATTAATCAAATCTTTTGCAATATTTACTTGATCTAGTTAAATGTATTATTTACCTGCCTCACAGTGGTATACACAGGATATGGTTAAACTCACAATAATTTAAGTCTAATAATTAAGCAGTGATTCTAGACGAACAAACTAGCCTTTTGCATTGCTAGTCATATACATAAGGATATAGAAGGTGTGTAATAGTATATTCCTATATAAACTATTGATGGTGACTCTAGGAGTCCCCTAAAAACTTATATATCTGTAAAAATCATGTGCATTGAAAACAGCACTGAATGGATTTGCCTTGGGAAAATAAATTAATTTTGCTTAGTTTCTTTAATTTGCAAAATGCAAGTAATTTTTACTTATCACATAGATGTTCTAACTCAAGATAATGTACGTGAGACTATTCTGAACTAGTACATGGCATTAACCTTCAATTAATTATTCTTGTGATCACCTATCAAATCCACTCCATAGTAAAGTTCTGAGGAAATAGTTATAAAATTAAATTTTCAAAGGGGTTTTGGGGAAATGATTGTGGAAGTCTGACACAGGAGTAATGGGGACTGTAGTAAAGATACCCTGGAAAGTATTTCTGTGGATGGAAAGAAAAAGAAAGCTGTGCTTATATTGAAGACTGAGGTACATAACTAAGGACTAGAAACAAAATAAAAAGTAACTTCTATTTCATGGTTGTGTCCCTGAAACCTATTCTGATCATAAACTCTGATCTTCTGCATCAAATGTGTTCATGTCTTAACCACCAAGCAGTTTAATGAGTTAAGCCTACCTTAATAGCAATAATTTAAGGAGTAATTTGTTTTCTTCTATTGATGTACGTGTTATATACGTTTCCACTTTAATGTCCTCATTTGCATAAGTTTAAATAGGCATATGAATTACAGCTCTGAGGCTGATGTGCAATAGTTTATGGGTCCCTACACTTGGTGATATCTGCTTAAACACACATAAAGCTCAAATGCTGATTAGAAACGTTTCCTATTTTTCTTCTTATAAAATCTCAGAATTTCACTCTGAATTAAGATTGCTGTTTTGTTTTCTGCATCTTTTCATGAATTAATTCATACAAATGATTATCTACTTTCGTGAGCTATAATGTAGTATGAGATTTATACATATATCCTCAATTTACATGCAATCTAATGCAAAAATAGAACATGTGCACATATCATTTATAATACACAAATGAAGGTTTTAAGTACTACAGAGGGAATACAGAATGTATGGGGTTGCAAAGAAGGAGTGATGACAGTCCTCATGTGGAGTGAAAGTGGGCATCTTGGAGGAAGTGTCTTTTGAGCCCTCCCCAAAAAGATAACTGGTAATCTCTTGTTTGATTGTTTTCTGAATTTTTAAAAAACATTTTAAATTACATTTTGCATTCAATATTATCTTGTATTATTTTTAGGTGTACACATAGTGGTTATATAATCATATACTTTACAAAGTGTTCCACCTAATATTTCTAGTACCCAAGTGGAGCCATGTGTAGTTATTACAATGGTATTGATTTGAAAAAGATAGAATAGAAACAATTCATGCACTACTGAAAATTTTAGAGTATGGAGGAAACATCAGAGACAAACATTAAAAAGATTAAACTGGCCTGACCTGTGGTGGTGCAGTGGATAAATCGTTGACCTGGAATGCTGAAGTCACCAGTTCAAAACCCTGCACTTGCCTGGGCAAGGCACATATGGGAATTGATGCTTCTTGCTCCTCCTCTTTCTCTCTCTCTCTCTCTCTCTCTCTCTCTCTCTCTCTCTCTCTCTCTCTCTCTCTCGCGCGCGCGCGCGCGCGCTTCTCTCCAAAATAAATAAAACAGATCTTTAAAAAAAATGTTTAAAAAAAAGATTAAACTTGTGGCTTGAGCCAAAATTCTTAGAAAGCCAGAGGTGATTCTGCAGATAAAAATGCAGCGAGGGCACTATTTTAATACAGGTATTGATCAACTTACGATCTATGCAATTTACGACCACAATCGCTAGCCACAACTGCTCCGCATCTGGAGCAGTTTTTGTATGCACCCGTATTTTGTATGTTTTGCAAATATTAAATGAGTTGTACTGGTAATACAGTGTTTTACTTAAACCTGACGAATGTAAAAATAAGAAACAAAATGGTGTAGAGATAATATAAATGGAATAAAATGAACAAAGAAAATTTGATATATAACAATAATGAAAGAAAAGTATGATAAAATATGACTTAAAGATTTTTATAACATCATTTCACAGTACTGTACATATAGCCTACTCAACTTACGACCAAATCCTGTTATGAACGGTCTGTCGGAACCAATCGTGGTTGTAAGTCGAGCACTAGCTGTAATAGGTCAGTAGTTCCCAAGCACTGAGCCTTCTGCTACAAAAGAGGCTGTAGAGATTTTTTTAAAAAACAAATGTCCAGGTTTCCTGAGACTCTGATTCTGGGTAGAGACCCAGAAACCATATTGAAAACCCTCCTAGTGGTTTTTATCAAAATGAGCTTATGAACCACAGGTTGCAATAATAAAGTTTCTGGCCTCGTTAGAAATTCTAACTAGGATAAGGTAATGGGGCAGTAAAGAAAGAATTGTAACAATGACATAGAAGGTATTATAGTTCCTATTAATTACCCAAAAGTCAAGATAAAATTTTTTTCTATTTGCATTTTGTAAAATGCACTTATGAAAATTTTTCTTTTTTGTTTTATTGCTGTATTGATGATGCATTTAATATCTTTTTCCTGTCGCAGTTTTTATCATTTGACAACAAATTTTGTCAAAATGTGTTTCAAAAGTGTTTCTCCCTTCTACCAGTCCTATTACACCTACTTATTAAATTGCTGATTACAATTCTGAAGTTATTTAAAGATTTTAAGACATTTTACAATTTTATCAAATATTTAGAATTGCTTCCTACAATGTTTTTAAGAAAAAATAATCTCAGCTGATTAAGGAAAGAAACCATTATTTCTGAAATAGTTTTAGGGCTTGTTATTCACGTTACCTCTCAAATTTTATATATTTTTATTAAGACTCCCAAAGGCATAAAGATAGAAACTGTGGTTTATTTTTAAAAGTACATTTAACATATTGGTATTTAATTATGCTATGTTTATAAGGATGTTTTCTTGTAGAGTTTAATCAGATGTTTGTGGGTCTAAATGAATTAATTGGTAAACTATGTTAAGAATTATGAGAAAAGCTAAAAATGAAGAAATCTCAATTGAAGATTCAGGTTTCAGTGTTTGATGTTTGTAAATGTAAAGTAACTCAGCTTTCTAGATGAGCCAATCAGACAAGATTTGAAATAATATATAGGCTCAGTTTTTGAGCCAGAATTTTCTCTTAATTTTATTGAAATATTTGAATAAACCACTTAGCCACATATATGTTTTTCTATTGAATAATATTAGAATCATGACAAAACAAAAATTCTTATATGATAGAAATGATAAAGGTAATTGCAATTAAGGTTATTCAAAACATTTTTTTTTTAACTGAAGAATATTTGAGGAGGGCTCAGATGTGGTTTTGAAATCAATATTCCTTTTATGACACTTTCCCTTTTTTATTTCGAAGTTAAGTCAAGTTAAATCCACTTACTTCCCTTTTATCTTAACTTTTCATTTACTGGCAACAAAATATATTTGTTTATTGCTTACTATTAATCTGTTCTCTTAAACTATAGTTTTCTTTTTCTATTGATGTACATAGAAAATGGGCATGGTATTTTTCATAAGGACCTGGCTTAGTTGTACCAATGAAACTAGTAAAACTCCTTTTGCATTTAGAACTAATTTCTTTGTCTAAATCTCTGGTCTTAATATTTATGAAAACATAATTTTCAATTACTGCTTTTCTACCTTATTTCTTTTCAAAAAATATAAACTAGGACATCTTTACACAGTTTCAGCGTAAATGCTCAAAAAAGTTGCAATGACCCTGGGCTTTATTAGAAAGTTCTTTCTTATATTGAGCTGAATTGTTTTCTTCTATTTCCACATATTGTGCAATCCCTTGTGGCTATACAAAACAAATCTTACTCCACATAACAGTCTTTCAAGTACTTGAAGATGGTTATATTCATACTCCTGCATCATCTGTGCTCTAGGTGTTTTTCATAAGTCATGGCTTTGATTTCTTTATCATCCTGTCTTCCAAGTATAATTCCAATAGTCGGTATACCCAGAGTTTGCTGCAGGACCCTGGCATTAGTCTGAACAACACAGAATAAAGTAGGACCTACACTAACCTTGTTCTTGAGCATATATTTCCAATAACACCCCTTGTCGCCCAGCCACACAGAAACTAACCTGATCAGGTGAGCTTTTAAGATGATTGCTTTGCCTGACCAAGTGGTGGCTCAGTGGATAGAGCATCGGACTGGGATGCGGAAGACCCAGGTTCGAGACCCTGAGCTCGCCAGCTTGAGTGCAGGCCCATCTAGCTTGAGCAAAAGCTCGCCAGCTTGGACCCAAGGTCACTGGTTCCAGCAGGGAGTTGCTTGGCCTCCTGAAGGCCCGCGGTCAAGGCACATGTGAGAAAGCAATGAGTGAACAACTAAGGTGTTGCAACGTCAACGAAAAACTAATGATTGATGCTTCTCACCTCTCTCCGCTCCTGTCTGTCTATCCCTCTCTCTGACTCTTTCTCTCTGTTCCTGTAAAAAAAAAAAAGATGATTGCTTTATAATGTTGGCTTATATAGTAAATTTGAAGTTAACTAGACTTTGGGCCTGAGACATAACTCAAGCATCAGTAGTTGTATAAACAAAAAAAAAATAATTAAATCTTAAGAAAGCCTGTTTATATTAAACAAATTGTTTTGGAATTTTTAAAACCATGTATTAAGAGACTTTTAAGTCTTCTGTAAGGTTCTTTTTTTTTATTAACTTTAATGGGGTGACACCAATAAATCAGGGTACATATGTACAATGAAAACATCTCCAGATTATCTTATCATTCAATTGTGTTGCATACCCATTACCCAAAGTCAAATTGTCCTCTGTCACCTTCTATCTGGTTTTCCCTGTGACCCTCCCCTCCTCCCTATCCACCCTCCCCTCCCTCCCCCCACCCCGTAACCACCACATTCTTGTCCATGTCTCATAGTCTCACTTTTATGTCCACCTATGTATGAAATCATGCTGTCCTCAGTTTGTTTGTTTTTTCTGATTTACTTATTTCACTCCGTATAATGTTATCAAGGTACATCCATTTTGTTGTAAATGATCCGATGTCATCATTTCTTATAGCTTAGTAGTGTTTCATAGTATATATGTACCAAAGCTTTTTAATCCACTCGTCTTCTGACAGACACTTGGGCTGTTTCCAGATCTTCGCTATTGTGAACAATGCTGCCACGAACATGGGGGCGCATTTCTTCTTTTCGAACAGTGTTATGATGTTCTTAGGGTATATTCCTAAAAGTGGGAGAGCTGGGTCAAAAGGCAGCTCGACTTTTAATTTTTTGAGGAATCTTCATACTGTTTTCCACAGTGGCTGCACCAGTCTGCATTCCCACCAGCAGTGCAGAAGGGTTCTCTTTTCTCCACATCCTCGCTAGCACTTATTCTGTGTTGTTTTGCTGATGAGTGCCATTCTGACTGGTGTGAGGTGATATCTCATTGTGTTTTTAATTTGCATTTCTCTAATGATTAGTGATGTTGAGCATTTTTTCATATGCCTATTGGCCATCTGTATGTCCTCTTTGGAGAAATTTCTATTCATTTCTTTTGCCCATTTTTTGATTGGATTGTTTGTCTTCCTTGTGTTGAGTTTTATAAGTTCTTTATAAATTTTGGTTTTTAACCCCTTATCAGACGTGCTGTCGAATATGTTCTCCCATTGTGTGGTATGTCTTTTTATTCTGTTTTTATTGTTTTAAGCTGTGCAAAAACTTTTTAGTTTGATATAGTCCCATTTGTTTATCTTGCCTTTTATTTCATTTGCCCGTGGAGATAAATCGGCAAATATATTGCTGCTACAGATGTAGGAGAGCTTGCTGCCTATGTTTTCTTCTAAGATGCTTATGGTTTCACGGCTTACATTTAAGTCTTTTACCCATTTTGAGTTTGTTTTTGTGAATGGTGTAAGTTGATGGTCTAGTTTCATTTTTTTGCAGGTAGATGTCCAATTTTCCCAGCACCATTTGTTAAAGAGGCTGTCTTTACTCCATTGTATGTTCTTTCCTCCTTTGTCAAATATCAGTTGTCCATAAAGCTGTGGGTTTATTTCTGGGTCCTCTGTTCTGTTCCATTGATCTATGTGCCTGTTCTTATGCCAGTACCAGGCTGTCTTGAGTATAATGGCCTTGTAGTAAACCTTGATATCCGGAAGAGTGATACCTCCTGCTTTATTTTTTCTTTTTATCTTCTGTAAGGTTTTTAAGTCCTCTTATCTCATATTCCATATAAAATAATTGAGCCAAAAATGTACCATTAATGCTTACATATTTTTTTTTTAATACGACAGTGCACCCAGACATGCTCTGATTGGGCTGGATTCTTGCACAGAAGAGACCAGGAAAGCATTAATTTGAGAAGAGCCTTTCCCTTGCTTTCCTCTCCTTTCCAAGCTGGTTGCCTGCCAAAGCCTTCAACCTACCTGTAAAACTGCCAGCTTCCATTCATGCAGCATGCACGTGTAATTTGCTTTGTTGGGTGTTATATCAGGGTTGGGTTGACTGATTGAGAGAGTTGAAAGGTACATACTCTGGGACAAGAGGGCTGTCTGGTAGGCATATGAGCTAGTTATATGTTGGTCCTTTTTCAAGCTAGGGAGATAAAGCTCTTGGCAAGTATAGAAAAGGCTACACTGGCCATACTAGCAGTGCTGTCCTGAATAGTGCAAAGGACCCACATCGCAAGTGCATTACTCAATAAGCAATATTTCTTAGAATACCACCTAGACCAAACTATACATAAAGAGATCAATTGGAACCAAATTTTATATAAAGGATAATTCTTATAGACTCATTTATAAAGGGGAGCAAACCTGATATAATTTTAATGGACAGCAATTATATTATTAATTATAGTACAACCATACAAAAAATATGCATCTATGCATGATGATATCAAAGAAAAATTCAATATTTCCATAAAATATTGATGAGATACTAAGTCAAAAAAATTTTTTTGTACAATATATAGTAATATCTCATTAAAATATATAAGTGATACAATTGGAGGAAGGTAGTAATCAAGACTAAGATGTGAAGACAGGAGAAATGAAAGATTATAAACCAAAATCTTAAAAGTTGCCCGACCTGTGATGGAACAGTGGATAAAATGCTGACCTTGAAAGCTGAGGTTGCTGGTTCGAAACCCTGAGCTTGTCCTGTCAAGACACATAGGGGAGTTAATGCTTCCTGTTCCCCCTTCTCTCTATATATATATTTCTCTCATCTCCCCTCTCTAAAATAAAGAATTTTGAAATTTTTTAAAGAAAACTTTGTGGCTTCAAAACAAAGCCAAATAAATAGAGGAAACGTAAATTTTTAAAACATCTGAATTTGTGAGACAGCAATCTCAGGAAATCTGAGAATGTAGGACATGTCATGTTATTATTGATAGTTGTACTAAAATATACAGTGGATTCTAATACATTCTGAATCATGAATCCAATCACATGGGGCTATCGATAAGGATTACCCTAATGTAGCACACTTCCATTTTGAGAACATAGTATATGTCAAATATAGTGTTTAATTTCTCTTGTGATCATCTGGAAATATGCTAGATAGTTTTAATCCAAAATTTCCTGTACAAGAATGGACTAAAATGAAAGTAATGCTGATGAAGCTGAGGCTCAAATACTACAGCCTGAATCAGGAACCTAGCAGAAAACAGAAGATGTCCTTAAGAACCCCAAAGAACCCCAGAGCTATAAAATAAAATGTTATCATTTGGATTCTGTCAAATAAGCTGGTATTATTTTCTCAGAATAGTTCTAATTGATTTATCCATAATATGAACATTATAGTTTGACTGTGCTACTGCCTTTTATGCCTACATAAGGGGCCAAGAAAGAGTGACCATTTGGTATTACACCCAATTTATCTCTAATTCAGTTCTATTCTGAGCATGACTTAAGAGAGCATCAGCTAGTTTTAAGGTAGAAAGAACTTAAATTTTAACTAAAAAAATAAAGTTGCACAAATTACATAGTTTTATCCTATGTCTGAGATAATCATAATAAGTCAGGAGATTTATTATTATTAACAATTATAGAAAAGTTATTAGCAATTATTTGGGGGAAGATATAAAGATATTTAGTAATTTTAGTTTCTAATTTAACAACATTGTGGTGTTTGAATGGTTATCAATTAACAGTTACTACCTATCTGATTAGAAAAAGGAAGTTTTTCAAAAGATGAATTTTATATAAAAATGCAATGCTATAAGGTAAAGTCATAGAACTTACTGTAAGAAAACATGGTCACTATCTAGTCATGTGACTTAGGAGATGTCATGTATCCTTTATGAGGTTTGCTATTATCTGTAAAGTATTTAATAATAAAGTTATCAAGCTAAAGAGATTGTTGAGAAGATCAAAATGCAATATATGAGAAATATTCTAATAAGCTGAAAATAGCAAAATGCATTTGGTAGTTATATACATATGTACGATTTTATACCAACTGAAAGTACTTTAATTCAAAAGAAAGAGAGAGATTAGGTAGACATATTTGTAAGAAAGAGTAAAACCCTATAAAGAAAGTTGAAACTGACAAAAAGCAGAGATGGAATGAAAAATGCGAAGAAAATGTATCAGAACACATTTTCAAACATGACATAGTTATGCAATCCTGGAAATAGGGAGGAGAAAAATTAAAAAAAAAAGTTAACAGTAAACAAAAAATCCAGAAGTTGTGGGGCGGGGGGAGTAGAGCTACTGATTTGAGAGACTTAAGAATAGTAGTAAATTGTGAAGCCTGAAATGGCCATTAGATTTGGGAAGGATGATATAGGTGTTACTTTCTGATAATGACTAAAGAACGGCATGAAAATGTTCTCTAAGACTGTCAATATATATGTTCTATAGCTAGAAGTTGGAGCGTGGTCACACCTTAAACATAATTAAATTATTTAACTGAAATTAGATCTGCTGAGCACAATTTATATCTTCAGGTTAAAATGAGCAGCAAGTAAAACCACGGTATAAGATTTAGAGTTAGACAGATGAAAACTTGGATTCTAGTTCTAGCACTTTCATAGCTATGTAACCTTATGCAAATTACATATCTTCTTGAGTCTCATTTCTCTCATTTTTAAAAGGAGAATAAAAATAATATCCATTTTAGCTGACTGTCAGGACAAAAAAATAATGTGTTGTAATGCCTAGGGCTGAGTAGATAGCCTACGAAATGATCAAGAAGTTGGGTATTCAGAGAGCTTGCTTCTATCCATAGAACTGAGAAATCAATTCACATCTTGAGAATCCAAATTGGTTGCTTAGAAATAAGTGAACCGAAAAAAGAAAGAAAAGAAAGAGAAAGAAATGAGTGAACCAGTATGTGGGCGTGATGTAGATTAATATTTTCTCTTAGGGATTACTTTAATAATTTTCTTCTAAGAGTTCTAACAGACTTTCTGTAGATTTTCTACCAGCTTCAATTGTTCTGTGCCTCTTGCTGCCAACTACTTTCTCTCAATAGAGATGGGACAATTTACCTGATGTTGCCTCTGTAAGAGAAAGAGCCCCTTCGGATGCAAAGTCTACCTGTCACACAGATGACTTCCCTAATTTAATGAGGTAGAGAACTGAGTAGTCCAAGAGGAAAAGTAGTTGTTGGTAAAAGCAGAGACTTTTCTGTCCACACCTCTGCAATCCATGGAGGAATAGCTACACCAGAGCCACTTTTTACAAGAATTCCTAATATTTGACATGACTCAGGAAGGATGCCTTTCATAGATAATATCATGAGTCTGTGCGTGGCTGAATCTGTTGGTGTGTTTGGACAAACA
This sequence comes from Rhynchonycteris naso, assembly GCA_037038555.1. Classification (NCBI taxonomy): domain Eukaryota; kingdom Metazoa; phylum Chordata; class Mammalia; order Chiroptera; family Emballonuridae; genus Rhynchonycteris; species Rhynchonycteris naso. Next base: position 102,520,639 of record CM072996.1, on the reverse strand, counting down.
CGTCCTCTCACTGTGAGGTGTGTTTCCTTGTTTTCTTTGATTCTCAGTGCTAGTGTGGTATATGAAATAGGCTCTTGTTTTTGAAGCTATGAAAGGCTAAATTGGGTTCTTCTAAATCTACATCTTCAGAATATAATCTGAATATACAAATTTAGGTTTTAATTCTGTGTTGTATCATCATTCATTCATTACCATAATGGTTTTGGAATGAGAGAGTACTTGTAGCTTGTGCACTACTAGCCTGAGAATGACAAGTAGGAGAATTTATGCCTGCTGCTTTAGTGCTTTTTTTTTTTTTACCTCTGCTTTATATGTGTTAGTAGGAGAAACATCAGTATTTTTTACTTGTTTCATAGGATTTTATTGAATGTCAAATATGTTTGTTTTAAAAATATCTACAAAGCTATTTGTTCCTCCAAAATTACCTAATTTTGCAGAAGTACTAATTTTAAAAGGATCCCTGTGGTAATGAGACTTAGTTTAGTTGTCATATTTTGATTTAAATTTTACTTAAAAAGTATAATCCACTTCTATTTAAATTTGTTATATGAAATGTTTAGGCTTTATGTAAATATTACCATCACATAGAAATCGCATTTTGTTCCATTTTATAGCCATCATTTATTTTTTAGCTGACTGTCCTTGCAATTTTCATTTCAGTTGCCTTTAGGGAACAATCTGCGAACTCTTCTAGTGCTAACTAAACTCCTATCAATTCTTACCAATAAAAGTCAAAGATTATAAAAATTTATATAAACATTTTATTCACATGGATAAGAGGCAGTCTGTTCAATTGCTAAACTGGTTCTTATATTAAAACAATTATTCATTTCATTTCATCACCTCAATTATAGGCTAATAAACTCTTACAGCTTTCTGAATCACAAAAACTCAGAAAGTCTTTCTTGCTCATCTAAGACTTACCCTCTTGGTGTAAAAAACATTTTTAAAAGTTCTGCATAAAGCAAATCTCTGTTACATTAAGATGTCCAAAATTAGAAAGCTTATTAGGCTTTACTTTTGGTATCCTTAGAAATTATTTGTTGGATTATGAGAAAAGCCTCTAAACAGGCAAGTTGAGTAATATTTTTAACTTACTTTCCTCTGCTTGAAAAGGGTACACTTGTGAAGAAATAACTAGGTCACAGATAATAAACTCATCTCTCTTTTCCCATCTTGTTTTATACTCTGTGGGCTGGGATATATATGGTTAGATGAATTCCTATGACTAATAGCAGAGCAATCTTGATCCCAGTATATTAACTCCTTTAAGCCTGAATATCTGTACAAATATTTATTGGCTAAGTTATAAAGTCTCTAAAAACCCTAACTTGAAAAAGGAAAATTAAAGTGAAGAGATAAAAAAAATACCTATTATTTGCTAAATAAAAAATTTAGTATGTATTATCAAGAGTAGTCCAGCACAACCAGTCTTATAACTTCTAAGTCCTTCAATCTAGCAATATAAAACTTAAAAATTTATTGTAAATTTAAATGTCCTGTTTCTTAAGCTATCATTTTTTAACTGAAACTACTTGTTAAGTGAGACCATGAAAAAGGATATTAGCATTTTTATAAGACAGTTTATGAAATTCATCCGTTTGATAAATATATGGCTCAAACACCCTCAACTTTATGTTTTGGATCCTTCTGGAGACTATCCATTTAGAAATCATTTAATAATTTTTGAATACTTGTAATATAGTTCTATGAGAGAAATTGACAAAAAAATCTTCAAGAAAAATTTTCTTTATATATCCTTGTTTTGCCTCTTCAAGAGAGAAAAGGAAAGAAAGGGAGAGAGAAGAGAGAAGAATCCCATAAGATTGAGATTTAATGAAACAATCACACCTACTCTGTGTGTTTCTTTATAGAAACAGAAAATTCATTAGAAGAAATAAAGAATAATCTATAGTTAAGAGATGCAATTTATGTGGTTGATTGGTCAATAAAAGAGCATCTAATCCATTCTAATGCATCATTTTTAAGTAAATAGGTATTTTAAAATTTATAATTTATAAAATATTTTGTTTGATTCTTATGACAATCCTTTGGAATGAGTAAAAGCAATATTATTATGTCTCTTTTTTTGTGTTGCTTCTAACCTGGTTTCCTGACTCATAGTGTCAATCTATTCTACTCATGCAAAACCTAAGAGGCATCTGAACAAGCAGAAATTGAGATACAGGACCAATGGTTTTATTGCATATCTGAAATAGAGAAGGCCCGTCAACCAGTCAAAACATGGATTAATTGTGTGGTAAAACAAACAAACAAAGGCACTAGAAATTGAAGTGAAAATCTAAAGAGATAAATATATAGATTAAAATTAAATGTGAGCTTTATTTATTTTTTTTAAAAAAACACACTGAAATTTACAATAGAAAAAAGTTGTTATACAGCCCCTGTCTTTAGAAAGTAGTATAAGCATAGGGACCAGCTGCAGGACCCTAGAATTCTCTGGCAGTAAATAGTTCCTTCAATTTATAGATTCTAACAAGTCATACCAGCATATCACATGCTGCTACCTGATGTAAGATATACCAAAAGACCATACTCTGGCTTGTACTCCACAGAAGTCAAGCCTTGCTTAGGAAGTTTAGATCTGGTTGATTCTATTTCTGATGAATGAACATAGAAGCCTAAAAAGTCCTAACATTGAATCTCCAACAACTTTTGAAAAATTAAGTCCTAAACTGGTAGTATCAAGGCTTAGATTATTTGGAATCTACCTTTTAACAGAAAGGCAACCATGAGGAACAATTAGGCCTCTTGTGGTGACATCAGAGATATCTTATCTCCAGGGTAGAACTGGGTTGCATTTCTCATAAAGGTTGATTTCAAGTCTGAAGCAGACTCTCCTAACACAGTTTTAAAAGGCAAGTTTTGAGTCTCATTGATTTCCTGAATTATTTATTCAATGAATAGATTTTTGAGCTCTTGCCATGAGCCAGTCACTATGCTAGGCCAAGTAGCTGCAGTTCAGGCATGGCTCATGTTTATGCAACCTAAATTTTATTGATCTGGTAAAGATAACAATACTCATGAGAAGGCAGGCTAACTATTATAGGAAAAGTCCATAAAATGAGACAAATACACAAGAATAGAAAATGAAATGTGGTTCCAGGTTGGGTAAATATGAAATTAATTAGTTCTTATGTTGAGAATTAAAGTGGGAGGGAACCTCTACATTGTTAATCTTTTCTAAGACTAACATGCATTTATTCTGTTTTCCGTTTGTCATTTGACAATGAGGGCTATTAGATAGCAGTTAAGAGAAATCTGTATAAATCAAAATAAAAAAGAGGCAATCCTTCCTAGTATATCAAATTGTTAGATCTAAGAAAATACATAGACTAAGAAATTTGCTCTAAATTCCTCTAAAATGGGTGTACTTATCTGTAACCACCTTAGCTATATGTATCTCAGAGCAAAGTAAGCCCATCTTGATCTTATTACCTAGAAATCAGTATTTTGGTAGCCTCATAAAATTATTCAAAGTATAAAAATTCAAATTACGCCTGACCAGGCGATGGCACAGTGGATAGAGTGTTGGACTGGGATGCGGAAGACCCAGGTTCAAGACCCCAAGCTCACCAGCTGGAGCGCGGGCCCATCTGGCTTGAGCAAAGGCTCATCAGCTTGGACCCAAGGTCACTGGCTCCAGCAAGGGGTTGCTCAGTCTGCTGAGGGCCCGCAGTCAAGGCACATGTGAGAAAGCAATCAATGAACAACTAAGGTGTTGCAACGGCAATGAAAAACTAATGATTGATGCTTCTAACCTCTCTCTGTTCTTGTCTGTCTGTCCCTATCTATCCCTTTCTCTGACTCTCTCTCTGTCCCTGTAAAAATAAAAAAAAAATTAAAAAAATTCAAATTTCTTTTGAAGTAAATAAAGAGATAATAAGTAGTCAAGACTTTGATACATGACTGAAAAAAAGTTGGAGGAAATTATTTATTATATCAAAATTAGTTATTGAGTTCTCCTGTATTTACTGCTTTGAGAGAAATAGGAGAAAAATTAATCTTTGTCTTCAGAGAATGTACAAATTAAAAGGAAATTTTCACTGTACAACAGTTCAACTGCTGAACAGAATATATCCTATTCGGAAATGTTCACTTAGATAAGGATATAGTATTCATGCTTCTTTGTCTGTAATCATAGTTGAATCAGCATTATCTCTAAGTTTCCTAGTAACTTGAACGCTGTGATTTGAACTTGAACCCTAAAATATCAAGTTTAAATAATGACTTGTATGCTTGCTATTATCTAATTAGAATGTTAGACCTTGGTCATTTATGGCTTATTACATCATTGCATATATGTTACACCTTTTAAAGAGCTTTTAGTATAGTTATTATAAATTGGCTTTGATATATATATATATATATATATATTTAAATAGAGTATTTGTAGGTAGCATTAGGAGATATGTTTAATTACAGTTTTTTCTTACAGAGAAGCCAAACTTTCATTTCACTAAATAACAAAAAATATAAATTATTTATTAGTATATGTAGAACAATAATTTTTTCTGAATGTCACTTAGTTTGACAAAGAGACTTTGATTTAAGGCTACTGCAACAGGAGAAAGAAGCCAGAAGTCAATCTGAGCTGTACACCACTGAATCAAAGGGCAGGAGAATATTTAAAGGTGGGTTTGTGTCTCTCGTGCCGCCTGTTTGCTGATTGGCTTATCCCAGAAGAAAAGGAAACTTTCTCCTCTCTTCAGGACTGGAAATTGTTTTACAGCTTGGAGCAAGGCAGCAATCAAAGTTGTCTCCTAGCCTCACACAAACATTGAAAAATAGAGGTGCTATCTTTCTTGATGTTTATAGTCAAAGGGTTGGCTTTCAGGTCCTTGAGAAAGACATTTCTGGGTTGTAAAACTGGCAAGAAACTTCTTAAAGATTTACATTTCAAAGGAGCAAAGAGGAAAAGAAAGATGACAACTTTTCTAATGTAAATGCTCTAAGAAAAGAGGAATCCAGGGCCTAGAGTTGGGAAGCAGACTGTCTAAAAGTTTAGTCAAGCTGAGGAACATGAGGAGCTGAGGCCTGGATAAATAGATTATGGTGTAATTGTGTTCTAATATAGACTTCTTTCACAAGGTTCTCTGTGGACCTCTGAGTGGCATGACTCATTTGACCTTTAAAAAGGGGGACAGTGCTTTTGGTGCTCTTCTTTATTCTCCATTACCTACTGTTTATTTATTGGGAAGTTGCCTTTGTAAACTTTAAATTATATAAATTGAAAAGGAATTAGGTATTTAACCTGGTAAGAATTGAAAATGAAATTATATCTTAAGTTACTGAAATTACACAGAAGAGGATTGTCATAGAAACACAATTAGTGGGAATATTTTTAGTACTTTTATTGAACATATTCACCATGATGCATATGTTGGGCAGATAAAATATATTATGCTCACTTTGTTAAAGATGGCGCTGCCCACATGGAAGTTCGTTGATATTCATGTGTGTTCTGGAACAGGCTGTGGGCAGGCTGGGTCGTCATAGCCTAAGGCTTAGTTTAAGAGTAAGCTTTTCCCCACACCCTTGACTGATTGGATAATGTAGGGTGGTGCACTCTCTTGAGAAATCCCATTATGCCTCAGATGGGTGGCTTTGTATCAGAGACTTCCTTGTATGTATAATTGGATTAAAGGTTTGGATTTTCTAGGCTATAAACTGGGGCAGTCTGGGAGCTTGATCTCTCTCTCTCTCTCTCTCTCTCTCTCTCTCTCTCTCTCGGTTCCTGAGGTATTAGAGAGTAGAGCAGAGTAAGGCCACGTGAAGGCCATGTGGAGAAGTAGCCAAGATGGCAGAGTGCTGAGGAAGAAGCCAGTTTGTTAAGACTTTGTGCAGGAGGAGATGAGAAACAGAGGTGAATAAGTCTGGTGAGCTAGAAACCTTTGATTCTAGGAAACTCGGATAAGTCAGTAGCTTTGTGAGCACTGAATGTGTGGGTTTTGGAGCCCAGTGTGTGTTTTTGCTTGCCCGCCTGGTGCAAGCTAGAATTAAAGCTGATGGCTCACCAGTTTTTTGGCTCCGGTGTTTCATTGCCATCTGTCCGAATCCAGTGGGAACCTGTGTGGGTCAGGCGGCTGTGATAGCGGCCTCGACTACTGGCTTTACAGCATAGAAAAGGGGTGTGGTTTTATTATAAAGATTAAGTAAATTAAGCCGTGATGAACAATTATAATAGATAACTCAAATTTTTGGACTAACTGCTTTCTACCTTCAAACTTGAATTAAAAGAAAGGTAGTGTTTGTATGTCATTTTTGTAAGGAGACAGCAATAATCATAAATTCTCTTCCTCTTTCAGTACCTTAATAAAAAAGCCTTACTTTCTGGAAAATTCTGTAGCGCTATAATGCTGAAACATTATTCAGAATAAAATAGCTCATAAAAACGTTCATGAGTTGTACCCAGATAAATCTTCATCTCTGAAAGATAGAGCTATTATTATCTTTTTTAATGCTGTTCAGGGTAATTAAGCATTGTTTTCCAGTTACTTGGGGAAGATCAGAGTGCCTGGTATTCCTGTGATCGCAATTTCATGTACTAATATGATGCTGACGATATGAGGGAATATGTTAACAGAAGATATAAAGATTTGGTACTGGGAGTCTTTAAACTATATTTGAGAGAATTATAGTAAAGGCTAAAAGTACATTTATTTTTGCATTCCTCTTTTTTTGTTTTCTTTCAACTGAATTCTTGAGTTCTCTCTCTTCCTTTCCAACCTTTCCTTCTTTTTCTTTCTCCTTTTTACTGCTCTTCTCTAAACTAATAGGACTCTGAAAAAATATATAACTTCAAACAGCCATCAGGAGTAAGTACTAATAATTCCAGTACTACTCAGTAAGCCATGTCTGAGATTCCACTTTTCCTCTGGGTTTAGCAGGATAAAGCAAGTGATGGAATAGGAATTGTGAAATGTGGCTCAGCTGATAAGAAAACCTTCTCATAAAGTATGAATTAGCAGCAGTTCACCAGATTTACTTCTGGAGTGTTTCATTACTATTATAGTTCCTACTTTATTCTTTGGCTTCTATGGACCTATCACCTAGGATTATGAGCCTCCATCTATTTGCACAGGTGCAAGAGATAAAAAAGGGGCCTAAAATGTACACACAGACTCACTCATAGACGTAAGAATGCCAAGCATACTAAATCATAGAAAAAGAATAATGCATACTGAAGTAAATGTTATGAAGTCCTGTGACTCATCATTCATGATTTACTCATAGCACAAATTAAAAAGTAATATTGAAGTCAGTTGACATATTGGACCAGAGGCATAAATCTAAGTCATCCAGGAGGTGTATTCTTTTGCGGGGACAGCTGCCATCTTCGTGTCGCTCACAGATAGGTTGCCTTTATAAACACTAATGACAAAACCAATTAGCAGGTTAGAAATTGCCAGAAATCAGGGGTGCCTTGCTTAAGAATCACTAAAAATGAATAGTATTTTGGCTAATGGTATTCTTTGTTCACTTAAGTGTTTATAGAATAAAAGTGTTTTGTGTGTAAACATCTGTTTCAGGAAAGTACCATCACTCAGTTGCCAAATGATATAGGCAGTGGGCACTTTGTACATCTGGGAAGACTTTAAGATCTGTAGCACTGCTGAATTTCCAGACATGGATGAAAACTTTTAATAAGGTGTTTGTTTTGTTTTTAGAGAGAGAAGTGGGGGAGTGGGGCAGACAGGGACAGACAGGAAGGGCAAGAGATGTGAAGCATTAACTTGTAGTGATGGTACCTTAGTTGTTTATTGATTGCATTCTCATATGTGCCTTGCCCAAGGGGGCTCCAGCTGTTGCTTAAGCCAGAGACTGTAGGGTCATATCTATGATCCCATGCTCAAGCCGGCAAGCCCACACTCAAGCTGGTGGACCCAAACTCAAGCTGGCAAGCTCGGGGTATTGACCCTGGGTCCTCAGCATCCCAGACCAATGCTCTATCCACTGCACCACTGCCTGGTCAGGCTTTTTTTCCTTTTAAAGGAAATAAACCTAGTTCATAAAATGTACTGTTGAATAGTTTAATGTAAGACAAAGCATTTCAAATGGTATTTTATTTAAATGTAAATGTGAGCTATAAGTTATTAAAGAGAATGTGGCTTTTCCTATTCTTGTTCTAACACCTAGGATCAAAGTCACCTTTTGAACTTGCAAAGTGAGCTTCTAAACTGAAATCTTACTATTAGGATTTAAGTTCTTTTTTTTCCCTGCCAAATTCTACCTAAAGCTTTGTCTGCAACATCATTTTCCTATAAAGACAGGGGCACTGAATTAACAGGGCAAGGGGAAGACTCTGGAACATTAGGCCATGGCTTTGGAATCAAAGCACTCAGTGGTTTCGTGCTTTGTGGATAATTAAAATCGATACAAGATAATGACACAGTTAGAAGGATCTCCAGATACTTAATCCAGTTCCTTGCTCCAAGAGAAACTCACTGTACTCTAAACTAACCTCTGCATGGGCATTCAGGTTATATGGGAAGAGTGGGAACCCTAGATTCACTTCCTGCACTAAGAACATTGCATACAAATATGTCTTGGTAGCTAACAGGTGTTCAGAAAAAGATTGTTTTTGTAAGTGTGATGTAACATCATAGATTCCCAAGATTAGCAATGGGAGGGAGTGATGGCCAACATGGCCCTCATTTTTCATATTACATTGACAAAGATTTTTAGGATTTTTGGTAATGTCCCATCAGTTAAATGGTTTTGCTATTTTTAGTGTCTCATGTCATATCTTAAGAGACCGTATCAAGTGTAACTTTCTCCATGAAATCTTACTAATATCAACACCAAGTAATTATTTTTATTTTTTATTTCTTTATTCAGTAAGACTTTAGGATATATACATAACTTTATATTGTAGATACAAGTTACAATATAAAGTAGCATTTGCAACCTCTGTACCTTGAGAAGCCCCCAAAGCCCAGCACAACACTCTCTACTTAGTCATTAATCAGCAAATGCTGGTTCATAATATTATTTTCTAAATCTAGTTGAAACTAATTTTTTGTATGGTTCTGTCCACAGGAGAATTAAGGACAATCATGAGAAGTGTTGAGTCTCCTGGCTGATTCCAATTCTCTATTCCAACATAATGTTTTAATTGATTTATTCTATCTTTTTTTTTTTTTTACAGGGACAGAGAGAGAGTCAGAGAGAGGGATAGATAGGGACAGACAGACAGGAACGAAGAGAGATGAGAAGCATCAATCATCAGTTTTTCGTTGCCGTTGGGACACCTTAGTTGCTCATTGATTGCTTTCTCACATGTGCCTTGACCGCGGGCCTTCAGCAGACCGAGCCACCCCTTGCTGGAGTCGGTGACCTTGGGTCCAAGCTGGCAAGCTTTTGCTCAAGCCAGATGGGCCCGTGCTCAAGCTGGTGAGCTCGGGGTCTCGAACCTGGGTCTTCCCCAACCCAGTCCGACGCTCTATTCACTGCACCACCGCCAGGTCAGTCTGATTTATTCTATCTTAAGGCACCCTTTTTATTTTAAAGAGGCCAAACATCATAAAAGCAAAGTAAAACAAGTATTTCTAAGTACCGTTAATTTTTTACCTTTTTCAAATACAATTTAATATGACAAAATTTGTGTACAACAAAAGAATTTGAATGACCTTTGCAATTCAATTGTACTTTTTAGAAACACTTTTCCTTAAAACAAAGAGAGGGGGATGTAAATCATTCTTTAAGTGTTTGTAACATAGAAGAATTCAAAAACCCTAAAGTAATGTGTCAAATTAGATTGGTGGATTAGTTCAGGATACTTGAAAGTTTAAGTCAAATTTTCTTTAAAAACAAAAAGAAGAGAAGTTTAATCAGTATTCAACATTGGTATACTATAAGGAACTGCATCTCATAACATTTTATTTAATCCTGTCATTATTGACTACTGAATAAAATACAAGGTTTCTATTACAGGAAATATTTCAATAATTAACTACAACCAACTGCCTTCACAATCTCTTATGTATATTTTGTGACCTACATCCTACATATCTTCCAAAATGATTCCTTTTTTCTCCTTGAGCTAATAAATATCCCAGTTCACTTGACAAGAGATAGAGGCAACCCAAGTGGAGACTGTTCAGTTCATTATGCCTGGAGGAGAGTAGGGAAGTGAGGAGGGGAGGGCTGCAAGTGGAGATTACATTCTAAGTTCCCATTGCCACTTGAAGACCATCAATTTCTTCTCATGCAAAACTCTTCTTCTGCACACACATCTAAGCACTGTCACTGGAATCCAGCTTATTACCTTCCTTTTGACCCCAGTTTTAAGCACGCTTTTGTACAACTTCATCTTCTTTACAGAGGATCCATCATTTAACCCAACATCCTTCAATGACACTCACTCATCAAACATCATCAAAGCTCAGGTTCAAAGAAAAAAATTAATTTTCACTTGAGTCCTATAAGAATCTCTTCTTTCAGTATTCATGCCCTTCAATCCTATCATCATTAATTTGATCTTCCCAAAACACTACATGAATTTATGCTGTCATGATTCCCATTGTCACATGTCTAGTCTTCTTATTCTGGTATTCAAAGACCATAATAATTGGTTCTTAACCTATGTCTCTAGATATTTTGTATTAGTTGTATAAGATTATATTTAATCTAACAGTTCTACAAATATGCCTAATTTTTCAGACTCCAAGATACTCTCATGACCTTTCTCCTACACTTCCTCCTGCCCCCAACCAAAATAACCCTTTTCTTTAGGATTCAAATTATCTGGTGTTTTGTGAGCTCTAAATATGAAAGTGGCCATGGCATCTCAGAAGTTACACAGACTTGTGTCCTACTATTTGAAACTAACCTTTTCTGTTTTGTGGTTAGGTCTATATTTTATCTCAGTCCCCTTAACTACTTAATAGATGAAACCAGATTACTATGTTAGCAAAATAGGATTTTTTAGTTCAGTGTCTGCCTCTAATTAACTCCACCATTTTATTACACTGAACTATAGTTGTATAATATGTATTACAAGAATGGCAGTTAAAATGTCTTAAAATGTATATGCATTCTATGAAATTATCAGAAAAACTGACCAGGACCATCTATGGGTTGTTTGTTGCCCCACATTATTCTTTCTATAGTGGCCTAAAAATAATATATATTTAATAAGTAATCACTAATATTCATTGAATAATCAGGAGGTGAATATTTACTAAATATTTTAGAAGGAAAAAAATTACTCTTTTTGTACAGAGTACAATAATATTTAAAGAGTTAGTGATACACTTAATGATATAGTTCTCTGTCATCTACCACTTTCATCATATCTGTGATTAAATTACCCTCATGAGCTCTATCTTCTTGATCATACTTTTAACCTATGGCAAATATTAATACTAATATAAAAAGCATGGCATGCCAGGTTTAGAAAAACAGACTTTTTTAAGTTTTAGTGACACGTTGTACAATGTTACAGTTCACGCGTTTCTTTAAAAAAAAATTTCAAAATCTCACAATTACACCTCATCATTATTATTCTTCTGCCTTCTTGGATATTTTTCTAATAAAATTGGATAAAGTTGACCTTGTTATTCACCACCAACAAAGTCCCATCACATGATTCATCTTGTTTGAACCTCATAATAAATCAAACATTATAACTTCTCCCTGTTGAATTGATTGCCTATAGAATTTTGCAAAATTCCATAGATTTTTCTTCAAATGATAGTATGTTATAAACATGGCAAGTTATATCTTGCAGAAACTTGTATCTTTTGGAGTTTATACATTAAGGAGAAACTCTGAAAAACAGTTATTTTTACAGACTTAATAATTTTGAGAATCTCTGAGAAACAATATATGTCAAAAGATGCTTAATTTTTAGTGTAGCCCAAATATAACTTATGCCCAGAGAACAGTCAGTGGCACAGGGGATAGAGCATCGAACTGGGATGCGGAAGACCCAGGTTCGAGACCCCGAGGTCGCCAGCTTGAGTGCGGGCCCATCTGGCTTGAACAAAAAGCTCACCAGCTTGGACCCAAGGTCGCTGGCTCCAGCAAGGGGTTGCTTAGTCTTCTGAAGGTCCACGGTCAGGGCACATGTGGGAAAGCAATCAATGAACAACTAAGATGTCACAACAACAACGGAAAACTAATGATTGATGCTTCTCACCTCTTTCTGTCCCTGTCAATCCCTCTCTCTGACTCTCTCTCTCTGTCCCTGTAGAAAATAAATATAAATTTAAAAAAATTAAACAAAAGTTATCTTGGCAAATGCCAACCCTTCACTCCTCCATCTCCAACGTGTAGTACAGTAATGCTTTGTTTACTATTAAAAAGAGTACTTTCATTTGTCTTTAAGACTAAGTAAAAGAAATATTTTTAATAAATAAGTTATTACAAACAGCATAGTTTTTATTTAAAAAGTAAATAAGCCCTGGCTGGTTTGCTCAGCAGTAGAGCTTCAGCCTGGCATGTGGATGTCCTGGGTTCAATTTCTGGTCAGGGCACAAAGGAGAGGCACCCATCTACTTCTCAACTCTTCCTCCTTCTCTCTCCTCCCCATTGCTCCCACAGCCATGACTCAAATAGTTTAAGCAAGATGGTCCCAGTTGCTGAGGATGGCTCCATGGCCTTCACCTCAGGCAATGAAATAGCTGAGTTGTTGAACAATGGGGCAGCTGCCCCAGATGGGCAGAGCATTGCCCGGTAGTTGGCTTGCTGGGTGGATACTGGTTGGAGCACATACAGGAATCTGCCTCTCTGCCTCCTTACCTCTAAGTAAAAGGGGGAAAAAAGGTAAAAATAAGCTACTAACTCAGCTTCAGGGCTTTAATTTTATTGATCTACCATGTACCATTTGTAAGTGGACTTCACTTTATCTTATCTTAGGAGTCCAGAATACAAATATAAGAACAAAATTCCTAAAAACGTTTAAGCAGATTCAAACCTACTAAAGAATTATTTAAAAGATAGATTATTTTCTTTATTGCAGTAAAGATTATTTTCTTTATAGCAGTAAATGAAAGATTATTATGATCAAAATGTGAGGTAAATAAAGTTAATTTGTACTCAACACACAAAAAAATAAAGTTAACTTGTAATATTCAAAACAAATGTACTGTATTTATAATCATCTTACCTTTTTATATCAGTATTTGATTTTTAAAGATTTATTTGGAAAGCCTGATCAGAGGGTGACACAGTGGATAGAGTATCTGACTTGGGTGCAGAGGACTCAAGTTCGAAACCCCAAGGTCGCCAGCTTGAGCATGGGTTTATCTGGTTTGAGCAAGGCTCACCATCTCAAGCCTAAGGTCACTGGCTTGAGCAAGGGGTCACTCCCTCTGCTGTAGCCCCCGGTCAAGGCACATATGAGAAAGCAATCAATGAACAACTAAGGTGCCACAAAAGAAGAATTAATGCTTCTCATCTCTCTCCCTTCCTGTCTGTCTGTCCCTATCTGTCCCTCTCTCTTTCTCTGTCTCTTTCACACACAAAAAAAGAAAAGAAAAAAACCCACTTATTTGAAGAAATTGTGTTTTTTGGCTAAAAGTTTATTTCAATAAACAAAAACATGTTGTTGATAATATGGTCCCCATCAAAACTGAGATTAATTTCTAGAAGCAGAAGTTTGGGGGATTAAAATACAATAATTTTGAAGCAAAAGTGGTTCTTTCTTAGATTTGGCACATGATTCACCATTTGAAACTGAAATTTTCCGTAAAGATATTGCAGAGACGCATTGTACTTAAATATAAAATAAAAATTTCAGAGCAATTTCTGTTTTAGATGCCAAAGTCCAGAAATGTTTGCAGGAAGTGATGACTTCACTCACCTCACCCCCACATTACTTCTCCTTCCTTGATAATTTCTTACTAAAACAAGTTAAAATGAATGCATAGCCACAGATATGTGTGGAACAGAAAGGCATTTGGAAATAATACAGCAATCTAGCTGTTGGATTTGTTTCAGAATCAAAGACTATTTTGTATAATATATGTACATATTACCCATATGTGAATATACATATGTATTTATACATATCTAACCTATATATTATGTATATGTTTTCTTTCTTTATAGAATTGCACAATTTCTGGTTACACAACAATGCACTTTGGCAAATGTTACCAAACCAAAGCTCTCCGCTCTGTTTAGGAAATGAGGTCAGCAGTGTGTACATGAAACACTCATGGCATCATCAGTCTTGGGTGCTAATATTGTCGCATTAGTGTTGTGCTTCACTAACAATGAGGGTTTGGACAGTGTAAGTCAAATAACATAGTTCTAACTATATGAATGGCAAATCACTTCTCTTTGTATAGAGAGTAAATGGCATGTAATTTTGCTCAGCCTGCCCTTATTCAGTCCTCTGCCTACTCTTTCACTACCAGCATGCCTCCAATTTTTCTAATATTTCTTAGCCATGTGGAAAAAGATCTGAGGAGCACTAAAAGAATTTCAAAATACCCAGCTTCCTCTTTAATGTCCCTATGTCCTTAACATTGTTCAGAGAAAAAAAATTAGATCCTTTTTTCTAAAAAGTAATATCCATGAGATAGTTTAGGCTAGAACTCAGGTGGATAATGCTACAGCAGATTTATATGTACATAAAAGAAGAAGTCTATATATTGTGTGTCAGAGGCTGCTAACATTAAAAAAATCATTCATTTTAATTTCAGCAAAATGTTCATTTAAAAATAAAAATGTATATTTGCCCCAATTATCTTTATTACAAGAAGGGAACAAATTTATTTCTTTTGTGATAATTTGCTGAGCATCTGGTATATGCCAAATCATCTCCTAACTGGACGTGCAGCAGGAAGCATGAAGGGCAAAGTTTCTGCCCTTGGGAGCTTATAATTCAATAATACTTAATGTATAAAAGCATGTATTAAGGCAGGAGATACTCTTCAAACCACTAGACCAGTGGTTCTCAAAGTGTGCTACAGGGTGCACTGTTGTGCCCTAGAAGATTTGCAGGTGCGCCCTATGGTATTCCAAAATAATATGTGCCTGTTGAGAACCAAAAAACCAATAGGGTTTTTGAAGTTTAGATTTTGGGGGGACAGAGTTGTGGGGAATTGGCTGTAAGCTGACAGTCTGCCCAACCCCCCACCTCACTTTCCTGATTAGGTTGCAAAAGGCTGTTAAGCTGTGGTCCTGGATTGTTTACACTACCCCCCATGTTCCCCAGAAAGACTGGAGGCAAGTTTTTTTTTATCATTTGTTTGGTGTAAAGTTAAGATGATATGTATGGTGGGGGTTTTGGATTGATGATTAAACATTAGGAATTGTCTCTTGAAGCCTTTTGGATTTCTGTAAAAGAAGAATATGTGGCAATATCTAAAAAAGCTTTGAACATTTTACTACAATTTTCAACATCCTATTTATGTGAATTAGGATTTTCTACCCTCAGCACAATTAAGAGTAAAAAGAGAGGAATTCTTCAATGTATTGATGAGGAAATGGGAGTTTGCCCTTCAAATATATGCCCAAACATTGAAGAAATCGCTAGGACACATCAGGCTTATGTTTCTCATAAACACAAGAATGAAAAAACTTAACACATTCATGCCGGGATCTGCTGAATTTACTTAATCTTACTAAGAATGTATCTATATATATATAAAAAGATAACTTTTGTCGTTTTTTTACTTTTTACCTCTCTTTTTAATGAATTCTAAAAAGCATAACTCAAAAATTATAACCTAAAAATGTTTTTTAATGTCAGAATAAATTTAATTTTGTCTTATTTATTTTGTTTAATTACCTTAAAAGCACTCTTGGACTTTACCTTTTTTTCTTTAATATTTGACTTAATTATTATTATAACATATTTCTCAGAAATCTGTATATAGTGTGCCTGCAATTTTTTGTAGGATTTTAAATCTGCCCTGGCTTCAAAAAGTTTGAGAACCACTGCACTAGACTCAGTAATTCTGTAGTATCCATAACATCTTTAATTGATAACATAATAAATACTTGTTTGGTGATGCATTTAGTCACCAAATTGAAAAGCCAGTGCAAAAACCTTTTACCTAAAATGTCTCAGCTTTGGAGTGAACAATCAAAAGCACTTGATTTAATCAGAATGCAGCATAGAAATACTTTGTATGAGTCTGCCTCTTATTATAAAGGACATAAGAATTGTTTTACACCTATTTTCCAAAAAAAAAAAAAAAACAACTTGACAAGTTTTGTTTACCAAGATTTTTAAGTGATGTTTTCTTATTAAAATATGGTTCATTAATATATTTTATGGTGTACCACTTAAGGCTTTTGTTTTGTTTTGTTTGTTTTCCATTTTACTGTTCCTGAAAAATTTGTAGCTACTTTTCTCCACCAGCTCGGTTTTATCTTCTTCTCCCTGGAGCCCTATTTTCCTGGCAGATAGAATGGATATTATAGATTTAGAAATTAGCCTTCATGATGGTGCTTTTTAGATGGTGAAGTTCCTGTGTGCTGACCAACACTTTAGCCTCTCGCTGGGCACAAATGGGCAACCTGAAAATACATTAAAAGATAGAAAGAGGGAGGGTATTTTTGCATCAGAAATTTTTCACTAGTGAAGCCCTTCTCTTGAAAGAAACGTCACTCACAGTCAGGCCAGATTATACATCATAACCTGGAATTGGGAATCCAGCAGCTGGTGAATTAGGGCTTTTCTGACAGAGAAGACAAACAATTCAATGTAGAGCCATGGCCTCTTTACACAGGCTATCAAATTCAACGGTATGAAACAGGACCTGATAACAATTTGAATCTAGAAAAGAAACATTTACTTTTGAGAAAATGGCTGATTAAAAAATTTAAATATGTACTGAAACTGCTGCTTTCAAGCTGTTAATATTCTCAGTGGTGACAGACCACAGAAAAGCTAGAAAAGCTGGTGTCACTTTGGAGGATGACAAGGATTTTGTTTGTTTGGTTTTTGTTTCTGTAGTTTATTCAAATTATTGTGGGGTTTTTGTTGTTGTTGTTTTGTTATAGAACCACTTGGGTTGTTTTATTGGTTTAGTAAAACTTGAACCTTTTACAAGGGATACAATTTAAAAAATGATAAAATTTAGAGTCTATGTTAACTGAGTTGGGGTAGGTCTTTTATATAAACTGATCTCTTAAAAATGTTCATCAGTATTTTGTTTTAATCTACTAAAATATCCCCATAGTCCAGCAGTGTTTTAAAATATTAGTTCTAAATTATCAAATTTACTTCTTTTCATATTTTTAAAGAACCATAGAAATAAAGTTCTATGGAAAAAAATGGATAAATTTAAATGTAATGATAGAAAATGGCATAAATAAAATACCTAAATGTCCTGCAGATTATTTTAATCATTTAATTAAAAATGATTAAATGAAACAGAGAGCACCAGTTTTCACATGATTTTTTAAGGTCAATATTATTGTAACTCATGATATTAAAAGCTCTGAAGATGAGAGAATTAGTCATGGAATATTTTCTATAATTAATGATATATTTAATATTCTTATTTAGTCATATACCTATCTTTACTTCTAATCAAAATATAATTTAGAGAATATATTATTTGATCTAGAAATTAACAGCTGGCTTGCAAAAACACTATGTCAGGTTAATTACTGCCTTTTTAATATTTATAATATACTGCGACAGGTAGTTAATGATGCACTCAGTATTTAGCATAGTATATAACCAATATTTTAATGAAAATATATACTTTTATTAGTGATACACAACCTGAAGGAATACATCAATTTCTGATTTTTTTATGTTCGTTTGTGTAATTCTATTTAATAAAGCCAGATTCATTTTATTTATAAATATGCATTAACTATATTCATATTGTATAGGATATCCTGAATTCAATCAAACCAAGGCATGACAAGGGGTGTTTGACTTAAACAGTTTTTCAATATTCTAATATGGTCAAAAACTGGTTTTCTTTTTGTTTTATCAAAGTTATATCGGCATCTTTAATTAGACTTAACACTTTTGCATTTTAACTAGTATCCATTCCGCTCATGCTCACTGTGCCAAAAGGGAGAAAGTACTTGCATATTGTCCGTGGAGAGATGCTACCATAGCATGCACTGGTGGTTAAATGCCTGATATCTCTAGTTCCAGTGTCTCAAACTTAAGTTTGTTATACACACTAAGTTAAAACCCCTTCTTACTGTACTAAAAAGCAGCACCTCTTACATTATAGTACCTTAATCATAAAATTCCAAATTCTCAGACAGGGTCACTTCTTTCTTGCCTCAGTCCCACTGAGTTCAGTGGTGGTCTTTGTACCAGTGGCTAATGTTTGGTTAGGACTTCTCCAAACCAAAGACTATAGTAACAGGAAAGTCATGTATATGTCTGGGCTAACATGGAACCATTTATTTTTGGAACCATAAATATAAAATACTAGTAAGATTATCTTAATAGTTTTGGAAATATGGAATCGCTATAAAATATTTCCAGGAATATTGATAAATATATAAATAGTCAAGATATATACATTAATAATGTAAATAAAGTTTATTATTTTTATATATCTGTAGAGCTATAAAAATGAGTAAAATGTGACCTTGGCCAGTTGGCTCAGTGGTAAAGTATCAGCCTGGCATGTGAAAGTCCCAGGTTCGATTCCCTATCAGGGCACACAGGAGAAGAAACAATCTGCTTCTTCACCCCTCCCCTCCCTCTCTTTCACTTTCTCTCTCTTCCCTTCCCTTAGCTATGGCTCAAATGGTTCAAACAAGTTGACCCCGGGCACTGAGGATGGTGCCATGGCCTGCCTCAGGCACTGAAATAGCTTGGTTGCTGAGCAACAGAGCAGCAGCCTGACATCAGCAGAGCTACCTCCCCTAGTGGTTTTGCTGAGTGGATCCTGATTGGGATGCATGCAGCAGCCTATCTCTCAGCCTCCCTGCCTCTCAGTTAATAATAAAGAAAAAAAGTTTAAAAAAATGTAAAACGTGTACTGGTTTCAAGATACCTCTGAGTTTAGAAGGTGTGAGTTGTCACAAAATAACATAGTTGAATTTTAAAAAACTTAAATAATACCCAGTTTGAGAGACTTAAACCACAATACCATTTCATTTATAAATCACTTTTAGGCCTGACCAGTGGTGGTGCAGTGGATAAAGCGTCGACCTGGGAACACTGAGGTCACCAGTTCAAAACCCTGCACTGGTCTGGTCAAGGCACATATGGGAGTTGATGCTTCCAGCTCCTCCCCACTTTCTCTCTTTCTCTCACACTGTGTCTCCTCTCTAAAATGAATAAATAAAATTTTTAAAAAGTTTTTTTTTAAAAAAATCACTTTTAAGTGTCTATGTTCTAGAGATTGATTGTCAGCAGTGGATGTTTCTGAGTCATTGCTAGAAAAAATATCTAAGATAGGATATAACATAAAGAAGTTTCCCTAAAAGAAAAGTATTAATAGGAGCCATCATTGGAAATTCATTTTAATTGAATTTATTGGGGTGACACTGGATAACATAATTGTACAGGCTTCAGGTGCCTAATTCTACAACACATCTCTGTGCGCCGTGTTGTTTGTTCACCCCCATTGCAAATCTTCATCCATCTTCATTTATCTATCCCCCAAACCCTCCTCAACCCAACACGCCACCCTGGCAATTACCACACTGTTGTCCATGTCCATGAGTTTTTTCTTTTTTGTCCTTTTTTGCTCAATGCCTCCACCCCTCTCAGCCAGCCCCCAGCCTGACAGCTGTCATCCTGCTTTCTATGTATGAGTCTGTCTCTATTTTGCTTGTTAATTCATTTTGTCATTAGATTCACATATGATTGAAATCATATAGTACTTGTCTTTCTCTGACTGGTTTATTTCATTTTGCATGATGCTCTCTAGGTCCATCCATGCTGTTGCAAAGGTTAGGTTTCCTTCTTTGTTATGGCTACATAGTATTCCATTGTGTAAATGTACCACAGCTTTTTGCCCCACTTATCTACTGATGGGCACTTGGGCTGTATCTAGATCTTGGCAAGTTGTGAGAAAATATAACAGATTTTAAAATATTACCTTTTGGCATATGTCTCACATTGAAAAAGACACATATGAGAAAAATGGAGGAGCTAGAACGAATAGTAAGTTAGTTTTCTCTCATTAGTTTCAAAGATGAAATTGGGCAACCTAAACTTCATGGAATTACCTGAACTATAAAAATTATTTACATATGAATTTGCCTCTAATTAAATAAGAATAGAGTAGATGTAAATTAATACTATAATCAGTGTTTGTACATAACAGCAACATAATATTATTTTCAATAGTTACAAATAATTTAGCATTTTTCTGTTACATCATAATTCTCAAAAAAAATTCTCAAAAATAAAGAAAATAGAAACCTCCATGGAGTTATACCTTCTTAA
This sequence comes from Rhynchonycteris naso, assembly GCA_037038555.1. Classification (NCBI taxonomy): domain Eukaryota; kingdom Metazoa; phylum Chordata; class Mammalia; order Chiroptera; family Emballonuridae; genus Rhynchonycteris; species Rhynchonycteris naso. The sequence goes on along the minus strand of CM072996.1, from coordinate 102,500,271 downwards.
AAGTAACTATAATTTTAGTTTGGTGTGGCTCCTTTTAGACTACTGATAGCATATAAATATATACTTCTACATTGATGGGTTTTTCTATAATACTGTTCTGAAGACTACATTTTACTCAATCGTATAAAATATAAAATATCAATCATAGAAACCAACTTTAAATTTTTTGTCTCCATATTGTTTCATTAAATGCATGTATATTCTTATGATGATGATAATATAAACAAACGATCAAGACTGACCTGTGGTGGCACAGTGGATAAAGCATCAACCTGGAATGCTAAGGATGCCTGTTCGGAACCCTGGGCTTCCCTGGTCAAGGCACATATTGGAATTGATGCTTCCTGCCCCTCCTTACTTCTCTCTTTCTCTCTCATTCTCTTTCTCCTCTCTCTATAAAAATGAATAAATAAAATTTAAAAACACAATCATATAATGTATATATTTCTAGTGTAGTTTACATTTTGACACAGTTTCTGATAAGCACCAATGATGAGAAGGGAGCAATTTCTCTGGAGTTTAAATATATATACACAAGATGCCAGGTACCTTTTAACATAGTGCTTCATGTAGTCAGAGTCACATTTGGAAGCAGAAATTGTGGGCATCCTTTTACAGCACAGGTTAATATATTTCAAAGAGGTTAAAAGTTCATTGGGAAACACATAGCTAGTGAATGAAAAAGCTTATCCAAAACCAGTGATTTGAATGCTTCCTTGATCTTGCAATGCCAACAATCTGTGAGAAAGTCACTTCAAGTGTGTGCATGGCTTAATTAGATCTGCCCTTTAGTCATATGGTTTGACTCTCAAATTGTTTTTATTTTTAAGTCAATTATTGAACATAATTCTGCCATTCTATTTCCCCCTAATATTCATAAAAGGAAACCTTGATGCTCACATCAAAATGGAGGAGCCACGGCACAATCATCAAAGTACCAACTTATGAATAATTTCAGGAGGAATGATGGGTTTCTATATCTTTACCTTTTAAATACAATGCAACATCACACCCACGGATATCAACAGAGAATGTCTTATGTCCATCTTTATATTATTCTGGAGGTGTTTGGTTTTAATGGGAAATGAAGTATCTTCTATGTAAGTGGACAATATGATTCCTCCAGTATAATAGTTAAAACCAGACTCTTACTATACAGATTGACTCTTTCCCATCGTTTAGTATAATCCTATTGTTTTTACAATAAAGCCTCACATCTACCTTTTTAATAAAATGGTTTTTACTTTGGATAAAAATTTTTATAATCTATACATCAGTCTATTATGGGAACAGGAGCTTTATTCATCTATTTGTTTAAAAAAATTATATTATAAAAAGAATTTATATTACTTACTGGGTTTATGCAGAACTCTAGGAATATAAAAACAAATTAGCCATAGGACCCATGTCCTCAAGTACTGTATTTCCCCATGTATAAGATGCACATTTTATGCAAAATACTGGGTGCATCTTATACAGTGGTTGTAGATTATTTTTACTTGCATTTCCTGCTTTTTTGCGCTTGTTCTTGTGCTCATGGTTGAAGACAGTGATTCGTCATCAGACAGAGATTATGACAAGCTAATGAAGGAGAGTTATGACAATGATGAGGGGTTGTATGAATTTTATGATGAATAAAACTTGAGTTCAATAACTTTATGTAATACATTTTTCTTTTTCAAATTTTAGGTCCCAAAATTAAGGTGTGTCTTATACATGGGATTTTTTATACATGGGGAAATACACTAGGTACTAATGTAGTAGGTAGGAAAGGTACATGAGTAGGGAATGGATAAAAAATGTGATAAGATTAAAATGACAGCCCAGTGATAATTTTGTGTTTTAATACAGAAGAAATGAGCAATGCTGTTATTTAAGTTTCAGGACAACAATAATAGGGGATTTAATTATATAAAAATTTTAGTGTAATTAGGATTCTGCAAGAGAGGGACACGGTAGTTTAAAATATCTTGTTTAATATGTGATATCAATTTGTAACTATATAAACAAATAAAATGGTTAACACTAAAAACGACTCAGTCTGTACAAATCAGTGCAATGAACAAGTGAGTCAACCCACCATTCAGCATCATGTTTTAAAAGCCAGATGAATGAGCTGATTTTTGCCCACCTGAGTGGATGCTTTGCTGTAGTCTGGTTGTAACGGCAATGCCACTCCCAGGGATTTGGCTACTAGAGTGCTTGCAGAAACTCACATGTCACTCAGGATGTCTCTTGTCTCCATACTTCTGTCTGTTCTAATGACCACACTCAGCAAGCCCCAGCTTTGGAAGGAGACTCCGCTAATTAGCTCAGTCAATGTAGCATCTGGTAACTGGTTGGTGGGATAAACAAAAAAGACTCCTGAAGTGACGGATGGAAAAAAAGGAATTCTCCAGGCCACAGAGACCAAAATGAAATTACCAGAAAACAACCCAAAGCCACGAGAAGCCTGGTCATTTACATGAGCTGTGTCTTTAACATTGCTTGGCACTGAATCTCAGGCCCAAATGTAGATAATTGGAATTACATAATGCTCAGCGTTTCAGTTTGGCATGAGTTTTATAATATAATAAAAGTTACCATTTGTAAGCCCGTCTGATTTTTTGAAAAAAGACCGAGAACAATTTGATCAGTCTTGCTACAGCAGACATAGAGGCAGGTGGTTTAAAAACAAAGCATTTAATCAGGCAGTGTTTTTACTTAAACTGCTTGATGATTCATCATCCAGCCTCTGCTCATTGTCACTTGTGTTTCTCTGAGCTATTCTTTACAGAATATTTAAAGAGCCTGGACTACATGTGCCTCTGTCTTGGGTTCTATTGTGCTGTAAATTATAGCTCCAATTTGTTTCAAATGCAGCATGGACTGTCAGGATGCCATGACTCATGTTCTGTTCAAATGAATACTGTATACTAGTTATACCAAAAAGCACTGTTGTCATTACTAATTCACCGGTAATTCCGAAATATTCCTAGACTACAGTTTTGTCAAGTTTTAGGACCATAAAATCATGCTCCTCTATTTTCTTAGGTCTTTGTTTTTTCTTTTAACAGGGTAGATTCAGTAAATGGCTTAATTAAACACTGTCGATTCTGGTCCCCTAAAACAGCCCTTGTTGTCCGAGATTGCTCAGGATGACACAACCCTATCTCCATCATGAAAGGAAACCAATGTATATGGTATCCTAAGTAGAGACTGCATGTACTTATTATACCACAGTCTACATTCTGAGGGTTTTTTTTTTTAAAAGCATCTATTAAATACAAAGAAAATTGTAACTGGATTATAGAATGGAAAATTTAACCTCAAATAACAAAACCATGAGGATGAAATTTTTTTTACTTGTCATGCTTAGCATTTAATAATTACAATGCAATAAATATTTAATTTAACACATAGGCTACCTGAAAGTAGAATAGTTTCTCTTCCCTACTGTGTTCTCAGCATTTAATTATGCAGTGGTAGGGACACCAATCTTTAGATTGTAGCAAGAATTAATGCATGAATGAATGACTCTGGAAGACAATTATGTGGTTAGATCATCTGAAAGCTGGAAAAAGTTAGAAAAACTAGTAAATATGAGAATAGGTCTGGGGATATAGAGACAAGCTGGAAAGGATCTATATGTACCCTAAGATTGCACCTCTATCTTCATTCATTTGGGCTGCCATAACAAAGCACCAGATGAAGAGCCATCTTGCTGTGTCCTCACATGTTGGATGGGCCAGGGTGCTCATGGGATCTCTTTTAGAAGGGCACTAATCCCATGCATTTGGGATCTACTCTAAAGAGCCCACCTCCTATACCATCATATTGGTGGTTAGGTATTCAAAATATGAATTTTGAGAGGCACAAACATTCAACCTGTTTTGATGTTAACATGAGCATCTTCTTGCCTGACCAGTGGTGGCACAGTGGATGGAACATCGACCTGGAATGCTGAAGTCCCAGGTTCAAAACCCTGAGGTCACTGGCTTGAATGAGCATTCATCCAGCTGGAAGTTCCAGTCACTGGCTTGGTTGGAGCCCCCTGGTCAGGGCACATATGAGAAGCAATTAATGAACAACTGAAGTGACACAAATATGAGTTGATGCATTCCATCTGTGTCCCTTCTTGTCTCTCTCTCTCCCCCCTCCTTCTTTCTCTCATTCTCTTTCACACTAAAATAATTAAATAAGTAAAATAAGCACCTTCTCCTCAAAGCACATATTGCCCTTGTGCTGCTATTGCTCCCAGTACATTTCTTTGTTATAGTTCCTGGGGGTATTTCGATGGAATTTGTTCTTTTTATTTCCAGCACAGAGTGTGGTACATTAATAAGTACTTAGAGAGCCTTTATGGATGGACTGAACCAGTGTCCACGCAATATCATCGTCATTACAGTCTCAAGTCTTGTCTGGCTTAGTGTTGTGTTGAGAATTTATGCAAATTGTATAATCCACCAGAAGAAATGCCTCAAAGAATTTAGACATCCAGACAACAAATTTTAACAAAATTGAAAATTCACACCATAGTTTGAGGTTAAGAAAATATAAATAATACTTTGCCAGGGGGAAAGGTTTTTCGAAAGGACAGTGGAGTGTGGAGAGGAAGAGGAAGAAGAAGAAATGTGGGGGGGACTAGAAAGGGTGAAGACAGCATATCAGATTTCACATTAGCTCCATCCAGCCCAGTAAGTTTTGTGCTATTAGCCAGCTATGATTTTTAACTAGTAAAATTGCAAAAACAATCCTTAGTGATATTTCAATAGCCACTAATATTCCAGACAGTTATATTTTAAGGTCAGTGATATGCAGGAGCATTATTAGGATGTGTATAGTAAACAAAGGCACTTAACAGAATTTTTCAGCTATGTAGATATGTAGACAGCGAGAGATTTCCTCTAGCTATTTCATCTGCGGCCTTAGAGAATTAATGCATTAATCTGCAATTACATCATGTCATCTTTCAGGATGTTTAGCTAAGGTGAAATGTGTAATTAGACATTTTAAATTGCATGTCACCTCCACCCACAGGGTTGACACGTTGTTTCTCTTTGATACAGTTCTGAGTAAGGATTCACTCCATATTTCTAGAAGTCACCTTGACCATGAAATAAGGCTATTGCAAATTACAGCTTCAGAATTAAGTAAAATACAATCTTCCATTATTTGTGTACTTCAATGTGATTAATTTGATAAATCAATTTTCCTTATATTTAACATAATTCTTATATTTAAAGATACCATAATAATTAAAAATTTAAAATAATTAGCAGATAATGAATGCTATATGTGCCCTCTCCACCCTTCATTACGGTAGAAATATACATGGAAATAGATAACACACAACCAGAAAGAATATTAGTAAATATAAGTAAATATTTTAATATTAAACCCAATTTAATATTAAACCCAATTTAATTTAATTATTACATGTAATAATTATGCTAGAGCAGTGGTTCTTAACCTGGGTCCTATCAAACCCTAGGGGTTCGATGAGTCGGTCTCAGGGGTTTGGAGAAGCCTCTGCCGTGGAGGCCAGAATAAAGTAATACCGTAATTTGTTGTGAATTCATGCACTTCATTGGTTTTGTTTTTTGAGCAAGGTGATGTTCATGCATGGCTCATTTTGTGCACCAGTAAAAAAACATATACCTATGTCTTGAATTTGGAAAAAAATCATATTTTATTTATCACTAAAGAAGGGTTCGGTGAATGCGCATAAGAAACTGGTGGGTTCGGTACCTCAAAAAAGGTTGAGAACCACTGCACTAGAGCATTTTTTTCAATGATGGCATGCTTGTTAATTATTTTAAATAACTTTAAATATATATTTTTTATTTAGGATTTTACTAAATATTAGCATGTATGGGAAGCATAAAATATGTAATTCACCCATATGTGTATAGTAATAAATGCTAAATGTTAAAGATTTATTTGCTAAAGTTCACTTAAACTAATGCAATATTCTGTATTCTTTCATTGCATTGTTAATCAGGAATTTAAATTCTATTTTGGGCATGGTATCCTGAGTACTATGTAAAAAGAAAGTGATGATGGAATTTCTATTTTAGCATTAACAACAGTTTTCAAGGGAGCTAATTAAAATCTTTATCTGAACCTTGAAGATGGGAAAATTGTGAATGCATGTGCTGAGTTCATATGTCTTTTGAGATTTTTCTTTTCAATTTTATAATTTTACATTTCTGGTTTTTTATTCATTCTCCTATGAAAGCAGTATTTCTTGATAGCTTTAAATGTAGCTTCAACTTAAAGTGGTAGTTAAACATTTTTAAAGACATTTTGAAATAGCTTAAAAGAGAAAAACATTATTTTTGAGGGTTTAACAATAATTCAGACATTCCATTTAGTCTTGTCCAGCTGCTATACAACATGTTATTTTAAGGTGAAGTCTGGTTATCAGCAGAATCAGAATTCAAAAGATGAGAAAATTGTTGCTTGAGTAATTCCCAAACACACTTTTTCGGCTTTGTCGATATATCTCAAGTGAGGAAATAATGGTTGGACCACAGGGAGTAATAAATGTTTGTTATGTAGGTGTTCAGTTGTTCTCATTGGTAGCCTTAGTGTCCTTGAACTACACCTTTATAATGACCTGGAAGAAAATAATATTTCCATGCCCTTTACCTAAAAATTTTATGGAAACATACATTTTATTTTTTGCCAAGGTATTATGATATTATGTATATGTATATAAAGATAAGGATTGTGTGTGAGAGAGACAGAGAGAGACTCAAATGTAGTGTCTGTTTGCTTTCTGGACATCTAGCAGATCAAATGCATTTTCTTGTGTTTCAGAATTTCCAGGTAAAAGTTTTTTTTTTTTTACTGAAATAAATAAATTTTTCATTGTAGAACGGGGTTGTATAAAGTCAAAGTGTGTGGGTAAGGATGGAAACTCCCATAATATTAGAAATAACAACAAAATAAGGTTGCTTTTCTCTATTTTGAACTTAGTTCTTATTTTCCTTAATGAAAACATGGTGTATAGTGAGTTGGAAAGAAGTACCTACTGGAGTACTAACATTGCTAGAATGACAGGTTTTGTTTTTATGTGTGTGTAATAAACAAGTAAAGTAATATCCTGAAAAATATCTAGAACAAGTTAACATAATAGATTAATACTAAGTCCATAAATAAGCTGAAGACAAACAATCTGAGTTTGAATCCTGACTCTTCTATTTGTTATATCTATGATGAGCAATTTATTTAACCTCCTGTGTCTTAGTGTTCCTGTCAGTAAAATTGGGACAATAATAGTATCTACATCATTAAATTGTTTTGAGAATTAAGTGAGTTAATATCCTGATTCCTGCCTTTGTTAGAAATCTTCATGAGGGTTTCTTTGTGTGTGTGTTTTTAAAGGATGTATCCTGAATACTTGAAACAATGGTGGCTGTCATTTAAAACTTAAAATTTCTATCCAAATTGGAAAAAATGTTTCTTGTACTTAACTAATGACAAAAACATTTATGTATGGGCTCTGTGTTTTAGTAGCTGTTTACTCCAATATTGCTCTGTTACTTACTGAGATTTGACCTTCTAGATAGTTGAAAAATTAATCAGTAAAGGATAATTACAGATTATTATCCTAATTTAAGTTTGCCTATTATGGTAAATTTCCTTTTTCTTTCATAGAGAAAAAACATCAATTTTTGAAAATAGAGATGGAACGTTATCTTAGCATCACAGTTTACTGGTTAAAGAAGTTTGAGATTTGTTTGTCTTTTTAATGGCAATTTAAAAGATTTCATTGTTTGGGACAATAAAGTCCATTATAATACAAAGCTAATCATTTCTCGAATAATGTTTTAATAAATATTAATGTCAGTTTGTGTAAGCTGGATAGTCATTCTTATTCAACGTTGACTCCATAACATTCAAAGTCCTTACTCTCCTGCTAATAGTACACCCGTTTTATTCTTTGTTTCTCATATATTTCCTTAATCAAACTCTTAGTTCTCTTGTCATCTGCTTGTAGACCAGCAGGAGGTGCCTCTCTTCATAGCTGTACCTTCATAACTAACACTGTGCTTGGCACATGGTATGTTATAAATAAATGGTAGTTGCATGAACATTATAATGAATGAAAAATGTTAGTACATTTTATTTCTACTATAGTGTGCTTAATTGTAAGAAGTAATAAAATTAATATTCAGACTCTTTCACTAAATGAACAGTGGTGGGAACCCTAGGAGCTGAGGTATGATTGAAGAATTAAAAGGTGATCCAGGACAGTCATCACTGAGACATGGTGTGGTCTGTGCAAATAGACAGCTATTGAGGAGAATTATGCACCAGTGTCATTTACTTATACATGGTAAATATGATATCAAATTTATCACCAATCGGGTTTTTACCTTGAGAAACTCACTGATTACTGACAACTTCATTAGTAGTTAAATAAGAAAACTAAAAGAGTAAGTGAAAAACATAGCTAGAATAAAGTTAGGAAAATAAGAGACATGAAATAAGTAAAAAGTGAGGAAAAACCACATTTTGTATTGGCTAGGTATGAGATAACCATACATTTCAAGATATATGAAGTTTCTAGTTAAGATTCTTCCATATTTCATTGATAAATAAGAGTCTTGTGTTGATGACTTTGGTATTCAGATACAAAAATCCTAAAATTATGGAGTTATTATAAAATCCATTCTGGATATCATATTTTACACTTCCTAAGTGTGTCCCTTCTCCCTTCTCGTGTCTGCATGGTCTGCCTCCATTCTCAGGATATTTGATGATTTTCTACTAGCACACATCCTTTCACTAGAACACATTTAGCCTATTTTTAAAAATATGCCTGAAAACCCTCTGAGCCCTAAAACCTTTCTGAACTAAATAGAAAAATATCAAACAGTAGTCCCAAACCAATGATTTTCAATGCAAATGTCCATTAGAGTGAACATGGATTCTGTCTTTGGGTCACTATATCAGAAGACTAGAAGAATAATGGCAGGAAAGGCTTGCTACTAAAGATTGCCTATGCTCAATTCACCAGGTATCTACTGATTGAGGGAAAGCAATGGATTAACATTTACTTATTTACCTATCACTTGTTAACTTGATGGAGAATATATGTGTGTACCTTGATTATTGGGAAGAATACCTAATAAGTATTTTCTATTTAAAAGAAAATGTTTTCTAAGTATTTTAGAGCAAACTCTTCTACTCTCTCATTTTACCACTTGATGAAGCACTTACTATATTCAAATATTGAGCTTTACTCTTATTTTGCTGAATACAAAAGCACTATTGGGTTGACTTTATTTATTGTATTTTGCAACTACAAGAACTCAAAAGACTAAGTAGGTGGGTAGAACAAGAATTGGATCCGGTGTCTTTCTACATGAAAAGCCTGCATTCTTTGCTTTTCTTTAAGAGTCAAAACACTAGTCATAAGGAACTACACTTTTTCTTGGACTAAAACGAGCTTGAAGGGTCAAATGTACATTTGGAAAAAATAACAAACACCAAAAATCTTAATCTTGTAAGGTATTTTCAAATAATAAATAAATAAATAAGTCCCTAAAAAATGTGGAGAAGCAGTGACATTGTAGCATTTTATTTGGTTAAGAAATCATTTAAAATTTTGAATTAATTTGCTCAACCTGCATTTTTATTTACATTCCAGCATTAAGATAATTTTTAAACATCATTAAAAACAACTTAGATATTTTATTTCCCTCAATTTCCTCTCTAATTTCCTAAATTTTAAATCATCATACTGTCTTTTAACTCTGTTAAAATTGTAATTTTTAAGGAAAATTAAAGTCATAATAAGTGTACTTTTCATCTTTCCTTGTGAAGAAAATTGTAGTTAGAGATAAAGGTTTATCTCTCTTCTCTAAGGACCCTTTAATAACTGGATTATTATTATTATCCTTTAATAAATGGATTATGTTTTCAAGGCCCAGTTGGTTCCAAACCACAACAAAAATACTGCATACAAGAACTGTCACTTAAAAGCTAAGGAATCAATGGACAATTTAAATTTCTTTTTAAAATGTATTTTATAAACCCAAACACAGAAGTTTGTAGATCACTTCTTTGCTATATTTTTTTCTCCTTATTTATTCCAATGTTATAATTTTTACCTACTCTCTACCAGGCAAGTTTAGGTACATATCAAAGATCTTTCAAAGAGTATGTATTATTCTTTCTAGTGATTGACTTTTATTACTTGAAGCTATCATTTAAATAAAGGAAAGTGTACTATGCTTTTATCTCATTTTGTATCAACTGTGCAAATGTTAAAAACATTCAAGATCTATTTAATATCAATTTAAAAGAATATTTGCAAAACATAAAAGTCTATTATATATAATAGATGTGAAACTAGTTTGTATATAAACACTTATTCTTACAATATGTCAATTTTAAACTTTATTCTCCATTTCCCAGCAAATATTTAGTTAATTTATTTAGTTACTATTTTAATAAAATGATAGAAAGCTATATATATTAACTAGTTATAAGTTCTATTTTGTGGACCTTAGTCAGTGTTCCAAAGTATTGAGTCAGTTGGAAGAAAGGTTTCTTATTTAATACATACATTATAAATTTATTTAAAATAAAATTATATGTAACTTTTTTTCTTGGTGAGAGGAGGGGAGATAGTGAGACAGACTCCTCCAAGTACCCAAATAGGATCCACCTGGCAACTCCATCTGGGGCCAATGCTCAAATTAATTGAGCTTTTTTTTAGCACCTGAGGCAGACCTTAGACCAATGAGCTATCTATCCTCAGTACCCAGGGCTGATGCTTGAACCAGTTGATTCATTAGCTGTGAGAGGAAAAGAGGGAGAGAAAGGGGAGAGAGAAAGGGTAGAAGCAAATGATCACTTCTCTTGTACTCTAACCAGGAATTGAACCTGAAATGCCCATATGCTGGGCCAACACTCTATGCACTGAGCCAACCAGCTAGGGATCATATGTAACTTCAAATGGAATATTTTAAGATATTTGCTTAGAGTAACTGAAAATATAATCTTATTTGAGTAAATATAGTAAAAAATAACTTTCATAAAATATTCATTCTATTTTTTTATTGTACTTCAAATGGCCTTAAATCCTTCTGCACCTAGCTATTACAAATACATTTATGAATTGATGCTGCTGCCTTCAAATGAAAATGAGAGTGTATTCCACTAGAGAGTTTTCTATATGAACCCTCAGGAGTTGTAATAATTCTGATGGATAATTCTTACAAGAAGCACCTAAGAAGAAACAATCAATCAAACATATACTTTTATTTTCTTCAAACATATAGGTTTAATTCTTATTATGAAACAGTAGATATCAGGGCTTCTTAAGAAAATGTGTGACCATCACAAAATGCTGCTAAGTTTTACCCCATTTCAAATAAAGAAAAACATGGTGGCTGTGCCAGCTACATTAGCTAGGGAGGAACCAAGTGGGAAAGTGAGATAACAGTAGGAAAAGCTTTCATGTCCTTTGGAACAATCAGTGTATTTGAATATTATGCCATGATGGGGGTGGGGGCACTGAAGTCATTTTTGTTTCTGAGGGATGCAGTGCTAAAGACTTTGAATAGATGAGATTTGAGAGTCAAAAAACAAAGAATACTGATGATTTTGAAAAACTCAAGTTCAAGTTTGGAAGAACTGCATTCTAGAGTGATTTTAAAAACACTACATTTTTTTCAAAGTAATTTAATTTAAATGATTATAACCCTTGTGTATACTTTATTTTACACTCTAATAGTCAATGTGTTAGTAAAGAAACAAAAAATAGCAACTTTACCACTTGCATGATTTGTGATTAGTTTTATCATGGAAGAAAAACGGGTAAAAGAGGAAATCTTAGTAATTTGTGTTTTAACCCAGTTCAAATCCATTGCTTTCAATTGCTTTCTAATCTTTAGCTTTTCCATATTTTCTTGTTTAAGTAATGACATGAATTTTAGGAATTAAAAATATTTTCTGTTATAATTTAAATATATACAGAACCTGGAGGTACAGTGATCTGCGAAGTCAATGCTCATTTTTTTAAATTAAATTTATTGGAGTGACATTAGTTCACAAAACCATATATGTTTCAAGTGTACAACTCAACAAAACATCTGCACACTGCATCATGTACCCATCACCTCAAGCAAAGTCTCATTTTTTCCCATTTTCCCCCCTTTGCAGTCCTTCACCTACCCAACCCCCTTTTCCCTCTGGCTATCACCACACTTGCCTGTGTCTATGTGTTACATAGATATATGTTTTGGGGTTTTTTTTTAATTAATCCCTTTACTGTTTTTCATCCAGCCCTCCAAACAAACCCTTTTCATCTTCTTGAGTGAATAAGAAAATGTACTTAGTGTAAGGTCAGTGGATAATATGGGACGGTCATGTGAGGAACTCAGACCTGGTATCTTTGGCTAGAGTTGCCCACAACCAAGCATGCCAAAAGAAACTTCCCAGAGGTCCTTGGGGAAAGAGCGACCATCCATCAGCCAGTAAGATTTCACCACGTCATATTAGCTCACCCACCCTAGAGGACCCCTTTAAATACCTCTCACGTGGTTTAATTCATGCGACTTCCCTAGCCTCTGTCCCCAGGGCTAGGGAACCTCGTCAGATGGGATGCACTCTGTACTCAATAAAGCCTTTTATTATTCCACACTTTGTGGCTCTGGTCCCCTTTCTTCTTTCTCCATGGGGAAAAATACCTTACACTTAGTAGTTTGGAAAATAGAAACACCTTCTTAATCAATTTTTCTCACCTCGTTCTTCATTTAAAAAATAAAATAAGTTTCTATAGCAGTGAATTAAGTAATTTGATGAGCTAGGTGTAATAGACACATGCTCCCTGCCTCTGGAACATCACAGTCTATTGCATAAAAACAGCAAGCAAAAAAGCCAGTGCAGAACAGCAGGGTGAGAGTCCTATTCATAGAGGAACCAGGATGCTCTGGGGTACAAAGGAATGTTCCTCACTCAAATCAGTGGAGTGAAGGATGGCTCTGGAAAGTGAGGATTGCAATAAAGAACACTTCTAAAGAACTTCAATTGAGAAAAAGCAGACTAGCTAAAATTTTAAAAGAAGGTTCTGCCATAGTTTTCCCTGTAGAATTTAAAATATTAATTTATAATTGAACTAGGGAACACAAAATAAGAAAAAGTTCAGAGAAGCAAGCTATATTTCATTAAAGGTTTGTGAGTTTAATATACCAGAGTACATCTGTAAGTAGATAACCATCAGGAAAAAGTTTGGGTTTAGATTATTGTAAAGAGGTAGTGTTAGGAGTAATCTGCATAGCAATATTGACACTAGTGGAGTACATAGAAAAATATATGGATAGAGAGCTGAGCATAAAACCTTGAGGGTTATATGCAGATATGATAAAGGAAGAATAAGCAGAAAAAGATACTAAAATAAAATACAGAACTACAATATTCATAAAGTGTAGGTATTGACACACAACCAAAGTTTCAAGACAGTGAAGTGGTACTTAATCACACTGACGTACAGAAATTAAAAATTGAGTTTTAGTTGTTCATTTTGACAGTTCTGAGGTTCATGATGACTTTAGTAAAATGAACAGGAAAGATAGATTAGTCAAGATTTAATAGATATATGAAAGTAAATGCATAAAAGTTTACTACGAGCATTTCATACTAAAAATGAGGATGATCAGTATAGGTTAAAAGGGTAGGTGATGTGGAATGAATATTTTGGTTTAGGATGGAGAAAATTAAACCATTTTTGTAAACTGGTAGAAAACAGAAATAAAGAAGGAAAAGAGTAAGGATTCTTAATTAAGCTCCATAGCGGTCAGCTATTGGTTGCTAGTGTTGCTTTTATTTGTTAGCTAGTCATTAATATACTAATAACAATGGTCAATAGATCATGTGCATAAAAATAGATCATGTGAAAATAATGGCCAACAGCTTATGTGCATGATGCCTACAGCTACTTTTAGTAAATCTCTGGACTAGATTTCATTCCTGACTAAATTTATCCCACAGAAAAATCTAAACTTCTTTTGAATAGTTTAAAATCAAACCTAAAAATAAATTTAGGGAAAAAAAAGAAATATATCCATTTGTCCAAACAGAGGGATAGAGAATCTGAAAACTATCAGTTGAACAATAATAGACTGATAAAATTCACAGTGTAGTCTATGCTGAGATTTTTAGAAATGAAAATATGAAAGTAGATGCATTGTTTTGTGTATTAAATCAGACAAGAGAGCCAAGCTTTTCAAACTTACTTTTTCTGATCAAGTCACAAAGAAAAATTATATAAAATTCACAAAGAAAAATTATATAAAATTCCCATGGCTCTCATCTCACATGAATCAGTTATGGTCAAGGATTTCTTTCTTCTTGACATGTTTGCTTTAAAAGAAATCGGAACAAATCTTAGTGCAGTTATAAAGCAAAACTTGATTTCCTGAGTATTTTATAGTTTAATGTTATATTCTTAGAGAGAAGTAAAATACAATGGCAATTTGACTTGTACTATGCATTATAGCAAAGAACTTGAAAGTCCATGATAAAAATATCACTTTCCACACACTGGATTGAGAATCAAAAGGTAAGAACGTAAGAATTTGATCAAGTAAATTTCTATTTTTGAACATTTTATCAGGGAGAAGAATTATTGATTCATTTTGATAATCTGATAAAGATACACAAATACATAAATGCATACAATTCTACATAATGTCTCATGGCTATGCAGACTTGAAGCTACAGCCCCTACCAATAGATAATGAAACCAAGAACTAGATACTTCTTAAAGGGCTTTTGCATTCTATGCTTCTAATACACTTTGTAAACATTTTGTCCTAAAAGACTCTTTTAACTGACAAAAATTTTAAATGTGGTGAGTAAAAAGATCCTTTCTCCCCCACTTCTTGCTTTTGCCTATTGCAAACAGGATTCATCTTATGCAATATCCTGTAGGGTATCTTGGACCAACGAATATTCTAATGTAATTATCTTTAAATATTCATGTCTTGGGTAATTTGCTGTTATATCATCTGATTTACTTATAGAGAGCTCAAAAACATGAGGTAATTTATCATAAACTAATCATTTATATTTTCTTTACCAAGGTTCACTGAATATTTTAACCTACATTGATTACTATAAAGTTAATTTTCCATATCGGAAGATTACTCAAATTAGCCTTTTTAATTTTACACCATAAAAAAATGAAGATACATAAGGAAAAATACATAAGGCATAATAAGCAAATAATCTTTGGCAGATTTTTTTTGGAAAAGCATAGTTTAAGCACATCCTCTAGATTATTTAAGCTTTTTGGTATATTAAAACAATTTTTATGTAACTCAATCAAATTTGTAGTCATATGTTCAATGAAAGAAAACAATTAATAAATTAGAAACATCTCACTCTGAGGAAACAGTACATTAAAATTTCTAACTTAGATATTAGTATCACAAAATTTGAAGAAAATGCATTCAGTTTTAGTATATTTCTATAAGTTCCTTATCAAATAAAGGGTACCAGAGAGTTCTGTATCTGTATCAAACTCTAAATTCATAATAGCAAAAGGATCTATAGTTTATAAAAAATATCAAGTATTTATTAAAAATGATTAGATCTTATTCTATAATGATCGAACCCAAAGTCTAAAAAAGTAAGCTGATTAAGACAAAATGTATTTTGTTTTCATCTTTTATTTTTTATACATTTTCTTTGCCAAATTGGTTTATGTATGCCTTTTCCATTAGGGGCAACTCTAAATACTGTTTTTTGGGGTTTTGCTTTTGTTTATTTTTGTTTGTTTGTTTGTTTGTGTGAGAGATAAAGACTAATAGGGACAGACAGGAAGGGAGAGAGATGAAATCAATTCTTCGTTTTGGCACCTTAGTTGTTCATTGATTGCTTTCTCATATGTGTCTTGACTGGGGGCTGCAGCAGATTGAGTGACCCCTTGCTAAAGCAAGTGACCTTGGGCTTAAGCTAGCAACCTTTGGGCTCAAGCCAGAGACCATTGGGCCATATCTATGATCCCAAGCTCAAGACAGTGACCCCTTGCTCAAGCTTGTGAGCCTGTGCTCAAGCCAGCGACCTCAGGGTTTTAAACTGGGTGTTCAGCATCCCAGGCCAATGCTTTATCTACTTCACTACTGCCTAGTCAGATAGTAAATACCATTTTTTATGACAAATCAGCAGGAACATATTTTATTAGGCTAATTAGCTAGATTTTACCATGTCCAATTGACCTCTTATGAGAATAACTTAGGAGAGAGAATCACATTAAATGATTGCTGTCATCGAGAGACCATTTTCTTAATTATCCAATCATTTATACATTCAAATGTATTTGTTGAGCTACTACTATTCTGTGCCAAATGATGTCCTAGGCCCTTGTTATGCATCAGTCAACCAAAATGAAAAAACTTTAGCTGTTACAGATTTTTGAAGAAGTGGTAGTGGAGAGAAGAAGAAACAAGCATAAATGAGGAACGATAATAAGTCCTATGAAGAAAAATACAGTGCTACTTAAACAATGCAGCTGACTAAACATCCAGGAGCCAAAAAATTAATTTTGCAATCAATATTGTAACTTTTACTCCTGAGAATAGATAAAAGTGTTTTATTTTTGGGGGGTGGAATCATGGTAAATATCTCATCCACTCCTAACCCCAATCCATTATTGAAAGAGTAACTAAAGGGACTGGAGCGTGCAGTGGCTTCTCCTGGCTCCCTCACCTAGAACACTCAGCAGAGGCTGACCCAGGCCTCTCTCCTGCTTTGACATTCTTAGTGTTTCTCACGCTCACTTGATTACAACCTCATTGACCACTTTTGTTCTTGTTTCTCAGACCTATAAAGCTTATTTCTGGCCTTCAAATGCATATTGTTCCACCTTGAATCTACCCCTTTTCCCAGTGGTGGGATTCAAATAATTTAACAACCGGTTCTCTGCCCTAATGACCATTTTAAGTATGACAAACCAAAAGGTAGTTTATTATTTCATGCATTTTATTTATTTATTTATGACAGAGACAGAGAGAGGGACAGATAGGGACAGATGGACAGGAAGGGAGAGAGATGAGAAGCATCAATTCTTTGTTGTGGCATTGATTGCTTTCTCATATGTGCCTTGACTGGGGGGCTAGAGCAGACTAAGTGACCCCTTGCTCAAGCCAGCGACCTGGGGCTCAAATTGATGAGCCTTGCTCAAGCCAGATAAGTCCATGCCTCAAGCTGGTGATCTCAGAGTTTCAAACCTGGGTCTTCCAAAACCCACTCCGATGCTCTATCCACTTTGCCATCGCCTGGTCAGGTTATTTCATGCATTTAATACTTAAATAAGAACAAAAAAAGAGGCACACAAAACTAGATTATAAGAGTTTTAAAATATGAATAAAATATATTAAATAATACCTGACAAAAAACAATAAAACTGTTATTTAAGATATTTCCCTATTGCTTCTTTATTGGTGTCTTCACTTGCAATTTTTTTTCACCCATGAACAATTTTTTTTAATGCCACTACTATGAGCACTTAGAATACTACGCTGTTGCACAAATATTAAAAAAGAGAAAGGAATATAAATTTGTGATTTCCACATTAGGCAGCTGTCCAGGTGACCACCTTAGAGAATACCCTGATTACAAGTGCCATTTTAACAACTGGTTCACCGAACTCAACAAAAAATTAGGTATCAGTTCTGCCGAACCAGTGCAAACCAGCTAAATCCCACCACTGTCTTTACCTGCCCCCAGCCTCCATCCCTCAACCCATCTCCAAACCCAGATAATTATAAATGTGATTTCTACATTTTGGATGAGGGCCCAGCTTTCAATTTACTAACCTCTTTATCTGTCCTTTTAGGAACTTATTACAATTTAAATTGTATAATCATATGTGCTCTTTGTGTGTGTGTTTAGTAGCTTTCACTAGCCAGCAGGCTCCGTGGGATGCACTGAGGACGTGAGAGGTAGCCGGTGCTTTCTTTCACCTATGAACTTTCAGTGTCTTGCACCCCACCTGACACACATAGGCATTTAGAAAATTGATTCTGAGAAAAAGATTGAATTTTCATTAAAAATGTCTTTAGTGTACAACACATGGTTTTATGCAACTCATGGCAAAGTGGGTTCTGGTGGAAACTAGTAATAGCCTGTAAACTGTGTGACTGAGCAAATGAGTCTCATTGAATCTTGTGTTTTCAAATCTGTCCTATACACTGTTCATGCCCCAGACTCTGCTGGAAGTCTAGTGCTTGTTTGTAGGCTCATAGTCCCAATGACAGATGATTTTTAATCTTTGCTATTTGGCTTTCAGAATGGTAGTATATTTCTAACTCCTGTAATCCTTCCAACATGTAGAAAATGACTTTGGTTGGCTGAGCTTTCTGAGTAATCAAATACTTTTTAGGAGTTGTAGCCATGGGAAAATGTTTAAAATGCTTTCTGGCGGGAAAATCCACTTTATGCTTGGTACATTGTTGAAAAGGGATTAAATTGTGAAAAGCTACTGTTGTGTAAATTATTAAATAATTTCAGGACTTTATCGTTTAATACACAATACTCTGAAGGACACACATAGGTATGTACATAAGCATAGTGTCAGTGATGTTTTCTACGTCTTTTGAGATGAGAAATTAGAATTCTCCTTGATGACAGAAAAACTAGAATCTTCCCCGTCAGTGCTTATCCAATTGTAGTACTCTATTTTATTTCTGTAGCTGTCTCCACAACTCTTTTTCTCAGAGATAAGAAACTACCTTTCCCTTTTTTTTATCCCCAAGATCTGGCCAAAACATGAAAATAAAAGTTCATATAGGCACTGTTGGGGAGATAAAATATATTATGCTCACTTTATTAAAGATGGCGCTACCCACGTGCAAGTCCATTGATATTAATGTGTGTTGGGGGGGCAGGCTGTGGGCAGGCCAGGTCAGTATAGCCTAAGGCTTAGTTTTAAGAGTAAGCTTTTCCCCACACCCTTGACTGATTGGGTGATGTGGGGTGGTGCACTCTCATGAGGAATCCTCCCATTATACCTCAGATAAGTGACTTTGTATCAGAGATTTCCTTGTTTGTAGATCAGATTAAAGGTTTAGATTTCTACACTATAAAGTGGGGCAGACCAGGAACTTGCTCGCTCTCGGTTCCTGAGGTTAGAATTAGAGAGGAGAGCAGATTAAGGCCACGTAGAGGAGAGGAGAAGCAGCAAAGATGGCGGAGTGCTGAGGAAGAAGCCAGTTTGTGCAGGGAGAGACGAAGATGGGGAGCAGAGGTGAATAAGACTCGTGAGCTAGAAACCTTTGATACTAGGGGTAAAGCCAGTGGCCACGGCCGCCACCACAGCTGCCTGGTCAGTGCAGGTTTGCATTTGATTCGGACAGTCAATAATGAAACAACAGAGCCAAGAAGTGGTGAGCCATCAGCTTTAATTCTAGCTTGCACCCGGTGGGCAAGTAAAAACACACACTGGGCTCCAAAACCCACTCTTTCAGTGCTCACAAAGCTACTGACTTATCCGAGTTTCCTAGCATCAAAGGTTTCTAGCTCACCAGACTTATTCACCTGTTTCCCATCTCCTTCTCTCTACACAAACTGGCTTCTTCCTCAGCACTCCACCATCTTGGCTACTTCTCCTGGCCTCCTCCACATGACCTTAATCTGCTCTCCTCTCTAATGCTAACCTCAGGAACCGAGAGAGCAAGCTCCCGGTCTGCCCCACTTTATAGTGTAGAAATCCAAACCTTTAATCCGATCTACAAACAAGGAAGTCTCTGATACAAAGTCACTTATCTGAAACATAATGGGAGGATTCCTCATGAGAGTGCACCACCCCACATCATCCAATCAGTCAAGGGTGTGGGGAAAAGCTTACTCTTAAAACTTGCACGTGGGCAGCTCCATCTTTAATAAAGTGAGCATAATATATTTTATCTGCCCAACACTAGGAAACTTGGATAAGTCAGTAGCTTTGTGATCACTGAATGAGTGGGTTTTGGAGCCCAGTGTGTATTTTACTTGCCTGCCAGGTTCAAGCTAGGATTAAAGCTGATGGCTCACCAGTTGTTGGCTCCGTTGTTTCATTACCGACTGTCTGAATCAAATGCAAACCTGCACTGGCCAGGCAGCTGTGATGGTGGCCTTGCCCACTGGCAATACAGGCACTCAATTAAAGTTCATTGATTGACTCACAGATAATAAATAAGTACTTGTAATGGAAAAGGCTTGAGCTGAAACCAGCCCTCCCTTGGTATATATGAGCCAGGCAAATTGTAGCTCAGAAGCCACTTGGGGAACAATGTTCCCTAATGCAGCACCTACTTCTTAAAAGCAACAACTAAGGTTTTCCCAAACCCTTAGATTTCCCTACATGGATCCGTGCCATGATGATTCAGGTCCATTAGTCGGCAAATAGGTCTTCTTCATAACTGGAGAGAAACTCTAAAATCCTATTCAGAATAGAATGAAAGCTGCAAGGGATTGTGTGTGCATTTATCTTGTAATAGGCAAACCTGAATCCTCAAATAACAGGGTGTTGCTATGTTAGCTTCCTCCGGAGAATTGAAACTGAAACTGTTAAGAGAGCAGAATGGACTGATTAGTCTAAGAGCCACTGGAAGATGCGGAGCCTCCATTCTTAATTGGAAGTACAAGATTCAGCTGATAACATAAATCTCCTGACTTGTGTTACAACATTTGTGAAAGAATTATGCCCCTGTATTGTAGAGTTTGGGGATTTTATATCCTAAAAACATTTCTTAAAAACCTCACGTAGGACAAAGTAGGTTGCTCTATATCAAAGCGTAGATAAATACAATAAGGAGCATATTAAAGAATACAGAATAAAAAGGAAACAGGAAAGAGAAGAATGGCAAAGAAAGGCAAGAGGGAGAGAGGAGGAAAGGACAAAAACAACAAGGAAAGAAGGAACTGTGACAATATGTGTCAGAGCGCCTCTGCAATTCGAGTGCTTTTGTATGGGCCGTATTTCAAAGTCCTTCCTAAGTAAACAGCAATACCATTTTTTTTATTAGCACTGTGGCAGCTGCCGTTGCTTACAAAGAGATTCACAAGTCAAAATAGACTCGGTTAGCTTTTCAATAATTCTAAAAGGTGGAGAACATTGCCCGAGAAGGATAGCACTTCAGCATCCTAACAAGGAGTCTTGTTAGCAAAACAAAGTGTGAATTGCTTAGAGATAATTCCCTTGATGGGTCATTCCACTGGGTGCCTTGTGTGGCAGCACATGCTATTTCTCCATTGAACAGGCTGTGTCAGATGAAATGTGAAAAACTCGCTTTTAAAAAACATTTATTCGTCTAGATTTTTCTGTATGTCAGCATGATTCGCAGGTATTGATTCTTAGCCTGGAGCACCTAGCACCACTGGGAATTAAGGAAGCTGGAGCAGGACGTGAATAATGAATGGGCTGCATAAGCAGGGCTCCCTCTGCCCAGTAAGTAATAGAGGCAAAAGCAGAGTTGCCGACTAGCATTGTGATGGATTAATTCTTTTTTTATTCTCTTTCAAGGGAAAACAGGAAAACGAGAATTAGCAAGAACTTGAGTGACAAACACCTGGATTCAGATAAGAAAGACTGATCATTTGCCTATCACATCATTCCTGGAAATTGCACTGCAACTGATTAAGGTACTTGGAAAAAGCAGAAACTTTAATAGGTTTTGTTGATAATCTCCCCACCACATATATTTTTGTGGTATGTGGAGGGGGGAAGCATTTGTACAGAAGGTTAGAGGTTTGTATCTCTTTAAAATGCTTTTATGATATTAAAATAAACATCTTTTGCAATTATTCCTAGTTTTAATGCCTTTGAAGTGCTAGTTTACTGGATGGAGCACTGGTCATTTATATAACATTTTTGCTCTCCCATACTTTCATTTTATACTTCATCACATCCAAAGTTGTCATGGTTCATTATCTGTAGACGATCTTGAGCAGCCTTGCATTCTAAAAGAATATGCCATGACATCTGCCTCTGTGCTTTTGTGCCCTGTTGTACAGATGATATTTGGGTATAGCAGTGGGAATGGAGGCAGAATTTGTCTCAGGCTGATGTTTGTTTCTTTCTTCCATACGATGTCTGACTCTCATATATGCCTAATCAACAATGAAATACATATATCACACTGTGAATATTACATATGTTATCATACATAATTGAAGTTGTAAAGTATCTGCTTGAATGTCTTAACTAATGAATTCCATCAAATTCAATTATCATTCTTAGACTCTTCATTAACCAATCAAATTGCTTCTTTGGTCTAAGTCCTTTCTAGCATACTTTCACTAGACACAAATACTGTTCTATCAAGTAAATTGGAGGTGATTAAATGATCTTACTGAACATTATTTGAAATCAAGTGTTATTGAAGTTTTGCATTTCTAAAGAATTGCCTTTCTTATTTTAAAAACTTTATTTCACTGTTTACATCTTGGTTGTTTTTTTTTTCCTGAGGAGGTTGGCTACATTGGTCTTCAACATTAAAGTCATTTAGAAATAAAGCAACTATACACCTACACCTACACAATTACAAACTTATTAATCAATCTGTCCAGTAGGCTTGTGTTATATTTCATTTTCTTCACCATTTGGTAATGAACTATTTTAATACTAGAATTTTCTCCTATTTCTCATGCAGAATGGTACTACAGAATAAGATCACAGTTGTTACTGTTGAACGTTTTCTTTTCATATTTTTTGTGTGAATTATTAAAACAAACAAAGTGGTCTAAAAATGCATGTAGTCAAAATCAAAAGTACATTAGTTTCCCAGGAAATAATTATCACAGTGCTAATGGCTATTTCAGTCATTTTATAATGAAGGGCATATGCTGATGTTCTGAATGTCTAGTAGGAGAATGACAGAGAATGTGGAACCCATAAAATTAGTTCTTGCTTTCTACAAGGTAGACTTCACGGAGACAAGGGCTTTTTAAAAGGTCAAAATTTTTAGGTTTTCAGGTTATACTTACTTTACAAAATAATTATGTCCTGAAACGATTGGAATAATTTAAATTGTTTTTAAAACCATAAAAATTCTTTATAAATTAAAAATCTTTGATTTTTCAGCTAACTTTAAAAGTCATATTTATACACAGTTAGGTACTAACTTCAATTGGGTTGTGTTTCAAAATTTTATTTTATAAGTATTTAGGACTAAAAACATATTTCCATACAAAAACAATGCTATACGTGGTGTTTGATGCTCAGATTCAGTTTTTTAAAATCCACAAGATTATCATCTAATCATGATGTATAAAAATAGATCTTTGAAGTGAAAAGTGGAAGAAAACAATTCTGTATGATTCTAAAAATTAAACCATTAGACATTTAAAATCTTGTTTACTTTGAATATCAATGTGCTAAAGGAAAGCAGATTTGATTATAAGTAACTTAGAAATTTAAAGAGAGAGCAGGACGTTTCTCTAAAACACAGAGAAAGTGGTTTTGGTAATATTCTGATCAGAGGAGAGGAAGATGGAGGGGAGAAACTCTGGGTCAAGCTATAGCATGAGTGACAAAATGGTTTCAAGTAGCAGCAGCCAGGCAGTCATAAACTGGCTCTTAAAGAAGGGGATGCTCATTAATACTTACGTTTCTAATTCAGGGCAGAACAGGTATATTCAATTATTGTAAAATTAATGGATACATATAGTAACTACGTATCTATTGAGAAATCGTGCGAATGGAGGAAGTACTGAAACAGAGACAGTGAGCATGAATGCTAATTCAGTGAGCTGATATCAGGGAATGGTGTGAAGACAGAACTGATGGGTTTCATAGTCTTCTACAAATGGCTTTTCCTCCAAGTTACTCAACTCACGACTCAAAACTTTATTCAACTTTATTTTCTAAAGAAATCTACTCACTGTATTTTAAAATGATTAACATAAAGTATTCTAGTATTCCACATTTACCAAATTGCTGCGTATATCCATAGAGTTGTTCCTTTCATTTACCACATATTTATTGAATACCTATTGTGTACTAGATATTATGTTAAATTTGTTACTTTTGCCATGGACATTAAACCACAAAGAACAGTTTGTTCTATTTGAATTTTAGTATTTTATGTTTTATAATTTCTCTTTATTTTCTGTTCATTAAGTTTGAATGGTTTGCGAGAACAGGCAGCATCTGTGCCAGGGGATGGGAGAACAGGAGTACAAATAACTCAGGTAGTAAGGCCCAAATTCAATCACATCAGTCTTATTCCTCCTCTAGTCTTTGGATTTCAAAAAGGTCTAACATCTCGAAGCAGAGCCCCGCATATTCCTTTTTAACTTAAAGAGCAAGGGTTACGGTGGAAAAGCTAAGAGAACTATTTCCTCAAGACTAAAATTCTCCAAAGAAATATTAATTTCAAAATAAAGGCCAGTAATATATATCATCTCCTGATTCAATATAAGCCACAATAGTAGGCTAATCTGCAGTATAAGAAGAAATAGTTAGAAACTCATTCGGGAAAAAGGGCCCATATGCTTTATCAAATCTAATATCCAGTAAAATAGAATATCTAAAAGAAAAGTTTCCAAAATCTCTATTACTCTTTAGGTTGAAGCACAGCACAAGTGATTTTATAATTTCCTAAAGTAAAGTCCCTTTTTACCCTGAAAATTCCATAAGGGAAACATTTTTTTCCATTGAAGATAATAGCTAAAAGGATTTTTAAATGTAAAATACCTCTTTTCTATTCTATTCCCAAGTCACAAGAGCAAAGGATAAGATGAGGTGTTGACAACATTCAAACAGGAGTCTTAGGACAGGAATGGTCAGTGCTATGTTGAGTTATCTCAAAATAAATTTTTCAGTATTCAAAAAACTACTGTAAAAACCTAGGCTTAGTGATACCACAATGGTATCACCACCTAACTTTGTGTGAATTTCCTAAATGATTGTGCTCTGCCATCCATTTGAAGTGATACTTTATAATTCCCTGACCAATGCTATATCACCAGTTATCTTTCCAGTTAGGTTTTTAGTCACTATCTTTTGTTTCCTCTCCTCCGTTAACATGACAACCCTTGTTCATTGAGGAACCTGATTTCACACCTTTAGGTATTTAACAGTGATTGTGTTAAGTGCCATCTATGCTAGTTACTATTCTAAGCCCTCTGTGTAGGTCCTTGTTCACATGAAGATTTTATTTTAGTAGAGAGGCCAACTACTAACAATGAACAATTACATAAATATTTAGACCCACTAAAATTTGGTCATCCAATAACTCTAACTAACATTTTTCTCTACCATTTTCCTCCCAAGTTTTAGTTAGTGATCTTCTTTATTTTCATCTCATTGATTATTACTGTTGTCAACCATTCACTAATGTCAGTCGGATCCACTTATTTTAAATTTTTAAAGGGTTTCCATTTTTTTTACCATCTTATTGATTTTAATTTATTATGTTTACATAGATTCTAGTGTTGCCCTGAATGCATCCCCTCTCCCCCATATTCCCCTCAACATCTCCCTCCCCCCTTCCCTTCAGGTTTATCCCGTCCTATCATCCCCTTTACCTACCTCTGTCCTCTTTTCCTCTGGGCCCTTTGATCCCTCCTCTGTCTCAATTCCAATTCTCAGTTCACATTATTCATTGGATTCCTCAAATGAGTGAGGTCATATCATATTTATCTCTTTCTGCCTGGCTTATTTCACTTAACATAATAATTTCCAGGCCCCTCCATGTTGTTGCAAAAGGTAAGATTTCCTTCTTTTTCATGGCCCTATAGTATTCCATTATATATATGTACCACTGCTTGTTAATTCCCTCGTCCACTGACAAACAGTTGAGCTGTTTCCAGATCTTCACTATTGTGAACAAAGCTGCCATAAAGATGGGGGTGCATTTCTCCTTTTCAAACAGTGCTATGGTATTCTTGGAGTATATTCCTAAAAGTGGGATAGCTGGGTAAAAAGGCAGTTCGATTTTTAATTTTCTGAGGACTCTCCATACTGTTTTCCACAGTGGCTGCACCAGTCTGCATTCCCACCAGCAGTGCAAGAGGGTTCCGTTTTCACCACATCCTCGCCAGCACTTATTCTGTGTTGTTTTGTTGATGAGCGCCATTCTCACTGGTGTGAGGTGATATCTCATTGTGGTTTTAATTTGCATTTCTCTAATCATTAGTAATGTTGAGCATTTTTTCATATGCCTATTGGCCATCTGTATGTCCTTTTTGGAGAAGTGTCTATTCATTTCTTTTGCCCATATTTTGATTGGATTGTTTATCTTCCTGGTGTTGAGTTTTACAAGTTCTTTATAAATTTTGGTTATTAACCCTTATCAGAGGTGTTGTTGAATATGTTCTCTCATTGTGTAGTTTGTCTTTGTATTCTGTTCTTATTGTTTTTAGCTGTGCAAAAGCTTTTTAGTTTGATACAGTCCCATTTATTTATCCTTTCCTTTATTTCCCTCGCCAGTGGAGATAAATCAGCAAATACACTGCTGCGAGAGATGTTAGAGAGCTTTACTGCCTATGTTTTCTTCTAAGATGCTTATGGTTTCACAGCTTACATTTAAGTCTTTTATCCATTTTGAGTTTATTTTTGAGAATGGTGTAAGTTGGTGTTCTAGTTTTATTTTTTTGTAGGTAGCTGTCCAAGTTTTCCAACACCATTTGTTGAAGAGGCTGTCTATACTCCATTGTATGCTCTTACCTCCTTTGTCAAATATCAGTTGTCCATAAAGGTGTGGTTTTATTTCTGGGTTCTCTGTTTTGCTCCATTTATCTATAAGCCTGTTCTTATGCCAGTACCAAGCAGTTTTGCGTACAATGGCCTTGTAGTATAACTTCATATCAGGAACTGTGATACCTCCCACTTTATTCTTCCTTTTCAAGATTGCTGAGGCTATTCGTGTTCTTTTTTGGTTCCATAAAATTTTTTGGAATATGTGTTCTATATCTTTGAAGTATGCCATTGTTATTTTAATTGGTAATGCATTGAATTTATAAATTGCTTTGGGTAATATAGACATCTTAATGATGTTTATTCTTCCTAACCATGAGCATGGTATATGCTTCCACTTGTTTGTATCTTTCTTGATTTCTTTTATTAGTGTTTTAAAATTTTCTGTGTACAAGTCTTAATCTCCTTGGTTAAATTTACTCCTAGGTACTTTATTTTTTTGGTTGCAATAGTGAAGGGAATTGTTTCCTTAATTTCTCTTTCTCACAGTTCATTGTTGGTGTATAAAAATGTCTCTGATTTCTGTGTATTAATTTTATATCCTCCCACCATGCTGAATTCATATATCAGCTCCAGTAATTTTTTGAAAGACTTTAAGATTTCCATATACAATATCATATCATCTGCAAATAATGACAGTTTTACTTCTTTTTTTCTAGTTTGAATGCCTTTTATTTCTTCTTCTTGTCTGATTGCTGTAGCTAGGACCTCCAGAACTATGTTGAATAAGAGTGCTAAAAGTGAGCACCCCTGCCTTGTTTCTGATCTTAAGGGGATTGCTTTTAATTTTTGCCCATTGAGTATGATGTTGGCTGTGGGTTTGTCATAGATGGCCTTTATCATGTTGAGGTATGTTCCCTGTATTCTCAATTTGCTGAGAGTTTTGATTATAAATGGGTGCTGGATTTTGTCAAATGCTTTTTTTGCATATATTTAAATTATCATGTGGTTTTTCTCCTTCCTTTTGTTTATGTGATGAATCACATCGATTAATTTGTGAATATTGTACCAGTCTTGCCTCCCCAGAATAAATTCCACTTTATCCTGATGTATGATTTTTTTCATATATTGCTGGATCCGGTTGGCTAATATGTTGTTGAGGATTTTTGCATCTAGATTCATCAGAGATATTGGCCTATAATTTTCTTTTTTTGTGTTGTCTTTGCATGGTTTTGGAATCAGAATTATGCTCGCCTCATAAAAAGACCTTGGAAGTCTTTCTTCCTCTTGAATTTTTTGAAATAGCTTGAGGAGGATAGGAGTTAGTTCTTTGAATATTTGGTAGAATTTACTTGTGAAGTTATTGGGCCCCGGGCTTCTGTTGTGAGGTTTCTGATAACTGTTTTGATCTCATTTGTTGTAATCGGTCTGTTTAGGTTTTCTGATTCTTCCAGATTGATTTTTGGAAGATTATATGTTTCAAGAAATTTGTCCATTTCATCGAAGTTGTCTAATGTTTTGGCATACTGTTCTTCACAGTATTTTCTTATAATCCTTTGCATTTCTGTTGTGTCAGTTGTTATTTCTCCACTCTCATTTCTAATTTTATTTATTTGAGTCCTCTCTCTTTTTTTCTTGGTGAGTCTGGTTAAAGGTTCATCGATCTTGTTTACCTTTTCAAAGAACCAGCACCTTGTTTCATTGATCCTCTGTATTGTTTCTTTAGCCTCTATGTCATTTATTTCCACTCTAACCTTTATTATTTCCTTCCTTGTATTACCTCTGGGCTTTACTTGCTGTTCTTTCTCTAGTTCTTTTAGATGCAGGGTTAGGTTGTTTATCTGAGCTTGTTCTATCTTCTTAAGGTATGCCTGTAATGCTATAAACTTCCCTCTCAGTACTGCCTTTGCTGTGTCCCATATATTTTGAGTTGGTGTATGCTCATTATCATTCATTTCTAGGAATTTTTTATTTCTTCTTTGATCTCATTGTTAATCCATTCATTATTTAATAACATGCTATGTAGTTCCCAAGTGTTTGAGTATTTTTCAGTTTTTCTTTTGTGTTTGATTTCTACTTTTATGCCATTGTGATCAGAGAAAATGCTTGATATGATTTCAATCTTCTTAAATTTGTTGAGACTCATTTTATGTTTTAATATGTGGTCTATCCTAGAGAATGTACCATGAGCACTTGAAAAGAATGTATATTCTACTGTTTTAGGGTGAAAGGTTCTAAAGATATCTGTTAAATTGAGTTGATATAGTGTGTCCCTTAAGTCTGCTGTTTCTTTGTTAATTTTCTTTCTTGAGGATCTATCTAGTGATGTTAGTGGGGTTTTGAAATCCCCTACTATTATAGTATTGCTGTTAATCTCGCCCTTTATATTCATTCAAGTCTGCTTTATATATATAGGTGCTCCTATATTAAGTGTGTAGATATTTATAATGGTTATATCTTCCTTTGGATTGCTCCCTTTATCATTATGTAGTGACCCTCTTTATCTCTTACTATAGCCTTTGTTTTAAAGTCTATTTTGTCTGATATAAGTATTCCTATCCAACTTTTTTTAATATCCATTTGCATGAAATATTTTTTTTAACTTCTTTATTTTATTCATTTTAGAGAGGAGACACAGAGTGAGAGAGACAGAGAGAGAGAGAGAGAGAGAGAGAGAAAGGGGGGAGGAGCTAGAAGCGTCAACTCCCATATGTGCCTTGACCAGACCAGTGCAGGGTTTTGAACTGGCGACCTCAGTGTTCCCAGGTCGACGCTTTATCCACTGCACCACTACAGGTCAGGTGCATGAAATATTTTTATCCATTCTTTTACCTTCAGTTTATGTGCATCTTTTGTTTTAAGGTATGTCTCCTGTAGACAGCATATGTATAGGTCCTGATTTCTTATCTGGGCATCTACCCTATGTCTTTTAATTAGATCATTTAATCCATTTACATTTAAGGTAATTATTGATATGTAGTTGTTTATTGCCATTTTATTCTTTAAAGTTGTATTCCTCTTTTGCATATATTCTTTTCCCCCTTGATTTGTTTACAACAGGCCCCTTAGCATCTCTTGCAGCATTGGTTTGGTTTTAGGGAATTCCTTGAGTTATTTTCTTATCTGGGAAGCTTTCTATTTCTCCTTCAATTTTTTTTTTTTTTTTTTTTTTTTTTTTACAGTGACAGAGAGAAAGTCATAGAGAGGGTTAGATAGTGACAGACAGACAGAAATGGAGAACGGTGAGAAGCATCAATCATCACTTTTTTGTTGCAACACCCTTGTTGTTCATTGATTGCTTTCTCATATCTGCCTTGACCGTGGGCCTTCAGCAGACTGAGTAATCCCTTTCTCAAGCCAGCAACCTTGGGTCCAAGCTGGTGAGCTTTCTGCTCAAGTCAGATGAGACTGCGCTCAAGCTTGCGACCTTGGAGTCTCGTACCTGAGTCCTCCACATCCCAGTCTGACACTCTATCCACTGCGTCACTGCCAGGTCAGTCTTTTCCTTCAATTTTAAATGATAGCCATGCTAGATAAAGTAGTCTTGGTTGTAGCCTTTTGTTCTGCATTACTTTGAATATTTCTTGCTATTCCCTTCTGGCCTCAAGTGTTTCTGTTGAAAAGTCTGATGTCATTCTTA
Organism: Rhynchonycteris naso; assembly: GCA_037038555.1. Classification (NCBI taxonomy): domain Eukaryota; kingdom Metazoa; phylum Chordata; class Mammalia; order Chiroptera; family Emballonuridae; genus Rhynchonycteris; species Rhynchonycteris naso. The sequence goes on along the minus strand of CM072996.1, from coordinate 102,470,005 downwards.
TGGGGGCTCCTTTGTATGTGATAGCCATTTTTTCTCTAGCCACTTTAAATAGCCCCGGGTGAGTGGTTTTGAGAGAGGATTTCTGTGCTGTCCCTTTAAGAATAATCCTGGATCTGAGAAATTTGTCGCTTTCTCACAAACAGTATCCTTACTGTCCATACAGCTCTTCTAGGCTCTGGGGCTGCAGGCTGGGACCTTGTTTCTGGGCCTCAGTACCCTCCCCTCTCCGCTAAACTCACTTCCCGGCACGCGTGTCTCTCCGGGCTACCGTTTGCTCCCGGGAGCTGGGCAGCCGTCTCTGTGTTTCCGCTTTTCCTACCAGTCTCAATGTGGCTTCTTCAGTGTTTCTTGGTTGAAGAGTCCTCTTAGTTTAGTCCAAAGTTGTTTTTTTCAGATGATGGTTCTTAAAATTATGTCATAATCTACTTTGGTTCTGGGAAGTGTAAGTTGGTACGTCTGCCTACTTCATCGCCATCTTGCCGCCGGGTTTCTATTTTCTTAAATGGAAAAAGAGATATGCATAAATTTACATATTAGATAAAGCTGAATTGCCTGAAATATCTAATCCATATACCTAGGCCCCTGGTTAGCAAACTGTGGCTCACGAGCCACATGTGGCTCTTTGGCTCCTTGAGTGTGGCTCTTCCACAAAATACCACGTACGGGTGCTACCTTGATAAGGAATGTACCTACCTATATAGTTTAAGTTTAAAAACTTTGGCTCTCAAAAGAAATTTCAATCATTGTACTGTTGATATTTGACTCTGTTGAGTAATGAGTTTGCTGACCACTGGTCTAGGCCAAAGAAATGGAGGGTGGTTTGGGAGGGCCACACTGTGGCTATTGCAGAAACAGACACCCACAGCCCAGGCTTCAAAAGACATCTTTTCTGAGCCTGAGATTTTTCTTAATTACATTTTCAAGTGACTGAGTTCCTTTTTTGGGACACATCAAAATAAATCTTCTCTGTCGCTTTGCCCATCTGGCAAAGTAACTTGGGTATGAATTAAGTTGGACTAGCCACTCCTAAATTCAGTAAGGTTTGTATGTATCTAGTCAACATAAAAAGAACAATCATTGTGGCAATAGGAGGGAAATTATTTAATTGAAGTTACTGGCTATGAAGATCAAAATAGATAAAATATACATAGCAGCTAAAAGTTTATTTAGTGTTGCTTTAAAGTTGATTTAGTGCTGATTTATGTTTTATCTGAATGTACTTTTTGTCAATTGTTAGGCATTTAAAAGATTCTACATTTACGCTTTTAAGTTCTGTGTAGTTAAACATATGTTAAACATATACCCAGGAGAATAAAGTTCACACAAACATGAGAAAAGACCTTGATATAATCCTATAGAGAAACAGAGCAAAGTAGGAAATGGAAAAAATAGATGAAAGGGTGTTTTCAAAAACCCAGTAAAAATGGAAGGCAATGAAGGGCTATGTTGAAGGACAGAAAATTGTTTCTGGTGCTACAGTAATAAACTGGACAGCTGTTCTTTCCTAATATTGTAAAATTCACATTGAAGTACTTAAAATATAGTCTAACGTCACTATCTGCATCTATTGTAGATTACTCACTGATTAATCTAATCTACAAATTAAACTAATTTGTTTCAGATCAACAAATCTGGCGGGCTGAGATGAGGCACTTACCCATATCCTATTTGTGTGTGTGTGTGTGTGTGTCTGTGTGTACATGTGTGTGTGTGTGTATATACACATGTATCCTAACAGTAATATTATTATTAATATTTGTAAATGTATAGATCAGCAAGAAATAAAAACTAAAAATTCTCAAGGGTCAGAAAAGAAGAATTCAAAGGCAGAGGAGAAAGACTCAGAGCTGATGTCATGACTACAAAGGGAGAGACCTTATCAACTCTCTCATGGCCAAATGACTTGGATCCAATCAGGTTAGAAATCTGGAACTGAAAATTTCACATAAATTCAGAACCCTGGAAAAGCTGTTTCCTCCTTGATGAAGCAGCAAGAAAATTGTATGCACTGATCCAGGGAAGTCACAAGAGCTTGTGTTTTTAGGAACCTAGATGAAATGGGGAAAAAATAGCTCTATTCTAAAAAATCAAAATGCTCTGCTAGACGTTCGCATGTCCCAGTCCGAGGTTTAAATTATGTTATCCACAGTACATGAATCCCCCATAATGTATGTAAAACATAATATAATTTATGTCTAAAACTAAGACATGTTTTGGTCAAGGCTTGCAGGACCCTTGTGAAAAGAAAAAAAGGAGTTTTTAATTAAATAATTATAAACTCCCAAATGAGAATTAGCCAACATAATAAAGAATAAGCAAGCACCAAAAGCAGGAGAATTAAAATCCTAAAAATTTGAGAGAGCTTAACAATATGGAGAAAGCATAAACTAACCACTTTTAATTATTTTAAAAAAAGTAAGAAATAAAAATCAACAATAGGACACTATGAAAACAAATTATCAGACTTGAAAAAGAAACAAATAATTTCAGGAAATAAAAATATATAGTAAACAAATTTAAATCTCAATGAAAACTTTTAGAAGGAAAGGAGAAATGGCCTTAAAGAATATTAATGGAGTATGAATTGTATCTGTAGAAATTCTCTAGAATGAGCATAGAGTGTTGAGATGAAAAATTTAAGAGACATAAACGAATAAAATGAGAAATGACATCAAATGCCTACCAAGAATTCCAAGTTGATGGAATTAAAAGATGATAGCTGAGGATTTTTCATATTTGAAGGAAAATGTGAGTACTATATAGAATTACCCCAAGACAAATAAAACATACTGAGATACATAGAGATTTTATCAAAGCCACAGACTCCAAAAACAAGGGAAAGATATATAAAATCAGAGAGAACAGACAAGATATAAAGGAACAGGAAAAATATATTTTGTCACCTAAAACTGACAAAGTGACAAGTGAAAGAAAGTAATTTCAGGTGTTGAAGGAAAATAACTAACAATGAGAATACAATAAATGCATTTTGTTTTTAAAGAAAATAACATAAGTTTACTGCTCATAACTAATTTTGAGTAACAAAATATATATTCTCTGCACTTTGGTGAAACCCTGGTTATAAATGTTTCTCAGGCTTAAAAAGTTGGATCATTCTAGGATTCACTAAACTAAAAAGAAATTGTCATCAATAGAGTATTTTTAAAAACCAAATTTATTGCTGACATATTTTTTTATATATTAAATATTTAAAATGTAAAGGAATCAGGGAGATACCCTTTTGACAGCTGGTAAAGTGGCCTGAAATAGACACTATATATCCTGATCACTTACTTCTTCACTCCTCTAAGGTTTGTAAACTGTAACATTGTCAGTCTTTTTAAAAGCAGCTTCAATATGCAATCTTATGTTCTCCTAAGATCATTCTTCTAGTTCTTGAACTGTCAGAAAATACAGTCTATTGCATTTCAGAATGCACATCCAGATGTTTAGATGTATAAAACATGTTAATGTCTATCTTGCTCAAATATTCTAAAATAGTGTGAAAAATGTATAAATCATTTAGTGGCTAAACCTTCATACCATCTCTGTGCCATGCCCACTTAGTAAATAGAAAATAGCTAAAGACACAGGAAAAGGTTTTAGGGGTAATTGGAGTAAGCTCTTGCTAGAGAGCTTATAATTATTAACAACTCTGTACTGGAAAGTGATTCTGTGAAGAGCAGAAGGGCACCCAAAAGGGCTCAGATTGAGACAGACTTACCAATAACGAAGTGGACAGAAACTTAAGTACTGCTAGAGACAGACCAATTACTAAGAGAAAGAAATTTGCATAAGTAACTTCTAAAATCTTAAATTTGAACATTTTCAAAACAATTATAATCTTTCATATACTTGTGTTTTCTTATATCCTAGACAGAGTTTAGCAAGATAATTATAATTTCAGAGCATCTTAGCAATACAACAGTATATATCCATTAGATTTTTTCCGTTCTGTTTAATTTGTGAAGCCAATGTGTTTATTAGACAATCATTAATTAGGAAATAGTGAAGAATGGAATTTAATAGAAAAAATATTAAAACATATTTATGTGGGACAAATATATATCCCACATAGGTGAGACATAAAACTGAGACACAAGGACATAGATAAAAATGAAGTGGTTAACAGGAGTAGGGGGATAGTGGGAAGGGGAGTAAAGAGGGACAAATATACAGTGACAGAAAATCATTTGACTTTGGGTGATGGGCACACAATGCAATCAACAGTTCAAATGCTATATAGCCTGACCAAGCGGTGGCACAGTGGATAGAGCATCAGCCTGGAACGTTGAGTACTCAGGTTTGAAACCCTGAGGTTGCTGGCTTGAGCGTGGGCTCATCCAGCTTGGGAGCGGGCTCATCCAGCTTGATCACAGGGTCACGGGCTTGAATTTGGGATCATAGACATGACTCCATGCTCTCTGGCTTGGAGCCCAAGGTCATTGGCTTGAACCCAAGGTCATTAGCTTGGACAAGGGGTCACTGGCTCAGCTGGAGCCCCCTGGTCAAGGCACATATGAGAAAGCAATCAATGAACAATTAAAGTACTTCGACTATGAGTTAATGTTTCTCAACCACTCCCTTCCTGTTTCTGTCTATCTATGTCTGTCTCTCATTTAAAAAAAAACAAAACTGTTCAAATGCTATAGGGATGTTCACTTGAAAGCTGTGTAATCTTATTGATCAATATCACCCCATTAAATTTAATTTCTAAATTAAAAAAAAAATTCATGGAAGAAGCACACTGTATAAAGGTGAATTAAATTTTCTGTAGATAATTAGAATGAGTTTTTGGTTTTCAATAGCTGATAAGTTGGCAATATGCTGTTAAAAACAAGCATTCTCATTAGGTATTCAAGTAATTATTCAACAATAGTTCTGATTATGATTATTTTATTATAGACCTGAGTTCAATCTTAGGTTTATAATTAAAAATACATATATCAAGAATTAAAAAAAAGATAGAGCAATGAAACCAAGTTTATTTAAGGTTTGTGACATAAGCTTGTAAAAAAAGAATAAAGAAGTTTTGAGATGTTAAATGGGATAAAAAGAAACACTTAAATGTGCACTTAAAGTAAATATATGCCATTGCAAGAAACATTGTAAACCAAGGACTTAAAGAGAGAAAAAATTCCTATTTAAATTATTGGAAAGAGTGATCGATGAGAAGATGTGATGTTCTGCAGAAAAGAAAATTGGAATTCTAGTCTTGAAAAAGTTTTAAAGATAATTATCTTTTGTGACACAGTTTAATACAATTCTGCCAGATGATAAAGAAATACATTTTTTAATAATCTCTAACTCTCATATACAGGGTGGGCAAAATTAGGTTTATAGTTCTGAGTACACAAAACACAGCTTATTCTTTTATTATTATTTATTAATTATTGCATGATTTTCTATATAAAGAAAACTGTAAACCTACTTTTGCCTCACCCTGTGTTTATAGATAAGTATTAAAACTGTACTTAGAAGGCATAGAGTAATAAGTTAGAAAGTCTTCTGAAATATGAGCTCAATATCAGTTTTCTAGGTGATAATTTATTTTAGAGTTGTTTTATTATGCTCTGAATGAACAAGGGAGTCTGGGGAGAAAAATCTGTTAGGAAAAAAAATATCTTTCCAAAATGGCTTTCTGTCAAGATGGCAGCTGAGTACAGAGAACGACCAGATTAAGCCTTTTGATTCAGTGGTTGTTAGATGTTATAGAGAAGGAAAAATGAACATCTATGGCATACAAGAAAGCGCTCCTCTAGGGAGAGAACAGAGTCATCGTGCTCATTTTCTCTCACAAACCCCCTACATACTACTGGGTATATTCTAGGTAGACAACATGGTCACGAATTCTTTATGTTTTTTAGGACTTTTAATTCTAAAAATATTTGATGTTTCGGTCTGTGCTGTTTACTTCTGAGTATAAATGTAAGGGAATTCTGTTTCATAATTTAGACTCTTGAATAAGATTGTATAAACTGATTAAAGGTTTGTATGCCTTAGGGTTGTTTTTTTATTTTAATATTTTATTTGTTCACTTAGAGAGGAGAGAGAGAGAAGGGGAGGAGCAGGAAGCATCAACTCCCATTATGTGCCTTGACCAGGCGTGCCCAGGGTTTCAAATCAGCAACCTCAGTGTTCCAGGTCAACACTTTATCCACTGTGCCACCATAGGTCAGGCCACATGCCTCAAGTTTATTTTGGCAAAATCATCTTTATGTAGAATTTACTGAAATCAACAAAGGAGATAATTTCAAACGTATCTATCTAGTAAAAGTTTCCTATAGTTAGAAAATGTATATTAATCTATTTTTATTTACCAACATCCTTTTCCTTTTCTTTATAAAAGCACTTTGGAAGAGGGAAGGGCATTAAAAGAAAACAAAAGGGAGGAAATATTATATGCAACTTTAAAAATTATATTCAATTTTGCCTGCTTTTCATGTAGCATAGTGTTCAATACTTATCTCGTCTTCTCTGATTTCATTATGTTATGAACAGGCTAGATAGTGTTTTTCCACTAGTTTCTTATATATATGTAAGGACATTCAAACCAAATATCTAATTTTGTATTTTTCTACTGAAAGAAATATCTCTGGTGAATAAGAAAGATGATTTATGTGCATATACCTGACCTCATAAAAAAAATAACCTGTTTATCATAAAGTTGAATTTATATTGCTCTATCATTATTTACAGTTTCCTTTTTGTGTACCTCTAATATACCATTTAGTTTTAGACATATGATACTTTGGAATTTATAACAGTTTAAATAAATCTATTATGTGTTCAAAAAATAGTTTTTAGTTGGTAGCTTTCCTTTATTTAATGAAACAAATAAATTTCATTCATGGTTACAACAATTTTTGCTAAGTTTTAACTATCATAATGCAGTGGCTGAAAATTGCCTTTGCCTACCTATTATTTATTATTCAGAAAGTAAAAGCTATATGTTAATTATATCTGTAGAGTAAAGGTTATTTGGTTTCTTGTACTAACAATTTCTGTTTATATAGAATGAAATATAGATTTTTCCCAAACAAGAGAAAGATTAATCTTCCACATTAAAAAAGTCTTTTTATTTATGGCCTGAAACTACACTTTTTTTTGCTTGTAGAATATAAATTATTCATTTATTCCACATGGACACAAAAATTTAGTTCGTGAAACAGAATATCTATCTGTTTTTATGTCTCTATAATAGAATTTTAGACCATAATTACTGGTTTTCCATATATACAGAAAGGATTAAATACATATATTTTTTCTTTCCAGAAATGACATCAGTATAATCAGTCTCTGAATATAGGTGGAGAACTGCCTCAGTGTTTCTGATATTTCTTATGAAAATATAGTCACAAAGCAGAATGGAAAAATACTAAAATTTTATGAAGCATGACCATGAAATAACAAACTCCTTTAAAAAAAAATAATATGCTGAAACTTCTGTCCAAATGAGAGTTGCCCTTCACTGTGTTCACCTTGGATTTCAGAAATGCTACCATTGTTCAGAATATTTTAACACATTGTGGGAAACTGTCTTTAGAGGCAGTTTATATACCAGAAAGCATTTCTCAACAAACACTGGGAAGACATTGTGTTATTCTGACAAGTGAAAATGTGGAGATAGCCTTTCTGAGACATTTCTTTTTCTTTTTTTCTTTTTTTTTTTTTTTTTGTGACAGAAACAGAGACAGAGAGAGGAACAGATAGGGACAGACAGATAAGAAGAGAGAGAGGTAAGAAACATCAATTCAATGCAGCTCCTTCATTGTTCATTGATTACCTTCTCATATGTTCCTTGAACAAGGGACTACAGCAGACTGAGTGACACCTTGCTCATGCCAGCGACTATAGGGTCATGTCTATGATTCCACACTCAAGCTGGTGAGCCTGCGGTCAAGCCAGCGACTTCGGGGTTTGGAACCTGGGTTCTCCATGCCCCAGTCCGACACTATCCACTGTGCTACCGCCTGACCAGGCTGAGACTTTATTTTTAATGAGTTTATGTTTTTCAAATGAAATAGGCATCCATCAATTGTATTTTTATTTCATGGTGCTTTTTTTCTAGACAGAAAGATGTTATCTATCACAAAATGGAGAGCTCCGAGGCTGATGGGGTCATATGTTGAGTAAAGGGCTTTATTGACTATGCCCAGATTATTACATTTAGACTCTTTCAAGATTATTTAAAAACACAACAGGAAACACAAAGTTTCAGGCTAGCTCAATGAGTGTGGGCTTACTGATTTATTCACCTCTTATTATATTATATCATTTACTTATATTCTTATTTCAGACAAGTATTTAAGGTCCTTACTAGAACACATAAAACTATACATGGCCTGCCTCTGCTATCCTCTACAATCTCTTCCAGGAGATAGAGGTAGGGGAAATACTTTCTGACTGAGTTTATGAGGCCAGTAATACCTGAATACCAAAGCTCGACAAAGACCTTTCAAGAAAACCTCAGGTCAGTAACATAGAGGCAAACGTCTTCAACAAGACGCAGCCCATTAGCTGTCAAAGAGGCATTCAGATATAAAAGTCTGGATCTCACCTTACTAAGTTGCTTAAATATTAGTGACATTTGTTATGTCCCTCTGTTATATCTGTATTTAATAAGTCTAACTTTACGGAATACCAGGGTTAATGCGACAGAATAGATGTGGAAAACCCGAGTCAGCCTGTATGAGAGTCTCTTGGCTTATCTCCCAAGTTGGCAGTATTGGTGCAGAAATCCAAGCATGATGTCTTCACATGACAACAGAGAAACAAGGCAGCTGAAAAGAGAACGTGTAGCAGAAAAGGACTATGTGATTGTCATTGCTGTGGTTGTCATTGTCATTTTTGTTGTTGTTAGTTATCTCTTCTGATCAAGAAGTAAAATCTTTTCCAAAAATTTACTAACAAACTTCTCCAATGTATTCAAAAGAGTATTATCTAAAGTAATTAACACAAGTATGACTCATTCTTATGGCTGAGATTGTGTCATTAATGAAAAACAAGGGTGCGTGGGAATGGTGGCCATCCATGTTACTGCAAGAGGCGTTGACTTATAGATGGTACAGAAAATCAGAATGGGAGGATGACCCCAAACATGTGTCCACTGTATGCTCAAAATATCTTCACTGTCTCTCAACGATACAAGCTTTACATGGTCACTGGAAGAACAGAAATATATATTCACCTAGTCTAGAGGAAAGAAAACCATAACCCAACAATCCTAAATTGCCAATAAAGAGAATTCTTTCTCTGTCTCTGGCTCTCTTTCTCTATCTTTCCCTCCCTCCTTGATTTTTAGTCATTAGTCATTTCATGTTTTCAATGTGGCTGAGGGAAAAATGCAGCCTAGACTGTAATAATCTTAAATAATTTATTGTGGACTTAAATTCAGCAAACCTTTATAATTGCCATTTTACCTTTATAAGCCATATTTTTCTTATCTTCATAGCACCTCAGGGCTTTCACCCTTGCTGTCCATTCTGTGTGGAGAATGGGAAGTAACCAAATTCCAGAAATGTGTCTGAGTTTGTGTACACTTAGTAGAAGGGTCATAATATTTGAACATGACCTTGTGTATGAGAATATGCTAGGTGGTCTGCAGAGGTTGCCATACATCAGCAACCTCTGTGAGTAGGGTAATATGTATTAACTGTTGATTTGTTTACTGAGAATCTCCCATATGCCAAGCAGTGCCGCAGAAGCAAATAAAAGACAGTGAGGCGTCTGTCCTCAAAAAGGTCATAATTTGTAATGGCAAGATAAAGTACATAGTGATGAGATAAAATATACTTGCCATAACTCTCCTATTATTGCTGTTTTGTTTTGTTTTTTCAATTTTAAAAACTAAGCTAAGCAATCTACTGGCATTTAAATCATGGCTCTCTGGTTCACACTGTTCTTCCATTCAGTTACTTTGTTCTCTTTGCTCTATTATAGAGAAAAGAATGTGAGTTGATATCTGCATATGCTTTTAAGTATAAATTCTTATCTGCGTCTGCCATATCACACTGTATTATGAGAAATCCAAAATTTAGGTACTTTCTTAAATTTAATTACCTGGTACTTTCCTACTACAGTCTGTCTCCTATTGACATGTCAAGTTTCATTTTGTTTACATATCTTTTGTGTGTGTCTCCTTCATATTGATAACAGTGGCTGGTATAAGAGCTTATCTGCTTTTGATTTGAAAAATGTAATAAAGAGGGAAAATACACAGTACAGCCTCATGTACTAGTTCTTTAAGCATCTATTCAGCTTCTGTATCAATATTGGAGGGATCTGATATGCATGCTGCAACTCAGTCTAGCTGGTATCAAAGACAAACACCCAGGACAAGAGATAGCACCTCTTTCACAAATATGTGAAGGAATAAATTGTTGAAACAAAACAAGCCAACACTTTGTTTTATGTTCAAGGGACAGTAATTTCATAAATGTTGCCCATTGTATTTCATTACTCTTTTTTATTTTAGAACATCACCCCTCTTTTTCTTACCTAACAATTTATAAATTGAAATGATTTAAAAGTTAGGAGAAATTGTACTCTTTACTCCATTTTGGTTTTTCACTTCATTTACTCCATTTGAATATATCTTAAATATTATCAAAAGTAAACTGAGAGAAAACATAATATTAAAGAAATTCTAAGTTATATAGTTCTTGTCTGACCCTGGAAGATTTTAATTTGTAAAGGACTTCTAAAAAAGGAAAATTACATTTTATAGAAATAACATCTTATAATGAGACAGACTTCTGCATACACCTTGACCAGGATCCACCTGGCAACCCTCATCTGGGACTGATGCTCGAATCAACCAAGCTATCCTCAGTGCTTGGGGCTGAAGCTTGAACCAATCAAGCAACTGGCTGAGAGAGGAGAAGGGGAAGAGAAGGGGGAACAGATGGTTACTTCACATGTTTGCCCTGACCAGGGATCAAACAAATTCTTAATATTCTATATTAACCTTGTGTGGTTGTTTATTTTTTAAGAAAATTTGTAGTAGAGTATTTGGCCAATAATCATGCCAAAGCATTGCAGATAATTGACAAAGATGTTTAAAAATTGTAGGCCCCAAATAATTAATTTTGGGTTTATTTTATTTCATGAATGAAAGTAAAATTTGATTTGTAATTTAAAAAAGCATAAGAATTAGTCATATAGAACCATTTTATGTAAAAGAATATTTTTCATCATTGATTTAAAACCATATATCAGACATTCTTATCCAAAAATATTCTAGGGAAATAATTTTGTTTTTCAAATATGATTAGAAAAGCTCAGACATTCAGCTGTGCCCTTTCTATAAACTCTTTCTTAGATTAAGAAGTTTTCTTGATCTCATAATTTTTAATGCTATTTATAAAACTGAGAGTTGTATATAAGCACTGACTCTATTTATAGATTTTATAAAATCATGCTGAATTGCTTTGTGGATTAGTGTGTTTGTGCCAAGATAATTTGGTTCTATTTTTTATTTGTGTGGATTACTGCTTTAGGAAAGCTGATAATTTTGAAATGAAGGTCATTACATGAAGAATCATTATTTTGGGGTTACAGAATATGGATTGGAGGCCCTGGGCAAGTTGGGGATCAAACTATTCACCAAGTTCATCGTCTTCTCATATTATTGCCCTCTCCCCAATTCAAAATCACCCTGGAGTCAGAAAGATTCACTCATTGAAAAAAAAAAAAGAATAGCTCTTTCTTTACCTATGCCCTGAGAGCCACAAACAACAAAACCACATGGAAATCACCTTTGGAAGAATGGAATATTCAGAAGTTTTATGCCTAGACTTGAATCCTATCTCTGCCAGCTGCCTGCCTTGTATAACTCCAGGCATCATGACTGACCTCTCCACCATCTTGTCATTTATACACAATAATTCAATAGATCCTTCCAACATCATCTCAAAGACAAGCAGTGATGGTATATATAGTTTTACAAACTATTTTGACTTCTAATTTATCAGTGGCATGAGGTTCTGTTAAGATATAACTTAAAATAGTGCTTGTTAAACTAGTGGGTCATATAATCAAACTAGTAGCTTGTGACTAGCATTTTTAAATTAGAGTAGAATAGAATAGAATAGTGAAATAAAAAATAAGTGTCAAATACAATGAGGATTAGTATTGCTTTGTGAAACTTTGTTTCAGTTATATATTTGCACTGTGTGTACTTAGTTGTCCTGTAGACTGTTTTTCTTGTAGATGTTATTACATTAAATAAAGTAGTTGAGTTACTTTATGTTCATGTGCAGGTGTTATATAGAAATTCACAATGTCCTTTCAGTTGAACACTTATGGAAAGAAAGCAGATAATGCATCCTTATTTAGTTTATTTAAGAACCACTTTTTGGCACTTTTTTTCCTCAAAATTCTAATGTTAAGACTACTGTAGAGAGAATTAATTCTCTATTCATTTCCTCTACATACTTTGATATTTGTTCTCTGACATATTTTGTGCACAACAAGATGGCTACTTTATGCCAATAAAATCCTTGCACATCAACCCACAGCTCATCCATTCTGATACCTCTGTATCTAATGACTTAAAGCCTATATTCTACTGGGGGGGTCTTTAGATTGTGACACAGTTCTTTTCCTACAACAGTGGCATAACCCAAATTTTGGTATAAGTCGAAACACACCCTAGCCTAACACAAATGGAATACTTCTGCTTTGACAGTCCAAAATGGCATAGTTAAGTGTACTAGGGACACCAACTTCCTCATATGCCGCATTACGGCATAGTCTTCTGCCACACGTAGCCAAATTAGATCGCCCACATATTCCGTATGTACAATGTTAACAGTGTAAACCAAAACACATCTCAATTTTTTTTGAATTTTTATGGAAGTGAGCATTATAAACTTAAAATGTCATATGTCAAGACTGTTGTAACCAGAGGGACCTCCTGTATATCTCTATTTTCTACAACATATTATGAAACTGTCAGGTTTAAATTATCATTTGAACCCCAATCTGTAAAAGGACACATAATTATAGAAAAAATGTATTCGTTATCAGAACAAGCAGATGTGCTCAAAATATTGATGGAGCTGCATAATCTTTTGGGCATACTACTGCAAGGAAGCACAGGAATGTTCAAATACTTGTGTTTTTCTTTTCTTGGTATCTTTATTTCAGAATAATCATATTCTATATTCTTGATGAAATGAGGTTGATACATCAAAACAGCCATCCTAGCACATCTGACGCCTGTGACGTTAGGTCCTATGAAACAGTTTTACATTTTGCTTACTAGTGTGGATGGCCAGTCAGAGGCTCTGCCATTTCACCAGGATCCCACTTTTATTTTTCTAAAAACAGTTGCACATCCATAGCATCCAGTTTCTAAAAAGAAAATCTTTCAAACTAAACAAAAGCACATTTATTGTCCATCAATTATTATTATTATTATTATTACAGAGACAGAGAGAGAGAGTCAGAGAGAGAGATAGGGACAGACAGACAGGAACGGAGAGCGATGAGAAGCATCAATCATCAGTTTTTTGTTGCCCTTGTGACACCTTAGTTGTTTATTAATTGCTTTCTCACATGTGCCTTGACCGCAGGCCCTCAGCCGACCAAGTAACCCCTTGCTCGAGCCAGCGAACTTGAGTCCAAGCTGGCAAGCTTTTGCTCAAGCCAGATGGGCCCCGCGCTCAAGCCAGATGGGCCCCGCGCTCAAGCCAGATGGGCCCCGCGCTCAAGCTGGTGACCTCGGGGTCTCGAACCTGGGTCCTCTGCATCCCAGTCCGACGCTCTATTCACTGCGCCATTGCCTGGTCCGGCTGTCCAATAATTTTTTTAAGAAAAGAAGAAGCCAACAGTATTTAAAAGCATGTTTGTTGAACTATATGAAATTGCTATTTGATTCTTTTTTACTTATAAAAATAGGGTGGAGGGAGGGAGGAGAGAGTGGGAGAGGGGGGAGGGGAGGGGCACAAAGTAAACCAGATAGAAGGTGACAGAGGACAATTTAACTTTGGGTGATGGGTATGCAACATAATTGAATGATAAGATAACCTGGAGATGTATTTTTTGAACATATGTACCCTGATTTATTAATGTCACCCCATTAAAATTAATTTTAAAAATGGCGATTTCACATAGTTCAACTGATTACTGCTTTTGAAGAAGTAAAACAATATCCTGTATCCAACATGCATTTTATTTTATATACCCAGAGTACCTGAGTTCAGCAAGGATTAGATGTGATCTAATGCTTTTCTTCATTCTTGTATTTAACAAATAATCTGTTAGTTCCTCCTTTGTTCAGAACACCAGATGTGAAATTAAGACAGAGAAAAAGCTGACAGACTTCACAGTCATGGAGTATTTTTTCTGATTGACAGTAGGCTGGTGGCAAAACAAAAGTTAAATGCTCCTTTTCACTTATTAAGCAACACAGAACTTGATAACCTATTAAAATGCATTTTTTTCTTAAATAGCTCCTTAGTTGGATATCACCATCATCAAATTCTCCCTCTATTGTCCCTATATATACTTCCTGCTGAGGAGATTCTCCCTATAATCAACCAGGCAGCGTCATTTTAGCCTTTCTCAAGTATTGTCCCAATCCTTAATATTGATGATCTGCTGCAAGAATTTATGACCCTAATGTCTGCCTACATCTTCAAGCTCTGACAAAGCACCACGCTCAGTCTCTAACATTTTAGTTTCATCAGCTACAGTCTATAAGTAATATGCATGTTGATAGGTTATTGTTTCTTCATCTCCAAGAAGAGTAGTAAGTAGTTGTCTGTGTACTTTGCCCTTCCCTGTGATAATTACAGAATTACAGAATGGCCCCTCTGTTGCTATTATTTCTAGCTCTTTCGCATTTACTTTAGAAGTGGCGTAGTTTTCTGTTTAGAGGGAGTCCTTTGTCCTGTGGCTGATATTTTTGAAACTAATGCCTCCAACTGTCAACACTCAGTGCTGCAGGGCCTTTGTTTTCTTCAGAGAGCCCTTGTCTTGTTTATTCAGGCTGACCTTCCACCTGCACTTGTGGCACTGATATATTGTGTGACTATAGACTGAGCATTATGGGGTAAGGCAATTATACCAACAATTCTTAGCCTTGGTTTCACATTGGAATCTTCAAGGGGGTAGAAATACGAATACCTGGGTTCTGCTTCTGCAATTCTGATGCAATGGATCCAAATGGAGATCTAGGCATTGAGGTTGTCAACTTTCCCAAAGGAACTGTAATGCACGGTAAAGTCTAAGAACCACTGATAGAAGTTTTAACAAGAATTCCCAGGTATAGCTGTGTGTCTTTGGTCTCATTGAAGCCAGGCCCCAACTTTGGGGTAGAGTGAAAGCTAATGTCTACACCCAAAATGTGAGACCCATTTTGGTGATTAGCTGGCTACCATTTATAAAGTTCCGGTCCTTTGCCCTAAAGTCATCAGAATGGAGTTCAGATCTCCACAAGGGTGAAAAACAAAAGCCATCATAACCCTTAAATCACTGCAAGATTATCCTACTCATCTGACGATCTGGGCGGTTCTCTCCTGAGGGTAATTAACATCTGACTAAAGCTGTAATCACCTGAAGCAGCTTTGTAAGCAAGAGCAATCCCAGGGGTGCTCTCTGCTAACAGCAAAGAAATTGTATTACGGCAGCATTTCTTCCAGCATATTTTAGAGTATCTGTGTAATCAGTATTAGAATGAAGCAGTGTAAGACAGAATAACAGAAAGAGATTAATTTCTATTACGTATCTACATCTATCGATTCTCCTAAATAGATTAGGCTGAGAAAGACTAATGGAGGATTTTACCCAATCGCCTTTGAGTCTGGGCACAATTCCTACAGTTGCTGCTGAGGTTCACCAAAAAGAAATGAAGTACAAAGTAGCCCTAAATGTGTAACCAGTTCCCAGATTAACTGCTGTTTGAATAAAATGTGCTGTTATTTGGGTTCAGTCTTATTTTACATCACTTTGGTCTAGGAAGAAAGATTTCTTTAACTATGTAACATGATACACTTAAAGGTGAACACTTGCCTGAAGTTTCTGAACTGAACTTACTGTTTTTCTAATGATCTAGATTTATCTTCATTTCTTATTATTATAGCAAAGTCTACAAATGTAACTAAGGGTATATTTTTATCCCTTTTTTTCACCTTCATGCCATTTATTTTAAAAACATTAAAAAATCTTTGTTAGCTTTTACTATAACTTTTGTCTCAGTGCCTCATGTGCATTCATTGTTATAAAAATAGTCATTAATAATATTTTTCTTTTTTTGTGTGTGTGACAGGGACAGAGACAGAGAGAGGGACAGATAGGGACATACAGACAGGAAGGGAGAGAGATGAAAAGCATCAATTCTTTGTTGCAGCACCTCAGCTGTTCGTTATCTGCTTTCTCTTATGTGCCTTGACTGGGGGGCTACAGCAGAGCGAGTGATCCCTTGCTCAAGCCAGTGACCCTGGGTTTCGATCAGTCTCTTTGGGCTCAAACCATCAACCATAGAGTCATGTTTATAATCTCATGCTCAAGGCAGTAACCTCAGGATTTTGAACCTTGGTCCTTTACATCTCAGTCTGACACTCTATCCACTGCGCCACCACCTGGTTAAGCAGTAATTTTCAATAAATATAACATTTCTATTCCATATCAAAGTCTAGCTACTCTAAAGAAATCCCTTGATCAACTATACAGCTATGATATTGGCTTAGAAAAACATTACTAAGCACCAATTTTCACCTAAGAGGAAGGTTGATTCCAGGATTTTATAGAAAAATTTGGCAGAATTATATTTCTTTTTGAGTAAAAGCTACGGTCTATTGAAACCAATTAAGAGGAAAGCATGAAATGAGAACTCTTCTAGGTTTTTGAAAGTTCTTTTTTACTGAACTTGGTCAAACTCTTGAGGAAGAGCTTTAAACTTCCCTAAGTGGGTGTTCTTAATGCTAATAGTAAAAGATATTCTTGTAGGTCCTCAAAAATCAGAAAGACCACATTGACTCTCTTGGATGGTCCAGAGATTGGTTTTTAAATACTATATTACATTAAGCAGCATATGTAAGAATGACCGCAAAATCTAGTAAGATCTGAAGATACTATCAAGTCTTATATCACACCCTACAACCTCATCTACCTGTTTGACTTTACCCACCCAAGTCTAGTTTGACAAATACAGAAAATGAATAAATTAAAGAAAGAGAATTAGGGACTGGGTTATTCACAGGATAAATATAGGCCTGGTTACAGTAATAAGTCAGAGTCTTTGAATGGCAAGTCAAAGAAGTTGTTCGAACTTGTATGAATCTCAGTGACATTATTAAAAAGATCCTGGAGTAGCTGCAGAATCCAAAGAAGCATTACACTTTCACTGTTCATGGAGAGTAGGATCCAATGTGCAGGCAGAGATTTCAAGGACAGGGATATGTTCTTCAGGCTTCTTGAAGAACCAACAGCTTAACTCCCTATATCTCAGTTCAAATTTCAAAGTAGCAGCAAACTAATTTCATTTTCCCATTTAGGATGAAGCCCCCCCCCATATTAATTAGAAATAGGCAGGCTGACAGCTTTCAGAGGAGAGGGGGGTTAAGGGGCTGGGTAAAAATGGTGAAGAGAGAATGAGGAAGAAATACATGGAGGATAAGACAGGCTGTTCTTCAAAGGATACTATGTTCAAAGAGTGTATTCCCATATCCAGTTACTGAGGAGAAAGGGGGCGTAACTGCTTCAAGGAGTCATTTTAGACAATTAAGACTGACCCTTACAGTCACCTCTGTCCCTCCCTCACTGATCCTAATATCCTAAATGACTTTCCAAGCACCCAGAGCCTTAAGGAGGAAGGATCAAATTAATTTAAATTCAAAAAATGCTTTATATTGACTCATATTAAGTTTTTGCCCAAGACCAAGTTTTTAATACCTTGGAGAGAAACAGAACAGAAGAATTTAAATAACCTAGGCCCTGGCCAGTTGGCTCAGTGGTAGACCATCACATCAGCCCAGCATGTGAAAGTCCTGGGTTCAATTCCCAATCAGGGCACATAGAGAAGTAACCACCTGCTTCTCCCCACCCCCACCCTCCCTTTATCTCTTTCTCTCTCTCCCTCCCACAGCCAAGGCTCCATTGGAGCAAATTGGCCCCGGTGCAGAGGATGGTTTCCATGGCCTCCGCCTCAGATGCTAAAATAGCTCAGTTGCTGAGCAACAGAGCAGTACAGTGACCCAGACAGGTAGAGCATCACTTGGTTGAAGGCTTGCCAGGAGGATTCCAGTCAGGGCACATTCGGGAGTCTGTCTTTGCCTCACCATCTTTCACTTAATAATAAACTTTTAAAAAAACAGAGTGAAATAACCCTCCCCAAAAAAGGAGAAACAAACAGCATCTGAGAGTCCCCACTCCCAAAACCCTTGTTCTCTTCAGTTTGACTGGTGCTATCCTTGATTAAAAGGTATTTGTATTTCATTTGCCTATAAAAATAAAAATACTGAAATTAAGATCAAGCATGAAGATATTTATATATCCACATACATACATACACATGCACACACCGTATTTTTTGCTCCATAAGATGCACTTTTTCCCCCCAAAAGTGGAGGGGGGAATGGGAAATGCCGTGTGTCTTATAGAGTGAAAAATATGGTATTTAATTAAATATTTTACCACACCATTTGGTTCAGAATATTTTTTTTCTTATTTTCCTCCTTAAAACCCTAATTGTGTCTTATGGTCAGGTGTGTTTTATGGAGCAAAAAATATGAGAGGTGTGTGTGTGTGTGTGCGTGTGTGTGTGAACTTTCAAATTAGATGATGGGACTGCTGGGAGGGCAAGACCACAGAGCTCAGGATTTCACTAGACATGTATTTCAGTCACCCGCCTGGGAAGGACCTCAATGTGTGACTTCAGTGTGACCCTTATCCTTTTTCTGAGGTCACACCTTTCTGACAGGAAAAATGCTGTGTGCTTTGTCCATGCCCCTGAACTGTAATGTAAACTCCGTAAGGATGGCCACCACGTCTTCTCTGGAAAAACTGCATACACAGCGCCTAGCATAGGGCCTGCACCGAGAAGCACTGAGTAACATTTGCTGAAAGAATATTAAATCATGAAGCAGTGTCTAAACAACAGTGTGAACTTTGGGAGATGTGAGGGGGCGAGGTAGAATTGGCGCAGTGGTTGAAAGTGGAGACCCCTAGTTAGGCTGCATTGATTCAAATCATGATCTGCATTTTCTCGCTTTGTAATCTCTAGTGATTTATTTAACCTCGCTGGACTTGGTTTCCTTCTCTGGAAAATTGGAGAAATAATATCAGCTTCCTACTGGAATAGTTCTTAAATCAGCTACCAGACAGAAATCAGCACATCCCCTGCCACACAAGGAACATGCAGAAAGAAATATTAAGTATAACGAGTTGTCACGCAGAGTTATATGCAAAATTACATAAAAATTTGTAAATACCTTGAGTTTTAGTATTATTCAAAAATTTCACTGTATCACACTCAAGAAAGCAATAGAGTGAGAGTGGTAAGAAGGTCCTGGTTTTGGACAATAACACTGAAGCCTTGAGCAGCAATGCTCTGTAACAGTGTGACCGAATGTGGCTCGTTACAGTTTCTATTCTGTCAACTGACCAATAGCTAAGTTATAAAATATCTGCGTAGGAAGGTCTTACCCACCAAGTACTTTTGGAAGTTTATATTTGCTGTTTTCCTTCTAATGTTAGCATGGTTCAAGAACATGGGCGTGCACCTGGCTGTGATTTGTACTTTGGAGCCTTCGTTTATAACACCCTCTCTAGAAGGGCAGCAAGTGATTTGGGACAACGAGGTAGTGTGATTGCTAAAGAGAGGTTCTTTTGTGTACCTGCAGTTTCATTTTGTGGGGGTTAATTTTTAAAAGTCTAGATCTTTGATTGTTTTTTATATATTTTTGTCTAGAAATGGAAGATTAACATTGCTTATTAAAACTAGAATAACCATGGTATAAACTGCTCTAACAGCCCTTCTAGTGACAAGTTCAATTCGGAGTTTTAACACCCTCCTTTTTCCATTTCCTCCTGCCTAACAGGTCTAATTTATCTCGGATTAAATGGATGTCTGTCAGAACATATGTGCTTAAGAGCAACTAGAATTAATATATTCCCACACCCAAAATTTGAACGTTTACAGAGCTGAAACATATGTGTACTGTAGGGTCTGGTGTACTCCTTTTCTCCACCATATTAGAGATAATTCAGGAATCGGTCACTGTCAGTAGTTAATGTATTCAACCTATTGCTGGTGGGGTATCTTCAACAAAATGTAGACGCTGATTAATATTTCTACAAAGAATTTACTAACTTCAACAAGATGTGATTTGAGAGAAAAGTTCTAATTACCACATGCTTTAAATAAGCAGTTATACGTAATAGGTGCCAGAGTTTTGATTATACAGCTAAATATTTCATATAGAAAAATGCTGACTATTCCAAAGTATCACTGAGGTAAGTGAAAATATACCACATGTTTGGAATGTGAAATAAATGCAAGTAGGATGTTAGATATGATTACATTAAATTGGATTTGGATATGTTAAAATGTAGGACCGAGTATATTTCAAAAGTAATTCAATCTAATTCACTGTTGCTAAAATGGAATTCACATGCAAGCAAATTGGAACATAGAGTGCTGTTTTATTTTCCAGGTAAGCAGTGAAAAAATTAAAAATGTAAATTTACTCCTTGGAAACTAAATACCTCCCTTGTTTTTAAACATAAATATTATAAATAATCTCTTTTTAGAACTGCCGTAACAACTTCTTCATTTTGAATATATAAAACTTTCTGTCCTTAAAGAAAAATTATACATTTTGTCTCTACAATTGAAGCCATCAAGGATGACATTGGAGTTTCTAGTAATGCCTTAATTATATGTTCTGGGTCCAAAAGATTCACATCAGTATTTCATTTTCCACAGATAACTGTATATCATCATCTTATCATAAATTAAATATTGTTGATGGTCCAAGTAGTTTACCCTTTCATATCAATCTCTATTGGTCAAATGTCTATGTACAGAGTCAATCTAAGAAATGACAGTTTATATTCCCAAAGATGTCTTACTTGAAAATAATAAGCAAATAGAAAATCATCTTTGCCAAATTTTCAACGTAAGTTGTTTCAGATAAATTAAATAACTGAACATTAGCTTTTACAGAATTCTGGAAGTTTAAACTTTTTATGTATTGCCCATGGATACTCTTTCTCTAGGCAAAGTATCGCTATTATGTATACCTTAATTCAGGGGTCCCCAAACTACGGCCACGGGCCACATGCGGCCCCCTGAGGCAATTTATCCGGCCCCCGCCGCACTTCCAGAAGGGGCACCTCTTTCATCGGTGGTCAGTGAGAGGAGCACAGGATGCATCCACATCCATAGTTTCCATTGAAATACTGGTCAGTTTGTTGACTTAAATATATTTGTTCTTTATTTTAAATATTGTATTTGTTCCCGTTTTGTTTTTTTTACTTTAAAATAAGATATGTGCAGTGTGCATAGGGATTTGTTCATAGTTTTTTTTTTATAGTCTAGCCCTCCATCAGTCTGAGGGACAGTGAACTGGCCCCCTGTGTAAAATGTTTGGGGACCCCTGCCTTAATTCTTATAGTATTCTAGTGTAAAACTCACAGTAAGCTCTAGGATAATTTCTATTTATAGAATCTTTGCAGTAGCTATAAAACCGCCAGCATTATAATCAGTTTCTCTATTTTACACATTATAGTTGATAGACTAAAATGGTGATATTTTATAAATTCTTTGCACATTATAAAGTTTACTTCAGTTCTTTTTTAAAAAAAGAAGTTCCCATTTTCACTAAGAAAGCCACATTTAGAGTGATGGTGAACATTCTGAAATCTCATTACTTACAAATGATTTAGAGAATATTAACTGTAGATCCTATGACTAATTGTATTCAAAAATCAATGCTTAAGGGTTGTTTTTTTAATTAGTAAAAATTGTAACTCTAAGCTGTTTTATAAATAGGAAGACAGTCCGACAGTCCGAACGCATTATTTACAGGAATAATGTAATTAGGGTTGAAAAGACAAGATGTTATGCAATCCATTCTGTTGGTTGGTAAGACTGTGTGCTATTAGTGACTACAGAGAGGCTGCAAGAAGTCAGCACACCACCATTATCTGTCTAATTGCTTTGTGAAGTGCTTTTAGAAAAACTGGAACTGAAAAGCACTACCAATTTGTGGTCTATTCTTAGTGTCAGTGATGCCCAAGAGAACAGCACATTGTAAAGTCTGTTTTTCAGATAAAAATATTTTTATCAAAGTGATGTGGATTTTAAAATGCTCTCTTACTGAAAAAGCCGCAAAGTGATCATCTTTGCAGTATGAAGTTCATGATTTGAGTGTTCACATTCACTTCAACTTCATTCATCCAAATAGACTTACCTGGGGTGAGGGTAGGGAAGATGAACAGAGTCTATACTTACCTGGGGTGGAGGTAGGGAAGATGAACAGAGTCTACACTTACCTGGGGTGGAGGTAGGGAAGATGAACAGAGTCTACACTTACCTGGGGTGGAGGTAGGGAAGATGAACAGGGTCTACACTTACCTGGGGTGGAGGTAGGGAAGATGAACAGAGTCTACACTTACCTGGGGTGGAGGTAGGGAAGATGAACAGGGTCTACAGATAAATTTCTGTGGTTGAATTGAGCAGTTTCACTTTGGGTACAAATTTCAAAGTTTTTTCATTCTACCTTGAGTGTTCTTTGCTTTAATCATATGCAATATGAAACGACTATAATATTTAAGGAAAAAAACTAATGTTGTGGGATACAGATCCTTTTCTTAAAAAATACATAGAAATATATACCTATTGTTTCTTCAAATAGTTTTCAAAAAGCGTTAAAACAATTGGACTAGAATCTGTACTATAATTCTTCTCTGGTTAAAAAGAATGACAGAATTACTTGGATAAAATAAAGGTAAGGGAGGAAGAAGCACTCAGTGCACTGTGCTCCCTCTCAGGCAGTCAGTATAAATTAAGACTCCTCATGATGTATGCTTACTGCTCTTTTATAACCTTTTATATATGTGAACTACGTATTTGCTTTTAGCTAAAATCTCTTTGGTAAGAGAAACAGTAATGTATTTGGAACTGCAAAATGAAATATTGTTTTGCTTTTCCCCCCTCATTGTTATGTTTCTCTTTATTATTATGAGAAGTGATTTTGTATAGAATAATGTTGTCTCATCATTTCACAGTTTTAAAAGTTTTCTTTTTCAAATACAGTACATGAAATTTGGCTTTTGAACCACTAGTTCGGTATCCAGGTAGCAAGCAACACAGAAAATGTTCTCAGGCTGTGGTTACTGACATGCCTTGCACTCTTTCCCCCAGCTTATTTCATTCATATTCCATGTCTTTTCAAACTGTGGATATAGTTTAGCATCACTAAACACCTTACATTTGCTTAATGATTGCATATTTCTTGAATCTCAAATTCACTGAGTCACTCCTCTGGGATCCTTCTATTGTTACACTAGGCTAGAAGGAAAAATAAGGCCAAAAACAATAAGAGGATGGGAGCCAATGTGAGGGGTGGGTGAGTGAGCTTGTACTCTTCTTCACTTTGTTTGGGAAATAACTTAGTGAAACCTACAGTACTGGCATATATATACATATATATATATTCAGTGAAGATCAGTATGTAGCTCCTCTTAAAATGAGTAGCGGTATCTTACACTTATGCTGCACCTTTTACCCTCCTAGGGAGTGAGTTACAAACTATACAGAGAGCACAGAAGTACTTCACCCACACTGGAATGGAGCACAGCAGTTGTTTAATAGAATACAATAATACTGCAAAATCATTGTAAAAAGAAATTGTTTGAGAAAACAGTCTCTAAAGGAAACTACAGGAGGTATTTAAGAAGAGCAGACTATAATCTCTCAACTTGAAATTGGCCAGGCCTTCCATTTCAGTTTTTCCTTAAACATGATAGTGCCTTGGACCCAATGATCAGTGTCTTGACATGTTAGTGTTTCTATCTCATGACCTCTTCTGGATCTAGTCCCTTGCTAATTGCTGGTCCAGAACTGACCCAGAAAGAAAAATTCCATTGAATGATTTTCAGTTTTCACTCTTTTAATGCACCTGGGTTCCCACCTTCATGCTTCCTTGCCAAATGCCACCAGCTCTACTCAATGTTAGTAATATTGCAAAGCCAATGTTATTCAAAATCCAAAGGGGCAAAGTGATAGGTTAAAGGATAGATTTTTCTAATTTCTTGTAATTATGAAAAGACATACACTTAGAATTTTGAGAGATATAATGAAGTTAAGTGAACAAGGTATTAGCAAACCGGATCTGATAGATGTCAGTAAGGGATCTTTTTTCTTTGTTTCTGTCACTTTAATTTACGTTATACTGAGCATCTTTCCCAAGTCCTGAATGATAGTGATTACTCTAAAGTCAAATTTATATTAAAAATACCTATATATAATAGCCTATCTTCTCAATTCATAAGTATGTTGGACAGTTCCTTTTCATTTTTCATAATTATATTCTATAGAAACCTTTTCTACAAAGAAGAATGTGGGCTTTGAAGTCAGATTAGAGCTTTTTTTTTTTTTCCCACCTGGCCGTTTTGAGTCATAACTGCCTTTAAAAGAACTAATTTCTTTTATTCGTATTTTACAATAACAATTGCCAGTATCTTGAAGAGCTTCATTATGAGGAAAAACTGCCATGAGCAGAAACCATAATAAAATAGTTAACCTTTGTCTTTAGAGTAACTATGATACTACTAAGAATTTAATTTTCTCTATTTTTAAATATCTAATAACCCTGCTTTTTTTTAAGCCTAGTACTCTGATCAAGAGAAGATAATCACATGTAGGTTATATCTATATATTTTTATCTATTACATTTTTGTTTGATACACAGTTATTAGTGGTAAAAATTACCAGTTGTCTAAATTCATAAAGTAATATATTTTGATATTAAAAAAGTGTTACATTTTTACTAAAAATAAATGAATCAGATCATAAATATAAAGTAATGACAATTGTAATATCTCTCAAATAATTATAGCATGTACCTAAATCTGCTAATTCTGACTCACTTATCTTATGTGCCTAGTAAATTACAGAATTTGGACTTACAGTACTTAGGACAGTGCTGGGAAATATTGAGCTCCATATGAATTTTACCATTATTGTTTTTAGTTAGCTGAAGTGGTTGTATTTCAATAAAATTATAATAATACCTTCTATTTAAACTAATTCATTTTGTTGGCTTGGGACTAAAGATTAATATACTTGGTATTGCTGATGGTTTGAAGCATTTTGCTAATAGAATTTTAATTAATACTTACAAGGAAAAATTGAAAATACAATTTGGATACAGGAGGTGCGAATTTTTCAAGTATCTAATATGTCACAATTTCCTTCAAGTGCCTTATCTCATTTTATTTCACAACATTATGAGGAAAATATTATTACTTTTATATTTAGATAAAGAAAATGTAGCAGAAAGGGGCTCAGTAATTTAGGCCACATGGCTGGGCTGTAAGTGGTAGATCAATGTAGCTGACTCTAAAACCCTTTCACTGGTTTGGTAATTAATAAGCTCATGTAACTTCAAACTTTCAAGAGGGAACTTACACAAAAACATGAAGCTTAACTCAGCATATATAATAAATGCCTCCATGCAAAGAAGGCTTCCCTGGAACATAACTTGGAAACTCTGATAAGTGGCATTTCAGAAAGAGTCTGGAATCCTTGCTGTGTAGGTACAACCTAACTTTCCTGTAGTGCTATTTTAGCAAATAAAAAACCTCATGTGACTATGCTAATTTTGCTCACCTTAGCAATACACAGTGAGGTCAGCAGCAGAATACTTTGTTTCAAGGTCACAACCAACACTATATGTTACAGAACAACTATATACTTTTGAAAGGGAGCATGAGTGAACTCATAATATATCTGAACCAATTTAATAATAATGTTAAGCATGACAGAATTGTATTCCTTTCATAAAAATCTATTAAATAGATAATTGATAATTCAAATATTCCATGGAGATAAAGAACATGAACTTAAAAGTCACACAAACCTAGATTGAAATCCCAGTTTTCTTCTACTAGCTCTGTACGTGGGGCAAGTCATTTCAATTCACTAACCCTTAGTTTCTTTCTAGCAAAAATAGAGCCTATAATAGTGTCTCATAGGGCTGATATGCATCAATCATATATTAAATGAGACAATACATATAAAACATGGGGTATCTGACAAGTAGGAAGCACTTTAGAAATGATCACTATTATTTTGTTTATATACTAGTGTTGTTATTAATATATGTCAGGTAGCATAAAAGATCTTTAAGAGCAAATAGAGATGGCTCCTACAAAGTCATAGAGGTTATAGCCTAAAAAGATAGGTAGTAAAACAAGCATGGCAATTCAGTTTAGAAATTACTATGCTAGAAGAGGATTAAAATCATGAAGAGTTCCATAGGGAATATATTCCATAATATTTTAGTAACCACGTATGGTGTCACATGAGTACTAGACTTATGAGGTGATCACTTCATAAATTATATAAATGTCTACTCACTATGCTGTACACCTGAAAGTAATATAATATTGTGTATCAGCTGTAGTTAAAAATTAAAAGAATAATTTTAAAGAAGAGTCTCAAAAGCTTTCACTTAGGTTAAAAAGCCATTTCAAATTGTGAACTGGTCCTACTGAAGGTGTGTATTTCATGATGCTCCTCATTTAATCCCATATTGTCAAATTCTCCTAACCACCACACAACATCTGAGCTCTCAGAGATCAGTATCAGCTACCCGAGGGAGTGCTGTGGTCTGGATAGGTACTCATATGCCTACCTTTCTTTTCTGTAATTGGTTTGCAATGAAGGTTGATGGGATGCCTTTGGAGTTGACAAAAAACATAAGTCTTAGTTCCTAACAAACAAATGTGACTGTGGGTAAAAAAACCTAGAAACATTTTTTAACTGAAAATTTTCTTTTAGGGATAAGTGAAATCTTAAAATTAACTGGAAAATACCCATTTCCATTTTAGCTGGAGAGGAGGTCATGACATGCACTACTTTTGGATTTTCTAACTTGGATGTGGGACCACATATGAAGATCACTTATGTAAGGCACTGAAATTAAAGTATTAGATTTTGTGCCATCAAAGGAACACATGGTTATGACCAGCCAATGAAGCAATTTGCCAACTGTTGGCACCTCTATGACCAAAGTAGCCAAGGCCAAAGGGTGGCTATTATGCAAGGAAGGGACTCCATAGTAAATTGTAACGAGCGTACTATGAGGGGGGAAAGGCAGTGGCAGTAACCGTGAAAGAGCTGCAGGCAACAGATGCTCTTTTTGGAAAACTAGTCCTATTACTAACAGTGTTGACATTGCAGGCTTGGATATTTGGCTTTTTTGTTTGTTTGTTTTTTGCAGTCAGTAGGTAGGAATATTTAGTCCCATTTTATGAAAGTCCCTGAGGCAATGTCTGACCTACCTATTTTATTCATTTGTGTGTTTTTTTTCTTTCATTTCCCCCCCCCCCAGTTATCTAAAATGTACAACGTAGGATTATTTAGATAGTCACAGAAAGATATTCTCAGAAAGCTTCAGAGCTTTCCTTAGATTCATTATAGCAGAGGATAAGAGAAGGCTCCTGCAACACATGTCCTACTTTCTTCATAGTGTCATGTTCAAGCATATGGCGAACACATTATTATCTTCATTAATTCCTTTGAAGCACAGTTTAGTTGCAAGTGATTAAGATGTTTTGCATTGGTTATTGACTTCAATTAATATATAGCTTCTGCTATTTTGTTGTTTTGTACATTTTTAAAGCTGCTAGGAGAAATCTAAAAAAAAAAAAAAAAAAAGGTTTGTGTCTGTAGAAATATGCTCCTAAGGAGCTCTACCCACTAACATTTCAGTTTCTGGAAATTTTAAGCCTCAAATTATTCAGTTACCTTGTTGGTCATTTTTTAGCCAAAGGGCTGCTGCCTTTGACAGCTGTGGCAGGTAGCCAAGAGAAGCTGGACATAGAGGAGATGCAAATTTCCTCTTAAAATTAGGTAAGGGGAAATTATGTGACTAAGTATAGCAGCTATTTAAATTCAACCCTAAATCAAGGCCCATCTCAAGTCCCTCCCCTTCCTACCTAATTCTTCTTTAATTACTTCAGACCATGATGACTTCTTGTCTCTGGACTTCTACAGCTCATAGTTTATTCAGGTAGTTTTTAAAATTAAGATGTATTTTATAAGCTTATATGAAAGTTAGTCATTTGGCACATGAATTTCCTTTCCCAGAGGGGGGAGTGAAAACATGTTTTCTTGTGGTTGTTTTATTTATATGATTATTTTAGTCAGCTTTACTTTTGTCATTATTGGAGTACAGTATTGCCTGGATCTGTTCACAGAGCTACTACCCATTACACAGCAGTGACAATACTGTTGGAACATGACATCATCCTAGGAACCTCTATGTCCCAATAGCTGAAGCTCTCTTCCTCCTAAACTAATGGATCGTCTGAACTGAGAAGGTTAAGGAAGGTCCTGCTGGGAGTAGAGGGGAGATGCTAGGTAATAATAATACTGCTTTTTTTTAACCATATGTCAGCTTGCATTTCCTGGTGGTTTCAAGAAAAGACTTTGGGAACAGCAGATGAATATAAGATTTAGGGACTCAGTTCCCCTTAGAAAGGTTTCTGTGTAAAATCTCATCAAAGATAGAGAAGAATTCTGGTAATATATGGCTTCAGAGAGAAGAAACGTATACAGATGAGAGGTATGGGTGATGGCCCCCTTCATTCATTTAACATTCAGCTAACAAATGCTTACTAAATATCAGGCACTGGTTTTAGGAGGTACTTTAGAATACAGCCATAAATATATTAACCAAAATTACAGCCATCAAATAATTTACACTCCAGTGAAATAAAAAGAAAATAGAACCACATACTGAAAGTTATACTGTGGTGGTGGGAAAAGTCCATAAAAACATAAATGGAGTAATGAGTAGGGAGTTAAGAGTGGAAGGCCATTTATATAGGATGGTCACAGGCCTTTTAGAGATGGTAACCTCTGAGTTGAAACATAAAAAGTAACAACAATTCTGGAATATCTGGGGGAAGGAGGATCTAAACAGAGGCTTCGGCATATGCAAGAGTCCTGATGCAGGAATGGCCTTGGTTTGTTCTAGGGGCAGAGAGGAGAGAGCATGAGGAGTTTGGTGCAAGGCAAAGGAAAGTGTCAGATAAAGTAGAGAGCTGCAAACATGTAGGTCCTATAAGCCACGAGAAATGGTTATATTTCATTCTAATTGTGATAGGGAGCTGCTGATATGTTTTAAGCATAGATATACTATGACCAAATTTATATTTGAGGTGCTCACTTAGTATATTGGGTAGAACACTGACTATTAGTAAAAAAGAGTACAGTTAAATGTACTGTTAGATAAATGCTTTATCCAAGGAAAGACGGTGTTTTGGACAATGACAGTGACTATAGGATCAGTAAGTGGTGGTCAGATTGGGACCATTTTGAAGAAGTAGACTAGGTAAAGTATGAAAATATGGAGATTCAGGGAATGAAAGAATTCATGTGATACCCAGGATCCTAGTCTCAGCAGCAGGTTGGATGTTTAAAGTGCTGGAAACAATTCCTGTGTTATCTTCTACTGTTCACTATTGTTTTTTGTCTGCCTTATTTTTGCAACTAATGTCTTCATGGACAACTGCCCCAATGTCTTCTCTGTCCATAGGGTTCATCACAGTTCTGAGGACAGAGCAAGGGTTTTATAAAAAGCCTATCAATTTTTTTTTTTAATGTTTGGACAAGAAAATGCTATTCATGAACAATTTTTTCCCCAGAGGAAAAACATTTCAGTGAAATTTTTAGAAACTTTAGCTTTTCTGTAAATATATTTATGCTTCCAAGATTACTTAGAATATTATTACTCCATTTGGAAACTATGCATTACATTTGAAATCTACATTGTTCACTTTTATTTTTTGTTTAACTTGATGAAGATACCTCTTATTGTTACCATGTAACAACTTCTGTTGTAGATGTTGTGTGAGACACAAGATAGTATTTTAAATGTTCTATGAGTGTTCAATACTTTTATAATAAAACAAATCTTTATCAACACTTGTGTATTCTTACATGAATATTTTAAATCTCAGTGGCTTTCTATTTACCATTTAGATAAAGATCCCTTTGATTTTCTTTTGTTTTGCTTGGGGCTTCCAATTATTTATACAAGATCATTTACTTTATGGATTGTCTAAAGCAATAGGCAACCCGATTTTCAGTTTTCCCAGGACATCCAGAATAAGCTTTGATTTTCTTTACATTTTATTATTGCTGAATATTAGCAAAGGGTATCAAAGCAAACCACAGTTATTAGGACTAAATTATGTGTACGATGTTCTTGCTTGCTTCTTGGCACTGTGATAAACACTTGTATGTTCTTGTTCATTTAATCAATGTAAATACTCTATGAAGTAAATAGCGTAATTACTCCCATTATACTGATAAAGACTGAGACTTAGAAAGAAAATGCTGTGCCCAAGATCACCTGTCCTTCAGAAGAACTGAAAAAAATGCAAATCTACAACTCAAACTCAACTGTAAGGTAAATTGCTTATTAACTTTAAAAAGTCAATCTAGTTATTTCCTTGGGTTATTTTATAATTTGGTTAATTTTAAATATTTAGATTTTTTTAACATTATGAATTTCCATAATGTTCTTTGTTGTCCTACCAATAGAATTCTGTTTTTCTCACTATTCTCCCATTCTTTCTTTCTTTCACTCTCATCTTTCCCTTCTGTCCCAGAGTTGGTGCTTTGCTCCATAGGTACATAAAGCTCAGCCCCAAAAAGGTGTTCTCTATGTTTCATGACATATTGCCCTCATTGCTGCCACAATGTCCTCTCCTGGATTCACAATACTGAGCCCTGATAATATTTCCAAGATTTTTGAACTTGCTTTTCAGTATCTATGAACAAAATACTGCTGTGTGGAGTTTGAGGTCTGTACCAGAGGTTGTATGGGTTTCTTTTATTGCTAGATAAATACTATGGCATTATTATTACTGTAGGTTAATGTTTCTTTACCCTGTTATTCCAATACATTTCTAATCATGAAGAAAGATATTGAAAAATCAATAGAATTAGGATTGCAAAGAGAAAGTAACAAGATGAAAACTAGACAGAAACAAATTAAATGATTCCCCCTCCCCAGTTTAAGTTTTCTTTACATGGTCTAAAAAAATAATATGAAAACTGATTTCAGTGTTTCAGATTTTATGTGCATTGACAAAACTAAGTTCATGACTCTCTCTGTTACAATAGGATGAAATACTGAACTATTAATTACTAAGTGAATTTGACTTCACCGACTTTTGGCTTTTCAATGCAAAGAAACTAATGATGTTTAGGTCTGTTAATAAATGTGTCTTCTTTACTTAAAGCCAAAGTTTCATGTTATGTCTCCGCAAAAAGAACACAGTGTTCCTGTTGTATTGGTATGCTTTATTTCGTTTTTTAAACACATTAATTGAATTTATTGGAGTAACATTTGTTAATAAAATTATACAGGTTTCAGATGTACAGTTCTATAATACATCACCTGATTATGGTTCTTGCTCCTTCTGTCACTGACTACATGGCTAATAGTTCAGACTACAAGAGTCTGAGCCTAAATAGCCAAAAAAATAAAAGTGTATGCATTCAATAGACTTAGCCTATAAGAATTACATTATCCCAGTTTTATGCAGCCAGTAAATAAATCTATGTCTAATGGACTAAAGTTAATATCCTAGCACCTGTTTGTCTAAATAAATTCAAAGTATATGGTTGTTGAAAACAGTTTTACCTGAAAACAATTTGTTCAGAGACTTGTCAGTGGCATAACAATATTCTTATTCCACCATGGATTATACCAAAAATTTTCCATGTTGATACCTATTGAATATATGGTGTCAGGCCTTGGCCCGTGTCTTAGTGGATAGAGCATTAGCCCAGCATAGGGACATCCTGGGTTGGATTCCAGGTTAGGGCACACAAGAGAAGCGGCCATCTGCTTCAACCCCCCCCCCCTCATCCTCTTCTCTCCCTTCACCTCTCCCACAGCCAGTGAAAGGGAAAGCTTGATTGATTTGAGTGTGGCCGCAGGTGCTGAAGTTCCTAGTGCATCAGACTCAGACATTAAAAATAGCTTGGTACTTGAGCATTGGCTCCCTTCAGTCAGAGCTGCCAGGTGAATCTTGGTTGTGGTGCATGCAGGAGTCTTCCTCATTATCTCCCCTCTACTCACCTAAAAAAAAAAAAAAAAAAAAAAAAAAGATTATATCATGCTAGAGTTTATTTTTGCCAAGTGAGATAAACCAAGATTAGCTCCACTTTACAAATGAAAGGAGGTAAGGAGTGGTTAAATGACTTTGCCAAGGTCACAAAGTGAGAACACAGCAGATCTAAAATGAGAACCAAGTGCATTGAGCCATTGCGACTCCCTTCGTGGGAAATCATTTATCAAGCCCTTATCCCAAATCAAGATTAATTGGGTCAGATGATAGCTCTTCCTTCAGTGAAGCACATTCAACTAATATACCTGAGGTCTGTTATTTGTGTGTTACCATTCTAAATAGAGTGTGTAATGAAAAACTAGAATTAAAAACGGCAGCTCCTTTTCTGTAATTAACATCAAAGAGTTCATATTCTTTTGCCGTCACATCTGTGTAAAGTAGGGCGTTTAGAGTGTATTTTTTCACATATTATGTCCAGATAAAAGCTAAAAAGAATAGGTTTATAGCTCTTTGATGCTTTAATCCCATACTTGCTTGTTGTTTCTAGAATGAAGGCTGCATCACCTGTGTTTTCTTAGTGTTATGTTTCTTTCAAGTCACATTGTTCCTATTTAAACAGCTGTGCTCAGTTCTACTGCTCTCATACAGGTTGTAATTATATTTCAACTAAAAACCATTGTTGCATTTTTATTTATAACTTGGCAAAGGAGAGCAACTTATACTACATAGAGGTCAGTTTTTCAGAACTGGGATCAATTAAATTATTTACTAAGTGCACCGGCGTCAGAAATATTATCTTGTAGTATATTTATAAATTTAAAGGGGAAAATATCAATTACAAAATCTATGTGCATTATATGAGTAGCAATGCTTCCTGCAACTTAATTTAAAATCGATTTTTAAACAGAGGAAAAGTTGTTTCTAATCATGTAAAAAGGAAGCAGTGATTATGTTAAGTTTTTATATAAGCTTAGGATTTAAATATCTGTATTTGGTCTCCTATCCAGTTTGTAACAGGCAAATAAATAATGCACACCTAATAATAACTTTAAAAATGATTATTTTTATCAGAAGGATAGTATGATGATTAAAATTTACCGTATATCTAAAATCACTTTGGACATTTAAAGACACAGAGTTGGTCTTTAATTATGTACTCCCAAATAGTGACAAAGGGCTTATTGTGTTCATATTAGTCCTCATATTTCCATTGCCCACTTTTGAAGTTACCAGTTCTGAAGATTTGTTGACCTAGTTACAATCTATGATTGGAATTGAGGAGGAAGTATAGTGAAATGACTATAATGTTTTACAAGATTTCCAAAGGAGGTGTTAAAGAGGACAACCTCAGGACAGCTAGCATGAGACCTGGGAAGTATTATGTTTTATCATAAGTATTTGTCTACATTAAGGAAAATAGGACTTTAGATCAGGAAATAAGAATATTAAAAATAATAGTAGCATGCATATTTCACATTTATTTGTGTTAGGTGCTTATTTAGGAGCTAAATGTTAAAAATAGAGAAGTGACTAATCATAGCCCTTGTCTTCAGTGAGTTCCACAGTAAAGCAGTAGAGTCTCTGAGGCATGTACATAAACCAAGATACATCAAGTAGACAGTTTGAAAGTGAAAGTTTTATTAAAGAGATAATGGTTTAATGGTTTTTCAAAGCATTTTTTTTTTAAATTACAGGACTGATAGAGGATCAGGGATTGTGAGCAATGTTGTGGGACTCGATTGGAAACACAACAGAGCCTGACACATTGTCAGTAAGAGACTTCAACATAGTCAGAACATGTTATGAGAGCTGGGGGCCAATGTTGGAAAAACAGGTTGAAAATATAAAAGAGAATATTAGGTTGCTGAAGGCCCTGTAAGCTCTGCTAAGGAACTTCAGACCTTAAAATTGTTTAATCTGAAAATTGACATGATTAGATTGTCCTTTAATAAAATAACTATCAATCTAGTATTAAATGGAGAGAAGAACTAATGTGAGTGTAAGGCCAGGAGCCGCCATCGTGGCCATTCACATGCAGGTTCCCATTGGATTCGGGCTGACGGTGAAGAAATGGCAGAGTAGGAGGATGGTAGGCCATTCTGTTTATTGGTATCTCACCAAGACAGGCAAGCCACAAGAGAAGACAAGGGAAAAGCAGAAAACCAGCTTTTCCCATGGAGGGCAAGGGATCAGGGAGGCCCCTGCAATGGTGATAGCAGGAACCGAGAGAGCAAGCTCCTGGCCTGACCCACTTTGTAATGTAGAAATCCAAACCGTTAACCCAATCTACAAACAAGAAAGTCTCTGATACAAAGTCACTCATCTGAGGCACAATGGGATTCCTCATAAGAGTGCACCACCCTACATCATCCAATCAGTCAAGGGTGTGTGGAAAAGCTTACTCTTAAAACTAAGGTGTAGGCTATAACAACCTGGCCTGCCCACAACCTGTCCCCCAAAACACATTAATATCAACGGACTTGCATGTGGGCAGCACTATCTTTAACGAAGTGAGCATAATATATTTCATCTGCCCAACAGTGAGGCATCAGAAATTAGAAACTACTGGTGGAGAATCTAGTGAGGAAGCCATGGTGATGCTCCAGGCAGAGGTGTGAAGCGGCCTGTGGTAATGGTTAAAAAGTAATTGATTTGAAAGAAAATTACTTTTATTAAAAGGATAGCGGGATATGGGTGGCTGTGGATAATGAGGGAGGGAGAGGAGGCCAAGGTTTCTTTTATCAGTAGGAGGAAGTCTAAGTTTGGAGCAAAAAGATACGGCTTTTCAAAGTTTTATATAACCATTAAAATATTTATGTCATATGATACAAATGTGAGTGGAAGCCAAGTGCGAGAGATGAAAGAGGTATTAGAAATGGATCTCCTTTTTTGGAGAGGATAACAGAACTCATATGAGAACCTAGAGAAAATCACTTGCTGTTTGAGGGTGAGAGATGTCTAGAGCTGAGCAGGAGGTCTTTATTTAAAAAAAAAAATAGCTGTGTTGGGCAGATAAAATATAATAAGCTCACTTTGTTAAAGATGGCGCTGCCCACATGGAAACCCGTCACCCAGGTGATATTATTTGCCCTTATGCTTGGGATGGCTGTGGGGGAAAAGCTGTAATGTAGGCAGGCCGGGTGGTTATAGCCTAAGGCTTAGTTTTAAGAGTAAGCTTTTCCCCACACCCTTGACTGATTGGATGATGTAGGGTGGTGCACTCTCCTGAGGAATCCCATTATGCCTCAGATGGGTGGCTTTGTATCAGAGACTTTTTTGTTTGTATAATTGGATTAAAGGATTTGAATCTATGCTATAAAGTGGGGGAGGCCGGGAGCTTGCTCTCTCTTGGTTCCTGAGGTATTAGAGGAGAGCAGATTAAGGCCACATGGAGGCCAGGAGAAGCAGCCGAGATGGCGGAGTGCTGATGAAGAAGCCGATTTGTTAAGAGTTTGTGGAAGAGATGGGGAACAGAGGTGAATAAGTCTGGTGAGCTAGAAACCTTTGATTCTAGGAAACTTGGATAAGTCAGTAGCTTTGTGAGCACTGAATGAGTGGATTTTGGAGCCCAGTGTGTGTTTTTGCTTGCCCGCTGAGTGCAAGCTAGAATTAAAGCTGATGGCTCACCAGTTCTTGGCTCCGTTGTTTCAGTACCGACTGTACGAATCTAATGTGAACCTGCACAGGTCAGGAGGCTGTGATCCTGACCTTGGCCACTGGCCTTACAAGCTACTTCTTATTATTTAGGTTCAATAAACAGGACCCAAAACTGGGGTTTTTTATAGTTATGCACTTCTTTATAATAATTTGGAAAAGATAGGTGTTTGTTCTAGTTCCATGAATTAGTAGGTATAGGACTTTATGAGAATCTCTTGGACTCTTCTTGACCCTCAGTCAATTTTATTACCATTTAAATGAGAGACTAGTACTGTTTCATTTTTCTAGGACTAAATGAAATACTGCCAGGAATGTGTTTAGTGTTTTCTTAGCACATAATAATCACTTTGTGAATGGTAGCTATTTGTCAAATTCCCTTTGAAAGTAGGACATATATCCATTAAGTTAAGAAGTTGTTATATCTCAATTTTATGTTTCTTTAAGGCTTTACGTCTTTATTCATTCAGAATGTGATTTTGAGCATTTCTTTTGTATATCAAACATGTGGGGATACAGGATTGCTGGTTATGGTCTGATGGTCTAATGGGAAGAAACATTCAGTAAAATGAGGACAGTATTATGTGATCTCATAGTTTATAAATATATGGGCATCATATTTCATTCATGTGTATTCTGTTATTCATGTGTAAATAATTTAATTTGCTAGGGGTGATTCTTTAAAACTATTCCAGAAATCTGAAGCCCAATTATTACTATCAGCAGTTCCACAATTATATTTTAAAACTTCCGGAGGACATAGCTACATAAATAAATTCCAAAGAGATGATTAATATCATAATTATAACAAACACAAATATTGTAACTTGAAGTGTCTACCTAACATATTTGATACATTTTGACTATCGAGAATAGTCAAGATGAGGGACATTTTTTCCATGATTCGTCTGCCAGGTTTCTCCTATGCTAGTTGCTTTTAAATATGCTAGGCAAATGCAATTTGGGGTTATTTTTTATTGTTTTTCTTTTTTAGAAGCAGAGAAAACAGCATTTGCCCCCCTATTATACTCTTTCAATGTCAAAGAAAAATTGCTGGCCAATGAAACCAGAAGCAAAATTTTCAAGTAAAGTCAGACAAAACGCTAATTAATTCTTGTAATATGTATTAAAGTACTTTCATTTTTATATCCCATTTAACATGTGTTCCTGTGATGCAAAAATACATTAACTTTTTTTTCTTTCAATACCTCTCTACAAATTGCTTTTGTGTAATAAACTGCATCACAGTATACGTACCCAGAGAGCTGAAGCAAAACCTCATTTTAAGGAGCGAAGGTAGTGTCAATTTATATAGCAAGATAATGAGTACTACATTCCAAGTTGATATAGGATCCTACACTTTAAGTCTAAAATAAATTGCCTGGAAGACCCACTATCTTTTTTCCCCCTGACCTTGGTCTTAACAGCATTTGTGACCTTGACTGCAAATGAAGTCCAATACTGAAGATGTTCTTCATCAGTACGAATTAGCAGTATTTTAATGCAAGTTTCTGCAATCATCGGTTTATTTTCTAACATGTAATTTCTATCTCCCTAAATCAATTTAACCAGTAGCATGCAGTGAGTGTGACTCATTTCATCAGTGCCTGTGGTTCGCATTATGTTGCTGCAATAAGACCACTGGACAGATTTTTAAACCTAGGAAGTTGTCCATTTCAATTAACAGGATACCCAGGACATTTCCCTGTCGTGATAATAAAAGCTTGCTCTCTTTTGCCTCCTCTCTGAAAAAAAAGAAAATATTAAGTCAAATTTCGTTTTCTTTCTAAATACAACATAATATCTTAGCAAGAAATGGATATTTAAAAATGGAATGTAACAGATATATGCTGGAACTTAGAGAAATTTGTTTTATCTTCCATATTATAGTATATATGTCAAGAGTGCCTTTATTAAGTCTTTCAATCCTGTGGAAACATAGATGGACACATTCATGGCTTTATATTATTGATGTTACCTCCTGTTACCTGGCCATAGCAATAGATCTGGGTTTCCAGTGCTTTGGAAAGGGAAAACTTTGAAGAAAATTTATCATTCTACTGATTTTTTATTGTTTACTTTATAAACTCTTTGAAGAAACCTGCAGTGTTTAATTCTTCCTAAGTCAGTGCTAAGCCAGGCTACATAATGTTGATAAAGGTAAACACAGAGTGATGAGGACTCCAAATGGTTTCATGAAGAATTGATGCAGCTTTTCAAAAATACTTTGATGAGATTAGAACTCTGACATTGTCTGACACTTAGTCAACATCGATGAATGCTGAACTCTTTTTTTCTTTTTTATTCAGTTGGACGAGGGGAGGTAGAGACGGACTCCCACATGCACCCTGACAGGGATCCACCCAGCAAGCCCACTATGGGGTGATGTTTTGCCCATCTGGGGCCCTTGCCCTATTGTTTAGCAACAGAGCTCTTCTTAGTGCCAGAGTCAGAGGCCATGGAGCCATCCTCAGTGCCTGGGGTCAACTCACTCTAATCGAGCCATGGCTGCAGTAGAGGAAGAGAGAGAGAGAGAGAAGTGAGAGGGAAAGGGTGGAGGAGCTAACTGATGGGCACTCCTCCTATGTGCTCTGACTGGATATCAAACCTGGGACATATAAACTCTGGGCTGACGCTCTACCACTGAGCCAACTGCCCAGGGTCTGAACTCTTAATATAGTCACACATATAAACCATAGTTTTTGTTTTTCTGTTCAATTTCTCTGTGTTCTATTCTTTCTTTTCCTCTCTTTTAATTATTTAGTTCTTGATGTATCATTTTCTGTTAATAGTTTTTGTAAACCTACATCAGAAAAAAAGAGGGACAAAAAGGAAAATAAACAGAAGCAAAACACCTTTACACTATAAAAACATCCCCATAAATATATTCTGGCAGTCTTTAGATATACTATTTTGTATGGTTAAGCTTCACAAACTCATCTCTGCAGCAGGCTTCACATTTAACTGGAGACAACTGAGTTATAAAATTGGTTTTGGACTATTGAGAAAAGAAATGGAGCTAAAGTGTAGAGATCCTATCATGATCCCATAAAATAGGAACTTTTCCTTCTGGTAAATTTCTTTTTCAAATACGGATTTATCTCCCTTTATATAGAGAACAGTCATTATCAAGACACCTCATACTTTTTATTTATGAATGGTGCCTCTCAATTAAAATTGTGCATGTTTATGTAGTGCTGATGTGAGCCTGTCCTCTTTTTGAAATAATGTTTCTTTAAAAAATCCAATAGTTACTTTAAATTAAAAAAAAATGGCATTATATAAATTTGGGAGCTAAAAAGATAAGTATCTGACTCCCCAAAACATCATTTTAAAGAGGAAATGACTGTCCAAAGAGGTTGATTTGCTCCAACTTTGAAAGTTAGCTAGTGCTGGGAGAACAGAGTGCCATCATCTGCCCCAAGCACATTTTACCCTTCAGAGGTATAACTTTGGAACAGAATCAGGAACTTAGAAAATTTATAATGTCCAAACCTAAGCTTTCTAAAGAAATAATTTATCATAATATATATATACATACATATATATATATATATACACACACATATGCATATATATATATATATATATATATATATATATATATTGTATGTGTGTATGTGTGTGTGTGTGTGTGTGTGTGTGTGACAGAGAGGAAGGAAGAGAGATGAGAAGCATCAATTCTTTGTTGTGGCACCTTAATTTTCCATTGATTGCTTTCTAATTTGTGCCTTGACCAGGGGGCTATAGCAGACCAAGTGACTCCTTGCTTGAGCCACCAACCTTGGGTTCAAGCTGGTGAGCTGTGCTCAAACCAAATGAGCCCGTGCTCAACCCAGCGAACTCAGGGTTTCAAACCTGGGTCCTCGGCGTCCCGGGCCGATGTTCTATCCACTGCGCCACTGCCTGGTCAGGCCATAACATATGTATTTATATTTTTTAACTTTTTTATTAATTTTAATTTATTGTGTTAACATGAATTCAAGTGTTCTATTCAATATAATTTCCTCACCCCCATGCCCTGGTACCCCATTGCCTACCCCTTCCCTCTTCCCTTTGTGATTTGCTGTCCTATTATCTGTATCTATGTGTTATGTTTATATAATTTCACTAATCCCTTCACCTTCCCTGATCCCATCCCCTCATCTCTCTTCCCTCTGACAGCTTTCCCTTTGCTCCCTGTACCCTGCCTCTGCCTCTATTCCACTCCTCAGTTCACTGTGTTCATTAGATTCCACATATAAATGAGATCATATGATATTTTTCTTTCTCTGCCTGGCTTATTTCACTTACCATAATAATCTCCAGGTCCATCCATACCATTGCAAAAGGTAAGATTTTCTTTCTTTTTCACAGCCATGTAATATTTCATTGTGTATATGTAGCACAGCTTTTTAATCCACCCATCCACTGATGGACACTTGGGCTGTTTACAGATCTTGACTATTGTAAACAATGCTGCAATAAACATGGGAATGCATATCTTCTTTGAATCAGTGATTTGATATTCTTAGGATATATTCCTAAAAGTGGGATAGCTGGATCAAAAGGCAGTTCCATTTTTTTATTTTTTGAGGAAAATCCATACTGTTTTCCACAGTGGCTGCACCAGTCTGCATTCCCACCAGCAGTGCAGGAGGGTTCCCTTTTCTCCATACCCTCTCCAG
The DNA here is from genome assembly GCA_037038555.1 of Rhynchonycteris naso. Taxonomy (NCBI): domain Eukaryota; kingdom Metazoa; phylum Chordata; class Mammalia; order Chiroptera; family Emballonuridae; genus Rhynchonycteris; species Rhynchonycteris naso. Next base: position 102,429,353 of record CM072996.1, on the reverse strand, counting down.
CACTTATTATGTGTTGTTTTGTTAATAAGCTCCATTCTGACAGGTGTGAGGTGGTATCTCATTGTTGTTTTACATATATTTTTAACTTACCTTTCAAAGAGTTAAATTTGGTCTAAGTAGCAAACATTCATTAACATTTTTATTCTGGTGTCAAAATAAGTGCATTTCTTACATATTAATGTTCCTTTTACTCTCTCAAAGCATGTTAAAATTTATTATTTTGTCAGCACAGCCAACCTATAAGGAAGCTATTCATATTTCTACTTCTTTTTGTTTATTTTCCTGTGGGTCAAATAATTTTGCAAATATGATGTATGTGTTTGCTCACTTATTGTTTGCATTTGGTTTGGGGGACAGGTTGTAAGCAGACACGATCCTTATAGCCTAAGGCTTAGTTTTAAAACTAAGCTTTTCCCCACACCCTTGACTCTTGCATGATGTTCGGGGGGAGGGCTGCACTCTTATGAGGAATCCCATTATGCCTCAGATAAGTGATTTTGTATCAGAGACTTCCTTGTTTGTATATTGGATTAAAGGTTTTGAATCTATACTATAAAGTGGGGCAGACCGGGAGCTTGCCTTCTCTCGGTTCCTGAGGTTAGCATTAGAAAGGAGAGCAGAGAAAGGCCACATGGAAGAGAGAATAATCAGCCAAGATGGCAGAGTGCTGAAGGAGAAGCCAGTTTGTGGAGAGTTTGTACAGAGAGAAGGAGATGGGAAACAGGTGAATAAGGCTGGTGAGGTAGAAACATTTGATTGGAGAAAACTCAGATAAGTCAGTGGCTTTGGGAACCCAGAATGGAAAGGGAAGTGTTTTCCCACTGTGTGTATTTCTTGCCTACTGGGTGCAAGCTAGGATTAAAGCTAATGGCCCACCAATTCTTGGCTCCGTTGTTTCATTACCGTCTGTCCGAATCAAATGCGAACCCACAAGGGCCAGGCGACTGTGTTGGTGGCCGTGGCTACTGGCTTTACATTTCCCAAAAGAGAACACTGAAGGAAAAAGATGGTGGTGGTGGTGGTGGTGGGGTTTAAAATATAACCTTACCAAGTTCACAGAACAATTGATACACAATTTGAAAATGCAATTATGAGTGCTAATGAATTTGTAGAAAAGAAAGAGGGAAAACTTACTTCTTCCAACTCTTGGCTGATTTGTGCTCAACTATTAGGAGTAGCTTTATATATGTTATTTATTTTAATTTTCTATGAAGAAGCATTACCTTAATACCCTGAATGATATAATGCATCTCAGATGAGACTACTACTTCAGCTGAGGCCTTAAAACCATATAGAGGCAAAACTAAAGTTCAAACTTAAGTCTGTCACCCAAAAACAAGTTCCAGGTTTTTTAGGTTAGTGGTTCTCCAAGTGCGGTCTGGGGAGCCCTGCAAGTCCAGAGATCTTCCCAGGAACTGTATGAGAGCAAGACTATTTTTATAATAGTACCTTTTTAAACATTTTCATTTTTTAATGATTGTACAATGGAGTTTTCCAGAGGTTACAGGATGCATGATATACAACAAATAAACTTGACTAAAGAAAGAGAAATGAGAGTTCAACTCCCTTCTATTAAATCAGACATTTAAAAATACTTGAAAATAATGTTAAATAATGACACTTCTAACTTTTGGAGTGGGGATATAGGTATTTTTTAATAACACATTAATTATATTAACATGTTATAGGTTTATGGTCATTGTTATTTTAATAAATTAGTAATATTTTACATTTTTTTAATGTCTTAATAGATTATCTGTAGATGCAACTCACAGACAAAAAAGTTCTCTGAGATCTTCAATTAAAAGTGTAAAGAGTTCTATGACCAAAACTATTTGAGACCCAGTATGCTACATAAAGCTTCCTCACTGAATAAAATTGGAAACTACAATACATTATACAGCAAAACAGCCTAGGATCTATCTTTCACATGACAAGAAAATCTATGTGGACATCAGTCTAAGTGCTAGAAATGACCTTTAGATAAAACCTTGCTGCCATGTATTTTCCTTTTTTTTATTTACTTATTCTCGAAATAAATCAGTAATTATTGTTCTTTTCTTGAAGGTCATGAGTTATGGAGTGTCACTATAACCAGGTATTTACAGTAAATTTAACTCCTTTGACTTAGTGTTAGCAAAGATCTCAAAGCCCAAGGAGGAAATGATAAATGATAAAGCCCACATGTTCCAAAGTAAGGGGTTGAAACTATGTAGACCTTTCAAAGGCATTTTTAAAAATTAGTTTGACAACACCTACCTGAATTAAATGAAATAAAAGGGTAGAAGTAGAAAAAGTCAGATCGCTGGAAGTTGAATAATTTCTTTAAGTAGACTTGTCGGTATGCTGAGTCTTTATGGGGGAGAGAAGAAGAAAGTTTCCCTCTCCATGAAACCTAAAGAAAGGGCTTTAGAGAGATCATCTAAAAATCCTCATCTGTGGCATAAAGAGCCTGTGGGGCCTCACAGTTTATGCTTGACTCAAAACAGGAAAAACCAAACAGCAGGATGTTGTGACTGTCTCAGCCCTCAAACAAAGGAACATGAAGAGGAGGCTTTGTTGAAAGCAGTCTAAACTCAGAGAGGTTCACAGGGCCAAGTATGGGGGTGAGTATTTACTCAGGGACCAGATATTCAAGAAACAGCCTAGAGTTAGGATTTCCAATAACTCTTAAATCTTTTATTATATATTTTGTAGTTTATATCAATATATTTATTTTTACATAATTATGTTTTTTTCATTCGCACAGAAAAGTTGCAAGGATAGTGCAAAGAACTCCCATATACTTCTTGCCAAGATTCATCATCAATTGTTTATATGTTGTGCCATATGCTCTATCTTTCTCTTTCTCAATTTCTGTCTATCAGTCTCTCTCCAAGAACATACACTGTTTTATTTCTGAACCATCTGCCTGTAAGTTGGAGGCATCATGCCTCTTTACACCTAAATAAATACTTTGCTGTGTATTTCCTACGCATAAGTGCATTTCTTTAATATAACTAGTACTGTGGTTATAGTACAGTTATCAATATAAGATAATTTTTCATTGATAAAATAGTATCACCTAATCTAGCTTGAATTATTTCAAACTCTGCCCAAGAAAACTTCCTGAAATGGCATCCTAATCCCATGTGCTGGTAGACTTCTGATTTCCAAAGGTCAATGGAGGAAGTATTCAGGGCAACAGATGAAAACACATAGGTCTCTAACCCAGTCATGGGTAACTAGCAAGGATTATGGGAAATGAATGTTGGTGATAGAAAGGACTCATTTCACTAAACAACAATTAAAGAATTTATCTGCTGGGAAATGGGATTGAAAGAGGTATGTAGCCAGCAAGGCAAATTGTAGAATGGGTTGGAAAGCACCTACCCCAATCTTTTGCCTTCTGCCTAGTGTCAGAATTGATTGCAGAATTCAGGGCTATGTTGCTTCAACAAGTAGAGATCATTCATGCTCAGTAGCCAAGATAAGTTGCTATATTATCCAAAGCCAGAATTTTATTTGATAATATATAGTATATTAATGTAATCTGTCAGGTATCTTTATCATTCATATATATATATATATATATATATATATATATATATATATTCATTTAATAATGGAATATTAGTAACTAAATGTCTACATGTCAAATCCTGAAGTAGGAATAAATTCCTAAACTGTCTCATCAACTAATTCAGTCATACATTCGTTCAAAAGATTTTAATGAGAAGTATAACATGCCATACTTTCTGTGTGCTAGAACAGTATTTGACTAAAATGGGTAAGACCCCTGCTCTTGTGGAAGTTAGTTCTAAGCTACATTTCTGTTTTCTTTGTTGAGCTTGCCTATGATCTTTGCTGAAATGTTTTGTTATGTCACACGTTCTAGTTATTATGCTGCAGGAATTCAGGAAGGATTAAGATCAAAAAATGAAGCTAAAGGAGAATTTAGGTCCAGTTTTATTCTCTGTAATGATGTATTGTTTCTTCAGTCCTTCTTGTTACCTACATATGTTATTTTTTATTAGCTCTAAATACTAAGTACTTAGTCCTGCACTTATTGTGACCTTCTGATAGTCAATTGCAAAACATAACACACTTATTTAAAATATGCTTATAAAATGTGTCTTTAGGCTGATAGAATTCATACATTCAGAAGCTAAAGCCCATGTATATGTACACTAATTAATTACTATGAATTCTAGATTTGAGTATTGATTTTTAGTCTAAAGTACTATGCATAGTTTTACCATTTAGGTAGCTCTGATTTGACCATAAGTAGTTTGACATGACACATGTATTAAACACTCAAACCCAAACCAGAGTTATTTTCTCTTAGAGGTAAAATATAAAGAGATAAACCATCATTACTTTTACTACAATGGGAGTCACGAGTCTCATCAGCATGACTCCATTTCCTCTAAGTTGACTTTAAAAACTTTTAAATTCACAGCCAAAATAGAATGGTGTTTGCTTTTTAAGCTTTATAGAAGCATTGGAAAGCCTTGAAATGATGCTTAAATTATATTGAATCTCGGAGTTTCTAATAGCTATTTTTAAATCACCAGAATCTGTTTAATAGCTTGCTTTGGGAATGTCATTCTAGCCTCACAAATCTAGAGAGAAAATTCAGATCACTTTGTGTCAGCTATTATTTTTACATTGTAGAATAAAAATGTAATTTGATTCTTGACTTCTTACATACACACATAAACAGACATAACATATATGTATACACAGGAGAGGTGAAAACGTAGGTTTATAGTTTTAAATGCATGAAACAGTTCATTTTTGTATGATTGTTTATTAATTACTGTATTAGTTATTTGTATTACAACTGTAAACCTAGTTTGCCAATCCCTGTATACATATATATTTGTATATGCATGCATAGATATGGATTACATATATGTATATATAGACTTGTATTTTATTCCTAAAGGAATGCAATGTAAACATATACATATGTTTATATATGTGTGTGTGTCTGATAGACTCCAGAGCTTTATTTTATTTTTTTAATACCATACACTATATTTGTATAAGTGAAATTGAAAAGATTCATAATATTGATGTACACATACATGCTGGGAAGCTTATTTTAATTTTGCCAGAGAGAATTAATTTATGTTTATATATGAGTATATAACTTCTTCAAAATGAATTTTCCTCTCAGTACTAGATATGAAATACTGAAAATAGATATTTAAGGAGACCCTTGAAATATAAATGCCTTTAGCACATTATAGTGAAGAATTATACTTTAAAGCTTGATTGGTTAATTTTATGCATCATTTACTTTAGTTTCTTATACTTTTTAAAGGAAATATTACTATTCAAACATTTTAGATTGATTCCTTTTCTAATTCTAAGTTACCATATTGGCTATAGCAATGTATGCTTCCTTTGAATACTTTCAAGAAAAAAAGAAATTTATTAACTCATTAAGGATAAGATTTATGTCTGTTCCATAAATATTTTTCAAGTAGAGTTATTATTGTTTTCCAATTAAAGAACCTTTAATTGCTGGTTATAGAAATTAGTCAGTAAAGATTCAAATAAATGGTTGTATTCTGTAGGCATTTAATGTGTTTGCGTATTGATCAATGAAAAAAAAAAGCTCATTCTTATGCATTTAACATGCTTTTTTCTAAAAAGAAAACACCATTCTGCAGTTAGGAAAAACAAAAAGGTATATTAAGTAAACCAGTGTGCTTTTATTTTATTAAATAGGTTGGTTTACTTGCTTGTTTATTTGTTTCTAACTATTAGAATACATTTAAAGCTATTTGAAAATCTACACAGCATTAAATACTTCTGTGTTCCTTTTACATATTTTTATAGATCTCTTGAAATTATTCAGAAAATAATTTAGAAAATGGCTTATTCCATTGCTTTAAAGGAACTTAAGTTCTTGCTCTTTTGCTATTTCTTGAGCAAAACCCACTTTCTTTGTCTCAGGTCCTGTGCATCCAGTTCCCTTCACCTGGAAGGTCTTCCCTGAACCCTCACTCAGCTGTCTTCCTCAGTTTTCTCTTATCTCTACTCAGATATCCTTCCAGAGTGGCCTTTCCTGACCACCCTATTCTCCTGTGTGCTTCCTGCTTAATTCTCTTAAGCCTTATCTGTCTATATTTTTTTCATAGACATTATTTCTTACTACCTGGAGTTGTATTGATTCACATTCTCATCTATTCCATGAGGATAAGGACCTTGTTGGCTATATTAGCCTCTATTAACAGTGCCTGTCCCATTGGATCTGCTCAAAAAAATTTTAAGTAAAATAAAAAATATATAAATATGGGGATATATATATGCATATAGATACAGATTCAGATATATGAATACATTAAGCCTCTGTTGAATGAATGCAGTTGGAAGTTGGAAACCGAAAGATTTACACAAATGAAAACCAGTCATTTGAAGCCAACTTATGATTAAATAATGTAACACCATGTGTATGGACAAATGAATTCCTTTTTTTCCCAGAAATACTCAACTAAAACATATGTTATAAATATATTAACTTGGAAAAATAGAAGTAAGTTACTTAAAAATATAAAGTTAAGCTATATTAATATAAATTCTATTTGTAACAATTAATTTTAAAGTATAGCATCACATCAATTATTTTGTATTTGCTCTAAATAAATACAGACCAAGTTGGCATTGAAATTCACATCAGCCATAGGCTGAGCTGTCATGGTCAGTTTCCTATCTGTGGATGGATATGTACAGTTTAGACATTTGAGTTTGTGCATCTCATTGTGTAGGTATAGTATGAATTGATACAGATCTTTATAGTTCATCAGGATAAAAAAACAAAAGGGGCATATTAAATATCACCAAACCTATGAGATAATTGGTTCTTTGCTCAAGTACTATTGCAGAAATACATGGTTACTTTTATCATCTCAAAGATGTCTCCATGAAAAATGTTTCAGAAAGCTTTAGAAAAATGATGCACTTTTTGCTAACAAGCCACTAAATTTCCTTTCTGTGGAGTTATTAGTGTTCTGCTAGCCCTGTCAGACCTTATCAGATAATTCCTTACTCCAGTAGAAAAATATACTTTAAACATAATCTTCTTTATTATTGTTCTTCTGAAATTTTATATTTAAATGTTACAATATAATTTAGCATGTTGCTAACAAGCCTAATGCATTAGAGATTCAAAATTCAAATATACAGAATTAAACTAATCTGGGCAGAGCTGATTGCTGTTCAGAGCCTTTTTCAGAGAGAAAATTAAAGCATGCACGTTTATTTCAGAGCTTCTAGGCTCTATGAGAGTAAAATTCAGTGTATTCAGTGAGCCTTTGCTTCCACAGCACATGTGAAAGACACATAACACTGAGGAACAAAATTTTTGTTGCATCCACAAAAACACTTGTTCTTACTTAATTCGAGTGTGCTGATTTCAAATCTGGCATTAGTTTTTTCTCTTCAAGCTACATTTTTTTGTGTGTGTTTTTTAAATTTATTTTATAAAAGAGAGACAGAGAGAAAGAGACAGAGAGAGAGAGAGAAGGGGGAGGAGCAGGAAGCATCAACTCCCATATGTGCCTTGATCAAGTAAGCCCAGGGTTTTGAACCAGCAACCTCATTGTTCCAGGTCAGCACTTTCTCCACTGCACCAACACAGGTCAGGCCGTAAGCTACACTTTTTTTCCAATTCAAAATTTTAGGTTTTCATCTTATTGTAAAATTTTCAACATTTAGTTTAACATAATGAAATAGAATGTCTTCTTGAGCATTATCTTTGTGAAAATATAATAATTTATATAATGCATTAAATACAGCAATACACTAAAAGATATGATTGCATCAGAATTTGTCTATAGTTTTGAAATAAAACATTAAAACACTATTTTAATCATAAAATTTGCGCAAAACTTATTTAAATTCTATCAGACAAAAATCTGCATGTGTAGCTCTTGCATTTGTGTAGTTGTTGAGGACAATCTCGTTTGATACTCCAACAGTGGTCAGCTCATTACTAATAGCTCCAAGATTTTTGGGAAACTTATCAAGGTGACTGTTCAGGAAGGGAATCTTAACACTCATGTTACATCCAATGTCATGGAAAGCCAAGAGCATGCTTTGAAACAGAAGTTCATAGTTTTCTGCTTTTTTGTTGTCAAGGAAGTTCTTTGTAACTGCCACAAAAAACTGCCTTGCTGCTTCCTCCTCCTTATTCATCTTCCTGGCAAATTCTTCATCATGTATGAGAGTTCAAATTCGAGATCCATCAAATACACCTGCTTTTATCTTCTCAAAAGACAAGGCAGGAAAAGCAGAAATAATATGTTGAAAGCATTCACTTTCTCTATTTAAAGCCTGAACAAACTGCTTCATTAAGCCAAGTTTGATGTGAAGTGGGGAAAAGTTGATCCTGTCTCAATTAACTACAGGTTCATTCACAATATTTTGCATTCCTACTTCCAGAGCTTCACATTTCAGCCACTCCCTATGTGTCCAGTGTTTCTCCCAAGCTCGGCTGTCCCACAAACACAGAAAGCAAGGATACTTTGTGAAACTTCTCTGTTGTCCTAGAAGGAAATTTACCATTTTAAGATCCAAACAAATGATCCAGTTATGCTCCTCATACTTCAAAAGTCGAGGACAATTTTTATGTCATTATCATCTTCTCGCAGATGAGTTGAATAACCAGTTGGAACTGCTTCATAAACATTACTGTTGTGTAGGAGAACACATTTCAGACTCCATTTAGAGCTGTATAAAAATAGCCACCATTCTGTTGGACTGTAAGTGGTAACACCTAGCTGGCTGAGAAGACTACTGATATCATGACAGTAAACAAAGTGTTTGTCTTCGGAAAAGAAATCCACCAAAATTTGTTCACGTTTCCTGAAATGGGATACTTTAGCTGACCAGTGAAGTCCATTCTTTCTCTTGAAGACCAGAGGCTAATAACTCAGCTGCTTTCTTTGATAGGCCCAAATCTCTTACTAAGTCATTCAATTCAGGTTGGCTAAACTGCTGAGGGGTTAATGACTGCTTGGCATTAGAAGAAGACCCATCAGATTCTACAACCATTTCCTCATGCATCTTATCAAAATACACTTGATCACCATGTTCACTTTCTTCATCCTTAGAAGAAATAAAACCATTGAAAACTGGAACCGGGAGTGTCTCAGAGTGTGGGATAGGTCGTATTGCTGAAGGAATATTGGATATGTGATCATATGCCGTTATTTCTTGCTGATACCCTTTGTATGGATCAGACAGAAATAACAGTTACTGCTGTGGTCCTTAGGTTTACACCAAACCATGGGATTAGCAGAAGGCATTCCTTCACGTTTTCCTTTTGTCCAGTCTTGAAGCATTTCCTTACAATTATGACACACAATATGAGGAGCCCAATTCTTGTCTTGATCGCCAAGGGAACTTGAAAATAGGCAATATACACACGTGTCACAAATGATGAACTATTGCACCTTTGACGTTGAAGTGTGTAACAGCCACATATATAACAGAAGGTGTCAGGACTATTCTTACATTTACGCCTCCTCAAAGAAGCCATGATTCAATCTTGAAACAAAATAAGAGGGTGTTTTTATCAGATAATAATTTTTTCCATTTAAAAACGACTACAATTATGTAAAAGTGATGTTTGTAAAACATTAATTGCCTTGTAGTTATGTTCAATCCAAGAGTCGTTGCCCTTTAACCCCAATTTAAAAACCAATGCATGCCATTAACTGTAACAAAAAAATTAAAATTGCATAGAAATTAGAGCATGCACCAAAAAATGGATTTCAGATTTGGAATCAGCGATGCAGAAATATATAGAAATAGTTTTAACACCTCATGCAGCAGAAAATTAAAAAAAAATTGTTCCCCAGTGAACACTCAATACTTCTTTGTTAGAGTTTTTTAGATGATGCTATATTAATGACCTCCCCCCAAAATAAAAAGAATTATAATACAGTATTAGATATGTAGGTATTATTGATAAATAGTTTATTTATTTGCATTTAAGATCAATCTTACTTTTGGTCTAAAATATGTTTGTTTTACTGAACATGGTGTTGTGAAGTAATGAACTATATCAGCATGTTGATGGTATAGTTGGTTGAAGATTTTATGCTTTGCTTAAGGAAAAACTACACTTTACCACTGACTTTGTCTGAAGAGCAATAGAGTAGTTGAAATGGGAATAAGAAATAGAAAATGTATGTTGCGGTTCCTGCCATTCAGCATGATATAATCATAGTAATAGGTTTTTCTAACAGCATGCCTTCAGAAGACTCTTTTATATTAACAGTAGTAACACAAATATTTTCTTTTTCTCTATTCAATGGTTGGAACACTAATTTCTTATTCAGGAAGCTGCACAAGATATATTTGGCTTTTGAAGTCCTACATGATTGTAGGATACTTACTCATTTATAGGTAATTTCTACTAATGCAGATATAAATTATGCTTTCAAACTTTCCAATATTTCGCCCTTGTGTGTCATAGGTAGCACAGATTGGTTTTGTTTTATAGCCTTTTTTAATGCATTTGCAGATTGCATTGAAAGAGTCTGGGAAAATTACTCCATACATCAGCATCGACAGTACATATTGTTTTTTTCTTTCTTTCCTTTTTTAATCTATGCACTGTGCTAGTATATTACATTGTACAAATCAGTAAAAAAAAAATTAATGTGACTAATGTTGGTTCTGGAATGTTGTAAGGTTGGAGAAAATATATTTTTTGAAAGTTTCCCAAAACTGAGCAACAGTAAATGTAAATAAAATAGAATATAAAACCAAACATACACTGCCTTCTTCCTACCTGCCAGGTTCAAAACTTTTATAACTTTTCACTTTGTGATTGATTTAGTGTCAATTGTAAAATTAGTGAAATTAAAATCTTTTCCATGTATGTAATGCTATTATTCTCTAGCTAATGAACCTCAAATGAGGTTTATTTATATAGATGTGCTAAGTAGAAACAATGACCATTAATATGGTAATTGCAAGTTGGTTAGTTAATCATAGCTATAATAAAATTTTCTTTGAGAAGTAACATTCTGCAAGGAAAGATAATTTTATATCCAACTGTATTATCAAAATAATGATCTTTTTATCTCAGCCATGTGTAAAACAGTAACCTTAGCTGCATGTTATAATTTTCTAACGATTGCATAGTTTAAACTCCAATATGTTTAAGTGCTACTGTGTTAGTTTTTACTTCAGGCTTGCTTCACTGTCTATACTTTTCTCTTTTCCTCTGGAGTCTAGTTTGTCAGTGTCACCTAAAAGAAACTTTAGGAAATTTTTTGTGATTTTAAATCAGGCAATGTCTTTCTCTTCAATGTGTCATAAATTTCAGTGTTAAAAACACTTCCATGAAAGACACAATAATGTTCTACACTTATTATACTTTTCAAACTTTGCCTTGAAATATTTTATTGCACAAAATTAAAGCATGATCTAACCAAAGAAATACTACAAAATTGCTTCTCTATATTGATCTTTTGTGCTTAATGGGTTAATTGCATCTTTCATATTAACTTATTTTGTTGACACTTCTTTTTAATAAAGAAACATAAAGTCTATGTGACATAGAAGCAAATTCTTATGATCATGGGTAATCTTTTGTAGTTTAACAGAACATTCAGGAGAATTTTATATTTTTGGCTTGAATAACCTTAATTCACCAAAGTCAGTCAGTACTTACTCCCTGTTAAGGCACCAATCCTTGCTAGATCCCTGTCATGTAACTTTTATATTAAATACATCACACAACCCTGGCTCTCTTTCTCTTAGAACTTGATAGTGAATGAGTGTGTGTAATGGGCAAGAGTTTAAGTTATGAGGTGTAGCACTGATCTACCTGGGAAAGAGAAAAAATGGGATAGTATAGAATAAGAATATTATTCTGCTATTGGAATTTCTACCCATGGTAAATATTAGAGTCTATGCCCATACATGGCAAGTGTGTCTTGTACCCCTTTCCTTTTTATTGAGGATCACAATATATATCTAATTATGTAAGCTTCATATAAAGCTTTATGAAAATAAATAATAAATCTAAATAAATGGCATGAAAGATCATTGAAAATTATTTCCATGTTCTATATCAGGGGTCCCCAAACAACAAACCGCTGAGGCCATTTACTTGGCCCCTGCCGCACTTCTGGAAGGAGCATGTACAGTACTACTTCCGGTGACACGGGACGCTCGCGTCACGGCTTGGAAGCGCGTCATATGACACGTGTGCATATGGATTTGTTCATAGATTTTTTTTATAGTCCGGCCCTCCAACGGTCTGAGGGACAGTGAGCTGACCCCCTGTGTAAAAATTTTGGGGACCCCTGTTCTATATAATAGCTAAACATCTTATAGAAGCCAAGTAATTATTTTTTACTGGAGTAAAAAAGAGAATGTTTTTATTCTATTATTTATACTTTTTATTTTTTGTGCCTAGTTTATTAGATAGATTCTGAGCCTTATTTTTCATTTTTCAAAATTTAGAAATTGAATTTAATGGGGCAACACTGATCAAGAAGAATACAAAGGTTGTAGGTAAACATTTCTATAGCATTTGAACAGTTGATTGTGTGCTCATTACCCAAAGTCAAATCATTTTCCATCACCATATATTTGTCTGTCTTTACTTCCCTCCCCTACACCTCTGGTAACCACTTCACTTTTATCTATGTCCACAAGTCTCATTTTTATATCCCACCTATATGGGAAGTCATAAAACCTTTAGCTTTTTTTACTTATTTCACTTAGTATGTTCTTAAAGTCAATCCACATTGTCCTATGTGGCAATATGTCATTATTTCTTATGGCTGAGTAGTATTTCATTGCATATATGTACCACATCTTCTTTATCCAATCCTCTATCAAGGGACACTTTAGTTGTTTCCATGTCTTGGCCACCATGAATAATGCTACAATGAACATGGGGGTGCATGTGTCTTTGCCTACCAATGTTTTTGAGTTTTCCAGGTGGACACCTAGTATATGGATTGCTGGGTCATATGGTAGCTTTAGTTTTAGCGTTTTGAAAAGCTGCCATACTGTCTTCCACAATGGCTGTACTAGTTTATATTCCCACCAGCAATGAATAAGGGTTACTTTTCCCCCACAGCCTCTCCAGCACTTATTATTACCTCTCTTTATGATAATAGTCTAACAAGTAGGAGGTGGTATCTCATTGTAGTTTTGATTTTCATTTACCTAATAGCTAGTGAAGATGAGCACATTTTCATATATCTATTTGTTGTTATGTATGTCTTCATGTGGAAATGTCTGTTCAGGTGCTCTCCCCATTTTTTAATAGGATCACACTTTTTAATGTGCACATAAAAACAAAGAGCAAAACTAGCTAGTATTAAGTCTGTCTATGAGTAATTGTAGCTCTGATTCAACTGTACCACCAGACTGGGAAAGTACATAGACTTATAGTCAGGATACTGTGCAGAGAGAGGAGACTGACTAGGTCCTTCAAGAGTTCTTTTTGAACAAATATTTATTTAAAATTCCATGTATGCTAAGCACTGTACTACTTGTGAATATCTTGTAGAGCTTCCACTATCATGGGGTTAAACAATAAAAACAGACTTTAACATAATGTACTAACTTTTGTGAAAGAGCTATGAATTGGCACTTTATAGATAGGGACTTCCTTTTTTTCTTCTTTTCATTCCACATAACTTCAAGAACAATACGCACAGCCTGACCAGGTGATGGTACATTAAATGGAGCATCGACCTGGGACACTGAGGACTGAGATTCAAAACCCAAGGTTGCTGGCTTGAGTGCAGGTTTACCAGCCTGAGTGTGGGATTATAGACATGACCCTATAGTAACTGGCCTGAAGCACAAGGCTTGAGTAAGAGGTCACTAGCTCAGCTGGAGCCCCACAGGCAAAGCATGTATGAGAAGCAATCAATGAACAAGTAAAGTGCCACAACTATAAGACTACAAGTTGATGCTTCTCATCTCTTTCACTTCCTGTTTGTCTCTATCTGACACTGGAAAAAATAAAAAGAGTAGTGCTATAGAAATTGAAAACACTTGTTGAGATTTGCTTGATTAGAGAGATAAAACTGACTTTACTTGGGGTGACCTCTAGTGTATGGACAGTAAGACTCATTTGTATTCAACTAGAAAATGGTCGGTGCTTCCCATCAACTTCTGCTGTCAAATTTACTATTCTTAACATAATTATCATTTGAATGATTTTATTATGTTGACATTATAGTTTGTGTTATGATTGTTAGTAAAATTGGAAATCCACATGATAGATATTATATAGTTTCAAAAAAATCTGTTAAAATGACTTATTATATGAGTATTTTCTGATTTTTCCCTATACCAAGGATATGGAAGTGACTAATAAAATCAGTCTCTTTTTAAAAATGACATGATCTTAAACTATAACTAAAGAGGAAATTACAATGCTAGAGGATTCTATGTCAAATACTCCAATGATACCATTAAAAAGTAGTGAAAATTAACTTGCTATAGTGTATAATTACAGAATAATTTCAATTTCAAGTTGAAGTTTGGTCTCTTCGGTTGAGTCTTTTAGCAGAGAGCCAAAAACACAGGCCCTTTTAACCCCTGCCTAGAGTCCTACCTCAAAGGAAAATTGCCTGTTCTAAAGAATTAGTCCTAAGGAATTAATCTTGATTGTATTCTTTTTGTCAGTGAAAATTAGTTGCTGTTCACATTAGACATTGAAAGGATCAAAGAGTAGAAGCTGAGAAAACAGGTCACCCATGATATTGCCCCACTTTAGCTGCAGTTAGTTACTCTAATCATTGTATCATTTCATGGGTAAAACAAGGGTCTTTTGCAAACACAAGTAAAATGTCAGATTTTTATGAATTTTTATTGAAATCTCCCCCAAATCTCTAAATCTAGAACACCCAACTACTTTCTCTCCTGAAATATTTAGTATGACAACTATACATCCTCCATGTAATTTGATGTGTAGTCTCCAATTCTCCCAAATATATTTAGGATTTTAAAATATCTTTGAATTCTTTAAATAAACCATTAATTTAGAATTTTATAGTATTGCACTTATGGTTATTTTCAGAAAAATGATTATTTTATCAGAATTAGGTGGTTGCTCATAACTTCTGGTAAGCATCTTTTAGTATCCTTTCCCCTGTGGTCTTTTCTCCTTATCAGTTTGTTTTTATCCATTGACAGGGATAAAATTCCATGTATGCTAAGCACTGTACTACTTGTGAATATCTTGTAGAGCTTCCACTATCATGGGGTTAAACAATAAAAACAGACTTTAACATAATGTACTAACTTTTGTGAAAGAGCTATGAATTGGCACTTTATAGATAGGGACTTCCTTTTTTTCTTCTTTTCATTCCACATAACTTCAAGAACAATACGCACGTCTAGTGTTCTGAAACTATGACTTCATGAATACTCACTTTCAGAAGGGAAATCATATTCTATTCCTTGAAATTCTTACCATTTCCAATTCCCACATATCTAAATCTAAGAACTAGCTCTTAAAATGTGTTTTCTCCAAAGTAAAGTTGTTTCCTTCTTTGTTTTTACTTCTAGAGCTTTTAGTAATTGAGAAAGTGCTGTCTGTTTAAAGAGTTAAGAATGACTGTTTGAGTTAACATGGACGTTTGTGTTTTCAAGTCACCACATGACATCTTTTAGCCATCCCCCAGATATGACTATCTTAACTTAGCTATTCATTCAAATTTTGTTGACTCTAATTAAAAGAAAATCTAAATCTGAATCTATCTCTGGATTTCCATGACCATGTCTTTTTATTTTCTGCCTCATTCTACATGAACTATGTAGATGTTCAAAGTGAAAAATAGTATGACAAATGTCTTATGCTTTTTACAAATATATCCTGAAGGTAACCCCACAATATTAAATCCTCTTATATATAAATAAATGAAACTATTCTGTTGATTTTGGAATTTTTGCTTAATATAGGAATGATGATATTCTGATAAAAGTTCCGGGAGTACTGATGAATTTTTAAAAGGTTGCATGTTGAACATTTTTTAAAGAGACTTCTATTTTTAATACTCTTTGTTCCTCTAAGAATAGATACATAAAATTACTTTTAGAAATCAAAGATATCTTAATAAATCAGTCTATCTTGTCCTTTTCCTTAGGTTAGTATTGTTATCCCATTTACAGATAAAACAAGATGCAAAAAACTTATTTGAATTGCTTCAGGTGATACACACCTAATAAGTATAAAAGAATGTTTAGAAAATAGCTTTTTTACCTCATTAAAATCAGTTCAAATGCTACAAAGACTTTGTTGCAAGAAAAAACAGAACTCAAATACAGACAAAGCTGAATCTAGATCCTGGTGCCACCACTTACAAACTGTATAGAAATTGTGAACTAGGTTTGCTGATATGTAAATAGAGATTTATCACTTATTTCATCATGTTCTCATATAGTTGAATTTCATAAATATATGCAATCTACTTTAGCTTATTAAATAGCAGTTCTGATGATTTTTTAAAGCCATGCTGCTTCTCCAAAATCCTTACTTAACCTCCCATAATGAACCTTGGAAGAGGGCAGTTTTCACATCAACATAAACATTTAGGACACCAATGAACCAATTTGTACTGATGTTTATATTTGTATATTCTTTTTATTTACTATTAAGAAAAACAGAGATGATGTCTTGAGAGTGAGTTTAATGCAAGAAATTGCTAATTTTCTATTGTATCTCTGCATTGTTCCCCAAATAGATGTCAAATAAAGAAAACTGAAGACCACTTCTTCTAAGCTACAGTTTTTGTTGTGGCTGGCCCTGAACTTCCAGCTTGATGTCTTCTGCTAGTGCTGAACTAAACTTGAAAGATAGCAAAGCACTAAAGTTGAACCAATCAGCATCAAACAATAAAGATCTCATGCCATATCCCAACATCGCACTTATTTGCTCCATGGCACTTTGCTGGGCTTGAATTTGCAGCATAACAAGGCTTAAATATATCACTTTCTTTTTCTTTCAATCTTAAATCTATGTATAAGATTGCTGCTCCACTCTCCTCACCCAACCTAAGAAAATTGGGAAGGCTGAGTCAACTTATTTTTATTGCTTGTCACTTACCAACCTCTGTCCTGTTAGGAAATGTGCAGTTTTCACAGCTACCTTGGAGCCCTTTTAAAGGTATTTGTTTGGCTTTCTCTTTTTATAAAGCCAGAAATTATGCAAGAATTTATTTTATCTAAATATTCTCCACAGTCTCTAATTGTTGTGGCACTAGAATCTAAATCAAAATCAAAGCCTTTTGAAAATAGTCCTGTTCATTTGTGTTCTCTCTCCCTGGCACCTTCCTCTTTTTATTTTCCACCCCCTGGTGGCCACAGAGACACTAATTCTGCCACCTCTCACCCTCCAACTTTCTTATAAGAATATTACTGCAAGTAGTCTTGATTTGAACACAGAATTGTAAGAAATACTGTGTTCTGTTCTGACAAAGCTAGAAAAAGTGGTCCTTGGTCATTTCTGCAATGAATTAGGTTGAAATGACAAGCTTATTTCAAGTTATAGTTTCAAATGTTTTTAAAAATACCTGACTAGAACTTTCTAGTTTAAAAAATAATAAAACAATATCTGCCTTGGGAAATGGGATGATGAGAAGAAAGCAAACTAGGGGCTTTTGAGAAGTCCCAGGATAACCAGCCATGCTTGATGGCCAAGAAATCACTTTGGGTAGCTGCCAGTCAGCATTCTGGTTCATTTTCTGAGCTCCATGAACAGATGAGCCTTTACTGAGTGTTTACTCATTTAAGTAGCATCTTATCATAAGGGATCACGCAAAGCATGGGCTCCTCTAGTTGTCAATATAAAATTGGAGTAGATGTATCTGGGGAAACTAATGAGATCATGTGAAGTGAGGGATAACTGATGAGTAATAGAATGTAAGTACTCGACAAGGTTGTGGGAGAGAAAACATGAGAAAGCCAATGTTGATTATCACAGCCTTTCTGGAGGTGTCAGCTATTTTGCCTGGAGGGTCTTGAATTAAGTTACATGAATTTAGTTCAAGGAGCTAACTCTGGAACCTAAGAGTTTCTTCAACTTTCTTTTCTTTAAGTGGGGCAGTACCCATTCTATGACCTTGCAAAAGGACATTTACATAAATTCCTGCCATTTTGTGGCTTCATTTGAATACTCTTCAGTACCATTCACCTGGGGATACTAGAGGTAGAAGCAGAGAGTGTGGAGAGTCACTTTGATACTAATAAAAAGAACAGATAAAGATTTCTACATCTGAATGCCTCTATCAATGGTACACATAATTGTCACTTAATACATACAAAAATCATAAATCACACTTTGGATTCTCTCTTCTATATAGTAAAGCCTCTTTCAATGGGATTTACTGCCCATTACTTGCATCAATATATTGCTCTTTTATTCATCTTCTCTACTTTTCCCCATTTCTCTTCATTTAGAACTCATACCAGGTTATTCTCTTCTATAAAAACGTTCCCAGTTGCCCATTTTAATAAACAGAACCATTACAGAAATACTTAGAGCTGGAGGGCACCTTAGAGAATCACCTTTTCTCTCTCTCATTTCACAGCTGACATAATTGAGGTCAGAATAGATTAAATGATTTGCCTAAAGTCACACACTAGATAGACACACACGCCAACTAGGATTATATGACACTAAATTTTACTTTTGTCAATATATAATACTATTCATTCAATATTCATTGGTATGGCAGACACTGTTCTAGGGGTTGGAGGCCAGGAGAGGTCCCTAGAGCATAATTCTCCTGTCACAAATGTTTCTGCAGGGTTCTTCTCCCTTAGGTGTGCTCACTGTGACTTTCTATTATACCTTTCTATTTCAGTAGTTCTTTTTCTTCACATTTTGATGGTGTTCCTATCTTCACTCAGTTCCAATTAACTTACCCAAGCTTCTCATTTAATTCCCATCATCCTTTTCAAGGATCAAACTGGCTCTCTTGATTTAGTGCCATTCTGCCCCAATATCAGCCACCCCATTGAAAAATAATTATCGTGAGTATAATGAAAATGTTAAACATGGTTGAACCCAGCATGTGGTTTTGTGAACTCTGACTGCTAACAAATGTTTTAATATGTATTGACTTTGATAATAAAGTGTCACAACAGAAAAATGAGTTGACCCTTCATCTTGCTCCTCCCCTTTTTTAATCTTGGTAAATATTTGATTCTGTCATAGTGAGGACAGGTTTGTAGACATAAGCCTCCTAAATGGCTCTTAATGCTTATACACAAAAGAGGAGAAATCAAAAAATGTCTTTTGCCCTAAGTATGAGACATAATTTTTTGGCCTTCTACATTCTTATCAAAGAAAGTCCATATTCTGCATTATCACCTTCTTACCACATCACAGGTACCTGCCCTGATTGCATTTATTTATGAAACATTTGTTTGTTTGTGGAACATTTATTTGTTTATTCTAGTACTTGATGAATTCTGTTCCTTTTCCTACCTAATATTGTCTGATAGTTATCCAGATAAATGTCATTATCTTTTATTGCTATAGTCAGAATGAAATAATCTTGTGCAGATACTAAAAAATGGCAGTTTATTTTTAATCTTTGAAAGACAGTTTTATAGTCTGTTTTTGGTAAAGTTAATTTTGCTGTTTCAAACTCACAAAAACTGCAAATTAATATAAGAAGTTGTCATATATCCTTTACCTAGATTAACCAATTGTTTATATTTAGTCGTCTGTTATTTTCTCATTATATAGTACAGCTAGTGCTCAACTTACGACCACGATTAGTTCTGACAGACAGGTCGTAACATGATTTGGTCGTAAATTGAATAGGCTATATGTAAAGTACTATGAAATGTTATAAAAATCTTTAAGTCAGCCTGACCAGGAGGTGGCGCAGTGGATAAAGCGTCAGACTGGAATGCAGAAGACCCAGGTTCGAGACCCCGAGCTCACCAGCTTCAGCGCGGGCCCATCTGGCTTGAGCAAAAGCTCGCCAGCTGGGACCCAAGGTCGCTGGCTCCAGCAAGGGGTGGCTTGGTCTGCTGAAGGCCCACAATCAAGGCACGTGTGAGAAAGCAATCAATGAACAACTATCGTGTTGCGGTGGCAATGAAAAACTAATGATTGATGCTTCTCATTTCTCTCCATTTCTGTCTGTCTGTCCCTATCTATCCCTCTCTCTGACTCTCTCTCTGTCCCTGTAAAAAAAAAAAAAAATCTTTAAGTTATATTTTATCATAAGTTTCTTTCATTATTATATATCATAATTTTCTTTGTTTATTTTATGCCATTTGTACCATCTCTACACCATTTTGTTTCTTATTTTTACATTTGTCAGGTTAAGTAAAACACTGTATTACCAGTACAGCTCGTTTAATATTTGCAAAACATACAAAATTACAAAATATGGGTGCATACAAAAACTGCTCCAGATGCGGAGCAGTCGTGGCTAACGATTGTGGTTGTAAAGTGAAATGGTCGGAAGTTGCATAGGTCGTAAGTTGATCAATACCTGTATATATGAACACAAACACACACACATTATATATTACATATAATACTTATTTATGTGTGTGTATATATCCACAATTCAAATATTTTCTGAACAATTTTGAGAATAGTTGAAGACATGGTGTTCCTTATCCTAAAACACTCTAGTATGCATTTCAGTTTATTTCCTAAGAACAGGACATTCTCACCTGACCAGGCAGTGGGGCAGTGGATAGAACATTGGCCTGGGATGCTAAGGACCTAGGTAGGAAACCCTGAGGTCACCGGCTTGAGCTTGAGTTCTACTGGCTTGAGTGCAGGCTCACCAGCTTAGAAAAAGGTTGCCAACTTGAGTATGGGATCATAGACATGACCCCATGGTCACTGACTTGAACCCAAAGGTCACTGGCTTGAGCCCAAGGTTTCTGGTTTGAGCAAGGGGTCACTGGCTCAGCTGGGGCCCTAAATCAAGGCATGTATGAGAAAGCAATCAATAAACAGCTAAGGCACCGCAACTATGAGTTGATGCTTCTCATCTCCCTTCCTGTCCGTCTGTCCCTATCTGTCTCTTTCTCTCTCTCTCACTCTCACTAAGTAAAAGAACAGGACATTCTTTTACATTACACAAAACAGTTATCAAACACAGGAAATTTATCATAACTATAATACCGTTATATAATGTACACTCCATACTCAATTTCATCTACTATTACTATATTCTTATTAGTATCTACTTGTTTCTATTGGTTCACGGTTTAATCTAGAATCATGTGATGCATTTAGTTGTCATGCAGTGCTTTATTTTTTGTTTGTTTAAAAGCTTACATCCAGTCACTAATGACCTAGATGTTGCCCCTTTTTAAAGTAACCTCTGCTTGCTGACTGTTGCTCTAAGAATAAGACTTTAAGCCAAAAGATATCTAAGAAAATCCCTTAGGATTAGTGATATCTGTGCAGAGGAAATGGCACATCAACTCTGTAACTATGTTTTAACACAAAGTTTTGGTATTTTAGTAGGAGGGACTCTAGGAAAGAGAAAACTGGAGTTGGTCAACACTGCAGTTTTGAAATTTAAAACTTGGACAATAGATTCTGTTGCCATTTCAGCTTACTGTGGCTAATAGAATAGTGTTTACAAGGGGCCACGTCACAAGGATTCACAGTGCGCACATTAACTCCAACCCTATATAAATATTTACCTCAGGATGATGTTAGTAAAAACTAACAAATCAATTTATTTTCATCAAAATGAAATACTTGAGATATTTAAGACAAAGTTTGGAAGCAACTATTAGTTATTTGTCATTCTTGAAAGTAAGTCCCCATTTAAAAGAAAACACAGTTTTGCAATTGTTAATGCTGACATTAAGTGAATACAAATAGCACCCCTGCAAAAATAAGAAGAAGAAGAGGCAACAATTTGTAGTATTCATGATGCCTAAACCAGGCAGTGTTCTGATTATATTGAAAATAGAATTGTGATTAAGGCTGTAAGATTTATTTCTGGCCACTGTTGAACAGTAGTAATCTTTGAGTCTCAGCTTCTTGTTTTGTTTTGGTTTTTTTCTCCATGCCAGGCCATCTTCTAAAACTGGATAAAAAGACATGAAAGATATTTATTGACTATGAATGCATAAAATGTTTTATGAAAAATATATAGACCTACCTAAACAGATACAATATTTTTAAAGATTTGTATAAACACATAGAAGTACCAGGTCTTAATACTGAAACTTTGTCCAAGTCAGACATACCAATGCCCATTACATTATTGAAAAACCAGATAGATGATAGAAGGTGTGAAATCATACTGTGCTTTATTTTCACTGTTTCCCTCTAAAATAGATGTTTATATGTGCAAGAGAGAGAGATTAGCTACCAGAAAAATAGAAGGCATATCTATATTCAGCACGCAGATTAAAAATAAAATCATTGTTTGTCCCCTGCAGAACAGGCTTGCTCATTCATCCTTGTGATAGATATGCATGCAAAACCAAAATGAAATCAAATCCCTGCAGATGGCTCATAAGTCAAAAAACTGTTTAATCCTTTCAATGCATCCATTAGGGAAGCCTGCCCCTTGGTAAGTAATAATGTACAATATATAAAATGTCAAGTAATCTCTTAGTTCTTCAGTAGAACACCTTTGTTTTCTCTAATGCCCCCCCCAATATTTCTTGCAAAGACCTCTGTGTCACTCTGATACTTTATATCTACATCTATAGAATTCTGCTATAGTTTTTGTTTTAATAAAAAAAAAGGTGTCAGTAGACAGAAACTATATAAAAAATCTTATCTAAAATTGATATTGACTCAAAGTCATATTTTAAAAGGCAGTCAAACAAATCTAAGTATATTTTTATATTGTTCTTCCTAATGGATTTTACTAGAAAACTGTTGAGTTTCAAGCAGGAATTAAAATGAGAGCAGACCTTGGAGGCTTAACCATTGAACAGATGCAGTAAATACAGCTCGGGAACTATAGCTGTCACTTCAGATCTTTTCCGCTGGGTACCTACATCAGCCTATCGCCAGAGCTGCTGGCATCATAGCATTTTGTTTTTCTTTGGAAGATAGACATTGTACAAACCCTTTCAACAAAGTAGCGTGCCTATTATGAATCTATTTTTATATATTTCATTCTTTCTTGGTTTCCATTCTACCTAAATTTTTCAAGTAAAAATAATGAAAACTTATATATAAAGTGGTACCTATCTCTAGCACTGTGAAAAATTTTCATTTGTGAGTTGCTAACTCATCAAACCAAATCAGAAATTTTTGATATCTTTAGTACATTAAAGCAATTCCTGATATTGACTCTTGTAAAGACTTAATTTTCTAACTCTATAAACTAAAAGTTATACTTTTTCTGTAAAGATAGGAGATTGTTTTTTACCTTACCCCTGATGGGCTTCTTTTATATATAATCTACTACCTATCTAGATTTATCTAGATCTATCTATCTGTCTATCTAACTAACTATCTATCTGTTAAATAGTATTTGGTTGTATCTGGACACTGATTTGTCTCTGAAAGTAAGCAAATATGTGTAATATATTAAAGGGCTCCTAAATTTAGTGAAAATATAAACTTCTAAAGTAACTAACATGTATAAGGTTGATTTATATTAATTATATTGATACACAATATAGCACTAGACATTAAATTGACTAATAATTGTAAAAGTCTTCTTTAATGAATTTAATAATGTAGTGTTCTCTAATAATGTATGACTAAATTAGTATCATTTTAGTTTTCAAACTGAAAAACATATAGTGTTGAAAGCATGGTTAAATCAGCGTGTAAACTTTTCACAGACTCTTGATCTCTAGCTCTTCAAGCTGCCTTTAAAATTTCTATCTATCATTCTAATCTAAGTATATATATATGATATTTTATACTATGATATTTGGATGTATGCATTGAAAGGCTTTTAAGTAGAAATATTAAACCATAAAATTTATCAATTATATTTATGGCAATCTGAAGTGATTTTGAACTATGTAGTCACCTAACCATTATGCATATTGTTTCCTTTTTAGAGAAAAAAGTATCTGAAAGAGAGAAAACAGAAAACAAAAACATCCCAGAATTTCTGACAGAAAAGTAAGTACTTTAATGAAACAATAATTATATTAGAGCTTCTATACAATTAGAAGATCTTACAAATTTCTTTTATACAAAATATTTCCTTTCCATTTTCTAAGAAAATAAATTAAACTAAGCAAGCAGAGCCTTGTACAACTCAATTTCAGTTTACCGAAGTAAACTGAATATTACTTATCCTGTAATCCCCTTAGATAAGAGGCCAAGATAATCCTGGTGATATATCTGTATGGCAGGAGATGTTTATGTTGATTTCATCATATCTTTTGACTAGCATCATATCATTTTAAATTCTAAAGAAGAAAAATAAGTAATAAAATTTAATCAGAGTGACTCATATTTTCTCTATGGAATACATTTATTCATTTTGAACAAAATTTGAAACATAATCAATATGCTTGGTTTTTATAGGCATTAACATAAACTTATAAAACAATGGCAACCATCTGCAGACTTAAAATTTATAGCTTCATCTCATCAGTACATTTCTTTTCAATCTTACAACTTAACTATGATGTATATTTTCTAATATAGCTGTTATTTGATAGTAATAATTATCTTCCTAAATATATTTTTATTGAACAAATTTAAATGCATTCTTGGTACCATTTTTATGGTAAAATTGGCAATACTATAATGATTTCCTAGATGTAAATATTATAAGTTTTGAATATGTAAATATCAAAATAATTTTTTTAAAAGATGGAATAGCAAAATCCACATTGATGACCCATTTTATATCACTTTTAATGCCATGGTTATTTTGAAATAAGTTTTCAAATGCAGTTCTCTAAAATTTAAAACAAACATTAATGCAAAATGTAGTGAATTAACAAAATGATAGAAATATAAGTGTTAAGGATATGTGATACAGAAAAATTCATAAGTAATTTTTGTAGCCTCTAGAAAGCTTTAATATATAAATCACATCTTAATTTAAATGATTAAACATAATTAATCATGTTTATGATGCTGCAAATGTAACTTAACCTTAAATCCATCTTATTTATATTGGGAGGAGTAGTGAGAGAAGGATGCTTCTTTACTTCCCTATTAATCATGTCCAGCTTCACCTTACACAAAGCAATTAACCTCACTTTTGCTGTAGTTATGGATGGTCCTACACTTTAAATATTTAAATCTGAAATTTATAAATTCAAAATTTTTTAAAAACTGCTTCTTCATTTGAAAATTAAATTCCAGATATGTGAAATAGTGTTTTGAGGTGACAGAGCAACAGAGAAAAATTTGAATGAGTTTATACATATTCTGGGTATAGGAAAGATATTTTAATACTCAAAGAGAGTTATTTATCATGTAAAATAAAAACAAGCTCTCCCAGTTTGAATAAATTGTAAGATATAAAATAAATGAGCATTTTTTGACATTTTTTCAACATCTTACTGACCAGAGAGAGTCAAGTGTGTCATTTAGCCAAACTATAAACAATTTCTCAATACCTAGCAATTATCCCACAAGAAGACTAGGCACTCTTTAAAGTTTCATTTTTGTGTGTATCATTCAGTTGTTAAACAATTTCAATTCTGTACATTACTCATTGTAAAATATTAAATTTGTAAAGGACAGAATTTTTAAGCTCTTTATACAAGAGCCAGATAATATATACCTTACCCCCTCACAATTTCTTAGCATCTAGTGATAATTTCACTGTGAAAAGCCATCAGTGGCTATTTTTCTGATGATTTATCAATAAGTTATTTGGTCTATTCTTCAGGTATGACTTATAAGTTACTTTATTTGAATTGTAGTTTTCATAATTGTACTGAAATTTGATTTAGTCTGGCAAACTTTCGAGGGAATGGATTCCAGTAATGAGACCTGCTGACTGGAATAACCCTAGAAATAATAATGTACATGTTTTCAAGAAAGAAAACGTGCCTTCTCTTTGTGCATTGATGGTTTGAGGCAGTTTATCCTTCCAGCCTTTAATTGTCATTTATTTATCAAATACATGCTAAGTCACTCATAAATAACTACAAAGAATAAGGACTCCCAAACCAAGCCCAAATAAAAGTGTTATTTATTCTTTAACATTTTTATAAAATGTTGTTGAAGAGAGCTATGCTGAATTAAAATGATACTGTCAAGTCATGTGTGTGTGTGTGTGTCTTGAGTTTCAAAGAGTTCATGAGTTAGAGGTGTCAGTACATTGAATAAAACATGATATAAGGTGAGGACATTGGCTAATACAGTGACTATTTTCCTTGCCTTTATCTATAGAATATGTACATGTGTTGTAAGTCAATGAATAATAAGTTTTACTATTTGTATTTGAACCAAACTTATGAGAGGTTGATAGCATTGAAAGACATACATATCTCCTTTCATTTTTTCTCAAAGCCCATAGCTCAAAAACAATTAAGTAATGATTAAAATATTACTAAAGATCTTTAGAGTGCATTGAACTTGTATTACACAAAAACTTTTATGCTTAAGAAAGTTAAGAAAAATATGAAAAGAACATTGGAATTGTATTTTAAAACTATTTTTCTCTCAATTGCTTTCTCTCAGTGGTACTTTTTAGAATTCCATGGATGGTCTCTCTATAGACTCAATACACTAGATAATAATAATAAGAAGAAGAAATATAATTCATTTGAAAAGCATTCAGAAGCTCAGTAATACTTCTTGGAAAATATTCATATTTGAGACTTGCTAAACCTTTTAAAATACTGCTTGAGGGTTATGTTCTACTACAAAGCATGACTATTATTGACAATCTCTCTTTTCTGGCACACCTAATAGAACAAGAAGTATTCAGTAAGAAAGGTACCATTGGAAAACAGATTTTAAGTAGCAAGTGCTTTTGTGGTTCATTAGAGAATAAATATTATTTGCAAATGCCCGTCAGAAGTTTAACTTAGTCAAACCTTTTTCTGTTTGAAGTAGCAAGTCCTTGTAATCCAGAAGTATAGATGTATATATAATAGCATGGAGCTAGGAAAATAGTCTAATAATCTTATTTTATACACATCACCTCCTTTAATAGCCTTATTTTTAGAGGGATAGATTAAGTCAAGTCACTTATGCTACTTCTGAATTGCTAGTGGCAGAATCAAGAAACATTCTGGCTTAATTAATCACTCTCTATATGTACTCTGCCATATTTATTTATATTAAAAACAAGGGTCTTGAGTTGGCTCAAGAAGTCTCTTAAAATTTAAGCTTTGTTCAACCAAAACTCTAATGAAATTTTATATGACTAACTCTGCCTAGTCTCTGTTACCTGACTCAAACTTTATTTTGATAGCTCATTTGGATGATGTTTAAGTGGAAAGAATTATGTACAGCCACACACACACACACATACACACACACACACACACACACACACACACACACACACACACACAGAGTTAGGGAATCTGAATCTTGGCTTCATCCAAGTCCCCTTCCCATAGTGAAGACTCTGATATCATAGGGGAAGATGATGACATTCAAGATCACACACCTATAAAACTGTCGGATGATCATAATACATACATATAATCTGCCATAAACAACAGTTAAGCGATTACCTCTTTGATTATCTGTTTTCTTATCTGGGTAATTTAAAAAAAGAAATCTTCCTAGTCTACTTTCCAAGACTCTCTTTGATCAAATTAGATGTATAGGGATCACTGCAGTGATGTTTAATTATAAAATTTGGCTATTGCCTTGTTATATAAAACCTTACATTGTATTACTATAGTGAGAACTATTTTGTGTGAAAATTTGCCTTTACAATTTTGGCAATACAATATATCAGTTACAAGCGTTGCTGATTGATTTGTTTTTAAACAATAATGGTCATTGTTGGGCAAATAAGTTTGTAAAATTTGTTTTCTTTTTAGTTTGCTCACTTTCATTGTTAAAAATGGCGCTAAGCAACCACATGTGTGCTTGTCCTCAGAGCAGGGCAGTTGATTGCGGATTGCATTCCTGTTTGGGAAGGGCCATTGTTGTGCTAATATGTACTGGAGGAGGGGTCTTGTGGGCCCTGGTAGTTTTTTAGAAGGAGAAGAAGAAGCCAAGATGGAAGGGAAGGAGAGAAAAGCCAGTTTTGCAGAATAAGAAGCCATATTGGCAGATGGGGAACCAGAGGTGACTGAGTCTGGTGGGGGCCTTTGATTCTAAGAAAAACTGGATAAGTCAGTAGCTTTAGGAGCCCTGAATGGAAAAGGAAGTGTTTTCCTGCTGTGTGTTTACTCACCGACCAGTTGTGAGGCTAAAATAAAGGAATGGCCCGCCATGTTTTGGCTCCACTGTTTCTTTACCGTCTGCCTGAATTCAATGAGAACCTGCAAGTGAGTGGCCACAACAGCCGTGGCTGCTAGCCATACAATGCTCCAGAAGAAAATTCCCTTTTCTTTGAATTTATAATCTACCCTTAATCCTAATCAATTTTCTTAAGCATGGGCCCAAGGGAGTTCTTATATAAAAGGAAGAGAGTTAGGAAAGGAAAAGGGGGCATTTATAGGGTTCTAAGCTTGTGTCAGTTGCTCTAGTAATTATAGAATTAAATTTTAGGTGTTTAAAGAAGTCCTCCTATATTATTACGGTTTTACAGATGGTGAAAATAAGAACTGAAAACTTTAGAAAATTAGCCTAATTAAAAACAGCAGAGCTACCGTTTGAACTCAGGTCCTCTGATTACCTCTTTCTTTCCAAGTTACTATTCTTTACTAAACACATTACAACTGGTAAAGGCAAGACATATTTCACTTTGCTATATGAATGATGGCATGGTAAGGGGAGGTGGAAACAATGAATATAGCATTTTTAAAATGTTACTTGTCTATGCAAAATGCATGTGATATATATATGATATTACTTTATTGCATATCACCTGTAAATATTAGATTACATCATATGTATTTGTCCTTCAGATGCCAAAATTAAACCATGATAGGACAATTTAATTATTAAAGACAGCTATCTTTAGATAGAAAAAGTAGAACCAAAATTGAAATGGATAGCTGTTAAGTATCAAAGGTCTTCTAAAGGGGAAAAAAATGTATTTATTTTGTTTGTAATGTAAGTAACAATAAACGGGATATTCACAATATATTCTTAGATTTTTATGCTTACTCCACTATCTGGATTTATTCCCTTTAAAAGCTTTGGTACAACTTTGGAAATTTATTCCTTTATATATTCCTCACTCTTTGTTCAATAGCTCAATATGGCAATGAATAAAGTACACCTTCTGTCATCAAGGAGCTTTTAGTTAGAGTAATTACAAATATTAGAATATTCACCTGATAAAGAGTACTACTTTGACTACTGTAAAGTAATAGAGTACTTTTTAAGTTACTCATCTGATTTATTATGGTCAGAAACACTTTATGTTTTTATGTACCAAGTGATCGAGAATTTTGTCACTTTCTATGGAACACTGGTTAAGATGAGGTTCCCATAATAATTATTATTCATGATAAAGCTTAGCTATTTCAAGACTACTGGTATTTTTAAAACACTAAAGAAGGAGTCTTCTTTAATCTTAGATCTGGCTTTGGAAATTCACTCTCTGTTCGAATTCTAGCTCCACTACTAATTGGAACAACAAGACATAGGGCAATTTAGTGGACCTCTATATGCTTTAATTTTTTCATTGAGTAATTGTAATAATCAAATGAGTTAAAAATATGCAGTAATTTTTATTTTTATTTTTTTATATAACAGTATCATGTTGGTAGTAGGTGCTATATTAAAGTTAACTATTATAATTATTTGAAAAAAAATAGTCGATTACTTCTAGAAATATAAATCTATAATTTGGAAACTCATTAATATTAGTTTTGGTCTTGGAAACATTATCATCTTTTATGACTCTGAAATATGTTGAGTTTGGAAGAGATGAAATGAAAATGCTTTAAACCAACAATATTGTTTTAAAGATACCATGTAAGATCTAAAATTAATAAGATTTTAAAACAAATAAGTCCACTATCTGAACAATTAACTAATTTTGATTTACTTTAACATTCTGGTTGATTTACTTAATTACCTTCACCAAAGCCTTATTTTGGGCTGCATCATTCAGTATTATAACTAAGATTATTGGCAATGGCATAATTAGCAAATAGCTATGTTTGGGTTCTATTTTGGCCACTTACTCGCTGTATGACCTTGGAAAGACAGTTTAACCTCTTTGCCTCAATATCTCATCTATAGCAATAAAGAAAATAAATCCTACATAAAAGTTTCATAGATTTCCAATACAGGTGACCTTTGAACAAAACAGATTTGAACTGCATGAGTCTACTTATACATGGATTTTTTTTTTCAATATACTTTCAGTTGGTCCTTCACGTCTCTGAGTTTCACATCCATGGATTTAATCAGCCGCAGGTCAAACACAGTATTTTCTAATCACAGTTGGAAATCCATGGATGCAAGGGGCTGACTGTATCCATTGTCCCATGCTGTTTTATTGAAGGAACTTGAGCATTCACGGATTCTAGTATCTGCAGATATCAATCTCCTGTGGATTCTGAGAAACAACTACAGTTAAGTTTTTTGGGAATCAAAAGTTATATGTGGATTTTCTACTCTACAGAAGAGGTCAATGACCCTAATTTTAGCATTGCTCCAAGGTCAACTGTCCATATTTACTAAGTGTTTATTACAGAAGTTAATAAAATAACATCAGCAAATAGCAATTCTGTTGTTATATTTGCTATTAATGATAACTTCTTTGCAATATAAAGGGGCATTCTTTTAAAACTATATAACTGATTCAAGTGTGTAAGGAATAAAGAGGAAGGAAAGTGTGAAGGATGTTTAGAAATCTTGAATGCAAGATGAAATCTGTGTTTTGATACCATAGGATATATGTAGGCATGCTCTAGAAAGATTCTACCCTGAGCTCTCTCCTTGAAGGCCTCTTCCTCCTGAGAGTAAGTACTAAAGTTAGTCAAGGTCAATAGTATGACTCTTTTAAAGAGGTCAAAAGTAAGACATGACCAATCATCTACCAAAGAACATGAGTCATTTTCATGTCTTGGCCACTGTGAATAATGCTGCAATAAGCATAGGGGTATGTGTGTGTGTGTGTGTGTGTGTGTGTGTATCACACACACACACACACACACACACACACACACATATATATATATATATATCTTTGCAAATAAATGTTTTTTTAATATTTATATTTTTGTATGTATATTTTTAAGCAATTTTATTTCTTTTTATTTATTCATTTTAGAGAGGAGACACAGAGTGAGAGAGAGAGAGAGAAAGGGGGGAGGAACTAGAAGCATCAACTCCCATATGTGCCTTGACCAGACCAGTGCAGGGTTTTGAACTGGCGACCTCAGTGTTCCCAGGTCGACGCTTTATCCACTGCGCCACCACAGGTCAGGCTGCAAATAAATGTTTTTAAATTTTGGGGTAGATACCCAGAAGAAGGGTTGCTGGGTTATATGATAACTCTAGTCCTAATTTTTTGAGAAAACTCCATACTCTTTTTCATAGTGGCTGTACCAGTTTATAATCCTACCAGCAGTGAATGAGAGTTCCTTTTTCTACACAACCTTTCCAACACTTGTTATTACTTGTTGATAATAGCCATTCTAACAGGTATGAGGTGGTATCTCATGGTTATTTTGATTGGCATTTCTCTAATAGCTAGTGAGGTTGAACATCTTTTCACATATCTCTTAGCCATTTTTATGTCTGTTTCCCCTGATGGTTGATTAAAGATGTAGTACATATATAAAATAGAATGCTACTCATTCATAAGATGAAATACTGCTACTTGCAACAACATAAATAGATTTTCAGAATATCATGCTAAGCGAAATAAGTCAGACAAAAATGTCAAGAATCATATGATTTCATTCATATGTGTTATATAAAACTGAAAGCAACCAATGAACAAACAAGATAAACAAAAATTTATACACACAAAAACAGTATGATGGTTACCAGAAGGAAAAGAGGAAGGGGATATAATAAAGGGTAAAGGAGCCTGACCAGGCGGTGGCACAGTGGATAGAGCGTCGGACTGGGATGTGAAAGACCCAGGTTCGAGATCCCGAGCTCACCAGCTTGAGTGCGGGCCTATCTGGCTTGAGCAAATAGCTCGCCAGCTGGGACCCAAGGTTGCTGGCTCCAGCAAGGGTTGGCTCGGTCTGCTGAAGGCCCGTGGTCAAGGCACATGTGAGAAAGCAATCAATGAACAAATATGGTGTCGCAATGGCAACAAAAAACTAATGATTGATGCTTCTCACCTCTCTCCGTTCCTGTCTGTCTGTCCCTATCTATCCCTCTGTCTGACTCTCTCTCTCTCCCTGTAAAATAAATAAATAAATAAAATAAAGGGTAAAGGGGTCAAATATATGATGACAAAAAAGATTTGACTTTAGTGATAAACACAGTGCAAATATGTATCATAGAAATATGCACTTGAACCCTATGTATTTGTATTGACCAATGTTGTCACATAAATTTGATTTTAAAAATGTTCAAAAGGGCCTGACCTGTGGTGGTGCAGTGGATAAAGCATCGACCTGGGAACACTGAGATTGTCAGTTCAAAACCCTGCACTGGTCTGGTCAAGGCACATATGGGAGTTGATGCTTCTAGCTCCTCTACCTTTTCTCTCTCTCTCTCTCTCACTCTGTGTATCCTCTCTAAAAATGAATAAATAAAAAGAAATTTTTAAAAATGTTCAAAAGGAACACCTGAGACATTTTGACAGTCTTCATAGGCCTTTAAGTAAGCTGACTCAGTATGCATTTTGGTGTGACTGGTACCAAAAATGTCTTCTACCCTTTCAGAAAAGTACTTCCTTTTGGAATAAAAAATGGAGTTATTTTCATCAGAGAAAATCAATACCTAACCACACTGAAAACTGAGCAAGTTTTCAGAAATAAATTACATCTAACGCATGTTATTACACGCACCATTTTAAAGGATAGTTTTATGTCAGTGCACAATAAATGGTATTCTCTCCATCAAGAAAATTAAATAAAATTTAGTATGTGATATCAGAAATTCAAATCACAAAATTATTTTCTTACCAAGTAAGTCTCTAACAAGAAAAAAATGCTTATTTTACTGCTTTGTTCCTCATAATAAAGAATATTTTGATTTTTCTCCTCTTTGTACTTTATTTTCTGTAAGTAGATTTTATATCCTCCACTTTCAATTGGCTCTGTCGTTTGAGTTGTTCTTTTGCAAATACTGTAAAAATACCTTTATAATACTAAGGTGTAATAGCAATACTAACACCATGCCTCATTTTTGTGATTAATATGAATTCCTTTACACTGCTATTGTTTTCATTTTTCACTTTCTAAAGAATCCTGGAAAAGCCTATGTTTGTGAACTAGTACAAAATGTCTGAGAGTGAGAAAATAATGCCTCCAAACAAGTAATTGAATTGCATTGATTTTCTAATTCAGGGACCCCCAAAGTGTTGTATAAATTTACAGTAGTCTAAAATAATTTTAAGACTAATTCTTAGCAGCAGCTTTGTAAGTTGCTCAAGTTTTTTGCTTATCCATTTTATGTTTGAGTTTAGCATTGATATGATTTGCTATAACATCTCCTGGGAGCTTATTTATTTTTTTATCAGATATGTGATATTTGAACTATGAAGAATTTAGTCTTGGCTTTTCCTTTCCTTTTGTACTTTAAAATATTTTTTCTTACTTCAGAAAAGCTTTTCCTTTTTTCACCTTTTCCAGGGGAGAGGTGGGGAGATAGAAAGATAGACTCCCATATGAGCCCAGATGGACATCTACCCATCAACCCCCATCTGGTTGATGTTTTGCCCATCTGGGTTCATACTTGCAACCAAGGTATTTTTAGCACCTGAGGCGGATGCTCCATGGAGCCATCCTCAGTGCCGGGGCCAATGCTCTCAAACTAATTGAGCAATGGCTACAGGAGGGTAAGAGAGAAAGAGAGAGAGAGAAAGGGGAAGGGGAAGGGTGGAGAAACAGATGGTCACTTCTCCTGTGTGCCCTGACCAGGAATTGCACCTATTATGTCTACATGCCAGGCGGACACTCTACCACTGAGCCAACCAGACAGGGTCAAGAAGCTTTTCTTAATGTCCCCAAATTATATCTTAGAATTTTATGTATTTGATAGTTTTTATAATACCATTTTATTATAGAATACAAGAATTCTTTTGTCTGAATTATGCCTATTAACATAATTCTAGAAAAAAATGGTTTACATACTTGCTTAATCATTAATATATCCATTGTTTTCAATGATTTAAACAATTATCAACGTTTCACAAAAAGCTAAGCCAAATTTGTCATTAAGTGAAACAGCTGAAATAATGGAAAGAATGTAGGCAGTCCTCAACCTAGGAAAGAGTTGTGTAAAAAAAATTCATCTTAAGATATTTTCTTTCCATTTCATAAGATGGAAATTTGCTCAGTGTGGTTGCACAAATAAAATTGTGAAAACCCCCAGATGCTGCTGAGCCACAGTGTTTACAGCATTGGGAATGGGTCTGGAGGGTGACGGGGGGGGGGGGGGGGGTAAGGGGGGTGGGAGCATGGTGTTTCTCCATTTTTCCTGTCACTCCATCAACCAGCATCACATTTGAAAAGCAAATAAAGCTGGCTTTCCAAACTGCTCACTCTCTTTCTAACCTTGGCTTTTTTCTTAAGTAATTCAGTTTCCCTTCTAATATTCTCAAGTAGCTGTCTCTTTAAAGTGGTTTTGGCTTCAAATTTCCTACTTTAACTCTTGAACAAAATGCCTCAATATAGCTACTATGAGAAAACATTGAGGAATAAGGGAACTGGGTCAAGAATTCACACCAGCCCTGTACTCTCTCCGCTCCTCCACCCGCTTGCACAACTGCTAAACCAAATGAGCAGATGACAGAAGGGACTGCAAGTGGTGTGAGGTCCTGACTGAGGAACTTAGGTGGTGTGTGTGCAGATACTTGGGGACAAGAACGACCGGCCCTGGAGGTAGCCCCCCTGAACTTCTCCTGAGGTATGTTAGAGTTCCTCCCAATCGTCTACTTAGGAACCAGAATATTCTTATTTTAACACCTGCAAGTTTCCCCAGTGGTGCATGTGAGTCTTGTGATAGAAGCTGTGTCAGTGAGGTGTAGTAGGCTAAAAATGATTTGCTTTTTTCTCCTGAAATGTAAATTATGTAAGTATGTGACTAAATAATACTATTTATCTACATTTTTTTTATTTCTTTTAAGCACCAAATTATGAAAGCATCAATTTATGAAGTAAATATTTGGGTCCCCTTAATATGAATAAAATTACTTTATTTGCACCATTGCCTTATTTCAGGCTGCACTAAGAAACTTATCATAGACTGGGTGATGTGTGGACATCAGGAGCTTATTTCTCACAGTTCTGGAGGCTGGGGCTAAGGCCCAGGTGCCAGCCTGCTGTGTTCTGGTGAGAGCCCTCCTACAGGTTACAGACTTCTCACTTTATCCTTACACAACAAAGAGGGCAAGAGAACCCTTGAGGTCACTTTTTATAATCCTAAGGGCTGCATTCTCATAACTTAATCACCTCCCCAAAAAACCACCTCCTAACACCATCACATTGAGTGTTAAGGTTTCAACATGTTAAGTATGGGGAGGAGGCCCAAACATTCAGTCTGCTGCAACTGTTTATACCACTCATACTATTACATAACTCAGATCAAGAAAATCTTCAAATTTTAACTTCTAATATTTATCATAATTCTGGATGTAAATATAATTAATATATTTTCAGCAATAACCCTGTTAGATATGCTCAAACAAATGCTAGGCTCTTTCTGTGCTGTGGGCCTGGCTCAGTGAGACCAGGACAGCCTGTGGAACCCTGTCCTGCTTACAGAGAGGTGTCACAGCTGGCCAGCCTCTGTCCTTGGTCCTGGGTCCTACGGCAACTGCAACCACCAGTGACTGAAAATCACTTCGTCTGGAGAGCTTTACATGTCATTTCTCTGTGAAGTTTATATTTATGTTCATATTGTATAAATGTGGAGACGGAAATTCTGAGAGGGAAATGTTCTCAAGGTAAAAGTTTATCGTTTTGTGTGGGTTTTGTTTGTTTGTTTTTGCCAAATAATGCTAACCCCTGTATATTTAGATACACAAATTTCACGGACTAACACTGAAGTGACGTTGGAAGAGTTGCTCTCTACACAAGAGGGGGAACTCCCTGAGTGTGGCAGGCAAATGGTCTTTGTATCCCAGAACTTGGCAGAGAGTAGGTGCTCAATGCTAGTTGAATGAAAGTGACGTTTTTTACCCAGAAAGTTCTCTTTTCTCTTTTTTTTTCCTCACTAACCTAGATTAATCTACATTCTCAAACACTCCATTACAATAAGCTTTTATTTTCAAGAGCTACATCTTTAGCCTTATTCAAACCTACAATTTATTTTTACCTTTTTAAAATTGTGGTAAAATATACAGAACATAAAATTTACTGTTTTTTAACCATTTTTAAAAGATGTGAGTACGTTCACACTGTTGTCCAATCATCACCTCCAAATTCTTTCATCTTCCCAAACTGAAACTCCACATCCATTAAACAATCACCCCCCATTCCCTCTCCTCACAGACCCTGGAAGTCACTGTTACGCTTTCTTGTCTACTTGAATACTCTGTAAGTGGAATGATGCAGTATTTGTCCTGTGTCTGACTTATTTCATTTAGTATAGTGTCTTCAAGGTTTTTCTGTTTTGCAGCACGTGTCAGAATTTCCATCCTCTTTAAGCCCGAACAATATTGCATTGTATGTCTCTAAAACATTCTGTTTATCCACCTATCCTGTAATTGTTTGAATAGTTTAGCTGTCTGAAGTGGAACATTTTTGCCAGTTCCCGAACTAAAGTGCAAATATAGAAATGCCATAAATTTGTGACTTTGAGGATGTCTCCTTTTAAGACATAAACCCTAAAATTCATCCCAGAAAACCAGTTTTGTATAGGCAATCAGTAGATTAAATAGATGAGTTTAAGAAAACTTAGGGTTTCTAAGTCATAAATATACCACATTTTAATTGCTCAGGCTAGAATTAGCCAATCTTTATTTGATTATCATGTGTTCTTATATGTTTTATACATTGAGTGTTTCTTACAAAATTTGCCATTAGGGTATTTTTAAATTGCCACTTCTCTAAAACAATAGAATAATGGAGGGAGGGGGTTGATTCAAAATAGGAATGCAAATTTATAGTCTTCAACTTTTCTACTGCTACTATTTAACTACTAATCTATGTATTAGGCAATATTATTATTGAAGAATTACCAGATAAACCTTAAACAAAAAGAAAATATTTATTTATTCCTTTATATTTTCAACAAACATTACTTATGTGCTTACTATTAATTTTACAGCTAGTATATTTTAATGCAAGATACACACACAAACACACACACACACACACACACATGCATATGTATGTATCTGTATATACAGTGTGTCCGTAAAGTCATGGTGCACTTTGACTGGTCAAAAGTCAAAAGTGCACCATGACTTTATGAACACACTGTATCTTGTAATACACCCACTTTATTATTGTATGATAGATGAGAAAGCTGAGGATCAGAAAGTGAGTTTTACAGTTAATAAGTGACTGAGCTGCAATATGAGATCAGGACTTCTAGATACAGGGCTGGTGCTCTCTGCCATCTCATACTGCCCTCTACATGCCATGCATGGTGTTACATGCAGTACAAGACACTAGCTCTACCTTTATAGCGTGAGTCATAATATTTGTTATTTTCTTACCCATTGGGTGAGACTCTAGCTGCTTCCCAAGGTCTTTGTAGTTTTAAATTACTATAGTCAGGGGATTTCACAGTATTCTTATACTTTTGGTTAATAGTTATGTGTTTTGCTTGGGAGAGACAATACTGATAGGGTCCTGTTAATTTAGATGTTTTCTGACAGTATCTGCTACCAGGTTTGCCTTCATTGACTTTTCAATGTTCTATTAGAAATAAGTTGCATGTACAAGTTGATATTGAAAGACATGGAAGGTTCCCCACTGCTGGAGCAGCCCTGAGCTATGGGGTGCTGAGTGCTTGTTATCATTCTGAAAATCACCCTCTCATCCTGAGCTGTTGTTGTGAAAGACTTGCCTTTTCCTGGTTTTTTCCTCCTCATTTTATTCTTCTATGTTTCAATGCACCTATTATCCTTTGAAGGTGCATTGAAACAAAGAAGAAACATTATTCTTAGAAATCCCCCATACTAACACTTGCCATATAAAGTCATAGCTATTTTATTATTTTTTAACATCTGAAATCCAAGATAGTATGAATTGCAAATACTTGCTTTATTAATCCAATTTAAAAGAAATCTTATTTGTCTGATTTTTTTTTAAGTTTGGACTATTGGAAATGTCTGTTATAAGCATTTGCACGAATTCTCTTTAATTCTGACAACTCCACAAGGTAGATATTATAGTTCATTTTACAGATGAGGAAACTAAGACTGAGAGGTTAAGTCACTCGTACAAGGTCATAATAGTTACTTCTATCTTTCTAATCATGTTTGACTTTTAGTTAACTAACCTGATGGTAATTTAACTTGGATTTACAGAGCACTTCACAGTTTGTATTGCAATTTTACATAGGGTACCTGTATTAACGTCACAGAAATGCTAACTATACTTTGTACCCATCTTACTCTTTGTGAAACCATCTTGAAAGTCTAGATTCAGAAATTGATCATGAATTTCCCTGTGCAGAAATATTGCCCTTTCTTAAGTTAGCATTATTTGTAATAATGGCTTACTTTTTACCACTACTACTTTATGAGGGGAGAGGCAGCTGGAGAACTTGATTATCAATGCAACTGAACAACTTTGGGGATTATGCTTACCTAGACAATAGTAAAAAGGGGAAGCATAATAACCTTTGAGACCAAACTTCTATGCCTCAGAAAACTATGTAGAAAATACATGCATACTACTATTTTCTGCTGTCTCCTACCAGGATCCCAGCCCACAGCATCCTTACCCTGTAAAGACATTCCAGTCAGTGCAGCCTATTCTCATACCTCCATATAAATCAGAGCATTCTATCCTGCAATATGGATGAATCAACATGGGGAATAAAGAGGGAAAAGACAAAGACATAAAGAACACCCTACAGTGTTACACAAAAATAAAGTAACATGAAAATGAGTAGTAAGTATGTTTCTTATGATTAGTTCCAAAATTCAATGACATTAGATTGTCTGAATAACTTATGGATAAAAGTACCAATTCGGTAATGGGAAGAACAAATGAAAATATGAGAGATTAAGTAGAGAAAATATTAAAAACAAGCAAAAAGATAGTCACAGGTATGCTACCCTCCAATCCCCATCAGAACATAAAAACACCCTATTCACTATTTCAGAAAGTACCATGTTCTTTCAAACACCAGAGCTTTGGTTTAAGAGTTTGACCCCACTTTTCCTGAACTGACCTCCTCCTAGACTGAGGTAGTATTTTCCTCTCTTCTATATTTGCAGAGCATCTAGGACACACCTGTACTGTAGCATCCATCTGATCTACTGGATATGAGCAAAATCAGCCAGCAGTTGGGTAACCTAGCCACTCCCTCAGCCCTATCACTCCTGAGAGCAACCCAGCACTTTGAGTACTATGTCTTGCAAACAGTAGATAATTCTATTCAGCCATTCAATAGTACCAAACCCTGTGCTAGTGCTGAGGGCTCTAATCAATGTTTGAAAAAAGGAGGAGAGAAGAAAGGGAATGAGGAAGTTAAGGAATAGAGGAATTAAAGAGACATAAAAAGACAAAGGGAAGGAAGGGGGAGAAAGGAAGGAAAGCCAAAGATGTAAATAAAAATATAATGATTTAATCTATAATAGTATTTCATATGAAACATTAGTTGTTTTCTTTTAGCAAAGAAATTTATTTGAAAAATATATTTCAGAGTGCTTCAGAAATCGCAGTGGATATAACAGAAATGAGTTTTATATAAGATTAGAAGTCTAATCTTAGATGTTTATATTTACACTAATTTGGAAATTATTTTTTTATTACTAAAATATTTTCACATTCACATATGAAAGAGCTTTGTTCACTGTTTCACTAACAAATTTTAGAAATACTGTTTTTATATGTTTTTATAATGTAACGAAGTCAGAAGGCAAAATAATTTTATCTGCCAATCCACAAGTTCATACATTAAAATAGTCCTAATTAATGCAAATTCACCACATACATGTGTGAGCATGAGAGTGGGTGATGTGTGTGTGTGTGTGTGTATGCTTTCTTTTTCATCTCTGTGAGACTGATTATGCTAATTATAATAGTGCCCCTAATAGGAACTAACTACTCTGCCATGTAAATACCGTTTACTATTTTTTCTCCTGCTAAGGCATTCTGGAGTTTTAGTTTCCCATTGTTTTTACTCTTAGCCTTGCCCTCGTCAATCCTAAGAAAACCCCTGATTTTTCTGTCACTTCTAGAGCTTCCAGGGGTTTCATGCTGCCAATCTACTGCTCCTCATGCATTCCAAATAGAAACCCAAGTGCAGAGCATGTATACAAAGAGGTTCTCTTGCTCGGTTAATGACTGAGACTTCTTTCCCATTCTTACCATACCTGTGGCAGACAACATATCAAACAGAGCTGCTACTTTATGTTTCTTTCATCTCTTTGCTACTGAAAACATATATCCCATTAACAATTAGCAGTCACTAAAGGCAAGAAGATAAATGGAAAAATAAAACATCTGGAGAAATAAACTTACAGATGATTTTAAAGATTTATTTTATACTTTACCCTTGAACAACCTGGGTATTATGAGCACTGACCCCCACCCCTGCTGTACAATCAAAAATCCAAATATAATTTCGGACTCCCCCCAAACTAAACTACTAATAGCCTACTGACTGAAAGCCTCACCAATAATATAAATATCTATTAACATATATTTTGTATGTTATATGCATTATATACTGAATTCTTACAACAAAGTAAGCTAGAGAAAAGAAAATCATAAGAGAAAATACATTTACAGTATTGCACTATTATTTACTGATACCGTAAATGTACATCATCTTATCATCTGTTTAGAAGATGGATTGTCTGTCAGCAGCTACATAAATATTGTCTCATATGACATAAAACACTGTATATGTTATTCTAAGACATCAGAAGTGAAAAGATAATGCGAAAAAGAAATTCATATTTATTTATATGTGTAATAAATCGTGCCCTGACAATGGAGAAACAACAATATGATTGCTTGGTAAGCTGCAGTGGCTTTGTGTTAGTAAGGGGCGCTCTGAAAATTTTCCACTGTATTTATTGAAAAAAATTCACATATAAGTGGACCTGTGCAGTTCAATCCCATGTTGTTCAAGGTTCAGTTGTAATACCTTAAAATTTACCATAATTTCTGCCCAATTTCTGAATCAATCTGACCAGCTGCTATCTGTTGAAACTTTAAGGACAATCAAAATTGTACAGGGGAGGAGCATTTATCATTTTTTGTGTGTCTATGTGCATAGAAGATGCTGTGTGAATTGTTTTGAACTTTCTTTTCAAGATTTGACAGTTTAATTGACAATAAGCAGAAAATTAAAAAAAGATGGAAAAATAAGGGAGAGAAAGGAGGGAAAGGTAGTGCTCTCGATGAAGGGTTGCAAAAATTACAAAAGAGCCAATTGATTATGCACAAGCTAGCAGAGATTATATTAAACAAAAATGAATTTGGTTACAGATAGGGAGGAAAAGACACATACACAAACAACCACATGCATATACATATCACCCACACATGATGTACTAACCACTCATGCCCACAAAATGATGTGCACAGACTCCACCACACACATGTCAAACACACACAGAAGCACAGACTACACATGTGCTCATACACTCACAAACACAGATACATGAAATTTATGCTCTCAACTTAGTTAACTAAGGATAGAAGATTTAATCAGAAGCTAGGTATCCCACAGTAGCTTTTCTTGATCACCAACACCCCAGAGGGGGCTCACGGCTGCCTAAGAATGGACAAGCAACTAGACCTGTGAAACTCAGTCATTTTTGCAACACTGTATTTCTTATATACCAGTGTATGGTATCATTCTAGAAAATCTTAAAGTTATAATCTGCATACTTTTATTAACATCATTTAGTTCTCAAACCAAACTCAATGACATCTCAAACTGAACTCAGTTGCATTTAGACAACGTGTCACCTAGGGGGAGAGAGCCAGGCAGTACTCAGGAGACATGAGTTATATTGCATTTCCAGGCACTAAATACCGTGGGTTATATTTAGTCTAATACTGAATTGATATCATGGGAATAATAAGCCTTGCCTGATGAAGAATAAATGAAATAATGTTTGTAACATGCCTAATATAAGGGTAAATACAATATGTTCAAAAAACATAATAAGCTGAGGCATATTTTTATCTCTTTGTTAAAATTGATGATTTCCCCTGGCTCTTGGTTTGATTTCCTTCACATAATCCACTAATTTAGATCCTAAATAAACAATTGCATTTTCCAATTTAACTTTCTTTTAATGCCCTAAGAAATATTAAGGGCTACTGAGTTTACATTCATATATGTCTGAAATCATAATAAAACTTCAAAACTTTCAAGGATGGATTAGAAATACACCTTACATAAGTTGTACTTATCTGATGCCTCAAGACAGTCAGTAGAATGTGCTTTTCAATGATCTATTCATTCACAGAAACCTTCCTTCTCTAACAAGCCTCTTAAGTTATGATTCACCCCAACCTATAAAACTAAACATGCTTTTTTTTAAGTACAGAGATTTAAAAACATTCTTTGAAACGTCAAGAAAAGAATAATGTGAAAGTAGTGTTATGTTGTGTTATGTTATGATGTTATGTTATGTATGTTATGTTATGTTATGTTATGTTATGTTATGTTATGTTATTAAAAGCATATAACTCTTGCGTGTCCATTCTTTCAGATGTTTCTCATACAAAAAAAAAGTCTTTATGTGTATTGAATTTTTACAGTGGACTTTAAATCCTGCTTTCTGTATTAAGCAGAAAAATAGAGTTATGGAACAGTGGAATTGGAATTTGAAGCTATGTAGTTCAATGCCATTTAAATATTAAAAGTATTAGAAAATTTGCCTGACCGGGCGGTGGCACAGTGGATAAAGTGTCAGATTGGGATGTGGAAGACCCAGGTTCGAGACCCCGAGGTCGCCAGCTTGAGCACGGGCTCATCTGGTTTGAGCAAAAAGTTCACCAGCTTGGACCTAACGTCGCTGACTCCAGCAAGGGGTTACTCGGCCTGCTGAAGGACCGTGGTCAAGGCACATATGAGAAAGCAATCAATGAACAACTAAGGTGTCGCAACAAAAAAGTGATGATTGATGCTTCTCATCTTTCTCCATTCCTGTATGTCGGTCTCTATCTATCCCTCTCTCTAACTCTCTCTCTCTCTGTCTCTGTAAAAGAAAACAAAAACTATATTGATATTCAGGCATTTTTGAAAGTTAGTTCTAGGTCTTTCTCTTTTTTTAACCTTTAAGCTGCTTTACCTGGAGTCCCTAAGAGAAAAGTTTTTTATAAAGCTAAGAGTATATAAAAACCATAGCATTCCAAATGGCTTGATATCAACTTTGAAGCAAATAACTAACAAGATAGGAGCTCAAGCAAGGCCATGGGTGATTCTTTGTTGCAGTTAGTTTGTGAA
This sequence comes from Rhynchonycteris naso, assembly GCA_037038555.1. Classification (NCBI taxonomy): domain Eukaryota; kingdom Metazoa; phylum Chordata; class Mammalia; order Chiroptera; family Emballonuridae; genus Rhynchonycteris; species Rhynchonycteris naso. Next base: position 102,385,600 of record CM072996.1, on the reverse strand, counting down.
GAGACCTTGTAATGTAACTTGCTGGGGTTTCCAGGTAAAACATCAATACCAACTGTACTTTCAAGCTCAGTAAAGTAGGATATGGTAGCACGCTCTGAACTTGAAAGGTCCACTTAAACTTTCCCAATTCTTTATCCTAGTATACAGCCTCTCCTAAGATCATACTGCCCTGGGCTACAAAGACTTAGAGAATATAGCCGTTCAAGGCACACACTCCAAGCGAGAACTGATGTAAAACATGCTAAGTACTTCCACACCTCAATGCTGACTGGGATCCTCTGGCAGCATGGCCTCTCCACTCTTCATTTCTACAAGTGCACACCCCTGCTGCAAGCTGGCCAGAGGAAGGCAGGAAGGAATCTGTCCTACCCAGAGCTCCTGCCATGCTTTGGATTTTGTTCTTACTAATTTGGGTTGTAGTTGCAAAATGCCAGGCCAGAAATGACCTTTGATTATTGTATAAAACCCAAACACAATTGTCAAACCCAACCATGCAAAGCAGGACAAATTAAGTCAACTTTCTCTCTGGTTTTGTGCCAGTCAGAGTGAAGCCTCTGGTGGCTTGGACAGCTCTATTTCCTGCTTTCAATTTCAGGGAGGCCAATTAGTAAATCAAACTTTAAAAAGCTGTCTAAAATAATTAATTAGGTCATAATCACTCAGAAGCATATTTTTTAGTGTACTGTAATCTAGTATCTGGTCTAAATGCTTGAAGAGAGTATCAGTTTCATTATTAAAGAATTAATTATAATTGAGCCTAATCCTTGGGAGATGGAAGATGAGGGAAATAAAGAACTCTAGGGATAAACAGTTCACATATATGAAGTAGATAAATTCTTTCAGAGCTCAAGGGTATTAGGTGTGCTCTGGAGTTATGTTATGCTTATGGTATTACTTCTTTTATGAAACCTTATAAACATCACCCAACAAGTGCCTCATAGAAAAGAAAGGGCCGTCTATCTGAATAAGTTTATCACATGCAGACAATTGATACTCCTTCTACTCTACCTTCAACATTTTCACTAATCAGTACATTGATACAATAAAAGACAAGGAGAGTACACATGTTCGAACAGACCCTACATTAAGGGGGTTTTCCCACATCCCATTTAGTCTAATAATATAAAATATTATATAGTCCTGTGAGAGATGTGTAATTTTTACAGATTGAGTAGTAGAGCTTCAGGGAGACTGAATGGTTTTTCATGGACTTAACAAAGGCAAGATCTGGGAATTTAATTCTGGCCTAATTCCAAATATCACCTTGTTTTCGATATTTTGGTGTTTGTCACATTGGGAGCCCTAATAGCACATTTTCTCTAGAGTTCACGAGTAGTAAGAGATGATTTTTAAAAACTCCGTCTTTTCATTGCAATAATAATCTAAAAGTGTATATATTTTAACATTTATGAATGCAAAATAGCTCCTTGGCAGTGATCATTCAAAAATGATAAACATTTTAGTTGAAAACAACTTCAGTTATTAAGTCATGATTTCTTAAACCCTCCCTCAAGATCCCTGAATGATCCTCAAAGATTTATTTTTTGAAAGATGTTTGCATATGACACGTGATTATTAAATTGTGTCCTGCATGGCCACAGAATACTTCTTACGGCTGCCTGAGTATTTTTAACTAACTTTTCAAATTCCAGTCTGTATTTATTTTCACAAGCAGTAATGTTTTTCAAGACCCACACATTACAATGTCAACCAATGTAAAGAACAACTAGTGACAAACTCTTGAGTTTGAGTAATAGCATTATGCACTAAGAGAAATCTTATTTGACCAACCATTAGGAGCCACTAAAGCATCTGAAGCAGAAGCAGTTATTTGATGCAATGATTCTTGGAGAAGATCATTCTTGCTGTTTTATGCATTTAATTATATTATTACTTAATTTTAATGACACCATTGAGTTCTGTTTTATATATTGTTTGCTCCTAGTTTATGTACATTTTAATGAGTTCCCTGAAGCCTCCTGTGATATCTGTGTCCCTTTCATATGCTAGTACAGCGTGCTTTTATTTGACAAATGGCTTTTTTTAAACAGACATTTTAATGTCACATTCACAAGAAATCAAGCAGAAATGCTAAATACAATTTGTTTTGTCAGTGATATGGGGTTTTAAAGAGCGCTCCATCATAAAAGCTACATGAAAGAGATAATACAAGAAAGATTGGGACATATAGATAACTACCTCACATCCTAACACTTACAAAAACAATATAACTTCTTACCAATTGCAAATAGAAAAAATATTTCTTCTTTTAGAGGCAACATTATGTCATCCTCTAGAGACTGATTTTCAATTTTATTAAGATTCAATAATAGAAATCCTCTCTACAAATTAACCTAAAATTTCAGCATGGAGTGACAGGTTTTGTGCGTGCGTGTGTGTGTGTGTGTGTGTGTGTGTATGTGTGTGTTATTTTCCTAAATGTTACTGTCTTTAATATAAAGGCTCTTAAATTACATGAAGACTAATTTTCCCAATTTTCTATTTCATTGACTGAAGAAAAATGCCAAGAGGAAAAATGTTAATATTTTTAAAGTTCCTACTCATTTATTTTTAATGTTTTTTTTTAGGATATAGCAAATCAAATAAAAATTCAACTTATTATAAATAGTTATAACACTTGAGATCAACATAGCTTATCTGTACCCATTCATGTCAGAAAGAATATATAAATGTGGACCCACTTTAATACCTTTCCTGTGTATTTAGACCAAAGGGGATTATAAAACCCGAGCTATAGAGTTCAGTAAAGCAAAGGCAGTTAATAATTATACTTTTATGGGTAAACTGTTATAGTGAATTAATGTATTTCTCAGAAACAGAAAGAGATAGGAGATGCTTATCTATAAATGGCAATATGAAACATGAGCCAAGAACAGGTGACTGACCTACTAAGGGTTTCACAACAGTATAAACCAAAACAGCTAAAAACAATCTTAGGTCTATAAGTAGACAAGTAACCAAGAACATCCTTTAAGCACTGTTTCTTCTACTACTTTTTGGGGCTTCACAAAATATACTACAGATAATGAAGCTGTTATGCTGATTTAAGTTCTTACATAAAATATATTTTTGAAAAAGCATGAAGAAACTTCATTTTCCCACATAATATTTTTTTATATTTGATTTTACACATTTCTACTTTTCCACAGTTGTATTTGAGTATTGAGACACTTAAGTTTTTTCTTAACATTTTATTTATGGATATTATAACATTGTAGTAATTAAAAATTAAGATAAAATATAGAAAGGAATCCAAGGATTCCTGTTCTATAGAATGATGGCTATTAAATACCCTTTATATGTAACAGCACTGATGAAAAATATACAAATATTTGGAACATGGACTATGGATACAGTCAGATATTAAAATTCCCTTTTGGAATTCAGTCTTCTTGGCAAACCTAAGTATTGTGTAAACTCTCTCTCTCTCTCTCTCTCTCTCTCTCTCTCTCTCTCTCTCTCTCTCTCTATATATATATATATATATACACACACAATCATTAGTTTTTCATTGCCATCGCAACACCTTAGTTGTTCATTGATTGCTTTCTCACATGTGCCCTGACTGTGGGCCTTCAGCAGACCGAGCCACCCCTTGCTGGAGCCAGCAACCTTGAGTCCAAGCTGGCAAGCTTTTGCTCAAGCCAGATGGGCTCGCGCTCAAGCTTGCAAGCTCGGGGTCTCGAACCTGGGTCCGCATCTCAGTCTGACGCTCTATCCACTGCGCCACCATCTAGTCAGGCTAAACTCCTTATATTTTAATTGGAGAAAAGCACTTGGATAAAGGATCATTTTTACTGTTATCTCTTTCCAAAAATAGATACTGCTGTTTTGAGACACAAAATGGCAAACTTAAATAGAATTGAACTAAATATGTCATATTCCAACATAGTCAATAAATAATAAATAAGAAAAATAAATATAAAGAGATGCTCAAATATAACCTTGAACATAATGCTTTGCAGGGTTGTATGAACTTTCAAAAATACCTTCCATGTTCATCTTTTAAAATTTTTATAAGCCTCTTAGGATGTCACAGAAATTTATGCCTCCATTATAACTATAGCCTATCTTAGAAAACCTGTTTATCACAAATTTCTGCTATTTTTTATAATGGATATACCAATATACAGAATGAATTATCTACTATGTGGCCTGGACAACCTTAGGCACCTAAATACATATCTATACATATCTATGAAAGAATAGCAATTTGTCCTGTTTTAGGATTTCTATCTCCAAATTGTTTAAAAGGCCTCAAGAAATTCTAATTGAAAAATTTTTAATACAGAAACTGATGGTTAAGTAATTTACCCAAAGCCAAAGAAAGTATGATTAGTGTTTTCAGCCCTGAGTTTTTAAGTCCAGTTGATTGTCGGACTTGCACTAACATTTTTTTAACTTCTAATTTTCTTAATTTTAGGAATGTGGCATCATGTGTTACTGCAAAACTATACTGTAGCTATACTTATACTTGAGATTACACTTCTATTTTAAATTACTATTTCTGTCACTAACAGCTTTTTAAAAGTTTTTATCCTCTTTTTATTTCAAGCTTGATTTTATTTCAGAAAATTAAACTAGAAAGTTGATTAAAAAGTGCATAATCTTTTTTTAATTAGTCAAAAATTGACAAAAATAACAGCTGCCAATCTTACACCTAGGTTCCCCTCAAAGCACAATCTGAACATAGGAAGAAAGTTCTTCCTTTCAAAAGTGAGGATGTGTGGATGAAAGAAAAAATAAGTGACTTATAATCCTGCACTTCTTTTTTGAAGCAATTTTTTAGAATTCTTACTAGAAAAACAACATAAGAATAGAGGGAATTCAGCCTATATTCAACTGTGCTTGTGTTTGAGAACCACAGACTCTTCTTAGTCAGTATATTACTGGGCTAAAGTGTAGAAAAGCCTTTGCAAATCAATACCAGTTTATTTTAAAAGTTATTTATTGATTCTCAACATTTTATTTACTACTATCTTTTATGTCAGACAATATTATAAGCATTGCAGTTACAATAATAAAAAATATGAACCTTGCCTTTAAAAAGTTCATTCTGAGAGAAAAAAGAAGAAAAAAAATTATATTTAACCTCTATTAAATTTGTGCTATAAGAGTACAAAAGAAGTAATTACTTTTGTGGACAGTTAATATTTTAGATTGGAAAACTGAACCCCAAAGAATAAATGTTTATTAAATTCCTACTGTATTTCTTTCGTAGAACTGCTGTAACAAATAATCTTAGATTTAGATGGCTTAAAACAACAGAAATTTGTCCTGGTTGGGGAGCTCAGGTGGTTAGAGCATCATCCCAATACACAAAGGTTGCTGGTTCAGTCCCCAGTCAGGGTACATACAGAAACAGATCGATATTTCTGTTTCTCTCCCTTCCTCTCTTTCTAAAATCAATAGATAATTTTTTTCTAAATTGTAAATAAAACACAGACACTTATTCTTTCAGTTCTAGAAGCTAGACATCCAAAATTAAGGTGTCAGTTGGGCCATGCTCCCTCTAGGGAAGGAACCTCCCTGCCCTCTCAGCTTCTGGTGGCCCTAGGCAGTCATTATTTGGTGGCAGCCTGCTTCTCTGCCTCTGTCTGAATTCACATGGCTGTCTTCTCTCTGGGTCTGTGTCTATTTTTCCCTTCTTATAAGTTCACCTGTCATACTGAACTTAGATCCCCTCCTATTCCAGTATAACCTCATCTTAACTTCATTACACCTGTAAAGATGCTATTCCCAACTAAGGTAACAGTCAAAGGTACCAGGGGGTAAGACGTCAACAGAACTCTCTAAGGGACACAATTCAACACTCACCACTAGATACTTATTAAAACACTAGATTTCTGACCTTCTTGGTTTAAAAGGTAATAGTGATTTCATTTAAAAATCAGACAATAAAACAATTTATCCTTTTTATGACCGTTCACAGCTCTATATATGGTTTCATATATATAATTCTCAGTATTTCAGTATCTGGAGCATTTATTGTTCTGTTTATAAGTCTGGAAAAGATTATCTTTTCTGAATAAGACAAAAAGTAAACTAGATTTAATTAGCAATTAAAGATAATGATGAAAAGGAGCAACAACCCTTTAAAACAGACTAATCATGGATAATGTGGAATCACTCTCTCTAGTGATTTGTTTAAATAGATTAACTAAAAATAATCTTGTCCAGAAATGTGGAAGAGTATTAAATGACCTCTTGGAGTAACTTACTGGCAATAATTTATATATAATAAAATTTGAAATTTTTGAAAATAGCATGAAACATAAGCAGGAATGTTTTTGTAAGATTAACATATTTTATCTCTAATAGGTATTTAAATTTATAATGCCTGTTCAAACTGAAAACATTCTTTAAAATTTGAGTTTCCTTATGTTCTGTGCATAAATAATACATAGAAATTTTTTCAAATGTTTGTTTTAATTGAATGTTACAAATTTACCATACTTTGCAAATTTTAAACTATATGCTAGACCAGACGTGGCCAACAGTTTTTGCCCCGGGCCCAGATTAGAAAGAAAACTTTTTTCACTGGCCAGATGAAATATTAAAATTAAAAAATGTTAAATACAAAAACAATTGTTTAAGTAAACAAAATTTTATTATGTAGTTTGTTTATGAATAAATGTGAGTGAAAAAATTTTAATATACAATATTATTTTAATAAAAATATAATTACATACCGTATAAATATCCAAACTGTATTGCAATCAATCAAAACAATATTTAATTAATAGAATGAGCTTGAAGGGGTGATATTGCAAATAAAACAATTATTTCATTTTACAAACAGCCTGGACACATTTTCAGTTATCAATTGCAGCTACTGTCTATATGCTACAATGCCACTTGATTCAGCACACTTGACCACAAAATAACGAATTGTTTGACCTTGGGAGCATACTGGCAAACTCCGCTTAAAAGGATGTGGGTTTCACATTGCCACTGAATGTCAAACAGTTTGTATCAAGTACAGATGAGTACAAAAGGTATAAATCTTTATAATGGAATTTAAAAAAATATCACGAATCCATTTGACCAATTATTGGAAATTAACCCTACATTAGTCACACGTGGAATTCTTTTCCGCGTATCACTGTCTTCTTAAATATCTCAATTTCAAATAATCAAAGACGCTTCCGCTTCTGAGTAGCTGAGATTTTAAAGTAGTGGAGAATATTAAAAATTTAATCGCAGGCTGCATAAACTCACTATATGGGCCAGATCCAGCCTGCGAGCCATTTGTTGGCCATGTCTGTGCTGGACCCTCAGAGAAACAAGACATTTCCCTGATACCTGGAACATAATATTACTTCAAGTGTTATATTTGTATAAAAATGAGCCCTAAGAGATTTCACCAGGGTAAAAATTGCAGGACGGAAATAACATTTCAGGAAAATGGAATAATTAATTTATTCTTTCAACTAGTATATACTGAGAGCTTGCTGTATGCCAGGCACTGGTAAAGACACTTGAAATTCAGCTGTGAACACACTGTGCTAACTTCCTGCCCTCAGGGCTTAAATTCTGTGGGAGTCTCAGAGGAGATCATAGAGGTATCACCAGATAAAATACAGGATGCTTTGTTACATTTGAATTGCAGGACAAAAAACAAATTTGTTTTTAGTGCAAGTATTTAAAACAGTATTTGAAATGCTTAAATATTTATACAATGAATACATTTTCAGTATACTTAATGAAAAGTAATATTTTAGTACATCTGATGGAATACTTAGGAGACATTCATACTAGAAAGTGTTTTGTTATTAATCTGAAATTCAAACACTAGGTTCCCTATAATTTATTTATTATTATTATTATTATTATTTGCTAAATGTAATACTCCTAAGGTAGGAAGACAAAGAAAAACACAAACACACCAAAAGAAGCAGTATGTACCTTGTTATAAATGCTATGGTGACAAATAAAGTAGGATTAGCAGAACTTAGAATGCTGCGAGAGGGGGGTCACCATTACATACATCAGAGAGAAGAACTATCCATAAAAGAGGCATCTGATACAGACCAGAAGGGTGTGAGGGGGTGAGCTCCAGCCCCATCTGTGGGAAGAGCGTTCCTGGCTAACGAGACAAGTGACAATTCCCAAGGCATGAAAATTATAAAGTCCTGAGAGAACAAAGAGCGTCCAGTGTGTGGGAGGCTGTTTATCACCCTTGCAGAATTTGTTATTAGGCAGAAATCATTTCTGGCATTACTCAAAATATGATCTTTAATTGTATGCCTGTTATCTCTCTGTCTGCCTCTCTTAGTCTTTCTATCTCTTTATCTCTGCCACTCAGCAAATGCATAGATGTGTGTATATGCACGCGCATGTGTGTGTGTGTATCTTACTTATAGACCAAACACAAAGTAATGTCTTTTACAAGAAAAAATAATGAGCAACTTAATTATTCTGGGCCTTATTTACATTTGTGTTGTCAATTTTAATTATTTGCTTATTTAACTGAAATATTCTGCTTTCATTACAGTCATTAACTTCCATCTATAAATAATAATGCATTTATATTCTGCAAGTTCATTAGGTTTCTACACATTTTTCATTTTGCAGCAAAGACTGAGGTACAGAACGTATTTTTATTTAATGAAACTGCTAATCAAATCCTGTGAATTTAATAGCAACTGTTTAACCTTCAAAATCACACCAGGTATCAGGACTGGAGTGCCCACATTTGTTCAACTCATTCTTTGTTTTGGAAATCGGCCGCCATTTGACATTGTGTCACACCTAGCTCCTGCCCTTGCAGCCCTTCTCTCCACAGAGCTGTAGTCTATGTGGCCCCAACATGTGAATTCATTACTGCCTCCAATTTAATACATTAGGGATATAAACAGCTCTCGATACAAAGTGTCTAGGGTCACTTGTTCCACATCTGTGTTCAGATTCTGCTTCCATCCTCATAACTAAATCACTGACCTCGTAACTCCCCAATACTACAGCCCCTAGAAACTCAGAACTCTGCCTTTATCTCATTATTAACTCTTCTAAAAACCCACTCATTCTCTAATATCTGGTTTGGTTGATGAGAGAAATTTACCTATTGATGACATTTTCTGAATTAAATATTAGAATATTAGTCAGTCTTGATCCCTGTTTTACTCAGGCCTGAGCTAGGACATCCCAAATCAATTTCTCAGACTTCTGTTTTTGACTTTTCACTTAGACCTGTGTCTCCCTATGGTCATGCTTCTTGATGTAAGTCATGGCATGTCTAATAGACTGAACTTTCTTTGAGCATCAGTATGTGGATCTACGGTTAGTGTGTACTCAAGCTCAATTCATGAGTGTGATTCCAGATCTTATTATCCTCAGCTGTGCCGCAGGAACCTGACAGGGACAGGACACTTGGGCATAAGGTAAGGTCCTCTCTCTTCCCAGTAATGGGATTGATTGGTTAGATATTGCTACTCACTTCTTATTTTCCAAATAGTGGAAATTAAACCAAAATTACTACACCCTTTAAAGCCCCGAATCAAAAATATTATAAAGATCCTACATCTCAAGGATCTCCACTTTGGGGCACTATACACATATTTTTGCAGACCTCAGAACCAGGCAGTAGAAGAGGTTATTTGTTTAACTAAAACATTTCTAATCACTTCACTGTTACACAGTTTTAGAAAAGAGATAACAAGAGTTCCTCCCTTTTCGTTTATCCAATACCTTGCTTCCTAGCCAGACCATCAAGGCCACAGAATTTCACAGTGAATTACCCTTTTTGATCTATTGACCCATTCTCCAACTTGGTTACATCTCTTTTGAGTTTTTCACCTTATTTACACCCACTAGAGTGCTTCCTTTTTTTGTACTAATCCAAGCAGCCTTTTCTCTCTGATTCTGGCAGACATTAGCTCTTTCTTCTCAGCAAGTGTCTGTCTTTGAAGTCAGAGGCATAGTTTAGTCCAAGAATCCTTTCCCTATGTAGGTAAACAGATCCATAATTGACTAGTCCCAAGATGAAACACATCATTGTCCTTTACGCTGTGGGGAAAGGTTTCTGATGCTTTAATATTTATGTTCTAGATCTAAAATTTCTACTAGGTCTTTTTTCATTTGTAAAAGAAGGATACTGGCTATTCGATCTCCAAGGTCACCCCTGCAGTCTGTGAGCAGTTAGCTATTCATCACATTTGGCAGATCTTCTCCTCTTTATAAAGCTCAAATCTTTGAAACCAGAGAGAAGAAAAATGAGCCCAGGCATGGCTATGTTCTATAAGGCTTTCTATCTTCATAGTCATGTACTTATTTTTTTAGAAAACCATAAGTAGAGGTAATCATGCAAATTACAGATAAATATATAACAGAGGATTATAAATCACAAATTATATCGTTTTAAAGACTAGAGATAAAGTACAAAAAAATAAAACCAGACTAGAGAGAATATTACTACAATTTCCTAAAAGAAAGTTCTGTAACATTTTATATATTATTAGCTTTTTTACTTTCTGTTAATTCTTTCCTGCCTCATTTGAAAGTGAATACATAGTTTAAAATTTCTCAGAATTAAGTAGCACAAATGAAACATCACTGTGATTTCTGTTCTTCTGTTCTTACTCTTCATAGTGGTGCTACAATTATAAACCATTGTGTGTGTTTCTTTATAAGAATATTAAGTATGAGAAATAGTTCTATCATAAAGCTCACACTAAAGGATTAGCTATAAATTAATAATATTTAAAGAACATTCTTGCAAATGACTCATCCAGTCACATTATCTGGTAGATTGCAAATAATTGAAATGAATGCTTTTTAAATTAATTGTAATTTCTGAATTTTTCTGTATAAGTGTGCATAGATCACCAGTGGGGGTTGTCTTCTCTATACTCTTTTTTTTTTTTTTTTTGTCTTCTCTATACTCTTACTTGCCAGGTCAATCCTGACAAATTTCAGATGATTTTATTCAAAACCTTTTATATTTTTCATTATTTTATCTAACACTAATAAATTGCCTTTTTTTTTTTTTTTTTTACTGATTGAGTTGAGAGAGAGAAGCATTCATTTGTTGTTCCACATAGCTGTGCATTCATTGGTTGCTTCCTATATGTGCCCTGACTGGGGGTTGAACCCACAGTCTTGACATTTCTAAACGACACTAACCAAATGGATACCCAGCCAGGGCCATAAATTGACATTTAAATGTAGAAGCCATGGCTATTTTCTAAGGTACAAGATATCCTGTAAGATTCTATTTTATACCAGAATCACTTTTTTCAGAATTTAGTATATATTCATATATTATTATATTAATGTCATATAAATATATGATATATAAAATAGCTATACATGCACAGAGTGATACTAATGAATACTTACCTACATGGTGCAACTTTATGTAGAGTCGGTTGTACTTAATGATAAGTGATAAATAAACTCAGCTATATTAAAGGGTAAAATTAAAGTGTTACACAAATTAAAATTAAAAGAATGAACAAGATCTTCCTAAATTTTTTTTCTTTTTCTTTTTTTTTCATTGTTTTGAGGTGGGAGGAGGGAGAGAGAAGCATCAACTCATTGTTCCACTTAGTTGTTCTGTTTAGTTGTACATTTATTGATTGCTTCTCCTATGTGCCCTTACCTGGGATTGAACCTATGATCTCGTTGTGTGGGAAAACACTCTATCCTCTGAGTGATCTGGCTAGAGCCAAAATTCTTTTCTAATGTGGGCTTGAATTAGGCTACAACTCAGAACCCCCAACACATTTAGCACTTCTGAGTTAGAGCAATATGGAATACCCTACAAAATTTGAAAATAAAAAATGAATAGTAAATATTTAACATATATATAAGCAAAGTGAAACATAAGACTGATATGGAAACAATGGTTATAAACTGTAAAAAACATAGAAGAATATCCCAACTGATTTTAACATCTCCCTACAGGAGAGATTTAGAGATTAATAATTTTTATTTTGATATATTATCATTATTACAGACAGTGACTTAAATGGATCATCTGAAGTATGGAATAGAAGATATATCAAAGGACCCTGAGTCCAGGCTATAAAAACCTTAAGACCTTTAGAAGACAATTGTCATGTATTTGTGGGATTATTTTTTAAGAGTTGTAGAATAGGAAATTAAATCTAGCTAAATTTAAATTTCCATTAATATATTATTTAAATTAAGATATGCATGTTATTTGCATTAACTACTGATTTTATACATAGATATATCAAATAAGCTTAATATATCAGAGTATATTGGTTTAAGTAATATTTTAAGATAGTTTAATTACTTGTTTTTATCTTTTTAAACCATAGCAATGTTCTCTATCAGCCACAGAAACTGTGGAATATGTATGTTATGTTGGAAACATAAAAATAAATCTCATTCTTTTGAAAGGTCACAATAATTTCAAAGAACCATTTGCAATTGACATAATACATGGAAGTAATAAAATAGACTTTGGGTCTTAAGGTTGTGGTGGCTCTTATTAATATTGAACAGATCCACAGACATGAAAAACGGGCCATCTGTCCTTTGTGCCGACTCAATGAGAATATTTTAGAAACAAGATCAGTATTTTCAGATGAGTGCTGATTGTTATGGATGAAAAGAACTTTAAAATCACAATACACTATTTAGAAAAGAAAACTTTCCCTTCTTCAAAAATAAATCTGCTCTTCTCAATGAGATCAAACATGTCAATGATACTCATTTTGAATTTAATATTGTATCATCGATACATTAGAAAAACAGACTGAGAAGTTAGTAAGTAGACATTTACATATATTGACTATGCAGACATTCCAGAGCACTGCTTTTATCGTCCACCATTCTCCTGCCATCAGCTCAACTCCAGTGGTCCTGGAGGTACCGCAGTGATTCAAGTGTTTGTTTAATCCCAGATGTCATATATAACGTCACTGTGTGTGTGTGTATTTGTATATGTACATATATGTATTGGCATACATACATAAAATCATTGTATTTGGACCAAAGCATCATGTATATAACATCATGTATTTGGACAAAAAAAAAATGAGAATTATGCAAATTGCTTATTTCTTTTTACATTATACCAAACATCAGGCTATCATGGGACATCTGGATGTTTGACAACCACCAATCTCAATATGATTAACTGAGCATTTCATTTTTTTATCTAAATGCTTTGTCACCAAGGAAAAGCAGATTTAATGATTGTTAATTAACCTTCAGGTCCAAAGAGAGTTAGAAAATTTTCTATTGTGAAACAGAAAGAGAAGCCATTCACTACACTAACACCGTGTGCCTAAATCTGAATCCAAAAAAAATCACAGCTGATGCTGGTGGGTATACATATAAATACATTTTCTTGAATCTTTAAGACAAAGGTAATCACAGAAAGTTGGCAGGATTGAATATTTATGTTATGTCGCTAGTGAAACTTGATGAGAAAAATTTACATGTAAATTAGCAAGTAGTACACCAAGGAATATTTAGACTATTATTTTAAAGGAACTAAGATCTAAACAATGCCACCCAAGCCTTCTGCTTGCTTGCCACAGCTCCAAGGAGAGGCAACTCAGCAGCTACAAGGATGATGTTAGACTAATGGGGTTGGTCACTTCCACTGTCATTATCTTGTCGGGTACTTTTTTTTTTTTACAGGGACAGAGAGTCAGAGAGAGGGATAGATAGGGACAGACAGACAGGAACAGAGAGAGATGAGAAGCATCCAATCATTAGTTTTTCGTTGCTGTTGCGACACCATAGTTGTTCATTGATTGCTTTCTCATATGTGCCTTGACCGCGGGTCTTCAGCAAACCGAGCAACCCTTTGCTGGAGCCAGCACCTTGGGTCCAAGCTGGTGAGCTTTTTGCTCAAGCCAGATGAGCCCATGCTCAGGTTGGTGACCTCGGGGTCTCGAACCTGGGTCTTCCGCATCCCAGTCCTATACTCTATCCACTGCGCCACTGCCTGGTCAGGCTCTTGTCGAGTACTTTTAAGATGACAGATGGACCAGGGAATTGAGGAGTCTTGACAATGGACATGAGACTAGAATGTGACTACTGACAAGTTGTAGCTTTACAATAGGAGCAGATTGAGGGAAAGCTATAGCAACTAAACGGGGGAAGTGGTGTTGAAATCATGCTGCAAATTTACTTAGATAGTATAGAGCTATATATACTGCTCAGAAAAATTAGGGGATATTTTATCACTTCATATTAATTTTGAAATATCCCCTAAATTTTCTGAACAGTATATTTGAGCAGTCAGGAGGCTAAATGTGGTGGGAATGGATCTCTAGTGAACCTAACAAAGTTTGGGACTGAACAGATACAAATAATAAGAAACTGATTGGAAAATCTATTTGTTCCCATTATTAAAAATGCTTCTTCCACCAGGAAGCCATCCCTGACTCCCTCACTTTTTCCACTCCCTCAGGCAGTTTGCTATTCCCTATTCTAAGTCTCCAAAGCACTGTGTACACATCTGTGAGAGTACATAGACAGTTTTGTATCCTAAGTTCCTGCTAATATCTGCTATAAATGTCTGCTGGGTGCGTGAACGCAAAAAACAATTGTGTATATATATGTGTATGTATTTGTGCTCATCTATACACCTTACACTCTCTCATTTCCTCTCCCAGGAAAGGCCATAGACCTACAAATATTTTAAAGCTTGTTTATAAAATCTACAAAGGAAAGAAAAAATTATATTACTACATGTTTTACCCTTACAATGCAATATAGACATTATACTTCATAAATTCACTTTTTGTCCAAGTAACACACAAGGTCTACTCACCTCTAGCTAGTAATTGTTCTGACTTCTCTCTTTATTCCATTTTATTCTATCAAATTATAAATTACCTTCTCTAATTTGTGGCTCTAATTCTCTGTCAATTCATGGATTTTGCCAGTTTTCCTAGGGAGCTTCTGAGACCTCACTGACTACTTTACCATTGAACTCATTCTGCTATGAAGGAGGATTTCTCATTAGAAGTTTCTCATTGTCTTACATGATAGCTGAATGATTATGTGACCTAAAACATTAGTTTCTTTGAATATCAAATTTCTCTACAAAATAGAAGTAATATATACATTGGATTTAATTTTTTTCCTTTTAAAACTATTGTGGCCAAAATTAATAGCATAGTAAATTGGGCCTCGTATGTTTATATCTTGGAATACAGGTGCCGATTCAACATAGATTTTGAAGGGAATTTTAATCTGTCTGTAGACACCACCTAAAAGAGGAAGTCAAGTGGCCTTTTATCCAAACATGTGTTCCTTCAGTTAATCTATTTTCACAAAGACTTCTAAATGCATGTCCAGCTCAGTCTGCACAATGTAGCTCAGCTGGGATCACAGAACAGCATCTCTCCAGGTATGGTGAGGAGATGCAATCATTCATTTATTAATTAATTTAACAAATTTTCATACCCCTATTTTGTTTCAGGCAGTATGCTAACCACAGGAGCATAATTCTAAACAGATGTAATGCTAGCAGAAAAAGAGCAGAAGTCATACAATAAATATGTAAAATATAATATATGCACCTCAAAAAAAACCCTACTTCTGCAGTGATAGAGATCACTACTAGAGAGTTCTAGGAAGATAAGTAAAAAATAATAACCATATAAACACACACCTCATAATAAATACTATGAAAGAAATTGAGTAGTGATAGAGAATAACAATTAGTAAATCATAACAAGAAAATGGCTTGACTAGACATCTGTTACTATGTTAGAACCAAGCAGCTCCTGAGGCTTCATGTGCTGCAAGGGTCTTGAAAGTAAGACTGCGCACAGGAATTTTTGCTTCATGAGCCAGAGAGTCAGAGACCAGTGTGGGGAGACCTGGAAAGAGGCCCATGGATGTGAAAGATCCTGGCAAAAGTATGAGTGGTGAATGAGTAAAGCCTGTCCTCAGAGTGGTCTTTTGTTGGGCCTACCACTCTCCCCAGGCTTTGAGCAGCTTCCTAATGAAGAAAGGATTTTTTAAAATCAAGAAACAAGAAAGCAAACACAATAAAAGAAATGATTGTTACAGGTGACTCCACTAGAATTAGAGGGGAAAAAATAACTTGTAAATTAAGGCCAGGCCTGACCTGTGGTGGCACAGTGGATAAAGCGTCGACCTGGAATGCTGAGGTTGCTGGTTCAGAACTCTGGGCTTGACTGGTCAAGACACATATAGAAGTTGATGCTTCCTGCTCCCTTTCTCTCTCTCTCTCCCCTTTCTAAAATGAATAAATAAAATCTTTAAAAATAAAAAAATGAAAAAGCATCTTGGTCACTCCCTTATAAAGATGATTTTGACAGCCTAGGTTTTTTGTTTGTTTGTTTCTTTGTTTTTACTGGCGTGACACTGGTTCACACAACCACACAGGTTTCAAGTGTACAACTCAACAACACATCATCTGCACACTGCACCGTGTGTCCATTGCCCCAGGCAAAGTCTTCTTCCCTTTCTATTTATCCTTTGCCCAGCTCTACTTATCCCCATCCCCCTTCTCCCATCTATCAACACACCGTTGTCTGTGTCTATGTATTACCTAGATGTGTGTGTGTGTGTGTGTGTGTTTTAAAAATCCCCTCACCTTCTCTCACCCAGCTCCTCAGGACCCCTCCCCTCTGACAGCTGTCCTTCTGTTCCATGTGTCCATACTTCTGTTTCTATTTTGTTCATGAGTTTCCTTTATTCATGAGATTTCACATATAAATGCGATCATATCCCATTTGTCCTTCTCTGACTATGACAGCCTAGTTCTTTATGAACTATTTGTGTGTTGGCTTCCCTGACTTTGAACAAGTTAGCCACTGAAGCAGAACCATCACCGCCAGGGTTGTCAGATATCATCGGTGCAACGTGCCTGTCTGTGTGCCTGGCTGAGCAGCTTCTACCGACATTTAATGTGCGGCTGTCTCCCAAGGCCATGGCGTGCTGTGTGCGGTGGAATCCAAGCTGAAGGACTAGTGCATGGCCGGAATTCTTGGTAGGCCTCTAGGCCTTTCACATTCATTTATAGAATTCCTTTTTTCTACTTCAAATTAATCTTATGTTCTTTCCAATCACCATTGTGATACTCTTTTGACTTGATATTCTGACAAGCTTGAAATAACCTGATAGGACTGAACTGAAGGATAAAAAACCAGGATTACAACAGTCAGAAATAAATGAAAAACCAATAACCAAGTTTGCAGAGTTACCTTCACAGCTGTGTTAGTGTGCAATTTGGACCTTTTCTAGTTTTACGCCTCTAAATTATGTCTTTGTTTTGAATTAACTTGTGGGAATTACGTTTACAGAGCAGTCAATCCATCTCTAAAATTTGTAATGCTCCTGGTCGTTCTCTGACTTTACTGCAAATGGAATTCAGTGTCTGGTTGATGGGAGAGCTACTAAAACAACAGAAGGGGAACTATTACAAGTGTCTTTATGGAAGACATTAGTGTGTGATAATTAATCTGAAGAGATGCTTATTTGCATCCATCTAAGCAAATCAAACTCAACTTTTTCATCCTGGATGTATGGTTTAATGCCTGTTTAGGTTCAGTGTTCTATTTGTTTAAATCATTAGTCACAACGTGTGTTGTTAGGTCATCTAATAATCATGTATTTGGCACCTCCCTTGTGTCTGGCTTTTAGGATTCAGAGGTGAATGGGACAATATTCCTGTCCTCAGGTGGTTCCTAGCCTGGTGAAGGAGGAAGATAAGCCACAAGTAATGTGTAAAGCATGTCAAGCCCAGTGGTTGTAACATGTCCTGGGCATGGGGGCAGGGGAGGAGAATGGCCATTCAAGGACAGCTTCCTGAGCTGGACAAAAAGGAGGTAAAATGACACTCAGTGATTGGAAATCAGAGTTTTATTGTTTGTTAACCAGAAGGATTAAAAGTAAAGAAGAATGAAATTTCCTCCAGCACTGGCCACTGAACAGTTTGTGTGGTTCATATATTTACACACTTCTTCCTGCCTTCTTTTTATATAAACCACTTGAGATATGCAAAGTAATACCTCTCTAATTTTCTCAAGTTAGGGAACTGGCTTTTGGTATTCACACTCAAAGACTGTGATTTAAATGAGATAACTCAGCAAACATTTATTAAGTGCATCCTACCTCTCTGTGCTTCAATTCTTTATCTACAAAATTAGCATAATGACCATATCTCTCTCTTAGGAATAAATAAGATATGATATTCACATAAGATATTGTTGGACTCAAAATCTATGAGTTCACTAGTCGTGGTTTGTCAGGTGTTGTTTTAAGCACTGATTGTGGGCACAACAGAAGCTGGCTTTCATGGGTTCACAGTGTGGCTGGATCGGAGTGACAGAGGGAAGAGAGTAAAAGGAAGTGACGTCGAAAGCTTTGCTGGAGGAGAAAAAGACACACATTATATGGGAATTTATAATCATTTTAACAATTTAAAATTTTAAGGAAAAAGAACATGATCTAACGTCTGCTTTAAAAGAGTTGTTTACACACCAAATAGGTTGAAGAAGGGCAAAGATGGAGAGAGTAGACCAGGTAGTTTATTCATATAAGTGTGGCTTTGGGATGGCATGGGGGAATGAGGGAACATGGCACACAAAAGTGGTCAAAATCTGGTTATCTTTGAAGGTTTATCAAGTATAAATCACAGATGGATTAGACACGTGGTGTTCAAGAAGAGAAATTCCAGAATTTTGGCTTAAGCAGATAGATTGAAGCTGCCATTTCTTGAGATAGGGGAAGATTTATGAAAAAAAAATAGGACATTAGAAATCAAAATTTCCATTTCAGACAAATTAGTACTAAATAAACTGACTGGGGCATATTGTATGGTGTCGCAAATGACCAAGGAATTGACTTGGTTTAGGAGAAATGAATAGAAGTAAAAGGAGGAAGATATTGCAGCTTGCAGATCAAAAGTGAGAGATGGGAGACAGACAATAAGGCTCCTAAAAGAGAAATATTGTTTGGATCTGAATGGGAAGAATCAAATGAAATAGAAATGAGAATTAAAACTGGAAAATAAGTGACCAGGACTTGGACAGCTAGGATGAATAGGGGTTTTTTGTTTTGTTTTATTTTGCTGTGTTGTTGTTTTTCAAATATTTAGATGAACAGTTTGAGCTACATGTTTGATGGGCAACAGTTAAAAATTTCAGAGCAAGTTGATTTGAGCTAAGGATCTTAGCATTTATCACAGTACAAAGTTATATTTTTCTGTGCTTTCCTCTCCCACCAGACTGTAAAGTCCCCCTCATTTACTCACATTTGTGCTACCATTGACTAGCACTGTGCCTGGAACATGGTTTGTACTTCATGATAATTTAATGAAAATAAATTGAAAATAAATGTCTTCTGCCCGAATGTGAATTCTGATTGGGATTGTAGACTCCCTGGGTCTGCCCTAGTCTAAGTTCAAACCACTCCAGCTTGTGGAACATTCAGGGTAGCTGAGAAAGTTCCAGATGATCTGTTTTAGCACCACAAAGAAGGGAAACACTCACATCCTACAGCCTGAAAAACAGCACTGAGTTTCCTGCTATGGCCTCATTTTGTGTCACACTGGTGTCCACAGTGAAGTTTGAGTGTTTCTCTTTCTCTTCCATTTAATTTGCTATATTTCAGATCTGACTGAACCCAGGTCAACTCGAAGAAAATACAAAGATGGAGCTAGCTGCTCCTTCCCTTTGCAGGTTCATTTGTCTGCATTCTGATTCACTCAAAACTCAGAGAAAAATATCTGTATGGAGACATTTGTATAACGTTGATTGCTCCCCACGCAATTATTCCAACAACAACTGCGTGGCAGCATTAGGATAAAAATCATCTCTGTAGCTGGTCCTGTGTGGGTGGACACCCTAGTGAGATGGACAAACAATCTAAGATACATTGCCACTTTTCTTGGAGACTTGGCTTTTTAATAAGAGTTTATGTACTATACCTACTGCTTGCCTTCACTGAGTGACATATTTCTTGAAAACAGAACAGATTCTGTCCTTTTCACTTGGAAACACAATTTTTATTGTAGTAAAACTTTCCCATGATAAAGGTTTTGAAGATGTGAGAATGTCATTTAAGTTGGTACAAACTATTCAAATTTTGATGATAAATCAAACTAAAGTTTTAGGATTATACTGTTTTTTCCCCCTCTGGCTCCACTTACCAGCCAAGTGCACATCGTTCCCAAATATCTGTCTTCATCTTATTTCTTACTCCCCACAATAATTATGATCTCCCATAACACCTCTCACACTCACTTCTGTATTACCTGTCAACTCAATATTCCCTCCTAATTGAATATTTGAGAACACTGGAGACCTATAAGCATTATTGGGGCTTATGAAAATAGTATTTTCTGGTGCCAAGAAGTGGGTTGTTTGGAACAGTGTCCCTGCTCACAGGATCTTCCAATCTTCTGAGAAACAGGACAAGTGAACACACTTGGCTAAGTGTGATTCATGCTTCAATGGATGTTGTCCAGAGGAGAAGGCTTGAACTCTTTTTTGGGTCAGTCAAAAAATATTTCAATACCCAAGATGTTGTTTAGGTGTTTGCCAACCAGAGGAGGCATTTTAGCTATTAAATTTAAAAGGTAGTGTGTTAAAGAAACAAAGGAATTCATGATAAGACTCTGGGGGAAAAAAAGTTTGAAGTGTCTGAAAAGAAGGAGCCAGCTGCTGGCTCAGCAGATATTAAAGAAGTTTGAGGGGAGAAGCTCAAAATCACAGTGAAAGCAGCACAGAGGATGCATGGACTTAGGTACCAAGCTGAGGTGAAAGTCCATCACCACATTTGCAATGAGGTGGCACAGAGTCAATGGGATTAAGAGTCTGGAACAGAATGTAGATATTTTCATAACTCTGAACCCACATCAGTTAATGACAGAGTGCAGAAGGGGAAATGATAAATAATTCCCAAGTGCCACTAACCAAAATAGAAAATGAAAGGGATATTGGCTGGGGCTGAATTAGTGTAAAAAGCCTGTGATATGAGCTGGGTTATGAGCTGGGTTATATATCTGAATGTATTTACATAGGCAGAAAGGTTGAAGTCACAGTTGTGGATGCAATTACACAAGGTAGAAAATGTTGAGTATTAAGAAACATGGGATAAAGCAAAAACAATATTTGATACTGTCCCAAGAGTCTAGGTTTATTCCATGACTGCTCTACTCAAAGTCCCTAAGACCCTGATCCAGCCTGACCTCTCTAAGTTAGTCTAAGCAGTATTGGCCATTCTTCTGAAAGGTCTCAGCTATATATATTAGCTGGTTTGCAAAATTAAAATAAGATATTCTCATTTTCTAATGAAGCACGAGACTGCCATAATGACCCATTAACCAGAACTCATTTCCTATCTATCCACAAGATTTAAACCTCTGAGGACTTAGTTTATGGAGGAGCTATAAAAACAAATATTTTCCTTTTCTTATGAATATCCATAGGAGCTTGTATTACTATAACATACTGTAATCTTTAATAGTCTCTCTGGAAAATCCGAACACTCATATAATGAAGCTAAGATCTTGTCAAACACAGCCTTACTATTCGAGGAGGGAAGCAGTCCTTTGATCTCTGAAAAATGACTTACTTGCCTTCTCCTCTAAAGAACAGTAGAAAAACTATCACAACTATATATGTATATTTAATAATGATAGAAATTTGTAACTTTTATGAATCTTGCTGAGAAATTGATAAAGCAGGATATCCAAAGGTGCATTGCTAGTTCCTGACTAGAGGAGACCCTTGCCCTCCTCACCTTCCTCAGGGGGAGACCAGAAGGCTGGGCATTTAAGTGTGTGTGTATGTGCACATGTAATTATATGTGTGCGCATGTGACACATGCACACGCTCACCTGAAACCCCATAGACATTTCACAGTCTTTTGAAATTAGTTCTATTATCCTCCCCAGCTTTTTCAGTTATGTATTTACTTACCCTGTCTGGGTTAATGATTCATCTTAACTAACTTGAATGAGTTTCTATGCTGTGCCAAATCATAGGAGTTTCCTTCTCTTTATTTCATTTCCTCTTCCAGTACTTACTTAAATCAGATGTTAACATCCAGTTTTACGTATAAATCTAAATCTGCAGAAGGGTAAGCAACTTGTCCAAGGTCACGTGTCTATAAAGAGGCACAGTCAGTGTCTGAAACTAAGTCTTTCTGACACTAAAACCCCTATTTCTTCTACAACACTGTCTCCTCCAAATAAGATGGGTAAAAGGTAGTCCCCACTAATTCTAAGTTGAATCAGTTAATTTCAGACCTCAGTGTTTAATAACAAAATTTATGTACCCCAATAATAAAAAACAAGAATAGAAAATCCCAGCCCTGGCTGGTTGTCTCTGGTAGAGCATTGGCCTGGTGTGTGGAAGTCCTGGGTTTGATTCCTGGTCAGGGCACACAGGAGAAGCTTCTCCACCCATTCCCTTTCTCCCTCTCCCCCTCCTCCAGCCATGGCTCAAATGGTTCGAGCTGACCCAGGGTACTGAGGATGGCAACATGGCCATGTCTCAGGAGCTAAAATAGCTCAATGGTTGCCGAGCAATGGAGCAGTGGCCCCAGATGGGCAAAGCACTGCCAGTTAGGGGGCTTACCAGTTGGATCCCAGTTGGAGCACATGCAGGAGTCTGTCTCTCTGCCTCCCTGCCTCTCACTTAATGAAAATATAAAAAAGGAAAATCCCAAAGTATGGGCAACCAGACAGAGCATAATGAAAATAAAACACTCTGCAGTAGGGTTTCCATTAACATTGACTGCACCTAAACCTGTCTCGGTCAAACAGCGTCGTTAATGTTACCGCAGCTCAAAGGATACACTAGAAATTCAGGTTGTGAAGATGTGGTTTCATTTACAGAGTTTAAAATAATCTTCAAAAAGAAATTATGTTCCAAAGAGTACAATTTATCACAAGTGACAACTTTTGAGGTTCTGGTTAGTGGTGACTCACGGTAATGTTCCTATTTGTGCACTCTTGGCCACTGCCACCTTACCCATGTGACACTGCAGTAGCACAGTAGGTGAGACTCACACATCAGCAAAGGCACCCGCCTGGATGCCCTCAAGGGCTGAATCTCTGTGTGAACTTCTAGGTAACTCCTCAAATGAATCTGATTTAAGCAGAACATTGATCTCCAAAGTGTTGCCTCTCCACGTGTTATTTCAGAACATATGAACAGTGCACTAAATAAATTAGTTGAAGAGTAATTTTGACTGGTGCAATGTTTGATTATTGATTTCTTTTTTGTCCTTTAGAGCATTAACTGTGGCGACTCAAGGATAAATGAGAAAATAATTTTTCTTAATGTAGCAAATATTAACTTTTAACCTTATGGACACCGCAAAGAGGAAATAAAAGAAAAGATGAACATTCTACCTGAGTGCTTTTAGTAGCTCTACCAACTCTTGGCAATGACAAACCAACTCATAATCTTTTCTAAATAAAGGCAGTGCAGCCAGGAGGGCAATTTCTTCTACTCGCACTCCATTATGTTGCCAATCCTGAGAAAAATTTTAATTCCTCTATGATGTCACTTAATCCTTCTCACCAAAAGGAAATATATTAATTAAAAAAAAGAAAACCATCTTTTTCCCACAAAAGAGATGCTATAGCACAATAATGTTCTTTTTAGCAAAATATTATCTATTCATTTCACTGGGAGTTTTAAAACAATGCAATTTGGAATAAACATATGCCTAGTTCATGTTATATTTTAGAGAGGAACAAAAGATTAATAATATAAAGCTATAGTTGTTGGGCATCTGGTTTGATAGTGATGTACTCAAGATAGAAGAGTGAAGAATTACTCAAAGATTATAAATATTAAAAGAATCACAGCCTCTTGGATGGTTAATGTCATCTTCTGTAAATAAAAAGTAGGGTTTTAAAAACCTACATAGGTTATAATTATTAATAATGTAAAAAAAAGTTTTGCCTGACTTGTGGCGCAGTAGATAAAACATTGACCTCTAATGCTGAGGTCACCAGTTCAAAACCCCGGGCTTGCCTGATCAAGGCACATATGGGAGTTGATGCTTCCTGCTCCTTCCCTCTCTTTCGCTCTCTGTTTCTCTCTCTCTAAAAATGAATAAATAATAAAACTTTTTTAATATGGATACTCAAAAATTATTTTAAATAATAAAAAAATAACAAGAAAAGTGTTGGTAAATATCTTTAAAAGACTGAGCACTTTTTTGTAAATCTGTGTCTCTATGAACAACACTCACACACTTTAAAATATCAGTTTTGTCCTGTATCGTTGTATTGAAATCATAAAAACACTAGTCTCTAATAGTGACAGTGGCTTGCTTACTGAATTTAGCTGGAGATGTATCAAGTTAAGCTTTTTCAAGGCACACACTGAGCCTCTGGTCTTGGTCCACATGCTCCTGGTCAGAATCCCAAGGAGGACATTCTCACTCAACACCCCAGTGATTCTTACAGTGGTTAGGTTTTAGAATTATATAATTCATATAGTACCATACAAACCCACACTTTTTTGTGTGTTTTTTTGTTTGTTTGTGTTTTTTACAGAGACAGAGTCAGAGAGAGGGATAGATAGAGACAGACAGGAACGGAGAGAGGTGAGAAGCATCAATCATTAGTTTTTCATTGCCGTTGCGACACCATAGTTGTTCATTGATTGCTTTCTCACATATGCCTTGACCGTGGGCCTTCAGCAGACCGAGCAACACCTTGCTGGAGCCAGCGACCTTGGGTCCAAGCTGGCTAGCTTTTGCTCAAGCTAGATGGCCGCTCAAGCCAGATGGGCCTGCGCTCAAACTGGCGAGCTCGGGGTCTCGACCTGGCATCTTCCGCATCCCAGTCCAACGCTCTATTCACTGCGACACCGCCTGGTCAGGCACAAACCCACAGTTTATCCAATTATTAAATATAAATAATTTGCAAGATTTTCCAATGTTAAGATAATAGTATAATATCTATAGGTGATATAGACCAGAATTTTTGAAATAGAATTTATGTTAAATAATAACACTTGAAGTGCTGTTTTGGGGGGTTGTTTTTTGTGGTTCCAGGTACTCTTTTAAGTATCAATTTATTCACCTTAATTTGTCAAGTATTCATAGCCACTGTATAAATTATGATGTTGATCTCCCTTTTAAGATAAATAAAAGAAGCACAGAGAAGTTGAAAATTTTGCCTAAGGTCACACAGCTAGAAGTAGAAGTAGCAGAGCTGTCTTTTGACCTCATGCAATCAGCATCCCAAAGCCTCATCTTAACTACCAGTTGATACCATGTCTTCAGTGTTGGTCACTGAAAAGTGGACTGCTTGGAAGGTCATAATAATAGGGGGAAAATGCTCCCAACACACTGTTTATTGTAAACCATAAGTTGGAGGAGTTGGAAGAGGAGGAGGAGGAGGAGGAGGAGGAGGAGGAGGAGAAGGAGGAGGAGGAGGTAGAGGAGGAAAAGTCAGAAATGTTTCTCGAACATTTGTGAAAATATGCCTGGGGGGAAAAAAAGACTGAAAAGGTAGAATCCAAAATATTTGTTATCTGATGATGGGGTTGCAGGGATTTATTGTTTTTCTCTAGTTCCTGAATTCCCTATAATAAGGTAATGAAATAAAATTAATCACTGTTATAATTAGAAAACAAAAATTGAGTCACTTTACAGAATGATTACATATAATAGTGATTGTCCTATTTCATTAAATTATCAATTGATTTAGATTTTTAATTATACAATTTAATACCTAAATTAGCCTCTTTTAGAACTACACAAATATATATATACCTATTGTAGCTGGGTTTGTTATTCATTTGAAGAATAGCTTAATCCTATGTTTTTTATATATTTTTAGTACCTCTTGAAAGAAATACAAAACACATTGTGGCATTGAAAATAAGTATGCTAATTCTATCCCACTGCAGTAGAAAACAATCATATCTTATTTTGTTCTCCAATTTATTATGTTCATCAAGAAATAATTAAGAAAAATTATATCTTAAAACCAAAGGATACACACACACACACACACACACACACACACACACACACACACTCATGTTCATGGCAACATTATCACAGTAGCCGAAAGGGAGAAGCAACCCAAGTATTCATCCCATCAATGGATAAGTAGATAAACAACACATGGTAAATACATACAATGGAATATTTTTCAGCCTAAAAGCTGAAGGAAATTCTGACACATGCTACAATATAGATGAATCTTGCAGGCATTATGCAAAGTGAAATAAGCCAGTTACAAACGTGCAAATATTATACAATTTGACATTTTTGGAGCCATGTAGGGCAATCAAGTTCATAGAGACAGAAAATATACTGAGGGTTGCCAGATGTTGAAGGAAGGGAGGAATAATGGGCTAATGTTTTACGTGTACAGAGTTTCAATTGGGGTAGATAAAAAAGTTCAGGAAATGAATGGTGGTGATGGTTGTACAACAATGTAAATGTACTTAATGCCACTGAGCTGTACACGTTAGATAGCTAAAATGGTCAATTCTATATTCTGTATCATCTACCACAATATAGAAAGAAATGGAAAGATGTTAAATATTATTTCTTTCATTTGTTATTGCCTTCAAGAAAGATTACATTCTTAACATCATGAAATGACCTATTCATAAGGGTTGGACTCATAAAAATGCTTTGACATTGACATCTTTTTAGAAATAGTAATCTTGAATTTATCTTCTCTGAATTCATCCTTGACCATAATATATCTCTGCTTTCTTGGACTCTTTATGGCTTTTGGTCACATTACAACTACAGTATTATGAGCTATTATCAAATAAAAATAGTTTTTGTTTTGTAATATGGTGCAATATTATACAATCGTTTATTATTTAAAATGTTATGTTGACATCATTCAATGGAATCAAAACAAATTTTTTTAGTTTGGTCCACTTCACTAGACAACATTCATTTCTAAATGTATGTCAAAATTTTAAAATTGGTTTTTCAAGTTTAATAGAGATTTATTGAGAAACTGCAGAAAGCATATAAATAATGGTTTATGGTGCTAACAAAACTGAATGAGGGTACTATACTTGCCCTCAAGGAACTATCAAACTAGGAGAGAGTGGGAATTTAAAAAGCATAGCATACAGTATTTACAATGCATAACGGGCATATTCCCCAATAGGTACAAAATACTAAAACAATGCAAAGAAAAGAGTAATAGGCAATGTAATTGGGGGATGAGGAAGATACAGAAATAACTGTTTCTTAAAGAGTGGCTTTAACTAAGATTCTGAAAGACTAGTAGGATTTTAATAAAGATCTCTTTGTTCATTAATATTAATTTAGTTTTCTATTGTGTACTTTTTCTAGCGATAGGCAAAATGGTTGAGTAAAACTGACTAAACTCAACTCTCATTCTAATCAACAAATAAGTGAATTAGTTAAATTCAGATATTGATAACAATTTTATAACACTAAAATAGGATAATATCACAGTGAGTGAGTTGGCTAAAATAGGGGAGAAAAAACTTCTCTGGAAAGTAGGACTTTCTGAAAATATGGCATCTAAATAAATGTTAAATAATCAAACTGAAGCTCTGACCGGTTGGCTCAGCGGTAGAGCATTGGTCCAGTGTGTGGAAGTCCCAGGTTTGATTCCCAGCCAAGGCACAGAGAAGTGCCCATCTGCTTTTCCACCCTTCCCCCTCTCTTTTCTTTCTATCTCTCTCTTCCCCTCTCAAAGCCAAGGCTCCATTGG
This sequence comes from Rhynchonycteris naso, assembly GCA_037038555.1. NCBI lineage: Eukaryota > Metazoa > Chordata > Mammalia > Chiroptera > Emballonuridae > Rhynchonycteris > Rhynchonycteris naso. The sequence goes on along the minus strand of CM072996.1, from coordinate 102,357,915 downwards.
AGCAAAGTTAGCCCGGGTGCTGAGGATGGCTCCATGGCCTCTGTCTCAGGGGCTAGAATGGCTCCATTGCAACAAAGCAACACCCCAAATGGGCAGAGCACCCCCACTAGTGGGCTTGCCAGGTGGATCCAGGTCAGGTGCATGTGGGAGTCTATCTCTCTGCCTCCCCGCTTCTCACTTTGAAAAATACAAAAACAAAATAATAATAATAATCAAATTGAAAAAATATTAGGATAAAATTTTAACAAATACTGAATATTTCTATTTGAATATATATTAAAATGTAAAATGAGTACAATAAATACAAATTTAAATTACTAAAAGCCAGTCTTCAAAAATCCAGTGCTTAGAACATTTTATAAAGAGGAAATAGCAGCTTTGAAGGTCAGCAGGTTTGAACGTTTGAACCATGCCTTGAGTTCAAGAAACAAAATGGCCATTGTGGCTGGAATAGAATAGGAAAGGGTGGTGCAGCATGACGTCAGATTATAGAGGGAGGCAGAAGACAAATCATGAAGAATCACAGAGGACAGATGTTCCAGCAAGAATAGCAAGAGCCCAGGAAGAATTCAGAAACACAGTGACAGAACAGTGGAACACACATGGGCACTGGCAGCAAATGGTTTGGTTTCAAGTTCTAGCTTTTTTGCTTCCTTATTGTTTAGCATTTTCCAAAGTTACCTATCTCTTTAAGTCTCATTTTCTACATCTTTATGAAAAAATAACAATGATGCCCACCTTGCAGTCCATGATGAGTGCTTATACATATAAGGCATGTAAAAGGATTAGTCACATGTATAACACTAATGAAAGCAACTATTTTAGAGCATTTGAGGGGAAACAATTTAGTTCAGTTTGACTGTTATGTATGGTAAGAGTAATGGAAGATGAGCCTACAAATATAAGCAGAATATGGTACAACAGACTATTCCATGCACAGGAGAGAGTCACAAAAATTTTTATCAAGGAAGTGACGTATTCGTGCTAGGCTTTGGAAGGATTATTATAGCACTTGTTTACAAAATATTTTGATTACTAAAGATACAAAATTAGAAAAATGAATTAGGAAGCAATTTAATGTGTTCTACAATAGGGACCAAAAAGAGGAAATGGACTGCAGACATTATGGAGGTTAAATTGACAGAACTTGGTGACTAAGTGAATACATCAAGGCATCAAGGCTGGTAGCCTGAGACAATAATGATATAGAAATGGTGAAAGAACCCAGTTTGAGTCAGAAGAAAATGACTCAGCTGTGGACATGCTTGTATTAGATTCCATCTGATATCCAGCCAGCAGTAGAAAACGTAGAACTAAATAGAGGAAAAGTACTGGTTGGCAATGTAGGTTGGAGTATCATCAACATTCAGGTTATTACTGAAGCCTTGATTGTTGGTGAATATGGTTGCCAAGAGATAATGGAGGAAGAAGAAAAGAATGCTAAGGGCATAGTCTCAACATCCAAATATTCTTCACTGACAAGATCAGAAGAGTGAGTCTAAGAAGGGAGTGGTCTGTGTGATCAAAAGACAGCCGGGAGAACATAAGGTACGGATTCTATATGGCAAATGCTCTATATAAATGCTTCCTAAATAATTAATTTAACAACTTTCATTCAGTTTACAGGATGCCGAACAAGTAATTTAAAAATGGTTAATCATGCTTTTTAGTCGTCATGAAAACAATGCAAAAATTCTCAAGTTCTGTGGTTTTTTTCTTGCATCCATATATCTATTTGCAAAGTCCTGGTAAAGGTATATTTTAATGTCCCCTTTCTAAAATAGAGAATAAATTTCTGAAGAAGTGAAATATTCAGACCCTGAATAGCTGCCTCGAAAATAGGTCCTATTAACAGCATGAAAAAACTTTTCCTTTGACATAATAGTTAAAGGTGATGAAATTATTTAATTTTTAAATAACTCCAGTTTTGTAGTAGCATTTAGAAATGCATATAAAATTCAGTGGCATCACAAAAGCCTTTTTTTCTTTACTGCCCCTACTTAAATCATATTAGACACAAAATAGAAAGAAAATCAGCAAGTATAAATAAAAGTGATACGCAGTTTCATTGTAGAAGTTCAGCATTCTATCTCACTTTGTATGGTTACAAAGAATATAGGTATAGACCAGAATATAGGTTAAAAAAAAGTTCTTCAAATAAGCAGCAGTCTTGCTTACATACATAAAATTATAAATAAGATTTTAAAAATAGTACAACTGATATAAAATATTGAAATACTATAACAAAATATACATTAATTAGCTTGAATATAAATATAAAATAAATATCTAGAAAACTAGAAATGATCAAAAGCAACAGAGTCCTATTCAAGTAATAGAAATGTAGGTCCATTTTTTTTCCAATTGACAAAAATAAGTGGGCTGACCTCCAATATTTTCTCTTGGGTTTTCTCTGTAATAAGAAACACTGAGGAATAAAAATTAACTTGAGGAAAAGAATTCGCTTGTTCAGTTCCATAATTATGGATATCAGAGGTTTGCATTTTAGCTACATCATTGATTAATAAAACATATTTAATTTTTAAATGTTAATACTTGATCTAGCAGTCTAAGAATTACTATTTTAAAATTTTTTATTGAATTTATTGGGGTGATATTGGTTAATAAGATTATATAGGTTTCAGGTGTACAATTCTATAACACATCATTTGTATATTTTATTGTGTGTTCACCACCCCAAGTCACGTCTCCTTCCATCACCATTTATCTCCCCTCTATGCTATTCTATCTCCCCCACCCTCTTTTCTCTCTGGTAACCACCATACTATTTTCTGTGTCTATGATTTTTTTTCTGCTTAATCCCTTTACCTCTTTCACCTAGACTTCAACCTTCTTCCCCTCTAGCTACTGTCAGTCTTTCTCTGTATCTATGTGTCTTTTTCTATTTTGTTAGCTTAGTTTGTTTATTAGATTCTACACAAAAGTAAAACTGTGTGGTACTTGTCTTTTCCTCACTGGGTTATTTCACTTAGCATAATAATCTCCATGTCCAACCATGTCATCACAAAAGGTAAGATTTCCTTCTTTTTTATGACTATTATTCCATTTTGTAAATGTACCACATAAAAATATATATCAGCTCATCCAGTCAGCTCTCTAATTAAATGTGTATAGGTGGAAATTGAAGCAGAAATAGAAGTGCACAGGAAAAAATAATTGCTTCTTATTAGTTCTTCAATAATAAAGGCTAACAATTTTGAAACTTCCCACATGCCAAATGATGCACTTAGTTATTACCTATATTACTTACATTAATGTCCACAAATAATCTTATAATTAAGTACCATTGTCATTTTAAAACCTAATGATTATGTGACTTGCCAAAGATAAACAACAATAAAGTGATGAAGTTGAACTCTGTACCCATTGGTCTGACTCTACAACAGTACTTCTCACCATTCATGTGGGTATAGTCACTAAATATAGTATAGCAATGATATAAAGAATGTTCTTCATCTAAATCACTCTCACTTATAATGTAAAATATCAAGTTCCACTGCAAAAAAATAATAATAAAATCCATACCTGTTTTCATGTTCTACTATAGTATTTCTAATGAAATTTGAGATAGAAGGCAATAAAGCAAAGAAGGGAAAACCCTACACTTACCTAGCTCCTAATTCCAGAATTTCTTACCATTCTTTCTCATTTCAAACTCGTCCTCTTCTTGGAATACCCTTTCTGCCCCAACCCCACTTGGAGGCTAAGATTATTATTCCACAGGTCTCCACACACCAGTCACCTTCCCCAGAAAGTCTTCGTATACCCACACTTTTTTGTTAGGTGACTGTGTTCATTTTGCTCTTAACACCCTGCCCCCCTCCTTTCTATCATAGCATGTCACTCACACAGTTCTCTCATAGTCTATTTATAGCTTGGTCCCTCCTAGACTAGCAGAGCCTTCCAGAGATAATGAGTTTTTTATTCATATTAATGTAGTAATAAATTATAAAAATAAAAGATGGCTATTGTTTTTATCTCCAGTGACCACCATTATGCCTACCACAGACTCGACATTCAATAAGTCCTTATTGAATGAATGTATTTCAATGTATCTCATGGTTTGTGATGAATTTTCTCATGTGTTATATCATTTAATTTTTATATTAAGCTTGTACAGTGAGTGTCGTGTTCTTATGTTTAAATGACAAACTCAAGACATAGAAAAATAAAGAAACTTATCCAAGGTAACAAGTGCTGTGACAACAACAACAAAAAAACCTGAGTCTCAAACTCCTATCTTTGTACTCTTTGTCCAGTGTCATTTCTCTTACAACTCAGCTGAGAAATTGATTTAGAAAACTGCAGGACATACCTCCAGTATACCAGATTTCATGCTCTGAAAATTTTTACTACACTGACATGCTAGCATGCCAGAGAAAGTTTTTAACGTTCCATTTCAAGTTAAATGGACAAAATAAGAGTGTTTTTCAATTCAGTAACTATTTATCACAGAGCATAATGGTAGTAAATAATACATACAGTTTTTGCCCTTGAGAGAACTTAAAGTTTAGTAGAAAGGATCAGAGAAAAACTAACTCAAAGCAAGAAAGAGAGACTACAAAGGAATCAATAGTTTATTGGATGAATCTTTGCTAATTTATTATTTTATGTGTCAAGCTTGGTGCAATGTGCTGGGTACATAAGGACTGAAAACAGGGGTGGGCTCCCAAAAGAGAGAAATGCTGTCAAGAGGGCTGAACTAAAAACAGACTCATGTAGTGGCGACATCTGAGAGGAAGCTTGAAAGGTTGACTTTCAAAGGACAAGGATAAGGGTGGTCGTACTGGAAAGAGACTGAGACGTTAAACAAGTGCTACAAGGTAGAAACATGTGGGGCATGTTTTGGAGAGAACCAGATTAATTAGAGTCATAAGGGGGAAAAGTGGGTAAATAAGAATGACATGTTAGGACCTTAAATGTCAAGCTAAGGAATTAATTCATAATTTGGAAAGCAACAGGGAGCCGTTGTGAGTTTTGAGAAGCAGATTGGCATTTTCAGATCTGGGATCTGTAAAGATTTATCTGTTGGGTACATGTAGGATGCAGTAAGACACTCAAGTTTTCCAAGCTAGCTATGATGAAGTAGCATCATTTAATTATGCCATTTTATCACAGAAAATATTTACGTGTTCTAAAATAAACACATTCCTTTAGTTTTCTTCCCCCTCTAAAAATAGATAAAAACCATTTAAGAGACTCCCCACTGATGAGTTTTCATACCAAACAAAATGCCTATTAGGGTGAGAGATTGCAACTCAGTACAGTTAAATTAGATTTGTTGTTTCTTGGCACTAAACTCCCTTTGGTAGTTGTAGAGAACTTCTATTGCAGATCAGAAGAAAAGAAACAGAAGAACATGAAGTGCACAGCAGTTTTTCATAGTTATTCCTGGTGACAGCTACACTATCAGAGGGCAGACAAAAGAAAGACATCTAAATTAGACAAATAAGAGACTTTCTTCAGACTCATTTTCCAACATGAACACAGGTATATAACGAGATAATGAACTTGTCTGAAGCGGCTGCTGCTCAATGAGCAAGCCCAGAGAGCTTTCAGTTTTAAAACTTATTCCACAGAAAGAGTCACGTCACTTTGTATTGCAGTTTTCAAAAGGAGTCACTTTTAGAATAATTGTTCCACACATACACTAGTCAAAATATTTTATGTATTATGTGTCAGTTTTAATTATATTGATATTAAGTATATACCGCTAAATATGTTTTTAACAATTGACGTCCCTACATGTCCCAGTGATGAACTTCAGTGATTTACCTTTCTGTTTGGGGGTTTTTAAATCCAATAAGAAGCTACTTGTCATGGTACTGTGAAGTTGAATCTGGCGCTTATACCTTGTTGTTCAATGATAGATATGTTATACTAAAGAGATAGGGTTTTCAAACAATATTGTATTAGGTGGCCAAACAACTTTCTCTGGGTTGTAAATTTTGAGATAATTTACAAAAGAAAATTTTTATTGTCAATTATTTTGTAAATTTATCTCTTTCCTTTGAAACTATGTCTGTACATTAGCATATTAAAGTCTGATATATTCTGCCTTTAAAAAAAACAAACCTATTTACCTTTATTCAACCCAGTGCTTCCCAAACTTATTAGACTACATAATTTGTTTAGTTTCTTTTACCATCTATTCATATTCTGTACTGACTTTAGGAAATATTACCAGAGAACAAGGAGTTTTAATGAAAGATCTGCTCACCATTAGCCCCACTTCCCAATAAAACTGCTTCTGAGTCAACCCATGGGGTGCTCAAATTTGACATAGATGGTCATGGGATTCCCACAGTCCTCTTTAGTTCTGTGTCATAAATGAAAACAATATTTCTGACTATTTTGTCTCCCCATCTCTGCTGCCTCCATCCATTTGCCCAATTAATGTTTTCTGTGTTCTGATTCTGTGAGGAAGCAGGATGTATTCAGGAGATAGACGGTGAGCAGAACCCCACGGTTCTCACCTTCACTAATCAAGTAGTATAGTGGAGAAAAGAAACAAGGAGAAAGCCTGATATATCTTTGCTAAGGAAGATACCTCACCCTGTGGAACACAGACCAGGAGCCTGCACACTGCCTTGGTGGATTAAGGTAGTCCTGTGAATAACTGATATCTGAAGAATGAGTAGGTGAAAGTTTAAAAAAAATTCAGGCCAGGTCTTGATGTGGCCAAATATGGCTTTTAGGGAAAAAGTAAGTACAGTGCTTTATTCCATCCATGTAGTATGGACCCCAAGGGAAAATTGTTTCCTTACTGTTGTATTTCCCTTCTCAGGAAAGCTTGGGAACCCTCTCCAAACCTTGATACCTGTGAGATAATCCAAAGATGGAGGGAGGTGGCTCTGTGTGTTTTGAAAGCTTGACCCTTTGTTTCTTAATTAGGTAGCTACTATTACTTCACAGTAAGGGGCTGAGGCTGGACTCTCTCCTCTCCCCCATGATTTAAGTCCACAGCTACAAAGGGCTACATGCCTAACCCCCAACTCCACCTCCAGCTTTCCTCTGTAGTTTCATCCCACTCTAGAGAAGTTCCTTTCTGCAGCATTCAACTGTATGATTTCAACTGTAAGTTATGGCCAGAAACACTACTTTACTGACACAAAATATAGCTATTTGAAGTGTGTTGCAAAATATGGGCTATGTTAGGATACTGATGGCCTGGCATATGTGGATCTGTTAAACTTCTTATCAAAACATTGATTTGTCCTTGTGGAAACAGTCCACTGAACTGTTAAGTCAATGTGTATGTCACCTATAAGCCAAAACAGTTTCGAAAATTGAAAATGTCAGCATTATTCACACAAACTCAAAAGCACTAAATTGTTGACATTCTAATAAAATGAAGATTAAAATGTTTTAAAATTGAAAAACTGGAATATGCTATTGCATGCAATGATTCTATGTTTTTTAAAGAAAACATTCATAGGAAAGTGAATAATTTATCATCCAGACCAGCCCACTCCCACTCTTTTCTCTTTAAAGTCGAAATGGTGCAATTATTATGTTATGCTTCATAAAATAGTAAATTATCTCCAATTATGTAAATTGATAGTAGCAATAAAATGCTTATGTAGACCAGCACAATCCCTATGGTCATCTTGAAATGTATTACAGTATTATAAAATTACAATGCTGAAAGAGTTTCCAAAACATGTCTAGCTCATTTTTCTTGCCTCTGAGCATGCCTGGGTTGCAAAATAATTCCAGAAAAAATAACTATCTAAAGAAAAATACAAAAATTATTCTTGTTAGCTACAGGGTTCCATTACATTTATATAGACACAAATACTTTTTCCCATATGGCACATTCCTTAATGTTTTCGTATATTCATATTCAGCTAAATTCTCCAAAAAATATATTTTTAATGTATTTGTTTATTTTAGAGAGAGGGGACGGGGGTAGAAAGAGAGAGCAAAACATTGACCTGTTCCTGTATGTGCCCTGACCAGGAATTGAACCCACAATTTTTGTATATTAGGACGATGCTCTAACCAACCAAGCTATCCCACCAGGGCTCAAAATTTCTATTCTACCACCTCAACACAATTGTCTCTGAACAACAACAATTAATTAATTAACTCTGTCCATGACAGAGTTACTCTATGAAGAAAAACCCTTTCATTTCTTTGCCTTTATAATTATTTTTGTTTAAGAGACAGCACTACAAAAACAACATTTTAATCCAGTGATGGGCAATCTTTTAAGCTTGGTGTGTCAAAATTCGCCAAAAAACAGAGCATAACTCGGGAGGTGTGTCACTTTGAGAAAAATGGCCTAACCGGAAGTCCCAGAACTAGATACTCTGTGCCGGAGTTCTGTTGTTTTGGCCTACAGACCCCCGGCACAGAGTATCTACACTACAGCAAATGTTTTATTCTCGGCTACTGCACCTGGCCGTGCAGGAGCCGAGGATGAAACGTCCTTCTCAGCACGTGGCCCCATACTTCTCTGGTATGGGGCCGCATGCAGCCGTGTGTCATCAAAATGGCTACGCATATCAGTGCTGACAAGCGTGTCATAGGTTTGCCATCACAGTTTTAATCACTTCTGGGTGAAGGAGAAAAGAAAGGTTTTAAGAGTGGTGGATATTCTAGCCTCCTACAGAAATCCAGAGATAAAGTAAGCATGGCTTCCTCCACTGACATGTTAGTAATATTTTAAATTTAGCATTACAGGTTTGTGTTGGAAATCTAACAGACACCAGCCCGCCTCTGTGAAGTTTGCACACAGGCTCCTTCTCTACTTTTATCAGAGTGTACTGTCGAGGCACCCTTCCAGAATCTGCCTTTCCACAATTTAGACCTGCTCAGAGCCTTCCTAGAACAATTCTGGCATCACACGCTAGTCTGTCCACCAAACGTACCAGGTGCCTACACTGTCTGCCTCTTCCTCACACTCTGAAAACTACAAGGGAAAGGACCAAAATCTAATGAGAAAAAAAGGATACCATACAACCTTTGGAGTTAAAAAGGTCTCTGTTTGATACCTAGTTCTGTCACTAACCAGCTAGATGACCTTGGGAGTATCATTTATCTTCCCTGAGTTTCAGGTCCTTTGTCATTTAAATTGAATAATGATGCCTCCCTCATTGGATAGAGTAAGAGTGAAGTGGAAATAATTTATGGAAAACAATTCTGTGTGGCCAGATTGGCAGTCAGTTCATGTTTGAAGTACTGATTTTATTATTGTTGCTGTTCTTATTAGTAGTAGTATTGCTGTTTCTATTGAGAATGCCAAAGTGTGGAGGCCCCAAAAGGCCAGTGAAGAAATTTAGGATTGTCATTAATATTCACTGGGAGAAGTCGTCAGAATTCTATATTGGCAGGGACGTCCATGATGCCCAGTGGGGTCATAGTGTCATGACTATTAAGACAAAATATTTCCTATATGGAGAGATAAAGCATTAGCTTAGAATTCACACAAAACCTTTATTAAAGCCAAAAAACCTCTTATTAGTATCTGAATTTATAGATGGGGAACAGAAAGCTTACAGTATTAATGTTAAATTCCCAACATGATTGAACGAGCATTTCCAAGTCCAAAGTCAATGTTTTTCCCACTTGTACCATTCTTTACTTGTACCTCCGGCCATTAGGACAGCAATCATTGCCATGTTCTTCCCCAACTAGTCAACCCCTTAGTCATTGCCTATTTTGAATTCCCATTGTATGTTATACTCACTTTATTATAGCATAATTTAATGCATTTTCTCTATTTCTACTAATTGTGAGTGCCAGCAACTCAAAGAGAATTTCTTATTCATCTTTGTATCTCAAGGCCTGACTCATTCCGAGAGCCACCTCTAAAGGGCTGAATAGTTCAGTGGGGAGGGTAGTAGGGGCTCTATCTGGACTTTTATGGAATCCACAAGCATCTCTACAAATGGAGAAGCAGCAATGTAGAGATTGATGAATCATAAGGATTAATGAGGAAGTCAGGGTACAATGTTTAAAGCCTTTCAGATCTGGACTAAGAATAAATTCTTGAGCTAAGGAGTTGCTCCTCAAAACTCTTGTTATTAGAGAAATTACCAGCAATATATAAGAGCAAATTAGCAAGAAAAGGGGGTTCCAGTAAAGTCTGTCATTGGCTAATTAACTTTCTCTTCACTCAGTCTTACTACAATTAAAACATAAAAGATCTGTTCCATTTTTGCCTTGATACATGTTGAAAAATACAGCATTTTTGAGTGAGTTTTCCCTTTGCTTCTGTGTTACTGTGATTTGGTCATTATCTGTGTGGGCCCACAGTGCTCCATGTCACATTCACCCACTGCTGTTCTGCACATTCCCTCAGCCAATTTATTTCAATTCTAGAAGGAGCAACCAACTCCACGGTGGATGACTGCTGACTGCAGTACCACACCATCACTCTTCGGGGGTAAACTCGAAACAAGCAAAAAGCAACCCCTAGTGAGCGTGGATGTGACCAGTCCCCTGGCAGTGGCGGCAGCTCCAGTCCTGGTTTCTGTACACGGGGGGTACGGAGCTGCAGACAGCTTACCTGCCTCTAGCCCAGGACTGGGTTTTTATATTTTAAAAAATACCATGGAAAATGTAAGGGGAAAGAAATAGGTTGCAAACCAGTCATTGTCCCATGTAAGAATTAGGCCCTGTTTACAACATAGTTGATGGTGGCCAGATCTCATAAATGCTTATGTTTACTTTTGGGAAAAAAATTATAGAATTCTTAGAGTAACAGCTTAAAGCATAATTTTCACATGTAAGAAATGAAGGCCTAAATGTTCATGGAATTTTCCTCAAATATCTATCATCAACTTAAAGTGGCTAGTATTTACTAAATAAATTTGCACTGAGCTAGACACATAGGGTAGGAAATTGGTAGCCACTAAAGGTGCCCTTTGTCCATCTGCCCTCCCTGATCTTGTCTCTGATTTTCTCTATATACTGATTACATCGAATAATTTCATCTTTTATAGAAATGATCTAGCCTGTTTTTTGACAAGATCTTTTATTAGTGGGTGACATTTTCATTTACCCCTCACCTTGCACTTGTGAATAGCATATCAGAACAAGCCACTTTGCTATTCAACCTGTGTCCTCATAAATTATCAGATAGGTGTTGTCACACTCCAGCTGAAAGAAGGGTTTTATTCTAGAATTAGATATTTCTAGAAATGTATGCACAACAGAGCAGCTTTTTCAAATTTGGGTTGTATATTTTCATAAGGCTAAGCATTTTCCAGTGTAATATTACACAAAATATTTTCATGCAATTTGAATAGAGAAGCCATTACATTGAGGGCCATATGCAATTTCCACGCACTAGTTGTAGTGCAAAAACAAATGGCGTACTGTTTGTTTAAAATGCTAACCAAGTTTACCATCTTCACTATGTAACAAAGCAAACAGCACTAGTATAGAAATTAGGAGGAGAAAGGAGTATTTAGTGAACTTCAAAGTTGAGCCAAACCTGTTATCTAAGTTTCACAACACAAATTGGAAATAGTTCCCATCCGCATTTCAGGGGTATGAAGTAATTACTAAATGTATCCTGCTGGCTCTTTAAATGGGGTAACTCCACAGGCATCCGTCCTGAGCACTCTGTTTCCCTACGCTACATAATTGCCCTGGGTGCTCTCATCTCTTCATATGGTTTCAATTGCTACCTATATACTCTCATCACTCTCAAATCCATTATCTCTCATTGTAACCTTTCTCTCAAGCCTCAGACCCATATACCCAACTGCCTGCTGCATATCTCCCCTTCCCGTCCCTAGTCACCCCCTCCTCCAAATATCCATTATTGATTTCCTTGTTCTCTCTCTTCTGTCCTGTCCGTTCTTCAGTGTACTACCATGCAGCCAGGTTGGGTGAGGACCTTGTCATTACCCTCTATTACCCCTGACATCCTCTTAGAAATTTTACCTCTCCAATAATCATGTAAACTGAACTCCAGGACTTATGTCTGTCCTCTCTACCCTTACTAACCTCTCCTCATTGCATCTATTACCCTCTCTTGCTTGGTCTCCAGTCTGGTTCTCCTGCCTTCCATCTGAACACCCTCAGCACTGCTGGAGAAAGCTGTCTCAATAATGCAAATATGCCCCATTCTTCCTTTTAGAAAGTCTTCAGTGGTTCTCCATTTCAGTGGGGAGGAGGCTGAGCCCTCTAACAAGACCCCCCTTGCTCCGGTCCATACTTCCCTCCATAGAGCTTCATCCTCTTCATCCTTCACACTTATTGTATTCTCCAGAAACACCAGCTCATTAAATTTTTTTTCTCACATAACATGATTCTTTTTATCATAATGTTCCTTCAGCCTAGAAGTTCCCTTTTTTCTTTCCGCTCCAGCTGGCCCTACTTTACCCTTGAAGATTCGGTGAAGGTCACCATCACCAGAAATCCTTCTCAGACCCTGTCTCACAAAAACCAGAATGATGGCTTTATATTTGAAGGTTGTTAACTGAGTGTCTTCAGAGTCGAACTGAAACCGTGTGTTTGACCTTAGAGAGCAGAACTCTGTACTTGCACATGAACTTGACAAGCCGAAGACTTGCAGAAACAAATACAGAGAAACACTTCAAATAATTTTGGAAGATTCCCCTCCTTTCTGAATTAACTTGAAAGATATTTTTTTCTAAGCTAAATTACTTAAGTAGCTTTATTCTCCCCTGGAGTAAGGACAGAAACTAATTAGGAATTCTCCAAGGCACAGATGGGCAGAAGACTATCTCCCCTCCTCTTTTCTTAATCCTTGGTATAACCAGATGTCGTGAAAATCCCAGCTGCCTCTTAAAGACCTTCTGGGGAGCAGTAGGATCCAAGAGACTGGACGAGCCAACCAAGCTTAACATTTGCATCCGAGGCTTCTCCAGAAGCATAAATTCAGCTCCCCATTTTACTGCCTATGGGAAATATTACCACACAAAGAAACAGGCCTGTGCTTTGGGTTGAGAAGAACATTTACCAGTCAGAACGTCCTTATGTCTAATGTGGTGATGTGAACCCAGTCAATTCAGGAGAATGAAGCAATTAATTTTCATATATATTTTTAAAATATGAATTACAAAATTTGAGAGCAAGAGAGCTGCTTATAACATTTTTATGGTGCTTATATTTCTTGGATTTCAGTTCAGCAGCCAGAGTTTTATAGTCACAGTATATAATTTGTCTAAAATAACCTATCGGTGGAGCTTGGACTTACACGATATGTCCTTATGCTCAGTATTTTCTAAGACACTCTGTCCCTCCACACACATTGGCTGAGTGAAAAGGACTCTATGAAAAATTTGCTCATCAAAAAGTTCTGTGTTTCATATGATTAAATAGGGGATTAAATTCTAAGAGAATTTCTTTAAATGATTCATTCTTATAGCTTGGATGTAGGTAGTACAGTCATCCTCTGATTCAGAGCCCTCACTTTGCAGCTGAGAACCCAATGCATGTAGCGGTTCAGTGATTCTCTGATGACTCTGTGGACAAGATCGGTCTTGAATCCAAGTTCCCTGACCTGGGAGGAAGTTCCACTACACCTTGAAAATGCCCCCTTTTTTCAAAAAGTAATTATTTGTGAGTGTGTACCAGTATTTAGAGCAGTGAGCTATAATGTTTCAAACCAGCAGTATTCATCTATGTAGTGACACCGATTATCCTTTAAAGAATAGTGGTGCCTTGGTTTATAATGTCATGTTGTCTTCCTTACATGTCCCATGGTTGGGGTCTGTTTTTCTTCCCTGAAATTACTCCCAGTTTGTCTTTTCCTTGCCTTCTCTTCTGGGAAACCCACTTCCCAGACCTGAGAATCCCACTGTTCACATTCACGTCGCCCACTGCATCACCTGACTCCCAGAATGTGGGGGCTGAGTTGAGCTACCATAAGGCAGAGGCTTAAAGCCACCTCTTTCCCAAGCATTCCTGGACTTGTTATATAGATGTTTATGGTTTGTAGTAGCAGGCAGCCTAATATGCTAATTGAAGGTGAAAACTTTGTCTTTTGCATTTCTCTAACATACTATAACAATTTGAAATAAAAAGTAGAGAACACTTTCAAGTGACATCAAATAGACGTATAAGGGAAGATAAACAGCTATTTTATATTGGTAGCCTCATGTTGATTTTAGAAGTAGAGCCTCTGTAATGGTCTATTCAATTTTACCCTTTCTTCCTTTCCCCATTCAGGGCTCATTAGCCACGGACATACCCCAGCCCCAACCTACACCAACACCCACAAGCTAATCCAGTGGCCATCCCTGGCTACCTATGCCATGGGTAGGTGTAAGGTCAGTCCAGGGACTGCTTACAAGCAGTGATCCTGCTAACCTTGTGTAATGAGCTACCTGAGATGCAACTAGAAAAGATATTTTTCAGTTGGCTGCTTTCAAAAATGTTTTTCTGAAGCCCACATATTGTTTTTAATGGCCCTAAGGACAGACCTTATATAGAAGAAAATTCCAACCTTGTTTTTGCTTGATTATCAATAACCTGTCAAGGTACTGAATACAACATAGTAAATGCCATGCAAGTCAAGTAGCGTTTATCACATTAATAACACATGATAGCCAGACATATACCAAAATGAAAAGTCCTGCTCCCCTGGTAAAGGGGAACTAAAAAATCCACACATTTTAATGAAACTGTTCCCCTCTCTCCATTACTTGTCACCACTTTCTAAAGTAGATATCTATCACATTTCCTGGCAAGATTTATAAGAGCCTTCAAATTATAGAACTATAGCACGTGTCTTAAGCATACTCTCTTTTTCTCAAACTCATCATCACTCATATAATTAGACATAAAAGACTGTAGGAATGAGATGAAGTTCCTTTGAAAAAGGTGAAGCAGATTCACACTCCAATAAGTGTGCGAATTTTAAACTAGCTGTTAAAAGTGTTCTATCACTTGAGCTATTATGAACTTGAATATATCTAATTCAGATTCCAAGCGTGATAAGTAAAGCAAATTTTCTTGTTTTTCATAAGTTCCATTCATTTTATTCCCTATCAATTAAGTCTGGTAAGTTTGAGTGAGAGATATGAAAATATATGAAGCATAATGATACTTAAGGTAATGGTTTATTTCGATCATATTGCTTAAGCCTCAAAGTTATCATTCTAACTATTAATCTAACTCATTCCACAGTTTTGTAATTTGGCTTTTCTAGTAGAGCCACTTTGAAGTGTTCATTTGTTTGTTTTCTTCTCAATTTTCTTAACTCGGTGGTAGTCTTGTTTACTGATCTCAGCAGGGAGCTTATTATATTTTCCTTGGGTTTTGAATTTACCCCCTCTCCCATTGGAATCAATGCATTTCTTTTCATTCTACATTTTTAATAAATGATGACACCTTCAAAATCAGATGATCATTACCATCTCTCATTTTTAAAGGCAGTTTGACTAAAAATGAAGAACTATGATGAGTGGAAAGCCTGGTTTTATGAAAGAGATTGTACCCTGCCTTGTGAAGACCAGTTCTGTAGCTGTCCCAGCTATAAAGCTGTGTATTTAATCCAGTCATGATGGAAAGAATAGAATATATTTCTTTTATTATTTTTTTAATGATTTGCAATTATTTTGGATTTTATTGATTAGAGAGAGAGAAAGGAGAGAGAGAGGAAAAAGAGAGGAAAGGGGGAGAAGCAGGAAGCATCAACTCATAGTAGTTGCTTCTCATCTGTGCCTTGACTGGGCTAGCCCAGGATCATGAACCAGCGACCTTGAACTATATTTTAAAAGCTTCAAATTACTTTGCCATTTAATCCACATGTTCCTAATAGGCACTAACACTAAGCAAGACAGATGCTCACAGATTCCTAAGCAAAACTTAAGGTTCCATCTATCAAAAAAAATGTCTTATGCCGGCTGCCTCAGCATTGCAATTCTGATCATCAGGTTCAATCCTCGGAGTCACTCCATTGTTTCTAAAAGCATTTATCTCAAGTGTGTGTGTGTGTGTGTGTGTGTGTGTGTGTGTGTGTGTGTGTGTGTGTGTGTTTACAGTGCAGAAAGAAAAAAGGACAATATCCCATTAACACATTCACAGAATTTACTCTGATTCTATAGCAGTCACTTCAGAAATCAGGAAAGAATAGAATCTTAGAGAAAACAAAATACATAATTACAGTACAAATAACAACACCTAATGTTAATTTCATCTGATCTTCTAAATACAGGTATACCTTTAAGGTGTCCAGGGTTCAGTTCCAGACCTCTGCAGTAAAGCGAGTATGGCAATAAAACAAGTATTTCAGTAAAGCAAAATATAATGGAGTACCTTGCCTTAACTTGTTTTAAAAAAATGCTAACACCTGTGAAATGCCATAAAGTGAAGCACAATAAAATGATGTATACCTGTAAAACATCGTTCCCATTCTACAGATACGAAAGCTGAGGCTCATGGAAATTGAGTGACTTGTTCAAGGCTTTGCTTGTAAATACAGCACTGCATTATTATATTAGAAACATTTTATTTACAGACATTTTAGAAATGCGTTTACTGCATAAATCTAGCTCCTTTGTGCATATACTTACTCTCCCTCTGGCTGAAATAAAATTGAAGCACTTTACATTTCCTTAATTGCCAGCCGGTATCTAAAGGTTTAGCTTCCTATTTTTGGTGTCAGAACTCAATGGGCTCAAATTAGTGATTCCTGATAAACCTGAAACAAATAAACAGGAATGTTTTATGAAAGTTAATAAATTAAAGTTTTTCAAGTTTTGACCAGTAAATTAATAAAAATGGAAGACAAGTCTCCAGAATAGCTATCCTCTTCATAAGAGGCGGCCAAGTACTCTTTCAGACACCAGTGAGAGAAATGTCTTTCCCTCCCCTGCTCCTTTTTTTTGTTGTTGCTCTTGCCGTATTTTTAGCTAACATTTACCAAGCACATACTAAGCACCAGACACTATGACAAGAACTGCATCTTTGTATTCAATGCTTGCCACAACTCCATGAGGTTTTATGTACTTAGTCACAGTTAAATTGCGAGGACTCAGTCTCTAAAAGCCAATCATCTCTGATTCACACTTTGACTCTACCCTAAGCATAGCTGGAAGTAGATTGCCTTTCATAGTTATGTGGCCTGCCTTAAGGAATAATTCTGCAATACCATGATAATGGGACTAGCATAGACACCCAGTGTAGGAATACTCTTTGTAATTGTCTTTTTCTATGATCTTGGAGACAACACCCAGCCTCTTTTCAGTACTTTCATTCTTTCATCTGAAGGAGTATACCAAATCCAAGAGATTATTATGAAGACGAATTCAGATAACCTATAGATAACTTGGAAATAAGAGGCATAATAAGTTAATATTGTTTTCATCATCACCATCATCTTTATTAAATGGTACATTCTTAGGTTCTTTGGAAAAAATATGAGTAGGAAATGAATAGAAAATGGGAATCCTTCATGTAATAGTTGCATACATTGTATATATACAACTATATATTATTGTCATTTTGTATTTGATGACTAGAAAGTCACATTCCTTTTTTATTTCAGATTATCAACCAAATGTCCAACTCATAAGGGTTTGAAAAGTGAAATATAGAGTAGTCTAAATGAAATTAAAGTTTTTAATTTATTTCAAATGAAGCTGAAGGGGGGAAAAAAGATTAGTGGTTACTCCAAGGGAAAAAAAAAAAAGGAGAAAGAAGAGATCATTGAGAGGAAAAAACGAAAATATGCTAGGTGTCTCTTTCCCATTCTCTGCCCTTGTGTGTTTTTTTCTAGAGAATATTGCATTCACATATGCATACTTGATTTTTGCTGTTCCTGGTGAAGAGTAATCCATCCCTTCATTAATGTGTGTCTTAGGGCTTAGCAGATTGCTTTACCTCAGAAAGTCAAACCACAGAACCCTCAAGAAAAAAAGGTAGAAACTATCAAAAACTGCATAAGTATAACATATTTTTTTCTACTTAGCCCAGGACTACATTCTTCTTTGGCAGATATTGTAAAGTAACAAAATGTTTAGAGTTCTTGGCTTATTTATGTAATATTTACTTTTTCACTTTTTTATTGAATTTATTAGGATAATACTAGTTAATATACTTATATAGGTTTCAAGTGCTCAATTCTATAACACATCTCTGTACACTATATTATTCTCTCAATTGCTAAATATTAATAATACTTTGTTAATAGATAGTCACATTCAGTAGTGAGATTCAAATAATTTAACAACCAGTTCTCTACCCTAATGACCATATTAAGTATAAAAAAATGATCTACTGAAGCGTAGCTTATTATTTCATGCATGTAATACTTAAATAAGAACAATAAAAGAGGAACACAAAACTAGATGATGTTATAAGAAAAAGTTTTAAAATGTTAATGAAAAATATTAAATAATACCTTACAAAAAACAATAAAACTGTTATTTAAGATATTTCTATATTACTTTTTGATTGGCATCCTCACTTGCAATTTTTTTCACCTATGGAGGGAATGAACATTACTATGGGTGCTTAGAATACACTGTTGTGCAGATGAATGTTTAAAAGGGTAAGGAATGTAAATTTGTAGTTTCTACATTGGGCGGCTGCCCAGGCACCCACCTTAAAGAGAACCCTGATTACAAGTGGCATTTTAACAACCGGTTTGCCAAACTCAACAAAAAATTAGGGATTGCTTTTGCCAAACCGGAGCGAACCGGCTGAATCCCACCATAGATCACATTCCTGAATCAGGTACATTCACTCTTCCTGGAACAGGAGGTCTCCACAACCCTTCTGGTCTCTGATAAAAGTTCATCCTATCAAAGATGCCTTCCCTAACTTCCTCAGAGGCATCCAGTCAATCCCTACCCTCCTGATACAGCTTGTTCTTTGTTTCAGAGCACTGGTCAGTCACCATGTGATGTCTGTCTGTCATTCTCACCCCTTTAGAATTTAAGCTCCAGGAGACCAAAGACTCTCTTTTGTTCACTACTGTAGGACATAAAGGAGGAAGTCAGTAATTATTTGTTAAATGAGTGAGGTTGAAGAACTAGATCTTTTTAGAAGAGCAAAGCCCTGATTAGCTCTCAGAGACTAGCAAAAATTAGTATCAGCACATCTGCAATAAATAGCCTATATCTTTATTTTGTAATTCTTGTGTGTGTGTGTGTGCATATGTACACATATGTAGAGAATAGGAAAGGGAGTTTGAGGGAGAGAAAATATAACACTATTAAAAGTATTTCATAATATTCTAGAATTGTCACTTAAGTAACTCCAGTGAAATATTTATAAAAAAGGATCCATCAGGAATTATTAGATATGCACTCATAACCTCCAAAGAAGAATTTTTATGACTATCAAGAAATAATTCTTTTTCAAAAATTGAGTTGTGTCACAGTGAACTTATAACTAAGTGCTATCATTTAGCATGTACTAAAGTGCGACACTTTTGACAGAAAAGATGCTAAAACAAACAGGTTCTAGTTGAAATCCACCAGGCTTTGCCATAGATAAACTGGAACACAAAGTTACTTTAGGAATAACAGCTGTTACCAGAACATCATCTGTTATCCTATGCATTGTATGTGCACCATCTCTAAAATCTCAGGGATTCATCATCATAGTGCTCAGAGGCAGTTCATGAGTATCATGTTTCTGCACATCTTGTTTGTATGGCAAGCAGCTTTAGAAGCTAGAGATCTAGAGCAGAAGGCAGGCTTTATGTTTACAACCCATTATAAAAGATTCAGTTGGCCCTGGCCATTTGGCTCAGTGGATAGAACGTAGACCTGGTATGAGGACATCTTGGGTTCGATACCTGGTTAGGACACACAGAAAAAGCAATCACCTGCTTCTCTTCCCATCTCTTTCTCCCTTTTCTCTCTCCCTTCTCTCTATCTTACCCTCCCATAGCCAGTGACTCAGTTGGTCCAAATGTGGCCCTGGGTACCAAGAATAGTTCAGTTAATTCCCAGACGGGTATTGCCCGATGGCTCCCAGTTAGGGAGCATGAAGGGTGTCTGTCTCACTATCTGCCCTCCTTTCACTTAAAAAAAAAAGATTCAGGTTTTCAAAGCTGAGGATTCCTCAGCTGTGATTCAAACCCATTATGTATGTACACATTATCCGCTCGGACCATGCTCCATGCCTTGTGAGACTTGGCATGGTAAGGAGGAACTAACACAGATATAAAGTTCATGCTTTCTGCTGTGCCATGAATAAGATTTCTTTGTCTTTGGGCCAGGAGCCTCATGTCTTCTGCATACATCCATGAGTTTATAGCAGGCTAACTTAACAAGTAAGGCAAAATCTCAGCATCCTCATGGCTGTTAACATGCATGTGTAGGGCAAGAGCAGAACAAATAGCTGTAGTGATAATGAGCTTAGTCCTAGAAAGGGCACTGGGCAGGGGTCCAGAGATGAATTGTAATCCTACTGGCCTACAACATTTTGAATGACACTGAACAAGTTACTTCACAAATTACTTTGGTCCTCAATTTTCTCATCCATAAACCAGGGAAGAGAGGTAGGTAGCCTTATGATTTGTGATTCTTTCAGTATCTCTCATGACTCTGTCTCTCATTCCTACAACATAATTTATATATGTTATATAAATGTATATACATGTATAGCTGCATGTGATAACAATCAGAATAATGAAATACAAAAACTCTTTCAGAGGTGATCTACTCTAGAGATTTTCATAACTATATTCTGATAAACCCCAGCATTCTTCAAAGAAGATTTGAGGACTCCAAAATGCTTTATTGAGTTAATGTTCAAGTAAATCTTAACTAAGATAATTTTTCATAGTTTTATATCGAAACAACAGTGGAAACTCTCCAATGTGTCCTAAGCTAAATACTAACACAAAGACCGGCAATGAGCTCACGTGTCTTCACTTACCTTACGAAATGCAAATGTTATACGATCTAATTTCTAAAATAAACCTACCATGATAAAGTATTTCCTTCAATTTTATGTATATCAGAGTTAAAAACAACAAATCACTCTGAAAGAATGATTTTATCAATCAGAGATATGAGACATTGATGTATTGTAGGAATACTAGTCTGCTAAAAGGAAGTATAATGAACTGGGATAAAGAGAGAAGGAAGTAGAGGCAGGGTGCTCAGTATGCATGTACAGAGCTATTATAATTTAATTGAAGCTTTGTTTTTTTTTAGTTAAGGACCCCATTTTGTTTCTTTGGAGGTCAGGTAGTCAAATGTTGCAGTAATTTGAAGTTTAGGTTTACTATAGTGGTTTTGTTTCTACTAGAAACCCATGATCAAAGGTTTCCTTGAACAAAAGAATATTTTGTGTCTGGCTTGGCATTGCTACCTCCATGGATGAGATGATGGACCCGAATTTGGGATTAAGCAGTCAGAATGGAAAAGCGATATGTGTTAAAGGCAATATGGAAGAAGCAGCACAGAATTCAATAGCTGATTCGTGTACAGAAAGATTTAAACATTGCTCTTTCGTCCCAGTAACTGGGAAAATGATGGCAACTTTGACAGAAATAGGGAAGTGACAGTTTTGAAAGAAAAAAAATATGATCATAATTTTAGGAAGTTAGAGTTTGAAGAGACAGCAGGCCATCAATACCTAGTATAAATCTCCAAAAAACAGATCAGAATTTAGGAGAGAGGCCTGGCTAGAATTAGGGATTTGGTAGCCATCCGTGTCTGTAGATTGCAGGCTTCAGCTATCACAGATTATTCGTTATTCTTGAATCTGGAAGTGCCAGTCATGCTGGCAATTTTCTGCCACTTTTTCCAATAAAATGTTCACATTCTGATTTCACTGTGACTCAGTAAATTGTATGAAATTTCAAACACCATTTTCTTTGGTGCAGGTGACAAACCCAATTTAACTCCATTTTAGATGTAAAAGTTAAAAAATTGTTGTGTATATGTAAAGTGAATAATTACATCTTTCCTTACCTGAGTAATATAGAAGTGTGAATAACATAAATCATTTTCACCAATCAATGCAAGCAATTCAGGTTGACAAAAGCATATTTGAATTACTATTAAAGAAAAGGAGACCCGAGGATTTCTGTTTGATTGTGGAATATAGATCATAATGAAAATGACAAGGTAAATGCTGGGGAACATTTTTATAAATGTTGGAAAAATTGGCTGGGTCTTCAGCAGAAGCTATATGAAAATATCAGGGTGACAAGAAAGATGTCTCACGTTAGCACACTCAAATAATGGCAACATAGCAAGATTTGATTGTGATGTCATGAAAGAAGGAAATTAAACTTTCAAAGACCACCTATACTAGAATATAATAGAATGCTTTTTTATTTTGCAGCCTAGTTTTTTTTTAATAGGTATTTCTTTTAATCATATGTTATTTGACTAATGTAGTCTATGGCTCACTTATCTGTATCATCCCTTGAATTGGCAGACTTATATACAATTATTCAAAGCTTTGTTCAGATACTAATAAATAAGTGACAACATTCTGTGAACATCTATCTCATGCCTACCACAAGTGTGGGCATTATGGAAGTTTAAGCTGAAAAAATTACAGTCTATCAGGCAGGTAAGATTGGACACTCATAAAATAATATTCGACATTTCATTTTGTGAGGAAGAGAAAGAGTTGCATGAAAATACCTGCTTGGTTGACATGAATGTTTTGCTTTTGATTGAAAAAGGTAGTTATGGGGACATCAACCTGTTCAGATCCAGGCATTTACTTTCAGGGCCCCAGGAGATGGGTGGGCAGTGATAAGTAGATGCCTAGCTTCTTGGTAGAAAGATTGAGAAATTCAAGTGTCCTCTGGCATGGTTAAATTTCTAAACAAATGAGATCCTAGCAAGAATAATTAAAATAAGTTGTTAATTAAAAGCTTTTGCTATCTGACCTGGGGGGAGGAAATCAAAGTGGCAAGCTCTCGCACCAGGTCATGTTATTACTGTGAAGCCCAGGAAGATAGCTTGAGGCAACACCCCCTACAATTTTCCTGAATGCCTGAAAGGAGTTGGGTTGAATTTAGCTTAATCTAGAAAATATATCTATGTATAGAAAAACTGTGAATTTTTAAATTTAACATTTAGACAGAAAGTCACTTAATATATCCTTATTATAAAAATAAAGGGCCTTACCAGATGGTGGTGCAGTGGATAGAGCATCGGACTGGGACGCGGAGGATTCAGGTTCTAAACCCTGAGGTCTCTGGCATGAGCGCAGACTCACCAGCTTGAGCAAGGGGTCGCTGGCTTGATTGTGGGATCATAGACATGACCCCATGGTCACAGGCTTGAATCCCAAGGTCACTGGTTTGAGCAAGGGGTCACTTGGTCAGCTATAGCTCCCTGGTCAAGGCACATATGAGAAGGCAATCAATGAACAAGTAAGATGCCGTAACAAAGAATTGAAGCTTCTCATCTCTCTCCCTTTCTGTCTGTCCCTATCTGTTTCTCTTTCTAACTCTCTCTGTCTCTGTCAAACAAATGAATAAATAAAGGTACCATTCTAGCTAGTAGAGATCCTTTCAGCTTTTATCTATTGAGCTTCCATTAACAGTCAGACATCTGCTAATAGCATTAATCTCGGTTAAACCTAATACAATATCATGAGGTTGTTACTTTAATTATCCCATTTTATAAAGAAACACAAAGGCATGAAGAAGTCAAGGAACTTGTTAAGATTCATCAGCTCACAAGAGGTTGGGATTGGAACTCAAACTTGCTGACCTGAAATCCTCTTGTTAACCACCACTCTAGACTGCTGGCCTTGACCCACAGTAAACTTCAGCTATCATAGTGGAATGTGCTGCGTAAATGGGTTCTGACTGCAAACAGACATCCAGTCCACATATTCCTCCCATCCAAGTACTAACCAGGCCCGACCCTGCTTAGCTTCCGAGATCAGACGAGATCGGGCGCGTTCAGGGTGGTATGGCCGTAGACCCAGTCCACATATTCCTATTCTACTACTTGCCATAGCTACAAATCATATATAAAACCCTAATAATGACAGCTATTATTGAAGTTGGCTAGTGTATCTATGTAATTTCATTTTAACATGTTACCTAATGCATTTTCTTTTTTTTGCTTAAACATTTCTTCTTGGCCAATAATTTATTGCTTTTGTTAAACCAAGAGAAAAAGCTATTAAATGAGGTCAGTATGGGTAAATGGTAAATCCCTTATAGTCAGAGGAAAAAAAATCATGTTTCCTTGTGTTTTTCATTAATTATAATGGCAACTGACGATGGGTTCTGTCTGCATATTAAAATTGATTTTCATCTTCATTTTTAATTCTGCAGGTATTATTTATCTGAGAAGCAAGGAAAATTATCAATTATTTTCATTGTTCCATGTAAGCAAGGTATGGGTAGTCATTTCTGTAGGTCATATCAAATATTTGTTCCAAAGTACTATTCCTTTGCAGCCAAAAATATGAATAACAACAGTTAGGTCTCCCATTTCTTGATCAATTGATATGTTTCAGAGACTGTACTTCGAATAATTTTGTACTTGGTACTTTATATCCATTATGTCATTATTATTCAAAACCATCTCAAAAAGAAGCTATGCTTACCCACCGTTATGCAAAAGCAATGTGGCTCAGAGAAGTGAAATAATCTCCTAAATCATAAATAAGTGACAAAAGCCGTGTCCACAACCAAAATTGCCTACATCCTAACACTAAATTTTTGACCTCTCATTAAGGCTGCCTCCACGGTATTGAAAATCAAATCATTAGTGTAAAAATAAGATCTTGAGCTCATTTAATGTTTGGTTTGTACTTCAGAATACAAAATACATTTTGCTGTAGTTCTATAATTTGTTTCTTTGGATATTTAGGATCCTATCAACCCTTGTTAGCATCACTGACCTTTCCCAGAGCTGGTGTTTATATACATGATCCTGCTTTTGCATTGACTATGAAGCTTTCTTTATTTCTATCTGCACAAATCTCTTTGCTGACATATTGTTTGCAGATATTTATTCCACTCTACAAGCAGTAATGCATAAAAATATGATCTTAGGTATTCATGTCCTTTCTCAAGCCCCAACATGTACTGATTTAACCATCACAACATTCATAGATATTTATTTCATCATGACCAGAAGAGCAACATAAATAATTAATATTGATTTTCCCAATCTTGCTTCTAAGCCATACAGCTTTCACTAGTACTGACTATAGAGAAATATTTTATCTCTGAATCTCTGACATTTAAATGTTTAGTTTCCATTTTATAGCACACTAAATATTACTGGAGTACACAAAAAGAATTACTAAAAACCAGTAATTTAAACTATAAACTTGAGAAGTCAACTGAAACCAAAACCTCTGTAGATTTTGAAAAGATATCACCAGAAATTTATATGCTCAGCATCACCTTCATATTTTCAGTATCAATAAATGAGAAACATTATTGCTCTTTAACAAAAGTGTTAATGTTATTTTATTGTATTTTCCAAATGCAATAACTAGGAATCTATTAGTATTTATAACTTAGTCTCTTTTTTAAATCATTTTTCTTTTTTAATTACAGTTGACATACATTTTATATTAGTTTCAGGTGTACAGCCAGTGGTTAAACATTATATAACTTACTAAGCGATAAATGTCACACCCATCTGACATCACACATAGTTATTAATTACTGACTATAGTCCCTCTGCTGTACTTTACATGCCCATGACTATTTCATAACTACCATATTGTACTTCTTAATCCCTTCAGCTTTTTCACTCATATATTCCCCAACCATTCTTTCATCTGTCAACCATCAAAATATTCTTTCTATCAATGAGTCTGTTTCTGTTCTGCTTATTCATTTATTTTGATTTTTAGATTTAATTGTTAATAGATATGCAATAATTTCCATTTTATTGTTTATATTTTTTAATCTTTTTTTTCTCCTTCTCCTTAAAGACCATTTAACATTTCATGTAATACTGGTTTGATAATGATGAACTCCTTTAGCTTTTTTTTAAAACTTTTTAATTAATTTATTTATTTTAGATTTTATTTATTTATTTTAGAGAGAGGAGACAGAAAGAGAGAGAGAGAGTGAGTGAGAGAGAAGGGGGGGAGGAGCAGAAAGCATCAACCCCATATGTGCCTTGACAAGGGAAGCCCGGGGTTTCGAACCAGCAACCTCAGTGTTCCAGGTTGACGCATTACCCACTGTGCCACAGCAGGTCAGGCACCTTTAGCTTTTTTATTATCTGGGAAGCTGTTTATATATGCTTTGATTCTAAATTCTTAATTTACAAGCAGGCCACTCACTCTGACTTCCATTCACCTCCTTCTTTTGACCATAGCTCTGCAACTTTGGACAAGTTAATAAACCTCTCCACACTTCTTTCCTCATCTTTAACATGTAAAATAAAAATCCACAGATTAAATGAGAATATATGCTTGTATTATATAGCATATTTGTAGATATATGCATAAGCAGATATATTATGTGGTATTTAACATATCAGCAAATAGTATATATTGTATGACACTATATATGTATGGAAATACATATAAACACATATACTGTCTCATTATATGTATCATAGTCTCACAATAAATACAGTTTCCTCCTTTTCCTTTTTATATGTATCACATACTATGTACATATCTGTTATATGCATTACACTTGATCACATACATAGTACATAAATATATAAAGTATAACATCTAAGCATACATTTTACTTCCTCACATACTTTATTACCCTTGTATCACATGCTATTTATACATATGTTAAATACATTATACTTTGCAGTGATTTCATTCAGGATGCAACCAGAATGAGGCGAGTGCACAGAATTTAAGATTTGGGGCAAAAAATTCAGTAATCAAGTAAATGTTTTAATACAATTTTTTAAAATAAGAATTTATATGAAATTCCATAATGAACAAAATATCAACATATTAATAAAAAGTAAGGTTAGTATTACCGGTTCTCTCCCCCACCCACAAATGCCCCCCCACACACACACACTGCTTACACCACAATTATATAAGCACATTCCACAGCTCTTAGCTTCAGAGAGGAAACAATATTCAACATGTCTGTGTCCTTAGTCCTGGGACTCTTGCCTGAGGTAGCACAGACACATTCTTTTTTCCCAGTTTGAGTCTGACAGGGTTAAGGCCTGAACTTGGAGATAGGAATAAAGGTTGAAGAAAGGTCTGAGAACTTGAGAAGGCAGAAATGAGCAAACCCAAGGAGCCACAGAATTCTTGTGATACGAGTGCTTCAGTTCTAGAACTTGCCAAGGTTGAAACGCCACAACTGTCTCTTTGCCTTTTCTACTTCAATCTCCTCACTCCTGACCATAACAATGAATCAACATCCATGTTTTTGTAATGATTTTGAAAAGCACAAAATAAATTTCTGGTTCATCTTAGGTCTATGAATATAACATATCCATGAGGAAATATATATTATATGCTATATATCAGCAAGTATATATTATATAATATGTGTGTATATATGTATGTATGTATGTATATATATAAATAAAACAAAACCTGGCATATAGGCCCTCAATAGTTATTTTCCTTTCACTTGGACTTGGAAAAAGAGACCCTGATGATTATAGTTATCTATGTATTTAACATATATAGGTATAGAGTTCATTTTTACAGTGCTTTGAGAAATTGGATAATTATATTCTGTTTTGATAATATTTTCCTATTATTTCCTGTTGCACCTATTTCCAAATATTTAAATAGGCCTCTACTAAAATCAAATTATAGACCAAGTTGGAGTGCTTGAGATTACTTGGTTTTGGTTGGTCCTCTCACTGAGACAAGACCCACTGTCCTCTTTAATTACCCTCGGAGAGAAAAAACTCTATCAGCAGTAGGCTGACCCAGTAAACAGATTTACCAGGTAGTGGAGCAGGAGTGGGTGACAGGGTTTTTATCCCTCAGTTACCAAATTATGCAGTTAGGGTTGCCACGTATGGTGGGCTATGGATTGGCAGGTGGGCTATAGATTGGCAGGAAAAGACGATATGAACCTCTAGACAGTCCTTGATTTATCTAACAAGTATGCTAAAATCAATGGACACACAGTGGCTCCCCTTAGTTGGAGGAGATAGGCAGCACATGGCTTTCCTCTTGCCCCAGGGTTTCTCGAGAGGCACAGAGTTGCTGAAAACTCACTTCATCTAGGGACGGCCCTGCTAGCTTTGAAAACATAGGCAGCTATTTGCTATGCCTCAGTCTTCCAAAACATGGGGCATAGGACACCAGTCCAGAGGCTAGCAACCTCTGTTTCCATTAAGGGAACATTTACAAACTTTAGACTCTACGGGTTCTTCTACAAACTCTCATCACAAAGCCAACATCGTGTTCTGGTACAGAAAGCATAGTCAGGATTCCCTTTACAGTATAACTGCAAATAGCATTCTGGGGTCTCCAAAAACCATTTTCTAGTGTAACAACCCTTCATATGGATTCAGTCAAGTTTTACTCAGTGGTGTCAATACACAGTGGTCTGAAAATAATAACAAATTAACTTCTCTGAAATAGATTTAGTTCTTAATATATGCAAGGTTCAATTCCTGTTGATATCTCAGAGCGCAGGACTGGGTTTGAACCCCAACCACCTGACTGACAGGAGATGGTGTCCCTCACTATCATGCATCACAGTCACCTGAAATGCTTACCAAGTGCACAATTTCTGGGCATCTCCCTGGATTTACTAAACCTTAACCTTTGGAGACAGAGCCCAAAATTTGTTATTTTTAGAATTAGAAACTCCCAGATGACTCATGCACACAAAAGCTTGGGCATCACTGGTTTTCATCCTGATTGCACTCATTTAGGATTTAATTATTATAGGGGGAGATGCACATAGGTAAACATATTGTCGGCACCCTGTGACAACTGCTCTTTACTTCGCTCAGAAATACCATATGGCTGCTTGGCCTCAGTATATGTACTCCAGTCACTGTTTCAACCCTAGCTCAGCCTGCCTACTTCAGAGTAAACACACAGTAAGGCCACATGGAAGCCAGCTAGTAAACTGCCTCAGTGGCCATCTTGAAAAACTTAGGCCAGCTTTTCTCCCTCATCTTCTATCTTTGAGTTCTGTTAAAACAAAGACTACATTTGTCTGTAGAGCCATTAATGCCATCTGTTTCCTTTCAGACATCAGAGTTCTATGATGTTTTTCATTCAGCAACAGACTTATTTCACCCCTTATGATGATGTTTATTCAGCTTCATCTCCCCTTCCATCAGCTTTCTCTCTTCAGACTTAACCTATTCATTGATACAGTAATTTACTCTTAAACTTCATTTTATTCCCAATTTAGGCCTAAGAAATTTTATATTTTCATACCTTATGACATTCTCTTATTTCTTCAAAAATCTACTACTTTGAAAATGTACAGAGTGTACATTTGTATTTTTGCTGTTTCTTAAGGTTATCAATTAGGCACATGAAATATTACATAAAATAAACATGCTACACTGAATTGCTTAACTAAAATAAGCAATTTGTTTTTACCGTTTTATACTTTAATACTGATGTGGTTCTATAGGCTAACACATGAACCTGAGAAAATACTGGATAAATTACTTGGATTTTATAGGACAAGTAAAACCACTGTTCTAGTATTGACAATGAAAAGAGATCATGGCATAATTGCAACAGAAATTAAAAATATTTAGATTAATAATGATGATTTGTATGTGAAGGTTATATATTATTTATTTAAAAATACATGTGAACCAAAAATTGCTCTAAAATAAGTATATTAAATATAATACACTTCAGAAATATTTTACCTGATATAATTAAGTTGAGCCCAGAATGTGACATTCATTGCTTCTACTGATTTCCTGATCTTTTTTAGTTTATTGATCCCATATAGTCTAAGGACACATCACATTAAGATGCCTAATTCATTAAGTTAACAGCATATGTCATTGACTTGGGTTTCTTCAGGGAGCTCCACAAGCACGTCAGGACCCAGTTTAGCTCACAGCAATTAAAGATGCAGAATTAGCATACTGTTTCTCAGGGAATGCCCTTGAATGTGCCTGATTAGCTGTCTTGTATAAGGTCTGAGCAGGATTGCTGAGAGCCAGGGAGGAGGCCAGGTCTGGGCATCATGCAGTAATCCTGTGTGACTCTGCCTTGTCTGGTATCTCAGGAAAGATACTTAGAAAATGTCAGGATCATTGTTGAGTGATTAACACAGAGACAGTGCAGGGCAGTGTTGCACGTGGGGACTCTGCTCATTCACATTACACCATTCAGAATTCCAAAGCGGCCACTGTGGTGCCCTGTAAGCATCTCACCTTTAATTCTGAACAGTCTGAAGTTGCTACTGAGAGATCATTGAGAATTTAAGATCCTTTTCTGTTACTACTTGAAAATTCACACACTCATCTTTTTATGAGGGGACTTAAGTATATGTATGTTCTGGAAGTTATTAAAGATGGAAATAAATCAACCTTCATGTAGACCAACTATGAGAGACTGAGCAATAAGACTTTTTATCAATCTCACAGGTCAGGAAACCGTCACTTTCTAAGACAGATAGAATAGAATGTTTCCATTAGGCAAAATGCTTGGAGGTCGAGAACAATTTAATCAATCAAATGTGACCATTAGTAAAATGAGGTGAAATAAGACACTAAATGTGCTAAATAAAAGTGTATCACAGTTTCAAATGAACTTTCATTTGTCTTTTGAGCAGCAGACTAAAACGATTGTCACTGCTTTTAATCATTTGAGAACCAGAACTCTTTTGAGTTCTATCACTAATTGTTGAATATCTGTATATGAGCCCAGGATGCAGAGTTCTGAATCAAAGAATCCAGATTTGTGTCAGCCTCTAAAAGCTTGAGCAAGATCACATTTGCTTACAGAAAATGGAAATAGACATGATGTGTTCCTATGCCTTGAGTCCATTTTAAGACAGGTCAAACTCAAATAACCCTTGGAAAATTGAGAAGCAGAAATAACAAAACTTCAAATCCTAGATTGTTTTGATATAACCATGTAGGTCTGTAATTTTGAGAAAATCTTGTGTTAAAAAGAAAAGATAGATGAAAAAGGTCTAGAGAGTAATATACAGTTTTCTCTGATGACACTCCAAAAAATAGATTCTTAAGAGCAGATTTTGTTAAGATCTTTTTATGTTGCTAGGAGAGTTGTTACCATAGGAACAATGATACCAGTAAGCATCACTTATGCATACATAGCACGTAACCTGGAGAGTAATTTAATTAAAATATCTTCAGAATTTTATACTGTTGTTTTTGCAGCATTTGTGTGTATAGTACAACTTATTAAGCCCTCTTAGGCAAACGTGTAAATTTGTCCATTGCTAGCTTTTATTGGTGTAAATCCTCATTCATTTTGTTAAACTGAAGTTTTGTTTTCTACATGTAAGAAAAAAAATATTCTGAGATCAACTGTCATTTTTATTTGGAACACTGAGTCATGTTGGTGCCGATGCACATTTAAGTCATGCTTCACCCAATAACCCAGTCACTTTATCTTGATTATTATTTGAAAACACAAAATCAGAATAAGTAGTCATCCTAAAAATTTTAAAACATGTGTTTTCTGATTTTTCACTAAAAATCACAAACTCTGATCAAATGAAACAGTTCAACTCAAGCTACTTTGGGAAATTATTATCTCCTTGCCATTTTAAAAGAATAGTTAATAAAACTACATTATACCAGTGCTTATTACGGCCCATGGTTTACTGTTCAAAGATGCTAGCTCAGGTCACAGACTTCTCTAAAACCCAAATTGTAAGGTCTGAATTCAGGACTTAAAGTGTTGTTAGCACACTGTGGGAAAGAAATTGGGAGAAGCATTCCATGTCATGGGCATGAATGTATGCAATGCCAGTGGATTTCCTGAAATTCTGCATCTGGGGAGTTCTAGAAGGGTACTGGGGAAGGTAGAGCACATCACACTTGACTACAATAGGCTTCTGCTAAGTGATATTCATCGTCACCTCTTTGAACTACCATTTTCTCCAAAATTAGCTCAGTTGTTTTAATATAGATGAATTATTTTTTTAATTTTTATAAAGTATGCTATTACTGCAGCTATGCAGTATACTGTCACACCACCGAAGTTATTTCCCCTGAATTCCAAAAACAGACAGGAAAGGAGTCAGTAACACCTGTTCACAAGGATTATGCCTCTAACAACATCCATAAAATGCTGCCTTTAGGAGACTGAGAAGAGACATGGGCCCCAGGACATGAATCTCTTCTCTAATAGTACTCAGTGAGACTCTCTTTCTCACTGGCCAGGAGGACTGGTTTTAACAATCTCAACAGCCCATGTTGGATGAGGGAAAAGGGCTTTTGATTTTGGGTGGGGACCTTTTCCAAGAGCACCCAGACCTCAGATATCTACGACACAAGTGACACAGTTTCCACTTACAAATGACTGAGGTGGATAATACCAGGAAGTGACCCTTTCAACCAAAGCCCTTCACCTAGGTCAGACATGACAACTGCTGGCTCAGAACTGGGAACACCAGAATATATTTTAACCTTTTTTCTTTTGTATATCCTGGCTCATTTTCGTTTTGAGAATCCTGTCTCCCAAGAAAATAGCCATGGAGTAAGCTTGCAATAAGCTTTTATTTTAAGCTAGCAATATTTCTGTTTTACCTTTTCTGGGTTAAAATAGCCTTGTTATCTACCTGCACCACCAAAAACAAAAAACATTTATATCCCATTTAGCTCCAACCTGAAGGCATTTTCTCAATTTTGTATCATGTCAGTGTTCTCCATCATAATCATGGCTCAGTATCCTTAGTGATCAAGTGTATCAGAGTCTGACCTTGTCCTGGACAATTTGCTCTCCCTACAGTCATCATAGAAAAGCATGAACATTGGTATCAGCAATTCTTTAAGCCTGATTTCATATAGAGAAAAAGAGGAGCATAACCTGACTCCACAGTATTGGAGTACTAATGAGGACTAAACTAAACAGTGCATATAAAGGGAGTTATCACAGTATCGGGAATATAACTCCTGAATGGATGAGAGCTTCTACCCGGACATTATCTGCAGAACTGATTGAGAAGGAAA
This sequence comes from Rhynchonycteris naso, assembly GCA_037038555.1. NCBI lineage: Eukaryota > Metazoa > Chordata > Mammalia > Chiroptera > Emballonuridae > Rhynchonycteris > Rhynchonycteris naso. Next base: position 102,324,907 of record CM072996.1, on the reverse strand, counting down.
TTGAACTAATACCCCATATGTGATCTGTTTTACTTGGGTTTATTTTACAATTCACTGCTCTTGTAACTATCACTCACGGAATTTTTTACTTTGAAATACAAAATTAATTCACGTTCTAGAATGGTGTTTTCCAAACTACATTTAAAAAAATCTAATGAGACCACAAATACATTGCTTAAAAAAAGACAGAGAGAGAGATAGATAGAAATCCTGCTGTAAGAAAAAGTAACATTTATTTTTCATAATTCAAGTACTGCAATGTAGAAAATCACAAAGTCATAGAAACCAGAAATGTGAGAAGCCTAACAAGCAATCAGTTCTGCTTGTCCACTCTCTGCCCTTTAGCTTTTGGTCGTCTTTATTGCTAATGTCCCAGATGATGAAGCTGCTTCTATTTCCCTTGGGAAACTCTCTCATAATCAATAAATATCACTGTCAAAGACCTTTACTGAAATGCTGACCGAATTTTATATATTCATTCAAGTTTCTTTGTTTTTATTTTGGTTTTGGTTTTGGTTTTTAGTTAAGACCCAGAGTATCCCCACGCTTTATAATTCTGCCTCTCAGACTTCCATATTTTGGATGACCAACCTAGTCACTTTTTATTTTTATAATTTCCTATAGATTTTCCCTCACTTATTTTTCTCCTTTGATAAAAGCACCAATGCTTATTTACATCTTTCGTAATGTAACTTTGTAATTCCTACTGTTTTACGGTAAGGTTTTACAACTCCTACTTTCCATTAGATTGCCCCCAAAACAATTTAATTTCACCTTATCCAGTGATGGGATTCAGCTAGTTCACACCAATTCAGCAGAACCGATACCCAACATTTTGTTGAGTTCAGCGAACCGGTTGTTAAAATGGCACTTGTAATCAGGGTTCTCTCTAAAATGGGCGCCTGGACTGCTGCCCAATATGGAAATCACAAATTTACATTTCTTACCATTTTTTAACATTCATCTGCACAACAGCGTATTCTAAGTGCCTTTAGTAATGGTCATTCTGTCCATAGGTGAAAAAAATTGACAGAATTATGATTGTAATATTTATTTATTCATTTCATAAAACTCATTATACCTTTGATGAAATACTACATTGTAATTCCCTCACATTTGTTACTTCAGTAAACAAACATATAACTTAAAGAGAAAAAGTGCTAAACAGCCAGGGGGGTGACAAGCTGTCATCAGAAATATCTTAAATAACAGTTTTATTGTTTTTGTCAGGTATTTTAAAAATTTTTTCATTAATATTTTAAAACTCTTATTATTTAATCTAGTTTTGTGTACCTCTTTTATTATTCTCATTGAATATTAAATGCATGAAATAATAAACTACCATTCAGTATATTGCTTTTTTAGACTTAAAACAGTCATTAGGGCAGAGAACGGGTTGTTAAATTATTTGAATCCCACCACTGACCTTACCCTTTTATTGTGTTGGCACCTCTTTATTTTATCTATTGTCCATAATTCTCTATGTTTTCCACTCCTGGGACCTAAGATAGCTTTTTTTCTTTTTTTATTTATTTCTTTTAGCAAGAGAGACAGAGACAGTGACAGAGAGAGGGGGACAGATTGGGACAGACAGACAGGAAGGGAGAGAGATGAGAAGCATCAACCCATAGTTGTAGCACTTTAGTTGTTTATTGATTGCTTTCTCATATGTGCCTTGACTGGGGGGCTCCAGCTGATCCAGTGACCTTTTGCTCAGGCCAGTGACCATAGGGTTATGTCAGTGTTCCCACACTCAAGCTGGTGACCCCCCACTCAAGCCTGCAACCTTGGGGTTTTGAATCTGGGTCCTCTGCATCCCAGGCTGATACTTTTATCAACTCCAACACAGCCTGGTCAAGTCCATAATTCTCAATTGTAGATACACCTTTATAGCTCCTCATAGATGTGCAGAAAAGGACCCTTGCACACAAATGTACATATACACTGCACCCTGTGTCAGAGCTCCTTTGGAGTAGAAACCATGTCACATAAGTCTTATTTTGTGCCCAAAATCACAGAGCTGAGTGTTTTGCACATAGTAGTTAATGAATGTTATACTGAATTCTCTTCTCACACAGCAACATGGCAAGTTGAAATAAAAGCAACAAGTTTCTTGGGACTTGAAGGTAAACTAATAAATTTTACTAAATTAGAAAGAATATAATAAGGAAAATTATTTTAGAGAAACTCCTTAATTCAAAAAATTATCTGAGACAATGAGCAAGTGAGATTCAATTAAGTTCCATCTGGGGGTTGCTATACAAAATTAAAAGCAATAAAACAATATAAGTCCCCATGGAATCCCCAGAAGTTATTTTAATCACATCTGAAAGAAATATTTCTATAAGCCGTCTCATAGAGATTATTCCTTTATTGGTATTTATTTCTTCATTTCAAATACTTTTTTTCTTACTCTTTTTTTTAACCTACTTGAAACCATTTGTCATAACCAGTCTTGCAAGTGTCCTGACATTGCACTGTAGCATCAGTTTAATATTTCTTAGCAAACTTCCCATGTCAACCTCTAGATAAATATTTTAGACTTTTAAATAAGTCTACTTAAAAAGTACTTCTATAAACTGTTTTTGCATAGATTCCACCCCTTTTAATACTTTAATAAGACCTTGTAGCTTTCCCTCTTATAATCTATCATGAAGGTAATTATGCAGTAATTTATTTGTTTGTTTAACGTCTGAGTCTTCAGCTAAATTGCAGGCTCCATCAAGGGAATGACTTTATCTTGTTCATGACCATATCTATCTGAATTCACTACTGCTCTGTGTCTAGCATAATATCTGGCTTTAATAGTTAAATAACCAACACTTATTGAACTAGTGAAGAAATGAATGAAGGGATGAATACAATTTTATTTTGATAAAATATCTATTAGCTTAAGCAACTGATCAATTAACCTATCTATATACATCTTTATATTTTAGTATTCCTTGGGTGGTTATGAATTATCTAGAAATACAAATACAAACTTACCTTTAGGTAATTTATGTATAAAAAGTAGCTAGTGGTATTTCCCATAATGCCCTTAACAAAGATATTAGTGGGACAGAATATTGCATCTCCTGCTGAGTCACTTCTCACCATTGTTCTCCATTCTCTTGAAGGAGAAATACACAGCAAGGAAATAGAGACTGCTGGAGTGCATTGAATTGTACCTCAAGAAGGGTACTTTCAGTGGCTTGGCCTGGAGAAAATAATAGCCAGACCATTTCTACAATAATAATTAAACATCAGGTCAACTAACCCAAGAATCAGTCTTTTTGGTTAAACATCATTGTAGCTGTTGATGTTCAGAGGATAAAAGACCAAGTGACTTAGTTCCTTACATTTTAAGTTTCGTAGGAGATTTTTTAATTAAATACAAAAATTCTAGTTATAGTCATCACCTGGTAAACACATATAATGTTTACTATGTGACTTGTTACATGTCTTTGTTTAGCTTTAGTGCCTGTACTGTAATAAATTCAACACTAAAAGCAACTGGTTCTTCTGCCCTTTTTCCAATGCTCAAGTTGCTTATGGCTCCTGTTCCATGAATTTTTGAGAGTTCTTTTCTCAATAATTATTTTGTCAATTTACTAGTCATTGATTTTAGACTTTCCAGAATACTCTCTTCATTAAAACATATCAAGATTTTCTCTGTTCATTTTTTCTACCTCAAATGTTTTAAATAGTAACAAATTCACTTAGTATTATAGAATATATACTATACATGCCTAATATACATACCCAATTTTCTAAATCTATATAGCTTTAACTCATCTTTACTAAATACCTGTTTTTCTAACTATATTTAAAATGTTAGCTTTTTATTTTTCCAGGGACAGAGAGAGAGTCAGAGAGAGGGATAGATAGGGACAGACAGACAGGAATGGAGAGAGGTGAGAAGCATCAATTATTAGTTTTTCATTGCCATTTTGACACCATAGTTGTTCATTGATTGCTTTCTCACTTGTGCCTTGACTGCGGGCCTTCAGCAGACCGAGCCACCCCTTGTTTGAGCCAACGACCTTGGGTCCAAGCTGGCGAGCTTTTGCTCAAGCCAGATGGGCCCACGCTCAAGCTGGCGAGCTTGGGGTCTCGAAATTGGGTCCTTCCACATCCCAGTCCGACGCTCTATCCACTGAGCCACCACCTGGTCAGGCAAAATGTTAGCATTTTTAAAATATGTTTATAATACTTTATAGTTGTTATAGATAAATTTTAAAGAGTATAACTTATCAAAACTACTTATGTTTGCTTTTATCTGATTCATTAAATTCTTTTAAACTAAATCATTTTGTTTATAGCAAAAACTATTTAGCCATACTGAATATAAGTCATTCAAGAATTGGGGAGAGTTAATAGGTTTATGTGCTCACAGTGTGCAAGATGCAGTCTTAATATTTTTTATGTATTAAAATTTACTCCTTGTCTTACCTGTAGTGGTGCAGTGGATAAAGCATTTACCTGGAACACTGAGGTTGCTGGTTCAAAACCATGGGCTTGCCCAGTCAAAGCACATGCAAGAAACAACTTCTATGAGTTGATGCTTCCTGCTCCTTCCCCTATTTCTCTCTCTCCTCTTTCTAAAATCCATAAATAAATCTCTTAGAAAAAAAAATTATCCCTCATTGCAAAAACCCAATGAGATTGGCATCCTAATCAACAGACCAGTTTTGCAAACTAGTCAAGAGGCACAAAAAGGTTTTAAATAACTTCCCCAACATCACACAGCCAATGATTTAAATTCAAATACAGGATGGGCAAAAAGTACGTTTACAGTTGTGAGTACACCAACACAGAGTTGATTCTTCTATTATTACTGATTCATTATAGTATTATTTTCCATATGAAAAACTATAAGCATACACTTGCCCCACCCTGTGTAGACTCCAGATTGCAAGCTTTAAACAATTATGATATCTACACTGCCTCTCTTTATACATATAATATTTTGGCTTTATAGAGAAAAAGAAAGGGAACTTACAAAAGAAAACACAAAAAGCAAATTACCACCACATCCAAACAAAAACTGCTTCTTACAGCTCAATATATTAACCACCCTCCTGGTTCTATATATATTCTAACAGAGTGTGCAAATGTGCACCCTCACAGCCAATGCACTTTGTACATATATCCATATATACAATGTAAAGCAGAAAGCAAGTTTACGAGGGAATGTGTACTAACTTTTGTGTAGGAAACTTAATAATACGGCACTGAGCTAACATACTGTGGAGAGACTGTAAACCATATGCTAAGCCCTTTTTCCTGTATTATATTATGCAATCCTCATCACTCTATAGAAGATAAAACTGAGACTTGAGCCTGACCAGGCGGTGGTGCAGTGGATAGAGCGTCGGACTGGGATGCGGAAGACCCAGGTTCAAGACCCCAAGCTCGCCAGCTTGAGCGCGGGCCCATCTGGCTTGAGCAAAACCTCGTCAGCTTGGACCCAAGGTCGCTGGCTCCAGCAAGGGGTTACTCGGTCTGCTGAAGGCCCGCGGTCAAGGCACATGTGAGAAAGCAATCAATGAACAACTAAGATGTCAAAACAAAAAACTGATGATTGATGCTTCTCACCTCTCTCCATTCCTGTCTGTCTGTTTCTATCTATCCTTCTCTCTAACTCTCTCTCTCTGTCCCTGTAAAACAAACAAACAAACAAAACACAACTGAGGTTTGAAAGGGCAATAACTTACTGAGGACCACAGAGATGATTCTGAAAGAACTGGAATCTAAACCAAGTTCTGGGTACAAGATGGCCACCACTACCCCACAGCACAGAAGAGACAATGCTTTGAGAAGGATGAAATGTGCATCCACCCCAAAGACTCAACACCCAACCCACAGGAGACATCAACAAGAAAAAGACCAGTGTATTCACTTCAGCGACTCTGGAAAGTAGTAAACTTTAAAATATGGTCTCATGGAGTGATATAGAAAAGAAGGGACAGAGGCTGCTGAAATCATCCGAGAATATTTTCTGAGAGTTTATAGATCTGACCTGAGTTTTTGAAAAAAAAATAAAATTAATTGTGATATAGCTCGATGAAGTAAGAGAAACTAAATAATATATATGTTTTTTAAAATGCATAAATTTCTAGAATGTAAATATTATTTATAAAATGAATCACCAAAAATTACTATTTAACTACTATTTGGTGCCCTCCTGCAACTCTTAGCTAATATCATACTTATTTTTAACAATTATTTTCTTTTTTCTCCAAGTACATAAAAAGAAAACAATGGTCTTCCGCAAATATACTTTTAGTTTTCCCCTTATTGCAGATTTCCATAAAAATTAAAATACAAAGGAAAAAGCTAAGGTGTGTTTACTTTAAGGTCTACACCTGTTTTATTTTAATAAACTGATTTTTCTTATATTTTTGTCCGTACTGAAAGTGGAAAAATAGTTTATTGTCCACTGCAATGATCATAACATAGGTTTGGATGATTTTAAGTGTCTTTGTGAAGTTAAACAACATTAAAACACCCTAAATTCAAAGGTTTGCCAACTAATAACTGTATTTCTTAAAATATGTATTACAATACCATATTCTAGAAGCTACATTATCTAACTTGAAAAGCCCCATCACAATGATTTAAAATATGTGAACTGATGATACAAAGGAGTGGTTTTACCCAAGGAGCTCATAAAAATCTATGAGATCGATCCTAGGAATTTTGAAGTTCTAGTATTCGTGAGTCAGGATGAAAATAAAACTCAAGGATGGTTAAGGAAATCTTTACTTGGTGAAGCAGCAGTGCAGTGAATTTCAGCACTAATATATAATCAGTTTGAAATAGGAACTTTTGATGCCACATCTGAAAATAGAATATTACAAGCCACTACAGGTAGTAATTACTGAAGGTAATTGTAATGCAGCTTGAGTGGTAAACATTAATGAAAAAAAAAACAGATTTCTAAGCAAATAAAATCTCAAGCATCAAAAAAGACAAAAAGTTTGTGATAAGTGGTTAATTTAGGCATGCAGTGCTGTGTGAGCAAAATTGGATTGCAATCATTGCCATTTCAAAAAATGAAACATTAGGAGAAAAGAAAATTGGATAGAAATGGCATGGAAATTACAGCCTTTGATCCTTTCTGAAGAACCTTTTTTTGAAGCATCATCATGAGTGGGCAGTAAACTCCTTCCACTCTCCTGTTAAAATCTTTATGAAGCCTGAAGACCCTGAAATAGAAATAATCAATTCAAGACTGATAATGGAAATATTTTTTAGTGATAATCTTTGTTTTTCCATACAACTGTGCAAAATTAATTCTAGTGTTAAATTGCTATCAGATTTTGCCGTTGATACTTTTAATTTTGAGAGAAACTCCTTCCTGAATTTTCCTTGACCTCTCCAAATATAGATCAGCTAATAAGCACATATTTCATGGTAACTAGCAGAGAGATGACAAGATTTCATTGGGGGGAAAGAGTATTTTAATGTTCTCAGTGTTATATCATTGAGAATATCATGGGTCCAAAAATCATTCCATGAATAACAATGCACAGCTTTGAACATAAGTGGGTATTATTCTCCAGAAACAGATCTTCTGGCTATTATAAATGATCCACTGTAGTTTCCAAAGACATGCAGTGCTAGATCTGTATTTGCAGAAATTTAAATTAATTCCTACAGCTTTGAAACAATAATGATCATAGACTTGTTCAATCACTATTAAAATGTCTGTAATTTGATTGTAAGACATTAATATCAAAATTACTCATTGGCTTTTCTTATTAAATACTGGCAATTACTTGTTTCATAAGGTTTTTTTACCTATTTTGTTAAATCCAGGTTTTTAAATTAGCTACTCAGTAATCATTTAAATTTGTTTTTACATATGAAATCATTTTAGATAATTATCTTTGAGAAACTGTTACAGCCTGATGTTAAAAAGGAGAATTATTGGTAAATAAGTATAAGAACATTACTCTTTACATTTAAGTGAATAGCAACTCTAATCTTCCAAGAAGGCTGTTTAAATCAGATTTGCAATGCCCAAAGCAATGTCTTGAATTATTTCCTTATTTTATTTGACTTGACTATATTTCATTTTTATTAACATTTTCTATTTGACCTTTTGAGTTATAGATCACTTTGAACCTTGAAAGATTTTATTATAAAAAAAAGTGTCTGTTTGTTTTATATCTTTGAAAATGAGCATTGGTTTTATTCCTATTGAAAGTAATACTTAAAAAGTACAGGTGTGAAATTCAAATGAAAGAACTAAAGTATGCTTTTACTTCCTATCAGAGGTTTTTAATTCAACTATGAGTGAAGAAGTTTCTTACAAAGACTTGTTAGCCATATATAACTTCAGTGAGGAAAATGACTCATCTTAATAATACTTTTAAGGTTTTCATAATAATTTTTTTTCTAAAGCATCTCTATTAAAGTTAAGTATCATAAAACAATTTTCTAAATAAAATTTTTCTTGGATCACTGCAACATACAACAGTACTTTTAAATCTGTAATATAGAGAAATCCTTGCCCTGGTCCTTGAAAAAGATCGACAAGTAGCAATCAATGAAAAAGATAGACAAGTAGCAAATTAACAAATAATATGATGAGTGATATAAGGGAGATACTTAAACATATCTGCCTCAGAGACTACTAAATTGGGTTATATCCCCTTATAAAATACTGCTTTAGCACACTGAACTCTGTCTCTGTTACCCTTTAAAAAATAAACAACAAAACAACAAAACCTGTGCAACTCATATATTACCTTTTCAAATCTGTTTTCCTGGAGACCATAATAAGTTTATAAAGACCCTCATGTTTGCCATATTCACCATAGTATCTTCAGTGCCACCACCATTCTTGTTGGATCAGTTAATAAATGAGAATGAATGAATGAAAGGAAGTTATGAATGGGATGTTCTGTTATATAACCCAGACCAGACCATTTTTATGTGAAAGCTCAGCTAAATTATAAAGGTAAGTCCAATGAAAATGGTGAGGAAAGGCATGAAAGATAGGATACAACACATACAAAGGTAAAGATATGAGAAAGAGCAGGTTAAGATCAACAGCAAGTAATCTAGAATGTCTGGAGCATACATAGAAGTTGTGAAATATCAGTGATGCAGAATATTTGTTGGGATATTTTATTTTCATCTTGACACTTCTCCATGTCAAGCAAGTAACCCATGTCTTGCCTAGATAGATTTTTTTTCCAGAGAAGAAAAGAGAAACAGACGGAAATTAATGGCATTTCCTGATTTTGATAAGATGAAAACATTGATGACATTGGCTGAGTATCCAGGAAAAGAAGCATAAAGGAAAGCAGGCTTTTGAGGGCAAAGAAAGAGCAAGAAGAGAGATTTTTTTGACACAAATAAAAAGAGCTGGTTTATTAGAACCTTAGGAATAAAGTAATGATTGTGCCAAACACATAGAAGCCACCAGCTTCACCAAAGATTTTTGTGGCTCAAGCATGGAATGGAGAAAAAAAAGCCACTGAGGTGAGAAACTCATAAACAGACAAAAACACAGTCATCATAGGGGTATAAATACTTCATTGACAGCTCTATCTATATAGATAATCCAAACAGAAAATCAATAAAGAAATTTTAAAAATTTTAGCCTTAAGTGACACATTAGTAAAATGGATATCATCCATATTTACAAAGCCTCTCCTCCCAGTACATCAGATTATACTTTCTTTTCCAGTACAAATGGGACATTCTCAAGTATAGACCAAATGTTTGGTCACAAAACTAGCTTAAACAAATTTAAGATTGAAATACCAAGCGTATTCTCTGATCACAGTGCTTTTATATTAGAAATAAACTGCAAAAAGAAACTAAAATTACCAAAAATGTGTGGTAGTAAATAACATACTACTAAAACAACCACTGGGTCAAAGAAGAAATAAAAGATGAAGTCAAAAGCTATACTGAGACAAATGAGAATGACAATACAACATATCAAAACTTCTGGGATTTAGCAAAAGCAATGAGAAAAAGGAAGTTTATCATCATGGTCCTATCTCAAGAAACAAAAAAACCTCAAGTAAATAATACAGCATTATGTCTTATAGAACTAGAAAAATATAAAGAACAAAAACAGCCCAAAGTCAGCAGAAGAAAGAAAATAATAATCAGAGAATGAAATAAAATGCAATGGTTTTCAACTGCCAGTCTGCTGATTGGAGCTAGTCCACCAGAAATCTTGTGCTGGTCCATAAAAAAGTTAACCACCCTGATGTTTTACGAAAATTATACAATACCCTAATATTGTATGAAAATTATAATGGGTCTATAATCTCCATACAAGATCAGGGTGGTTAATTCTTTCACTGATTAGTAGCGGTCCACAGACCAGCAGTCGAAAACCACTAAAATAGAGAACAAAGGGACTATACAAGAATTAATAAACAAAGAAATTGTTCTATGAAAAGATTTAATAAATTTGATAAACCCCTGGTTAGACTAAGGAAAAAAGAGAAAAGCTCACATAAATAAAATCAGATAGAAAAGAGAAGTTACCACAACATCATAGAAGTACAAAGGATCATATTAAAGTAATATGAAAGACTATAGTGCCACCAAATTTTTTTTTCTTTTACAGGGACAGAGAGAGAGTCAGAGAGAGGGACAGATAGGGACAGATAGACAGGAACGGAGAGAGATGAGAAGCATCAATCATTAGTTTTTCGTTGCCATCATAACATCTTAGTTGTTCACTGATTGATTTCTCACGTGCGCCTTGACCGCGGGCCCTCAGTAGACCGAGCCAACCCCTTGCTGGAGCCAGCGACCTTGGGTCCAAACTGGCGAGCTTTTGCTCAAGCCACATGGGCCCATGCTCAAGCTGGTGAGCTTGGGGTCTCAAACCTGGGTCTTCTGCATCCCAGTCCGACGCTCTATCCACTGAGCCATCGCCTGGTCAGGCAGTGCCACCAAATTTAATTAACTAAAAGATATGGATAATATTCTAGAAATATATAACCTTCCTAGACTGAATCATGAAGAACTGAAAAATCAAAATAGGCTGACAGACAATTAGGAAATTGAAACAACCATCAAAGAACTATCAAAAAATAAGTCTAGACCAGATAGCTTCATTAGTGAATTCTACCGAACATTTAAAGATTTAATACTTACCCTTCTCAAACCTTTCCAAAATATTACAGAAGAGGCTATACTTCCTAACACATTTTATGAGGCCAACATAACCCTGATACCAAAACTTGGCAAGGATAAAATAAACAAGAAAACTACAGGCCAGTATCTCTGATGAAAACAGATGCAAAAAGCCTAAACATAATATTAGCAAAACAAATGAACTATAGAAACAATCTCTAACAGTATAGTCTTCATACTAGCAAAACAAATACAATACATTAAAAAAATAATACACCACAATCAAGTGAAGTTCATTCTAGTAACACAAGGATGGTTCAACGTACTCAAATTGATCAATGTAACCCACCACATTAACAAAATAAAGGATAAAAATCATATGATCTTATCAGTAGATGCAGAAAAAGCATTTGATAAGTTACAACATCCATTTATAATTAACACACTCAATGAAGTAGATATAGAAGGAAACTAATTCAACATAATAAAGGCCATATATTACAAACCCTCAGGCAATATCACATTCAATGGTGAAAAACTAAAAGTCTTTTCTTTAAAACTTTCAAAACAAGAATGTTCACTCTAACCACTCTTATTCCACATAATACTGCAAGTCCTAACCAGAGCAATCAAGCAAGAGAAAAAAATAAAAATTGTCCATATTGGGAATGAAAGAGAAAAGTGTCACTATTTGCAGATGACATAATCTTTATATAGAAAACTAAAAGCTCCACCAAAATATTGTTAGAACCAATAAACAAATACAGTAAAGTTTCAGTGTATAAAATCATTGTACAAAAATCCACTGCGATCCTATATACTAACAATTATATTTTAGAAAAGGAAATGAGAGTGTGACCAAGTTTTATGCAGTGGGTAGAGCACCATACTCAGAAACAGAGTACCCAGGTTCCAAGCCCCAAGGTCACTGGCTTGAGCATGGGTTCATCCAGCTTGAGCATGGTGTCACTGGCTTGAGCGTGGGATCATAGACATGAACCCGTGGTCCCTGGTTTGAGCCCATAGGTCACTGGCTTGAAGCCCAAGGTCACCTGCTTGAGCAAGGGCTCATTTGCTCTGCTGTAGCCCACAGGTCAAGGCACATATGAGAAAGCAATCATTGAACAACTACGGTCCTGCAGCAAAGAGTTGATGCTTCTCATCTCTCCCCCTTCCTGTCTGTCTGTTTCTATCTGTCTCTCTCTGTGTGTCTCTGTCACAAAGAAAAAAAAAAGAAAAAATTAGGAAAAAATTATTTTTTGCAATTGCAACAGAAATCATAAAATAAACTTAACCAAGTTAGTGAAGGACCTATATACTAAAACTACAAAGCATTATTAAAAGAGATTGAAAAAGACACAATAAAATGAAAGGATATTTCATGTTCATGGATTGGAAGAATCAACATAGTTAACATATTTACATTTTCCAAAGCAATATACAGATTTAATGCAATTCCCATCAAAATCCCAATGAAATTCTTTAAAAAAATAGAAAATAAATTATCAGATTTGTATGGATCCACAATAGACCCCAAATTGCCAAAGCAATCCAGGGACCAAACATTGAAGCCAGTAGCATCATACAATGTGACTTCAAATTATACTACAGAGTAACAATGATCAAAACAGCATGATATTGGAAAAAACAGAGAACAAACCAATAGAACGGAGTGCAGAGTCCAAAATTAAGACCACATGTATATGGGCAAATAATTTTTGACAAAGAAGCCAAAAACAATGGAGTAAAGAAAACCTCTTCAATATATGGTGCTGGGAAAATTAAAAAGCCACATGCAAAAGAATGAAACTAGACTACATATTGTCTCCATGTACAAAAGTCAATTCAAAATGAATCAAAGACCTAAATATAAGATCTGAAATAGTACATTACATAGAGCTAAACATTTGGACCTTGGTCTTAGAAAAGATTTTATGAATTTGACCTCAAAGACGAGGAAAGTAAAGGCAAAAATAAATAAATAGGACTACATAAGATTTAAAAGGCTTCTGCACAGCAAAAGAAATTGCCAACAAAACAAAAAGGAAACCAACTGAATGGAGAAGATATTTGTAAACAACATCTTTGATAAGTGTTAATATACAAAATATGTAAAGAACTCATACAATTCAATATCAAACAAATAATTTTAAAATGGGCAGAGAGCCTGAACAGACCCTTCCCCCAAGAAACATCCAAATGGCAAACAGATACATGAAAAGATGCTTATCTTCACTAGCTATTAGGGAAATACAAATCAAAACTATGAGATACCTTCTCACAACTGTTATAATGGCAATTATCAACAAGACAAGTAATAACAAGGATTGAAAAGGTTGTGGAGAAAGGAACCCTCATTCACTACTGGTGAAAATGTAACTCGTACAGCCACTATGGAAAGCAGTATAGAGATTCCTCAAAAAATTAAGAATAGGCCTGACCTGTGGTGGCGCAGTGGATAAAGTGTCGACCTGGGAACACTGAGGTCACCAGTTCAAAACCCTGCACTGGTCTGGTCAAGGCACATATGGGAGTTGAGCTTCCTGCTCCTCCCCCCTTTCTCTCTTTCTCTCTCTCTCTCTCTCTCTCTCTCTCTCTCTCTCTCTTTCTCTCTCACTCTGTGTCTCCTCTCTAAAATGAATAAAATAAAAATTTAAAAAAATTTAAAAAAAAAATTAAGAATAATCATATGACCCAGCAATCCTTCTTCTGGGTATCTACCCAAAATTTTGAAAACATTTATTCACAATGATACATGTATTCTTATGTTCATTGAAGCATCATTCACCATGGCCAAGACATGGAAATAACTGAAGTGTCCTTTGATAGATGATTGAATAAAAAAGATTTGGAACATATATACAATGTAATCTACTCAGCCTTAAGAAAAGATGAAATACTCCCATTTGTAACAACATGCATGAAGCTTGAGACCATCAGGGTAAGTGAAATAAATAAGTCAGTCAGAAAAAGCTAAGAACCCTATGATTTCACTCATATGTAGTATATAAAATGGAAACTCATAAACACAGACAATAACATGCTTATTAACAGAAGTAAGGAAGTGTAGTAAAGGGAAAAGAGGGCCAAATATATGGCAATAGAAGATGATTCTACTTTGGGTGGTGGGCACACAATGCCATATACTGATCATGTATTACAGAAATGTATTCTTAAAACCTGTATAATCTTATTAATCAATGTCACCCCATTAAATTCAACTTAAAAAGAGATATTAAGGAAAACCCTGTCATTCATTGGCAGTAAAACTTTGCCTATTTAAATAAAAATAATGTTTTATTAAAATAAAAAAATACAATATTTCTTGTCATTTGCGTTTTTAACTTTAGATTTGTATGTTCTACCTAACCAAGAAAATTAGGCTGAAGCCACTTATTGAAAGTTGTCATATATGAAGTTAATAAGTTTGAACTTGATTCTGAAGAGAGTCAGCCATGTGTGGTTTTCCACCAGGGGAATCAGGGATATAGATAGAAATGTTATCAATATAACCCTAATGGCAATGGAAGTTTGGACTGGATATCATGAAAAGACTAATGGGAAGTTGACCCAGTATGGACAATAACGCAGTCAAGAGATGATGAGCTGACCCTAGGATTATAAAATACAAAGGAACTAATGAGTTGAGAGAGAATTAGGATGTAAAATCATCCTGACTAGATGTTTTTGGTGAAAGAAAAAGGACTCTCAGATGACTCCCAGGTTTCTGTTTAGCCTGGGGGCAGAGAGGAAGGATGATGCAAGGAGGAGCATAATGTTACCATCTGTACAAAACAGGAGGCAGGGATGCTGTGGGAAGGGAGAAAATGACCTGGAGTTCAGGACAGAGGAAATGGGGGCTCACCCGCCAAGTGGAAGGTTGAGGCGCAAATCTGAGACACAGCCCAGGAAATGTGTAGAGTAAAAGGCCTGAGAAAGATGACTGCGAAAGAGAGAGCAGAAAGCTAGAAGAACAGTAGAGAAGGGTTTCACAGAAGAAATTAGAAGGAAAAAAACTCAGAAGAGTCAATTTTGGAAAATGTTCAATATGAGATCTTAGATGACCTATGAGAATGTTACAGTGTGAGAAAGGGTGTGGAACCAGATTTCAATGAATTGAGACGCAAATTCTAGGTGATGAGATAGATACATAATGAAATTTGACCAGCTGGGAGAGACGTGCAGGAGCTACATTGGTTTCAGATCATGGAAGCTTGGTAATCTTGTTCTTGATATTGCTTCATGGGCAGAGGATTTGAGCAGTTTCCATAGTGGAAAGCACAGAAATGACAGAGAGGAAAAGGAGAGGAAGAGAGTTTGAAGAGAAAATACCGAATTTCCCCATGTAAAGACACACCCTTTTTCAAAAAATTTGGGGTCTGAAAACTGAGTGTGTTTTATACAGTGGTTGTCAAGTCATTTAAGAAGTGTGGCATTTCAAATGCCATAGATGGAACTGAGGACAAGGCAGTATATGAAGACAGTGATTCGTCATCAGACACAGACGAGGACAGGCTAATGAATGGGAGTTGTATGAATTTTATGATGAATAAAACTTGAATTCAATAACTTTATGTAATACATTATTTTTTTTAATTTCAGGCCCCAAAATTAAGGTGTGTCTTATACATGGGGAAATACAGTAAAGGAAGGACATAGGAATGGTATTCAGTGGCAGCAACAAGGCAGAAAGGGTCAAAATGCAGATAGACATGAAGGGAAGTAAGTTAGAATCTTTATGAAACCAGAATCATTTCATGTCTTTACAGGAAGAAGTGGCTGAAAACTGCAAAATGTCAAGGAAATTATTGTCTGTTTTCCATTATTTTTCTGAGAGAAAACAGAGGATAGAAATTGTCTATTATGTGAAGACTGTTATGTGAGGCATTATCTATTTTCATATACTCTCATATTATCTAAATACCAATTGTGTCCCTTCTGTGAGGAATTGTGTGGAGAAATCACCATTACTTGAGAGAGGCATTGTCCGCTGAGAGTGAGGACAGTTGGGAAGACAGAGTTTATGGGTGAGCATAGTAAATATTTGAAGAACAGAGTGGGAGGAAAAGCTGACAGGATAAGTGGAATGATTACAGTAATTTTTGCTAACAGCAAAAAGCTCTCCTTTGGGCCTAAACTATGGGAGTTAATTTACTGATGGTGGTTTATAAAAAAGAAAAAGAAGAAAATAAAACAGGAAAAAATGCAGCAAAGAAATGCGGCCAATTTAACCCTAGGAGAAACCTTCGTTTTCACGCTGTCTTTATTTATATATAAGGTAACTCAGAACCTGGTACATATGGTGACTTAACCTAAAGCTCAGCAGTGGCATGACTCCAGTCCCCTCACTGCCATACCAAAACTTTCCATCCTATAATTGCCTCTTGATAAACCACCTTCATCTCCATAGAAAGATGAAACAGGAGGCCAATTCAGCAAGATCAGTAGAGTGCACAGAGCCTGCCAGCTATGTGTACAGACTTTTAAAACCATCATTTTCTCTGAATCTTTACCTCTGCTCAGTTTTTTTGTTTGTTTGTTTGTTTTTTATTTTATTTATTTTAGACAGGAGACACAGAGTGAGAGAGAGAGAGAGAGAGAGAGAGAGAGAGAGAAAGGGGGGAGGAGCTGGAAGCATCAACTCCCATGTGTGCCTCCACCAGACCAGTGCAGGGTTTTGAACTGGCGACCTCAGTGTTCCCAGGTCGACGCTTTACCACTGCGCCACCACAGGTCAGGCTACCTCTGCTCAGTTTTTTGTTTGTTTGTTTTACAGGGACAGAGAGAGAGTCAGAAAGAGGGATAGATAGGGACAGACAGGAATGGAGAGAGGTAGAAGCATCAATCATTAGTTTTTCGTTGCCGTCGCAACACCTTAGTTGTTCATTGATTGCTTTCTCACACGAGCCTTGACCGCAGGTGGGCCTTCAGCAGACTGAGCAACCCCTTGCTGGAGCCAGCGACCTTGGGTCCAAGCTGGCGAGCTTTTGCTCAAGCCACATGGGCCCGCACTCAAGCTGGCGAGCTTGGGGTCTCGAACCTGGATCTTCCACATCCCAGTCCAACGCTCTATCCACTGCGCACTGCCTAGTCAGGCTCTGCTCAGTTTTTATGAACTGGAAACTGTGGCTTTGAGCACCCTAGTTACTAAGTATACAGAAACTTAATTTCACTGGTAAAATCTCATGACTTAGTCCTTAAAAAAAAATATGAACTGGAAACTGTGGCTTTGAGCACCCTAGTTACTAAGTATACAGAAACGTAATTTAACTAGTGAAATCTCATGACTTAGTCCTTAAAGAAAATAAATGAATAAACCTTAGTAAACAGATTCTGGGGAATTTTTTTACTCCAATCATTATTCTGTTTTCAACAAATAGAAATCATTTCATGAACGGCTTATTTAGCTTTTAGAGCATAGGATGATATCACAGCCTTTTGAATACTTTTAGACTATTTTCTCAGGGAAAATTTTGCCTGAAATTGTCTGTCGAAAAACAGCTTCCTCATTTAATTTCTGGCATGAAATTAATGTCCCAAATTGAATTATAGGTTTGTTTGTGTTCTCATTTTTTTCTAATGAGTTATAAAATGCCTTTCTTTATCCCTAGTCTATCCTATAAGCAATCCTGGTGCACCCCATTTTTTAAGCCTTCTAAAAGGAAAAACTGTTGCTGGTTTTAGGCAAAAGATCACACCGTATATGTGTAAAGCTTAAAAGAGTATCAGCCTCTTTTCCAGTTTGCATTCACTTATCAAAATGAAGAACCCAGGATTTCAGAAATACTATGGAATCTCCCAAAGTTCAAAATAGCAAAGCCCATGGAAAGTTTGCCTGTAGGAAAGAGAGAAGTCTTGGTAGATCAATTTAATGGGATTGTTAATTCTGAAAGAATAATAAAGCTTTTTTTTAATGATTGAAGAAACACTTTAGCTTCATTCAGATTTACTATTATATATATATGAAAATTCAAGATTTGAAAGGTAAAGCTACATTTATTTGGACAATGAACCCCAAACATCCTTCCCCACTCTTGATCTATGGCTCAGCACAAAACATGAATTATCATGCATCAAAAGCAAGAGGAAGCCCTATTGTGGGAAGTTGAGGAGTTGGGGTTAGGATCCAGTCCAGGGCCTGGGATTAGCCACGTTACTTAATTTTCCAGGTTTCTCAGTTATTGTCATGTGGAGAAATGGAAAATTTAAACTAGAGGGTCTTTATGATCCCTACCATCAACAGAATGCCAATCAGCCTAAATTCGCCTTAATCCTAATTTAATAAGCCTATGCCACTGCCTAACTTACTACAGAAATTATGTGTAGAGGAATATCCATTGAACATGCAGGGAAATTCTATTCTGTTTTACTGTCTAAAAGAAAAATTGAGCTATAATTTTTAATGGTTTATAGGCTACCCTAATGCATCCATGTTATAGAATGGCTATGATTAAAAACTCAATTTCTGAACAATAGAGACACATTAATTATCGCTAGAAAAGCAAACATAAGCAACGAAAAGATAATACATTTTATATACTAATTATCTTACCATAAGAGAAGGTTGATACAAATTGTGTAACACTGGTAATCCTTCTTTTACCAAAATGATGTTTTCAAATGCTTTTACTTCATTAGGTGAACTTCACAAATGATAAAACGGCTGGCAAAAAAAAAAAAAAATTTTCCTGGCCGGATAGCTCAGTTGGTTAAATGCATTGTCACGAAGCACAGAGGTTGCCGGTTTGATCCCAGGTCAGGGACCACAGGAACAGACTGATGTTCCTGTTTCTCTCTCTTTCTCTTTCTCTCTCTCTTTTTCCCTCTCTCTCCTCTCCCTGCCTCTCTCACTAAAATCAATACATTTTTTAAAAGATTATTTTTATTTCATTGCTACCACAGAGTCTCTTAGGAAATCTAAAAATTTGGGGATCTTTATTTAAAATGATTAATTATGGTGATGCTATTTGACTCTAGTCTGTCTACCCATGTATTCAATTAGACATTCTAGATGTTCCAAAACACAGTCAAGTGAAATTCATAGCAACTGAATATAAAAGATGTACCACTTATAAATGACTGTTGCTAAAATTATTGTCTCCGTTTTACAGTAAGAGAAACTGATATTCAGAGAGGTTGAAGAACTTAGAAAGCCAAGCAGAATGGCAAACCTGAGAAGTGAGCCACTGGCATTTTCAACTTCAAGCCCAGTAATGTCCTCTCTGAATTATATAGTTTTTAACCACCTTCTATTAACCATTACATACTTGACTGAGATTTATGAGCTCATGTTAATACTAATCTGATTCATGGTTAAATTTCTATGCTATAAGCCAGTTAAAATATTCAGAAACATGTTAAGGAGTCACTGAAAAGATTTGAGAAATTACCCCATAAAACTGTTATTTTCAATTACTTCAGCATTACTATAAATAATAGTTAACACTTCTTGAGTGCTTACTGCATTGTCCTGAGAACTTTAGGAGAAGAAATTTATTTAATCCTCAAAACAACTCTATGTCATAGGTATATATATATATATATATATATATTTTTTTTTTCTTTCCTCAGTTTTCAACAAGAGGAATCAGCAGAATGGAGAAACCAAATACCAGGTCACACAGCTAGTCTGTTTTGGCACCAGGCCACAGAGCTAAGAGGTCTGATCCCAGAAGCCATGATCTTCACTATTCTCAGGTGTAGGGGGGAGCCAAGGTGGGGAGAGGAATCATAACGTTTCATCCAGGGAGGACTTATATAGCTCACTTTGGTGGAAGACAGGAAAAATTCCAGACAGTGAAGCACTGAGCAAGTCCTGCTGTTAGAGCATGGTGACCACATAGTGACAACCAAGGCACAGGGGGACAATTACTGCTTCTGTGCCACTGAAGGTACACTGGTACACTGACTGCTTAGAGGTACTCATTACTAATGCATCCACCTACCAACAAACTTACAAGAGGGCCAGGAAACCCTCTCTGTTCCCACATAAAACAGCCATGTGCCCATGGCACCACCATTCCACGCCTCTGAGCACTTACACTCAGGATCTGTTGAGCAAGAAAAAGATAAATATTTGACTAACTTCATGAGTCAAGTTTAGAATTTGAAAGTAGGCCAGCATTAACTTAATGGAAGCTTGAGATGGCACAACTTAAAATATATGATATATTGCTGAGAGACATACAGAAGAACTACATCATCCATTGCGATGGAAGACTAAACAAATGCAAGAGAGACGAAAATAAAGACTGTAAATTTTTATAGGAAGAATTGGTAGAGGGGGGATAAATGGTGAGGGGCGCAGACTTGAATTGGGGGTTGTGAACATGCAATACCATGTAAAGATGATGTGTTACAGAAATGGGCACCTAAAACCTGTGTGATTACATTATCCACTGTCAACAAATGCAATTTTTAAAAAAGCTTAAAATATATTAGAAAAGGGTGGCAAGAGGGATTATATAGCTTTTGTTGCTAAATATCAGAAGTGATTCTGTGCATCCTTATTAATTAAAAATTCAGGTATCTAAAAGCAGGGACTCCCTAGAATCTCATTTAATATACAAATTTATTTTCAGCTATAATCATTGTCCCTGAAGCATCAGAAAACCAACCATACTTGAATTTCTTTGTTGATTGTGTATTCTTTTTAAATAAAATAAAACTTTTATTTTCATATAAACACCAAATCAACTGTACACATTTTGTGGAAAATCTGTGAATAATTATGTAGTAATGCTAGATTCACAGGGTGATTCTCCTAAATAATACAAATTATGTTTTAATGCATTTTATCAGAAACAGGGCTCTCAGAGTTACAATTCCATTAATACACTCTTTTGAAAAATTAAAATATCCAGTGTAACTTTTAAAATAGGTATTAAAATGAAATAAACTTTTTTCTGTCAACTTTTAGTGGTGAATCCATTTCAGAAGGGGAAAGAAAAAAAGAATTCTTCTGTTGCTTTTAGGTCCCTTTTGAATACACCCTCTTTACAGAGTAGAACTTGATAAGTATTTTTGCTAACATTCTATGGGAGTCTGATAAAAATTATATATAACTTAAGTATATGATCTGGTTGTCTAATCACCATTGTTATATATATATATGGAGTACATTACTAAATCATATATTCAGTTTTGAACTAATATTCCTAAAAGAACCACCTATTAAAATGAATTTGAGTCTAACATTTGGTCATTACACACCTATAAGTATTAGGTAGGCACCAACTGTTTTATATATGTGACCTCTTACTAAGAACAACCTTGGCAAGATGGGTACTATTATTACTCCTTATATAAATGATAAAAATCAGGACTCAGTAAGACTTTACAAAATGGAATAGCAGAAATGTGAGGCTAATTCAGGTACCTCCATCTGACTATAAAGCCCTTGACCAGTACAGAAGGCCATGCGCCCTCATTTTTATTAGGGAAATCACTAGGTCCCGCTTTGACACAGTTTACTCTTACAGGGTAACTACTTGTATGTGTCTTCAATCCTTTGAGACTGTCAGTCTTCAGAGTCTATGCCTATCCCAAACTACGTGAAAAATGCAGGCTGTTCAGATTTTTTACTTTATCTGTGCATTTAATAAAAAATAGTAAAAAAAGATAATTTAACACACCTTGAAGTCTGATTAGATGCAGTCAGTGACATGACACAGAAAAAGGTCCTCCCGGACAAGCATTTCTGCCGATTGCACAAGCCAACACTTCCAGGTGACCTTCCCCTCACTAAGACAGGCAGGATGTATCTAGTGTGTCACCTCCTGGATTGGGTCTGGCAGGACAGACAGATGGATGGGGAGGAAGCAAAGGGAGTGGTGTGAGAGAAAGGCTGAGAAAAGGAAAATGAAGCATTCCAATAGGATCACCAGCCAGATCGTGGGGCTCAGTCATCATTCTTTCTGCCATCTCTGCACCCCAGTGAGCTCAGGACCCTGTCCTCTCCACTGTCAGGCAAGCTCGTTCTACAAGACAGAGTGAACTGTGTGCAGAGCAAGAGAATGTTTTAGCTGTGACCTTTAGAAGCACAATATTCTATAGGCATGACTATCATTCACCCTTCGCACTGATGTAGCTGGTTGGAACTGTGACACCCAAGTTATGCTCCTTGAGCAATTAAAACTGCAAAAGACAGATAAAAAAAAAAGCTACTTCACACACAGCTGCAGTCCCACCACTATTTTTAAAACTTCTTCAAAGTAGTAGGGGACCAAAAACAAAACAAACAAACAAAACCTACTTTGCCCTAGCCAGATAGCTTGGTTGGTTAGAGCATTGTCCTGAAGTGCAGAGGTTGCTGGTTTAATTCCCGGACAGGGCACATATAGGAGCAGATTGATGTTCCTCTCTCTCTTTTTCTCTCCTCACTCTTTCTCACTCTCTCCTCTAAAATAAATAAACATTTGCTTAAAAACTCTACTTTAAATAAAGTTTCAAACATGTTTAACTTTCTGTGTACATAGAACCTAACAAAAATAACTTACCTGTTGGACCATACGTAATAGATTTGTGCTTCTATTCAATATTTACCCGAAGCATCATTCAGTAAGTACACTTATGGAGTGTGGATATATGTCAGGAACTAGACTGAGCCTTTCTTGTCTCTGTCAGGAAAGGACTTGCTCTTTAATTAAAGAGGCAAGCAATTATAAGACGTTATACTAAGAACTGTACCTTTGCTGTGCACCAGGAACTCTCCTAAGTGATTTAAATGTATTAGCTCATATAAATCTTTCAATAACCTTTCAGGTAGTTGCTATTATTATCCTCACTTTACTAATGAAGAAAACGGGGCAAAGAGAGGTTAAGTGACTACTAATTTATCGAGTTAGTAAGCGCTGGTGCTGGGACTCAAACTCGTGCAGTCTGGGTTTTTAATCATCTTGATTTTAATCAACTTGCTATAAAAAAATAAAAAATAAAGAGTGGCTCTCCAGGGTGATTCAGGAAACACTTCTGAGAGATGATGTTAGAACTGAATTCGAAAGCATAGGTTTAATTTAGTCAAAGTCTTTCAAGACAGCACATACTGATACATGACAGCTTATTAAAGGAACAATGATAAAGTCTGTGAAAATGGTTTTTTAAGTGTGTGGGTGTTGGGCAGATAAAATATAATATGCTCACTTTGTTAAAGATGGCGCTGCCCACATGGAAGTTTGTTGATATTAATGTGTGTTCTGGAACAGGCTGTACGCAGGCTGGGTCATTATGGCTTAAGGCTTAGTTTAAGAGTAAGTTCTTTTCCACACCCTTGACTGATTGGATGATGTAGGGTGGTGCACTCTCCTGAGGAATCCCATTATACAGAGACTTCCTTGTTTGTATAATTGGATTAAAGGTTTTGAGTCTATGCTATAAAGTGGGAGAGACCAGTAGCTTGATCTCTCTCTTGGTTCTTGGTTCCTGAGGTATTAGAGAGGAGAGCAGATTAAGGCCATGTGGAGGAGAAGTAGCCAAGATGGCAGAGTGCTGAGGAAGAAGCCAGTTTGTTAAGACTTTGTGCAGGAGGAGATGGGAAACAGAGGTGAATAAGTCTGGTGAGCTAGAAACCTTTGATTCTAGGAAACTCGGATAAGTCAGTAGCTTTGTAAGCACTGAATGTGTGGGTTTTGGAACCCAGTGTGTGTTTTTACTTGCCCGCCGGGTGTAAGCTAGAATTAAAGCTGATGGCTCACCAGTTTCTGGCTCCTGTGTTTCATTGCCATCTGTCCGAATCCAATGTGAACCTGCATGGGCCAGGCGGCTGTGATAGTGGCCTCGACTACTGGCTTTACAGTGGGAGAAATGAAAAAAGGCATGGGAATTACATTAGGACCAGATGGGGAAGGACCTCTTATGTTAAACTAAGGAAGTTTGGATTTTTCACCTACAAACAAAAGAGAAACAACAAAGACTTCCTGAGCAGGTAAGGAAAGGTAACTAACTTAAGTTAGGCTGGTGGATTGTGATCTAAAAATGGAAAAAGTAAACCACGGACATTAGGGAAGCTTGCATATTAATCAGACATATCACATTCAGCATTTTGTTATCTAAGACTTGTTCTGGAAGGAAGGAAGAAAGGAAGGGAGGGAGGGAGTACAGAAGGAAGGAAGGAAGGAGAAAGAAAGAAAGAGAAAAAGAACCATTGGGATGTGATGATGATACAGACAGGAAAAGGAAGCCATAGAGGCTAAGAAAGTGTTGATCAAATAAGTTTGTGAATACGATATATATGTTTGCTTGCTTATAGTGTGTATTGGGTGTGGGAGACGGGCTGTAAGCAGGCCAGGTCATTATAGCCCAAGGCTTAGTTTTAAGACTAAGCCTTTCCCACCCTTTTTGATGTAGGGTGGTGCACTCTCATGAGGAATCTCATTATGCCGCAGATGAGTGACTTTGTATCAGAGACTTTCTTGTTTGTTGATTGGATTAAAGGTTTGGATTTTACACTATAAAGTGGGGTAGACCCTGAGTTTGCTCTCTCGGTTCCTGCTATCACCATTGCAGGGGCCTCCCTGATCCCTTGCCCTCCAAGGGAAAATCTGGTTTTCTGCTTTGCCCTTGTCTTCTCTTGTGGCTTGCCTGTGTTGGTGAGACACCAATAAACAGAATGGCCTACCATCCTCCAACTCCGCCATTTCTTCACCTACTGTCCAAATCCAATGGGAACCTGCATGTGAATGGCCACGATGGCGGCTCCTGGCCTTACAGAAAGCATTTAGCAAACTATCAGCATTTTCATCAATATCCAGATGTTGGGCAGATGAAATATATTATGCTCACTTTGTTAAA
The DNA here is from genome assembly GCA_037038555.1 of Rhynchonycteris naso. Classification (NCBI taxonomy): domain Eukaryota; kingdom Metazoa; phylum Chordata; class Mammalia; order Chiroptera; family Emballonuridae; genus Rhynchonycteris; species Rhynchonycteris naso. Next base: position 102,300,016 of record CM072996.1, on the reverse strand, counting down.
GATGACACTGCCCACTTGGAAGCCCATCGCCCAGGTGATTGCTCAGGATGGGTGTGATTATGTTAGTATGTTTTTGGAGAGGGCTTTCGCCCCAAAAGGTTTTAAAAGGAAGAGAGATCATGTTGTTCTGGGAGAAGAATGATTGTGTTCTAGGAGGAGTTCTGTTGAGCAGATAAAATATATTATGCTCACTTTGTTAAAGATGGCACTGCCTACATGGAAGCCCTTCGCCCAGGTGATGATATTGGTTACCCTTTCTGCTTGGGAATGGGCATGATTATATTAATGTGGGGGGAGAGGGGACAGGCTGTAAGCAGGCAGAGTTGTTATAGCCCAAGGCTTTGTTTTAAGACTAAGCCTTTCCCACCCTTTTTATGTAGGGTGGTATACTCTCATGAGGAATACTCCCATTATGCCTCAGATAAGTGACTTTGTATCAGAGACTTCCTTGTTTGTAGATTGGATTGAAGGTTTGGATTTCTACACTATAAAGTGGGGCAGACCAGGAACTTGCTCTCTCTCAGTTCCTGAGGTTAGCATTAGAGAGGAAAGAAGTCTAAGGCCACATGGAGGAGAGGAGAAGCAGCCAAAATGGTGGAGTGCTGAGGAAGAAGCCAGTTTGTACAGAGTTTGTGCAGAGAGAAGGAGATGGAAAACAGAGGTGAATAAGACTGGTGAGCTAGAAACCTTTGATTCTAGGAAACTTGGATAAGTCAGTAGCTTTGTGAGCACTGAATGAGTGGGGTTTGGAGCCCACTGTGTGTTTTTACTTGCCCTCCGGGTGTAAGCTAGAATTAAAGCTGATGGCCCACCAGTTATTGGCTCCATTGTTTCATTACCATCTGTCCAAACCAAATGCGAACCTGCACTGGCCAGGCGGCTGTGATGGTGGCAGTTGGCTTTACCCCCTACCAATACAGAAACCTAAAATACCCACACATGATGGTCTGAAATTAAAACATTCTAACTGAGAACAGTTCAGGGTGAGTAATCATGTCCAAGGGAGATATTTTTCTCTAACAAAGGTCAATGTTTACCTTAATCAAGCCTGCCTATTGTCTTTTGCATCTATAATAACATACCTGATAACATGCCTTTGAAATGTCAGCATCATCTTCTCTCATCTCCCCTCAAGGCAAGTATCCCATCAGAGCAGAAAACAACAAACCTCCTCATTGCCATTATTATCGTGTTAATTAACGAGTTTATGCCTGCCTACTTAAAAGAAGTTTCAGCATATACACTTTTACTTTTTATCCAGTCCCAAATATCCTCTCCTTTTGCTTTCTCCCACCTCCCTAATTCATGACCCATCAATTTCATGTGACTCCTTTATGTTTTCCCCTTTGATTCTAATGTATAAAATAAGCAGTAAAACTGCAATTTTCTGGAGCATTTCTCAATCCATTGAGACTTTGCTTTATGGCAATTGTTGATGGTTTGGCTCAAATAAACTCCTAAAAATTCTTACGTTTGGATGTTTCTTACGTTGACAAACTAATACTTATTGAATGTGGGTATATAGAAAAAGAATTGAGATATTGAGAATATATGAGAGTAGAGACAGGTAAGAAATGATCATGGATATTCAAAAAATAGAATTGGTGATCTTTGTTGTGCTATTGAATGCAAACGGTGAGGAAGAAAGCTTTAAAGATAACCTTTAAATATCTAAAGAACTGACATGCTAATAATGTCTTTGAGACCAAAAGAACAAAAAGAAACATATATTGATCTGTGACATCACGAGCTTGGCTTTGGACATGCTGAAATACAATGAAGGTAAGACTTAGATGTGCAGATGTCAGCAGGTAGCTGGAATAAGGGCTAGGCTCCTGATCAGAAAAGAGGACAAAGGCTAGAGATAATTGATTTAGGAAGCATCCAAGTGATATGGTCAGTGGAATTATGAAGGTGTATTGAGCCACTGTTGAGCAAATGAGTTTGTAAAATATGTATTTTCTGGTTTTGCTCACATTTATTGTTAAAAATGGCTGCTGCTCATGTGATGATGCTCCCACATGATACAGCTAATTACCTTTCTGCTTGGGAAGGGGCTTGGGTATGCTAATGTGCACTGGAGGAGGGGTTGTCCCACCAAAAAGTTTTAAAAGGAGAAGCTAGGAGGCCATTTTGGCAGAGGGGCCATGTGATTGCACAGAAAGATGGCAGACAGCCAATATGGCGAAGTGCTGAAGGAGAAGCCAGTTTGTGGAGAGAGGAGAAGGGAGGTGGGGAACAGAGGTGAGGGACTTTGTGAACTCTGCTGAACTGGTGGGGTCTTTGATTCTAGGAAAACTCGGAAAAGAGTCTCCTGGTTGTGGAACCAGAGAATGTGTGAATGGGTTTTGGTGCCTGTGCATTTGTTTTTACCCGCCGGCCAAGTGCAAGGCTAGAAATAAAGAAAATGGCCCACCAGTTCTTGGCTTCATTGTTTCTCTATGATATATCCAAATTTAATGTGAACCTGCATGAGCCAGGCGGCTGTAAAGGCGGCCACGACTACTGGCCGTACAGTCACCTACAATGAAAAGTCTGGCTGAAAGATGTTGGCTTGAAACAGGTTAAGTATTAGGAATAAATAAAAGGAGATGGGTTCAAGACATACAATAAAGATAAAATTTCTCAGTCTTAATATCGGTGATTCTTAAAGACTGGGAGAAAGATGACTTCACTAAAAGAGATGGGCAGTTGTGAAATACAGCAGTGGAGCTGAGGAGTAAAAATGTCAGTTCTGGATGTGCTGTTTTGAAAGTGCTGTGAGGATATGCATGTAAAAATGGCTCAAGTGTAGAAAATATATAAACCATTTTTCTGAAGAGGGGTCAGATCTAAGATATAAATTTGAGAGTTGTCTATTTGTGGTGACGGTTGCTGCTGGAGCATAAAATGCTGCCAAGAGAAAGATATAAAGGGACAGAAAATGATTCAACCATATACCACTTTAAAGTGAGTTCTATATACACAGGTGGATGAAGTAGTTGTGGCTTATACTAAATAATACTATTTAATAAGGAACTATAAAGCAAGTATGATTTATTGAATGCTTATGTCTGTGAGACATTTTACACCTGATAGTTATTACTTAAAAATAATTGCATGGTAGTACTCAAATCTTTATTTTGTCAAATGAGAAAAATCTGTTTAGTCACTTTCTCAGGGTCACACAACTAGTAAATGGCTGAGTAGAGATTTAGAACCTAAGGCTTAAAAGTCCTGGAGCTTCACAACGCACTGCCAGCCTCCACATAACCCATCCTCCTGTAATTGTCATCCAATGCTCCTCTTCTTTACAGAGCACATGTAATAAATCTAAATGCTTACCGAGGACACAAGTAGGAGAAGTGTTTGAGAGACCTGAGCTGGGTCTGTCTCTAATGGTATCTGGAACTGTATGCTTTTGCAACAAACATCTTCTTCTGCCTATGAAGATGTATTCTTCACTTCTATTCCCCCTCCCCCAAAAAATTTTAAGACATTGTGACCCTCTTACTCTAGATTCATTTTTCCAACTTTTGATCTATACGTGGAAACAGAAAGATAGTTCTCCACCAAAAGAAATCAAAATGTAATGTAATTAGATGCTTGAATTTAGTACTGCAAACAATAGACAGTGGTGGGGACTGTGTGGCACAATGGAGAGAAAAGCCCCATCTAAACAGCTGACAACCCCACAAAGTCCTGTGTTGCCAAATCTTCAGATTTTGCAAGATAGGTAAGAAATGTCAAATGTTATGTGAAATCTTTCATTTTTAATGTGATTCATTATTTGAAACACCACACAGCTGAAAGAAAAACTATGAGTAAAAGGAACATGGAATGGTGCTGGTTTATAATGCGCTTCCACATGGTAACCTTTAATATGGAAGACAGCACCATGCCTTCTAGTTTTTAATTTTAGTATTTCTAGTTCTTTCCAGTGTTGCTCGATTTACAATGCTTTTCTCTCCTTTGAACAGAATCCATTCTGTCAGTGTCCCTCTTAAATTATGAAAACAAGAGCTAAACAGTCATGCACCTTCTCCCTGCACCGTTCGTTCACAACTCAATGGTTCCGTTACTGTCTTTGTCCCGGAAGTGTACGCTAATGCAATCTAGTACTGTCTGAGCTTTTTCTTCGCATTTACATCATTTTATTGTTGCCTAATGAGTGTCCGTCAATAAAAACCTGAAGTTATTTTTTGTATTAACTTCCAGTATAAATTTTACACATCCAATATTTACAATAATTTTGTTTTGAAACTAAATGCAAGGCTTTATACTTTTTCTATTAAGTTTAATTTGGGAAAGAGAGCAATATTCTAGATTTTAGGTATAGTTTTCAATCATCTATCTCTTCCCACAGCTTCAAGTCTAAAGACCTACAATTCCCTCCATGGACTATTCTCAGACACAGTGAATGTTGGAAAAGTCTTGTCCATCAGGGTGTAAACCGTTTCAAAATGTCCAAAGCAGAACTGATTCGTAATTAGACTATCTACCTTAAGGATGCCATCCATGCAATTTCCCACAAATACCCATAGCATCATTCACATTTGCCTGAATTACTCCTATATGCCAAGAGCTACTGCACACATGGACACACCTGCTTACACATAGGGTGAGATTTCAGTGATTTCAGCTATTTGGCTTCTTCTGCCATGTAAATTATGTCCTACATTTATTTTATTATTTTTATTTTATTTTATTCATTTTAGAGAGGAGACACAGAGTGAGAGAAAGAGAGAAAGAGAGAAAGGGGGGAGGAGCTGGAAGCATCAACTCCCATATGTGCCTTGACCAGACCAGTGCAGGGTTTTGAACTGGCGACCTCAGTGTTCCCAGGTCGACGCTTTATCCACTACGCCACCACAGGTCAGGCTGTCCTACATTTATTTTGATGAAAAAGTGCCTTGCTGATAATTGCAATATATCTTTGATCATACATTTAAGAACATTCTCTTCTTGTCCCTCTGCTTTGAAGAGGACAAATCCATGAGTATGAATTTATCTGACTGATGAGAACCTTGCAGTCCACAGTTTCTTTCAGTGAACTCTGCAGGCTATATATAATATCAACAACAATGGTAGCTCATGTTTCGTAAGGGTAGGGCCAACATTACACCATGCAACTTATGTATGTTATCTCCCATATTCCTTAATAGCAAAGCTTAAAGAAGGACTTATACATTCTTAACAATCAAGGAACTAAGACATAAAGAACTTGAATATCTTCAAACAGTCAGTATTTGCTGTTGTCAATTTTTCAGCTTGTGTTTGCACTGAAAATCCTGTTCTCAGCTGTTTTTCTCAGTCTTAGGCAGGCTGTCTGGCCTTTCCTTTGAATTAGACAAATAAATTATTGATGAGAAGTGGCACCCAAAATTACTACAGAGCTCTGAGTTCTGTGGAAGACCAAGGCTTATTTGGTAGATGTGTAACAAACCCCAAAGTTGGAATCCCTGGTAGTTTACTATTAAGCCTATGCTTTATAACCTTTTCAAATCAAGAGAAGAACGGAGAGAACTTACCCTGTTTCCCCGAAAATAAGACCTAATGCGCGCCTGACCTGTGGTGGCGCAGTGGATAAAGCGGCGACCTGGGAACACTGAGGTCTCCAGTTCAAAACCTTACACTAGCCTGGTCAAGGCACATATGGGAGTTGATGCTTCCAGCTCCACCCCCCTTCTCTCTCTCTCTCTCTCACTCTGTCTCCTCTCTAAAATGAATAAATAAAAAAAAATTATTTTTAAAAAGAAATTTAAAAGAAAAGAACACTTGGGAAAAATATTAAAAAAAAAAAGACCTAATGCAATTTTTTTTTAAGTTTAGAAATATAAGGCCTCCCCTAAAAATAAGACCTAGCATGTCTTTAGAAGCAAAAATTAATATAAGACACTGTCTTATTTTCGGGAAAACGGTAAATTGTTGTACATGGAAATAGAGTCCCAAGAAATTCTTGATGGAATTTAGAGTTTGGCTGGTTATGCTGATGTTTGTGATGACATGACTACAGTATATTAATAAATGTTGATTTTTTTTGTTCAACAATAAATGTGAATTTTTGTTCATGGAAAAATAAAATATCCCACAAAAATAAGACCTAGTGCATCTTTAGGAGCAAAAATTAATATAAGACACTGTCTTATTTTCAGGGAAACTTGATATTAGAACATAAGTTCTTAATGACGTGTTAGGTTATGTGCTTAAGTGCCCCAGACACACCTTCATTTCTTTAATTGAATTATAGGGGCCCTGGCCAATCGACTCAGTGGGTAGAGGGTTGGCCTGGAGCACAAAAGTCTCGGGTTGGATTCCCAGTCAGGGCACACAGGGCTGCTTCTCCACCCCTCATTCTCCCCCTTCTCTCCCTTTTTTTCTCCCACAGCCAGCATGATTGGTTCAAGAGTCAGTCCTGGGCACAGAGGCTAGCTTGGTTAATTTGAGCATCAGCCACAGATGGGCATTGCCAGGTGAATCCCAGTCAGGGTGCATGCAGGAGTCTGTCTCACTATATTCCTTCCTCTCACTTAAAAAAAAAATGTTGAGAATAATGACATACATACCTGGACCACACTCACAATGCCAACTGCATCCTAATCTGCAACTTTTCCCACAGTAAATAATAAATAAATAAATATGTTATCACAAGGATAACATCAAATCAGATATGTTTTTTAAAGTAGGTAATTAAGAAATTTTGGTACATTAGTGTCAGTGATGAATTTTTATATCCATCCCCCCATATCCATGGGGTATTGGTTCAGGTCCTCCATGATACCAAAATCTACAGATGCTCAAGTTCTTTATATAAAACAGATCAATGCACACAGCTCTCCACATCCATGGATTCCCAACCACAGATCAATTACTGTTTTTAATTCGCAGTTGTTTGAATCTGTGGATGCAAAGCCTACATATATAGAAATCCACATCTTTTAGAGTGCCAAGGCACTGTTGTGGGAAATGACTTAATTTAGGGATTTCACAGAGAATTTAGTGTGTGTTTTACCCTTTTATTTTTTATTTCTCTCTCTCTCTCTCTCTCTCCTTTCTATTTTTCAACTATTGATTCATCTAAACTAAACTGTTATTTCAGTCTTCATTTTTCCATCTGTTTTACAAGAACATCACAAGAACACATATACAGTGTACAGGTGATATGTTATAGAATTTTACATCTGAAACATGCATGATTTTGTTATTTACTGTCACTCCAGTAAATTCAATAAAAAAAGGGAGGGGAAAGAACATCACAAGAATTTGTGTAAAATGCCTCACTTAATTACAATTTGCGTGTGTATGAAGTATGCACAAAATAATCCAACCACATGATGACTAGCTGTCATGAACTTGATGAGACTAATGGGAAGGACCCACGTCAGTTTTCTGGCTTGGAAGCATGCCCAGAGCAACACAATATTAAGAGAAATCCTTAGTAACAGCTTTTCTCAGTGGCTGTAATCTCTGTTGGATGCCTTTTATTTTATCTCTGGGAATGTAATATTTAACCATCTTTTAATATGTCAAAATATTAGTTTCTTATAAGAACGGATATACAGTAACAGGTACTGTTTGCTTTGCACACTTTTTACATTTAATAAAGGAAAATGCCAAAAAGAGAAAGGGAAATGATGCTGCAGCCAGAACCCTCTTGCATACCTAAATTCCTATTGGTGGAGATTTACCGCTTCAGTTAAGACTTTGATATAAAGTAAAGAGCAAATAAATTAGAGAAGAAACTTTTTGGCTTCATTTCTCTTTTGTAAATAGTTGGCCACAATTTTTATAAGCATTAGGAAATGAGAAATCTTGTACCTGAACCTATGTAGAAGTAGGAGAAGAATAATAGAGGATTGTTTTCTCATCACCTTCAAAACTTTTGCTTACAGATGTCACATTTGTCTTTAGAAATATAACTTTCCTTAGACAAATATCATCTAAGATTATTTAAGGGATTCTTTTTTGGGGTGACATTTTTGTTGCATTTATCTTTAGAAACTATTTTTATGTCATTTTTGGTTGTAAATTGTAATTAAAATGTTAGGGGGGGAAATTCCATTGATTAATTACATGGTTTACATGGTATTTAAATAGCCACATTTAATACATATTTGTAGCTTGAGAGGATTCTTTACAAATAAAAGCTTATTTTTTGTAGACTGGGCACCATTCCAACTCAGATTTAGAGTAGCGCTAGAATGCTTTATTCACTAATCTTATTCCAAAATGTCGATGTTCTATATTCCTTAAGTAAGATATGGTTGCTGATTTTATATGATGGGTTGTGCAGTGAAGTTCTTCTATTAAAATGTGTTTCAGTGAAAATTTATCTTTTGAGCTAATGCCTAAGAAATTTATCTTGATTGCAATAGAAGGTAGCAATTTGGAACAATTATTTATCCTTATAATAACTCAAGAGTTTTTATCATGAAACACTTGCTATTTGAAGACCTGACTCTCATCCCTAAATAAGTGAATATTAATCAGCTTGATTTTAATTCTTGTAACACAACTTAATCTTCTGCTGGCCTATTCTATGAGCTAATGAGTACATATTAAATGAGAACTGAATTGTCAACCTTCACCATAGTTTATAAAGATATATATTAGACATATATAACAGAATGAGCACTAAAGCACAATTTCTTTTAAATAATAATATCTTTTTAATTTATTGATTGCTTTTAGAGACACAGAGAGGGGGAGAGAAAGCGAGAGAAGCGTTCACTTGTTGTTCCACTTAGTTGTGCATCCATTTGTTGCTTCCAGTATGTGCCCTGAATGGGGATAGAACCTGCAACCTTGGCTATCAGGACAACACTCTAACCAGCTGAGCTTCCCAGCTATTAAATAATTAGCTGTTTCAGGATAAAATCTAACTGTTGACTGAAAGTTCATCTACTTTTAACTAAGCCATCTTTACCTTTTCTCATTTGACTGAGTTCTTACATAAAAACATATTACTGTTTACAAAAAATCATTAGCCTTTCTTTTCAAATAGAAATAAAAACTATTAGACAATAATTAAAATTGAATACTATGACAGATTCATCAACTAGACAATTCCAAGATATTATTATACAAAACATGGAACAGTACATAAATAATTTTTACCTTTTCTGTCACCTGATCTGTCTTTGCAAAACCTCACTTTGATTTTTCAGAAGGCAACTCAGAATTCTGAAATACATACTAGTTGTCAGAGCCTGTAAAAAATGCTGCTTGTAATTAATTTTTTCAAAATTCAATTCTGGTTAATTCCACTATAATAATTGCAATAGAATACATCAATACTGAACATAAAAGTTTAATTCAACACATAGAATATAATTCAATGGTTAATTTTAATAGTGGTCACTTCGCATTCTATGCAGGAGAGACCAAAATCTATGCTGATGTATCAACTGCAGAGGGTAACTGGGAGCAAAGATGAACTTCTAAAGAAAAATATTTTAGGGGAAAAACTAGGGTATTGTATACCTATCTAGGTAATTTATTTAATCAAAATGTTACTTATTTTTATTTTTGAAAGGTCTTAGTAATGGTCCCAGACCCTGGTTGATAACTGTTCTTTGTCCATTTTTAGAAATAAAATTGACATCAAAATAGGTATAAAAATGCCTCTCCGAGTCTTGTGAGGATCAAATGAGATAATGTTCATGAAAGCACTATGGATGCTATTCGAGTGTTAGTTCATTTCAAGGGGAAGATGTTTTAAAGAAAGCTTTGGCACAGGGGAGGTACACATGAATTTAGTATTTCAAAAATCTTAGTTTCATTATCTTTGTGTTGTCTTGAGAAAACCATTTAATTCTCTGAGTCTTACTTTTCTATAAGTAAAACAAGTACCATAATTTCTACCACACTGCTATTTGTGAATCACCTCAAACAAAATGAGATCTACAATGAAAGTGATTTGTAAACAATGAAACACAATATTAATATAACGTTGCTATTAGAGTAATTATTTAAGAAATATAAAGTAAAGGAGTGGCATTTATAACAAAATAAATAACTGCTTAACTAAAATCTTATCAAATAACCATCTCAGAGGTTACTTTATCAATTAACCTCTCCCTATGGAGATGGCAGAGAAATGGTGGACATGTTCTGGCATTACATATCTCATAATTTTAAGAAAAGGTAGGATATACTTTGGGTCTCCATAAGATATAAAGAAAATAAACAAAAAAAGAAAATGTATTCATGTTATCCATCACTTTAATGATTAAACTTGTCACCAGCACCAATAGTACTTGCGTACTGCACACTGTCCTATGCCCTGATTCATGGCTGTGGGCATATGAGTGAGTATACAAGGGGGTGGGAATCAAATTAAAGTATACTACAGTAAAGTATAAATCCATGTTTCCTTCCTTTCCTTCAATAAGCTTATAAATTTATGAACTTATAAAATTTTATGATATAAAAAAGCATAACATTATGTCAAATGACTTGTACAAGGATGTACAATTGAAACATATTGAGCCTTCTTTGTAGAAGCTGGTCTTTATTTTTACAGAAAAATAAAGATTAAAAGACTAAATTTGCCTAATCAAGCAGTGGTGCAGTGGATAGAGCATCAGCCTGGGACACTGAGGACCCAGGTTCAAAACTCTGAGGTCTCCAGCTTGAGCATGGGCTCACCAACTTGAGTGCAGGGTTACTACTTTGAGTGTGGAATCATAGATATGACCCCATGGCTTCTGGTTTGAGCAAGGGGTCACTGGCTCAGCTGGAGCCCCCCCATCAAGGCACATCTGAGACAGTAATAAATGAACAACTAAAGTGCTGCAACTACAAGTTGATGTTTCTCATCTCTCTCCCTTACTGTCTCTCTGTCTGTCTCTCAAAAAAAAAAAAAGCCTAAAATGTCAGGGACTAAATATTTGTATCTATACTTTCCCAAAAGTCCAATAAATTAGAATTAAAACTAAGAATTAAGAATACATTATGTTGCCTGACCAGGTGGTGGTGCAGTGGATAGAGCATCAGACTGGGATGTGGAAGACCCAGGTTCGAGACCTCGAGCTCTCCAGCTTGAGCGTGGGCCCATCTGGCTTGAGCAAAAGCTCGCCAGCTTGGACCCAAGGTCGCTGGCTCCAGCAAGGGGTGGCTCGGTCTGCTGAAGGCCCGCGATCAAGGCACATGTGAGAAAGCAATCAATGAACAACTAAGGTGTTGCGACGGCAACAAAAAACTAATGATTGATGCTTCTCACCTCCCTCGCTCCTGTCTGTCTGTCCCTATCTATCCCTCTCTCTGACTCTCTCTCTGTCCCTGTAAAAAAAATAAAAAGAATACATTATGTTAAGGTCTAACACACAGGTATACACCTAACTTCTTAGTCTTTCAGTAATTTCTTTAGACATACAAAGAGACAGGCAGGTTAGTTGAGTCAAACAAATCTGGCAAAAAGTCTTATTTAATGATGCATGTCAAATTACCTCACTGAGCCAATTTCCTCATCTGTAAATGAGAAAAGTTCTAATTGATTCGTTTATAATGAACAAAAATGATCCAAACACTGCCAGGCAAATGCTTAGAGCTCAATTGGTAAGCAAATATATTCAATAAGTCAAGAATCTTTAATTTTAATAAACCCACCAGGAGATAGTTCAGTCTGGCAATAACAGGCCACCATGCACTAAATTTAATATTTTTTCTTTTTCCCACAGAATATTGCTAGTTCTGACTGGTGAACCATTAATATTTATAGATTAAAGACATCTATTTTACATTTAAATTTATATTTAAATTTTTTTCAATATGGTCACTAGGAAGAAAAGGGGTACTGTTTGTTATGGTTAGAAAATAACACAATTTCCTAAACTCTTTCCATTGTCCTCAATAATGTGTTAGCTTAGTTATAGCATCGTGTTATTTGAGGTTAAGAATGTGATTTTTGAGGTCACAACTAGCAACTGTTTCCTAAATGTGTATAAGATAAGATGAAATGAAAAAGGCTAATTATCTATAGTGTTGCCTCAATTAGCAGATAATGTTTTCTAATTTAACTGGGCTTTAACAACAATCATCAAGTCAAGTATCTAAACAACTTTCTCATATCCTTTTGGGCCATTAGCTCCCTCACCTTTAAAGTCTTCAATATTCTTTTTAAGGCATCTTGAATACTTGAGCAGCAATTTTTCCTGTTTGCAGCAATCACCAGTTGAATGCTTTTGTGAATGGGAAATTAAATGGATTCGCAACAATGTAGATACTTTTAAATGAGTCCCAGTGAAATTATGGATGAATCAAGGGACAGCAGGAAGTCTGTGATTATCTGCATTTGCAAATGTCTTTCTAAAAAAATGCCAAACTCAGAATTACAGATAATAACCCATTCATGGCCAATGCCTCTGCTTTTTAGATAATTCTTATTCTCTTTCTTTCCATGGCTCCAAAAATTCATACAAGAACAGTTTAGAAAAGTAACCAGCTACAATTATCAAGCTGTATAAAGGACACAAATATACCTGAACAACAGAGGATGCCTATATTTATGTCCCTAATTTCTAGAAGTCTAGAGGTATAAATAGTATTTTTAAGTATTTTTTAAATCTCAAGAGAATATAGGAACTTATGCAGGTAAAAATATAAATACATGATGGGCAGAATTAGGTTAATAATAAGTAATAAACAATGCAATAATTAATAAATAATAATACAAGAATATGCTGTTTTTCACATACAACTGTAAACCTACTTTTGTTAGACCCTGCATATATGGTCTTATTTAGCCACCTGCTTATTATTATTATATGAATCTGTAGGGAGAATAATTTAGAGGTTTACTGGAATGTGATGAGACAAACTATTTTAAAACCCTCTCTGGATTAATATGGAGTCAAATAAGGTTCAAAAGTGGGAGAAATTTATCCTGCAAAAGCTGCAACAGATTTGAACTATTGGTGGTTTGAGATGAAGCAGGTGTCTTTGAAAGGAGACTGTTAGAATTTGCTGCGTATGCTTCTGAGGAGTGTGGCATGAGGAGATCAGCATATAAAGAGGGTGATTCTTCATGTTACCAGATAACCGTGGAAGAGGAAGAATCACTTCATTTTATTAATCACATTTCACATATAAAATAGGTCTTTCAAATTAATTCCCACTCACTATTTTCATATAGTCCCTCCAGAATTCAATTATTCATTCATACAGTGTAAATCTGTCAAAACTACTGCATGATTTTCCTAGAGAAGTGTGAGATTGCAGAGTGATTAAAAGGGCAAGCTCTGAAGCTGGACCACCTAGGTTTAGATCTTAGTTCTCCTTACCAGTTGTGGGACTTGGATAAACTACTTAGTCTCTACTAACCACATCTACTGTAAGATGGGGATAATAATGTCTCCCTTTTTTTTTAATGAGACAATTAAAAATTTAGTGTCAAGGAAATACTGTAAATTCTCAATGTCGAAGATATGTTATTGGAAACCTACTTTAAAAAGCAAAAGAAAACCATTTCTACCATAGTCTAAATTACATGTTTTTCCTTTTTTTTTTTTTACAGGGACAGAGAGAGAGTCAGAGAGAGGGATAGATAGAAACAGACAGACAGGAATGGAGATAGGTGAGAAGAATCAATCATTAGTTTTTCGTTGCCGTCGCAACACCTTAGTTGTTCATTGATTGCTTTCTCACTTGTGCCTTCACTGTGGGCCTTCAGCAGACCAAGCCACCCCTTGCTGGAGCCAGTGATCTTGGGTCCAAACTGGCAAGCTTTTGCTCAAGCCAGATGGGCCTGCGCTCAAGCTGGCGAGCTCGGGGTCTTGAACCTGGGTCTTCCGCATCCCAGTCTGACGCTCTATCTACTGCGCCACTGCCTGATCAGGCTAAATTACATTTTTTTTTTAAAGTTGAGTTTCTATAGCTCATTTCTGGTCACAAAAACATCACCAAACTTCTAAATGAAGACCCAAAACATTCCTAATATTAAAGATTGGAAAAAAAAGATGTGAGTTAGACATGCATTTAAAAAAGATTAATAAAAACATATAAGTTAAATATTTTCTCGCCTGACCAGGCGGTGGCGCAGTGGATAGAGCGTTGGAATGGGATGTGGAAGAGCCAGGTTCGAGACCTCGAGGTCGCCAGCTTGAGCGCAGGCCCATCTGGCTTGAGCAAAAAAGGCTCACCAGCTTGGACCCAAGGTCGCTGGCTCCAGCAAGGGGTTGCTCAGTCTGCTGAAGGCCTGCGTCATGGCACATGTGAGAAAGCAATCAATGAACAACTAAGGTGTTGCAACGGCAATGAAAAACTGATGATTGATGCTTCTCATCTCAGTTCCTGTCTGCCCCTATCTATCTCTGTCCCTGTAAAAAAAAAATTTTTTTTTAATTTATAATGTGCTTATTCCAGTTCAGAGTCTCAAGTGGCTGAAGCCTCTCTTGGCACCTCAGAGTGGTCACCCTATATAGGACACCCTTATATCATAGGGCATACTCACATACACCATCACTCGGACATAGACAATTTAAGCATGCCAGTTCATCTCATGTGCACATCTTTAGGATGTGGGAGGAAATCAAGGGCTCAGAGAAAACCTACCCAGACATGGAGAGAAAAGGGAACTCCACACAATAAGTGATTCTAGCTGGAAATTGATTTTTCTTTGTCTCATCAACACTATAACAAAACAATGTTAAACAAAATAACATTATTCAAGGACTTGCTGTGCTCACACAGTATTTAGCCTATTATAAATGCTCAATAAATCTAATTATTTAGAAATCACTCTTTGTAAGGTATTTTTACCACTACATCATAGAAATCTGTATTTCTTTTCTTGATTTCTGTAATAGAAAAAAATTCTGTCAAAGCAAAAACTCAAAATGAATTATCCAAGTACCTAAGTATATATCTATAAATAGAGATATAAACATTTTTAAATTCATGACATTTTAATTCACTGGAATTTTACTATTTCTTGTAAAAAATGGTTCTAGATGCTTGGGTCTAAATGTATCAACTTGTGTCTGTTAAATTTGTTTTTTCAACCATAAAATTTACAGATTGGATAATCTAGATATATTGACACTTATCTTTAAATATTTTTTTCTTTTTCTTTAAATATTTTTTTAAGTCATAAGACTTTTTGAAGAACAGAATAAAATCATTGTGAAAAATCATGAAGACAATATCTGGATGATGAAGTTAAGATAACATTAATGTCTATTAAAAAGCAGGCCTTTGTAAATGGATAAGATTAGTTAGATCTTTTTGGAGAGATTTTGCTGTTATTTTTGTTTTTGATATTTCATTTGTTTTCCTTTCTCTGCTCTTGGAATTTTTTCTAGGTGGGGGTTATATAGAAAATTTAATACAATGGTATTTATAATGCTCTGGATTAAATTTATGAGCTAAAACATTATTCATACCATTTAGGATTTGTAAACTTTCTAGTGAACAAGAGTTCTTAATTTTAACCAGTTTTGGTTCTGAAACTTTGAGGATTTATTCTGCAACTTCACATATCTTTACAGAGTAATGCATTTTCTCTTACACTTATGGAAGAAGCATTCTCACTTGAAAATACAGCTGTAATCATTGACAACAATACAGGGCTGTTAACTCTAGATGCCTTTCTCACATCAGCAGCATGGTTAACGTCAATGAGTGTGGGTCGAGATGCCACCACATACAATACAGATCAGTAAAAATCCCTGGCCTCGAAAAGGAGTTTTGCGTCTAATAAGAAAGATGCTCAAGAAATATGGCATAAAGGGTATACAAACTCTTGGTATTTTATCAGACTGATTAATAGCACTCTTAACTTTTTCTTCCAAAGTCCAAAATCATATGAAAGTTAGACTGAAGAATTAAGCTTCATCAGAGTAAAATAGCCTTTTGGAGCATATTTCAGCATTTCCCCCTCATGCTTGGGGATTCCAAGACCCCCCCCCAGTTGATACCTGAACATGTGGATAGTATAAAACCCTATATAGACGATGTGTCTTCCTATATGTACATACCTATGATAAAGTTTAATTTATAAATTAGGTACAATAAGATATTTAAAACAATAAGTAATAATAAAATAGAGCAATCATAATAATATACTAAAATAAAAGCTATGTGAATGTGCTATCTCTCAAAATATTTTATTATACTGTACTTACTTTTTACTTAAAAGAGCACTTTATGGCTTCCCTTTGGCATATCCAAATTGCCAGCATTAGTACTTTGGAGCTATTATTAAGTAAAGTAATGGTTACCTGAACAGATTCGCCATGATACCACGGCAGTTGATCTAATAACTGACACACTACTAACTGACTAATGGGTGGGAGGGTGAACAACGTGAAGACACTGGACAAAGGGATGGTTCACATACTGGGCGGGAAGGATGGCAGCGGGAGAGATTTGAATGCTACGTGGAATAGCATCCAATTTAAAACTTGGACTGTTTAGTCTTCAATTCTCCTTTTAATATTTTTGGATGCTGGTTGACTATGGGTAACTAAAACCACAGAAAGCAAAGCCTTAGATAAGGGGAGACTGAAGTAATTGCATTATGGAGCTTAAACTGTGGCCTCAGTTTTGTTCCTTGAATTGAGTTTACAATCCAAGTCTGCAGTGCACCCTGAAAAGTGCTGAGTGTGGCCCTGTAAGTTCACTGCACACCCAAGAGTAGTCACTCTCTCCATGGGCAGGCAGATGTATAGTAAGAATCTCAGATGCCCTGGGCCAGACATGCACAATTCCTTCTCTCGAATTCCTCAGTCAGACCAGGCATTCCACCCATCCCAGGGGAGCGTGGAGGGAGTAAGGGAGCCAAAAAATAGAATTGTCACTCCTTATTCCTTATTTTCCTCTTTAGGAAGTGCAACAGAAATTTCTCCTACTTAGTGGGAATATGAGAAGTAAAAATAATATTCTTGTCCAAAAAGAGATAATATACAAGAGGTTTAAAGAAGAAAGAGTCCAGATGGTTGGAATGATGAGGAAATACTTCAGAAAGGTGACAGCATCTGAGATAGGTTTAAAAGAGGAATATAAATCAGACAGGTGAGAGAGAACAGGTATACCACAAGAAGCCTTAGAGAAAGTCCAGAAGAAATAACAGAATTGCCAAGCATCCATAGGGGCCCACTTAACAGTGAAGTGAATTTTTAATTGACAAAGTCAGAATAATTTGAGGCCATCTTTATTAATATTTATAAGGCACAAAATAGTCAGTTATTGTAAGGTGTTCAGGATGAGCAAGCACATATGATGTAGACTTATGTAGATATGACATTCTATGGGAATAGTCTTATTATTAAAAAGATGTTTGGGCTTATGGTCATTAGCTGGCCTAATGGAAGTGATATCTGTCACACACTAGAATGTGTAAGAATGAAGATAATAATTAATATATTTATAGGGAAAAGAAAAAGAGTGTAAGTGATAGAGAAAAATTTTATAATATATGATATGGGAAATTAATCTATGTCCAGAGATAAAACCCAAACAATAATTATAAATACTGTTAGAATCAAAGAAAGAGATAAAATTTTGAGGGCTAAATGGCAGAGGGTCATGGATGGATGCTGAAATCACTAAAGATGTCTCTAAGGATGTTGGCAGAAAACAGTCCAAGCCAATGAAAGAAGATAGACACCCATCTCGTCAATTGTTGATGACACTGATGAAAAATTGAATAGTATAAGTACAGAAAATATGAGTGGTTTAAGCAAGAGCTGTTGTTTAGTGGTCTGGGAGTAGTACTGAGTAACAAATACTGACGTAGCCTCCAGGCATTATAGGAAAGAAAATAAGAGGCTAGGAGGCATTAGGGTGAAATTAAGTTTAGTTAGTAAAAGGTAATAAGAGTTTAGAAGAAAAGTTTGAGAATTTATTACAAGGTGCAGTAAAATACAGGCAGTCAATAACATACGATGCATGATATGCTAATAAGGGAACAGGCAAAGTACAAGTGACCTGGAGAAGGGCAGTCTAGTTAGGAAAAAGGCTGTGGGGATTACCAATAGCAAGGATTAAGGAAACAGGGATCCTGGAAGAAAAGCTCCAGGGAGCTGTTGACAATGCAGAAGGTGGCAAGATTTAATCTTTTTTCAGTCCTTTGGAATGTTATTAGCAAGCCACTATGGCATGTTGAATAATTATATTCCTTCAACACTTTATAATTAGGGACAGGAATTGGCTTCATCCTACTGGAGCTTGCTGCTAATGCTGTGGGGGTTTTTAGAGACAAATACGTGATCTTAGTAGCACATTCTAATGTAGTCACAATGCCATCCAGTGGTTAGTCTGGTTGCTTTTACAGCTACTTTCTATTGCTCTTTAAGGATATGTTTTGTTTTATAATGACTATTCATCTAAGTTTCAGCAAGCTTCTATGAAAACCTTTTTACTGTCTCTTCAAAAATCACATAGGAAGAATTTGATTTGCTCTCCACTCTAAGCTAATAGAGTTATTACATCCAGCTTGTTTTCTATATGTGTTATGCTCTGGGAAACATGATTTAGCCTGTCTTCTATCGAAATTAATACAATAAGGAACCATGAAATAATGGGCCTTACACTGTATTCAATTTTAGTCTAATAGAAACACAATGAAAAATAACATCTGCGACATAGGGCTGGTTGATCATAGGAAAATAATGGACATTTTCTGCTGCAATTTTATTGGTGCTGTGGGTTTTACCCTTCACGGTGTGCTCATCAATACAGTAATAATGTCGTACATACTTTGACTGGACTTATATTTATGTCAGCTTCTCTGTAAGGTCACATGGGTACATTTAGCTAGGAGACTTTAATTTGGTGGCTGACAAAGTAGGATAAATCAAGACACCATTAGAAGGAAACCTTCTCAAAATTTTATAAAAGCACAGCTTTCAAATTTATGGCATATCTCTTTAAAAATATATTTAACAGTAATTTTTAGAGACATCATATTTGGGACATTGAAACCTTTGGCAATGAAATTCTCAATTGCCAAGAAAATTTATTATTTGACTCTGCATGGTAAATTAACTTTATGAAGTAGCTACTTTATTTTTCTATGAAGCAAAGGCAAGAGTAGAGACAATTTCATCATCTTTGCCACCATTTGTGTGTGGAATCACTAAACAGTTCACCCACGGAGAACCTGTGAAGGCCTTTTCATTTAGCCCTTTACCACCAGGCATAAACATATCCAAAGAACCCTAGAAAAATATACATTAGTATCTCGTATTGTTTCATAAGACCTAGAGGGGAAGTGTCACCACAGTCAACTATGTTAAACTGATACAGTTTTCAAAAATCATTTCTATTTGAAAATGATTAGAGTCATTTGTCATTTGATTATTTTCACACTGTGTCCTTAGACTGCTTAAATTCAGTTCAGAAAATATAGACTTGATTTGGAGAAGAAGACAGTATCAATATATAGAGGACACTGGAGATTTTCAGGGTGCAGGAGCAAGAGACCTAATGCTACCCAGCCTGAGTGGCAAAGCTGATGACGATGACCGGAATAGGAATATATAAGTTACTGCATTTGATCTGAGTGCATACAATTAAATACTTAATATTATTTATCCATATTACATTAATACTGAATTTTTTCACTAAACTGCCACTCGACAGTCTGCTTTATAAAATGCATTTTTAATTGTTTCATTGTTGTTACTGAGTTTTAAATTTTTTTAACTTTACCTTTGGGAAAATTCCTTAATCACAAAAAAAAAATATTGAATAGAATAATACAACGGACACACGTATATCCTTTGTTTAAACCAAGGGGTAACTTTTGGCCACATTTGCCTTTTCTATATATTCGTATACTTTTTTTAGCTGAATTATATGAAAACGAAGAGTAGATACTTCCCCTCTAAGATCTTCAGTATGCTTGGACAGTCTTCTGCTATAAAGAAGGTTCTTCTCCTTTGATATAATAGTATTGCCCTGGGCTTATGAATTCTTCTTGTTATCTAACTTTATATTATCTATTACCATTATTTTTATTTTTCATGCTCACATTGTCCCAAATTTGTCTAGGATCTGAAAATTGTCCCAAATTTTCAACCAGCTCCTGTGCTTTCTGACACATCCCAAAAGATTTGGGGATACACTTACTTTCTTATACAATCAGGTGCTCCTTCTTGCACCTTCTATCCCAGATTAGAAACAAGTCTGTTTCTTTTCTATTAGTAATTATATTTAGAAACCAAAATATACTCATTTTTACTGAGATATCATTTTCTAGATTCTTCTGATAGACAAAACTAGGTTATTTTTTTCTTAAACAATGTATTCAAACTTATACCTCTAAGTCAAATGCAACACTAAAGGGTTTTCCCCCATTTTTACCCTATTCCATACATATATCTGGTTTCTAACAATATTTATTTGTTCTAGCCTACAATATACAATACATTCATTTCAGAGTTCTACACCAATAATAGTACTAACAACAAACCTACTGTGTCAAGTTTAAGATTTTTTTAACTACTCTTAGACTACGTACCGCTAAGGTATTTCACTTAACAATGTATTCTGAAACTCATTGTGTATCAGTTCAAAGAGATATCCTTTATTTTTATGGCTTTGTAGTACTCCATTTTATGGATATATCAAAATTTATTCAACTAATTTCCTCTAATTTATTGTTTAGGGTTTTAAAAAATATTGTGCCACGATGACTAAGTTTGTGTACATTGTTTTTATTTTTTAAGGTATATATTCAGGGTAAATTCCTAGAAGTGGGACTGCAGCACCAAGTGTTACCTGAGATGTATAGTTTGTCAGATGGCACCGAGTTTAACTCCAAAGAAATAGCACCATTTTGCACTTCTGCCATTGTACTGCTTTAAGAGAAAAGTTTTATTTATTGATTTCAGCAAGAGATAAAGGGGAAAGAGGGAGAGAGAGAGACAGGAACATTGAGCTGTTCTTGTATGTGCCCTGACTGGGGATTGAACCAGCAACTTCTGTGCTTTGGGACAATGCTCAACCAAGCTATCTGTCAGGGCACCACTGTAATTCTGAAAATAACCAATTTATTTCTCTCTGAAAATATAATCAATGGTAGTTGTTTAAATAATATTAAACAATAAAAACTTTCATCAAGCAAGTGTTAAGAATTCCTTTCTCCTTTTTCCACTTACCAATTCTAAACTCTAATTTAAATTGCATAGGTGGCAGATGCCACTACAGAAATAGAGCAGGACTGTAACACTGGACAAACCTGAATAAGTGGAATATTTTGAAGTTTTATTCTTTATGATTATTTCTTCTCCTGGACTAATTAAAATGTAAAATAATTCCTACAGTGGAAGTTTAGAATAGGAAGCAATCTCAGAGATTTATCTTTGTGGATCACTCAGAAGGGAAGTACTAGCAAAATGAAAATGACTGAGTGCATATCACATCATTTCTTAGAATATGACTATCTATATTTAAATAGCACGTATGCTAATTTCCACTCAATTCAATCTTCTTTGTATTATTTTTCTGGGGCTCTTTTTGGTCTCCCTAACAACATTATATCATCCTAGATTTTTAATATTTGTATATAAACAGTTCTAAGGCATCGCAATCTGATTTCTTATTTCCAATTCCCAAGCCATTAGGTATGGAAGACCAGCTCATGTGATGGGAATCACTACAGGTTCCCTTCAGGTGACTGAATGGGCTTTTATAGCCACTCTGCTATACGTCCTTGTCTTTTAGCTGGTGACCTTGGTTTTTACTTTATGTGAAGACTAAGGACAACCAATTAGTGTTTCTACAAATTGTATCCTCCCTTTCATGTAGTATCTTTATCTTCACTCTTGTTTCTCTTCCTTCAGGCTAATTCTACCCCTCACCCCAACCCCAGCCTGCACACACATACACAAACTGACACACATGTGCAAAAACACAGACACATATTTAGTTGCATTTTTCCTCTGGAGCTGTTCTCCATAGATCATCTACATTTTAGCTTATAATCTTTTCAAACATTTTCTCTTCTATCTACTTCTCTGTCTGCACACATGCTTCCTTGTCTCACACCCTACAGACAGCTTCTTTTATCTTCTAACATTGAGTTATTACATTTTTACTGCAAAATCCTAAAAGTCACTATTTTAAAATCACAGCTCTGTTTACTCTCTTGTCAAGCCCTTGTAATCTGGCTTCCACTTCATAATTCATAAAAGTTACTAGTAACCCCAACGCTCCAATACCACTAGTCTCTTACTGGTTTCTATTCTCCTTAAGCTTATGGTGATATTTGACACTATCGATTGTTTTCATCTTTGGACTTCCTTTCTGTGATTAACTCTGTTGTCACAGTTTTTCCCATGAACATTCTTTCTCTCTCCTGTTAATTAGTTTGCCCCAAATTATATCTTAGGTACTTCCTGAAAGCTCATTTATAAGCCCTATTCGAGTAGTTCACCAAGTAAACAAGTTGGAAGAGCTAATTTAAGAACATGTGTCCTGGATTGTGAAAATAGCATAATGCATATTGGGGAGATTATTGCATAATGCCTAAGAGTAACAGGTATATGCATGTGTTTGGATTATATGGTGACAGATAATAGATTGGTAACACATATAGAAAGGTTGATATTCTATTGCCATGTAGGTAGTTCTAGGACTTTATTTCTTGGGCCAATACATATCACAGTATTTACAGACTAATATTTTTGGGGCCAATACATATTAGAGCAACAATTTTTAACTGACTAAAAGCAGAGGTTTGAACTACAGTGGCATTAATAATCATCCGTTACTTGCATTAGAAATCAGCTCTGTTTGTTCATTTGTAATGTTCTGTTTTAATTATTTCAGTATTTTCTATAATAACAATATTTTTATAGCTTCAATTGATATAGGGCAATGTCTAATGTGACCTGATTTTATAGTAATCATTCTGAATAAGAAACAAATGTATTATTTGTTAAGTTAGGAATTTAGGCAATAGTTCTTCACACAATCTTTGCCCAAGTTATAGCAAGTAGTTATTTTGCGTCAGTTATATGGAAGTCACTGTTCTAGGCATTAGGGATTTAAGCCAAACAAAATCTTTGTTGGCAAAGCATACATATTTCATCTGAAAGAATTAGATTGGCTTGCATGGTATGGTATATGTAGCTTATTCCTGTCTCTTCCGTCATTGGATGGTGCTGTATAGGAGAATATGCTGGCTATTACTGAACACACTGAATTAGAGAGATAGGAAGTTATTTGTTTTCTAGAAAGAGGAACTGTTCAATTCACAAATACAAAGAACAAACTGAAGATTGCCAGATGACAGAGAAGTTAGGGGACTGGGTGAAAAAGGTGAAGGGATTAAGAAATACAAATGGTAGTTAGAGAAAAGTCATGGGGATATAGCACAACAGAGCAAATAAAGTCAATAATATTGTAATAATCATGTATGGTACCAGGTGCGTACTTGAATTATCAGGGGAACACTTTGTAAATTATGTAATTTTCTGACCTCTATGCTGTACACCTGAAACAAATATAAAATAATAATGTGTGTCAACTGTAAGTAACAAATTTCAAGTATATAAAATTTAAAAAATAAAATAAAAATGAGTAAAAGACCTGAACAGAAAATATACAAAGGGCCAACAGATATATACACAGGTGCTCAACGTCACTTAAGAGAAATACAACTGAAAATCACATGAGATACCATATCACACTTGTTAGGATGGTTATTATAAATAATGACATATTGACAAAACAAACAAACAAATAAAAGGTTTGTCTTGAACAATGGTTAAAAACTAAGGACGATCTTTACCCAGCGAGTTTTTGGCGATCTGTGGAAGCATTTTTGGTTGCCCCCGCTGGCAGAAAGAGATTCTGCTCTCCGTCAGACCAGTGCTGCTAAACATCCTACAATGTATAGGACAGACTCACAAACAAAGGATTGTTTCATCTGCAATGTCAATAGTGCCAAGGCTAGGAAACCCTGCTCTACGCTAATGGGCCCTTGTGGCTTGGATTTCCTTTCAGAATAGGACCATGTTCTCCCACAGCCTCTCTTTACCTCGGACTGTCTAGATCTATCTCTCCTTTCAAGTTCATGTCTGCCATCTGCTTTGTTCCCTCAGTAAGCATATGATGTTCAGCTGAGATCGGTACCTTCTATTTGCTTTCTGGGCTGTTCTCAAGGGTCAGTCAATGCTTACTAAAGTTTTTGAGCAAGCACTACAGTAGCAAGTTCTGTGCCTGCTGGGTGTAATTATAGGTAATAACTTCATTTTTAAAATCTCATAACAAGAAGCACAATTACAATCCACAAATTACAATTCTATTCAAGTGTGTTTGTGCTCTTAGCTGCTCACAGCAGGACCAAATAGCAGCCTCCGCCAACCACCATAATTTTAGCCACCTTCCTATAATATTAGAAACAACAAACCTCCCAGGGTAAGGAGACTGTCTTCAGTGTTGCATACATGGACCCATATTTTCCCCATAGAATGGTTATGTTGCTATGAAATAGTCAATATATTAACATTTAATTCATAAATAGAAGAAAGTTAGCCATGTGAATCATTATTAGTATTATTATAAACAAATGGCAGAAAACTCAAAGGAGTCTTGGTGCTTCCATCAGGCACTTCTGAGGTTGAACACACACTGGAGTGATTATAGTGTGATATTTTACGTAATGACCATCCCACCTTTTAAATATCCCTTCTGTACTACATACTTTTTTTTTTCAGAGTAACCATATAATACATGGGCACACTACATCTTGTTATACAGGTAAACGAGGTTCCAACACCTTTATTGAAGTTAAAAGACAAAGACATAAATATTAACTAGGTGTTGGTCCAAAATTCCCTTGTCTTTTTTCCTTTCTTTTAAAGGCTACCTAAACCTTCTAGGTTATAATATCTTTCCCCTGTTTAACTCTATGGCAGGATATGAACTAAGTCAATTAACCCTTTAAGGGCTGAATTTAGTAATGCATTAAGGAAATGAGCTAGTATCTGGCAGGAGACCACTGGATTGGAATTCCGTGTCACCAGTTTTGTGACCATAAGCAAGTCACCCCAGTATTTAGAGAGATTACAAAGAGATGAGATTAATTTGAGCAGTACATTGCTTGTTGTCATCACTAGATGATTATCTTGAATATGTCTTCTAGTTCTACAAACACAACTTTTTATCCTAAACTGCATCTAAGACATGATATCCAATATTCAGGCTGTTTAAATTGACCAAAATCAGGTAGGCTTTTAAACTCTATCTTTCTCCAGTAAAATAATTATACTCTCCATCTAGGAATAGAAATATAGGAGTAGCAATTTAATGTGTACTCCCAATGGTTCCAAAAGTCATATTTCTTAACACACACCCTCTATTTTAGATTCAATGGGAAACTAGTAGTAATTTAGAAATTGAATACTTCTCATTAGGTGATCAAAGGTTGAACATTTTCCCTGAAAATTCTATCTCAGAATTTTTTTTCTTTCCTGAGTTCCAAAATTGCATGAATTCTGTTCTTACAGCAAGAATATCTTCAATGACAAACCAAAATGTCACATAGCAAAAAGGAGACATTGGGAGCCAGGTCATTTTCACTAAGAATTGACATTTGGTCAGTAACTACTGGTCATCAAGAGCACTGGTTACACTCAGAAGTGGGCCATTATTTCCAGATTCTGACATCATCTAATTACCTTTGTTCCCATGTGTCAATCACCACCAATACTTAAAAGAGTCACATATTACAATGAATATTAACTAGGTGCTGAGGGAATATTACAATAAAATTAAATGAGATTTCCTTTATACTTCACCTATCTACCTTCATTTCAATTTATCCAGATATTTTTCTAGGCAATCCTGTATAGTATGGTCAAATTTTCACCTCCATCAGGCACTTCTGAGGTTTGACACACATTGGAGTGATTATGGTGTGGTATTTTATGCAATGACCATGCCACCTTTTAAATATCCCTTCTGTGCTACATTTTTTTTCAGGGTAACCAGATAATACATGGGCACACTACATCTTGTTATACAGGTAAACGAGGTTCCAACACCTTTATTGAAGTTAAAAGACAAAGACATAAAAAAGTAACGGATTCAAAAAAATAAATACGTGATGATTTATAGCAAATCATCAGAGTATCAGCTATTTTCAAGCAATCTGAACTAAAGAGTAAAAAAAAAGTGATATATAGAAGAAATGGTTTGAAAATATCTTATGATTATGCATAGTTTCACTTAAGCAAGTAATTTACCATTTAATGATTAGATATTTTATAGCTAAGTTAACTATTCATGGTTTTTCTATAAAGAACACCTTAAGTTTTCATTAATTTCCATTAAGAAACTTATGAGATGTTCTTATTTTTATAAATCTTCAAAAATTTCAATGGACCACAATTTAAGTGCAGTCCTTCAGCATATTAGTAATTGAAGTGTTTTATCTAACATTTTAGTCCTCTAAAAGTGTATCTTTTGCTATAATATCATGTTGTGTATCATCTTCCTGTGTTTAATAAGGTACTTCCATCTCCTTTTCCTTGAAACTATAGGATTTTCTTGGGGCTCAAGGATTCACAGGTATTCACATCTTCTAAAACCTTTCATTTCTTTCTTTGTCTATAATTTTCTAGTATCCTTGGATTTACCCATCAAATGTAAACTAATTGTAAATGACACTCCATAAAATACTTCTACTCACTTTATCAATTCTACACACTCAAACGTCTTGTGATTGATTCCATGTTTTATGCATGATACCTATGTTTTGCACCTTACTTATATTTGTTGCACAGAAACCATTACTTTGAAAACATGATTCTTACAGTCTAGTGGAGAGTGTAGGCGACTTGGTTTTAGCAGTACAGATCTCAGCACTTTCTTTTCTCAAGTGTAAATCAGGAGTATTGGCATTGGCGGCATTCCTTTTCTCATCACTTCCTACAATGGGTATGTTTTTTCATGTGCCCTCAATTTTCTTACTCTTCTTGGGTCTAGAAAAGAAATTGGATTATTTGAATCTTTTTCTTTGAGAGAAAGGAAGTAATTTTATTCATGAATCTATTTCAGTTAGCAAAAACTTCCCTGAGCGACTGATTCCCCGAAGACTAAATGCTCTATAAGTGGTAAAGTGAGAAGTGGACTCCAGCCTCCTGATTTCCCATACTGGCACAGCTGTAGGATACACTTCCTTGTACCACATTTCCCCGGAAATTGTCATTTCTCATTTTCTAAGTAGTAGACAATTAAGGTCTGCGATTCACTTTCCTTGCAAATGAATAATTAGTGAATGTCAATTTCTTATTCTTTTTAGCCCATGCAAAAGACAGAAATAGTCATGTTAAAATATTTAACAGGCTTTTAGCTGTGATGATGTACCAATTTTGGAGATGAAGAACATAAATATTATTGTTTTCCTCTTTAAATGATCATCTAAGCTGGTCTCATTTAAAGTTTAATTAATATTTGTCATATATATAACTTTAGGAGTGATTTTGCTAATTATATACAAAAAATACAGTCACCACTTCCAAACATTCTTCTATTTATAATTGTATTGAGATTTTTTATTGTTTCTTTTTTTTTCCTACACCCCCTTATATCACAAGGTATCTCAAACCCCAAGCAGCTGCCATCTGTCTTGTTTTACATAACTCTCTAAACCCGTTCAAGTGGCAATAAACCAGTGAAGAATAAAAAATACATGTTGGATGGGTTCCAGAAACTGCACCCAAAATAGCTTTGTAAAAGTCATTGAGCATAACAGTGGGAATATCAGGGAGGTCACAGAGGCAGCTGCTTGGGGAGCGCTGGAATAATTCTCCCATCATGGCGCTGCAGGTAGAGTCCAGAAAACTATGTTTGCAGCACCTCCACTTCCTCCCTTAGTTTTTATGCCTGTCTTCCAACAGCTGACCAGCACCTGGAATTCAGTTCCTGCAGGATTCCATAAATTCATATTAATTTTAGTAATTTCCCCAATGTAACAGTGAGAACTTCCCCCAAATTGGACAAGCAGCTTTAATATTTCATTGCATATTCATGTATTACCCCATGTTATTTTAATTTTTTTCCCCTGCTCACTTTTAAAAATTTTTATTGAATTTATTGAGATGACATTAGTTAATAAAATTATATAGGTTTCAGGTGTACAATTCTCTAATACACCATCTGTGTTGTGTGTTCATCATCCAAAGTCAAGTCTTCTTCCATTATTTATCCCCCCTTTACCTTCTTCTACCTCTCCCGACCTCCTTCCTCTCTGATAATCACCATACTGTTGTCTTGAGGGGTTTTTAAAATTTTTCTTTTTTCCTTAAGTCCTTCACCTTTTTCCACCTAGCCTCCCAACCTGCTTACCCTCTAACAGTTGTCATTCTATTCTCTGTATCTGAGAGTCTGTTTCTATGTTTGTTAGCTTATTTTGTTCATTAGTTTTCACATATAAGTCAAATCGTATAGTACTTGTTTTTCTCTGACTGGCTTATTTCACAGCATAATTATAATCCCCAGTTTCATCCAGGCTGTCACAAAGGTCTGATTTTCTTTTATACAGCCAAGTAGAATTTCATTGTGTAAATGTATCACAGCTTTTTATCCATATATCTAATAATGGGCACTTGGCAGCTTCCAAAGCTTGGCTATTGTAAACAACGCTGCAATGAACATAGGGGTGCATATGTTCTTTCAAACTAGTGTTTTGGGTGTCTTCAGATATATTTTCAGAAGTAGAATCACTGAATCATAAGGCAGTTCCATTTTTAATCTGCATTCCCACCAACAGTACACAAGGGTTCCCTTTTCTCCACACCCTCTCCAACACTTGTTTGTGGATTTATTAATGATAGGCATTCTGACAGGTGTGAGATGATATCTCACTGTGGTTTTAATTTTAATTTCTCTGATGATTAGTGACATTGAGCATCTTTTCATACATCTGTTGGCCATCTGTATGCTCTCTTTGGGTAAGTATTTGCTGAGGTCCTTAGCCCATTTTTTAATTGAATTGTTTGTGTTTTTGGTGTTGAGCTGTGTAAGTTCTTTATAAATTTTAGATATTAACATCTTATCAGATGTATCATTGGCAAATATGTTCTCCCACTCAATGGGGTGTCTTTTCATTTTGTTGATGGTTCCCTTGCTGTGCAAAAACTTCTTAGTTTGATGTTTTAGTTTATAATAGTGAGAGCAGATGCAGCTTCATGAAAAATTTGTAGGAGCCCTGCAAACAGCTTTCTCTCTGTTCTTGTTGATTGTTCTTTTCTTTTCTTGAGAGGGCAGAAAAAAATCCTTTTAAGGAATTATATTTGATAGGAAACAAAAGAAAACCTTCCCAATATCACTAAGAATCTTCTTGATATGTGAGACTATCTAAATTTGATTCCCCCAAGATAGCCTATACCAATGCTTCTGCTTAGCTATATAAGGCACTAGCTAAGTCTTTCTTTACATTTTGTCTCTTTCCCCACAGTTCTTCCCATTTGTGTTATATAAAGAATATGTCATCTTTCATTATTTCCACATTTCTTTCAGTGAGATATCAGGACCCCATTGGGAAAGAGATATATTTTTAAAACTAAATGTCCTACGTATACAACATTTTACTCCTTTTCAATTGTAAATAATTTATTTATATCATATTGGTGTCTTGTGACTTTTATATTTTATTGTGTTGTTTTTAAAAGAATTTCCTGTTCCGTTGTTCTTATTTATCTAGAGGATTTTATAAAATTATATAGCATGACATATAGTGAAAAGCCCAAAATACCTGAAAATATTTTTAGAATGGAGACATTCTACAAATGACAGATTTCTTTCCATTTTAGGCCTTATGAAAAATGGATTTGAAACTTATAAAAAATGTATCTGGAACATCTGAGTGCAAGATATTTTTATTGAATTTTAGAATTCAGATCTATGATTTAAAGCAATCTTTTCCTTCCTGAAAGTGGCCATGCTGAATTGATTTTTAAGGAGAAAGAAAGGGTGTAATTTGAATTTTGAACCCTTTTCTAAGGATCTGTATTCTTTTCATTTATGTTGGCTTTCTTTATTCCAATTGCATCCTCACAGAGTAGAGAATGCATGTGTTATCACAACTCTTTTACATGGGTTGGCCTTAAGTAAAGCTGTAATGAAGGCTTGATTTTCCTTTTGTTTCACTTTAACTGTTTCAGTTTCACATCTCCTATTATAGATGTAGTGTGGTTCTACAGCTAATTGTCTTTCCGCTATCTTACAGGAAGGATCTTATTATCTTATATAATCACTCAGAGAGAAAATTTGTTTTCCCCACAAAGAGTAAAAAGAGAAAATAATCACCCAAATGAGTGAGATAGGTGTGTAGAAGATAGAAATGGAAATTTTTCAAGTCTATGAAAATACGTAGAGACAAGGGTGAATCCCACGTCATTATTCTTATGATATCCAAAATCTGACTATTAAATCAGTAACCCAGTTCTTAAAAATCTTGATTCTCAAACTCTAAAAGGAGTTCTCTCTCAGACTTCTTACTTCTATGAAGGTCGCATCAACTTCTACTAGTTTTTAGTATAGGTAATGGAATAAAAATCTAACTGAAGAACAAAATGACTAGATTGGAATCTAAATTCCAAGTCTAATCTGATTGGCTACTACCTAGCTTTCTGACTTTGGAAGCAACGGTGCCTTTCTGAATGTTATTTTCCTCTTCTAACATCAGAAAGCGAAAGTATATTTTCAAAAATGATTTTGTAACAATCCTCTATGGTTTAAGTTAGGGCTTTACCACTCTACTAGTTGTGTGGTCTTACACAAGCTATTTAATCTTTTAAGACTTTCCTTTTCTCATCTGCAAAATGGGGATCATTGTAGTATCTACCTTTTTAAGTACTTAGTACTTAACTGAGGTGTTTAGTTATGTTCTAATAATTTTTAAATATATTTGATTCAAGAGCTATGTTCAAGTCATCACAGATATATTAAACAGCTGGCATAATGGGAAAATGTGGAAGCACTGTAATTTTAAATATTTATATAATAGCTTACTATGGGCCAAACATTGCACAAGTCCTTTCATTTGTAAATCATGTTTAATCCCGTCAATAACAGTGTAGAAGATACAATTATCCTTGGTCTACTCAAGAGAAAACTAAAGCTTAGTTAATCACATAGTTACACAAATAAAAAAGTGCTTAGGTGGTGGTAAGCAGTTTTTTCCCCCCGGAATCTGTTATTGCTATGTATATTGCATTTCATTCTAGAGTGTTCTGCCTTCAGTCCAGATGACTAATGTCTAATTAAATGCAATGCTAGATCCTAATAAAAGTCCACCTTTCCAAATCATTTTTATGCTCCATGTCATATTTACATTAATCCTTTTCCAAATTTCTCAGTGAACTTTGAGCATAATAGCTATATATTTTTTGAGCATGCAAACCCATAAGTCAGAGTGTGTTCTCACACTACCACTTGCTATTCAACTCACTCCTCTCCTTTCAAAATCAAGTTTTGATGGATCAAGTTTTTGGGGAAGCTCAGAGTCTAGTTTAGATTTAGCCTTGAATTCACCTAAAATTAGAAAAAAATAGATTTGAAAGGCTTATCAGAGCCACATAGAAGAAATGACTACATTACGTACATGCACATAGCCTTCATTTCAAATATACAAAGTCAGGGTTTTAACACCATTGTTTTCTACATATGGTGGGAATTATGACATTTGAAATTAATATATCTCAATTACCTAGTTCTCAAGGTACAATGCTCCACTGCACTTGTAGAAAACATCTGTTTTTCATTCTCCAGGTTAATTCTCTTCTTTCAGAGAAATAATTCTCAGCTACTTTATAGTATATGTCCTTCATTTATGAAGTAGTTTATATTCATACATTCATAGTCATCATTCACTAATATCATGGGCTGATGGACTTAAAATGCCTAAATTTTCATTAGTTCTGTTTACAAGGCTAATTTCTATAGTAAGTGATCATTTCACTTTCAGCTGCTCCTTTTTCTAGGACGTTGCATCCACAATCATTATTTTGATAGAGCAATCTGTTATATGTTTCTATCTACAAAGATATCTGTATGCACCTACTAATGAGAGCAGGTACTTACAAAAGCAAAAATGTTCATGTTTCTTGTGCTAATTATACACAAAATGTACTACAATGAGATTATTAGAATGTATGTTTTGAAACAAAGATGATCAGGAACTTAGTTGCTTGTATAACAAATGTATGATTGGCTTCTAATTTGCACTGAATATATGTAAACTCCTCACTCCATTTCTTAGGTATCCTATTCCTTGTTTACTATTTCATTGTTATCATTACTAAATTCAAATTAGTCACAGAATCTGTCAAGATAAAAATCACTATTTCTTTACTAAAGTCCAATTATGAAAATAAGGAATGACTTGATGATAGATATGGATATAGATATATAGATATATCCCTGATCTCTAAGTCCACATACATAATACATTTTTCTCTTGTTAAATTTTACTTATCAAAAATATGTGTTAAAAAATCTATTTTGCTCTTCAAACTGCAAAATTTCTTCATGAATTTTTAAGCATTTTTTAAAGATTTTATTTATTCATTTTAGAGAGAGAGAAAAGTGGGGGAGGAGCAAGAAGCATCAACTCCCATGTGTGCCTTGACCAGGCTAGCCCAGGGTTTCAAACCAGCGACCTCAGCATTTCAGGTCTGTGCTTTATCCACTGCGCCACCACAGGCCTGGCCCATGAATATTTATTTATTTATTTATCTATTTATTTATTTTTAATGCAGTAGATTCTAGTACATGAGAAGCCTTGGAAATAAAGAATTCCTTATAATAATAATTTTTAATATGCAGGAGGAACATCTCAGCTGTAAAGATCTCCCTGAGGAGCAAGGAGTCCCAGCCTCACATCAGACCCCACTAGCCCAGGATTCCAGTGTCAGGAAGAAAAGTCCCCATAACTTCTGGCTGTGAAAATAGTAGGGATGGTGGTTGAATGTGACAAAGGGCTGCTGGCATCTCAGGGATTCCTTTTAAAGGACCTTGTGCACAGACTTACTTGAATTCAATCACTCTGAGCTGCAGCAATGAGGCAGCTGCTCAAAAACACCAGAAACTTAATGGGAGGAACTGAATTGTTTATCTTCAGCCCAAGGGATAGAGGGGCAGCTTTCTTCCAGATAGAACTGCTTGCAGAGGCTACTATTTCTTTGTTAAGCCCTCCCAGCATGGAGCCAGTAGGCAACAATGTATCTGATTCTCTATCAACCTGGCTAACATTGTTTGCCCTGCCCTGGTGATTCCCTGAGACCTCATCCCAGCCCTTTCCAGTGACTTTCCTCCACAAATGGGTGTGTTGGCTCATGCCTCAGATGCTTCTAGAATCTCTCAAAGGGTCACAAACTCCAAACAGGTAGCATCTGGCTTTGCATGCCACATACATCTTGCTAAGTACCCCCAGGCTTGGCACTAGTAACAGGCAGCCTTGGTTCACAGGTTGCCTCTTCAAGAACCCCCAAGCCCAGCACAAGTAGCAGTCATCTGCAGATCACTTTGTAGCTCATGCCAGGTGGCTCAGAGCATGGCATAGGTGATAAGTAAATTTGGCCTGCATCTCTTGGGAGGCCTCAGAGCCAGCTCACTCAGAGGACAGCTTTAGACCTTGTGGAAGCACCAGCCAATTACCTCCAAGACTTACACACTCAAGGGTCAGACCTAGTGGCACTAGAGCCCTGCTGAAATGAGTCCTGCTCCATGAGGTTGGCCCCTGCACAGCAGATCCTCTACTGTGGTCACTGCAGGTCTCACAGCCAACAGGCCTGGGGGTAAATCCTTCCCATTGCCAATAATCAAGGCTCGACTGCAACAGGAGGGTGCACATAGTCCATCCAAAGGGTTCACCTGGAGCACTCAGCCTGTATGACCAGGGAGGCTCTGCCACTGGGCCCTACCAGACACTTACTACATAAGACCACTCACTCTATCAAAACCAGGAAACATCACAGCATTACATAATACATAGAAACAAAGGGAGGCAGCCAAAATGAGGAGACAGAGAAATATGAATATGTTCCAAATGAAAAAACGGAACTCCAGAAAAAGGACTAAACAAATAGAGACAAGCAATCTACCCAATGTCAAATTCAAAACACATTATAAGACTCTCAAAGGACTTAAAGGAAGAGAAGGTGAACTTAATGAAAACTTCACAAAGAGATAGGAAATAAAAAACAGAGATAGAAAACAAAACGAATGAGTTAGAAATGAATACATTATAGGGAATCAACAGTAGAGTAGATGAAAAAGAAGATCACGCCAGTAATTTGGAAGATGGAGAAACAGAAAATATACAATTAGAACAGCAAGGAGTAAAAATAATCCAAAAAATTGAGGACAGTATAAGAAGCCTCTGGGACAACATCAAGTATACCAATATTTGTATCATAGGGGTGCCAGAGGAGAAGAGAACAAGGAATTGAAAATTTATTTTCAAAAATAATGACTGAAAACTTTCCTAACCTAGTGAAGGACATAGACATATAAGTCCAGGAAGCACAGAGTCCCAAACAAGATGAACCCAAAGAGGCCCACATCAAGACACATAATTAAGAGACAAAGGTTAAAGACAAAGAGATCTTAAGAACAATAAGAAAAAAGCAGTTACCTACAAGGGACTACCATAAGACTGTCATCTGATTTCTCACCAGAAACTTTGCAGGCCAGAAGGGATTGGTACAAAATATTCAAAGTGTTGAAAGCAAGAACCTACAACCAAAATTACTCTACCCAGCAAAGCTATCATTTAGAATCAAAGAACAGATAAAGGGCTTCCCAAACAACAAAAAGATATAGAAGTTCATCATTACCAAGCCAGTATTGCAAGGAATGTTAAAGGCTCTTCTTTAAGAAGAGGAAGAAAAAAATATTTAAAATATACTAAAATGGCAATAAATACATATATATCATCCATATTATTTTTTGCAGCATTATTTATAATAGCCAAGATACAGAAGCAATCTAAGTGTCCATCAATAGTGAATGAATAAAGAAGTGGTACATGCATACAGTGGAATTTGACTCAGCCATCTGCAACAACATAGATGAATTTGGAGGGTATTGTGTTGAATGACATAGAGAAAGACAAATGCCATATGATTTCACTTAAATGTGGAATCTAAAACACAAAATGAATGAGCAAGCAGAAGGAAACAGACTCATAGATACAGAGAACATTTTGATGGCTGCTAGATGGCTGAGGGGTTGGGAGTGGAGGGACATGAAAAATGAAGAAATTAAAAAGTACAAATTGGTAGTTACAGAAGTCATGGGGATATAAAGTATAGCATAAGGAATATAGTTAATGATATTGCAATAACTATGTATGGTATAAGATGAAACTAGATTTATGGGAGTGATCACTTCATAAGTTACATAAATGTCTAATCTCGAGGTTGTACACCTGAAACCAATATAATATTGTACATAAACTGTAATCGAACAATTAAAAAATTATAAAAAAAGAAAAAAAATTATAAAAGATAATATGAGAAACATCTCTGAAAAAAAAAAGAAGTACGTTATTTGTTTCTTGCTGTCAACAAATGTATATTGGACATTATATGTCCCAGGAACTTCTTCACACCTACATAACATCTCATTTAATCCCGACAACAATTTGTGCGATCCTTACCAATTCAGTATGGAAGATAAGACATATACTAAATGACCACAACTTAAGACATAAACTGATGACTGTCATGAGCAAGCTACAGAACTATACAACAAAAGTTATAGAAGAAAAAATTCCCTTCAACCTGAGGAATTTTTTTTAAAAGCTCCAATATAAGGTAACATTAGGGTTAAATCTGAAGGGATAAAGGGTATTTCTAATTTCACTCCAAATCCTGACTTTCTCTTCCCTTTAGTTGTGTATTACTTGCATTATCCTTTTAAAAAAATATTTTATCTATTGATATTTAGAGAGAGTGGGAGAGAGAGAGAGGGAGAGACGGCAGGGGAACCATCTCAGAGTTGCTTCTCACAGGTGCCTTGACCAGGCAAGTTCAGGGCCTCAAACCAGCAACCTCAGCATCCCAGGTCAACCCTTTATCCACTGTGCCACCACAGGCCAGGCACTAGCATTATTCTTGAGTTAAATAAACAAGGTAAGGATAATAGCTTGCCAATTGTAAAATGAAGATAAGGGTGAAAGAAATAGGAAGAGACAGAAGGACAGAAAACATCTGAAGTACCTAGCAAGGACTATGAGTGAGAAAAAAAAGAGTAGTGTGTGTTTTCGTGAAAAAGAGATTACGAAAGGTAAAAAGAACGAAGATCTTATTCCTAATGAGTAAAAAATAAAGGGGTATGGGAGTAAGAAAATTATTCTTTAAAGCTCCCTTGGTAGGACCACCAATTGATACCATCAAGTCAGTTTAGTTTAGACTGAGTTGACCTAACTAGTGTCAGAGGGGAATCTGTCTTCTGACCATATGTATAGGACATTTGAGGTTCAGATGCCCATTACTCAAAAAATAATTATGAGGATTAAGAAAGAAGCACTTCATCTATTGATAGTCTGGAAAAGGCAGCCGTTTTGATAGTTCCACTCATAGCCACACTAAGTGATACTTAGAAAAGTGAGGTATTTTGTGAAGTCATTCTGATTTGCACATGGGCAGCCTATTGAGTATCTCTCACCCTTCCTGTAAATGCCACCACCATCAGCCCTCAGCATGTAAGAATTGATTAATAGGAATATATTTGGTAGTTATCACTCATTCAAATATTAAGATTGACCTGCAGTAGAATCAAAGTAAGCATTTTTTTTCCTCCGTTCTTCCCAATAAGTCGGTATCAATATCTATGCTTCTTATAAATGGATTCTCCATAATCAGGGAACTGCTTTCAAAACTGTGTCAAGTCATCTCTGAACTCAGGTCAGGTCTATTAAAGTGATGTTACATCCCATTCTATGCAATACATAATCAGTAGACTACCATCTAGACCCCAAACAAGTTTTTAATAGCTTGAAAGAGTTCCTATAACTTTTCAACAAACTTCAGGCAAAATCACATAGGATAATGAAATAAGTCCAAAAAATGACTTTCTGAACATTATCTTTACACCGGAGATTATTCCAGATCTAAGGGGATGTAATGATATCACTACCAGACTCTTGAGAAGTTTACAATCTAACATGAGAAAAATATGTGTAAAAGAAAACTATCATGCTAAGCAGTAGGACATAAGAAGCCTACCAAGAAATATTCTGAGTGGGCTGGCTCAGAGAAGAAAGAAATAGTTAACACAGAATGTGAAGCATTACAAAGATTAGAATAGTAAATAATTAGGTGAGGGCAGAATTTGGAGAGAAAGCTTCCCAAAACTGGGGGAAATTAAGGCTCCTTTCTCAACCATGAATTAGTTAACAGAGTAGAAATTCAGGGGTGAATTTACATTAAGAATTTACTTTAAAGAATTTAAATTACTTATTTCCATTTTTTACTATTATTAAGATCCATCAAGACATCATGATCAAAATATATCTTATTTTCTGTAATACATAAAATAATGGGTAAAGTTAACTTTAAATAATTTTCTTATTTCTTCTTCAAATTTTACAATTTTGCTTTCCTTAATTCATTTTTGTTTTATTTTTCCCTACATTTTATATATTTTAAAGTCTCAGTATGCTCTAACAAGTAATTATCATAGAGCAATTTTGAATTATCAGGTCCTGCAGATTAGTTTTAAAATAGGAACTTAAGTAAAAATGTAATTGGCTATAAAATTCAGACTCTTATTATCATAATCCTCTAAGTTATGTTGAACTCCAAATTTCAAGTCCATGGTAAATACTGAAACTTATTTAAATTAATTCAGAATAGCAGTATTTTATGGATGGGGAGCATCTGAAGCAAAAGTTACCTGTAGTCTAAATAACCTTTGAAAATAAGCTCACCATAAAACTCAGTAGGTTGATTTTTCCTGTCTCAGTAAATCTAGCAGTACTTTGAAAGAGGTAACGATTCTTAGTATGAGATCTAAATGAAACAATCTCGAGTTAAATGACTTGTTGTATAAAGAATTTAATTCTCATTGTTATTATTATTTTCCTGAGTGGGTATATTTGATGTCACCAACATTTAAACATAAATGACTGCAGTGTTTCTGAAAGATAAGCATGCATCAGAATCACCTGGAAGGGCTTGTTAAACCAGACAGCAGAATTCCACCCTCAGGACTGGAGTGGGGCTTGAAAATTTGCATTTCCAACAAGTTACTAGAATGCTGATGCTACTGGTCTAAGGACATCATTTTGGAAATGATTGTATATGTCTGTGGATGTATCTAAGCAAAAAAAATATATATATATATATATACACACACACACACCTAAATATATACCATACATACATATATACACATATAAACACACAAACACATGTGCAAACATACATACCCACTTTTTTTAAAAAAAATCATTGGTTATAAAGAGTGTTTTTATAAAGATATCTGTGGGCACGTGCATCATTCAATCATTTAAATCCATCAGTCCTTTCTTAGTTTTTCGTTGTGTTTATAATCTCTGTCCCACAGAGCTGTTTTGATGTGCAAAGCTGGCAAAACCAATTCTCATCCACTGGGAAGCTTTAAATGCTGAAGTCAAACTGTCAATAGCATCCTGCCTGGGTGGATTTAATGCCAGGAGGAATGACATACAATTGGCATTTCAATAAGCTACTTTGCTAAGCTTTAATAACACAATTTCTGTTAACCTTTGAGTCCTGATTAAAACACAAATAAGTGAGGAAATCGCTATTGTTAACTAAGCCATTTTGCATATTTATTGCTATCCCTTTTCATTTGTAAAGGCATGTCAGACTGTAATGAAATCTATTTTCTACTTGCTAGGTCTTTGATATTGGCTTTTCCACATGTTATATTAGATATAGATGCCTGATGTTACTTTAATAGCAGCTTACCTTCATTTGCAGAAAAAATGTGAACAATTTTAAAAAGTGCTGTCTGTTATTTCTTAACTTTCTAATGTTTTCCTATATTGTTTAGAACTGTTTTCAGAGTCCAATAATTCTAACTTGATTTTTTTACTCCACCAAAATGAAAATCATATCTATACTTATTTAACTATTTATTTTTTAAATGCTGTATTTTGTTGGTTTAAATAATGCATTCCATCTCCCAAGTCTTTTAATCCAAAATTATCCCTCACACAGTCATATACTTACATTAAAGAGATAACTCGGAAAAAAAGATAACACAACATTAACAAGCTAGGGGTGGGGAGTGTGAGAATATAGAACTTCAGAAACATGCAGACTATTTAACAACCAAGATATCAGACTTTGGGACTGATTATGGAGAGGCAAGAGAATACCCAAAGTAGGATAAGGAAAGACTGAAAGTAAAGATGTAGGTATAACAAATGAAAATATGCTAACTTTATAATTTTATCACATGATCTACTTCTTTTGAAGTCCAACTTAGGAGGTACTAGGGTAGATAATATATAAATATAAATTCATTCATATGTGGGATATCAAACTTCAACTCATAGACACAGACAACAGTATGGTGGTTACCAGAGGGAAGACAGTGAGGTTGGGAGGTAAAGTGGGCTAAATATATGATGACGGAAGATGGTCTGACCTTGGGTGGTGGGCACAGAATGTATATTTACAGATGATGTATCATAGAAATGTATACTCAAAACCTATATGATCCTGTTAATCGATGTCACCCCAATAAATTTAATTTAAAAAATAAAAATTAAATTATCTACTTTTCCTCCTTTTATAAGGTTATGTAAAGTTATAGAAAACAAGGTTAAAGCTATGTATGTCATTTTAATTGTTGTAACTATGTTTCTTGTACAGAACTGCCTCCTGTGGCATGAATAACCTAATAGTGTTTGCAGGGTTTGTATTTGAAGACTAAAAAGTCTATTCATTTATTCAACAAATATTATTATGCAACTTCTATGTGCCAAGTGTCAAGTGAAGGAAACACAGTTGTGAACACGCCTCCCTTGCTCAGCCTGGTGGTTAAAAGGTATTGACAACTCATAACAATAACATGTGTTGACTATGGAAAAAAGGAGAAGCACATGGAGCTATGATACAATGTATCAGAGTCCTAGTTATAATCCTATGTCTGGGTGCAGCTGCAAAATTTAAGAAACTCTAATTTAGAATTTAATTTAAACTATATGTAAAAAAGATCAGTCTTATCTATATATCTTTTTCTTTAGCAACAACTACGGAAAAGAAACATGTTCCTTTAACCTTTGAAGAGGTTACTTTCCTTTTCAACAGAGAGGAGGAAGCTTCAGATCAGAACTAATTGTTCTATGATTGATTAATACTTTCCCTCCTGTTGCTACATACAGCCGGATGACATGCTTTGCACACCCATCAGGAGGTTAGAGAGTCAATCAATTAGGGGAACAATTAGTTCCAGTTTCTACAATTTATTTCAGCTTGTAGATGAAATTGCCTGAAAATATTAAGAACATTAAAGTTCAGTGATGAAAACTAAAGAAACAAATTTATATTCAAATTTTAGAGGCAGATGCCTAGTCGCCACTGCTCTTCCACAGATAGGCAATGCTAATGCAATCACAATTACATTTTGGCAGCAATTAATAGCCTGTCAAAAACAGTCAAGTTGCGTTCATGGTTTTGGAAGGCTGCTGATTTTAGCTTTCAGATGATGTGGCTAAAGTGTTCCTGTAAAGCTCAACACTATTAATTAATTTAGAAGATGCAATTCCATGAGTTCCCTTTTAATGGGTCTTAAGTTGGGAAATTCTTGGAATCAAACATTCAGTGCTTCCCTGCGTCTTCTTAATTTACCTGGGATCCATACTTAATTTATACTTGTACGTAGAAAAATGCAATATGTAAGAATATTTGCAGATTTATGAGATGGATGAAACTACAACCAAGAAAATATGGATTAAATTTGAAGTAATAGACATTGAGGGGATCCTCAGATCACATTGAATCCTGGATTTAGTTTGTGCTACAATATCACAGTATAAAACTCAGGTAGGGATACAAATTAGGGTGGTCCAAAGGTAATGGCCCGGCTCTAGGTGAACTTAAAGTCATAGCCTATGCAGAATAATCTGGAAGTCTGAGCCTAGCAAGACATTAAGGTCCCTGGGGCCAGGAAATGAGAAAGCTGAAAAAAAGAAATAAAAATGGTCAAGAACATTTATTTATAACAGTGAGGGGAAGAAAACACAATATGTTCAAGAACTTTAATACAAATTCTAATTCTTTTAAGCAAGATAGAAGGAGTTTTAAGCCTGGAGATTAGCCTCCACTTAATTAATGATCAAAGGTACTTTATCCCTGAATGTAAATCCCCAATGAGTTTCACATTATCTACTAGTATGCCCAGATTTCAGTAAAGGAATAAATAAAATGCTAATGTTAATATGTGTGTCTGTATAA
Source organism: Rhynchonycteris naso (assembly GCA_037038555.1). NCBI lineage: Eukaryota > Metazoa > Chordata > Mammalia > Chiroptera > Emballonuridae > Rhynchonycteris > Rhynchonycteris naso. The sequence goes on along the minus strand of CM072996.1, from coordinate 102,258,623 downwards.
TAATTAAAACCCAAACACATTCTGAGAATAATCATACTAGAGTTACTCAAACTTAATCCCTTAGAGAAAATTTATATTTTTTAAAAGGCAGCACTGTTATTTTGATGAATAAATAATTTCCAGCTTAAAAAAAAAACTCCAAAAGATACAAATAAGGCAGCTTAGAAATAAAGAAGGAAAATAAAACATTATTACCCAGAGAAACAAAATATTACTAACAGAGAAAATTAATTCTAAATATGAAATTCACTTCTAGGCCAAGACAGGAAATAAAATTCATCTCAGCTCTGGCCAGTTGGTTCAGTGGTAGAGCATCAGCCCGGCGTGTGGAAGTCCCAGGTTTGATTCCTGGCCAGGGCACACAGGAGAAGCGCCCATCTGCTTCTCCACCCTTCCCCCTCTCCTTCTCTCTCTCCTTCCTCTTTGTTTCTCTCTTCCTCTCCTGCAGCCAAGGCTCCATTGGAGCAAAGTTGGCCCGGCACTAAGGATGGCTCCATGGCCTCTGCCTCAAGCATTGTAATGTCTCCAGTTACAACGGAGCAATGCCCCAAATGGGTGAGCATCGCCCCCTGGTGGGCATGCCAGGTGGATCGTAGTCAGGCGCATGTGAGAGTCTGTCTCTCTGCCTCCCCACTTCTCACTTCAGAAAAATACAACAACAAAAAGTCATATCATTTTATGCAAGTTTTCCCAACCTTTAATTAAAAATTTTATAGCCTGACTTGTGGTGGTGCACCGAATAAAGCTTTGACCTGGGAACACTGAGGTCTCAGGTTTGAAACCCTGGGTTTGCCTGGTCAAGACACATATGGGAGTTGATGCATTCTGCTTCTCCCCCTTCTCTCTCTCTCTCTCTCTCTCTCTCTCTCTCTCTCTCTCTCTTCTCTTCTCATTTTTAAAAAACTGAATAACTAACATTTAAAAAAATAAAAAATATATCTTTTAAAAAAAATAAATATTTTGTAGAAATTTGTTGCAAAATGGCATTTTGAAATTTAATTCTTTGAATTAACTATGAGAAAAAGCAAACTGATATTTTCATTTCGTGTCTGTAGTGTTTAAGTACTTATATCAACCTTTGTCCTCTAAGTAATTTTACTAACCCTTTAGTTAATGAATGAGTAAGTAAGAACCAGTGGGAAATCCATCAGCTTTTTCAGGAACAATGGTATAACACTGAGAATTCAGAAGTGACCCACTGCTCTGAAAGTAGTACTGCCAGCTCGGCGTTGCTCTCTTGTTACTACTGTAATTTCTGTTTTATTGTTCCTCATAGTGTGAAATGTCCCACAGTACATCTCTGCAGTACTTGCATTTCTAAATGCTGAAAGACATTAATTTGGCAGTAGCCAAATATTTGAATATAAATTCATTTTCTACAATACTCAGAAAACAAGTATTTTATTGATATAAATGGTTACACTAAAATATATTTTGAAACAGCATGATTGCTCTCTGCACAGTATTAGAATTTCATGCCTAACTCGGTTTTTCATACGATTTATTGGGGTAGGTCTCATGTAGTAGCATAAATATATATGATTGGAAGCCTCAGGGTAGCAGCGATGTAGATAAAAGCTTTGAGAAACAAGATGTAAGTGTGAAAGATGACAGAACGATTGCGAGTGGGGGTACTATAGCTTTTCTCTCATTTCTATTCAAAAAGAAAATATTTAAATTTAAGAGCAGTCATTTTCTTTCAATCTAGTTGATACTAGCAGAAGACTTGGGCCTAACTTATACATGTAACAACATCAATGCTTAGACGTTATGAAGACAGGCCACTTTAAACAAGGGGAAAGCTTGCAGGGATTTTAGAACTACAAACCTTGTATAATGACATGCTAAGACCTTGTATATTGACATTCTAATACCGATTCTGGATTTCCTTCTCAAAGAAAGTGTTTAAAATCTCTGCTTGACCAGTGGTAGTGCAGCGGGTAGACCCTGAACCTGGAATGTTGAGGTCCCAAGTTTGAAACCCCAAGATCTCTTGCTTGAGAGCGGGCTCATCAGCTTGAGTGCGGGGTCGCTGGCTTGAGCATGGATCCTAGACATGACCCCATGGTCACTGGATTGAGCCCAGAAACCGCTGGCTTGAGCCCAAGGTCACTGTCTTTAGCCAGGCGTCACTGTCTTGGCTGTAACCCCCTAGACAAGGCACATATGAGAAAGCAATCAATGAACAACTAAAGTGACACAACTACAAGCTGATGCTTCTCATCTCTCTCCCTTCCTGTCTCTCTGTCTCTTCTCTCTCTTTCTCCAAACACAAAAAATTATAAAATCTTTAACTAGCATAACCAAGCGAAGAGTCTCAAGGGCAATAGAGACATGGGAGGTTGTTGTCTAAGCTCTTCCGATCCACTCCAATGCCACACCATTCTTACGTCATCTGGCATGCTATTTCTCATTCAGAACCTTATTCAGTCTCTGATGACGGGCTTCTTCAAAGTGCCGTCTTGATGAGCTGATTTCTAAGTGACTTTTCTTATAACAAACACCCTCTGCAAAATGCTGGCTGGATGTTTTCCTTGCTATAAATCATGGCATGATTTTTCAGCTCCATGCTCCCCCCTTTTCACACCAAATGCTCCATATCCGTCCTCTCTGGGCCAGCTGCTTTCCTCTCTCTTCACTGTCAGCATTTGGGGATGAAAAGACTGAGTGGCAGTGGGTTCCCAATGTTGTGTAGGCTTCAGATTCACTCAGAATTTGAGGCAGGCCTTCACTTTTACCACTGAAATGTCCTGTCACCTCTCCAAGTACCAATTCTCTCCAAAAGTAAACTTAATCTGATCTAACATGCAAACCTTAGAAATGCATTCAGAACCTACCCACAACACCCAAGAAAAAAGAACCATGGGGAAATTTGCCTAAGTTTACCTAAATTTATATGTTTCAGTCTGTCGTAACACAGAAATGCAATATTTATACAAATATTATAAATATATTATCTTAAGCTATCAAATTCTTACCATATTGTGGTAGGGATTGAGACATTGTGCTGAATGTTACAAATACAAATATGAAGGGATTCAGTGGCTGCTGGGCAAAGCAGATAATTATGATATAATTATTACATAAGCAGATAATTATGATATAATTAATACATAAGCAGATGATTATGATATAATTCTAGAAATGCAGTAAAAAATGCATAAAAGTCCTCATCTTTTCCCTTTCCCAACATGAAGGAAAGGAGACTGCTTACATATCAAAGAAAAAAGGACACGGCATGTTTTCTTCAGAGGTACATACAGTTAGGACTTCTGTTCCTGGTGGTTTATTAACCACAAGAGATAGTTTATACTTCCTTCCAAAAGCTATTTGAAAAAGTAGAAAAGATATGGAAAGAAAGGGGTGAAGCACCTAAAACTCCAGGCAATGCAGTTACTTTAATAAACACAAAATTTAAAGCCATTGCTAAAGGATCAATAACATCTTAAAATAATTGGTAAAGAAACCAGAATTGACAAAACTGAAATCCAGATACTCCTGGCAAAAATGTATTCCCAAGAGAGAACCATTTCCCCCAGCTGGACCTGGACAGTCTAACAAATTGATCAGGATTTTTGCCTGGAGAGTAATTGCCCTGAAGTAATTTTTTAATGGAGAACTACCTACTCACAGCTGGGCAGCTGGCTCCAATTTACACAGAAGTACCAAGAGCCACTTTGAGAGTACTCTATGTAATGTGAGGAGAATACTGGGAAGCGTTTAGGACCAAAAGAGGAGCAAAACAGGGTACTCTGAATCCTAAAGGATTAGGAAGAGTGTAAAGATAGCCCCTTTGCCAGAACGAAAGTACAGTCCACCGCCAGAGAAATGTCTTCTTTACCTTGATAATCGAGGTAATTTCTAGCCTACCTATTGCAACCTGACCAGGCATCTAGAAGGAGCATCTGCTCATCAATACACTCTAACAAGGTATACCAAGTCGACCCTTTCATTCAAAGAAGAGGCTCATAGGGAAAAGAGGTTTGTCCAATTTAGAGGAAATCCATACCGCTCACAAAAATTAGGGGATATTTCAAAATGAATATGAAGTGAGAAAATATCCCCTAATCTTTGTATTTATCAACATAAGATTCAAACATAGATGGTTTCAGAGCCCCTGCTCTTACCTAGTATGTAACTATTGTAAATATGTATCGGCCACATAACTTAGTAACAAACCTGCCCCCCAACCTGTGTTATATTTGTATTTACTAAAGAAGATTTTTTTGTAAGTCAAATACTGGTGAACCATTATCTGTAGAAACAATAAAAAGTTAAAAAGTCGAGAAAATGTATTTTGGGACCAAAGCATTACCACATGGGTCAGCCAGTCATTCTGTGGAGTCATCCTTAGATCTGTAACTGGCTATCTCTGGTTCTCAGAACTTGTTCTTTTCTGATGCCACAGGGCCTCTAGAAATGCATAGATTTGGGGCTGATGTTCACACTGCTGCATTGGATCTGCTAGTGCTAGGAAAGGGTGATTCCCATGTGTGTACTACCTAGAAGTCAGGACTCCTGAATGGTTGACTACATCTGACTGCCCTGCAAAGCCTTGCCAGAGCCCAATGAATCTTGTTTCACACAGAATCTTGAAAAATTCCTTTGGTGACAGCTGCCATTTTATTTGATTAGATAAATCTGAAAATATATTTAGATCCTATTCTATACAGAAAGATGAACAACCTCCATCAAGAAACAGAATTTCACCTGACCAGGCAATGGCACAGTGGATAGTGTCGGATTTAATAAAAAAAATTAAATGCTTCTTTTATTATCGCTTCACATTCATTTTGAAATATCCCCTAATTTGTGTGAGTGGTATATTAGAAGGTTGGGCATTTGATTTGAATATAAGGTACAAAACTGGAATCTTACCTAACCTTTATGATCTTTTAAATTAGGGCACACCAATTACAAAACTAATTTTCTTGTATTTGAAATCATATTTATCTAGCACCACAGGATACAGGGCAGTGATCTTCTCCGTAACTCATAGGCTGTAAAGAAGATACAGTGCTGTTCTGAACAGGAGAAGACATAATGTTTCTTACATTTACTAAGAGTTAAAAACTAGGGGTCAAAAGCATACACGGGTAAATGGTATTAACAAGAAACCAAGTTGACACAGCAGAGTAGAAAACAAACCTTCAGAAAAGTCTATTTTTTTATTGTTGTTGTTACTGTGGAAATCAAATTGTGAAGCATTTTGCAAGTGATTAGCTTTGGCTGCAAACAACAGCAAATGCAACACAAAATGGATTAAAGTATAAGAAAAATGTATTATTTCCTTGCAAGTAGTTCCAAAGTGTGTTGTTCATAGCATTGGTTAATACAGCAAGCAGCTTGATGTCATCATGAGAGTCATATAACTTCAAACTTTCAACTCTGTCATCAGTAAAGGTTCAGCCTTCTGCCTCACTAGCTTCTCTCATGATATCACCAAGATCACAAGCAATTCCAAGTACCACACACAAACACCACTACCCACAGAAGAGACATTCTTGCCTGTATATGCTTACTTTAGAGTTACAAGAACTTCCCTGGAAGTTACCCAGTAGGCTTTCTCTTATATCACAATAGGCCCAGACTAGATCATATGACCTTGCCTGAACCAACCTGGCAAAAGGGGTGAGATTGCCATGACTGACAATATAGACTAATAAAATGTGCCTATGTGTGGGGAATGAACAGCAGTAGTTGCCTGAAAAAAACAAATAGTTATTATCTTAAATCAAAAGGAAGAAACAGCTACTTGGTAAGCAAATAACACATTATTTAATTTATTACTTTGTAAATTTTGGATATTGTTCATTCATGTCTTATTGTCTTCAAATAAATTCATTAGCACACAATAGGAGATAGTCTTCAACAAGAAGAATAAGCCAAATCACCACTTTTTATACTTTATAGCTGATATATTTAGCATATAAATTTAGACTTCAGGCCCAACTGCATTCAAATATTTTAAATCTCAATGGTTTTCTACATGATATATTATCTCAGAACAGCCTCCCATAATAATTTCTACCAGAACATACATCACATTAGATTTTTACTATTTTATGTATCTTTATGCATACAAATGGTGAATAAATTACTTATCTGTAATAGAAAGATAATAGTATTGCCTGACTCATGGGGTTTATTTTGTCAACAGTAAATGATCTTTTTTGTTTGTTTGTTTTTTGCTAGAAAGAGCGAGAGAGAGAGAGTCAGGAAGGGAGAAAGATGAGAAGCATCAACTTATAGTTGCATAATTTTAGTTGTTTATTGATAGCTTTCTCATATGTGCCTGACTGGGAGGTTCCAACCAAGTCAGTGACCCCTTGCTCAAACCAGCAACCTTGGGCTTAAGCCAGTGATCATGGGCTTCAAGCCAGTGACCTTGGGGCTCAAGCCAGCAACCATGGGGTCTTGACTATGATCCTGTGCTCAAGTGAACCTGCGCTCAAGCCAGATGAAGTGTGCTCAAATCGGCAACCTCAGGGTTTTGAACCCAGACCTCGATGTCCCAGGTCAATGCTCTACCCACTGTGCCACCACTGATCAGGCTGTGAGCATTAAATGATATTATATGTTTAATGCTCTTATAAAAATGTCTGCCTAATTGTATGGGCTTATTAAATGTTAACTATTTTTAGTTATTAATATACTCTAACTGAACACTGCAAAATTTCCCATCATATATACCACATCTGAACTGTGTATAGATCAATTTAAAAGCTTTGCTTCTCTGTGTGACAAAACAATGACAGTGTGAATACAGTTTGATAAAAGATGGTTTTGAATCACAAGCTTAGATTTCCTCTCAAGTGCCTGCAGTTCAGAAACAGCAAGAGTTCAGAGCTGAGTATCTACAAAGCAATGGAGAATGAAAATGTCAATAGATTTGTCTGTTACTTCTATAGAAAACATTCTAAGAGCCAACCGGCTTGATTCAGCAGCCGTATCTCTTTAGAACTGCCAAAAGTATCTAGTTTCATCTTCCTACACAAAAGTTCAAGAGAAGTAACTTCAGTTAATACATACACAATGAGCATTGTTATGAAAACTTGTTAATTGGATTTATGCAAGAGTTTCATTTCATCTCTAGGCTTTCATGTCTACCTTTTGTATAAAAAATAGTAATAATTAAAAAGGAAGAAGAAGAAGAGAGACTGACCCTTACTATACCATTTGTAAAACACTGCAAAATACACTTGAAGTTTTTATAATAAATTTGAAAAAGTTATTTTTATATTTTTTCTTGACCATGTCCCTACTGTTCTTACTAAAATCTTAGAGGTCCTTTAAACCCATAAAAGTTCTTCACTGAATGGTGCTGTTTTAAAAAATGACAATTTTTGAAGCTACAATGATAAAATATTTCATTAGACAAACAAGTGGGTGCAAAATAAATAAATTAGAAAAACAATTGCAAATTCATTGTTAAATGCTTTTAGAAACAACCTTTGTACCGTAATTTTCAAGATTTGTTTCCCTATTGTAGGTGTGAATTTTTCAATTTTGTATAAGACTTTTTGATTTTTAGTATCATTATTACAGTAAATAATCACTTGGTTTTTGGCTTAGATATGGTGCATTTGCTACCATTCTTTTACTCTGTATACTATAGGTATAAGGGAGGAAACAAGGTAGGAAAATATAATTTTTATTTGGCTCATAGATTTATTTTTATTTTAGTTATTTCTTCTGAAATTTATATTGACTACAATTGCTAAATTTAATTGTGATTGATCTTCTGGGAATGAAAAAGTGTTTAAAATTTTGTAACCTTTATTCCTTTATAGCACATTATTTGTAAACAATGCTCCTGTTTTCTCTCTGTTCTTTAGAAACTCTGTGTTTCGTGTACTCAAAAAAAAACATTATACATAAAATACACCATTATTTTATATATCATTATGTCAAAAGCTATTTAATATCACTTGAATTTTTATTTTGCATTTATTGAAAGATCATTCAAAGCTAAACAGATTTTATTTTTTTACTACTCTTATACACAATGAGGAAAATTAAAGCAAAGTAAATTGGTTAGTTAATTATTTAGATTTCTAAATCTGTTCTCAGCTCAGGATTGGTGATGCCTATTTTATTTTTTTACACACCATTTATTTTCTTTGTGCCATCCTGTTGGATAAATCATTTCTTTAAAATTACCTCCAAAATCTTTCAAATTAGTTGACTCTCATTCTGCTAGTTTTGATTGTAGAAGTTGACAGTGGAAAGCTTCAGACCATAACCAGGGGCATCAATAAAAATAGTAAGCAGGGTAAGTGTGCACAGGCCTGGCAGAAAATGATAGTAAGATGTCATAGTGTATAAGGAAAATCCAAATCTCAGACAATTAAAATATGGGAAACTAAAATTGTGAAAAAAGGGGGGAGGATGGAATTGAATGTTTTAATCACCCAACTATCAGTTAGTCTCCATAGCATTTTTCTAAGCCTATACAGAGGAGCCCCATGTCGCTCTGTAACAGTGGTTCTATCACTCTTCCACGTACATCTAGTTATGAATGCAGAGCAGGTTTAATAACAAATTCACTACCACTGGCTAGAAATGCAAATATGCCAGAAACCAGGAGGCCTAGTGAACCTTCACAGGTTTAACTTCTCATTATGCTATCTAGAGAATAATGTACAGATGTTCAGATTATTATCAATATTAGTATTTTCAGAATACTGCACCTCAGAGCTGAAAGCCAGGTCAAAGAATACAGAACAATCAGAGGAATGGCATTGCACAGTAGTCACAGATGTGAGCCCTGAGATTAACTGTGTTGGGAATCTTGTCTCCGTCTTTAACTCTTGGATGATGAGCATGTTTACTCTCTATGCATCAGTTTCTTCAGAATATGCCACAGCTTAAATTCCCAAGAAGAGAATCTTATTGACCTCATTCACCTTTCCATGCCACACAGTGTCACTGGATTCCGACCAGCATCTAAGTGAGCTAGCTATCATTGAATCAGGTGTTCATCCCTCCTTAAAGCCATGTGATTATGGCTGTAGGAGGTGGTCATGCAATCCACATAGACTTTCTCATCATTAGAGCCCGTGAGCAAGATAATTTTATTGAAAAGAAGCTATGGCTGGGTAAGCAATGGGATTCACATCTCAAGTGTGTCTATCACCCACCATCTGCAGGGTCCAGAGTCAGATTTGTTTTCCCTCAGAAATGTTAAAAAAAAAAAAGAAAGAAAGAAAGATATTAAGACTTTGAACAAGAGGGACACCTTGGAAATAGTGATACTTTCTGGCATAAGACATTATTCTTTTATTTTTTTAACAATGAAAATCAGAGTAGAATGGGAACATAACTGAACTCTGGTTAGCAGCAGTGTCCTTCTGTCTTTGAGGAGAGGAAACTAGAAAAATTAATTTTTCTTGTCTTGAGGAGACAGGGATGGAAGGGGATGAATACTGGAGAATTAATAGAGATAGGAAATAATTTACATCAACAATATGAAAACTGCCTGACCAGACAGTGGTGCAGTGGATACAGTGTCGGAATGGGATGCGGAAGGACCCAGGTTCGAGACCCCAAGGTCGCCAGCTTGAGCGCAGGCTCAGGACTCATCTGGTTTGAGCAAAAGTTCACCATCTTGGACCCAAGGTCACTGGCTCGAGCAAGGGGTTACTCGGTCTGCTGAAGGCCCATGGTCAAGGCACATATGAAAAAGCAATCAATGAACAACGAAGGTGTCACAACGAAAACTGATGATTGATGCTTCTCATCTCTCTCCGTTCCTGTCTATCCCTATCTATCCCTCTCTCCGACTCTCTCTCCTGTCTTTGTTAAAAAAAGAAAAATATGAAAACTGAAAGTCAGTAAGTCAAAGTTTTTCTACCTCTAGAAGGAGTAGCTTGCCATTTTAAAAATTTGGCCTCTGGTTTCTAATACAAATGTTTGCTTTTAAAGCTATTCTGTTTTGAACACCTCACATCTGTACCTCTCTCTGCTTATTCCCATCAGATTCAAATTTCCCATTTGCTGGCCCTGTTTGCTGCTTTTTATTAATGCTTTCCCATCTGCTTCCTAGCCATCATTGTTATATTCCCAATTGTCTAGCTATGTCAAGAAGATAACTGTGACTTGTAATCTACCACTAGTCCTATGAACAGATGCCGTCCTGGGCATATTTGAGTTTCCATAATGGCAGGAAGAGGAAGCCATGAGAAACTCATAGGCCATCTTGATCACATGAATTGATATCTAATTCTCTTTCTCTCTGACTCCACACAAAACACAGGCTCAGTGAACACAGATAACATGCATCACATACCCAGCACATGATAAATGAGAGCTAACAAGAAATGAGTATTATCTTCCCCTTTGTAAGAAAATTTAAAAATTAGAAAGCAAAAAGAGAAAGAGAGAGAGAGAGAGGAGGAATTTGATCAGAGTAAAAGATTAAGAGGGAAGAAGATAGGAGAAGGAAATCCAACATGGCTGTGGGAGACTTGCAAAGAGACAGGTTAAAACGGAGAGAAATCGTACATGATGCCTTCAAAGAGTCAAAAACTGGAGACTATGGTGAGGGTTTCGTGGGTACACTTATCTACAAGCTCATCAACTGTGCACAGTAAATCTAGATGGCTCTTAGTATGTCAATCCTAACTACATACAGACATACATATATGAAGGGTTCTTAGAAATACTGGACACGGCTGAAGAGCGTCCAATATTTCCTTTCTCATCATGGTCTTCCAAAGGTACCCTCAGCATAATAATCTGTGCACCTCTTCAATACTGAGAGGGAAGTATTTGTAGGATTGGGGAGGAATGTTATTCTTAAAGTAAATCTAAGCAGGCACACTTGCATTTAATTTGCACAAGCATTGATGAGAGATACTGAGTGAGAATCATACTCCTAAGGAAAATTTCTTCCTGCACCTCTTAGGAGACTCTGTGACTAAATAAATGGGTAAAATCTAGAGGTCCTGGATCTATTTAAAGAAGAAAAAGAAACCCAGGAGATGTACATTTTATGGTATTTTTGTTTGTTTGTTTTATTCAGTGAGAGAAGAGGAGGCAGAGACAGATTCCTGCATGCTCCATGACCGGGATCCACCTGGCAAGCCCACTAGAGGGCAATGCTCTGCTCATCTGGGGCATTGCTCCATTGCTTGGCAACCAAGCTCTTTTTAGCACCTGAGGTGAAGGCCATGGAGCCATCCTCAGCACCTGGTGCCAACTCACTCCAATTGAGCCATGGCTGCAAGAGGGGAAGAGAAAGAGAGAGGGAGAGAGAAGTAAAAAGGAGGAAGGGTGGAGAAGCAGATGGTTGTTTCTCCTCTTTGCCCTGACTGGGAATCAAACCTGGGACATTCATATACCAGGCCTATGATCTACCACAGAGCCAACTGGCCAGGGCCGCTTTTTATGGTTTTAGGAAGATAAGATGCCTATTTTGCTTGCAGTTGCTCTAAGGTCTGAAAAACCATTGTTCTTCTCTCACCATTTTATTGGAGCTATCTCCAGAAATCAGCTCTCTTCCACTGTCATGGGACCACATGATCTTTCTCTGTATTCCTCTTACTGCTTTCAAAAAACAGAATCTAAGCTGAGGAGAAGAGAAACCTCTAGCCTGACATTCAAACACCCACAAACTTGTGAAAGATTTTGATAATGCTGCCACGCTTTACTTACTGCTTAAGGAGCCTTTGGTTTGGAAAGAATTTGAATGAAATTTCTAACGTGTTTTTTTCCCCAAACAGTCTTTCAGAGTGGGTGTCATGCATCAGAACCTCCTAGGAGGTTCCTCAGAGTCAGAGGTTACTTATGCAGATGCTTTCTGTGTGAGGGGGTGGAGGCCTAGATCTGAGCAAAGGCAGTTGGCTGAACTGAGATGCAATTAGCACAGGATTAAGCTGATCAACAAGACCCTTCAGAAATGAACCAAATTCACTGGATATGGGCTGTCCTCAGAGAAGTGGGTATACCTAGAGCAAGGTAGTGCCCTTTAGCCAAGGGAAAATCATTTTTTTAAAGATTTTATTTATTTATTTTAGAGAGGAGAGAGAGAGAGAGAAGGGGGAGCAGCAGGAAGCATCAACTCTCATAATGCCTTTACCAGGCAAGCCCAGGGTTTTGAACCTGTGACCTCAGTGTTTCAAGTTGATGCTTTATCCACTGTGCCACCACAGGTCAGGCAAATTTTTTAGGAAAGACTCCTCAGCTATGAGATGTCACTACTCCCTAAATCTAAGAGCCTCATTCCCAACAGGAAGGGATGCATATGGCATTGTATGGTTTTCATCTACACCTGCAGAAGATCCAGGGAAATTCTGATGGAGTAAAATCACCACATTTTGCCTTCCACCTCAAAAATACATTCTAACACGTGCTGTGATCTCTCCCAGCCTCTATAACCATTACTCTAAGTGTTAACTTAGAGTTTGGGACATTTCTACATTAGAATATTTATTTTATTTTTAGTAATATTTTTTTCAATATCTTTTGAACTTCTCCTGTTTGCACTTTATTTTGCATGCTATTATCACAAAATACAATACTTCAATAGAGATGGAAATAATGCTCTCTCTGGAAATCATTATGATCATGCAGTGTGGTAGGCTATCTCACTATATAATCCAGGAAATCTTTATCAATTTGTAGACCTCAAGATGCACATAATTAAAGTCCTACTAAGTAGAATAAATATAAGGGACAGAAGGAAATTGTCATGGCAACCAAAAAAACTGTCTTTCTTTATACCACAGAAGTACTAACCTTTAAAATGCCTTAATAATTTTTCTCTATTTCATTTTAATCATTGGCTATTTTGCATACTATGTTTGCCAGATATGGAGCTGAATCATTCTTTTTTGTAATTTAGCTTTTTACATTGTACAGTTTTTATTGAATTTATTGGTGGACACTGGTTAATAAAATTATAACAGATTTTAGGTATACTATCTAGAATACATCATCTGTTATTGTACTGTGTGTTCACTATCCCTAGTCAATTATATTATATATATTGTTTCTACACCAAAGGTTAATTCTTTATTGCAGATCCCTAGACAAAGAATGAGCATCTCTGCAGCTTTTGGTTTGTTCTGTTGCTTTGACCTTCATTAAGTATTCTTCTAATCTACTGCCTTTCCCAATCAGCCCGTTTTATGTACCCTCACCTGCATGTCTATATTTAGCCATATCTACAAATTAATATAACCTCGTTGTTATTTGAACTTCCATTTCTTTGACTATTTGGAAATTGAATGCTTTTTTTTTTGGTCAGGAAGGATTTGGCATTGCTTGCTCATGTTTTTGTGCTGAACTTTCTACTAGAAGGAAATTTATTTTTCTACTCAATAATAATTCTCTTGGCATATTCCAGGATGCTAAATCACACTTTAACTAAATGACTATGCCTCTAAAATTAAGCAAGCTGTTACCTATTAGTAAGATGATTTGTGTTTTTCATTTACTGGTAAACCAATTCAAAGAGAATCATAAGTAACGTCACAGCCCTGATTCAATTGTTTAATAATGCTTAAATGTTATTTCTAGTGTACACTAGTGGAAAGAACCTTGAATCAGGCTAGTTCTATATAGAGCACATACTTAACCTCTTCATATCCAGCTTCTTTGGTAAAATAAGGCTGAATTACTTTTCAGGGTTTGTAATGAGAATTGAGGACATTCCAGTTACATATTGATGCTAGAATTTTGGTACATAGTGGGCTCCTAATAAATGGCATCTTTAGTTTTTATTAGCCCCCTTTAATGTTATTGTATCTTAACATGTCCCTTATTAGAGTGCCTTTCCAAACTGTAGGCCTCAATTAGTGTATTATGAAATTTATTAACAATTTTCAGGCACAACTAAAATTTTTTAGTGAAAAGAACAGAATTGAATATATCAGAATATTGCACACATTGTAAGAGCATGTTTTTTTTATGTGAAACTTTTATTCAATGGATAAACTGGAGCACGGTGTAAAATGTACTTCTTAGTATGGATTGTAGTAAAAACTTCTTTCAAAAAACACAATTTTATTAGATACCAATCACAAAGTATACAAGTCCCTTATACTTTAGTGGTTAAGACACCTAGATTTAAATCCCATCCATCAAGCACTATGATACGCCTGTGAACTAATTACATAATCTCTGTATGCCTTCCCCTGTAAAATGGATAACAATTATACTTTTCTTATGGGAGTGGCATGAAAACTATGTAATTTCTTATATCTAAACTACTTAGTAGATGCATTTTCGAAACTGTTGGCTGGTATCTTATCAAGACTTGAGTAAAACATAAATTTTTTTCTGACTTAAGCATGTAATGCCACATGCACTAAAGTGCATAAGAGAACATAAAGTTACCACATTAGTTAGGACTAAATAATTAGCAAGTTCTTTTCACCTACAAAACGATGCTTCTTGATTATATCCACAAATAGAAATTTTCAACAACCATACAACTCGTCTTAATTTTGCTACTAAAAAACAATATTTCTCTCAAAATGTGAAGAAAAAATTAAATATTAAGCAACCAATTAGTAGTTGTCTTTGTCAGTATGTTAGATTCTTAGTTGCCCATTATGTTTGTGTATTTTATAAAAGACATTTTGAAAAATTTCACAGTGGTATATATTAAGTAAGAGTAACATGTCTATATTTCTTTTCATCTTCTTGATTTAAAAGAAATAAAAAATGATATGGATAATAACATCAGCTAGTAAGAACTAAAAGCTTATATCTTGAATCTTTTCTGATGAAACATCTTTTAAACATATATTATATCTAAAACGATTGCTTTTGGAAGTTATAGAAACATTCTTCTTTTTCTTAAAAAAATACTGAGTAAACTTCAAATGTTGTTTACAAAATGTTGACTCTATTTAACAACTTATTTTTTGCACAGTCCTTTAGATCATTCTACTCATATGTAGAATATTTGATATTTCATAATAGATTGGTGTAATATGAAAATATTTAACAATAAGGCAGTAAAAAACCCAAATCTATGCATGCACAAAAATGTAAACAATTGAGTAGCCACTTGGAGGTGCAACTGAACATCAGTCTGAACAACCAGTAATAATAACCCACTTCTAGAACATAACAAACATTGAGCTGAAACACAGACAGTATGCCTTTAATTTAATGATGGCACTGTTGTCGTTAGCTATTTGTATCTAACACATCTTTTCCTTTAAATCCCACCGTAAACCATAATTCCTCAGATATCCTCATCTATCCTGTGGAGCTAAGTAATAATGCCAATCATATCAAATGATTCTCACAAGCAAGGAACAATTTATATTTTTTAATATATACATATTAATATTTCATACATGTGTATTGATTTGCATCTGTTATTTTAGTCTTGCTGACTCACATGAAACATAAAAGTTAAGGTATCATCAATATCAATAGCTTCATATAAGTTATGCCAACCATGCAAACAGTACTCCACATTTTTGTAGGAATACAAGAGCCTAAGCTAAACAGAATCAGGAAAACCTTTTGGAAAGTGACCTTGAGCTAGAAAATAATAAAAAATTTTCTAACAGTCTGGAAAATTCTGGGCTGCCAAATTCTATTAGGGAGGAAATGGGGGAGTAATCAATTGATTAATTAATTGATCAAAGGATAAAACAAACTTACATGCTAGACATTGTACTAGTATTTTGCATAGATGATCACATTTGTATTCATTAAAACCTTATGTATTTGGCATGATTATTCTCATTTAAAATGAAGAAACTGAAGAATAAGATCTGAACCTATACCCTTTAGGGTTATATTAGTAGCTACTCTTGGAAAATCAAAAGCTCAAAAGAGATAATTAACCTACTATAAAATAAGCATTGATTATGTATCTGTATTAACCTTAGCTATCATCTCCTTGCAGGAGATCCAAACTCTCTGGATTTGTGTAAGACTTTAATAACGCCATACACCTGACCAGGTGGTGGCAAAATGGATAGAGTATCAGACTGGAACACGGAGGACCCAGGTTCAAAACCCTGAGGTCTCCGGCTTGAGCACAGGCTCACCAGCTTGAGCAGGGGTCGCTGGCTTGAGCGTGGGATCATAGACATGACCTCATGGTTGAGCCCAAAGGTTGCTGGCTTGAGTAAGGGGTCACTCACTCTGCTGTAGCCCCAGGTCAAGGCACATATAAGAAAGCAATCACTGAACAACTAAGGAGCTGCAATGAAGAATTGATGCTTCTCATCTCTCTCCCTTCCTCTCTGTCTGTTTCTGTCTGTCCCTCTTTCTGACTCTCTCTTTCTGTCAAAAAATAAAATAAAATAACCCCATACTTTTGAGATGGCTCTTCTTTTGGGTGTCCTTCCACCAGATACCTAATGATGCATAATTAATTCACAAAAGCTTTGAATTCTATAAAATTCCATTATCTGTTCATAGATTATCTCCATTATTTTGTAAATCAAAAAAGAGCTTTATAGTTCCACAAACCTTCCTGCTGAGGCGGTATAGTTATTCATGCCCAGGCCTGTTTGTATTTGTCTATTTCAATCCAAGTCGTGTCTCCTCTCTCACTAGCACAGCCTGAAATTATCAAAGTCCAGAATATGTTGAGATTGGAAAATATTACTTTAATTCAACCCCTTTAGAATATCTTCCTTATATTTAAGAATATAAATATATATTTAGAGCATTATATATATATTTCTATTAATGTGTACTAAGACAAAACTAGGCAGGGAAGGTTTCATGTCTTCATATTTCAAAAGGCAGATTAGTTGAGGTCAAATGCCTTCTTAAAATACACTTAGCTAGTGAAGAGGGTGGGAACTGATGTCTTCTGTACTCAAATCTAAGATTTTTTTCATTGACTATCTTAGGGATTAATTTGTTTAGCATTTTGGAGATAAACATGTAAAATAATGTTACGAATTAATAATTTAATAATATATTTAAACTAAATAAACTGAAGTAATTAAACAAACAAGTCATGTTTCATCATCAGTGCCTTGGTATATAGAGTCAATCATGACACATGTACAGTGGCTTCAGAAATTCACCCAGCAAGACAAGTAAATTATTGAACAGAGTATTGTTTATAATAAATGTCAAAAAAATAACTGGGAGGAAAATACACTATCACTGCACAATATTCAAGCAGTAATTTCTGTATAACACTCATGAAATCTTCGAGTACCAAGGTTATAATACTATTTCTTATAACCACTTTAAAATTCATTAACATTTTGAATCTATGCTATCCCTTATCAACATTTGCAATGTAAATATTTGATCTCTCTTTTCCTTTTAGAAAATATGAAATGTTTTGAGTATGGAGCATGTTATGTTGTCAGCAATTGTTTTGTATTTCTTTCTGTGAAAAGTGGGTTACACACTCAAATCTACACAGTAAACAATCATCTATATAAATAACTAATAGATTGAGAATTTACATAGTATTGTTGGGAAAGAGCGCTGTCAGTAACTATGTCTGGTCTTACCTTCTGGGGGCGAATTCCCACTGTGGTTTCATAAATATTTCATGAACCAACACAAAGTCATATGCTAATGATAGGCCATTTACCCAGTGAGCAGGTGCACCCTCTGATGTTTTTTCATCTCTGGTCTACCTTTGATGTGGGATCAGTTAAGCCATTTTGAATTATTCTTTTCTGCTTCCCTCCCATCACAGTTTCACCTGAACTGAAAATGGTGAGTGAGAGTCATCATGAGGCCCTGGCAGCCCCGCCTGTCACCACTGTTGCAACTGTTATACCAAATAATGCCACCGAGCCAACCAGCCCTGGAGAAGGAAAGGAAGATGCATTTTCGAAACTGAAGGAGAAGTTCATGAATGAGTTACATAAAATTCCACGTAAGTACTCCATATTATTACTTCAGTTAAAACAAATGGTTGAAAATCACTTTACTTATCAGATTGAAAGCAGAACTCCTTGTAACATATTAAAAACATGCATTTGATATTTTTATTATTGGAATAGGAGTTCTCCTAAAAGTCTGTATCTTGTATTTAATGTGAGTTCATTTTTATCTTCTTTAACCTCCGTTTCTCTTAAGAATATTAATGTTTATGAGTTGTGCTACATTTTAGATTTTCAATATAAAATTATTCCATTGTAAAGATTATTTCTAAGCAATAGTTTAAATACACTATCCCAATTACATGTTTGATATTATTTTATTCACTTGTTAGTAGTTCAAGAGCTTTTGCACAGTTTTTAAACTTTTCATTAGGAAATAATTTGTACTTATTTGTATGAATATAATACTAAATCCAGTCAGTGGCATTTAATTTAAATTTTAATCTACAGCTTTATTTTTTTTTCTTCAGATCTGAACACTATGAACTAAATACTTTTCCAGGTGTTAGGAAAACATATTTTGGCCCTCACAAAGCTTATATACCAATGAAGAAAAGAATAATACATCAAGCTGGTTTGTAAAGAAACCTGGGAGATTTAGGAAAGAAAGTCATAACCTAGAAAATACAGACAAGGCCCTTAGGCAAGAATCTGCCTGGAACAGCAAGGAGCTCTGTATGCCTTAGGTCCAATGAACCAGGTGGGGAGGGGCAGGTGAATCTGGACTATAGCAGAGGCTGTATCCTAAGGGGCCTTCTGTAGTGTTCTAAGGAACTTGAATTTTACGCTGAGTGAAATAAAATGATTTTTGATGATTTTGAGCAGAGGTGTCCCAGAATCTGACTTAGGTTTTTCTTTAAAATCACTCTTGCTATTTTGTCAAAAATGTGCTTAGAATGACAAGAAGGTAAATCAGGCTGTAGCAATAAACCAAATGAGAGATTTGTAGAGAATTATTCTATAAGGACATTGAGAAACTGAATGAAAAAAAATACAAAGAATCAACTTCTTATCTCTTAGTTAACAATTTGTTGACCTGTCTGTCCTCTTTTAATAAATTCAAGTTCATCTGAGAGACATTCTTAGCACAGTTGTCAGTAGTTATTTTTATTAATAGACCCATAACCCAGTATAGATGGAGATGGAGATGGTCCCATAGTTAGAGCCCTACACTGGGAACTGTGCCTGGGCTCATGGACTGATCCAGATACTTTCAATAAAACTCAGAGCTCATACTATGGTATATAGCAGAAACCAAATGCATATATCACAGAAGCAAAGTCTCACTTGAATATTTTAACAAGATGTTTGCTTTAAAAAGTGTGTCATATGGTAGCAATGAACAACCAGATCAAATCCATATTCTGCCTTGTCTTCAGTACCATCTCCTTCTTTGAAGGAGTAAGCAATATGAGAGGTATGGCAATGTTGATTATAACTACAGGGTTAAATGTCCCCCGTGTACCCACATAAATCATTCTCTCAACTCCTTTAAGCCTTTGCTCAAATTAGAACTTCTCCAACCATGCCATTTAAAATTATGACCCATCAATTACACCCTGTCTTAGCCAGCATTTCCTGCCCTTTTCTGGCTTTTTTATTTCTCACCATATTTCTTAGCACCATATGTAATGCTATGTATTTTATTTTTTGTTTTAAAATCATTTTGGTCCTCTCCGAAATAATGTAAGCTCTGTGAAGGCAAAAAGATGGGTCCGCTTTCTGCATAGTTCTGTCCCAAGTGGTACTTGTTATATAGGAGGTCTTCAGTATCTGTTGTTGAATAAATAAATAAATAAATTTCAATTTAGCTTATATCCTGAATCACCCCTCTTAGTCTTTGAGGCCTTAAGATGCTGAAAAATTAAAGCATATTAAAACATTTAAATTTATAATACTAAGAAAAACATCATTTCAATTGTGTCATTATTTCCTTATCTCTAGTGACAATCATTTTTAGCCTTTCCTACTCAGGGCCAGGTATTTATGTTTTCTTCCTTGTAAGAAAGTAATCTGCTGGAAAAATTATCTATGAAACTCTCCCTTCTTTCTTTTCTTTCCCTTGCCTAACCTCAGTTCATTCCTTCCCAAGTCATTGTCCCATTCTTGTGTCCCTTCTGTGAGCACTGGAAATGAGACCACGGTAATCAGTCTTCTCCTCCCTGCAGATTTTCTTTTGGCCAGCAACCTAAAATAACAGAGGTCAGAGGAACTGAGTACACCTTATAGAGATATTATGTTGCTAGCTTAGTCTTTGATTTAATAGGAAAAAGCAAACAAAACACCTAAACTTTTTAAGGGGTATGGTAAATAAGTGTTAATAAACTGTAACCAAGGTACAGCCATGCATTTGCATTAAAAATATGTAACTGCATATTTCACACTTTCATTTTAATCAACTACAATTTTATTGCCAGTGTAATTGAAGTTTCTAATGGGATTTATATACAGAGAACAACACTAACATAAATATATCCCTAAAATCAAATTCCTTTAGGAGCATATGTTATATAAAGGTGAACACTTTTGACTTGGCATAATATAGCACTGCGCTAATGACAGGTAACAAATTAGAATATTAATCGATTTCAGTCTGTGAACTAAATCTTGGTTATCTGGCAGATGTGCTTTTTTGCAAAATTGATAGCAAACAGCTTTAGTCTGTCACTTGAGATTCCCACTTGTGAGAAGAGCGGTGTCACAATGGCAAGGAGTGTGTAGTCATTAGCTGGGTAATCTGCACAGTCCAGCACAGAACACATTCAAACCAAACTGCCTGATGATATCATTCATAACACCATGGGGCTTAAAATAAAGAAAAGGAAAGGAAATGGCAAATGCTGAGCATTTTTATCTTTCAATTCATTCTGCACACTGTTATCTAAATGAAGCAGACAACATTTCTCAGAATGGTCCTTTATTTTGCAACTTTGATTTTAATATGAGTAGGGTCATGGTTGATTTGTAAAGCATGAACTCATGTCATCCAAATAGCTGTGATTAGGTTTTGATATTCATGAGCTTCTTGAAGTAGAATGCACCCTTTCCTTAAACACAGCAGAACACTAGATAGCCAGAACTGACTCTTAGTCCAAAAGAAAAGCATGTGAATTAGAGGTAGTTACATAATTCATGCAAAAATACTATTGGACAGACAGTTTAACATAGGGATTAAAACCACAAACTCTAGTCATAGACTGCATGAGTTCAAATCTTAACTTTACCACACACAAGCTCTGTGATCTCAGGAATGATATTTAATCTTTCTGTGTATCAGTTTATTCCTGTATAAAATGGGGACAAATATATCTCCGTCATAGGCTTGTTGTGTAGGGACATCAATGCATATAAACTGCTTAGCAGAGTGTCTGGCACAGAGAAAGCATTGTATAAATGTTAACTATTATTAAACTTAAGCTGTCATTTTTAACAAGTCTATTTCTAGTGTATAAAAGCCCTCTATTCAGGTCAGACAGACACCCAAACTAAGAAAATTCCAGAAACTTTGACGCCAAATACACATGCATTGCAACCATTCCAACAATGCCTGTTCTAGGAAAGACGGAAGACAAATTCCCTCTCCATGTTTTCCTATTCCCATCATCTCCTCTAATTTCCCTTACGAAGAAAAAATAAACTCCTGTAATTTCATTGCCTTACCTTACCTATTCCTTTTGCTCATATACATGCTCAAGGTTCACATCTCTGAAAATGCCTAATGAAATTCCATATACACTAAGTGCTTAAGACATGTCAGTTTTCCTTTTTCATTCTCTAAACTCTTCTTCTTACCCTACCTCCTCTGTCAACTACCATTCTCTTCCTCCTTCGTATCTACACCAAAGTGATTGAAAAACATAACCAAGATCCTAACTTCTGTTTCTTCAACTCCCGTTACCAACTCAGCTCCTTCCATTCTGATGTTAATCCTTCAAGTACTGTTCAAATTGCTTTAAGTAAGTCACGAGGTACTTCTTGATGCAGTTATGGGGGTTATTATCAATGTTCATTTGTTCAGATATTGCTGCATCATCATCACTGTCAGATGCCACCATCTGAACACTCTTGATTTCCAGGACTCTCCTACCATTTCCTCCTCCTCTTTCCTTTCCTTCATATTCTCTTTTATGACTGGCCCTCCCTTTTCATTGTCTGCCCTTCCCTGAAGTCATAGACATCCTTGTTAACAAGGTCACATTTTTAATACTTTTCCATTTGTATCCTGCGTGCTCTCTCTGGGAGTTCTCATTCACCTAGCTATTTGGATGAGAACACTAACTATTATTTTTCATACATCTCATCTCCAGTTCCATTACTGCCCTCACGGAAGTCCTGTTTATTCTCCTCCTGAAATACCTCTCAAAACCAGCCAGCACTTGCACACCCCAGTGTCCTCTCTCATGCTTCTCTCTTTCCGAACCCCCTTTCCCATTATCCCTGGCACTTTCTTTACATTTTTTATGCTTTTATTTTTTATTCAAGAAACAGTTCAAATGTTCACATGAAGGAAAAGTTTCATCATTTCCCAAGTCAAAATTACTTGAGTCTTCCTCCAACCTTTCATAGCTCTTTATTAAATATCTTATATATCTGGTTTTGCTTTTTTTGGTCTGGTTTTGCCTGCCCTTTTCACCAAGATGGAAATTCCTTACAGGCAGAGACAATTTCTTATACATATTTATATCCTTTATATTTGAAAGTCTCTAACATCATGGTAGAAACAACCATATTAGAAATGTTAACATTTGACCAAATATTATATTTCTTGTGTCATGCTTTGAGAAATGGATCTCCAAACCAACAGTCTTCAAATCTTTTTATCCAAGGCTCTTTTGTTCAAATGAAAAAAAAAAAAAAAAGATATAAAACAGAACAGAGCCACTGTGGTAAGTTAAAGTTGTCTTTCTCACTCACTCTTCCTAGATACCCCCATGAGCAGCTCTAAAGACACCTAACAGTATGGAACACAATTAGAAAGCAGTGGTCTGAAGAAGTAGGAGGTATATCCGTATTCTCCCTTTCAACAACTGCCAATGAAATTCAACAACCAGTAGTAATATAGTTTGTTAAATAGGGCACAAGCAATATTCAGTGGTGAGGAATAATACTGTTCAGTAACTGTTTTCCCTCATGTGGCTGCAGAATGAGCATAAAGTCATTGTCATATGTCAAGAAACATATGAAGAAAGCCCTTCAGAACATACAGTAATCCATAGCATGTAAATAATGACAATGATTATTGTAATGGAAGTATATACTGTGCATTCTTTAAAATCAATCTCAGTTCTGCCTTACAAAAACTCTATTAGATGAGAACAATTAGTATCCCCATTTTACAGATAAGAAGGCTAAAGCTTAGTAAGGTAAATGACTTGTCATAGGAAGTTGCACATGGTTAGTTTGTAGGTTCAGGAGTATTTCAGGAAATACTTCACTTTTTTTTTATTATGCCTTTGCAGAATATCCGAGGGGCTGAGAATGACCTCCACCTTTTCTTATCATTCCGGGCTTGAAACAGAGTTCTATGTGTCTGTTCAGAGGATTGTTTGTTATTTGATATTCATCTTTTGATATTTGTTTCAAATTACTGAATACTCAGAACACAAGTTTAATACTAATTCAGAGTTTGTCATTGCATTATCTCTTTAAGGACAAGTACTTACTCACTTTATGTTTCTGCATGTCTTTGCTGCACTCATTCTGTTAGATTGGCATGTGAATAGCCCATTACTAACTAAGTACCAAGAGCTACATTTTGTTTCACTATATAAATGGACTCTGTGTATGACTCATCTCCAGAAATCACCTGTTGACTCAGTTCTTCTCACTTCAGAAAACATTGGCTAAAGTGTTAAGTAACATTATTCATTGTTAACCTCTTTTACGTTGAAATCCTTTAAGAAGAAAACGTTGCAATACTAATAAGTGTTATGTTCAGAACAAGTTCTTAGTAGTATTGAGTGACTTCATAAATGCAATGCTGAAGGAACCAATTTGGGACAAGGACACTGAGAGATAAGATGCAGTTCATCTCAGCACAGTGTAGTGATTCATGGTTACATTCAATAAACATTCTATTTTAGCTTACTTATTTCATTGTCTATTCAAGTTTAATTCTGATTTAAAATATGGAGAAATAGCCTGACCAGGTGGTGGTGCAATGGATAGAGCGCCGGACTGGAATGTGGAGGACCCAGATTCAAGAACCCAAGGTTGCCAGCTTGAGCGCGGGTTCATCTGGTTTGAGCAAAGCTCACCAGCTTAAACCCAAGGTCGCTGGCTTGAGCAAGGGGTTACTCAGTCTGCTGTAACCCCACAGTCAAGGCACATTTGAGAAAGCAATCAATGAACAACTAAGGTGTCACAACGAGAAACTAATGATTGATGCTTCTCATCTCTCTTTGTTCCTGTCTGTCTGTCCCTATCTATCCCTCTCTCTGACTCTCTCTCTATCTCTGTAAAAAAATAAGTAAATAAAAATAAAATATAGGGAAATATATGTGCGTGTATGTGAACAGTGTGAGTGTGTGTGTGTGTGTGTGTGTGTGGTTAAGAATTATAATTAAAAACTTACTCCTATGGCAGAAAATCAGTTTCATTCTTAATAGAGTTGACACTGCTCCCTACAGTATGTTGTGAGTATTTGCTGGGCCATTTTTAGTATGCTAACCTAAGGGCATGAGAGGCAGCTACTTGCCTTTAGAAGCCAAGGACCCACACTATGAAATATTGTCCCACATTATGCATAAATTTTGAAATCTCATGGGATATGCATGTAGAGGGAAGCCCTATAAATAATTATCTCACTCTAAAACAAGGGTCAAGAACCTATGGCTTGCGAACCAGATGTGGCTCTTTTGATGGCTGCATCTGGCTCGCAGACCAATATTTAATAAAAACAAATAATAATGTTAAAAATATAAAACATTCTCATTTATTACAATTCATTCATTTCCTACCACTCATGTTCATGGTTGCGAGTGGCTGGAGCCAATTACAGCTGTCCTCTGGGACAACACCAAATTTTTATTGGATAATGCATAATGTACACGGGTCATTGTGAGGTCAGGAAGTAAACTTCCCTCCTTTTAATCAAGTAGTCATCTAGCTAATTGCAGAAACCCTTTTGAAGAAGAAGATGGCTAAAAGAAAAAGGATGAGGAGTATCATATTTTCAGCAGGAATGGACAGAAGAATTTGCCTTTGTGGAGAGAGCAGGTTCTGCAGTGTGTCTAATATGCAATGATAAAATTGCATAGATGGAATGGTCAAATATGAAGCGGCACTTCAACACACGCCATACTACATTTGCATTGAAATATCCAGCAGGGAACAGCAGTAAGAAAGCATGTCAAGAGCTACTGTGCAAAGTGCAAGCTAGTCAGCAGCAACTCCATGTTTGGACCCAACAAGGTGAATGGAATTTGGCTAGCTTTGCTGGTGCTTTAACAATTGTGAGAAACAGAAAGCCATTCACAGATGGGGAGTATGCCAAAACATTCATACTTGATGTTGCCAATGAACTTTTTGATGACTTTTCGGATAAAGACAAGATAATCAAACAAATAAAAGACATGCCTCTGTCAGCAAGAACTATTCACAATTGTACCATCATGATGGCAAATCAAATTGAGGCAACACAAGTGAAGGACATAAATGCAGAAACATTCTTTTCTCTCGCTTTGGATGAGTCAAAAGACATAAGCCATTAATCCCAGTTCAGCGTGATTGCAAGGTATGCTGTCGGTGACACGTTACGTGAGGAAAGTCTTGCTGTTTTGCCTATGAAAGAGATAACAAGAGGGGAGGATTTATTCCAGTCTTTCACTGAGTATACTAAAGTAAAAAATCTACCAATGGATAAAATTATTTTGGTGTGTACTGATGGTGCTCTGTGCACGCTGGGGAAAAACAGTGGATTTGTAGCACTTCTTCATGAACATGAAAAGAGACCCATCCTAAGTTTTCACTGCATTCTACATCAGGAGATGCTTTGTGCTCAGATGTGTGGCGAGCAGCTTGGTGAGGTGATGTTGCTGGTCGTTCGGGTGGTCAAATTTATTGTTGCCTGAGCTTTAAATGATGGCCAGTTTAAAACACTGCTGGATGAAGTTAGGAATAATTATCGTGATCTGCTTCTGCACAGCAATGTGCATTGGTTGTCAAGAGGGTAGGTGCTCATCCATTTCGCTACTTATCTGAGTGAAATCCGGACTTTTCTTGAGATGAAAAATGTCAAGCATTATGAGTTAGCTAACACTGAGTGGCTCCTGAAGTTCTACTATCTCGTGGACATGACTGAACATCTGAACCAGCTCAATGTGAAAATGTGAGGTGTTGGAAATACAGTCTTATTCCTTCAACAAGCAGTGTTTGCATTTGAAAACAAGTTGGAACTCTTCATCTACGACATTGAAACAGGTCATTTACTACACTTTGAAAAACTGGGAGAGTTTAAAGATGCATGCACAGCAATGACCCTGCTCAATATCTTGATCTCCAGCAGCTAGAGGGCTTCACATCTAATCTCCTGCAGTCATTCAAAGCACGCTTTAGAGGATTTCGTGAGCACATTCGTCTTTTTAAGTTCATCACCCATCCACATGAGTGTGCAGAGGACAGCGTCAACCTGAGTTACATCCCTGGTGTCTCCGTCAGAGATTTTGAGCTACAAGCTGCTGACCTGAAGGCCTCAGACATGTGGATGAATAAGTTCAAGTCACTGAATGAAGATTTGGAAAGATTTGCACTACAGCAAGCAGAGTTGGCGAGCAAACACAAGTGAGGAGAAATGAAAAAACTTCAACCTGCAGACCAGCTGATTGTCAAAACTTGAAACGCGCTTCCCATCACATACCACACACTGCAGCATGTGAGTATTACTGTACTGACAATATTTGACTCCAGGTATGCATGTGAGCAGTCTTTCTCACATCTAAAGAATGTTAAGACCAACCTATGATCACATTTAACGCATCGAAGTCTCAATGCCTGCATGAAGCTTAATTTCACCACATATCAACCAGACTACAAAGCCTTCAGCAAAACCATGCAGCACCAGAAGTCGCATTAATGGTAAGAAATACTTTATTCATCATTGCTTAGCAATAGCATAACAATGTTATTAAAAAGAATTCAGAGACTTATTGTACTTTAAAAGTGTTGGTCTTGGGGGGTTCAAGATGGCGATGGAGTAGGCGGACGTACCAACTTCCAACTCCCAGAACCAAAGTGGATTATAGCTCAATTTTAAGAACCACCATCTGGATAAACCAACTTTGAACTAAAATAAGTGGACTCTTCAACCAAGGAACACTACAGAAGCCACATTGAGACTGGTAGGAATAGCGAAAACGCGAAGAGGGCTGCCCAGCTCCCCGGAGCAAACGGCAGCCCGGAGAGTCCCGCGGGGCGGGAGGAGAGTTTGGCGGAGAGGGAGGGACCTGGGTCCCAGGAACCAAGCCCCAGCCTGCAGTCCCAGAGCATAGAAGAGGTGTATGGACAGTGTTGAGATGTGAAGCAAGAGAGGATACTGTTTGTGAAAAAGAGAGTTTTCTCGGACCCAAGAATCTTTTCAAAGGGACAGCGCAGAAACCCTCTCTCACAACCACGCACCCGGGGCTCCGGGGAACGGGGACAGAGGAGAGGAACAGAGCAGTGGGAACAGAGATTGGACTGAAGGCACGAGAACACTCTGAGGGGCAGCCATCCTGACCCCTGGGCTAAGTCATTTCCCTAATCGAAAACAAATATTTCCCCTGGAACTAGCAACACCAGCAAGGGGAGGCGGGACACTAGCCAGGCAGGCTCTCCGGCGGCAATTGGAGCGGAGCTACTTGGAGGGAGGGAGCTCCCAAGCCTACAGTGTGGAGACTTAAGACACTGCTATCTCTCTAAATGCTGCTGAGGGGTGGTTGGCGGCAGGACGCTGAAAAGCGGTCCTGTCGGTGTGGACGGAAGGCTGTGCGCTCAGTCTAGCCCAGCAAGGCCGGAGTAGACGCGCTAAAGCGGTCCAACAGCTGCGGGCCGCCTGTGACCCCACTTGTGGGGGAAAAATACGGGCAGAGATCGGCTCTAAGACTCTGCGTAAGCCAACCCTGACCACGGGGATGGGGCTAAGACCAGGGACGGGCGAGGGGACCGGGGCTGAGCTCATGCTGCCAACCCCGCCCAAAAGGAGAAACCGCGGTGGGTTGAAATCCTTTGTGTGCGCGAGCGGCTTCTGCGGCTGAGCACGCCACTGGCCCCGCCCGGCGCGTGAGCGGCTTCCGCGGCTGGGATCGCGCGAGAGGCGGCGCCCGGCACGCCAGCTTCCGCAGCTGGGACTGCGTGAGCGGCTTCCGAGGCTGGGCCCGCGCAACCGACACTGCCTGGCGCCTGGCTTCCGCGGCTGGGCTCGTGCTACTGGCCCCGCCTGGCGCGCGAGAGGCCTCCGCGGCCCGCCCGGCAAGTGAGCGCTTTTGCGGCTGAGCTCATCCTACTAGCCCCACCCGGCTAAAGAAACCCCGGCTGGTGGCCACCCTACGTGCGCGAGCTGGCGCCAAACATGGGGGCGTGGCAGAGTCCTGATCAATCGGAAGCTAGCAGCTGAGCTAATGCCAGCAAACACGCCCAGCCCAATAAACCACAGTGTGCGACCCTACGCAGGAGGGCCCCAGCCTCGAGGGCGGGGCTAAATTCTGGACGGGCAAAGGCTCATAGCTGAGAGCACGTCAAAAGCCCCGCCCAACCCGCAAAACTGTGGCGAGCAGGCTCTGACTGTGGGGGCTGGGCATAAATCTTCTGGAAACGGGCTGGTCCGGCAGCTGAGCAAAGGTGCTCACCTCTGCCCTTGGTTCTAAGGCTTGTGGCTTGAGTGACAGCCCCTCCTGCGGAGGAGAGGTGGAAATCACAGCAACAGCCGAAGTAGGCTGTCATTGGCAACGCCCACACCCAACCACCCTAGGCAGCAGCAGAGGGGGTGGCAGGCCTGCAGACAGACCACACCTAGAGAACACAAAGGGAACACCTACTAGACTCCAGTGCCCACAACTTGCCTAGACACAGATAAAATGGGCAGGCAGAGGAATGCAAACCAAATGAATAAAGATAAATTCCCAGAGAAGGACCTGAATGAACCAGATATAACCAAACTACCAGAAGCAGAATTTAGAATAATGATAGTTAAGATGTTCAAAGAAATTAGAGAAACATTGGATAGTCACTATGAACACCTAAATAAAGAGATAACAAGTAAAAAAACGAAATTGAAATAATAAAAAAGAATCAGACAAATGACAAATACAATATCAGAACTGAAAACCACAATGGAAGGAATTAAAAGCAGGATGAATCACGCTGAGGATCGAATAAGCGAGTTAGAAGACACAATAAACAAAGGCACAGAAGCAGAGAAGAAAAAGGAAAAGAGACTCAAAAAATGTGAGGAAACTCTAAGGGAGCTCTGTGACAACCTAAAGAGAAACAACATCCGCATCATAGGGGTGCCTGAAGAAAAGGAAAGAGGACAGGAAATGGAAACTGTTCAATCAAATCATAGCAGAAAACTTCCCTAAATTAAGGCTGGGAAAAATTCCACACGTTCAAGAAGCACACAGAACTCCATTAAAGAGAAACCCAAAAAGATCTACACCAAGACACATCATACTTAAAATACCAAAGCTAATGGATAAAGAAAAAATCTTAAAAGCTGCTAGAGAAAAAAAGGCTATCACCTACAAAGGAGCCCCCATAAGGATGACATCAGACTTCTCAACAGAAACACTTGAGGCCAGAAGGGAATGGCAAGATATAATCAAAGTAATGCAGAACAAGAACCTACAACCAAGACTACTCTATCCAGCAAGGCTAACGTTTAAAATTGAAGGAGAAATAAAGAGCTTTCCAGACAAAGAAAGCCTCAAGGAATACATTAAAACCAAACCAATTCTGCAAGAGATACTACGGGGCCTGTTGTGAACAGTTCAAAGGGAGGAAAAAATATAGCAAAAGAAGAATACAGCTTTAAAGAATAAAATGGCAATAAACAACTACATATCAATAATAACCTTAAATGTAAATGGATTAAATGATCCAATCAAAAGACATAGGGTAGCTGCGTGGATAAAGAAACAGGACCCACACATATGCTGTCTACAAGAGACACACCTTAAAACAAAAGATGCTCATAGACTGAAGGTAAAAGGATGGAAAAAAATATTTCATGCAAATGGAAATGAAAAAAAAGCCGGGGTAGCAGTACTTATATCTGACAAAATGGACTTTAAACCAAAGGCTATAGTAAGAGATAAAGAAGGACACTACATAATGATAAAGGGAACAATTCAACAGGAAGATATAACTATTATAAATATCTACACACCAAATATAGGTGCCCCGACATACATAAAGCAGACTTTGATGGACATTAAGGGCGAGATTAACAGCAATACTATCATAGTAGGGGATTTCAATACCCCTCTAACAACACTGGATAGATCCTCAAGAAAGAAAATCAATAAAGAAACAGCAGACTTAAAGGATACACTAGATCAACTTGATTTAATAGATATCTTCAGAACTTTTCATCCTAAAGCAGTAGAATATACATTCTTCTCAAGCGCTCATGGTACGTTTTCTAGGATAGACCACATGTTAGGACACAAAAATGGCCTCAATAAATTTAAGAAGATTGAAATCATATCAAGCATTTTCTCTGATCACAATGCATGAAACTAGAAATTAACCACAAAAGAAAGACTGAAAAATACTCAAACACTTGGAAACTAAATAGCATGATATTAAATAATGAATGGATTAACAATGAGATCAAAGAAGAAATAAAAAAGTTTCTAGAAACAAATGATAATGAGCATACATCAACTCAAAATTTATGGGACACAGCAAAAGCAGTACTGAGAGGGAAGTTCATTGCACTACAGGCATATCATAGGAAGCTAGAAAAAGCTCAAATAAGCAACCTGACCCTGCAGCTAAAAGAACTAGAAAAACAACAACAAATAAAACCCAGGACAAGTAAAAGGAAGGAAATAATAAAGATCAGAGCAGAAATAAATGACATAGAGGCTAAGGAAACAATACAGAGGATCAATGAAACCAGGAGCTGGTTCTTTGAAAAGGTAAACAAGATTGATGAAGCTTTAACTGGACTCACCAAGAAAAAAAGAGAGAGGACTCAAATAAATAAAATTAAAAAGGACAGTGCAGAAATAACAACTGATACAACAGAAATACAAAGCATTGTAAGAAAATATTATGAAGAACTCTATGCCAAAAAATTAGACAATCTAGATGAAATGGACAAATTTCTTTAATCATATAAACTTCCAAAAATCAATCTGGAAGAATCAGAACACCTAAACAGACCAATTACAACAAATGAGATCGAAACAGTTATCAAAAAACTCCCAACAAAGAAAAGTCATAGGCCTGATGGCTTCACAAGTGAATTCTATCAAAAATTCAAAGAAGAACTAACTCCTATCCTCCTCAAGCTATTTCAAAAAATTCAAGAAGAAGGAAGACTTCCAAACTCCTTTTACGAGGTGAGCATAATTCTGATCCCAAAACCGGGCAAAGACAACACAAAGAAAGAAAATTATAGGCCTATATCCCTGATGAATTTAGACACTAAAATTTTCAACAAAATATTAGCCACCGGATCCAGCAATATATGAAAAAAATCATACACCATGATCAAGTGGGATTTATTCTGGAGAGGCAAGGCTGGTTTAATATTCGCAAATCAATCAATGTGATTCACCACATAAACAAAAGGAAGGACAAAAATCACATGATAATTTCAATAGATGCAGAAAAGGCATTTGATAAAATCCAGCACCCATTCATGCTCAAAACTCTCAGTAAGTGGGAATACAAGGAACATTCCTTAACATGATAAAGGCCATCTACGACAAACCCACAGCAAACACCATACTAAATGGACAAAAATTAAAAGCAATCCCCTTAAGATCAGGAACCAGGCAGGGTTGCCCACTTTCACCACTCTTATTCAACATAGTTCTGGAAGTCCTAGCTATAGCAATCAGACAAGAAGAAGAAATAAAAGGCATCCAAATTGGAAAAGAAGAAGTAAAACTGTCACTATTTGCAGATGATATGATATTGTATATTGAAAACCCTAAAGTCTCAGTCAAAAAACTACTGGACCTTATAAATGAATTCAGCAAGGTGGCAGGATATAAAATTAATATGCAGAAAACAGAGGCATTTCTATATACAAACAATGAACTGTCAGCAAAAGAAATTAAGGAAACAATCTTCTTCACTATTGCAGCCAAAAAAATAAAATACCTAGGAGTAAATTTAACCAAGGAGGTTAAGGACTTGTACTCAGAAAATTATAAAACATTGATAAAGGAAATCAAGGAAGATACAAACAAGTGGAAGCATATACCGTGCTCATGGCTAGGAAGAATAAACATCATTAAAATGTCTATATTACCCAAAGCAATTTATAAATTCAATGCAATACCAATTAAAATACCAATGACATACTTCAAAGATATAGAAAACATATTCCAAAAATTTATATGGAACCAAAAAAGAACACGAATAGCCTCAGCAATCCTAAAAAAAAAAAAACAAAGCAGGAGGTATCACTCTTCCAGATATCAAGGTATACTATAAGGCCATTATACTCAAGACAGCCTGGTACTGGCATAAGAACAGACACATAGATCAATGGAACAGAACAGAGGACCCAGAAATAAACCCACAGCTTTATGGACAACTGATATTTGACAAAGGAGGAAAGAACATACAATCGAGTAAAGACAGCCTCTTTAACAAATGGTGTTGGGAAAATTGGACATCTACCTGCAAAAAAATGAAACTAGACCATCAACTTACACCATTCACAAAAACAAACTCAAAATGGATAAAAGATTTAAATGTAAGCCGTGAAACCATAAGCATCTTAGAAGAAAACATAGGCAGCAAGCTCTCCGACATCTGTAGCAGCAGTATATTTGCCGATTTATCTCCACCGGCAAATGAAATAAAAGGCAAGATAAACAAATGGGACTATATCAAACTAAAAAGTTTTTACACAGCTAAAGACAATAAGAACAGAATAAAAAGACAAACCACACAATGGGAGAACATATTCAACAGCACATCTGATAAGGGGTTAATAACTAAAATTTATAAAGAACTGATAAAACTCAACACCAGGAAGACAAACAACCCAATCAAAAAATGGGCAAAAGAAATGAATAGAAATTTCTCCAAAGAAGACATACAGATGGCCAATAGGCATATGAAAAAGTGCTCAACATCACTAATCATTAGAGAAATGCAAATTAAAACCACAATGAGATATCACCTCACACCAGTCAGAATGGCACTCATCAGCAAAACAGCACAGAATACGTGCTGGCGAGGATGTGGAGAAAAGGGAACCCTTCTGCACTGCTGATGGGAATGCAGACTGGTGCAGCCACTGTGGAAAACAGTTTGGAGATTCCTCAGAAAATTAAAAATCGAACTGCCTTTTGACCCAGCTATCCCACTTATAGGAATATACCCTAGGAACACCATAGCACTGTTCGAAAAGAAGAAATGCGCCCCCATGTTCGTGGCAGCATTGTTCACAATAGCGAAGATCTGGAAACAGCCCAAGTGTCCGTCAGAAGACGAGTGGATTAAAAAGCTTTGGTACATATATACTATGGAATACTACTCAGCCATAAGAAACGATGACATCGGATCATTTATAACAAAATGGATGTACCTTGATAACATACGGAGTGAAATAAGTAAATCAGAAAAAAAGAAAAACTGAGAACAGCATGATTTCATACATAGGTGGGACATAAAAGTGAGAATAAGAGACATGGACAAGAGAGTGGTGGTTACGGAGTGGGGGGAGGGAGGAGAGGGTGGGATAGGGAGGAGGGGAGGGACACAGGGTAAACCAGATGGAAGGTGACAGAGGACAATTTGACTTTTGGTGACGGGTATGCAACACGGTTGAATGATAAGATAACCTGGAGATGTTTTCATTGTACATATGTACCCTGATTTATTGGTGTCACCCCATTAGAATTAATAAAAAATAAAAAAAAAATTAAAAAAAAAGTGTTGGTCTTACATAAAATGTACACATTTACTTGTATTTAGTGTTAAACATATTGTATGGCTCTCACAGAATTACATTTTAAAATATGTGGTGTTCATGGCTCTCTCAGTCAAAATGGTTCCCGACCCCTGACCTTAAATTATATATCATATAAACACAAAATATTTTTGCATGTCTCTAACATGAACTGAATATTCTACCTTTGATTCTAATGTTTATTTAACCTCTGATCTTTCATTTTCTCTCCTTACTTTTTTAAACTCTTCTAATTGTCTTACTTGTCTAAAGCTAAATATCCCTTTTAGTGGTTGCAAGCATTTGATTATTTCATTGTCTTTTGTATAATTGTGCCTGAACATTTCTATACTGAAATACAAATAATTTTATTGTAAGTTATTATTATTTCTTCTATTTTATAGTTAGCACATTTTGTTGATTTGTAAAACTTACACATGCAAATATGTTGTATTATCTATTATTTATACTCTGAGAGAGTTAAAGAAATATTAGAATATATTTGTTATAAACTGGGCACTGTGGATAATACTGATTTTAAAGAACAAGTGTGCAATATGACCCTATTAAAATTTTATATTCAACGTGAGAATCTAAGAAAAAGTATATGTTACTGAAGTTGGATCTCAAGAAGGTTGTTTAAATGTGTCCTTGAATTTTGTTTCCCTCTTGGAACACTATTATGCAGAAAATTCCCCCAAGATCCATGCTTGTAAAATGAACTAGTGTTGAGAGATTTTATAAACTTCTAAAGCATTGGTAATACTGAGTATTGGTAAACACATAAAGCCACCAAGTGAATTAAGATCTCAGGGACATTTCTAAAACTCCTTTAGCT
Source organism: Rhynchonycteris naso (assembly GCA_037038555.1). Taxonomy (NCBI): domain Eukaryota; kingdom Metazoa; phylum Chordata; class Mammalia; order Chiroptera; family Emballonuridae; genus Rhynchonycteris; species Rhynchonycteris naso. The sequence goes on along the minus strand of CM072996.1, from coordinate 102,223,828 downwards.
GCACTCCCTTAGCATTTCAAAGATACTAAGCAAACACACCTGAGAAAAATAAGGGAGTGAAGCATATTTTAGACAAGTATTAAAAAAAATAGTTCAGGCCTGACCAGTGGTGGCGCAGTGGATAAAGCGTCGACCTGGGAACACTAAGGTCACTGGTTCAAGACCCAGGACTTGTCTGGTCAAGGTACATATGGGAGTTGATACTTCCTGCTCCTCCCCCCTTTCTCTCTCACTCTCTCTCTCCTCTCTAAAATGAATAAATAGTAAATAAATAAATTAAAAAAAAATAGTTCAGGAGTTACCTTGCTAAAATACTGTACAGATATATAAATATATTTTTAAATCGTATTAAACCTCTATTTCTCACCACAGCTGCAGGTCAAAATATAGGCTACCCCTTAACTAACTGAAAATGCAAATCTATAAGGAAGCAGAATTTTAAAAAGCTGTTTTTTCTTTACGCTAATGACTCTGCAGACCTTTTATCGCATTGCCAACCTGTCAGGCCTGTGCCAGTTTCTGTTAAATTGGATAAAGAATTTAGAAGTGGAAACTAGAGGGATATTACGTGAGGTACTATTATATTTTTAGCACCCAGCTTTATTTTTCTTTGTTTGGATTTTCATTTGAGAGTATTATAACAAAGGTATTGAACTGGATATCTTCTGAATCTACGTCTCTTCCGTCCAACCTTTAAGTGAATTTAGAGAACTTTGAAATAAAGATTAAGAAGATACTGGCCCATTTAAAGATTTCCTCACCAAGCAACAGTTTCACTGAAATTGCTGTCCTGGAGAAACTGCAGAAATGCTTGAGCCCTTTCCCTTTTCTCATTCGAGCTTTTTACATGTACAAGTGAAAACAAAACAGGGGGAAATGGTACTACAAATAATAGAGATAGATTTGACTGTTAAATATCCATTTCCTGAGAGTAGTGTGTACCTGTCCACAGCAACTTAGAAAAGATCCCAGATCTGAGGGTAATCAACTTTAATTCACTGAGTTATATTACTCAGTGCTTCGAAAGTGAAATTCTATTGTAATAATTTGCTTTTCATAAGACTGGGATAAGATTCTTTAAAATGAGTAAACTGTTCCAGTAGATTAAACACATTCCTGCTATAACCATGTAAATATTAATGCCTAAATTCTCTGGTGCACATCAGTAGCCCTGTCCTTTGTCCAGAATGCTGTGTTAATTACTCACGCCATCAGTATTGTATGACCTATTTGCTCTCTCTGTAAAACAAGAGTCATAATAGTGCTCTACCTCTGGAAAAGTATAAGCAGTAAAGTACTGATATATATAAAGTGATCAAAATAATGTCTGGAATATAATATTGGCTATGTTCAAAGTTCAAGCTTCCAATGCATATATCTAGCACCTACTATGTGTTAGGCTGTGCACTCCACACTTAGGTACTAAACCAAAGCACATACTTTAACTTGTTTCTGGCTCTCAATCGCATCACAGGCTCAAGAATTTTTCTGCCAAAAGAGCCTTTAAATTAAAACATCTTAGCAAGACACCAATGGCCTTTGATGAGATTATTTGGTATGGTTCTTTAATGAGTCACAACCTCATCTACAACTAACTGTTTGCCCTCCCACAGCCTGCTTTAGCAGGACAAAAACTCTAAAAGTTACTGAATTTCTTATCCAGAGTGTCCCATGTTTCCAAGTCTTGCACAAACTCTCTCCTGTGACTGGAATTTCTTGCTCGCCACCACTTATCTGTTCAGACAATCTCTAATTATCCTTCAGAACTCTCCTCTTTTTAAAAGGTCTTTCTGTCCTCATGTTAGTAACCTCCTAATCTACTAATCAGGGACTATCACTCTGTAGTAAGTCTCTACTTGACCTATGTTTATAATTTTTGCCTTTTATTTTACTTATCTGTTTATGTTTTCTCTCCTAATACCACCCAATCAACACAAGATCAGAACACCATCTTTTCATCTCTGTGTCTCCAGCCCCAGCACAAAATCTGGCTCATAATGGGCAGAATTATTATTATGTTTTTCCTCAAAAGATCCTAATAATCGTATTACCAAGAAAAGGCTTCCACTCTTAGATACGGAAAACAGATTGCAGGTTGCCAGCAAGAGGTAATGTGTGTGTGTGTGTGTGTGTGTGTGTGTGTGTGTGTGTGTGTGTGTGTGTGTGTGTGAGAGAGAGAGAGAGAGAGAGAGAGAGAGGTGTAGGGGGTCATAAGGAGCAAACTTCCAGTCATACATAAGTCTTGGGGATGTAATATATAGCATGTGACTATAGTTGACACTGTCTTGTATATTTCAATGTTGCTAAGAGAGTAAGTAGATCTTAAAATTTCTCGTCACAAAAAAGTATATATTTTAACTACATGGGGTGACGAATGTTAACTGGACTAATTATGATGGTCATTTTGCAATGTATACAAATATGAAATCATTGTTATATACCTGAAACTAATATATAGGAGTGGGTAAAAGCAGGTTGACAGTTGTGAGTACACAAAACAGTTTATTATTGTATTATTTTTATTAACTACTATTTTCCATGCAAACAACTATAAACCTACTTTTGCCCAACCCTGTAGTTATATGTCAATTATATCTCAGTTAAAAAAAGAAAAAGAAAGGAAGGAAGGAAGGAAGGAAGGAAGGAAGGAAGGAAGGAAAGAAGGAAGGGAGGGAGGGAGGGAGGGAGGGAGGGAGGGAGGGAGAGAGAGAGAGAGAGAGAGAGAGAAAGAAAGGAAGGAAGGAAGGAAGGAAGGAAGGAAGGAAGGAAGGAAGGAAGGAAGGAAGGAAGAAAGAAAGAAAGAAAGAAAAGAAAGAATGGGTCTTATTGGAAATAGGTGAGAATAATAATCGAAGGAGAAATCCAACATCCCACTGGACTCGGGTGAGCACCTTCCACAGACATCTGGCTCCCCCTCAGCCACTCAGGGTTACTCAACCAATCTTTTCACTTTTCCCCCTCTCCTTTTATTTTTCCCTTACCCTTTCTTGAGCTCTGTCACCTTCTGTTCTGTTTCTTTCCTTGTTGCCAGTGCTGGATAAAAATTTTCCTTGTTTGTTTTATTCTCAGTCTGATTCAGCATAGAGGTACGAGCAGCAACCAAATTGATCCTCGGGGCAAACAGTTCTCCCCACAGGCATTTTTATTCAAGTGGAGAACTGGGGCTTAGTACCAGTTTCATCTTTTAGTTTTAAAAATTATGTACTGTATTGGAATGCCCAGGAAACAAGATGAACTTTTATGACACTTGCTGCACAGCACAGGCCAGTTTCCTGTGCTGTCGCTAAGAGAGTTCAGCCCCCTGGGCGCGTTGTGTCCCAGCTGGTTTTCCCTCAATGGGGACTTCTGTGAGATTTTCTTTAGTGAGCAGCTGTTTATAGAAAACTTGTATGGACCAGTGGTGGCACAGTGGATAAAGCGTCAACCTGGGAACACTGAGGTCGCCAGTTCAAAACCCTGCACTGGTCTGGTCAAGGCACATATGGGAGTTGATGCTTCCAGCTCCTCCCCCCTTTCTCTCTTTCTCTCTCTCTCTCACTCTGTGTCTCCTCTCTAAAAATGAATAAAATAAATAAAATAAAAAGTTTAAAAAAAAAAGAAAACTTGTACGAATTTCTCTATCTTGCCCTATCAGCCACACCAAGGGCGACAGTTTAGTCTTTCAGCTGCTATTGTTGCCGATAATGCCACTGTGACTGTCATTAGAAGTGGTGCCTCAAAACGCCCTGACCAGCCATGTTCTGCACACTGTAATTGAAACTGTTTCATGTCGCCTCACGCTTCCACAGCTGCTGTCATCCGTGCACCTTTCTCTTCCATAATGGCTAGTGTGGCTCTAATGCGATTCACCTGGCTGCCTTTCTCGTCCTCCTCAGTAGAAATTTATTTTCCTCTTTTGCATTAAGTAGCCTTCAGCTGTAACAGCAATGCTACTGATGTGGAAGCCCAGTTATTTTCAGGGGAGCCTGAGTTGAATCATCTTTCTGAAAGTTGAATATATCCACAATGTACTAGTCTTCAGTTATAGGAAACATACAGTTTCCCAAAGTTCTGCTGCTTTTACCTTCCATGGGAGCTTATGCACCTTTGATTCTATCTGGATTACCTGGTCGTTCACTCAGTCACGAACGCTGGGATCCTTACGCACCAGCGATGCCTTATACCTTACCCTTATTAATACTCTCTTCTCCCTTGCTTTCTGATACTCTGAACTCTAACTGCCTTCCTTTCTTTCTGAATGTTCCTCTTTCTCTCTGCCTCCTTCAATCACTGACAGGCAGGTATTTTCTAAGGCTTTGTTTCTGGGCATTCTTCTTCCTCTATTTCTTTATGATTTCAGGAAATTCCATCCTATCTTTATGTAAAACATACTCAAAACTCAATCTCTGGCCTTGATGTCTCTATTGAGCTCCCAACCCTATCTTGTTAGATTAACTTTATTAAGGAATAGTTTATATATAATAAGATGCACCCATTGTAAATGTATAGTTCTGTGCATTTTGACAAATGTATACAATGTAATCATCACTTCAAAAATTTGTCTATAGTTATTTTTCCTGGGTCCCTGCACAGTTTTAGGCAGTGACTGATCTATTTTCTGTCACTATAAATCACTTTTGACTGCCCTAGCACTGCATAAACATGGAATCATGCATATGTTATCTTTTTTGTCTGGTTTCTTTCATTCAACATTATGTTTCTGAAATCCATTCATGTTCTTGTATATATCAATAGTTCATTCTTTCTTATAGCTAATTAATATTGCATTATATGGATATTCACAGTTTGCTTATCTGTTGGACAATTAGGTTGTTTTCCGTTTGAGTCTCTTAAGATTAAAGCTGCTATAAATATTTGCATACAAGTTTTTGATTGGATATAGATGTTTTCATTTCTCTTGGGAAGTACCAAAGTGTAGAACGGCTAGGTGATATTTTTATTTTTTAATTTTATATTTAAAAACTGTCAAACTGATTTTCTAAACCATTTATATTATTATATCACACCAGCAATGCGGATGAGACTTGTAGTTGTTTCATGTTTCTGCCATGTTAAAGCTCTAAACCGTCTAGCAGAAAGCACAGGAGTAATTTCATGACCTTGATGTAGGCAAAAGTTTTCTTAAAAGGACATTTAAAAAATTAACTCTAAAGAGAAAAGTTGATAAATTAGACTTTTTCAAAAGTAAAGATTTATACTTTCAAAATGCTACTTTAAGAAAATAAAAAATGCAGCCTGACCTCTGGTGGCACAGTGGATAAAGCATCGACCTGGAATGCAGAGGCCGCTGGTTCAAAACCATAGGCTTGCCTGGTCAAGGCACATACAGGAAGCAATAGCAAATTAGTGCTTCCCACTCCTCTCCCCTGCCTTTTCTCTCTATTCTCTCTCTATTTCTCTCACTAGATGGAATAAATAAAATCTTAAAAAATAATAATAATATAATAAAAAATGCAACTTGCCGATGGAAAGAGAATACATGCAATACATATATTTGACAAATAAATTATTTCCAGAATATGTATATAAAACACCTTACAAACATATACAAAAATGACCAAAAACTTTGAACAGACACTGAATAAAAGAATAAACACAAGTCTAACAAATTCACGTAAAGATGTTCAACATTTTTAGTCATTAGGGAAATGCAAAGTTCCCTCCAATGAATTCCATTTGAAAGCTCTTTTTAAGATGTATTCAACTGTATATGGCATTTATTATTGAAATTCCACATATTCAAAACTAAACTCACCATCTTTTTCCTCCAAACACACACATGCACACACACACTTCTCTACCCTAAAGCTTGACACCATAGCATAATATTTGATTCTTCCCAATTTTTGTCCCCATTGCTCATCTAGTTAAAAAGCACTATTACCTTACTCTTGGTCCTCCCTCTGCTTTTTATCCCCAGTGCCACTGCTCTATTTGGGCTCTCATCTATATTACAACTATTATCACCTCCTGAGAGACCTTCCCATACCATTTTCAACTGTTGGTCAGTCCATTATATATAAATCTTTCAGATGATTCTTCCTGAAACTCAGCTCTGAACATGCAAGTCCCTTGGTCAAAAACCTTCAGTACCCTTCCAGTTGACTTTTTTTTTAACTCCTTTTTTTTTGTCATCCAAGACCTTCTGTAGTCTAGCCCTGATCTACCTTTCTTCTCTCATTTCTGCTTCACTGTTCTAGAGAGACACCTATTTCCTACCTTTATACTTTTGTTCATGGTTTTCCTACATCTGAAATGCCATTCCTCCATCTCTTTCTATCCAAGCCTTCCTATCCTGAATGATTAAGGCTCAACTCAAATGTTAGCTCTTCTATAATGTTCTCCCAAATATCCATTATTTCTCTTTTAATATACTTATCTTCTACCACATAGTGTTATGATGCTCATATCTCATTACCACTACTAGACTTTAAGGTCTTAGAAGATAGACTTGGAGTTTGACCCATTCTTTCATACTGCAGACACATGCTATATGCCTTACAAAGAGTGGACAGTCAATAAATGTATGTGGCGTGAATTAATGGCTTTGTGGTAGAATAGAAAATAAAGCAAGTTATCATTCTTATAATCTAATAGGAGAGAGAAGATGTGCAGACAAACAATAATAATATAAGGCAGTGATGCATGCTGAGATTTAAATATATCGAAGAGTTATCAAGGATGAGACTTGAAATGTAATTTGGAATTAAGTTAGAGAGAGCCATCAATATCAAGCTAAGTAGTTTAGACTTTATTTAATAGTTAAAGAGGAGCCAGGAACCATTCAGAATATTTAAACATGGAGTAACATAATTATAGTTTTGTTTTAGGAACACCGTCTGGCAGAAGTGTGTGTGTAGGATAGATTGCAATGGGAGAGCCAGGAATGAGGGACAGAGCATAAAAGAGGTAATTGAAGGAACCATGAAATAATGAAAGCTTAAATTTCTGTGGAAAGAAAGGCACTGAAGAGTCAGGCTCTGTGAACATGCAGTTGACAAGCACTCAGCTGGATTTGAAGGTGTTTAGGAAAAAGAAAATAAGGAATAATCCCAGAGAAGCTGGGTAACCAATTCAGGGTTATGCCTTATCAGGAATGGGGAATGCAAAAGAAACTTCAGCTTTGGATACTGAGGTTTGGGAATTGACCACATGTAAATTTAGGTGGTGAATGTGGACAATTGTCATTAGTAAGAATATATGGGGGCAGGGGGAGAAAGCATCAAGGATAAATTCTTTAAATCAATTCATGAATGAGTAATGGATGAAAAGATATATGAGCTGTCATAGAACAGTGGGTAAAGCAGGAGACAGTGTCATGGATGCTAAGTAAAAGGAGTATCTGATGAACAATAGCCAATTTGATTAAAAAAATAATTATTGAATGTCCTGTTTGAAGTTTGGGACAAATAGCTAAAGTATATAATCTGTCTTTAGGGTATTTCTAGTATAGTGGGGGAGAGGAAGCAGATATCATCATCCCCATTATCAATATTTTCTGAGTGATTAATACTATATTGAATTGTGATTTTGCCATTTATCCCTCATAAGAATCCTGTTAAATATATAGTTATGAACCCAATTTTATAGAGGGTACAGTATGTCAAACATGTTAAGCAAAATATACTTTAGTATAGGACATAATGAAATAAGTACTAGAGAGAGGTACAAGTAAGCAAAGCACATGGAGGCAGAAATGGATTACAGAAGGAGCTGAGAAACAGGTGGCCTTGAGTTATTCTTTGAAGCAGAGAAGGATTTGCCTAATCAAAGAATTGATAGGAAGGTCTTCCATACTGAATAACATGAGTTGTTGAACATGAACTGTGAATATCATCCCAGAGTTTTATGGTTAACAATTTGATTGGTGTGATTGGATTGCAGGTTACATTAAATGACATGGTTGGAAGAGAAAGTATGTGACCTCAATTTTGAGAATATTTAATACTTTGCTAAGCAGGTCATACTTTGTTCTGTAAAATGTAATGAGCCTTTATAGGATTTAAGGAACAGAGTGTGATACAGCTAATTTTTTTTCTTTCTTTGACCTATGAGAGGAAATAATTATCAATATAAGCATCCAAGAATGGCAAGCAGATCATGGAAAATTGTGCCCGAGAAAAGGCCAGTGGATTTAGCACTCTTTATTGACCTTGGAAAGCCTTGTTTTATAGAGAGATGGAATCCAAAGCCCTCTTACAGGCTGTGAGGTGAGGACTGAGGAATTGAAAACGGAATGAAAAAGTGAAGGCAGTGAGTGTTAACCGTTCTTTCCCCTGAGAGTACAAACAGAATTATAGCTCAAGCACTTAACAGGAGGAAGGGAAATTGGATAAGTGTTGAGGTAGTTACAGAATGAGATGAAAGGGAAATGGGTAGTCATTACTACAGGCAAAGCTAACTCTTTCCTGGCTACTTTTGAATGTCATCACCTATCCACACCCCTGGTGTTATCACTGTTCTCTCCTACCTTTTACAACAGAACTTACTTGAGAACCTGGGACAGAGAAGTTGGTGACAGTCCACTGAGAGCTTGAATGTTAGAAACTCTTTCAGATACACTCAAAGGACTCATTCATTTTGACTCTAAAGTGTTGCTGAGACCACATAACAATATTGTTGTAGCCTGACCTGTGGTGGCACAGTGGATAGCACTGACCTGGAACACTGAGTTCGCCAGTTCAAAACCCTGGGCTTGCCTGGTCAAGGCACATATGGGAGTTGTGCTTCCTGCTCTTCTCCCTTTCTCTCTCTCACACTCTCTCCCCCTCTCTAAAAAAATAAACAAATAAAAAATCTTAAAAAAACAATATAGTTTCACTATTTTTCTTGCTTCCATGATTGGTCTCCCTGTCCTTGAACCTTCTACAGGCCTCATGCTTTTGGCACTTGCCAATTTTATGTTAGAACTATTTGTCTTATCTTTTCAGATTAGCCTAAATTATTTAGGAACAGAGATGGATATTCTCATATGCTATATATTGCTCCTTTGGAGTACACACTAAATAATTACTTACTGAATTAACTTTGGAAACTGTTTCACTGTTATAAAAACATGTCAAACATTGCTTTGTGGAGAGATACTAAAATTTTACTGCTGCACAGAAGCTTACAACAAACACAATGGCTTAAAACAATACACATTTATCACCTCACAGTTTCTGGGTGTCAAGGATCCAGACAGAGTTTAGCTGAGTCTTCTGGTCAGGGACTCACAGGACTGCAGTCAATGTGTCAGCTGGACTGGAGGAGGGACTCAGAACCCTCTTTCCAGTTCCTTCAGCTTCTGGGCAGAAATTCAGTTCCTTGCATTTCCAGGACTGGGAGCCTCAGTTCCTAGAGGCACTGCTGTCATTGGCAGTTTTCCACAACGTGGCAGCTTGCTTCTTTAGGACTCCCAGGAGAGTCTCTCTGTCAACCCAGGAAGAGCCAATTCCCTCTTAGAGGGCTTTCACCTGATTCAGTCATACCCAGAATAACCTCCCTTTTTGATTAATTCAGAATTTACTGATTTCAGACTTTTCACATATCGTCACGATCCCCTTAACCCTTGCAATATAAAGTAACCGTACCTCAGGTTCTGCTCACGCTCAAGGACGGGATTACATAGGATGCATACGCGAGGGATGCTGAGGACGGGGGAGTCCTGGGAGCCATATTAGAATTCTGCCTGCTCAAGACATGGAAAGGGAAAGAGAGATTGTTGGAGAGAGCCAAGAAATTCTTACTTAAAAGGCAACAGAGATGTTCTTTTCTCTAACTAATGCCAATTTGTACTATGTATGGTAAATTATTTTTTATATATAAAATTGAGAACATTTGTACTGAAAAGCAGCACCACTTATTCTCATTTTGTTCCTATTTTGGGTGGCACTTCATCATTACCCCTCATAGCGTGTATTTTCACAGGGTTAGCAGCAGCTCAGTTTTAGTGGGGAGCTATTACATGTCTGATTCTTTGGCATCTGAGTAATGTCAGAGAGACTATGAATGCTAAAGCCATCTATTATCATAACTCAGCCTAGCAAATCCTTGTAAGGTTATATTTTGGTAATGGTAATTAGTACAATTTAACAGGTTTCAGATGTGTATGAAAACACAATAGGTCCTGGATGGGAGATGCTGTTCCAATTTTTAACATTTACTTTAAAAAAAATTGGGTAAGAAGAAGTGGAGTTTTCCTTCTTAGTATGAACTCAGATAATACAGTTGAATAGTGAGTTATGATAAGCTATACTCAATATAATTAGAAATAGTAAGTTTGACATATCATGTTTTAAAATGATTGTATATTACACATTTCTGATACCTCCTTTGTAAGAAATATGCATATGAAGAAAAGTATGAAGGATAATACTTAAAATGGGGATGGAACATGTACTGATTAAAAACCTCCAAAAAACTATACCTCACTTTCCAAAAGTTGTTTCAAGCACATGTGAGATTAGCCTCTCATTGTTCCTGAAACTAGTATCTCTCTGACTAATGTGACTTTCCAAAAATATTCAGAATCTTACTATAAAAACAAATTATTTTTTAGATCCTACCAATAAAAACTTCATTTTAACCATAAACTGAGAGGGAAAACTCATTGTTTACTTGTTTTGAAAAGTGCCCCAGCCAGATAGCTCAGTATGTTAGAGCATCATCCTAAAGTGCAGAGGTTGCCGGTTCGATCCCTGGTTAGGACACAGACAGAAATAGATACATGTTCCTGTCTCTCTCTCTCTCCCTTCCTCTCTTGCTAAAATCAATAAATAAAAATAAAAAGAAATAAAATGTTAGAAAAAGAAAAACAATTTAATCCTAAACTACAATTAATGTCAGTCAAGTAACTACAGTTTATACACTGATACACAGTAGTCATGTCTATTACTATGCTTCATAGTCCTATAAGGAGTTTAGGTTTTTCCTACTCATGATTGGTAAGAAAATTCTTATGAGGACAGAATCCAGAGGGGGAAAATGTTTAATGAGGATTTTTCACAATGGCAGAATTTTTTTTTCCAAACCATAACTGATGTTTTAAGAAAGCAAAAGAAAATAACTAAATAGAAAATAAGTGATGTTGGCCTGACTGGTGGTGGCACAGTGGATAAAGGGTTGATCTGAGACATGAGGTCCCAGGTTTAAGACCGAAGGTCATCAGCTTGAACACAGGCTCACTAGCTTGAGCATGGGGTCACTGGCTTGAGTGTGGGATCATAGACATGGTCCTGTGGTCTCTGGCTTAAGCCCAAAGGTCACTGGCATAAGTCACAAGGTTACTGGCTTGAGCCCAAGGTCATTGGTTTGAGCAAGGGGTGACTCGCTTGGCTGGAGCCCCCCAGGCAGGCATGTAGGAGAAGCAATCAATAAACAACCAAAGTGCCACAACTACGAGTTGATGCTTCTCATCTCTCTTTTCTCGGAGAGAGAAAAGAAATGGTGTTGGTTCAAAGAAAGACTAATATACCTACATTAAGGAATGAAAATATATGTTTTAAATTGCAAAAGTACAGAGCAGGTATAGTGTGTTGAATTGCATTTCCTGGAAAGATAAATTTAAGTCCTGATTCCTGGTACCTGAGACTATAACATTATTTGAAAATAAGGTCTTCAAACATCTGACAAGTTAAGATAATGTCTTACTGGAGCAGGGTAGTTCTGAATTTGATATGACTGATGTCCTTATAAGAAAAAGAGAGGCAGAGACAAACTGGGAAAACATCACTTGGCAACAGAGGCAGAGATTGGAGTGACATATCTACAAACCCAGAAACACTGAGGATTGTGAGCAACACAGGAAGCTATAAGAAAGGCCTGGAACAGATTCCTTCCCACGGCCTTCAGGGAGAGCATGCCCTGCCAACCCCTTGATTTTGGACGTTTGGCTTCCAGAACTGAGAGAATAAATCTGTTACACTAAGCCACCCCGTCTGTGATCATTTGTTTCAGCAGCTCCTGGAAATGAATATGGTTGGCATGTTGCATGAGAATCACCCAGGTCCTTGTGAGTAAGTGCTCAGATCTCCTTTCCTTCTCTGTACAAGGTCACTCCTCAATCTCCTCTCCTCAAGGAGAGAGTTTCACTTGACAGGAGAAGGGTGTAAGTCTAAGAAAGTCAGAGATTTTATCCCCTCCATCATCTTCCCTCGGGCTGTTCCAAAGTCAAGGACAGTCAGGCTTGTTCGTATAGATATATAACAGATACATTCTCATTTCTTCCATATACCAGTTCTTTGGGTGTTTTAGCCAGCACACTGCTGTTAAAAAGATGTCAGAAGATGCAAGCCAATGACTTATGCAGTACAACTTATGAGGTAGGAATGGCTTTTCTCATAGTCAGACTTTACAATATTGTTTTGAAACGTTCTTGGCATAGAACTAGCATACCACTGCTGGGATATATAGAGTATAATGAAAAGTAGAGCAAGAAAAATTAATGATTCACAACTCTGCTTTGAGACATACTTCTTAGGATGTGTCCCTGCCATAAGCAGGGCATGGCTGTATGTGAGGAAACATAAGACTTGAACCAGTGGCACTTTTACCCAGCAAGACCTCCCCCGTGTGCTAAACTTATACAAGCACTGCTTTCTGCACCATGCCTTAATTGTCTTAACTGCCACCACTTGCTGAATATGCGCCCAGATTTCCATAGGCACTGTGCATTGTCTCATTTATTCCTTACAACAGTCCTATGAAATAGATGCTAATATTACCCCCAGTTTATAGATAAGGAAGTCAAAGTTAAGGAAATTTAGTAACCAACATCATTCAACTGCTAAATAGCAGCTGAAGATTCCATTCAACCTAAGCTTGGTAGTCCCAAATCCATCCAGGCTTTTTACTACCACAAGTTGCTCTCTCCTCCCCAAATATTCATAGATAAACTGTGTGTTGTCCTTATTTGTAACTTGTATGTGAGAGCACTATAGACTGAACGCCTGTGCCTTCCACAGTTGATGTGCTGAAACCTAGTCCTAATATGATGGTATTTGGAAGTGAGGCCTTTGAGAAATGAGTAGGTTACGAGGGTGGAGCACTCATGAGAAAGATTGCTGCTCTTATAAAGGCCCCAGAGAGCTCCCTTGTGCCTTCTGCCATGTAAGGACACAGCGAGGAAAACCAGGAAGTAGGCTAGCACCAGACACAGAATTTGCCTATTCCTGATCTTGCCTCTAGAATTGTGAGAAATAAATTTCTGTTGTTGGACAAGTCACTCAGTCTGTGATATTTTTGTTATAGCAATCTCAACTGACTAAAACAGGGTACTTGCCACTTTTCTCCTAAAACTGTCTACAAAATTGAAAAGAATTTTTCCCCATTTTCTCAATTTTCTATGACTTTATTTTCTCTCATAACTTACTAAAGAATTTCTTAAATTACTCAGGTATAATCACATACTTTCTCACATTTCAGTATCAAGCAAAACATCAGGCAGAGGGCATTTTTTTCTTCATTGATACAATATTGTGGTGAATTAGATAAGAACATTTATTAGATCCTTGTGTCTCTATTTATTAAAATATTCTAAAACAACATCAGTGCAGCAAGAATGAATTCAAGAACCTTACTTAGGAGTAGAAAATTTAATCCTTTTTCCCATTTCTAAACTCAAGGATCATGAATCTTTGCTCTGTATATGCGTTTGTTTCGGGGGATTCAAAATGAGATAATCATTAATAAAGATGCTAAAAGTGCATTAAAGAAAATAGAAAGTATTACATTAATTATCCTTTTGGGGGGTTTACTGAAGCTAACTGATTGAAAGTCAGTTGTATTCATTAACACTAAAAGAACAAGAACCTCATCAATAGATGGAGACATATAGGAAACATCAGGTGACATCAACAAAATGTCAGAATCAGGTGGTGGCTTCAAAGCCGAAGTGATGGGTAGATATAAAGTGGAATTTTAATTGTCGTAGTAGACACACAACAAGGAAAGTGGATCCAATAATTACAAGCAGTCCATGAAATCCAGTGACTATAAATAATGTAGAGCCATAGATTTTGCCAGAAATAGTAAATAAAGTTTCATAATAGTCTGAGGCCTGAAGTAGTGTAAAGGATAAGCCGAAACAGATTGTGATACATGGGTGAGCAGGAGGTCTCTGAAGCTAAGTCCATCCCAGAGTGAGTTGTTGGTTTCAAAGACTGACTTTAATAGAAATGTTAGTTATCAACAAAACTACCACTCTCTCAAAGGGCTAAGTATCCTTTCTCAGAAATGATAAAGGAGGTTAGCAGGGCCATCAAGGGACAGGAGGTGGGACAAAGCAACAGTACACATTCAGTTAGCCTGGGAAAGGGGGCGGGAAGGAGAGTGAGGTGGGGAATGCAGAGGGGGACAGAGGAGTATAATTACACCTCATAAATTTTAAGAATCTTGTATAAGTTGTAATGACCTAAAAACATAATACTGCATACTCTATCATAAAGTAAAAAGAATTAACCATTTTCCTCAGTTTCACAGCAGACTCTTATACCGCATTTTCAAATGTGTTAGACCAGCTGACCAGTTCGCTTTAATTCCATTCAGGATACTTGAGTGCAGTGAAAAATTTCATACTGATAATCACTAGTGTTCTCTGCTCCTTTTCTAGCCTATAATTAAGGTGCCTTGGCTGATACCTTCATTATTATCCTTGGCTTTGCGCATTGCTGCATCCTCATTATCTTTACAATTTGCTAAAACTTTTTATTTTTTATTCTGGTCAGTAACCTTGCTCCTCAAGGACCTTACACATGATTTCCCTCACAGTCCTCTTAAACGTTATTCCCTCATGGGAACTTTCATCTCCTATACACGTATGCAGGAAATACCAACATTTGATCCTCAAATGAAAGAGATCTATACTGTAATAACCTTTCCCCACAAGTTTGCTCCCAGGCCAACTTTAGTACTTGTTGAGCTCATGAAACTGGGCATCTCATTTCACTTTCAATAGCTTTTTTTCTAAACTGAGATTTCTCATTTTAGTTTTTCAGTGACAAAAAAGGAGAGAGCACTTTGAAAAGTCATTCTATAACTTGGTCTGATGAAGTAAGCGACAGTCTTAGCAAGTGAATGCACTTCCTAGAAATTGTTTCTGCTGAGTGACAGCTACTATGACTGCAGAATCTCCTATGAGCAATGAATTTTTTCACCAAAGGAATGCCTCTGAAGTTGTTATGTCTGTGTAGAAGCCAGACCTTAAAAAATACCACCTTTCTATTTGAAAACTCATAAGTATAAATAAATAACATTTAACCTTGCTTTTACTTCTTAAGCAGAACATCTTATTCTGGTGCATAATTTTATGAGAGGTAACATTTATGGCAAGAAAAATATAACTTCAAAGACAGAAGAAAATGATTTTGAAAATAAAACTAATCTTTTGCCATTTAGTTAATTCTTACCAAGACTAAGACAAGTTTTTCTAAGGAGCAATTCAGGAGAAAACCTTCTACTAGTTTCCAGTTTCACTGACAATGATCTTTCACAGAAATTATGCAAAAGGCTTAATAGGAGATAGATCCTAGGGACCAGAACACATATTAGTGGTCCATTGCATAAGGGTCAGCTCTGGCCAGTTAGCTCAGGTAGTTAAGAACATTACCCAGAAACAGCAAGCTTGCTGGTTGGAGCCCTAGTCAGAGCACAAACAGGAGCAGCTTGATGTTCCTGTCTCTCTCTCTCTCTGCTTCTCTAAAAAAAAAAAAAGTAAAATAAAGATGAGGGTCTTCGTGAAAGTACTGGACACAATAGATATTTTAGGACATGGGGACTGTTTTGAGCATGAAAGTTAAAGATGGCAATAAAAAATGATTATAACATTAAGCCTAGAGAAAGTTGAGGAAATGGAGAAGCAATGATAAAAGATATTGGAAAGTTTAGAGTATAGTTTTCATAAAGCGATGTGGAGTAAATTGGTAGAAAGAGACTGATCGCGAATGGCTTGGAATGCCAGGCTTCCCTGGGGACCTGAGCAGGGAAGCAGCCTGACCAGAGCTTCTGACAATGACTCATGCATTTCAGAATGAATTAGGGAAGGGAGAAGCGGAGAAAGGAATCATCTAAGAGGTAACCCAAATATTCTGGGCAAAAGGTAAGAAGAGCCTGGCTTGGGCAGTGGAAATAGAAATTCAAAGAGGGAGATCTACATAAAAATATTCTTCCCTTTTCCAACCTTGTACATATTTATGCCTTTGTTCTTTTGTTTGTATTGTCTGTCATTCTTCCACCAGCTCTACATGGTGAATTCTGCACATCTTCCATGATACTACCTTCATGAGGCCATTGCCAATTATTCTATTCTTTCTCAGAATTTCCTCTGTTCTTTTTACCTTTGCCTCTAAGGCAATTATTATTAATTGTACCTTGTATTATATCATTAATGTTCTTCCCTCTTACCTCAACTACTGTGAGTTCCTAAAAGATTAAGATGATGCTTTAATTTCTATCACATTTTCCCAACCCAGTGGCTAGAACATCAGCATTCAGTATAAGGGTGACAGTATTCATTTGTTAGGGGCATTACATGGATAAAGTGACAGAACTGGCAATGTATTCTAGCTGCAAAGTCAAAGAACAACAGCAAGAGTTTCAAAAGAGGAGAGATTTTACTTAATTAAAAATCTAAAATCTCTAATTCAAAGTGTCATTAGGGGTCAGTGAAAGTAAAGACACTAATTAAATTTATTGATTATTTTATCATCTGTGACTTTCCAGAGTATGGTTTTTATAGAGAAGTTATTAAGGTTTCAAGGAGGGTGTTTCAAAGTCAAGGGCAGTCAGGCATCTTTGTATAACTATTTAATAAATACATACATTCTCATGTCTTCCATTGACAGGCACTTATTACCTTTAACTATTAGCTTCTGTTCTAACAATACCTTTATTAATAAGTAAAATCCCAGTATATAAATATATTCCTATTGCTCCCATCAAGGGCTTCCCTGGAATACTCAAGTTGAAGCACTCTCAGATATATCAACTCCTTTGTCATTTAACATACTTTAAATGAGAGTAATTCTCATACATAACTGGAGATGTTTTTATTGGTGCAATAGTCTCTAATATAATATTCATGAATGAAATATTTAAGTCAGTGACTTAGGATAATACAATTTTGGTCATTCTGTTATGACAACCCAGAGCTAAAAGAGTCTTCACACAATAAAATGGCTGATATATTTATCAGTAATCTTTTGGTGATTCCCAACTCTAACTTATGAAAGTACTAAGTAAAATTTTTAGTTAATAAATACCTGCCTACCCTGGCATCCACAGATCTAAGTACTAGAAGTCTTCATTTCTAGTGTCTTTTTTTCTTTGCAACCATTAGCTTAGATTTATATTTTGACTTCTCTCTCAGGCAGGCATTTCTACTTGGTGTCTGTCAGGAAGCTCAAGAACCACATTTAACTACTGTAAGAAGCTCAGCATAAAGTGCTTTCTCTCATTCAACAAAAATACACACTGAATGCCTACTATTACAGCCTTGCTCTAAATGTAAAGATGTATCAGTGAAAAAGATAGGAATATCCTGCCCTTCTGTTACCTTTGCTAGATCCACCATTTGTCATAGTCCCAAGTCTGACTACTATCATACTGACTTCAATCACATGCCCACTTTATGGACCAATCCTTATGACCTGGGTGAATGGAATGTTGTTATTTACCAGACCTGACACTTGGGCTCCTTAAAGAAGCGAAGACAAGATCAATAACACAAAATCACCTTGATGAAGAATGACAAAGCAATAGTTTTTCAAAGAGGAGTTGCGGTGCCTTTGCCAAACAGCAAATGTGAACCCAAGGAGGATAATTTTAATTAAAACTTCAAAACTTGCTGGACGAGGTGATGGCACAATGGATAAAGCATCAGATTGGGACGCGGAGGACCCAGGTTGGAAATTGCGAGGTCTCCAGCTTGAGCGCAGGTTCATCTAGCTTGAGTGCAGGCTCAGCAGCTTAAGCACAGGCTCATTCAGCTTGAGCAAGGGGTTACTGGCTTGATCGCATAATCATAGACATGACCCCATGGTCATTGGCTTGAGCCCAGAGGTCACTGACTTGAAGCCTAAGGTCGCTGTCTTGAGCAAGGAGTCACTTGCTCTGCTGTAGGCCCCACCCCAATAGGCACATATGAAAAAGTTTTCTATGAAGAACTAAGGTGCCTCTCTCTGTAAAAAAATAAAAATAAAAATAAAAAAACCTTCAAAACTTAAATTCACAGATAAGGAAAATTTCTCCAGAAAACAAATACAACTTGTTTAGATAAGAGAAAATAAACATGTGAGTTAAATAAGCTTCTAGAAACAACAAGTCTGGATTCGCCTTCATATAGTCAATGAACTCAAGTAAGAAAATAGTCATTCAATACAGAATATGTTGGTTATAGTCACACTTCTATGGATAATAGCTATCTGCAGTCATTTCCAAATATATGGCTTATTTATGTATAGAATTTAACACCTACCAAGCGAATAGCTCTGGGCTATAGGTATTTACTTCTTTCCATAGATATTGAAAGGTATACTCAATCTTGTCTTCCTCCAGGTGAGAAGAACTCAAGCTATTAGTGATTGAGGCCTCAGGCTTGGTGATTTATAAAATTTACTTTGCTCTTCTGCAACATAGAAGAAAAACTGCCTCTTGTGCATTGGGAAAATTGATTCAAAATTTGTTCATCTAATATGCTTGCTCCAGCTTACTTAGTAGTAACTGATAGGTATTTTCTATAAAGGTTTTATTTTTTCTAACAACTGTGTCATAGTCACTGCCCATGTATATTTTTTCTTAACTTGATAGACAGGCAATAGACATACCAAAGACAGATCATTTATAGATAATAGATAGGTCTGTGTGTGTGTGTACAGTACATATTTGAAAAGAAAAATTATTAGAAATTAATGATATGAAAGTTAAGAATGTAGATTTTGCAACTAAACTTCCTAAGTTAACATCATGAGTCTGACGTTAACTTACTAAACAATCTTGAGCAAGAAACTCTGAGACACAGTTTTTCATTCGAAAATGAACATAATAGTACTCACATTGTAACACTTTTGCATATATGAAATACATTAACTTGTATCAAAACTTAGAACATCCATTCATTTTAATTACCATCATCATAGTTTGGATGCCTTTGATGCCTGTAGTAGGATTCTCATCATAAGCTGATACAGTAATTATTAGTAGTGTTCAAGAAGTATTTCTGATCATGTCTCCTTTGGGGCACACAGCATAACTGCACTTCCTTATCCTCTTGTGGGTGTTGCTGTGTAACCAGCTCTGGGAAGTTATTGTGTGTAGAAGTTGTATGTGTCACTTCTGGGCTAGAGCATTTGTCTGCTGATAAGAGACTACTCAGGACACACTCTTTCTTCTCGAACCAAAACCAGAAATTTTGGGGATGTATTTTCTCCATCAACCCATATTCTTAAATGACTACAATAAGCAGAGGCCCTGTTTACCCATAAAGACCTGTGTAGTATGCATGAAAATAAGCTTATGTTGTTTTAAGATCCTGAAACTTTGGATTGTTACTGCTGCATAATCTAACTAATCCTGGCTAACACAGCGAATATACACAATAAAGGATTTAATTGTCTCACATAAAATTAAATCTTAACTAAGCAGTCCCAAAGCTAATCTACAATTTTGAGCCAGTAAGTAACTGAGCTTCCCTTGGCCTTCTCTGCATGATTGTAATTTAGCTTGGGCCCCTCTAAGCATCATATAGAGAGTGGGGCAAAAATAGGTTTATAATTGTTTGTATGGAAAATAATACAATAATCAATAAGTAATAATGCAAGAATAAACTTTGTTCTATGTACTCACAATGGTAAACCTACTTTTGCGCCACCATGTGTATAGCAATCCAATCAGGTAGTGGAGGGGTAAGGAAGAAAAGGCAAAAGGGATTTCCCCCTCTGTGTTATTTTACCAGGAAGGAAGAAAAAATTATATATACATATATATATATATATATATATATATATATATATATATATATATATATCCCAGTAGTCTTCTGTAGATTTCCCTTAGACACTATTGGCAATCTTGACTTTTATACCCAACTTACAACCAATCAGTGACAAAAAGAAAGGAATAATTAAAGATTTAAGTCAAATGTCATTCATCTTGTCGATCTGGAGAAGGGGCCTTCTGTTTCTGAGCATTCTAATCCCTGTGTGATACCTTAACAAATCAACGTTCTCATAGCAAAAATAAGGAAGAAGAATGGTTGTTTGTCTAAGAAACCAAGAGTATCTTTCACAAGGGTAATGGTCTTCTATAAGAGTTCCTGGTTTAAACAGAACTTTTTAAAAATGAGGTTCCCATGTAATTATAATATATGCCGTTGTCCCAGGAGAGCATTTTAGGTTCACTGAGAAGACACTGAACTATACTAGTAAGTCTGTCTGCTTGCATTTTACAGTAGATAATATAGATTTCTAAATAGATTTGTTCAGCCACATTGTTAGGCACTTGATAATTTGTTGTATGTACACTTCTGTATGCTAATAGGGAGAATGTGTTATATAAATTAATTGCCTACGTTATAATGATCTCAACTTTAAGCAGTTCTTGAATTAAAATGTCTGCCTGCAATATAAAATGAATAGTGGTTTGCTCTCTTCCAAAGTGAGAGATGTGGGAAGCGTTTACCAGAGAATGGTGGTGGTCTGCTCTACGACCCCCTCATGGCTTGAAAAAAATGCACAATTTGTAGTTTGGAAGCCTGGATTTCAGTTAAAAGCCAAACATCAGATGACTACCATGACTTTCATAACATGTAAAATGCTGCAAGGTGCCACAAAACAAATTCTACCTTGTGGTGCACATTGCCCTTACCAATATTTGCAGCTCCAACTTTTAATAGCATGGGTGTATTGAACTGCCTCTGAATATTGGAATGTGAACCATTCAGTGTTGAAAACAGGAGCTCAGAAAGAATTCTCAGGCTTTGTTAGCCTATAGCTGCAGATTGATTTTCAATTATTCCGGGAACTGTGGTTGTATTTAAATTCTTTGCCATTGCCCTTGCTTTAGGATGGCATATAATTAGCCTTGCAAGCACAAATGTCTTGCCAACACTTGTAATTTCTGAGTTACTTGCACTAAAATTACAAGAGTTCTACTGAACATTTTGATCAAGTCTAATGATAAAAACATTTTTTTCTCATTCTATAGTTCCAAGATCTTTAAAAGGCATTGGTCAATAAACACAAATCATGTTTGTAGTCAAGAGAGCTATGCTACTATTAATAATAGGCACCCTTTCAAAAGTTTACTAATAATAGGAATCCATCAAAAAATTTAATACCTGATGCAAAAGAAAAAATGCTGCCCACCCAAATTAATTTTTATTTTATTTATTTATTTATTACAGGGACAGAGAGAGAGTCAGAGAGAGGGATAGATAGAAACAGACAGACAGGAACGGAGATAGGTGAGAAGCATCAATCATTAGTTTTTCGTTGCCGTCTCAACACCTTAGTTGTTCATTGATTGCTTTCTCACTTGTGCCTTGACTGCGGGCCTTCAGCAAACCGAGCAACCCCTTGCTGGAGCCAGCGACCTTGGGTCCAAGCTGGTGAGCTTTTGCTCAAGCCAGATGGCCCCGCGCTCAAGCTAGGGAATTCGGGGTCTCAACCTGAGTCTTCCGCGTCCCAGTACGACACTCTATCCACTGCGCCACCGCCTGGTCAGGCCCATCCAAATTTATTGATCCACACTTCTCATTTATCTTTCACTTGAGTTTTATCTTTTTTTTTTTTTTTTTAGAGAGAGAGAGAGGAGAGGAGGCAAACAGACTCCTGCATGTGCTCTGACCAGGATCTAGCCAGCAAGCCCACTAGGGGGCGATGCTCTGCGCATCTGAGGCCATTGCTCTGCTGCTAAGCAACCGAGGCATTTTATTTTAGCGCCTGAGGCAAAGTCCACAGAGCCATCCTCGGTGCCCCAGGACAGCTGGCTCCAATCAAGCCATGACTGCAGAAGAGGAAAGAGAGAAAGAGAAGGGGAGGGGGAGAGATGGAGAAGCAGGGGGTCACTTCTCCCGTGTGCCCTGACCAGGAATCAAGCCTGGGACATCCACACACCAGGTCGACGTGCTACCACTGAGCCAACTGGCCAGGGCCGAGTTTTATCTTTGAGAAGCAACATTATAAAACTTATTTGTACAATATGAGGATATTGTATTTTTCCTTATTTATAAACCACCTTTAAATGAAGAAATCTCAAATTAAAGCTTGCTAATATAAACTTTAATGCCCTTTCCAGTGGATACCATCTTGCTAACAAAAATAGCTTCTAGCAACTTGTTATGAGAGTCTCTGTGTGGCCCTGGCCAAGGTAAATGACCATAAAGATTTAGAGCAACAAAGACAATCTTGTTGAATTTTACCTTAGCAGATTATTTAGTAGCATGTATCAAAATTCTAATCTTACCTGAAACTGAAAATATGTATTAGAAGTTAGAATAAGACAACTCACTTTTAACCTTGTATTCAAAGGTTAAAATAAAACAGATAAATTAAGATGTGGTAAAGAAGTCAACCATATCCTTCTAAAACCATAGATCAGCATTTTTGATAGCTGGAAGCTTGATTTTGATGATTAACAAACATGTGTTGTGAGGTTAAATGATGTGTTTATCTGATGGCTGATACTAACAATCTATCATCTTGACAGTGGATACTGCAATGGGGTCACACTCTTCATGCAGAACAAACAGAAACAAGGAATATAACCTCATCAACCCACTGTAGCATTACTGTTAAGTGAACCAAGAAAGAAAGAGAAGCCTCTCACTATTAATGTCAAGTACTTTTGAAAATGGATGTTTGCATCCAGAATCCCCTCTGATACAGTCCTGGGTAACATATTGCTCTGGAAGTGAAAATCTCTTGCTGTACAGAGTGAATACAACAGAAGAAAGAACTCAAACATTTTAAGATGCACCACAATGACATCTCAATCCTTTCCTGTGATGTTTCCTTTAGCATCTTATTTCCCTAAGGGCAAGGCTACTAAAAGGAGAGTAAGATCAACTTCTAAGCCTGGGAAGCAAATTAAGCAGTTAATGTAAAATGAGATTATTTTCTTTTGCTCTGAAAATAAACAAGATAGCTCATTCTCAGAAGAAGACCAAGTTAAAGTACATCTTTATTTTGCATATCCCTGTGGACTGCAAATTTAAGAACGCTGAAGAATAATGATTCTGATTTATCTGGTTTAAAATGATTGTGAGGGTGCTAGAAGTCAGGGTTTTATGTGTCTTTTCTTATGTTTTTCTGCCTTAGAAACTTGTCTAACTTCCAGACACTCCCAAAGAAATAGAATGCCAAGTAGACAGGTGTGGGGATGGGAGGCTGCCTGAACAGCTCACCTGTGTAAGCTGTAATAGTCCCTCCATGGACTAATGTGACGGCTGAACCACACAGAACACACACAGCATGGATCTCTGGGCATGTGGGATGTCTGTGGGTAATTTGAGAGACAAATCATGTATGGTGCATTTACTACTCTGCTGTGGCTTTGAAGTTAGGCTATTTTGCTCCTGACACATGGAAGTTCAAAGACCTGTTAAGATTTTGTTGTGATGTGTGCTGTGGTTCTCTTAGGAACAAAAGGTTAGGTCTAAAAAGATGCTAAGAAGACAATCATGTCAAAGCATAAAAAACTATGCAGGAAAATAAAATACCTGACTTTGTTCAGTGGTTGTCTCCTGGAAAGAGAGAACGCAATGCAATCCTATGGGGCCTCAGAAGTACCCAGGGAAACCTTTAGTTCTGCATCTTGGTGTGAGGTAAATAGATACCACACTTTATTCCTTTTTCTTGACTTACATTTTAGAATAATGTTTGAAAGAATTAAAGAGGTCCATAGAGTAACACGTAAAAATTCATAATGAAAAAAGCTGAATGGAAAATCCTATGTGCTGTGAAGGCAACTCTATCTGTGGATAGATGAGAACACGAAATAAAACTGTTTGGAGTGATGTGTTAAAGGGGTAGAGCTATGAGACGTTGTGACAGAAATTAATGAGAGAGGTGATTTGAAGTTCGCTGATCAAAACAGTGGACTATCACCTGAGCAAAACTGAAGCTTCTTTCACACAAAACAAAGGAAATGTTCACTATTAATCAATTTAAATAGTAAGTAGATAACCAATTTGAACCTCAGCTTTTTCTTCCTCCTCTGTACTCACCAAACCACGTGACATTCTTCCAATTAAAAACACTTCCTTTGTATGAATATCTAGAGTTAATATTCATAGTTCCACAAGAAAATAGAATTCAGACCTCTAAATTTAAAGCAAGGTCAAAGTATGTTTACCGTTTTTCAATATTACAAACAATAACTGTCATTAAATTGAATTTCCTACTGACTGTGCATTCTGAATTTAGAGCTTAAATTAGACACGTAAAATAAGACAATGATTAAAGAAGAAAAAATTCTCTTTCCTTTTATAACTACGTCATTAAAAAATAAAGCTTTTTCCTAAAGCTTGATTACAGAGAGACTTGTGGAGCAAAGGGCAAATGCACTCAGAAAAACTGAGAAAGCTATTTCCCACAGGCAGTCATGGTCAGAAAAAGCTAAACTTGCTGAGACTAATTTGCAAAACGATTTAATTTCACTGCTCCTGATTTCCCATGGCCTTGGGTAAATTCAAATATAGCACTCTTTTGATAAAACCTAGAGTAGAACCTCTAATTTATATACTGTTGTTCTATTGGATTGACTTTATTTTGATACATTTCAGTCAAGTTCTCTTGGTAGCTTTGAAATTGAACAGTACGTCAAATGACTATCTCATCATGATCGGTTGAAGTAAATAGTGAAAAAGCTATTTTATTGAACTTCAAAAAAACTTTTTTAAATACTACTTTTGTTCTCTGGCAATCACAGTATTAATGAACTCTTCTGTCTGAGAAGAAATTTTTGTTCATGGGTTACTTTATGTGCACGCACACCAAAATGCCTTCCGATACACAAAGTACTTACTTTCGAAGAGAACCACAAACACCAAAAGGTTTCATTTTGATGCAATTCTACTTTTACAAAAAAATTAGATTTATATTATGAAAATGATTAACATAACAAGTGTTTTCAAATTGACCCTTGTACCCAGGCTTTATTAACTCGGGGCCAGTTAAAAGGAGCTGTGAGATAAAATACTGCCGTGCTCTAGCAGTCCCACCTTTTTGCACTAAGACTCTTTCAGGGTGTGATGAGGAAAAGGATCTCATTTTCCTAGCTCTGAACTTCCTCGTGTGGCTGAGATTTGTCTTGTAGCTTCTATAGCTAATTTTATGGCTCTCTACTCCATAGTTCTCAGCCAATGATCAAATCCATTCAAAAATTGTGATTAAGAATCCTTCCGTTTATATCACAGCATTGAATTATATTTTTCCTAAGAGAAAATTTTATAATTCTGACTTTATAAAAAACGTCTTGTTTTTTCTCCCCCCCCCCCCATATGCCTAGGTCTCAAGCCATTTTGTTAAAAGGAAAGAGGGGTCACCATTTTATTATATAAAAATATCTAAGCATATTATAAAATCAAAGGATAGACTCCTCCTGCAGATGTACAGTGATTCCCTCTTCCTTCAGAAACTCTGCGCACCTAAATCCTTGTGAACTTCTCCCGATGAACCAGCGGTCACCTCATTTTTGGGACCTGAGCCATCTCAAGTTCAACCTCTCCCCTATCTGTCATATTCTTTGAGTGCTTAGTAGTCTCAGACTAAGATTCAGGTTTCTCAAACAGGAGTTAGTATACTTTGCAGGGGTCGGAAACCTATGGCTCGCGAGCCAGATGTGGCTCTTTTGATAGCTGCATCTGGCTCGCAGACAAATCTTTAATAAAAAATAAAATAACGTTAAAAATATAAAACATTCTCATGTATTACAATCCAATCATTTTCTACCACTCATGTTCATGGTTGCCGGTGGCAGGAGCTGGACAACACCATATTTTTATTGGGTGATGCGTTACATGGGTTGTAGTATGGCTCCCGAGGAATTGCATTTTAAAATCTGTGGCATTCATGGCTCTCTCAGCCAAAGAGGTTCCTGACCCCTGCTTTAGAGCCATACATAGGCGTAAAACCCAGTAAGGTACTATAGTGATTGCCGAGTTTTGCTTAAAAACAAAACTGACTGCGAGCTTTAATTGCCTGTAAGACTTGATGATCTATGACAGACATAGCCCTACTTTTTTTAAATTGCTTCAGTATGTATCAATTCTTATACTGAAGAAATTTCTACCTGTCTGCTCCTAGTACTTTCATTGTTTTCTGCAACATACCGTATGTTTATTTCCTCTCATTTTCCTCAGAAAATGGAGAATAGGTCTTTAATTCCGTTATACACCTAGAAGATCCCATTGTCTAAGAACATAAATATCTTCTTCACTTATTTTTTTTTTTTTTTAGCATTTATTGGTTGATCTTAGTGAGAAAGGAAGGGAGAGGGGAGAGAAAGAGACATGAACATTGAACTGTTCTTCTATGTGCCCTGACCAGGGATCAGACTGGCAACCTCTGCGCTTCAGGACGATGCTTTAACCAACTGAGCTATCTGGCCAGGGGCTATTTTCTTAACTTTATGCTGGACTAACTCCAAATTGTCTATATTCCTCCCAGTTGTAGAAATTACACTAGCCCGATTCTTTCTTCCTTTAATATATATATTTTCTTGAAGTGAGAAGTGAGAGGTGGCAGACAGACTCCCGCATGTGCCTGACCAAATCCACCCAGCATGCCCACCAGGGGCAATGCTGTGCCAATCTGGGGCATTGCTCTTCTGCAACCAGAGCCATTCTAGCACCTGAGGCAGAGGCCATGGAGCCATCCTCAGTGCCCAGGACAGTTTTGCTTCCATGGAGCTGCAGGAGAGGAAGAGAGAGATAGAGAGAAAGGAGAGAGGGAAGGGTGGAGAAACAGATGGGCATTTCTCCTGTGTGCCCTGGGCAGGAATCAAACCTGGGACTTCCACACACCAGGCAGACCCTCTACCGCTGAGCCAACTGGCTAGGGCTTCCTTTAATTTTTAAGAAAGGCAAATAACCTGACCAGGCGGTGGCGCAGTGGATAGAGCGTCGGACTGGGATGCGGTAGACCCAGGTTCAAGACCCCGAGCTCACCAGCTTGAGCACAGGCCCATCTGGCTTGAGCAAAGCGCTTGCCAACTTGGACCCAAGATCGCTGGCTCCAGCAAGGGATTGCTCAGTCTAATGAAGGCCCGCGATCAAGGCACATGTGAGAAAGCAATCAATGAACAACTAAGGTGTTGTGACAGCAACGAAAAACTAATGATTGATGCTTCTCACCTCTCTCTGTTCCTGTCTGTCCCTATCTATCCCTCTGTCTGACTCTCTCTTTGTCCCTGTAAAAATAAATAAAAGAAGAAAGAAAGAAAAGCAAATAAATAGATGGAACCAAGTCTTTGGAGACAACCCAGCAGGTTTTGTGTCATTTTATTATTTCAATCTGATCATTTTAAATATGATACTGAGAAATGCTTATAAAATAAAATAAAAAATATTCAGTTTTGGAAGAGAATTTGATACATATTTCTTATTACTTACAATGAGAAAGAGAATTAGCATTTATTAAACTCCATCTATGTGCCAGGTGTTCAGATGTGTCAACTCATGTAGTTCTCACATTTGTTATCACAGAAGTATTATTCCCACTTTTCATGGAGAAAAATAAAGGCTCAGTGTAGAAAAAGATTCACTGAGTTAGAAAATCAGTGTTCTTTGACTCCAAACCACTAGTACCTTTAAGTATAGCATGCTGAGTTGAAATAGTATGTAACATTATAACTAATTTTCTATGATTTTACTGTTTTCATTATTAAGTTCCACAATTATTAACATTTATAAACATTCATTTTAACTAAAAATCAAATTATATTTACATCATGACAAAATACCTGCTCTGTGAGGCCAAATAATCTAAATCTACTCTGATCTAGAAAGGCAAACACTTGTGTATTGCTTTATAACAATAACAAAATAATCATGTTTCATACATTTCAGAAACTTGTTTTCCATACTGTATGTTGATTATGAATCTGATAAATTGTGCTAATAAGACTTTTCCTGCTTATACTTTGTTTTTTTCCAAGAAGCCTATTTTGTTTTATACCATAGCTGGACCTTTGCCTAGAAAATTACAAAATCACTCAAAACAAACAATATTTATCCAAACTTTCTGAAGAAAAAGAAACTTCTCCTATATAATTACAACCTCATGACTCTTGTCTGGTATTTTTCCAGCCGTAGGTGTTAGCATCTGCTGTTATAAATTCTTTGATTTTGATTGGGGGGACTGGGTGAGGACTATAGCCAAGATAGCTTTTATGTTAAATATTATATAATTATGCCACATGTCCAACTTCACAGATTGCTAGAACTTTCTGAAAGGGTGTGCATCTTTAAACTTATTTTAATCATATGCAAATTTGTATTTTTGAGGTTGTACCTGAGATTCTCACCCATACAACCTTTAAAATAAAACAACTGACACCCCTCTCACAATATAGGAACATGGAGATGCCAGCTGCTTTCTCGGTCACCTCCTGAGCACTGTGGAAGCTGAGAGAGCTCTTTGCTTCTTCCCTTGGAAATGTACTGCAACGCTCATACCTATTACCACTCCTCCTCCCCATTTCACAAATTAGATGGTTGTTTAGAGACAATCAGAAAAAGTGCCAAAGAACAAAATAGCTCCAAATAGCTTCCCCAACTCCATACTCTATTCCTCCCCCTCTTGACTCCCTCACATATCAACTAGGCATAAAGCAACCCACAGAGGAGGTAAATGGAAAAAAACGAACTCAGGCATGAGGCAGCACTGGGTACTTCAGGGAGGATCAGAAGTGAAGTTTGAAACAAGAGGATTCAAGGAGGTTCACATACACATAGGGTCACTTATTGTCCCTTTACAATGTCCATTGAATGCCTTTCTCTGTTTCCTTCCATTTGGCTCAAATGCATGATAAGACTTCAAAGAGCACTGATTAAAGAACTGATTTAGTGCAATCAGTCACCACTTACAAGTCAATGAGCTCTCCTTCTGATGCCAGCTCCTACTGTCAATAGAACATAGCACTTTCCATTCATTTCTTGTTTTGTTTCTCAAGATCATTCTGATGATTTGTTTTGTCAAGTGCTTCTGCTAAACTTTCTTCCTTTCTGCCCATCAATACTTAATTTAAAGTAAACATATTTGGGAGGAGATATTAGTTTAAACCCTTTGTCAAAAAGATTTACCCATTTCAATCCACTGAATTCTTCATTTTTTATTCTCTCACTTAAAAGCATTAAGATGAACTTCAAATATAAAATTTTGCATTGCTTGAAAGGCATTTGCTTAAATGCTAATAGATAGATACAGTACTTAGCTCTTCATAGAATCTTAAGAGACTATTAGTATAGTAAGATAATTCTAGTTCTTCCAGGCAATATCTGGATGTAATGATCCTAAAAGAATGTAATAAGCATTACAAAATTTGCACACTGACCAGGTTCTTGACATTGATGGTTACATGTAAATAAAATACTGAAGAAAAACAAAAATCACAACTATCCTTTCTATTAAGCTTTATAGCTTTTAATCCTTAAGGAAAAATCCTCCAGTGACTTCACTATTTTACTAAATCATATTAAAAAGATAATTTTCAGCTAACATTGCAATTCTAGTTAAAACCACCAAAAGAAAATTATAGCCTCCTAATCTTTTTTTCTTAAAAATTATGAGCAAAGACAGCATAATATGAATATGACATATTAAATGAATATGGCATTGAAATTATCTAAATAGAAAGGACCAAAAATTGTGATCCTAGGTCAATTTAAATCCTATCAACATTGCTTGATTTGCAACAGAGATTTTCAGAGATTAGATTAACAGAAAGAATTTGAAAATTCAAATAAATAAGCTTGACCTCAAATTTGGGTCATGATTTTTCTCTAGAATCTTTGGGTAGTCACATTTTTGATACCTTAAATTTACTATCTGTGAATGAAGATATATTATCTTAATAAAATAATAAACCCAACTATTTCATCAATTATTCAGTAGAAATAGATGATATGAAGTTAAAGTTCTTAAATTTAAAAACATGATCATTATAACTTAAATGTATATGTAAATAATTATCAAATAATAAATACTGGATTTGAGGCAGCTTTCTTAGGCACTTCAAAAACTTGGGCAACTCTGAAAGGAGAGAAGCAGCCACACCAAGAGCGTGTTGTTGTAACGTATAAGTGCTGCAGAACTGAGTGCGCGTTCAAACAAAATCTACCATTTTGCCAGTAAAAAGAAAATAAAAATCTTACCACTAAGATCTTTGCTGCTGTGTGAAAACATTTACTGGAGGAAGTGTTAGCCAGGATGACTAATTATTTAAAATACCAAGTAGTGCATATTAGGTTTATTTCCATTAGAACATATTTAATATTATTTTAATGCTACTTGGATTATTTGAATAACAAACCATTTTTGGCCACTGTAATTTTAAAGGACTATTATTTATTCTCCTCGAAAGTTTGATTTATTCATGCTAGTCTTTACCCATGAATAGCTTGAGCACCACGAAAATGCTTTTCCTTTCAGTTTTCTGACAGCAATCTCTTTTAGAATGTTACCCTGACATTCTGATACATTGTTAAGTCAGAACATGTTGAGCATATTGGGAGTTGCATTATACATACAAAATTGCATGCATTTTATCTCTTATCTACATAACTTCTAGAGTTTGGTTTTTTCAGTCAAGTTTTAAGCATTTTCAAGTTATGAAATTTAATAGAAATTTATAGCAAATCACAGTAAGTGGTATTTAAAATCTTCCTTCATTGTTACCAACCATGCTAAGTGTTTTGTATATTATAAATTTACATATCACAAGTTACGGAGTTTGCATTAGTCTCTCCTCTTTTCATCCACCTCCTTTGTTACAGATGGTGAAACTGAGGTCCAGAAAGTTTAAATAACTTGATCAGTTATACTTGTGTCAAAATTTAAAGGAAAGATCCATGATCTATCTTATATCTGACACTGTGCTATGATTATGTTTTTTATCAATCTTTTTTGAGCAATAACTTTATTCATTAGGCATAAACAATTAAAAAATATTTCAGTTAAAGAAAGGCTAATACTAATACACAAACATGTTCACAAAACTAAACTCTTCTTAGCAGTAATATAATTAGCATGTGCTCACGTTTCAGTGTGGACACCAAAAAAAAAAAAAGATGGAATATATGAAAAGAACCTGAAAACTAAACCCCAAAGACCTAAGTCTGATCCCGACCTCAACAAAAATCACATTACAGATGACACATATCAGATTCTCAGTGTAGCAGTCTATAAAGAAAAGGCTATAATATCCACCTTTGGATATTATATATGTGAAGAGGTCTCAAAGGCATAGGATTATATATATGAGAAATTGAAATATTAAATATAGTAGCCCCCCTTATTTGTGGTTCTTCACTTTCTTCAGCTTCAGTTACCTGTGGTTAAGAGCAGTCCAAAAATATTAAATGAAATTTCCAGAAATAAACAATTTATAAGTTTTAAATTGTACATTGCTCTGAGTAGCATGCTATCCCACTCGGTCCCACCCAGGACATGAATCATATCTTTGTCCAGTGTGTCCACTCTCCTAGTCACCATAGTATCACAGTGCTTGTATTAAAGTAACCCTTATTTTACTAATGGCCCCAAAGCACAAGAGTAGTGAGGCTGGCAATTTGGATATGCCAAAAAGGAAGGGGTGCTTCCTTTAAGAGAAAAAGTAAAAGTTCTCCCTTTCATAAGAAAAATACATTGCATGCTAAGGTTTCTAAGACCTACAAGTAAGAACATATCTTCTATCTGTGAAATTGTGAAGGAAAAAGAAATGTGTTCTCATTTTGTTGTTGTACCTCAAACTACAAGAGTTAATCCACAATGCATAATAAGTACTTAGCTAATATGGGAAAAGCATTAACTTTGTGGGTGGAACACATGAACAGAAAACTTGTTCGACTGACAGCAACATGTTGCACTACAAAGCATTGAGCCACTAGGAAGATTTCAGCAAGGGATCCCCTCAAACAAATGACACAGGATGGTTACACAGACTCAGAAATAGGTTTGAAATGGAAAATATAAAAATAACTAGACTAGCTGCTAGTTGGTTAGAGCATCATCACAATATGCCAGGGTTGTGGGTTCAATCTCCAGTCAGGACACATACAGGAATTAACCAAGAAATGCATAAATAAGTGGAGCAACAAATTGATGTTTCTCTCCCTACCACCAATTAAATAAATAAATAGACAAACAAATGAATAAATGGAGAGAGAGATCACATTTACATAACTTTTATTATAACATATTGTTATAATTCTGTTATTAGTTACCATTGTTAATCTCTTAGTGTGCCTTAGTTATTATTGGAAATGTATCATAAATTATGTATGTATAGGGAAAATCATATATATCAGGTTGCATACTACTTATGGTTTTAAACATCCAGGACAGGTCTTGGAACATATCTTCCTAGGGATGAGTGACTACTATAGGGAAGATGCTGGATATAAGAGAGGGAAAACCATGTCAGCATTACTAAAACAATTTTAGGAGAATCTTTTCAAGAAACTACTATATATAACACAAATTATACTGGGGAACAAAATATTTGTTGCATCCACAAAAACACTTGTTCTTGCCTAATTCAAGTGTACTAATCTCAAATGTGACATTAATTTTTCTCTGTAAGCTACAGTTTTTTTGCAATTCAAGATTTTAGGTTTTCATCTTATTGTAAAATTTCCAACATTTAGTTTAATATAATGAAGTAGAATGTCTTCTTGGGCATCATCTTTGTGAAAATATAATAATTTATATAATGCAGTAAATACATTAATACACTAATAGATATGATTGCATCAGAATTTGCCTTCAATTTCAAAATAGAGTATATTAAAACACTTATTTTAACCTGACCTGTGGTGGCGCAGTGGATAAAGCGTCGACCTGGGAACACTGAGGTTGCCAGTTCAGAACCCTGCACTGGTCTGGTCAAGACACATATGGGAGTTGATGCTTCTAGCTCCTCCCCCTTTCTCTCTCTCTCTCTCTCTCTCTCTCTCTCTCTCTGTCTCCTCTCTAAAATGAATAAATAAAATAATTTAAAAAAAAAACACTTATTTTAATCACAAAATTTGCGTTTGTAGCTCTTGAGTTTGTGTACTTGTTGAGGACAATCTTGTTTGATACGAGCCACCCCTTGCTGGAGCCAGTGACCTTGGGTCCAAGCTGGCAAGCTTTTGCTCAAGTCAGATGGGCCCGCACTCAAGCTGGCGACCGCGGGGTCTCAAACCTGGGTCTTCTACATCCCAGTCCGACGCTCTATCCACTGCGCCACTGCCTGGTCAGACTGATTTAATCTTAAAACAAAATAAGAGAGTGTTTATATCAGATAATAATTTTTACATTTAAAAACAACTACAATTATGTAAAAGTGATGTTTGTAAAGCATTAATTGCCTTGTGGTTATGTTCAATCCAAGAGTAGTTGCCCTTTAACTCCAATTTAAAAACCAGTGCATACCATTAACTGTAACAAAAAGAAATTAAAATTGCATAAAAACTAGAGCATGGTCCAAAAAACAGATTTCAGATTTGAAATCAGTAATGCAGAAATATATAGAAAAAGTTCTAAATCCTCATGCAACAGAAAATGAAAAAAAAATTGTTCCCCCATGTTATTTAGGAAAAATAACGAATAGGAGGACAATGAGCCTGCTGCTTCTTCCATACTCTGGCTGTAATAACAAATAAGAAATATTTGCAGAGATTTTTTTAAACAATCTGTATAGTTGATATATTACTATTAGGATTTGATCTGTAGTGTTACCAAAAAAAGTGTGTCATTTAGTTTTAAAAACATTTTTAATGGGGTCATGTCTTCACTTATACGTGAACAATATTTGAAGAAGGTTTTCTCTGCCTTGACTTATCATTTTATTCATGCAATAAGCATTTACTTACTACTTCCTATGTACCCAACCCAACCCAACTGAGACTTCATGCAAAAGAGGCAAAGGAAAAGAAGATAACACTCTTCTTCTTCGGGTGTCTTTCCCCTGTGAGACAAATCTCAAAGCTACTTATAGAAAACAAGGATCTATATGACTATACAAGTCAGAGGGCATAAACAAATGTGGGTAACAGACAAAAGAAAGAGCTCATGTGTGTTATTCCTCAGGTAGACATTGAGAGGAAGTCAACTGGGAATTTTTTAAAGAAATGACTGAGTTTGCCAAACAAATGAGAATAAAGAGAATTCTACATTCTTAGTGGAGATCTGTGAGAATCTACAAAAACAAGTGAGATTCATGCAGGGCCTTGAGATAATATGTTCACAGTTTCAGTGCTTAGAAGTATAAGCTGTAAACAGACAAGAAATAGGATTTAAAAGGAAGGAAGAAAAAAAGAAAAGTCCACTATACACAAAGTTGACCAGCATAAGGAAGCCCCTTCAAAAACAAGAACAGAAAATGAATTAGAATCATGGGAGCTACAGAAGAATAAAGATGAAAGTTTAAATTCAAGAACCAGGAAACCAAAAGAAGAAATGATGCAACAAATTGGAAACTGGACAGATAAAAGTGCCAGGGAGAGAAACAGATTGAGGGAAACAGAAAAAAACAACAGAGAGGAAAATTAATGTTGAGTCTGTAGCCGCAGGAATCCATTGGATAATCAAGGAAAAAATGTCCTGTGGATAGCTTGACAAGTAAGGAGTTTTGTTTTCACTGTTGCCTACCTGTCACTTTGTATAGTCATGAAATTAATGAGCCTGACTCTTTCCTTTTATGACTGGAGAGACTCAAACACCCTGCTCTTCCTCACTCATGCATAGCAACCACACAGCTCTCCTGTCAGAACAATCAAATCTCTCCAAGTTAAAGGGAATTTTTAAAATGTGCCGCCTGCTCCTAGAATAATAAACAGAAAGTATGTGAAAAAAATATTTTTAGAAAGCAGGTAATAAGACTAAGTGACATTTTTGTTTGTTTGTTTCTTATAGCTGTTGGCCTAAAGCTGTAAAATAGCCAGGAGAATCGAGGAATATATCTGCCCCTTTAGCTGATAGTCATCCACCATTTGAATGAATCATGGTAACATTAAATTACTTAGCAAAGACACAAGTATATATACTCAAAGATTAAATTATCCAAAAGTCACCAACAGGTGCTATGTTTAATTATTAGAATAGACTGTTCCCCTTGGGCATCTTTGATAGAAAACAGATAAAAAGAGACCTGGCCAAGTATCTCAGTTGGTTAGAGCATTGTTCCATATGCCAAGGTTGCAGGTTTGATCCCCAGGCAGGGCACACACAAGAATCAACCAATGATACATAAATAAGTGGAATAACAAGTCAATGTTTCTCTCTCTCTCTCTACCCCTCTCTCTCAAATCAATAAATTAAGAACAAAAAGAAAGAGAGAAAGAAAACAGATGAAAGAAATTGCTAACCAAATGCAACCAAATACTCAAATACTAATTGGTTCAGAAATCAAGAGATGATTAAGATGATTATTTTGAAGACTTCTAATATGGAAGCCAAACCTCAGGTATAAATCCTTTTTTTTTTTTTTTTTAGTTTTGAACTTTGAAATCAGAACTCAGGAGAGGCATACTGCAAATTTTATAGGATAAATGGATTTCCCTTTAACCACGAAATTGTGCTGTCCACAGCATGATTGAAAACTTTTACAAACATCCAAAGGCTTCAGAACTGATTAGCCTGTGAACAGCCTTCACCTCTGCCAGCCTACCTGGCATCCCTTTCTATTTACCACTGCACTCTCCCTGGAGCCTGCACACAGCAAGCTCCGGGCGAACTGGGCAGCCTTATCTAAATCCTCTGGAACTTGTGCTGGGGCTTATCTCTGCCTGGAGACCCATCCTCGTTTTCCATGTCAAATTTCAGGCATTCAATATTGTGAAGATATGGATGACTTTGCCTTATCGTTGAAAGCAGGCTATTAAAGACACTATAGCAAGTTAATTATTTGACTTATACTTGCGCAAATAAAATGGCCTTCGGTCAACTAACTTATGTTATCAAGACTAATCGTTGCATCCATCAAGAAACATCAATAACCTTAGTAAGTTATTCATCTGAAGCTGTGAATTTGTTTAATAGTGCAGTACATATGAAATCAGGTCAACAAACAGGTTCTGGTAAAAATTTATCAATACATAGGTTGTGATTCTGCGTATATCAAAGCAATATAAGGTATTTTACTGAAGTCTATCTATTAACAGTTTAAGAGTTTATGAGCAAAGAGAGGCAGATTTCCCATTTTATTAAAGTTTAAAATTTTTTAAAAGAATTCTGAACCAAAGGTCATTTGACAAGCAAAATAAGAATTCTGACTATGCAGTAGAATCAAATCTAGCAAAAGACCACATTTAATTTGGCATTTAACATGCTCTCTGATATTATTCACAATTTGCTTTGTGTATGTTAATTAAATCTTCCCAGCTGGACTATAAACTATTTAAGTAAGTTATTTCATACTTGTTCACTCTTCCTCCGATGTGCTGAGCATTAATGTATTATATAGACACTCATAGGAATGAATGACTGAATAAGGAAATGAATGAGCCTTTCTCCTGTAATGTTGTCTATATAGTCCATCCACCTTAAAAAGCCACAGGTAGCTGACTCAAGTCAATCACTTGGATTATTTTTATGGCATATTTATACAGAAACATCTTCCAGTTTGCTTTTTTGTCAGAGGCACATATGGAAAAGCTAACCAGAACTATGTAAGAGGAAAAAGTTAAGTGGATTCTTAAGAGGGTAATTTTGAAGATTATTTAAAGAAGACTATATATGTTTACTACAAGCAAATGTCTTCATTGACTATAATTTTTAAAAATCTAAGTAGATTTTCTTAAGTCTGGGTCTTATTGAGAGCTTTATTTAACAGGTAGTTACTGGGTGATTAGGTTTGATTAAAGGGAGTCTTAAAACCAAGGAAAGGTGGGAAGGAAGGAAGGAAGGAAGGAAGGAAGGAAGGAAGGAAGGAAGGAAGGGGAAGGAAGGAAGGGGGGAGGGAGGGAGGGAGGAAGGAAGGGAGTGAAGGTTACAGACAGAAAGAAAGAGGGAGGGAAGCAGAAGGAAAAAGAGGGAGGAAATTACCAAAGTCCCCAAAATGCTATACTCACTATGCAACCAGCCAGGCTGCAAAGCTCACCTCCTCCAAGAAGCCTTCCTTAAACTCTAGGACCCTTTATTTTGTCCTTCTTCAACCTTCTACCTACACAGCCCACCTACTGCACTGAAATTTGTGCTTAATTTTGTATTGCCTCCTGACTCTTTCTAGTTTTTATCCTGGGAGTTAGTCTTCAAAAGCTAGAGAAAGACCAGTCTTCCCTGTACTACTTCCCCACAACCTCCAGCACAGTATGGGGACACAGCAAAAAGAAATAAATGAAAGGTTAAATGACCAAATGTAGGCTTAAGTTTTCTCTAATTCAATAATCTTGGTGAATTTTGATGCTCTGGGAAAGGACTTTCTAAATTGGAGTTCAGTGGAGTCCTAGCCTTGGGAACTGTAATCTCCACAAGGTTACACACACAGCATACACACATACATTTTCCCATCAACAGCCCATAGCATGCCCTATTGTAAAGGGCATGCAATTTAAAGGAGGTTTAGAACTACCATTCTGAAGAGATAGGAACGGTAAATTTGTTTAATACTCAAGAGCTAGCAATGCATGGTCTTTGAAGCCATTTCAGTCTATAATGAGAAATTCTTCCTCCTGACTTTTAACTGGTTTGTTTAATCTTAACCACACTCTGTATAACTTTGTACATTGTTTTAAATCTTGCCTCTACATTCTGTCACCAATAGTGATTAATGATTATATTAATCCACATATTTCCACTGCGCCACTGCCTGGTCAGGCTAATCCACGTTTCCCAAACTTTTTTTTCTTATTTATATTTGAAAAAGCTTTAAAATGTAAGGCTTATTTTTTAACCATTTTTTGAAAAATTATTATCCTCATTTAAAAAAATTATTAATAATCTAAAAGCAAAACTTTGAAATACAGATTATTTTCCCTCCTGTTAATTAAAAATTATTTTTATATTTTATTACATCAATGCATAGTGATCTAGGGAGATGGTGGATTGTTTTTCATAAAACTAGAAGTTGGCAAAAAGCTTCAGTAATATAAGAATGAAGACTATAGAGCTCATTTATCAAATGAGTAATAGATATTAGTGCCGTGGTGAGCACACCTATGACAAAACAGAGATACATCAAAGGTAGAAAATGCTTGATATTATTGCTAGATTTCTGTAGTGGCTACAGCAACAGTTTCTTACCTGTGTTATCTTGAGGTTCTTGGCTGAAATATCTAGGACAGATGTAAATGAACAAGCTTATATTTCTCAGAGAAGAAAATGCAGCTTGTCTTATGTAAGAGACATGGACTTAAGGTAGTTTCATAACATGATGAATGGTAAAGGAACTGATAGATAACGCAGAGCTGCCCTTGGAAGTGAAGTCAAGACAAGAACTACGAAACCAGTGAGTTCTGTCCTGGATTCAACCCTGAACCCCATGAGTAAATTTACCAGAAGGTTGCCAGCCTAGGAGACTGCAAAAGGGAATAAGGTAAGAGAGAGTTAGAGCTAAGGAAGTGGGATTGAGAGCAGACCTAAGGAAAACACACTTGAGATAGTGGTATACATTAGCCTGTCCACTCTACTTCCACTTGACCTCAAAACAGTCTTCAAAACGTGGCCATGTGGGTTTCTCTTGAGCCACCTAACAGTTACTGAGCACTGTTAAGCTGATAGTAGTCAGTCAGGCATTTTAGAAAATGGGGAAGAAAAACCTATTTAGAAGTGAAAGCTTAGAATCAGGAGAACCAGAGCAGGGCTCCCCTCAGCCATAAGGCACTTAGCATGAATTTTTGAAAACTTTTCTCCCCAACGGCTCATTCTGTAGATCTGGGTACAATGTGTGTTTGATGAGCTGACTTTGGATTTGGGAACAAAACTTGACACACAGTTCTGCTATTCAGTAATATTAAAATTTTCCCTTTTATAAGATATACTCATAAATACCTTTGTTCTATATGACACTTTTATCTTGGACTTCCAAATGCTCTATTAAAGAGAAAGGTATTGGCCTGACCAGGCAGTGGCACAGTGGTTAGGGCATCAGACTGGGACACAAAGAACCCAGGTTTGAAAACCCGAGGTCACCGGCCTGAGTGCAGGATCATCCAGCTTGAGTGCAGTGTTGTGGCTTGAGCCCAAAGGTCACTGGCTTGAAGCCCAAGGCTGCTGGCTTGAGCCCAAGGTTGCTGACTCAAGCAAGGGATCACTCAGTCTGCTGTAGCCCCCCAGTCAAGGCACATATGAGAAAGCAATCAATGAACAACTAAGGAGCCACAGCAAAAATTGATGCTTCTCATCTCTCTCTCTTCCTGTCTATCTGTGCCTATCTGTCCCTCTCTCTATCTCTCTCTCTATCACACACACACACACACACACACACAGAAAAAAAAAGATATTTGCAGTGTGTACATTTTTTAATAAAGTGTGTCAGAACTCCTTTAGTCTATAATATATTTTTAAAAAATTTGCTTAGTACCAAAACGGCCTGGGAGAAAAAATAATGGTGTTTTTCAATCTGTGTCTTACATTTTTATTGTAGAAATAATATTTACTAGTTGATTTGATCAATAAATGCACCCCTAGAGCACTAAATTTATAGATAAGAGCATATTAAGCCATGGTAGTTTTCATTTGAAAATGTGCCATATTATGTTCTGAGCACTGAGTTTGACAAATATAAGAATTTTACTTCTTTTAAAAAAGGAACTAAAATTTCAAGATGGCTGCGGGGTAGGTGGAAGCTACATTCACCTGCTCCTGGTATGAAACTGGATTTACAGCTAATTTAAAGAGCAATCAACCTGAATAACCAATTAAAGACAGTACAAGAAAAGAAAACTATAGGCCAATATCCTGATGAACATAGATGCTAAAATACCCAACAAAATATTAGCAACCCAGATCTCGCAACACATTAAAAAGATCTTATACCATAATCAATGAGGAATGCAAAATTGGTACAATATTCACAAATCTATAAATGTGATACATCACATAAACAAAATGAAGGACAAAAATCTTATGATCATATAAATAGATGCAGAAAAGGCATTGATAAAATCTAGCACCCATTTATAATAAAAACTCTCAGCAAGGTCAGAATAGAGGGCTCATACCTCAACATAATAAATGCCATATATGAAAAACCCACAACCAACATCATTTCCAGTGGGCAAAATTAAAAGCATTTTCCTTAAGATCAGGAACAAGACAGGAATGTCTTCTTTCACCACTCTTATTTAACATAGTTCTAGAAGTCCAGCCATAGCAATCAAACAAGAAGAAGAAATAAAAGGCATCCAAATTGGAAAGGAGGAAGTAAAACTGTCATTATTCACAGATGACATAGTAATAGACAAATAAAACCCTAGAGAATCCACCAAAAAACTACTAGATTTAATAAATAAATTCAGCAAAGTAACAGTATCCAAAATTAATATCCAGAAATTAGTTGCATTTTTGTACACCAATAATGAACTACCAGAAAGAGAAATAAAGGAAACAATTCCATTTACTATCGCAAATAATAATAATAATACTTAGGAACAAATCCTATTTAAGCAAGGAGGCAAAAGACCTATACTCAATAATTTTAAAAAAAAACAGAAGAAAGAAACTGAGGAATAAAAATAAGTAGAGGAATACAAATGAGTAGTATACCATGTTCATGGATCAAAATAATTAACATCATACTACCCAAAATAATCTATGAAGTCAATGCGATTCCTGTTGAAATATCGATTCCATATATCACAGATCTATAAAAAATATTTCAAAAATTTCTATGGCACCACAAAACATCTCTGAATAGCTTCAGCAATATTTAAGAAAGAAGAAAAATGTTGGAAAAATCACACTACCTGATATCAAACTATACCACAAAGCCATTTTAATCAAAACAGCCTAGCACTGGCATGCAATGTAGTAAAGACAGTCTCTTCAATAAATGGTGTTAAGAAAATTGGACAGGTACATGCAAAAAAATTAAACTAGTCCACCAATTTAACCATACACAAGAATAAACATAAAATGAATAAAAGATTTAAATGTAAGTTGAAAAACTATAAAAATCCTAGATAAAAACATAAGCAGTAAAACTTCAGATATCTCATAACAAAAAATAAATAAACAGAACTACATCAAAAAGCCTTTGCATAGCAAAAGAAACCATCAACAAAAGTGATATATCTGATAAAAAGTTAATTTTCAAAATATATAAATAAATTATACAACTAGGAAGACAAACAACCCAATTAAAAAATGGGCAAAGAACCTGACTAGACGCTTCTTCAAAGAGGACATACAGATGTCCAATAAACATATGAAAAAAATGCTCAACTTCACTAATCATTAAAGAGATGCAAATTAAAACCACAGTGAGATATAACCTCACACCTGTCAGAATGGCTACTACCAATGTATCAACAAACAAGGCTAATGAGGATGTGGAGAAAAGAAAATTCACATGCACTGTTGGTGGGAAGACACTCTGGTTCAGCCACTGTGGAAAAAAGTATAGCGTTTCCTCAAAACAATTAAAAATGGAACTGCCATTTGACCCAGCAATCCAACTTCTGGTAATATATTCTAAGAAACAAACACTAATCCAAAAGAATATATGCATTCCTATATTTATTGCAGCATTATTTACAATAGCCAAGATCTGGAAATATTCCAAGTAAAGAATACCATTAAAATAAAAAAAAGAGCCTGACCAGGCGGTGGTGCAGTGGATAGAGCGTTGGATGGGATGCAGAAGACCCAGATTCGAGACCCCGAGGTCGCCAGCTTGAGCGCGGGCCCATCTGGCTTAAGCAAAAGCTCACCAGCTTGGACCCAAGGTCACTGGCTCCAGCAAGGGGTTGCTCGGTCTGCTCAAGGCCCGCCGTCAAGGCACATGTAAGAAAGGAATCGATGAACAACTATGGTGTCGCAACAAAAAACTGATG
This sequence comes from Rhynchonycteris naso, assembly GCA_037038555.1. Taxonomy (NCBI): domain Eukaryota; kingdom Metazoa; phylum Chordata; class Mammalia; order Chiroptera; family Emballonuridae; genus Rhynchonycteris; species Rhynchonycteris naso. Next base: position 102,181,656 of record CM072996.1, on the reverse strand, counting down.
ATTGATGCTTCTCATTTCTCTCCATCCCTGTATGTCTATCCCTCTCTCTGACTCTCTCTCTGTTCCTGTAAATAAATAAATAAATAAATAAATAAATAATAAAAGTAAGAAAAGGAAGAAATAAGTATACTTGAGGAAAACCAGGGGATAGACTTGAGCAAAGAACAACAAGCAATTTGGTCTGATGAGACTAGAGATGGGTGTAAGGGCCGTGAGGAAAAAAAAAAAGAAAAAGATTGACAAGTAGGGTAGAAAAATGACATTTTAAAAGCTGTGTACAAATAATTGAAAATTATGTTAGAAATTTGTGTCTGATGACCATGAATGGGTAAAATGAAAAGAAGTTAAATTGATGGGAAGGGAGATTAGATAGGAGGTAATGTCATGCCCACCCCTTACACATGGAAATAGGTGTAAAAGAAATATAGAACATATCAAAGAAGAAATGGCTCAATTTACCAATCTGCTGGATTCAGGAATAAAAATTTTTACATAGTTTCAGTGTCTAAGAGGCAGAAGATGACGGAAGAACAGCCATAATTCATATAGTTGGTTTGAAGAACTGGGTTGAGAAGATGAAGGGTTGAGAAGATGAAGGATTCTTAAGAAACATTCTAGAAGTGGTGAAGAATACAGTTTGACTGTGTAGAAGAGGGAACAGAACTGAATAATTGACCTAGAAGGTTAAGTCATGAAAAAGAACATGCTCAACAATGAGTGAATGGGAAGATGACCAAGCGGCTCTATCTTCCCATTCACTTCAAATGGGCTAAGAACTTTGAAAACTCCATTTAAGAGTTGAGAACAGCCCTGACCAGGCGGTGGCCCAGTGAATGGAGCACCGGACTGGGATGTGGAGGACCCAGGTTCGAGACCCCGAGCTCGCCAGCTTGAGCGCAGACTCATCTGGCTTGAACAAAGCTCACCAGCTTGTACTCAAGGGCGCTGGCTTGAGCAAGGGGTTACTCGGTCTGCTGAAGGCCCACGGTCAAGGCACATATGAGAAAGCAATCAGTGAACAACTAAGGTGTCGCAACAAAAAGTGATGACTGATGCTTCTCATCTCTCTCCGTTCCTGTCTGTCTGTCCCTATCTATCCCTCCCTCTGACTCTCTCTCTGTCCCTGTAAAAAAAAAAAAAAAAAAAAAAAAAAAAAGGGTTGGAAATGGGAAGGAAAGAGAAAAGAAATCAGAGATTTAGAAGAAGCTGATAAGGGTAGTAAAAACAAAACCAGAATAAAATTTTAAGAAGCAATGTATGATTAAGATTTTTTTCATATCACAGACAATGTTGTTTGGGTTATCTTTGACCACTGGTTATCTTTGAGAGTCTTTGGCACAATGTTGGTGTTGTGAGAAAGGTTGCAGGAGGAATGGTAAAAGGGTAGATAAGAGGGAAATATCATAGAAAATACAGAAATAGCCCAAACTAATATTCCAGTTGTATAATCATCTACATGTAGCAAATATTACAAACCTTCCAATGTCTGCTTTGTGTCTTGAGTTTCCTATTGCTGTCATAATGAATCACTACAAATTTATGGGCATTGAATAAAACAAATTTATTTTCTAGTTTTGGAGGTCAAAAGATTTTACTAAATTAAAATCAAAGTGTCAGCAGAGCTGATTTTTTATTTTTCAACTTTGAGATATAATAATATTTTGTAAATTTAAAGTATATGATATGATGATTTAATATATGTACTTGAAATTTACTAAAATAGTATATCTTTAATGTTCTCACAACACACACACAACCATATCACCTCTCATACTTTTGTACTGCCCCTGGTAACCACCATTCCACTATTTGTTCTTGGGTCTGTCTGGATAACCCAGGAAAATCTCCCTATCTCAAGAGCCTTAATTACATTTGCAAAGTCCTTTTTGCCATGTAAGGTAACACATTCACAGTTTTCAGTGAATAAAATTTGGACATTTTTGACGTGTCATTATATTGCCTACCACAAAATCTAAATTAAAATATCGGACACAGTTTTGAATTGACTTTGCCTTCATTCTCATGCATCAGTTTACCTTTGGGTTAAATAATATGAAACTAATTTATTAACTAGAAAATTAAAATAACATTTTCAAGAAAGATTTTTTACACTAGTCTATTATTTTCTGCTAAAAGTTCTTTAAGTTAAATGTTAAAATTCTTGTTACAAAACTCTATTTAGTAATAGTTGGTAGCAGTAACTATAAGCTGATAGCTCTCTTCCAGTAGCACTATTTTGATAAGGCTCTTTTTGTTGAAGCTATCATTTTATACTATAGAAATCACTCTTGGCAGTTTCTTGTGCTATTATTTGCTTAAATGTATTTTTAAATATAAAATGTTTGAAGCTTCAGACCTTGATAAGGATGTTTTCTTTTATATACACTTAAAATATGTTTGTTTTAACCTGATAATGTAAAGATGTGTTTGCATTTCTCAAATTATTCAATGTATAGTTTTTTCCTCTGTATATAGTTATTTTCTGTACAAAAATGAAGGGATAATGGATAAAATAGCTATAATATTAAATTAGATTATGTATGTAAAACAGTCACCATGATAAGTAAGTCTTCAATACATTTTTAGCCTAATCCAAAATATATCCCATGATATTGGCTCACTAATATTCAAACATATTTCTTTAATTACTGCAAATGAATAATACTATAGGTGGTGTTTTTTTGTTTTGTTTTGTTTTTTTACAGGAACAGAGAGAGAGTCAGAGAGAGGGATAGATAGGGACAGATAGACAGGAGCAGAGAGAGGTGAGAAGCATCAATCATTAGTTTCTTGTTGCCATCGCAACACCTTAGTTATTCATTGCTTTCTCACATGTGCCTTGACCGCGGGCCTTCAGCAGACCAAGCAACCCCTTGCTGGAGCCAGTGACCTTGGGTCGAAGCTAACGAGCTTTTTCTCAAGCCAGATGGGCCCGCGCTCAAGCTGTTGAGCTCGGGGTCTCGAACCTGGGTCTTCCGCATCCCGTGACGCTCTATCCACTGCGCCACCGCCTGGTCAGGCTAGGTGGTGTTTCTTATTAAACATCATTTTATTTGATTACTCTATATTGTAGAATAAAATTATTTTTTTTCTTAAATGAGAAGCAAGGAGGCAGAGAGACATACTCCCACATGTGCCCAACCAGAATACACCCAATAAGGCCACTCGGGGGCAATGCTCTGCCCATCTGGGGCTGTTGCTCCATTGTAACTGAAGTCATTTTAGCACCTGAGGTAGGGCCATGCAGCCATCCTCAGTGGAGAGGGGGAACGGTGAAGAAGCAGATAGATGGTCACTTCTCCTGTGTGCCCTGAGCAGGAGTCAAACCCAAGACATCCACATGCTAGGTCAACACTCTACCACTGAGCCAACCAGGCAGGGCCTATAGAATCAATTTTTAGTATGAGAATTCAATTCAAATAACTCTATTTAATTAAAAATAGTGATTTATATTATAATTGACTATTTGGTCAGAGTTTCATATGAGTACACAAAATTACATTTTTTAAATTAATTCTATCTAAAGGTGCCAGATTATGAGTATTGACTGAAAGAAAATATAGAAGACAGCAGCACCTTTATTTATTTATTTATTTATGTGAGAGAGAGAGAGACAGAGAGGGACAGGCAGGCAGGAAGGCAGAGAAAGATGAAGAGCATCAATTGTTCATTGCGGCCCCTTAGTTGTTCATTGATTTTTTTCTCATATGGGCCTTGTTCAGGGGGGCTACAGCAGAGCAAGTGACCTCTTGCTCATGCCGGTGACCTCAGGCTCAAACCAGCAACCTTAGACTTCAAGCCAGTGACCTTTGTGCTCAAGCAGTAACCACTGGGTCATGTCTATGATCCCATGCTCAAGCCAGCAACCGCACACGCAAGCTGGTGAGATCGTGCTCAAACTGATGACCTTGGTTGTTTCAAACCTGAAACCTGGGTCCTCTGCATCCCAGGCCAATGCTCTATCCACTGCGCCACTGCCTAGTCAGCCAAAGGCAGCAGAACTTTAAAAATGTCACAAAATAAGCTTTCCAGTTGTTATAATTTACCTTCAAGTAGCACTATTTTTTATTTCTTGCTGTAATCCTAACCGGAGAATAATTTACAAGGTTCAAAATGAATGATCATTATTAAAATACTGTCTCACCTGCAATAAATGCTTAGGCGCTCATGCTGCTTGCTAGGGTTTTAACTAAATCAAAAGAGGTAAGAAGCTTTTAACTGAGGTACTTTGAATGATATCGTTGTTTACATAAGCTTAATTTAATTTACATTTCTTTTAAAAATTTATTGTTGAGATTACAGAATGATAAGAAAATGTATCTTTTGTCTAGGCTTATCTATAACGTTCACACAAATATTTCTTTGGCTGAAAACACAATTTTGGAAGTTGTGATGTTATACATCCTTAAGTTAACATCTAGTAGTCAATCATAAACTAGAATAATAATATGCACAGTTCTCATTCTACTCTATGAAGCTAAATACAGAAACAGCAAAAAGAGTTTGCCTTCTCAGTTTTGAAAGAAGTTAATATTTGTATTACTTTGTTAATTTATCAACGTACTCCTGACTTGTGTCTAGCTGGTTCTAACAAAGTTTATGCCATTAGAAGAAAATAGAAATGTTTCTTACTCTTTCAGCACACAATGTCCTTTCAGATTACAACAAGCAAATCTAATTATTTCTTCTGATTAATCTCAATAGTTGAATAATTCCTTTCCAGACAAAGTAAAGTCTTAAATATTTCCACAAGCACTTATTTTTTATAAGCATATGTGTAGGGGGTGTCAAATAATAAAATGCATTAACTTTTAGTAGACAACTTGTATTAAAAAGGTTTGATGTGCTTTACTGTTTGAAACAGAGCATGTAAATCTGAAGCCTTTCTTCATCTAAAAATCATCTCTTCCCTCCCTCAATGCCACTCACACACACCCATAACTCCTCTCAGTGTATCTATCTCTTTCTTCTTATATGTCATTCACTGTGCATGTTTTGTATTCCATATTTACTCTAGCTCTATCCACAACACTTAGCTCCATGCCTTGAATATAAAGAATTAGCTAACATTGAGTTCTTGCTATGTGCTGGATGCCATTCTAAACTTGTTACTATGTTAACTTCTTTCTTCTTCAAAAGAGATGAAATGGAGGTGGCTGTGATTTTCTAAATAAACTTTCGCTTATAATTTTTTTTTAAAAAAAAAAAAAAAGATAGCCTGACCCTTAGTGGCGCAGTGGATAAAGCGTCGACCTGGGAACACTGAGGTCTCCAGTTCAAAACCCTGCACTGGTCTGGTCAAGGCACATATGGGAGTTGATGCTTCCAGCTCCTCCCCCCTTTCTCTCTTTCTTTCTTTCTCTCTCTCTCTCTCTCTCACTCTGTGTCTCTTCTCTAAAATAAATAAAATAAAAAGAAATTTAAAAAAAAACAGAGATAAAAAGGGGTACCACTATTATCTTCACTTTATAGAGAAGGAAACAGAAACTCAGGACAGGTAAACAATCTGGCCAGATTTACACAGCCTATGTGTGTCTGAGCCTATGTTCAACCCTGGTTTAGAGGCACTGACCACATAACTGCTGCCCTGCCTCCGGAGAGCCCGACTGGGTACCTTTCCCCAGGAATGACCTTCGGAGCACCAAGCACTTCTTCCCAGCCTTCACTACCATTATGATATTACATTTGTTTTCATGTTAATATCTGTCCCTCCCATTTGTTCAGACATAATAGAACCCCTAGCGTTTAATAGATGAGTAACAACAGCTAATATTTATTAAGCTTTTACTATGTACCAGGCATCGCTTCTTATTTTAAACTTCAAAAAGACTGTGAGCTACCTACCAATTTACATCCACTTTAGAGATAAACCGAGGCAGAAAGATGTTAGACAACTTGCTCAAGGCCACATAGCTAGAAAATGGGGGAGACAGGATTTAAAATAAAGGTCAAACTCCAGAGCTATGCTTTGCATGAATGAAGGAAGGTATTAATGAACATAACAGCTTGGAGGGGCAGGGAAATTCATAGTGAAGAAATGACATTTGACATATCTGGAAGGGCAAAATAAAAAAAATATAAAAAATAAAAACCCTAGAAGAAACAACTTGGATAAAGTAATGCTGAATAGAGCTCCTAGAGCATAACAGGTGCTCAATAAATAGGAATGAATGGGTGACTATCTATATAGTCCAGGAGGTAAAAGTTTTGCATATGTAAGCGTCTTACTGCTAATGTTTTCTGCACATGTTTTTCTTTTCTTTCAGTGCCACCGTGGGCCTTAATAGCCATAGCCATAGTCGCCGTCCTTTTAGTCCTGACCTGCTGCTTTTGTATCTGTAAGAAATGTTTGTTCAAAAAGAAAAACAAGAAGAAGGGGAAGGAAAAGGGAGGGAAGAATGCCATTAATATGAAAGATGTGAAAGACTTAGGGAAGACCATGAAAGATCAGGTAATGTATTCATTCTATATTTCCTCTTAGGTTATATCGGAAATTAACAAGTGGTTTATTATTTTATGCCAGATAAGTATAGAAATAAACAATTTTGGCATACACATCATTGTTGTAGAGATGCTTCGCAATCCTTTCAGTCATTTTTCAATATCCCAAGTGCAATGAAAACATGTGACAGGGCTTTTGAGTCTTCTAAGCATATAAACCAGAAAAGGGCATCCATGACCATCTTGATGGGTCCAACATGTTGGAATGATACATGAATAGTCTGATTGCATCTACTTAGCAAGTCTTAATTGTGTTTAGAGTTTGAGAATTATAATAAAGAATGTCTGAGTGTCATCCTTAGGTAGATCACCTTTCTAGCATTATCACTGTTCTTAATCATTGTTAATTAACTGAGTCTAAAGGTGTTTATCACACTTGATGAAAGCTACCCATCATATGTATATATCAGGCTCAATAATTAGTGCTCAGGAATAATGAGTTATACAGGGAAAGAGAGGAAAGTCTGAGCTGGCCCTAAAGAACAGCACAAAATTTGAAGGCAAAATTCTTACTTCCTCTCATAGAGACAATTAAAACCATAACACAGATTATAAAATCTATCTGGTTGAGTTATTTACCCAAGCCTAAGGAAGATGTATTATCTATTTTTGCTAAATTACCTGAATGATTTGGTTCAGAATAGCTTAATATTAATAATTATAATGATTAAATTCCTATTTATATTTTGGAATCATATTTCTGAATAATATTCTGGATATTTAAAAATAATATTTAATTAATATTTTAAAATCTAGAAAGATTTTTCAAAGAAATAACATTTTTAATTATCAATATTTCCCTTCAAATAATTCAAAAGCTCTATTCCCAAATAGCAACATATATAGACAGTTTTATAAATTCCTCTTGTAGTATTACCTTCTATTGAGTAAACTCTTAAATATGTGAACCTTAGGAACAATTTAATCAACAAAGTCATTTTAGTGTATTTACATAGTTTCCTGGTTAATCACCCACTCAGGGCAATGACCCCTCTCCCCAGCTTGAATTTTAACACTTTTTCTCAAAGACACAATAGTGTCTATCAAAAACTATTTCATGAAGGCTCATTTTTCACTCGCTGAACTGTTGTTTGGTTTCAGAGTTAGAGGATAAATATAAAGCTAGTGCTCACACTCAGAGAGCTGCATCTTGAGCTTAGAGTAAGAAGGGCTACATTTTTTCTAAAAGTTTTTAATTACAGCAGCAAAAGCCAATGCACAAACATTCATCCACACATGTCTAATAAGGACTTTTCTCTTTGTTACATAGAAAATGAAATTTTAAATCTTGTCTTGCTTTCTTTCAATGTTACCATAGCAAGCAAGACTTGATACAGATTCCTTTAAAAATCTAAACAACTTATTGGCATAAGTGAAGAAACAATCTTCTGGACATACATGAAATGAATAACTTTTACATGAGTTTAAGCTATGTAAAACAATATGTTGAAAATACAATACTATCATTCTCATAACTATAATAAGATTTAAATTCCAGTATCCTCAAATTAAAAAATAAAAGCACCAAATAATATTAAATAACTATACTATTTCTAAGACAAGAAATTTATATTTTACATTGTGAAATTTGTTCTGTATGATGTAAGACTATCGTTTGTAGAATAGGAGTGGTTATTATCCCTGTTATGACCTGGATAAATGATCAAGATCTCAAAAGTAGTAAGTACAGAAAATTGATTATAGTTCATTTTTCATTGATCACCTATCCCTTTGAAAGGGAAGAGAAGAAAAATGGAGTCAAATAAGGAAATAATACTAAGAAGTCAGTGACAGTTTGTAGTGATCTATTGTCAGAACATAGCATTTAGGATCTCAACCCCCAAAAGGTATTAATTACTTTAAATAGATCAGTTTGTCTATGTAGGATTTTACATGTCTTATTTTGATTTATGAACAGTTAAATGCTAACTGATATACAAACAATTAAATTAAATGTTTGGACAAGTAAAATTAGGCCCTATGAGTAAGCAATTACATAACAGTAACTATGATACTTTTCAAGCAGGCAAAGTAGCTAATAGTGGGTTCTTATCATTTTGTGAAGAGAAAAAATAAAGAAACAAAATGTAATTCAAAGAGTTTAAAATGCTATGTCACTTTTGATCATCAAAATTCAAATATCATTTGATCATACAAATTAACAGCCTTAACGCAAAGTAAAATTATTCTTAAATACTTATAATTTCAGAATATTTTAAACAGAATATTGATATGAATATGGGAAAACATATTTAAAAACAGATGTGAGAGGTATTTTAGATATGATTACTTAAGAGACCTAGGCTCAAGGAAAATCAATAGTTTTTACTATTTCAATCCATATAAAACTCACAGAAATTCAATTTTTAGTGTTCATGCATACATGTCACTATGGTAAGATTTTTATAAGCAAGGAAGAGTTTTTAAATATTCTGCAAGGACAATAAAAAATTAACAATAAATAGTGTATGTATACAGCAAAAGATGTATAAGATTTTTTGAATGCCTTAAAACTTGAGAATACTAAAAATACAAAGGAAAAATATCAACTCAGAAAGTCATAGGTCTGGAAAGGTCATTTCTCCATCATTTTTACTAATGTGTGTAGATACTTTAATTTTTATTTCTTCCTTCTATGTCCTCCTTATCTGTGTTGTGTCTCATGACTGTCTGGACTGTCCCTTGCGGTAGGTTTCCTCTGCTACTTAGATACACCTAAGTCCATGCTTGGATATATTTAGTGGCCTGGCCGCTGGGACTCTACATCTGAGGGTGTACCATTCTGACACACATCAAGAGGCTGAACTAAATTGATTTTTTTTAAGATAAAGGGTTCTGATATTAAATACTACTAACTGATTAAATAAATATTACTAGAAAGCTCAAATTTTAAATTGATGGGCACAGAAAGATAATTCAGTCCTTTGTTGCTATCTTTTTCCTGTGCCTTAGCAAATCCAAATCTGAACAATTTAACTCAGAATGAACAAGCGCTCCTTTTGATGGTTGTGAACTAAGCACGTTTTGAATGTTGAAGCAAGTCAGAAGCATGTCCACTAAATCTTTGAAATTTAAACATGGTCGATGTTCCCAGGACAGCTTTTTCTACAGCAATTTATCAAACTCAAAGAACTGAGTTTACAAGCTTTTTCCTCTGCATTTTGTTCCATTGCAAGGAGAGTGGTACTGCTTTCACGATATTATAATAGCTACTGATTTAATAGGCCTGAATTTAATGTGATAGTACAGAAAATGTCTTGGTTAGATTTGGCCTTTGGGACAAGAATAGACATAATCACTTCAGTGATGAACAGTGGCACCAAGAAATTATCAAAAATCTAGCCCTATTTCATGCAGAATAATTGCCGAGATGGTCCTGCACCTTTTATTAGGGCAAAAAAACACTTAGGGAGAAGGAGATTTAATATCTCAGCTATTTTAAATTGCACTGGGCTGAAACATGATATGTAAATTGTCAGTTCTGAAAGAGAATTTTGAAAAAAGTATTTTAGTCCATGAAATTTTCCATTATGGTAGAGTAACATGCAGATTTTTAAGATAGAAGTGTATTAGTTTGCTATTACTTTTAAAAAATTAAAATCTGACAGGAAGGAAAATTCCTTAAGCTTCAGTTTTCTAAGCACATCCTCTATGAAAGCAGTGCAGACTCCCACACAGCTCAGATACTGAAAGGGCAGGGTGACTTCCCAGTTCCAAGTCCTCAAACTCAACTCAGGAGTCTTGTCTCGTCACTCTACTACCATATTTCTTTCAGTGATACCCCCTCAAGTTAAAAAATTAATACAAAATTTTAAATAATTATGTTGTTTTCTGCCTTTGGCTGTCAGTAAGTCAACATCCAAATATAAATTACAATTTCCAAATTAAATGATGTGCAGCTAACCAGACCTTTTAAAGTTTCTACACTGAAACATTCATGGAAATTTTCCATTTTCCCTACTCATTGTAGGCTCCTGAAATACTTTGAAGAAGCACAAAAAAGGAGCATCTCTGACTACAGATTAACTCTCTGTTTATGTGATCTTTCCACCTAAACAAGTTCTATTAATATGATGTCACAGAGTCTCAGTTTTGGGGGATCAGATTGGAAATACTTGTCAGTTGAGGAGCTGAGGGTGCTAGTATGAAGCACCACTGAGAGTCCCTGTTAATGGATAAGTGAACAGAAAAATCTCTCAGCAGAGAAAAAAGACAGTGTAGTCTGGGAGGAGGGGGCCGTGGATCTGTAGTCTGATGATTCTGATCTCTTTCTGAAGGCTGGTTATGCTTCCTGCATGCAAGTTCTACAAGAACAGTCAGATTTATTTGATTGCTGACAGGAGTTAAGATTCCCTTACTTTGACAGAGATATAAAGAAAGCAGTTACCACTCATATGTCTTAACTTGATTCCTGTTCGGTTCTATAGTAATACACAGCAATGAAAATGCCATAACCCAAAACTAGGAGAGAATATTTCCTATATATTAATGCAACAGAAAGGTTGAAACCACTAAAATACAAAGTCTACAAATTGGTAAGAGGCAAACAATACAATAGAAAAATTAGCAATGGCTACATACTAGTAGTCTCCAGAAGAAAAAAATTAAAATGGTTTATATGAAGATTTAAAATTTTTGAAAACCTCACTAATGGTTAGGAATATATAACTATTATTTTTAATTTTGAATAATAACTGTGCATTGATTTCTAATTCTTTTTATTGATTCTTTAAAGCAGTAAGAACACACATCCCCAGGAATAAAGATTTTAATATTTATAATCTTTATAACCTTTGATTATTTAGCAAATTTTTGCACATATTGGTATAATATATTTTTTTATTTTTTTAAAAGAGGAACATTTGAGTATATTTTATGAAATAAGGAGCATTCTAGTATTTCAGTTTATATTAAACTTAAGTTTTAGGTTATAAAAAAATATTCAACTGATATGATCTGAACTTTGAGTTCAGACCATGATATTTGTTTATTGATGCAAAATAAAATTTTATACCAATTTCAGTTTGGCAAAATTGTACACATAACTCCTTTTATCTTTTGATATCAAATGAACCCATAAATCAATTTAATTCAGCCTAGCTTTCTTTGGAGCTGTTATGAAAATAAAATGGTAAATTTAAACTGGAAATGGGTAGATTTTTCTCTGAACATGCATTTGCTGATAGCATGTTTTTCTTCTTTTCCAAAAATTATATAAATGTATATGTGAAACACAGGAAATTAGAATTTTCTGAGAATCACTTATTCAACTATTTTTTCACAGGAAACAAGGCAAGAAAATGCCACACATTTCATATGAATTACTCCACTGCATGTCGCAATGGTGTTTTACATGATGGTTAGCTTAAATCGCTTTAACATAGATGAATGTGAAATCCTGCCTGGTTAATAGCATGTTTATCATACATCGAAAATAAGTAGTTTTAGAAGAGCCAAGTATAATACCAAGTTGACATTTTCTTTGCAACAACTTTACATTTTTTGCGTGCAATATTCTCAGGGGCTTCTTCCATTGCTTTCATGTTGCTTGCTGATTGGGGTGGTGGGGGAGGGGTCTGTGCACAAATGGAATTTAACAAAATATGTAAGCAGCAAATGTGAATGTGTGTCAGACAAACTGAGATTTTCAGCATCTTAGTGCTTGCTTCTGACAGCTTGGAGTATGACCACAGGCCCAGTTTAATTTGGATTTTGATGAGAATTCTCTTGAATTCAAATACAATCCGTTTCCCTGTTCATAGGCCCTAAAGGACGATGATGCTGAAACTGGATTGACTGATGGGGAAGAAAAAGAAGAACCCAAAGAAGAGGAGAAATTGGGAAAACTTCAATATTCATTGGATTATGATTTCCAGAATAACCAGGTCTGAGGGGGGACATGTTTTCTAATTCCACTACATTTTCTGAAATTACCATGTAGAAATCAAAAGAAGATACTTCTTAAAACATTCTGTTGGCTGTGAGGGGGAAATGCAATTATTAAAGCTATTGATGAGAATTTCTAAGTACAGGCAGTTCCCTACTTGCTAATTTAACTTCTGGTATTTAGCATTCATAGTATTCAACCGATTACGTCTAACTTACGATGGGCAGGCAGAATACAAATTAACTTGAAGTAGTCAGACTCATTCTGAAAGCTCCCAACCACAGCCTTGTCCCCACAGGTCCCTCAGTCTGAACTAGAACAATCTTCCTTGCCCTTCATGAATTTAGATCCAAACAGGGTGAGGGGCTCTTTGACTTATGCCACCATTTAAGCCAAAGTTTTAAAACATAATGTAACGGTTTGATAAGGAATTAAAGATAGAAAACTGTAGTTCGTGAATTTCAAAAGCAGAAATGCCTTATCTAATATCACTATTCTAGGTCTAATTCCTGATGCTAATGAGATAACAGTTCTGAAAGAGTAGAAAGACCAGAAACTTACTTTCTAGTGCCTATGACTGCTGCCCAAAGAGTGACAAAAAACTAAAGAATGTAACAAGATAGGCATTTTGGCTTCAATTCCTCAAGGAACCATGAAGTAACATCCAGATTAACAACATTATCTGCCTTTTATTGACTGCATGTTACAGTGGTCGCACAAAGAAAGATTCTATGGCATTGATGAATATATTTCTTTGCCTCCTGAACCGTTAAAAGAAATTTAAAAACTAGACAAGAATTGGTGGAACTGGTTGAGTTAGAGATCTGACTCTAACTCTCCAATTTGTTTTGCTTCCCTCATCATTTTGGGTGAGGAAGAACTGAAAAACGTGAGATAAATACAATTGCTACTAATTAGCATGTGTTAATTATTTCCAGTGTGATGAGAAATGGCCGACAGATAAATCAAACTCCAAGGTTCAGTTTTGGTAGCTAATGTCCAAACTCCATAAAGCTCTGAGAGCTCTCAACAGTTGCAGAAATTCTGGGCTTTATTTAGACAGTGACAGTTCAAATAATGTCTTTAGTTTCTGAAGTTTCCAGGAGACGTTTCATGAAGAATATGCTCATATGTTCTAGCATATTAAAAATAATTTTATTTGATCGGCTTCATTACAGTCCTGGCTAGTTAATTCATAATACATTTTAGAAAGCTGCATATTGGTTACAGATACAGGTTTATAGCAATGGATTGATACAGATTTATAGGTACAACTTTTATAGTCAATTAAATAGGGCATTTGAGGTCATTTCTATCACTTATACCAAAATTTGATCATCAGGACTTGGTTGAAAGCAAAATTTCTTTTTATATATACTAGGGATGGTCAAGGTCAACTTATATTATCTTAGCATGTAACATGTTGTCCCAAAATTTAACCTGCCTTTCCATATATATCCAATATTTTTCTGCCAGTTTATTCTAATTTTACCTTTTCCAGTAGAAATCCGGTGGTATATCATCCTGGTTAATAATAATTTTGAAACTTCTAAGTTGGCTTTGAGTACTATCGGCATCATTTTATAAAATGTTTTTAAGAAAATAATACACCAATTTTTTTATCACCCACATATATGAGTGTGTTTACTGTTCTTTTTCTAGCAAACATAAAATTCAAAAAGGCATTTTATTTGGAGGACCTAAAAGATTTTAGCTGGTGAAACTTTAATATTATGCACTGATTTTCAAAATGTTCTCAACTAATTCTACTTATAAAATGATTTCTATGAATCATGGAAGATAAAGAGTGAGGATCTTTCCAGATAAGTCTATAATCAAATATATCTGTTACCAAAACTAAAAGACTACCATAAAGTACTCTAATTCAGACCCTTTTATGATGAGGGAATTCCAACCCTTATCAATAAAATATTCAAAACTCTTAAAATGTAGATGATCTAGTTTTAAAGAGTTCAGGTATATTTCTAGAGCTTTCACTGCCCAAAAGAAAAGTTTTTTGCAAAAGTGAGGAGAAAATAGAATTTTGTTTATTCACATGCAGTCTAAAGGCAGATACTAATTTCTAACTTGACAAACCAAGAGACAAACTATTTGATTTACTAAACATGGCTTTATTATCTGATCCCTGTTTTAGCTATTCTTTGATCATCTGTCTCTGTTTTGTATACCTACAATCTAGTACTCTTATTGCTATTGTTGTATAATGATATTCCAAAGATACTGAAGCTTAAAAATGAAAACATAATCATTCAGGGTATTAATTCAGGTAAAAAATAGAGTCAACCAAGCAAAATGCATTTAAAAACATGGTGAGTCAGTTTCACAGAAAATAGCTGACTGGGGAGTGGGGGGGAGGGTGAATTGTTTGCTTTTCTACTACATTGGCTAAAAAGTCACAAACTCAAGTTTTCAGGATCTGATGTAAAAATCCATGGTGTGGCTGCAGTTACTATTAGTATATACCTTGAATAACAATAAGAGAGTCTACTTTTGTTTCCCATATGTATCGAAAGCAGTCTGTTGACAGGAAATGTCTAGTGGCAGAATATCTAGAAGAGTTCACTCACAGCTTTGTTTTGTTTTGCAAAAATATTAAAAATGCCAACCTATGCTCTCATTCATAGCAAGACATAGGAATGTATCACTAAGAAAACAGACTTGAAAAAAATGCTGATATTTTTGTATTTGAATCAAAAAACAGAAACTTAGTCACAGTTACCTTTAAAAATCATATCTGTAATATTCCCTCCCTTTATATGAACTACATACACTTCTTTGACTCCATGTCTTATAATAACACACAGAATTTAATATATGGTAATCATTTTACTGACAGTTAAAAGTAGTTAGCACACAAGTAAAAGCTAAATATGATTTTAAAAAGAACTTGAAGATCTTATTTTTATCTCAAAATGTTACCTAATCTCTAAGGAATTTTTATTTAGCTGGTCTGAGGCTTTGGTTCAGAATAAAAATTTCCTACTTTATAATTATACACTTGGGATTGTTTAACAATTTATTTCTACTTACAAATCATACCCTAGAAAGAAAAATAATGCACAAGTGCTTTTAGCAACTGGAAAGTTATTTGATTGCAAGTCTTTTGCAAATATGAATTCCATAGTTAACTGTAATCAGCAACCTTTTGAAAACCTCTTTTGTGTTTAAAATCAGGCTCTCTAGAGCCTGCATCTGTCATAACTGGCTTTCTGAAGTCTATATAGCTCACTTCATTTGCCTTTCCTGTTCAGATGCATAAAAGAAAAATGTTTATTATAAGCAAAGAGAAAGAGGGAGAAATCACAATATGCAGCAATGTGAACAAATACATCTTTTCCAAAATGCCCACCAATGTTTGTGTTTGTTGTATGCTGTTTATTTCAGCTGCTGGTAGGGATCATCCAGGCTGCTGAGCTGCCCGCTTTAGACATGGGGGGCACATCTGACCCCTATGTGAAAGTGTTTCTGCTGCCCGATAAAAAGAAGAAATTTGAGACAAAAGTCCACCGGAAGACCCTTAATCCTGTCTTCAATGAGCAATTTACTTTCAAGGTATTGTTTTATACTTACTGATACTTTTTCCTCTGTTGTTTTTGATAAAAGACTGATCTCATCCTGACACATACATGGACATGCAGATGACCACTTGTTCAGAGATTCAAGTGATTCTATTCAGAATTTTTTCAGTTCTTATACTCCATCCACTGAGGATTTCACAGTGCATTTAGATTTGGTAAAAGGAGGATTCAGCTCGGCCATTTCAGGATAGAACACAGACTGGAATATGACTCAGATGTCATATGCACATCTAAAAAGCGAGGTCAGCTTCAAGAATGTGCCAATAGGCTTGAGGATTTTCCCCTCTGTAAAATAAAGTCAAAGAAATAATGAAATTATTTTTTTAAGTTGCAAAGTTCCTGAAAACAGACAAACCCTGTTGCAATCACAAAGGAAAGTGAGCTCAATTCATAGTTTAAATGGTGCAAATGGGTATTACTCATTGCAAACTTCTGTGGCCACAGGGGCCAGTTGAGCACTCTGTTCTAAAACCATTCTTCTTAACCTATCAATAAAAAGACAATGAACATACTGTTTTTATGTATTTATGATCTAGATTCTTCCCTGGTGTCCTTTCTCTTGTTGAGACACCTCAGTGGACGAACAATAACAATTCTGGCCATATAATAACTCGACAGGAAAATGTACTCTGCAGGTCACAGGCATCTCTGTGTCCACAAGTGCTGTAGCTCTTGTCTAGAAGTCATGCATAAAAATAGTGCTTTTGTGAATATATTGAATATGTGAAAAGTTTTTGTTTTGTTTTTTTTGTGTGCGTGTGACAGACAGAGAGAGAGAGGCAGAGAGAGGGACTGATAGGGACAGACAGCCAAGAGGGAGAGAGATGAGAAGCATCAATTCTTTGTTGCAGCTCCTTTGTTTTTCATTGATTGTTTTCTCATATGTGCCTTGACCAGGGGGCTCCAGTAGAGCAAGCAACCCCTTGCTTAAGCCAGCAACCTTGGGCTTAAAGCCAGTGACCTTTGGGCTCAAGCCAGCAACCATGGAGTCATGTCTATGATCCCACGCTCAAGCCAGCTACGCCGCACTCAAGCTGGTGAGCCCACGCTCAAGCCAGCGACCTTGGGGTTTCAAACCCAGGTCCTCTGCATCCAACCCAATGCTCTATCTCAGTGGTTCTTAACCTTTTTTGAGGTACCGAACCCACCAGTTTCATATGCACATTCACCAAACCCTTCTTTAGTGATAAATAAATATTTTTTCCCCAAATTCAAGACATAGGTATATGTTTTTTTACTGGTGCACAAAATGAGCCGTGCATGAACATCACCTTGCTCAAAGAACAAAACCAACAAAGTGCATGAACTCACAACAAATTACAGTATTACTTTATTCTGGCCTCCGCGGCAGAGGCTTCTCCGAACCCCTGAGACCGACTCATCAAACCCCCAGGGTTCGATAGAACCCAGGTTAAGAACCACTGTTCTATCTACTGCGCCACTGCCTGGTCAGGCATACGTGAAAGTTTTCAATGCATTACTTGAAACAATACATTTCTGAAAAATGACATGTATTTGACTACAACAGTAGGTCGATTCAAAGTGTCCTGTCCAGCGGCCAGCAGGAGAGAAAGCTTGTGCCTCATGTTAGCAAACAGTCTGGTATGAAACAAATGAGTGAAACTGAGGCCATGAGTTATTTCCTAGAACTTTGTTTCCAATTTTATAAAGAGCAGTGTCTCTACTCACTGAAACTTTTGAGTTTTTAAGACAGAATTCCCTAATGTAAGTAATCCTATTAAAAGTCCAGTTTTCTATACCTAAAATAGTGGATTGATGATAGCATATAAACATTCTGGAAATACCTTATGAAGAGCTAATCAGTATAGTCGTTGTACCACAGAACATAAAATAAAAACTGAAAAATATTCCAAGTGTTGTGAAAAACTATTTTGGTGGTTATAATTTATAGCTAGGTTCATTAGTTCATGATGTAAAATGAAAGGAATTAGGAGTCAACTGAATAGACAAAGACACTCATAGCAAGCTAAATAACATAGACTTTAATTCTCTCACAGTTAAGATGAGTGGCCGGCTAAGTCTAGGTTCTCACTTTGGTGGGCCCCGAATGAACTTGCTTGGAGAGGCAGAATGCTTTGCGGCAGTTGCCAAATGGTCATGGTGGGCAATGTGGAGTCTGGGTTGAAGTATCAGGAGACTGACTTGATCTTCACCCCAGCTACTTACATAGGGTTTGGGCATTCATCATGTCATAGAGTTATATTATCACACTTTAAAAATAAGTCACATATGGGCTTGATAAGGTTGACAGAAGGAGTTACCAGAAAAGGGAGTAAATCCATTACACCTTGGTAATTGGCCCTTACATAGTAGGCTTTTATGTAAAATATAGTTAATCACATTAATTCACACATGGAATTGGTACGCAGTTAAAACATATGGAGTTATCGCAAAATGGCGTAAACTGGTTACACCTAAATCACTCTTAGTTTCCTTTTTTACATTTTATATTAACTTGATTTTATGTTTATTATAACAGCAAGTCATAATGACAATCATTTTATTTGACTACAAATCTTTATTCAGGTCAGTCATTTCTAACCACAATTTAGTGAGCAAATTCTTCCATTATTTGAAAGAATATTGTGGGGGGCTTTGTTCTTGTTTTAAATTACCTATATGTTATTTCTTCTTAAAAATAGATTGCTAATAATTTTATTATGAATTTCTCTGACTTCAAGGAACATGATAATTGAAATTTTAAAATCATCTATAAAATCTTATCAGGTTCTATTTTATTTCAAGAAGGGTGATTAAATCATAAGTCCATCCAAAATATAATATATTTTGCTACACTTAAGAAATATGCCACTGTTTCTAGATAACTGGCTAATTTATCTATTAGATATTATGGATTATGCACCTTGAAATGCCAGTAGGCAAGATGAAATAGAAATAGAGGCATATTAGAGTTTAAAGAGGATTGGCTTCTCAAAGTGAATTCAAATCCACTTAACATGAACTCTCCTGCCCCAAACTAAATGCTGATTCTTTTCCCCCAAAAAACAAACTTCCACCTGAGAAAGCTACTAATCATTCAAACAAATATTAGATGCCTACTGTGTGTCAACACTGTGCTAAATACCTTACATATCTTCACTCAGCCTCAAACAACCCTGTGATTTAGGCACAATTATTATCACTCACAGACAAAGAAAAAGCTGATGTTTATTCACTTGCCTCAGTCCCTTCAGCTGGTAAGAGGGGAGACCCAGGTCAAGCCCTGTATGACCCTAACCTCAAGTGTTTACTGATGTTACCTCAGTACAATCACAAAAATAAAAATAAAAATAAAAAATATAAAAAACTGTGGGCTCTGGCCAGTTGGCTCAGTGGTAGAGCAGCATCCCGGTGTGTGGAAGTCCCGGGTTTGATTCCTGGTCAGGGCACACAGGATAAGCGCCCATCTGCTTCTCCACACCTCCTCCTCTCCCTCCTCTCTATCTCTTTCTTTCCCTCCCGCAGCCAAGGCTCCATTGGAGCAAAGTTGGCCTGGGCACTGAGGACAGTTTTATAGCCTTGCCTCAGGCACTAGAATGGCTCCAGCAGAGACAGCAACATCCCAGATGGGCAGAGCATCGCCCTCTGGTGGGCTTGTCAGGTGGATCACAGTCAGGCACATGCGGGAGTCTGTCTGACTGCCTCCCTGCTTCTAGCTTTGGTAAAATACAAAACAAAACAAAAAACCCTGACCTCTGCTGGTGCAGTGGATAAAAGCGTCAACTTGGAATGCTGAGGTCACCAGTTCAAAACCCTGGGTTTGTCTGGTCAAGGCACATATGGGAGTTGATGCTGCCTGTTCCTCCCCACATCATCTTTCTCTCTCTTTCCCTTCTCTCTAAAATGAAGACTTTTTAAAAGAAAACTGAGATTTCAGGAACAAGATAAAATGTTCAAGAGTTTATATCTACTATCAAATTTCTTCCTTCCTTTTTTTTCCTTCTAGAATGGAAAAAGCATTGTTCCTACTTCTTTATTGTAGTATTTTAATTCGATTCCAAATAGATAACAAATGACAGAAAATAAAAATTTTTTGAAAAGCTAAAATTTCTTATACATACATCATCGAATATTCTTCTCCTTTCCTTCTTAATATTCAGAGTTAATTGACAAATGTTTGCTGGAGCATAAGAAACCATTTACACTGATAAAATAGAAAGTGTATAAAATTGATCAAACCTTTAATACAAGTCTAAACAATTTCTTAATTAGTCATTTCTATCCAGTTACTGAAGTGTATCTCACTTGGATTGCACTGCTTTCCCTGAATATTAAAAATGTCACTAATAAACCTTCCAACCCATAGCATCTGTCCCAGATATATTTTAACAGCTGGAGAATTCATCAGTTCTTGACCTTTTGCCACCATTCATCCTAAAGTATGTCACACCTAAGAATGAAATTCAAGATCTATAGTATCATGTATCCCTGATATTCAAAACATCAATATTCTAGTTAGCCCTTGTTAATCACTAAATTATTTTAGGGAGTACATGAGGTATCTTGTCAATTTTATTTAAATCCTTTTAGACTCCTAGAATAGCATTTAATTAGTCATTGCTACATTAAAATATGGCATCCAAGAGGCTTGAACGTTACCTAACCCTGAGTAAGTAACACCCTGACAATATAACTTAACAACAATAATCAAATAGCCTACAAGAAAACTTTATTTATATAATCAAATTGGTTTGGTTTGTTCTTCTATTAATCGTAAAGTGTTTATTTCATGACTAATAGTAGGATCCATTACTAATAATACTAACAGCTTGTAGAACTTTGGGATAAAGTGACAAATTACTATAGGAAGTCCTCATTTTCTCCCAAGTTATTTAAGCCGCAGCAGTAAGTCAAATGATTCCATTTTTAAAAATATTTTATTTGTTGATTTTACAGAGAGAGGACAAAGAGGAGAGTACCAAGAAATATCAAGTCATAGTTGCTTCACTTCAATTGTTCATTGCTTGCTTGTCATATGTGTCTTCACCAGGCTAGCCCAGGGTTTCCAACCAGCAACCTTAGCATCCCATGTCAATTCTCTACCCACTGCGCCACCACAGGCTAGGCAAATAGTCAATTTGAAGAAACACCCAAAGTATAATTATCTCCCTGATCTGTTTATCCACTATAAAACTAAGATTAAATACTGCACACAAGTAACATGTTCTAGGTATTTTTGTAACCAAATTTTTATCCTCATCTTCTTTCATTTAAGGTGCCGTACTCGGAACTGGGAGGCAAAACCCTGGTGATGGCTGTGTATGATTTTGATCGTTTCTCTAAGCATGACATCATTGGAGAATTTAAAGTCCCCATGAACACAGTGGATTTCGGTCACGTAACTGAGGAGTGGCGTGATCTGCAAAGCGCCGAGAAGGAAGAGGTAAGAAAAACATTAGTATTACCAATATGACAAACTACTCGCCAGTTCTACTCACATAATAGACTATTGAGAGATGCTCTTTACAAAGAGTGATATGTCCCCCAGTTGCTGACAGCTGGCAAAATAAGGTCAGGGGACTACACAACCTCTTTAAAACATATATAGGTGTTCTGGATGTTATTTGAAAGAAAAGAGAAAGGTTTGTGTATCAGGTCTATGGACAACTCCCTGAAGAGACAGAGAAAGAAAAAATAATGTTTCTAAAAGCTTGCCAAATGCCATACACACACCTGCTTCTTTGAAAGGAAAATAATATCATCCTATTCTTTGTATTTCGCCACAATTGTTCTGTACTCCTATATAGGTTTTATATCCATTAAGTAGAATAAAATGTCAGTCTTTTGTTGATTATTTCTGTGTATCATGAACAGTTCATTGTTTCCCCTGAAGATATCAAAGCATGATGGGTGAAACATCACATATAATTCACAGAGGCTGATATTAAATCCACTTCTTAAATGACTCACATTTTTATCATAGTCTTCATATTGTTTTCTCCCAGTTTTAATAGTTCAATCCAGGATTTTTCTGTGATTTAAAAAGGGAAGCCCAGTAGTCTTAGTGCATTTAAACTGCATCATAATTCTATATGACTATGAGATGACTACCTGGCATCTGCGTTTTCCTTTGAGAATGTCTCAGGAAGCCGATACCAGCTTCTCTGAACTCTTAAAACAATGGCTGATGCAGCCATTTCTCAGACCCTGACATACATTTATAATTACCCAAGAGATTGCCAATAGCCTCCTTTATGTAGGATACCTAAGATTTCGTAGATATGCTCACTTGGGGGTAACCAGGGGGCTTAGAGAGTGGTCCAAGCCTCAGAGAAACTGTCCCAAGTTCATCACCTGGGAACTCTCTTAGTCCGAGGTTTTCTGTGACCAGTATAACTATGTGAGGTTTTAGAATAGACGTGTTATGGTGCTACCAAAACAGAATTTTATTAGTAGCCTAAAATTATTTGGTCATACAAAAAGAACCAATATTATTGGAGTTAAGCTCTGCTTTCTTTCTGGAAGAAAAATATATATAACAACCAAATAGGTTAGTCAAAATTAGATTCTAGGATACTGAGTTAGATTTAGTTCTACTATGGACTTTTAAGAACAACCCAAGGATCATATTGAATTTTAAAATTTTACGATTTTTATAAGTAGTTCTTCCCTATGAGTAAACTAGTATCAACTTTCAGTTGAATGTCTGTATGAAAAGAGAAGAATTAATAATTCAATTGTAATGTTTCTAATTGTTTAACAAAGCAGTGAGCTGTTTCATTGAACTTGCATATTTTACTGAAATGTTTGGCTCTCTGTAAATTCCATGCAGTTTAGGGAGATGGCACAAAGTAGGACAACTAATATTTACTAGCTAATTGGTTTTTATTCATTGGCTGGTTTTTAGTTGGTTTGTTGGTTGAATATCAGAATATGATTAACTTGTGCTTCACAATGCCCACCCGGCCAGACTGCGTGGCTCATGCTACTGACCTCAACCTCGTAACTATCAGTGGCCTGAAATTCCAACATTGCACCCCACTGGGTTCCTGAAAAGTTGTTATTTTTGCTTGAGTGAAGGAGATGTATACGATTAAGCAAGTTTCCTCTTTCAAAAGTTCTTTGACTATGGTCAGAGTTTGAGGCTTGACACTAAACTGACAGGTTTGGTAAGACTCTAAGATCTAGAAATAGGCCAACTGCCCAAAAAGAATCACATTTTATTCTCACCCCTTTAGTTGCCCTCTTTCTGTTTTTTCCATGTCTTATCTCCCTAAGACTTTTGTCACCCAATTCAATTCATTAGCAAACATCTTTTATGCCTGCTATATTCCTAGAACTGTACTTGGTGTTTAAAATAAAAATGAAAAGGGTCATCAACACGGCTTCTATTTTGGGGAGTTTAGCATTGTCTCATTTTTCTCTCACTCCAATCTTGGCCTCCCTTATTGGCAGCTAGACTGGTTTCTGGAAAAATTCCTGTCTTTAAAAACAAACACTCCTGACTTTTGAGCCTGACCAATCTATTTACAAGCGCAGAGACATTAGATAAATCACTTAAATTCTCTAAAATTCAGTTTTTTAATCTAGAAAGTGGATTTATTTTACAGATTAAGTAGGCTAGAGTATCAAGTTCCTGTATGTAGTAAATGCTCAGTCAATAAGGAAGCACCTATTCTTTCTTCTGGGCCCACCTTATTGTTCTCTTTCTCTT
The DNA here is from genome assembly GCA_037038555.1 of Rhynchonycteris naso. Taxonomy (NCBI): domain Eukaryota; kingdom Metazoa; phylum Chordata; class Mammalia; order Chiroptera; family Emballonuridae; genus Rhynchonycteris; species Rhynchonycteris naso. The sequence goes on along the minus strand of CM072996.1, from coordinate 102,157,994 downwards.
GCTATTCATTTCCCTGTTCATTCTCCCACTTTCTCTATATATTTCTAAATCTGCTTCTCTATTCTTTATCTTATCCCCTCTGTACTTACTGACTATCTCTCAGTTTTTAATGGGAAGTAATTCCACACATTTTTAAACTGGAGTTTCTCCCCATTGCTATCTACTTGGGAATAATAATTTTGGTTTTCACTTGAATGACTATTTCCTTTTCTCATGATTAGGAAAACCTCCTGAAATAAATGTCTAGCTTCCTAAGTATCTTTGGATGACTAGAGCCAGGTATAAACTTTCTCATAATAAATGAAGTAAGATTCCAATTACATTTTATAGCAGGAAAATTACTTATTCTCACTGATATGTCTGCTATCTTTTCATACGACCATTAACTGCAGAAAATAACAGTTGTATGGGGAAAAAATGAAGTCTTAGATTGACGTTAATTCTGATGGTTTTAATTTTTTTTTTCATTTTATATAAGCAATTCTGTTACTTGGCTTCCATCTAACAGTGTTAAATTTTATTTTTAATATTACAATGAATGAAAGACGTTGAAGAAAATTTTAAAAAAGAATTCAAGAAACAGCTTTGGAATATAGAAACTGAACCACTAACCATAGCAGTCTACTCAAGCGGACTTGGGTTTCAGTGGTTGAATTCGATGCAGTAAGCTCTAACCCTATGATTATGATAGAGTGGGGTAGGGTTCTGTTGCCAGAAAGTTGAAACACATCAACTTTCATAAGATGATAAACATAAGAGTCATAAGATGATGAAGCAATTATGTAAGTGAAAGAAGTATGTGTTATTTTAATGGTCAATTAAATGTATAAGCAATTTAGAAAAAAACAGGAAGGAACCTTTCCTGAAAGTTACTAAGCATATGTTTAAAAAGGGTTGTTGAAGAGATAAACTATGCCAGAAACAGCCCTAACGAGCTCACAGTTCTAGCCCCTGGCGAAAACATCTCTGGTGAGGTTTGCATTCTGACTTAATAACATTTCTCTGTGAAACATAATCAAAGCCATCTTACCAGCTGAGGTTCACTTGCCATTTTTATGTTGCTTGGTTAACCACTTTCTCTCCTTCTACCTCCCCAGTCCCAGCAGATGAACATGGAATTGGACCTTACAAAGAGCTATACCGTTCTCTTCCTGTTTCTTTAAAACAGAAATGCATATTCTCAAAGTTTTTTTGTTTTTTTGTTTTTTTTAAAGACAAATGTCTTTTTTTTTAATATTTTTTTTATTTTTATTTTATTCATTTTAGAGAGGAGACACAGAGTGAGAGAGAGAGTGAGAGAGAGAGAGAGAGAAAGGGGGGAGGAGCTGGAAGCTCAACTCCCATATGTGCCTTGACCAGACCAGTGCAGGGTTTTGAACTGGCGACCTCAGTGTTCCCAGGTCGACACTTTATCCACTGCGCCACCACATGTCAGGCTATTCTCAGAGTTTTGAGAGATAGTTACATGTAAAACTGTTTTCCTAATTTTCCCTCCTCAGTAAAGGCCCTCACAAATCACCCTTTATAATCACTAGTCAAACCTGGAACCAACCTTCAGACTTTTAGAATAATCTATTCATTTAATATATTCTCTTAATTACTTTAAATCTTACAATCAGTAGTTATGCTCTATTTTCTTTATTTGTAAATTTTATTTATAATCATTTTAAAAATTGTCTCAGTCCTGCACTCCTACATCAAGCACCTCGTCAGAGCATTAGGATACTATTTCTATTTTTATCCCCTCCAGTACTACTTATCTTAGTATTTTTAATTTAGTTTTCTTTTTAGTATTATGTTCCTATTTTTATTTTTTTATTTTAGTATTTCGTTCCCATTTTCTACCTACATGCCTTCCAGTACTACTCCTTAGTTAAAAAAAAAAAAAAAAACGCCTGACCAGGTGGTGGTGCAGTGGATAGAGCATCAGACTGGGATGCAGAAGACCCAGGTTTGAGACCCTGAGGTCGCCAGCTTGAGCACGGGCTCATCTGGTTTGAGCAAAAGCTCACCAGCTTGGACCCAAGGTCGCTGCGTCGAGCAAGGGGTTACTCGGTCTGCTGAAGGCCCATGGTCAAGAGCAGTCGGTGAACAACTAAGGTGTCACAATGAAAAACTGATGATTGATGCTTCTCATCTAAATTAAAAAAATAAAATAAAATGAACAAAAACAACATAAGAAATAGATACCACCAGAATACAGCTTGGGTCCTCTTTTTCCTTCTTTTTTGTTCATTTTCTGAGCAAGTCTGTCTCATAACTTGACCACTACTGTTTAGTCTCTACGAGAAAATATGCCAATCACTTCTGCTTTGTGTAGTAGAATTCATTAAAGACTAATTTTTAAATGAGATTCTGTAATCTAGTGCAAATGGAAAACAAAAAATGATGGCTAAATTAAAACAGGTGGGGACATAATTTAATTAGTACCCAAGCAGAAGGGAAGAGAAACTACTTTAGTGCCTTAATAGAAAATCAATTTTGCAAGAAAATTTCACATTTTTAAGCCTAATTAGAAAAACATTTACTTCACAGAAAAGCATTTGGAAAATACATATTCAAACAAATGGCAAAAGTTTTTTAGCTTCCACTGGTCAATTACTTGATAATTCTTTAGAATGAGTTAAACTCATTATTTCTTATAGCATCTTTTTTGTCCAAGGATCATGAAAGAACTGATGTTATTTCTAAGTGTACTCAGCAATCAGATGGTAACACATGCCCTCTAAAAATCTGCAAACAAATCAATACTCTGAATAGAAATCCTTATAAAAGGTTAACTGCTGGACCATTACACATGGATGCAGTAAGAACCTTCCTTTCATTCACAATCTATCACAAGAGAAATGCAACAAAGATGCTGATTTTAATCCATAGAATTCCAAGAAGGCTCCATCTCGGCAGGGTCCCGTGTCTATAGTTTCTCACTGTAAAACCAAGTTTAATCACAGAGGCAAGCACACAATAGATATGCAAAAATATTTTTGAATGAATGAGGAAAGGTGATTATTATCCTTGTGAGTGATATTTCAAAACTTTCTTTTTATAGTTTATATTAATGATAGTAGTTGTATTGTTTTACAGATGAAGTCTAAAGTATTCTGAAAGCCTGTCTGTCAACAAAAATATCTTAGCACCCAAAATATAAAAATGGTTTAGCCTTTTGGGTTTTTTTTTTGCCTATTTCTTTAAAAAAAGAAAAAAGAATAGATGCTTAGCAAAATCATTGCTATTGTTTTTGTTGACAGTCATGAAAATGATAGTTCTCTAACTTTTTTTTATTATTATTATTGTAAAGGCTTACTCAGTATCTCTTCTGTGTAACTCTTTTTTCATCCTATTTCCATGATGCACAGAGTGCTTGGGGCTTAGCTTAATTTAACTTTTATTTAAAGTTAAGCTTTAGTTAAAGCAATGATGTCAGTCTCTGCTTGCATCATGGAACTGTACCCAGAAGGAAAAGAGAAATAATCAATTACAAGAAAACTTCAAAGAATCTGAACAAAATCTAAGTTTATCATACCCAGTCAGATTTATAATATAGTAGATATGATATACAGGGGGTCGTCAGATGACGACACTCAATGTATGACATTTAGAGTTTACGATACTCACTCCTATAAAAACTTTAGAAAACTGAGATGTGGATGTTTTGGTTTATGCTGTTAGTATCGTACCTACAGATGTGGGTGAACTAGTTTGGTTGCGCACAGCAGAAGAATACGCAGTACAGTGTACTGTACAGTATATTTATGTCCTCCTTTTTCTGTGGCTTAGTTGTGTTTTTATGTTTTGATTATGATTTTCCAGTTGTGTTAGGATATGTAAGTGGCTTAAGCTAGGGTGTGTTTTGACTTACACCAAAATTTTGGTTACGTCACTGTTGTACAAATGAAACTGAGTAGTAACCCAAGGACCCCCTAGAGTAGGATTGAATTGTTTTAGAACATATTAAGTTCATGACATATGTTAGAATACTCACTATCTATATGTCCATTTTGTGAAACTGGAACATAATGATTTTCCTGTAAACTATTATACAAGTTGCATTTGATTTTTTTTTTTTATGTGTCTTCAACCATAACTATGGTAAACTTGATTTTGAGGTCAGAATTTCATTCATCAATTATAGCTACTGTTATGCATAAGTATTGCCTGCTTCATCACATGGTTTCTAAGAACATTGTAGAAAAAAGCAAATAACCTAAAATATCCCTCTAGAGTACAGGACTGTAATTAGATTGTCTTTCTCGTTAAAAAGACTTTTCAGGGACAAATGGATAAAACCAAAGTCTTACTTCACTGAGTTTCTAAATGAAAATTTCATATCATTTTATGTTTTGTTGTGACTTCCCTAAAAAAGTAATATAAATTAAGGCTCCAATTTACAGAATTAAGTGAGAGGAGAGACCTTGGGCATTTTCAAAATGCCCTTTGACAAGCACTCCGTTGTTTCCCCAGTGTCATGCCTGAACCTGCTACAACAACTTCCTTTCACAAATTTAACCACCCAAAGGCCTGTGTTTTCAGCCCTGCTTCCTGGTTTCCAAAATTCATTCTCATTAAACTTTAGTTTTTCTACTAAACTATAAACACAAATAAAAGCTACCAATGACTAAGAGTCTACTGTGTGCCAACAAAAGGAATTCTCCTGACATTCTTTAAAATTGGCATCATTAAATCTATTTTAGAGAATGGGGGTGGGGGGGGGGGAGACAGACCAGAAGAAGCCCAAGAAAGTCCAAGTAATTTGTGCAAGTTCATACAGCCAATGCCAGGGCTAAAATTCAAATCCAGGTCTGCAGCCCACACCCTGTTTCATCACACCATCTTCTTACACAGTCTTCCTCAGTCTTTCTAACCACAAACAAACAAATACCTTAGACAAGCTAGTTTATCTTAGTTTGGGTGTGTTTTTTTCTTTCTTTTTCTGGTTGGGGATAGGAATCTTAACATTTGGTCAGCTTGCTTTGACAACTTGCAACTGGTTTTAAGATCTACATATACATTTTCCATTCTAAATATGATCACACATTGCAAATATATGCGACTTAGCAAAGAAAAGCAGGACTAGCTGTGACATTTTTGTTTCTTCTTAATACTATTTCATAAATACTCAACATGAATTTCTGCCCATGATACAAAACCCTAAAATTCAAAGGTATTCATTAATACAAACATGTTATTATTCACTCATGAGTGCTGAGAAATTTAATAAAAGCAGATGGATTTTGCTTTCCATTAAAAAGAAACTTCATTAAATAGAATATACATTTCCATTTATTCATTCAAAACATATATTGAATATCTGTGAAATTAGCACAGTAAAGTGTATAAAATTGAAGATTAGGATTCACATATGGGACATAGTGAGTAATAGCAAAATTTTATGATGCAAAACATTATGTTTGAAAGACAGGTTTACCAGAAGCCAAATGAATTCCTATTTTGTGCCTGGGGCCAGAGGTTTAGGGGGATATTCACTGCTTCCAGTGCCATTTAATAGCTTCAGGAGTCTTTTTCTCTCACTGTAGTGGTCCTGGTACCTATCTTTCCTCCACTCCCGTCCCCCCTTTCCGGATTTCAAGTGCCTGAAGATAAAGAGGAAGAGCACCAAAGCTTTAGAGAAAGGTGATGGGAAAACACATCAAACAAAACAACCTCTGGCACTCACCGTCTCTGGCTAATCTTATCTGCTCTCCTCTACCTCTTCAGAAGAGGAACTCAAGGAACAAATAAACCATTTAGCTTACTCCTTTGCTCCATATCAGATGTACCCCATGTTGCTAATACCGTGCAATTATTTTCTCCCTGAGATGGACCACAGCAAGACTGTGAGTCAGGGATGTTTGTCAGGATGCTCACTGGGGTATCCTCAGGGCTCCCTGGTGGCAGACTTCTGGCTTGGAAAGCAGGAGAGACTTAGGCAGTAGGAAGCCCAGCACACAGCAAATCCTGCCTGGGGCACACCACCCACCTACCTACACCTTTACAATGCTTAGAGGGCAGTGCTCGTAAGGGTGCTGGATTTCATCCCAGGATGAGCCCCTGCTTTGAACATCTTTTTTGAAAGTACTTCTCAATCAGGATTTTTCTCTTCACGTGGAACATGATTAGTTTATATGCAAGAACAATTTGTGGACTTCAAATAACACTAGAGAGTAGAGAAGAGCATTTGTGAGTAAATCCATAGGCCCCATGACAATTTATAAGAAAAAGAGGAAAATACATACTCTGGTCAAATCTTCTCATTCTCTAAGCTGCAGAACACTCTGGAATGTGGTGAGAGGTTGTGGTTTACCAAAGTTAACCAACTGCTCTTCACTTTAAGGTGTTACTTCTACATGAATAAATCAATATTCTAAAAAGGTTCTTCCCTGAATTGTCACTTTTGGCTAGTGTTCAAGAGCAGTGTTAGGGGAAATGCCTTTAAAAAGCCAGCATAACATCAGGAATAGTTTGTTCTTAATTGTATCTCAGTGTCAAAAAACAAAAACAGAGTGAGATTAGAATATTTAAATAGGTCAAGAACCTGGAGTTTTTGTTGTTATTTTAGAATGTAATTTTGGATGGCTTAGGCTATAAAGAGGAAACACAGACCACTTCTGAAATGCTTGCCTGATATAAAATCAACATCAGTGTTTAACTTATACTCTGAGGAAAGATGAATGCTTCTTTTTTGAGGTCACTGACTTCCCCAGCACTATTATACTGTTACTTTGTTGATAGTGAGGCCACGTTTGAAAATGACAAAAGGCTATGGAACCTGAATGTCACCAGAGGACCCTCAGTAATTTTAGGGGGGAGGGGAAAGTCATTTTGTTTCTTTTTGGTAGACTATTTCCAAAGCTCTGTTAATTAGAAAAATCAAGTAGGGCACAAACTTTGCCTTTAACTTTGTTTTAACTCATGTCTGTTGAGTGTTTGTACGAGTAGGTCCTGTGCCAAGTGTGGTAGTCTGTTTACTTCCCATACTAACCTATTATTACTCCACAGTTTTAGACAAAAAAAAAAAAAAGACTGAAACTCAGAGAAGATGGAAATAACACAGAGCCACATGGCTAATGGCAGGGCTGAAGCTCAGGCTTTGGTCTGACTCCAAAGACACAGCCATTACTCTAGATTCCTCTGAAAAGGATGCTACAGGGCCTGTGCTAGGAACAGCATTTTTGTCATCGAATACATACTTTGCACACGTCTTGTGTTTTGTTTTCCTTACTCTCAGTTCTTCCAACTCCAAGGCCGCCGCCACACTGTGCGTGTGGAGGGCTTCCACAGCCTGCCTCGATTTGATACCTCTCCCCATCCCCAAGTCTCTTTGTTGCTTCCAAGCTTTCTGGGTCAGTCTTTCTATGACATGGATATACCTGTGAAAAATCCCAAATAAGATTGCCATGTCTCTGTTTCCAATTCTCTCTATTCCCCATCCTCTGATTTGTCCTGTTTATTTTAAGTTTCTGAAAGGAGGAAATAATGCTTCCATCTCTCTCATCACCTTTCTTTATATCAGGTCTGATGATAAACATAGAGTAGGACCTCCTACCTTGTAATTATATCAAGATAAAACACCAAAGATCCTTGAAACATTTTAATGTTCTCCAGACAGCATTTAATTAGGTATACTTGAACATAAGAGAAATTTCTATACAAAACAAACAATCTCTGTACGCTTAGAGTTTTCTCAGCACCTATGTTTCATAAAACTGTCAACACCCTATTGGAAGAATAAGATATTGAGTTCTGCAGAATTATCCAATGTTTGTCATTACTAAAATAATTTTAAACAGTTAATCTGCCAAAAATGGATGATTCCCTTATAAAGTACTACACCATGAAATATGGCAATGACCACCCTCATAGACAGCCATTCCAAAAGTCTACAAGAAAAAGAGAGAAAGAAGGAGAGAGAAAGCTTGAGCTACATCTGATAAAACCAGATGATAACTAAATGCATATCTTCTGGTCCTCAACTCATCCTTTCTTCAAATCCAAATATTAAATATTTTGAATAAATTACAGCATTCCTGCCTGGTGATTTTTGTTTAATCTTTATATGAACTATTTCAACAGCATAGCCAAATTGTTAAACACTTTTTATGTCAGGTCTGAATTTTAGCAGGATAACTAGCCTTTATTAAATGAGCAGTTGTCATTTTCAAGGACTTTCAAAGCCTTGGTGCTAGATCCACTCTCCTGGACTGGCAGCCTCTCTCAGGCAACTTCTGGAGACCTTTAGTGTCACCATGACTTCGATAAAGCCAGCCTCTTTCACCTGCTGGTTATGTTCCCTTTTCAAAAATTTTCCAATTTTATAATTCTAAATGTTAGTAAATTCCCTTAGGAGATAAAACAAGTTATAAATTTAATTTAAATCTTAAACAATTAAATACAGTAGCTCAATTAAATCTCACAACCTGTGTTATAGATGGTATTAAGCCAAATTTGCAAATGAGGAAACTGAGGCACACAAAGGCTAAGCAACTTGTATGAAATCACGTAACTAGGAAATAATGACTGGACATTTAAATCAATTGTTTGCTACATTCCAAAGTCCACATTAATTACTATTCATTTAATCTTTAAATTCCTGTACAGCAGGGACTTGACATCAGATTCTGAGCACTGGGAGTTAGGAATTGTTCAAGAAAAGTATAGGAGACCCTGGTAATTTACTTATGAAAGAAATGTAGCACGTGACAACGGTGGCCTTTTACCAAATGGATTGGGGTTTTTCCTGAAGAAATGGTCAGGATCAGAAAGATGTCTGTGTAAATAGCATAGAGGAATTGTGAATCCTTGTTCTTCCTCTGTTGGTGTGGTGGAGGAAAGGAAATTGTTTATCCCAGTGACTGTTACTCCGTACACAAGTGCTGAATCTGAAGACAGGAAAGAGATGGACATAGCTGAATTTTATCGAGAGTGAGTTAGGCCAGTGAAGCTGTTTGGGGGCATCTGGTCTGAGTCTGAGCTACATGTTTACCAGGATGTGTTGTGCAAGGCACCACGGGGTGATTTCACAGGAAAACCCAGTACACGAAAGCAAGGATCAAACCTTTCAGATCCTGGTATATAATAATTTACATAATGAATTCAGTGCCCTGGGCTAGAACTTAGTAACTGGGAGCAAAAAAAATGTACAATTTCTACAGGATGATAATGCTTGAGACTACGTGTGATTTCCTAAGTGGAGCACAGAGCCACTTGCCCCCCACCATTAGTTCCAGTGCCAGGATGAACGATGGGAAGCGGAGGTGGGAGCGGAACAGGGAGCATGCAGGGGACTGATCTCTCCTGGGACTACTGCAGTGACCGGATGTGTCCCACTGCCTCTGCTCTCAGAAGATCAGCCCTGCTAAAGTCCTCTAAGAAAACACTTCAGGATGCCTCCATTCCAGATAAAATTACACGCACTTGATTTCAGAACTGAGAATGGGAATGATTCATGTCCTAAATGCAAGTTCTGGCATACCTAAACAAAAATTTGTAAATGGTAAGCGAAAATCTCCCAGTTAAAATGTAAGGTATTCAAACATATTCTGAGAATGGGGAAATTAAGGACTAGTATATCCCCACATGGAAACTGACATCATCTTTTATGCTTCATCCTTCCTATGGAAAAACTCTTGAGATTACTTTCTTCCTTCCTTAAAAGGTCCAATCTGTTCGGATTATCTTTCATGTTCCATGTATACTGCTCACAAAAATTAGGGGATCAGGGAATATGCAGATACTCCAGTATTTTCAGCCTTTTGTATAGTGCATTTTCACCAATGAAATAAAAGTTGGTTTTGCATCTCATTTGCACAATCAAGCAACTTTCTTTGACTTGTCATTTGCTTTTCTGATTTTCTTGTATATTAAAAAAAATCAAATGCTTCTTTTTTTATCACTTCATATTCATTTTGAAATATTCCCTAGTTTTTGTGATCAGTATATTTCAACATTTATTTGTTCATATTTATCCCCAAAAATGTATATTTTAACAAATATATATATTTAAAATGTATGACTTAACAAAGTGCTTAGTTTAAGATTTGCATTATCTTGTCTGACCAGGCAGTAGCACAGTGGATAGAGCGTCAGACCGGGATGTGGAGGACCCAGGTTCGAAACCAGAAGTAGCCTCGCCTAAGCACAGGATCATCTGGCTTGAGCACGGGCTCACCAGCTTGAGTGCAGGGTCGCTGGCTTGAGTGTGGGATCATAGACATGACCCCATGTTCGCTGGTTTGAGCCCAAAGGTCACTGGCTTGAAGCCCAAGGTCACTGGCTTGAGCCCAAGTTTGCTGGGTTGAGTAAGGGGTCACTCACTCTGCTGTAGCCCCCCAGTCAAGGCACATATGAGAAAGCAATCAATGAACAACTAAGCTGCCTCAACAAAGAATTGATGCTTCTCATCTCTCTCCCTTCCAGTCTGTCTGTCCCTATCTGTCCCTCTCTCTGTCTCTATAAATAAATAAATATATATATATATATATATATATATATTTGCATGATCTCTGTTTTTATGAATGTAACATTGCCTCACATTTTCATGACACTTGCATGTTCGAGAGACCCTTGGCTCCTAAACCAACTCCTCTCTTCCCTCTAGTCATCCCTCTGGTCTCAGGGCTGTGGCATCTATGATCATTGCAAACCTGCTTTGAGTTTTCATGATAAAAAAACTGGAATCTTATTCTCTGAATAAGAAAACTGGGTGTTGAATTTTCTTAGTTAGGGGCAAAATATTCATTTGAATCGGCTTTAAATGACCTTCTGAAGTCACTGAGGTCGAAACAAATAGAAAGGCGTTCAAATTGGGCATGGAAACCAAAGATGACCTTCCTGTCAGTGTTAAATGTTGGAACAGATATCTAAAAGAGCCTACCTCTCTAGAGAGTTTTTAAAAATAAGATCTGGGGCATGGATGTGTAGTCCTGCTTCAGGGTAAAGGAATAACCAAGGTGATCTCTCGTGGGATCCAGCTGCCCTGTGATTCATCAAAGGTGTTTAAAAAGCAAATCCACAAAAGAAAAAGAGCTGCAGCATCAATCTAAATCAAGGCTTATGTGTACTTTCTCATTTTTTTTTTAACTTCTAATCTTTCCCTGCATTTTCACAGGACCTATCACAGTAGAATATACCCTCTACAATTACTCTGACAAACAATGGTATCACTACTTTGGTTTTTAGTCTCCTTTCAAAGTAATCAATTTTCTGACAGTGAAAAAGAACAGAAACTGATTCCCAAAGCTCTGGACTACAGTGATAGATGTGGGGAGTTGATTTAGCTGGGGGAGTTTCCGTATAGCAACCCGTGGCTAACTTTCTTGAGCAGCTGCCCATAGGCAGCAAAGTCTCAGTGAAAGGCAGATAAATTCAATAAAACAATAATCATATCATGTTGAGATACCTTCTTTAAAAATACCAGATTTAAAAGCAATATTTTTTTAATTTTTAATGAGGGTTACTTACAACAAAAAGAAAAATTCTATCCAGAGATAAGAAATTTCACATGGTGAAGAGTCCTTACAAACAAAAGGACTGACAAGCTGAGCCTATGACCTTCATATCTACACTATACAAACATTCATGGATACCAACTTGCTCTATCTTCTATTTTCACACATTAAAATGGGCTCCATGTTCAGCAGTAAGAAAATGATTACTTATATTACCATTTTAAGGGAATAGTAGCCATTAGACATAATTAGATGAAAAATGTTTTAGTATATTAAGTAGAAAAAAACCAAAGTATATTTTATACACATACATGTTTTACTGTAGGTTATAAAATGGCTGTGTATGGATACAGATAACTTGGGGATCTATGAAAATTAGAATATTGTCTTAGGATGCTAAGATGATATGTCTGGTCCCATTTTTAACATATATACACACTCAAACACACGTACACACACACACACACACACACACACACACACACATTGGACATAACAAATTACCTTTTCGAAAATTCAGTGTAGTATTTTCTGGTTTCAGAATAGGTTTGCTTTTTTATGTTCTCTACCCTGAGTTATAAGAAAATGGGGCTAAACCCACCTGAGTCCTTCCCCATTCCCTTCTCTGCTCCTACGTTTTCTGCCAGCTACAATACATACATATTAAATGGGTTTCCATTTTAACATATTCAGCTGATGTTTTTATTCCTTTTTCCAGAATAGCTTGTCCTAGAATTTACACATATATTATTCCAAAAAAGTCATTTAGTATTTTTCTTTAAGAAATTAGAAAATATGAAGGTCAAAACAGATTAACATTCAAAAATAAGATCAAGAACACCCCCGCAGTGCTCCTCTGGGGGCTGAGATGTGCGCTTTCACACATCTTATGTCACTGGGAAAGTAAGAAATTTGGAGAGCTAAGAGAAGCTGTGTGGCTGAAATAAGACCTTGACTGGCAAAAAGAAGTGGTGAATGTTTTCATGCCTTACAAGGGAGTGGGGAAATATAAAAAGATAATGACTGATCCCTTGGGTAATTGCAGCAGAAAATATATTGTTGGAGGGATGTCAACCCTTTTGAGATTCTATCAAACAATCATATTGATCCAAATATTTCCCTGAAGTGTGGATTTTAAAACACTTGCATTTTTAATGCCAGCAAAATTCTCTTATGAGTGGCCATCAGATTTCCATTCCCTTCTCCTGGCCACCGCAGGAACTCTTCGGTGGTTGGCGGCTTTGCTCCACTGAAATAAAACCTAGTAACCTTTGGATGTTTTGCTGTAATATCTGACTCCCACTTAAGTGAGTATCTCCCGCGGGATCACAAGGCCTTGGGAAGACAAAACCATCCGCTCATTTCTGTACAACCTTTGGCCTGCTTCTGACAGACAAGGAGACTTGACGTTGTGGCTGGCTGACTATAGAAGCTTGGGACTGAGACTTCACAGTATTTCCTGTGTCACTTTCTAAATCATAGTTTCAGCATGTGACAGAGTTCACCTACTTGGTGGGGAAATGCAGTGTTATGGCTGAAAAGAAAAATATCATTTAAATCTTCTTCTTGGTAGATATGGAAAAACAAGCCATTAGATACTGAACAAGAAAAATAAATATTGTTATGCACTAATTTCATACAAAAAATAAACCCAGGAACTTACTTATGAGCTTGCTCTTGCCCTTTTAGCACCGAATTCAGGTCTATTTATAAATACCAGCTTTGAATAATTAAAAAGAAAATATATATGAAGTCATTTTCATGAAACTTACAGCTTACAGAAAGCAGGGATAGGGTTGGCCATTTCATGTAAGGCCTATGATTTCCTCTTTCCATGCTGAGTCAGTGTGGCTGCAGACGGGACTCGTGGAACATGAAGCGTCTTTGTAGACAGGTGGGCCTGGGTCAGACTGCCTCTGCCATTCGTGAACTGTGCAGACTCGGAGAAGTCAGCTGACCTTTCCTTGTGTCAATTCCTTATGCAGAAGATGGAGACTACAAAGTCCCATCATAGTGTTAATTACACCTCAATTAAACTAAAAAACCTCATCACATACTATTATAATAAAATGTAGTACATGAAGACATCCAGAACTAGTTAGCATGCAATGAATACTCACTTCCTTTTCTCTTCCTCATTCTTCAACACACAATAAGTAATTAATTATATTACTTAAATTTGCTATTACCTCTTTAAAATACAAAAACTAAAATGTATTCATAGAGGAAAAACCATATAATGCTTAAATCACGCACCAAATAATATTTTCTTATAGAGTAGTTCAACAAAATGGGACAGAGATTTTTCTGGCAATTCATAGACAGTTAATTTTAACATAATTACTTAATAAAAACTCGATGACTTTGACTTTTTACTATGTCTGGCAGTCCCAAAAAATGGTCGACTGCCTTCCGTCTCCGTGCTGCGGCTGGGCTGTTTAGTCTGGAAGGCCTGTGACAAGCTACAGTTAATAAGTTTTCTGTGGTGTCAAAAGTAATAATATTAACATGCCGTTGTGAGTTAAATTAATCTTGTTTTGTGCACTGGCCTGCAGAAACGGGAATGACATTTGGAAATGTGATGAGGCAGGAGCCCAGATGGAGCCAAATAGCAAGGTGGACTGAAACGCACTCACTAGAGCAGGGCAAGCTGTGGGGGCGCAGGAAGCTGGGTGCAGGAAACATAATTGGGGGGATTGTTCTAGTTCCTTTTGCCCTTTAAAACAATACCCTGAGGAGAGATTCTGTCTTTACAGAAACTAGAGATGTTTGACATCGCAGCTCCCTGTTTGGAAATGAAAGAGCATCTCTGATTTCAAGTGTCTCCCATCCACATTTTTTGTCTCTGTCTGCAAGAGGCAGCTGATTGGTAATAGCTCTTAAGTGGTTAACCATCGAGTGGCATTTTAAAGTCATAATGGTTATGTTTCTTTCAGAAACTGCTTCCGAACCCCCCCCCACACACACACACACCGTGCCAGTGGTACAGATAAATGTGTTGTCTGTATACAATGAAAAGATACATGTTGGACCTAGAAGGAAAATATCTGAAGAAAACATCTTGTCCCCCTTCCCTGCATTGGAACTCAATTCAACTGTTGCAGCCCGAAATAAAATTATGAGGAAAATGAAGATTTCCCGATGAAGGTGGTCACTATAGATGAGAACTATAGAATAGTTTATATTCTACAGGACTATTACATTCTACTCCATTATATTATGTAGATAGGAACTATATCACAGTTTAATAAGGCTGTGTGCCTTCTCATACTATAAGCTTGACAATTTAGTCCAGAACGCTTCCTATAGTAATAAGCCTCTACATTTCTTTCATGGATGTGTTAGCATGTTTTGTTTTGTTTATTTTGTTTTTCCATTCAGGAGTACTGTGGATATACCACCAATTCTTAAACTTGTCTATAAATTCCTCTATTTCAATAAGATTAAGAGCACTGTAGTCTGGGCTGTGCACACTATTCAGCACCCACAGGCATCCCACCTGACAGGGAAGCACTGCTATCTTCCTTTTACAAAGGGGAAGGGGAGACTCCACCTGTCTTATGATTGTTCAGTTCCAGACTCTGCAAGTATTTTAACTCAGGTCTATCTGGCCTCAAAGCCTGTGCTTCAGGTGACACAACCACAAAGCCCCTTGTCCTGCATCTGCTGAGCAATCAATCTACTGTGCGTACTAATTGCCCGTGTAAATAGCTGTAAGTTCCGTACATTCTACAGCTAACTATCTCAAGTGAAGACACACCAGCGAAAGAAATGGCTCCTTTGTGGAAAGATTTTTGTTCATCTGATGATTCGATTCAACAAACATACATCTACGGAATACTCCCTGCTGGGCCCTGCTGCTAGAAAGATGAATTAGACATTGTTTCTCCATTCAAGGAGTTCAGAGCTGACAAGGAAGGGATGAGGCTCTCTGGAAGAAGGAAGTTCAAAAAGCATGATCAGAAAGTGAATTTGAAGCAGGTTGTAAAGGATGATTAAGAATTTAAGAGCTTGATCATAATAAGAACTTCCACACAGAGGGTGAGTGTTTGGAACGTTTAAGGAATAACAAGATACCCAGATCTAATTGGGGTCTAGTATATGTCTGAGGAACATGATTGGGTGGGTGAGGAGGGGCAGAAAAACAAATATGGGTCACATTTTAAGGCCTTGACTGTGGGCACACAGTTGGGAGCCAGCGGGATGGCAATCTGCCAATGGCAGCCCCAGATGGGATTTAAAAACGATACTTCAGCGGTACACAGGTGAGTGGCAGGCTTTTGCCTCCATGTCACAGGGTGTTGACAGGGTCTATGAAACTATATGGCAGTGAAAATAAATTTGGAAAATATTTTAGGACATAGATATCAAATAGAACTTTCTTAGCAATTAGATAGAAGACTTAAAGAGAACCATTGGAAATTATTCCAGCTCTAGCTTGGGTGCCTGAGAAGTGAACATAAAGTGAACATAAAGGCAATTACAGAAAGATGCATTAATTTTAAAATAAAGAGAGTAAGTTCTGTTTTGGATGTATTGATTAAAACGAAGTTCATTTTCATTTAAGATCATATTTACACCCTCTTTTTCCCCCCACAACTTGTTTAATTTAAATGCTTTATATGTACTAAGTAATATTCTCCTAAATAGTACCATACCTGCAATCAACTAGCCTGGCTTAATTCTTGTTGATTCTATTACCTCCTTACTAGCCTAGGGTTGTTCTAAGCGGCTCGTAAATAAAGCTGAAAGCCATGTACTTTAAAAGAAATCTCCAAAGGAAAAACTGTCCTGAAGAACAGAAAATATTCTTATAGTGTAGGTTGGTATAATGTCAGGCTTCCTCATGAACTTCCTGATTCCCGTTTCAACTCATCCCAGTTAGCAGCAAGGTGTAATAAACCACAGCAACCCTGACGCAAGCTCAGGGCCACTGAAGGGTTGTATGGAGGACAGGATTCAAACTGTTTATGCAAGGGTAAGATTCAGTGGACCTCAACTCTGAGAGGCCCATATGTGAGGACAGCCTGAGAATCCCTGCAGAAGGAGAAGCTAGGATGGGTCCCAGTGGTGAGATGCACCCATTCACATAGACAGCTCACCAGGCTCACCTGGCTGTTTGTGCACTCTCCTATGCGTCCAAGTAAAAACTAGTAAAAAGACTTAAAGTGATGTGACTGTATAAACTTTTATGTGGCATTCTCCTTCCGTTCATGAATACCACAAAAATATGAGTGTCTGTTATATGCCAGGCACTGTACCTGGCACTACTGAGTAGGGAACACGCAAAATGGAGGAAATATTCTTTTGTAGAATAAGTCTTGTTTATAAATAGAAATAGTTCTGTGTCTAGAACAATAAAATAACTAGCATGAATTGTGCACTTACTGTATTCTCGGCACTGGTCTAAGCACTTTCCATAGCTCACCTCATTTTATCCTCCAATTAGTTGAGATCGGTACTATCATTATCCTCGTTTTATACAATAGGAAACTGAAACTTAGGGAGGTGAAACACTCCGCTCAAGGTCACCTAACTAGTAAGTGGCAAATCAGGGTTTCTAGTCTAGGTCCCTCTGACTTTTGACTTCAGCTCTAAATGTGGCCCAATAGGTGTTTCAGTCAATCTCTGCCCCTATGTCCACTGACCGCTGGCCACCTGAGGACAAAATGTAAGCACCTATCACTTGTTTGGAGAAGGTGACTTGCTTTCCTATTTTTCTAATTATCTGCTTAAAATATCCCCTTTCTTGCATTTATCTCCTCATTTTCAGAAAGGTTCTTGTTCTGGTTTTTCTTATTTGACCTCACAAAAAGCCAAAGAGGAGAGAGAAATACAGTTTATTATCCCTTCTGATTCAAAGTGATGTAATACATCTCCTTTTAGTCCATGTATTTAACTCAGGCAACCTCAGGGACATAAAGGAAAGTTGGGAGCTTGTATTTGGATATGTTTCTGCTCCTCTGAGAAACCCTTTTCACTTCCATAGTCTGCAGCTACCCGTGGAAGACCTTGAGACGGTCATTCAGGAATTGGAGCCTGCTGATGCCTGTGCATTCACGAAGACATGAAAGCAATTACAAATTGCTTAACAGATGATGCATAATATTAGAGATGAAGAAATCTGGCTGTGAAACTTGCACCAGGGAAATCCTGCTGTGTGATTTTCTTTTTCCACTTTAGCACCTTGTGCTAAAAGGACCTTACTGACATAGTGCTAAATACTATTGAATAACGATCCAGTATTTGAAAAATGTTAAAAATTCAGAAGTTTTACCACCTAGAAAAAAAGACAAAATACTTTGATACTTAACAAACCTTGGTTCTGTTTTGAATAACTGTTATACTGTAAGAAAGTTACTTCATAGGACAGAGCCACGATTTGTCCATTGATAAGATGGAGAAAGTGATAATCTCTACTTCAGGGCTGCAAAGGTATCAAATAAGTTACATGAAATATCTAACACATACAGGCTGACCCATAAATAATAGCCTGTTATTAATAAGTAATATTTATTGAGCACTTACTATGTGCCAGGTTCTGTTGCATACACTAGACATTTATTAACTTTGCAATCTTCCCAACAGTCCTTTGATTTAGTTTTATTTGTTGTCATCCTCATTTTACTGATAAAGACACAAAGTCCCAAAAAGGATAGAAATATTCCCAGATAGAACATAGTCAACAGTTATAATCACTATGTACGGTGCCAGGTGGGTACTTGAAACATCAGGGGAAACACAGAGTAAAGTATATGATTATCTAATCGCTACACTGTACACCTGAAACTAATACAAAATAAGGTTAAATGCAAACTATAATCGAAAAATTTGTGGAACAGTAATAAAAAGTAAATAAAAGAATATTCCCAGATCACACAGCCAGTAAGTGATAAGCCAAGATTTGAATACAGCAGTCTAACTGCAGTATTAACCAAGACAATATGTGTCACTGAAATTATTTTTCAGAGCCTAACATTCCTTTTAGGAATACAGTCTTTAAACTCCAGTCCATTTTTTTCTTTCTGGATGTCCTTATCTGTAAAAATTGAAAACTTTCTCAATAACCCCAGGAAAAATTGCCCCAACTTACTTCTATAAGCTGTTCAATTTTGCATTCACGCACAACTGAAGAGTCTTCTTAAATTTAATAGAAACAGCTTCTTTCAGAAAGCTATCCCAACTAACTCTGTACCACTCTCAACCATAAGCAACATCACTGGCTCATTTCTCTACCTTAAGTTCATTCTGGATAAAATGGAAACTGATTGTTTCCAATAGTACACATTTTCTGTACATTATTTTGGGTTTTCTCCATAAGCTTAAACCTATGAGATTCCTCTATCTTAGCATCTCCCAAAACTAGTCACAGGTATCTGATTCACCTTCTTCAGCCAAATGTTTAAATATTCAAGGACTCTTAACTGCCTAAAGTCTTTTTCAATGACAGCTTTATACATACTCTTTTCAGATTCAAAATGCTATCCCTCAGATTTCACGTTCTCACTCCTAGTTGAAATATTTTAAGGGGGGATTAACTGCAATTTGTGATGTTTTAAAATTGATTTTTTATACTTATTGGCCAAGAATTAATATGCATTTCAAAGCAGAGGAAATACAGGTTACTTCAAGCTCTTATTTGTCCATTTGCAAAATTTATTGAACAACAATGGTTACTAGTTTTCCGAGATAGATTTTATGGAAATCTGCAAACATGCTTGTATGAGATTTCACATGTAAAAACGTCTCTTTTTAAACAAATTTTAGTATTGGTCTCCATTAATAAGGTATCATATACTAAAATTATATATAATAAAAAAACCCTAGTAAAATGATAAAAGCCATATGGTGAAATCGACCAGAAATTTATGGATCAGTTCTCACATTTTCTAGAAACTAAATTTCCTTTAAAAAAATATGATGCTTAAAAGTTGAAAGCTAGAATGTCACTACAAATAAAGAGGAAAATTAAAGGATGTTGAGATATAATTGCATAACGTGTGTGTGTGTGTGTGTGTGTGTGTGTGTGTGTGTGTGTGTGTGTATATATATATATCTTACATAACTCAGCAGGGACACTCTGTTGTCAATGTGAATGCATGCAAAAATGAAGCAAATAAGAGATACCTGTATGCTTTCTTTGTCTAAAGAAATTGCTGTTTATTCAAATTCACATCATACTGATTTGCAGATAAACTATATTTTTGTACCTTGTGATTCAGTGACATCCATATTTCCCTGCAAAGGGCTGTTGAATTCCCTAATGATGTTCTGATTTTCTTAACAATAAACACCAGTGAACTTTCCCCTAGGCAAATCAGATGGAAACTAAATTGTTTCTGGGAAATGAGCAATTTGTGAACTCTTGGCAAACTGAATTCCGGTCTACTTAGAGATGATCTTGACCTCCCCTGTAAGTCCGCCACACATGTAATATGTTTAAGGCCTATGTGAGAAATACACTGATTTAGTTGCATAACCTTTATATAGAAATGAATGAGAACAGAAGATCATCATGGAAAAGATAAAAGTCAAAAACTGAAAAAGAAGTAATACACAGATGAGACAGCTCCACTAAGAAATGGAGATTAATGTAGGTATTGTTAGAGTTGTTCCCTGATTACTTTTGAATTGGTGATGTGTTTTGTGCAGGAGGAAACCAAAGTTAGGCAAATTTCTTCATATTGCTTCAAGTCAGTTATATAATCAAGATGAAAATCTAAATCACAGTCTATATGCTTATAATTTGCTGCTCCATATACTCTCCTCTATGTCAGAAAACGAATTAAATGGACTGTACATGAGAAAGATTTGTTTCTATTGCCCACAGTATGATTACAGTATTTTCACAGTGACACTAAGAAGCTATCAAGTAGATACACCATGCTTGTGGCATGAAAGATAGACATACTTTCTTTTTTATTTCAAGTAAAAAATTCTTACAATTCTGCTAGCATGACATCTAAAGAGGGTTATACTTCTTCTGGAAATAACTTGGAAATAACTAAAATGGCCATAGTCGTAATTGGGATTTATACCTATTCAGAAATTCAAATATTCCAACCCAGCTTATGTCATCAAGTAACGAGGCTCATTTGCATGTTTACAAGATTCAGCAATATCTAAATCTAAATTTAAAGAGGGTTTGTTTGCATCTTTACAAAACCCAGCCCTCGATATCTGAAAAAGAAATAATGAAGCGAAAGGGGAAGCTGTTTAAAAATGATTACTCTACTGACATTAAGCAAGCAAGAAAAATACTAGTACCTTTCATTCACAGAACAGATTTAGTATTTCAAAGTCATTTTCTATTTTGATTTTATTTCATTCTTACCAGTTCTTTATTTTAAAAGGTAGTTGCATTATTATATACATATCTAGTTTCAATTTCTCTCCATCAAACTAGCCAAGTTCCCAGTGTTACTCAAATCATTTTTACAACCTACTCAGTCCTCCCAAATTGTGATTTTCTTTGCCTCTTTTATATTTTCATCCTGTCTAGTTATTCTCCCAATGATCTTTATACATTGTCTTTGCCATGCCAACTCTCCCAGAAAGCTTGAACCCCCCAAATCCTATTTTCATTATTTTTGCTTTTAATAAGAAACTCAAATGATATCTCTAAATAACTCTTTCTTTAGATAACTTTTTTATTTTTAAGACTTTATTCATTTTAGAGAGAGTAAGGGGGAACAGAGAGAGAAAGAAGAGAGAGAAGGGGGTAAGGACAAGAAGCATCAACTCCCATATGTACCTTGACCATGCAAGCCCTGGGTTTCAAACCAGTGACCTCGCATTTCAGGTCAACACTGCACCACCACAGGTCAGACAAATAACTCATTTTTGTTTTGTTTTATTTTTTGTTTCTGTGGGGGTTTTTTTATTCAGTGAGAGGAAGGGAGGCAAAGCCAGACTCCCGCATTCCCCCTGGCTGGGATCCACCCAGCAAGCCCACTAGGGGGTAATGCCCTGCCCATCTGGGGTGTTGCTCCATTGCTCAGCAACCAAGCTCTTCTTAGTGCCTGAGGGTGAAGCCATGGAGCCATACTCAGCGCCCAGACCAACTCGCTCTAATGAAGCCATGGCTGCAGGAGGGGAAGAGAGAGAGAAAAATAAGGGGGAGCGGTGGAGAAGCAGATGGGCACTTCTCCTGTGTACCCTGGCTGGGAATCAAACCCAGGACATCTACACACCAGGCCCACGCTCTACCACTGAGCCTACTGGCAAGGGCCCAGATAACTTTTTTAAAAAGTATTATCAGCTCTGTGCTATAGTTCTTTATTTATATTTTGTATCACTAGTCCATATACCATAGCTTTCCATTTTTTCCCCTCAAAGACTTTTTTTCTCCTCCACCTTGTAGGGGTGCTTTACTGCTTAAGAGGCAGGACCTATCAAAGAACCAGGGGTTTCCTCCTGTACACACTGTAAACCTCTCAGAGGGCAAAACTTTTGACTTCTGTCATTTAACTCACATTCCCCATCACAGTAGATTAATTAGCACAAAAAAACAAGAATTGCCATTTTCCTCTGTCCTATGCCTTTCATAAAGTATGATACTGTCTCTGTTGATCTGTAACTTTATATTGACCTTTAGCTACATGGTAGACATGGGGCTTAGCAAAACTGATTTAAATATAGGCTTTGTTTAATGAAAGAGGCTGAGGGGTGAACAAATACCTGGAGTATAACATTGCAAATGCTATACTGAGAGTTTGGAAAGGTCTTACGGAAACACCAAGAGAGAAGAAGGGCTAGACTCATGAGAATGGCCATGGAATGACTCAATTGAGGTGACAGTTGACAAATAAATAGAAGTCCAGGAGGAAAACAAACAGAGGGGGTGATACCAGGTAAAGGAAGCACCATGTTTCAAGACTTGAAGCTACAGTAGAACATGGTACAATCAAGAACACACAAGTAGTACACGTAGTCATTCTTGTTCCATTTCTTGCAACTCTCCAAAAATTTGTTTTCATGTAGTAGTGTCTCTGCTGTATAAATATGTATCTCTTTGATATTTCTTTGTATAATAATTTTACCATTTTCTTTTTCATGTCTATGGCCTCGATCCTCTACTTTGGCATCATCTTTATAGCTTGCCCTTTATATTTTTAAACATCTTTTCAAGTGAGACCATTCTTTCCAATCTGTCAAAAGGGCTGTCATGTTTAACCTGGATCCTCCCATTTCTGCTGCCTTAATTCTTCCTGCTTGTAAAGATAAGAAGGGCAAGTACCATTTATAAAGCTGGGGGGCGGGGTTCCCCATTCCCAATTTAACCCAGGTTCTCCCATTCCAACAATCCACACCACTGTGTGGTATTCTTCCCATATTGATAAGTATCAAGAACCCAAGTTAACTCCTTCAGGAGTGTTAACTTCACTCTGACTTGCTGTAAAGCAGTGTTTTTCAACTGCCTGTCCACAGACTGGTCTGCCAGAAATTTCGTGCTGGGCCACAAAAGAGTTAACCACCCTGATGCTATATAAAGATTACATACCCAATTCTCTTAGTGGAATTCACTTATGCCCAAGATGATTTCTGCCTTAGCAGTCTCCAAAATAATTCTCGTATTTTCACCAATCCCCAAGTGTAAAATGTTTGAAAACCACTCCTGTAAAGTACTTGTATTTTGTTGTAAAATTTCATTGTGCTTATAAACTTTTACACTGTTTTTTATATTACATAGTTCTACTGCAAGCAGTGATTTCTCTATACCTGTGTGGGTAGTTTTGGGCCTCCAAATCTCTAAATTAGTCACTGTTGTTTTCCAGTTTTATTGATATAACTGACTATCCACTTTCTAATCCCTCCTCTTGCCTTAGACTCTCCGGTATTCTTTTTCTGGAACTTAAATCTCATCTGTATAAAACTTGTAGTTTTTGTCTTTTTTTTTTTTCCATCTTTTCTTGAATCAGGCTCTCTGTGGGCTCTCCTTTACTCACAATCCTTTCCTTATTCCCCTGTGGCCCTCAAACACAGACTTCTCCTCTTTGGTAGTGGTGTCTTTCCTCAGCAAGAACCATCTTCTCAAGCCATTATTATCATAGCTCTTCCCCTTTCTGACAAGCTTAACTAAATTTCTGCTTCACCTTCAAATCTATTTTTAAAGAACTATAAATAATAATATGTGACACTGACAATATTGTCTTCTATTCAATCAATAATCATGTTCTCCATCTTCCCTGAGAGTAGACTAGGGCAACTTTTTTGAGGGACTATCTACCCAAAAACACATACCTTCCCTTCTTGCTAAACTCCTCATGCTATTTTACACTTACATAAGACGTTTTTTCTTCAGGCACTTTTTGCTCATAGGATTTGTTGACACTCATGCGAAGGACATCTCTGGCTATTTCAAGAGCAACCAGAAGGTGTCTCTGTTCTGGATTAAAAGCAGACATTGCACAGTGCCCATGTTCTTCACAACAGCTTTTTATTTCATACATTTTCCTATCCTAATGCCAGATGTCTCTGCTGATGTTAATGGAACTTCAACACATTATAGTAATTTTTTTTCAATAAAATTTCCATATGACCTAAATCTGCCTTCTCAATCCCAAAGAGGACGAACAGTGTTGAGATTTAGCTTAGGGAAATCACCACAGTGCCTTGTGCTTTTCCTTCTGATACAGTCCACAAAATATATCCATTTTCTCTGTCAGTGGAGGTTCACATCAAACTCTTTATGTCTGTGGGTTTGAATCACTGCAGATGCATCTCCTGGGCTCTTCCCAATTCAACTAATAATTAGGGTCCCACTACATAGTCCCTCTCCAGGCAACAGCTCTCATCCTTTATAAAGTAAATTCACATAAAATCCTCTTTCAAAATCCTCCCACTGCTTCTCTCACTGTTCCCAGTTGTTTGATTTTTTCCATCTCTCTGCTTCTGCCCTCTTTCTAAAGGAAGATAAAATAGACAAACTGGCTTTTCCTTTGCTCTCTTCATTTTCTTCCCCTCCTTTATTCTTTTTGCTGTGTTTTCCCACTGCCTCACTCTCCCAACCCTGACTCCTGTTCTTCGGGGCTTCGTTTCTTTCCTGTCTTATCTCTTTGGTAAAGGCTCCCACTTGCAGTGGAACCACCCCATGGCCAGTGGAAGCCAGAAGAAGAAGCCAGGTTTGGCCCCTCTGACCTCTCTAACCTTGTTTTTCAGTAGCTATTTTCACCAGCTGATGTATGACTTGACCCAATCTAGGACGTACTCTCTTTATCGCCTTTTTGTGGTTTTTCTGTCCACGATTTTAAGCTCCCCTAGGCTCACAGATGGATCTCTTGTAACCCTCACCTAAAGACAGAGAAGGTATTACTTACCTAGTTTAATGGTGAAGGAAGAACTTTCTTAGAGTTCCCCCATGAGCTGGTTGGTGGCAGGACTTGGGTCTGCTGAGCATTCACCCTCTCCACGTTTACCCAGCCCTCCCTGAGAAGGAAAACCATCCTGGGCACATGGCATGTTGTGTGGCAATGGCCTTCATTCTGCACTTCCTCTTAATTGCCATCATCCCAGAATGAAAAAAGGGAGAAGTGTTCTTCGGCAAGAACAGTACCCTGGCTTCTGAGCTTCTCTGTCAAGACCCTGTTCCCCCAGTTTCCTCTCAAGTTAGGATGCACCAGTAAGTGTAGCTACAGAGTGATAAGTCATGATATTAACTCTTTGCAGTGGTTGAATATGATAAGAAAAATTTTAATTCTGTTCTAGCAGGAAGCCTATGTGTAAATCATTCAAATGCACATCTCTGCCACTAGAGATGACACGTTTAAAGGTTAAAAGTGCCTTCCAAGTATTACTTGGCATTGTTTGGCACATATGCCCCATGACCAATGGCCCACATCTGGCAGAATTTTTTTTTTACAGTGCTTCCTTTATAACTGTATAGGTCGAAACCACATTTTATTTAGAAATATATGTTGCCTGTATTTCAAAATTACTTGGTTTACATACTTCCGTTTTAAAGAAGGTAACACTAGTTTCCAATAATCCAAATAACTATTTGGGAATGGTGGCTTTTACCTCAGAACCTTCAAGTCACATGAGGACAAGAAAATAGAATATTTAAGATCGGATCTGACCCAGAAAAGTCAAGGACATGTAGTTAACGGAGGGAGAATGTTAAAGGAACAAAGTAACTTGGTAAAGGCTTGTCTTTGGATATCTTCCATGGACTGTTCTCCGTTCCTTCCCTTCCTCTTCACAAGCACTCATAAAATTGGTCATTTTCCATTGTCCCACGTAGGCTCTCTATTAACTAAAGCAGCATCCCAAGCTTTGGGGAATCCTCTCTATCTTCCCCTCTTTTGCCTATCTCCACCCATTTAGATAAATCTTTCATAACTCAAGAAACTATCAACTAAAACTGAGTACCATGATGGATTGCCATGCTGTCTACTAGGGGACAAAATAGTATTTCGTGTTATTTTAAAGGCCTCTTAGAGATCTAGAGCTTTAGAGAAAGGGAATGAATAGTAGAATTTTAAATACCCACAGCACACTAGAGCATAAGGAATATTGACAAGGGCACTTCTGGGACTCACTTTCCAATTCACATTCTGTTGACATTCCCTTAACCTCCACTCAAAATGTAAATATATAGAGTTAACCACAATAAATTTCTCTAGCTTCTCTCTAGTGATCCTCCATAATACATGTTTCTATAATGACACCATTTTATATTGAACTTTTGCTCTTATTCTGTTATTCCCAGCACAAAATAAGTTTCTTAAGGGCAAGAACAAATTTGAATCACCCTTTGTTCCCAGTACAGTACCTTGCACTATGACATATTTATAACACAAAATAAGGGTTTGGTAAACTGAATTAATGAAGTATAAGACTAAGTGCTGCCCATTTTCTACAAACCACACAAAATAAAATAGATCACTAATGATACTTTTGAAAACCCCATTTAGAATTCATTCACTTATTTGTGTTAAATTTGTCAGACTATGCTATAGTAGAAAACAGACCCAACTGTGATGGTTTAGTAAAAGAGAAATTTATTTCTTGCTCACTCAATAGTACGAGGGGCTTCCATGTTGGTAGGTACAGTTCTGCTTTTCTTCTGGAACCACTTAAGGATCCTGGTTAATTGAATCTCTACCATCTCCAGCTTGTGGCTTATGAGGTCACTCTAAGATCACAGTCATAAAAGAGAGAAGGACTTTGTGGGGGATTCAATTTGGAAGCAGTACATCTCACTTCTCTAGTAGATTCTACCAGAGTTGAATATTGATTCTTTGGCTGAAAAAGAGTATACTAATCATCTCTTTTGTGATAGGTACTATGCTTACAGATAAAGGGTACTATATACAGATGATCAAACTCATAGAAGTGAGGTACAATCCAATAATCACAAAAGCCAATATATTGGTCCTGTACATGATTACAATTATTGTACATGACTATAATACATTATTAATGTAATCAATACTTCAAAAGAAGAGTACAGGGGGCTACTAAAGAATATACAAGAAGGACCTTATTTAATCTGGTGATTCAAGTATTCTCTAAATAAATTATGTTTGAGGTGAAGTATTAAAAATGAGTAGAGTTAACATGACATATTTAATGATATGAAAAAAACTGATAGGGCTAGAGTACAGAGGGTTAAATTGCATGAGATAAGCCTGAGGGGTAAGCTGGAACCAAACCTTGAAGAATATTGTAACTGATGGCAAATACGTGGGTCTTTATCTCAAAAGAGACGAGACCTACTTGAGGACAGTAAGTAGATTTGGTACTTCAAAGGTGACTACCCACTCTATTTCAAGAGTAAATTTAAGGAATCCAACTAAGAGACAAGCGAAATAATCCAGATGACAGATTACTACATCAGGGTTGTAAATGTTCTAATATTAGAATATTAGAGATTTATTGAATAGGAATGGAAACAAGTAAGCCTATTTGAGAGATTTCTAATTGATTAAATAAGAGCTCTACAGAACTCAAAAGTAAGTGGTAATTCCCAGTTTTCTGGCCTGAGAACTAGCTGGAGGCTGGTGCTAATCACTGAAATAGAGTAAAGCAGATTTTTGAGAAAGATAATTAATTCAGGTTGGGTCATTTGAGTCTAAGATGTGTATGAAATACTCTAATGTGAAAATGACAAGTAGGCAGTTAGATATATGAGTCTGGATCTCAGATAAAAGATCTAAACTGAATATATAAACCTCAGATTCCCTTCTAGGTTATAGCTAAAGCCATAAACAAGGATATTAGTTAATGAAAAACAGAAATGGGCTAGGACTAAACCTTGAAAAATGAGATCAAGAGTGAGTGGACAGAGGCAGATAAATCAAGAAAGCATTGATTAAAGAATCCATAAAATAGAGGGAAGTCAACAAATTCTGCTGAGAGTTCAGGTCAATGAGACCTGAAAAATATTTGCCTTGCTAAGATGGATATCATTTGAAACCTTAGCAGGAACCATTTCAGTAAAATGATGGAGGAAAATGAATGGAACATATATAATAAGGGCAATGTCTGTAGCCACTTCACTCAAGAAGTTTGACTGAAAAGGAGCAGAAGAATTTGAACTATCTAGAGAAGGTGGTTCAAATAGGATTCCTGTTATAATAATATCAAACACTCATAGAGTACTTTTGATATGCCAGTCACTCTTCAAACTCTTTTACTTTGTCTTATAATTTACTATGTTTATTTTGTTCATTGATTTTGGCATGCTCTATTGTGTCCCAGTGCCTAAAACAATG
Source organism: Rhynchonycteris naso (assembly GCA_037038555.1). Lineage (NCBI taxonomy): Eukaryota > Metazoa > Chordata > Mammalia > Chiroptera > Emballonuridae > Rhynchonycteris > Rhynchonycteris naso. The sequence goes on along the minus strand of CM072996.1, from coordinate 102,129,832 downwards.
CCTGGCACATAGGAAATGCCCAATAAATATCTTTAATGAACAAAGAGTGAGTTAATGCCCAGGTGTCATTCTAGTATTCTTCTCACTCCAGTGTTCTGTACCTGTTACTTTTTAATAAGCATCTTGTTTTTCTATTTTGACCATGTCAGAATATCCACTTTTCTGATGTTGATTATTATTTCTAATAGGACTACAAGTGTATCTTTTAATCAAAATATCTTTTAATCAAAAAGTGTATCTTTTAATCAAAAAGAAATGAAGAAGTTTTGAATGCCTAAATCATAAATAGAAATTTATATTTAATTTAATTACATAAATGTTATGCTTATAGATGACTAACTTGGGTTTAAGCTCCTAGGGACGTTGCATATGCATTCCTGCGCCTAGAACGTTCTTCTTCACTGGGCTCACAGTGACTCTGCCCTCTGAACCTTCGCTCAGATATCAGCTCCTCCATGACCCACATCATGTCACCAACCTCCTCCCACACATGCTAGTTGTGATTGAAAGAGGAGAGCTAGAGACTACCTCAAAGCTTCATTTACATAGAAAGCATGTTAGTTTTACAAAGAACATGTATTTGAGGTAGCTGGAGAAGTTGATAATTATTGGGGTTATAAATCTCCTATTGAACCCTGCTCCTTGCAGTCTGATTACCAGACCCGGCAATGTTTCAACCTCCTCCTTTTCCTTCCATAGCATCTGTGCTGTCTATACAGTGCAGTTAGAGCACATTATGTTATTATTTCTCTATCTAAATCTGTCTGTTCACTATATTCTGAAAATCTAAAGTGATCTTATTTACCTAGGTATAATGGAGTCTAGACTAGAATCTGGAAAAAGTCTATGATGGAACTCAACAGTTGCTTAATAATAATAATAATGAATAATTGAACAAATATGAAGTTAATGGCTTATATATTAAAAATAAATGTTCAAAGATATAACATATTTTCTTATTCAACTGAAAAAATTACTGTACATTTGTACACTAGGCCAAATACAGCCTTTTTAGCCTGGGTACATCCACAGCAACATTTCACACTGTGACCATCTGGACCATTAGATGTAAATACCGATTTGGCAGATACTGCAGGGCAATGAAAGTAGTTGTGGGAATAGAGTGAATTTGAAGATACTACCACATGAAGGGTATATTTAAAGCCACTCATTTTGTTATTAAAATTAATAACCTGACATTGTCTTTCTTATAAATGAATAAAGTCTTGGTATTTTTATAAGTAGAGACTATGCATAGTCTGAATTTTCATTTTGAGAGATTATGTGACTGCCATTTAGTACTTGTCACCTCCAAATGGATTCCCAGCCTCCGAGAAAAATCCTCAACTCAGAGAACCTATCAACAACTTAACACATAGAAAAACCCGAAGATGGATATAAATAGAGCATGTCTATTTTAAATGTCACAGCATTAAGTCAATTCAGGTACCTTCAAAACTCACTCAAAAGTACAGCATTTCCAACAAACATGTGAACTTAGCCCCATTTGCAAAGGTCATTAAACAAACCCGTCTTTTTACATACAAAATGATGCATGGTATTATAGAAGCTATCCAATAACTGTTCGTTTTAAATCAAACTTTGTACTGATCCATTAGATATGACCTCTGTTCTGATATCTATCATGCTTTACAAAAAAAAGTATTATAGTTGTCTATTAAATCAATAATTCATGTCTATTCTATTTAGTGGCTGCATTAAAAAAATAATGGGACTATCACGCAGCTCAAAACAAAGGCACTTTCTGATTGTCAGCTCCCCATTCTAAAAGAGCAGGTTAATTTCTCTAAATCTCACAGTTGGAACTTTCTAACACTAACTGGCAGTTTCCACCTAGTGATCAAGGCAATTGACTAAAATAAATTATACATAAAGCTGCAATTCCTAATAGTAATAAGGCCCCTTCATGAGATAATCACAGCAGCAAAAGCATTCATCTGTCTGCTGCAACTCTACAGGGTCTTGAAATGATCTCTTAAGAACTATACTTTCAGAAATGTTCTCATTTCTGGTTTCATCATTGACTAAAGTGACAGTGAGAATGGACTATCCAATGGGTGGTCAGGTGGAATTGGTTTGTCATTCCAGATGGCAAGCTGATGGTAAAGACTGCATGATTTTGAGTCAAATGTCTTGCTTCAGCTTCATATTGTGGCACCTACATAACCTTTTGTAACTTCTGAGGATCAAAGTTCTCATTTATAAAGTGGACATAACACTACCTACTTCACAGGGCTGTTGTGGAGAAAACTAGACCGAATCATCAAGGAGCAGTAATGATCTGAGATGTAAATCTGAGTCTTATCTGTCTACATAAATTTTCCAAGACCACTTTTATTTCCCATTGCCATAACTCCATTTAGGAAACACTTTTAAAGTTTTAAAAATTTTAGTTTCTAAAACTTTAGAGTGATGTATATAAAATGTTTAATATCAAGCCTTTATATATACTACCCGATTATCTTTTCTTCCAAACTGACACGTGAAAGCTATAATAGTTTGATGTGAAAATATCCACATTAAACTACCAGATCATTCCAATTCTTTTATGTAGATAACAAGAGCTACAGTAAAACCTTCACACACTCGAACCAGACTCTAGGGACAAGAGTGCATCTCCATTTAATCAAATGTCCCAAATCAATTAATCAAGGGTAAAACCAGAATGTAATAGAAGAAAGCTGCCCCCATTCTCAAACTTTTCATTTTAGAAAATTATTAAAGTGATTTTTTTAAAAATTAGAAAAAGAAGCCCTGGCCAGTTGGCTTAGCGGTAGAGCATCACCCCGGCATGTGGAAGTCCTGGGTTCGATTTCCAGCTAGGACACACGGGAGAAGCGCCCATATGCTTCTCCACCCTTCCCCCTCTCCTTTCTCTCTGTCTGTCTGTCTCTCTCTTCCTCTCCCGCAGCCACGGCTCCATTGGAGCAAAGTTGGCCTCGGGCGCTGAGGATGGGTCCATGGCCTCCGCCTCAGGTGCTAGAATAACTCAGATTGCAGCAAAGAAATGCCCTAGAGGGGCCGACCATCACCCCCTGGTGGGCATGCAGTGTGGATCCTGGTTGAGCATATCATGCGGGAGTATGTCTATCTGCCTTCCCCCTGCTTCTCACTTTGGAAAAATACCAAAAGAAAGAATATATTTATACCTCAGGTAGTTACAACTCAGAAAAATAATTTTTTCTTAATTCAGTGAGAGGAGAGGAGGCAGAAACAGACTCCCACATGCACCTTGACTGTGATCCACCTGGCAAGCCCACTAGAGGGTAATGCTCTGCCCATGTGGGGTGTTGCTCTGTTGCTCAGCAACTGAGCTCTTCTTGGCACCTGAAGTGGAGGCCAGGGAGCCATCCTCAATGCCTTGGGTCACCTCACTCTAGTCGAGCCATGGCTGCAGGAGGGGAAGAGAGAAAGCGAGAGCAAGAGAGAGAGAAAGAGGTGGAGAAGTATACGGCTGTTTCTCCTGTGTGTTCTGACTAGGAATCGAACCCAGGACATCCACATGCCAGTCCATTGCTCTACCACTGAGCCAACTGGCCAGGGCCACAACTCAGAAAATTTAATGAACAAGATAAAGTTTCGTATGAATGGGGTGTTTTTCTCATCTCTTTCTAGAAAATGAGTTTTTCTCTATCTATCTGCTTGGTGCCATAAGGTCATGAAATCCAGAATAAACAATGACTAGCTTTCAGATGGCTTTTGGATCCAGGAGTATTAAAATTTGAAAATACTGAAAAGTAAATTCAGTTGGTTTAATGTCAAAATACATGCTTAAATTGTCATACCAATCATGATAATTTTATGAGCAAATGAAATTTTACATTCAAATCTCTACATTAGTTAAATGTAGATTTGCAAAGGGTGCTAAAATAAATACTTTTCCTTATTTCTTTCTCCAAAAGTTTCCATTTTCATATTTTCTTCCTTTTAAATACTCATTCTTTCTCCATTCCATCACTTTAAAATTACAGAAAACTTCACATATTTCTCCTACTTGAGTTATGGTTTTTCAAAACTATAACTGCTCCCTTCTAAAGCTAAATATTATGTACAATCTTTGAAATTCCCTATGTATCATAAGATTGAATAATAAAAAGATACTAAAAGATAGATAAGTTGTGACATTTTCTTAAAACCATGGAGATGCCCATAAATTAACTGTAGAATTAAATTATGGGCCATAAAAAGACGTGTCATTTAAGAGAGAACCGTCATGTCTAAATGTCTAATTAGAACTGTTACAGTAGCCTGGGTCTGCAGCAGAGTTCCCAAGAGAGGGCATTGTAGCAAAAAGACAATCTGGCAAAAAGAACCGTCCTCCTAATGAGCATTTTTGAACAGCAATTTTGTTCCTTTACATTTCTCTTATTTTCTAAGGTTCAGATGAATTTGTCTACACTTTGTATTAATTTCTATAATATTGACCCCCATTCTGTATTTTCAAAGACTATGAAAAGTAATTTATTCCACTAGATTCTCCTGATGTGTCAATTAATTTGTAGGGGTGAGTTGGCACTTCAGGTGACTTTAACACATTAGGAGTAACTATTGCCTACACTAATGGAAGTGAGCTTTGACCTAGATAACTCAGAATGCAGGTGTTATCTAAAATTGGCTTTTATTTGCCTTTGGAAATGCATAGGAAGTAATAATTCAGGCAAAGACCCTGTTTTCAAGGAGTTGACAGTCATGTGGGAAAACTTAATATATGTGCACAATAAGACATAAAATAAGTCCTTAGTAACATAAGAGATTATGAGTAAGATGCTAGGGGAATTCAAGAAAGGAAAGAATTGGAGCTGTAAATACACACAGTGATATTCTCAACAAAAATGTTACTTAAGCAGGGAGAGCACCACTCCTCACATACTCATGCACACTCTGAATACGTTAATTCTCACCTACAGAGGCATCATAGAACAAGTTGATATGCTTTTGTCTTTTAAAGATAGGTAGAATGAGTACCCTATAAAGGAATTACATTTCCTTATATTGTTAACTTACATCTAGACAGTTATTTCCACACTGGAGACTCGGGCTGATTTAATATTCATGAAGTTATAGATAAAGCTGAACACTTTTGGGGGGTAGGGAGGCAATAGGAACTAAACCCTAATTTGTCATTTACCTAATTCCCGATGTCAGAAAATAGGTCCCATTCCATCTCTCTCATGCTTATACATATGAATGCAAAAGTTCTAATACCATGGTTCTTAACTAGTTACAGCAAAGAGGAAAACAAAGTGGGAGAACCCAGAGCAGTCCTTTCTGAAATAAATAAATAAATAAAGTTTTCTACACTATCATTCTAAACTCCGACTCACTTGTTCAGAAATGCCTGGGTCCAGGATTGGTGAGTGAGCTTTGGGCTTACAATGTGGTATCTATCAATGAAACACCATGATGGGCTATGGGTTACTTTGTTTCATATCACTGTGGATCTGTCTTCCAACCTGCCACTTTGATTTTTACCAATATTAGAATAAGGAAACAGAAAGTTAGATCTCACTTGAAATGAGTAAAACTGAAAGTGCAAACACCTTGTTGCCTTTCAGCAAATAGAAATTCAGAACTCCTCATCAATAGACAGAATTTAGTGGAACACAAATTAAAGTATTCTTTCCAAAAACCTAAATATACGGTATTAGACATAATCCTATTGGAGGTATAAAGAGACCAAAATTTAGGTAGGGGTGATTTTACTAAAAAAAGTTTTCGTCTCCTTTCAAAGGTATGTAATGAAGTTACAAAAATCCACCGAGATTATTGTGGTGCTGTTCAGAGTGCAGACTCTAAAAAACTCATCTTGGTCTCATTTCCTGAATCACTGAATAAGGAATCTAGTTTGATGAATGTAAAACTGTAAATGAGCAGGTTAAAAACTGATGTGGGTTGCAGTCACTCTAGATGTGAATGAAGAAGCACTGGGTAAGTGCCAATGAACTCAAGAGGTTTCTAGTTCTAGCTGTCCTAATCCTCCTACAGAATTTGCGAGTTATCTGTACAAACTCTATTCATCGTTCTCTGAAAACTTACTTATACTTTCATATTGGTTTTTGTAGCAAGAGAAATTGGGTGATATCTGCTTCTCCCTTCGCTATGTACCTACCGCTGGCAAACTGACTGTTGTCATTCTGGAGGCCAAGAACCTGAAGAAGATGGATGTGGGTGGCTTATCTGGTAAGTCTGTGATTTTTTTGTTTTTGTTTTTAAATACTGTTACATCATGGTTACCAAGGGCACAGCACACATGCTGTGACTCCTCGGTTCTTAATTGATCACTGTTCTCTGTCCTGCGGAGACTGGAAGCAGTCTCAGAATTTATCCCAACAGTTACCCCAGGAAACCACTCTCAATTTATTGGAATTGGCACAGAAGATAAAATCTATTTTCCCGCTTCAGAGCAAAAGTATCAGCTGTCGGTTCTATAGCTGTGAAAAGTGGAAAAGTTTGCTTCTCTTCTAAAAGGCAATGCCTATGGCCAATTATAATTTTGTTGAGTTTTGGGGTTTGGATGTGCATGGGGGATTGGTCAAAATTCACCCATCATATAAAAAATAGTTTTTATCCAAGACTTGTTTAGGTATTTGATAGCCTGACATAGTTTTTAAAGATACTGTTTTGTTAAAGATTCTGCATTTCAAATACATGTGAATGATAAAATCTGTTTGAGGGTGAATCCCCATGGTAATGCATTTATTTTCTATAGCTTATATTGGGGATGGGAAGGACTCTTGGATTTAAAGTTCTATAGAGCACAACCTTAGTTGTTGTTTTTTAAAGTGAATAAAGTAGTATACTCTGGCTCAAAAGCAAAGTCAACTCAAGGACTTGTCATTTCCACAGCTGAATGTAATTTTATTCTTCTCTGTGCAATTAAATCAATTATATTTAATTTTCCAGTAAGGAAAATTATTACAGTGTGAGAAATTTTCTTGATATGCCACAAGGTCATCATAAATAGACTATAGCTGTCATTGTCTGTGGCTACGACACTAGAATTAACATTACTGGTTATTTAATGCTTTCTCTAATAAAAATATTGCAAGCTTCAAAAGGTCACTCTACAGCAACCCAGTGATTTTATATATGTTAAAGCAGCCATTTTCAACTGGTGTGCCACAAGAATTTTTAAAACATGCAATACCTAACTATTTAGTCAGGGACACTAACTTCTTTTTCCTTAGATTGTCAAATAAATAAAATGACAAAAGCCTACACAACAATAGTCATCCAGTGTGAATGAATCAATATTATCTATATTTTTGTCAGATAGGCAAAACATATATTTTTTGGTGTGCCACAAAATTTTAGTAATTATTTTGTGTGTCATGAGATGAAAATGGTTGAAAGTCACTCTTCTAAAGTATAACAGCTAAAAAAAAAAATACTAGAGCCAAATGTCATTAACCACTAATTTGTTAATGAAATTCTCCTGATGCCTAAGTTTCTTTCTCTTTACAAGTCACCTGAGGAAGCTGCACTAATTCTTTCATGACACTAAGACCTCATTGATAACTTCTTGCTTGCATCACCTAATAGCATAACAGAGAAGATTTAAAGCAATGAGCAGTTAACTCTGAAAATGTAAAGAGTACTTAGTGGGCCTAAGATGCAAAATATATGGATATATGTGTATGTATGTGTCTCTACACACACACCCTTTCTAGCTCTGTCCACTGAAAAGGCCTAGAAACAGACCGATCAAGTAGCCATGAGTACCCCTCGTACCAGATCTGGTTTGAAATTGTAATTTTTCACCAGATGAATCTGGAGCATATGAGAGGAATGGGAGATTCCAGGTATGCCACAGAAAGGATTCAAGACAAAAGCCTAGACCATTCTGTCATACCAGCAAGGAAGCTCTCAAAGACCAATAGCATCATGTCAAAACACTAAGAAGACAACTTGAAGAGGCTTCCAATGATAAAGATGCGATCATTTGATTTTCAGAGTGATAATAACTATGATGCATTTAAACCTAAAAACATAATAATCATATAGGATGTCTGTGTGTGAAAAGATTCAGAGAAATGTTTAACTACAAGAACAGTTCAAGCTTGACCAGGCGGTGGCCCAGTGGATAGAGTGTTGAATTGGGATGTTGAGGACCCAGGTTCAAGACCCCAAGGTCGCCAGCTTGAGTGCGGGCTCATCTGCTTTGAGCAAGGCTCACTTGCTTAAGCCCAAGGTCGCTGGTTCAAGCAAGGGGTTACTCGGTCTGCTGTAGCCCCCCGGTCAAGGCACATGTGAGAAAGCAATCAATGAACAACTGAGGTGCCACAGTGAAGAATTGATGTTTCTCATCTCTCCCCCTTACTGTCTGTCTGTCCCTCTCTCTGACTCTGTCTCTGCCACAAAAAAAAAAAAAAAAAAAAAAAAAGAAGAACAGTTCAATACCTAGTATCGCTACCTAGTATCCTGAAGTATGATTTCAGACACCTCTGGCCTTTACCCTTCCTTTGTTTCAATAGCCAGATGCTGTTACATCGTCCATTGTACCCTCTCATAGTCTCCATTCCAAACTTTCATGCCAACAGCATCATCTTCACCTGTGTCTGCTATTCCCCTACCCTGCCTTCCAATTCATCTTATTCCTTTGATGCTACCCTCATTGTTTACTTAAGGCATTTTCCTTCACCTGGAATTCTCTCCTCCCAAACTTCAGGATCCACTCTTCCTATCCACTCTTCAGGCCCAGCTCAAGTGTTATTTTCTCCATTCATTAAACAAATGTGTATTGTGTCCCTACTTAGTGTTAGGTATTTCTGAAAATAGATTTGCATCAGTAGACACAACAGCCAATACACCCTACCCTCATGTAGCTTACAGTTTAACGTGGGAGATGGGCAGGAAGTCAATAAATAAGAAAAGCATAGAGTTCGCCAAGAGGTGAGAAGTGCTACCGAAAAAGCAGAGCAGAAAGTCAGATAGGGAATGTTGGGGAGGAGTTGGCAGCGGGCAGCCAGAGAACGCCTCTGGACTAGGCGCCGTTTCAGCAAGGGCTGGAAGGAGAAGAGGAAGTGAGCCCAGGGGTGTCTGGGAGAGCCTCCTGCTCCTCTCTCACTGGAATGTGCTCTCTGTTTGTACCCCACACAATGCCCTCATGGACTGGTGGCACAGAGCAGAGCTGCTGAATGAATAATGCATTATTTACAAAGGAGCTGTCGCCTGAAAACACAAGTCTTGCATTTTAAATATGTTTAACCTACTTACATCACACTAACTTTAAGCACTTGGATGGTCTGCCTCCAAGTAAGTTGACCTATACAGGTCCTATGAGACCAAAATTACCTAATGAGAGCATTCCAGATAATTCAAATGTCAGACTACATTTGCTGAAAATGGCTGGTTAACTGGAACCAAAGTGGACTGTTGCTCCCAGGTGTAAATCCCACTCAGCCCCTACTGTCAACTTGACATTGGACAACTTATTTAAGCTTTTTAAGCCTCAGTTGCATTGTCTGTAAAGTGGGAGTAATGAGAGAGCCTGGTTTATAAGGTTCTTGTGAGAAATAAATAAAAGCACTAGGTCTGTCACACCCAAGAGCTCACTAAATATCACTATCATATTTTTCTATGAGTAACTTGATCAAATCTTGGGTTAAATATGCAAAGTGTGAAAGCAGCCAATGGACACTTTAACCAATTGTTTGATTCAATAGAAAAAGAAACTTCATTTTGTTTGCTGGAATTGCCTGACCAATTCAGGAAAGGTGTCAGTAGACCATGTTTTACATAAACCCAAAAGTGAATTGAGACAAGGTGTGGAATTAATCAACAAACAAAACTGAAGAAAATAAGAAATAAGAAACATTTTTAAAATAATTTCTTTTTCCTACTCTCCCACAGAGTCTGTTTATTTCTTCCTTTCTGTGTTGATTCAAAATGCATTGCACCAAGATTTGGTCTCTGTCATATACCCACATAGCAAACCCAGCAAATTTCAATCCTTCCTACTTTGCAATGTAGAAATCCTTTTCTAACTTGGTTTATGTATGTGGTGCTCATGATAGACCTGTGAGGTAGTTTCTGATGGTAATGGCCTCAGAAAATTGAATTTTAGAGACATTAGATAATGTACGTAAATCATCTTGTTTCAGATCTGGCATATAGGAGGCATTCAATATTGGCCATTGCTTTTGTTTGTTAGTATTAACAAAGTCACCTGATCTGTAGGTGCTATAGCTGAAACAGAAACCCAGGCCTTCTGATTCTCAAGGCAGAACACTTTCCAGTACACCATTCAGCCTTTTGCAAACCCACCACTTTCAAGATGGGAGAACAGGGATTCCCCAGCTCTAACATACTAAAGGTGGCTCCCCTGCCTGGAGCTCAAACACCAGATGAAGTCCTCAGAGTTCATAAAGCTAGAAATAAGGCTTCAAGGATTTCTTGAAAACTGCGGAAATTTCCACATGTATAAATCCCTATGAATACCCCCAGAATCACAAAATCACTTCACTTGTGGCTTCTGGCAGATTTCTCTTCTTGCATGACCTATATGAAACAAAATGTAACCTCATAAACAATTCAGTGTTCCTCTTTCCTCTAAGCTAGCACATAGTCCTTTTGAAATGCTTCTAAGTGTTCCTACTGCTAGGAACAATGGCAAATCAACCAGGATAAAAAGTTTGTAGCCTGCTGCTTAAATTGTAAAGAGAACAGCAGCAGAATGTCAAGCCTGGTGGTAATAAGGTGCTGGAAAAACCTACACAAGAAACTGAAATTATATGCACTTGTTCCAGCAGTCTCCTGGACACCAAGGAGTTAGAGAGGTGACCAGGAGGTGGAGCCAGGTCAGGATGGCCCCAAGGCTGGTTGGACAAGTGTGGTTCAGCTTTCTCCCTCATCATCTCCTCCCTTTTACTTCCCATCCAGTCCCCACCTTCAGTCTTCTTGGCCACCCCCAGTCCTGTCTTTTCTCTGTGAAACCTGTACTCCAAAGAGCAAAGGGTAAGGCTGTAGGAGAGGTCCCCAAGAGCATCTAAATCTCCCAAAAGGGGGGGAGGCAAAGAAATTTAGAAATGGCAGCAACTGCTTAAGGGACATTAGATAATGTACGTAAATCATCTTGTTTCAGATCTGATGGATGAAGAAAGAAGTGGGCTCACTATAGTCAGGGACTCACTACCATCTGAATACATCAGAATGCCAGAGTGCAGATTGGCCTCTAAGACCTACAGCAGTAGGATTGACTTTGCCCACCTGCCCAACCCTACCACCCCCACACACATATTCTCTCCTTTCTATTAGATGCAATTTTTAAACCTTGTTCATGGGTTTGTATTTTCTCATTTCTACTATCCTAGAATTATAACTTGAGAAATATAGCTAATTTAAATATTTGAATTCATCTCAACACAACCAACCTTAGGGGACCATGAGATTCCATGAGAAACCATGAATCAGCTGAGACAGATCATTCTCCCAGGCATGATTTATCAAGATGTGATCTTTAGCAAGATTAGAGCCCATACTAAAATTTAAGATTCCAGGGACAGCCTCAAACTGAACTATAACTACGTATCTCAGAGTGGGAACCTAAATACTTTATATTTTTAAATACCCCCATGTTATTCTTATGCATTTTAATTTTGAAAACTATACTTCATAGAGAGTGTTTTATGATGCTATAGTGTAATCATCTCACAGTATATAAATGTATCAAATCCCATTTTATACCTTAAACTTACACAATGCTATATGTCAATTATATCTTATTTTATATCTTATTTTTAAAATTACCCCCCCCAAAAAACATCCTACATTTTAGAAGCCAAATGCTTCCTCATAATTTGAGCTGACAACCTGGACAGCCAAATGCCAAACCAGAACATTTTTGGTCAGTGATGTAGAACACATCCTTTGCCTTATAAACTGGAGTTTTCTTAAAAAGCAAGTCCTATTTCGTTTATCAGCCCTGTATCCTCTTTCCTGAAAATTACCTTCCCTCCATGTCTAAATTATTGTCTTTTTTTTCTTCAATCGATTCCACTGAAAGAGAAGATAAAAGCAATAGATGGCTCCTTTATACACTTGTAACCACCAACCACTCATCTGTCCTCCCATTGGTGCTTAAAGCATGACAAAGAACCCACTCCAGATTCAACTGATTGGAGCTAAAAGCCACTAGTCTGGGAGCTGGGCCAATAAATAAAGTGGCAAAAACTTATATGAGCCAATTAGATATGGATATGCAAATTAATTGGCTGTGATATCAGGGTCAAACAATAATATGCAAATAAACCAGCATCTTATTGAGCTAACAGGATAGAAATATGCATAATAAGTTGGCTGTGATGTTAGAAGGCATCATCACGATTTAAGGCTTGAATGTTAGAATATAAAATACTCTGACACTTCAAAGTGTTTAAGTACAATGTTAATAAAATATTCTGAATCCCTAAGATGTGAATAAATTGATCTAAAGAAAATGACAAATCTTTAAACTGGAGCATCCTAGAAATTGAGTTACTAGGAATGGTTATCACCAAACCCTATGCAAGTTGAGACCCAGGAATAGTTACCACAGAATGAATAGAATGTTATGCCTGAGCATTAATAATGGTTTTAAGAAAATGAATAAAAAAGATGTGGGGTACAGGCTACATTTGAAATCAAGAGAAATGAGCAATAGGCTGAAATGTATTAGTTAGAACAGTTAGCACAAAACCTCCTAAATTAGTCCTCTAGCTGTCAGGTACATGTCCAGTCATTCAGCAAACATCATTTGAATACACAGTCTAAGTCAGGCACTGTGCCAGTCCTTGGGCACACAAGTATAAGTCACAGCAGACACTGGCACAGCACAGCATGAACCTGAACACCACCAGTCCAAATACTTTACATATGTTAAACGATTTAATCCCTATTACAGCCCTATGAGGTAGATACTATTTTAAATACTATTGTATAGATGGAACTAAAGCACAAAGAGGTAAATAAGTTTCCCAAGGTCACAGAATTAGTATGTGCAGATGTAGGATGTCAGCCCAGTCTGTCTTCAAACTCCATGAATAAAACATATAACTTCTATGCCCTTATCTTTTCTCAGCAGGTTCAACCTGGAGAGCAGATGGCTAACTATACAGTTACAGTTTGAGAGATGGCCAAAGATTCTAACCTGTTCCAAAAGTCCTTTATACCCAAACTAAAATTCTATCATGGAAGTCATTAATATATATTAGTTTGTTGATTGTTTAATTAGTTTTTGGCTACATAGACAGCAAAGACAAGATCAATGGAACCATAAAATCAGACATCAAAAATTATTAGATTTTGCCTGACCAGGTGGTAGTGCAGTGGACAGAGCATCAAACTGAGGCGTGGAGGACCCACGTTCAAAACTCTAAGGTTGCCAGCTTGAGCATGGGCTCATCTATCTTGAGCGCCGGGTCACTGGCTTGAGTGCAGGGTCGCTGGCTTGAAACCCAAGGTTGCTGGCTTGAGTCCAACATAGCTGGCTTGAGCAAGGAGTCACTTATTCTGCTGTAGCCCCCCAGTCAAGGCACATATGAGAAAGCAATCAATGAACAACTTAGGAGCTGCAATGAAGAATTGATGCTTCTTATCTTCCTTCCTGTCTCTCTATCCTTATATGTCCCTCTCTCTGACTCTCTCTGTCTCTGTCACACACGCACAAAAAAAATTATTAGATTTCTAGGCTGAAAGGACCACCCCAGATTCTCCCTTGTATAGAGATTGGCATGTTATTTTAGTGACTGATTCTTTGTACACTAAAGAGGATGAGGCACAAAACAGTGTATCAGTAACAAAGGTGAAGGGATGTTGCCAGAACATTGTGGAAGCAAGTCCAAGTCTAAGGGATTAATGCCTACTAGTTGGTAGAGAAAAAACTAGAGACAAACTTTATCTACTGTACAGTTTTATCAAGGGCTAACTTTGGAAGGCAATGTGTGATATTGTGGGGGTCGAGGTGAGCAGTAGGTCTAATAGCACAAAAGTGTTACTACCACCGTAAAATGCTATGGACCTCTGTGAGTCAAAATTAGATATTTCAATATTAAAATGGAAGAAATTGGAATTGCAGTAAACAACTTATCAGGAAAATAGGGCTCAGCTGGAAAATATTAACAAGAGAAATTCACAGATGAAGGCATGGAATGGAATGCCAAGGAGCTCTGGGCTAAGGCATTTTTAAATCTAGTCCCCATGAAATTCTTAATTTTGAAGGTGACAAATGCTTTCAGCCATTGAAGTGGCAAGTTCAGAGGATAAATGAAAATAACTTGCTAGGCTGAGGGAGCCAAAATGTGGTAGACGAGCTGCAGTGTGGGCAAGCTTAGAAACAATACATTAAAAGAGAAAAAAGTAAGAGTATAAAATAGGGCCAATTATAAACCAAGAAAAGGGTCACAGTGAAGACATTTACCAAGTGAGCTGCTACAACCAAAAAAGCTTGGGGTTGTCATAGATTTTATAAATACATACAAGAGGCGGAAATGTCCTACCTTTGTCCTAGTCCAAAGTTCATCCACATGTAGAGTATATGTAGTTATAGTCACGCCCCTCACAAAAGATTTTGTAGTATCGGATGACCATAAAAGGGTGGCTATGACCAGGATGAAGGCGCTGTGTGTGAGGACTGACCAAGACTGGGACTTTGTAGTCTGGAAAAGGAAGGCTGAACAGAGAAATGCTAAAAGTTTGAGAAATCATGAAAGGTTAACTAGAGTAATACCTCTGTGTTTATCACATCCCACAATACTAGAACTAGGAACTTGATGTTTGAAAGAACAGAGATAAAAGGGAGGGTCATTCAGAAGGATCTCAAAGCCACCTTTCAACTGAAAATTCTCTTTCAGATTTTGCTACTTTACCGTCAGGTGAGTAAAGACGTGTTACTGTAAAAGATGGAACAGGTAGAGAGAAATGTATAAGCTTACAAGGGGACATATCTCTAAACCTTTACTTTGTGTTATATTGTAGGACTGCCATGCGTTTCATGAGTAACTATCAGAAACAGACCCCACAGTGGCATCCTCAGAAATCCAACCCAGAACAGCTATATTCCCATCCTTGTATTGACCAGTCCATCCTCTGCTCTCCATTCATATAAGGACAGGAATATAGACAATCCGATTTTCTAAGAGGTAATTGTGTGGGCAGTATTAAAGCCTCCAAACAATCCTGTTTTTAGAACTAAATTTGGTGGGGTTTGTAAAAGATACTACCCACATTTGATAACGAGGTCTTTTCCCCCTAATAAACTATTAAAATTTTATAGCAAATGGATATGCCATTTTTCTCTTCCTTTTATGAAACTACAAGATTCCTGTTAGCCCTACCACAGGAGACAACAATGGGAAATACCAGTGAGTCTCAAACACTGTCAAAATGCTCAGAGAAATGGAAACATTAAAAAGATGACCTTTTAAAGAAATTGTACTTTCTTATAGTCACCTCCACTTTCAGAAGGACAGCTGGGTTGTATTTGATCCCTGAAGCCCTTATTCCCAATGTCTGTTATAAACTACCACTCTTGCCCCTCTGCTCCAGAGTCTTGCACCTGCTGCACCAGGAGCTTCTGAGAACAGGGCCGTGTCTCCTCATGTTTGCCTTCTCAGAGCCCCCAGCACATACATCAGGGGAACAGACCTCAACAGTCCCTGACTGACTAAGCAACCAGTTATCAATTTTACAATTCTGCCAGTCTAACTGGTAATTTTGTCTTCATCTTCCAGTTGTTCTGACTTAATTTTTCCACTTAATGACATTCTTTGGCATCATATAGTAACCATATTATAATAAAAATAGCAGCTCCAAAAATAAGTGGAGTCAAAATGACATAAATGTCATTCTTGAAGTGAACTGGTTATTTAGCTGTCATTTTCAGATTTTTCTTTCTTCCTTTATTCCTTCTAATTCCCTTTAGTAGAGAAACAAACAAAAACAAAACACCAGCATACCTCCAGGACAGTGGTTCTTAACCTGGGTTCTATCGAACCCTAGGGGTTCGATGAGTCGGTCTCAGGGGTTCAGTGAAGCCTCTGCCGCGGAGGCCAGAATAAAGTAATACTGTAATTTGTTGTGAATTCATGCACTTTGTTGGTTTTGTTCTTTGAGCAAGGTGATGTTCATGCACGGCTCATTTTGTGCACCAGTAATAAAACATATACCTATGTCTTGAATTTGGGGGAAAAAATCATATTTTATTTATCACTAAAGAAGGGTTTGGTGAATGCACATATGAAACTGGTGGGTTCGGTACCTCAAAAAAGGTTAAGAACCACTGCTCCAGGAGATAAAGATGAAGAGATTGACCAAGAAATGTATATGCCCTGGCTGGTTAACTCAGTCATAGCATCATCCTGAAATGCCAAGGTTGTAAGTTCAATCCCCAATCAGGGCACTTACAGAAAACAACCAGTGAATACACAACTAAGTGGAACAACAAATGAATGCTTCCCTTCCCCCTGACCCCCGCTTCTCTGTGTCTCTCTAAAATCAGTCCATGATTCAGCATCCTGTTTGTTCACTGCTTTGTAGACTACCTCCTTATGAAAGGGAGTCCAGGAACCATTGTAGCTAATTGCCTTTTTGAATTACTAATGATCTAACTTTTTCTATTCATCATTCACATGATCCCTGGAAAAGCAGGAGGCTTCCTATAATTTTTTTCTAAAAATAAATAATTTTAAGCATTGACTTAGGAAATTAATTTTTTAACATAAAGTATGAAGTGAGGACAATTTTTATATTCTCAGGAACACAAAACTGCTCTTACCCAAAATGAAAGTAATATATGGTTGACTGACAAGAAATTCATAGATTTCAAACGACTAATTTTGGTCAACAATAGAATAGTGTAATAACTTGTCCCTTGTGAGCCAGAAACTGCTGCATGCACTGTTAGTGATAGTATATCTGCAGAACTAATCCCTGTGGAGCTGTCAGATGTCACAGTTATCTCCTGATCCTACAGCTGGCATTTGTGAATGTGATGGGCTCTCATGTAAAATTAAGGAAACAGGTGCTTTTACAATATTTCCCCAGAATTTCTTAGTTTCAAAATGTTAAAGAAGCTTAAGAAGTTAAAATAACCTATAACTCCATCGCTCATTTTAATATGTAAGGAAGAAGTTAACGCCCCAAACTGGTTCCTCTAATCCCTTCCCATTCAGACATAGTTCATTGTCTCAAGAAAACAATTTGAAATTTCATACCAAGATTTTCTTGTCCACTTTATACACACATATACGCATTTTATAAAAGTGGAGTTATATCAAAGATATTACTCTGTAATATATTTTTCACCTAGCTACATAGAGACTCTTCCTGCCCAGTATATGTAGATGTCATTATTTATATACTCGTTGCATTTGTTGGGATGTATCATCATATATTTATTAAGTCCCTTATAAATATAAAACTCTGAGGAAAACGCCTGACCAGGAGGCGGCGCAGTGGATAGAGCGTTGGACTGGGATGCGGAAGACCCAGGTTTGAGACCCCGAGCTCACCAGGTTGAGCGCAGGCCCATCTGGCTTGAGCAAAAGCTCACCAGCTTGGATCCAAGGTCGCTGGCTCCAGCAAGGGGTTGGTTGCTCGGTCTGCTGAAGGCCTGCGGTCAGGGCACATGTGAGAAAGCAGTCAATGAACAACTATGGTGTTGCAATGGCAACAAAAAACTAATGATTGATGCTTCCCATCTCTCTCCGTTCCTGGCTGTCTGTCCCTTTCTATCCTTCTCTCTGACTCTCTCTCTGTTCGGGGGGGGGGGGGGGCGGGGGGGAATAAAAACTCTGAGGAAAACTAACTGCACCAAAGGACTTAAAGCAACACCTAAATAAATAGAATAATGTGCTCCTGGATAGGCATATAATGCTGTAAAGATGTCAGTTCCTCCTAGATTAATATAGTAAATGCTATAAAGGAAGTGAAAAGACAAGTAACAGATTGAAAGAATGCAGATAAGTCTTAATGTCCCTATAACACAAAAAGTTCCTACATTTCAATAAGAGAAAGAAAAACAATGGGAGAAATGTCCCACTTTTTTAATGTTTCTAAAAATGTTTTGCTGCTGCTTCTACTGTTGCTTCCTGTTGATGAAATGAAAGGTATTACATTTATAGAGTCTCATCATGCCTCTAAATAAGGAAGGATTTTAAAGTAAGATGCAATTACTCTAAGTTCAAAACCTAAAAATGTGTTGCTTTAGGAAGATAACTGTAATTGATTGCAAAGAGAAAAAGAGATCTGGTCATTAGCGTGTAGGCTTTCATCAGCTATATTTGCAGGAGTTTAAATCCATTTAAACACTCAATCCAGCAACATTGTTGTGATAGCAAGTTGAAGATTTCTATGACAGTCACTAAGAGTCAATGTAAAAATATATACCTTTACAAAAGTAAAAACGAACCTTTTTAAGAGAACTTCTCAATTTCTAGACTTTGCTAAACTATTTAAACATTTGAAAGCTGCTTATACTAAAAGTTGTCAATTCATCTAAAAAATATTCGAGTGGCATAGTACCTTTTTATATGCAGTGATAACATTAAAAATGAGGCTAGCCTAAAGAGCTATGTTAACATAAAAAAAATATGTTCACGTTTTATATAAGAATTTCACTGAGAATTTTTCAAAAACAGTTTAGTGACAGAGATTTTAGAAGAAGCTGTAAATGCTTATGAATTATGTAAGGCTGAACTTCCATTTTAATAACTTCATTAAAATATAAAAACCTTAAAAGCCTCTCCACAAGAATTTAACCTTATAGAAAAAGCTTTATATGTGCCCTAACCTTGCCAAAAGGCCTGCCTAAAGCATGATTTGACAGTTATTACAGGGCAAAGCCTAATAATAAAGACCTATCTGGAGAGGTCAGCATTTGTCCTTGTCTGCAAGATCGTCAACAGAGTTGCAAGTCAGCCATAAACAGGCCCTTTCCTGAGAGACAGCAGGATGCATCGGAAAAGAAATAACAACTGGCATTGGAAACTCTAGATCTGAAGGCTTTAACCTTTCTGATCCTCAGTCTGTCTACTTATATAATTAGGGTGTTAACGATGGCATAGTTGGGTTAGCAAATGAAGTACAGCCAGTCTTCAAGTAATGTCATTTCCATTGTAATGTTGATGAAGGTTCTGGGAAGTTAAGGGGTTTATAACAAATCAGCATATAAAAAAATTGATTTTGTTAGTTATACTTCGTTGCACTTAAAGTCACAGACTGAACTGGAATGTCAGATGGAAACCCTAAGTTAACCAGCACTGTATAAATGATGCTTGTTTCTAAGCGAAGGACAGCTCTTGGTTAACTTTTTTTCTTACCATTTCCCAGTTCCTAGAAAATATGTTTCTATGTGGCTAATGTAAATAATGCACATGTATATGCATGTGTTTAAAGAATTCATTTTCATTATTTGGATGGCAATCATCTGCTTAGATTCACCTGTCTTAGGAAAACATGCTAAGGTTCACCAGCAAATTCTGCTTCCCTCTTCTGTTACTGTTTGGTCACAAAACTCAGCATATTTTATTAAAAATAAGATTACTAGTATATCTCTGTAGTACTATATTTTTACCACTTTCAACTTATTATTTATTTGAACTTTCTAAGATACCAGACTTCTTTTCGAAGTAATTTTTTTTTATGACAACAGGCCCAAGACAAAAGTTGTTTATTAGGCCAACAAATAGGGATAAAGAGGAATAGAGCCTCTGTCACCCGAATTACCAAGTTGGTGCCTGGTTGCTAGACAAAACTCTCCCTCTCTCTAAGTGGAACACAGGAGATGGAACCTGCTGTTGCTATGGGAATTTGACTAGAAGTGGCAGGGTCTGCTCCCAAAGCAACCACCATTTGCTTTTTCCAAATAATGGTGTCCCAGCAAATGAATACCTAATTGGACACAATATGAGTCAGCATTCATTGTCTATTGTAGATGCCTAATTGCATGGTCAAGATTCCAACTTCCATTTAGCTATACAAATTCTCAAATCTTGACAAGCAATAACACCAAAACAAGAGAGGTTCTCATGTGAACTTGCACATTATCACAGAACTTCAACTCTCTTCAGCTTGTTTTCCTTCCACTGATTTCCTTTTCTATATGAATTATATTCCCAAGCTGTGCTCATCCTGAAAGTTTTGTTTTGTTTTTAATGAAAAAACTCTGGCTGGATTATACACCTACACTACAACCTTCATCTTGAATCAAATGGATTGTTCCACTTGCCAATAGGAAAAACAGCTCAGTTAAAATATTAAGAAACTAGATAAGAAATGGGAGAAATGGTTGTGTATGAGTCCTACAGCAGAGATGATTCCTCAATGCCGCTTCAATTTGTTACTTACATAATTGCTAAATTTTCCCACCTCAGTAATGTTGAACTGGGATTCTCAAATAATGAGCCAGTCTGACCCAAGGTTAACCCAATATATTAGGAAACATTTTCTGTTGAAACTGAGAACCCAGAGACTGTCTTATTCCAGACTCCAGGGATTAAAAAAAAAAAGTGTCAGAGTGTCACAAGATGCAAAGGGAGATATAAGCATGAAATTAGTGTTCACATTCCAGCCCAATCCTCAAATTTTAAAAAATCTCTTCACAGACATATATTGCGGTCAGGGCTGCTTTTATTTTTAATAAAGTGTCTTTAGTATTTCTGAAATAAAATTCAAGAAAATAGAATTATTGTATTACATAAGTTTAGCCCAAAGCTAAAGAGAAAGATTATCTTCTAGCCAAATTATATAGATAGTAATTTTGATAGATGTACCTTTTAAAATCAACTTGCCCATACACAATTATAGCATAGATTTTGATTCTTACAACTGCCGCATGAATTTTTTTTAAGTGTAAAGTAGTTCAGTCATCCTTAATGCTATAAAAGGAACTAGTTATTAAGGCTACTAGAACTTAATATTTGCTTGCTAGCAAGACACACACAGGAATGGAATTTTTTTTTCATCTTGGGTGGGTCAATGAACAAAAAAGATGTTTTATTTAATTTGTTTGACTGCTATTGGAATGGGTGGTTTTTGGTCGTTGCCTCTCTAACTTTCCATTTCAATTTCAAAATAATTTAATCTGACATGTAAAACAGCAAGCAATCTTATTACCAACTGCGATTCTTCATTTCAAAGGTGAGAGTACCAACAGAGCTTCTGTACTCTACACTGGAGGTATGGAGCACAGCATTCACTTCTGGAAAAGCACTTAAGACAAGAGACGTTGACTTTCTAAAGCAAATCCAGAGGGAAATCAAGGTCAGGCAGAGGGCAGACACAGGCTCAGTTAAGGAACTATTCAAAAAATTAGAAATGTTAAAGCTGCAAAAGAAAAGATAAGGGAGGACACAGTAACTGCCTGCAAATATGTGAGAAAAGAATTGAACTTACTCTTATTAACTAAATAGATCTGAACTGGGATCAGGGGGTATAAGCAATGAAGATCCATACTCGGTTCTTTCCATTTCCATAGTGAAGCAAAGGCTAGAAGTGAGCTTAGGGGAAATACTGGGTAGGGCTGCTGCCCTACCCATCTTCATGGGAGAGTTTATCTGTAAAATCCCTCCTGTCTCCTAAAACTGTCTCATTCTAAGTGAGAACTAAAGCTCTAAAACACCATGCCCAGCTAGAAGCTAGTATTAACACATGGAAGAACATATCTATTAAAAACAAATTTACCCTCACCAAGAGCCAGTCCTTATCCTTAAACAAGAATGAAAAACGCCCTGACTGGAGAGCTCAGTTGGTTAGAGCACCATCCTGAAGCACAGAGGTTGCCAGTTCAATCTCCAGTCAGGGCACATACAGGAACAGGTCCATGTTCCTGTCTCACTTTCTCTCAAATAAGAATGAAAGACTACTAGTGATGATAGTAATAATAATAAATAGTTATAATCTAGCCGATGCTTTTGGTCTTGTTTAATCCTAATCATAACCTCATGAGGTTGATATTATTCCCATCTGTAAATGAAGAAACTGACGCTTGGAAAAGCACAGTGACTTGCTCAAGGTCACAGAGTGAATAAATGGCATGTCCCAGAGCCTCACTCCAAAGTCTGTCACCTAAGCCTCTCTGCTTACCCACTACCTTCTACTGTAGACTGTGCACACTCTAATGTCAATTGGCCATAATCCCCAAACCATAGAAAACTCAACCCCAGAAGATAATAAGTGTTTTTAAGCTGCAAAACGACCATCCATTGATTCACAATTAATACCCTCTATAGATTATTTTTACAAAAGCAACAATATCCAACTGTGCCTGCAAATGCCAATAAATGCAAATCCCTGTAATTTCACAGATAAACAGCAAATACCCCAATGAGCAAAAAAACAACTGCTCTTTATTCATTTTCTTTCCTGTGTATTTCTTATTTCTGCTGGAAAATGATGTCCAGAGGGAAACTGTTCTTTTCAACACCTAAAAAAAAAAAAAAAAAGAGGAAAGGTAGTGTTTACAAGTTTACATAATACAGAAAAGGGCAGCCCTGAGACAGCAACTATGGCTTCCCAGTGGAAAGCAATCATAGGCAGCCAGAGAGTTCCTGGGCAGTTTTAATTTACTTTTAATCATTTCAGAAGTCGTGCTTCAGAGGTATGAGCTGAAAAGTGTCATAGAATCTCACCGTGTTTTTTTTTTCTTTTTTGTTCCTCCTTTTTAGTTTGGTAAAAAGTGCTAAAACAAAACAACAAAAATCTGGGTAGAACCAATTTAAGTATTTGCTTCTCCTGGAAACTTTATGTAGCCTAACCCCATCTTCATTATGCTTTATCCTTTACTGTCCACATAGTTCACTTGATCACAGGCTTGACATTCTTTGATTGTGTCCTATGAAGGCCTTTTCTCATTCATGAGGCTGTGAAGTTCTTTAATCATCAGGGTTGCCAGGCACCCCGTATCTCCCGTTTCTGCGTTTCCATGGCCCCCTGGAGTTATTTCTTCCCACAACTTATCACACACTATAGATGTCAGTGGCTCTTTCTCTGTAAATTGCTTTTGCCTAAAACCTGACTGAATTCGTTTTTACATGGCCATTATCTAGCATTACCTAGCATATAGTGAGATTTACATAAAGGTCCAAATTTAAATAAAAATGAGAAAGTTTTATGCCCCACTTTGGACTTAACAATATGAACTGAATTGAATCAGAACAAATCAAACTGAAATGAATTGAATGTATTAAGAGATTATAATATCACAATAAATTTATCCAGATTATATTTATAGACAAATTTATTAGCACAGCCTAGCTATGATGTGATTCTAATGACTGATACTCCCAGTGTTCCCTATTATGTTACTGTAGGAAATGCAGTAATCTTTAAGCATACTATTATTGTAGCTAGTTCTTTAAACTCAGACCAAAATGGTAGTAGACACAGACCAAATCCACTGTGTTTTTATAGAGTAGCTAGGAAATGTAAAACAAACCTCTGAAAGGTTGACAGTATTTCAAAAAAAGGCAAATGATCTATAAAATAACAGGAACTGACACTGTTGTTTATAATGGGAGGATCCCCAAAGCATGTCGATCTCAAATTTCATTTCCCAAGCTAAGTCACCTCTCGGTTCAAGGTTTGCTGTGATCTCAGAGGGAAAGGAATACAATCACCATCTGCCCCTCAACCCTGCACCTTTCTTATGAGCTCTGGCTTCTAGAAACGAGTCAGTCAGCAAGTCAGTCACCGTCCAGGCTAAACCCTGAGTTAGGTGCTGAGATTCAGTCAATGAGGTAGACATTGCCCTTCTGCCTATAGATGCTACAGTCTCAAAGAGCCCACAGTCTCAACAATACACAAGTACAAATATAAATAATTATAAATCCTATGTTTAAAAAAATCAACAAAATGTGAAATGAAGTTTCCCTCACCCAGAGGATGCAGTAAACTGATTTAGGAGTTATAGACAATTCTTTTCTCAAAATTACATTCCTTTTTATCAAAAAACTATCTGTGAAGCAGATTTAAATGTTTTTCTTAAGACTTTATTCATTTTAGAGAGGAGAGAGAAAGAGAGGAAGGGAGGAGGAGCAGGAAGCATCAACTCTCATATGTGCCTTGAACAGGGAAGCCCAGGGTTTCAAACTGATGACCTTAGTGTTCCAAGTGGACACTTTACCCACTGCGCCACCACACGTCAGGCTGTAAAGCAGATTAAAATAATAACATTTTATAAATATCAAAGTGATGGTGGATGGCGGGTGGAAAGCTATCCTTTCTTTACAATCTCTGCTTAAGTAACGTAATGTTATATAATGATGAGATCAGATTCTTCGCATTTTGATGACGTTCACCCGCCAGTAAAGCTTTTGGAGCACATTCTTTCTTATACGTTTATTTGTAGGTTGATAAATTTTGTACATTGACTATTACAGTAATATAAAGTGGACATTATTAAGTTATTTAGAAGCAGAAAATTGTAAAGGCTAAATCAAATATAAAATACTTATTTTCCAATGATTTTATTTCATGAATGATAAAAATGTTATTCTCCCTTTAAAAGAGTTACTATGTCTATTGTTAGCAAATACACCTCATTATATTTGAAGACATAGTTTTAATTTTGTGATACAGGAACTCTCACATACATGATTCTGCTTTTCCCTTGGGCTTGTGTCACATCTACGAAAATACTTCGCAAGCCACAATATTGATATTTAATAGGGACTTAGTTTGAGATTCGTAGTAAATATAAACCAGTATATCACATTGACTGAAGTTTTTTAGGTTCTCAAAAAGATTTTTAGCCAACTTCTCGCATCTAAAATAGATCATTATTTTTTTTTAGCTCTAATCATGACCAACACCTCTCACTCTAGATGTCAAAGAAGTGCCAACTCTCGGTCTTGTTTCTCACTTATGTGGAATATATTTCCATTATTAAATTATTAAGCTACCATTGTTTTTCAGGAATCATTTCAAGCAACATGCTCATTTTGTGAGCATTAGCTTGTTAAAATTGAGTCACATAATCCAAAAATTAGTACTAACATGGCTCATGTGAACTGAGAACATAGCAAAACAGCAAAATAAAATAAATTAGTGAGGGTCCATGCATACCCCACTCCAGTGGTGGTACTTCCTGGCCTCCTTCAGAATCCCTTGAGTTCTGGGTGTGAGTCAGTCCAAACAAGGGCACTACTGTGCTTTTAGACTTCAAATCTTAGTCAGTCTGAAATCCTTTATTATTTTTTAGAAGACAAAATATATAAAGTAGAAATTCTAATATTTTATTCCCTGTGGAGAAGAACTAATTCCTCACTAGAGACTACAGAAGGCTGAATGTTTCTAGTTTCTAAACCAAAAATCTTCCAGACACTACATTTTTATTCTTTTCTCATACTGCAGGCTGAAAAAATGTTTCAATTTTTCTTCCTTTAAAAATCAATTCCTCATGAACTAAGAAGAACAATACATTATCATTTATCAATGCAACATATAATTTTTACGTAAAAATTGTATACATTCTGATAAATGGTAAACTCTTCATAAATTTTGGAAATATCATAATCTAAAATGAAAAACACATCTAAAGGAGCACTGAGCCAGATTGGTTTCAGGAGTTGTGATGTCACACAAGCAATAGGAATGGCTGGATGTTTCACCTATAGAAAGAAAAACTGGGTGGTCACAGGATGGCTGATGGCAAGTATTTGAAGAATCATTCTAGGGACAAAAGTAGGAAATCATGCATTCAAATATACATTAAACAGCTACCTGCCCAGCATCCCTGTGCACTAGGAGCTGGAGAGACAAGAGCTGAGTAAAATGTGATACCTGCCCTCAAGCTTCATTTGGGCTGGCTTCAGAAAGCCACTTAGAAAGAAATATTGTGTGAGATTTAGATTAGGAGTCCACAAACTTTCCCTGTAAGTGACCAGCTAGTAAATATTTTAGGCTCTGTGGTCTCTTGCAACTATTCAACTGCGCCCATGCCACACAAAAACAGCGACAAGCAATATGCAAAGAATGGACGTGACTGCGTTCTGATAAAACTTTATCTGTGGACACTGACATTTGAATTTCATATAAGTTCACATCTCATGAAATATTATTCTTTTATTTTTCAAACTTTAAAAAGATAAAAACCTTCTTGCCTCGTGGCCTACAAAAGCAGGCAGCAGCCACATTTGGTCCATGGTAGTAATTAGCTGAACCCTGAAAAAGCTTAAGAGAAGTTTACAGAAGCTCAGAGGAAGGGTAGGTCACCCAACTGGGGTAGGGAGAGGTGTGTTTTGGAGGCTTCCCAGAGAAAAAACTGAGTTGAGGGAGTTTGTAGCTCAAGGAGACAGGCCCACAGCACTGTGTGAGCAAAGGCCTGGCTGTATGGACTAGATTGGGCAGTGATTATAAACTGCAAGCAATGTTGCTCAGCAGAGGAGCATGAGAAATGAAGTCATACAAATAGGCAGGCTCAATCAGAGAAACTGAACCAGATGCTGTGGAGGTGATGAGTAGCTCCTGCGGGGTTTAAGCAGGGAGTACATGCTGGAAGGGTCAGTGGTGGCGTGGCGGGTCTAGTGCCGCGTTTCCAGCTGTGTGTGTGAAGTCAGCCTGATGGGTCAGGATCCCAGCTCTGCCGCTTGCCAAGCATTTGACCTCAAATCAGTGCTCTCTAAATCTCAATTCCCTCATTTGAAAATCAAGATAATACTTATCTTAGTGTTTATTTATTACTGCACTCTGTGCTTCTCTTATTGCACATAGTGTCACAAGTGGTAAATGAATTTCATTGCTAACTTGTTTGACTGATGTCCCTTCCAGATCACAGGAAAGTGTTCATTATCAACGTACACCAAGTACCTAGCATGGTGTCTGATAGAGCAGGTACTCAAAAGTAATTAATGAATAAACAAAAAAATCATAAAACCAACATTCTCCCACCTTCGCTTTCTATTAGTCCCCTATGCTGACTAATTTTGCAAGTATAAATATGTTGCACCATTTAAAACTTGACACAAAGGCAAGGAGAGAAAAAGGATTAATTATTCTCTATTCAACTATCTTATTAATAATAAGTTTTTCTGAAAGAGTTCTAACTCCATTATATTTTGTTACATGTTCTTTTATTTCCCCCCTCTTCCACTGAAATGCATTTTCTTCAGAAATTCTCTTACTCTAGAGTAAGAAATTCTCTTACTCTAAAAAGGCAGTTTTCTAGTTTATACTGCATTGGACATGAAGTAAAAATATTTTTAATGCACAATTCATCTGATTTTTAAATTTAAACTCAGAGATAGGATAACAAGTAGGCTATTTCATGAATGATCCACAAATATCTGTATTCCACCTTGTGTAAGTTCCCAAAAGACCTTCATATTTTACTACCCAATATCGTATCACATTGTAAGTTGTACCAATATGACTTATCTGATCACAAGACTCCTAGGACTCTTGTTCCAAGGCATACCAGAGAGCAACATGTTGATTTTTATGTCAAATTACTTCTTATAACTCAATTTTATTCATTCATTTAATGAATCTATGTACTGTGCACTGTTAAATTTTTACTTTTAGAGATATTTATGGCATGTGTTAACATGCTTACTTTCTAAACAACTTACCTCTTGACCAATTTATTTTTCCTATTATATGAATGGGCAATAAAGATTTACTTGGAAAACTCCTAATAATTCTAGTGATAGAAAAATATACAAAAATTCAAAAGACTATTTAAATTATAGAGATTTTAAAAAGCACTACCTTTAGTTTCTGTGATCCTTCTATTTTCCAAAAAATTATGTCTGCATTCTGAGAACTAACATATGAAACTTTTCCACTTACATCTGAAAGAGTTCCTTCTGAAAATTCAAACACTGGCCATATTACTGTATAAACCATTTCATTTCTTTTCTCCCTTCCAGTTCCACGGTCCTCTAGGAGTGACTAGAAATTGAGGATATCCAGAATGCTCAAGTGATACACAATTCATTCAAAATCCCTGATTGTAATGTAGAAAAACTCTCATTCTCTCCAAGTGCTTAAAATTGTATTCTAACACATATGTTGTCATCACTCTAGCCCTGAATAAAATTGAACAGGAGACAGTATACATGAGATAACCATTTAATATATTTCTAAAAATGAGTTTTTTCCAAGAAAACTCTGTCCAAATGTGATAAAATCCCTGGGGTTTTTTAACTTTAGTTTTCAATTACTAATTAGTTAGCTGAAATAAGTAAAGAGATATAGATTCATTGTATCATAAACATATATTCTGACTATATATATTTTGGCATTATTATTTTATCTAAAATCCTAAGGATAGCTTAGAATTCTAGTGAAATATATATAATATACACAGTTCTAAAGGCTTCACATTCAAGCAGGCACATAATAAGTACCCAAAAATAGCTGTTGAGTCTAGTAAGAGTAGATCTAATTTAGTGTTTGTTTTCCCTTCCTCTCCTTCCTTAATAGTTTTATTCACTCATTAATTCAAAAAATATACCATACCAGCCAAGTGCTAGGCAGTTCTGGAAGCTAAGTATATAGCAGTGAATAAAACAGGCAATTCTTCTTCAGGAGGCCAACATTCTAGAGTGTGGAGGGGGGGGATACTAAACATCTCAAGTGAGTAAAATAGAAAATGTTTTAGGTGTTTAGAACAAAAATGGAACAGAGAATGTTTATGGAAAATGGTCAAATTCTGAATATATTTTGAAGGAAAAGACAACAAGATTTACTTCTGACTGTGAATGAGAGAGTAAGGAGCCAAGGATAGGTGCCTTGATTTTGGCTGGAGTAACTGGAAGAATGGAGCCCCTAACACTGGGATGGGAAAACCTGAATGAGTCCGGTTCGAGAGAGTGGACAGGATGGGTTCCCTTTAGAATGTATTTATATGCCAATTAAAAAAACAAATGGAGATGTCTAATAGATAGTTAAGCTTTGGTGGTTATTATATCAAATGTATTTGAAAGCTATGGTATCTTTCTCATTTTCTTCAGATGTCTAATTCTTAAAGCCATTAACTATAAAAAACAGGGACCATACACCATAAAACTTATCCCCATTCTCATATTTAATCCTCAGCCTGGATTTGCATTTCTTACTGATGCCACATACCATACTGAAAATACTTGTCTCTCTCAGATTATCAAACCCATATCTTCCTTCTCTTATAAGTCTTTCCTTCGCTAACTTGAAGATGTTCAAGGCTTTGATCCTTTATGAAATCCTTCCAATTCGGCCCCCATTTCCTGATGCATGCATTTCTCTGGGACAGATCTAGAAACCTTTAAAAATATCACAAGTATGACCTATTTTAGAAAATGTTCTCTTTTTGTAATGTAATCATAACATATAAGTACCAACTCTTAACACTTCAAAAAAATAGTTTATTGGAAACCATCTTTTTTGGTCCTTCTTAATACTACACAGGCTGAATTACATAGCCTACTGCATCAACTTACAGAAATAAATTTGTAAAGAAACAAATTGTCTTTAAAGAATCAACTGATAAGAAGTTTAATGGGCTCACAGATTTCATTAAAAGCAAGTCTGACAGTGCAGTGATAGGCGGAGAGGTGAGAGAAGACAAGGGGGGATAGATGGTAGAGGAAAGACAGCTGACTTTGGGTGATGAGTGCATGATGCAGTGTGCAGATAATTTATTATAGAATTGTACACTTGAGGCCCTGGCTGAATGGCTCAGTGGTAAAGCATTGGCCCAACATGCAGAAGTCCTGGGTTCGATTCCCAGCCAGGGCACACAGGAGAAGCGCCCATCTGCTTCTCCATCCTTCCTCCTCCTCTTTCTGTCTCTCTCTTCTCCTCCCACAGCCAAGGCTCCATTGGAGCAAAGTTGGCCCAGGAACTGAGGATGGCTCCATGGCCTCCACCTCAGACACTATAATGGCTCCAGTTGCAACAGAGCAATGCCCCAGGTTGGCAGAGCATCACCCCCTGGTGGTCTTGCCGGGTGGATCCCGGTCAGGTGCATGTGGGAGTCTGTCTCTCTGCCTCCGACTTCTCATTCCAGAAAAATACAAATAAAAAAATTGTGCACTTGAAACCTGTATGATTTTATTAACGAAAGTCATTGCAATAAATTAATTTAAAATAATACTTTAAAAAATAAAAAGCAAGTCTAGTTCCTGATTTGTGGTGGTTTTCACACCACTCTGATCTAAGAACCACTTGTGAAGGTCAAAAGCACAATTTTCCAACCTTATTGACTATAAAAACAAACAAAACATGACCCACAGTTGGGCAAATGTTTTTGATGAGACACTAGCATTAAATTATGAACTCATACCAAGAACAAAAGTATAAAGATTGGAATCCAGATCAAGAGTGATTAACCAACAAACATGCTGGAATGCCCACACACAGATTCAACCTAAGACCTCACTTGAGGAAGATCTAAATATTATAACTAAAAATGGTCATCAGATGAATTTACAGCTCAAATTAGGAAATTAGAAAAGCTCTTCTATCAATTACTTGCATACAGAGCCTAGAAAATTTGTGGAAGTCATGATGGTGACTTCCTAAATCATTACAAAAATGAGTGTGTGCTTGAAAACAGGGCTCCAGTCCAAGTATTTCTTTTTGAAATGGGTGTAGGAATCAGGGACCTTCTACTTGCTTCCATGGTAATCTCCTCCTGAGAAAAAAAATGCATTTAACTCGAGTGTTCCTATTGTATTTCTAACAACTTACATCCTTATTTTCACGTTTGAGATTATAGTTTAGCAAATGGTTCTCAGACCCAAAAAACATTATCAGCAGGGAATTTTTTAGCAGGCAAGGCAATAGGCAATGCTTAAATTAACAGATCACTTGATTGTTCAATTAGGTGAGCAAGACCACCACAAAACAAAGACCTGTCATTTTAAAAACCTCAGTAAAAAATATTTCTGGGTAATGACATGTACATTTTCAAGAAACAGAGAAGATTGGCCTTTGAAGGTTACCAAAGGGGCCAGCTATGCACCACTCCAAAGAGTCCTCTGAGGACTCTGAAAACACATATGGGTTTTCTTAATCACCTTAAAGTCTCAAAGAGTGGTCTAAGCTCCACAATACAGTAGTCCTCCCCTTATGTGAAGTTTGCTTTCCAAGATTTCAGTTACCTGTGGCCAACAGTCTAAAAATATTAAGTGGAAATTTCTAGAATAATTGATGTTTTAAATCATGACATTTGGAGTAGCCTGATGAAATCTCACACCATCCCACTTCATCCCTCTCAAGACATGAATTATCCCTTTGTCCAGAGTCTCTACACCAGGGGTTGGGAACCTATGGCTTGCGAGCCAGATGTGGCTCTTTTGATGGCTGCATCTGGCTCACAGACAAATCTTTAATGAAAATAATAATAACGTTAAAAATATAAAACATTCTCATGTATTACAATTCATTCATTTTCTACCGCTCATATTCATGGTTGCGGGTGGCTGGAGCCAATCACAATTATCCTCCCAGACAACACCAAATTTTTATTGGATAATGCATAACGTACACGGGTCGTTGAGAGGTCAGGAAGTAAACTTCCCTCCCTTTAATCAAGTAGTCAGCTAGCTAATTGCAGAAAGCCTTTTGACGAAGAAAATGGCTAAAAGAAAAAAAGGTAAGATGAGGAGTATTGTACTTTTCAGCAGGAATGGACAGAAGAATTCACCTTTGTGGAGAAAGCAGGTTCTGCAGTGTGTCTAATATGCAATGATAAAATTGCATCGATGAAACGGTCAAATAGAAAGCGGCACTACAACACACGTCATACTACATTTGCATCGAAATATCCAGCAGGGACAGCAGGTAGAAAGCATGTCAAGAGCTACTATGCAGAGTGCAAGCTAGTCAGCAACAACTCTGTGTTTTTACCCAACAAGATGACTGGAATTCGGCTAGCTTTGCTGGTACTTTAGCAATTGTGAGAAATGGAAAGCCATTCACAGATGGGGAGTATGCCTAAACATTCATGCTTAGTGTTGCCAATGAACTTTTTGATGACTTTTCGGATAAAGACAAGATAATCAAATGAATTAAAGACATGCCTCTGTCGGCAAGAACTGTTCACAATCATACCATTATGATGACAAATCAAATTGAGGCAAAACAAGTGAAGGACATAAATGCAGAAACATTCTTTTCTCTCGCTTTGGATGAGTCAACAGACATATGGCATTTATCCCAGTTCAGTGTGATTACAAGGTATGCTATCGTTGACACACTAAGTGAGGAAAGTCTTGCTGTTTTGCCTATGAAAGGGACAACAAGAGGGGAGGATTTATTCAAGTCTTTCACTGAGTTCGCTAAAGAAAAATATCTACCGATGGATAAACTTATTTCGGTGTGTACTGATGGTGCTCTGTGCATGGTGGGGAAAAACAGAAGATTTGTAGCGCTTCTTCGTGAACATGAAAAAAGACCCATCTTAAGTTTTCATTGCATCCTACATCAGGAGGCGCTTTGTGTTCAGATGTGTGGCGAGCAGCTTGGTGAGGTGATGTTGCTGGTCATTTGGGTAGTCAACTTTATTGTTGCCCGAGCTTTAAATTATTGCCAGTTTAAAGCACTGCTGGATGAAGTTGGGAATAATTATCCTGGTCTGCTTCTGCACAGCAATGTACTTTGGTTGTCAAGAGGAAAGGTGTTCCACCATTTCGCGGCTTGTCTAAGCGAAATCGGGACTTTCCTTGAAATGAAAAACGTCGAGCATCCTGAATTAGCTAACACTGAGTGGCTCCTGAAGTTCTACTACCTCATGGACATGACTGAACTTCTGAACCAGCTCAATGTGAAAATGCAAGGCATTGGAAATATAGTCTTACCCCTTCAACAAGTAGTGTTTGCATTTGAAAACAAGCTGGAACTCTTCATCTACGACATTGAAACAGGTCATTTGCTACACTTTGAAAAACTGGGAGAGTTTAAAGATGCATGCACAGCAAGTGACCCTGCTCAACATCTTGATCTCCAGCAGCTAGCGCGCTTCACATCTAATCTCCTGCAGTCATTCAAAGCACGCTTTGGAGAATTTCGTGAGCACACTCGTCTTTTTAAGTTCATCACCTATCCACATGAGTGTGCAGTGGACAGCGCTGACCTGAGTTACATCTCTGGTGTCTCCGTCAGAGATTTTGAGCTACAAGCTGCTGACCTGAATAAATATTTGAAAAAACTTTTACAACAGCAAGCAGATTTGGTGAGCAAACATAAGTGGGGAGAAATGAAAAAACTTCAACCCGCGGACCAGCTGATTGTCAAAACTTGGAACCCGTCACATACCATACACTGCGGTGTGTGAGTATTGCTGTACTGACAATGTTTGGCTCTACATATGCATGTGAGCAGTCTTTCTCACATCTAAAGAACATTAGGACCAATCTATGATCACCTTTAACAGATGGAAGTCTCAACGCCTGCATGAAGCTTAACCTCACCACGTATCAACCAGACTACAAATCCATCAGCAAAATCATGCAGCACCAGAAGTCACAATTATGGTAAGAAGTACTTTATGCAGCATTGGTTAGCAACAGCATAACAACGTTATTTAAAAGAATTCAGAGACTTATTGTACTTTAAAAGTGTTGGTCTTACATAAAATTCACACATTTACTTGTATTTAGTGTTAAACATATTGTATGGCTCTCATGGAGTTACATTTTAAAATATGTGGCATTCATGACTCTCTCAGCCAAAAAGTTTCCCAACCCCTGCTCTACACTGTGTATACTACCACCACATTAGTCACTAATAACCATTAAGTTAAAAGATCAGCTGTCCCAATGCTTGTATTTAAGTAACACTTATTTTACTTAATGATTCCCAAAGCACAAGAGTAATAACGCTGGCAATTCTGACATGCCAAAGAGAAACTATAATGTGCTTTCTTTAAGTGTAAGTATGTATAAGAAAAAACCCTGTGTTTTGCTACTGTCCATAGTTCCAGGCATCCACTGGGGGTCTTGGAACATATACCTTTGGACAGGTGTGACTACTATAATACACTGAATCCACATAAAGTTTTCTGGATTTTAGGGAAAGTCCTAATTAGCCCAAACTTTCAAATTGGTTGAAATCTTTATTTCAAAGCTCAGTATCTTGGAACCCCTGGAAAGATGAGATTTTAAATAAACTTCTCTGTTATGTCTTTTGCCTTTTAATATAGTAATCATAAATATGTTTGTATACAGAAACACTATCTAATAGAACTCTAATTTTGACAAATATGTTTACCAAGAAAATACTAAACCTACCCAAAAGGGAATATTAAAAAAAATAATAATAGTTATTATTGAGGGTTTCTATCATCCACTCATTGTGCTCAACACTTTACATGCATTATGGCATCTTATTGTCACAACAAACCTGAGATGGGTATTATTTACCCCCATTGAAAGGATCAGGAAACAGACCTGAGGAAACTAAAATAACTTGCCAGGATCATACCAGAAACTAAATGACTGCACCCACAATCCACATCCTGTCTGCTCATTCCGCCTGGATCATGTCTTCGATTTGGAAATCTAAAACCCCTTTCCAGAAACATGTTGACCTCTTTGGAAAACTTCTTTAAGATTTGACCTACTTTTTTAAGACTCCTCTTGCTGTGAAAGTTAATCTAAGATTTTAACTAAAATCTTGGCCTTCAACACTCCATCTCACTTTAAAAAAGAGGAAGTAACACACCTGTCATGTAGATCTTTGGAGAAAATATTAACAGCATGAACTGATTAGCATACTCTGAAAGACAGACAGGGCTGGGAGTTCAGACAGACTCTTTGGCAAACATCCAATTTGCAATGTGTTCCTGGAGCGTGTTCACATTCATACCTTATTCAGTCAGCCCATCAGCAAATATCTATCACTCCTCTTTCTGTGCCTGGGGTCAAGAAAGCGCCTTCCTATAAATGAAAAGGGATTAAGCAGATTGGAAAAAGCTTTCCTGTGCACTAGCTCCTTGGCTCTCCCCTCAACCTCATTATCTCCTAGAAACACCTACTAGTGCTTTCTTCCATCTTGAAACCCCAAATTTCCTGGTCCTCCTTGAGCAATCCTATATATAGGATCCCACAGAGTGAAGAGTATAGCATGTGTCCCAGAAGGCCAAATACACAGAAAGGGATTATCACCAGTGTGCAATATTGTAAAGTGGAAATAATGGTTACCTTATTCAGAGCTTACCTTGTGCTGGGCACTGTGATAAATACTTAACGAGTTTTGCCTTCATTAATTCCCATGACATTTCTAGAGAATATATCTATCAATATCAACATTTTTCAATCAAGATAACTATGGCTTAGAGACCTAAGGGATCTGAAGTACATGCCCTTACATAGTGTACATATTTTCTCTGAGGATTTAACAGTTTCCATTTCTTAATAAGCTACAATAGTGTTATTCTGATGTCCCTAAATTCCTCTCTAAAACAGCAGCTTTGATCTTTTCAAGGATTATACCTGCATTTCTTTTGCTCCCCAAAAAGAAACTATTCTTTGCTCAAAGGTAAAACTGTATCTCTAAACTTTGTAAAACTCTGTAGTTGAAACTTGAGATTCAAGTCCCCATTGAATCAGTTAGTTCTTAACAAATCTCCTTGAAGATAAAAGGACCTCCACGGTTATAAAGTGCAGAACAACCAAAGCCCAGGTCTGGGTGACAGCACCCCATTGACATGCGGGAGCATTTCCATAGACTTACTCCCCATCGTAGCATGGCAGGGGGTGCAAGGATTTAAATTCTGAATTTCTGTTAGAATAACACCTGCCAAGAACAAGCCCTGAATGTACTATGCGTCCCTGTAGAGAAAAATGAGGAGCTTATCATGCAGGTCTTTGTTAAGGTAATAACTACACCTGTTGTCAGACTAAAGATTTAGACACTCCTGCATGAAATGCCAGGGCTGCTGCGAGTGGGTTAAGGAGCATGGCTGAGCTACAAATTGCTTGGAAGCAAGCTGATTTAAGGTTGCCATGGCAAAGGAAAGCGGACAATGAGAAGCTTTTACATTAATGTTTTCTAAGTCCTGTTATGATCGGATTGTCCAGCTGAGGGGCACTTTTTTTTTTGTACTTCCACTGACATGCCCAGATAAAATAATAAACACTAATTATAGAGTATTATAATGATTTCTGGGATGTGCCTCAGAGGGGCGTATATCTGGCGAGGTAATTACTTCTTTGACAGATAGGTTTTTACATGAGAATTGAGGACTGATGAGTCTGGTTTATTGCCTGCTGATGAGACCACGGGGGAGGAAGGTCATGAGGCATGCTTATTAAGACCGTTTTAGTCAATGTGGTTTTCAATCAGTTGTCAAGGTACCCTCCCCTCCCCGGTTTAAAGATGTACTGTATGGAAATGACACTGTGATGCTCAGTGGTGGGAGTCTGTAACTTCGGGGAAGAGATTGTTCTCAGGTTGAAGTGGAGTTCACATGTCTTAAAAATATGACTGTCTAGAGTGCTCTAAAGTTTATTCCTAGTACAAAAGAGAGGGCCAGGTTATTTATTACACTGACATTCATTGAGAGATTATTTTCCCCCTACTAATTCAGATTCGAATTCCTATACAATTCTGGATAATATAGAAGGTACTCTGACCCCAAGGAATTTATTTTCAGTAGCATTTTAAACATTTTTTTTTACAGTAGATGTACAATAGTATTTGTTTCAGGAGTACAACCCAGTGATTAGAAATTATACCTATTTACAGAGTGATCACCCCAATAAACCTAGACCCATCTGACACCGTACATAGTTATTACAATATTATTGACTATATTTCCTGTGCTATACTCTACATTCTCATGACTATTCTATAACTACCAATTTGTACTTCTTAATCCCATTACTTTTTTCACCTAGGAAATTTATTATCAAAAGTAACAAACACACATGCCACATCCCCTTGAAGAAATTGTTCCTTTCCCCACTTCCTAACTGACTTTGCCAGGAAAACAGGGTGGTAATTCTCTTCCCTTGTTTATACATAGATAGCAAGGCATCTATATGTGGAAAATAAAAAGCCCAGCAAGTTAGAGAATTCAGAGAAAAGAAAAAAGTAAGACAAACCTAAGCAAAGCTTTATCAAAAATTTTAAAATGTACACATGCACTTTCCTTCTGGAAATGTTACCTTTATTAAAATGATACGGTTTCAATGTCACCCCAGTATGTTCAATTATTTTTAAATATGATTTCAACACTTTCCTCCTATCCCCACTACAAGTATAGAGATTAAGAGAAAAAAATAAAATAGGTTTATCTCTTTAATACTATGGTAAATTATTTGTACTCCAAATACTAAGTAGAAATTCCTAGGTTTTGATGAAATACAAATGTCACACACAATGTAGTTTCCTCTTCCAATTACTAAACAAAATCAGGTACTCTTCAAAAATAAGATTTTCTCCAAGTAGTCTGTGATGTTCAGTCCTATGGATAATGTAGGATCACCTGCCATATCTTCTATAAACACTCTGAGGGAAATTTATATCAAATACAGCTACTGAAACATTAATTCTTGGCGTGATGACAGAGGTCTTTATGTGCTTTGTATTTCCATTTCACCCCTGACAAATAGATACCTTTATCCTGTTCAATAGGGTATAATAGCAAAATAAATTCATATGGTACAGATGGCTATTCAAAATACAGGGGGCTCTTTTAGGGCTTTTCAAGCCACTCCCCATCCCAATCCCACAATAAGAGAAAAACCTTTTGCTTTTTTATCTTTTAGAAACAGTTTGCTGTTGGCCCTTATAGGATTTACAAAGTTAGACAAAACACACAGTGGAATGAACAGAATTTAATCAGGTTTATTTGTTGTTGCAACAGCTTTCAAATTCTTTCCTCTTATGAAGGAGTGAATCCCTAGATTCCTCACAGACACAAGAAAATTAAAAGAAAAGAAAATACTACAGAGATGAATTTTTATTTGCGCTTCTAAGTTAATCGTGCAAAGCGCCTGTGCTTTTCTCAAAACTGCAAATCCTTCTTTGTCTTATGATGAGACAAGATGAAGTAACCTCTAGAACACTATAAAAACTAAAGTGTGATAAACGACCCCAAGACTATCACCTGTCCTGGTTCACACCTATTATTTAGAATTCTCTAAAGAAAGCCGGTATCTTACAGAAGTATTATTTGTGTCCTGGTTATTCAACTAGACTAGAGGGTTTAGCCTTCTCAGGAGAACTTAATATTGGCGGCAGGCTGAGAGCTGATCAATGTGTTCTGGGAGACTTTTCATAGATAAATAAACTGAGTTTTAATAATTGAAGCAAATTTTCCATATGCATTATGTCATTTTTTTATTTCAATAAGCACTGAACTCTACAATAAAGAGCAACTGAAGAAATGTTTCGAGATTTGAAAATACCCAGCAGATTTAAGAACTACTGTTTACCCTACTGAACTCTTAAACATATGCTCACTGCAATTGTTCATATAAAAGTTTTTGAGTAAGTCTTTAAAAAAATTATTTTATACACAAAATAGAAACCAAATTTTATATCGGATGTCTACACCAAAAATATTTTCAGTATTTCAATTACAGCCAACATACAATATTATTACTTTCGGGTGTATAACAGTGATTAGATATTTGCATATTTTATGAAGGGATCACCATGTAAGTCTAGTACTCATGTGGCACCATGCATAGTTATTACAATATTGTACTTTACGTTTCCCTATTAGTATAACTGGCAATTTGTACATTTTAATCCTTTTCACCCTATTTGCCCCTTTCCCCAACCCAAAATAATCTTTGGGCAACCTCTTCCATGTCTATAGCTCCCTAATGCTTAGGTATCAAGCAAGATTTATTGAGCAGTTGAGTATTAAAATAAGTAGAAATGTATCATCTACAGGAACCTGTAACTAAAGTAGCCTATATCTAAATTACGTATAAAAAATGTTCTGTATTCAGCTTGACATTGGCATATAAAATTTATGAGTTCAACAGAAAAAAAAATGTAAGTGGCTTTACATCGCCTGAACATACGGTTATAGATGAAAATGCTATGGCACGGAGGTGAATGGCTATTTTGAGAAACATTTTGACACTATCCTGGGAGACCTGAAGCACCATATACTTAGAGCCAAGATAATGATTTTAATTTATAGTTTCATCCTTTCCAGTTTTGAATAGAAGTGTGGCAATAAACAAGAAAATAAGTTGGTTCAGTATTGTTGACAGATGTGAGAAAATAGCATCACTCTATACGATAGGCTTAATAGGCTTTTGCCTGAATCACACAGACATGTTTCTAATCTGTTTATATATAGGTGTTTAATACCCACATCTTTAAATTATTGTTGGTTGTTTACTCTTTTCTAGTAATGGTTATTCCCACCAAGCAATTTGTAATAAACAGATACAGTGGGGGTCAGCGAGAGAGAGAGAGTTTTCTGAACTCTACAGAGACAAGCCCTATATATAATCAGTTATTGGAAATAAATTCTCAAAATTGTGTATTTTTTTGTTTTCTAGCTATTTATGAATGCTCAATCAAGATTTATGTATATTCATTGATTTTTCAAGTCTGATTAGCTTTAAGAGCAACTTGAGTCTTTATGCTCCCCACCCCCCCCCCAAAAATGTCATCCACAATTAAAATTAAAATCCTGATACCAAAATTACTGGTGGCAGAGCCAGGATTTACAATTCAAATAGTTTCAGGACAAAATTGTAAACTAGTCTACATATGCAGGTGGTTATAACTTTTAGAATAAATTGGTATATTAGACCAAAGTTAATAATTTGAGGTAAGCATCAATCAACTGTGGGCAGAAATTTGATTACCTGTTTTTAATTCAGAGAACGGTATTGTATATGAACATACTAAGTGAAGGAAATAAAGCCATGCATAGAACATGCCACGTGGTATCGTAGGTGAAGACATACACAGTGATACATATCTCTCCGAAGATTACTTCTTTTTTCCTGCTTTTGTCAGTTAGCTGGAGAAAGTGGTCTATCAGTAAGTGAACAAGCTAGAAAAAGTTTCAGTTGAAAGGGAAACAAACTTTGTTATGGGCAACTCAGATAAGCTCAAGCTTATGGTAGTGCAGGTGAATGTCGTTGCCTGTGGTCTCTAATTCTGTTCTGATAGCCTCAAAACTGCTACTTTACATGACAATGTCAAATACTGAGCCTTGAAATAACCCCTAAGGCTTGTCCCTATGGGGTCATTTCACCTTGCTATTAAATAAAATTGCTTTAAATCGTTCAGATACCACATTTCTTTTCAGAGAAGAAATTTGATTCTTAACAAATATATATATTTATATTTGTTATACATATATGTTGTTATAGATATTTGACATATGTATAATACATGACAATTGTTTGGAAATGATAAATTTCCAATGGAAGAAAAAATCACAAATATAAGATTC
Organism: Rhynchonycteris naso; assembly: GCA_037038555.1. Classification (NCBI taxonomy): domain Eukaryota; kingdom Metazoa; phylum Chordata; class Mammalia; order Chiroptera; family Emballonuridae; genus Rhynchonycteris; species Rhynchonycteris naso. The sequence goes on along the minus strand of CM072996.1, from coordinate 102,089,475 downwards.
TTTTAGAAATAGCCACGCTTTCCCCCAAAATGTGTCTTTTGGGTTTTTCTCCTTCCCATTTTATTCCTGTTTTCTACCAGATGAGCAATCCTCCATATCTATTGTGCTTTTATTAAAAATATTAATAACTACTCTACATTCTTAGAATTCCCTAGTGTTTGGATCTTTAAATATCTATTACAAACATAATCTTCACCTCTATTAATGAATCACAAAAATTCTCGGTGCCCTTCTTGAAGTTAGTAGTTTCCGGGCATCCGTGACAAGAGTCTTACACATCCCTGGGTCTTAGGTGCCCCTGCGACGTCCTCACGGTTGTTCAGTCTTTACCTCTCTTCTCCTGCTGCCTTGTACGCAGCCAGTGTTTCTGTAGTTCTGCACTCTTTTCATTCTTCTCACTTTCTTTCCCAGCACTAATCTCACACATGTGAAAGACATTCTACTGGGAGAGTAACTACTGCGGAATTGTATAAAGTCATTCTAAACACACTTGACATAAAGATGTCTGCCTACTCACCTGACTGTAGGGATTAAAGGAAATAAGTTTGAGAGCAAAGGCATATGTATTACTGCAAGTCACAATCATGGCTAATATCTTAACCTGCCTTTATCTTATCTTAATTTTTGTTTATTTTCAGCACTTCTGTTATCTCTACTCTCCTATCCACCTTATAAATATTTGAATATTTTATCTAACTGGTATCCCTCATAACAGAAATATTTCTGCACATATTATAAATTTTTGCTTGAAGAGAAAGTAATTTTCAGGGACAGCAGTGGCCCAGAGAAGCAACTGGGAATCTAGTGGTAATTCATAAGTAAAGATCTGCCTCTTCTTTCTACTTCAGTTAAGTTTAATTGAGAACTATAACCAAGGGCAGTTCACATAATTTGTATAGACATCTATCTGATGAAAAACTCAAACTACACTCACAAAAATTAGGGGATATTTTATCACTTCATATTCATTTTGAAATATCCCCTAATATTTGTGAGCAGTATATTTGACATCCAAGGCCGCTTCCTTCTTCAAAAATCAGTTATGCTATTCTCTCTTTTTTTTTTAATTAAATAAGATTTAGAAGGCAGTCCTATCAAAGGAAGTCACTATAAAAGATAAAAAGTATCGTGAAATGTTTCAAATATGAAGCTATTTTAAATGTCAGCTGTGTGGACATTTTTGGAATATTTCTAGCCAGCCATAACCACTGCTTTCTTATTTTTTTCTATGTGCATTTGATTAAAGATGACATATAAAATTCTTTTATATGCATTCTATTGGCAATGCCAATTAAGATTTAAATTATTTATTTTAAAAAAGTTATTTATAATATCGCCTGACCAGGCAGTGGCGCAGTGGATAGAGCGTCAGACTGGGATGCGGAAGACCCAGGTTTGAGACCCCGACATCGCCAACTTGAGCGCGGGCTCATATGGCTTGAGCAAAAAGCTCACCAGCTTGGACCCAAGGTCGCTGGCTCAAGCAAGGGGTTACTCGGCCTGCTGAAGGCCCGGGGTCAAGGCACATATGAGAAAGCAATCAATTAACAACTAAGGTTTCGCAACAAAAAACTGATGATTGATGCTTCTCATTTCTCTCCATTCCTGTCTATCTGTCCCTCTCTTTGACTCTCTCCTCTGTCCCTGTAAAAAAAAATAAATAAATAAAATAAATTTAAAAAAATAAAATAAAAGTTATTTATAATATCAATACATTCTTAAGAAATGCCTGATAGTAGCTAGGAAAAAGGCTAAAATGCTAAAAGATGATCTTGGAAATTTCTGTAATATAGTGGTTCTTAACCTGGGTTCTATCGAACCCTGGGGGTTCGATGAGTCGGTCTCAGGGGTTCAAAGAAGCCTCTGCCGCGGAGGCCAGAATAAAGTAATACCGTAATTTGTTGTGAGTTCATGCACTTTGTTGGTTTTGTTCTTTGAGCAAGGTGATGTTCATGCACGGCTCATTTTGTGCACCAGTAAAAAAATATATCCCTATGTCTTGAATTTGGAAAAAAAATCATATTTTATTTATCACTAAAGTAGGGTTCAGTGAATGCACATATAAAACTGGTGGGTTCGGTACCTCAAAAAAGGTTAAGAACCACTGCTGTAATATCTAATTATTTATAGATCTAGAAAACTCATGTTTGGCACACAAGTAACTGGTGAAAGTTAGAATGGTTTAAGCAATATGTGTAGTTATGCAGACATGTTTTAACCCTTAGGAAGTAGCTTTTTATTATGAGCATTTTTAAGTGATATATTTAATCCAAAATCTTTGACATGTCATGAAGACCATGAAGTTTTCAAACACTTACTTTCATTGTTACATTAACATGAAAGAACCTCTACCTTCTTTGTACACTCCAGTTTTCTTCTATTACATCATACAAGTATGTAAACGTGTGTGCACAGCTGTAGAGGGAGCTGGGTCAGAAAATAGCTGCAGGGACCATGCAATACTTTTCCAACTCCTTGGTCACTGTCTCTCAATACCAGGGCCATTCCCTGTGTCCTTTTTCTCTTCAACATATATACATACACACTGAATCTTACTTCTTTCAAAACAAAACACCTGATGATTTCAAGGAAGGACTATATGCTTGAAACAGTATGGATTATGTAATTGTGGAAACTTTTAAGAAGGGTTTCTCTGTCCTAGTCACAGGAAAACTTTATGGAAGAAGCAGGTATTTTAAATCCCAGTTTCTGGAGCTAAATATATTATAAAAGCTAGTAAACAAGGATATGATACATACATACATGATTTCGGCCCTGTTTTGCTAAGCTGTGACGTATCTAAGTGCTGTCATTTAACAAACTCTAAAGGACTTTATCTGTGAATGCCATTAAGGATGTGTATCTACAAGATACAAGAAAACTAAGTATTCCATAATGTTAGGGAAAATATGCTTTGGAAGTAGATTTAGCCTACTCCTCCATTACTCTCCATGACTATCTACTTCCAACAGAATTGCATGCAATCAAGTTATTCTCATTCAAACTTATAAACACTGACAATAAAAATAAATGTCAGCCATAGTTTTTGTATAAAGACACTGAATTTATCACATTGTTAAATTCTAATACAAACTACCTATACTTTTCCCAATACTGTGTCCTTTAATGGACCTAATAAACTCTAAATTAAATAGGACAGCCCATGAAAACTAAGAACATTTTTAGTTTAAGATACTGACATTAACCAAGTGCTTGATGTGAATCAGGCATTAAGCGTTTCACAGAGAATAGCCCATCTCACCCTATGAGGTGGGTATTATAATTACCATCATTCTGCAAATAAGGAAACTGAAACTATAAAACCTTAAATAATTGTTCATAATTATAGAGGTGAAGCTAGAATTCAAATCAAGCTTATCTGGCTCCTGAGTCACTAGTCTACACTGCACTCTCACGGTATATTTTTATTCAGATATTCTTTGCTCTCTTACCATAAAGGGCTGTCACCCATCTTAGTGGTTGAAGTGATTCAACTCTAATTTCTAGCACATGTAATAGCACATAATTTTAAATGTAACTCTGGAAGTGTCCAAGAATATTTTGCTCAATTTCCAAGCTCTTCACGTGAATTCAAAGTCTTTAATGTGCTTCACTCTAGCTACTCAGTGCAAATTATGTCACTAGGAGCGAGGCAATAACCAGTACTTTCAAGATCAGTCACAGTCACCAGGCCCAGTGGTTAAACGATAGTTCTCAGTCACTAGCATACATTAGAATTTCCTGGGCTACATGTTAAAAATGCAGCCCTGGCCGGTTAGCTGAGTTGGTTGGAGCATCATTCCAAAACACCAAGGTTGTGGGTTCAATCCCCAGTTAAGGCACATACAGGAAGCAATTGAAGGAAGCACAGCTAAGTGGAACAATAAACGAATGCTTCCACCACCACCCCCTCTCTTCCTCTGTTCCTATGTCTCTAAAATTAATCAGTTAAAAAAAATGCAGCCTGACCTGTGGTGGCGCAGTGGGTAAAGCGTCGACCTGGGAACACTGAGGTCGCCAGTTCAAAACCCTGCACTGGTCTGGTCAAGGCACATATGGGGGTTGATGCTTCCAGGTCCTCCCCTCTTTCTCTCTTTCTCTCTCTCTCTCTCACTCTGTGTCTCCTCTCTAAAATGAATAAGTAAAAAGAAATTTAAATAAAACAATGAAAAACAAAAGAAATTTAAAGAAAAATATTAAAAAAAAAAAAATGCAGGTGCCCAGACCCACTCCAGTGATTCTGACTCTGTGGCTCTGGGATGGGAGAAACTCAAGTATCTTTTGATTACCAGTCCTTGGTTATTCTGCTGCAGTCTGGAGGAATCCCCCTTCGAGAAACACCAGCCAAAAGAAACACAAGAATAACAAAGGGCAATGATGGTTTTGGAACACAGGAACAGCAGCTTTCAAAAATTCCTTCCCAGTTCTGAACTGTATATATCTGAGGATGACAGAATCATTTTGCTCAAAAATTTAAAAGCCCCTGGAAATAAAAAAAAAAAAAATGTTTTAAACTAATTTAATAAAGAATGACACAGTCTATAGGTCATTAACTCCAAAGTGTGTTTTCAGGAGATAGCCAAGAGCTGAAGTGGCCCATTTTCATTATTTTCTGAATGTGGAGAAGATGCTGCCAAGAGCAAAGAAAAGAGGACATTATCTTTCGTAATCATTGTAATAGAATCCGTAGTTGATCCCCCAACAGCTATGAGTAGACAGTAAGAATCACACATGATTATACCACTTAAGAAAGTGAGAGAAACAGATGGATTTATTTTTATTCAGGATGGCTGATCTGTTGTGAAGAATTTTCAAATACCAAGGAGCACAACCGTGCATGTGAGGTCTGGGAGACAATGGGCAGAATGCAAGATGTCACAGCTAAAAATGAGGCCATGGATACAGCCAGTTGTGCAAGCTAGATAGTAAATATCAATCTGTTGTTGAAAGCTTTCCAATTTGTATACATTTTAAACTCTTACTCAAAATGTGCCACATCCACACCACATGGACAATACACAACCCCACAAAAAAAAAAAAAAAAAAGCTCTTTGAAGAGTAGTTACCAAGAGATGATGCAAGAGATAGGACAACCTGCTATGAATCTAGTTTCTCCAAAGAAACTATTTAGATACTGTTCTATGACAGAATCTCCATGGCTGCCACATTTCATTCTTTTAAAACCTATGTTTAAAATCCACTCAATAGTCGCCTGACCTGTGGTGGCGCAGTGGATAAAGCATCAACCTGGAACACTGAGGTCGCTGGTTCAAAACCCTGCACATGTCTGGTCAAGGCACATACGGGAGTTGATGCTTCCTGCTCCTCCCTTCTTTCTCTCTCTCTCATACTCTCTCCTCTCTAAAATGAATAAATTAAAAAAAAATTTTTTTAAATCTACTCAATAGTCAAATTTCCATGGGAATACTCTAGACTATTTGAAAACAATCACAAACCATTTTCTAAAAGATGTTTTCATTCCCTAGCATACCTACAAAAATCACATCAACTTTTGCACTATGAAAAATTATATGTAATAGGATAAATAAGTCATGTACATAGATTTCATGATTTATAGTAGAACTGTCAGCTGGACAAAAATTATATAAGAATATAGCAAATAATCCCAGGCTGGTGGCACAGTGGATAGAGCATCATCCCAGAGCACCAGGGTCACTGGCTCAAGCCAGTGGTCAGGGCACATATGAGAAGCAATCAGTGGATAACCAATAAGTGGAACAATGAGATGATGTTCTCTCTCCCCCTTTCTTCCTCTTTCTCAAAGAAAAAGGCAAAAAGAATATAACAAATAATACAGATTGTTGCCTGACCAGGCAGTGACACAGTGGATAGAGTGTCAGACTGTGACACGGAGGATCCAGGTTCAAAACCCCGAGGTTGCTGGCTTGAGCATGGGCTCATAAGGCTTGAGTGCAGGATCACCAGCTTGAGCCTGGGGTCACTGGCTTGAGCATCAAATCATAGATATGACCTCATGGTTGTTGGCTTGAGCTTAAAGGTCGCTGGCTTAAAGCTCAAGGTTGCTGGCTCAGGCAAGGGTTCATTCGCACTGCTATAGCTCCCCAGTCAAGGCACATATGAGAAAGCAATCAATGAACAACTAAGGTGCCGCAACAAAGACTTGATGCTTCTCATCTCTTTCCCTTCCTGTCTGTCTGTCCCTGTCTCTTTCTCTCTGTCTCTGTCACATACACACACACACACACACACACACACACACACACAAATAAAATAAAATAATAATAATAAAATAAATTAAAATACAGATTGTTGATACATAAGTGAGGATATACACTATTGAGAGCAAATGAGAACAGGAAGATGGAGGATAATCCTTTGCTCCCTACCTCACCTCACCTGTGACATACAATTTACTTGGAGTATAAGAGACAAAGAGTACAAAAAGAATATCAAGAGAGATGAACCAATATAAGCTGATGCAAAAATATTTTTTTAATATATGTCTGATATCAAATAAAGATGATTCAGGCAGCTTAAGCAAGATTAATATGGTCTAGTTAATAAAGAAATCTGAGTAAATTTAGTCTAACCAAGTCTGGACAGATGATTCTGAAAGCATATATTTAGATATCTCTGTCAGCCTCCTTTCAGTTGTCCTGACCCTACTCCTCTCTACTTGCCTCTGACCTTTGGGGCAGGAACAGACTGAACAACTTCACCAATATTTACCCTTCCGCCAAACCCTAACATCTTTATGCTGTTCCATTCTGGGAGAGTGAGAAGCAGAAACAACTGCCATTTTAGTGTATACCTGGTTTCTGACTACCCTGAAAGCTATAGCAGGGACTGCACTGAAGAGGCAATATATTATTTGGCTGTACTGTGCTCTAATGCTTTAGCATCTGGTCACGTTATAATTTAAAATCAGACAAATACATAACCTGTTCATGTAGCCCAGATAGCTGGGTGATAAACACTCGGTAAATGCTAGGGGAATAGGGCTGGGTATTAACTTAAATTGCAATAGACCCACAGATATATGATTTGGGATATCACAGAAGCAGTTATCAAAATGGAAATAATATTTCTTTTACTGGGAAGGAAAAAATGAAAACAGTGAAAATGTAGCTACAAAAAATTACAGAGAGAAATTCAAACAGTGTGTCAGATTTAACTTGTGTAGGCAATTGATACACACTGATAAAGATAGATTCCTATAACCATATATAAAAGTCTACAGGATGATTCAGTATCAGATATGAACCCATTTAAATTCAATGATCAATACCAATCAGAAGTTGATGCACAATCTAGCCTTTATTCTTATGTCTCATCTTAAATGTTGACATTTCAGAATTTCATACATTATAAAGATGCTTAATTATTAGGATAAGAATTAATCTATTTGGCTTATTTTATATTTTAAAAAAAGAACTTGTTTCAACACACATGAATAAACTAATACCTAACTAGAATTTATCAAAACATTTCCACAGCATCATTTTAAAAAAAAATAGATAGGTTCTCTCTCTTATCATTCAAATGCTAAAACATCTGGACCATAAATTTATCTTACCAATGATATATCTACACGAAATTGGTTTTGCTATCGACTGCATTGAATTCCTAAATGAATTACTCTGTGTACATAAAATTATCTTCATAATTATCAACAGAATTAAGGTTAAATAGATGAATATCATGAGAATCCTAATATTTGAAAACATTTTACATGCCACACACACGTTTACAATACCATTTTTAAATGCCAAAACGATTTTTAAGAACCTGATACATAATAGGCATTAAATGCATTACCAAGTAAATAAGGGGAAAGAAAGGAAAAGAAGGTAGAGAGGATGGCTAGTTAGTTATAGAAGAGACTTACTCATGTCTATTTTACAAAAATTCCTAACTGATTTAGTCGTAGATTAGCAAAATAGAGAGCTCAACATGTATTACAGACTTTAGTAGTCATCTTTGCTTCATGAAGTAGAAATGTTCCTTCTCCTGATCTATATGTAGTATATACTTTATTAAAAATCTGTAATGGAAGGAGTAAAAAGTGCGAAGAGAATTTTATCAAGGGGGAGAAAAAACAATTTAAGTTGAGGTGTTATATCAAAAATAAAATAACAGTAAACTTAAAATGTCATCATTCCACACTCAGTAAAGAAAGTGAATATTCAGATTTTCCTAAGTTAATCATCAGTAATACATTTAGGAAGATGTATTCTTATCACCTGGATTTTTTTTAAATTTTATTTTTATTTTATTCATTTTAGAGAGGAGACACAGAGTGTGTGTGTGTGTGTGTGTGTGTGTGTGTGTGTGTGTGTGTGTGTGAGAGAGAGAGAGAGAGAGAGAGAGAGAGAGAGAGAAAGGGGGGAGGAGCTGGAAGCATCAACTCCCATATGTGCCTTGACCAGATCAGTGCAGGGTTTTGAACTGGCGACCTCAGTGTTCCCAGGTCGACGCTTTATCCACTGAGCCACCACAGGTCAGGTGGAAGATGTATTCTTATAGTCCACAAGACAGGCATGACTATTTTTGTTATATTATGGCTGCAAAATACTCAATACTTCATATACTGAATTTGTTACTACATCTAGGAATATAATTCTTAATTAATTCATGCTCATATATAAAGTTATCTATAACCATTTCTAGACCAAGTGTTTTAATGCTTTAGAAAGTGGGGTATTTATTATGTTGACTGTCTTATTGGTTCCAGAGTATGCTACAGATTTCAAGTAAACTGTAAGGGATCTCTAGAATAATGGCTAGTTAACATCTGAGATCACCTCACTGCAGGAAGATTGATGTAGTTTCTTCCCTAAATTGACACTTTGTATTTCACTTGAATGCATATAAGAATATATTTGATAATTCTGTAGCCTATTTAAAGTAAATATTAATATTCAAATATGAAGTTAAATCTTAGTCATTTTTCTCAACACTCTCAATGTGTTAGAGTCATCTTATGAGATTTTAAAAATACAGATACTCCAGATCTAGCCCAAGAGAGACAGTTGGTTAAAAATCACAGGAAGCAACAATTTTTTAAATTTCCTCAGGTGATATTAATCTAGTACAAAAGTAGATTAAATGAAGCCATTCTTGTTTTTATAATTGAAAAAGAAAGAACAGAGTTCCATGGAAGTTGTTTTTGTTTTGTTTTGTTTTTTAATATTTTTTTAATGTTTATTTTTTACAGGGACAGAGAGAGGTATAGATAGGGACAGACAGGAACAGAGAGAAATGAGAAGCATCAATCATTAGTTTTTCGTTGCTGTTACGACACCATAGTCGTTCATTGATTGCTTTCTCACATGTGACTTGACCGCAGGCCTTCAGCAGACCAAGCCACCACTTGCTGGAGCCAGCAACCTTGGGTCCAAGCTGGCGAGCTTTTGCTCAAGCCAGATGAGCCGGTGCTCAAGCTGGCGAGCTCGGGGTCTTCCGCATCCCAGTCCGGCGCTCTATCCACTGTGCCACCGCCTGGTCAGGCTCCATGGAAGTTTTATAAATCATATATGCAGCAAAGGGAGGTTATCACAAGGTAAACAGAGAGAGTATGGCTCAAATACTTTGTGTGGGACTGTCTGAGGATATTTTCAGACAGTCTGTGTTGGGCAGATAAAATATATTATGCTCACTTTGTTAAAGATGGTGCTGCCCACATGCAAGTCTGTTGATATTAATGTGTTTTGGAGGACAGGCTGTGGGCAGGCCTGGTCATTATAGCCTACGCCTTAGTTTTAAGAGTAAGCTTTTCCCCACACCCTTGACTGATTGGATGATGTAGGGTGGTGCACTCTCATGAGGAATCCCATTATGCCTCAGAGTGACTTTGTATCAGAGACTTTCTTGTATGTAGATTGGATTAAGGGTTTGGATTTCTACAGTATAAAGTGGGGCAGGCTGGGAGCTTGCTCTCTCTTGGTTCCTGAGGTTAGCATTAGAGAGGAGAGCAGATTAAGGCCACATGGAGGAGAGGAGGCAGTCAAGATGGTGGAGTGCTGAGAGAGAAGCCAGTTTGTGCAGAGTTTGTGTATAGAGAAGGAGATGGGAAACAGAGGTGAATAAGTCTGGTGAGCTGGAAAGCTTTTGATTCTAGGAAACTCGGATAAGTCAGTAGCTTTGTGAGCACTGAATGGGTGGGTTTTGGAGCCCAGTGTGTGTTTTTGCTTGCCCGCCGGGTGCAAGCTAGAATTAAAGCTGATGACTCACCAGTTCTTGGCTCCGTTGTTTCATTACTGACTATCCGAATCTAATGCAAACCTGCACTGGTCAGGTGGCTCTGATAATGGCCGCGACTACTGGCTTTATAGTCTGTCAACAAATATTTGAGGGTTTATTTATTGCCATGAGCACTTCAGCCCGCTGAGAACTACCAGTGTCACGTGGAAGAAACCTACTTGACACAAACACTTATGTCAAGAGGAAGAGCAGGAGAGGCCTGCCAAGGGAGGCAAAGAAGACCTCCTGAATCTCCCTCTTTCTGAGCTTTTGTTATCAGAAGTATAACAGAGGTATCAGGATTACAGGGGAGGAGGTCAGATGATAAAGCAAAAGAATGATTAATGGCTATTTTGCTGACATGGAGAAAGGGCTAATTTGGGTCAGTACATTCTTTTTCTTTTGCCAATTAACAAGCACAGAAAAAAGGGGCAATCCAGAACCTCTAGGCTAGTTTTCTAAAGCCCATTTCACATGCATTCCTTTGTATCTACACAAAGGTCACTCACTCACACAGCTTCCTGGTGTTTGTATCCGAGATACACCCATTCAGGGTTTTCAACTAAAGTTCCCCAATCCAAGTCATATAGGGATCAAGGTTAGATGGTGATTCCCTACAGTGCCAGGCTCGATTATCATATAGATATTGGGAATAGAGAGGTTAACATCATCTTAAGGAATTTCTAGTAGGGAGAGGGATCATAAGAATTTTTAAAAAAATAATAAAAATAGGAAGAGTTTGCTTTCACTTTGGTACTGACTGACAAGCACCATGAAGAAGGCAAATAGAATAAATAGAGGATGAATACAGAAGCTTTGCTGGCTCTGGTGAACAGAGACATTTGAAAACCTGGGGGTGGGGGGTTCAAGCGACAAGAAAAGTGAATGCCAAGAGATGAGAAGAAACTTTGTACATGTGAGGGCTATCTCGGAGGCTGACATGGCTAGACATTGGTGCACCAGTGAGAGGGGTAGGGAGTTGGGTCTGAGAGGCAGGAGGGCAGGAGTCAGCTCTTGCAGGGGCTTGGAGCTCATGGAAAGGAGTTTGCATTCCAGTTGCACTGGAGAGCTAGGTGTTACATGTTTTTAAATGATAAGGAGATCTGCCTGCACCTGGAAGGTTATGCTGGTTGCTGGGTAGAAGATAGCCTGGGGAGTGAGTCAACACCAGAGATAGGACTCACTGCTGCAAGATGACAGTGGCCTGGTCCTGGCAAGATTCTAACTGATCCTCTACATATCACAAATAATAACTTTTCTTTATCATTCTTTTAGGTCAAAAACTCCATAGTATAAGTCTTAAAGATGAAGTGGAGTGGGACGATGTGATTCTTAGACAGTTCCTCTTTATAAGTGTGTCTGACATTCGAACCCCAACAGCTTCCCATCTAGGAAAAGCTTACACCGTGTTTTCTGCTAGCACCCATACATCCTATGTTCTTATACAAAATTTAAGTCTCTGAAGTTTTTATGTCTTAGAAATCTTGGTGAATTTTTAGTCTTGTAACTGAATGAAGTTAGGTTATGTTAATACTATAAACATTAGATCCCAAATTTGCTGTTCCAGGCTGAAAATTGACCTTCTGATTAATTTCTAAATATAAAATACTTCTCCTGTTACTATGAACTATATGCTGACTGTCACGTATTTGGAAAGTGATCAGTATACAAGGTTGGTCTGACCCTGAGAACATCGGGATATGAGGGCCTTTGTTACAACATAGGCTGAGCTTCTCTAAACTACCAGGGAAAATCTGTTCAAATACTACTGAAGGAATTTTATGCTTAGGTAGATGCTAAGGACTGTGCTCTGAGTTCATGGCAATTGCTCTCTGGTATTTTAATAATTGATTTGGCTTTTAAGCAAGTACTGTCAAGAAATCTTTTGAATTACTGTGTTCAGTTCTTAACTTGCTCTGGCAGTGTACTGTGTTGGGCAGATGAAATATATTATTCTCACTTTGTTAAAGAGGGTGCTACCCACGTGCAAGTTTTAAGAGTAAGCTTTTCCCCACACCCTTGACTGATTAAATAATGTGGGATGGTGCACTCTCATCAGGAATCCTCCCATTATGCCTCAGATAGTGACTTTGTATCAGAGACTTCCTTCTTTGTAGATTGGATTAAAGGTTTAGATTTCTACACTATAAAGTGGGGCAGGCCGGGAGCTTGCTTTCTCTTGGTTTCCGAGGTTAGTATTAGAGAGGAGAGCAGACTAAGGCCACATGGAGGCCAGGAGAAGCAGTCAAGATGGCGGAATGCTGAGGAAGAAGCCATTTTGTGCAGAGTTTGGGCAGGAGATGGGGAACAAAGGTGAATAAGTCCAGTGAGCTAGAAACCTTTGATTCTAGGAAACTCAGATAAGTCAGTAGCTTTGTAAGCACTGAATGAGCAGGTTTTGGAGTCCGGTGTGTGTTTTTGCTTGCCCGCCGGGTGCAAGCTAGAATTAAAGCTGATGGCTCACCAGCTTTTGGCTTCATTGTTTCATTACCGACTGTCTGAATCTAATGAGAACCTGTACCGGCCAGGCTGCTGTGATGGTGGCCGCGACTACTGGCCTTACATACTGTCAGCCAACTTAATTTTACTGATAAACAGGGACCAGGTGTTACCTGTGGCACATGTGTCTTAATGCCTATTATGTTGGGAAATATGTAATAGGAAGTCATTAAATATCTGCTGAACAAAATAAACAGTTGATAGAATATGGCCCTTCTACTCCAAAAGCCAAGAATAAAATAAAGTACTGGTAGGCTTTAAAATATTATTGAATTGGCCCTGGCTGGTTGGCTCAGCCGTAGAGCTTCGACCCTGCGTGTGGAAGTCCCAGGTTCAATTCCCGGCCAGGGCACACAGGAGAGGCGCCCATCTGCTTCTCCTCCTTCCTTCTCTCTTTTCTCTCTATCTCTCTCTTCCCCTCCCACAGCCAAGGCTTCATGGGAGCAAAGTTGGCCCAGGCGCTGAAGATGACTCCATGGCCTCTGCCTCAGGTGCTAGAATGTCTCCAGTTGCAGCAGAACATCACCTCAGATGGGCAGAGCATCACCCCCTGGTGGGCATGCCAGGTGGATCTTGTTCTGGCACATGCAGGAGTCTGTCTATCTGCCCCCCAACCCCCGCTTCTCATTGGGGGTTGGGGATATATATTTCACTCTCTCAAAATCAGTAAATAAATTTAAATGTTATTGAGTTAATGTTAACATATTTGTAAAAAGAATTTATTGATGAGGAATGTTTTCTGAGAAAACTCATCCAAATTACTATCTCAAAAAGAAAAAGTTTAAGTATATGAAATGAGCATATTTTATAAACAATGAAGTTTGAATAGAAGAGAGAGCTTGATATTAGGAGACAAAAACACAATCTTTTTCTGTTTAACAGTGATTTCTTTAACAATATTTTTGTCAAAACCCTTCTAGCTAAGCTTTCTCCAGACCACCACTCCAAATCATTGATAACATGACCGTACAAATAACCAGCACACTGGATCAAATCATGTCATTTCAGAAAGTCTTCTGTATTTCCGCCTGCTTAGCCAATGTTGACAACATTAATACATAGTCCAGTATTGCTGTGCCTGGTCTCCTTTGATATTCTGTAATCTTAGAATCCTATTATTTCAAAGATAGGGGATTATATAGGGCATGAGTAAGAGCGAAGATTCAAGTTTTAGAAAGTTTTTTGATATTGTTATATTTAAATGCAGGTGGTTATATGACATTGTAAGTCATCTATGGTTATTTGAATGCGTTCTGGTTTTTTGTAGTTTTTATTTTTTCTGCCTTTTAAAATTTTAATCATTGTCTTCAGCAGATAACTTTAAAGAAAATATTATGATAGAAGATAAAGTAAAAGTACAGATGCAGTGTTATTTAGAAATTATACTTAATTTTCTCGACAAGTCCATTTAAGTGTTAAATATGTTGCCAAAAAGGGAAAATAAAACCTTCACTGGCTTTATTTATATCAGGAAGTGTCTACATTGTTATATTGAATAGTATCTACCACATCCTAAGAGAAAGCAGATTAAGTCTTATGGAGTACATTTTATGACTGTTGATGGGTTTGTTTTCAAAGCCACCTCTTCATACACAAATGAGGAGAGAGATTAAGGTTCTCACACAGTAGCTGTGGCAGAGTAAAACAGCAGCTCCCAGACATCTGTGTGTTTCAGAATCACGCTCCTTTCCAGTTAAAATGCAGATGCTGACCCCATTGGTAGAGCCTGGGGTAAAGCCCAAGAATCTGCATTTCTCACAAGTCCCCAGGGGATGCTGGTGTTGATGGTACTGACAACCACTGGAAGAGAGAATGCTTAGCCATCCTCTGCTTTTTTTTTTTTTTTTTTTTTTTTTTACGGAGACAGAGAGAGAGTCAGAGAGAGGAAAAGATAGGGACAGACAGACAGGAATGGAGAGAGATGAAAAGCAACAATCATCAGTTTTTTGTTTTGACACCTTAGTTGTTCATTGATTGCTGTCTCATATGTGCCTTGACCGTGGGCCTTCAGCAGACCAAGCCATTCCTTACTCGAGGCAGCGACCTTGGACTCAAGCTGGTGAGCTTTTGCTCAAACCAGATGAGCCCGCTCTCAAGCTGGCAACCTCAGGGTCTCGAACCTGGGTCCTTACACATCCCAGTCTGATGCTCTATCCACTGTGCCACCACCTGGTCAGGCCACCTCTGCTTTTCATGAGGAATTTTTTAATGTGTTATATTCACAAGAGCAATGTCTTAAGAAAGGTTTTTATCAACCTTTCATCACATTCATGTGCAGCTCCCCTAGACAAACCAAATTAACTTGAATGGAACCAAAGAGTTTATCTGAGTATCTTTCTCTTTAAAGCCAAGATGAATAAAACATACCTAGTACTACTTTTTTTTCTATTCTTAGATCTCCACTTTTCCTTCAAGAATACTAGTCATACTTTCACTCATGCCTAACATATCCCTTATCTATTTACAGACAATGTGACATTATAGAAATGTAAAATCAGTATTCGAGGGCCAAGGCCACCATCACAGCCGCCTGGCCAGTGCAGGTTCCCATTAGATTCGGACAGTCGGTAATGAAACAACGGAGCCAAGAACTGGTGAGCCATCAGCTTTAATTCTAGCTTGCACCCAGCGGGCAAGCAAAAACACACACTGGGCTCCAAACCCACTCATTCAGTGCTCACAAACCTACTGACTTATCCGAGTTTCCTAGAATCTAAAGGTTTCTAGCTCACCAGATTTATTCACCTCTGTTCCCCATCTCCTTCTCTCTACACAAACTCTGCACAAACTGGCTTCTCCCTCAGTACTCCACCATCTTGGCTGCTTCTCCTGGCCTCCATGTGGCCTTAATCTGCTCTCCTTTCTCTGCTCTCCTGTCTAATACTAACCTCAGGAACCAAGAGAGCAAGCTCCTGGTTTGCCCCACTTTATAGTGTAGAAAATCCAAACCCTTAATCCAATCTACATACAAGGAAGTCTCTGATACAAAGCCACTTATCTGAGGCATAATGGGAGGATTCCTCATGAGAGTGCATCACCCCACATCGTCCAATCAGTCAAGGGTGTGGGGAAAAGCTTACTCTTAAAACTTGCACGTGGGCAGTGCCCTCTTTAACAAAATGAGCATAATATATTTTATCTGCCCAACAAGAAAGAAGTGGGTTGAGTTCAGCCACAATTTCTCCACGGAAATAAAGACAATACCCACTCCTGCCAGCTATCGTTAATGATTAGATGAAATGATACAACTATATAATTATGCATAATGCCCAGCACACAGGAGGCCTCTCTTCTACTGCCTGCAATTCAGTTTTCATATTCTCAGAACTTCCAGTCTCTACATGTCATTACATTATTCTCCCCGTCAATGGCACTTACAGACACTCTCCCCAGTATCCCAGACTGTACCAGGCAGAAAGTCAGAGAGGTGCCACTCAGGGTTTTCAGTTTTTCAAAATAAGGGAAACACAAACATAATGGATGGATGGTTTCTTGGAAGCAAGCCAAGGACCAGAAGTCAGAGCTATAGAACTTGTAGCCATCTTGATCACCTCTGACTGAACAGCTTTCATTATAGGTAATGGTGCCATCTGACAGAACCCAACAGGTGGGACCAAGAGTACATTGCTGAAAGGCAGGCATTCCTTGGTTCACCTAGTTTTAACACTGTTGTTTGTACTAGCACTGTGTACCCAAAGAACACGCTAGTGCGTTCAGTTTCTACGAAGTCCATGCCTGAATCTAGAAGAGTCACATCTCTAATTCGTAAGTGGAACAAATATCTTTCTTGGATTTTCATTCACCACTATAGACAATATCAGTAATTTATGGATTCAAGTAATTAGCCCAAAAAGTTTGAGACATGCCACCTGGGTGCCATCTCTAATAAACAATATGATCTTGAATACACCTCTGCAGTTTCTCACCTGTCAGATGGACATTATGAAACATGGCTCATCTACTTTTCATTGTGATGGTGATACACATCAAGTGCTTTGAAAGTCAAACAAGAGTAAGTGTAATGCTGGTGCTAAGCTGAACTATGTGTATAAACTAGAATCAAATCAATCCTCAGCATTCATCTATACCATGTATCAAGAGTATACTATTGCCGTGACCGAATAGCTTGGTTGGCTAGAACGTCATGCTTGAAGCACAGAAGTTGTCAGTTCGATCCCCAGTCAGGGCAAATACAGGAACAGATCAATGTTCCTATTATCTCTGTCTCTCTCTATCCTTTCCTCTCTCTCTAAAGTCAATAAAATAAACATTTAAAAAAAATTTTTAAAGAGTGTGCTATTGTCTAACAGTGCTTTCACTCTGCATTCACGAAGCTAGTACCATAACCGCCCTGAAAATAGAGCCTGAGACAAAAATCCAGGTTTGCCACTTCCAGTTTGGAATAAATGTCTTCTCTGAATATTTTTGTTGGGTAGGTTATTTCTGTAAAATATATATATATATATATTACTTTTCAATTTATTTCATGTGTTAACAGCAGATTACCATGTGGTAGATAGATATTTAAAAATAATTAAATAACAGACTTTTTAGGAAGAAAGAGAATAATAAGGTAGGCTTTCTGGCCTTTTCTCATAACGCTGGTGTATACTCAGCCCTGTCTGCAGAGTGATTATATTCACACTCTCAGAATGGTGGGCCCTTCACAGAATCTTCTGACTCTGGGGTTGACCCTCCAGCTTAAGTCAGTCTACACCCACCCTGCACATCCTCCCACAAAACGCCTCCTTAATACTAAACACGAACCCTGGGAATAGCTCCTCTCTCTGCTGGAAGTATACATGCTTTTCTAGAGGTGCCATATCTCACTTGGCCAGTAGATGCTGCCATCTAAACACGGGTGGTTTGCCTTCCAATCTGAACTCAAGTTCAAGGTTTCAAGCGTTGGGAGATAAAAATCAGGGTTTCAAGTTTGATCAAGTCTTTTTTACAGTGGTCACCTAGGATTGATCACTTCTGAAGGCTCTAATTTCTGTTCAAGCTAACTTAAAACAAGGCAACCTGAGAAACACACCTGTTGGATGAGCAGTTTAAGTAGCAGATTTTCACAGGTGTTTCCTCTGTGCTGCAAACCCAAAGAGCCCCCTAAGTTTAATCACATCCATGCCAGAGGCAGAAAAGCACTGCCACAAAAAGATGAAAAGACAGCAAGCTCAGTTAAAGTTCATGGCTCCCCCAGAGCTGTTTTGATGTCGAGATCTCTGTGAATGCTCATTAAATCCTCATTGTGTGAGGCGGGACTCTGGCAAAAGTTAAAATGATGATACTAAGACATCATATCTACCCATACTGACATATTTGTAAAGCAGTCAAAATACTGCAAGGAAATTTCACGTGACTCTCCAGCCTATTAAGGGCCTGAAATAGCTCTGCTAGATAAACCACAGTCCAGATAAACAATTACATACTTGGGAGATACAGTTTGTTTTGTTAGAACATTGACCACAAACAGAACCACTAAGAAAGCAATTCGAAGAATGGCCTCCATGATGGAGGGCCAGTCAGGTCCTCTTCATGAGCAAAGAATAGCTCCCACACACCACGCATACTCAATACATCCACATGAATGATAAAAGGCATTAAATATCATATAGGAGGAAAGCCAATTAGGTATGTATAGGAGGAAAGCCAATTAGGTATGTATTTCCAGTGCTTTACTTACTGGAAAATATTCATAAGGTTCATCCTCAGGCTTCAACCAGAAACTGAATGGAAATGAGACCTTGTATTATTCTATTCTCCAGAGAAACAGAACCAATAGAATGTATATGTGTGTTTGTAGGGAGAGATCAAGATTTTAAGCCATTGACTCATGAATTTGTAGAGATTGGCAAGTCCAAAAGAGGTCGGCAGGGCAGGAAAGGAGGCCGGATTCCCAAGGAGGAGTTGGTTTTGTTGGTTAAGCCCAAAGACCATCTGCTAGTGGTAGTCAGTCTTCCTCTAGGGAGGTCATTCCTTTTACATTAAGGCCTTCAGTTGGCCTTAAGTACCTACTTAATGATGTATCTCTAAATACATACACATTCCTATGTACTAGGGCTTAGGTCTTCAACATATTAATGAGGGAAGGCACAATTCAGCTCATGACAGGCCTGAATGAGTATTATGATGATCCAGAGATTTAAAAAGAGAAAGAAAGAGATGGAAAGAGATTGGAAAAAAACATGTTTCTTGGTATAGTGATTCTCCAAGTGTGGTCCGGACCCACCAACCTCAACAACACTTGGGAAGTTGTTAGACTTGCAAATTCTCAGACCCCACCCAAGAGCTCTTGCAGCTGTGAGTGGGGCTCAGCAATGTGGTTAACAAGCCGTCCAGGTGTTTCCGATGAAGGCTGAAGTTTGAGAACAACTCGCTTAGAAGTTGATTGATTACAAGAGCAATGCCACTTGAGAAATTTCCCAAGAAATGAGGATCTAACTGTTGTTTAATCTCTGTGTTTTATTTAAATATTTAAGTTGAATTATATTTTATAAATGGGCTTTGGCATCCATTTTACTCATAAATTGGAACTGAAGCCAGAGCTCCAAGGATAAGCATGATAACAACACTGCAAAGGAACTTGGCCCATGAGTACAGATTTCTGACAGGGTAAAGGCAAAGCTGTGGGTACCCAGTAAAACTAATTTATCAAATACCAGAGCAGTTTAATTGCTGTGTCTGGTTGGAGACCTCAATTACCCTTATGCAATTCCCACGAAGAGCAGACTAAATTATAATGGTTCAACATCTACTTTCCTTAAAAATGAAAAACTAGAAAATGAAACTGTTAAGTGGTCACTTCTGAGCAAGAATCAAATTTATACTGTGGGGAAAACAGCTGACTTAGGCTTGCTTGTACTTTGCCTGATTAGTACATGAGCACATGGCAGAGCCATGTTTGTACAGCCTATGAAAGGCTACAGGAGCTTTCCTTTGGCGGATTGGGGATTGCCCGCCCGCCACTATGAGAGGCCATTTTGCCATCCATTCAACCTGCTGCCATGAGAAGTGGTTTCCCCTGCCTCTTTGCCTGTCTGCCTTTGCAAGACTCCAATAAATGGGAATGGCCCAATGCTTTCTGGCTCTGCAGTTCCTCTACCATCTGCTCGAATCCAATGGGGACCTGCCTAGCCTTGGCCACCAGCATTACACAGACCATGCTACAGTTGGCCACAAAATACCTTCTACACCCTCACAGCCTTAGCAAGCACACTAGCCATAGAACTCTGGCCATGCCTCTCAGCAGGCACTTTGAGAATCTACCCTGAGCATCAGGAGCAAAATGATTGAATTCACCAGTGAGGTATTTCCAAGCCTCAGTGGATAGTCAGGCCTACAAATAAGGATACATAGAACCAATTTACCTGAAGAAGTCAGCTTTCTCTGAGATTTATATGCTACATGGAGGTCAGGTGCATGCCGCTGAAGGTGGAGCTTATATCCAGAGAGCGTCCTTGTCTAGCACAGTGCTCAGAACAAACATAAGATGCTGCATCACACTGCATAATACAACTAGATGCAACCCTCATAATTATTGTATAATTTATGGAGCAAGAATTTCCCAGGCCTTCGGGGAAAATAAAAGATTATTTATAGAGCCTGTTTAATGTTGGCTATCAAGAAAAAGGTGTCGAATGGTCCTTTTGATTGGACGTGGACCTAGCTCTACCCTCTTGGTGACATTCTGTCACAGAATGACAACTGTAAGCTTGATATATTTGGGCAGGACCAGTGTGAGTAAGCATAAGGACTACATAGAAGTCACAGTGTTTAATTGTCCAGGTGGAATAGAGAGTGTTTCCACACAGAGCAGTAACACCAGCCGCTCGTTGATTGAGAAGTTGATGTTTGTCTGGCGCCGCAGAATAAGGGCCATCCCTCGGCTGGAAGCTCATGTTCCAGACAAATTGTCAACAATCTGTACTCTTTTTCACTCCTCCGTGACTCACTCTCCTCTGGGTTTATCACTAGAACTCCGCTGGGGTGACTTGTTACCTGTGACTAATCACACTGTGTGGGCCGCTTCCATTTAATAACAAATGAAATCAACTTAAATTTAGCATCAGGAACTATTTTGAAAGGAAAATAGATTTATAATAGTAGCCTAAGAAAAACAAAAACTCATAGGCACAGACAATATGGGGATTACCAGAGGGAAAGGGGTGGGTGAAGGCAGAAGAGGGTAAAGGGGGATTAGTGGTGATGGCAGGAGACTTGACTTGGGGTAGTGAACACACAATACAGTCTACAGATGACGTATGGTTGAATTGTACACCTGAAACATATATTATTTTATTAACTGATGTCACCCCAATAAATTCAATAAAAAAGTAAAAAATAACAATCTTACAAAAAAGAGCGCTTCTTATGGTTTTGAGAAGAGGCCATGCCACAAATATGGTAAGGGACTTGATGATGGGAGAGGTAGGGTACTGTCACCTGTCACAACTCTTTAGCACAAGGTAGTGGCACTGCCACCTCTTTGTTCCACTTCCCCTCCCACAGCCGAGCGACCTGGCTGCTCCCTAGAGCTGCTTGCCAAATATTAGTTGGGAAAGATTGAGTCCTGGAATAGGCATCCCTCTGTGCTGGGCCACTGGCATGGCTCTGGTTGCCACACTCTCAGGAATGCCAACACTAAGCTCTGAGCCTCTTTACATACATTGCCATCCCGAATGTTGGCCCCGCTTGTAGGTGGGATGTATCTATGGCACAGCCTGTGATTCTGAGGTGCCCCTCCAAGAGAAGAGGGCCCCTCCTTATGTCAGAAGAGGATCAGATTTTCTATGTTCCTTCAGCTCTTCCTGTTCATGGCCCAGACAGGTTTCAGTTTCATGGCGGAAGAGTTTATCCATTTAGTGTACTCTGAGTATACTGATATCTTCTTTCCCTTCGTCTCTGACCACATCTTCTCCTTGCAGAGACCTCTTCTTCCCAGCTCCCTCCTCCCACAAACAATAGTCTTCAGACCCTTATTGCTGTTCATACTGTCTCCTAACACTGCTTCCAAAAGGTGTTGCTTCCAAAATAGGTTGAATGAGGAGCCTCAAATGCATGGGGCCTCTTCCTGACCCACCTGCACTCAGTTTGGACTGGGTACTTACTGCACTTGAATTTAAAGCACATGCATGTGAAAGCAGTTCTGGGTGAGGCGCTCTGAACAGAAGATGGCAGTAGCGTCCGCGGCATTTAGGCACCCTGTCCCAGTTCTAACAAAGGGGATTTCCTATCTGTCGCTTGTCAAGTCTGGGCATAATTTTGCCTCACCAAAGTGGCTGAATAACATGCCCAACGTCCCAGACGGTGGGGAATTCCACAACTATTTCAGAACTAAAAACAGCTCAGATTGAAGACTGAACAACCAAATGAAGACATTGGAGAGCCGTTACCAAGTCTCACTGCGAAGGAAAGCAGGAGTCCTCCCGAAGGCAGATATTCCATTTAGACTGGCATTGGTGGGGTTTGGGGGAACACAGGATTTGAGATCTTATGCACATTCTTACTAAGACTTGAAGCAAGTTATGTAACAGAGGTGACTCAGTAAACCTACAAGGAAGGCATTTTGCCAGTTTGTCCCTGCACTTCCAAATGTCCTAGACCACTTTCTTTTCTGTTTTGTTTCTTTTTTTCTTCTTTTGCCTAGGTGATATGGCCAGAAGCAGTTTGGCCATGCATGGATCTATTATTTCTCCGATAATTATAATTCCCAGAGAGTTATGGCACACAAATTACTCTAATAGCTCTAAATTCTCTGCTTCATCCTGAGTCTACAATTATGCTCCCACCCAGGCTCCTGTCATCTGCTGTCTTGATTTATGAAAGCTTATGTTCTCTGATCTCCTCATTTCTTACCTCTGTCTCCTTTAAAACTTACAAAATGTGGCGGCAAGGTCAGACTTCTCCTCGTTACAGCAGGACGCTCTCAGGTGTAATCACTCCTGTCTCAATAAAGCTGCAGCTCCAAAATAGTCTGTTTAACTCACTAGATAATTGCTCAGCCCTCACTGAGCCCCATCCTGTCCCTCGCTAGGATTCCAGAACCGTGTGTTGTGGTTTGAAACATCTATTAATTTGGCTCATGTATTAACATTTTATTTCTAGTCAGGTCTGTGATAGATCAAGTGCTATAATATAAATAAAGAAGGTATAACTAATCATAACCAATTTCTCTTGGAAAACAACATAACCAGAAAGTTTTCTGGCAACTTTCATATATTTACAGACGCGTTGCAAAAGTTAGGAGAAGTAGCTAACATTTAAAGTATTGCAGAGTCAGTTTGGTATTATGGTAGAAGATTTATGAGGCATGCAACCACATAAAATCTTTGATGTAGTTAATAAGGCAGAGTTCCCTATGCCCCACTTGTGACCCACAGTGAGGTATATCCACAGTAAAATTAGACCTAACTGGGCGTTGATATCTGCATGGCCAAGAGGTATAGAAATTTTCAGCACGACTTAATTAGTGAGTAGGATACAAGAAGCCCATAAACTAAAGCCAGTCCTCGGTTTTATTATTTATTCTGCTGCCTTAATCATTTTTCTGCACTCATTTGGCTTGAAGGCACAGACATTCGCTGTTGATTATCTTGACTTGGCAGTGGGTTTCTGCTACACATTTTGATTCCTAATATGGTAGCAGGAGAGGGTTTTGTATGAGTTCCAGCAAGTTTCTCCAGGCTTGTGGAATGCAGTGAGGAAAGAATCCTACAGAGATGGAAACATGGACATTTGCATTGATGAAGAAAAAAAATAAAGAGAGAAAGGGAGAAGGGGATGTCTCTCTCTTTAAAAAAAAAAAAATCTCCTTTTTTCCCCCTCTGACCACTTTCATTTCTTAATGTCTTCCACTTGGGGGAGGGGAAGAACAATGAATGTTTTGTTCTTTAATCATTTGTATTTTCAGGACCATTTCAAGAATCATTCTGAAATGCCTGGGTGTCTCTTAAGAAGCAATATTAACAAAACACACTTGTCATCATTATTAAGGTTTGACTCTTTGAAGCATCCACTCACACTACTCTGTAAATTGGCCACATAATGATGACATCTGAGAGAATTAACTTTCATGTCCCCAAAGGAGAGCAGTGGAGCAAGCTGTCTCCTCAGGATGCAGATTACACGGCCCTTCATTTTGTCCGTTATGGTCTGAATTCATGCTCAAGAATCCATGTATTGATTGTTGCAGAGTTCAATACAGTCTTTTTCTCAAAGTCATAAGTTAGTGCACAGCAATGTTCATTTGGTAAAAAGTCTTTGAACAAAACACCCTAGGTGACAAACTTTCCTTTAGGAATAGGCTCATTTTCTCCTAAGTGTATTTATTAAAGGCCTCTCTATACCCAATAAGTCACATTTGCACTGGTATAAAACCATCGTAATTTTCATCATTAACATCCATTTACAGTTTCTTTTATATAATTAGGAATTGTTTTGGGCAGATATTGCCTCCAAATTGGCTATATCAGCAATTGAGGTCATGTCTATATAGACTTATCTGCTGCATCCAAAAAAAAAAAAAATTAACAAAAGAGTCACCCAGCCAAGAAATTCAACATGCTGGTGTAGATACATGTGAAAGTTTGGTTTTCATGATGCTTCAAATATTTTCTCTCTGGACAACTAATTTGAAGAAACCCTTCAGTAAATGGTTAGCAACAACCACAAACATAATCAGTCCATATATTTTATTAGGCCCAGAACCAGCTATAAATACCTGAAAACCCCACTAACAGGGGTTTAAATGAAATAGAAATTTATGTTTATATGCTGTGATATAGTGTGAAGGTAAGCAGTCTAAAGCTGGCATGGCATGTTCATCGGAAGCAACCCAGACAGCTCCCAGTCTCCTCCACCATATTCAGCATGTGGCTTCCATGTGTTGGACCTGTATAGCAGGCAGCACATCCACATGAGAAGAAAAAAGGAAAAAAATAAGAGTAAAAAAATTTTTTCATGCAAGTTCTTAAAGCCCCACACCATATTTTCACTTACATTTCAATATACAGAATCTAGTCTTGACTGACTTTCCTGCAAAGAAAACTGGGAAATGTAGCCTTTTCTTCTGGATGACAGTGTGCCCAGCTAAAAATTGGGGTCCTAAAACTAGGTAGGTATAAAAATAGGCAGCACAGTCCCCACCACTTTTAGGTTCACGGGCTTCTTGATATGCTATCATTGTCAGGGTCATACAGTGATTTAGCTTCCCCGTGTATATTTGTATTTACTTAATTAAATTAGAAATCATGGGTTTTTTGTTTGTTTCACTAACATAAATATATGTAAATTATAAAAAATATAAAAATTCAGACAATTAGAAAAATAATAATAAACAACTTTAAAATTTACCCCTCAAAAATAACTGAGGTTGGCTTTTTTTTTTTTTTTTTGTCCATACATTTAGGCCTGTCTTTATGTACCTGTGTACTGTGCTTATATATAGTACTTTCCATAATAAAGGTGGAATAGACAAAGCATTTTCATTTTTATCCTTTTTTAGCAACACAATATTATGAACATCTATCTGCATAAGTAATCTTTCAACATTCTACATTGTTTTAGATGGCTATAAGTTATTTCATATAATCATACCATAATTACTTAACCAATGTGTAACTGTTGAACACTTTAGTTATTTCAAGTTTTTCTGTATTATAAATCACACTGCAATTAACATCTTTCTTACTCTTTGCTCATATCTTCATTTAGCTTCCTTAGGAGGTAGATTTTCTGATCGAAGAATATGCGTACTGTATAGCCAAATTCATGCCAAATTCCTTTCCAGAGAGACTTAACATTTTACATTGTTACCCTCTCATCTGAGTATATGATGGTGCTATTTGAACAACAATGAGTGTTAAATCCTTTTTTAAGTTGTTGCCAATTTGATAGACCAAAATGTAAAGTCTCAATTTATTTGTATTTCTTTGATTACTATTGAGGTTGAGCATTTCTTTCTGCCTTAGAGTTAGCCTTTTCTATTATTTTGAAAAGATATGGTGAGAGAGAAAGAGGTTCACAGGCTCATATTTGAAAATACTAACTTCAGACAGGAAGGAAACAGTCCCTGGTTGTTAGATGTCACGGATGCTGACTCAGGAATGGCCACATAAGAGAAGAGTGAGCCTTTGACTTCACTCGGCACTCAACGAAGATGCCACCTCATCACTTCAAGTGAGGCACCCCAATTTGTTCCGTTGTTGTTTAAGAAAGAAGCTACTGCAATCTTGGTTCGAGTTGTGTTGAGCCTGAAGGACAATGCTTCATATGTGATTTATGGTTTTTTTCCCAGCCCATTGATTCCTTCAAGTTTACTGTCAAGCTCTTGTCTCATCAAAGCAGCAAAATATTTAGCGGGGCTCAAATTGAATTCAGGTAGTCAATGAACCACAAGATCTGTCTACTCAACCATTTTCATACCAAATAAGGTATCTTTTTTCTAAATCTGTAACTGAGCTGAAACTTTGTACCTTTAAATATCTGATGATGTGTCACATTCAGTGGTAGGATTCAAATAATTGAACAACAGTTCTCTGCCCTAATGACCATTTTAAGTGTAAAGAAAGATATACCAAATGGTAGTTTATTATTTCATGCATTTAATACTTAAATAAGAACAATTTAAAAACCCACAAAACTAGATTATATTATTAGAGTTTTAAAACATTAATGAAAAAATATTAAATAATGCCTGTCAAGAAAACAATAAAACTGTTAAGATAATTCCATATTTCTTCTTGATTGGCACCCTTACTTGCAATTTTCTTCACTTTTATCCAAGTATCATCAGCTGTGTATTTATCCTTAACCATATTTTCACTGTAGGAGTAGGATCCCATTCCTTTACCTATGGACAGAATGAACATTACTACAGGAACTTAGAATACGCTGTTGCGCAGATGAACATTTAAAGAGTAAAGAATGTAAATTTGTGATTTCCACATTGGGCAACTGCCCAGGCACCCATCTTAGAGAAAACCCTGATTACAGGTGTCATTTTAACAACAGGTTCACAGAACTCAACAAAAAATTAGGTATCAGTTCTGCTGAACCAGTGCAAACTGGCTGAATCCCACCACGGGTCACATTTCACTCCAGCTGAAGCCAGGGTGATGTCCAGTAAGTAGTCAGATTGCAATTTGCCAGTTAAACAGCTGTCTGCATTATTTCCTCATGATGCTAAGTAGAGAACTTCAAATACCTTAGGCACATGCTACCTATGAATGGGATTAATAAATTTTTTTTGCTTGTGTGTTGTATAAATTACTCTGGAGTGGTTTGCCTCTGTAGCTTTTTAATCATCTTGTGCCCAAAAGCCAATTAGTAAATCAAGAATTAATATAAGAGATAGTTTGAACATTACAAGATAATTTCTAATTAGGCCACAAGGACAAAACTTCAGATAACTGAATGCATAAGTACTGAGGTGCAAATAAATATAGGAGGGATTAAAATTAGGGTTATCCTCCACCAGCAAAACCAAAAATTAAACATTGAACCAGAACTCTCGCTTTTTCTCCATAGGTCTAAAATTCTTTTCTACATATGTAAGAAAGGCAAATATGCATTGTTTACAATTTAAGTTGAGTCTTGTATAGTGATTCACAGGGAGCACACCCTGATGAAAATTTAGTGGTCAATAACATGGAACAGTACAAGCCTGCAGGAATGTAAGATGCCATTGGGATTTGTCCCTCCCCCCAACTGTCTTGTGCAGTCTTCTTTTCTCCCTCTGTGGGAGAAGCTATTTAGAGTCAAGCATCATTAAGTCAGAATGCAAAGGAAGGAGAAAATGAATATGGGTTAATTGCATTCTGGATGCCACTGAACCACACACAGTTGGTACAAATTATTATTGTGGTATAAAAATTCATTGTGCATTCCAGGAAGACAATTTGGTGAAGCTGGAGTATGGGTCTGTACTAAGAAGTGGACTCAGAGATGAAGGTTCTGTGTGTGAGTGCGTGCGTGTGTGTGTGTGTGTGTGTGTGTGTGTGTGTGTGTGTGTTGGCTGAGGGAAAACGCATATAGATCCCTGTGGTTTATGCTAAGAAGTTGGGATTTTGTCCCAAAGCAGGAATTTCCCAGGAGACTTGCAGCTACTGTCATTATGTGCAATTTGGTGCATTCTGTCTAATGTTCTCCCATTTACTGCACAAAAAAGCCATGTACCTGTAATTTTGGTAGAAAAGTGAAGCCTTTATCCTTTATCAGCAGATCTACCTCATAAGCAAAGGGAACACTATGATGGGAGCAGCTGTAATTGAGCTGAAGACCTCTTCCTGCCATCAACTTCAGGCAGATGAAAGAAACACAGTCAATATAGGGCAGAGAGGCACCAACCCCCAAAGCAATAAATTTTTGTAATAGGAATAGAAAAAACGCAGAGACCAGTTAGGGTTGTAGGAATCACCAAAGGCTTCTTGGAGGAGGTGATATTTCCTACCCCTGTTAGACTTAAAGCATAACCTTTAGGGTCCTGAAAAATCAAATGGCAGTAGTGTAAGGTATTTTTCCCCGCCAAGAAAGAAGGAAGGGGGACCGAAATCCACAAAGTGTGGAATAGCAAAGGCTTTATTAAGTACCGTGCATCCCGCCCCACAATGTTCCCCAGCCCCGGGGACAGAGGCTAGGGGTGTCGCGCGAATTAGACTGCGTGAGAGGTATTTAAAGGGGTCCTCTAGGGTGGGTGAGCAATTATGATGTGGTGAAATCTCACTGGCTGACGGACAGTCGCTCTTCTCCCAAGGATTTCTGGGAAAGTTTAGTTGTGGCACTCAAGAATGTGAGCAGTTCTAGTCAAAGTTCCCAGGCCTGAGTTCCTCACATGACCGTTCCCCCATTGCTGACCACCCTACAAGTAGGACTCCAGGGAACCATTTCTTCAGTAGGAATGTGCTAGATAGACATCTCTGATCTTGTGGACCAGCACAGAAACCATGGAGGCCTATATGTGTTGCAGGACCTTGTCTGGGTGCCTGCATCCAAAGATCTTAGATAACAGCCCCTTTTTATTGGCCTTTATTTATTTTTTCATTTTACTGATTTATGTAAAATTACTTGTTCAGGTTTTACCTTTTAATTATAAAAGTAATATGTGTTTATGGCAAATCAGTAAAAACAGAAGTATAAAGTCTTTCCCTCTACCCCCATCCCTAACCCTTCCATCCAGAAAGAACCACTGTTTCAGGCATATCCTTTCAGAACTTTTCCATGCAGATATATGCATAGATTGTGTATTGTGTATAAATATTAACCTATTTGACTTTTTTAAATGTAACTATGTTATTGTGATGGCTCTTTAAGGTTGATATAGAAGGCACTGGATGACAGCAGTCTGGTTGGTAAAAAGATCCTGAAGCTCCGTTGTTATGCATTTTATGTAAAATAGAACATCAACCATCTACATCAAAGTGAGGGGGTTCAGGGAACTAGGGAACACTAAAGTCCCCTCCCCCAGTCAATTCCTAGGTTTTAATCACATGGACATCTTTGTGTAAGAGCACATAAATGGTTGCCTAGCATTCCATTGTGTGACTGTACCATGATTTTTGAATCATTCCCTAGTAGTAGACCTAAGGATTATATGTAGGATTTTTCTTTCATGAACAATCCTCTTTTGAATCACTCTATACATTTGTCTTTGAATACTTGGACAAGGGAACCTATAGCATACCTCAATAGAAGGGAATGTGCATTTTAAGTATTGATAAAATATTGTCAAATTGCTCTCCCAAGACAACTGTCTTCAATTGACAGTCAATGGGAGAGACGCTTGATATTTCAGATTTTCCTTGTAAAAGATGTGAGCTATGCTGATACAGAACGAGTTCTGCAAGATTCCAAACCGACCTACCTCTCTGCACCTAGGATCCCAGCCATGCGTGGGAGCTCAGCTTTCCCTGTCTGACATTTTACTGTCTCAAAGCCATTTGCATTAGTAGTACAGATAAATTATGGAGTAGCATAGTCCCATCCACATTAAGGACCATTTTTACTTTAACTTTCTAGTGGGTGAATAGCTAGTAGAGCATTCTGTTTCAAACCTATTGCAAAAGCAAACTAATGAGAGAGAGGAAGTTGTGAAAGCTGGGTCTGAGCTGCCAGTCCTCAGAAAGGCAGACAAAGAATCAAGGCAGAGAGACAGGTTTAGGAAATTGAATAAGGAGCTAGATGGCAGTCATGTGACCATTTTGGTCTTACAAAAGAAAAGTACAGTAGCTATTGCCTGAAAGTGCCTTGAAGAGGGGGTGGCAGCTGGCTGAATGGCAGAGACCAAAAGTTCAGCTCCTTGGCTATTTCTGTCTCAGGTTCAAATGCTTTTCAGAAACATACAATTTCACCTTTCTTACCATTTTGATGTTTAGGTGTATAAATCCTCTTCTAAAGAGACTTTAGTTTATAGTAATTACTTTTGTGGTAAAAAAACAGATGATCACTATTTTCAAAGATATAAAAAATGTGGCAGAAAAATGATAGCACTAGTAATTCAATCTCAGGCTTTTGTCAAATACCTTTTTTACATGTAGTTAATAATATGCTAAGCCTTCTCATACATAATTTATATTATTGATGAAAATCTAAAAGTAGAATGGAAAAGACTGAATTTATTTATTTTTTTGCTAAAAAATGAGCAAAAAATAATTAGCTGTGTTAATATTTCAAACAGCAAACTATTGGAAACTTTTCTGCTCTCAAAAAAAAGTTTGGGATTAAAAAATTCTATTATACATGTGCTATTGGTGAAAAAAAGAGGTGGGAAAGATAAAACATGCTCTAGAAAATGATTATGCCTTCAATGAAACACAAAAAGAATAGCTCCTTTATTGGTCAGAAAACCATGTTTGAAACCTCCCATAGTCACAAATGACAAAATCCTATTATATGTGTGTGTATGTGCGTATCTGTTTTCTTTCTATTCTTCAAATTTGATATTTTTAACTTAATATAAATTTTAAATCATGTATCAGTTGTCAATCATCAAGAGTGTCTCTGTTCAGTACAATTTGTGGAAGCACAAAAACAATGGGACAATCCACATTTTCATTGTCTTTCCTGCTTCTAAAATTTGTCACATATACCAATTTGTGTTTTCTTCCTAATCACATTTTCTTACATTTTACTTTTATTTGGTATTAAGTATTTGAACATGGCAGGGGGGTGGGGAGGGTATGTGTTGGTTTTTCTTCTTACAATACAACATATTCCTTAAAGGATATTCAAGGAAATGAGAACTGTCTTGTAGTAATAAGTCCTGTTGCTCAGACCTCCTGTCTCCATCTCTGCCTCCTCTCCCGGGCCGGTCAGGGGTTGGGTCCTCACCACTTCCCCAGTGATGGAAACAGCCTCCCAAAGCCAGCCCTCCTGGCTCCTGCCCTGACCTTACTTCCACCCTCCACACTATTCTCAAAGGCGTCTTTCTAAAGCAAAAATCTCCTTGCACCACTCCCCTATTTAAAATCTTTAATTGGTTTAATTAGCTTCCCACTTCCTTCATGATGAAATCCAAATTCCTCAGAACATTCTACAAGCCCTTTCATGAGAAGGCTCAGGACTGCCTCTACAGACAGCATCCCTTGCTCCTCCTCATTCGCCTTATGCTAAGGCCATAACAGCACCACGCCATCTCATGCATGGGAGCTTTGGGGGTGTTGTCACTCAGCTTTGATGGTCACCCCCAGCTTCCAACCTGAAGAACCCCCTAAAATGGTGCTTCTCGGGCTTTCGTGTCCCTATGAATCTATGGAGATTTCTAATTTGCAGATTCAGGATGTGCCTAAGGGTCTGCATTTCTAACAATTTCCCAGGTGATGCTGAGGCTGCTCAAAACTCAGGCTGACAACAAAGCTCTCAAACATCACTGTCATCCCTCCCTCGCAGAAAACTCCCCTACAAAGCGGATCTGCACAAAGCTTCATCCTTCTTCATCTTATAATGCGTGTGCAGAATATGTGCACATTTGTCTTCTATATCACACTCTACGGTCATGGCTTAGTTATATATCCACCTGTGAATCCTCTAAGGGCTTCTTCCTTGTATTCACAATGCTAACATTAGGCCAAATGTATAGGCATGTCAAAAAAAATATTTTGAACAGAAATTAGGAAAGATGTTTGAAGTAGTGCCTAAATGACCATCTGACAAGGTGTTGCTAAAGATATATAGGCTGGATTGAAAGATTGAACTGAATTCTTAACTTTCATATCATATCGTGTATTTTTTTTTAATTTTCCTTTTACTTTATTTATTTATTATAGAGATGAGAGAGAGAGAGAGAGAGAAAAGGGGGAGGAGCAGAAAGCATCAACTCCCATATGTGCCTTGACCAGACAAGTGCAGGGTTTTGAACCGGTGACCTCAGCATTCCAGGTAGATGCTTTATCCACTGCGCCACCACAGGTCAGGCGCATATCGTGTATTTTTTTTTATGTTACTACCATTATCTCCAGTGGGAGCAGGGCAAGTCTAGAACCATAGTAAGTCCTCACTTAATGTTGTTGGCAGGTTCTTGGAAATGACAACTTTAAGTGAAACAACATAGAAGTAAACCAGTCTTATTCTAAGCCAGTGGTTCTCAAACATTTTGAAGTCAGGGCGCATTTAAAATCCTACAAATAATTGTAGGCGCACTATATACAAATTTCTGAGAAATATAGTATAATAATTAAGTCAAATATTAAAGAAAAAAATATAAAGTCCAAGCATGCTTTTATGGTCATTAAACGAAATAAATACGACAAAATTAAATTTATTCTGACATTAAGAAACATTTTTAGGTTACATTTTTTGAGTTATGTTTTTTTAGAATTTGTAAAAATATAGGGGGATTAAAAAATAAAAGAACGACAAAAAAGTTATCTTTTTATATATATAGGTACATTCTTAGTAAGATTCAGTGAATTCAGCAGGTCTCAGTGCAAATGTGTTAAGTTTTTTTGTTCTTATGTTTATGAGAAACATGAGCCTGATGTGTCCTAGCGATTTCTTCAATGTTTGGGCATATATTTGAAAGGCAAACTCTCATTTCCTCATCAATACATTAAAGAATTCCTCTCTTTTTACTCTTAATTGTGTTGAGTGCAGAAAACCCCCACCATACATATCATCTTAACTTTACACCAAAGGATAGAAGAAACTTGCCTCCAGTCTTTCCGAGAAACATGGGGGGTAGTGTAAACAATCCAGCACCACAGTTTAACAGCCTTTTGCAACCTAATCAGGCAAGTGAAGTGGGGGGTTGTGCAGACTGTCAGCTTACAGCCAATTCCCCACACCTCTGTCCCCCAAAAATCTAAACCTCAAAAGCCCCATTGATTTTTTGGTCCCCAACAGGCACATATTTCTCTGGGATACCAGAGGGCGTACCTGGAAATCTTCTAGGGTGCACACTTTGAGGACCACCGCTCTAGGCTAATTGACATAAACATCAAACTTCTAAACAAAGGCCCCCAAAACTTCTAATATTAGGTATTGAAATAAATGTTAATACATACATTTAAGAAAGATTAATAAAAACAAGTAAGAGAATTATTTTACAACCCAGTGATTCCAGTTCAGGGTGGAGGGTGACTCAAGCCTGTCCTGGCAGCTCAAGGCACAATGCAGGACCACCCTGGACAGGACACCCTTCCATTGCAGGGCACATCTCTCTTTGTCTCTTTGTCTCTCTGTCTCTCTCTCTCACACACACACACACACACACACATTGGGACAGTTCAGACAGGCCGATTCACCATACATGCGTGCCTTTGGGAGTGGGAGGAAGTCACTCAGGTATGGGGAGAAGGCATTTACTCCGCACAGACAGTGGCCTTAGCCAGGAACAGATTTTTTTTCTCATCCATGGTACTACTGAAAAAACATCGAATGAAACATTATTCAAGGATCTGCTGTACTTGGTTTCTAGTCTTTGAACTAGCATTAAGTCTAGAGGCTGGTTGGAAATTGGAAGAGCCCAGACCTGCTAGACAGTAGAACAAACTGATGATCTCTGTGGCCTTGTGGGAAGCTTCCTCCTTCCCACTGCCCACATCGCTGCAGGCACAGCCCCAGCCAGCTGCCTCACACACAGTGCAGAGAACAGCCTGGGCACCGTGAGCCACCTCCAGCCCAGCGTACCGGCAAGAGGTGGCACATCAAAGGCCTTTGCAGATCTGCGTAGAGAGTTAGCCAAAACAAACATTTTTCCAAGGTTTTTTTCATCCTGTGACAAGTATGACAGGAGAGCCAGCAGTAAGTGTCCCTACAGCAGTAACCTATGGCCCCCTAAGCTGGTCAACAGTAAATCGGCGCTGCACAGATAACATTTGCAGCACAGTGGTTCTCAAGGCCAGCTGTATATTAGAGTCTCCGGGGTGGTGAGATTTATCAAATATGAACACCTGAGCCCGTCCCCACACCGTCTAAGTCAGAATCTCTAGGGGCAAGACCAAGGGGGCAATGTTTTTAAAATTCTCCAGGTGATTATCGTGTAAAGCCAGAGTTGACAACCACAGAGAGAGGGTATCACCTCATTGGATGCTTGAAGTCCCCTATAGTTGCCTGAGAAGTGCACATCTAGCCTCAGCATAGCACCCCAACTAACTGGCCTTTTAGCCTTATCCATTATAGGCCAAAGAAAACCGATCCAGGACATTTTAGTCTTTTTCTCATGCAGCACGCACCAATGAATTATAACTGAGAATTTCTTTGTTTGCACCCATACCTCCTGTCACAGTTTCTGTTAAGAAATTGGTAAACTGAGCCCTGGCCAGGTAGCTCAGTTAGTAGAGCATCAACCTGAAACACCAAGGTTTAGGGTTTGATCCCTAGTCAGGGCACATACAGGAAGCCACCAGTGATGCATAACTAAGTGGAACAATAAAGGAATGTTCCCTCACCCACTTCTCTCCCTTTCTCTCTCTGTGTCTCTAAAAAAAAAAAAAAAATCAATAAAAAAAATGGTAAGTTGATAGAGAATGTGAACCACAGAAAGAAAAAAGCTGAACTCATTTGAAAAAGAAAATGCCAAGTCAGCTTGATTCCCTTTCTTCTGTCTTCAGCTACCCTGCTTTCTCATCCCCCTGCATCTGCACCGTCTCCAGGAATCCTCCAGGAATCCGTCAGTCGTGGGGGTGAGGCTGGGCTCACAGCGCTGGGCAGGAGGTCAGGCAGGAGTCAGATTGACTGGGGGGTGGGGAGGGGCTCACACTGGCTGGATCTGAAGTTTCAAGATAATGGGACTTAGTTACATTGTTAAGCACAGACCCTTCTGGAGCTGGCTATCTAACTGGCAAATGTGAAAGGTCACTTGCTAGGTATATGGCAGGAACTTTATATTGTTTTGTTGAATCTGAATCAGAGCTCCTGAATTTTTTTAATGAAATACTTCAGGCCTTACAATAATATGTCTAATATAATGAATAGTTATGTACCCAGTGCACAAAAAAAATAAAATATTATATATATGTATATATAATCAATGTATATATAATCAAGACACCCTGTGAATCCCCCTCCCCCCCATCCCTTTTTCTCATTCTCCCTGAGAGGTATCTGTTAGCTCAAATTTGAGTTTACAATTCTCAGGACAATTTTGTGTTTTCTGTTCATCATTCCTATGCGTGTCTTTATTACAGATACACAGAGTCCTGTTTCGGCACATTTTCAGTTATATAAATGGTATTAACTCCATGTATTGTATGTTTTCAAACTTTATATATATAGTATATTATGCAGCTTGTCTTCTATTTTATATTCTTGAGATGCACTCATGTTGATTAGTATAAACTTGTTGCTTTTTAATTGCTGTATAACATTTCATAATAGGAATACAACTCAATTGACGTTTATCTTTTTCTGTTGATGGATATTTGGGTTGTTTTCAATTTCTTGGGGTCATGCTCACTGCAACATGTGAGAGAGTATTTCTAGAATGTTCACATAAGAGTAGAATTTCTGTGTCATGGTGAATGCACGTCTTCAGCTTTTCTAGATATTCCTGAAGCCCCAACGGGAAGAATATGAGTGATCCTATCATTCACATTCTTGTTAACATGATATTGTTAACTTTTTAAATGCTTAGCAGATTTTAGTGTGTTTTCCCCTAAAATTCCTGTAGAGGGCAGCATATCCTGGCAATTACAGTTCTTTCTAATTCATCCCAGTTTATGGGTTCCTTCCTTCTTTAGTCCTGAAACAAATTGACCTTTGAGTCAATTACTCCTCAGCCCACTCTCTTACCTCAATCAGGTCCTTGGCACTATCTTCCAAGGACAGACAAATATAACACTATCTGAAAGCTGAAGCTCCCTCCTATTTTTCCCTCCACATTTCTGGCATATTTCTGTCTTCTGACATAATGGGAGGAGAAGAGGGACAAGTCAGCATTGAATTAAAACACTTTTTCCAGTTCAAAGACACATAAGAGAGGATGTGAGTAGACAGCAAAGTCTTTCACTGTTCTGAAGCAGCGGCATGTGAGCTAATTAGAAGGCACTGCACACTGTCAGAAACCATTTATGTAAATGAAGAAATACTGAGAAGTAGAGAAAGGTATTGTGAAGCGTGGTAGCTTTGTTTTTCTTGTGGAATAGAAGGTAAATAAATATTCCTTTGCCTTCTTAGCTACATTGTTCCTGGTTCCCTAAAGAAGAAAAGCAGTGTTCAGTTTCAATACACCTACTCCAGTTTCTCTCATTCTGTACTGAGCTGAAGTCCTGCCATGTCCAGACTTCCATGGTGGAAATGCAGCCTTCAAAGATGCATTCTTTTCAATAAAGCAAATGTAAAACTGAGCTGTGCTTACAAATTTAAAATGGCTGCTCTAAGAGCGAGTTTGTCAGGACTTTCAAAGTGGTGCTACAACCACTATTGGACTAGGAGTACTTTTTCCTAGCTAAATTGGATTTTGGGATTTTAATACTTTAAAATGAATGAATGATAAGATTATATTGTTGTCCTTGAGGGGAAAGTAGACAAATATAATTTGCTTTTGGATTGATTACTGTTTTGAGTTACTAAATCTTTTCTTCTCTCCTAACATTGATCAAACTTTCTCCAAATGGAATCTTTCAAACATTCTTTTAGCAATATGGTATGAGGCATTCTAGGGATTAAAATTCATTTCAATGAAAATATTGGGTTAAAGAATGTTTTTTAAAGGAAAATCAGGTTTTTCTATTGTAAAATGTCTTAAAGGTATTTACATATATTGTAAAATGTCTTAAAGGTATGTAGTATAAATCTCTAAAGTGGAGACTTGGAGAGATTTTGTGTTTCTCAGTGGTTGACCAGTTTCCTTTTTCAAAAATCATCTGACAGGATTACAGTTCCAATGTCACATTTTGGAAAATGCTGCTAGGGTATATAGTCTAAGGTTGGTTATACCGTCTTCCCTAATCCCTGAGATCAGAAATTCATAAGACCCAATTATATGTCTCCCATTGACTGAAATTCTTTCATGATAGGATGTCTATCTTGATGTGTTGTTGGTTGCTAGACATATTGCTTCTGTGTTGGGTGTTATTGTGAAGATATTTGCTTCCTCTTCACTGACCTTTTTCCCACTTCAATGTCTGAGAAATGTCTATATTCTTGAATTTCAGTGATTCAATCAGCAATGTTTGTAGAGTTGAGCATTCTGTTATCAATATTTCCTAGAACATGGTATACTCTTTCAATCTGTAGATAAGACTATTCTTTACCCTTATATGATACTTGTGAACGCTTTTCCTGTTCTATTTATTGGATCCTCTTCTTCAGAAACATTCATTTTGCCTGTGTTAAGTCCTTTGGAACTCCAACCTATTATTATCTAATTCCTTTGCTCCCCTTGCATTTATAATCCTTTCTTTTAGATCAGTCATTTTATTTGGCAGCCATATTTATTTTATTCCTTGCTATGTCACCCTTATTTGTTCTATAATATTGTTTTTGTCCTCCACCTCCATAATTCTGTAACCTTCCTGTTGTTCTATTGTCGTATCTTTGAGCTCATATTTTTCTGAGTTCATGTTCCCATTAACTTGATTCAAAGCACATCTGAGGAATTTTGTTTTGTTCTTTGGATTATGTTTTCTTAAAGAGTGGAGGTTTTATCATTATTTTGAATACTATGTTCCTATTTTTAAGGGTTGATTGCTCTGATCTGTTTTTACTTGAGAGCATTATCTTAGCATGTTCAGATATTTGTCACTGTTTTCTCCCTCCTATCTCATTATTCCCTGAACAGCTATATCCAGACCTTCTTTCTTTCTGATCTAGCGTAGATGACTTAACCTTGACTCTATTCCCATTGACTCTAACTTGTTTCCCCCTGATATGGTTGAGCATTTGGTAATGAACACCATCCATTTGACTGGAGATTGATGGGAGAGTGTTGAGAAGCAAAGGGAAGAACTCTTTGGAAGTGTGATATCTGTGTGCATTAGGACTCTTGGTTCCACATTCTCCTCTGGGGTTTGCTAGTGTTTTCAAATAAGTTTTACACACTGGTATTTGTTATGGTTGGCATCTTCACTGATGCAATGTGGCATCAGAAAGAACCAGTCAACTTCTACATGATAGCCATTCCACTACCTCTCAAAGAGAGGGAAGAAATAAGGATAGCCGTTCAGTTTGACTGTCTCTAAAACTGAGGGCAATAGTGAAGACTTAAGATCCATCAATCCACCAACAAAGCCTTAGAGGGGCAGAGAGAGAGGTCAGGGTGAGGAGCTGCACTATCACTTCAGAAATTTTTCTTTTCTTGACCAGCAGTTTGCATGCAGGCATGCATGGTGGCGTACATGATTTGCTTTGGTGTCCATATTATTAATTTGTTCCCCTGGTTGTACTTGGTGATTGAATTATTGCTGGGGAGGAGGGAGCTAGTGTTTCCTACTGTTGGCATCGTGTTTTTAGTTATGTGAGAGAGAAAAGAAGGTTCTATGATCTATTGTCACTCTATCACCTTGAAGACCCAGCTCATTCTCTTAGCTAGTTATTTTGGTCTCAAATATAAGATCGCCATGAAATAACTCCTTTGTTGAAATTTCTCAAGTATTTTAATACAGAGATTACAAAAAGACAAACAAACAAACATAAAAGCTGAAGTGCTTCGGTTAGGTTATGGGCCATCTCCTCTCGGTTAAAAAACATTTTAAGAACTTGAACTTCCAAGTACTTCTAAGAAATTGGCCTGACCATGCAGTAGCTCAGTGGATAGAGTGTTGGCCTGGGACGCAGAGGACCAAGGTTCAAAACCCTGAGGTTGCCAGCTTGAGTATGGGCTTATAGATATGACCTTATGGTTACTGGCTTGGGCCCAAGGGTTGCTGGCTTGAGCAAGGGGTCACTGACTCAGCTGTACCCCCCCAGTCAAGGCACATATGAGAAAGCAATCAATGAACAACTGAGGTGTCACAACGAAGAATGGATGCTTCTCATCTCTTTCCCTACCTGTCGGTCTGTCCCTGTCTATCCATCTCTCTGTCTCTGTCTCTCTCTCACTAAAAAAAAATAAATAAAGAAGCAAGAAAAATAAATTGATTAGTCTTATCCCTGGACACTGAAGATTGCATTTCCTTATATCTACAAAATACAGTTGTCAGAAGAGTTCTTCAGTTTCGTGATACTTTATGTTCAAGATTGGTTTTTTTTTTAATGAAATTTTTGATATTTATTTTAGAGAAAGGATGGGAGAGAGAAAGAGACAGGAATATCTATCTTTTCCTCTATGTGCCCTGGCTGGGGATCAAACCGGCATCCTTTGTGACTTCAGACGACACTCCAACCAACTGAGCTATCTGGTCAGGGCTCAAGATTGTTTACACAGTCCTGTAAGACTCTGAGCTCTCTCCAGAATTTGTCAAACCTGTACAGGTAGTGGCAGGCAAAAACAGGAAGTGAGAACAAGTACCTATTCCTAGACTTTCACCATGGTATGAGATCTGAGTTAGCATTAGAAACTTCAAGCACCTAGATCTATTTGCTTACCTGGAACAGTAAACATAATCCAATACTTGTGCCTTTTATTGCAAACCATACAAAAGTATGGTTTACCATACTTAGCATTACCTACAAAAGTCTCCCAAATAAATCATACTTAATTCAGATTATGAAGAGAATAGCTGCTAAATGTGGTGCTTATAAGGGAATTTGAACGTCACTAGATTGCATCTCCTTGTGTCACTGTCGTGCCTCTAATATAATACATTTCCCCATCCAGAAATGTAATCCTTAGCCAGTTGCCTTGAACGCTGGTTACCATGGAGATGATTATCAGTATTATGATGACCTATTTAGAGGAATTTCTGCATTGCCAGAAAACAAATAACCATAGAAAGAGCCTTGCAAATGAACAATGCTTTCCCCAAAAGTGCCTTTATAAACAAATGCCACAGATGTAGTGTGTGTGTGTGTATCTGTGTGCGTGTATGTCTATTTGTTCATAATTAGGACTTGCAAATGTTGTTGAA
This sequence comes from Rhynchonycteris naso, assembly GCA_037038555.1. Classification (NCBI taxonomy): domain Eukaryota; kingdom Metazoa; phylum Chordata; class Mammalia; order Chiroptera; family Emballonuridae; genus Rhynchonycteris; species Rhynchonycteris naso. The sequence goes on along the minus strand of CM072996.1, from coordinate 102,049,312 downwards.
AAGTGACACTTGTCCTCAGGCACTGCAAGAGTAAGGAAAGCAGTACAAACAATAGCAGGTATAAGCATATAGATTTCTCCCGCTTCCTACAATTTGAGATGCATGGTCATGCCTGCATTGATTTCTCAGCAGTATTAAGACAGCACAGTTCTTTTTTCCTGCTCAGCCCATTTCTTGAGGATTTCTAGGGGTGCTGGACTGTGGTTGATAGGTAGTTGGTGAGGATTAATTTTTACAAACCTATTAATTGGCCATTCATAGTTTCTAAATAAGCGCTGGCTGGTTGGTTCAGTGGTGGAGCATCAGCCTGAAGTGTGGATGTCCCAGCTTCAATTCCCAGTCAGGGCACACAGGAGAAGTGCCCATCTGCTTCTCTGCCCCTCCTCCCCTCTCTCTCCCTATCTTCCTCTTTCCTCCTGCAGCCATGGCACACTGGAGCAAGTTGGCCCCAGGTGCTGAGAATGGCTTCATGGCCTCCTCCTCAAGTGCTAAGAAGAGCTCAGTTACTGGGCAGCAGAGCAACACCCCAGATGGGCAGAGCATCCCCCTAGTGGGCTTGCCAGGTGGATCCTGGTCAGGGCACATGCAGGAGTCTGTCTCTGCCTCCCCTCCTCTCACTGAATTAAAAAGAAAAGGGGGGTTCCTAAATAAAACTGTTGACTACTTTGATGGCTATTTTTATTTCCTCAGAATTAGGCCACCAAGTCTGTACTCTAAGCTGTTTTGGTCTCCCATTTTTCTGTAAAACTTCTGTTTGTGATTATATGCAGATCTGACTTAAGTTTTTAAGTTTAAATGTTTTTCATTGACCATTGTGCTATCTACTGATAAAGCTTCCTTTTTTTTGATACTATTCTAATATGCACATGTAAAAATTCCAGTAATAAATATTCAACTTGTTTTAGGATCAAAGAAGCAGTAACCACATAAGCCAGCATTACTCCAAATATAAAAAACAGACCTACTCTTCTCCTTCTAACCCAACAAGGTCATATGTTATGTCATTTTTATATTTGTTCTAATGTTTTTAGGTGAATTCCTTTTTCTACTCTCATCGCTCACTGTGATTTCCCCCTGGGTAAGAGCAAGGGATATGTATTTTCTACCATCTTCTCATCTCATCTAGCAAAGTGCTGGCATAGAATGAATGTTCAATAAATCTGATTTGACACATAATATTCCCTCCAAGAACTTTTAAAAACTCTTTAGTCATGTTTTCCAACTCAGTTTTTATCTGTTCACGATTACAGTGGCCTTGCAGCAAAATTATGTAGGAATCTCTTTTTCAAAACCATGTACAGTGAGTCGATGTTCCACAGAGCACCTTGAATCAAGGTCAGTTAACTCATTTAGGCTCTATTTTTAATTTCTATACTCCAGACCCATGCTTAGGCCTGGAATCACATTGCTCTGAACTGAGGACAGATATCAAATTCATGTTAGTGACCTCACTAACTCCTTTAGTCTTGCTGCCATGTTAAAAATGCTATTGTGAGAAAATGTTATTTCACTTGACTAAAATATAATTCTTTCAATATTTTTGAGAAGGAAATACACGAATATTTTAATTAACCATTTATTAGCTAAATTTTAACTCCAGACAGTCTAGCAAAAGTTGACCTTGTAAAATGTTGATTTCTCTCCATCTAACAGAGTTGTACAGGAATGGTTCTACCTATCAAACATTAATGTGGCCCTTGACTCATTTAGACCATCTCCTAAAAGAGGCATTAAAAACACAGAGCTTTGCTATTTCACGCAGGTAGCTTCTCTTAGAACATAATGTCAATCTCTTATTTGCTCAATAAAGATATTTAACTGTCTCTTTAAAATGGCCTCCAGATTAAGTAGCAAGTTGTAAGGTTTTTGAAGTTTATTCACATCTATCATGGCTTGGTAAGAATTAACCCTTGTGAAACTAGACTTGGAATCCTAATCATACAGAATTTTTCCAGAAAGATTCAAAACCAGACCTCCGACTCTAAATTAATTCACTCTGCATTCTCTTGGATGAACTTCCAAGGCAAACCATGAGCTTGCTCTAGAACATTCCCTCTGTGCCTAATCTTCACTCCTGGAGAGGACAGTGCTTTGCGTTTGGCACTAGCCACCCTTCCCACCCTGGAGCTAAACTTGAAAGAATGAGAACAGAATGTTCTAACTTCATCCATACCACAGGCAGTAATTCAACAGGGGGAAAAAAACATATTTCAGAGCCTTTGCTAGATAAACTTGCTTTACAAGTAGGGCACAATCCTTCTGAAAAATGATGTGGAATAGCCTTTCTCCACAAAGATTCCATGGCTTTCTTCTTTCTTCTCTAAGCAAACTCCTGTCCTTAACTGCTAGCGACCCAATGTAAATCTTTATACAAACTCAGTACAGTTATTCCAGCTGCTAATTTCTGTCCAGTTCTGTCCACACTGGAGCAGCACCTGTTGAGTATTTCTGATGAGAAGCTCTGGGAAGGGTTGTTGGGTAAATCAGCTGCTTTCACTGAGCCCCGTTTACCATCCTGTTGGTGGAATGTAGCCTCCCTCTGCAAGGATTGTAAGAGATGGTGCCTTCCGGTAAAGAGTCAGGGAAGAAGTGGTATCAGAGCTGAGCTAATGAGAGAGGTCTGAAGTGGTAGTATGTGACCCCAAAGAGGCATGAAACACAGTATATTCAAGGCACTAAAGGGACAGTGTGGCCAGAGAAGGGATAGCAACAGGGGGTATCCTGAGAGGTAGGTGTGAGCCAGATTGTTCAAGGTCTGGTAGTCTAGTTCAGAAATGTGAATATTGAAGTCATAGTATAATTATTGGGTAGAAAATAATATAAAGTTACATCATGCTTTAATCATCCCTTCTTGTATAATGTATATAGACTAAAATTGATAAAGTTTATGAATGCTGAATTAGGATAAATGTTCAAAGTCATAGGACCTCTATCATAACAAATATTAACTGTATAACTGTGAACTAAGTAGTTAATCTCAGGTTCCTTGGCTGTAGAACAAAGGTGATATTATCTACTTCTTAGCTGGTCATGAGGAATTAATGAGACAAACTACAGAGAGTGAACGGTGCAGTGCCTGGTAAGAGCTTCTCAGAAATTGTAAAGAACATGCAGTACAGCCCTTAGATGTGGGCAAGAAGGGATCCTACCCTGGAAGCCAGAGTTTAGAGAGCCCCACTCTGGTCCTCCTCTGACTACACTTCCAGGGGATGAATGGTCCAAAAGGCCAAAGGACATACTCACCCAGAGGTTGCACCCAACTCTATTCTAGAGCAGGCTCTGGGCCCCTGAGACCCAAGGTTCCCTGCCAAAATGATCCAAGTTGACCCACAAGGTCTTTGAAGTTCATTTCTCTAAATCTGGCCACCCGAGGGCAGGTGCATACCCCAGGGCTGAGGTGTGGCTAAGGAGCACCTTTTGGGGACTGAATGTGCAAGTTGGGGGATCCCCGTTTGCGCACATGTAATTTCTGACCCTCACACTGGAGCTGAAGGAAGGGGAGACAGGGCAGGGCTGGGAGCAAACTCTCCCACACTGCCAGTTTCCGCTGTGGAACCTCAAGGAGTCTGAGAATTCTCAGTTTACAACTGGATGTCCTTGTCATTATGAATGTCTGTTTATGACAATATGAGAGAAGAAAATAAAATTTAACAATATGGTATATGGACTTGCTTTTGTAGTCTTACCTTGGGTCCTAAAACTGTTCCAGACAGGGTCATAAATTACTGCATAGCACACAAAATTCCATTTCATTTAAACCATCTTAAAATGCTTGGATCACATAGCCTGACCTGTGGTGGCGGCGCAGTGGATAAAGTGTCGACCTGGGAACACTGAGGTCGCCAGTTCAAAACCCTGCACTGGTCTGGTCAAGGCACATATGGGAGTTGATGCTTCCAGCTCCTCCCCCCTTTCTCTCTTTCTCTCTCTCTCTCTCTCTCACTGTGTCTCCTCTCTAAAATGAATAAATAATAATAATAATAATAATTTAAAAATGCTTGGATCACCTATTTATGAAAGTCACATTAGGGTAACCATGAAGTTCCATTATGTGCAGGAAGACTAGAAAGGCCAAAGGAAAGAACAAGTTCAAAGACAGATAGTCATCAAGTGACCTTTCCCTCTCTACACAAGCCTAAACACCATGCAGATGTCACTGTATTTGCTTTATGAAATTGCACATCTATCTGTGGAGGTGGGAGAAGATGTGAGAGTTGATGATCTTTCTAATTTAACAGAAGGTTAGTTCTCTCTTTATGACACTTGTTTGGACTCAATAAAGTAGAGCTTTGAATTCAAACTAAGCATTTCCAGCTGAGTGAGGGTGTCTGTCTGCTTGAAATTCCTCTCACAGTCATTGCCATACAAGTCATTTAGCAAGAAAACAATAGGCTGCCTCATGCTATCTTTCCTACTACAAAAAATATGTGGATTGATTTAAACTTAACTTTGGGGAAATTTCTGTCTGCTCTCCCCAACTGAACAGTAAGCTCTTTGAAGAACAAACTGGTTTCTATATATACTGCTCACAAAAATTAGGGAATATTTCAAAATAAATATAAAGTAATAAAATATCCTCTAATTTTTGTGAGAGGTAGTTTTCTGTATCTCCTCCCTCTCTTCCCTAAGAGTTGCTCAATATATACTTATACTCACTGATTCATTCAGTCATGTAGCAAATGTTTACTGGATGGCAACCTCGTTCCAGGCTCTGTGTCAAGCATAAGAAGACAGGACTGAACAGGACACTGGCTGAAAGATAAATACCTGGCACATAGTAGGCACTCAGTAAATGAGGGATTAAGTAGATGAATGGACAGAAGGACGAATGAATGAATAGACAGATGGATGGACAGAAGGATGGATGGATGGACAGACGGTTGAATGGATGGATGGATGGATGGATGGATGGATGGATGGATGGATGGATTCTGTACGACAGAGTAATACCAAAAAAGTGGAATAACCATTTAAGTTATCTTAGACTAAAATCATCAAGGTAAAAGAAAGATGCCAGCCTGTAGAAATGTCTGTGATTCAAGAAAGTGAAAAATTGTGGGGCAAATAAGGTCAGCCCTAAGTTGTACCTCTGGGCCATCTCTATGGCCATTCAGTAAGTCATTATGGAATCTTGCAAAGGATCAAACCATTTCATGAAACCAAATTTCCTGTCTAAAGAATTTGACCAACTCTAATACCCTAACTCTCATTTCTCCCAAGTTTAGGGAAGGATTTATCTTGGGTGATGTTAATTCCAAAGAAATCAGTGTGTACATTATTGTGAGTTTTTATTCACAGTACTGATACCTGAAATACTGATATGCAGTGATTGATTTTAATCACAAATTTGCTTCATAAAAAGTGTTGAAATCACCAGAGTGTTACTCCATGACATTTTCCTATATGCAGTATAATTGTGAAGCCATAGTTTATTTTGATTTTTCTCCTTACAATATTATAAGAAAACCAAATTACCAAGCTAGAAGTTGATCTCTCCTGCAAAGCTACTTATCTTCTTGACGTGTTGATCTCTTCTGCAAAGCTACTTATCTTCTTGACGTGCAGAGCAACAGCTGATTTCAAGCAGTTTCATAGCTGTATGAAAGACAACCATATTTGGTCATCAATGAATTAAAATGAAATATCTCCCTGGAAGGATAAGGGAAATCAACATTCAAATAAAGAAACTTAATAACAAGCCAACCAGCGTGTTCAGAGTTTTTTGTAGTCTTCTTTTTAAACAGGACGTGCATTATTCATATGATAAGATCTCAAGCTGAAGGTAGAAAGAATGGTTTATCCACTATATTATTATTCTTAAAATGACTATCTCTTCTCCCTAAGGGGAAATGAAAGCTGCAACATTCACCCTTGTCTAGGTCCACAGACTCAACAGGGTCACTTAAAGGTAGAAAAAGACAGCAAGGAAAAAGACACCTTCCTGAAAACAATTAAAGAAGTTTCTTTTCAAGCAGAAAAAGAAGTACTGACACGTTTCCGGATAAGAAAACTGAGGGGCGATTTCCTCACTCCCTAGGGGACATATCCAGACCTTTGACAAGTTCTAGAAACAATTCCAAGTGAGGCTATGGAGAGGGATTCCTCCAGTTCATCTGGAAACATTTCAAAATCTTCCCTTCAATTATTCTAAGACAGTCTGATTCCGTAAACTTTCTTGTGTTTAGATGGCTGATTGTTTAGAAGACACAGAGACACCCTCAAGCAAATACCTGAAAGGAATAGGGAGTTAATGAGAGTAAAGTTGATTCTGGATAAAACCAACCAGAGAACTGGGTGAGCCTGAGCTAACGCCACTAGAGAATACTAAAGAACTAGTCATATTATGTGTGAGAGCATCTAGTTCTCACATTGTTTTTATTTTGTACTCAAGTTGAAGTGCCTGGAAACTATCTTTGTCGATAAGAAGTAGCATCCATTTGTTGTATTATGTATACTTAAAAGTCCTAGAAATGTTACCAAGTAACGATACCAATGTTATTTCATCAAGTAGAAATGTCTCATTACATTTTTAAAAAGGGAAATATCTTACTACTGACCCTTCACTTGGCCTGAATAAAAGGTTAAGCCCAAATTTCCAGGAAAAATGAAGTCAAAATTTGCCATTTGCAATTAACTGCTTTACTGAATCATTTGACTGTTTTTGTTTTTGTGAAGCAGCTCATACAAACAGTTGATGCTTGGTCATTCCACCAAACTCTTTATAGTCATTAGGAAAGAAGCAAAATTAATTACTACCATTGCTGCCCTCACTAATTTGCCCTTCCTGAAAGATTTTTCAAAGTACAGGAAATAGAGGGCTGAATTACAGACAAAGAATGTCACCTTGAAAACTGTATAGAAAAGACTGGGAATTTGCAAACAAAATATACTCCTTCCTCTACTAAGCGTGGAGCTCTTCTCACAGCGTCTTTGACCTGCCGGGAAACATGCCGCCTCTGTGACCTCTTTCCTGGACGTACCCAGTTCCTGAGTTTTTGCACATACATTCCTACATTTTATTTTAGTTTAGTTTATTCTTTTGTATTTTTCTGAAGTTAGAAGCCAGGAGGCAGTCAGACAGACTCCTGCATGTGACCAACCAAAATCCACCCCGCATGCCCACCAGGTGGCGACGCTCTGCGCATCTAGGCCGTTGCTCCATTGCAGCCAGAACCATTCCAGCTCCTGAGGCGGAGGCCATAGAGCCATCCTCAGCACGAGAGCAAAACTTCGTTACAATGGAGCCTTGGCTACAGGAGGGGAAGGGAGAGAGAGAGAGGAAGGAGAGGGGGAAGGGCGGAAAAGCAGGTGCTTTTCCTGTGTGCCCTGGCTGGGAATTGAACCTGGGACTTTCACATGCCGGGCTGATGCTCTACTACTGAGCCAACCAGCCAGGGCCTCTACATTTTTAGTCAAGAGAATGGCACTCACATACAGTCCATTTGGCAATGTTTGAAATTATTGCTAGAACTCAGTGTCTTCCTCTACGATTACCAGAAATGTTTTCCATTTAATTCATAATAATAACATTTTGCCTTTATGTTTTTGTCTTCTCAAAGCACTCTGCTACCATTAATGAACTTAATCAGCCTTTGCTATATTATGATGTCTCGTTAAAATGGGGTTCATTTTTTCTGTGGCAGTCACTTATGTAATGTTGTTTCCTTTTAGCAAACACTGCACTTAACTAATGTAAATTCATTTTCAAATTGTGTGCTCACATAGAAAATTTTCCCAGAATATATTTTTAATGCTACATCCTTACTATAACATTTGAGGGAGCATTTTAAACTATAAAGACACATAGGCTCTGCAATTTAGTCTTCTCTAAGTACTTGTAAATTACCTATTAAAAAAAAAACTCAAGTAAATGTGTTGTAAGTGCCAGGAATGGAAATGGAAATTGTTTGTTCTGTGAACCCTATTACTATTTAATTATCTGTATACTATTCGATGATTGACTTGCTGATGAAATAGACTTAATAAGTGCCAAAAAAAAACGTCGCAGTGGCAAAGGAACTCTGAATCCTAAATTCACAGTGCTGTGACTCAGCTGACTTTGCTGCTGCTGGACCACTTTATACAAGTGCTTGGTGGCTCGTGACTAGAAATTTGATCTCAAGGGGGAGGGAATATCTCTCCACAGATAAGTGTATGCACACTTCCAAGTTTAGACAGAGGTAGAACCCTAGAGGCCCTAGGTTGAGAAAATCTATAATCATTCCTTGGTTGTCTCCCAGCTTCCGTTCCCTACTCTCTAATTCTGCTTAAGGAACCACCATTTCTGTTCTTAGCCTTGTGCTTAGAATAGAGTTGAACCTACTTCCAACTCCAAAGGTAGGTTCCTGGCCCTACTGATTGGTTTGGGGATGAGCACGTGACACAGGCCTAAGCCTGCCTAGCTCCTTACATTCTCTTCACCACAGGGATTAGTATAGAGTAGATGTTTCATCCATGTCAGTCCAACCAGACTGAATGTGGGCTTTTCCTGGGAACTCTTATGTAGATCATTTTTTCTCTTGGATGATGTTGTGTGATGATATGAGACTTAAAGCTGGTACAGCATTTACATCCTTAGGAGAAAATCTTAGGGTGTCCTGGGGAGGCCACCATGTATAATTTGAGGAGGACTCCCTAGTAAACAAAACAGAGACACAGGCAAACCTGGGGCCTTGCTGATACTATTGAATCTGTACCAGATAGGGAACAGACTGAGCTGCTGTAACAAACAGTACAGTGGCTCAGAAAGATTGTGTGTGTTTGAAATTCTTTATCACCGCCATGTCTGTGTTTAGGTGTGTGAGTGAGCAAAACCGGCAGATAGCTAGGGCTGTGAGGTCACCTAGCAACACAGGGTCTTCCTATCTTGTTCTGTCCCCAAGTCCAGTGATTTTCCACCTTTTCATCTCATGACACACATAAACTAAATACCAATATTCTGTGGCACACCAAAAAATACAGTATATTTTTCACCGATCTGACAAAAGAAAAAATAGGTATAATTTTGATTCACTCACACCAGATGGCTATTGTCGTGTTGGCTTTTGTCATTTTTTCACTTGACAATCTAAGGGGAAAGAGGTCAGTGTCCCTGACTAACTAGTAAGGTGTTGCATGTTTTAAAAATTCTTGTGGCACACCAGCTGGAAATCGCTGTCCCGGAGTATTATCTTCATGTCCTAAGTAAAGGCTGGGTCACTCTTCTCTCTCATCACATTCAGTTGCAAGAAAAGTGATAAAAAGCGTAGAGTGCATAAAACTTATTTTTTTTTTAATTTTTTTTTAATTTTATTCATTTTAGAGAGGAGACAGAGAGAGAGAGAGAGAGAGAGAAGGGGGGAGGAGCTGGAAGCATCAACTCCCATATGTGCCTTGACCAGACCAGTGCAGGGTTTTGAACTGGCGACCTCAGTGTTCCCAGGTTGATGCTTTATCCACTGCACCACCACAGGTCAGGCTGCATAAAACTTATTTTAAGGCAGAGTTTATCAATTTCAGCTCTATTGACATTTTGGGCCCGATAATTCTTTACTACTGAGGGCTGTCCTATACATTATAGGATGTGTAGCAGAATCCCTGGCTTCTACCTCTAAATGCTCATACCACTCCCCTCCAAGTTATGACAATCAAAAATGTTTCCAGACACTACCAAATGTCTTGGGGGCAGTGGGCGGGGGGCAAAAGAACCCCACGTGAGAACCACTGTTTTAAGGATCCCCATGTGAGAACCACTGTTTTGAGGATCCCCATGTGAGAACCACTGTTTTAATTTAGGGAACAATTAATCTTTTACACACAGCGCTACTTCTGGACTTTTCCAATTTAAGTTACCTTTATAATTTACACCATTTTGAAAAGGGTTTTCTTTCAGTCACTTGGAATTCAGAACCCTCATTGATACAAGTATTAATTTCCTCATCAACACTGTAACTTGAAATGTAGTGAATATTATACAAAGGAAAAAGGATGAAAGGAAAAATACTTGAAATTACTCAGAAGCTGGGTACTGGCTCAGAAGGATTGAACAAAACAGCTAAAATGAGGCTTTTTGTATCAAGCAAAGTGTTTGGTTGAAATAGAAAGGCCATGGTTCTAAGGGCCCCCGGTCATTGTGAGAGTTAAGAAAGAAGACAGTATAATTATGAAAAATTGTCAAAATGAACACTGCAGGCATCTTGCATTATCTGCCTTTGAACTGCTGCTTTCTAGTTCTCATGGCAAATGCAAAAAGCCTTTAGTGGTGCCTTTATCTCTCACACAAAAGGATCATTGCTTACCGCCAGCTGTTTTGCAATTCTATTTCTATGAAGTTAGCATCATTTGACATTGGAACTGACCCCGGGAAGAAGGGGGACAATGTGCGGGGGCATTAGAGTAGGAAACAGGAATGGAAGAAGCTCTCCTGTTAACCAGTGCAGTCTTCCCGAGATTCATCTTGAGGCCAATAGTTCTGAATTCAGAACCTTTTTCCACAGGAATATTACTTTTATGTTATTATGTTACTGCAGAAGGCCTCCAACACCAGAAAATAAAGATGCGTGCTTGGCAGTGGTACAAGAGAAAATTCTGCCGGCCAGAGGAAGGCTGGTCTTTCACAGAGAAAGTTTCTAACTGAGGAGATCATCAATAAAATCTTCAAGGAAGCAGTGATTTTTAAACCACACTTAAGATGGGGAGAGAAAGAAATGGCATTTTAGACTAAAGGACACGGCATTTTAAATTCTCTGTGAGGAACAGACCGTGGTGGGAGCATGTCAGAGGTGGGTCTGGCTGTTCTAGCAACACATTCCCATGTGGTAAAATATTCACTCACCTCTGGGTGTGCCTACCAACTCTTCTTTTCTTTTAAAAGAGTCAATAATGCTCCAAACTTTCTGTTTCCTTTAGAGAGACACAAGACTGGATAGGTGCTGGACAATAAAAAGGGTTATGTTCCTTTAAAAAAATGAAAAGTAAATAAAAATAATTATCTGAGAGGAATAGTGAGTATTGACCATGAGACCAAGTGTGGAGCATATGGTTTGTGGAAAACAAGGCCCTGCGCAGGTGGCTCAGTGGATAGAGTATCCTCCCTGCACACCAAGATCACAGGTTCAATCCTCAGTCATGTTACATACAAGAAGCAACCAATGAATGCACAACTAAATGGAATAACTAAATGAAACGAGTTGATGCTTCTCTCTCTCTCTCTCTCTCTCTCTCTCTCTCTCTCTCTCCTTCCTCCCCCTCCCTTTCTCAAACCAATGGAAACATTATTTAAAAATAAGTTTTATTCGTCTTAGGATCTTAGTCTCATCATCAATACAATGGAGCTGTAAATGCCACAGTAGAGTCTGGATATGTTTTTAGTTGGAAAGCTACTAAAGTTTTTTAATGAGGGCAATGGCGATAATTGGTGTGAACAGTACAGTTTTAACGATTATCTACAGAAGAGTTTGAGGGCATAGACATAAGAGAGATTGGATTTCTGATCTTGAGATGTGCCAACAAGTTAGAAAAAGGGAAGGGAACCAACTAGAGACAATATGAAGGTAAATGGAAGACTGTGATGGCCATAAGCTCATGAGAGGTAGAGAAGAAGGAATCAGAGGTGGCCCCAGATATTCTAAACTTTTGGTCCAAGAGGCTGTAATCATGGCAAAAGGCCAGGCTGAAAGTGGAGAGGGGTAGTGAGCCCAGTAGGATAAGAGCTGAGGGGTTATAACCTTACAGTACAGCGTCGGGGTTGTACTTACATTTCCGCAAAGCTTGTTCACTCTATTCCTATAACTGAAGGAAAACCACTTATTGAATGTTATACTTAGTTCCAAAGTCTTCCTCTAAGGTTACTCTATACTGTTGAAAGGGAGACTGTATCTCTGCACACTAAAGTCACGCCAGTGACCAGTGTTGGTGCAGACAGTGCCTTCCAGCGCCAGACTCTGTGGTCAGAAACTTTTCTTAGTAGCAGTAGCCATGATACAGGATGCATAAGGTTGCATTGTAGGATGTCTGAGAAAAGTAGTGGAGAGAAAATCCCACTAAGTGTGTACTAAAATAATATCAAATGTGATTAAGCTTATAAAATCTGTCTTTGAGAGTCTTGAGGCAAATGAAGGGAAAGGAGAAATTAAAGAAAGGTCAGCTCATGCTCAGAGAGAAAAAGAGGGACACAGGAAAGTTTGGCTGGGAGAGTGCTGTCTTAGTCTGCTCAGGCTGCAGTAACAGATCACCAAGGACTGGTGGCTTAAACAACAAACGTTTCTCAGAATTCTGGAGGCTGGAAGCGAAAGGACAGAGAACAGGCCGGGTCAGGGTCTTGGTGAAGGCTCCTCTGCTAGTTCACAGATTTCTTCTCATTGTATGTATCCTCACACAGTGAAGAGAAACACAAGCTCTCTCCAATTTCTTCCTACAAGTCTCTACCATCATGACCTACCTACTTCCAAACACCCCACCTTCTCATATCATCACATTGGGGTTTAGGGTAATAACATGTATCTTTGGGAGCACACATTCACTCCACAACAAGTAGACAATGCCAGCTAAGGTGGTATTACAATTATCTATTTGGAAAAGAAAGAACTTCTGGGATTTCTTTTGAATTTTTGCCATACCCAAATTCCCCATTCCCCTCCATAGACACAGTCATCAAATCAACTAAGCTTTAGTACAGCAGAGAAGAATACTAATTGAAACAGAAGAAAAATAGGGCTATATATATGTTGTCACCCTTTTACACTCCTACTGAAAGAGGATAGATTCAGTGTATCTAGGGACTATCAGAGGTAGGTGAGTGGGATGACATATATGTCTAAAAGATTCCTAGAGTTAAATATTGGAGCATCAGAGCCAGATCAGGCTGCTAGGGATTGGCCATTGGAAGAAATCCTCCAGAAAGGAAACTCTTACCAATTCCTATGTGAGATTTATGTGAGAGGTCTTCCATTAACATGAATACTGAGATAGGGACAAAATAAACAAAAATACTGGTGCCAGATCATAGGCTGTCCACTCCATGAATTATATTCTAAAGGAGCTGCCCAACTTGGCAGACCTAGAAAACTTCTCTTCCATCTTCAAAGTTGCTCCTAAGCTAGAGCTGCCCAAGTAACCATGCTTGCCATTTAAAGTCAAAGGAATTAAGGCACAAAGAAGTTCAATAATTTATCCATGACCACACAGCTAGTAGCAGAGCCAAGATTCAAGTTAGTCTGGCTCTGGAGTCTGAACTTGTCAACACCATACTAAAGTGTTACTCTAACATATCACAAAGAGCAACAAATTCAGAGGCAGAAGACCCTGATCTGACTGCTTGGAAAGGGCAGGTGGGGAACAGCCTTTCTGAGCCCAGTTCCTCACTGGGCTTGTTGTAAAGATTATAGGAGATGATATAATTATATATTTATATATATAACCTTAGGCCCTGGCCAGTTGGCTCAGCAGTAGAGCATCAGCCCGGTGTGTGGAAGTCCAGGTTTGATTCCTGGCCAGGGCACACAGGAGAAGTGCCCATCTGCTTCTCCACCCTTCCTTCTCCTTTCTCTCTCTGTCTCTCTCTTACCGTCCTGCAACCAAAGCTCCATTGGAGCAAAGTTGGCCCGGGCGCTGAGGATGGCTCCATGTCTTCCATCTCAGGCGCTAGAATGGGTCTGGTTACAACAGAGCAACAGCCTAGATGGGCAGAGCATCACCCCCTGGTGGGCATTCTGGGTGGGTCCCGGACAGGCACATGTGGGAGTCTCTCTGCCTACCTACTTCTCACTTTAGAAAAATACCAAAAAATAAAATAAAAAATTTTAAGGTCATATATATATGACCTTAAAGTACTCTACACATATAAAGGAACATTATTATATTAAACTTTGTAATGTATTTTGCTCTAAAAATTATTCTCAGCTAACAGTCTATTCCTTTTTACTAATTTTACCATGGATTCTGAAAAACCTGTACATATCTATTATCTTCTGATTATATGCTCTAATTAACATTTTTAATTAAAAAGACAAACTTTTTGAAGGTTTTTACTTTAAAGAACAAAGTAATCCTTTTTAAAAGAATAGAAATTATTTCCAAAAAGTCATTTTCTAGACCTATGTGAATTTAACTCTTATCCTCAAGCCTTGCTACATAAGAGACTTTTCTCTTTAACTTTGGTTGTTGTATTAGTCTTGTATTGCTGCCATGTTAAACTACCACACACTTAGATTTAAAAACAGCACACATGTATTATCTTATAGTTCTGAAGGTTAAAAGTCTGACACAGGCCTCTCTGGGCTAAAGTCAAGGTATCAACAGGTTGCATTTTTTCCTGCAGGCTCCAGGTGAGGATCTGTTTCCATGCCTTTTTCAACTTCTAGAGGCCACCTGCATTCTGTGGCTTGTGGCCCCTCCTCCATCTTCAAAGCCAGCTGTGTAGCATGTCTTTTACCCTCTTCTATTGTCACACCTTTCAAAGTTAGCTGTGTAGCATGTCTCTAACCCTCTTCTCTTGTCACATCTCTTTCTAACCACAGCCGGGAAAGGGTCTTTGTTTTTAAGGACTCGTGTGATTAGGTCAGGCCCTCTCTGATGATCTAGGATCATCCTCTCATCTCAAGATTCTTATCCCTTTGAGTAGTACAAATGTTCGTGTACATCCTTGTGCTTCCTGACCATCCAGAATATGATCAATTTATTTTAAAAATGCATAAAGCAACATTTTAAAAAAGGCAAATGTATGTTCTTCTTGTTTCCATAAATTGGTTATCAAACAAACATGACTGTAAATTAATAAAACTAACTGGAACTAATTTCATGTTTTGGAAAAAAAAAAACTCCCAGGGGTCAGCAAGCGTGAAAAAAAACTCACTACTCAAAGGATTAACCTTAATCACAATTAAAAAGTCTCTTTTGCCACAGAAGGTAACATGTTCACAAGTTCTGAGGAAGAGAATGTGGACATCTTTTAGAACAGTTAATCTTCCTACCCCAATAGTGAACATTAGAAACAAAACCCACAATTTTGTATATTAAAAAGACTTGGCAACATATAGAGGGTTACTTTATTTATTTATTTATTTTTATGTTAAGTGACAGGCGGGGAGTTAGAAAAAGACTCTTGCATGTTTCACTGACCAGGATCCACCTGGCAAACCCCCTACAAGGTGATGCTCTGCCCATCTAGGGTCACTGCTCCATTGTTAGGCAACCAAGCTATTTCAGCACTTGAGGTGAGGCCATGGAGCCCTCCTCAGTGCCTCCTCAGTGCCCAAGGCCAACTCGCTCCAATCAAGCCATGGCTACAGGAGGGAAAGAGAGAGAGAGAGAGAAGGGAAAGGGGGAGTTTTGGAGAAGCAGATGGTCACTTCTCCTGTGCGCTCTGACTGGGAATCGAACCGAGGACTTGCATACGTTGGGCCGATGCTCTACCAGCCAGGGCCTGAGGGTTACTTTATTACAGTGTCCTGAGAAATCTCCAAGTCAAAACAGCTGTCATGACAGAAAGGAGACAATGTCCAGTGAAGCTAGGTGCAGATAAAAAGGAAGCCTGACAGACGATGAGTGAAGGGTACTTTGCCACCTTGAGAACAAAACCACATGATAGACCTGAAAATCATCAGAAACAAGACACAGAATCTGAACTCATTGTACCTGCAGTTTATTACTGGGAATAAAATATTTTTCTGACTTCAGTTCATCATTTTCCAGAAATGAAAAGTCACAGCCAACCACTGTTATAGATTAGGCAGACAGCAGGAGAGAGACCTGCATTTCTAACAACTTAGAAAAATCAAAAAAGGCCCTACCCTTTTTAAAGACAAATTAAACAAATTTAAGAAGCAAAGTGTCCCAACATTTGCACTTGTTTTGATGGCAACAGGAATTATCTAAACGCTGTGAACAAGGTTGTGGGTATTTTGATGATAGAGTCCATGAGTGATTCTTCTGGGATGAGACTAAAGCAATTCAGCCATAGAGAGGGCATCCCTGAGGACAGCAGCCTGCATCATTCCCCATGCTATTTACATGTTTACAAAAACCTAATGGAAGTTAGATGCCACACCTGTGTCCAGCATTTATACTCAGGAAAAACAAGAACGGCATTAATGAGGCTCATTACAGCCTATTTTATCATTTCCATAAAATTATGTCCAGTTATGCAATGACCAGGACTCCTATGCCACTGTGAAACTCTGAACTGATGAGGTTAGCCTTTTGGAATAGCCCCTAAACCAGAACAAACTTGATTATACAGAGTCCTACTTTGCAGGAGAGGTGATCCTTACTGTAAAATGTGCATCATTCAGTCATGGGTGTGACACATAGGTGAGTATATTTCCATTTGGAAGACTCTGCGATAGAGAGATAGGAACTAGGTCTAGATCCCAGAAGAATTTACAAATGAGCTAATCAAAGTTTTAGTACCATCTCCAAAAGGACCAGAATTAAGGACAAGACTTCAGTACAATGAACCAGAAAACTCTTAGGAAATCAAGCCAATCAAGGAGTGGATGAAAATATAAAAGACTGGAGAAGACAGAGAAGCAATCAAATACTTCAGACACCTGGACCAAGAAGATACACAAATATGCCCATCTCACATTTATACCATATCAGACTTAGACAGTCAAGACTTATCCAGGCACAAAAGTTGCTAAAGAGTAAAACCTCTAACAACCTATGGAATGGGAGGGAATATTGCAAGCCACATTTCAGTAAAGAGTTAATATCCAAAGTATACAAGTAACTCATACATTTCAATAGGGAGGAAAGAAGGAAGGAAGGAAGGAAGGAAGGAAGGAAGGAAGGAAGGAAGGAAGGAAGGAAGGAAGGAAGGAAGGGGAAAGGGAAAGAGGGAGGGAGGGAGGGAAAAGGGAAGGGAAGAGAAAAGAAGGGGGAACAAAAAACAAATAATTCATTTTTTTAAATAAACAGAGGATCTCAATAGATCATTTTCTGGAAAAGACATGCAAATGGCCATAAAGCACATGAAAAGATACTTAAAATCACTAATCATCAGGGGAATGCAAATCAACATCATACGAGATATCACCTCACACCTGTTAGAATGATGATCATCAAAAAGACAAGAGATAAGTAGTACTAGCGAGGATGTGGAGAAAAGGGAACCTTTGCGCACTATTGGTAAGAATAGAAATTGGTACAGCCACTAGGAAAAACATTACGGAAGTTCCTCAAAAATTAAAAACAGAACTACCATATGACCCAGCAATTCCACTTCTGGGTATTTATCCAAGGAAAATAAAATCACTATTTTGAGAAGATATCCCCATGTTTATTGCAGCATTATTCACCATAGCCAAGACAGGGGGGAAATAACCTAAGTGTCTATCAGTGAATAAACAAATAAAGAAAATGTGATATATACAAACGCATACACAATATACAGTGTGTCCGTAAAGTGTATTATTCAGACAGAAAAAAAAGGCAATCCAGACATTTGCAGCAACATGGATGGACGTTGAGGATTTTATGTGACGTACAATTAGACAGACAGAAAAAGACAAATATTGCATTATCTCACTTATATGTAGACTCTAAAAAAAAAAAAAGCCAAACTCATAGAGAGTGTAATGGTGGTTGCCAAGAGCTGGAGGGAGTGAGAAAAATGAGGAGATGTTGGTCAAAGGGTATAAACTTCCAGTTATAAGACAAATAAGGTTTGGGGATCTAAGTCAGCAATGCTGTATTTTATACTTGACAGTGAGTAAGAGAGTAGACCTTAAATGTTCTCACCACACACAGAAAAAATTGTAATTACGTGAGAGGATGTATGTATTAACTAACATTATTGTGATAGTCACATCACAATACATGTTTTCAAATCAACACATTGTACATCGGAAACTTATACAGTATTATGTCAATTATAGCTCAACAAAGCTGGGTGAAAAAAGAATAGAGCTTCTGAGTTATGGCCAGTCTTGGACATGATCAAAGTAGGAATTTTGCCTGCAATGTAAGTTGCTTTGGTACCTGTCTCAGAATGAACTTGCACAGGCAAAGACTGACACTGCCTATTCAAAACGGGTCCAAACCTGCTCCTCTTCCAGCCCTCTGTCCTCCTTTTAAGTATCATGAAATTACGGAATACTCTGAATCATTGTCAGAACCGTCAGATTTTGCTTAGGAAAGTCGCAGATCAGCAGATTTAGCTCTCTGATCTCACAACCTACCGCTCTCCTACTGCCTTCTTTTCATTCCACGCACAGGTGGAAGCGCGTGCACCTTGGGGCCTTCACACATACCGCTCTGCCTGGCTGGCACACCTCCCACCACAACTTCAAGTGACCTGCTCCCTCCATCTTTCCATTCTTAGCTCTAGGCCTGTCCTCCTCCCCTAGGACGCTGCTGATCACCTTTTCTAAATTATCTTGTTCTACCCGAGGCATTAATCACATAATATCAGAGCTCATATTGAAATCTAAAGTTATCCTGTTGGGTTTTTAATATGCTTATTCAAACACACAAGGAATTTTCTTGTTATTTACCGTGTTCAGTGAATAAATAAATAGTCATTGTGCTTTTCTTGAGAAAACCGATGCCATAGGTTGAAGTTTTAGCACACAAACGTGGAATGCATAAACATTGATTTGGGGATACTTAGTAATTGGGTATTAGCCATGCCAAGGAGCAATAGACTTGACCATTTTATAGTCATACAAAGGGTTGGGATGTGAAGCCAGGAAACTTCATAAGCAAACAAAGTCTCTGAACCAAAAATCAATCTTGGCTGTGAATAGCAAGATAGATTATCATTAAAAAGCCACATTTTCCCTTTTCTTTGCAACAATTTGCAGTGAATATCTTTAACTTACCAACTAGTTAGTTGACAGAGCTGGTTTCTTATCTCTAGGTCTGGTTTTTAAAGATATTCATTTTGATAAAAATCTTCCACCCAAGTCCCTTGACTGGATGTAGTATGAAAAAAAAAGACCAAGTAATCTGTGCTTTGGGGCAATGGGAAGAAGGCAGGACTGACAGGAAGAGGACCCAGAGTATGTGGCCCTAAAGAAGTTCCACTTTTTCATTCAACAAGAATTAAATAGTGCCAGGTACTGTTTAGAAAATTCAATTAGTGAATGTGGAGAACCAAGTTTTTCTGTCCTTCAAGAGTTATGTTCTACTAGGAATAGGAAGAGGGAGATAACATTTTCTGGTCTGCAGTTTTATCTGCTAAAAATATGTAGGTGGACCAGATCATCTATAAAGTTCCTCCCAGCTGTACATGTTTTAAAGAAAGAAATTTTTAGAAAGTTTAGCAGTGGTTACTTTAGAGGAGTAATCATGGATGATTTGTTTCCCTTTTCTTTTTTTATCATTGCTATCTGATGTTTTTTTCTAAAATGAACATGTGTTATATATGAAGTAGAAAATGATTAAGAAGAGAGTCGATTTTTCTATCAAACGTGGGCATTGGTTCTCGGGGACTTGAAGGTATGTCATTTACCCATTACCAATGAGAACTGTAAATAGGAATCATCTTACCCTTCAGTGACTTACTTTTAATCTTACCTTTACCTTACGAGGCCTGGGGAAAACTGCTAAGGGAATCCTTCTGCTCCTTTTCTCATTACCGCTGTGTGCACTGGCTTATTCTCTGCTCCCTGAACCCTGAGAGCTCTTCTCTGCCCAAGGATGTGAAGGCACAGCTGCTGGGTCTCTCTCTCTCTCTCTCTCTCTCTCTCTCTCTCTCTCTGTGTGTGTCACACACACACACGCACACACACACACACACACACACACACACACACGTTTATTCACACACAGAGACTCTTCTTACCCTTCAATCTTTATATCTCAGTTTAAATGTTATCTCCACAGAGAAGCCTTACCCTAGTGATCTAAGAATTTCATTCCTGCCTTAGCCTCACCATACTAACCCTGGTGACTCTAACAGATCTCTATTCTACTCTTTCCTCCAGAACACTCTTCTCCCCTTGTACTTTCATATGCATTTCTTTTCTTTATAACCTGCTGTCTACTTCCCTTTACAAATCCCAAATTCCTTCGTGAAAACAGGAACAGTCTGTTTTGTTCACTGCTCTACCCCTAATGCCTAACTAACACTGGTTGAGTAAATAAAAAATCAGTGAGTGAGGTGGCTCTTGTCCTCTTCTTTTTAAGAGTTATTCCCATACAGTAGTATGCTGCAGTCAGCTCCCAAAAGCCATTTACTAAATATTCAGAAATTTAGTTGTTAGATTGTTCATAGCTTGAAATCAGCTATGTTAAGAGTATTTATACCACAGACATAGCAAAAGCTATACGTCAAGTCATATTTTTTAATCCAAAGATTAGAGCACACCATGGCTCTAATCTCCTAAATCCAACTATAAATATTGATGATACCATAGCAAAAAAACATAACCTGCATGTTGCTTAAAATATTTCAGTAAAAAATGAAATTTTAAAAAATACTAAATATATAATTATACAATTATTTTTCCTGCTGAAAATACTTGGTTGTTATTTTTCTTCTTTTTTATTTTCTTTTTCTTTTTTTTTTTTTTTTTTTGTGTGTGTGTGTGTGTGACAGAGACAGGGACAGATAAGGACAGACAGACAGAAAGGGAGAGAAATGAGAAGCATTAAGTCTTCGTTGCAGCACCTTAGTTATTCACTGACTGTTTTCTCATATGTGCCTTGACCGGGGGGGCTACAGCAGAGCAAGTGACCCCTTTCTCAAGCCAGCAACTTTGGGTTCAAGCTAGCAACTTTGGGCTCAAGCCAGTGGCCTGGGGTCATGTCTATGATCCCATGCTCAAGCCAGCGACCCATGCTCAAGCAAGTGAGCCCATGGTCAAGCCTGATGAGCCTGCATTCAAACCAGATGAGCCTGCGCTCAAGCTGGAGACCTTGGGGTTTCAAACCTGGGTCCTCTGCATCCCAGTCCGATGCTGTATGCACTGCACCACTGCCTGGTCAGTCTACTTGGTCATTATATAAACTAAATTATAATCTAAAATACGTGTCTGATTGCCTGTACTTTTTATTTCTGTTTTTCAGACCCTTATGTGAAGATTCACCTGATGCAGAATGGCAAGAGGCTGAAGAAGAAAAAGACAACAATTAAAAAGAATACACTCAACCCCTACTACAATGAGTCATTCAGCTTTGAAGTACCCTTTGAGCAAATCCAGGTAATGTCAAACATAATATTGTCTTCCCATTCAATTTCACTTCTTCAGACCACACAAATTAAACATGCAGATGTAGATTATCAGAGCACATGCCTTCATTAGAACTGCCATTCTTATTCCCATGCACATTTGATGTTCAAGTATATCAAGAAGGGAAGGAGAAAATACACAACACAGGATGTGCTGAGTCATCAGCCAAAAGCAGTGGGTATTCTGTTAAGCAGAAATACAGTAGGAAAAAGAACATCAACAGAACAACTCTACTAACCCAAAAAGTACATCTGTAAAGATTAAAAGGCCAAGAACTAATGACCTTTCACTATTTACTCCTGTACCATACTATGTAATTCTTCTCATCACATCTAATATCAAAAATAAAAAGCAATAGAGGTAAGAGAAGTATATTGGTTGATCCTAAATATGCAGTATTATCTTTGAGCTTTATCATCAAAAGACAGTTAACAGTAGAAAAATTAGGCTACATTGTATTTTTAATTGTTTAATGATAGCTTCTTGTTTCTGAGTCTGAATGGACAGGTAGTTTTGTAAAAGTGGAACCTTAATTTTCTAGATAACAATTGTTATGATAGGAAAGTAATCTATTAGATGACTTTGTGGTTAACATGTTCGAAATAGAATGCTATATATAGCCAAAATGATAGCATATGATCTTATTACTTAGCCATTTTAAAATAAGGTTTAACCTTAATTCTTATATAAGGTTTTCTTATTTCATATCCATTGTTAGATTTTTAGAATCCAAAGCTCACATCCAATAATTATGGGTAATTTCTTGCCAATTTTTAATGGGTATCAGAGTCAGAATGCTTAAAGCAACACTACTCTTTATTTAATAATTGATATGAGTCTATCTTTTCATAATATAAAAGTTATCCCATAATTTGAAGAAGAAATGAAGGTTAAGCATCAAAATAAACTAGAACTCTATATACAACCACAGTAACAAGTCAGCTATTATTCTTCAGTTGCATATTTTTATAATTAATATATTCCTACAATGCAGAATCTTATGAATAAATCACACCTTTCTTCTATAAAGAAAGCTAAGAAAAGAGCTACATTTATTGTATCCTTATTAAGCACCTAGGCCCAAATTAAGCACTTTAAATGCATAATCTCATTTAATCCTTACAATAACCATGTAAAAGAGATTCTATTATCCCAATTTTATATATAGGGAAACTGAGGCTTAGTATTTCCTTATATGTAAAATAAGAGTAATAACAGAATCCATATTAAAGTGAGATTATGCATATAAAAGCACTTATAACAGTGCCAAGCACATAGGACCACTCAGTAAGCGGTTCCCACCATTATTATTATTCATAAAGCCAGTGTTGTCTCTTTTTCAAATTAACATTTTATTATAAAATAGACCTAACAATAAAATTAAAGCAATATATAAATCAGGACTGTCCAATAGAACTCTCTGTGAGGATGGAAATATTTGATCATCTGTGTTGTCCAATATGGTAACCACCAGCCACAAGTGGGTAATGAGCACTTTAGTTACTATATGATCACCTTTATTTATTTCATTTTAATTTACTTAAATTTAAAGAGCTATATGTAGCTAGTAGCTAGTATATTATATAGGGCTGTTTTTTTAAATTAATAATCCCTCCATGTTTCCATTGGTTTGGGGGTTTTATATAACCTCTCTCATATACATTGTCACATGGCAGCAAATTGTACATACTTATTTACTTTCAACAGCTGTTATATAAGTAAATGGCATTGCAAAGAACACTGATTCTCAGCCCCCAGTTACTTGCTCACTGGTCCAAACCAGTAAGCTCTCTGCTTTGGACCCAGTGGCAAACCCCTAAGACATCCAATTTTCTCCAACACTTTATTTTGCAATATTTATTCAGTGAACTCTTCTGAGTTCTAAGACCTTCTTCCTACAGAAACTAACAACTCCTGGCATGTTGTTTTTTATTCTACAACATAATACAAGGCTGAGCACTGAGATCAAAAAATCCTATTATAAACCTTCCCTTTTAAACTATAATCCTATACCTGTTTAAAAAAAATAGTTCCTTTTCAACTATAAATTGCAGCAAATGCAGATAGAGTAAAAATGAAGCAAAGCACATGGGAAACAAAATGTTTGCTGGGCTTCTAGGGCAGCATGTTGGAGGAGATGACGTTTTGTCAGGACAAAGAGAGCCTGAGCCCCGTGTAGAGTAGTGAGGCAGGAAAACAGTGAGCATGCCTTTGACTAGAACCCTCCTCCTTTGCTTCTGAAGTCAATGTATTCTTTTCTTTTCTATCCCTCCCAGGAGGCTCTTTTCCAAGTCTTTGCATTTCCCTAAAAAAGTAATCGGGCATTTCATATGCTATAATAGGGATTTAGGTTTCCTTTACCCTGAGGTTATAAAGTTATCTGTGTTTCTGTCTTTAACCATATGAAATATGAAAGAAAAAAATTATGCTGATTTCCAAATGCCCATGAAAATGTTGCATTCCTTCTCCTAGTCCCCTCTCCCCATATGTATAAACTATATACACCGCTAAAAAAATTAGTTCAAGGCCTTCATAAGGGTATTTTGGGCCCTGGCTAGTTTGCTCAGTGGTAGAGCATCAGCCTAGCATGTGGACATCCTGGGTTCGATTTCTGGTCAGGGCACACAGGAGAAGTGCCCATCTGCTTCTCCACCCCTCCCCCTCTCACTTCTCTTTCTCTCTTTTTTCCTCTCCCACATCCATGGCTTGAATGGTTTGAATAAGTTGGCCCTGGGTGCTGAGGATGGCACCATGGCCTCTGTCTGCCTCAGGCACTAAAATAGCTCAGTTGCCAAGCAACAGAGCACCAATCTAGATGGGCAGAGCATCACCCCCTAGTGGGCTTGCCTGATGGATCTTGGTAGGGGCACATGCGGGAGTCTCTCTCTGCCTCCCCTCCACTCACTAAATAATAATAAATAAATTAAGATATTTTTGTCTTGAGTTTTACTAATCAATACATTCCTAGGTGCATAATCAAAACTCATTCCAACCATTCACTCCAACCTCCAAAAACCCTGTACCTTTGTGCACAATGTCCTCAATGCCCTGCCCCTCTTCCCTGTAATATGACTGCATTCTGATGAATTTGTGGGAAAACTTCTCACACCCAAGCTCAGTTCCAAAAATCATCCAGTAGACAGGTAATTCCCTTGACAATGAAAACAACCAAGGCTACCCAAGGAAAGACAAGTTTGTTTTCTTTCTTGACACTGTGTTTCATTTTATATTCTAAATCTCACTTTGAGAAGTGATCATTCACTCAGATTTGAAGCTGTAGCCGGGTGCCTCCTCCCACACATTGGTGCAAGAATGCTGTCCTCACAGGATGAAGTCTATTGAAGGGCCACAGCCCCTCTGAAGCACCGTGTGTTCCTGACTTTCAACTTTATATTTTCTCCTCTTTTTAACTCTGGCCACCAAATGTTATACATTCCACTTCACTCTAAATTCTTCCTTTATCTTTGCACTCAGCTTCTAGATTGGAGCCAGTGCATATTTTGACTAAACAAATTTATGCCTTAAGAAGCAAAACTAAAATCTTCTTTTAAAAAGTATTTCTTTCACATAATAATGGCATGGATTGGCTTTCATCAGTTTGGTCAGTTCAAAAAAGTAAGTTATTAAAGAAACCCTCAAAATCTAACAAAGTTGCTTAAATAAATTACGTGTAGCCTAAGAAGGTTATTTCCATTTGATGTCAATGCCAGATTCATAGTAGCAGTTGCTCGATAAATGTTTATTGAGAGTGTATATGAGTGAAAGAAGAAATTATCTTTGCTCTGTGACTATTTTTTAAATACTTTTATTCTACTGTCATATTTTATATTCACAATTTTGCGGTTAGCTAAAATTCTATATTCACTTTATGAAAATATTGCCCCACCACCACCGAATGGGATTGTGGTGCATGGTTGCTTAGTGAATTGTAACCCCCCAAAAAATGGTCTGGGTACCAGTGTCAGAAATTTCCCTGATGAGACTATTGAAACAGATGGATTTAAAGATGAACGCACACGGACACAGGCAACAGAGCAGTCGTTTACAGCATGGACTCTGAAAACCAAAAGACTCATTTTTTACATGACCTCGGGCAGGTTTCTGAACTTCTCTGAGCCTCATCATCTTATCTGTATAATGATTCTATTTATAAATAGAATCTATTGTGAGCAGCAACTGAGCAGTGTATGTAAAAGACTTAGAATAGTGCCAAATACAGAATAAAAAATGGACATTTACTGAGTATTTTGAAGAAGATAATGACAACAACAATAACGGTGGTAACCAAGGTGCAATAATGGCAAAACAGGGATGACATGTTTGCATAGTCAAGTCATTTGATTTGCAGCCTCATCCTTGAGTTTGGAGATGGATTCTTCCCACTTCCAAGTCCTTAGATCTCAAGGAAGCTTTGTATCAGGGAGGCTTCTCTAGAGCTGGATTCATGTTTATTTTGTGTCCTCTTTCAGAAAGTGCAAGTGGTGGTAACTGTTTTGGACTATGACAAGATTGGCAAGAACGATGCCATCGGCAAAGTCTTTGTGGGCTACAACAGCACCGGGGCAGAGCTGCGACACTGGTCAGACATGCTGGCCAACCCCAGGCGACCCATTGCCCAGTGGCACACCCTACAGGTCGAGGAGGAAGTTGACGCCATGCTGGCTGTCAAGAAGTAAAGGAAAGAAGCCTTTCTGCATTTGCCCACATAGTGCTCTTTAGCCAGTATCTGTAAATACCTCAGTAATATGGGTCCTTTAATTTTTCCAGCCATGCATTCCTAACACAAGTCAGTGGTACTTCAGATCCTGTTTTAATTTGCACAAATGTAAACGTAGAAAGCCCTTGAGTCCTTCATTCTACCATTGCCCTCCAAATCTCCTCTTCTTTTAAGCAATATGATGTGTAGATAGAGCATGACGGAAATTATTTATTGTATCACAACAGTTGTACATAGCAGTATGCTAAAGATTTATTTCCAGTTTGTGTATTTGTATGTTGTAAGTGTTTCCTAATCTGTGTATATCTAGATGTTTTTAATAAGATGTTCTATTTTAAATTATGTAAATTGACTGAGATATAGGAGAGCTAATATATTATATGGTCAATATAGTATCGTCTGCATTCCAGCAAAAATATCAACTTGCAAGGCACTAGTACAGTGAAACTGACATCTTAAAGGACAACTTAAACCTGAGCTTTCTATTGAATCATTTGAGTACCAAGATACACTTACACCACGTATTTGGTGGGTGAATCCAATTTTGTGGAATTTCTTCACAGGCAAATTAGCATGATCTGAGCAGCATCCAGGCTGACCTCCAGGAAGCATAGCCACAAAACAGAATAGCATCTGTCTGTACATATCTACAAAGCTAAAATCAGGGCTTCACTCTTACATTTGAAGGAGCAACTGAACAGGAATCAATGATTTCATATTACTCCATATAGAGTAACAACTTGATGGTGTTCCGTGTGTGTATGTGTGTGTGTGTGTTCATGTGTGTGTGTGTGTGCATGCATGCGTGCGTGCATGCATGCATGTGTGCATTTGTTTAGGGATGGGGGTGGGTGGGAAGAAGCAAGGGGAGAAGTCAGCATTTCTGAAATATTGCCTGACTATTTAAAAAAGAAAAAAGTAGCTCTCCGTTACCACCTTTATACAAAATGTGCATCCTGTGAATTTTGTTCCAGATTTCACAACTCTAATAATTCCAAAACATTTGCACACTAGACTTTGTAACAAAATATTTTATTATACAAAACCAGATTAGAAGGAATGCAGAATATTTTTAACACAGTGCTCTGTGTTTATTACACAAAATTACTTTGTGGTGAACAGACAGTATTGTAGTCCCATCAAAAGATGAAAAGTAAACAATCAGCCATAGTTCTGAATGCACTTCAATTAAGCCAAAACAGACAGCTAGTGATCTTTTTATATGCTCTTTTTACTTAAATAAGTTTTAATTTGTCCTTTAAAAAAAAAAGGTGAAACAAAACCAAGAACAAGTTCTAGAAAACTGAAGCAACCTCTTAACGTATTCTAGATGCTTGATTTAGGAGGAGTTTTTAAATGTTTTCAATGTTATTATGTAGTAAATGGCACTATTATAAAGCTACTAGTCATTCCATAAGTCTTCAAGGACTGCTCTGTGTAACACTGTGACTGCCGTGTGTGCTTAGACACGTAGTTTCCTCAGTGGATAGCACTCAATTTATTCCGTAGTGATATTGTAAACAATACTGCCATTCCCTTCTACTGCACTGCCCACATGTGTGTAGCACAAACAGTTCTCACTACAAAGGACCAATTCAGAACTGAAAAGCTATGCATAGGACAAGGAAGACACATAGAATGGGGTGGGACACAGCATCTTGTCAAGCACTGTGCAATATTTCATATTTTCCCCCACGATGGCAGATGACCACTCTGGAAGGGCAGCCTGTTCCCATTCCACAGCCGGGCTTTTCCCCCGCTTGCATCTGTGGCCCACGTTCCCTCCCAGGCCCAGAGAGCAGGGGTGCTCTGAGGTGGAAGTTGATCTTCACAAATGACAAGATAAAAGGGAGGAAAACGGAGCACTGGCCTCATGTTCAGACTTTAGGGGGTCGTGCCACACTTTTTTAACAACTCAAAGAGAATTCAAAAAGGGCTGCTGGAGGCTTCGAACATGGGGTTAGCTGTTTCCTGATAAAACTAGAATTCCTGTCATTATTCCTTCCACGTCAAAGAAAAGGCATGCCCTTTGACATTTCAGCCCAGTGATAGAAAACTCTAGAACTGGGACAGACCAAAAGGACAAAAGAAGAATAACATCTCCCTCCTCTGAGGATGGTCTATACTTAAAAAAAAAAGAGAAAAATGAGCAAGTCATGACATAAGATTAGACATGTTTGAACAAAGGAGTCAAATCAGAATCTTTCTATTGTCAAGGACCAAAGCCTACCAAAAAGAGGGAGTTGACTGACATGTAAAAGGTCCTGAAATTTCAGAAACTGACATTTAACTTTACTGTATTCAGCTTTGAGTTGTTTACACTGAAACAACACTTTAGAACGAGCAGGTTTGAGCTGCCGAAGACACATTATTTCTTGCATTAAAGTACTATTAATGCATCCTCTTGCAACACTGCCAGACATGGGATATTGTCACCATAGAATTAGTTGGTACCATACCATCTGTCACGAGTCAGTAAATGAACCTGCATTAAGACCAAGATTCATC
Source organism: Rhynchonycteris naso (assembly GCA_037038555.1). Taxonomy (NCBI): domain Eukaryota; kingdom Metazoa; phylum Chordata; class Mammalia; order Chiroptera; family Emballonuridae; genus Rhynchonycteris; species Rhynchonycteris naso. The sequence goes on along the minus strand of CM072996.1, from coordinate 102,020,932 downwards.
CTCAGACAAGCCACATGTACCTTTCTGACAAAGCTGTGTGAAGTATTAGAACCTGATGCTCTAGAAAGATCCTAGTTGCCTTTGTGTATATTTACTGCCTGCTTGAGTGTTTCTCTGTGTGGGTTTTCCCTGTATCTTGTAGAACTGTTGGGGTGTTCTCTTCTGCCATATGGCTCGTGGCCCGCGAGCCAACTACTTTAGCTGTATTTTACCTTCATTTTTGATGAGGTGGTTTAAATTTTGTTTTACTTCGTGTAGTGAATTCCACAGTAGTTTTCTGATTGTTGTTAAAAAATAACATAGTACATGGATATTCAATAAAAATGTTTTATTTCCTGTTGATGCTGCCAGTGTTCAGCTCTTTTTCTTACGTGACTCTGGCGGGGGGGGGGGGGGTCACTTGCCTGGTGACCTTGGGGTGACTAGAAGCAGAGGCAGTAAGGAAGAGCTTGCCCTGGGTGCCAGGCTGATTACATCCCTGTGTGCAGAATGGCTGAAGGGAAAACACTGCCCATGGCACCACTGGCCATCACTGCCCAGTGTTCCTGGGCAGAATCATTGTCAACAAATGTTTCTCTGTTGCTGCTTATGAGCAATTTCACTTGGCAGAATTTCAGACCCCCTGCTTTGCCCAAAATAGGTCCTCTAGGATTCACTCTAGAGCCTAAGTCTCCAGAATGAGACTGAAAATTATTTTTAAACCCCATTTTAGGAGGGCAGCATGACATTAAGTTTCCTACCTACTGCATTACTAGAGAAACAAGTAACCATCTTTCCTCCACTAATTTCAATATTTAACAGGTGCCTGCTGCGTACCATGTTTTTAACTGGATACTGCAGGGACAATGAGTGATATAATAATGTACACCCAGCCACGGGGGTCACAGTCTCAGCCAAATGTGTAAATGTACTATCACGATACACTACAATGTGCACCTTGGATCCCTGAGAACTTTCATTAGGCCACTCACAGTGGACATCACAGTGTGCCTCCCTGGCCCCCTTTTTCACTGACGCACCCAACCTGCAGCAGCCAGAAGCCATGCCCACTGAAGGCTCCCAGCTGTGGCCTTCTGACCTTTACTGAGGAAGCTGCCTTCCCTCAGAGATCCTGTACTCTCCGGGGCAGCCCACATCCCAGACCCTGGCTTTGTCTCTCTAAGACAGTGGTTCTTAACCTTTTTTGAGGTACTGAACCCACCAGTTTCATATGCGCAGTCACTGAACCCTTCTTTAGTGATAAATAAAATATGATTTTTTTTCCAAATTCAAGACATAGGTATATGTTTTCTTACTGGTGCACAAAATGAGCCGTGCATGAACATCACCTTGCTCAAAGAACAAAACCAACAAAGTGCATGAATTTACAACAAATTACGGTATTACTTTACTCTGGTCTCCGTGGCAGAGGCTTCTCCAAACACCTCAGACAGACTCATCGAACCCCCAGGGTTCGATAGAACCCAGGTTAAGAACCACTGCTCTAAGATGCTATCTCAGTTTCACAGCCCCAGGGTTAGCTGAGAACAGTTTTGCAAATGCAGTTCAAAGTCTTCCTCTGCCCCAGCAGTTTTCCTTGCATTATTCCCGAGAGCACTCCCTGGTTACATCTCTTCTTCTTAGAATCTGCATCCTGGGAAAGCCAGCCCATAACACAGTCTTTGGGGAGAGGCAGGGAAATCAAGAAAAGTTTTCTAGAGATGACAACACTAGAGGATGTCCTAAAGAAACTGGTAGGAGGTATCCCAGTGAGTAGGCAAGGCTGACAAAATCTACCTCATTTACCAAGGTTTGAGATTTAACCCATTGCAAGGTCTTTGACAGCTGACTACCTCAAACTCTCCTCAGCCAGCTTGTCCTGGGCACTGCCAACTAAAGATAGGGCTGAGCTAAAACTGCTTAGACAGCCAGGGAGGGACCCCTGCAGTCACTGTTCACCCTGAGGAAGCAACAGGCAGAGTTCTAAATGTAAGCTGAGAAAAGGAGATGCAAGGCCCACTAGGGTTAGGTGAAAAATATATAAATAAACAATCACTGTTCTTAATATGTTGGTTTAGTCTTCCAACAGTGAGCATTTTATTTTTCTTAACTAGTATAATTCCAGTGCTGAGGCCAGATTGGTTCACATTGGATTCGGGCAGATGGTAGAGAAACTGCAGAGCCAGAAAGGGTTGGGCCATTCCATTTAATAAAGTCTCACAGTGGCGGACAAGCACACAGGCAGGGGAAACCGCCTCTCAGGCCAACAAACAGCAAGAATGGCCCCTCACAGTGCCGGGCAGACAATCCGCCATTCCTAATTCCTAAACTCAAGCAGCCATAGCCTTCCATAGACCATACACACGGTGCTGCCATGTGCTCACGTGCTAATCAGGTAAAGGGCTTGCAGCCGGCAAACTAGCAAGCAAGCCTCACACAGCTGCCCCACAACTAGCTCTTGGCATGATGTACAAAACTAGAATATTAATGAATTACCAGGACAAAAAATTATCCCATCCTTTTGTCACTGTCTTTCCAAAATGTGTTTATGGCTAAGACACATATACTTAGATCTTTTTAGCTGTTCTAGTCAGAAAAACAAAACCACCTCAGTTGTGTCAAAGAGGGAATTTTATAGAAAATTGGCCACAAAGAGAGGGCTGAGAAAGCATGGTAGAGACAGTGGGTCAACCCAGAGAGCAGTAGATGCCACCTGTAATTGGATGCGTGGGCTACCCTAACAAAATGCCACCGTCTGGGTGGTTTAACAGCAAAAATTTGTTTTCTCACAGTTCTGGTGGTCCCAAGTTCAAGGTCAAGGTGTTGGCAGCGTGGGCTTCTTCCAAGGCCTCTCCTGTTTGTAGATGGTGTTCCCTCTGTGCCTTGCCTTAGCCTCCTCTTCACATTACAGATGTAAGTCATATTGGATGACAGTCCACCCTAAAGACCTAATTTTAACTTAATTACCCTTTAAGGACTCTATCTCCAAATGTATTCACATTCTGAGGTATTGAGGGGTTAGGACATCAGTAGATGAATGGGCAGGTGGGTGCAGAGCACAGCAGCCCATAACACCACTGCTAAGTCTGGGAAAACAGAACAGAACATGAATGCTGCCCAGAACTTCAGGGGAGGGGCTCGCTCGAACCTGTGTGAGCTCCATTTTCCTGGGACCACTAAGGGTTTTCTGTTGCTGGTGGGGGCTCCCCCTGAAGATCTGGGACCACCAGAAAACCCAGATCTGGTAGCAGTTCCCTGTGGCTAGAGAAAAGCTGGCAGAGCTGGAAACAGGGTCAAGGTGACTTCTCCTTTCCTCCTAACCCAACTCAGCGGGATCCTCCATGGACAGACCCTAATCTGAGTCAGCTGGAACAGGAGCCTAGGAAACAGCCTGCTGGGTCATAGAGTCCGCCCCAAGCACATAGTAGAGGAGACAGGTGAGAATGAGGGCATCCAACATGCAGGCAATGACCAATGTGATACTGGACAGGGGAACTGGCCCTTCGGGTCTGCCTAGGGCCAGTCGGTTGTGTGTGGGTTCTTGACTCTGTGCAGAAAAAAATTCACATCCAGGTGGTCTTGGAACAAGAAAGAGCCTAGAATAAAAGAAGGAACAGTAGGGTGCCTAGGTGGGGCTGCCTTGGCTCTCTATAAACCTTATGGAAAAGAAATGAGTAGCGAAAAGGGGGCCTTGGAGACAGGCTCAGGGTGTTAGCCCTGGAGGAACTGCTGTTGCCCACTGCTCCTGGGTTGCAAGTCCGATGAGGACCCTTAGAATTTAGGAGATGCATGCCTGGAGGGGGTGGGAGGCAGGGAGAAGGCAGGGTGGGGGAAGGGAAAGGCTTGGGTGTTTGCACACCGGGATCTTTGCTTTAAGGAATTTTAAAGACTGGGAGTTTAGGAGAGGGTTTCATAGAATATTCATCAGCTTTACCAGGTGTGAACCCATAGCTCCATCAGCCTGGTAGTCGCCCACCTGGGCCTGGAACCAAAACACAACTGAGGCCTAAATATCATCTCTAAGGAGATGACACTCTGCATCTGGCTGTAAACTGTTCGTTTACCTTTTATTCAGCTCTGCCTCAGTTTCCCCATTCTATTTGACAAAGAATTTTTCTAGCTTCTTCTTATCCTGTACCAAATGCACGAGGTGTCTTAGTCCTTTCAGGCTGTTCTAACAAAAATACCATAGACAGCCTGACCAGGCGGTGGCACAGTGGATAGAGTATCGGACTGGAATGCGGAAGACCCAGGTTCGAGACCCTGAGCTTACCAGCTTGAACGCGGGTCCATCTGGCTTGAGTGGAAACTCATCAGCTTGGACCCAAGGTCGCTGGTTCCAGCAACGGGTTGCTCAGTCTGCTGAAAGCCCGCAGTCAAGGCACATGTGAGAAAGCAATCAATAAACAACTAGACGGCAACAAAAAACTGATGATTGATGCTTCTCACCTCTCTCTGTTCCTGTCTGTCTATCCCTATCTATCCCTCCCTCTGACTCTCTCTCTCTCTGTCCCTGTATATAAAAAAAAAATACCATAGACAGTACATGGCTTAAACACACATATTTATTTCTCTCTGTTCCGGAAGCTGAGAAGTCCAAGATCAAGAAACCAGCAGATTTGATGTCTGGTGTGGGAGACAGGCAGTCTTCTTTCTCTATCCTCACAAGATAAGAGGCAAGAGAGCTCACTGGGGCCTCTTTATCAGGGCACCAATTCCAGCATGAGGACTTCACCCTCGTAACACCATCACCTCACAAAGGCCCCACTTCCTCATGAGGGTGTTAGGATTTCAGCATAAAAATTTGGGGGTCACCAGCTTTTTAGCAGCTGCACAGACTTTCTGAATACTCTGTTTCTTCCCGGAGAATCCGGGTGTACTGTATCTGAGCCACAAGAGGCGTCACACACCTGACAGAACATGCACAGAAATCACATTCTTACTCTATTTCTGCAGAGAGTTCACTATTGCAGATTTGAAAATTCCAGCCATGATGCAGTTACCCCCTCAGGGCAACACGTCTTTGTTACAGGTGCACTGGGCTCTCTGATGTTTAGCAACTGATTTTTGGCTGCACACACATCTTTACCATTCAACAGTCAGAAGGCAACTTTAAAATACAAAGGTAAAGAATTAAGAAAATAAAAATGAGATATAGCCTGATAGTAACTGTACAAAGCCTGTAGTAATGATTATTCAGGAGGAACCATCAAGAAGGAACAGCAATAAAAACACCATGCACACCTGCTGATGATTGGTGTGATCTAACACCTGAGGCCGGCTGAAAGTTCCCTGCACCTTAACATCTGCATTTCAGCTGTGCTGATGACTCCACCTCCCCACCAACGCACAAGCCTAAAGTTCCCACACTGATCCTTCTTCTTCCACAGGAACCCTCCTGCCAGCAAACCTTTTTCCCCTGTACAAAATGCCCCTGCCCCTGACAGGGTGCACACAAGGTCAAACAGGATTCTGTGCTGACCAAATAGGGACTCACTTCCTTCTCCACTGTCCACTTTACCTTCGACCCTTACCTGCCTCCTCTGACTGGGAATGCAGCCAAGCGCTATACTGTACAGGAAGATTACTGGAGTTGCCTGTGGAAGGAACTCAATTCAAGCTGAATTGGGAAAAGAAAGTGAAAAGAGAAAAGGAAGAAGGGGGGTAAGGTGACAGAGAGAGGAATGAACTATTGGCTCATCTAAGCTGGAAGTTCAAGGTATGATTACATTCAGGAAGAGACAGCTCAAGGACCTCACACACTGTCACCACTCCCAATCATTCTCTCTCACTTTCTCTCCCCCAATGTCTCCACGTGACCGTGCAGGGGGGCCCTAGTACTTCCAGACTTGTATTCTTCCAGCTTAACATGCTTGCGGAGAGCACTGCTTTCCCAATTATGTCACCAAAATTCCCAGACCTAATATGCACGCTTGGCTCACATGCCCTCCTTAAAATAATCACAATGGCCAGATGATGCAATATTTCTTACACAAATATCATTGCTATTAAGATTTTATTATTCCATTGATCTATTATTATCCATTATTAAATAAATTTTATCTATTTTCTTAAGATAAGTTTCCAGAACTTTCCAATTTGATTTTTTGGAAGTTTTCACCAAAAAACATGGCTGTTGGTGTAACGTGTTCCAGTTTTCCCACAGCCTCCCCCGCTGTGGGCACCACACCTTCACTGGCGATGGTGCCGCGATGGGCCTCGGCAACTACAGGTCCAGAGTGGAACGTGAGTCTCCCTCCACTGTCCTCTTCTCTAACCCAGGCCACTTGATTAGAAATCAATGACGTGAGATAAGCGCCAGCAGCGAGCTTGAGTAAGGGGTGTGGCAGGAGAGACTCTCACGGAAGGATTGTGTCCAGACGTGGCAATTTGCTCTCCTTCTCCCTCACCTTCATGTCAAGTCCAGGAGGCTTAGTGAAGGATTGCTGCGGTCCGGTCTGTCCCTACTATCTGAGACTTGACACCTCTAGTGTTGCAGAGGCCTCAGGACTGCCTCCCAATACCCTGCCTCATGGCTCTGGCTCTCACCTTGGAGCGGGAAGAGCTCCCACTTGAGAGCTGACAGCCTGTGTTCCAGTCCTGCTTCATTCACTAAGCTGTAGGGCCCAGGACAAGCCCCTTAACTTTGTGTATTAAGATAATGGATAATAAAACCTACTATAAAATAATGAGTCAATAACTAGCAGTTTTTTGTCTTCTAAATCTAGCCCCGGTTCTGCAAACTTGATCCATCAAGTGAAATATTCGGGGCTTTGTTGACAATGCGTTCTCTATCTCATCTTCTTTCTACTATCCAACAGCCATCCAACCTGCCTTTCTTTCAAGAATGTAAAAACCACTGTGGGGCAGCTGTGTTAGGCTAGCTCGCTGGTTTGCGGCTGCAAGCCCTTTGCCTGATTAGTGCATGAGCACAGTGGCAGCGCCATGTGTGTACGGCCTATAGAAGGCTATGGGTGCCTGCGCTCAGGGGGATTGCGGATGCGCAGATTGCCTGCCGGTCACTGTAAGGAGACATTTTGCTGTTTGTTTGCCTGAGAGACTGTTTCCCCTGCCTGTGTGCTTGTCCACCGTTGTAAGACTTTATTAAACAGAATGGCCCAACTCTTTCTGGCTCTGCAGTTTCTCTACCGTCTTCACAAATTCAGTGTGAACCTGCCTGACCTCGGCCACCGCCTTTAACCGTTATGCTTGCTTCCACAGTGCAAACACTAAAAACGAAAAGCCTTTTGTAGCTCACAGCTCTTACGAATATGGGCAGCGATAGTGTGTGGACTAGATTCAAGTCGCCTCACTCTGCTTCCTCAAAACCTCCCATGTTTCTTCCTCCATACAGATTGACATTTAAATTCCAGCCCTAGCTGGTTAGCTCATTTGTTTGGAGCATCGTCCTGATATGCCAAGACTGTGGGTTCGATCCTGGGTCAGAACACAGAAGAATCAACCAATAAATGCACAAATAAGTGGGAAAACAAATCGATATTTCTCTTTCTCTTTAAGATAAATAAAAAATTTAAAAATTTCTTAGCGTCCCATTCACTGCTCTCCCCAGATCCCCGGATATTAACCACCTTCCTCATTCTCCTTCAAGCCCCACCCCATATGCTAATCACACAATTCTTGACCCAATCTATGTATGCTCACCTTTCTGTGTCTTCACTGAGGCCGTTCCCTCCCGCTGAAATTTCCTGACAGAATACTGCAGGTTGGTGTGTGAAGTAGGAAGGGAAGAATGGGTATGGAGACAGGCGATTCAGGGACAGAGAGAGGTGACATTTATTTCCAAATGGAGCCCACTGTCACTCTCTCTCTCTCTCTCTCTGAAGCTCCATCTAAATTCTCAGGCTTAGTTCATTATTGCTGTGTGCTTCTAGACCACACATGGTCCGTTCTATCCTCAAATGCCTCTGGCTCTCAGCAAACGACAATGCTCTGTAGAGTAAGACTGCCTGACTCACCACTTTTCTTGAACATATTGAAGAATTTTAATTCATGGGGGGAAAAAAAACCACATTTCAGAATATTAAAGCAATGCTTACTCCAGCAAATGTGAGAGAGTCAGATAATTTATAAATTATAAAGAGGAATTGAAAGATAGGTCCCTGATTGATTTCCTGTCATGTCACAGTTGCTTCATTTTCTCACATTCCCCTAAATATATGTGCTGCTAGGCTGGTTTCTCACAGCCAGGACTCAGACCCAGGTGACTCAAATTAGACAGGCTCGGGTCTGTAATTTATGGGCTGTGTGACTCATTACCTTCTGCTTTGCCTCTAGCCTGGATGATCACTGCTTGTGTCAGATAGCTAGCAAGGAGCTGTGGGGTCTCTGTTGCCTCCCCAACCCCGACACCCACTGTGACTTCAGACACACCCCAACCTGCATTTCTATCCCAAAAGTATTTCCTACTTCATCGAGAGTTCTTTAAGAAGATGTGTACCACCTCTACATATTTATTCAGTACTTGCTGTGAACTGAGTACTAATCTTTCAGTTAGGAGTCTGTGAGGCAGACTGAGGTGGGATCACACTATAGGCTGAACCGTGTCCGCCCCCCCCCAAATTCATATGTGAAAGCCCTAGCTTCTCAGAATGTCACTCTATCTGGAGAGAAAGCCTACAGAGAGGTGATCCAGTTAAAATGGGCTCCTTTGGGTGGGTGGGCCTTAATCTAATCTGACAGGTATCCTTTCTGTAGTTTTTTCTTTTTTATCCTCTTTGCCCTTTTTATTGTATTCATTGGGATGACACGGGTTAACAAAATTATACAGGTTTTAGGTGCACAATTCTACCACACATCCATATACTGCATGTATGCTCACCACCCAAAGCCAATTCTCTGTCCTTCACCATTTATCCCCCCTCTAACAACCTCCACCTCCCCCCATCCCTCCCCCAGGCAGTCAACACACTGCTCATGAGTTTTCCTCTTTTTTCTTTTTTGTTCAATCCCTCCATCCCCCAACATCACTCCCCCCCACACACACAGTTGTCAACCTGCTCTCTATCTGTGAGTCTGTTTCGATTTTGCTTATTTATTCATTTATTCATTAGAGTCCACATATGAATGAAACCATATGATACTTGTCTTTCTCTGGCTTATTTTATTCAGCATAATGCTCTCCAAGTCTATCTGTTGTAAGGTACCAAAAAGCTGCAAAACTAATATTGATATTCTGGAAGAAAAGGTCAGGCTTTCCTGTCCCATCCTCCCTTTGAGGAGGGGAGGGAGAAGAATGTAGAAGTTTCTAGCTTTCAAGAACAATGGGTTATTTAGTTTTAAATCTAAAATAAAGAAACTTCTCTTTCAATAGGAGGCAGAATTTACATATCATCTTGCATTGATTGTAGTTCCCTCCCTTTCCTGGAATCTTGAGAGTAAAATACCTCTAGGCTAGCGAGGGAAGATGAACCCTAAAAGATTTGTAAATATCTTTGATTGTGTTACCTTGAAAGTCTTAATGTTTCTGTGTATCCCCTAAACAAATGCTGTCAGCTTGTGCTATGATGTCATGCTCTCCCCAGCCCTGTGTGTGATCAGAGGTATATAAGCAGCCCCTGAACTATTTTTGGGACTGCATGATTTGGGTCTGATGCCCCGTGTCAGCCATTTGCAGCCAGCATATTTAATAAATCTCCTCCTTTAATAAAACTCTTCAAAATTCATCTGGACTGGGTGTCTCTAAGTGAACTCGATGAACTGAGGTATGGTGCCTTTCAGAATCTGGAGTGCGGTACTTTACAACAATCCATGCTGTTGCAAAGGGTAAGGTTTCCTTTTTTATGGCAAAGTCAAATTCCATTGTGTAAATGTACAACTGCTTTTCTAACCCTTCATCTACTGATGGGCATGTGGGCTCTTTCCAAATCTTGGGTATTGTAAATAACACCGCAGTGAAGATGGGGTGAGTATATTCTTTTGAGTTAGTGTTTCAGGTTTCTTCAGATAAATTCCCAGAAGTGGGATTGCTATATCATAAGAGAGTTCCACTTTTAATTTTTTGAGGAAACTCCACAGTGCTTTCCAAAATGGCTAAACCAGTCTGCATTCCCTTTTCCCCACACCCTCACCGACACTGATGATGTCCTTCTAAGAAGAGGAGATTAGGACCCACAGAGAGACACCAGGGGTACACACACCCACAGGAAAAATATAAAGAGGCAGCAAGAGGGCAGATGTGCCAACCAAAGAGCGAGGCCTTGGAGGAAACTAACCCTGTTGGCACCTTGATCTTGAATTTCCAGCACCCTCAAAACTGTGAGAAAATCAATTTCTATTGTTTAAGCTCCTGGTCTGTGGTATTTTACTACGGCCGCCCTGCCAGACTGACACCAGCTCCACACAGGACTCAAAACGCCCCCATCCAAGTGAAGCCAGCCTTCCCAAGACTGCAGATCAGACCTCCAGTCCTCTCTCTGACGTGGACAAGAATATGCTCTCTCTTTTCAAAGTCTTTCCCAACACAGCCCTTCCCCCCACACTCCCCTCCTCTCATTTTCCTTGACATTCAGCATCAACCCTCCTGCCCGTGTATCTGCTCCAGTTCACATCTTTCTCTATGTCCAAAATAATAGCCACTAGCCATGAAAAGCTTGTCCACTTTGACATGTACTGTAGCTGTAAAATTCACAGCAACTTTCAAAGACTAAGTATAATAAAAATACTATAAAATAGCTTGCTAATTTTTATATTGATTTCACCAGGAAATGCTCACATTGGGGGTGCATTGAGAGCGTGCCTTTCCTACAGATGCCATACACATCATTGTAAACTTTGTGGCTTAAAACAAAACAAATTCATTATCTCTCATTTCTGTAGTTCAAGAGCTTGGCCCAGGTCTCAATAGGGTCAAATCAAGGTTTCAATAGGCCTGGGTTCCTTCCAGAGGCTCTAGATGAGGTTCTGTATCATTGCCTTTTTTAATTCTGTAGGTTACCCACATTCCTTGGCTAGTGGCTCCCTTACTCCACCTAAAAGAGCCGGCAGTATCCGCTCTCTTATCCTTCCTTCCGCATATCTCTCTGGCCACAGACTGGGAAAGAACCTCCATGTTTCAGGACTCATGTGATTAGGTTGGGCCCACCTGAATAATTCAGCATAATCTGATCCCAAGTTCCCTAACTTTAATCATATCTGCAAAGTCCCTTTGCCGTGTAAGAAATATAATCACATTTTAGGGATCTGCCTACCTAATCAAATTGCGTTAAATAAATATCATTAGAATTAATTCCACTTTTTTTTTTTTTACTTAAAGTGCTTACTGAAAGATTGAAATTACATTTGTGGCTCACATAGTTTTATTTTCCAACACTATTAAAAATTGAGAACACAGAGATCAAGGAACTTGTCAAAAGTTATAGATCAAGTCAATTATGATGCCAAAAACTGTGAAGTGCCTCAGGGCTTAGACCTCTTTCCACAATCATCATAAGTGATTTCATCCTGTCTAATGACTTTAATGCTATTTATGTGCTGATTAACTCCAAACTTTTTGTCTCCAGACCAGGTCTCACCTTTGAATGCATATATCCAACTGCCTACTCAGTACCAGTATTTGCATTGGATGTCTAATCGGCATCTCAAATGTAATGTCTCAGACTAAACCCTTGCTCTTCTCCAGCTCCAATCTCATTCTCCTCTCCAGCTCCAATCTCATTCTCCTTTCCAGCCTACTGCTCATGTCATTTTCCCCACCTCATTTTTTTTCTTTAGGTTAGAGGAGGGGAAATAGTGAGGCAGACTCCTGCATGCGCCCCAACCAGGATCCACCTAGCAACCCTACCTGGGGCTGATTCTCTCCATGGAGCTATCCTCAGTACCTGGGGCCACACTCAAAACAATTGAGCCACTGGCTGTGGGAGGGGAAGAAGCAGAGAAGGGGGAGAGAGGCAGAGAGAAAAAGATGGTCGGTTCTCCTGTGTACCCTGAACAGGAATCGAACCTAGGATGTCCATATGCTGGGCCAATACTTCACCCACTGAGCCACTGGCCAGGGCCTCCCATCTCACTAAGGCCCAAAACCTCCAAGGTAACCTTGGCTATATTTTTCCTTTTCTGACACACACTCAATATATTAGCAAATTCTTAGTTTTACCTTTAAAATACATTCAGTATCTAATTATTCTAAAGATCCTACAACCTGATCCAAGACACCGCTGCCATTCACCCTGGTTAACTCAACAGCCCCATAATTGGCCTCTATGCTTTTGAATCCTTCTCTCTCTCAGTTTATTTTTAGTAGAGCAGCCAAAGTTATCATGCTAAAACACGTTATTCATGTCATTCCTCATCTTAAAATTTTCCAATGGTGGCAAGGCCCGCAGAGCAGAAAGCTGCAGTGGCCCGGGGTTCGAGTCCGGTGGCAGGAGCTGATGTTTCCAGTTCCTCTTTGGAGGATGAGGAGAATTCGGCTGGAGTTGCAATCCGCAGTCTCCAGAAGATGAGAGCCCAGCTGAAATGGCAGGGAGTGCCTGCTAAGCTGCTGGAGTCAGAAGCAATGCTGCATTGAAATGGCTCACTGTGGCCCCAGGACCTTCTAGGAGTGCTTGCAGGAATCTGCTCCTTTGACTTCAGAGAACTTCCGCCAGGAATCAGCCACATAAAACACAATTGGCAATCTTCGAGGTCAAACAATTGATTAAAATGAAAGGTAATTGAAGGCAAGATGGCAATGAAATAGGCGGACGTACCAACTTCCAACTCCCAGAAGCAAAGTGGATTATAACTTAATTTTAAGAACCATCATCTGGTTAAACCAACTTTGAACTAAACTAAGTGAACTCTTCAACCAAGGAACACTGAAGAAGCCACATTGAGACTGGTAGGAAAAGCGAAAACGCGAAGAGGGCTGCCCAGCTCCCCAGAGCAAACGGCAGCCCGGAGAGACCCGTATGGAGGGAGGAGAGTTTGGCGGAGAGGGAGGGACCTGGGTCCCAGGAGCAAAGCCCCAGCCTGCAGCCCCAGAGCCTAGAAGAGGCGTTTGGACAGTATTGAGCTGTGGAACAAGTGAGAATACTGTTTGTGAGAAAGAGACAGTTTTCTCAGACCCAAGATTCTTAAAGGGACAGTGCAGGAAACCTCTCACAACCACTCACCCGGGGCTCCGGGTAACAGGGACAGAGGAGAGGACCAGAGCAACGGGAAGAGAGTGTGGACTGAAGGCACAGGGACAAACACTCTGAGGGACAGCCACCCTAACCCCTGGGCTAAGTCACTTCCCTAATCAAAAACGAATATTTCCCCTGGAACTAGCAATACCAGTAAAGGGAGACAGGACACCAGCCAAACAAGCTCTCCTTTGGCACTTAGAGCAGAGCTGCTTAGACGGAGGGAACTTTCAGGACTACAGTACGAAGTGTTAGGGTCTGAGCTGCAATGCCCCTACCAACACTGCTGAGGGCTTGCTGGAGGAACGGTGGCAGCGGGATGCTGAAACGCAGTTCTGTTGGTGGGGGCGGAGGCCCAGCCGGTGTAAGCTTGGTCTAGCCCAGCAGGGGTAGAGGGAATGCGCGAAAGCGGTCCGGCAGCTGTGGGCCCACCTGTAGCCCCACCTGCGGGGGAAAAGCGGGAGGCCAGAAACAGGCAGAGATCTGCTCTGCGACCCCGGACCCTGCGCAAGCCGGCCCTGACCGCGGGGGCAGGACTAGGACGAGGGACAGGCGGAGGCTCACGGCTGAGCTCACACCAGCAGCCCCGCCTGGCCGGAGAAACCGCGGATTCCATCCTGCCAGCGTGAGTTGGCTCTGAATGCGGGGGCGAGGCTAGAGCCCTGGATGAGCGGAGGCTCGCAGCTGAGTGCATGCTAGCAGCCACGCCCGGCCCAATAAACCGTGGTTTGTGATCCTGCGCAGAAAGGCCCTGGCCTCGAAAGCAGGGCTAAAACTCACAGCTGAGTGCACGTCAGCAGCCCCGTCCAACCCGAGAAACTGTGGCGAGCAGGCTCTGACCGCAGGAGCTGGGTGGAAGCACAGGAACAGGCTGGGTGCGTAGCTGAGCAAAGGTGCTCACCTCTACCCTTGGTGTTGAGGCTTGTGGCTTGAGTGCAGTGCACAACCCAACCTGTGGGGGCGAGGCAAAGGCCCAGGCAGCCTGAAGCTTGTAGAGCCAGGCACCAGGACACAGCCCCTCCTGCAGAGGAGAGGCAGAAATCACAGCAACAGCCGCAGTGGGCTGGTGCTGGCAACACCCATACCCAACACCCTAGGAAGCGGCAGAGGGAGTGGCGGGTCTGCAGACAGAACACACCTAGAGAACAAAAAGGCAACACCCATTGGACTCCAGTGGCCACAATCTTCTTATACACAGACAAAATGGGCAGGCAGAGAAATGCAACCCAAATGAATCAAGAGAAATCCCCAGAGAAGGACCTGAATGAACCAGATATAACCAAATTACCAGATGCAAATTTAAAATAATAATAGTTAGGATGTTCAAAGAAATTAGAACAACAATGGATAGTCATTACAAACACCTAAATAAAAAGATAACAAGTATAAAAAACAAAATTGAAATAATAATAAAGAATCAGACAGAAATGAAAAATACAGTATCAGAACTGAAGACCACAATGGAAGGAATTAAAAGCAGGATGAATCACGCTGAGGATCGAATAAGCGAGTTAGAGGACACAATAAACAAAGGCACAGAAGCAGAGAAGAAAAAAACAAAGAGACTTAAAAAATGTGAGGAAACTCTAAGGGAGCTTTGTGACAACATGAAGAGAAACAACATTCACATCATAGGGGTGCCTGAAGAAGAGGAGAGAGGACAGAAAATGGAAACTTTGTTCAATCAAATTATAGCAGAAAACTTTCCTAAATTAAGGCTGGGAAACACTCCACATGTTCAAGAAGCACACAGAACTCCATTAAAGAGAAACCCAAAAAGATCTACACCAAGACACATCATAGTTAAAATACCAAAGCTAATGGATAAAGAAAAAATCTTAAAAGCTGCTAGAGAAAAAAAGGCTATCACCTACAAAGGAGCCCCCATAAGGATGACATCGGACTTCTCAACAGAAACACTTGAGGCCAGAAGGGAATGGCAAGATATATTCAAAGTAATGCAGAACAAAAACCTACAACCAAGACTACTCTATCCAGCAAGCCTAACATTTAAAATTGAAGGAGAAATAAAGAGCTTCCCAGAAAAAGAAAACCTGAAGGAATTCATAAAAACCAAACCAATTCTGCAAGAGATACTAAGGGGCCTCTTGTGAACAGTTTAAAGGGAGGAATGAATAGAGCAAAAGAAGAATACAGCTTTAAAGAATAAAATGGCAATAAACAACTACATATCAATAATAACCTTAAATGTAAATGGGTTAAATGATCCAATCAAAAGACATAGGGTAGCTGCATGGATAAAGAAACAGGACCCATACATATGCTGTCTACAAGAGACACACCTTAAAACAAAAGATGCTCATAGACTGAAGGTAAAAGGATGGAAAAAAAATATTTCATGCAAATGGTAATGAAAAAGAAGCCGAAGTAGCAATACTTATATCTGACAAAATGGACTTTAAAACAAAGGCTGTAGTAAGAGATAAAGAAGGACACTACATAATGATAAAGGGAACAATTGAACAGGAACATATAACTATTGTAAATATCGATGCACCAAATATAGGAGCCCCGACATACATAAAGTAGACTTTGATGGATATAAAGGGCGAGATTAACAGCAATACTATCATAGTAGGGGATTTCAATACCCCAATAACATCACTAGATAGATCCTCAAGGAAGAAAATTAATAAAGAAACAGAAGACTTAAAGGATGCACTAGATCAACTCGATTTAATGGATATCTTCAGAACTTTTCACCCTAAAGCAGTAGAATATACATTCTTCTCAAGCGCTCATGGTACGTTTTCTAGGATAGACCACATGTTAGGACACAAAAATGGTCTCAATAAATTTAAGAAGATTGAAATCATATCAAGCATTTTCTCTGATCACAATGCCATGAAACTAGAAATTAACCACAAAAGAAAAACTGAAAAATACTCAAACACTTGGAAACTAAATAGCATGTTATTAAATAATGAATGGATTAACAATGAGATCAAAGAAGAAATAAAAAAGTTTCTAGAAACCAATGATAATGAGCATACATCAATTCAAAATTTATGGGACACAGCAAAAGCAGTTCTGAGAGGGAAGTTTATTGCACTACAGGCATATCATAAGAAGCTAGAAAAAGCTCAAATAAGCAACCTGACCCTGCATCTAAAAGAACTAGAAAAACAACAACAAATAAAACCCAAGATAAGTAGAAGGAAAAAAATAATAAAGGTCAGAGCAGAAATAAATGACATAGAGGCTAAGGAAACAATACAGAGGATCCATGAAACAAGAAGCTGGTTCTTTGAAAAGGTAAACAAGATTGATGAACCTTTAACTAGACTCACCAAGAAAAAAAGAGAGAGGACTCAAATAAATAAAATTAGAAAGGACAGTGGGGAAATAACAACTGACACAACAGAAATACAAAGTATTGTAAGAAAATAGTATGAAGAACTATATGCCAAAAAATTAGACAATCTTGGTGAAATGAACAAATTTCTTGAATCATATAACCTTCCAAAAATCAATCTGGAAGAATCAGAACACCTAAACAGACCAATTACAACAAATGAGATCGAAACAGTTATCAAAAAACTCCCAAAAAAGAAAAGTCCTGGGCCTGATGGCTTCAAAAGTGAATTCTATCAAAAATTCAAAGAAGAACTAACTCCTATCCTTCTCAAGCTATTTCAAAAAATTCAAGAGGAAGGAAGACTTCCAAACTCCTTTTATGAGGTGAGCATAATTCTGATTCCAAAACCGGGAAAAGACAACACTAAGAAAGAAAATTACAGGCCTATATCCCTGATAAATTTAGATGCTAAAATTCTCAACAAAATATTAGCCAACCGGATCCAGCAATATATGAAAAAAATCATACACCACGATCAAGTGGGATTTATTCTGGAGAGGCAAGGCCGGTTCAATATTCGCAAATCAATCAATGTGATTCATCACATAAACAAAAGGAAGGACAAAAATCACACGATTATTTCAATAGATGCAGAAAAGGCATTTGATAAAATCCAGCACCCATTCATGCTCAAAACTCTCAGTAAAGTGAGAATACAGGGAACATTCCTTAACATGATAAAGGCCATCTACGATAAACCCACAGCAAACATCATACTAAATGGACAAAGATTAAAAGCAATCCCCTTAAGATCAGGAACCAGGCAGGGTTGCCCACTTTCACCACTCTTATTCAACATAGTTCTGGAAGTCCTAGCTACAGCAATCAGACAAGAAGAAGAAATAAAAGGCATCCAAATTGGAAAAGAAGAAGTAAAACTGTCAATATTTGCAGATGATATGATATTGAATATTGAAAACCCTAAAGTCTCAGTCAAAAAACTACTGGACCTTATAAATGAATTCAGCAAGGTGGCAGGATATAAAATTAATACTCAGAAATCAGAGGCATTTCTATACACCAACAATGAAATATCAGCAAAAGAAATTAAGGAAACAATCCCCTTCACTATTGCAGCCAAAAAAATAAAGTACCTAGGAGTAAATCTAACCAAGGAGGTTAAGGACTTGTACTCGGAAAATTATAGAACATTGATAAAAGAAATCAAGGAAGATACAAACAAGTGGAAGCATATACCATGCTCATGGCTAGGAAGAATAAACATCATTAAAATGTCTATATTACCCAAAGCAATTTATAAATTCAATGCAATACCAATTAAAATACCAATGACATACTTCAAAGATATAGAACACATATTCCAAAAATTTATATGGAACCAAAAAAGAACACGAATAGCCTCAGCAATCTTAAAAAGAAAAAATAAAGCAGGAGGTATCACTCTTCTGGATATCAAGGTTTACTATAAGGCCATTATACTCAAGACCGCCTTGTACTGGCATAAGAACAGGCACATAGATCAATGGAACAGAACAGAGGACCCAGAAATAAACCCACAGCTTTATGGACAACTGATATTTGACAAAGGAGGAAAGAACATACAATGGAGTAAAGACAGCCTCTTTAACAAATGGTGTTGGGAAAATTGGACATCTACCTGCAAAAAAAATGAAACTAGACCATCAACTTACACCATTCACAAAAACAAACTCAAAATGGATAAAAGACTTAACTGTAAGCCGTGAAATCATAAGCATCTTAGAAGAAAACATAGGCAGCAGGCTCTCCGACATCTGTAGCAACAGTAAATTTGGCGATTTATCTCCACGGGCAACTGAAATAAAAGGCAAGATAAACAAATGGAACTATATCAAACTAAAAAGTTTTTGCACAGCTAAAGACAATAGGAACAGAATAAAAAGACAAACCACACAATGGGAGAACATATTCGACAGCACATCTGATAAGGGGTTAATAACCAAAATTTATAAAGAACTTATAAAACTCAACACTAGGTAGACAAACAACCCAATCAAAAAATGGGCAAAAAATGAATAGAAATTTCTCCAAAGAGGACATACAGATGGCCAATAGGCATATGAAAAAATGCTCAACATCACTAATCATTAGAGAAATGCAAATTAAAACCACAATGAGATATCACCTCACACCAGTCAGAATGGCACTTATCAGCAAAACAACACAGAATAAGTGCTGGCGAGGATGTGGAGAAAAGGGAACCCTTCTGCACTGCTGGTGGGAATGCAGACTGGTGCAGCCACTGTGGAAAACAGTTTGGAGATTCCTCAGAAAATTAAAAATCGAACTGCCTTTTGACCCAGCTATCCCACTTTTAGGAATATACCCTAAGAACACCATAGCACTGTTCAAAAAGAAGAAATGTGCCCCCATGTTCGTGGCAGCATTGTTCACAATAGCAAAGATCTGGAACCAGCCCAAGTGTCCGTCAGAAGACGAGTGGATTAAAAAGCTTTGGTACATATATACTATGGAATACTACTCAGCCATAAGAAACGATGACATCGGATCATTTATAACAAAATGGATGTACCCTGATGACATTATACGTATTGAAATAAGTAAATCAGAAAAAAAGAAAAACTGAGAACAGCATGATTTCATACATAGGTGGGACATAAAAGTGAGAATATGAGACATGGACAAGAGAGTGGTGGTTATGGGATGGGGGGAGGGAGGGAAGAGTGGGATAGGGAGGAGGGGAGGGACACAGGAAAAACCAGATAGAAGGTGACAGAGGACAATTTGACTTTTGGTGATGGGTATGCAACACAATTGAATGATAAGATAACCTGGAGATGTTTTCATTGTACATATGTACCCTGATTTATTGGTGTCACCCCATTAGAATTAATAATAATAAAATATATATATATAAAAATTAAAAAAAATTAAAAAAAAAATTTATGGGACACAGGAAAAGCAGTACTGAGAGGGAAGTTCATTGCACTACAGACATATCAAAAGAAGCTAGAGAAAGCTCAGACAAGAAGAAGAAATAAAAGGCATCCAAATTGGAAAAGAAGAAGTAAAACTGTCATTATTTGCAGATGATATGATATTGTATATAGAAAACCCTAAAGTCTCAGTCAAAAAACTCCTGGACCTGATAAATGAATTTAGCAAGGTGGCAGGATATAAAATTAATACTCAGAAATCAGAGGCTTTTTTATATACTAACAATGAACTGTCAGCAAAAGAAATTAAGGAAACAATCCCCTTCACTATTGCAGCCAAAAAAATAAAGTACCTAGGAGTAAATTTAACCAAGGAGGTTAAGGACTTGTACTTGGAAAATTATAAAACACTGATAAAAGAAATCAAGGAAGATACAAACAAGTGGAAGCATATCTGTGCTCATGGTTAGAAAGAATAAACATCAATAAAATGCCTATATTACCCAAAGCAATTAATAAATTCAATGCAATACCAATTAAAATACCAATGACATACTTCAAAGATATAGAACACATATTCCAAAAATTTATATGGAACCAAAAAAGAACACGAATAGCCTCAGCAATCTTAAAAAGAAAAAATAAAGCAGGAGGTATCACTCTTCTGGATATCAAGGTTTACTATAAGGCCATTATACTCAAGACCGCCTTGTACTGGCATAAGAACAGGCACATAGATCAATGGAACAGAACAGAGGACCCAGAAATAAACCCACAGCTTTATGGACAACTGATATTTGACAAAGGAGGAAAGAACATACAATGGAGTAAAGACAGCCTCTTTAACAAATGGTGTTGGGAAAATTGGACATCTACGTGCAAAAAAATGAAACTAGACCATCAACTTACACCATTCACAAAAACAAACTCAAAATGGATAAAAGACTTAAATGTAAGCCGTGAAACCATAAGCATCTTAGAAGAAAACATAGGCAGCAGGCTCTCCGACATCTGTAGCAGCAGTATATTTGCCGATTTATCTCCACGGGCAACTGAAATAAAAGGCAAGATAAACAAATGGGACTATATCAAACTAAAAAGGTTTTGCACAAGTAAAGACAATAGGAACAGAATAAAAAGACAAACCACACAATGGGAGAACATATTCAACAACACATCTGATAAGGGGTTAATAACCAAAATTTATAAAGAACTTATAAAACTCAACACCAGGAAGACAAACAACCCAATCAAAAAATGGGCAAACAAAATGAATAGAAATTTTTCCAGGGAGGACATACAGAAGGCCAATAGGCATATAAAAAAATGCTCAACATTACTAGTCATTAGAGAAATGCAAATTAAAACCACAATGAGATATCACCTCACACCAGTCAGAATGGCGCTCATCTGCAAAACAACACAGAATAAGTGCTGGCGAGGATGTGGAGAAAAGGGAACCCTTCTGCACTGCTGGTGGGAATGCAGACTGGTGCAGCTACTGTGGAAAACAGTATGGAGATTCCTAAAAAAATTAAAAATTGAACTACCTTTTGACCCAGCTATCCCACTTATAGGAATATACCCTAAGAACACCATAGCACTGTTCAAAAAGAAGAAATGTGCCCACATGTTCGTGGCAGCATTGTTCACAACAGCGAAGATCTGGAAACAGCCCAAGTGTCCGTCAGAGGACGAGTGGATTAAAAAGCTTTGGTACATATATACTATGGAAAACTACTCAGCCATAAGAAATGATGACATCGGATCATTTACAACAAAATGGATGTACCTTGATG
Source organism: Rhynchonycteris naso (assembly GCA_037038555.1). Taxonomy (NCBI): domain Eukaryota; kingdom Metazoa; phylum Chordata; class Mammalia; order Chiroptera; family Emballonuridae; genus Rhynchonycteris; species Rhynchonycteris naso. The sequence goes on along the minus strand of CM072996.1, from coordinate 101,999,754 downwards.
ACATTATACGGAGTGAAATAAGTAAAACAGAAAAAACTGAGAACAGCGTGATTTCATACATAGATGGGACATAAAAGTGAGACTATGAGACATGGACAAGAGTGTGGTGGTTACGGGGTGGGGGGAGGGAAGAGAGGTTGGGAGAGAGGGGAGGGGAGGGGCACAGGGAAAACTGGATACAAGGTGACAGAGGACAATTTAACTTTGGGTGATGGGTATGCAACACAATTGAATGATAAGATAACCTGGAGATGTTTTCTTTGAACATATGTACCCTGATTTATTAATGTCACCCCATTGAAATTAATTTTAAAATATCAAAAAAAAATTTCCAATGGTTTTCCTTCTCACTCAAAAGAAATATTAAATTCCTTACCATGTTCTTCAAGGCCTTCCATGACTTTGTCTCTAGCTACTGTCTGGCATCATCACCCACCACTCTCTTACCCTACTCCACTCATTCTTACTTGCCACCCTGCTGTTCTTCAGTTATGCCTAACATGCTCCCACCTCAGGGCCTTTGCTCCTGCTGTTCCCATTCCTTCAACAATCATTCTCCAGAGATCTCCATGTCTCATTCCTTCATTTTTTTTCAGAATTCTTGTGCCATTACTCTCTCTCTATTCCCCCTACACTGCATTATTTTTCTTCATAAAACATCAGTATCTGACATACTGTTAACTATTTTATCTGTATATTGGCTATTTCCCCTAAATGAAATGTATCCATAAGGACTGAGATTTTCATCTGCTTTGTTTATTCCTGTACTTCTAGCATCTAGAACAGCGCCTAGCACATAGTAGCCACTCAATAAATACTGATATATATATATACTAATTGGCTCAGAAAGGATTAGCAATGTTAAGCTGAGTGTCTAAGAACAAGCTAATAAAGGTCCTGGCTGGGTAGCTCAGATGGTTGGAGCATCATCCTTATATGCCAACGTTGCAGGTTCAACCCCAAGTCAGAGCACATACAAAAATCAACCAATGAATGCATAAATAAGTGGGACAACAAATCAATGTTTCTCTCACTAAAATCAATAAATTTTTTAAAAGAATAAGCTAGAAAACTGTGTATTCAATAATATTTTTTCCAGAACTGCTCTAGCAGCTCTTTAAAGACATCTTTCAAGACTTAGCAACCATATTAGCCAATTTCTAAATGAGAAACTTATTGTTCAGAAGCAAATGGTTTCAAATCCTATTGCCCTTTTGCCATTCAAAATTAGTTTTTCTTACATGGATAATTGTTCAAAGCAAGCCCTTCGAATGGCTGAAGAAAAAAAATGCAGATACTTGCTATTACAATAAATGGAAAAGGAGCAAAAATTGCTGATATTTTCAGTTCATTTAATCCCTAATCAACTGTCAAGCAAAACATTCTTCCCACTGACAGCTTCAGTTTGCAAACTAAAGGGACTGCATTTCTCAGCTCCTATCACATCACATGTCTTAGAAAGCAAGCTAATTGCTTATCACTTAAGCAGAGAGAGAACAGGGGCATTATATTTTCTTGTTACTGTACAACTAATTTCTTTATTTGTTAATGCTTTTGGTACTGTTGATCTCATCTCTCAAGGTGAAATTTTTTTCTCAGCCCATAAAGAAAGCAGCTATGTATGACTTTAAAGTAAATTTTTCCTTTGCTTTATTTTGCTTAAAATCATGCTTCACGTGAAATTGCTTACATGCAACACTGTCATGTTTTAAAGAAACTTCCAAAATGCCAACAGCCTTCATCTTCTTTTCTTAAAACCTTGAGTTAATGTCTACAATGCCCTCAATCTTTTTTTATTATTTTATTTATTGATTTTAGATAGAGAAGAAGGGGGAGAGAGAGAGGAAGGGAAAGAAAGAGAAAGAAACATCTATTAGTTGTTTCACTTATTTATGCATTTATTAGTTAATTTTTTTAATTTTAAGTGATAGGAGAGGAAATAGAGAGACAGACTACCACATGCACCCCAAATGGGATTCACCTAGTGACCCCATCTGGGGCCAGTGCTTGCACTGACCTATTTTTAGCTCCTAAAGGTGAAGGCTCCACAGAGCCATCCTCAGTACCCTGGGTCCAATGAGCTCTAATCAATTGAGTCATGGCTGTGGGAGGGGAAGAGAGATAGAAACAGAGAAGGGGGAAGGGGAGGGGTGGAGAAACAGATGGTCACTTCCCCTGTGTTCCCTGACTTGAACCTAAGAATATGCTAGATTGATGCTCTACCACTGAGCCAACTGGCCAGGGTCTCATTGGTTAATTCTCATATGAGCCCTGACCTGAGATCAAACCTACTACCTTGGTGTATCAGGGGAATGCTTTAAACAACTGAGCTACCCTACCATGGTCGTTCCCAATCTTTACTAATCTCATGATCCTCAAAAAGTAGAAAAGGTTATTCTGCTAAATCACTTTAAAAATTACTAGAAAACTGAACCTAATAAAAGTATTATAAAGTTGAAAAGAAATATATTTCATAACTTAAGGGCAGGAGAAACTCTTGCCTTACATAGATATACCAATAAAATAGAATAGAAAGTCAATAAAGAAACCAAAATATATATAAGAATTTAGTATATGAGAAAGCAGTTGTTTCAATATTTTAAAAATAGAATGTCTTATGACTGTTCAATCATTTGGAAAACAGATTTAATTCTACATCGATTAGGAATGCTCTTGCTATAAGTAACAAAACAACAAAAACAAAAAGAGACTTACAAAACAAGTATGTTGAGTTTGACATAACATGAAACCCAAAGGGAGGCAGTCTCAGGATTGGCTTAGTACCTTAAGGCTATTTTTAAATACCCAGACTCTTTTTTATCTTTTCTCTTCACCATCCTCAGTAGGTCAGGTTTTTGTCCTTGGACATATTACCTCATGATCTAAGATTAAGGTGACCAGATTCTAAAATTGGTAATGTGGGACACCATTGATGGGGGGGGGGGTCTTGATTAAAATTTGATCTATATGGAGCAAAAATATTTTCATAGAATGCAAAAATAGTATTGTAATATATTTTTTTAAATTTCATCATAAGTACAATTTACAATATAATACATTAAAAAATTCTGTATAGTATTATTTTATTCTTTGGCATATTTCTCATTTGAGTGAATTTTTTTTAGTAGATTGCTGTCATTGTTTAAAGGGTCATGAAATTTTCCACAAGAATTTGTTAAATTATATTTCACACATAAAATGGCTTTCAAAGTGTCAACACTAATTGTGATTTTTCTGATGTCCACACTTTATTTACCATAGAAAAAACGCATTCAGTCGCAGCATTAGTTCCTGGTAAAGACAGCGGGTATTCCACAATTTTTAGTGCATTATTGTACGGAACATGGTTTGTTTCAAAATGATGAAATATTTCTAAGCATTTGTTCTCTATTGTGATTTTTGCTGATGCCCAAGATTTAACCGTTTTCTTATCAATATATTTTTTTAATAATGATACCTCATTAAAAAGATTATTTTCGGAAATATTACTATTTGGGAAATTTTGAGTGAGTCAGAAGGATTGGGTTATACGGTTCAGAAACCGATGCCAGAGCCTCACAAGCAGGTGGGAGCAGGCAGGGCAGCACCATTGGCGCAATGCCCCGCCCAGCCCCGCCACCCACTGGAGACTGAGCAGCTTGCACCTCACGGAGCCCAGAGCCGCAAGCCGGCGTCCAGGACGCAGGTCTATGGGTAGTTAGGGGACTTGACAGCTGCCGGCACAGCAGGTACGTCGTGCCCGAAGTTCTTTGTTTCGGGGTCCCGCCGGGGGCAGCCAGCTCTTGCGGCAGTGTGGGTGCTTCCAGGTCTAGACGGGGTCTCCCCACCGAAAACCGTATATTCCCTTCCCGTTTTCCGTGTTCCCTAGCTTTTCGTGAATTCTTTCCAAAAATCGGGACTTTTTTAAAACGCCGCGGGACGCAGGACAAATTGTTAAAAATCGGAACTGTCCCGCCAAAAGCGGGACGTCTGGTCACCTTATCCAAGATGGCAATCATAATTTAGGACATCACGTGCTCACATACCAAAGAGAAGAAGTAAATGCAGTCCAGGCTAATGAGAGAGTGCTACTTCAGAACACTCCCAGAAGAATTTCTCTTCTGTACCACTGGCTAAACTAGGTCCAGAACCATTCGTTGTTGTACAGGACATAGGTTAAACCCATATCTGACTTTCTCAACCTCTGCAATTGGAAGGTAGACAGGGGGAAGGTGGGTTGGAAATGGATATTGGGCAGCCAATCAAACCCTCCACAATGCACATCTGCTACATGCTTCTGGCCACCATGAGAGTAAATGATGCTGAACTGGTCCTTCCCTAACATACAGCTACAAAGCTAAAGAACTGTGTGAAGAGAATGTTTTCAGATGTTGGACAACAGGACAAACAGAACTCAATTCGTTGAGAAAGGGAAACAAATGAGGTGAATCTGATGAACATCCCAGCTTTCTTCCCGAAGAAACTTTCATATTGAAGACGGAAGGGTAGCCCACACAAGGTATGGGGGGTCTTGATGAGCTGAGGAAGCAGAGATGGAAGCTCATAGATACTACAGTAGACAGAATTTGGGGGTCAGGGTACCAGAAAAAAAAAGGGGGTTGTGCAGAGAAGGAAATCCAAAATCTGCATAGGAATCCCCTTGAATCTTAGGTGAAATATTCATTGTGTATGTGCAAACTGAGGTTCTGGAGGCTGGGTCAGAAAGAACTGTGAGGAGAGAGCTACCAGGATGCCAAGAGCTGAACAACCAAAGCCCACATGGACCTGGGAGATATCCGGGTTCCACCAGTCATGGTGAGCAGACCTTGTTCAACACTCTGAGCATTTGGTAGAGACTTCCGAGAAGGCTGTGCTTAACGTATGGCTAACGTAGCCTTGATAGCTACTACTCTAGACCTGCCCTAACAAAGTGGAAACAAACTTGGAGAGAATCATGCTGATACACAAGGGCATTAACTACCTGCTCAACAAAACTCACTATTATAGAAGAAAATAATTCTGGACAACCAATTACATAGTATTCATCACATTCATATAGACAAGCAAAAATTACTAAATTACAAGAAAGAAAACTGTGGCCGATGGCCAAGAAAAAAAACCAGTCATTTAGATACAAAATTAGCTGACCTGTGGTGGCGCAGTGGATAAAGCCTAGACCTGGAATGCTGAGGTCGCTGGTTTGAAAACCCGGGCTTGCCTGGTCAAGGCACATAGTTGATGTTTCCCGCTCCTCCCCACCTTCTCTCTCTCTCTCTCTCTCTGTCTCTCTTCTCTGAAATGAATAAATAAAATAAAAAAATAAAAATTAAAAGATACAAAATTAAATTCATATGGTTAAAATTCATTTAAAGGGAAAATGAAAAATACAAACATGACAGAAGAAGATGCAGATGGAAATTTCCAAGCTTTACACTAAAATAAAAGTTTAAATAAAATTATTGCTAAATTTAATTACCTATGAACTTAAAACACCTGTGAATCAACAACAAAACACTTCATGAATTGTGTTAAAATAAGCAGAAAACTGGAAGAACAAAACTTCTATGGAAAATGGCTAAAATAATTAATATATAAAAGCTTTTCAGAGTAATAAGAAAAAAATAATGATTTACAATTTATAAAAAGCAATGGCTATAAAAACACTGATGGTCAATAAACATAAAAATGTTTGTCTTCATTAATAATAAAGTAAAATGCATTTCAGGACCAAAGATTTATTTTACATAATAGAGTGGTGAAGATCAAACAGTATACCATCTTGCTAACAAGGGTAAAGGGAAACTTTATTCACCACTAATGGGGAAGAAGGCATGGATCCATTACAAGGTTAATTTGGTAGCATTTATCAACAGCTGAAAATTTTTTATCATGTCCAATTTTTCAATTCTACTTCTAGGAATATAGCCCAAGAATATAGGCTATATACCTAGATCAGTGCCCAGGAACTTTCTATGAAGATGCGCATCACAGGGTGGTTTAGAGCAAGCAGTGGCTTCTGAGGACAAAATGGCAGCATACCTTTGAACCCTCACTAACTGAGCTACCCTGGCCATGCATGTATGAGCTAAGGAGACAAAAGGCCTGTAGGGGACAAGTACATACTCCATCTCACTTACCTCTGCCATACTGTAGGGCCCAAGAAACCCTTCCCACAGCCATCCCTAATTGACAGGACGCTGAGATATACGAGCTTGCTGCCCCTATACAGAACCGTGAAGATCAAGGACAGAGAGCCAGCTAGAAAGGTTGGCTTCAGAGCAGCAGAGGCCAGCATGGGATTTGTGTCACATAAAATGTACTCATAGATCCTTCCAGAAATATTCATGTGAGAGAACTAGGGGGGGTCAAGAAAGAAGCAAGAGTAATTAGAAGCAAGATTAAGAGGATTTGAGTTTTCTAGTGAACATATCCAGCAAGAAGTGATGTGTGGGAATAAAACCCACCTTCTAAATTATCTTCTCTTTGACTAATAGCCTAGTCCAATCCACTTCTGGTTTGAAGTCCAAAACAATTAAGAATTTAATTTCTCTAACCTGGTTTCTAAATTCATCCCCCTTATTTGTCTTCTTTCTCTGGAGGACATTCAGTTATTGCTTTTACTGATCATACTTTTTAAAAAGTAAACACACACACACACACACATACACACACACATGCATGCATACATACATACATACTTTTTATAAACTGACTTTACTTTTTCGTAAAGTCAGTTTACCAATACTATTGTTTACTAGCAGATTTTTACTCAACTTAAGTTTTGGAGATAGTGGGATCATGAGTACCTTTTTTACCTTTTTGTTTAGGGTTTTTTTTTTTAAATAAATATTACTATGTTTTGAAATTTAAAAGGAACGAGGTAAAAAGAGATAAAGATACCCCTACGGGAAAGCAGCAGTGGAAACCACTCAAGTGAGGTTCTGAATAAGCACTTATATGCTCTTTTTATATTTTTATCTTGTATTAAATTTATTCTTGACATACTCCTCATCTCTACCAAACTACATTCCAAATAGTCTATATCCAGGATAAAAGTTTGTAATTTGAGCCTGCTGCGAACAGGGACTTTTCCCCAGTCATTCTTTTATTTAACAAAAGCAATTACTGAGTGCTTTAAAATGCTGGACCCTGGGTTTTGCACTGAGTTTATAACCTGAACAAAAGAAATACAATTTATTCCAAAAAGAATTTTAGGTGAAGGGATCGTGTTTTGTCTCTGTGTATTCAGGGGCCTCACAAATCCCAGCAATGAAAGGGACTTTGGATAAATGTTGCCTTAACTGTTGCTAACTGCTTTTGGCACATCTTTATTCTAATCCCCCCCAAATCCCTGAGGCGTTGTACATTCAACCATCCTTCTTCTTCAGTGTTTCAATCTCAGCTGTACTTTTGCAGACACGCTGCTGCGCAAGACAGGAAACATAAACCACATTAACAGCCCTGCAAAATTGAGGTGGAGGAAGAGAGAAACAAATGGAGTGATCCAGATGGGTCCACAAATCACTGTCTCCAGTAAGACAGAATCATTATTATTATTACTCTGTTTATGACCACTGTAGGAGCCCAATACATAGAGGCTTTTCATCTTGGATGAAAGAGTTAATGAGTAAATATGTGCTAAGAACAAATAATATGGAATAAGAAGATAGAAATTAATATGTTGGTTCTTTAAAAAATAGAAAATGTGTGTGTGTGTGTGTGTGTGTGTGTGTGTGTGTGTGTGTGAACAGGAGAAGAATATTAATAATTTTGTTACTGCTAAAACATTTTTGAAATTTCTTTTGGTAACAGTATTTATTAAAAATATCCTGGGTTAGAGTTTTGGAAACAGCTAAGATTAAAAATAAAATTTTCTTTTGGTCAATGATAAGATAAAATTCTACTCATCATTTCTCAAATTGGAATACCTTTTATAGTAGTTTCAAAAAGTTGGTCCTCCCAATACACCAAGGTTGAAGGTTCGATTCCAGGTCAGGGCACATACAAGAGTCAGAAAATGAATGCATAAATAAGTGAAACAACAAATCAGTGTGTGTGTATATGATTCTCTTTCTCTTTTCCTTCCACTCTCAGTAAAATAAATAAATAAATAAATAAATAAATAAATAAATAAATAATAAAAGAGTTCTATAGCCAAAAAGTTGAGAAACAATTTTATTTTATTTTCCCCCTTGGAGATTTACAAAGCATATTTCTTTCACATTATTGGTTCCTCTGGCATAATTGTAGATTCCCAAACTCATTTGATTCAGACATATTTTTAAAAAAATAATGCATATTAATATTTAATAAAATGCATACTGGGAAGTTTTATTTTAAAGTAATGCATGGGAGGTTTTTGTGTGTGTGTGCAAGAGAGAGAGAGACAGAGACAGAGAAACAGAGAAAGGGACAGGCAAACAAGAAGGGAGAAAGATGAGAAGCATCAACTCATAGTTGAGTCAATTTAGTTGTTCATTGATTGCTTTCTCATATCTGCCTTGACTGCAAGGCTTCAGCTGAGCCAGTAACCTCTTGCTCAAGTCAGCAACTTTGGGTTCAAGCCAGCGACCTTTGGGCTCAAGCCAGCGACCATGGGGTCATGTCTATGATCCCATGCTCAAGCCAACGACCCCACACTCAAGTCAGCAACCCCGCATTCAAGCTGGCAACCTTGTTTTTTGTTTTCTGGGTTTTTTCCCCAAAATTAGAAGCGGGGAGGCAGTCAGACAGATTCCCGCATGCGCCAGACCAGGATACACCCAGCATACCCACAAGGGGGCAATGCTCTGCCCATCTGGGGCATTGCACCATTGGAGCCAGAGCCATTAGCACCTGAGGTGGAGGCCATGGAGCCTTCCTCAGTGCCTGGGCCAACTTTGATCCAACGGAGCCTTGACTGCAAGAGGGGAAGAGAGAGATAAAGAGAAAGGAGAGAGGGAAGGGTGGAGAATCAGATGGGCACTTCTCCTGTGCGCCCTGACTGGGAATTAAACCCAGGACTTCCACATGCCAGGCCGACGCTCTACCATGGAGCCAACCAGCCAGGGCACGACCTTGGGGTTTTAAACTTGGGTCCTCAGTGTCCCAAGTCGATGCTCTATCCACTGCACAACCTGGTCAGGCAGTGCATAATTTTCTTGTTTGTTTTGTTGTTTGTTTTGGGGGGTTTTGTTTTGTTTTTTTGGTTCACAGGAGTATTATCTCTTAAAGCATTTCTATTGATGTACAATATACGTTATCCTATGAGTTTCAGGTGTAGATAATAGTGATTTGATATTTATATACATTACAAAGTGATCTCATGATGTCTAGTTACCATCTGTCACTAAACAAAGTAATTACAATATTAACAACTATACTGCTCACAAAGATTAGGGGATATTCCCTATGCTTCATACAGTGTGTCTGTAAAGTCATGGTGCACTTTTGACCATGTGATGGGCCAAAAGTGCACCATGACTTTACAGACACACTGTATTACATCCCCATGACTTATTTATTTCATAACTGAAAGTTTGTACCTATTAATCCCCTTCAACTATTTCACCCCACCAACTCCAGGTTCCCACCAGTTTGTTTCCAGTGTCTATAAGTCTGTTTGCAGTTTGTTTTGTTTTTTAGATTTCCCATATAGGTGAAATCATATGGTATTTGTCTGTCTCAGTCTAACTTACTTCACATAGCATAATACCCTCTATTCCTATTCATGCTGTCACAAACGACAAGATTTTATTCATTTTTATGGCCAAGTCATACTCCATTGAATATATATATATTTCTCACATCTTTATATATTTATCTGTTGATAAACACTTTGGTTACTTCCATATCTTGCCTATTATAAATAACGCTGCAATGAACATATAAGTGCATAGTCTTTTAATTAGTGTTTTATTAGTGTTTTTGTTTTCTTTGGATAAATACCCAGAAATAAAATTGCTAGGTCATATGGTAGTTCTATTCTTAACTTTTTGAGAAACCTCCATATTGTTTTCCATGGTGGCTGCATCATTTTACATTCTTACTAACAGTGCACAAGGGTTCCCTTTTCTCCACATCTTTGCCAACACCTGTTTTTGTTTTTGTTTTGTTTTGTTTTTGTCTTTTTGATTATAGTCAGAATTGAAAGCCCAGAAATAAACCTATGCTTAATGGTTAATTAATATATGTCAAAGGAGGTAAGAATATACAATGGAGAAAAGAAAGTTTCTTCATAAAATATGTTGGGAAAAATGGTCAGCTATATGCAAAAGAATGAAACTGGGCCACTAACTTACACCATATACAAAAATAAATTTAGAACAGATTATAGATTTGAATATAAGACCTGAAACTATAAAGTTTCTAGAAGAAAACATAGGCAGTAAGTTCATCGACTTCAGTATTAGCAATATTTTTTTGGATAAATCTCCTCAAGCAAGGTCAACAAGCACAAGAATAAATAAATGTGACTAACTCTGGCTTGTTGGCTCAGTGGTAGCACGTCAGTCCAGTATGTGGATATCCTGGGTTCAATTCCCAGTCAGGGCACACAGGAAAAGCACCCTTCTGATTCTCTACCCCTCCCCCTCTCACTTCTCTCTCTTTCTCTCTTTCTCTTTCTCTTTCTCTCTCTCTCCCCTTCCTGCAGCCACGGCTCAATTGGAGCAAGTTGGCCCTGGGCACTGAGGATGGCTCCATGGCCTCCACCTCAGGCACTAAGAAGAGCTCAGTTGCTGAGCAATGGAGCAATGCTCCAGATGGGCAGAGCATCACACCCCTAGTGGGCTTGCTGCCTCCCCTCCACTTGCTGAATAAAAAATTAAAGTAAAAGTGACTCCATTAAACTAAAAAGGCTTTTGCACAGTTAAGTAAACCATCAACAAAAAGATAAAGGCAACCTACTGAATGGGAGAATATATTTGCAAATCATACATCTATTAAGGAGTTGATAACTAAAATATATAAATAACTTACACAACCTAATAGCTAAAAAAAAGAAAAAGCTGATTTAAAATGAGCATAGGACTTAAAGATTTTTTTCACAGAAAGAATACAGATAGCCAACAGGCACATGAAAGAGGCTCAACATAACTACTTATCAGGGAAATGCAAATCAAAACCACCATGGAGCACTTCTGGGCAATATGGAAGTGTAGGTAAACGTAGTACATGCCTCTTCCCACAACCATATCAAAATTACAACTAAACTGCAGAACAGCCATCATTTAGAATAATCTGAAATCTGGCTGAGTGACAGTCCTTCAACTAAGAAATTAAAGAGGAACTACATCAAGACTGGTGGGAGGGATGAAGACACAGAACAGACTGGTCCCACACCTACATATGGTGGATAAAATTGAGAGAGAGGTTAGTCCTGAGGACTAAGGGGTCTCAGTCCCACAGTAGGCTCCCCAGTTCAGGTTCCAGTTCCAGGAGAAGTCCCCATAACTTCTGGCTGTAAAATAAGGTGACCAATTGTCCTTCTTTAGGGAGGACAGTCCTTCTTTTGTAAGTTCCGTCCTCCCTCGAAAAGTGCCCTCCTACATGTCTTCCTTTTTTATATTGGAAGACTAGTCTGTAAATACTTGTATCTGATCCATGCAGAGTTGATCCATTGCATGTGATGTGACGTATTTGTATTTGACACGACGATTCGTCAAGGATCAGTACAGTGAGGTGAGATGCGATTATGAGACCCATGCACTCAGCATGGGAGACTTTGAGAGAGCACTTGATATACCGAGCATGCAAATGGCTTTGTGTACTTCTCACTGAAACACAACACGGCACATATGACATTGTAGACTCACAATTATTTCTTTCTCAGTGAATATTCAATCATAGACAGGTAAGCACAATTCATGTTTTATTAATTCATTATCTACTTAATAATTTTCAAATACATATGATTTTATTTACAAGTATTTTCCCGAAATTCAAGTTTTAAAGTGGAAATTTAACCTCAAACCATATCTATTAATAACCCATTTTGATTAAATAGTTGCATAAAACAGATGCTTTTTAATTAGAAAATGATAAATACATCCAAATATCACTCCAAATTAGTGGTTTTGTTTGATATTTAGTTTTACTAAATGAGTACTTTTTTCTTACAATTATTAAAAATTAATAGGCATGTAAGCATAATTACAATATAAAATATTACAAATGGTTTTATTGTGCATTTATCATATTAAAGTGTATTATTGTTGCAATGAATAAAATGTTTCTTTTATTTACGGTATTGTTTTCTTCCATTTATTTTTGTCTTCCTTTTCACTGTAAAAAATTTGGTCACCTTATGTAAGAACCAGCGAGGATTGAAGCTGAGTGAGATGGAGGGCTGCTGGAGTCCCAGACAGTTCCTCTTTAAGGGCCCACATACAAACTTACTCTGGCTCCCTGTAAGCTCCAGCACTGGTGCAGCAACTTGAAAGGCACCAGAGGGGAGGAAATGAATTGCCTAGCATCAAGGTGAGAGGTGGGGGGACAGCTTTCTTCCAGACAGAAGTGTTGGCAGAGGCCATTGTTCCCCACAGAGCCAGCAGGCAGGCACCACACCTGAGCCTCCATCAACCCAGCTCATACTGTTTGCTCTACCCAGGTGATTCCCTGAGACCCAACCCCACCCAACTTGTCAGCCCACCCAAGCTATTTCCAGTGGCTTTTCTATATAAATGTCCTGTTTGCTCATGTTTCAGATTTTTCCTAAAAACCTCTCAAACAAGCTGCTTCTGGCCTTGGTTTTTATTCCCCATACCTCTTGCTAAGTGGCCCCAGGCCCAGCACTAGCAGCAGCCAACCTTGGTTCACAGTTTGTCTTGCCTGGGCACCTCCACGCCCAGAACAAGTAGCAGCCATCTGCACATCACTTCGTAGCTCATGCCAGGTGACTCTGGGAAGAACAGAGGCAGTGACTGACCTTGATCTATACCAGTGGTCGGCAAACTCATTAGTCAACAGAGCCAAATATCAACAGTACAACAATTAAATTTCTTTTGAGAGCCAAATTTTTTAAACTTAAACTATATAGGTAAGTATATTCCTTATCGAGGTAGCACCCGCATGTGGTATTTTGGGGGAGAGCCACAATCAAGGGGCCAAAGAGTTGCATGTGGCTTGCAAGCCACGGTTTGTCGACCAGGGACTAGGACCCAGTGGACAGCTTCAGACCAGGTTAAAGCACCACCCAACCTCCTCCACAAGAACACACTCAAGGAGCAGATGAAGCAGGCACCAGAGCCCCACTGAAAAGTAAGTTCTGCTTCGTGGGGTGGGCCCTAAGCAGCTGATCCTGCACAGTGGTCAGAGGTTGATGGTCAGGAGCTACAGCCAGTCCTTGCAGCTGATTGGCCTGGGAGTAAATCTCTCCCATTGATGTGCCAACAGCAATCAAGGCTCAACTACAATGGGGGTGTACACAGCCCAAACAGGGGTTTGGGGGATGCTACTTGAGTGTCCAGCTTGGGTGATTGGAAGGCTGTGTCACTGGACCCTAGAAAACACATCCTATATTAGGCTGCTCTACCAAGCCTGGGAGACATAGCAGCTTTACCTAATACATGGAAACAAACAGAGGGAGGCTGCCAAAATGAGGAGTCAAAGAAACATGTTCCAAATGAAAGAATAGAATAAAACTCCAGAAAAAGAACTAAACAAAATGGAGACAAGCAATCTACCAGATACAGAGTTCAAAACACTGGTTATAAGGATGCTCAATGAATTTAGTGAGAACTTCCAACAGCATTAAAAAGGACGAGTCAGAAATGAAGGCTACCACTAACTGAAATAAAAAATAATTTACAGGAAATCAACAGTAAATTAATTCAACCCAGGAATCAAATCAGTGGTTTAGAATATAAAGAAGCAAAAACCACTCAATCAGAAAAGAAAAAAAAAAAAAGTATAAGGAGTCTCTAGGACAGTGATGAGCAATCTTTTGAGCTTGGTGTGTCAAAATTCACGAAAAAACCGAGCATAACTAGGGTGGTGTGCCACTTCGAGAAAAACGGCCTAACTTAAGTCCCAGAACTAGACGCTCTGTGCCGGAGCTCTGCTGTTTTAGCCTACAGACCTCCAGCATAGAGTGTCTACACTACAGCAAATGTTTTATCCTCGGCTACTGCACCTGGCCGTGCAGGAGCCGAGGATGAAACATCCTTCTCGGCATGCGGCCACATACTTCTCTAGGATGTGGCTGCATGCGGCCATGTGTCATCGAAAATGACTACGTGTGTCAGTGCTGACACCCGTGTCATAGGTTTGCTATCATGGCTCTGGGACAACTTCAAGCATACCAAAATTTGCATGATGGGGTTGCTGGAAGGAGAAGAGAGAGTACAAGAAATTGAAAACCTATTTGAAAATATAATGACTGAAACATTCCCTAACCAGGTGAAGGAAATAGACATACAAGCCCAGAAAGAACAGAGTCCCAAACAAGATGGACCCAAAAAGTACCACACCAAGACACATCATAATTTGCCCTGGCTGGGTAGCTCAGTTGGTTAGAGCCTTGTCCTATATGCCAAGGTTGCAGGTTTGATCCCCGGTCAAGGAACATATAAGAATCAACCAATGAATGCATAGATAACTAGAAAAACAAATTGATGTTTCTCTCAAAAAAAATTAATAAGTCTTTTTAATAATTAAATCATAATTAAAATGCAAAAGTTTAAAGACAAAAAAGAGACTCTTAAAAGCAGCAAGAGAAAAAAAAAAGCAGCAAGAGAAAAAGTAGTTAGTTACCTACAAGGGAGCTCCCATAAGGCTGACTTCTTAGCAGAAGCTTTGTAGGCCAGAAGGGATAAAAAAATATAAACAATAATATGGCAATAAACATATCTATTGACAATTGAATCTAAAAATCAAAATAAACAAGCAGAACTGAAACAGACTCACAGATACAGAGAACATTTTGATGGGTCCAGATGGGAGGTCAGTTGGGGGGCTAAGTGTAAATGGTGAAGGGATTAAGAAGTACAAAGGAATCAAATCAGTGGTTTAGAATATAAAGAAGCAAAAACCACTCAATCAGAAAAGAAAAAAAAATAGTATAAGGAGCCTCTAGGACAGTGATGGGCAATCTTTTGAGTACAGGGCAAGAAATACAGTCAGTAATATTCAAATGACTATGGATGGTGTCAGATGGGTGCGAGAATTATCAGGATGATCCCTAATAAGTTATGTAATGTCTCATCACTGGGGTGTATACCTGAAACTAATAAAATAATGTATGTCATCTATAATTGAAAAATAAAAATGATTCCAAAATGGAAAAAAGAAAACCCACAATGAGATATTACTTCACACCAAAGAAAATGGCTGTTATCTTGGGCCATTTTCATTCTTTTTTTCTAAAAACACTTGGACCTATAGATTTTAAACATATATTTATTTTTAAAATCAGTTACTAGAGCAAACATAAGTTATATTTTTATATCCATTTTTCCCCTCTACCCTTACAAAACAAACCTCTTTTATTCAATCTGCCAATGTGCTCAGCTAAATACACTCACTTAATCTACATCCCCTCGGCCCTGTGACCAAATTTGAGCAAATGAGATCTAAGCAGAAGGAGGCTCTTTAAGAGGCATACATTCTGCCATGTGCCCATCTGCCTTTTGGCTCCGTCCCTATATCCTGCCTAGAGCAGTCATGACACCCGAGGTGTAGCCAGCTATCTTGCTACCGTGACACTGAAGCCACACTCTTAAGGAGAATAGAGCAGGAACGTGGGAGCAGCCTGGGTTCCTGACAGAATGACTGGGCTGCCATAAGCTCTATATCCACGTTTTGCTTCAAAAAATAAACTTTCTTGTTTAAGCCATTGTCTGCCACATTTTCTTTGAATTTTAACCAGTCATGTGGTCACAATTCACATAATTCTCTTGCAATAAGTTGTGTTTTAGGCTATTATTCTTGTACCTTTATTATAAATCACCTCAAACCCTCCCTGACAGTAGGTATGACGCACATGAATCAATAAAAAGATATGTGTTTGTAACTATTGCAAGCTCTGCATTGAAAACTTCAGGAGGTCAGCAATGAAGACATAAGGGGTCTGCAAAGATTTTTCTAAACCTGACTCTAAAACCATTAGTTTGTTTAATATCATAGCAATCACCTTCTATAAATTCTGTTTGTCATATAGTTCTATTCATAGGTTAAGTAAGTAAAAAGAAATTTTTTGTTATGAGACTTTTTTACTTCATTCTTTGTGAAAATTATAAATGCCTTTAAGTATTACAATCTCAGTTTGGGACCCAGTTATGTATCTTTGACTTGACCTTGTTCTCTTCGCCTCTAGAGAATCTGACATCACCTCAGCTTTCAGCACAACTGCATTTCACAATGCTAAGAAATGAATAGCTCTGAAATATGTGGGGAAGATGAAGGGGATATTAAATGCTCAAGATTATCATCATCTGGATGGCATTGTAGTTTCTTTCTCTCTTCTTTAATTCAGGGACTGGGAAGAGAGATACAATTGAACTTGGCAACTGGACACAAGAATGAAAAGGCAGTAACCCTAACCACTCTCGCAATTCTATTGAAGATGGGTTGCTTCGCCGTTGTTGCAAATTGCAGATCTCAAAGGTAACTATGGAGACTTGAAATTTTTATCTGTGGAAAAAGTGATGAGGCAGAATTTAGGCTTATTTAGGAAGTTTCGCCTGATTGCAAAAGGGCCAAAGAAACTTAGCCTTCTTCCAGAAGTTCCCATGTATATTAGTTCTTCATAATTACAAATGGAATTCTATGGAGTGCTGAGGCTGTCACTTAAAGACCTTCTAAACAACCTACCATAAGAAAGATATACCAAAGAGGGACGATACTTCATCTGTGGCAAGAGCTAACCGAGATAGATTACAAAGAAAATACCCTCAGCTTTGCATGCAAAAAAATTTTCCCTTAGGTAAGTAATTAGTTAACCCTAAAAAGACCACAAACAATTGAAACATTTAACAAACTTTATTGAAGGCTTATTATTGGTTAGCATGGAGATTTACACTGAGGATACAAAAAGCATTCATATATTAAAAGTATATAACCTTAAAATGTTTACAACTGAATAGGAAATATAAGATATATATTTACACACACACACACACAAAAGATATCTAAACTAACTATGCTACACCCATCTGACACAGCCAACAGTCTACAGAAATTCCAAGGAATAACAAGAATGTCACAATTTAAGGGGTTCTGTAAACTGGCAGAATGGGCTTGAGCTCCTGTTCTACCACACTCCACCTCTGTGACTCTAGGCATGTTATATAACCTTATCTGTAAACCTGTTTCCTGTTTGAGAGTGGATTTTATAATTGTATCTACTGCACAAGGATGCTTTAAGGATTAACTATAACATGTAAAATGCTAAGTATAAAGTCTAGCAAAAATAAGTGCACAATAAATATGAGCCATTATAAACAATTATTGGAGAAATGATAACTGATGACTGGCTCTGGAACTGAACTGAATGTGCTGAAGGACCCAGTTTAAACAAACAGGACAGCCTGACCTGTGGTGGCGCAGTGGATAAAACCTCTACCTGGGAACACTGAGGTCGCCAGTTCAAAACCCTGCACTGGTCTGGTCAAGGCACATATGGGAGTTGATGCTTCCAGCTCCTCCCCCCTTTCTCTCTTTCTTTCTCTCTCTCTCTCTCTGTGTCTCCTCTCTAAAATGAATAAAATAAAAAGAAATTAAAATAAAAACAAAAACAAATAAACAAGACAGAGGGGAGAGAACAACACAAAGCATAGATCAACATGACTAAATACAGGGAAACAGGCGTGCGCAGGGCACAGTTTGGAATCAATAAATTTAAATGCAGCTGAACACTAGTTCTTAACTTTTAAAAAAATTAATATTGAAATCAGTAAAAAAGCAACAAACATGAGCAGCAAATTCACATATTAGGAAATAATTAGTAAACAAATATATGAGAAAATATTTAGTTTTTCTAGGAATCAAAACATGCAATTTAAAACAATGAGAGGAAATATTGACTCAAGAAGATGATTAAGCACACAAATCGAATTACTCTCTTAACCCCAAATCCCCAAAATGACAAGAATGTTATAAAGAAAAGAGAACCAAGTACCATCAGAAGGCTAAAAATGCGGAATTCTTGAACTACAAAAAATTACACTGTACTAGAGTGATGGAGCAAACTCAAAAGAGTGCAAAAAATAAAGATTACCATGGTGATGCTAGCCATTCTGGAGGTTACCCAAGTTCACAGGCAATTAGGACACGAAGGAGGTGGGTTGGTTAACTGGGGGAATAATCAGGTAGCTGCTGTGACAGGTACATTCTGCGGTCTCACTGGTGTCACACAAGAGATCTTTTCCCTCTCTCATCCTGTGCCATCAGCAGCGGGGATGGGAGTGGGCATCCCGGGTAAGGGGCTGCTGCAGTCTGTCCTTCAGGGCAATGGAAGCTTTACCATCATCCAACGACAACATGAAATTTTTCCTGGGATAAGAAAGAGGGTGGATGCAATCACACCGTTAAACTGGAGGCAAGTGGGGCCTCTGTCCTATGTCAAGTCCCTCAGGGGTCCCTGTGCTTCAGAGCATCTCCCTTCAAATTTTCTAAGTCTGGTGTCTGGAACTGCTCAGAGACAGCTGTGTCATCCACGCAGAGCACAAACTTAGACCTGGTCCAACATGGGTCATGGTTACCAAAAGCCCCTTTCTGAAATTTCCCAAGCTTTCTCCAGTGACTGGGAATGGCTAGGCTCTATGAATATTCTTTGTTCCTCTTCCCCTCTTTTCTCTGGGAGTCCACAATTACTTGTAGAAGTGGCTGCTTGATGTTGTCCCCCAGGGCATAGTGCTCTATGTAAGGTGTTTAGGCTTTCTGCTCTCTGCTTTGTTTTCCATGGTTTCTGTTACGGCCTGGAAGTACACTGACCCTGCCTTCTCCAGTGCCGAATTTGCTGTTCATCTCATCCACACTGTTTTTCATGACAGATATGGTATTTTTCCTCTTTAGAAGTTACTCTGGGAGGTGTATATATGTGTATCTTTCATTTATTTTCTCAGTGTGCTCGTCTTTTCTTCTATCTTCTTGAAGATATGAAGTGTAGTTATAGTAGAAGCTTTTGTTTTCTGCTAGTTCTATCATCTCTAGAGTTTGTTGTATTCCTTGAAATTAGATTAGATTTGCAGGGAGTCAGTTGAATGCTTTCAAGAGTTACTTTAAAGCTTGATTATAATGCATTCAGAGCAATCATTAGTCAAGAGCTATTTTATTTCCAGTCTTTCTTATACTACAACAATATTCTTTGGAGATTTCTACCCAATGTGTTTCATATAATGAAGCTGGTGAGAACATGAACTATTCCCAGCCTTGTTTGAATTTCAGTAATTGTTCTAACCAGTACTTTCTGGTGATTGTTTTCTGTTCTCAGTTTTCCTCTCACACACACACAAATCACCACTGGGCTAAAAGCTCAGGAGTGCCCTTGACAGCTTGCTTGCCCACTCTTTCTTTTTTCCCTCTCAAAGTTTGAGAAATACTGACTACTTGCTCTCCTAAAATGGTGTTATAAATTTATATTTCACCAAGAGTTTTTGAGAGCGCCTATTTTCCTCCATTTGTGCCAATAGTAATGATTGCCAATCTTAAACATTGGCTACAGACGCCTGACCAGGTGGTGGTACAGTGACTAGAGCATCAGCCTAGGCTGCTGAGGACCCAGGTTTGAAACCCCGAGGTTGCTGGCTTGAACACAGGCTCACCAGCTAGAGCGCAGGGTCGCCGGCTTGAGCATTGAGTCATAAACATGACCCCATGGTCACTGGCTTCAGACCAAAGGTCTCTGGCTTGAACAAGGAAGGGGTCAGTAGCTTGACTGGAGCCCCCTGGACAAAGCACATATGAGAAGCAATCAATGAACAACAAAAGTGCTTCAACTACAAGTTGATGCTTCTCATTTCTCTTTCTTTCTGTGTCCCTGTCTGCTCTCTCTCTTGCTTGCTAAAACAAACAAAAACATTGGCCATGAAGAGACAGAAACCAGAATAGTAAACACAAATGCTTCTAAATATATAAAAATATGCTCAATCCACCTGACCTGTGGTGGCGCAGTGGATAAAGCGTCGACCTGGGAACACTGAGGTCGCCAGTTCAAAACCCTGCACTGGTCTGGTCAAGGCACATATGGGAGTTGATGCTTCCAGCTCCTTCCCCCTTTCTCTCTCTCTCTCTTTCTCTCTCTCTCTCACTCTGTGTCTCCTCTCTAAAATGAATAAAATAAAAAGAAAAAATTTTTAAAAAATGCTCAATCCTGTGTAGAACACAGAGACCTAAAGAAAAGAAAAGGAAAGGAAAAAATAAATTTAGTAGAAACAGAGACTCTGCAAAAGATAAAGCATCAAACAAAATCATATTAATTAGAGAAGATATTGCAATTATTAAAATAAAAGCAGCACCTTATTTTTTTTTATTGACTTTAGCCAGAGGGGAAGGGAGAGGGAGAGAGGGAGGGAGAGAGAGAGAGAGAGGGAAACAGGAACATCATCAATCTGCTCCTATATGTACCCTGACTGGGGATCAAACCAGCAATGTCTGTGCTTCCACCTGATACTCTAACCAACAGATATCAGGTCAGGACTTCACAGCACCTTATTTATTTTTGTTTGTTTGTTTGTTTGTTACAGGGACAGAGAGAGAGTCAAAGAGAGGGATAGATAGGGACAGACAGACAGGAATGGAGAGAGATGAGAAACATCAATCATTAGTTTTTCGATGCCATTGCGACATGTGCCTTGACCACGGGCCTTCAGCAGACTAAGCAACCCCTTGCTGGAGCCAGCAACCTTGGGTCCAAACTGGTGAGCTTTTGCTCAAGCCAGATGTCCCCGCGCTCAAGCTGGCAAGCTCGGGTCTCGAACCTGGGTCTTCCGCATCCCAGTCCGATGCTTTATCCACTGCGCCACTGCCTGGTCAGGCACAGCACCTTATTTTTAAATAGATTTTCAGAAAACAAAAAAGATTCATAGGCCCTGGCTGGTTGGCTCAGTGGTAGAGCATTGGCCTAGGATGTGGATGTCCAGGGTTTAATTCCTGGTCAGGGTGCACATGAGAAGTGACCATCTGCTTCTCTACCATTCTCTCTTCCCCTCTCGCAGCCAGTGGTTTGATTGGTTTCAGTGTTGGCCCTGTGCACTAGGGATAACTCGGTTGATTAGAGGATCAGCCTCAGACAGGGATTGCCAGCAGTGGTGGGATTCAAATAATTTAACATCCAATTCTCTGCCCTAATGACCATTTTAAGTATAAAAAACTGATATACTGAAAGATAGTTCATTATTTCATGCATTTACATAATACTTAAATAAGAACAATAAAAGAGGTACACAAAACTAGACTTTAAGAAAAAGTTTTAGCCTGCCCAGGCATTAGTGCAGTGGATAGAGTGTCAGACTGAGATGTGGAAGACCCAGGTTCAAAACCCCAAGGTCGCCATTGAGTGCAGGCTCTCCAGCTTGAGCAAAGGATCACTGGCTTGAGCATGGGATCATAGACATGACCTCATGGTCACTGGCTTGAGCCCAAAGGTTGCTGACTTAAAGCCCAAGGTGACTTGAGCAAGGGGTCACTCGGTCTGCTGTAGCTTCCCAATCAAGATACATATGAGAAAGCAACCAATGAACAACTAAGGAGCCACAACAAAGAATTGATGCTTCTCATCTCTTTCCCTTCCTGTCTTTCCCTATCTGCCCTTCTCTCTGTCTGTCTCTCTGTATCTATCACACACAAAAAAAGTTTTAAAATATTAGTGAAAAAATATTAAATACTTGACAAAAAACAATAAAACTGTTTTTTAAAGATATTTCCATATTCTTGATTGGCATCCTTACTTGCAATATTTTTCACATATGGATGGAAAGAACATTACTACAGGTGCTTAGAATTCACTGTTATGCAAATGAATGTTAAAAAAGAGTGAGGACTGTTTCCAGATCTTGGCTATTGTAAACAATGGTGCCATAAACATGGGGGTGCATTTGTCCATCAGTGGACGAGTGGATTAAAAAGTTGTGGTACATATACACAATGGAATACTATGGGGCATGAAAAAGAAGGAAATATTACTTTTTGCGACAACATGGAGGGACCTGGAGACTATTATGTTAAGTGAAATAAGCCAGGCAGAGAAAGAAAAATATCATATGACCTCACTCATTTGAGGAATCCTATGAACAATATGAATTGAGGAATGGAATAGAGACAGAGGCGTGATCAAAGGGACCAGAGGGAAAGCAGACAGGGAAAGGGGATGATAGGATGGGATAAGAGCAGAAAAGCAAATCCTGAAGGGAAGGGGCAAGGGGGACAAGGGGTATGTATTGGGGAATACGGGGAGGGGGACAAGGGGTATGTAGTGGGAACACGGGGGAGGGGAGGATGTATTAGGGAGGATACTAGAACCTATGTAAACACAATAAATTAAAAATAAATTTCATGTTAAAAAAAAGAGTGAGGAATGTAAATTTGTGATTTCCACATTGGGCGGCTGCCCAGGCATCCACCTTATAAAGAACCCTGATTACAAGTGCCATTTTTAACAACCAGTTTGCTGAACTCAACAAAATATTCAGTTTTGATTCTGCCGAACTTATGCAAAATGACTGAATCCCATCAAGGTTGCTGGGTGGATCCCGGTCGGGGAGCATGTGGGACTCTGTTTTACTATCTCTCCTCATCTCACTTAAAAATAATAAAAATAAAATAAAAATGTTCACATAAGTGAAAATATGTTCACAAAAGTGAAAAAAACATAGAAGGGTTGAGAAAATTTTTGACAGGTGGCACACTGACACATAGAAAAAGACAAAGCTATGGGAGATAAGAGAAAAAGAAGAACAAGATAACCAATCCAGGAAATCCAATGCTTATGTAGTACAGGCTCCAGAAACAGAGAAATATAAAGGAGGAAATAATCTACAAAATAATCGAAGAACTTTCCCCAAAACTGAGATGCTAGATTGGATGGGTCCACTAAGTGCCCAGTACAATGATTAAAATAAACCTATTATGAGGCACAATATCATGAAATTTCAAAACAGTGGGACAAAGAAAAGATTCTAAAAATTTTGAGAGAGAAGATCACAATAATATCCAATCTACAATTCTATACACAAGCAACCATCAATCAAGTGCAAATCAAATACAGTCATTTTAAGACATTCATGATCTTAAAAAAAAGAAATCTATCTCCCATTAATTCATTCTTAACTAAAGCTGATTAATGTGTCCCATCAAAATGAAGAAGTAAATCAAGAGACAAGCATGGGATATAGGGAAACAGGAGGCCCCAACACAAAGGAAAGCAAATGGAATGTCCAGGAGAAAAGTTTTAAAATGTCATGTGATGGTAGTTATATAACAAGCTAAGAGAGAAACTAGAATAGTCTTATTCAAAAACTGACACACTGAGAACCACCATTAGCAAGATTCTTCCAACTTTGTCATCATTTTAATCTGAGGATAGAATGCCCAAATGAAGTCAAGTCTAGATTCTCAGATGTGCCTGGCTTATCAAAACCATATGATATGCCTGACCAGGCAGTGGAGCAGTGGATAGAGCACAACTGGGATGCGGAAGAACCAGGTTCGAGATCCCGAGGTCACCAGCTTGAGTGTGGGTCCCTCTGGCCTAAGCAAAAGCTCGCCAGCTTGGACCCAAGGTCGCTGGCTCCAGCAAGGGGTTGCTCGGTCTGCTGAAGGCCCGCAGTCAAGGCACATGTGAGAAAGCAATCAATAAACAACTATGGTGTCACAACAGCAATGAAAAACTAATGATTGATGCTTCTCATCTCTCTCCGTTCCTGTCTGTCTGTCCCTATCTATCCCTCTCTCTGACTCTCTCTTTGTCCCTGTAAAAAAAAAAAACAAAAAACATGATGATAATGAACCTGATGATTTTCTTCTCTGCTCTATACTCTCTTTTTTTTTTTAAATTTTCCAAAGTGAGAAGCAGGGAGGCAGAGAGACAGACTCCCACATGCGCCCAAGTAGGATCCACCTGGCAAGCCCACCAGGTGGCGATGCTCTGCCCCTCTGGGCCATTGCTCTGTTGCGGCCGGAGCCATTCTAGTGCCTGAGGTGGAGGCCATAAAGCTATCCTCATTGCCCAAGCCAACTTTGCTCCAATGGAGCCTTGGCTGTGGGAGGGGAAGAGAGAGAGAGAGAGGAAGGAGAGGGGGAAGGATGGAGAAGCAAATGGGCGCTTCTCCTGTGTACCCTGGCCAGGAATCAAACCCGGGACTTCTACAAGCTAGGCCAATGCTCTACCACTGAGCAAACCAGTCAGGGCTATACCCTGACTCTTGGATCAGCTGACAATAATCATTTCTCTCTAGAGCAGTGGTTCTTTTTGGGGTACCAAACTCACCAATTTCATATGCGCATTCACCGAACCCTTCTTTAGAGATAAATAAAATATGATTTTTTTTTTCCAAATTTAGTTTGGCCAGTGCGAGACTAGAGTTGCTCAACTTGGCATTGCATATCATGCAAATAGGACGCTGACTCCCATCCCATTCCGTGATACATATGAATCCATGTTGTACATATTCGTCCAACCACTTTCTTTTTTTGCTCGACATATTTAGTATGGATTAAAATATTAAGAAAGAAACCACACGACGTACAACTACGACAGCCATTGACTACTGCACGCACTAAATCCCCCACAGCCCTGGTTGGCCAAGCAATGTAACGTGATCCTCTGCAGCAAGTGATGGCCAAGCGGGGCGTGTCATCGCGACTTTACACAAGTGTGTCTTTACCTCCGCGGCAGAGGCTTCTCCGAACCCCTGAGACCGACTCATCAAACCCCTAGGGTTCGATAGAACCCAGGTTAAGAACCACTGCTCTAGAGATATGTTTAGCTTTGATCTATTCTTGGAAGTTTGAGGTAGGTTGTGGTAAGCTCAAAAGTGGAAAACACAAAGCAGACTTTCCCCTTCATTCTATTCCTACTGGACATCTATCTATACTCTCACCAGATGCCCCAGTGGAGGTAAAACCTGCTTCCCAGGATTTACTACTGACTATGTCCGACTTCCTCAAAAGGGGCTTCTGAAAACTGAGGAAAGCTGAGTGCAGGCTATGACCCAGTGACAACATAGGGTTCTGTTTTGCTTCCTCTAACACTGGCAATGTTACCTTTTCCATACACAGGTAGGCCTGTACTTGCTACTCAGTTTTTCTAAATTAAACCATTATTATTGAAGGATATGTACACAGATAATAAAGCTGTAAAGAGAAGCACCACCATGAACACAGAACTAGTACAGCAGTCCCTCTAGAAGGGTCAAAGGAGGGACCCTCACAGGGGGACATAGCCATTTCTAAAGTGTCGGTAATGTTGTGATCTAGTTGGTGTATTTACAACTTTTCATTTTATAACTGCTCTTTAAAATGTACATGTACATTATTTTATACTATGTTCTATGTGTATAATACATTTCATAATGGCAACAACAAATATAGCAACGTAATAATTTTCATAACTGGAAGAGTAGGCCATAGAAATGAATGCATGCTATGATACAACCAGGTGCATTACATGAGTGGGCAGCAGGGTGGGGGTGTATGTGTCATATACCCAAATGAGAACAGTAAATCATAGTTAAAAGATTATGCATGGTTTTCTCACAAACCCAACAGTTTTTAAATGACTTCAAGTATACCATCCCATTTAGTATGCACCATTATGTGTAGCAAAGAGTTTCACAAACCTCATATTGCAAATGAAGAGGCAGAGGCTTAGATTAATTTAACAAAGCCTGCACATCATTTCAGTCAAGAGACAGTGAACCAGGGACTCAAACTTCTATGCCATACCAGCTCTCTGTGACACCCTTTTTTCTTACCTTAGGCAAGTGGCAGTCCCACTAAGCCTCAGTTTCTTTATCTGTAACATAATAACAGTGATGATGGGGCATTGCTTAAAGTTATAAGGTTAACCCTTTGAGTAGTACGAACGTTCATGTACATCCTCGTGCCTCCTGACCATCCAGAGCAGGGGTCCCCATACTACAGCCCGCAGGCTGCATGCGGCCCCCTGAGGCCATTTATCTGGCCCCCGCCGCACTTCTGGAAGGGGCACCTTTTTCATTGGTGGTCAGTAAGAGGAGCA
This sequence comes from Rhynchonycteris naso, assembly GCA_037038555.1. Classification (NCBI taxonomy): domain Eukaryota; kingdom Metazoa; phylum Chordata; class Mammalia; order Chiroptera; family Emballonuridae; genus Rhynchonycteris; species Rhynchonycteris naso. The sequence goes on along the minus strand of CM072996.1, from coordinate 101,973,620 downwards.
CAGGATGCATCCACACCCATAGTTCCCATTGAAATACTGGTCAGTTTGTTGATTTAAATTTACTTGTTTTTTATTTTAAATATTGTATTTGTTCCCGTTGTTTTTTACTTTTAAATAAGATATGTGCATAGTGATTTGTTCATAGTATTTTTTATAGTCCAGCCCTTCAATGGTCTGAGGGACAGTGAACTGGCCCCATGTGTAAAAAGTTTGGGGACCCCTGGTCCAGAGTATGATCGTACAACAATTTTTTAAAAATGTGTGAGGCAACATTAAAAAAGGCAAATGTATGTTCTTCTTGTTTCCATAAATTGGTTATCAAACAAACATGATTTTAAGTTAATAATACTGGGACTGGAACTAATTTCATTTTTTGAAAATAAGAACTCACTCCCAGGGGTCAGCAAGCATGAAGAAAACTCACTACTCAAAGGGTTAAGTGAAATAAAACATGGAAAGCAATTTACTATATAACCTAGTACATAGGGAATACATAATACCTGTCACATATCAATAATAGCAATGTTAATAGTAAGGATTAATTAGATAGTTGAGTGCAATATTTTTCATCTAGGCATTAGGCATACAAGAATGAATAAGAGCTCACTGTCCAGCAGGAACAATTAACTTTAGGAACCTATGGAAATGATGGAGGTATATGTTTACATGTGATGCTATGAGAACAGAAAGGAAGAACACTTGGATTGGGCCTCGCAAGGCAGCTAGGGAAGGTTTGCTTAAGGAGACGTCCCTCAGAGATATATATTTGACTTGCAAAAGAGTATATGAGATTATGTCCAGCCCATGTCCTTGACCTTACCCAAGAAAAGGAAAAATGATGATAATGAAGTTAAGGCAAGGATATCTCCGTACCTTGAGTTTAATACTACCCTACTAAAAAGTTCAACAGTAACTATTAAAACAAATCAAAAGACTAAAGACAAAAGTCATTAATTCTGGTAATTAAAAGATAACGAGTATTATGCCGAGGTTGCAAGTTCAATTCCCAATAAGGACACATATAAAAGTCAACCAATGAATGCATAAATAAGTGGGATGAAATATCAATGTTCTCTCTCTCTGTCTCTCTCCCTTATTTCTCTCTCTAAAAGTTAGTTCAAAAGTTTAGAAGATAACTAGAATCAGGAAAACTTGAATATGTACTGAGAATTAGATGATATCAAGGAATTGTTAAGTTTGTTAGGCATAATATGTATATTACCATATTACACCATGGTGGTTATATATATATATATATTTTAATGTCCTTCTTCTCTGTTAAGATATGTAGAGTTCAATTTCCATAGTTACCTTAATTTACATAAGTGGCCTACAATGGAAACGGGATGGGGGTGATGGTGTGATAATTGTAAGAGAAAGTGTCATAAGAAAGAAATCACCAGGAATTCATTTTCAATAAGAGTAATCTTATCTCTACTTTTATGTATGTTTGACATTTTCCATAACTCATGAACATGGACAACAGTGAGGTGATTGCCAGGTTGGCAGAGAGGCGAGGGAGGGTATTATAGGGGAAATAAATGGTGATGGATGAAGACTTGACTTGGGGTGGGGTGGGGGTAAACACACAACACGATCTACAGAAATATGTTGTAGGATTGGGCACCTGACCCAGTATGATTACATCACCCCAATAAAATTAATTTTTTTAAATGTCACTAGTGATTTGAAGAAAGCTGTTTCAGATAAATGTCATGAGGAGAAGACAGATTGAAAAGGGTCAAAGCATACATGGGTGATGAAATATGAAGGCAAGGAGTATAGCTTGACTCAAGAATTTTGGTCAAGTTCGGTGGAGTGTCAGGTAGAGATAACTACATAGATATATACAAAAATAAACATGGTTTGACTAATTATAAGGGCAATCTAAATATATTTTTGGGTCTAAATGAAGAAGCCAGTGGAGAGAGAAAGATATAAAAAGTAAAAGAGAAGAGATGATAGATTGAAATTCCAGATGGCAGGCAGGGTTCCTAGGAGGAGAGGCGATTTAGTCATACATAAGAGAAAAAGAAACTACTTTCAAAGCCACATCAGATAGAGCAAAACCTACAGCTCTCCCACAGGTCCAGGCTCCCACTTGTGTCAGGATGACAGCAGGTACCACCTTCATAGACGGGATGGAGTTATTTGGATGGGAAGCCTGACACTGGAGGGCACACAGGCTACCACCAAAAAGGAAGCAAAAGCAGGTGAGAAACAGGTGCAAAGAACAAGCAAGAGAGCTACTCAGAGTGAAAAACCCAATGTTGAAAAGAACCTAAGAGAAACAAGCCAGTCAGAGAAAGACAGATAATATATGATCTCACCTATACATGGAATTGAAATGTAGAGACACCATATCCCTGACCATAGAACGAGTTTTGCAAGATTTGCAGATGAGTAAATGAAGAGTTCTGCAAAGGCCATAAATGTTTACTAATAATTAGATTCCGGACAGCCCTCAGGATGCTACGTTAACAACCTCAGTAAAAGGTCAAGATGCCTGAGCACATTCTTTTGCTTTTTGTAAAATGCTCTGCTGAGCACTCTCTCCCTAGATTGTCCCAACAATAACTGAAAGCCTGTTTCACTTCTGTACAACTGCTTTGACTAGGTGCTCACCCTCTCCCTCTCTTCTTTAGGCCTGTAAAAGCAAACCCCTAAGTTTGTTTGGGGCCGCAAGTTCTTTAGGATGTGAATCCACTCGTGGTTGCCGGCATTAAATTAAAGACTCCTTAATTTGGCTACTTAATTTTGTGGCAAAACATTTGTTTCCTCGCTGTTCAGATATAATATTTGGGAGCTCATCCGGGATTGTGTCCTCTGGACACATTTGGTCTTGCCACACACGGCAACTGGCCTGACTGCTGGGAATGAAAACCCAGCGGGGGAGGCACCACCTGAACATTCCAGGACCTTGCTGGTCTTTTCTGTCTGAATAACAGTAAGCCGTAGACCAGGGGTTGGGAATCTTTTTGACTAAGAGAGCCATGAACGCCACATATTTTAAAATGTAATTCCGTGAGAGCCATACAACGACCCTGTACATTACGCATTATCCAATAAAAATTTGGTGTTGTCCCGGAGGACAGCTGTGATTGGCTCCAGCCACCTGCAACCATGAACATGAATGGTAGGAAATAAATGGATTGTAATACATAAGAATGTTTTATATTTTTAACATTATGATATTTTTATTAAAGATTTGTCTGTGAGCCAGATGCAGCCATCAAAAGAGCCACATCTGGCTCGCGAGCCATAGGTTCCGGACCCCTGCCGTAGACAATCAGCATGTCTATCCATCCATTTGGAGTCATCTAGAAAGCCTCCTGAGGTGAGTAGAGCAAATTGCAATTTGCTCAAATTTGTAACTTGCTTGTGGCTAGCTGTCTTGCACCTGTTGTGATGGAGGATCGGACACAATCTCACTCACACAATGGGCTCTCCAGGGCCAAGACCTTGGCAGAGGGTAAGTGTGCTCTCAAAGAAGACATTGCAGGGACTAAGTTAAGTCCCACCTCGGGCTTCCTGGGACACATCTATTTGTGCTGTCTGTTCTTGCTGAGACCTCGTTCTTTGCTGTTGCCTTATTGTTTTTGCACTGAAAACCCCTGAGTGAATGGTGTGTGAATGGGGATCTCTGATGCCTGCACCTGAGTTTATGCAGTCAGGCGAGCACCTGAGCAGCTCCTGATGGGGCATCCCCTTTTCTTTTTCATTAAACTGTGTTGAAAAGTCAAGTGTAAATGTAAACAGTGAATTGTCTGTTTTGTAGTTTCTCTCTGTTTGTCAGGAAAATCTCTGGTGCAATTTCAATTGGAAATTTCTGGCTTAAAACCAGAGGGCAAAAGTGAAGGGAAATTTGTAAACTCCATATGGTTTAGTGGCCATCCGCTGGAAGCTCAGGGAAACCTCTTCCATCTGTGGCTCTGACCTAGTCAGGGGTGTATACTGACCGGCCTAAGGAGAGCGAATATCCCAAGGTGCACTCAGCAGATGGTTGTCACTTTCGAAAGGCAACTCTGAGAAAACCATTCTAAAGCCCACAAATTATAAAAAATAGTAAAATAGCAAAGCAAAATTCATAGAAATATTATATTGCTTAAAGCTAAAACTAACTAGAGACCTAAGAGAGTGCTAGAGGAATCCAGGGCTCCCACCCCTTGCTACAACCCCCCCCCACACACACACACACCTCCTCTGCTTTGGCTCCAGGGAATTATCGCCTTATACCTAGAGCCAGACCCGAGGAGAAGAGTTAGAAAATACTGCCCCTTCTAAATCCATTTTGCTCCTGAGGAAAGTCACCTTTCCTAGTTTAAATCCCTTTCTCTTCTAGTGACTTGTATAATTAGAAGGCTCAGAATCCCCTTTCTCGGGGAAGCCTCAGGTCCTAACAGGACTATTAGAATCAGTACTGTATACACATCACCCCACTTGGGATGATTGTCAGCAACTCCTAGTCACCTTATTTACTGCTGAGGAGAGAAAAAGAATAGCATCAGAGGTGAGAAAAGCTGCTATGTTAGGAATAAATAGGTCTGAGAAGGATAACAGAGACCACCTCGAGAAGTTGTTTCCCCGGATGTCTGGCCTGAATGGGACCCTAACACCACAGCAGGATGGGAAATGCTGAACACTTTTCACCAGTTTATGTTAGCCAGGATTAGGGGAGTTACTAAGAAACCCATGAATTTGTCTAAGGTGTCAGAAGTTATTGGAGATCCTCAGGAGACTCCCTTGGCTTTCTTAGAAAGACTGCAGGAAGCCTACAGGGTCTATACACCTCTAGACCCAGAGGCATCAGAAAATGCTAGGGCAGTTAATTTAGCTTTTGTGTCCCAGTCAGCTCCAGATGTTAGGAGGAAGCTACAAAAAATTAGAAGGCTTCCCAGGGATAGTAATTTCCCAACTGTTAGAGATAGCTCAGAAAGTTTACAATAATAGAGACACCTTACAGAAGAAACAAACGGAGAAAATAACTAAGGTAGCTGTAGCTGCTCTAGACCACCAGAATAAAAAGGAAGGGAAGTTTAAAAGGGAATAAATCCCCATATTAAGAGACTGTTAGAGGCTAGTATTCTTGTTCCTTGTCAATCCCCATGGAATACCTCTTTTCTGCCTATTCAGAAGCCAGGCACCAGAGACTATTAAAGAATGCTTTCTTCAGTATTCTCCTGGCCCCTGTAAGTCAGCCCATCTTTGCCTTTGAGTAAAGTGACCCAGAAGCAGGCATCTTGGGACAACTAACCTGCACCAGATCACCGCAGGGCTTCAAGAGTCCACCGACCCTCTTTAATGAGGCACTGCATCAGAACCTGCTCGCCTTCCACCAGGAACAGCCAGAATGTACGCTGCTACAGTATGTGGATGATTCGCTTCTCACTGCGCAAACGGAGATAAGTTGCCGGACAGACACTACGGGTCTTTTACAAACACTGCAGACTCTGGGGTACCAAGTGTCAGCTAAAAAGCCATAACTCTGCACCTCCAAGGTGACCTATGTAGGCTACCACATTGAGGTGGGGAAGCGTACTCTCTCCTCCAGCCATATAGAGGCAATCCTTCAGATCCCAACCCTCACCACCAAAAGACTACTCCAAGAATTTCTCAAAGCAGTTGGATACTGCAGATTGTGAATCCCTAGGTTTGCAGAGATAGTGAATCCTTTGTACTCCTGTACAGCACAAACCCAAGAATTAATTTGGACAGATAAGGAACAAGAGGCTTTCGAAATCCTCAAAAAAAGCTCTCACTAAGGTTTCTGCCCTGGCTCTGCCCGATATTACAAAGTCTTGCCAGCTCTTTGTTCATGAGAGCAAAGGAATCACAGAAGGGGTATTGACCCAGATGCTAAGGCCATGGCGCAGGCCTATTGCTTACCTCTCCAAGTGGCTAGACCCAGTATCAGGCTCTGCGCATCAATCAGCCTCGCATCAAGTTTGTTCAGACACAGGCGATCAACTCTGCTAGCCTGATGCCTGACGAGGATCCTAGCATCCCCTTGCATGACTGCTCTGAGGTACTAGACTCTGTTCAAACTGCAAGGCTGGACCTCACTGATGAACCCCTAGCTGGGGTAAAAGAACAGTGATTCACAGATGGTAGCAGTTTTGTCTAGGACGGGATGGACAAGCAGGAGCAGGTGTAGTGACTCTTGATAAGGTCAACTGGGCCCAAGCCTTGCCCCATGGGACCTCTGCTCAGCGGGCAGAACTTATAGCTCTCACCTAGGTGTTAAGGAGGGCCAAAGAAAAGAAGGTCAACATTTATACTGACAGTAGGTATGCTTTTGCTACTGCTCATGTTCATGCAGCAATCTATAAGGAGAGAAGATTTCTGACATCTGCTAGTAAGGACATTAAAAACAAAGAAGAAATTTTAGCCTTACTAGAAGCCATTTGCTTACCAGAGTCTGTAGCTCTCATTCATTGCCCAGAGCATAAGAAAGAAAACTCACTAGAGGCAAGAGGAAATCAGGCCACTGATAAGAAGGAGCTCTAAAACCAGTAGGGCCTTGTTGCCAGAGGCTCCTTTTTATAACCAACTAGAAAAAGATTTTGCTAACAAGAAAGAAATGTCTAAAATTAAGGGAGGATAGTTAGAACTACCAGATAAAAGGATTTTCTTGCCCGAAGCCCCTAGGACCGTGATAGTCATTTTCAGCACTGATAGGCGTAGTCATTTTCGATGACACATGGCCGCATGCAGCCGCATACCAGAGAAGAATGGGGCCGCATGCCAAGAAGGGTGTTTCCTCCTCGGCTCCTGCACAGCCAGGTGCAGTAGCCGAGGATAAAACATTTGCTGTAGTGTAGACCAGGGGTCCCCAGACTTTTTACACAGGGGGCCAGTTCACTGTACCTCAGACTGTTGGAGGGCCGGACTAGAAAAAAAACTATGAACAAATCCCTATGCACACTGCACATATCTTATTTTAAAGTAAAAAAAACAAAACGGGAACAAATACAATATTTAAAATAAAAAAACAAGTAAATTTAAATCAACAAACTGACCACTATTTCAATGGGAACTATGGGTGCAGATGCGTCCTGTGCTCCTCTCACTGACCACCAATGAAAGAGGTGCCCCTTCCGGAAGTGCGGCAAGGGCTGGATAAATGGCCTCGGGGGGCTGCATGTGGCCCATGGGCTGTAGTTTGGGGACCCCTGGTGTAGACACTCTGTGCCGGAGGTCTGCAGGCCAAAACAACAGAACTCCAGTGCAGAGCTTCTAGTTCTGGGACTTCCGGTTAGGCTGTTTTTCTCGAAGTGATACACCACCAAGTTATGCTCAGTTTTTTGGCGAATTTTGACACATCAAGCTCAAAATATTGCCCATCACTGCCCTAGCACAATGGTCGGCAAACTCATTAGTCAACAGAGCCAAATATCAACAGTACAATGATTGAAATTTCTTTTGAGAGCCAATTTTTTTAAACTTAAACTATATAGGTAGGTACATTCCTTATTGAGGTAGCACCCACACGTGATATTTTGTGGAAGAGCCATACTCAAGGGGCCAAAGAGCTGCATGTGGCTCGCAAGCCACAGTTTGCTGACCACTGCCCTAGGATTATCAGCGAGCTACTCATCTAGGCCAAACTAAGCTGTAAAGCCAGTAGTTGTGGTCAGGATCACAGCCGCCTGACCCGTGCAGGTTCGCATTGGATTCGAACAGTCGGTAATGAAACAACGGAGCCAAAAACTGGTGAGCCATCAGCTTCAATTCTAGCTTGCACCCGGTGGGCAAGCAAAAACACACACTGGGCTCCAAAACCCACACATTCAGTGCTCACAAAGCTACTGACTTATCCGAGTTTCCTAGAATTAAAGGTTTCTAGCTCACCAGACTTATTAACCTCTGTTCCCCATCTCCTCCAGCACAAACTCTTAACAAACTGGCTTCTCCCTCAGCATTCTGCCATCTTGACTGCTTCTCCTGGCCTCCATGTGGCCTTAATCTGCTCTCCTCTCTTCTACCTCAGGAACCAAACAAGAACTAGCTACTGGTCTGCCCACTTTATAGCATAGATTCAAAACCTTTAATCCAATTATACAAACAAGAAAGTCTCTGATTCAAAGCCACTCATCTGAGGCACAATGGGATTCATCATGAGAGTGCACCTACATCATCCAATCAGTCAAGGGCCAGGAGAAGAGCTTACTCTTAAAACTAAGCCTTAGGCTATAACGACCCAGCCTGCCCACAGCCTGTTCTCAAACACACATTAATATCAACGAACTTCCATGTGGGCAGCGCCATCTTTAACAAAGTGAGCATAATATATTTTATCTGCCCAACATAAGCTAACAGAATTATTTAAGAAAAATTACTATTTGCCAGGCTTAGAATCTATTATAGAAAGCATAGTATCCAAGTGTTTAGTCTGTACTCAAGTAAATGCTAAGCAAAGTAGAAAAGTTGTAAAAAGAAATGGGAAAAGAAAGCTTTCCTAGGAGAACATTAGTACAGAGATATAAATACCTATTACTTCTTATTGACACCTTTTCAAAATGGGTAGAAGCTTTTCCTACTAGAAATGAGACCGCAGTAACTGTTGTTAAGAAATTGCTGTATGAAATTATTTCCAGATTTAGCTTGCCCATTAATATTGGGTCTGATAACGGGCCTGCATTTGTATCCAAGATCTCACAGGTACTGGGAAAGGTGCTCAATATTAATTGGAAATTTAATTGTGCCTACAGGCCTCAGAGTTTAGTTCATTCTTTCAAGTTGCCCCAAGCTCTGAAGTCCTAACTAAGTCCATTTTAGAAACTGGTGAAAGCTGGACTAACTTACTTCCCTAGTTTTGCTAGAAGCTAAATATACCCCCTACTGGGAAAAAAATTCAACCCACATAGAATTGTATTAGGTAGGGCAATGCCCCTTCTCCTTAGGCTCACTTGAAGACACTCTCAGAGACAGAGATGGTGTAAATGGATCCCACCAACCCCTGTAAGTTGACCCTGAGAAGGACAACATGCCCTGTTCCAGCCACAAACCAGAAGCTGGCTGGTCTACGCAGGGCAGAAGCTTGAGCACCCTCACCGTGTGGAACTCCTTTATAATTAAACTTTGGGAAGGGGGGAGAGCTCGGGTCGAGGGAAAGCCAGAGTGAGTCATCTTAAGATTTAATATATGTGCTGCTATAAGTCATAAAGAAGGGGGGTACAAGTCCCTTCACTAAGAAAGAGGCATATTTTAAAAGAAAATTGCTTATTACTAACTTGTCACTGAAGGTTATGATCTTTAAAATTAGGAGGTCTAATTAGAAAGGAATTGTATAGTTTTAATAATGAAAGGTATAAGGTACAGAGATACTTTTGAAAGAAAAAAAAGGGAGAAAGTAAGTTGTTAAAGTTGAGGGTTTATATAAGTTGTAGAAGGTTTGTGCAAGTTGTAGGAGGTTTGTACAGACAAAAAAAATAGGTTTATAGAACAGAATAAGCCTCTACTGTATATTCTAGTATATGCTATGCCTCGAGTTTATTTATATAGAAGAAATAGTTTTACAAAATAGAAAAGATTTAGATCTACTATTCCTCCAACAGGGTGGTTAGTCTATGTACAGACCTGGGAGAGACTTCTTGCTTTTATGCTAATAACTCTAGAATTATTAAGGAAAGTTTATCTTTAGTCAGGGAAAATGTAGAAAAGAGAAAATATATTTGAACAGTCAGAAAACTGATTTCAAAGAATATTTAACTAGTCACCCTGGCTAACAATCCTATTGTCTGTGGCAATTAGTCCTCTTACTTTAATATTATCTCATAGCATGTTTAATCAATTTTATAGCAAGGTTTGTTCAAGAAAAGGTAAACTTTATTAAATTAATAACAATCCAAAAGAGGGCAACAACATACAAGACAATAGCAATAAAACCGAATCAAAGATTTGATTAAAAATTAAGTAAAACCAGTAGGGAATGAAATGTAGAAATACCATATCCCTGACCATAGAACGAGTTTTGCAAGATTTGCAGATGAGTAAATGAAAAGAGTTCTGTAAAGGCCATAAATGTTTACTCATGATTAGATTCCGGACAGCCCTCAGGATGCTGCCTTAACAACCTCAGAAAAAGGCCAAGATGACCGAGCACATTCTTTTGCTTTTTGTTAAATGCTTTGCTGAACACTCTCCCTAGATTGTCCCAAAGATAACCGAAAGCCTGTTTCACTTCTGTACAACTGCTTTGGCTAGGTGCTTACCCCCAACCCTCTTCTTTAGGCCTGTAAAAGCAAACCCCTAAGTTCAATTGGAGCCATGAGTTCTTTAGGATGTGAATCCACTCGTGGTTGCAGGCATTAAATTAAAGACTCCTTAATTTGGCTACTTAATTGTGTGGCAAAATGTTTGTTTTCTCGCTGTCCAGATATAACAGAATCAAATGAACTCAATAAACTGATAAACAAAATAGATACAGAAGCATGGACACATGGAACAGATGGACAGCTGTCAGAGGGCAGGGTGGTGAGGAGATTGAATGAAAGAAGGTGAAGGGATTGTAGTAAGGTACCAAAAAGGCTACAGAATTAATATTAATAGTTTAGGAAGCTTAAAGAACATTTTATTAATTTGGGCTAGGCGTGCAGAAAGATTTTGTAAATGAGATTTCTGTACTTGTGAGATTAGCACAGTGGTTCTTAACCTTTTTTGAGGTACCGAACCCACCAGTTTCATATGCGCATTCACTGAACCCTTCTTTAGTTAGTAATAAATAAAATATGATTTTTTTTTTCCAAATTCAAGACATAGGTATATGCTTTTTTACTGGTGCACAAAATGAGTCGTGCATGAACATCACCTTGCTCAAAGAACAAAACCAACAAAGTGCATGAACTCACAACAAATTATGGTATTACTTTATTCTGGCCTACGTGGCAAAGGCTTCTCCGAACCCCTGAGACTGACTCATTGAACCCCTAGGGTTTGATAGAACCCAGGTTAAGAACCACTGGATTAGCACCAACTCAGGATATCTGATAGCATTGTATTGTAAATGAGGAGGGGAAGGAGATTTAAATTCCTGTCCATTCCCCCCCCCCTTACACTGGTAAGGAAGCAGGTAAATAGCTAGCCAAGTGCAGGAAGAGAAAGATTAAAATAAACCTTTTCTTATATTGATGGGCCATTTACAGGTATTTTATCCCCTAGCGCCATGGAAAATACCCCTCCCCTCCTGAAAGCATGTAATTATTGTATATATCTCTAAACAAAAGAATGGCAAATGAACACTAGAAAATTTAGGAATATCCTTTAATATATGTAGAATGACATTTTTACTATTGTGTTACCTTATAAGTTTTGATGTGTGAAAACACTTTTTATGAATCCTATAGAAAAATGTTGTAAACTGTTGGGCAGATAAAATATAATATGCTCACTTTGTTAAAGATGGCGCTGCCCACATGGAAGTTCGTTGATATTAATGTGTGTTCTGGAACAGGCTGTGGGCAGGCCAGGTCGTTGTAGCCTAAGGCTTAGTTTTAAGAGTAAGCTCTTCTCCAGGCCCTTGACTGATTGGAAGATGTAGGGTGGTGCACTCTCCTGAGGAATCCCATTATACAGAGACTTCCTTGTTTGTATAATTGGGTTAAAGGTTTTGATTCTATGGTATAAAGTGGGAGAGACCAGTAGCTTGATCTCTCTCTCTCTTGGTTCTTGGTTCCTGAGGTATTAGAGAGGAGAGCAGATTAAGGCCATGTGGAGGAGAAGTAGCCAAAATGGCAGAGTGCTGAGGAAGAAGCCAGTTTAAGAGTTTGTGCAGGAGGAGATGGGAAACCGAGGTGAATAAGTCTGGTGAGCTAGAAACCTTAAATTCTAGGAAACTCGGATAAGTCAGTAGCTTTGTGAGCACTGAATGTGTGGTGGGTTTTGGAGCCCAGTGTGTGTTTTTGCTTGCCCACCGGGTGCAAGCTAGAATTAAAGCTGATGGCTCACCAGTTTTTGGCTCCGTTGTTTCATTACCGACTGTCCGAATCTAATGTGAACCTGCACGGGTCAGGCTGCTGCGATGGCGGCCTCGACTACTGGCTTTACATAAACTTTCTAATGAATTGTATCCCATCGCCCTCATTCTTTTCCCCAACCCTGTATAGGTGAAAACAAAGGTTGTAAGCTTATGCCATGATGTCATGCTCTCCCCCGCCCGTGTATAATCAAGGGTTTATAACCAGCCCCTGAAATATTTTTCACACACATGATTTGGGCCTTCTAGATTGCCCCATGTTGGGCAGATAAAATATATTATGCTCACTTTGTTAAAGATGGTGCTGCCCACATGGAAGTTCGTTGATATTAATGTGTGTTCTGGGACAGGCTGTGGGCAGGCCGGGTCGTTATAGCCTAAGGCTTAGTTTTGGGAGTAAGCTCTTCCCCACACCCTTGACTGATTGGATGATGTAGTCTCCTGAGGAATCCCATTGTGCCTCCGATGGGTGACTTTGTATTGGGAATTCCTTGTTTGTGTAATTGGATTAGAGGTTTTGATTTTACACTATAAAGTAGGGCAGGCCAGGAGCTTGCTCTCGCTCTTGTTTCCTGAGATATTAGAGAGGAGAGCAGATGAAGGCCACATGGAGGAGAGGAAGCAGCCAAGATGGCAGAGTGCTGAGGAAGAGTTTGTGCAGGAGGAGATGGGAAACAGAGGTAAATAAGTCTGGTGAGCTAGAAGCCTTTGATTCTAGGAAACTCGGATGAGTCAGTAGCTTTGTGAGCACTGAATGTGTGGGTTTTGGAGCCCAGTGTGTGTTTTTGCTTGCCTGCCGGGTGTAAGCTAGAATTAAAGCTGATGGCTCACCAGTTTTTGGCTCCGTTGTTTCATGATCGACTGTTCGAATCCAGTGTGAACCTGCATGGGTCAGGGGGCTGTGATCCTGACCCCGGCTACTGGCTTTACACCCCATGTAAGCTGTATGCAGCCAGCATATTTAATAAGTCTCCTTCTTTAATAAAACTCTTCAAAATTCATCTGGATTTAGTGTCTCTATGTAAACCCATGAAATTGAGGTTTGGGTACTTTACAACAGGATTAGCCAAATATGTATATATACATAACACATAGATACAGACAACTGAGTGGCAACAGCCAGAGGGGAAGGGGGCTGGGGATAGGTGCAGGAGGGAAAAGGGAGGGGGAAAGGGGATGGAGGGACTTCGCTTGGGGTGGAGGGAGCACAATGCAGTGTGCGGATGGCATTATATGGAGTTGTATGCGTGAAACCGGTATGGTTTTGCAAACCAATGTCAGCCCAATAAATTCAAATTAAAAAAATAGAGTCAGGCATGGAGTGGATTACACCATTCACTCTCAGCTCTCCCACTCCACCACAAACTACAATCAGATTCCAACAAAATTCATTCAGTCTCAGGTTTCCAGTTTAGGAAAGGCAGGTGATGTGGACCATGTTGAAGTTAGCAATCTGAGGGTTAATATGTTCTCAGTCTGAAGTAAATGTGGGGGAGGAGGGAGAGATGCAGAGGAGCTGTCTATTACAGAGAAGTTATAAGACCTAGATTCAATAGGTCCCCGAATCTCCAGTGTCAATTCAAACTTGAGCCAACCTTTTTGGTTTGAACAGCAGCAGGCTGCTTAAATGGCTACTCACTATCAGAACCCATGCTATAATATTATCCAATACTACATTTAATGATGAGGAATTTTGACTTACCACTTCTCTAAAGTTCAATTTCCACAATTACTCTTAAGCTGGCCATGGTGGGAGAAAACTATTCCAAGATAATTATAATTTTAAAAAAATTTAAATGGGATGAATAAAATTATTTCCCTCCTCCATGCAAAGCAACAAAACATTTCCTACCTTTTCCCCTGCATCCATCCAGAGAGGCACCTGAATCAGGGGTCCTCTGAGAACCAACCATAACGGCCAATTGTTAACTGGAATTCCACCAGAACAAGTTATTTTCTCGACAATGCCAGCTCAGGAACTGTGAACTGTTTGTTGCACTGTTTAGTTCCCTTAATGGGGCATCATTAAAATTCCCTCTTCCATTCACTGCTTGAGATGCAAAGCCAGGGAAATGGTCCACTAAGTCCAAGTACAGACATTCTAATTAGTGACACTGTAACCAGGGTTTCTGCCCACCAATATGCTAAATTATGTGAATTGCATGAATAGTGGTAAGTCTTTCAGATCTGCCTTCTGAGCTGAATCCATATTCTGCTTTTAATTAGAACTGCAAAGACTTCCTCTATAAAAGCTCACATTTCTAGCTCTCCACCATTATTGACTCTTCGTTGGAGCCACCTCACCCACCATCCTCGCAACAATACTTACTCCTGTGTGTTCTTTTCCTCCCTGGGACACCATCCATTTCCCCTCACCAGGAATTCTTACTGACAATACTGGGAGACCAGAGTTATTCTCAGAGAACAGCTTGCCTAGTGCCAGGCTTCATTTGTCTTTCCCCATGGGTCATTTGTCACAGGGAGGTGGCCTGTTGCGGTAAATCCTAATTGAAAGCCTGTGTGTTCTCCTGTGTGCAACCTGGATGCCAGCACCAAGCAAACTCAATTGCTTGGCACCCTGCAGAGAGGTGCACCAGTACAGAGCCGGGCAAAGCCCTGTAAGCCAGCAATAATATGCCCTAGCACTGTCTTTGGAAGAAAGAGTCTTCCAATTCTTAGAAAAGAGTATTCATATAGTATTGCAATTTACATATATATATAGGGTCAATAATGGACATGGCCCTTTCCCCTCCCCCGCCACATGCAACCATGGTCACAGATCCTGACAGTGGGCCATGAGATAAAGGGTAATAAAACTAAGGTTTTAGTAAGAACAATAAAACTGGGTCACCAGATATGTATCAACAAGGGACAACACAGAATGATGTATATCCTTCCACCTACCCCTACTCACAAGCTTGCCTACACACAGGCAAAGAGCTTCACTTGAGTAACTGACCAGGGGTTAGCTATTTAAACTGTGACCCCACCCATCAGAGCACAGAACTTTGACCAACTGGCTGCCATCGGTGCTGCTCCTGTATGTACAATAAAGGCTATGTCCACTTCATCTGGTTCTCCTTGTGGTTTCTTTGGGATCTTGCAACAACACCAGATTCATTTTCCATGTCTGGACCTCCTGCATTACAATATGCAATCTGAGACTTCTCTCTGAGACTTGGTTTCTATTGTATCTTTAACTACCTTAATATCAGAACCCAACAGGAAAAGGCTGGTTCTAAATATGGGTGCGTTCCCATATTGCATCAAAGGAGGACAAAAAATGCCCAGACAACTTGATGAAGGAAGTATGATTTATTTAGCCAGCAGAGCAGCATGACCCCAAAAGAGGCAAGCTAAACATGTGCTCTCCGAAGTTAGATTTCTTACATCTTATATACCCTTTACAGAACACAGGTTTACATGCAAGGGGCTTGTGATCCCTTTGTCTAGAGCAGTGATTTTTAACCTAGGTTCTATTGAACCCTAGCGGTTCGATGAGTCAGTCTCAGGGGTTCGGAGAAGCCTCTGCCGCGGAGGCCAGAATAAAGTAATACCGTAATTTGTTGTGAGTTCATGCACTTTGTTGGTTTTGTTCTTTGAGCAAGGTGATGTTCATGCTTGGCTCATTTTGTGCACCAGTAAAAAAACATATACCTATGTCTTGAATTTGGAAAAAAAAAAATCATATTTTATTTATCACTAAAGAAGGGTTCGGTGAATGCGCATATGAAACTGGTGGGTTCGGTACCTCAAAAAAGGTTAAGAACCACTGGTCTAGAGGTACACATCAATCACAGGACTCCAGGATGGGAGGGTGAGCTTAGGTGAGGTCTGAGAATAAGTGTTGGAATTTGTTTAAGAAAAGAGAAGAGCTGGATAAAGCGACGACCTGGGAACACTGAGGTCGCCAGTTCAAACCCTGTACTGGTCTGGTCAAGGCACATATGAGAGTTGATGCTTCCAGCTCCTCGCCCCTTTCTCTCTTTCTCTATCTCTCTCACTCTGTGTCTCCGCTCTAAAATGAATAAAATAAAACAATAAAATTTAAAAAAAAAGAAAAGAGAAGAGGAAGGGTTTTCAGATAAGTTCATCTTCCTTTTTCTCTTCAAAATTTCTTGGTGTGAAAATCTCTCATTAGAAAAATAATGTTCCTTCCCAAGCAGGAAGGTAATTTGCAATTTTACAGATGACATTTAGCTGGTGCTGCTCAGTCCCCATTGCAAACTATAAGTGAGCAAACATAAAAATCATATTTTACAAACTTATTTGGCCAACATTCTACTCCTTTTGCTCAGTTTGCAATCCACACCACAGGCATTCCTGTGCAAGGACATTAAAATGTCCTTGAAGCTTCTCTCCAGCAGGAAGAAGAGCTTCCTGGTTCAGGAGGGCTTCCTTCCTTACCCACATCCATTTCCTCACTCTGCTCCCACCCTCTCTCCACCCTATTAGATTTGACATTACATGTAGAATCCATTTATAAGAACATGAGGCACATTCATTCATTGAGCCAACACAAGTGCCTGTTACTCAACAGGCACCAGGGTAGGCATATTCAAATCACTGGAAGAAGACAGAATTTTCATTTTGAAAAAGAATTATACCCCAATGTTGGGAAAATAAGTTTGTAAAATTTGTATTTTTTGAGTTTGCTCACTTTTATTGTTAAAAAATGGCACTGGGCAGCCACGTGTGTGCTTTCCCTCAGAGTAGGGCAATTGATTGCAAATTGTGGATTGCATTCCTGCTTGGGAGGGTCCATTGTTTTGCTAATTGTATGGCCAGTACCCACCCGCCATCAGGTACTGCAGGTTCTCTTTGGATTCGGGAAGACGGTAAAGAAACATTGGAGGGCCATTCCTTTATTCTACTCTTGTACCAGCCAATAGGCAAACACACAGGGCTCCAAAACCCTAACACACTCTCCAGTTCCACAACCAGGAGAATCTTCTCCGGGTTCTCCTAGAATCAAAGGCCCCACCAGTCTCAGTCACCTCTGGCTCCCAGCTGTACACCTTCTCCCTTCTCTCTGCACAAACTGCCTTCTTCTTCAACACCCTGCCATCTTGGCTTCTCTCCTCCTTCCTCACTCTGCAAAAACTGGCTTCCTTCCTTCCCCCTTTTAAAACTTCTTTGGCACCAAAAACCTCTCCTCCAGCAACATTAGCATAACAGTGACCCTTCCCAAGCAGGAAGGTAATTAGCAATTTCACAGACCAGAACCATTTTTAACAATAAAAGTGAGCAAACTCAAAAATCATATTTTACAAACTCATTTGCCCAACACCATTGTTAGCTGGAAAAGGGGTCTTTGTAGCCCCAGCCAGTTTTGCAGAGAGAGTGGAAAGAATGCAGAGTGTTGAAGAAGAAGCCAGTTTTGCAGAGAGAAAGAAGGTGTGCAGATGGGGAACTAGAGCTGAGGGGCTTTGCAAGCTCTGCTGAGACTGGTAGGGCCTTTGATTCCAGGAGGAACCAGAGAAAATTCTCCGGGTTGTATAACCAGAGAATGTGTTAGGGCTTTAGGAGCCCTGAATGAAAGGGAAGTGTTTTCCCTGCCTGTTTGCTCATCGGCTGGTGCAAGACTTTAATAAAGAAATGGCCCACCATTTTTTGTCTCCACTGTTTCTTTACCATCTATCCAAATTCAATGAGAACCTGAATGACCATGACAGGGGAGGCCACTGACCGTATACCCACAAAATATAAACACTGACTGCTGATGAACAGAGCAGAATGTGAATGGAAGACAAAGAGATGATGTAAAAGCACAAATAACAAATATTGGGCAATGAAAGGGAAGGAAGATTGCTGAGGGGAAGAATTGAGAACTCAACAAATACTTAATAGAGTCTGTAGAAGACTTTAAAAAGTATAAATAAACTAAAGCTACTGAGTTATAGTGAACATTCCTGGGGTCTCACCTACAGCCACCTCCCTTAATCTCCCCGTCCCCCTGCTTTTACTTATTAACAGAGCCCAGATTCTATTTCCTAGTCCACATTATTCTTTGGAATCATATGCTCAGGAACGATCAAGGGTAAATCATGATTAATCTAAATTGTGGTAACTACGCCCCTTGTCAGTCATTAGTAGTAGGTCTATGGCTGCTTTTAGCCAAGGAGATATGGGGAGAAGTCTGCACTGGACTCCAGGGAGAGATATAAAGGAAGAACAGCCTCCCATATTATTTTAGACATTATCTGAATTAATTAACCTTAAAGCTGATCTATCTTAGGACATCTTATTGTGGAAAAATACATTTTCCTTACTGCTCAAATATTTGGAATTGATTTTCTCCTACTAGAACTAAAAACAACCTAATGTGCAATTACCCATTAAGGAATTTTATATGTGTGTGACAGAGACAGAGAGAGAGGCAGATAAGGACGGACAGGAAGGGAGAGAGATGAGAAGCATCAATTCTTTGTTGCAGCTCCTTAGTTGTTCATTGATTGCTTTCTTATATGTACCTTGACCAGGGGGCTACAGCAGACCGAGTGACTCCTTGCTCAAGCCAGCAACCTTGGATTCAAGCTGGTGAGCCTTGCTCAAACCAGATAAGCCTGCACTCAAGCCAGCGACCTTGGGTTTTAGAACCTGGGTCTTCTGCATCCCAGTCCGATGCTCTATCCACTGCACCACTGCCTGGTCAGGCTAACCACTAAGGAATTTAAAATGATTATTTAACTGTATTGGATGGAAGGAAAAAAAGAAGGGAGGAGGAAATACAAGTGAAATAGTTCTCACATATAATAGCAGGTCAATAGATTATATATATGTATAAAATTAATTTTTTTAAACAGAAAAGAAGTAGTAACATAAGAATTCTCTTTAGACAGCTAGAGGTAATCAGAAGAAGAAACAAGTTAAAAATGGGAACTGAGTCTCTGGCCAGTTGGCTCAGTGGTAGAATGTTGGCCCAGTGTGTGGATGTCCCAGGTTTAATTCCTGGCCAGGGCACACAGGAGAAGTGCCCATCTGCTTCTCCATCCCTCCCTCTTCTCTCTCTCTCTCTCTATTTTCCCCTTCTGCATCCATGACTTGATTGGAGCAAGTTAGCCCTTGGCACTGAGGATGGATGGTTCCATGGCCTCTGCCTCAGGTGCTAAAATAGCTTGGTTGCTGGGCAACAGAGCAACGCCCCAGATGGGCAGAGCATCCCCCCTAATGGGCATGCTGGGTGGATCCCAGCAGGGCACATGTGGGAAGTCTGTCTTGCCTCCCCTTCTCTCACTAAAAAAAAAAAAAAGAAAGAAAGAAAGAAACTGAGCTGAGAAGGAGAGGGGTGGGTAAATACTACTTTTCATTATAAGTCCATGTGCATTATTTTTAAACTATATGCATGTATTATTTTTGATTAAAAGTTTCAAAGTTTACATAAAATAGAAAATTCATTCAAAATCAAAACTAGAAATTAATTTCTTCTTCTGGAGGCACTGAAGAAAAAATAAGATTTTTTTCTCGGAGACAAATCAGCAAGTTAATAGCATACTTTCCGCCCAGGGAGGGTTCCCAAGGCCCTAGTGTTCTTCTCCCTGTGCTGTCTGCAAGGGGTGTTCTCTTTCTGCAGGTGTGGATTAGGCTTCTGGAAGCAAAAGTGTTTGAAATAGGAGGCGATAAGAGAGCCTGGAGGGCAAAGAAAGGGACAAATCCTCCAACCACAGGGCAGCCAGCTTTTCTCTGCCTCCAAACAATGAAAATGAAGATGACAGAACAATGTAGACCACCACATGCCATCTTGTTAAACCTGGGAGTGGCTATATGAATTGCATAACTAAGCGTGCTGAATTCCTCCTACAAAAGTAAGACAAGTTTTCTCCAAGCTGATTCTACTCTTCAAAGTACCCAAGAAAATTGCTTTGGTTATCTTGACAGC
Organism: Rhynchonycteris naso; assembly: GCA_037038555.1. NCBI lineage: Eukaryota > Metazoa > Chordata > Mammalia > Chiroptera > Emballonuridae > Rhynchonycteris > Rhynchonycteris naso. The sequence continues at coordinate 101,953,767 of CM072996.1, read as the reverse complement.
CTCCTCACAGATAAGAACAAGGATCACACACTTCAAAATGCCATCTCCCACACTTCTTTGATGCTGTTGACTAAAAGGGCCTAATGACACAGCTTGAGCCACATTGCTTTAACAACTAAGGACATTCCTTTCCAACAAATCACAAAACTTCAAAGCTATAATTATATTCCCGGGGGATAAGAGTTACTGAAACAAATTTTAGGAAGACCACAATCCTATAATTTCCAGAGTCCAAGAGAAATAAACATTTATTTTTAATCTTATTCACCTAATGTCTCACTGAACTGGTGGTCAATAGGCCACTTTTTAAAAAGGCTGTTTCTTAGAAATATAAGCCATACATATTGTTTTGAAGTCGGTTAAAATAAATTCCAACTCGAGTCTAGTAGTCTTTTCAAAACTAACCTATTACAATATTAAATATGCATTGACCTGGCCACGCATATTTCTAGGACTACATCCTACAGAATTAAAACATATAAGGTTGTGCACTGCAGTATCGTTTGTAATAGAAAATAAAATCTAAAAGTCAAACAGCGGGATGGAATAATCATGCAATATCCATACTGTGGAATATCATATAGCTATTATAACAAAAATAACAATTAAATAGAACTCGGTGAATTTTCATAGGGAGATGTCCATAACGCACTGTTATATAAAAAAGGTGTGTGTATATATACAGTGTGTCCATAAAGTCATGGTGCACTTTTGACCTGTGACCGGCCAAAAGTGAACCATGACTTTACGGACACACTGTATTTATAGGTGTGCATTTGTTTTTTTCCATGTAACGGGGGAAAAATAGGAAAGGATATACATCAAACTGCTCATGGGGATCCTCCAGGTCTTGGAATTAGAGAAGAGAGTTTTACTTTATATACTAGTGAATATTTTGAATTGTCCTATCAACCATACATTCTTTTGTATTGAGGGAAAAACAATATAAAATTTCTTTCTTGGGACTGTGGGGAAGTTGTCAAGCTCCCTTTTCTAGGACCACATCTGATATGACACTTTAATGACAATCTCTCCAGCTTGTCAATACCTTCAGGAACAGAGATTTTGCAACCTTCTTCTATAACTGACATAATAGTAGTTCCTACTTATTGAAAGACATACCTGATACGGTAGCAAGTTCACAAGATACTTACTTACCTAATCCTTCAGTAACAACATGAGCTTTATTAGGCCCACTCTACAGGTGAGAAAACAAATTAACTAAACAAGACCATGCAAATTAAATAAGCAGCTTTGTTAGGATCCCAGACCAGATCCAACTGGAAAGTTTGTTTTCTTCCTAACTACACAATATTTATTAAGCACATGCATCTAAGTTAAATTACTTTACTTCAAATTCAGCTTTCATAAATGGACACAGCACCCAGTAGTTCTCCTTTATCTGCGGTTTTGCTTTTTGCAGCTTTAGCTACCTGTAGTTAACCATGGTCTAAAAATATTTAATCGAAAATTCCAGAAATAAACAATTGATAAGTTTTAAACTACACACCATTCTGATTAGCGTGATGAGTGAGTCCTGCTCTGACCCGACCAGGCTGTAAATCATCCCTTTGTCCAGCTCTGTGTTGTGTACATTACCCACCCCTTAGTCACTTTGTAGCTGTCTTCATGATCAGATCTACTGTTGCAATTCTGCCGTGTTTGTGTGCAGACAACCCTTCTTATACTTAACAGCCCGGAAGTGCAGGAGCGGTGATGCTGGCAACTCAAGTATGCCACGGAGAAGCCATAAAGTGCTTCCTTTAAGTGAAAAGGTGAAAGTTCTCAATAAGGCAAGAAAAATGAAATCATATACTGAGGTTGCTAAGGTCCAAAATAAGAACAAATCTATCCATGGACTTGCCTAATGTAGAAATTAAACTTTATCAAAGTTTGTAAGTATAGGAGAAAACAGTATACTGGCTGTGGCAAAAGCAGGTTTACAATTGTGAGTACATGAAACAGCTTATTTGTGTATTATTGTATATTCATTATTCTTTTCCATAGAAACAACTGTAAGCCTACTTGTGCCCCATCCTGTATATAGGGTTTGGTATTATCCGCAGTTGAGGGCATCTACTGGGGGTCTTGAAACATTTTCCGCAAGGATAAGGGGGACTACTGTATACTATGGGAGTCTAAAAACCTACCTCTTAGAGTTTTTCAGAAAGAATCAAGGGAGATAGGCCCAACAATTCCCTCCTAAAGAGAACTGTGGTTCACAAGCCACTATGTCTTCTGGTACTGAAAACCATACCCGCCTAGCCCTATCTTCTTCCGTTAGCCGATTTTGCAACAAATTCTCAGTGAGAGCTTTCCAAATTCTCTAGTCTTCTCTAGAACTGAAATCTGAACAGATATCTTCAATCTTCGATGCTGAAGATTACCTCACAGCTTCTAAAAGCTAAGATTTTACTCATAAATCCCCATAACCTGCAGGCCTGGTGTTATGTTTTCTACATTAACAAAAACAAAGATATTGCGGACTCACAATCACTTGACTCATGCCTTTTTCAGCTCTCCTTGCACATGGGTTGCTGTTCCTGGCCTTGAATTTGTAATATTTGTTAGCAGCTCTGTGGGAGGGATGGTGGTCAACAACTTTTAGAGGGAAATGATCATTAGAGCCGGAGAGGAAAGCTCAGTAGGGTTTAGATAATGCAAGGCCTAGTAAATAGAAAATGGGCAAATACAATAGACACCGGAGAGCAGGAGCTGTGTCTCCTGTTGTGTGCCCCAACACGTGGCTGGGTTTATCACTGATTACGTATTCTCACCCAGTCTCAGTGACCTGAAAGTTCTTTCTTCCCATCTCGGCTGGCCCAAAGATCATACTCCCCAGGGACCTAGCACTTCATAATAAAGACTCATTATTTATTCTAGCCCCAGGATATTTCAAATGAGTGTTTCAAAGCGATGCTGGTTAGTATATTGGAATTAGCTCTCCTGATGCATTGACGGGCTCCACAGGCACCCCGAAATGCAGTGGTCTCTGTAGCTCTTTGAAAACTGCATCTCTATTTGTTTTTTTTCATGAATCCTAAAACCTAGCATAGTCTTTCTTACAACTAACCAAAAGAAATGTATCTGCTGAATGAATTAATAAATAAATCTTTAAATAAACTAGTAAAGTCAAAAGCTAATGATTTTAAGGAATTAATTTGTGTTTTGTTTTATTTAGAAAATTAAGTTTAATGGGGTGATATTGATTAATAAGAGGACATAAGCTTCAGGTAAACATTTCTATAGCATTTGACCTGTTCATAGCAAATATGCTACTACGTTTTTGTCCTGAGCAATGAGTAAGCGTTGGTGGTTTTGTACATGTGTATATATAAATATATATGCATACATATCCATATATCCATATATATGTGATAGCCCAACAAAATCAGGTATTTTAGGTGAAGTATGGTTGCACTCTTCAGTGGGGGTTGTTGAGCCCAACAAAGGGAGGAATTTACTTATGTTCATTCATTTCTTTATCCTCAAAGCTAATTTTTATCATTCACTTAACATTTCAAAAGCCCATGAAGCTAATAAGCAAACCATGTGATTGAAACTAAAACTATAACCTGGTTCTCTATTGCCTGGAGAATTAATTAGACTCCCCACTCACTTCCTCAGTACCCTGTTATTCTGGAGGAAAACCTGACTAAAAAAATCACAGGTTACTGAGATTACTGCTTCACCCAGGACACAAATCTCAGGCCACTGCATATTGGAAAGCACACTGTCACCGAAGAGTGTTCCCTGTGAACATCACTAGCTAGAAGTGTTACTGCAGCTTCCATAATACATCCAGAGAGTAGTGTGGCACAGAATGCCTGATTCCTTCACACCAATCTGAATGGTCTTCTCTCGGGAACCTCATTTTCTCTGTCCAATCCCCCCTCCCAATGCCAGAGGCCCAAGTCAGCAGCACCAATACTTACTCATTGCTCAGGATGAGAACATAGTAGCCATCCCTAATGCCCTTCTCTCATATTCCACACCCAGTTGGTCCACAGCCCTGATAGCTCTGAGGACAGTAAATAACTCTAAACTGGCCACCTACCCCTTCACTGCTACCCCCTAGTGTGGGCTCACTTACAGGTCTCCATCACCCCCACACGTGTCCCATCTGTCCATTCTCTCCACAGCAGCTGAGCATCTTTCTAGTTCCATCAGCCCACGTCCCTTCCCTGCATGAAACTCTCTCTGTGGCCTCTCACTACAACACAAGTAAACTCCAAACTCCTAATGAAGGCCCGCAAAGCTTTCAGGGACCCAGCCTCTGCCTCCTCTGCTTCCCCATATCCCTCGCCAGTCTCCAACCCTTGCATTTCTTTCATGGTTAGACTTTTATAATCGGTGTCCCTCCGCTAGCGCGGAAGCTCCTTAGGACAGAGACCCTCCGGTTTTGCTCTCTGCTCTGTCCTCGAGGACAGATCTCCCTTGAACAGTTCCTGCCTCACAGTATGCATTAATAAATATGAGTAACACACACACAAAGGATAATCTTGTCCACATACCAGGTGCTGGTGTTCTGCCAGAATTAGCACACTTGGAAAGCACTACAGTTTGAAAAACCAAACAACATTGAAAGGAATATTTCAGACCACTGTGCGATAAGATTCGTATCTCGGAGTAAAGGAATAACTTGTCAGGAGCAGACACTAGACAAGAGGTAAGTTCATCTTACATTCTCATTGGATTAAGATCTAAAAGTCTGATTTCAACAGCCTGAGATCTTTCAATGAAACCTGATGAGTTATTTCCCCTCGCCTGTCAATTGCTAAACAGAAACTTCTGGTCATTCTCCCTGTCATGTACTCAATCTCTGATCTTTGGGATGCGGTGTGCTTCCTCTCTGTGCAGTCACAGCTCCACTCTGTGGAAAAACAGGGAAGACAAGCGATCAACATAGGTACTTTTCCTCCAGGACCACCGAGGAAGTCTGGGGAGCTGTGCTAAAGCACGCACAAAATATCAGAATGATAAAGTCTATTTTATTCTTATTTTAGATTGGGTATGGCAATCTCTAGAAATTGCATATGAATCACAACCTCTTGATGTTTGATGATTGACTTGCTCTCTTCCCCATCTTCCGACCTTTGATTTCCAGATCAGGCTTGAAACCGCTCCCAACTTTCTCTTCAAGGTGATGTATCTCTGTCAGTAGACGCTGTGACATGTAGAAAAACACAGGTCCACAACACAAAGTTTATTCTGGTCAGAAGGAGAAATGAGAGAACTAAAAGCAAATGATTTCCTTTATCCGGATGTCCAGAAATGAAGCCATGGAAACCAGCAAACGCAGCACTGCTTATTGTTAAAATGAAAATGTTATTCACTAACTAGCATCCCTTGACCCTCATGTAGGAAAAAGGTCTTTCATGAAGCTGCCAGTACTTATGAGCAACATAGAATCAAGACCAAACCCATGTCCAACTGGCTCAGCTTTTAGACCAAGGTGCAGAAATGAGTTAATGATCTCTCCCAGAAAAAAAATCAGAAATATTTTTAACATTTCTTAGCATTTAAAACATTGCAATTTGAACTGTCCAAGGCATCAAAGCACAGTCTGATTTCTAGTGACTCAGCAACACTCAAGCAGGAGCCACACTAATCCTACCACTTGACCCTCTAAAAATGTAAAACCATTTCAGACCCATTTTCCATATGTAAGAGATGTGTACAGCATTAATCTCCCCTTCTCTGGCTTCAGTGAGCTGAATTCGAGCTTTGCTACACAGTAAGTATTTTCATTGGGCTAACCCATTAGGAGGCTTCAAGCTTCAGCGGAATTAGAAACTGGGCAATTTCTCTTTTGGTGACTCAAGATACACACTTCATCTCCACTCTGCCCATCCTCCTGTCTCTCCTTAGTTCTTTCTTTATCAGAGGCTGTCCTCTAAGGAAACCACCGCTAGAAGCTTCAAGGATGACCTTTCTCAAGGAACTAAGGGGAGAAAGAGGAATCAAAGCTTTGAATTACACTGTTTCCATGACTCAGGGAACAGGTAGGAAGGATAGGATTATACATAAAATGGAAAAGTTCCATCAAGGACCATTTCACAGTTGGAAAGTCGCAGTGACTGAGTTTGGTTCTCAAGGATGAATAAGAATTTGTCAGCAGTTGAAGTCAAAGGACATTATAAGCAATGAGATAGAAATGAGCTAGTTAAAGCACTATAGGAGTAGTGTTTCTAAACACCTCTCTCACCTCCAGAATATCTGACTTTAGGGGTTATGAACTCTATTCACAATTACCGGCACTCGGTCTTAAAAAAAAGATAGGTACTGAGATTATTACTGATGGATGTTCCCTATGTTGAATATAATGATGAGTGCGACACTGACCAATTGTCAAACAATTCACAATATCATAGGTTTAGATAGAAATGTATGCATGTAACATAAGACTATAAAGACTGATCAAGAGGAAGAGAGATGTTGCATGAACTTGATATAAAGTTCATCATTCACTAGCTTCCAAATCGGGAATAATGGTGCATAGATGTATAGATCATTTAATATCCCATCGAGTGGTGAAGTGAATGTGACTAAGTCCAGCCTGAGTTAGAGAGACGGGGTAGGTGGAAATGGTTGCTTTCTGCTCTGCTGCTCCTTTTTCCAGTTTGTTGGATAAACCCAACTTCCAAAGGTCAAGTTATCCCAGCTAGGGACAGAGACTGAAGAGTTTGCATTTTCCCTATCTGGTAACTTATCGTGGAAGAATTCTTGATCGTGGGAGAACTCACCCATGCATGGCACATGTTATGTTAGAGTCTTCTCAGTGAAAAGGGGGACCGCTTCCTTGCTTGCTTTAACCACAAAACCCATTTACTTGAAGAAAGAGATGAAACCTCAACATTCTGCTGATCCTTCAAAACCTTGCCACCGCTGCTAAGGGCTGCATGTCCCTGTCACCTGGCTGCCTTGGACACATCACCTCCCTGTCTCGTCTCCGTCACATGGAACTACGTCTAGAGATCACTCAGAATGAAATTCTGGAAACCTCAGTATCAAGCTCAGCTCTCTGTGTGGCTGCCAGATGCTATCTTTGCTGAGGCCAGCCTTCATTCAGCAACCGGGGCAAAGAGAGGCTGCTGACAGCACAGGCGTTGACCCGCCCCTCCCCGTGGCTAGGTCAGCCTGCCCTGTCCTCTGTGCCAAGTGTGAGGTCGCTAGGAGGCCTCTGATCCCTGTGGCCAGACATCCAGCTGGTTGTTTTGGACAATTATGAATTGGGTAAATATTTTCTTAAGGCTGAACATTTTGAACAGTTTAAGTGAATGCTCTCCAAAGTTTCAGGTGCTGGGCCAGCAGCACTCTTGCTTTGAAGGAAATGTCTCATCCCATTTCTTTGTACTTGTATGGGCAATATTTTTTTTTTCTGGAGTATGGAAGGCCCATGCTAAGAGGGTCTTGCCCCTTGAGAAAACATCTCAAGTCCAATCACATGCTTTCAGATTCCCACCTAATGACATGAGCCCTCAAGGTACAAGGAATGCACAGATAGTATATGAAAGCAACCTCAGTGAGCACTGAGAGCTTTCTTACATGGATAAAGAAATGAATGAGGTGTCTGGTAGTTTAGAGGCATAGAAGTGTAGACTCAAAAAGATGTCAGCGCCCATCTCATCTCCTCTCTCATTTTATGATTCGGTAAATTCATCCTCATTTACTTGTTCATTCAGAACTGAAGAGAATTGATTCCAAGCCAGCATTAATTCCCGTGATCTTCTAAGTGTGGTCTCAGGACTAAAAACAGCAGCTTCACCAAGGACCTAAATAGGAAAATCTTGAATCCCATCACAAACCTACGGCATCAGAAACTTTTTGAGGCAGATCCCAGCAATCTGTATTTTAACACGTCTTCCAGGTTGTTCTAATGCATGCAAAAGCTTGAAAATCATATTTCTACAACCGATAAGTGGAATGTATGAGTTAGGGCTATTTATTTTACTAAATTAAACACAAAAGGGGATCTGTGGGTCCATACAACTGAAAAGTTCAGGGAGTGATACTTCCTCCAGAATAATCTGTGAAAACACCATGTTTTGCTTTTCTTTAATGGCTAAAACTTTCCATCTCTGCTAACCACATACACCTCTGTTAGGGTTATCATCCACACGGTGTCCCAAACCACCTGTCTAACTTCACTTTCCACTGCTCAATAGGCAGCTCAGCTCGTCTTTGTAGCCGCCTGTGTGCCTTGCCCTACTAGGCCCAGTGCCTTTTTCTCATTACACCCATCAAGTTCCCCTTGATTAAACACTTTCATTCCCTCAGCCCATCAAAAATACTGCCCAGACTTTAAGATCAAGCTCAAGTTTTACCAATTCCATGAAAACTCCGTTGTCTCCAACAAACCTCTTACAAACTTCCCTATGATCCTACAGCATCCAGTGCCTGACTCATATAACACAGCCCTTCTTTTCATTTCTAAGTCAGAGACCTTTAGTTGTAAGACAGACCATCAGCGTCCATTTAAACAAATGGAGAGCTATAAGGATTCAGAGGCATCTCCTATATATAACCCAACTGCAGCATGATTAGCTAACGTCAACAGGTTTGAAAGGTCACAAGTCCATTGAAAATAAACATTCATTTTGCATGTTTCAATATGGATGGACATAGCCTGGCCTCACCTTCTATGCCTCAATTAATTTTGATCAGGTATGTTAGTGAACTTGGAAGAAAATAATGCACCAGTGTCCTTCTGTGGGAACATTAAAGGGCCGGTAGGTGCCCATGGCAGGGAAAGATAGGTGTGGGGAGGGGGCAGCTGCAGTGTCCTAATTCTGCCCTTCCCTGGGTGGGTAATTTTCTTTCAAGAGTGAAGTTAGTGAGTCCCTTGTTACGCAGGGTTGAAGTTTTCCCCCAAACAGTTGAAGCAGCAATCAAGGTGACACTTTGAACTCCATCTGCCTGACTTATTTCTCTATTCCACAGCTCGTTCCAACTCAGGAGAGAAAGAAGGGATATTATCATTAGTCATCCTAAAATTTAAATAATTGGCAGTTCATCTTTCTTTCTCTGTCTGAGGCTGCACATTTATCATCCATGCTCGAAATCTACTCCAAGTCTTCTCACTCTGAAAACTTCTTTTTAATTTGGGCTTCTGCCTCCTCATTAATGTGGGCATTTATGTGGAACTGGCTTTTACCATTACAGAGACTGCTAATTTTTCCCCAAGTGTACTACACACACACACACACACACCCCTTTTTTTTAAGCAAAAGAAGACTCAAATCTTAGTTGGGTACAGGGAGCCCAGAAGAAAAAAATTATTTCCCAAGTAGATGTGGTCATGTGATCAAGTTATGTCCAATGGGGTTTAAGTTGCTGTGCACAACTTCTGGAAGATATCCTAAAAGGGGAGGAGTTTGCAGTTCTCTTTCATTGTCTTCCTTCCTAGTAGCTGAAATACAGCTCGAATGTCTGGAGCTGGGGCAGCCATTTTGGTCCACGACACAGAAGCAGGGGTATGCCAGACAGAGCTGGCTCCTAAAGGCTCAGAGGAGCAGATTGTTAAACGTTCAGGAATTTTGCAAGCTGGTTATTCAACCACTGGTAGCTTGAAATTGGCCATAGTGGGAATATTTTCACTGTAGGGATCAGGCAAATGCTACAGGTCAAGCCTTTCCCACCTGACCACCCCCCCCACCACAGAAAGTCAGTTTACCAGCACACTGCTAGATGGAAGCACATGTTGAAAATGTCAGAGCCACATGACAATGAGCCTGCATCCCTGGTGGCCATAAAACAGCCTGCCATGTAAACCCTGCACTGCCCAAGATTATAGGAGAGAAAAATGAGTTTCCATTTTGTTTTGGCATCCTGGTTTTTACTTTACACCTCTCAAAGCCAAACCTAATCGTAACTAACACCCATCTGGCACACTGGGCCTAACTCAGCATCACATGGCCTTTGTTGTGGGGTCATTAGGAACTAAGAAAGAAAATATATTTTAGCTTAGATCAGGTTTCCATATCCGTGGCACAACCTGTGAGGACAGGGTTGCGTATATGGGTCCCATGGTTTAAGCCTGGCCACCTAGATCCATTCTTTTAGCAGGGACTGTGGGACGCCCTCTGACAAGAGAAATCTGAGCAGAGCAGGAGCCCCGAGCTAGTTCATCGTCCGCCCATTTAATGTATCAGCACACAGATGCCTTTTCAAACATCCTTCCACGGAGCACCTATTCCCTGTTAGAGTGTTTGTCCGGATAATTTGCTGAAAGCATCTTATGATTGTGTGTGTGTGTTTTCCCCATAACTAATAGGCATCTATTTTCCCCTAGGCCCTGAGCGCAGCCACGTGCACCACACACTCAGCCACTGAGAGCTGGCCACGCTGCCCTGAGTGAAGTGCCTTGTTTATTCCAATGTGGTCTCTCTCCATTTATCTTGTGATCTGTAAACAGTTCTGATCAATGATGCCTGACAAAAGCTGTTCAAATGGCATGCTGTCCCTGCCAGAGGAACAAGGACGAGGACCGCAGGAAACCTGCAACTGTCTGTTTTATTGCAGCTCTAGGCACCTTCAAGGAAACAAAATAAAGTTCCTTAGAGGCAGTAGGAGACTCATAGAAATCCTTTGACTCTATAAAAAGCCTTATAAGCATTACTGCATCTAGAGCAGATTGATCAACAATAAGACACAGCTGGACTTCAGGGGGTCTAAAGAAACCAAAAAAGTTAATCTACTAAATAGAATTGCATTTCCAGGGGACTTTCCTGTAACAGCTTTTTATAAAGCTGATTCAGTGAGAGCACCCAAATTCAAGAACACAATGATACCACTAAGTTAAGGTGACCAGATTTTAAAATTGGTAAAGTGGAACACCATTGACCGGGGGGAGAGGGGGTTCTTGATTTAGAAATTTGGTCTATATGGAGCAAAATTAATTTTCATAAAATGCAAAAATAGTATTGTAATATATTTTTTAAAATTTCAACATAAGTACAATTTACAAATATAATACATTAAAAATATGTATAGTATTATTTTATTCTTTGGCATATTTCTCATTTGAGTGAATTTTTTTAAGTAGATTGCTGTCGTTGTTTAAAAGGTCATGAAATTTTTCACAAGAATTTGTTAAATTATATTTCACACATAAAATGGCTTTCAAAGTCTCAACACTTAATTGTGATTTTTCTGATGTCCATACTTTATTTACCGTAGAAAAAATGCGTTCAGTCACAGCATTAGTTCCTGGTAAAGACAGCGCGTATTCCACAATTTTTAGTGCATTATTGTACGGAACATGGTTTGTTTCAAAATGATGAAATATTTCTAAGCATTTGTTCTCTATTGTGATTTTTGCTGATGCCCAAGATTTAACCTTTTTTTAACCAATATATTTTTTTAATAATGATACCTCATTAAAAAGATCATTTTCAGAAATATTACTATATGGGAAATTTTGAGTGAGTCAGAGGGATTGGGTTACACAATCCCGAAACCGGTGCCGGAGCTGCACGAGCAGGCAGGGCAGCACCACCGGGACGCACACTCCCCGCCTGGACTAGTCTTTGCAGTGGCCACGCTCCCCACATCCAGCCCCGCCGCCCGCTGAAGACCCAGCGGCTTGCACCTCGCAGAGCCCGGAGCTGCACGCCAGCGTCCAGGACATGGGCCTATGGGTAGTTAGGGGACTTAACAGCCACCACCCGAGCAGGTACGTCCCGCCCGAAGTTCTTTATTTCGGGGTCTTGCATGGGGCAGCCAGCTCTTGTGGCAGTGCGGGCGCTTCCAGGTTGAGGCGGGTTCTCCCAGCCGAAAACCGTATATTCCCTCCCTGTTCTCCCACCATTCCCTAGCTTTTTGTTCATTCTTTCAAATAAATCGGGACTTTCTTAAAATGCCACGGGACGCAGGACGAATTGTTAAAAATCGGGACTGTCTCACCAAAAGCGGGATGTCTGGACACCTTACACTAAGTGCAGTATGCATCCTTTTATTTATTTATTTATTTTAAGTGATAGGCTGGGAGGCAGAGACAGATTCCCTCATGTCTCTGAGGAAGCAGACAAGCCCCCTACTAGGCAATGTTCTTCCCATTTGCTCTGTTGCTCTGCAATGAGCTATTTTAGTGCTTGAGGCAAGGTGGGAGCCATCCTCAGCGCCAGGGGCCAACTTGCTCAAACCTTTCAATCCATGGCTATGGTAGGGGAGAGGGGCGTGGGAGAGAGAAAAGGGAAGGGGGAAGGGTAGAGAAACAGATGGTAGCTTCTCCTGTGTGCCCTGACCCAGAATTGAACCTGGTACTTCCACAGGCCAGGCTGATGCTCTACTGCTGAGCCAACTGGCCAGGGCCACGGTATGCATCTTAAAATGTGTATATGTTTTAGTTGTGGGGTAATATCATATATCTAACCAGATTATAAACTTCTGGAGGACATAGAAAAAGATGAATGAGATAAGCTCCTTGTCCTGGCCGGGTAGCTAAGTGGATACAGCCTCACCGCAGAGCACTGAGATCATAGGTTCGATCCCTGGTCAGAGCACACACAAGAAGCAATCAATAAATGCACAACTAAGTGGAACAACAAGTTGATGCTTCCCTCTCTCTCTCTTTCTCTCTCTCTTTCCCTTCCCATCTCTCACTTTCACCCTCTTACCTCCTTCCCTACCTCTTTCTCTCTCAAATCAATGGGAAAAAAATTTTTTTTTTAATTTAAAAGAAGACAAACTTCTCGCCTATTAGAGAAAACAGACAAGCAAAGGGAACACGAAGGAAAGCGAGAACAGTCCTATAAGAGGGATAAGGAGCGAGCGGGGCCCTTGGTGGATGACTCTTTGATATTGATTCTACTTCTTTGAATAATCTCATTCACCCGTTAGAATCCCATTGACCTAACTGGTCATTGGTTTTAAAATAGACATGTGATCAATCTTAGTCAGGGAGCCACGGAAAGAAGTGAAAAGTTTTCTCTTAAAAAAGAAAAAAACAGAAAAGGAGATACTCCTTTTCCTCCTCTGGGCATTGAGGGGTGTAAAGCCAGTGGGTAAGGCCATTATCACAGCCGCCTGGCCCATGCAGGTTCCCATTAGATTCAGACAGTTGGTAATGAAACAACAGAGCCAAAAACTAGTGAGCCATCAGCTTTAATTCTAGCTTGCACCCGGTGGGCAAGCAAAAACACACACTGGGCTCCAAAACCCACTCATTCAGTGCTCACAAAGCTACTGACTTATCCGAGTTTCCTAGAATCAAAGGTTTCTAGCTCACCAGACTTATTCACCTCTGTTTCCCATCTCCTTCTCTCTACACAAACTGCACAAACTGGCTTCTTCCTCAGCATTCCGCCATCTTGGCTGCTTCCTCTCTTCCACGTGGCCTTAATCTACTCTCCTTTCTAATATTAACCTCAGGAACTGAGAGAGAGCAAGCCCCAGGTCTGCCCCACTTTATAGCGTAGATTCAAAACCTTTAATCCAATCTACAAACAAGGAAGTCTCTGATACAAAGTCACTTATGTGAGGCATACTGGGAGGATTCCTCATGAGAGTGCACCATCCTACATCATCCAATCAGTCAAGAGTGTGGGGAAAAGCTTACTCTTAAAACTTGCACGTGGGCAGCACCATCTTTAACGAAGTGAGCATAATATATTTTATCTACCCAACAATCCACCTCTATGCTCACTTTACTACCCACAATCTACACCACCGGCATCCCTGTACAAGGAAACTAGGTACATTACACAAATTACAAATACATGACAAATCATACAATATCAACAATTACAAAGGTACATTTCACCAGTTTCTGAGCACTTTGTCAAAAGCACAAAATGTCCTTGGCCTTCTTTCTTGCCGTTTGAAAGGTTTCCTGGGGTAGGGGGAGGGCCTCCAGCAAAGCCACTCCTCACCCCCATCAGGGTATTTCACATTGTCCAAAATCCATAAGTCCATTCAGCAAAGGAGCCAGTGCTCACTCCGGTCGTAGTCCAGGATATCAGTCCATGCACATGGGGTGTTAGACTCCCCCCTTATTCTTGCTGTCATGGTAGGTCTCACACTGTCCTAAAGAGAAGCATGTGGCAATGGCAGTCAGCATTTCCATCTCTGCTCTGGGGAGCATGATGGCATCCTCCCCTATGTCCCAAAATCTCAGGCCTACCAGCAGCTTAGCAGGCACTCCCTGCCATCCCAGTGGCCACTCGGGGATGCATGCCTGGCTCCCAGGATGTCCGTTCATTTTCCCACCGCAGCTTTCACCATTTAAATTCTGAAGTCTGCGAATCACAACTCCAGCCCAATTCTCTTCATCTTCTGGATAGGAGCTGGAAAAGCCAGCACCTGCTGCTGGGCTTAAGCCCTGGGCTACCGCTGCCTTCTGCTCAGCAGGCCTTGCAGCTCCAGCCCTGGCCTCAGCCTTGGCCTCCTGCTGCAGCTGGCTCTTGGAAATCTCCACAACATCCAGGGCAATCTGCAACTCACGAACCTGTGATTCCTTCTCCAGCATCTGCTCCATTTCCAGGCGAATCTCACAAACCTGGTCTGCCTCCTCCTCCAGCTCCAGGGTCGGCATCTCTTTCTCCCATGTTTCCTCCAGCTCCTTCCACTGCTCGGTTTGCAGGTCCCGGGCAGCATCTTCCATAGAGCTCTCAGTGTCCTCAAACATGGCTGTAAAAGTCAGCCATCCGACAGTCCCCAGAAGGACAGCCATAGGGAACCATAACAGCAGCCAGTCCTCTACTCCACTGCTCAAAGGTGGTGGTGGCTCCATCCCGATCTGTATTGAATCCTGCCACAGACTACGCCAAATGTAAAGCCAGTAGTCGTGGCCACAATCACAGCTGCCCGGCCAGTGCAAGTTCCCATTCGGTAATGAAACACTGGAGCCAAGAACTGGTGAGCCATCAGCTTTAATTCTAGCTTGCACCCGGCGGGCAAGCAAAAACATACACTGGGCTCCAAAACCCACTCACTCAGTGCTCACAAAGCTACTGACTTATCCGAGTTTCCTAGAATCAAAGGTTTCTAGCTCACCAGACTTATTCACCTGTTTCCCATCTCCTTCTTTAGCACAAACTCTACACAAACTGGCTTCTTCCTCAGCACTCCGCCATCTTGGCTGCCTCCTCTCCTCCACGTGGCCTTAATCTGCTGTCCTTTCTAATACTAACCTCAGGAACCGAGAGAGAGCAAGCTCCCGGTCTGCCCCACTTTATAGCGTAGATTCAAAACCTTTAATCCAATCTACAAACAAGAAAGTCTCTGATACAAAGTCACTTATCTGAGACATACTGGGAGGATTCCTCATGAGAGTGCACCATCCTACATCATCCAATCAGTCAAGGGTGTGGGGAAAAGCTTACTCTTAAAACTTGCACGTGGGCAGTGCCATCTTTAACAAAGTGAGCATAATATATTTTATCTGCCCAACACTACCAAAGCCCAGGCCTCACTTCCAGACTGGACCTAACATGAAGCCAGGGCTGAGGACCATGACATCACTATATAATAGGAATCTGCTGGGTGTTAAATGTCAAGGATTGTTGAGGAAGGCCAAGGGCTGAGAACAAAGCTCCACATTCCACGTCTGAACAAGGTACAGATGCAGGAGACAGGCACCTTCATGCAGGACTCGAAGAGGGTCCATGTGTCAGCGAGCTCACTCCTCTCAGGAGAGGCAGGATGGAAGGGCTGTCTCACCTCGTGGTGGGGAGCATTCTGCAGAGTGGGAACTCTCCCTTGCAGTGGCCCTCACTGTGTAGGTGAGAAACTGAGCAGGGCCCCCTGCACAGGAAGACTGAGACTGAAATGTTGTTCCCATCAGCAGCCCCAGTTGAGGATTAGAGATAAACTCGGTCTGGCACCAAGGGCCATGGGAGCAGAGCTGCAGAAGCTGGAAGAAGTGCTAGAAGGCAGGTTGCATCGTCACTTTTTGGAGTAGCAAGAACACAGGCTGTCATAGGGCTCTGCAAGGAAGGTGCTGGGCAGCAGCCATCGTGCCTCCCCACCGAGCAGCGAGTCCCACAATATAAGAACACATCACTGAGAGAGCACCACCTGGAGCTTGGCCAAGAGCCGCCTGGAGAGCCCCCTGAAGACCGAGCATATGTGCCCCCCCCCCCCAGTGGCATCCCGATTTCTTCCACAGAGAATTAAGCAAAGGATAGTGTTGGCCAGATAAGCAGCCACAGAAAAAAAGAATTGAGTATAACACACCCTCATTAGAAGCAGGCAAGTAATAGAAGTCAGTGCTGGCTTCATTCCCTACATCAGAGGGTAAGTCTGGGAAAAGGGGATGGGATGGGAGGGAATAATACATCAAGAGCCCTCTATCCCATCTGACCAGGTATTGGCACAGTGGATAGAGCTTTGGCCTGGGGAACTAAGGGCCCAGGTCCAAAAACCTGAGGTCGCCTGCTTGAGTGAGGGCTCACCAGCTTGAGCATGGGGTCACTGGCTTGGCTGGAGCCCCCCAGTCAAGACACACATGAGAAAGCAATCAATGAACAACTAAGATGCCACAATGAAGAATTTATTGTTCTCATCCCTCTCTCTTCCTGTTTTTCCCCTCACCTGCACCTGTATTTTTATGGGGGGGCCATTCCTTTCCCCAGCACCTGCTTTAAAGAAAGACCCCCACCCCACCCTCCAGCACCTACAACTACTGGTTTTTCAGGGTGTGCACAAGAGAAGACCTTTGAATAGAAAATAATTTTTGAACTAAAGTGTAAAGGCAGTAGCTGCGGTCAGGATAACAGCTGCCTGACCCGTGAAGGTTCACATTGGATTCAAACAGTCGGTAATGAAACACAGGAGCCACGAACTGGTGAGCCATCAGCTTTAATTCTAGCTTGCACCCAGCGGACAAGCAAAAACACACACTGGGCTCCAAAACCCACTCATTCAGTGCTCACAAAGCTACTGACTTATCCGAGTTTCCTAGAATCAAAGGTTTCTAGCTCACCAGACTTATTCACCTCTGTTCCCCATCTCCTCCTGCACAAACTCTTCACAAACTGGCTTCTTTCTCAGCACTCCGCCATCTTGGCTGCTTCTCCTGGCCTCCATGTGGCCTTAATCTGCTCTCCTCTCTTCTACCTCAGGAACCAAGCGAGATCAAGCTCCTGGTCTGTCCCACTTTATACCGTATAATCAAAACCTTTAATCCAATTATTCAAACAAGGAAGTCTCTGTATAATGGGATTCCTCAGGAGAGTTCACCACCCTACATCATCCAATCAGTCAAGGGTGTGAGGAAAAGCTTACTCTTAAAACTAAGCCTTAGGCTATAACAACCCGGCCTGCCCACAGCCTGTTCCAGAACACACATTAATATCAACAAACTTCCATGTGGGCAGCGCCATCTTTAACAAAGTGAGCATAATATATTTTATCTGCCCAACATAAAGCAAACACTACTGTCGGCAAAAAAAAAGGGGTGGGGGGAATATACTGAACCTGAAAAAGGCCCTGGCTGGGTAGCTCAGCTAGTTAGAATATCATCCCAATACTCCAAGGTTGTGGGTTCAATCCCTGGTCAGGGCACGTACAAGAATCAATCAGTAAATGCATAAATATGTGAAACAACAGATTGATGTTTCTCTCTCTCCATTCCTCTCTCTCTAAAATCAATGAATAAATTAAAAAGATATACTTTTAAAATAAAAGAATAAAAATGACAAGCCCAGGGAGAAGCCTGCATGTCAGGTCTTACAAACTCAGAGACCAAAAATAACTACATAGGAGGATCTGAACAGAAAAATTCGGACCTAAAAACGAGCCATGGTAGTCATGTCCTAGGTCAGTAGCTTCCTTGACAAAGGTCATGGTTTTTTTTCTTTTTTGGACAAAGGTCAATCTTTAAGTGAATGTGTCTACTGCCTCTTTGCATCTAAGATAATGTACATTTGGAATGAATGTCAGAGTAATCTCCTCTTTTCCAGACACCTCAGGGCACACTCTCCCACCAGAGCAATTGAATCAATATTAAATCAGTACTGAAGAGACCACAGAACAGTCCCTGTTGGGTTGTTCCCTGTGTACCAGCTCTAGGTGCTGCACTGTACACGCTGCTGTACCCACCCATGGAAAAGAGGTATGTGTCTGTTTTACCTTCATTCAATTCAGAGATTTTCCCGCGTTGCTTTCTCCCACCTCCCTGACCCACCACTAGTGGATTTCATGTAACCCCCTTACATCTTCTCCTTTGAGTCTAGTTTATAAAAGAAGCTGTAAAACTGTCCTTCTCCAGAGCATTTGCTCAATCTATTGAGATTCTGCTTCCCAGAATTTGACAATTCTGGCTGTTGGGCCGATAAAATATATTATGCTCACTTTGTTAAAGATGGCGCTGCCCACATGGAAGTTTGTTGATATTAATGTGTAATGGGGAACAGGCTGTGGGCAGGCCGGGTCGTTATAGCCTAAGGCTTAGCTTTAAGAGTAAGCTCTTCTTGCCTGACCTGTGGTGGCGCAGTGGATAAAGCGTCGACCTGGGAACACTGAGGTCGCCAGTTCAAAACCCTGCACTGGTCTGGTCAAGGCACATATGGGAGTTGATGCTTCCAGCTCCTCCCCTCTTTCTCTCTCTCTCTCTCTCTCTTACTCTGTGTCTCCTCTCTAAAATGAATAAAATTAAAAAAAAAAAAGTTTTAAAAAGAGTAAGCTCTTCTCCACACCCTTGACTGATTAGATGATGTAGGGTGGTGCACTCTCCTGAGGAATGTCATTGTGCCTCGGATGTGTGGCCTTGTATTGGAGACTTCCTTGTTTGTATAATTGGATTAAAGGGTTTGAATCTATGCTATAAGGTGGCGCAGACCAGGAGCTTGCTCTCTCTCGGTTCCTGAAGTATCAGAGAGGAGAGCAGAGTAAGGCCACGTGGAGGCCAGGAGAAGCAGCCAAGATGGCAGAATGCTGAGGGAGAAGACAGTTTGTGCGGAGTTTGTGTAGAGAGGAGATGGGAAACAGAGGTGAATAAGTCCGGTGAGCTAGAAACTTTTGATTCTAGGAAACTCGGATAAGTCAGTAGCTTTGTGAGCACTGAAATGAGTGGGTTTTGGAGCCCAGTGTGTGTTTTTGCTTGCCCACCGGGTGCAAGCTAGAATTAAAGCTGATGGCTCACCAGTTCTTGGCTCCATTGTTTCATTACCATCTGTTCGAATCCAATGGGAAACTGCACGGGTCAGGCGGCTGTGATGTCGGCCCCAGCTACTGGCTCTACACTGGCTCAAATAAACTCTTAAGACTTTTTCTTAGGCTGGACATTCATTTGGTGACATTACTGAGTCTTAAGACTCTGCAAGTCTTGACAGCATATTTCGACACAGACGTGCTTCAGGTAACAGATAAATGATCCAAAACAGGAGCCTCACATTAACTGAGCCAATTAAATCATGTTCCCCATGTGAGATTCTCCTATATGTCACAAAGGTTATGGGGGCTGGTGGTGAAGGGTGTTCAGTGGTCATCCTTATAATCATGTGAGTGAAATGCAAAAATTAAAAAATAACCAAATGAAAAAGTTAATGTGGACAAAGTCAGAGGGACTCGGGTGATAGTCCTGAGTCAAATCCTTGCCATTTCCCCTAGTTTCCTGCAGTGACATAAGACTCCAGAAGCTCCAGGATACAGCAAACCCAGGAACTGATGTCCAATTCAACCCTGCAAGGACTGATACGGCTACAAAATTGCCTTACTTTGCTTGCCAGTTATGTTGAATACAACTAAAACATTACAACAAATAACTCACATTTTGCACATCTACAGTTTACTACACAACAACTACCTTTCCCAGAGGCCTCTGTACCCAGGTCAGGGGACAAGGAAGGACTGCCCGATGAGACTCTAGCTCCAGAGCCAGCTCCTTAGCCTGAGGGAATCCTGATCTGAGGCATTTTGAAGGCCCTTCCCCCTGCCCAAACTTTCTTTCCCTCAGTCTGTAAAGTAGCGCCTGAAATTCTCAGCATTCCTGCCATTCCCTAAGGGCTGAGGCAGCTCTCTAAACATTCTTGCCCACAAACACCTGAGGAATTAGGCCCAGAGTTCTTAGCAGGAAGGCAGGGGGAAGTAAAGTGCAAAGGGTAGCGACCGTGTTTGGGAAAATAACAAGGCCTCTCCGGAACACAAAAGGTGGAGGTGCAAGAAAAACTTGCAGCACATGGTTCTCCCTCTCGGCACCGTCAGTGACTTACCTTGAAAAGGAGTGGGGGCCAGGGGAAGCTGGTGCAGAGCTTTGTACAAGTGCTTAATGAAACCTTGTAGCTAGCATCACTCGCCAGAATCCTGGGATGGAGGTGGTGGTAGGGTCTTTTCACTGAGGCCCTAACTGGATCTCAGGGACCCTGTCCAGAAAGCCTCATCACTATTGTCTCAGAGTTTGAGACGAACTACGTCAGTCAGCAAAAATCTGAATTTTTCCTTTCTCCCTCTCTCCTTCCATCCTCCTCCATTTCTCCTCCCCACACACAATCTGGGAATTTTATCTAAGTGTTTGGGAGAACTGGGACACCTGCAGTAAATTGACTTAAGCCTCAGACTAACCACTAGAGGGCAGCATCACCACTAATCACATAAACTGCTGCTGGCTTCGTGTTAAGGCAGGCCCATCAGCACGCTCAGTGGCAGGATGTCTCTCTCAGAATTTCCCCTTCAGTTCTCATTGTCAATAAACAAACCCAGGGCGGGTACATCCAGATGCACATCACAGCGCAGCCTGAATCGCCCAGGCCAAAGTTCCTGGTATAACAATCTTGCTCAGTTTTGTACGTAGCACAGTTCAGAATCCAGAGTTTTTAAACCTGCATTTTTGTCCTTCTGCCTGAATTTTGGAAATTCTCTCATATGCTATCCTCAAGAGCTAAAAGATCTTTTCCAGGAGGTAAATAATCCAGCATAGCCTGTTTGTACAGATTGTTTTGTTTCCATGTTCAAGTTACAAGTGTTTGACTTGCTCAAATGCAGGGTGAACCGACTGGTCAAAAGCTATCAGTAGATGAGTTATGTGTGCAAACACAAGGACCCAGAGCCACATGTTTCTGTCTGCTGGAGAACTGAGAGTGTAAACTTGGTCCTAGTTAGTGTGCCAAAGAAAGCAAAGTTTCTAGAAGCTTTGGGCACATTTTGGCATAAGTCCTCTTCCTGTGAGTTGAACTAGTGTTCGTAGGCAGAGATCTTGCCCCCTTGTGCAGGGGCAGGCTGGTACGTGATTTCTCAAAGATTGGTATTTTAAGAAGCCATGCAAACTCACCTACTGCCTCAAGACCTGGGTGAAATTATACATTAGGGAGTATTAAAGAAATCAGGCCAAGGACAGAACACGGGCATGGATATTGCGGCCCCCACAACCCTGGCGCTGGCCTTCTTCAAACCGCTGACACCTGCTGATAGCAAGCTCATCCTCCGTTTATCAGCAGAGGCAGATAAGGCGAGGGAAACATTTGCAGCCAGAAATTTCTGGAATTTTCCTACAGTGCCACACCATCCTGAGTTCAAGTGGGCCATATTTGGACAAAGGTTGCTACATTATTTTTCCTGTCTTTTGTATTTTCGCTGGTATATAACAACGTTAGCGCTCTTTACACAAGGTCCGTTTTATTTACCTAAGGCTTTCCCACAGGCCTCTCCTCCTTTCCTATCCACTCCCCTCAAGAATCAGGAGTACACACTATGCTTTTATTTTTTTTTTTAAAAAAAGTATTTTATTTATAGATTTTTAGAGAGAGAGGCGAGAGATAGGGAGAAAGGGGGGTTGGGAGAAACAGGAAGCATCAAATCGTAGCAGCTGCTTCCCACATGTGCCTCGACCAGGCAAGCCCAGGGCCTCGAACCAGTGACCTCAGCATTCCAGGTTGAATATTTTACCAACTGTGCCACCACAGGTCAGGCAGGAGGACACAGTTTCCTTTTAAGGGGAAAGATAAAAGAGAAGAAGAGTTCACTGAAATTAGGTGGTAGCTCAGCAAACCCACCTTCACTGAGGGTAAGATGGACTGAAAATTAGTTCTGAGGCTTAAAGATTCCATTTCAACAGGAAGCTCTAAGGGTTGGGCCAACAGTGTGTTTCACAGCAGGTGAAGAGAGAAAAAAGTACAGAAAAACAAAGATTATACTCCTGCCTGAGCAGACTCTGACTAGGGGGAATGTTGACAAAGAGTGGAGATGGACAGGAGTTCAGCAGATAGCACTTATGACATTCAAGTACCTCCCAGCCCCAGGAGGGCTGCCCAGAGGCATCACGGCCTTTCCTTGTATGGGCACCTTCTTTACAGGACTCGGGCGTTGCCAGGAAATCGGGAAACAAGCACCTCTTCGCTTCCAGCTCACCTTTACAAAGACAAGCTTTAGGCACAGTGGGGCAGAGAAAAACAGCCAGGAAAGGAGAGAGAGTAGATGAAGACAGAGCCCAGCTATTACTTGGTTAAACAGAGTTGTTTCAGAACATGACAACTTGGCTTCCACTCGTATTATTCTGAATGTATAATCTATGTGGCCCGTCTGTTTCTAGCAAAGGAACTTGTTTTGCTTTTTTTTTTTTCTTCCCACTTTCACTCAGAATGAATGGCTTTCTCATTAGGCAATGTTCACATGCCCTGAGAAAATGTGTTTAGAATAGAAAGACTCCGTGGAATCGCAGATTAAAATGCCAGCCAAGATGAGCCCAGTCTTCCCCATTCTGAGCAAGGTAAGTGAGAACTCATGCAGGTTCCATGCAGGAAACTTCTCAGGTGCGACTATTAAAGCCATGGAGCCATCCACTTAGTGTGGTTATTAAAATTCTGCGGCACGCTGCAGAACAGTGTGGACTGGCAGCCAGTACATCTTTCCACATTCCAGCCCCTGTATCTCCTGGATTTACAGAAGCAAAGGTAATAAGAAAGGTGAAGCATTGTTTTTTGGTTTTGGTTTGTTTTTTGCAGATGTTAAACGAGCACCTAACTCAATGTACATGGCGCTGGAGTATAAATCAACAAAATCTAGCAAAGTCTTTGCCTTCGCCGAGTTTACTGTCATGAGGACCAGTTGTAAGAAAATTATAACTTCACATCCACTAGAATGGTTATCATAAAATTTTTTTTTCAGAAGGTAGTGTTGGCAAGATGTGGAGCATTTAGAACCCTCAGACATTGCTGGTGAGAATGTAAAATGGCGTAGCTGCTGTGGAAAACAGTTACCATATGACCCAGCAATTCTGTTCTTACGTACATATCCAAGAGCACTGAAAGTCCATTTATAGTAAATGCCTAGAATAGGGAGACCCATGGAGGCAGTAATTAAATTAGCAGTTGCCAGTGGACAGGGATAGAGAGGAGTGGGCTATTCATGGGCGTGTGGTTTTGGGGGCAATGAAAATGTTCTGAAATTATCCAGTGGTGATGGCCGCATAGCCTTGTGAGTAGTACACTGAAAACCACTGGGTGATACTCCTTAAAGGGCTGAATTGAATGTATGTGATGTGTACCTCAATAAAATGAGGCCATTATAAGTCAATGGAACAAGTGCCAGTTTAGAACAGAGTGCTGACACACTGGAAGCTGGATGTATGAAGAAGGGGTTCAGAAAGGCCTTCTGAAAGAAGTGACCTTTAAGCAGAGCCCATAAAATAAAAGGTAAGAGTAAGAAGGACAAAGTGGGGAGAACGCCCCGTGCTAAAAGTAGGTGCTGAGAGGAGTGAACACCGGGTACAGCTGGGGGCACCGGGAGGAGTCCTGCTGAGCTGAAGCCATGTTTGGTGTGGGCACGTAAGAGGCTAATCAGCTAGGCGAAATAATTTGAACTTTATCCCAATTATGACAGGAAACCCTTGAAAGGGTTAACACTCAGGAGCAACAAAACCTGACTTGTTCTTCACAAAGGTTGTTCCAAATGCAATGTGAACAACGGACTGGAGGTGGATCAAAAATAGAAGTCTGGAGATTAATTAGGAGGTTACTGCACTCATTCAAGTCAGAACTGCTCAAATAGGGAGGATGGGCAGGCACAGAGAAGTGCCTCCTGGCTCCATGTCTTCTCTGTCAGCCCTAACAGCACCAGGAGCTGCTGGAAACAAGGCACAGCTCGTGAGGAGGTGGTCCAGGTGCTGAGGGGCCAGCACACCATCCGGCAGGCCCTCCTCCTGCCTTGTGTCTGAACTTTATTATCAGTTCCCTCTAGAATCAGCTTCCCTTTTCAGAGCTCAGGAGTTCAAATTTCTACTCTGCCATTTCCAAGCTATGTGACCTTGCTTAGGTGAGCCATTTAATCTCTGATCTCAGTTTTCTCAGAGATGAAATAAGGCAGAAAGTACAGATCTCAGTTTTTACTGAGGGGCTACATGTGACTATGGATGTTTAAAAAAGACAAAAAAGGCCCTGGCCAGTTGGCTTAGTGGATACAGTGTCACCTATATGGATGTCCCAGTTAGATTCCCAGTCACAAGAGAAGCACCCATCTTCTTCTCTCCCCTCCCCCCGCCCCTCCTTCTTCCTGTCCCACAGCCAGAGCCTTGGCTGCTCCAAGCATCTCCATCCCCAGGTGCTGAGGATAACTCGGTTGATTAAAGCCCTGGCCCCAGATGGGGTTGCCAGGTGGATCCCAGTCAGGGCACATGTGGGGGGAGTCTGCCTCACTATCTTCCCTCCTCTCACTGGAAAAAAAAAAGCCTTGTAACAGGCCGGCCCTGTAGTGGGTACTCCATAAGTGTGGTTTCTGTACTATTCAAGCCCTCCGAGGTTGTAAGTCTGTAGTTAAAAGTCACAGTCATGCCTGACCAGGCGGTGGCGCAGTGGATAGAGCATCGGACTGGAATGTGGAGGACCCGGGTTCGAGACCCCGAGCTCGCCAGCTTGAGCACGAGCCCATCAGGCTTGAGCAAAAAGCTCGCCAGCTTGGACCCAAGGTCGCTGGCTCCAGCAAGGGGTTGCTCGATCTGCTGAAGGCCCGCAGTCAAGGCACATGTGAGAAAGCAATCAGTGAACAACTATGGTGTCCTAACGGCAACGAAAAACTATTGATTGATGCTTCTCACCTCTCTCCGCTCCTGTCTGTCTGTCCCTATCTATCCCTCTCTCTGACTCTCTATGTTCCTGTTAAAAAAAAAAAAAAAGTCACAGTCACAATTCTTCGGGGCATGCCAAAGGATAGAAAAGTAAGTCTCTGGCCGGGGGCTGTCAACTTTTTAGCAAGCTGGGGTAAAGGTTCCACTACCATTCTGGAAACAGGCATTTGCCCAGATGACAAACACAGCTCCCTAAATACCACTTTGAAATCAAATGTATTTAAATTAATTCCTAAAAAAAAGTCCCAAAGAGCTGCTCAGACAATTCATCAAATAAAGCCTGTTTACGCTCAAGTGGGAAGGGAAGGCCGAACTTCCAGGTAAAAACCCTCCTTTCCAGAGCTCGCATAACTCCCAGGCAGCAGACCGTAGAAATAGTTTGAGGCACTGAACAATCGGAATGTTGTCTGGAATGATAATGTGGAAAGAGAAAAACAGTTCCTGTAAACACAGCAGGCAATTTAATCTAAAGAAACACATTTAACAAGCCCCCTACAGCCTTCTAGGCACAAGGATCTGGATGAGGATTTTAATGCAGAAAAGAACACATTTAAAGAACAGTCAAGGATAGACAGTAGCAACAGGTTTTAAAACTTTACTTCAGGAGCCTATTGCTATCCGCACTAAAACCAAGGTCTTTCTCCTCTCTCTTCACCAGGCTGCAGGTCCCATTGATAAAGTGTCATTTTAATTCTCATGTAATCTAGTCAACACGTCAGCCCCAAAGCTTTGGAAAGTTTTTTCTTCCTCTCCTCTCCTCCCTCTCTCCCTCTTTCTCTCTCTCAAACACACACACACACACACACACACACACACACACACACACACACACACACACATCTTCCATGCATCTGAAATGTGTCTCCCTCTCACCCTGCTCTTACACAATGAGAATTTCTCTCCAAAGGAAGAACCACCTTCTCTTTTTTCATTGGTCTCTGTAATGGGTTTCAGAAAGCACACGGTGGCAGAAGCACGCTAGAAATGAAACTGCAATAAGCTAGTGGCCAGTGTGGAAACTGCAGGGACAATCTATTTTCTTTTTTTTTAAATAATCAGAGAGACTTTTCCATGATAAGGACAGATATGCTTAATGAAGTTAAGAAAATATGACAGTAAAAACAGGAAAGAGAATTCTATTCCCCATCGATTTGGGGAAATGTTGATCATTTTCTTCCATGATTGGTGGTTGTGATTATACTAGATTGCAACTTTATATCCTCCCTTTTAAACTTTAATAAGCTGAGCCCTGGCCAGGTAGCTCAATTGCTTAGAACATTGTCTTGATAAACCCATGAATGTATAAATAAGTGGAACAGCAAATCTCCCTTCCTTTCCCTCTAAAATCAATTAAAGAAAAATTTAAACTTTAACAAGTTGGGAGCACCTTCAAACCACTGTCTCCACTCCGAAAATTTACATTGTTTATACGTACATCTCCTCGTTTCAAAACACATTTCAGGCATCTACAAGTGTCCATAGTTTTAAAACACCTTTAAAAGGACCGTTTGCCTGACCAGGCGGTGGCACAGTTGATAGAGCGTCGGACTGGGATGCAGAGGACCCAGGTTCCAGACCCTGAGGTCGCCAGCTTGAGCGTGGGCTCATCTGGTTTGAGCAAAGCTCACCAGCTTGGACCCAAGGTCGCTGGCTCCAGCAAGGGGTTGCTCAGTCTGCTGAAGGCCCGTGGTCAAGGCACAGGTGAGAAAGCAATCAATGAACAACTAAGATGTTGCAACGGCAACAAAAAACTGATGATTGATGCTTCTCATCTCTCTCCGTTCCTGTCTGTCCCTATCTATCCCTCTCCCCTGTCCTTGTAAAAAAAAAAGATCGTTTATTGGAATATGGCTTATTTAATCTAGAGATTTTTCTTTTAGCAACACTTACATTAGGTGAAACATTATCAATAGTGTCTAAAGCAGTAAATTTATGTTTGTCTTTTTTTATTATTAAATTTTATTTTTATTTTATTCATTTTAGAGAGGAGATACAGAGTGAGAGAAAGAGAGAAAGGGAGGAGGAGCTGGAAGCATCAACTCCCATATGTGCCTTGACCAGACCAGTGCAGGGTTTTGAACTGGCGACCTCAGTGTTCCCAGGTCGACGCTTTATCCACTGCGCCACCACAGGTCAGGCAAATGTTTTGTTTTTTACAGAGACACAGGGACAGAGAGATATAGGTAGGGACAGACAGACAGGAACAGAGAGAAATAAGAAGCATCAATCATTAGTTTTTCGTTGCGACACCATAGTTGTTCATTGACTGCTTTCTTACACGTGCCTTGACCACGGGCCTTCAGCAGACCGAGCCACCACTTGCACTTGCTGGAGCCAGTGACCTTGGGTCCAAGCTGACGATCTTCTGCTCAAGGCAGATAGGCCCACGCTCAAGCTGGCGAGCTCGGGGTTTCGAACCTGGGTCTTCTGCATCCCAGTCCGGTGCTCTATTCACTGTGCCACCGCCTGGTCAGGCTAAAAAATTTTTTTTAATGTATTAATTTTAGAGAGAGGGAACGGAGAAAGACAGAAACATTGATCTGCTCCTGTATGTGCCCTGCCTGGGGATCAAACAGGCAACCTCTGCTCCTCATGACAATGCTGTAACCAACTGAGCTATTCAGCTTAATCTGCTCAATTAATTGAGAAGAATACTCTCCCATGGGAGGATTTGTCAGGAACAAATATTATTACATTCCATAAACTCCTGAATGGTAAGTCTTGGTTGGGTCTCTCCTTTGTAAGAATGTAGTAGGTAATTCCACAAAATTTTCTTCAGGGAACAATCCCATTCACAACGCCCCAGGTCCCAGTCAAAACTCCGAATATAAGGGCTCACTCTGATGGCTTCACTTGCTCCTTCCTTCCAGCTTTGCAGAAACTCCCCATTTTATTCAAATGTTCTCAGCCAGCTCAAAAAGGGGATTTCCTGAACTCTGAGCACCAAGGTTAAGTCTTTGGTGGTTCAATACATTGCATATTGGAATA
Source organism: Rhynchonycteris naso (assembly GCA_037038555.1). Lineage (NCBI taxonomy): Eukaryota > Metazoa > Chordata > Mammalia > Chiroptera > Emballonuridae > Rhynchonycteris > Rhynchonycteris naso. Next base: position 101,925,782 of record CM072996.1, on the reverse strand, counting down.
ACTGAAGAGGGGAAAAATCAGCTTAAAGAAATTATTAGTGCTGGAACTTAACTGAACTTCAGCATGTCTCCTCCATAGGACTTCATAAGAAACGGAAAACTAGATGACTTGCCTATAAACTCAGTGTCAGAAACTTGTTTTGCCTCCCTAGTAGCTGAGGCTTCTCAAAGATTGGGTTTAGCCATTTCCAGAGCCCTGGAGAAGATGAAAAAGCATCACCACCATTAGGTAACACGGCTAGTTTGTGAAGCACCCACAGTTTAAAAGCTCAAAGAGTCTGCCTTGGGAAAGCTGGAAAAGTAAATAGCAACTGTAATGAGTGGGGAACTTAATCTTTCCTTGAGTCTTATCCCCAAATTCTTACAAAAATAATTTAGGTTTTGGCCCTTAGAACTATTTTTTACAGAAACTGTTTATCATCATACAAAAATAGTTTCCCCTATTTCTTGTTTATTTGTTTTTCCTCTATCTCTATTTTTTCCCACATAGATTAAACCAAAATAAGATTAACCAGACCTAATTTAATTTGAATCCAAGCCACCCACCCTATGTATTCCATTCCAAATCAAGTTTAATTTACTGACTTCCTTGGGTCCCAACTGAATGACCTACTGGAATTCATGAAAGAGGTCACAGAATAATACAGCAGGTCAAAAAAAGAATGTGAAAAACACAAACAAGCTTGGAAACAGATTGGCTCAAAGACATGACTTGGTTAAAATGTTTCTTGTGGAATTCAAGTGATAAAAGATCAAGTCTTTCCACTGGAAAAGCAGCTAGCAGAGAAGCAGATGCATTTGTGTTTGCTCATCACTCATTGGTTCAACAAACAGCTACTAAAAAAAAAAAACCAACAACAAAGAAAACCCAGCTACTGACCACCTATTATACAACCAGACCTGGCGCATTCAGACCCCAGAAAAGTAGAGTGGACTTCAGGAGAGGATTTGCTTTTCTGGTCCCCAGTTCTGCACAAAAGCCTGTTTCCCCTTGGCCTCCAGTATGTTTTCTGTATATTGTGAAATCTGTGCCCATAAACTTTACTTTTTATCTACTTTAATCTTTTGGTAACTGAGAAGCTGAAATAACCTCCCCCCTCCCTTTTGATTCTGACCACCAACAGCTTTGGGATTCTTTTAATGCAAAAAATTTTGGCCCTTGTTTTTAAACCTTCTTTTAAAGTCAAGATTTACCTCTAAAGGATAAAATCAATTTCATTTGCTAACAGTATAAAAGGTAATCCTATAATAGCTATATAGAGGGTTTTATACTAATGATAAGCCACTAAATATTGTCATAGTTGTTACAAACTTCTCTTTGTTCCTCAAAATCACCTTCATGTTATAGGAAAAGAGATATTATCACTATCTGATTAGTGTTCTTTTGTACTTCTCAATTTAAATTTAGTGTCCAGTTTAAAGCTTCTGTCTCCTTTATGTCAGAGAACGGTACTCCTTACGTTACAAACACATTGACAATTTCTCCTTATTATGCAAAAGATTCCTACTTCATTCCTAAAGCTTCAGTTTCGCTTGGACAACGTAACATTTGCCCCACATTGTTTAAAAACAAAACTTAAACACATGATAACAGCAGACTATATATATCAGACTTCCATCCATAGAACAAAAATAAATGTTCACTTCTTAGAGCGTGTAATTTTGGTGAATAGAAAACAAAAAAAAAAACTATTTTCATACCCACTTCAGCATTATTTAACTAGTTAACCTTGGGCAAGTCCCTCACATTCTGTGCCACAGTTACATACACTATTAAATGGGCATAAAAATGCTCTTGTACATTTTACAATCAGTGGAAAATCATTAGTTCTAAAATACTTTGTACATTACTTAATGCTACTGGTATACAAATTCTGAGAAGAGAAACAAAAAGTCATTTCCATTTTCATCTCATGTAGCCTCTTAAAGAGACAAGATCCCTTCTTCTGAGGTTTCTTATTTAGTATCTAGAATATTGTTTTCACATTCAGTGAATTCTTTAAATTCCTTCTACTGGTATCCCTTTGGACCATGAATATAAAATTATGTAGGCATTCTCTCGATTGCATAAATAGACTGGTTTGTATAAGTACATATTATGCTAGTGGCAGGATCAAAGGTAAAAAATTTCTGATCAATGTCCTAGCCATGCCAAGATCATTAGGTTATACCTCTGCTAACAAGATAGAATTGTAACCCCCTCTCAGTATCATCAGAATTCTCGAAGCTAAGACTTACTTTGGCCATTGGTTTATTTCAGTTCCCATCCTAAATATTTTTACCAGATCTTCCTCTTTCTCTACTTATGCCTAAAAAGCAAAGAAACAACTAAAAAGAAAGCTGTAAGTGTAGAGCAAAGAATCTGAATAACCCACAAACCAGAAATACCTGAGTTAATCAAATGACTTTTCCTACAGTTTAGAAAGTAAATTTTCTTAAATCATATGAGTCTCAGGATATACAGAAAGGTACAATATGAGTTTGCAATAAAATTTTCTTTAAAATTTTTTCATGGAGTCACAAAATGGAAGTGAGAAAATGTATAAATTGATTTACATAAAGGGAAAGAAAAAACACCTGCTGGAAGCCTGTTATCAGAAAAGGTAGTTTAGTAACCCAAAGAAAAGTTTTATTTTTATTAAGTGAGAGGCAGGGAGGCAGAGAGACAGACTCCTGCATGAGCCCTGACTGGGATCCACCTGGCAAACCTCCTATGAGAGATCTGCCAGTCTGGGCCGCTGCTCTGTTGCTCAGCAACTGAGCTATTTTAGCACCTGAGGTGAGGCCATGGAGCCATCCTCAGCACCTGGGGCCAACTTGTTCCAACCATTTGAGCCACGGCTGCGGGAGGAGGGGAGGGAGAGGGAGAGGGAGGGAGGTAGGAAGGGAGGAAGGAAGAGAGAGAGAAAGATGGGGACGGGGAGGGGTGGAGAAGCAGATGGTTGCTTCTCCTGTGTGCCCTTACCAGTAATTGAACCCAGGACTTCCACACACTGGGCAGATTCTCTATCCCTGAGCCAACTGGCCAGGATTGACCCCCCAAAATTTCTAAATTGGCTGGAGATCTCTGAAAAATATAGAAACAGTCTTTACAGATTAGGAAGAACTGTATGGAGTGGGCAAAGAGTATGGGGAAATAACAAAGCCAACAGTTCTGCATTTACCATGTAACACATATTGATCTGAGTATTTAAAAAATCTTAATTCTTACAAATGCTAGATCCTTAAGAAGTTTCACCAGTCCTTTAAGGGCATTAATCTCTCCTTTCTCTGTGCCCGTTTACATCTGTCTATCCTTCAAAGGTTATTATTACTGCCTTGGGCCCTGCCCAATAAATAGTAGAGTTTAAATGAGAGTTTTTCAAACTTTGGGTGTGTAAGAGTCAACAATAGATTTTGCAAAAGGGCAAATCCCCAGACCCCAGAAAATTTGACTCAGTCTATTTGATTTAAATTTACTGATTAATTCAGATATTCAACAAACATGTATTAAGTACTTTATGTGGTAGGTGTTATTTAATCCACTTTACAAAGAAACAGAGCCGGGGTAGCCCACTAGAGGTCACAATAATAAATAAAAGTGTGTGTGTGTGTGTATACACACACACATACATACATATACACACATACACACCCAATAATAAATAAGTGTTTTATATATATATAGAATAAGTTATAGTAAGTAAGAGTCAGGATTAGGCTAAAGTAGCAACCAGTGTCTTTCATTCACTCATTCATTCTTATATTCAACAGGTATTTGAAAATCTCCTATGGGCTTTCAAAAGGAAATACACAAAGACACCAAATGTCAATTATTCTGCATCATTAGCTGCTGGTACTGGAAAAAGCTTCCTCCAATCAATGTATTCCTGAAATAGCTATCATAAAGGGTGCCTATCTAGAATGGGGTTGCCCTAGTTTTTATTTCTAGAGATAGCATTTCATTATTTCAGAAATAGCTCTTTTCTTTGTACATTAAATATTTTTAAGTGAGACAAACTCCAGCATGCGATGCAGCTGGGATCCCCCTGGCAGCCCGTCTGGGGCTGAGGCCCACGCTGGAATCAACCACAGCCTTTGTAGCATGAGGCTCAAGTGCTCAGACAAATGGGGCGTCCTCAGTGCCCAGGGCCACACTCGAACCAACTGAGCCACTGGCTGCAGGAGGGTAAGAGAGAGAGGGGCAGATGGGCGCTTCTCCTGTGTGCCCTGACTGGGAATCAAACCTGGGACATCCATACGCCAGGCCAATGCTCTATCCACTGAGCCAACCAGCCAGGGCCAGAGGAATATATTTTAAAAGGTACCATTTCATCTCTTTCTCTATTCAGTGGCTCAACTTACCATCTTTTAGATGCTAAGAAAATACGTATCTCCTTAAATCTATATTACTATTGGTAACCCCTCAATTTAAATTGAGGTCCCAAATATTTTTAGTTGAAGAGTCTATTACCTACTTTAAACTTCCTCATCAATCTCACTCATGAGGGAAAAGGATGCTACTATTGCTAACCTTATTTAAAACAGAAATTAAACGTTCTTCCTTATATTCTACAAATTCTATATCATTACAAGTAAATCACCCACGTTTAAGCTGATATGTAAGGTCTAGGAATGAACTAATATATGATCCAATATACTATCTGAGAAAATACAACCAAATGAGTTAGACTGTGCATACAATTTCAATTAATACATGTAATTGGACAAATAAAAGTCCACATTCCAGTTAAGATTCTTTTTCTAGGTCATAAAACAAATATTACTTTAAAACTTGCGCAATTGAAGAGTAAAAATGTTTTGTTCTAGCCCTTTCAAGTACTACTGTGGCATTCTGTCCCCGTAATAGAAAAATTATCCCGCTACCACACCTGCAATTGCCATCCTCTGTTTTGCTGCCTTATAGTATCTGAATCAACAAGAACTGCTTCTTGTTACACAGGAACAGGTCAGTAGACAAACAACCTCTTGCTTTGATACGCTTCCTGTTCTCTGCTATCAGGACATACGGGTCACTAGAAATCAGGCACACTGAAAAAACAAATGGAGAAGTAGAGAAAGAAATTGACTGGCTGCCAACCTTCATGAATTCAAGCTGATTCACCCTGTTTGTTTAGCTCCCATATCACCTTGGTTAATGATACTGCCATGGAATATATTTGCTCAGGAGTTCAGACACAGACATTTCTTGGTTGGAAAACAGACCCAGGTTGAGCCCAGTGATTTAAGGGAGACATCACAGGGAAGTATTTTGCGCTTCTCGAGTAAACTAACTCGAGAAGCTCTTTCTTTGTAAAAGATGTGTTTCCTTTACCCAAAGCTCTGTTCAATGTTTCTTTTTAAAATTTTTTACTTATTGATTGATTGGTGGGGGCAAGAGAGTGAGAAAGAGACTGACTTTGTTGTTCCGCTTACTTAGGCATTCATTGGTTGATTCTTGTATGTGCCTTAACCAGGGATTGAACCCCAAACCTTGGCATATCAGGATTCTGCTCTTACTAACTGAGCTACCTGGCCAGGGCTGTTCAGTGTTTCTTGAATGGCCACAATTTACCAGGGGCCATAGTGATAACATGGCATTTGTACCAACAGTGCATTGCTTTTAAGCCAGAGCTCTGACTTGCTGCAGCAGGACTTCTAAGGATAGACAGCCTCACCAGAAAAGTGGAAATATAAGATAGGATGGCAGTTTTATTATGTATACAGAGCTTCCTGATAACTTTCTTTTTTAATTTCAGGAAAGAAAAGAAAACCATTATACTTTTCTCAAGTTCTTTGTTGGTACAAATCAGTATAAAAGGTCCATCTTTTCAATTCTCCTCCTATCACAGCTAAAAACCGACACTGTGTCACATATTTTTACATGTTATCTCATTTATTCTCCACAATAACTAACACAGTTAGGCACTGTTCTGTCCTTGATGCCGATGAGGAAAGTATAAAGCAACCTGTCCAGGGTCACACAGCTTATAGTGAGTGGTATAGACAGGATCTGAACTCCAACTGGTCTAGCTTGGAACTTGAGGCTCAAGTGAGTCTAACTTGGAAGCCACCACACCATCAAGCTGTAGAAGAGCCTGTAGCCCTCAGGTGAAATACCATAGTTCATCAGACACTAAATATATTTTTCTAAATATTTCCAACTATGACTGATACCAACCCTTCTTCCACGATTCCTTCAAAACCTGCCTTAAATGGTAGGTCCTAAAGAGTCACCCTCCGTCCTTTAAGGAATTAATCTCTCTCTCCTCTTTGCACATTCTGTCTATTCTTTAACCATATGTAAGCTGTTTGGGAACAGAAAACAGCCTGGCTCACCTGAGTATTGCTCTGGATCTGGGTAGTTCTGGCTTCGGGGTAGAAGGGCTCACACCCTTGAAGAAACACTGCCTCTAAGTGCAACACTGAACTGAAACTATGTTCTAAAAAGGCAAGGATAAAAGTGAAAATTTATACTCTCCATTCAAAAAATAATTTTTTGTGTGTACATGAGAGACAAAGAGAGAGAAACAGATAGAGACAGACAGGAAAGGAGAGAGCGATGAGAAGCATAAATTCTTTGCTGCAGCACCTTAGTTGTTCACTGATTGCTTTTTCATATGTGCCTTGACCAGGGGGCTACAGCAGACGGAGTGAGCCCTTTCTCAAGCCAGCGACCTTGGGCTCAAGCTGGCAACCTTGGGGTTTCAAACCCGGGTCCTCTGTGCCTGACCTGTGGTGGCACAGTGGATAAAGCATTGACTTGGAATGCTGAGGTCACTGGTTCAAAACCCTGGGCTTGCCCGGTCAAGGCACATACAACAAGCAATCAAGGAACAACTAAAGTGAAGCAACTATGACTTGCTACTTCTTGTTTTCTCCCCTTCTCTCTCAGTAAAATCAATAAATAAAAATTTAAAAGAAAACAAAAAACAAAAAAAATCTCTGGTCCTCTGTGTCCCATTCCAATGCTCTACCCATGGCACCACCGCCTGGTCAAGCTCAAAAAATAATTTTATAACGTCCTACATCTTATGGTTTCATGGCATTTGGTGACTATAACCTTCCCTCTAATAAAACCTGTTGCAGTCCAATGTCATCAGTGGTCGGAAACCTCAATTTTCAGGTACTGGCAAGAGATCAGATTCCATTTATATTGCCATGAGACCTTTGAGTAAATAAAATACCCTCCCATTCTTATTTCCCCATCTAAACAGAGACAGTCAACTTTCTAAGTTAGTCAGAAAGATTTTATAAACCCATCTAAGGCCAAGAGAACCTTCTCAAGTATCCTGGGGAGGGGAGACAGCTTTTACCAACTTAAGAGTGTCTTTCAACTAAGTATAAAAGGCTAAATGCTATACTCTAAGTGTATAAGGGGTAAAGCCTCAAAACTGGATCGAATTCTTCCACATATATCCTTCCCAAACAAAATAAATCTTTAGGCAAGAATCACAAGAAAAGAAAAAAGTGTTCTGATCACTCAATTACACAGGAAAAAAAAAGTGAATGGATGAGGCTTTCACCATAGGGTGAGGGTCTCTCAAGTAAGTTACACCAGGAGCTTGTAAAGCACACTGTGCTTAGTTCCACCTCAGCTGCAGACAGAAGAAAAGAAAAACACAAGAATAAATAGTTTTATTTAACCGTGGAAGACTGGGAATTGCATAAGCTATAAAAATACAGATATTTGGAGATCCATTATAAAAATAAGCATTGATACTGTGAATAATCATAAATGCTTTTAATGATCAGAAAGCACTAAGAATCTAAGGCCCTTACCCTTACTGAGGATATAGTAGAACTGCCCAGAATAATATATTTGGGGGCAAAAATAAAATTCATATAACAAAAATAATTTATGCTCTAACTCCCCAATGCCTCCCAATTTCTCAAGATTAGAAAAATAAACCTGGCCCTGGCCAGTCAGCTCAGTGGTAGAGTGTCAGCCTGGCATGTGGATGTCCCTGGTTCGATTCCTGATCAGGGCACACAGGACAAGCGACCATTTGCTTCTCCACCCCTCTCCCTTCTTTCTCTTTTTCCCCTACCACAGCCATGGCTCGACTAGTTCAAGCAATTTGGTCTCACGCTGACAATAGCTCCATGGCCTCACATCAGGTGCTTTAAAAAGAATGGCTCCACTGCTGAGCAATGGAGCAACAGCCCCAGGTGGGCAGAGCATCGCCTCCTAGTGGGCTTGCCAGGTAGATCCTGGTTGGGGCCCATGTAGGAGTCTGTCTCTCTGCCTCCCTTCCTCTCACTAAAAGAAAATAAAGAAAAAAAGAATTAAGAAAAACAAAGTTGTCTTTTCCAAACACTAGACCAGTGGTTCTTAACCTGGGTTTGATGAGTCGGTCTCAGGGGTTCGGAGAAGCCTCTGCCGCAGAGGTCAGAATAAAGTAATACCGTAATTTGTTGTGAGTTCATGCACTTTGTTGGTTTTGTTCTTTGAGCAAGGTGATGTTCATGCATGGCTCATTTTGTGCACCAGTAAAAAAACATATACCTATGTCTTGAATTTGGAAAAAAAATCATATTTTATTTATCACTAAAGAAGGGTTCGGTGAATGCGCATATGAAACTGGTGGGTTCGGTACCTCAATAAAGGTTAAGAACCACTGCACTAGACCTATCAGCATGACTTTTATAACACAAACTATAGCCTATGATATATATTGAGGTTACTATCTCTGTCAAAAGTTAAGTGAATTTCAATTTTCATCATTTGGATAGGACCAAAGGGCAGTCTGAACAGCTACCGCACCTCAACCCTATGTCAACACTCTTTTATGGAGCAACAAAGAATAAAAGGGTATAGTGTAGAATTTGTCTTTTCATTCCCTGCTATATCCCCAGTACCTAGAACAGAGCCCAGCACAAGTAGTATATAATAAGTATTTGTAAGCCAATACAAGACACAAAATACAAGAATTCTAAGCTAAAACTGGTTTTTATATTCTAGGGAAAAGGGCTGGTATTCCTTCCGCATGGAGGTATTGGCAGGACTAGAGGAACAGTTGTTGCCAATATGAATCATCAGGTGGTCCCCTAGGTAATGGCTGCCAGCAATTGGGCTTCATATTAACCACCACAAGAACTCTTGGTGGTTCAGTCACAGGGCAATTTCACAATGTGCTTCAAGCTGTCATTCAGCACTCATCCTCCTCACACCCAGGTCTGCGCGCAGTACCGGACCGCCTCGCAAGCAGCGATGAAAGCTTACCAATGGCTGGTACCTCTGCATCGACCCTCATTCAGGTGTGACTGGGAATGGAAGTGTCTCACCTCTATTAAAGTCCATACTATGAGTCTGGGTCAAATTTTAATGGGTAGGGGCAGAGATAAATTGGGAATGAATGTAATTTAATTAACTTATTACATGAGCTCTGATGTCTTTTCATATCCAACCCAGAAATCGCTACACATTTCCCATAGTTCAAGTGGCTGCGTTCTAATTTGAACACCACGTTGAAGCAATTTAATCCTCAAAAGAAAAATCCTGACTTGTATAACCAACCTCCTGGGTTTTTCAATTAGCATAAATAGTTTAAATTCCCCCTCCCCCCAAAATATGTGGCTACATCTAAGCTCTGTCTACCATTTGCACAGAAAACGAGTCAGAAAATAAACGAGAAGTAGCAAAGAAACAAGCAGATTTCTGTCATCTCCTTAAAAATTTCTGGTAAAGCTACCAGCTAGAAAATGTTACTAGCTTTTACAGTTAAAGAGAACTCTATAAACACCGTCTGGTTTGTATGGCATCTGATCATTTAGATGGTTTTAATTCTCTACAAAGGAAGGTAGCTCGATTCCTGGTTCTGAAAAGGAAATACACGAGATGAGACTGAAACACCTGGCGCCAGAAAACAAGGATGCTATCAATGACCGAAAGGACACAGGAGCCAACTTGGAAGGCACTACCACTGGCCGAACCTGTGGCAATTTGGACATAAAAAAATAATGACTGCAAAGAATTAAAACAAATTAAATATATAAAGCAAATGTATGACTTACATTTGGAGGCTGCTTGGGCTCTGGTTCATTACTGCAAAATCGATAAATAAAGGGAAAGAATCAGGATAATCTTATGATCTTCCTTGTATCTTAAGGAAACCAAGTAATCGATGAAGAAAAGTTTCTCTTTCAAGAATTCCATTACCAGTGTAAAGAGAATGATAGAATTAGAAAACTATCACTTTCAATACCTAATGATGTACTGAATCTGGGCAATAATTATCAATGTTTGCTAAAACCACTATAATGGCTGAAGGGAAACTTTAGAATAATCAAGCTAATAGCACCGAATCTGTTAATCAATTGTAACATTACACAACCAGAAACATTATGTACCTTCTGATGTGATTCAACTGAAAGTACATACAAACCACCTACAAAATATTGAATCTAATAGCCTTTATATGAAATGAACAACTTAAACAAAATAGGGGGGGGGGCATAGAGGGATAAGTTAAACCATAAAGATGAAATCAGTCAAATGCAAAATATAGGAAATTCTACAGAGCAAATAATTTAATGTCTTCAATTTGAAAAACGACATAAAAACTAGGGTGCCTGACACAGCAATGTTCCCAGCAGTTGGAAAACACTGACTTAAAGGCTTAATAAAAGACTTAAGGGGCATATTAACCAAATGTAATAAATGAGTTTCACTTGGATGTTTACTCAAGTAAACTAACAGTAAAAGGGCATCTTTGAATTATGCGAGAGAATTCGAATACAAAGGATTACGTGACGTGGCAGTCATAAAAATGAGCCTCTCCCCCCTCTCTGTCGTTCAGCCGACAGTGCGGCTGCTGGGGTCTGAATCCACCACCAGTGTCCAGCAGAGGCGCTACTTCCCATTGGATGCTCCTGCCAATCAAGGAGAGAGCAGGAATACAAAGATGCCCACTTCTGCAAGATGTGTGTCTTGGGAACTGGCACTTTTGGCGTGAGGACTTTGGCAGCCTTGCTAAAACCTTCTTTGAACTGTTCTGTGGATGAAGTCTGCTGTGCAACCACCCCTTCCCTGTCCTTCCTATCACCAGACCTGTACTGAGACTGAGGTCTCCCAACCTCCCATAGCTCCTGCCTCATTTTTCCTCACAGGTGCTTTCTCCCAATAAATCTCAGGCAGGCCTGCCTCTCAGGAGAAACCAAACTAAACAGGTATTAAGAAATTGACATTAAGTTTGTTAGGTATTATAATATTGTGGTTAGTTTTAAGTCTTTATCTATTAGAGATACATACACAAGTATTTATAAATTAAATGATAGAATTGGAATTTAACTTTAAAACATTCCAGCCAGAAAAAAGGGAGGGAGTTTGGAAAAAAAGAAAAAGAAGGGATAAAATAAAATTAGCAAGATATGGATATTTTTTCTAATTTTTTGCATATCTGAAAATGTTCATAAGTGGAAAATACCTGACAGGTAATCATACCTGTCAAGGTCTTTGATGACCTTGACATAGGTCATCAGTAGGAGGAGATATCCCTAATAAATGTAATGAGGTATCTTTGATTGGATCCTAGAACAGAGAGAAGACAGTAGGAAAACAATGAGGAAATGGGAGTCAAGTATGGTTTTCAGTAGATAATAGCGCATCTATATTGGTTAATTAATTAGGACAAATGCATGGTTGTAATGTAAGATGTTAATAATAGTAAACTGGTTGTGGGGTCATTCAAGTACTCTGTTATATCCATAATAATTCTATAATCTAAAACTGTTCTAAAGTTTTTAGACTAAAAATTAGGTTATTTTTCATTTTATTACAAAAGTGACAAAAAAGACTTTTAAATTTTTTCTTTACTCACTGGGATGCATTACTGTGGATTTCTCCTCACTGATTAATTAGCTAGAAAACATTATTGATTTTCTGAGTTCACAGAGAGGAAACTATGAAGATTCAATCTACCCATGGATGAATTCCATACATGCAAATACAAACAAATAAACAAAACTATAACTCCAATGAAACATACATTTATTTGTTCTAATAGTTTTAAAATTTAACAAAATGCATTATTGTTAGCAAAAGCCTTCAGACAATAACAGAGTTGACCTCAACAGAAAAACAAAGATTTCATTCCATAGCCTCTTGGACTTAAGAATTCATTTGCGTTCCAGAGATAATACTAAACTAATGGGTTTATGTCAAATTGCCAATATCCATGGCTGAGGATTTTCCTGATACAATCTTTTGCAATGTAAACAACAATGAAAAGATCACTTATCTTCTTTTTTTTACAAGTTCATGTTATATTATTCATATGATGTCCAAAAAGAAAAACCAAAATCTTTGCTTAAAAATAAAAATGCATAATATAAATCTGCAGGCTTAGTCCTGCATCAGGATCAATTACGAGCTTGTTTAAACAGTGATTGCTGGGCCTCACCTCCTTCAGGTGTTGGGTTGGGCAAAAGAATTTGTATTTCTAATAGGTTTGTAAGAGAAGCCAAAGTTACTAGTATGGGGACCACACTTTGAGAACTACTGGCCAAGTATTTTTTAGGACAATGATTATGTCATACAAGTATGTCATAGCATAACAAATTATGGAGCAAATTACCCTTCCCAATCTGTACCTCGCATAAATTCTAAAGAATCAAATAAAACCCGTATTTAAAGCACTTAACAATGCAGGCACTATTGAATGTTTTTATGCTCTACCAAAGTAGGGTTAGAGTTATACTCAAATTGTTAACCAGATGAGTCGCTATGCTTAGCTCTACCTCTTAAGATATATTGATCTTTAAAGTGTTACAAGAAATAAGAGGCACTTTTCAGCCTTCTATGATCATCAATTAGCATATCTGTAATCTCCATTTACTCACCCCATTACAATTTTCGTTGATTCTCTGGTTTACTTAAAACAGTAAATAACACAACTAATATAAAAATTACTGGCATAATTTTACTATCAAATTAGTGATGTTGTTCACTGTCCTGAATCATTTGTACATGAACCTTTCAATCTGCTATGGAAGGCCAATACTTGGACAATTATTTTTTAACACATTATCAAATGAATGTATTCTTATCAAAAAGTGATTTGAAAGTTCTGCAAATGGGATTTCCTATGTCTCTTAACTGATAGCTTTGTTTATACTTTTGCACTAAAAAAGTAAATCAGATAACTTTCTATTCATTCTTTTTAATTTGCTTCCATAAAACTAAAATGTCCATTGATAACTCAGTGATAGTTCACACTTTAAAGGAATACAAATATTTCTCTGGATAAAAGTCTATAGAGTCTATAGCATTATATAAAGATTGTGAATTTCATGGCCTATGATATATTTAAACAAGGATAGCAAACAATCATATATGAATTATGACCGTAACTTATAATATTGCACACTTTAATGTGAAAAAAATACATAGTAGGCAAAAGTCTTTTTTTTTCTTTTATACATATAAAGTCAAAGTCCAATCTACTTTTCCAGATTGGCTCATCTTAATTTTCTTCAATTGTTCAACTATCTGACAACAAATCAAGAGCTTTACTCCTTTTAAAAGCATCTTTTTTCAGTTACGAATGATTACTGAAAGATAAAATTGTACCTTTGGCCCAGTGTTAAGAGGAAAGTTTCAGTCTCTGGCTTCCTTTTCTTTATCTGGTTAGACATCAAAATAAAATGAATGGATTGTAAAATATACCTTTTTGTTTATCTGTTTAACATGAAGGTCCAGCATTACATAAATTCTTTCCAAGAAGCTCACCAGAAATAAAACGTATCCTCTTGTAGAGGAAAAAGAGAGAAACTAGAAGCATGAGATTAAGAAAATATGTGGGTATCTTACAGCTGATAGGATTGTGTGCACACACAGAGTAAACCTAGAATTAATAAAAGTTATTTGATGTAGTCTAAGATAAATGGCTCCAGTGTCAATTAAGACTAAAAGACCTTGCAAACTTTTTCAGTAAGTTTGCTCCAGTAATAGAGTATGTTCTTATAAAAGGACTTGAGACATTATCTAAACATTCTGACTGAAGGATGCTTGTTCACTTGTTAGACATGTGTGACATTACTGAAAAGATTAATTTAGAGTTCTACAAGTAGACCAATTAGCTTGTAGAGGTGTATGAAGAACAGCACATTAGCAAAAAGTTATGTCAACTATTTATTAAAATAACAAAGACTGGATTTTAACATTCTCAGACCTCTCCTTATCATTTTCAGATTATGAAGGGCCTGAAATTCTTTGAACACCATCAGATTAAGTTGATAACAGTTTTAATTTTGAATTAAACTGTGTAGTTTAAAAAAAATAATTAAAATTTTCAGTCAGGTTGAATATGTGTTCACTTCCTCACTTATTCAAGAAGCCTTACCATTAATCTATTCAGATTTTATGCCCATTATTTTGTTTTTTAAACATTATTCCTCTACAGTAATATACTAAATATTATACTGTTTCAGTAAGAAGCACATAAGTTAATTAGAATATTAGCTTGTAATTTCAAAAGTAAAACTAATGGTCAGGGTTTTTACTGACAGTACAGAAAGAAAATAATTAACCAGTGTTAATAAATGAAAATTTACTTTTTTATTGAGTATTTATTTTACATGCAAAGCATATTAAAGTGAATTAAGTTGATTACTCCATAATGAAAATTTATGAAATGGGAATTGTGAAAGTTGTCTACACAATACTAATGTGATCAATAAATTATCCAGATGTTTTCCTACAAATATTTTAATCAGCTGATTTTTCAACAGTAAATTTTAGCTTTCACATGGTCTTTGCTGGTAGGAGCAGTCATCCGACACTTAAACTTAGAAGAAAAATATAATAAAAAAAACCCTGAATAGCATAGCCAAATCTTTCAAGGAAAAGTTCACCCAAAAGAAGTACTAAACACAAATTCAGGATCCAGAGGCAGAAAGGAAACAAAACACATATAGTAAAAGTCCCTCAGGTGATCATCACTAACATTCTATTATTACCACAGTGACTGCCCATACGACAACTGTTTCTTAGACTTAAATACCTAAAATAAACCAGTAATCAATAATATCATAAAAGAAAAACTAACTTAAAATTGTTTGAATACATCAACAGTTTGATGTATCTGACATACATTGAAGTCTTTTACTTTATTATTGCTATAAATTCCTTTAAAATGTTCTTTTCACCATATATAATTATCTGAAAGAAATATGGTAAGATCCTTCCAAATATGCAGCAGGCCTTTCACTCCCACATTCAGCAAGTGCTGTGCACATTCAATCGTACCTATTAACTAGACCTAAAAGACAATGACTGAGTAAGAAGTACAAAAAATACTTCTGAATGACCTATTCAGATAAGACTAGTTACTGCTACATAAGACTGCACTTTGTGCTGACCCACACACTACATAGCTGTACACTGCTGGATGAAAGAGCTGGTCCATGTCCATTTTTAAAAACTTTTGTAGTATCTCTAACTATAAACCCAGTTGACTAACAAACAGTTGCTGAAAAAACGGGTATGATGATTTAATGCAACCCTCTCATCCATATTCTTTTCATACACTCAGTCATAAGTATTTTGGAAATGAGGATATGACCTTAACATGATATGAGATTCTACCTAAAAAAAAAAAAAAAACCCAAACAAGAAAAAAAACAAAACTATAGGCTAAGGTGTTCTTGGGTAATTCAAGTCCTTTTAAAACTTTTCTATTAATTTCAGAGAGAAAAGAAGAGGGGAGAAGGAGTAGGGAGAGGGAAAGAGAAGCATCAATTTGTTTCACTTAATTGTTCTATTTAGTTGGGTACTCACTCACTGACTGCTTCTCCTATATGCCCTGACTAGGTAGGGTCAAACGTGCGACCTCTGGTGCACCAGGCCAATGCTTTATCCACTGGGCCACCCAGCTAAGGCCTTAATAAAACAACCAACTTAGATACATCACTGAGAAAGTTATTGGCATGGTGGAAGTGCCTTTGTTGATGATGAGCAAACTGTTCAGTTTATTAGTATTATGCTTTCACTTTAATGGAACAACAAAAGAAAAAGTGTCACTAAGTTCTAAGTAATTTAAATCACAATCCTAGTTGATGGGATGTCCTTTATTTGAGACCAAGCATAATTCCAATACAAGAGAAGTTTACTGTTACATATTAGGAATGGTTTAGATACAATAACAGAATGTTTAGAACTGACGCTAACATGTTTTAGTTCCGACTCCTGCTAGTTCTTTCTCACTTCACATACTCCCCCCAATGAAAACCTGGTATATCTGGTGTCTTATATTACAAAGTAAAAATATCTGCCTGAATCTTGTAACAGATTAACAAAAATGTGTGAGTGCCAACGCTGCATGAAACTTACTGGACACAGACTCAAGACCATACATCTACAAACAAGATGAAAGACTATCACTGTACAGGTGAGTATTGTCAAGAACATCAGATAAATTATCAAATGCAAGGTCCTTCCAATTTTGTCTCATGGTGTTGAACATATGGACATGGCTAATACAATGACTTGTATTACATTTAACAAAATATTACTGGATGCAAAGTCTTACTTTTTAAAATCTAATTATAAAAATCCAGATTAATCCAGAAAACATAAAACACATATAATTGAGGTAGGTTTTACCTTAAGAATGCATTGTTTCTACCACAATTAAATTTATTTTTAAAAAGAATACATTGCTTCATGTATCTTCCCCTAAAACTTAAATTTTCTATGTTTTAAACTACTTGATCAAGTGTGACAATGCTAACCTACTATATTTAGTAAATTCCCTTAGAAATAAACACCCTAACACCTTCCTTTTCCTCTCTAAAGGTAACTGTAGTGCAATAAAATTAATAACAAGTCTAGAAAAATGAAAAAGATTACTTCATTCATTCTCAAGTTAATACATGTCAAAATCAGGGAGTTAAGTCATGTTCGTTTTAAAGTTCATAACCTTATTGTTTTGAAAATAATATCATATACACATTATTAACTTTGGATATGTTTTATTATGCCACAAATTCTCAGGAACTATAAGAAATATTTTTTCTGAGAACTAATACTTTCACAAATACTAGCACTTTATTGACAATAGCCAGGTTTTCTAAGGTGGGATGCATATATTTAAGCTATCTTTTCAAAAATACTGATATTTTTTTTACAAATTTTAAAGGGATGTTGAAGATCCTACTTTATTTAATATTCAGTGTAAAAATCTATGTGTGATATAAATATGTACTTTAAAGAACCGCATGTGAAGGCTTCGCCAAGTTCTCAGGCGCTGCATCTGCTCTAGGTACTATTATATAAAATATCACTGTTAGAAATGTTCTGATAAACTGAACAAAAGAAAGCAATTTAAAACAGCTGAATCTTTAAAATATTAAAAACTGGTATAATTTTAAAAAGGGAAATGGAATATTCCTTTACTTACATACAGTTTAAATAGAAAATTCAAAATACTTTTTTACTGAAAAACCAATACAATCATACATTTTAAATCTGGATAGCTATGACAGCTTTTTCATAACATCCAAAATATGAATGGGAAACCAGGCAATACTGATTCTTTTGCCACATACCTAAGGGTAACTAAAGGGAGATGCGTACCTCCCAGCCAAAGGTAGAAACTGAACCTAGCAAACCACCCCCCATATGGGTAGTGGATCACTGTTCCCATGCTGGGGAATAGTCTTCAAAAAGGATGTCCTTATGCAGTCTTTACGCAACTGTATCAAGTTTGGTAACCTAACACTGAACCTGTTGGTAGGTACATATGGACATATGAAAACTTTCCAGGAGACCAGATTATTAAATAGACTAAGAGGGAGGAAATGCTGTTACCTAAATTATGTTAATTACAGAGTCTCCAATGGAAGATGTAGAAGGAAAAGAGACAACAGCATCTGTTTCCAAACCTACTTTATGGTCAGAAACATCAGATGGAGAGCTTTAAAAATTCCATCCAGAGTCTCAATCTAAACCCCTCTAGAAACTATAGCCATGGAATTCTTTTTAAGCAACCCAAGTGATTCTGATGATCAACCAAGGTTGAAACTTCTGAAGCACAAAGTGGTGGGGGGAGAGGAGCAATCTAAGTCATACAGTTTTAGAATTCAACATCTGATTTTTAACATTTACTCTACATTTTTCCTAATTGTCTCACCCTTCCTATTTTTTCTAACAGTGAATAATGAAGGGGCTTGGCCAGTGAAGAAAAAAGAAACAGCAGGGTACCCCAAATGCATTTTACTATGTTCACACCACTTATGTATATTAATTAGATAAATGGGTATCAGTATACCATTGGGATTCAGCTATCAAGCAGACATTTCTTAATATTAATATTAAAGAAAGGGGTTCCCTTATTCAACACACATATGTAATATAAAACAACCCTGAACACTAATAATGACAAAATGAAATTTGTGTAATTCTTCAAAATAATTATATTTTAAAAATCCAATGTTAGGAGGAAAATCCCTTAAATTTGAGGTAGGGCAGTAATTCTCATAGCAAAATAACTGTGTCAGTGTTATTCTCCAAGTTATAAAGTAAGCAAAGCATTTCAGTACTAGCTCTACTTACGTACGCTTTTGTAATGTAAGTAATAAATGTTTTAAGTGTGGATAAATATTTTGGTTTTGATTTTAATGTATATGGATAATTAAAAATATGAAATTTTTTTCTTACACACTAAATCGTACACTGTCTCCAGGCTTAATGAATAAGCAACTTTTTAAATAGCCCATGTTTACTTATAAACCTAAAAAAGGTAGTACCTACATAAGAAATTTTATATTAAAATTACAAATGTATGCTCTTCAGAAGCTAAAGTGATTTTAAATGCTTTTCAATATTCAAATACAAAATAGTACATTTTAATTTACTATAGCACAGTTCAAGTATTCTCTTAAATTCTGTATTTAGCCAACTAGTACATGATATTAAGTGACTTTATATAATAGCTTTCCTTTATAAAGAAGACTTATACAAAATAGTGTGACTCTGTATTACTCTAAATTGCTTAGATTAAGTTGAAAGAACAAGTGACAGCAGACAAAGACCTTTAAGAGTAAATCATCTACACATGAAAGACTGCACACATCAGTAACAAGGCATTTGCAGGTAACTCCCCAAAAGTATTTGAATTCATGTAAACAAAGCATATGTATATTCCTTTAGGGAGAAAATACACTACCATAGATAAAATATATTCAAATGGTTATGACTTTAAACCATATATTATTTGAATACCACACAAAACCAAAAAGACATATCCTATCATTTTAATAATTGAAAAATGTCACTTATTTGTGAAAAAGTAGATACTTTTAGAAACGAATAATGAAAAAGAAATGTTTTTAAAATAAACATCCACTGTTTCCTAGAAATAAATATACATACTTAATGTATTGCAGCATAGGAATATTGTCCTAGCATTAACCATAACATTCAATCAGTAGTTTTAAAATATTTTTCCAACTGAGCCTGGAATCTTCTACCTTGTTAGCTGCCCAACAACTTTCAAAAGAGTTTTATTTTCCTGCTTTAGTTGTTCATTTTCATCTTCTATGTCATCTAGGTCCTTAAGAAAACAAAAAGAAAAATAATGTGTGAGTTTTTTAAATACTTTAAATTATTCTAATTTATACATACAAGCAATTAGTTCATACAAGCAATTAATTTGGAAATAAGAGCAAGTTTTGAAACTAATTTTACAGAGAATATGTCCCTCCTTGAAAGGAGCTCCACTCCTCAGCTCTTGCTCATTGTTAGCACAATAATCTGAGCCAACTCTTGCCAGATCTTTTCTGTTTTTACAGAGATTATAAATATTTTTTTAGCAAGCAAGACAGACAGGGATGAAGAGAGAGACGAGAAGCATCAACTCATAATTGCAGCACATTAGCTGTTCACAGATTGCTTTCTCATTTGTGCCTTGAACAAGGAGACTCTAGCTGAGCCAGTGACCCCTTGCTCAAGCCAGAGGAGACCTTGGAGTCATGGCGATGATCCTGGGCTCAAGCTGATGAGCCTGTCTGTGCTCAAGTCAAGTCGGATGAGCCCACACTCAAACCGGCAGCTTCAGGATTTCAAACCTGGGACCTCAGCATCAAAGGTCGATGCTCTATCTATTCTGGCACTACTGGTCATGCTAACTTAATTTTTTATTTAAAAACAAATCTCTCTTTCTCCAAAAACAATATACCTGGGGGCAATATGAGGTTCACGGGCTCAGATTGCAACCTGTGTCAAATTAGGCATCAAAAGATACAGGTCAAGTTCCGGCAGACTCCTACAAGTTTGCAAGAGTGCATGTAGTGGAGTGGGAATCTGAGGAGCTGACAGAACTGAGGCTTACAGAAAAGTGCATCTGGGGCAATTTTCACAGTAGGCTTCTTTATGACAGTTCGTTTGAGTGAAAGACTTTACAGCTTAAAAATAAAAAATGAAAGTCACTAAACTAGGTCATCAGCATCCAACTTTAAAGTTATGTGATTCTGGCTCTATGTTTCCTACATTAACCCCAGTGCCTTACATACACAACCATTCAGTAAATATGAAGACCAACTACTCTAAATTTTAGTTAGAAGAAATACTATTTCAAGGCAGACTATTTACTAGTGGTTGGAAAGCAGACATTTACAGGTTTATCCCTGAAATTGAAAATACTTAAAACTTGGAGCAGTCAATATATATATATTATGTGTGCTATTGGATAGCAGCATTCTGATAAATTCAGTATACTGTACTGTATCTGGACAATTAGGTACATGATTTAAAAATGTACAAAAACAAAATTTACACTTATTCACAAACTGAATGATGTTGAAAAACTAATCTGTTGAGAACAATATACATGATTTCTAAAATTACTGTAACTGAGACTTACCTAAGATTTAGAAGTAAATAATTTACATATTATATATCATCACTAGATTATGAACTCTGTAAGTATAAGGGTCTTATTCTCTTTAATGCTCACAGTGCCTAAGGCAATGCTAATACATCATCAACACCAAAAATGTTGGCAGATTTTATTAAATCATAGTTCAGATTCAATAGATAACACCTGTGTTCTGAACCAAGATGAAAGACAGTTTACAGGAATGAAAGAACTTACTTAGAATTAGGATTCTCGAATACCTGAGGTCAAATACTGGCTCAGTTGGTTACTATGTGATTACTAATATGACCTTGAACAAGATAAACTGAGTTTCAGAGTCCACATCTGTAACCTGTAGTTATGCCTTACCATTTTGGTATTCTGTACAGAATCAAGACTCCATTTTCTCTTCTTTCTTAAAGTTAAGATTGTTTAGAAATCTGTTCCTTTTGTCCCTGAGGCAAACATTTCCTTCCTCTGTCTTATCTAAAGTCATCTAAAAAGCAAAACTATGGAATCTCTGCTCATCACCATTACCTAAGTATGGTCTGTTTCTTAAGCAGGAAGTAAATCCCAGGACTAAACACATGGGGGGAAAAGTTGCTACAAATAATTTCTTGGGATAATAATCTTGGGCTAAGGTTAAACCTAAAGTGGAGGATACATACATACAAAGAAAAAGAAGGAGTGAAAATACACACAAAGAAATTTGAAATTTCCTATGGCAAGAAGGCAGTAACTGTTGGTCTTCACTGAGGAAATTATGTGCCTTTTTCATGTAGAGGTGATTAAGCTGCTTCTCACCTCTGGAGTAACAAAACACAAGCAAACTCATTCATCAGTCTATCTCCAAAAGAATAATATGAAGTGAATACAACTGATAACTGGGCATAGGAAATCAATTAACAGAATGAAATGATGGTTCTTACTACCACAAATTACTATCCCATTAACAAAAAAATGAACTAAAGAATGAAATTAAATAATTTCTGCATATTTATATATTTCATCTAATTGCCAGAAAAAAAGGAAACCATAAAACTGAACTATATAAATACTCACTCTATTTAACAAATCAATTTCTTCTTTGAGTTTTCCAATCATTTCCTCTTTATCTTGCATTAGTCTCACAAGTCGTAAGTTTTCTTGCCTTTCTCTTAATACTTCCTGGTAAACAGAATTACAAAGTTTATTAATTGAAAAATAATTGGTGGTTTATAAACTTTAGTGGCATATATCTACCAAATTTGTTGCAGTATCTTATATATATGAAGCTTTCCAATTAATTTTCTTATGCCAGTTGAGGGGAAAATAAAAACATCCCAGAAAAGAACCAGAGAATCAGAAGAATACAGGAGTTACAAGGTATATATTTGATTAACTCTAAATTTACACAAGTCTTTAACAAATACTAATAGTCAATGCAGTGAAGTCCCTCTTTAGCTTATCACCACCATTAATAAAATATTTTTAATGGATAATATCTGTTTGAGGAAATTCAAATTTATTAAAAATACAGTTTAAGAAATTTACACTTTGTTGTGTACCTAAAACTAATATAATGTTGTATGTCAATTGTAACTAAGAAATAAATTCATTTTTTAAATAAATTAATATTTTTTAATAAAAAAAGAAAGGAAATAATTCTATGAAAAAGTATAAACAGAAAAATAAAGACCAGCCCTCTCGGTTTTATTTCTGGCTCTGTTAGTTGACTGACAATGGATAAAATAAAGGAACTAAAATAGATTATTGGTTTTTAAGCTTTAAAAAACAAACAAAAAACCAGCCCTGGCCACTTGGCTCAGTGGTAGAGAGTCAGCCCAGTATGTGGATGTTCTGAGTTCGATTCCTGGTCAGGGCACACAGAGAAGCACCCATCTGCTTCTCCACACCTCCCCTTCTTCCTTCTCTCTCTGTCTGTCTGTCTTTTCCTCTTGCAGCCATGGCTTGATTAGAACAAGTTGGCCCCGGGCACTGAGGATGACTCCATGGCCTATGCCTCAGGTGCTAAGAGGAGTTTGGTTGTCAAGCAATGGAGCAACGCCCCAGATGGGCTGAGCATCGCATCCTAGTGGGCTTGCTGGGGGATCCCGGTCAGGCTGTACATGGGAGTCTGTCTGCCTCCTCTCCTCTCACTGAATAAAAAAAACCCAACCAAACAAAATACACACACACACACACACACAAAAAACCCAACAACGATGCAACACCTTTTTCAAAGAAAATTTATTTAAAATCGAGGGATGGTAGCAAAAAGAGAAGCAGAACGGAAAGGTCTTGCTCAGAATGAGGCTTCTTCCCTCCTAACCTCTGTGAGCAGCCAGTCTCATTAACCAGCTGCTGCCAGTCAGCAAGTCAATTCAGACTCCTGTGGGACTCCAAAAGCCTTCCTGAAGAAACCCCTTTAAACCTACAGAAGTATGTGTATGTATGTATGTATGTATGTATGTATGTATGTGTGTGTGTGTGTGTGTGTGTGTGTGTGTGTGTGTATATATATATATATATATATTCCTTCAAGTTTTTAATTTAGACCTACAGAAACAAGTGTGAAAACTCAGATGTAAACTAAAAGTCATGATAATGTTATAAACACCTTTAAAAAGTAAATCTCTACTAAAAACACTCTTTATATATCAGGGGCAATAATTTCAGTTCAGCAAAACAAAACATTTTTGCAACAATCAGACAGTAATTTAGTACCATAATCAATTTTAGAGGTTGAATGTCTAAAGAACAAACCTGAGACCCTATAGTTAATAAATTTATGCCAATATCCTCTGAGTTGTTCTCAAAGATACTATAAATAGATTTACAGTATTCTTAAAGTTGGTTCAAGTATCATCTGTGTATTGCATTGTACTTATTAACCAATGTCACCTCAATAAATATAATTTAAAGAATTTTAAAAAGTTGTTTCAAACACCAAGGATGGCTCCGGGCTCTAACTCAGAACCCAGAAGAAAGTCTACAGGTGACAATCTGTATAAATAATATGATACACACTGAATAGTACACACTGCCAGGACACACTTCTAAGCATTTCAAAGGCAAGGACCATTTTCAATATATTAAAGATAGCACTTGGCAGAATGGAAGAATATTAGATATTAAGATATACAATTCTGAGGATGTTTTATCTAAATCTATGTAATCTAGCTGACCAATGTCACTCCATTAAAATTAATTGTAAAAATAAAATTTAAAAAACAAAAAAGAGCCTGACCAGGCGGTGACAGAGTAAATAGAGCGTCAGACTGGGAAGCGGAAGACCCAGGTTCGAGACCCCGAGCTCGCCATCTTGAGCGCGGGGCCCATCTGGCTTGAGCAAAAGCTCGCCATCTTGGACCCAAGGTCGCTGGCTCCAGCAAGGGGTTGCTAGGTCTGCTGAAGGCCCGTGGTCAAGGCACATGTGAAAAAGCAATCAATGAACAACTAAGGTGCTGCGACAGCAACAAAAAACTAATGATTGAGGCTTCTCACCTCTCTCCGTTCCTGTCTGTCTGTCCCTATCTATCCCTCTCTCTGTCCCTGTAAAAAAAAAAACAAAAAACAACAACAACAAAAAAAAAAAACAAGAAAGAAATATAAGAATTGGCTCTACTTCTAAAAGTTTTAACATCAACAGAACTAGATAAAGGCAAGTATTAAGAAAATCTGAAAATGCCTAGCCACAATACAGCTAGACAATATACTTGAGACAGTGCTTCAAAGCAGCTGTTTGACTCCATGTGGAAATAGCAATTAACACTAATGATATCTTCCACTTAGTGCCTTATTGTTTTCCCTTTCTTGGCACTGTCTCTCTCTATAAATTTCAGCTTATTTTCTCTCTCAGCTGTTATGCAAGTAAAAAGGAAATTCTATCAATCTTAAATAATTTGTAATACGTACCTTTTCAAGATCTTCAATTTTCTTTTCCAATGTGCTACTCGAGACCAAATTACCTGAAGCATTTGCATCCCTAGTATATCTGCTGAACCCACTTCTATCTGTTCGGGGATATCTACTTGAGATATCTTCTTCAGAGGCAGTGGTTGTGCTATGGAAATAAAAAAAAATACATACAGTTTTTAAAATACCTGATATATTCAGCAAGAATTCCAAATATAATTTCTATTCACCATAAACAATTAACATTCCCCTGAGGATACATGGTTATAATAATTAACTTATTCATAACTAAAGAAGGTAACCATTATTAAAACATAATAAAAAATGTTTCATTCAACACAATGATAAACACTAGTCAATTCTTTTGACTAATATATATAGGGTAGCTGCTAAGCACCAGACACTGTTCTGGGTACTGAAAACTTTAACAGCAAACACAGACATGGCCTCTGCCCTTCCACTGAAAAGAAAGTGTAAGTAATCATAACCAAGCAAGATTATCATTACAGTAAGGTAAGTATAGGGTACTAAGACAGGGACAAAATACAGACTATCAATGGTGAATAATCACTTTTTTTCCCCCTTTATGTATATATATAAAAAAATCGAATCCATCTTGGACAAATATTTTATAAGATTAGTAACTATTAGAAAAATAAAAGTAAAAAAGGCCATAAAAATACAAGTCCAAATGTTTTTTTATTAGATTCAGACTCCTAAAATTATATTTCAATAATATAATTAGAATAAACAAAAAGGGAAGAATTATATAAAACCCCATGTTTTTCATTGGAAGCATGCACATAGGCAATAATAGGCCATCACATTAGTGAGTCATCTGAAGGCTTGACTGGACTGGACAACTTGCCTCTAGACTAAGCTCACTCACATGCCTGCTGACCAGAAGCCTCAGCTCCTCAGTATATAGGCCTCTCTGCTGGGCTATATACTCATCATATGGTAGCTGTCTTCCAGAGAGAAAGTGACAGAGCAACCAAGGAGCTGTTCGGCCCTAATCTCAGAAATGACATACTATCACACCAACCTAGGCTGCAATGTGGAAGGGGATCACACAGTGTGAAATAGCAGGAGGCAGGGCGTCCTGCAGGCTCTCTGGGAGGGTGGCTCCTTAAAGGTTAATTTACCTATACTAGGTGGGACTGATAATAGCTGCTCACAAGGGATAAGGGACCTCTAAATTACATGTATGTTTTGTTTAAATAGTACTCATAACAGAGAAACTAGTTTCATAGATGTATGCTGACAGGACCAGAAGATCTTTTAAAGCAATTCCAGCAATCTCAGGATATTCATTTACAACTTTTACCTCAATACAGAAAACAATGCTGTTTTATTTTTTTTATTTATTCATTTTAGAGAGGAGAGTGAGTGAGAAAGAGAGGGAGAAAGAAAGGGGGAGGAGCAGGAAGCATCAACTTCCATATGTGCCTTGACCAGGCAAGCCCAGGGCTTCAAACTGGCAACCTCAGTGTTCCAGGTCGGCGCTTCATCCACTGCGCCACCACAGGTCAGGCCAGAAAACAATGCTTTTCAAAAGGTCTTCAGATCCTTCATTAGTAGTCAGTTCCAATCATTCATTCATCAAAATTACAGTTTAATCTGAAGTAATTTTTGATGGAAAAGAAAGAAAAAGGATTGCTGATCTAGTAATTTCTTACACATGGGTTTTCTTTTTCTTTTTTTACAGGGACAGAGAGAGAGTCAGAGAAAGGGACAGACAGACTAGAACGGAGAGAGACGAGAAGCATCAATCATCAGTTTTTCGTTGCGACACCTTAGTTGTTCATTGATTGCTTTCTCACATGTGCCTTGACCATGGGCCTTTGCAGTCCGAGCAATCCCTTGCTGGAGCCAGCGACCTTGGGTCCAAGCTGGCAAGCTTTAGCTCAAGCCAGATGGGCCCGCACTCAAGCTGGCGACCTCGGGGTCTCGAACCTGGTTTTCCGCATCCCAGTTCAATGCTCTATCCACTTCGCCACCGCCTGGCCAGGCGGGTTTTATTTTGATAGAAAATAAAAACTTAAAGCATGTCTTAGCAAATGGTATTTGATTACATTATGCAAATGTACAATATTAAAATCACTAACTTTATTGATAATTATTACTTATAATTATTACTTATACGGTGGAACTCATCATAATTTATAGAACTTTTCCCCAAAATTTCTACTCATTTTTGTCCTTTGGTCTTATAAAACAGTGAAAACATTTTTACATTCCTCCCCTGCATGGAAGACTAAGATCTCACACATATACAAATCTATCAAAGAAGAAGGGGGAGGGAAGGAGGAGTGGGAAAGGGGGGGAGGGAGAAAGAGAGGAACATTGATCTGTTCCTGTATATGCACAAACCAGGGATGGAACCAGCAACTTCTGCGCTTTGGGATGACACTCTAACTAACCGAGCTATCTGGCCAGGGCATAATTCACATATATAAAAAACAGTGACCCACCTGACCTGTGGTCGTGCAGTAGATGGAGCATTGACCTGGAATGCTGAGGTCATGGTTCAAAACCCTGGGCTTGCCAGGTCAAGACACATACAACAAGCAACCATTGAAAATTTAAGGTGAACTAATTATGAGTTGATACTTCCCGCTTCCCCCAACCCCTGTAAAATCTAAAAAACAAACAAACAAAAAACAAAACCTGAGGACCAACCTGGCTGCAAAAACACTTGAGTTCATCTCAAAGTTCAAGTATTTTTGTCTAAAAATTTCCCTTTGAAAATTATTGTTTATCTCACCATATGTTTAACAGTTAGTTGATTGGTTCAGCTTTCCAATTATCAATTACTGTTTTTTAATCTCAAATTTAATGCATTAGTGTTTAAGTAATTGACAGTTTTATTGAACCACTGTTAATTTAGCTGATATAATAAATACACTGTTTAATTCAGCTGAGGTATC
This sequence comes from Rhynchonycteris naso, assembly GCA_037038555.1. Taxonomy (NCBI): domain Eukaryota; kingdom Metazoa; phylum Chordata; class Mammalia; order Chiroptera; family Emballonuridae; genus Rhynchonycteris; species Rhynchonycteris naso. Next base: position 101,898,119 of record CM072996.1, on the reverse strand, counting down.
AAGATTTTTTCAAAGAAGCTGGACATTAATTTCTATTCTGATACAAGTTCCAGCATGTTTTCCCTATCACTGTGTCATAAAATCAGAATACATTCCTACAAAATAAAAGCTAAACTCCAAACCACATTTGGCTGGATAACTCAGTTGGTTAGAGAATCATCCTAAAATATGAAGGTTGACAATTCAATTCCTGATAAGGGTACATACATACAGGAAGAGATCAATGTTTCTGTCTGTGTACATGTTATGCGTGTGTGTGTCTCCCTTTCTCTCTCTAAAATCAATCAATAAAAAAAATTTAAGTCCATTAATGCTTGTTTTATCTTAAATAAATTAAGGTTAAAATAAAAATTATAAAATTTACTCCCTGAGTTTAGATAATACTAACAAAAGCAGAAATTGAAAACAGGTGGTTTTTTTTTTTTTTTACTTTTTATTTGTTTTATTTAATTAGATATTTGTTTTAAACTATTTTACTCATGGAACAAGAATAAGTCTCATTAAATCTGATATAAGATTTTTAAAGTAAATAAATTTTTATACTTTCTTCAATTCTTAAGCATTTTGGGTTACAAATAACTAATATAAAAGTAACATATGCACACCAGAATATAAACTCTTCTCAAGCCCGGGTGGTACAATCACCAAGATAGACCAAATTCTCAGCCATAAAACACATCTTCACAATTTAAAAGAAAAACCATTCAATGTCTACTCTCAGACCACAACGTGATTAAACTGGAAATCAGTAACAGAGGGATAACTGGAAAATCTTAAAATACATAGAGATTAAACAACACACTTCTAAATTACATGTGGAACACAGAAGAAATCTGAAGAGAAATTTTTAAATATTTTGAACTAAATGAAAATGAACCCACAACTTAAAATTTGTGGGATGCAGTAAAAGCAGTGATTAGAGGGAAATTTATAGCACAGACTGTATGTATCATAAAAGAAAGATCTAAAGTCAATATTCTAAGTTTCAACCTTTTAAAACTAGAAAAGGAAAAGCAAATTAAATCCAAAGCAAGAAAACAAAAGAGAAAAAGAATGAGAATGGAAATCAATAAACTTGAAAATAGGAAACATATATACACATAAATACACACACACACACACACACAGTGTGTCCGTAAAGTCATGGTGCACTTTTAACCAGTCACATGGTCAAAAGTGCACCATTACGGACACACTATATATGAAAACTTTTGGTTTCATTGATTTAAGTATATAGTTGATAAACTTTATATTTATATATCTAAATCAATAAAACCAAAAGCTATTTTTTGAAAAGAAGAATAAAATTAATAGGCCCCTACCCAGGCTAAGAAAAAGAAAGGACACAGATTTCAACAACAAGACATGGCAGAAAAAGCAGAACTATGGAGAGAATAAAAAGATCAGTAGTTGCCAGGGGTTAGAGTGTGATGTAATGGGGGGAGGAATAAATAGGTGGAGCAAAGAGGATTTTTAGGGCAGTGAAACTACTCTGTATGATACTGTAGAGATAGATGCACACTATTATACATTTGTCCAAACCCATAGAATGTACCACAATAAGAGTAAACCGTAGTGAACACTATTGTGAAGACTTTTGGGTGAAGATATGTCAATGTAAGTTTATCAACTGTAACAAACATGCCTTTCTGTCAGGGAATGTTGATAATGGGGGAGGCTATGCATGAGTGGGGACAAGGAATATGTAAAAACTCTTTATTCCTTCCCCTCAATTTTGCTATGAACCTTAAACTGCTCTAAAAATTAAATTTATAAAAATTTGCACATGTACCATGGTACTTGGTGTAGTAAATACTGTGTTCAGAAAAGAATCCACTGGTCATGCAGCTGGATGTGATGATGACAATATCAAAATGCAATTCAACCATCTAAATATTTACTCTCTAGTTCTTACCCAGTTATGGATTGGTAATAACCAACAGTTCAAGGACCGTTTGAACAGTAGTTCTGCTACAGCATGCTTATACTGAGAAGAAAAATACGAATGTGCAAACATCTAACAAAGAGCATGTAGCCTACTTGAGAAATAGAAGTGATATGACATGACACTGGGAAAGCAAGCAAGAAACTTGAAAGTTCTTTTATAAAAGAATTTAAACTAATGGTCTTCAAATTTTATGCAAACATACCCATACTGAATGTATGTTTATCCACTATTATTATGATTTACGATGTAACCATGTTATGCACCATATAATATGAATATATATTATATATACATTATTATACAAATATATTACTAACATATGTAATTATATAAATATATGTAATATATATTTCATACATATAAACCAGTGATTTATAATATAATCATATTAGTAAAGTAATAAATATCTGTATCACAGAAATAGAACATAAAGGGATACAAAGACCTTAAAATTTATGTTTTAATTATTTATGGTACAAAATTATTGTTTTCACAAAAAATTGACTAAACATTTTTAATGAAAGTATAATTGAATACTCTTCATCAGTTTTTAGGCTCTCATTTTAATATGTTGTCACAGAGAATCAAAGAGCTAGTTCTAGGACCAATTTGCATATTTGACTTTTATGGCTATGCTAGCAGAAAGAGATGTCTTACAATAAAAGTTTTGATTTTTTAAAGTTTCACTAAAAATTCCAAAATAAGCATGTAATTTTTTTGCCTTTTTTTTTTTTAACAGGGACAGAGAGAGAGTCAGAGAGAAGGACAGATAGGGACAGGAACGGAGCGAGGTGAGAAGCATCAATCATTAGTTTTTCGTTGCCGTCGCAACACCTTAGTTGTTCATTGATTGCTTTCTCACGTGTGCCTTGACCGCGGGCCATCAGTAGACCAAGCCAACCCTTGCTCGAGCCAGCGACCTTGGGTCCAAGCTGGCGAGCTTTTGCTCAAGCCAGATGGGCCCACGCTCAAGCTGGCGAGCTCGCATCCCAGTCCGACGCTCCACCTGTGCCACCACCTGGTCAGGCACTAATTTTTAAGAAGAGATCTAATTTTGTATATCTTGTCAGCTAACAACCATGTGATAATCTCTGTCCTTATATACTTGGTTTGATATTCTCCTTAAAGTCCCCTCAATTTTATGATATTAGTTAAACGAGGTAATTCACAAATCCATTTAAACATTCGAATCACAGTACTATGCAACATTCAGAAAGTGAACAAAGCATGCTTCCCTTAGGATACCTCCAGGACCAAATGACCATCTTACATACAGAGCAAGGGTAATCAGTAAATAACTAGTACACAGTACTAGCTATTAAGTATAAATGTCTTAGTGTTTTTTAGATTAAATGGTAAATACAAATAGAAGTTTTATACATTATCTTGTGTATCACCCTACTTTGGAGAGCAGTGGAGAGATGCTTTGGAGACATGAAATCTTTTAAAGGTCATGAGAGTCATTAAAGTAAGAAAAGTGACAATCATTTTAGCAAAATGCACTGGGAATGAGCAATCTGGAGGCAGAGAGGACAGTTTGGAGGCTATGGTATCATCTATTTAAGAGATGGTGGTGTCCTAGATGTAGGTGAAATAGTGATAAAAAGGGGTCATAATGAACATCCAGGTTTCTGGCTTGAGCAAGAGTGGATTTTGATGCCAACTACTGATACCCATCAAGTTTCACAAACTTACTTTTTAGAACATGCTGAGTTTAAGATGCCTCTGTGATAATTAAGAATAGGTATTTAAAAGTTGTTGGTTAATACAGAGCTAATAATTTGAAACCATCAGTATACTTATAGATAATATATGACGTTATTGGAGTAAATGACACTTCTGACAGAAATACAGAACAAAAAGGGAACAGAGTCATTTTGCTTGTTTCCAACTATGAAATTGGCCAATGTTGAATTTATTCTAAAGCAATAATCAATACAATACTCCTGTTGACCAATACTCCTGTTGTCACCCTGCTAAATTTAATTTTCTAAATTAGAATAAAAAGGAAAATAATCAAGACTTTACAAATATTTACCTATAAGGATTATGATTACAGCACTTCTAAATCGAAAACTGGGGAAAATCTACATGTGTAATACAAGTAAGACTGCTCAATTAATTTTGGTACATACTCACTTTGCTGCTACTAAATATAATACCGTAAAAGACTGAAGAAAATAAAATGTACAAAGTTATACAGAAAAAGAGATGATAACCTCCAAGAGAGATTATACCAACACAGAAAGAACAAGTACAGGAAAGGAAGAAGCACAAAAGAGATTGGGAAATGTCAGGAAGAAAATCAAGAGTGGAGTACTACATGTAAGAGCATTAGAATCATTTTAAAGGATCTCTTTTCACTTAAAAAAAAAAAAGCCCAATTATATGTATCAACCACAAGATTAGTCAACTAAAAACCACAATGTTGACAATGCAAACAAAGATACAGAAATATGGATATCCTTAATAGTGTTGTATCTGCTTCATGTTCCAGCTGAAAACAGTATCATTTTAAAATTTAGCCAATTAGCCTGACCAGGCTGTGGCACAGTGGATAGAGCATCGGACTGGGATGCGGAAGACCCAGGTTCGAGACCTCGAGCTCGCCAGCTTGAGCACGGGGCCCATCTGGCTGGAGCAGAAGCTTGCCAGCTTGGACCCAAGGTCACTGGCTCCAGCAAGGGCTGGCTTGGTCTGCTGAAGGCCCATGGTCAAGGCACACGTGAGAAAGCAATCAATGAGCAACTAAGGTGTCGCAATGGCAATGAAAAACTAATGATTGATGCATCTCACCGATCGCTGTTCCTGTCTGTCTGTCTGTCCTTATCTATCCCTCTCTGACTCTCTGTCCCTGTAAATAATAATAATTTAGCCAATTAATTTTTATAATATTTCAGATTAGGCTTGCTGATACATAAATGATACTAAATACAAACTAAAAACAAGGAATAATCATTAATGGAAAACCAAATCAGTGCTTTATTCCCATTCAGATTAGGTTTGTACCGAATACTATCAGAATTGTGAATTGTGTTACTTGATTTTATTTGCCAAACTTAGCTTTGTTTATTCTAGAAACAGAAATGTTTTTAACCCATTTTGAGGGCCACTACAGTATAAAATATTTAGAATAAAGGATTGTTTCATTATTCCAAAAAGTTTGTAACATTCTACTCAGGAACGTTAACACAAATGTATAATTCTATCCCAAAAAAAGAACCATCCCCCTGCCCTTGGCTACAAAATATTAACTATAATGTCAGGAAAAAGAAAAAGAATAAACTGTATCATTAAAGATAAATACTACCATTTACTGAAAGTTTTCCCTCCCTGGGAATTTTCACATCTTCTGTGGAAAGAGGAGGTGTTGTGTGTGGGAATAAAACACTGTTCTTCTAGAGTTATCATAAGAACAAGATTGGCAGCATTATGAGATTACAGCTAGAGGAATTTTCCACTAAAATAGATACTTTAAAGCTTAGCAATTAGAAGAAATACAAGACTCATGAGTAAAGTCCTACTTTTAGAATGAATATCAAATATTTAGGAGTGTTGGGTGAATCATGAAATTCCTAAGTAACCAAGAAGTACATAATGGGCAGTCATAACTTTAATGTTTTATTACCTTGTTTGCCACAACCTCTCCCACTCCTCAAAACGGTCCCTAACTCAGCATAAGCCTTCTTTCTCTTCTTCCGTTAAATGCACACACAATTCCCCCCACACAAAGAGCAAGAACTGAAGATCAAAATCAGCTGAGTCTTTATTAAGATTGCGATTCTTAATTACTCTAAGAAACAAAAAATATGAATCAGTTTCTTCAGTAATCCCACCAACTCAGAGATAACTGCCAATACATTTTACTGTAACATTTTAGCAGTTCTTAACCTTTTTGGATTGCAGACCTTTTTGAAAATGAAAAACAGAGCTCTTTTCCAAGATAAATATTATATTCCTTTAAATAAAATTTTTGTAGGTCATCAATAGATTTCAAGTTAAGAACACTTTAGAATATTAAGTTAGACCTTGTTTCAATAATATATTTTTTGTAATATGCTTTCCCTCTACCCACTTAACATAAATAGGTAATAATTTTCCTATATAATTAATGATTTTCTACAGTAAAAATTATAGTTTAATGTCTGCACCAGAACAGTTTATATTACTGTTATAGCTTACAGCCTATCTCATTAAAAATTTAAGTTTTTCCAGTTAGGGGCTATCATACATGGTCATTTCTGGTATAATGAATATAGTGAATTATCCTAAAGAGATCAAATACAATAGTTATCTCTTCAAATATATCCAGTTGTTCAAATTTCACTACCTGAGACCTAGACATAACAAATGCAGAAAACAAAACATTCTTCCAGTTTTAGATCACTGTATTGGTAAGAAGAGCTAAAATTACACTCCTCATTATTGTCTTAACATGCATCTCCCAGACAGTCAAACATAGTACCCTGTGCCTCAGAACTATTCAATAAATATTTAACATAAAAACATCCATTTTCTTTTTTCAGAAAGACCTTCAACTAAGCAATATGAAAAATAGAAATCACATAAAAATTTACACATGCATATTCATAGCATATTATGTTGTATATTCTAATATAATAATTCGTATTGGCCAAAAGGTAGAAACAACCCAATGTCCATAAACTGGTGAATGATTAAACACAATGTGGTATATCCAGGCATGGTAAAATATGGATGTTGGGCAAACCAATGTGTTGCAAGTATCAAACATGTATGTATGTTAGGGTTGCTCGCTTATACATATTTTGCCTAATTGTTGCATGGGCACGGGGCAGCGCTACATGTGAATAGTCTATTGAAGGCTGCAGGTGCTTGCCCTCAGGGAGGCAGATTGCAAATTGCGGACTGCCTTCCTGTTTGGGAGGGTCCATTGTTAGCTACTGTTTGCTGGAGAAGGGGTTTTTGCCCCAGCCTGTTTTGCTGGAGAGTGCAGAGAGAGAGTCATGAGAGTAAGAAGGTAAATGAGTACAGGTGTGGAACCAGAGAATGAGTCAGGGTTTTGGGAGCCATGAGTGAAAGGGAAGGGGTCTTCCCTGCCTGTTTGCTCGTCTGCCATTAAGAGACTTTAATAAATGGAATGGCCCGCCATTTTCTGGCTCTAGTGTTCTTTACCATCTACCCGAATCCAATGAGAACCTGCATGGCCAGGGCAGCAGCCCCTGGCCTTACAATGGATAAACCCTGAAAACATTATGCTAAATGAAACAAACCAGATCAAAAGGCCACAAATTGTATGACTCCATTTATATAAATTATCCAACACAGGCAAATCCATAAAGACAGGTTACTCAAGGGCTTGGGGTAGCAGTGGAGATTGGGGGTTGACTATTAATGGATATGTGGTTTTCCCCTTTCTGGGGTAGGGAGGGGGTAGTTCTGGAACTAGATAGTGGTGACGGCTGCATAACACTGTCAATGTACTATAAACTGGTGAACTGTACATCTTCAAAGGATTACCTTTATAATATCTGAATTACATCTCAATAATGTTCTTTAAAAAAGAATATACAATAGCATGTTCAGATCAGTGGTTAATTTCCAAGAAAATACATAAAATGCACTTAAAAATAATTATACCAAATATTATTAATATAAATTCTTTTTTCATAATTATAAAGATACTTTAATCTTGTTGGACCTCAAAATCACAAAAACAAAGGTTATTTTCTGATTCTGCACTGTAGCTAAAGCAAAGGAAAAACAGATGAATAGACTCTCTAGCTACATATGTAGAAGTAGTTTTTTTGGTTGCCCTCCCCCTCCAAAATAAACAACAACAAAAAATACTCCATGTTAAACAAACAAACAAATCCAGTTACTGGTACTTTCCAAGATATGTGAAGTCAAAATAAGCTGAATTAAACTGTAAATTAAACATTCTACATCCTACCCATACCAGGCAAATTACTATTACTATGAGTAAAAAAACATATGCTGACAAAACCAGCCAATTAGTATCTGTCAATCTCACACAAGTCATTAAACTTCACTGTGCTTCAGTTTCTTCATCTGTAAAATGGAGATAATAAAACACCACCCTCATGAGGTTCTTACAGGAGAATTTGACTGAATTAACATATATGGCAAGTAGTTTAAATAGTGTCTGGTTCATAATAAATACCATATAAATCTTAGCTAATATTTACAACACAGAAAAAAAATTCACAAAGCCACCAAAGAAGAATTCAGTCCACAAATATACCAGAATAATTTTTAAATTATCCTTTGTGACTTTCATGCCCATTTGCAAAATCCATTAACTGAAAGAGCCACCGCTATTATATGCATTACAGCAGGGGTAGTCAACCTTTTTATACCTATTGCCCACTTTTGTATCTTCTCTGTTAGTAGTAAAATTTTCTAACCACCCACCAATTCCACAGTAATGGTGATTTATAAAGTAGGGAAGTAACTTTACTTTATAAAATTTATAAAGCAGAGTTACAGCAGGTTAAAGCATATAATAATAATTACTTACCAAGTACTTTATGTCGGTTTGGCAGAGTAAGTCTTTATAAAACAACTTACTATAGTTAAATCTATCCTTTTATTTATACTTTGGTTGCTCCACTACCGCCCACCATGAAAGCTGGAACGCCCACTAGTGGGCGGCAGGGACCAGGTTGACTACCACTGCATTACAGCTTTTGGTAAAATATAGAGTATGATAATATATACATAAAATATCTTGAGAAGAAATAGACTTTTTTTTAGAAACGTCACAGCCCAAAAAGACTGGGAGATACATTTGGTCTTTAGTTTGAAATTTCTTACCTTTCAAGAATCTGGATGATTTTTTTTGTTTGTGTGACCCCTGACCTACAAGTCAAGGAAGCTTCTTGTGACTAAGTGGTTCTCTAAACACACGTGCAAATAAGAATGGCTGTTTTTAAAACTGTAGTTATAAAGAAACATCAATTTAGAACAAAAGCTAACAGTCATGTTACAACATCTTAAATCTTGGTATGCTTCTAAATAAATTACTCACTTTCCAAACTTAAATAGGGTCTAACCAATTACCTATGAAAGAGCTTAAGAAACAAGTGACAATTAAAGGTCTAAACTTCTCTGTATATTAACTCAAAAACAATAGACCTGACATAATTCAAGATATACAGTATCTTTTAAAAGACACTTCTTTTTCTTACATACTCAGTGAAGCATGAAAAGGAAGGTTATCTGATATTGGACAGGAATTTCTTTCAGTACCACATGTAGAGCTGCGGTTCAGGCTGAGGCAAGGGGGCGGAGGTATGCAAAGCGCACACCTCGAACATCTGTGTGGCTTGGCTGAGCCAGGTGCAGCTTTCTAGGTGCACCAACTCTTTCTCATGAACAAAACTGTGCATTGGCAAACTCAAAATTTGTGTTATGGTCACATTGTTCCCTAATATGTATAGCAATCGGGACAAATTTGAGTTAACAAAATAAACATTTTAGCAGAATTGACTTTGGAAGAGAATGCTGACCCTTAAGGAAAAGATTCATCATTACATTATATCAAAATAAAGAAATTGTGAAAAAAACAAAATCAAACCCAAAACACAAAAAGTATAGGTCCCCCAAAGAGTTACAGTGAGGGTCTCTGGTAGATTTTTGCTACATTTCATTGAAAAGGAGAGAAGCAGAGACAGCTCAGTTGATACCAGCCATTCTCTATACAATTTAAAATGAAAATGGACGATACCTGTCTTATATTAACTAAGGAGCAACACAGAACGCAAAATTGTCCATTATGTCCACTTGTTTTTTTACAAAGAAAAACCCTATAAAATAAATTAAAATTAAAAATGTTAATAGTGATTGATTTGGGTAATAGGGTTATGAGTGGGTTTTTCTAATCCAAATATTCAATAGTGAGAGTTGCTTTTAAGATAAACAATTTTTAAGTTGTATAAAAATTCTAGTGCTGATCATTTTCAGTAATTGCACAAAAGTTATAAGGGAAGAAAAGTCCTGAAAAAGCTATATGAATTATAGCTATAGAAACACAGTAATAATATGAAACATTACAGATATGAAATAGAATTTTGCACCTACATTTTAGCTAATATAATGTTAATTTTTCCTAAAATTATAGCCTAATGTGTCCAATGCTCTTTATACAAACAAAAATTTCCCTTTCTTGTAGCTTAAAAAAAATTTCCTCTCTTGTAACTTAACTAATTTCTGTTCAGATAGAATGCTGCATAATAAAGGATTCATGGAACTAATACCTTTTTCCTCATTTTAGAAAGAAGATGCATATCCCTGCTACTTGATGAGGCTATTGTTGCGTAAGGTACAGGAAGGTGTTGTATGTGTCATTAAAAGCTACATAAATGTCACCTATTAATGTTACTGGAGGGGAAGATGACTTAGAAGCACACTTATGACTGTGCAAACATATTAATAAAATAATTAATACTGCATTAAAAATATTTGTGAAAACAAAAGGGCCCGTAATTACTATGTGAGAACGATAAAACTCAGTATCTGTCATAACTTGCTCTCACAGTGTTTTAATCAGTGCCATTCCTAATGGTTAAATTACATACTTAAATGAGAACTGTAAATTATACACCTTGGTTAATTCTATCCTTTTGCAAAGTCATTCAGACGGTCTTGCCTTTTTATTTCTTTTTAAATGTATAAAGGTTTTACTTAGGTACTACATCAAGCAGGATATCCATAGCCACTCATCTAACCATCTGTGTTGGCCTTTAAATATATTTTAAAAATTTTAACCAATGCATTATAAACTTAAGCAAGTAAACATTCTATTAAGAAAATTACACATTGGAAAAAATATTACAATTATATGACATTAATCCATCTTTCCTAAACCTTGAAGCTTCAGAAATTTCATGACACCACCATCCCGCTGCCACCACCACATTTCGAAATACAGAGGTCTTCCACGTCCAAGGGTTCCACATCCACAAATTCAACCAACCATGGGTAGAAAATATTCAGGAAAAAACATGTTATGCTGTTGCTGATGTGGACTATGTGCCATAGTTAGACCCATGATGGTTGGATCTATACCAGTGGTTCTTAACCTTTTTTGAGGTACTGAACCCACCAGTTTCTAATGCGCATTCATAGAACCCTTCTTTAGTGATAAATATGATTTTTTTTTTTCAAATTCAAGACATAGGTATATGTTTTTTTACTGGTGCACAAAATGAGCCGTGCATGAACATCACCTTGCTCAAAGAACAAAACCAACAAAGTGCATGAACTCACAACAAATTACGGTATTACTTTATTCTGGCCTCTGCGGCAGAGGCTTCTCCGAACCCCTGAGACCGACTCATCGAACCCCAAGGGTTCGATAGAACCCAGGTTAAGAACCACTGATCTATACTAAACATGTGTAGACTTTTTGTTACTATTCCCTAAATGACACAGGATAACAACTACTTACATAGCATTTACATTGTATATTAGCCATTATAAATAATCTAAAGATGATTTAATGTATTCAGCAAAATATACACAGGTTTGTATAAGGGAGCTGAGCATCCCAAATATTGGTATTTGAGTAGGGTCCTGGAATCAATCCACTGAGTATACTGAGAGATGACTGTAGTTCCTCAAAGTTATTTAAACATATTTTAAAGAGTGAATTTGAGAAATGCTCTGGAGAAAAGTAGATTCAGTAACATATAGGATTTTACCTCTAACATTTCACTTTCCAGTTTCATTTACTCTCGGTCAACTGTGTTCTGAAAATATTAAATGGAAAACTCTAGAAATAAATAGTTCATAAGTTTTGAATTTCAAGCCATTCTAAGTACTGTGATGAAATCTTGTGCTCTCCAGGATGTGACTCATCCCTTTGTCCTGTGTATTCACACTACCTGCCCTGTCACTTAGTAGTCATCTGAGTTATCAGATTGACTACTGAGGTATCACAACACTTGTGTTCAAGTAACTCTTGTTTTACCTAATAATGGCCCCAAAATGCAAGAGTAGTGAGAATGGCAATTAAGATGTACCAAAGAGATTTGCTACAAATCATCAGGTCAATAGCAGCCTAATACTATGTCATAATATCTACATAATTCATCCATCTCAACATGTAATGTAGACAATGTATAATCTCACATTATCACAGAAGGATGAGTATAATACTATAAGATATTTTGAGCGTGACCAGGCGATGGCACAGTGGATAGAGCGTCGGACTGGGATGCGGAAGACCCAGGTTCGAGACCCCAAGCTCACCAACTTGAGCGGGGCTCATCTGGCTTGAGAAAAAAGCTCGCCAGCTTGGACCCAAGGTCCCTGGCTCCAGCAAGGGGTTGCTCGGTCTTCTGAAGGCCCGTGGTCAAGGCACATGTGAGAAAGCAATCAATGAACAACTAAGGTGTCACAACGAGAAACTGATAATTGATGCTTCTCATCTCTCTCCGTTCCTATCTGTCTGTCCCTATCTATTTCTCTTTCTGACTCTCTCTGTTCCTGTAAAAAAAAATTTTTTAAAAAGATATTTTGAGAGACTATATTCACATAACTTTTATTATAGTTCATTAATTGTTCTAGTTTATTACTTTTGATATTCTCTTATTGTGCCTAATTTACAAATTAAACTTTATCACAGGTATGTAAGTATAGGAGGAACACAGTACATATAAGATTCAGTACCTATGGTTTCAGGCATCCACTGAGGGCCCTGGAATATAACCCCTGCAGCCAGAGGACAGGTGGGAGAATGAGCAACTAAACAGCATAACAAGAGTGAGTGCTTAACAAACTCAATGCTCAAAAAGTAAATTCTTGCCTGACCAGGCGGTGGTGCAGTGGATAGAGCGTCGGACTGGGATGCGGAAGACCCAGGTTTTGAGACCCCGAGCTCGTCACCTTGAGCGCGGGCCATCAGGCTTGAACAAAAGCTCGCCAGCTTGGACCCAAGGTCGCTGGCTCCAGCAAGGGGTTGCTCGGTCTGCTGAAGGCCCACAGTCAAGGCACATGTGAGAAAGCAATCAATGAACAACTATGGTGTCGCACCGGCAACGAAAAACTAATGATTGATGCTTCTCATCTCTCTCCATTCCTGTCTGTCTGTCCCTATTTATCCCTCTCTCTGTCCCTGAAAAAAAAAAAAAAGTACATTCTTAGTATTTGTAAGAAAAATTAAATATTTAATTCATAACAGCACACATACAAACTAGTCTTTGGTTGTTTGTATCCTTCTAATGAGTTTTTAAGTTAGCTTAGTTGTATATATGCTATTTGATTTACTGATAATATTTTCTAACATAAAATGCCCAATAATTTCTAATTCTTTAGCCCATTTCCCCATTTTTTGATCCTCATTACTCAGTATATACCCTCACCAAAAAATATTCATGTGTTAGTTATTGCTACAACTTGCTGAGAGATTAATAAAAATTATAAGCTATTGGATGTACGATATAACCAATTCCTCTGGATAAGGAATTGATAATTTCAGATCTACATTCTAGGTTTTATGTGTTTTTCAGTGTCCTTTTCTCTTTTTAGACAGTATTCCAACTATGAGTTGCTGTGAATCATGTGAACACTGACTAGAAACTTTAAAAATTCTTTTGTTTTTTAACAGTATTAAATATGGCTAAACCTTTGAAAGCTGAAAAGTAACCACGTACTCTAAGCTACAAAAATAAAAAGCAAAAGTATACAAACACGGCCTGGCCTCTGGTCGCACAGTGGCTAAAGCACCAACCTGGGATGCTGAGGTTGCCGGTTCAAACCCTGGGCTTGCCTGGTCAAGGCACATATGGGAGTTGATGCTTCCTGCTCCTCCCCCTCCCTTCTTTCCCCTCTCTAAAATAAATAAATAAAATCTAAAAAAAAAAAAGGTATACAAATAGGTCACAAGTAAAATGGTCTTTTTTTAAAAAACATACACCACTGGAAACTAATTTTCTTCCTGATTTGATACCTTAATATGTAAATATAGTTTCTGAGGAGATTTATTAGAAAATTATTCCTGTACTGATTCTAACTAACAAACACAAATCTGATGTACAGTGTCAGATCAGTTCGTTAGGTAGACAAATGTCTAATCACTATAGTGTACACTAAAACTAATATATGTCAACTTAATTGAAAAATAAATTTTTATAAAGAGAATACAAATCTGAAGAGTGCCAATCACAACTTAAAATTATTTAATAAGAACTAAATATGTATACAATTCATACAACAAACTCAATAAGTTACTGAAGTTTAATCTTTCTTCCCCCAAACAAAACTGATAAAAACTTCTGAGAGAATATGGCTGCAAAAAGGACAAATCACAGCTATTTGATTGGCAATAATATCTTGCAAAAGGAAAGAGTTTCCAATTTAAAACTATTCATGTTATGTAAAAATTACCAAGCAATGTATCAAATCAATATGAGAAGCTCAAAAGTGCCTCAGGTTTCGTTATACTAGAACAAAATTATTCAGAAATGAAAATAAAAGCAGTAGCATAAGCAAACATATTAAGTGTTCAACGGCAATGGTTTCAGACCTAGTTATTTAATTATTAATTACCTTGGTCTTATCTCTTTCTACCACTAATAGATATTATGTATGGTCCATGTTAAAAATTCAAAATTATATTTTACTTATATATAACTTAGTATTTAAATTGGAGTTCCTTTTAACCACTGTTTCAATTTAAGATGGGGTATAATAATTAAAACTTTTAAACATTTTAAAAAACGTTAAAATGTACATAGAGGAAAACCAAGGTGTCAACACATGTATAAATCTAGGGAGATGGTATAAAGCATGTGGGTTTGGAGTCAGGTTGCCTGAGTTCAAATCTATATTCTCTTGCTGACTAGCTTCGTAATCCTAGGAAAATTATTCTACCTCTTTAACTTCTCATCTGTGAAAGTAAATATTGTACCTTATAAGATAATCATGAGAATTGAATGAGATCTCTATGTAAATTACTTTGGGCATTATAAGTACTTGATAAGGTTTACAATCATTTTGTAATTATTAGCACAAATATGATCAGATGTTCTACAACCTTTACAGCTTCAGCAGGGCAAAAGGAAGCCAATATCCCAGGCATCGCCATTAAACAACTTCTCATACCTAATTCTGATTTTCTTCCTATACATGTGCACATGCACTCAAACATATTTTCTGGTAAAAGAATTCCTCATTGCGCTGAGGTGGGGCTATGAATTTGTATGGTCTGAATATCTGTGTTCCCACCTCTCTCCAAAATTTGTATGTCAAAATCCGAATACCCAGTGTGATGGTATTAGGAGGTAGGGTCTTTGAGAGGTATTCAGGTCATGAAGGTGGAGTCCTCATGAATGGGAATTAGGGCTATTATAAAAGAGAGCATACAGAGCTCCTAAAGCCCTTTCCACCATGTGAGGACAGAGGAAGAAGTTGTCAGTCAGCAACCCAGAAAAGGGTCTTGACCAGAACCTGACCAAAATAGCACTCCGATCTCTAACTTCCTGCCTCCAAACTACAAGAAATAAATTTCTGTTGTCTGTAAGCTAACCAGTCTGTGGTACTTCTGTTAGAAAGGCCTGAACAAACTAACTGAGCTGTGCAACCCCAAAGTTTATATGCTGAGGCCATAACTCTCAATGTAATGGTGTATTTGAAAGCAAAGCCTTTGGGAAGTAATTAAGTTTAGGTACGGCCTTGAGGGTGGGGCCCTCACAATGAAATTAGTGCCCTTATCAAAAGAGACTCAGGAGAAAGCACCCCCCACCCTCTCTCTGTAAGAGGAAACAGAAAGAAAGCAGCTATCTGAAAGTCAGGAAGAAAACCCTCATCAGAACCTGACCATGCTGGCATTCTGATCTTGGACTTTACAGCCCTCCACAACTGTAAGAAAATAAATTCCTGGTTAAGTAATCTAATCTATAGTATTTTATTATGGCAGCCCAAGCTGACTAATACTGCTGGTATTTTCAACGTTTAAATACATAAGGGAAAACGACTCTAAGTTTTTATTTTGCTATGTTCATCAGGCCCCCACAAATTCACAGTGTGCGCAATTTCAAAAACTGAAAGGTACGTCAGACTATGTCATGGATAGACAGACATTACACTTCTGCCTACAGCATAATTTCTTTTTAAGAGCACAATATAAAGGTTTCTTATTTTCCAAAAAGCTGCTGAAAACAGTTTTAGTTAGTTAAGTCATGGAGACAGACATTACATTCATGTCTACAATATAAGTCATAAAACTTAAGGATTCTTACCTTTTGTATCTGCCCGAAACTGTTCTAGATGGCTCCTGCGAAGTAAAGAGAATGACATATCAGCTTGGGTGTGTGTGCAAGTAAAAAACTCCAGGTCATATAAAGCAGTTTATACAGAATATCTCATTTTGAAAGAAATAATTTGGAACAATTACCACTATACTTTTACAATTTCGCTCTGCTGATCAAACAAAACAAGACTACTACATCTAATATTTCAGACAAAACCAATCACTTTTTAAATATTGTATTTTTTTTTTCTTACAGGGACAGAGAGACAGGAACGGAGAGAGGTGAGAAGCATCATTAGTTTTTTGTTGCCGCCGCAACACCTTAGTTGTTCATTGATTGCTTTCTCATATGTGCCATGACCGCAGGCCTTCAGCAGACTGAACAACCCCTTGCTGGAGCCAGCGACCTTGGGTCCAAGCTGATGAGCTTTTTTTGCTCAAGCCAGATGGGCCTGCGCTCAAGCTGTCAAGCTCGGGGTCTCGAACCTGGGTCTTCCGTATCCTAGTCCGACGCTCTATCCACTGCGCCACTGCTTGGTCAGGCTAAATATTGTATTTTTTAAAGTATTTTTAAAGCTAAGAAAATGGACAAAGGGAACACTGTTCATCAACCATCAGCCTTATATATTTTGACAGTCAATGAACATTAAAATATGCAACAATTATAATCCCTTCTAGTCTTTTTAATGCCCTCAATTAAAAAAAACCCAACAATTCAGCACATACACAAAAATAAACATTGTTTATTGTTAAGGACAGCTAACAGTAAAAAGTAAGAGACTACTTTTTATGCTGATTCTAAAGTACCCCCAAAAATTGCTCTAAGTTAACATTAATCATTGGAATGGGAATAATTATTATCTTGCAACTAACCAGTCATTTCTCTGTTGAGTCTTTAATAGCCCAGGCTCTCCCAATATTTTTACAGTATCATTTAAATAAAACCAGTCAAAATTAAATGGTGAGTCTTTTTAAACACTAATAACTTTTCTTCCTAGTTTATCATTAGAAGCGTGCAAGAGAGACCCTACAATTAAAGAATTTCTGATATAAAGTCAGAGAATAATTTACCTTTATAAAATCATCAGGTTACAGACTGTCATAGAAAATAATGACTCCCTGGGGCAATGAAGGACATACCAATGCGGGGAAACAGTACAGCAAACCATGCGGCTAAGAGTAAGACTCAGACCCAAGTTCCAATACTACGGGTAAGTTATTTAATTCCTATCAGTCTCAGTTTCCTCATTTTCAAAAATGAATAACAGCAATGTCTATTTTATTGTATTATTATGAAAATTAAGTTACCTAAGTAAAACAATTAGCACAACTCCTTTGTAATGAACCAATTATGGGAAGTAGCCAGGTGACCAGATATTTTATAGCTTCATATTCATTTTGAAATATCCCTTAATTTTTGTGAGCAGTATACTTAGTCAGGGGCACTGACTGCTAGATTATCAAATAAAAATACGACAAAGCCAACACAACAATAGCTGTCCCGTGTGAATCAATCAAAACTATACCTAGCTGTTTTTGTTAGATCAGCAAAAGATATTTACATATTTTTCAGTGTGCCACAGAATCACAGTAATTAGACTATATGTGCCATGAGATGAACAAGGTTGGAAATCGCTGCTTCAGAGTTGCTTATCGGCCTGTCATTGACATGGCAGCCCTTAGAGGTAAGGCAGATGAATCCTGGTGCTCTGTACACCAAACATGTAAAACAGATCTCCTATTTCCGAAAATATGAACTCTCTAGTGAATACCAACAAAGAATATGCTTTATAAAATTTAATTTTCAAATTAATTTTGAAACCATAGTAACTAGATTAAAATGTTTAATCACTGGTTATTCAGATAAGGCAGAAATATTGAGCTGAGCTTAAGTGTATCCACTCAAAATACATTTCACTGAACACCGATGACAATGATTTCATATGGAACTTACTCCCCTAAAGTTTCACAAACAGTAGGTCAACTAACATTTTATAAAGGTTTTCTTTGATAAAACTCCCTAATCTTATTCTATATAAACTAAAACAAGGGCATATACTTTAAATGATACTTGTCTAAATAAGCATTAGAAAAAAATGCTAATAATGCCCTAAGTTCCAAAACATTGTATATCTCATTTTAATTACAACTGAAATATTTCAAAGCATGATATCACCCTGACTACCCTGATCACCTCTTACTGAAATGTAGGAAGCAGAGCTGCTGATGAAAATAAGCCTTCTTGGACATACCAATTTGTGGGTTACTGAAGTATAGGTATTGTCCCTAATGTAGTAAAACTTGGACTGATACAGTTTTAGAGTAGAATTTTAACAAATATAGAAATGTGAAATGGGCATTTTCAGCAACATTTAAACTACAGTGGCAGTATACTAATGTTATACTTTGGCACAATTGTGAATGAAAGTCAGTATCAGACAGATTTCCAGTTAAGTATACCAATAGAAAGTTAGATATATCAGTTTTCTACATTTCTTATAGCTTAAAATACAAAAACAAAAAACTGGTCACTTACAACTTATTTCAACTAAGTTTTATACCGTATTTTCTATAGATCTACAAGTTAGAACTCTAACATGCTTAATCAAATCACTCCATGCCCATGTCCAAGATGTAAAAACAGAATTTAAGCTTACTTCTATATTAACTAATACTTCAATAGTTAAAATTTTGATGCAAGCAGACAACACAAGTTTCTTCTTTATTGGCAGATTTAATATAATCTTTCATTAAATTATCCATTTTACAGTTAAATGTTACTTCTGTGATTCTTGTAATTAAATTACATTAATAATGAAATGTTCACTAAATTGTATAGACTATATTAGTATTAATATAAGTATTTATAAGTATTAGTAGAGATTGAAAAGGGTAGTAGTTTACCATGTGTTTTCAAAATCAACAATTACAGCTTAAGTTTAAAATGATCTTTATACCCTTTCCAAAAAGAGAAAACTGGGCACATCTTGAATAAGAAGTTTTTAGATTAAAAAAAAAAAATCAACCCGTAAGTGCAGCAATAAAGTCCCTTTATAATTTTAAGAAGGAAAATGCATGAAGTTTCTACACAATTCTATAGAAATATAAACACTAGATTTTTAAACTAGAAGCCTCTATATTTCTGTGGCCACAAAGATTTCCAAGCAAAGAGTGACAACTTATAATTACTATTCAAGTTAATTTGATTCTAAATGGGGGTGGGGGGTACCAGAATCATTGAAACTCCTTGTAAAAAATACAATTGCTAAGACTGATATTGGTCTTAAAATTTTGTTTCGAAGACTAATAGACCTTCAAATAACCCCAAAGCCTGTTGTTATACAACTGATTTAAAATATACTTTTCCTGAAACAATCTTCCTTGCAGTAGAATGGTTTATATTACTAACAGGAGGGGGAAATGACCTATGTAGAGCTTAGAAGATGTTGGCGAAGCACAGACTGTTTTGTGTAAGTTGAAACAAAACATTCCATTATATTCAAGCTGAGAATGGTCAGTAAGAAAATCCCATAAACACTGTCTTTACAGGTGCAGTGGCTGATCAGAACTAGTCAAGTATAAACAAATATAAAAGCACATGTGACATAACATCAGACAAATATAGGCTCAACAGAATATAACCAAATAGTACTTAAGTTATTAAAATGAACTAATCGGCAACAAAGCCAGAGCCCTTAGTAAAATTATAGGGTAACATGCTAACTGGCCCTCCAGACTAACTTGAAATGCCTATACTGGTATACAAAGGTAGCAAGACATATTTTTGAAGAGAAATACAGAACAAATATCTGTGAGGTATGTTAACTGATAAAATAACTAAGAAAATGAAAAGTAATATGTAAACCTCATAATGTTGGCATCGGCACTAGGAGGACACTCATTAATTGGTAGCTCCATTCAGCCTCCAAGTGGTGTGTACAGAATGCCTCAAAGAGCCTGCCCTGTCCTGGCCGGGGAGTGCATTTGGTTACAGCCTTGTCCCTATATGCCAAGGCTGCAGGTTAGATCCCTGGTCAGGGCACATAGAGGAATCAACCAATAAATGTGTAATAAGTCGAACAACATATCGATGTTTCTCTCTCTCCCTTTATTTCTAAAATAAATTTTAAAAATAACAAAAACAAAGAGTCTGCCTTTTCCTGAATATGAGAGATTAGAAAGTCAAATGAAAACTATTACAAAGTACAGTCTGAGACATGTAGAAAAAAGAGCTTTGGTGGTTGAGCCCAGACATAAAGAAGTGGGGGTTTGAGATCAGAATCATAGAATCCCAGGCCATCACAGATAAAGGCTGAGGGATACAGATAATGGCAGTTAAGAGCAGAAAATGTTTCTTTTTTTTTTTTTATTTCTCTTTTTTATTCTTTTTAATTTCTTTATATTTATTCATTTTAGAGAAGAGACAGAGTGAGAGAGAGCAAGAAAGAGAGAAATGGGGGAGGAGCTGGAAGCATCAACTCCCATATGTGCCTTGACCAGACCAGTGCAGGGTTTTGAACTGGCGACCTCAGTGTTCCCAGGTCGACGCTTTATCCACTGCGCCACCACAGGTCAGGCAAGAGCAGAAAATGTTTCTTAAAACTTACTCTGCATGGGTGTTGGGACAGATACTTTGTATGTATTATCTCATTTAATCCTCATAGAAGCCCCATAGGAGGAGTATTACCCCTATTTTGTAGATGAGATGAAGGTGAAAACTTGCAAGGGAACAAAGGTCAGGAGCCAGGACTCCTGAGGCCAAGGCCAATGCTCAAGGCTCTTAATTACACCGTCTAGTTGCTCCTAATCTAACACCATAACTTTACAGAGAGGCTCAGGGAAGGGATGTGTCTCACCTAAAGTTTTACAAAAAAGAATTATTATTTGAGTGCCCCTTCAGAGCACCATATGGTCAAGTAGTTTGCAGAGAAAGTCAGATTAAGGAACATTTATTGCCTGACCTGTGGTGGTGCAGCGCATGGAATGTTGACCTGGAATGCTGGGGTCACTGGTTCGAAACCCCGGGCCTGCCTGGTTGAGGCACATATGAAAAGCAACTAACTACTCCTCCCCTACCCTTTCTCTCTCTCTTCCCTTTCTAAAATCAATAAATAAAATCTTTTTAAAAAAAGAAAATGAAAAGTTAAACAAGAACTTTATCAAATTAACAGGGATTAAATAGGGAAAAAAGTTTAATTCCCCTTCCTTTCCTAAACAATTCAGAGTTAAAGCCATGAGGAAGGGCCAAGCAAGGTAGGGAGGAAGCACGGTGACCCCAACCTAGGCACTGGCGTGCTGAAATCCTACATGAGAGAGCTGTCTGGCACAGAGAGCTGAAGTCCAACCTCACTGAGGAGTGTCTGCACAGCAGGGGACACGTGCCTGGCCTGAGAAATCATAGGCTGATCAAAAAGGAGCATGTCTACAAAGCAGGAAAGGAAAGGCAGGTTATCAGCCTCAACAGGGAGTCACATGAAGGGACATCATGAACCCCAAGCAGAGTGTGATGGTCATCCATTTAGGAGGGTGGCCCAGAATAGAGTGCTAGAGTCCAATAAGGGCATACCCTCCAAGAAGTAGCCTGGTGTGGGGAATTCACAGCCCCTGCAGGGTGCAGAGAACATCTCTGAAGCGGGATGACCACAGTGATGTGCCAGAACCTGAGCAGGGTGAAGAGTGCCCAGAAGTGGCACCCTGGCCTAGGGGGTATCAAAACCCAATCAGGCTGACAAGAAGTCGCCGTGGGATTCAGCATGAGGTCTCAGAGCCTGAGAAGAAACAAAGAAAAAGACCCGAGGGAAGAACAGCCTGTCTGTCACAGGGAAACAGAAGTTAAGCAGTGTAAAGGGAATCCCCACAGCAGGGTGACTTGATGTGAGGAGTCACATACCAAGCAGGGTAAGGAGAGCATACTGCAGGCTCACATGGAATGCCCAAGCCTGAGGACAGGGAGGAAAGTGTTCACAGGGAGAGTGAACAGGGGGTGTCAGACCCACTTGGGGTGAGGAGGGCATAAGTGTGGGGAAAGACTGGCAATGGGAGAAAGCTTACATACAGGGGGATTAAATAATAAAACATAATAAGAATAATGGGAAACAGGTTTCTCAATGCCATAAAAGGGAGTTACAAATGCTAGAATAAACCCTATAGTATTAGATTAGAATTGGAGGTATCAGTATAAATTAGTTTCAGTATCTATGTATAGATGGATGTTGGTGGGTATGGATGTAGACAGGGAGTCGGACAGATAGATATATATGTATGTCTATATGTAGTCTGCAAATAGAGAGGAAGTGACATCTCAATAACATGAGATGCACGTGTTACCTACAGCCCTGTTCTTGGCTTCAAATATCACTTTCCAGTAAAAGGAATCAAGTCTCTGTAGAGAAACAGCTGGAAGTAGGAAAGTTCAAGATGAGCCTGTAACATCTTATTATACCAGAATATAAAGAAGTATTCCAAGAATAATGGAAATGTGCCAAAGAATACAAAAGTTTAAAAGGGTTTCCACTAGCCAAATCTCGGATAATTTGAGTATCAGAGTAAATAATGATAGTGTGGTAGTAGGCAAAATAACAACCCTCAAAGACTGTCCACATCCTAATCTCTAAAACCTTCAACCATGTTAGGTTACATGGCAACGGGAAGTTAAGGTTGTAAATAACAACCTTAATGGGGAGATTTATCTTGGATTATTTGATAGGCCCAATAAAACCAAAATGTTTATTAAAAGAGGGAGAGAAAGACACAGGTAGATACGACGAAGAAAGGTCATAATGACATGATGTAAAGACTCAACTCACCACTGCTGACCTTGAAGAAAGAAAGGGACAATTGGCTAAAGAATATTGGGTAGCCAGCCGCTAAGAGCTGGGAAGCAAATAGATTCTCCCCTACAGCCTCCAAAAATGAATTCAGCCCTGATTTTAGACTATAATTTCATTACTCGATTTTAGCCCAATGAGAACCCCATAGTACTTCCAACTTTTACAACCAAAAGATGATAAATGTGTTGTTTTAGGACACCAAGTTTGTGGTAATTTGTTACAGTAGCAATAAAAAACTAATACAGATGGTAACAGGGTATGACCCATCAGATAAACTAGGCAACAGTGACTCGATAAAGATAGATATCAATAGACATATAATAGATAAATGAAAAGTTTGAGGGGGGTAATTCTTAATCCCTTCACCTCTTTCACATAGTCCCCCAACCTCCTTCCCCTCTGGCAACCACCAGTCCATTTTCTGTATCTATGAGTATGCTTCAATTTTGTTTGTTCATTTACTTTGTTCTGGAGATTCTAGATATAAGTGAAATCATACAGTATTTGCCGTACTCTGACTGCTTATTTCATTGAGCATAACGCCTTCAAGGTCCATCTGTGCTGTCACAAGTGGTAAGATCTCATTCTCCCTCGTCCCCAATTTGAGAAAGAGAGAGACAGAAAGGGAAGCATCAACTCGTTTCACTTAGTTGCTCCATTTACTTGGTGCACTGGGTCAATGTTTCATCTACTGAGTCAGCCACCAGGGCCAGGTCTTTCCCTTTTATGGCCAACTAATATTCCATTGTGTAAAGGTACCACGACATTTTTATCATTGAAGGGCACTTGCGGTGCTGCCATAGCTTGGCTACTGTAAACACTGTAATGATCATAGGGGTACATATATTCTTTCCTATTAATATTTTGGGTTTTTTCAGATAAATCCCCCGAAGTAAGATAGCTAGGTCATTGGCAGATCCATTTTTAATTTCACAAAATACTTATTAAGAGGAAGTAAAGCCTGGAAAATACCACCTTAATCACATGACCAGGATAATCATGAGCAGCCATGGGACAAATTAAAATCAAGTGCTGCCTTACAGGACAAGCAATGAGAAGAACACAGCATCTATTCCTTGACCTTCCTGACAAATATTATAACCTTAATCTAAGTAAACCCTAGATAACCTAAATAATAGAACACATCACAAATAACTTACCTGTGATCTTTGAAAGTGTTAAGATTAAGAAAGTTAATGAGCCTGACCAGGCGGTGGCGCAGTGGAAAAAGCATTGGACTGGGATGCAGAAGACCCAGGTTAGTTCGAGACCCCGAGGTCGCCAGCTTGAGCGCAAGCTCATCTGGTTTCAGAAAAGCTCACCAGCTTGGACTCAAGGTCGCTGGCTCCAGCAAGGGGTTGCTCGGTCTGCTGAAGGCCCGCGGTCAAGGCACATATGAGAAAGCAATCAATGAGCAACTAAGGTGTCGCAACGAAAAACTGATAATTGATGCTTCTCATCTCTCTCCATTCCTGTCTGTCTGTCCCTATCTATCCCTCTCTCTGACTCTCTGTCTCTGTAAAAAAAAAAAAAAGAAAAGAAAAGAAAGAAAGAAAGTTAATGAGCCTGACCAGGCGGTGGCGCAGGGATAAAGCGTTAGATTGGGATGAGGAGGACCCAGGTTCAAGACCCCAAGGTCGCCAGCTTGAGCGCAGGCTCATTTGGTTTGAGCAAAGCTCACCAGCTTGAGCGCGGGCTCATTTGGTTTGACCAAAGCTCACCAGCTTGGACCTAAGGTCGCTGGCTCGAGCAAGGGGTTACTCGGTCTGCTATAGCACTCCCCCCGCATCAAGGCACATATGAGAAAGCAATCAATGAACAACTAAGGTGTCGCAAAGAAAAACTGATGATTGATGCTTCTCATCTCTTTCCGTTCCCATCTGTCTGTCCCTATCTATCCCTCTCTCTGACATTGTCTCTGGCTCTGTAAAAAATAATAAAATAAAATAAAAATAATTTTTAAAAATAATAATAATAAAAAGAAAGTTAAGGAAAGACTGTGGAGCTGTTTCACACTGAAGAAACCAAAGAGATATAGCAACAAAATGCAATTCACATTTTGGCTGAGAGAGCCATGAACGCCACATATTTTAAAATGTAATTCCATGAGAGCCATACAATATGTTTAACACTAAATACAAGTAAATGTGTGCATTTTATGTAAGGCCAACACTTTTAAAGTACAATAAGTCTCTGAATTCTTTTTAATAACGTTATGCTGTTGCTAACCAATGATGAATAAAGTCCTTCTTACCATTAATGCAACTTCTGGTGCTGCATTGCATATTAGACACACCATAGAACCTGCTCTCTCCACAAAGGCAAATTCCTTTGTCCATTCCTGCTGAAAAGTATGGTATTCCTCATCTTTTTTTCTATTAGCTATCTTCTTTGTCAAAATGGTTTCTGTAATTAACTCGCTGACTACTTGATTAAAAGGAGGGAAGTTTACTTCCTGACCTCACAACGACCCGTGTATGTTAAGCATTATCCAATAAATGTTTGGTGTTGTCCCAGAGGACAGTTGTGATTGGCTCCAGCTACCCGCAACCATGAACATGAGCGGTAGGAAATGAATGAATTATAATACATGAGAATGTTTTATATTTTTAACATTATTAATTTTTTATTAAAGATTTGTCTGTGAGCCAGATGCAGCCATCAAAAGAGCCACATCTGGCTCGTGAGACATCAGTTTCCGACCCCTGATTTAGGACATCATTGGGAAAATTGGCAAAACTCAAATAACAACTGAATATTAGATGGTAAATATGTGTCAATTTTAATTTTCCATTTTTTAGAAGAATTTTTTTAGATTTTATTTATTTTAGAGAAGAGAGAAAGAGAAAGAGGAAAGGGGGAGGAGCAGGAAGCATCAACTCCCATATGTGCCTTGACCAGAAAAGCCAGGGTTTCAAACTGGTTACCTCAGTGTTCCAGGTCAACGCTTTATCCACTGCGCCACCACAGGTCAGGCTTAACTTCCCGTTTTTAAGAGCTGTGTTGTGGTTATGCCGGAGATCGTGTTTGGAGAAAACACACAGTAAAAGTATGGGGGTTAACAGGGCATCGGGTAAGCACTTATTCTCCAAGTTCTAGAGAGGAAAGTTCTCTGTGCAGTGCTTGCAACTTTTCAGTAAGTGTGAGACTGTTTTAGAGAAGGAACATAAAACTCATAAATGCCCTCTCACAAAATGGCATTGATTATATAAACTGACAGACATTTTTCATAAATGATTTAGATAATTCGTATCAGAAACTTTAAACTCCTTACAATGCTTTGTTTTTGGCCCAATAAATTTACTTCTGAAAGTATGACCAAAGAAAATAATTCAAACACAAAATGTTTACTCTATACAGATGTTAATCTCAGTATTATTTACAATAATAAAAAACTTTAACCACTGAGAATTTTTATTAATGGGAAATTTATTAGCTATTATACACATTAAAAAAGGAAAATTTATACCTCTGAAAATAGTACAAAGAGTTTTTTAAATAACATGAAAAAAAGTTCATGCAGCAACATCCACAAAGAACATTTTGGAAATATCAAAATTGCAAATGTACATTCCTTTGCACCTAGAATATCCAGTGCTTGGATTTTATTTTGTAAGCAAAATAACTACGGAAAGTTTTTCACTACCACAGTTTGTAACAGCAAAGATTTTACAACTATCAACAGAAATTAGAAAAATCAGGAAAACTGTGGTACATTTATAAAGCAGAATATTCTGCATTTGCTAAATATAACAGGGCAGTTCTTTATTAAGTCCTATTATGGAGGTGTCTCCACCGTAGTAAGTGCAAAGGGCAAGAAGCAAAACTGTGCTTAAAGTCAGAAACGTGTATACACATACGGATATCTCTGGAAGAACAGACAGGAAAAGAACGCACTAGTTGCCTCCAAAGAAGGTAACCAGGTAGCTAAGGGAGATTTCTTTCCATATACCCTTCTATATTTTTTTACCCTGTGACCGTATTTTTAAAATAAATAGAACTTAAAGTTTAAAATTTAATAAACAGTTCATAATAACTTGCAGAGTAAAGAAACAGACCAACTAATTTTCTCTTTCTTTATATTTTTTTTCAAATTTTTCATTGATCATGTATTATTTAATCAAATAATTATATTACTTTAAAAACTAGCCTAATCTGTGGTGGCACAGTGGATAAAACCTCAACCTGGAGTGTTGAGGTTGCTGGTTCAAAACCCCAGCTTGCCCTAGTCAAGGCACATACAAGAAGCAACTACAATGAGTCGATGTTTCCTGTTTCTCCCCTACTCCCTTTCTCTCTTTCCTCTCTCTAATAAATTAATAAATAAAATCTTTAAAAATAAAAAACCACACAGAAACTGGTATGATTATCTAAAACAGTGTTTTTCAACCCTTGATCCACAGACTGGTCCGCCAGGAATTTTGTGCCGGTCCACAAGAAATTTAACAACCCTGCTGTTGTATGAAGATTACAAACCCAATGATCTTAGTTAAATTCGCTTATTTGTGCTCAGGATGATTTCTGCCTTAGTGGTCCCTGAAATAGTTCTTCTTTTTTCACCAGTCCCCAAGTATAAAAAGGTTGAGAATCACTGATCTAGAAGTCAATATGGTTAAGTATGTGTAAAATCATAACTAAAACTAGAACTATTAAAATTATTTTTTATTACCACTACTACACATTATCTGAAAAATGTCAAATAGAAAATTAAAATACTCTAAACTTTTCCAAAGAATACTAATAAGCCAAATTGCTAGTCCTATTTTATTCTTCATTTTTGAAGATTTGTTTCACTGAATGGCTCAGACTCACAGAAAAAAAGCTAAGAAACAAAGTCTCCATGTCCCATCAAAAGAACCTTTAATCAACCAATGATGCCAACATTTCTGTTTTGTTTTTTGAAGTTGGAGTTACAAATAAATATCTTCTATAAGTAGCAAAACATGTGATTTTAGGTAGTACTCAGAGAGAAGTCAATGATATCGTCGTTGGGAGTCCTGTTCCCTCTCCAACTTCATGGAGGCAATCTGGGATACATGAAAGAGAGACCCGCTTTCTTTCATTCTAGGCACCCAGCCTAGCAAAACAGACTGGGTGCTTGGAACCAAGGTAAAAAGTGAGTCACATCCTAACTGCTAATGTGCCTTGACCAGAGAAACAAGCGAAGAAAAATGAAAGAAATAAAGAGTGGGCCTGAGAAGAGATTAGAATAGCTACAGGAGAAAAAGACAGACTGTGTGAGGCAGAAAGCTGAGACCATTCCATAAGAGGGTATAGATTTGGGAATAAGCTCTGTGTTCTTACACAAGGCACCTCAGCTTTGATGGGCTAAGGGCTTTATTCTGCAGAAAGACATCAACCCTCTTTCTGTAAGCTGCTGCCTCATGTTATCGGAATATGCCAGAGTAAGTGGCGTAACCAAGAAATCAAACGGGGTCTTAAAATGTTATATTGTCTCTATCCCAACAAATGAAGCTCAGATATTTTTGTTCCCAGATTAGTGTTCTCATCCTCATGTTTAATGTATTTTTTCATCACTGTTCCATTCTAAAAACTGGGTGTTTACCATTTTAAGTCAAGTCTGATTCCATTACTTTATCCCCCTCTTTACTCATCTACCTCCCCCAAACCTCCTTCCTTCCCTTTGGTAATCACCACACTGTTGGTTGTGTCTATGCATTTTTCTTTTATTTTTTTTCCTTAATCCCTTCATCTTTTTCATCCAACTCCTACCACACACACCCCCCGACAGCTGTCAGTCTGTTCTCTGCATCTATGAGTCTGTTTCTATATTGTTTGTTAGTTTATTTTGCTCATTAGATTCCACATATAAGTGAGAGTATATGGTACGTCTTTCTCTCACTGGCTTATTTCACTTAGTATAATACTCTCCAGCCTGACCAGGAGGTGGCGCAGTGGATAGAGCGTCTGACTGGGATGCGGAAGACCTAGGTTCGAGACCCCGAGCTCGCCAGCTTGAGCACGGGCCCATCTGGCTTGAGCAAAAAGCTCGCCAGCTTGGACCCAAGGTCGCTGGCTCCAGCAAGGGGTTGCTTGGTCTGCTGAAGGCCCGCGGTCAAGGCACATGTGAGAAAGCAATCAATAAACAACTAAGGTGTAACGGCAATGAAAAACTAATGATTGATGCTTCTCATCTCTCTTCGTTCCTGTCTGTCCCTATCTATCCCTCTCTCTGACTCTCTCTCTGTCCCTGTAAAAAAAAAAAAAAAAATACTCTCCAGGTGGAATAGGCCCAGAATTAATATTTTTTTTCTAGATCAATTTTTAAAAATTTTTTTTTATTATTTTTATTTTATTCATTTTAGAGAGGAGACACAGAGTGAGAGAGAGAGAGAGACACAGAGAAAGAGAGAGAGAGAAAGAGAGAATGGGGGGAGGAGCTGGAAGCATCAATTCCCATATGTGCCTTGACCAGACCAGTGCAGGGTTTTGAACTGGCGACCTCAGTGTTCCCAGGTCGATGCTTTATCCACTGCGCCACCACAGGTCAGGCTGGCCCAGAATTAATTTTATTAGACAAAGGATACAAAGATATTTTAGATTACCAATAGTCACAGAGATGCTGAAACACTGCTTGTTAGCTTACACCATTTTATTTATAATGGGTGCTATTTGTCCAGTAGCAGCAATCTGGGTGCAGGGGAACAGAAAAACCGGCATTACTCTACAATTCTTCGTGTCAGTATACCTGCCTCAAAGAGCAGAGGAGAAAGAAGTTTTGTATCGGCATTCCACCACTTCAAAATTTGTCCTCTCTCTGCCAAATGCCTTTTCATCATAACCTTGTAAATTAATAGACAAGTTACATTTCATTAATAAAATGGGAGCTGTGTAGTACTGCTTGGAAACTCCTTTTAAAGTGGTATCTTAAAAAAATTCATTTAAAAAGTCAAAATTGAAACTTTGAAAAGACAACTCAGTAGTTTAAGATCTCAAAATGTTATCAAATTAATTTAAGATTATATTATATCAAGCTCATTCCCAAATTACAGCTTATATTAAATGATTCTGCAAAGTGATCTGCATTATACTGAGACATCCCAATATAATCAACTCTCAATTTTCAGTACCATAAGAATTAAAACTAACAGTTAATTTAAAACTGAGTTAAATTTTATTTTTAAAAGTATTTTATAATTACACAGAAATACAAATGTTTCTAGCAATTCATAATTTTCTATTATTTTTATAATATAATGTTGAAGCATTTGACTTCATAGAAACTTGTTCAACTCTTTATTTGCTATACGAATTATAAAACAATTATCAAAATAAAACAGAACTCTATGCTTAAGCTAATTATTACTTTTTAAAAGCAAACAGGTAATAATCATTCTTTGTTGTCTTTACACTTGATACTGCTTACACCTAATTAGTCAGTCAGGAAATAGTCATCGATCAGGAAATAAAGACCAAACACTGCTTAAGTCAAAAACGTTTAGATATAAGGAAAATCGGTTGTAAAATCCATTGAAAATATTTCAATGCAGCTGAAGTCAAAGTGATACTAAAAAAAGTGATTAAGAGTAACATACAAATTATCATTAAAACAGCTAATGACAGTCAAGTACTTGTAAACACTCACTTGCAGCAGATAGGATCCGCCTGGCTCAGGCACGCTGGCGGCCTCGTTCTGCACGGTGTTCTGCTGGGTCACTGCATCCTCGCGCTGTCGCTCCTTCTGCCCCGCTTCATCGTCCTCATACTCATCTAAGCACTGCAGAAAGGACAGTCTGCATTTTATCTCACGTAATATTAACAGAATGTTTTGATAGTATGTGAAGATACATTTGATATTAAGTATATATTTGTTCATTCAGAAACTAATTTACACAATAACGGTGTTCTTTTCAGCAACACACATATTCAATTCCTATAAACTAAATCACCTGCATAAAACCCAAATCCCCACATTCACACCCTGCCAATATCTTCCCTCAAGGTGTCCTTAAAGGTAGGGTTTACTCATTCTCTATCATTCATCCAAGTGAACAATTGTGTCTACTTTAAACAAGGCACTTTTTACAGGGTAACAAGATGCAGCATATAAAACAATGATAAAGGCCATTTTTCTAGCTTATTAGTACCTGTGAGTATATACAAGAAGAGTTTTTTTCATCTTAGGAGTAAGTCTTCTACAAAGACTCTGTAGAAGAGATTATAACTTAAAGGAAAGATATAATTTGAAACTGCAGATACAGTAAAAAGAGAGTTTCAGATGGTGGAAAAAGCACACGGAAAATCTTACAGGTAAGGGTGTTACAAAAAGCTGAATCAACACCAGCATTATCTATTTCCAGACTTTTTACATTAAAAACAAAACAAACCACCCATAATCAGAAACAAAACTCTATTACACCCACTGTAATAACGGGTTATCTGTTCCTTGAAACTGATCGCATTCCCAAACAATATAGTACAATCCTAAAGGGTTCTGTGAGAGACAAAAAATAAATTTAAAATGTCCCTGCTGCCTGACCTGTAGTGGTGCAGTGGATAAAGCGTCGACCTGGGA
Organism: Rhynchonycteris naso; assembly: GCA_037038555.1. Classification (NCBI taxonomy): domain Eukaryota; kingdom Metazoa; phylum Chordata; class Mammalia; order Chiroptera; family Emballonuridae; genus Rhynchonycteris; species Rhynchonycteris naso. The sequence goes on along the minus strand of CM072996.1, from coordinate 101,866,551 downwards.
ACACTGAGGTTGCCAATTCAAAACCCTGCACCGGTCTGGTCAAGGCACATATGGGAGTTGATGCTTCTAGCTCCTCCCCCCTTTCTCTCTCTCTCTCTCTCTCTCTCTCTCTCTCTCTCTCTCACTCTGTGTCTCCTCTCTAAAAAAATTAAATAAATAAAAAGAAATTAAAAAAAAAAATGTCTCTGCAGGCACTCTGCAAACACTAAAACACTGACCAAAGAGCAAAGAATGAATGGCAGGAAAGACAGCAGACCTTACAAATTCTCCAGAGAGAGAGAGAGAGAGAGAGAGAGATTGAGGCCACTGTGCAAACCAAGAAGGATCACTGGCGTGTCTGGGATAGGAGAAACTTCGTACACACACAGCGCCTTCAAAGACACAAGGCCCACTATGGGGGATATCGAAACTTAGATAAGAGTCTTAAATTGGGATGATGTGGGGAAAAGTCAGGAAGTAACAGGAGGGGCAAATTAAAGAAACAAGCAGGCTGAGATTCAAGAGAATGTTCAGGGTCCTCTCCTGTAATGAAGCTGTGTGTACTGGTGTCACCTGGCCCTAGTTGTGTAACCTCATGGGAACTGGGGCTAGGGTAACCAGTTCAAGAAAAATGATACTGTGGCTACTGCAATTGCTATGAGTAATGTCCTTGACTGACGCAGGAAACTCACGTCTTTTGCCAAGATCCATAAAACTATATAGCAGGCTAACTTGTTAGCCAGCAAGAAGGAAGATCTCAGATCCTTCACAGTTTTTGACAAAGGTGAAGACTGGAAAGGCATGTGCTCTGATCCCAAAAAGCATAAATAATAGGATAAGTAGTCTGAGAAGTCTGGACTTTTCACTACCTAATATGGAAAAATGTAGCAGGGCTACAATTTCCTGGAATACAAGTAAAACATGATCAAACTGACTTTGAAAATACAACCTGTATACAGCAACTCACAATCCAGATTAACAGAGACAAGGACCAAAGGTGGCGAGACCAGTCAAACAACATAGTAGTTCATCTGATCCTATGAAAAGTAGTTATTTCCCAGGTGGAGAACAGAATCAATAAAAGACAGTTTAGGAAATCAGTCCTGATTAGTCAAAGAAACTCTCTTGGGACTTCTTTAAAAACTTTTTCAAACCAATCAAAAGTATCATGTTTAATGGTAAAATACCAACAAAATTTAAAAGCAAAATCAGACTTAAAACACAAATGTCCACAATCAACAGAGTTGTTAAACTAGTTAAGAAAAAGATTTAAAAGTTTAAAAGATTTCCATATTATCAATACAAAAAACAGAAAATTCCATCTCTTCAGATAACATGATTTTGTCAATAATACAGTGTGTCCGTAAAGTCATGGTGCACTTTTGACCGGTCACATGGTCAAAAGTGCACCATGACTTTATGGACACACTGTAGTTTCTCAAAGGAACATCAATAGCCAATTTGATTATATAATTTTAAAATTAAGCATTAAAATAAACTTTCATAAAACACTTTATGAAAAAAAAACTATAAAACCTTACTGAAAAATAGAAACTAAAACCTATTCTTTTTTTTTTATATACAGAGACAGAGAGTCAGAGAGAGGGACAGACAGGAACAGAGAGAGATGAGAAGCATCAATCATCAGTTTTTCGTTGCCATTGCGACACCATAGTTGTTCATTGATTGCTTTCTCACATGTGCCTTGACCACGGGCCTTCAGCAGACCGAGCAACTCCTTGCTGGAGCCAGCAACTTTGGGTCCAAGCTGGCGAGCTTTACTCAAACCAGATGAGCCCGCACTCAAGGTGACGAACTCGGGGTCTCGAACCTGGGTCTTCCGCATCCCAGTCCGATGCTCTATCCACTGCGCCACCACCTGGTCAGGCAAAGCTAGAATTCTTAAATCACGGAATAGTATAGATAAAAAGAAAAGTTCACAGTGGCCAAGACATGGAAACAATCAAAATGTCCTTCAATAGAGGACTAGATAAAGAAGATGTGGTACATATATACAGTGGAATACTACCCAGCAATAAGAAATGATGACATATCACCATTTACAACAACATCCATGGACCTTGATAACATTATATTGAGGGAAATAAGTAAATCAGAAAAAGCTAAGAACTGTATGATTTCACACACAGGTGGGATATAAAACTGAGACTCATGGACACAGACAAAAGTGAAGTGGTTAGCAGGGAGAAAAGATTGTGGGCAAGGAGGTGTAAAGAGGGACAAATATAAGGTGACAGAAAATGATTTGACTTTGGGTGATGGGCACACAACACAATCAATAGTTCAAATGCTATCGAGATGTTCACCTGAAACCTATGTACCCTTATTGATCAATGTCACCCAATTAAATTTTCTAAATAAAATTTTTAAAAAATAAGTAAAAGTTGAGGCAGGTAGCCATGAACACCCAGAGAACTGGGATGTTGTTTATCTTTGTTTTCATCTCCTCAGAAATTAATTTCCAGACCTTCAACGCTCACCTTCTCTCCTCTCACACCCTCAGTAAATGCAAACTCCCTTACCAGCACATTTAAAGAAAAAAAAAAACTCTTCAGTAAATGTCTGAGAAATGAATAAGTAACTAAGATGAGAGAAATCAAGGGAGACGGATTGTGGCATCCCAAGTTAAAATTCTGAATGTCCTTTTCCATGGCAACCCCACTACCCACTGACCAGGGAACCTCTTCACCACACACACTATCTCTGCAGAGAGGCTGCATCTTCCGTTCCAGGCAGCCTTCCGAGTAGGGGTCACTTGATGAGTCACAACTCCCCTCTGCAGATCCTCCAGCAACCAGTACAGTTCTTTTCCCAACAAGCATCTAAGACTCTTTAAAGCTATAAATACACCTCGATAAATGACTTGGTAGAAATGGTGAGAAATAAGGAAAGAATGAAAGCAAAAAGGAACTGAGTTAATGGACAAAGGTGAGCAAAGAGACATTCTCTACTTCTGTTTCTGTCAAAGATTAGTAATTCTCTATGCACATAGCTGATAGGTATCCTTAAGGGAGAGAGAATTGTTTTAAATAAGTACTAGCAATAAAGAAATCTAAATATTTTTTAAAGTTTCTTTTTATGAATTGAAGGCTTTTTTATATCTAAGGGGAAAAAATGAAAACAGATACTGATTTTATATTATACTAATATCAATAATGTGCAAATGAATTCCCTCTCTTCCCTGCTCTCATTTCTAAATAAATGTAAACATCTAAAAGTTTGTCTTCCTTTCACATGAATTAGAAAATTGCATGAGAACTAGGTAACATTTGAAAAAGAAATGCAGTCAGAAGTTATGAAGTAACACCTTTTAGACAGAGAAGGTAATAAGCATCAGAATTTCACTAAACTCTGCTTTGCCCAAAACTGCATTCTAGAGCATTAATATTTTAACAAGAAAAACCCCTGAACGAAGAAAAAGAAGATTTTCATTGCTAATAACTAATATTTGAGGGATAAAAGATACACTATAAAAATTATTCAGATCATCGCTATAGATCTGACAAAGCAACTAAATAAAAAGAAAATTAGAATATCATTAAGTCCCTATCAGGACTGAAAAAATTATTAATTCATAGGAATAGGATAAAAATTTTAGAAATATATCCAAATACATACACAAACTGAGTTTACAGTAAAAGTGGAAACTCATATCAGTGGGAAAAGATGGACTTTTTTACTATGTGGTTTGGGGATAACTGGATAGCTGTATTAAAAATGACACTGGATTTATCCCACACCACATACCAGAAAAAAAATGTCAGTATAGCATTAAAAATAACCAAAAGTTTGAAGACACTCCACCAAAGAAAATATAGGAATGGCAAAAATACACCAGAAAAGCTAATTATCATTAATTAGGGAAATGCAAATTAAAATCATAATGAGCTATCACTACACAGGTACTGGAATACCAAGTGGGAACGAAGATTAGAAACGACTGACTGAATATCAAGTGGGAACTAAAAGTGGCACAACCATATAGGAGAAGAGTTTGGCACTTTCTCATACTTTTAAATATGTATACACTTAGCACATGGCCCAGCATTCTACTCCTATTATTACCAAGACAAATGAAAATATGTTCACTGAAAACTTGTACCAAAAAAAAATCTTTTGCTTTTTTCCTAACAGTCAAAAACTAGAAACAGTCCAAATATCCATCATCTGGTGAAGAGATTAACAAATATTAGTATAGCCATGTAGTGCAGTACTACTCAGTAACAAAACGAATGAATCTTGAAAGTATTACGCTAAAAGAAAAACACCAGAAAATGAAGACTATATACTGTATGAGCCACTTATTTAAAATTCTAAAGAAAGTGAAATCCCAATGCCAGAAAGCAGACCAGTGGTTCTCAGGAGCTGGGTGCAAAGGGGACTGACTGGAATGGAAGGGGGTGGAAGGAGTGATGGAAATTTAATCCTGATGCTCACCATTTCCCCAGTTGTGCACATTTGTCAAAATTTATCAAACTGTATTTTTAAAACAGTAGCATGTTACTATATGTAAATATCACAATATGAAAAAATACAATGGAGATACTGAACAAATGAAATGAGTAAAAAAAAATAAAAGACTACATCTTAAATGGATTAGGCCTCTAGCTGCAACTACTGATTATAGGAAATAGAGCAGATGGAAGAAGGTATTAGACAACACCATGGCATGTAAGCATGGAGACCCAGACTGTGAGAAACTATAAGCCTGGCTCAAAAAACTGTAAAAGACCAAGGAGCAAATATTTAATCTTCTGGAGCTACGTAGGACAGCTCATTTTTAATTAAACAATGCTTTAAGACAGTGATGGGCAATCTTTTGAGCTTGGTGTGTCAAAATTCACCAAAAAACCGAGCATAACTCGGGTGATGTGCCATTTCGAGGATAAAACCATAATTTCGCGATATTTATAGTTTAAATAACAAAACTGTTTTGGCCTACAGACCTCCGGCATATAATGTCTACACTACAGCAAATGTTTTATCCTCAGCTACTGCACCTGGCCGTGCAGGAGCCAAGAATGAAACGTCCTTCTCATCATGCGGCCCACGTGTCATCGAACATGGCTGACACGCATGTCATAGGTTCGCCATCACGGCTTTAAGATATAAAAACAGTTTTTAGTTCTCCTTCATATAGAACCAAGCTTCTGCTATAAAAGACAAACAGCCAGCTTCTACAACTAATGAGTCTGAAACTTAAGAGGATAAGGGTACCAATACCAACATAATGACTTCATCTGTGTCCTTAGTCAATGAAACTACTTTAAAACTATTTTTTAAAATATCATTTAAGAGACAGTTTGAACAATGGATATATGATGAAATAAAGCCTTAGGAGTTTTGTGAGATTAAGAAATTACTTTTAGCTATTTTAGGTGTGACACTGTCTTATAGTTAAAAAAAAAAGATTCCTTCTCTTTCAGAGATATATACTGAAATATTTAAGAATGAATAGTATGTCATCTGAGATTTGCTTCAAAATGACATAGAATGAGCAGTGTTTGCTGCCACTAATAAAACTGGACAGTTGTCATCAGCTGTTAAAGATAATGGATGGGTCCCATGGGGAACTTCAGCACACCATTCTCCTTTTGTACATGACTGAAATTCCTGTCATAAAGTTTTTAAAATAGCAATAAAATTTAATTGTGTATTGACTAAATCTAGAACTAGATATGCATCTTATTCTAGGTAGCCTGACACTTCTGACTCTAGAGAATAAAGTGTTGGAATATTATTTGAAAACTGTTTTCAAAGAAATAGGAAATGTTTGCAATTTTATGTAAAGTGAAAAAAACAATGTATGAATGATAGAAAATGCACATTAAATATCTCTAGACTGATTTTTTTTTTCTTCATACCTGTTTTCATATTAGAAAATTGAAAGGTAAAAACTCAGACTTTGGAATCAAAGAAACCTAGAGTCAAACCCCAGTTGTCACTTAAAATAGTAATAGCAACTATTGTTTTCTAGGAGGGTAGGGCACTGCTAAGCACTAACACCTAGTACTCCATATACTTCTCATTAAAACCTTAAGCGCTATCTACTTCATAGAGAGGATTTGAGGATTAGATTTAAATAACGGGCTTAATTAAGGACACAACGTTGCTGAGGAGTTCAGTCAGCATTACAACCTAAGCAGTGTAACTACAAATCCTAAATTCAATTTTCCAACCGCCAGGTACAACACAGTCATCAGTCGTGAGATTCATTTAGTGCACCAATTTTTTTTTTCAACCACATTTTACATTCAATACCACTCTGCACCAGTTTCCTGTGTACAGCAAACTGGCTGGATGATCAAGCACCGATCTGGCCCCATACACTGTTATCTTGACATTACAGACTATATTTTCTATGTTGCGATATGCATCTCTGTAGCTCAGGGGTGCCCACACTTTTTCAGCTTGCGAGCTACTTATAAGATGACCAAGTCAAAATGATCTACCTACAATAAAAATGCAAAACACAGCTTGACCAGGCGGTGGCGCAGTGGATAATGTCGAACTAGGATGTGGAAGGCCCAGGTTTGAGTCCCCGAGCTTGCCAGCTTGAGTGCAGACCCATCTGGCTTGAGCAAAAGCTTCTAGGCTTGAACCCAAGGTCGCTGGCTCCAGCAAGGGATTGCTCTGTCTGTTGAAGGCCCGGGGTCAGGGCACATATGAGAGGGCAATCGATGAACAACTAGGGTGTCCCAATGGCAACGAAAAACTGATGATTGATGCTTCTCTCCTCTCTTCATTCCTGTCTGTCTGTCCCTATCTATCCCTCTCTCTGACTCTCTCTCTGTCCCTGTAAAAAAAAAAAAAAAAAAAAAAATGCAAAACATAAATTTATTTATTCTATATTATCATTATTTAAGTTACTATTATTACTATTTAATATTGTATATTCTTCTTTCACCTTTCTCCTTCTCAGCTCTCTTTTCGGAGGAAAGTCAATGTCATAGTTTTTATGAACAGTCCGGAAAAGCCGCTCCACGTTTCCCTTCTTTGGAATAGCAATGGCACACAGACAGATGAGGCAAACGCACTTAGAATATGACATAGTGAAAAAAATCCCCTCCCATTCTGTATGAAAGTGGTAGGTTTTAGGCTTCTTACTCGGATCAGCTACAGCACTCATTTTTATACCCTTTGTTGTATTTAGTTTAAATAAACTGAAGGCTAACTACGCAGCAATGTAACTGAACAAGTTAGCGCAGTTTAACGCGCATGCGTAGGGTGTCAAAAGTTCAGACGTCCGATTGGCTACCCTGTATGCCAATCAAAAGACAAATGTCTTTTTAATGTCGTGCGATCTACCCACACTTCCTTCGCAATCGACCAGTAGATCGACGTATTGAGCACCCCTGCTGTAGCTATTCTGCAACTACCAATTTGTATTGCTTAATCCCATCACCTTTTTACCCAGACCTCCAAGCCCCTCCCCTGACAGCTGTCAGTCTGTTCTCTGTATCTAAGAGTCTGTTTCTATTTTGTCAGTTTATTTTGTTCATTAGATTCCACACATAAGTGAAATCATATGGTACTATCTTTCTCTGAATCGCTTATTTCACTTAGCATAATGATCTCCAGGTCCACCCATGCTGTGGCAAAGGGTAAGATTTCCTTCCATTTTACAGCTGAGTAGTTTTCCATTGTGTAAAAGTACACAGCTATTTTATCTACTCATCTACTGATAGGCACTTGGGTGGCTTTCAAATCTTGGCTATTGTAAATAACACTGCAATGAAGATAGATGTGCACATAGTCTTCTGAATTAGTGTTTTGGGTTTCCTCAGATACATTACCAGAAGTAGAATCACTGGGTCTTAAGACAATTCCATTTTTAATTTTCTGAGGAACCTCCATTCTGCACCAGTCTGTACTTCCAACAAAAAGTACACAAGGGTTCTCATTTCTCCACATCCTTGCCCCAACTTGTTTGTTGATTTATTGTTGACAGCCATTCTGACAGGTGAGAGGTGTTCTCTCAATGTGGTTTTGATTTGCATTTCTCTGAGAATTAGTAACATTAAGCAACTTTTCTTGTCTATTGACCATCTCTGTATGTCTTGGAGAAGTGCCTATTCAAGTCTTTTGCCTTCTTTTTAATTGGGTTGTTTTCTGGTGTTAAGTTGTTTGAATTTTTATAAAGAATCCTGGTCGGGTAGGTCAGCTGGTTAGAGCACCATCCCAATACTCCAAGGTTGTGGGTTCAATCACTGGTCAGGGCACATATAAGAATCAATCAATGAATGCATAAGTGGAACAACAAATTGACGTCTGTTTTTCTCTCTCTCAAATCAATCAATAAATTAAGAAAGAAAATATCAGTGAGCACTTTTGTTTCGTATTATGTGTGCTGAGTCACTTTGTAGAACACAGAGTTACTGGAAGTTGAAGGAGAAGAGTGACCATGAGGCTGGAGAACAGTTATGTAAGGGTTCATCTGTACTGTAGTTCTGTGTATGTTAACATTCTTACTTCTTTCTTTTTTAAAGAGACATTCCACAGGGATTCTATCAGGTGTTATTCCCATGTTTTCTATCACTGACAGCAGACCACGATTTCCCAGCTCTCATCCATCACTGTGCATACCCTCACTTCCATATAGCTCTGTGCATTTCCTAATGTGACCCAATCCCGCACGCCTTCTCTCTCCCTTCCTAATCATCCCATGGCGCCCTCTGGAATTCCTTGCTGATTAACATTTTTGTTCTCAGCTACAAAATAAAACCTAGCTAGTACCTAGAAAAAGCTTTTTCCCCTGTTGCCCCCTCAACAGGAAGTTTTTAAATTTCTCCCAAACCTTAGGGCCTGGTGGTAAGGTCAGTGTCTTCTCTGGCTACCTATATGGCACAAGTTTCTCTTTTGACCACCATGCTCCATCCCAGTGCTTCCCATTCAGTCTAATACCACTACTACAAGGCGTGGGATTTTTGGAGGCACTTTTGGTCACACCACTGACTAAAGGATGCCACTGGTTTATGGATCAAAGCATGGAATGGATATCTTTCAATATGAAAAATTAATCCCCCTAAGAAAGAACTTACCCACCCCATTCAAATATAGATTGTAATACTAATGCAGATGAAAAATCTATAATTATCTAAGCCTAAACACATATTACAGTTAGCGAACATGAGGAGGAGGGCTGGTTCCAGGGTTTTTAAATATACACAGATTTTTCTAGTAAGACAACTACCCTGTAATTTCAGGGAATACAATATTTTGGTTGTTAGTAATTGCATAAAATGTTGCTCAACATATCAGAGGATGTGTCACTAATAGCATAACTATTCATGGTATTTGAGCACACTTTTATCAATCCAAATAAAGTTCGAAAGCCACTGTACTATGTTTCATAGTTCTAAGACCTTGCTTTAAGCAATAGGCTGCACGTCACAACAGTAGCATTACCATCATACACCATACTTTTATTACAAAACATGGCCTCCAGAGTACACAGTCAATAAATGGATGCTGAACTAAATACTGGGATGTACAATGGAGAGACTAGACTGACTGGACCAGACTCCAAAGAACACTGAGGTTAAGAAGGAATTGGGACTTGATGTCCGACATACAAAGAAAACAACCAATCATTTAATTTCTTGAACAAATGAGAGACATAACATACTGCTTTTGAAAGACTAGGCTTAGGGTGATATGCATATAAAATATACAAATAGCCATGGCTGTATAGCTAAGATGGTTAGAGCACTATTCTCAAATACAGAAGTTACCAGTTCGATTCCCACTCCCGGTTAGGACACATGCAGGAACAGATTAATGCTCCCCACTGTCAAATCAATAAAATAAATATTAAAAAATATATATGCAAATAAACATGGCGTGGAAATCATAAAGTAGTAGTTTCCTACTACTAAAATTTCTATTACTACAGCTCAAAGGTTTCTAATATATCAAAAATTAACAAGTTTACTGACTGACATCACTAAAAAGGATCCATTTAATGATTGCTTTTTCCTATTAATTTTATAAAGAATTACACTTAGTTCAGTAAAAGCAATCAATATACCATTTGCCAATTTAAACACAATTTGTATTGACAAGTTTTTTTAATGCTTCTAATATAAGCAAAAACATTCAAACATACAAGTAAGTTTAATTATATCTACATACAATAAATCATATAAATGTGGCTGTAAAAGCATTATGATTCCAAAGGACTATTTTTTGTGTGACAGAGACAGAGAGAGGGACAGATAGGAACAAACGTACAGGAAGGTAGAGAGATAAGAAGCATCAATTCCTCAATTTCTCGTTACGGCACCTTAGTTGTTCATGATTTTCATTGATTGCTTTCTCATCCGTACCTTGATGGGGGGGGGGGGGACGGAACTATAGCAGAGCAAGTGACCCTGGGCTCAAGCCAGCAACCTTGGACTTTAAGCCAGCGACCATGAAGTCATATCTATAATCCCATGCTCAAGCCAGTAACCCTGCACTCAAGCTGGTGAGCCCATGCTCAACCCAGCAACCTCAGGGTTTCGAACCTGGGTCCTCTGTGTCCCAGTCCAACACTCTGTCCACTGTGCCACTGCCTGGTCAGGATCCACAGAACTTTATACTTACATTAACAAAACTTATTGAGCAGTAGGGGTATACCTAATAAAAACAGAATCATCACAACTATTATTTATCTAAAATGATGCATACCGAACTAAAGAAAACACAGTGAAAATATTTTAATTCAACACATTAAAAATTGTTAAATTTTTAATAAAATAAATTTTGTGTAAGCCAAGTTTCACTACTCTGACATTTTGACAGATAAAATGTGTGGTATACAATTGAGTTCTTGAAAGAGTTCAGCGAGATATTGCTTCACACTCGTTTCTTTTTCTCACATTTGTTCTCCTTCATATGTGATGAATGTTAAAAATGAAACCATTCTTCTCCAAATACTATGACAACACTTCATAAAATCCATTAAAAAGTGCTAGTTCTTTTAATTTTAAGAATCCCCCTCAAAATTTTAATATCATTCAATTCTATTCAAATGCCTCAGTCTATATATAACATACGCACATCTTATCTTAGTATGAATAATCCACACAAATTCTTCAGGTGTACGTTTTTCAATAATTTTTTGCAAATTATAAGTACTTCTCTGTAAAGCTCTACCATAAGGAATAGCCCATTTTCTTCATATGTAAATCAAAATGAGGAACAGAATTATAAAATAAGAAAATGAAATGAAAATTTCAAACACCCAAGAAAGTTTAATTGTACCTACATATAATAAATCATATAAATGTGGCTGTGAAAGCATTCTGATTGCCCTTCACATTTAAAAGAAAATCAAGTAAGCACTCTTAAGCAAAGCTTTTAGAAAAAAGAAAAAAAACCAATATAGTTTCATAGGGTTGGTGGGGGGAGGGGGGTGTCTGTATTTGAGATCACACAATTACAAACTACAAATGCAGGTAAGTAGCTGTGTTTTCCAAAATGAAAGTCACTGTATCCATGCAAGGTATTAGGAGAGTTAAGGTAGAGTCCTCTCGGTTTCCTTCAGCAAGACCATGGCAAGGCTATAGAAATGCTGCTTGTTTATCTGCCTCCCTCGCAGGCAGTGCCCTCTGTTCATCCCCCATTTTAGTCCTTTATCTAACTAGCATAGAGCACTGTCATCACTCAAACTCTGTCTAGATTTCCTCTACCTTCCCTCCCTCCCTGCTCCTAAGCTAAGACGTTTATTTTAAAATGGTTAAATAAGAGAACTTTTCCATCATACCAAAAGAAAATTAAAATAAAATTTAAGCATCTCTATGTGAAAAGAACTGAGCAAAATAAAAAATGACCTCAGTTGTCTCATTAGGTAGCTGAAAAAAAGGCATCACTTCCATATTACAATGATTTTAAAACGTTACACACACACACACACACACACACACACACACACACGGCCCTAAGCTAGAAAGTTGGGGAACTAAATGGAGTAAATCAAAATGTATGAATTTCCAAGACTAATTATTAAACACCCTAATTAACTTTGTAAATTAGCAACCAATTTCATCTATCATACTAAATCAATTACACTTTCTAACAACTCAGTAATGTACTACTCTAAGTACTCTGATTTCCTGGTTTCAAAAGCTGAGTCTGCAATAAAAGTTAACATTTTAGATCTCAAAAGTATCTTATTTGTAAAGAATCTGAAAAGATAACCCTCCAAAGACAGGAAATAAAAACAGAATGTCATTTTTCCCCCACAATTTTACAGCACCTTCCCCCCCATTAAAATTCTACACCAATACAATCAGAAACGGCTCAGTCACAGTCAGGTCCACCCATACTATACTACCTGTGTAAGGACCCCATCAGATCTGAGAGCTAAGCAGTGCCAAATTCTCAAGCAAAATTCAAGCACTCTTACTTTCAGCCAATTCAAAAAATATAATAATTTACAAACTATAGTTTGGAAATTTTTTTTAAGTTAGAGTAGGAAAAATAGAGACAGACTCCTAAATGTGCCCAACCAGGATCCACCCAGCAAACCCCATCTGGGGCTGACGTGGAGCTGATGCTCTGGCCATCTGGGGCTGCTCCAACCACTTGCAACTGAGCTCTTTTTAGCACCTAAGGAAGATGTTTGGGGGAGCCATCCTCAGTGCCAGGGGCCAACATGCTGAAATCAACAGAGCCATGGCTGCAGGTGAGGAGAGAGATATAAAAGGGGATGAGAGAAAGACAGAAGGAAATAAGAGAGAGAAGGGGATGAGAGAGAAAGAGAGGAAAAAGAGAGAGAGAAGGGAAAGAGAGAAGGGGAAGAGAGTTCAAGAAGCATTCAGTCACCTCTCCTGTGTGCCCTGACTGGGAATCGAACCCACAACTTCCACACGCTGGGTTGATGCTCTATAGCTGAGCCAACTGTCCAGGAACAGAATTTTTTATTTAAGCAGAAAATGGCATTTTCCCCCTAATTAAAAAATTAATGTACATTTAAAAAAAACTTTTAAGATAGAGAAAGAAAAAGAAGGAATCCTCCTTAATCTTAAACAACCGTTATCACTTTGGTACAAAAACCTTCTGCTAGAACTTTAATTCAAGTAATTGCAGGCATCCTGTTTTAAGTTTCAACTTGTATCATCTCTTTGTTTTCAACAAAACTTTTAGTGGCTGTACAGTATGGTATCAGCTTAATACAGTGTAATTTATTTAATCAGATCTTTGTGGGGGACATATATATAAGCTAAAGTCTTTCATATACTATAAATTTTTGTATACACCTCTATTTTTAATGCTCTTTAAACTCAGTGCCAAGTTTTCCTCCAAAAAGACTGTTCCACCCTTATTAATACTTTTTAGCTTTCCTAAATAGAGTGTGTCCGTAAAGTCATGGTGCACTTTCGACCAGTCAATAGGTCAAAAGTGCACCATGACTTTATGGACACACTGTATATTAGACAAATATGATTTCACTGAATCCTAGCATCAGAATAAACTTGGGTTACTTTTTTACTGGGGTAGGGTTTCTTTCTATCTTCATTTTCTTCACTGATGTCCTCTCTCAATTTTTATAATGGTTTCCTTGGTATTTCTAAAAGCTCTTTATAAAGTAAGATGGTAACTTTTGTTACCATATATTGCTGTTATTTTTTCTAGTTCACCTTTTAATTCTACAGATGTCTTCTTTTTTGCCTGACCAGGCGGTGGCGCAGTAGATAAAGTATCAGACTGGGATGTGGAGGACCCAGGTTCGAGACCCCGAGGTTGCCAGCTTAAGCGTGGGCTCATCTGGCTTGAGGGGGAAAAAAAATAAAAAGCTCACCAGCGACCCAAGATCGCTGGCTCGAGAAAGGGGTTGCTCGGTCTGCTGAAGGCCCACAGTCAAGGCCATATGAGAAAGCAATCAATGAACAACTAAGGTGTTGCAACAAAAAACTGATGATTGATGCTTCTCATCTCTCTCTGTTCCTGTCTGTCTGTCCTTATCTTTCCCTCTCTCTCTCCCTGTAAAAAAAAAAAAAAAAAACCTAAAATAAAATGCATTCTTTTTGAGATTTTCTTATCTGTGGTTTTATATTAAGAAAATGTCTTTTCTACTCTAAGATCTAATAAACACATAGACTTTCTAATTTTTACTATCTCATTTTTAACTTTGTAACTCATTTCATATTTAATTTGTTGTATATTAAGGTTGAAATCTGATGAGTTCTTTAAAAAATAGACACATGTTCTAACAATATACAAGGAAAAATTCAGAACTGCAACCCCGGCGGTGGGTTGCGGCAGGGTCGGCTCCTGGAGGAGGTCAGCACCCTTTTCTAGGTGCAAGATCCAGGGGTCTGAGCAACGCTTCTCAACACCAATCCAAAATGCTCTCATTATATTATACGGCTACATCTTTAGCTTTATGTTCCACTCATCTATCCACATAATGCCCAAATCATATTATTTTTATCATTATAAGTTAACAGTAGGTCCAGTAATATCCACAGTTCCCTTCATTATTATTCATTTTTAAAGCTCTCTCAGCCATTCCCAGTCAATGTAGTCTCCTGGTAGACTAATTATTCCAGAAAATTTAAATTAATGTATAAATTTTTTTGGAGAAAAACTACTGACATTTATTAGCTGTATGGCTTTCCAACATGGGGACAATAGCAGTACCCACATAATAGAATTGTTGATATACAGGTTAGCAATGAGGCAGAACTAAGGAAAGGAACGTTGGCATGGACTATGGATAGACAGCAAACAGGTAGAATCTAACTGGATTGGGGAGAGCCAACTATATAGTAAGGCAACAGCGATTACAAATAATTCCTAGTTTTCTAGCTCAGGGTATAATTCATATACACAATTTAAAAAGAAGAAAAATAATGAGGAATTTTGTGTTAAGCATTTAAATTACTTGTGAGAATACAAGAAGAAAGAAAGGACCAACATACAGATCAAAGGCTAAATCACTTTTCCTAACACTGTAGGGAGGCTCTGAGGATGGCTCAAAATGCAGGTAAGTTCGGGAGGGGCAAAAATAGTTTTACAGTTGTTCATATGAAAAAATATAGTAATAAATAAATAATACAAGAATAAACTGTGTTTCACGTACTCACTGTACATCTACTGTTGCCCCACCCTCTACAGGCAAACAGAAATTGAGAGAGTTCTGAGGGTTTTAGTTCCTCTGAGAAATAATTGTGCTCTTCTACTGCCAATTCTGGGTAGAAATTTAGGATGAGCTAATGGGTGTAAGGCAGATTAAAAGTTTCAATTACATACTTCAGGAAATATAAAAGTGAGTGAAAATGTAAAGGATTTCCGGACAAGTGCCAAGGATCTTGCTAAGAATTAAGACCCTAACTTCAAAATGACACCAATCTGAAATATCAGCTGTTACTAATTTAGTTCATTGTTGCCGTGAGTCCAATTCTACTATAAAAATTAATTCATTAACATTTTCATTAAGCTGCCTACTTCTGAAATGAGTGTGGAGGAGGGTTTTCCCATATGCCTTAATTGTTCAAGCAGGTAACTCAGAAGCAAGTCTTGACCAGCAGGATTTTAATTGTGCAATTACACTCGATCATAATAACTATGTTAAAATTATTCTCCATCTGGAATTAAGTGACTAAACTTAGTAAGAAAGGTTCCAGGATCATACTAGTTTTAGATGAACATTCTTTCCACAGTTTTATATACTATTCTTTATTAAGTACAAGCCAGGTTCCAACTAATTAGACTTGTTTTTACACTTTAGCATTTGGGAGTAGTAGGCCTGAGTATTTATAACATAAAAATTCCTCATCATGAGTCACAAAGTTAATACTAGGGAAACAAACTAAGCATCAGTATAAGGGAAGAGACTATCTTCAGAAAGTCTTCTGCGGTGGCACAGTGGTGCACCATGACTTTACGGACACACTGTATATTCTATCTTCAATGTTATCAATGATGACTCTTAAGCATAAGTTATTGAAATTAGAAACATAAACATCACCCCCCCTTCGGCTCAATACTTCACAAATTTATTATACTCCTAGAGATGCAATGATATAAATAATCAATGCAAACCACCCCAAATATCTATATTTAGTAGCTTTCAACTGCTGTCAGATTTAAACAATCCAGTATTTAAAGCTTTTCTTTAGCTATATCCCATGATACAATCTAATTTGATGAAGTTATTCTTCAACTAGATGTTTGGGCAATAAATACATTTAACCACTCACCTGACCTGCGGTGGCACAGTGGATAAAACATCAACCTGGAACACTAGGTTGCCAGTATGAAATCCTGGGCTTGCTTGGTCAAGGCACATATGGGATCTGATGCTTCTAGCTCCTCCCCCCTTCTCTCTCTCTCGTGCTCTCCCCTCCCCAAACATGAATAAAATAAAATTTATTTATTTAACCACTCTATACTTCGCTTTTCTCATATGTAAAATGAGGATAATAGTTATGGCTCCATAAAATTCTAAGAAGCATATGCAAAAATAAGAACACTGGTGCACACAGCACTTAGTAAATGGTGTATTATCATTATTACATCAAAGAACATTCACATGCACATACAGGCATGCTAATAACAGCTAACTCTTACTACATGCTATGTACTAGGCATTATTCTAATACCTTATTTGGATTATTTCATTTAATCCACACAAAGGTACTTCTATAGATAATTTGGTCAATGTTTCAAGTGGAATAATTTTTTCCTTACTTCTCTATATTAACCCAAACACAAGTATCCAATTCTTCCACATAGTAGTTACTCAGAACTTATTGACTATTTATTGAATGAAACCTTGTCTGATTATTTCAAATGTAAAAATCAAACTATAAATTCTCAATTTCTGAATTTTTAATTCATTCTCATTTTTACATAATACATAGCATTGCCTCCCTCTTTTATGTCTGCAAATCTCATCTACTTAATTAGATTTTATGATTCCCAAAGGTAGAAACCTCACCTACCGTTGCTCGTGTATCCTTCCATTTTCTATCAGTACTACCTACACAGTGCAAACTTAATAAATACAAATGAATGCCCCTTAATTTAACATTACCTAAAGCTGTAAAATTTTAAACAATTTCAAAACCAAATTTATTCACTTAATCAAAAACATTCCTTCTGCTTAAAAATACAACTTGAAATATATTCTCAGACTTCCAGTCAAGATGGCAGCGTGGCCAAATGCAGTCCTCGCCTCCTCCCACAACATCAAAATTACAACTACAGGACAACCGTCATTCAGAGTCTCCTGCAAGGTGGCTGAACGGATGTCCAACAACTAGGGAATGAGAGAAGAAGCCACATCAGGACCGGTAAAGGGAGCAGAGATGGGGACAAGCTGGTCCTACACCCAAGTTTGGCGGGTAAAAATCAGGACAATCTTGGCTGCAGAGCTCCCCCGTGAGGAGTGAGGGGTCCCAGGTCCACACCAGGTCCCCAGCCCAGGGTTCCAATGGCAGAGAGAAGTCACCATAACTTCCAGCTGTAAAACAAGCAGGTAATGAGGCTGAGTGAGACACAGGAATGTAGAGTCCCAAGCAGTTCCTCTTGAAGAGACGATGCACAGATTTATTCAGACCCATTCTCTAAGTTACTGCGCTGGCATGCCAACAGCAATCAAGGCTCAACTACAACAGGGGGGTGTACAGAGCCCACATGGGGAATGCACCTCAAGTGCCCAGCTTGCATAACTGGGGAAGCTGTTCCAATGGACCTTATAGAACACCTACTACATCAGGCCACTCTGCCCAGCCTGGGAGGCATAGCATCTCTACTTAATACATAGAATCAAACACAGAGAGGCTGCCAAAATGAGGAGACAAAGAAAAATGTTCCAAATGAAAGAACAGAACAAAACTGCAGCCTGATCAGGCTGTGGCGCAATGAATAGAGCATCAGACTCGGATGCGGAAAGACCCAGGTTCGAGACCCTGAGGTCACCAACTTGAGCGCAGGTTCGTCTGGTTTGAGCAAAAGCTTATGAGCTTGGACCCAAGGTCGCTGCCTCGAGCAAGGGGTTACTCAGTCTGCTGAAGGCCCGTGGTCAAGGCACATATGAGAAAGCAATCAATGAACTAAGATGTCGCAGCTGCAACAAAAAACTGATGATTGATGCTTCTCATCTCTCTCTGTTCCTGTCTGTCTATCCCTCTCTCTGATTGACTCTGTCTCTTTAAAAAATAAAAATAAAAAAAAAAACTGCAGAAAAAGAACTAAAAAAAATGGAGATGAGCAATCTATAGCTGCAGAGTTCAAAACACTGGTTATGAGGATGCTCAATTAACTTAGTGAGAACTTTCATAAGACAGTAAGTACAATATTAAAAAGGACATGGAAACCAGAAAAAAGAGCCAGTCAGAAATGAAGGGTACATTAACTAAAATGAAGAATAGTTTACAGGGAATCAACAATACAGTAAATGAAGCCAAGAATCAAATCAGTGATATGGAATATAAAGAAGCAAAAGACACCCAATCAGAGCAGCAAAGAGGAAAAAAGAATCCAAAAAAGAAAAATGAGAATAGTGTAAGAAGCCTGTGGAACAACTTCAAGCACACAACATTTGCATCATGGGGATGCCAGACAGAGAAGAGAGGAAGAAACTGAAAACCTATGTGAAAAAATGATGGGCCTGACCTGTGATGGCGCAGTGGATAAAAGCATCAACCTGGAACGCCGAGGTTGCTGGTTGGGCTTGCCAGGTCAAGGCACATATGAGAAGCAATTACTATGAGATGATGCTTCCCACTCCTCCCCCCTTTCTCTCTTCCGCTCTCTAAAATCAATAAATAAAATCTTCAAAAAATAAAATTTCTTTTCCTTAAGAAAAAAAGAAAAAATGATGGAACCGTCTCCTAACCTGGTGAAAGAACTAGACATACAAGTCCAGGAAGCACAAAGTCCCAAATAAGATCAATTCAAAGGGGCCCACACCATGACACATCATAATTATGATGCCAAAGTTTAAAGACAAAGAAAGAAAGCAGCAAGAGAAAAGCAGTTAGTTACCTAAAGAAAGCTCCCATAAGACTGTCAGGTGATTTCTCAACAGAAACTTTGCAGGCCAGAGGAAACTGACAAGAAATATTCAAAGTGGTGAAAAGCCTAAGATTATTCTACCCAGCAAAGCTATCATTCAGAATTGAAGGACATATAAAGAGCTTCCCAGGCAAGAAAAACCTGAAGGAATTCATCACCACCAAACCAGTATTATGTAAAATGTTGAAGGGTGAAGAAAAAGGAAGAAAGAAGGAAGAAGGAAGAAGGAAGGAGGAGGAGGAGGAGGAGAAGGAGAGGAGGAGGAGAAGGAGAGGAGGAGGGGGAGGAGGAAGAAGAGGAAGAGGAGGAGGAGGAGGAAGAGGAAAGAAGGAAGAAGAAAAATACGAACAATAAAACGGCAATAAATATATAGCTATCAACAATGAATCTAAAAAAAAAACAAAATAAGCAAGCAGAACAGAAATAGACTCATACATAGGATGTTTTGAAAGTTCTATGGAACATGGCTGGGTGAAAAAGAAGAAGGGATTAAGAAGCACAAATTGGTCATTACAGAATAGTCAAAGGGATGTAAATTACAGCATAGGGAATATAGTCAATAATACTTTAATAACTATGTATATTGTCAGATGGCTGCGAGAATTATCAGGATGATTACTTAGTAAATTATGTAATCTCTAATCACTGGGGTGTATAGCTGAAACTAATAGAATAATGTATGTCAACTATAATTGAAATAAAAAGTGGTAATTAAAGTTTGAGAAGCACTGGTCTAGCCCACACTCTGCAAATAATTGTGAGTGAGCTTATCCCAGTACAAAATTACAGGAGCAAACACAATTCTCAGTCTTCTATGGGATGCGTTTGAGTAATAATAAAAATAAGTATTAAATTAAAAATAAAAGAAATGTAATAAAAAGAACAAATGTAAATAAACATCCTTTTACAAAGCATAATCACTACTTGACTTTCAGAGAGCTTCTTCCTCATCTGCTTTTTTTATTAAGCACAAGAGACAGAGACAGACAGACAGGAAGGGAGAGAGACGAGAAGCATTAGTTCTTCATTGCAACATCTTAGTTACTCATTGATTGTTTTCTCCTATGTGCCTTGATGGGGCGGGGGGGGGGGGGGACAAAAGCAGAGCGAGTGACCCCTTGCTCAAACCAGCAACCTTGGGCTCAAGCCAGTGACCATGGGTTTCAAGCCAGCAACCATGGGGTCATGTCTATGATCCCATGCTCAAGCCAGCGACCCTGCACTCAAGCTAGTGAGCCCATGCTTTAGCCAGTAACTTCAGGGTTTTGAACCTGGGTCCTCAGCATCCCAGGCTGACATGCTATCTAATTCCCCACCGCCTGGTCAGGCTCATCTGCTTTCTTAAACATAGCCACCCTAAAAAAATAAATATCCCCAAAGAAGCAAATTTCTGTAGTGGCAAACTCTGTTGCCCACCATTTGAAAGACAGTTATTGATGATAAAACAAAACAAACAGATGCCTCTGGGAATTATGCTAAGTAAAATTTAAAGAGAAAAATAAATGAAGGAACAAACTGAATCCAACTCATAGATATAGAGAACAGACTGATAGTTGATAAAGGAAAGGGATGTTGGGGGACTGGGTGGAAAAGGTGAAGAGATTAAAAAGTCAAGAATGGTAGTTACAAAATAGTCATGAGAATACAAAGTACAGCATAGGGAATATAGTCAATCATATTGTAATAACCAGGTATGGTGCCAGACACAAACTGGAAATATCAGGAGGAATACTTTGTAAAGTATATGATTGCCTAACCACTACATTGTACACCTGAAACTAATACAAAATGATATTAAATATAAACTGTAATTGAAAATTTAATTCTTTTAAGATAGGAAAAACAAAATCAAGTATTTCAGCAAAAAATTTGAAGCAGAAAAAAAACATCCTCTCATACACAGAAATAACTTCTTGTAACTCCTACTTCCTATTTTATTCCAGTCAATTTCACTATAAGTTCTAAGTGAGAAACATGGATTTTTAAAAATTGGTTTCTGATAGAGAGGAGAGGAAGAGGGAGAAAGATGGAGGGAGGGATAGAGAAGAAGAGGGAGAGAGGGAGGGAGGGAGGGGGAGGAAGGGAGGGAGGTAGCAACATCTACCTGCTCCTGTATATGCCCTGACTGGGGGACCAAACTGGCAAACACTGAGCTTCAGGCAAAGCTCTACCCATTGATTTATCTGGCCAGGATGAGAAACACAATATTTTGAACTCTCACATGTGGCATGTTTTCAGAAACACTCTATAAATGCAGTAAAGCCTTGTTTCTTCAGTACTAAACAAACAAAACTTTTCTATGTCTTAACTAATTGACATGGATGACCCTCAATCTCAAAATCCCTCCCCCCATATAATGAAAAGCCATAATCAATAAATCCAGAAAATCTGAAATTAAGTCAAGACTACAAGGATTGCAGGCAACGGCCAGAAACTTTTTTTTCTTTTTGGTACTTTTCTGAAGTGAGAAGCAGGGAAGCAGACAGACTCCTGCATGCGCCCTACCAAAATCCAGTGGGCAAGCCAACAAGGGGGCAATGCTCTACCCACCTGGGGGGATGTTCCATTGCAATCGGAGCCATTTTAGCGCCCGAGGCAAGGCCATGGTGACATCCTCAGTGTCTCGGCCAACTTTGCTCAGATAGAACCTTGGCTGGTGGAGGGGAAAAGAGAAATAGAGAGTAAGGAGAGAAGGAAAGGTAGAGAAGCGGATGGGCGCTTCTGCTATGTGCTCTGACTGGGAATCGAACCCAGGACATCCACACGCCAAGCTGGCACTCTATCACTGAGCCAAAGGGCCAGGGCCTCCTTAAATAAGTTATGTCTTTCCAGTTTTTTGTGTAAATACCCACTTATAAAAATACAGACTTTCCTATACTCAAAACTACCTATTGAGATTAGAGGTGGCAAGGAGAGAGAAGACTCTAGAACAGTGGTTCTTAACCTGGGTTCTATCGAACCCTAGGGGTTCGATGAGTCGGTCTCAGAGGTTCAGAGAAGCCTCTGCCGCAGAGGCCAGAATAAAGTAATACTGTAATTTGTTGTGAGTTCATGCACTTTGTTGGTTTTGTTCTTTGAGCAAGGTGATGTTCATGCACAGCTCATTTTGTGCAACAGTAAAAAAACATATACCTATGTCTTGAATTTGGGGAAAAAAGTCATACTTTATTTATCACTAAAGAAGGGTTCAGTGAATGCGCATATGAAACTGGTGGGTTCGGTACCTCAGAAAAGGTTAAGAACCCCTGCTCTAGAACAAACAGCAATCGACTGTATGTTAAAATTTCTCCAATGCGATATACTTTTTCCTGAGAATTCAGAAATACATGGATAAACACAATGACAGAATGATTTGTACGCATACCTGAACAAAAGCTATAGTAGCAATGAATCCTTTGGAACTGAGAAGTTATTCCGGAATCTGTTTTATACTTGGAGAAACAAAACCACCAAACAGCTTCTATGTCCTTTGGCCAGAATTTTCAATAGAGAGTATCACACCTTTGGTCACTAGTACTACAAAGAAAGTACTAAATTAGGGAGGGTTACAGGAAACGGGATCCCAGAGAAGAGCACTATGAGTCAGAGTTCCACTAAGGTTTCCACAAGCACAGCCCAAAGGTCTGAAGTTCAGCAGAGCATTACCTTTTCTGTTTTAGTGGCTGAAAAGTTCATCTTCATTGCTTTTCCCCCTTAGGAACATCCGTCTAGCCCTTCTCAAAAAATTTTACATTCTGTTTAAAGACTTATTTTTATTTATTCATTTTGGAGAGGGGGAATAAAGGTGGGGGGAGAGGGAAAGAATGGAGTAGGAGCAGGAAGCATCAACTCCCCTATGTGCCTTGACCAGGTAAGCCCAGGGTTTTGAACTGGCGACCTCAGTGTTCCAGGTCGATGGTCTATCCACTGTGCCACCACAGGTCAGGCTACATTTCTGTTTAAACTTCCTTGTCCCCATGTACATCTTTTCCCCTACACCTCATACAGTCATTCCAAAAATAATTTATTTTGAACTTATCATAAAAGTTTATATTAGGCCCTGGCCAGTTAGCTCAGTCGGTTAAGAGCATCTCCCCAGAACAACAAGGTTGCGGATTCAATCCTCCGATCGCTGCACACATGGGGAGCAGCCCACGAGTACACAACTGAGTGGAACAACCGATGAATGCTTCCCCTCCTCTCTCCCTTCCCCTCTCTCTCTCTGAAAATAAAAAAAGAAATTAAGCCCTGGCCAGATAGCTCAGTCAGTTTGAGCATCATCCCAGAGCATGGAGGCTGCTAGCTCAATTTCCTGGTCAAGGTACTCCATGTTCCTGTCTCTCTCTCCCTGCTTCTCTCACTCTCTCTCTCAAAAAAAAAATCATTCATATTAATACAGACTTTCATTTTTAAGAATAGTTCCTCACAAAAAATAAAAACATTTTAAACCATAACACAAACTAAACCCGATTTTAAATATAAGCCAGCATTTAGCACAGAGGCTGGCACAACAAAGGTACCTAAATGTTAAGGAAACGAATGAACAATTTAACAAGTAAACTACTTAATCTACTCTAGCCTAGCATGTTCCCCACCCATCAAGGGTCTCCTTAGTACTCCTTCAGTCCTAATCCCTCCGCTTCTCAGACCCAGAAGCCCCTGATGCGTCCCTATCCGTTGTACCTCTTCGTCTGTCTGTACACGCTGCACAGTGGGGCCCAAGCAGGCAGTTCAGTCTGTATGACCAAGAGAAAGTCTGCCTGCTCAAGCTGGCTAGTAATCGGGATCGCACATCTCGGGTATGAAAGAGAAAGAACCTAGGAGAAAATGGGTTAGTTCAGAGCACCGGGACGCAGCTTAAAGGAACTCAATGCCAGAATAGTCTGACGGGAAGGGATTTTGGTAAGAGCTATGAGCATGTACGCGGGTATCCAAGAGTCTGAGGTTGAAGGGAATAAGCAACTGTACCGGCGGTGGCTAGACAGTAAAGAAAGTAAAGATAACTAAATATAATCCCCATTTTATCTACTACGTAACACCTATCATTAAATGCTAGATTCATTTTACTTTAACTTTCTCATTAGATAACATTAAAATATATGTGTGCCCCTAATTCTCAGGGGTTTTTTTGATTATACAAAGGTAGTTAACTGGTGTTTAAAAAAAATTTTTAGAGTAAACACTACTCATGTTAATGCAAATATAGTAACAACAGCAGCTAACAATATATAATAGCATTTATGTGCCAGACACTGTGCTATGTGCTTTTTAGAGCGTAATTCTTTTAACCTTCGCAATAACCCTACTAATAGGTACTATTATTATCCCTACTTTACAAATTAAAAACAGTTAAGAAACCTGCCTAATGTCAACAGCTAACAAGTGACTGGACTGTGATTTGAATTCAGACAATCTGGTTACACAGCCCATGGTTAAAAGGCCATGTTTACTACTCTGAGGTGATTAGTTAGTTCTCTGCTTTTGTTGAGATACAGAAGGGTCTCAAATAGCGTGGATGTTTTATGCAATATTTATTAACAGGCTTAAGAAAGTCTAATGATTTACCAAGGGAAAATGCATATTAAACTCCTTTCCTAAATACATTTTGAAGAATCATAAATATCTATCCAAGATGCTAAACAGCAAATAGGGGAGGGCAGAGTAATAATGACAAAATGTATCTCACTGAATCTAAGATGCCTTGGATTGAAAACATCATTATTTCACGTGCTACTGATAAAGAAAATACTGTCTCATTTTAAAACAGACTTGAAGTAAAATAATAAACAAAAGTAAAACTAAGTCAATGAACTACAGTCACTTATCAAGGATCCCTTCAATATATGGCTGCTTAGTAGATGAGACCAAGTAGAAGAAAATTAGCCATTCCTAAAATCTGCTCTACAATTCTGGAAATCTGCGGATTCGGAAGAAAGTAAACACTTGAGAACAACCTAAGACGGGTTTAAAATCTTGGTTTTGGAGAACTTCAATACAACACTAGAAATTGGTTTACAAACACACACCTAGCTTAGGGTATGTGCCTTAGTTTGCTGCGGCTGCCATAACAAACCCCACAGCCTGGGTAACTTCAACTGCGGAAATTTATTTTCTCACAGTTCTAAAGGTTAGAGGTCCACAACCATGGTGACAGCAGGTTTAGTTTCTACTGAGGCCTCTGTCCTTGCTTTGCAGGCAGCTGCTTCGCACTGTGCCCTCACAGGCCTTTTCTCCAGGTGTGCACATCCCTGGTGTCTCTTTCTTCTTATAAGGACAGGATTAGGGTCCCACTCTCAGGATATCATTTAACTTTAATTATCTCCTTAAAGGTCCTATCTCCAAACACAATCATACACTAGCTGATCTTACTAGGACCAATTCCTGGAATACAAAAACATCATATCTTGTTACAGTAAGCTACTACTGAGTTAAAAGTATTCAATACAAAGTCATTTCTATACTAGGATCAATAACTTCCCCTCCCCTCCAAAAAAGGTCTTCACTTGAGACTAAAATGAAATTACTCTATGGAATTTTTAAAAGTTGTTTAAGGCTCAATAAAACCCTTATTTTTAGCTCTTGCTATATATATATTGTTTAAGATTTTATTTATTCATTTTTAGAGAGAGAGGAGACAGAAAGATAAAGAGAGAAGGGGGAAGGAGCAGAGAGCATCAACTTGCACATATACCTTGATCAGGTCAAACCCAGGATTTCGAACTGGCGACCTCAACATTCTGGGTCGATGCCCTTATCCACTGCACCACTGCACAGGTCAGGCTCTTGCTATATTCTTATACTAGAATCAATTCACATTTTATATTATAAAGGGAAGTTTTGTTTTCAGGCAAATTTTGCACATTATTCTCTATATTACTTAAGAATAAGAACCACCACTGCTCACCTGACTCACCGGCACCTCACACAAGTGTCTGGCATTTATTGGCTGCTCAACAAATATGAGAAGGAGAGAGTGCAGGGGGTGAAGAAGGAAAGAGTAAGTCAGATATTTATCAATTCAGGATACAGCACTCCAAACTCTTATCTGCTTTTAGTTTGATATCCTGCAGATTATTTGAACCAAAATACTTCACATTCAAAGAAGGTATAAAGATATACACAGCAAGTTTAAGAACACAGAGCTTGCCTGGTTCTTAGCTTCATGTCACAGCTCATAAAAGTAGAAAGCAAGGACATCTTATAAACAAAATGGCTAGCTCCCCCTGAATAAGCACTTAAATGGTCCTCGAAAGCAGAAAACAGACATAGTTTTAAAAACCTTTCAAAGCTTATGAGGCCTGTGTAATTGCCAGGAAGTCTAATAGTTCAAAAACAGGCTTTTGAAGCTAGCTGATTCTGCTATTTAATCAAATTTTTATAAAAATTTTATCTCCCTCTTCCAAAAAAGGCTTCATAAAAAACAGTATTTACATAGACTACCTACTCTAACTAACCCCTACATATTCAAAAATCATCCAAGTGGTCAGCTCATTCAGGGTTTATCATCTTTGTGGCTCCAATCTACAAAGAGAAAAGTGGAAGCAGAGTAAGCTAAATGAGTATCTGCCTTTCTCAACTGTCAAGGAGTATCAGGACGCACACAGCAAAAATTAGGCAAGGTCTAAATATCAGATTGGGGTCTCAAACACATGAAAAATATTTCAATGGCACTGTACTGATTAATAGTACATGAATAAAAGTGGACAATTTTCAGCCTACTATTTGATTTGCGTCCATGCTTTTCTATACATTGAGACAATACAATATGAAAGCAAATGGTAAGATAAGTAACACTACTTTGATGTGACACATCTGAACCAATGAACGTTAATACAAAATAGATATTTAAAAAGGAAAACATTTCTTCCATACAAATGTGCTTATGATGTGGTTTCATTTCTTTGTGATTGAAAAGAAAAATTTGTTGAAATTTCCAAAATCCCTTATTAAGTTTAGTCTAATTGAAAAGGATCCAAAGTTTTTTATCTCATGTGTAAGAACTGAACAAGACTTTCATAATGAAGGCAAAAACAAAATATCTACAGAAAATGGCAAGTTAATTGTGTCTTAATTCTGACATTTACTGAAAAATGCTCGATCGAGTAGCATACTTTTCACCGCCTTTTAAGGAATGATGATAATTGTACACGTAAAACCTGTATGGTTTTGCAAATCAATATCACTGCAATAAATTCAATTAAAAAAAATTTTAAAGAATGATAATAATATGCCTTTTCCATTATACAGTTCAGATCAAATTATATGCCTAACAATTACAAGCATAAAGCATTCATTTTACATACCTTCCTTCTGTGTTCAGAACATGTTTACTGTTGACTAAATCGCTTATGTGAAAGATTTAAATAGGACACTAGGTAACAAAGATTCTACTTCTCCATACCTTAGTTGTTTTTCTATCCCCTTTATCAAATAACTGGCACTGAGGCAGTGCTTTTCTTCAGAGAATTAAAAAAAAGAAAAAATTTTTATTTAAATCAATAATTCACTTTTTAGAAGTCTGTGAGCTCTGTATACAAAGAAAGGAAGCTTGTATTTTTATTTGTAAAAATATTGTCACTTTAGAGATTAAAAACACAGGTTAAGAAAAATAACTTAGTTGAAGTCTAAACTAAAACTAGGATTAAAATTCTCTTAGACATCAGCCTGCCAGGCGGTGGCGCAGTGGATAGAGCGCTGGACTGGGATGCTGAAGACCCAGGTTCGAGACCCCGAGGTCACCAGCTTAAGTGCAGGCCCATCTGGCTTGAGCAAAAGCTCGTCAGCTTGGACCCAAGGTCGCTCGCTGGCTCCAGCAAGGGGTTGCTTGGTCTGCTGAAGGCCCGCGGTCAAGGCACATGTGAGAAAGCAATCAATGAACAACTAAGGTGTTGCGACAGAAATGAAAAACTGATGATTGATGCTTCTCACCTCTCTCTTCGTTCCTGTTTGTCTGTCCCTATCTATCCCTCTCTGTCCCTGTAAAATAAAATAAATAAAAAATTTCTCTTAGACATCAAACAGATTTGAGTTTATACATTCTATCCATTAACACTTCTAAAAAAAGGACTATGGTTCCCAAACAATGCACCCAGGTGCACTGACCTCAGGTGCAGTGACCTCAGGACGACAAGTGACTTCTGATACCTGCAGACACTGAATAAGCCACTACTAGCTCAAGGTAGGTAGATTTCAAAATTAGACCCTGCTGAATTCTTTTTTATGCCATCATATCTTCGTAAAACTAAGTCTCTGTAATTTTTTAAAAGGTCAAAAAATCAGTGTGGAATACAAAATGACAGTAAGAAGTTCCCATCTGATTCCAGGTTAAAGAAGTTGTGCAGTGTCCAAGAGATGCACATATTCCATTAGAAAAAAAATGTAGTCACTTAAGAACAAAATATAATAGTTGTTCAAGAAGAGAAGTCAAAGAATTCACATGAGTTATTTATTCAACTTGTTAGAACATAAATACTTAGATTGCTTGGCCCTAACTGCTAAGAAAATGGAATTTCTTTGGCTCTAAAGCAGTGGTTCTTAACCTGGGTTCTATCGAACCCTAGGGGTCTGATGAGTCGGTCTCAGGGGTTTGGAGAAGCCTCTGCCGCGGAGGCCAGAATAAAGTAATACCATAATTTGTTGTGAGTTCATGCACTTTGTTGGTTTTGTTCTTTGAGCAAGGTGATGTTCATGCACAGCTCATTTTGTGCGCCAGTAAAAAAACATATACCTCTGTCTTGAATTTGGAAAAAATATCATATTTATTTATCACTAAAGAAGGGTTTGGTGAATGCACATATGAAACTGGTGGGTTCAGAACCTCAAAAAAGGTTAAGAACCACTGCTCTATGGGCATCATGAAAAAATTAGTGGAACATTAGAGTGTGGTGAATTGAGAACGTTTGAGAACCTTGGATATGAGTAAAACTGAAATACCAAAGGGACTGCCATTAAACTCAGTAAAACATTAACTAACCATTTTGATCACTTTGGTTTACATTATCATCAAAAGACCATATACACTCAAGTTATTGTGTAAGCTCTGACATACTCTATACAGGGGGTCTTCGGGTTACGACATAGTCTCGACATACGTTTTGAGTTTACGATGCTCCCTCCCATAAAAACTTTAAAAAACTGAGACATGAGTGTTTCAGCTTACAGCGGACTACATGGGCGAACTAGTTTGGTTGTGCATGGTGGAAGAATACACAGTAACACGGCCTGTTTGTGTTTTTACGTAGATTATGATTTTATAACTGGGTTACGATTAGTAAATGACTTAGACTAGAGTACGTTTCGACTTACACCAACACTCAGGTTATGTCACTGTTGTGGAAACAGAACTGTTCCTAGCCTGAACACCCCCTGTATAGAAACGTGTGAAGTCCTCACCTTTTCAGAGAACATTTCCCCCCCCTCCTCCCTCTTGCAGGGAAAACACTCCTCTGTCCTTATTTGGGCTTGCACAAATTCATCTTCCTCTTTTGGTACTTAGATAAAACAACTAGCATTCTTATGATACAGACCAAAATTCTTCAACAAATGAACACAGGTATTGGTAACAACATACACAAGAATAGTGGTAACAACGTTCATATTAATTATACAGAACTTCTCCAAAATACTTTCAGAGCCATATCCTAAAATATCACTATCCTCATTATCCCACCTATAGAGTTTCTTTGTATGATTCGAAGGCCCACGGAACCAACTCAATGCTGATTGTGTCACAGCAATTCAAAGAGGCAGCAGCTTTCAGTACCAAGCCCAGGATCTCAGTAAAAACATGTGTGTTGCAGTCAGGTTCTGCTACCTAACATTAAGCTAGTCCTCTGAGTCCCAGTATCCCTAACCATAAAAAAGGGTCATTTTTATCTAACTACATTTAGTGATGTTCCAATGAAACTATGTTACTTGTTACATAACTTAATAGCAACATCATTCTTTCCAATACTATTTAGCTGCCAAGCGCTGCATGAGTAAATGGAGTTGCACCTTAATAACCAAGACAGACAACATCTCTCCCCTCATGGAACTTCAATTCTAATAGGGGGAATAATTATTATATTTAATCTCAGTCCTCTTCCATTAAAGTAAAGATGAAGAAATGTTAAAAAGAAACTAGCACATAATAACCCCCCACCAAAAAAAACCCTGAAGTGACAGAATAGGGGATGGCAACTAAATTTTAGAATATAGAAAGCAGATGGACAATTGCTGATTTAGCAGACCAGAGAAAGTGGAAAGTTACATACATGTTAACCAAAGGAAAAAAAAAAAAAGAAAGAAAGAAAAGTATACCAAGGAATTGGAGGAAAGGCTTAGAAATTGGAAGTATCAGAAATTCACAAAAGCAAGGGACAAAGACAGGAGGAATAATGAAAAGTCTATATAAAAGAAAGTTATTAACATCCGACTTCCTACCCTCCTCACTCAGGCAAATATACTGCTCACAAAAATTAGGGGATATTTCAAAATGAATACAAGGTGATGAAATATCCCCTAATTTTTGTGAGCAGTATATTTTGTACCCACAGACAAGATTTATTCTCTACAAATATTGAAACAAAAAGGTGCCTGAATATGAGGTATCAGTAGTAGTCAAGGGTGGAGGAGGTAAGGAATAAGAAGTGAAGGTCTACATATAAAACCACGATATTATTAGTCTCTTTACCCCACACAATCCCAAACATTAAAATGAAAAAATGTATAACAAATAAGTATTCCCCATATTTCTGAAACATAAGATTTGCTACATAAAATAATGGTTCCTATTCATAAAAAAGCCATATTTCACTATAAAAAAAGGATTTTATTACGTTCATATTTACACAAAAAAAGAAAAAGGGAGAAAGGGGAATTAGTTTTAGAGGTTAGATTATTGTCCTCAGGGCTCCTTTCAGCAGTAAGTAAAAAGGTAATTCAATGCAATTTTAAATGCATCGTATCCTGGCTGAGGACTTAATTACATTGCTGACTCAGCCAATGAAGAGTCATAGCAAAAAGAATGCCCCAAACTTCTTTAAATAGTCACATTTCCACGTTTCTGTTGAAAAAAGTCAGAAGATATTAAGCAGCTCAATAAACAACAACAAAAAACTTTCGGCATATATTTTCTACTTCAATAATTTGTACCCTTAAAATATCAAAGAATGTTTAGCAGTTAAAATTCTCTAAGTTTCAGAAATCCTCCATATTCACATGATCATAAAAAGTAGTAATTTTGTGCAACTGAAGAAGACTGCTATTCATCCTTAAAAAAAATGTGCTTTTAATTTCCCTGACTACTGAAGACTATAATAATGTCACTTGGAAAACAGAAGGCTGAGTAAGCATCTGAGGGTAAAGAGGAATGTTTTCACAGGCGCAGCTGGTAAATACCACTGGCTCTAGGTGAACATTCTTCCCTAACTGGAAGCCAATCACAATCTCATTTTAAAAATCCCCTTGTTACATAGAGCAATGAGAGATTGCTATCTCAATCATCCTTCCACATACAACTCAAGGATTGAACTAATACTTTAAACATTATCACCATCAGCTCCTTTTTACTGTGTTTCCAACTGAGTCCCTACTCAGAATTAAGATTTAGCTGAACTAGTAGTAGTCTACAGACTTAGATGTTAGTTCTCTTGTGTAAGTACTACAAAAAGCTGTTTTCTGTGCTGATGACAATTGAGACTCAATCCAAAACTTGAATGTCATATCAACCTTTCACTGGACTGCAGCACAGCAGTGTGAATAAGGCCAGTGTGGTGGGAAGGAGGAACTCTATACAAACCCCTTATGTAGTAATAAATCAATCTGCAATCAGTCAATCTACTTGGATGCTGGAATATTTCTAGAACAAAAGGAACTAAGTGTCTAGGAAATATATAAAAATTACATTTCCGAAATTTAACGTAATTTTTTTATTGATTGATTTTAGAGAGAGAGGAAGGGAGAGAGAGAAACACCGATTTGTTGTTCCACTTATTTATCCATTCATTAGTTGATTCTTGTATGTGGCCTAACCAGGGATTGAACCCACAAGATTGGCATATCTGGACAATGCTCTAACGAACTGAGCTACCTAGCCAGTCCAATTTACTGTATTTTTTTCTGCACACTTAAATTTTTACTCTTCAGGGACTAAATAGAAGATACAACATAAACACGAACAAGCAATTCAGAAAAAATAAAACACCCAGTAAGTATAAATATGTACAATCTCTAAGAAAAGCAAATTATAACCAAAAGGGAAAACTGGCTACAGAAATTGTGGCACATAATTTGCATTTGAAGCTTTCCATTACAAACCTGAAACGGGTATCCCAGATTAAAGTCTTCCATAACTCGGCTCAATCTCTCAATAGAGCTGCCTCATGGGGTATCTCAGGTTAGAACTGACCAGAGATCAAGCTAGTCTCATAGCCTGGTGGTCTAACAAAGACTTAAATAACAATGAGGAAAATCAAGAAACAGTCCTAAGGCTCAAGTCCCTTAGTCCGTTCTACAGTGGATTTCTGAACCATTTGTAAAACATTAGAAGGTACTAATATAATCAGTATTTAAAATTTATGCCACAAAAAAAAAGAAGCAACTCAGTGTCATTTGATCAATAAATGGTTAAACAAGCGGGTTGTATGTGTGCACACAAACTATCAGCCCTAATAATAAAATTCTCTGATACACGCTACCGAAATGGATCAACCTCTGAAGACATTATGCTAAATGAAATAAGTCAATAACAAAAGAACCAATATAGTATGATTCCACTTCTATGTAGTACCTACTTCTCTAATTCAGAGAGAAACTAGAATGGTGGTAGCTGGCAGGGAGGGGCGTCAGGGAATTATTCTTACATGGTGTTTTAGTTTGGCAAAATGAAAAAGTGGTTTCACAACACTGTAAATGTATTATTTTATATTATTTTACTTTTTTTACAGAGACAGAGAGAGAATCAGAGAGAGGGATAGATAGGGACAGACAGGAATGGAGAGAGGTGAGAAACATCAATCGTCAGTTTTTTGTTGCTGTTGCAACATCTTAGTTGTTCATTGATTGCTTTCTCATATGTGCCTTGACCACAGGCCTTCAGCAGACCCCTTGCTGGAGCCAGCGACCTTGGGTCCAAGCTGGCTAGCTTTTGCTCAAACCAGATGAGCCCGCGCTCAAGCTGGAGACCTCGGGGGGTGTCAAACCTGGGTCCTTCTGCATCCTAGTCCGACGCTCTATCCACTGCGCCACCGCCTGGTCAGGCTGTAAATGTACTTAATGCCACTAAACTGTACACTTTAAAATAATAACAATGGTAAATTTTCCATTATGTACATTTTACCATAATGAAAAAAAAAAGGGGGATATAGGAAAGGATTAAAAACAAGTAAGTTCACAATTGAAAAAACCCTAAAAGACTTTCAACAGCATTCATGGAATTAAAATATTTAACTTACTAAGTAATACAAAAATACGCGTTAGCTAAATATACCTCATACTATAGGCCACAACCTGGTGAATGTGAGGATTTCAGCTGATTAAAGAAAGGCTTTCAATACAAGTCACTTTCAATCTTTCACATGACAAAGCTTCAGATTTGTGATGCTGGAGAGAACACCTTTTCAAACACTCTTTGGAAAAAGTTCAATTATAAAATAAGATTAAAAAATATGCACTATCATGCACTTCAGTTTCCAAACTCTCTATTAACTTGTTCCTAATGTGTATTTACAAAGAATGCATATTCTGCTGCAAATCTTTTCATCAATCACCATGTGAAAACCTTTGGCAGGGATACTGTGCATTCTTGAGAGGATTTAAATTAGTGAGAGAGAGTGTGAAACCTGGCTTTAAAGTAAAGCACTGGATTTAGCACTTGACAAAGAGTTTCTTTTCTGAAGAAAAAATCTTCTGTCGTGAGTTTTCACATTTATGTTCTCCATCACTAATAAAGAAATAAAATATAAAATTTTAATTAAAACTATATTTTGTAGTTTTCTCCACATTACTGTACTAGCTTTTTCTGTCTACAACACTGCAGTATTTGAAACCATATTTCTATTATAAGCAAAAAAATAAACCAACCCACACACACACACACAAAAAAAAACCACCGAAATTAAATATTCCAACTGCAGGAAATCCTGTTTCAATCGCTAATTTAAAAACTCTAAACTGATCTATTTTTGAAGTAGAGAGAACAGACAATCTCTACTAGAAGCAGAATAACTTTTTTAATTGATGAAATGTTCAATCTCCTTAAACTCTTTCCATTGGAATATATCAATGCTCATTAAAAATAAATTCACCCTCTAAATTTCAAATTCTTGTTTGTTAAAAAAGTTAGTTTAACAAATTATGTTTGTAGACAACAACCACCCATTTAATTCTGCAGCTTTTAGTTTAGGCCTAAAGAACTGAAACTGCTCTAAATGATCATTATTTGTAGTGCTGTAAATTACAGAAAACCAAGTAGTAGAACTATCTGAAGGATCTGACATCTTCTTTAAAGCCAAATTGACAGAGCAGCTTAATTTAAGCAGCCAAACATGTTACAACAACTGCTGTAAACCTGACAAAACGAGATAAAACGATTAACAAAAATGAACCAACAGTTCTTAAAGGACAAGGGAAAAACCGAAATGTCCTTGTGATAACAGTGGAAAAACATTCCAGCTCTTTGACTCAGGAATGTGGCATCCTTAGTGGCACGATAAAATTGATTAGAATAGTGGATGAAAGTCTACTCACAGTAACAGCACACTTCATTTGTACAAATAACACAGTTGGTTAAAAATGACTGTAATCCTAATTACAAATACTGTTCCACTAAAGCACCAGCAAAGTGTGTGTGCATAGGGGAAGAGACATGGACTAGTCAACTCAATAGTTACAATACAACCAATAATATTATAATGTTGCATCTGTGATCAATATATTGAAAAGAGGGAATATATTACCACATAATCAAGTTTTGCATCAATTCTAAGACAAAAGCTCAAAAAATAAACCTCTTGTGAAACATCATTGTGTTTGTGTTTTTCCTTCCCATACATAAATCAACCAACGAAGAGAGGGAGACTCTGGAAGAGTTTGCTTCTCCTCTTAATTTGGAAAGCTACTGAGGAAGCCTAGCTCTGGTGGTCTTTTCCACCTCTCAGGAGGAGCAGTTACTGCTGGGGTACTGGGGACTGTCAGCACTTAAATGCCCTTTCTTCTGTTCAATAACTATCAAGGAATCCTTCAGTTTGTGAAGTCCTGCTACTGTATCCTGACGGATATCCTAAGGAAGTAGAAGTATGAGTTTGTTTGGTTTTTTTTAGATTTTTGATTTATTGATTTTAGAGAGAGGAAGGGTGGGAAGGAGGAGCATCAACTTAGTCATTGCTTCTCATATGTGCCTTAACTGAGCAAAGCCCAGGTTTTGAAGAGATTGTTCTTAAGGTTACCTAACATCTCTATTAGTTTTCTAATGAATTTCATCTTGCTAAAAATGCAAAGTCTCAGGCCTCACCCCAGATTGTTTCAACAAAATCTGCATCTCACAAAAGCCTCAGGTGATTGGCATGCACATTCAAGTCTTTGGTATACAGGTCAATCACATCTGCCAACCTTACAACCCTGATTAGCTCTAGGCCTAATTACCTATCACTAGTAATTAATTTTTTTTAATTTAAAAAAAAATTTCCATTGATTAAGAGGGGGGGGTGAGGGGAAGGGAGAGAGAGGCAGAGGAGAGGGAGAGAGAGGCAGGGGAGAGAGGGATGGAGAAGCAGAGAGGTTCCTCTCTGTGAACTCAGAAAAATCAGTAACATTTTCTAGCTAACGATCAGTGAGAAGAAATCCAAAATAATGCACCCCAATGAGTAAAGAAAATAATTTAAACCCTTTATTTTTAATATGATGAGATAGTTAAATAACCTACATTTTAATCTTTAGAAACTTTACAGCAGTTTTGGATTACAGAATTGGGAAGACAATACAGAGTACTGGAATGACCCCACAATTATTCATGTCTTACATTAGAATCGTGCATTTGTCACAATTAATGAACCAGTATAGACGCACTACTGTCTACTGAAGTCCATACTTGATTTAGATTTCCTCAGTGTTTTCCTACTGTCCTTTCTTTGTTCCAGGACCAAATTACACATTTTTTAAGCTTTAAATTGAAATTTTGAAAGCAGTTCAAAACCTAAATGTGAACTGACACTTTCTCCAGTATTAAACCAAAATGAGAGAGAGCATGAACTGAAAGTGTAGGTTATTTTCCTGGCTCTCCTTAGGATTTCTAGGTGGTGTGACAAAATATCGATGCTCAGCACCCATGTCACATGATTAAATACTGAGCATCAGAGTTCCCTATGTCACTCTAACATATGCTGAAAAAGATAACCAATAAACTAGAGCTTGATTTCTCACAGTTTAATGAACCCATGTATATCACCTGTGGGTATGTGAAAATGTAGAGTCTAACTCAGTAAGTCTGAATTGAGGCCTAAAATACTGCAAATTTCTGTCCATATGATCTAAAAACTGAGGAATAGGTTGTCAGAAACAGAGAGTTTGAGTATTTTCCTCTTGACTTCTTTTTCTCAATAGTCAAATATGAATATGATCTCCAATTCAGAATATTCATACAGATCAGATGTTTTCTGAGACAAAGCCAATCCAAATATTAACAAAATACATAAAACTCCCACCCCCATAGAGCATACCATCTAATATGTGAAGGAGACCACTAATTAAAATAGAATGCTAATGGAGCTACCTAACCTAGACCTGAGACAGAGGAAGTTTTCTTAAGTAACATAAAAGAGATGAGCACATTTGGGATGGAATTCCTTCAGAGGCAGAGAAGGCAGTATATGTGAAGGTCTGAAGGTGGACAGCATTCCACAGTTGAGGAACCCAGTATTCACTACAGATGCTCCTCAACTTATGATGCAATTTCATCCCAAAAAATCCATCATAAATTGACAATGCATTTAATACATCTAACCTACGAAACACCATAGCTTAGCCTAGCCTACTTTAAACATGCTCAGAACACAACACCCAAAAAACACTTGACAACACAGTGCACTGCGGAGAATGTGTTCTGTGCCCTTGGGACCACATGCCTGAAGGGGGGGCCGACAGGGAGATGCCGCGGGCTACAGCAACCCAGCATCACAAGAGGGTGTCATACAGCCCATTGCTGGCCCAGGGAAAAAGCAAAATTAAAAATCTGAAGTACAGTTTCTATTCAATGAATATCCTTTTGCACCCTGTAAAGTTGAAAAATCCTAAGTCAAACCATCATAAGTCAGGGGCTGTACTTCAGAAGTCCCAAATGTGAAGAACACTGGATCTGAGAGATGACACTGAGTGGGCAAGTGAGCAAAGGCCAAAATATAAAGAATCTTGTAAGTACCTTAAAGAGTTTGGACTTTTCCCAACACCTTTCCAGCAGGAAAATTGTATGAATAGGTATGTTTCGAAATCCAGCTCTGACTACAAGATGGAGAGCATACTGGAAGCAGATAAATTAATTAGGAGCTACTACAGTGATCTAAGTAAGTAATACTGGGAGTCTGAACTAGTGTAGTAATAATAAGAATGGGAAAGAAGTACATAGATGAATCTGAGCAATATCTAGGAACTAAAAATTGACAACATGTGTGAATGAATGGATGTAATATGGAGACAGAGCAGGAAACATGGAAAATACTTCAATTCAGAACGTTTATATCAATAACTTGGAAAAACTAGGCCATACTACTCACAAGTTAGGAAACACAAGAGCAATAAAGTTTAGCATGAAAAAATTATGATTGTTAGAAAAAAAACAAATGTTCAGTAGGCAGTCTGGCACACAAGTCTCAAGCTCAAGAGGAAAGCAGACACTAGAAACACAGACTCATAACAATAATGACATCCCACTTCAAGCCAATTAGAGTAATAGGCACCAGATTTACTTTAGTGCCTGAAACAAAAGAATAGATCAAACATATGAAATTATGGTTTTCAGACAATGAACAGAAGGCAACACATAATAACAACCCGAGAGACAGAAAACTAACAAGGCAAGCTCTACAATTACTGCCGCCAGAGTCATTCTTGAATGCAGAACCTTGGCAGGGCCCAGAAATCTCCCTGAATTGATAGAATTGATGTGGAAGTCCAGGAAGGCCAACGGAGCTCAAGCCTGCAGGTCAGAATTCTGAAAAGAGTACTGCACAGAGCTCTCCACAGATGTGAAAAGGTCCCCTCTCTAGATTTAAACTAAGCATTGCCCACTGCATGCACATGAGGAAGCACTCCAAAGCTGTGGAGTGAACCATTTGAAAGGATTACAGGAAACAAATCTATATCTGAATGAAGCTAGATTTTAAAGAGTCCGTACTGTATGATTACATTTATGTAAAATTCTATAAAATGACAAATAATCTATTGTCACAGAGAACAGATCAGTGGTTGCCCTGATTGGGGGTGAAATTACAAAGGAGTATAGGTGAACCTTTGAGAGTAACAGATTCAATATCTTGAGTGCTGTGACAGTTTTGTGGTTGTATACATGTCAAATTGTACACTTAGGCAGTTTATTGTATGTCAGTTATATCTCAATAAAATAGACTATCGGCATACACACCGAAAGGGAAGCGATGGGAGTGTAGAGATTGCTGAGCAATCACACAGAGGTCCAGAAGGTGGCCTAGGATAGGACCATAAAGAGTGCTAACACTTAAAGAAGTTATAAAGCAGAGATTCTGAAGGAGTGTCCACAGAATCAAAGGAGAAAACCTGGAGAGCGTGTCATTATTAATGCGAAGGAAAGAGTGTTTGCTTTCATAGACTCTTTCAAGGAAAAGATCAGTCTACATTTTCAAATGTAAAATAAGGCCAGAAAACATTCAGTGTATGAAAGAGGAAGATTATGAGGCAGGAAATAAGTATGTTGTAGCAGAAAGGGTACCATGACAGTCACTCTTTATCCAATAATTTATATTACTAAATACAGTGAAATTTTTATTTAACATTTGTCAGTGGAGAAAAACTATGACTCCTACCTACATGCCAACAGATTCTTGCATCTGACATTGGCACCCTCCTAACTAGAAAGCTATATTCAACATAAATGACAATAATTGTCCTTAATTGAGTCTTTAAAGAAAACTAAATCAGAATCAAGCTAAGAACTATGAATACACAATCTCATTAAGCATAAGGAAAAAACTCCAATTTCGAGGTCTATCTTCCCATCTAAAATTTAATAGGAAACTAAATACTTGAAATTCTCCCAGTTTTTCTGTTTTAGTGAGTAATAGGGTCACTGATGTTCTTTCTACCAGCCAGCCAAACAAAATAAATTGTTTTGCCTCATCTTAGAATAAAAATTTGTTTACATACAGATACACATCATCAGTACTCATAAGAATTTAATTCAGCAAATTTAGTGAACAATATTCAAAACAAATGCAGATTTGTCTGTTATATAACACCAAAATTCCAAAAGAATAAACTAGCTATCCTTCGAAGTAAATACCAAAAAGCAGTTATGTTTAACTGCCTCCTTTAAATGTTTACACGTTCAATAAACTAAATATCCCAATTTTTTAAAAACGTTATGAAATAGTTTCTATTTGTTAAGTCTCTTGACTCGACACACATTTAAAAAAATATATCTAAACTTACCCTAAAAATCTTGTAATATTTTTAGTAGGGGCATTTTAGATATAGATAACGTAAGCCAAATACCGGCATGTATGTTCACAAATATGGACAAGCTTTATTTGTTCTTGTGATTAAAAACACTTTCCTCCTCTTAGAAATCTCATCTCCATTACATCTCCATACCACAGAAACAATCCATAACTGGAGAAAGCCCATCAGTTCACATACTGTCCAGACCAACCAACCCCAAAATAAGACTAAAGTAAATTCCATCTTACAATCATGTGTACTTTCTGTCTGCAATTGCTCACAATATTCATTACAGAGAAAAATAAGACATCATAGCTTGAGGCTAGCCATTGATTTAAAACTTGTCAATGATAAAGAACATCAAAAGTTTTAAAAACTCATTTTTTGTTATACTTAGAAAGGATTACTTCTGTGCCCCAGCCTGTTTCCATTTTTCTTTCTGACATTTACCAAATAAAAATATTTGTGTTTAAAAAACTGCATACCCCCCAAAAGCAGTTTACAAATTGTTCAGAAAAAGAAACATTAAAGTGGGGGACGGGGAGGGTCGAGATAAGACATGGAAATTTCAAACAGACCCACTCTTCTTTACCAGCTAGCTTATTATACAAAGCTGCAAGAAATAAAAGGTTTTTAAAATGCTGCAAAGAAGCTATTCCTCGTTATGTTTAGTGCTAAACCCAGGTTAACAGTTTGGGAGACATAAGTGGGCATTAAAAGTAAGTTTATCACAGACACAGTGGATTATAAATACAAGTGCCTGCAGCTTTACAATCAGCTCCAGTTTAGCAGCCCAAAGTTGCCAATGAATTCACCCTGATCAGAAGCATCCCGCAGCCAGGGGAAATGAGATGAGGCAAATAGGAAGCAACACAGATAAAATGTTTATTCCTAGGGTAAACTTAAAAGTGTCTTTGACAGGAACCTGGTCCTTTACTGATCAATTGAACATGTTAGGTGACAGAGAATACAAGCAGTTATTAAATACCACAGGACAACTCAAGATGCAGAAGTGCTAGGAGATGGATTGAGAAAAGGAGAAAAGAAAGAGAATAAGCTTTGAAAACATTTCCTGGGGATAACCTTCACATACACACACCACAACCACCACCATCACCACTTCACAAGACAAAAATACTTGTCTCTGTTACATACTTTCATAACAGTCTATACCAAAGCTTCTCAAGCCCTAGCGTGCATCCAACGTTACCTGGAGAACTTGCTAAAACGGTAGGTCAGGGGTGAAGCCCAAGATTTTGCACTTCTAATAAGGTACTAAGTGATAATACTGCTAAACTCAAAGCCACACTTTAAGAAGCACTGCTCAATACTCATCCTTTTTACCATACTCATCACACTCATGACCACTTACATGATACCTGCTGTCTGGGAGGGGAAAGACGCTGTTAGATCCATCACGGTGTGCCTATCAACTAGCAAGCACACTGCCTGATACATCGTAGTCTCCAAACAGTTACTGAATAAAGATCCGTGAAAACCATGGAATATACAAAGAACAGCAGTGAATGTGGTAAGGGAGGGGAGGGGCACTAAAAAGGGAAATAAAAGTACAGAGACATAAAAGAAAAGCACAATATAAATTTATAAGTATTTACAGGAATTGCCTGGATCTTAATTAGAATGTCAGTGACTGGCAGTAATCTAATTTCACAAGGAGGTCATAAACCAGGGAAATGTGTGTACAAAACCCAGGAACAATGAGGTACCAAAACCAAAAAAAGTTAGAAGTAAATGAAAAATATTAAAAAAAGATATTTTAAAAATAGCATGGTAAATTCAAGTGAAGAGAATTTGTTATGAATATACTACCATCTATCATGCTAATCATCATCACTAAAATTCATGAAATATCTCTGAGTCAGATATTACATTAAGCAGTTACATTTAGTCAACCACCCCAGATAGCAGTTCCCTACATTTTACAAATAAGTAAACCAGGCTATAAGTGTTGTAATCATTTGCCTTTGAAGTCAGATGGAGCTAGGC
Source organism: Rhynchonycteris naso (assembly GCA_037038555.1). Lineage (NCBI taxonomy): Eukaryota > Metazoa > Chordata > Mammalia > Chiroptera > Emballonuridae > Rhynchonycteris > Rhynchonycteris naso. The sequence goes on along the minus strand of CM072996.1, from coordinate 101,824,890 downwards.
TCAAATCCTAGTTTTTCCTACCTCATCTTGTAGTAGAATGACTTTAAACAAATATTTCAGCTTTTTAATCTCTTGCTTAACTATTATTACTCTTTCCAGTAAGTCAGTTTTTTGTTATAATAGTTTTATTTTGTGTTTATTTTTAACCTACAATTTAATGAGTACCCTGTGTGCTAAGTAAGTAACATAGTAGTCAAGGGCGTTCAGGCTAGCAATAAAACGTAGCTTCTATTCATTACCATCATTATTCCTACTAACCCATATACCAAACACAGAGATGAATATTACTGCCATTTGACAAGTAAGGAAATTGAGGCTAAAATGATTAGGGTCTAGAATCTGTAATTAACTAATCTATTGAGTTTAAATATTTACTGAATGTGGTTATTTTATCTATACTCAAAGTTTTGTTAATTAAAATTTTGTTTATTGCAGTGGCAATTTATAAACCTTATAGTATTGAGTATCCTCATTTATAAGAAAAGACTGTTATACGTGATGGAGGGCAAGGGGAGAGACACTAACAGAATTAACCTCCAAAGCATAACTGTTAGAGAGGCAGTATAAAGGAGAAAAGAAAGCAAAGGGCAATAGCTCCTATGTTATGTCCAGAACTCATAAAATAGGCCCTCAAGATATACTTGATCTGATCTCATTTATGTTTCTTTTGTTTCCCTTGCCTGAGGAGATATATCAGAAAACATACTGCTACGAGAAATGTCTGAGATTTTACTGCCTGTGTTTCCTTCCAGAATTTCTATGGCTCCAAGTCTTATATTTAAGTCTTTAATCCATTTTGAGTTTATTCTTGTCTGTGGTGTAAGAAGGTGGTTTAGAGATCACTTCTTGGCCTTCTGGATAAGATCAAGGGTAGAAGATGGTTTTGTTTCTTTTTTTTCTTTTTTGCATGTGTCTGTTGAACTGTTTCAACATCATTTATGGAACAGACAGTCTTTAACCTACTGCATGTTCTTGCCTCCTTTGTCAAATATTGACCATAAAGGTGAGGGTTTAACAAACCAAAAATTTATTGCACAGCAAAAGAAACCATAAACAAAATAAAAGGACAATTCACTAAATGGAAGAATATATTTGCCAGTGGTACATCTGATAAGGAGTTAATATCCAAAGTTTATAAAGGACTAATATAACTGAACACCAAAAACACAAAAATCCAATTTAAAAATGGGCAAAGGTCCTGAATAGACACTTCTCCAAAGAGGTCAAAGAGATGGCCAGTAGACATATGAAAGGATGTTCAATGTCACCAATCATCAGAGAAATGCAAATTAAAACCACAATGAGATATCACCTCACACCTCTCAGGACTATAATCAATAAATCAACAAACACAAGTGCCAACAAGGATGTGGAGAAAATGGAACCCTCACGCACTGTTGGTGGGAATGGAGACTGGTACAACCACTGTGGAAAGCAGTATGAAGTTTACTCAAAAAATTAAAAATGGAACTGCCTTATGGCCCAGCGATTTCACTTCTAGGAATATATCCAAAGAAACCTTAAATATTGCCTGACCAGGTGGTGGCGCAATGGATAGAGCATCGGACTGGGATGCAGAAAACCCAGGTTCGAGACCCTGAGCTCGCCAGCTTGAGCGCGGGCCCATCTGGCTTGAGCAAAAGCTCGCCTGCTTAGACCCAAGGTCGCTGGCTCCAGCAAGGGGTTGCTGGGTCTGCTGAAGGCCCGCAGTCAAGGCACATGTGAGAAAGCAATCAATGAACAACTAAGGTGTCGCAACGGCAACGAAAAACTAATGATTGATGCTTCTCATCTCTCTCCATTCCTGTCTGTCTGTCCCTATCTGTCCCTCTCTCTGGCTCTCTCTCTGTCCTTGTAAAAATAAATAAGTAAGCATTAAAAAAAATAAACCTTAAATACTAATTTAAAAGAATACGTGAACCCCAATATTCACCAGCAGCATTATTTACAATAGTCAAGATTAGGGAGCAGTCCAAGTGCTCATCAGTAACTAAGTGGATAAAAAAACACTGTGATACATTTACACAATGGAATACTACTCAGTCATAAAAAGAAAATAAAACCTTACCTTTTCCAACAGCATGGATGGACCTGAAAAGTATTATCCTAACTGAAATAAGCCATTCAAAGAAAGACAAGTACCATATGGTATCACACATAGTGGAATCTAACCAACAAAAAACAAAACAGAAACTGACTCATAGATACAGAGAACAGTGACATCTGTCAGAGGGGAGAGGAATTGGGGGGCTGAGTAACAAAGGTGAAGGGATTAAGGGGGAAAAAAGAAAATAGCTCAAAGACACAGACAATAGTATGGTGATTACAGGAGGGAAGCGGGGTGAAGGGAAAAGAGGTAGAGGGTAAAGGGGGGAATAAATGGTGATGAAAGATCTGACTGCAGGTGGCAAACACACAATAAAATATACAGATGATGTATTATGGAATCGTACACCTAAAACCTATCTAATTTATTAACCAATGTTATCCCAATAAATACAATAATATTTTTTAAAAAACAAAAATATATATAATTGATCTGATAAATTTCCACTTTCTTAAAAGCTGTACATCTCATCTCAGCATACATAAACCCTTCCTGAAAATCCAGATTATACTGCAGCAGGCAGAGGCACCCAGTGCAGGCATGGCCTACTCCTAGAGCACTCGATGCATTCAGAGATGGATGACGACAGGACAGGAGACTTCAAAGAAGGAAGGGGTTACATCGGAGACTGTCCCTTTCCAGTCAGGCCAGGGGAGGTCTGTGTGGTCTCCAGTGCAACCCCTTCCTTCCTGCCCTCAAGGCATGCATACAGAACTGTTCTTTAAAATACACCATCCTTTTTCCCAGTAATTTCTTAAAGCTTTTATCATGTTTGTGTAGATTCTGAAACTTCCAAGAAAAAGACAAAAAATGAAAATTTTTCCAAATCTTTTTATCTGACTATATGAACTTTTCTCTTCCTCCCAGCGAGGACCTCACGCTACCCTTTGCCTCCATTAGCTAAACGTGCTCAATCCTCAAACCTCTGCTCTTTTATAGCTAAGCTACCTCCCCAGGTATACCCCTACTTTCACATGGTTTTAGAAGCACAGCTCATTAGTTCACAAAATGTGGTCCCCAGAATATAGCATCAGCATCACTTGGGAACATTATTAGAAATGCAAATTCTTAGACACTAACCCAGACCTACTGAATCAGAAACTGGGTGCACCCCCGCAATGTGTGTAATAACAAGCCCTTCAAGTGATGATGATGTGTGCTCAAGTTTGAGAACCATTACCATGGACTGACTCGTAAATTGTTGTCTCTAGACCAGAACTCTTCACTAAAATCCAGACTCAGCCTCTCTAACAGGACAACCAAAAAGCATTTTATTGTACTTGAAAAAAAGGATAAAATCAAACAATGAAAGAATGTAAATAGTAAATATATACTTATACTTAATGAAAAAGTCTTCCCTTTAAGGTCTTGGTCACATGCTCAGTGGATTAAGCGTCGTCCCAGGGCACCAAAGTCACGCATTTGATCCCCAGTCAGGGCACATGTGAGAAGCAATCAATGAGTGCACAACTAAATGGAACTAAGTGGAACAAGTAGATACTTCCTTTTCCCCCCTCTCCTTCCATCAATGGAAAAAATACTTTTATCAGCGCTTAAAGAACTTGTTTTTTTAATTTTCTTTATTATTTCATTTTTAGAGAGAGAGAGAAAGACAGAGAGAGAAAGGGGAGGAGCAGGAAGCATCAACTCCCATATGTGCCTTGACCAGGGAAGCCCAGGGTTTCAAACCAGCAACCTCAGCATTCCAGGTTGATGCTTTATCCACTGCACCACCACAGGTCAGGCTATATTTTAAACTATTAACCATAATACATTTTGAACTAGAAAACTTTCTAACAAAAGATATCAAATTCATTAGTGTTCATTAACAGCCTTGAAAGAAAAGATCTAGAGGGATAGCCATACGTATCTGCTGGTAAAAGCAGAAAATACCTCTAGAAGGTACACAAGAAAATATCAGTGGTCATCTCTACTATTTGAAATTTTATCATAGGCATATAACTTATAAAAGTTAATGTATTACATTTAATGTAATATTACATACAAGATACTATTTCACTTTTAGTTATAAAAAGACAGTTTTCTTATTTACTGCCTAAAACCTTTTTATTTTAGTAACATTAATTTCAAGTCCTATTAAAACTGGAAAATTTTCCAACTCCAAAGCTTGATCCTGCCTTTGCATAATCATGTAGGTTAAACCAAAGCCTCCTCCCCATGACCGTGTTCCCCTTACCCTTATAAACACTATTTTCATAAGCACCTATGAAAAGCCCATCTGTCATCAGTACAAGTAAGTATGATCAGTTAGTGTCATACCTTAAGCAGGGGTCAAAGACTATAAGACTCAGGGAATTATAATAGAGGATTACAGCCTGGTTAATCATATTCAGAAAGTAAAATGGAAAAAAGCAATGAAAGTAAAAAAAAATAAAAATAAAATAAAAGCACCTCAAACAACATTTCAATGTTGCACCTTGGAAAAAAAAGCAAGAAAAGATTCACAAAAAAAGCTCTATTGTAATGCAGGGGATGTCACCTGAATTACAGAAAAATCTAAGTATAGTAAAGTTTAAAAGATCCAGACATTCAAGACAGGAAATAATGATAAAAATCATTTATAGGGATAATACATTTCATTGACAAAATAGTTTTATTTTAATTTTTTTACGGAGACAGAGAGAGTCAGAGAGAGGGATAGATAGAAACAGACAGACAGGAACAAAGAGAGGTGAGAAGCATCAGTCATTAGTTTTTCATTGCCGTCACAACACCTTAGTTATTCATTGATTGCATTCCCACATTTGCCTTGACCGTGGGCCTTCAGCAGACCGAGCAACCCTTGCTGGAGCCAGCGACTTTGGGTCCAAGCTGGCGACCTTTTTTGCTCAAGCCAGATGGGCCCACGCTCGAGCTGGCGAGCTCGGGGTCTCGAACCTGGGTCTCCTGCATCCCAGTCCGATGCTCCATCCACTGCGCCACCGCCTGGTCAGGCGACTAAATAGTTTTAAAAGATAAGCTCACATTTGATTCTCACACCCTGTAAATAGGCTGTGATATCAAAACAACTACGCTATGATGTATTTTAACAAATAAATTAAAAATTAGAACGTTAAACAGAACTCAGCCTCTGACTTTCTGCTGTGGCTCTGCATGGGGAATACAGAGAGCCTGTGGAAGATTTTGTATCTCCATATGGGGAAACCTAAATAGCCTATGAAAGATTTTGCTTACATTAAGTCTGTCATCAGTTCAATGGAGACTCTGGCCAAGAAACAGAAAAGGCTGAGACTCGGAAAGGCAGCAGTGGAAGAATGAGAAAAGATTATCAAAAGAGCAAAGATGTGTCGTTAGAGACCAAGGCTAAGATCATCTACACCCTTGTCGTCCCAATTACTATGCACAAAAAGTTGGACAGTAAAGGCGGCTAAAAGGAAATAAAAAAAGATTCATTTGCCATAACGGTGTTGGAGAAGCACTCTACGTATACCCCAGACCACCAGAAAGATAGGTCCTAGAGAAAATTAAGACCTGAAACATCATTGAAGGCAAAAATGACAAAACTAAAGCTATCCTACTTCATCATATCCTACATCATGAGAACGCAGGGTTCCTTGGAAAAACAATTTTGAGAAAAATAGAAGGCAGGAACAGAGGAAGACCAAACGAAATAGATTAATCCCATAAAAGTAGAGGCTTGAGTCTACAGCAGATGAGCAGGGCTACTGAGGACAGGACAGGAAATTGTAGACAACACTCATTTACAGGATTGCTAGGAGTCAGAGCCAACTCAGTGGGCATGTAACACACAGACAGCCTTGGATTACTTCTCTCTCATTCCCATTCACATCCTTTTTCTGGCCCACTCACTAATGGACCACGCTGCCAAGTTGAAGTAGAATTCAGGTCAGCTTGCTTCCCTTTATCCCCTCGGCAAGGTAAAAGTATCATTCACATATAAAGACCAAAGATGGTTCCCAGCTCTTATGGATTCCAGCCTATGAAACCGACAAAGATTTAAACCAAATCACATAAAGTCCATTAATACATCTGCCAACTCTTAAGTCATAAAATGGCACCCATACCCATCAGTCTATTCCTAGAGGGGAGAGAAGATAGAGAAATAGCTCTAAAATGCATGAATCAACACTTAAAAACATGAGAGTTAAGAAAAATGGTCCAAGAGTCTCAGAAGATCTCTATATTCCATGTGAAAAAAACAGTAAATACAGAGTAAGTGATTGGAGTCCTGGCAACACCAGGGGGGCAAGCCTCACATTACTAAACACTATCCACTCCTCATGTGCCCATTAAACAAATTAATGTTAATTTAATGTCATTAAGAATTATTCATTCTCATTTTATCCTTTATATTAATTATTATTAAATATTCTTAATTATTCATGATCTGAATTATTAAAAAGGATGGGCTTGGGAGTGCGATGAACCAGGATCTCCCTATCAGCATCATTAGTTATTAGGTGTGCAAAATGGAACAGGCGCATAGGTTTCTCATCAGTAAATTGACACTCATGTACCCATCTTTAGATTCAGGATTAAATAAATTAAAAGTGCTTCTTCAAATTACCTGTCATTTCAGCATTCTAAGAAAAGTGGTAGCTATTTCTACTTAACAATGACAACACATTATCATTTCCATTACTTACTCATGATTAGCGATAAGTGTGTTTTAAATAGTATTTTCTCAATGCTTCCTCATTCCATCCATCACATGCCAAATACCAAGAGTTTGAAAACTCTAAGAAATTTAAGAGAAAATAGAATTTTTAAAATGAAAGTCAAGAGAAATAAGACTTGCCTTAATTTGAGTCATCTTTTTTAGCTAACACAAAGAAAGCTATTAATAAATTCTGTAAATCAATGTTTCTCAAAAGTACTGTTGATGGTCAGTCCACTTTCATCAGAATCATCTACTGAGATCTTTAAAATACAGATTCATGGGTCCTATCCTAGACTTATTAAATCTCCATTTGTGATTCTTTGGCAATTAAAGATTAATAACATTTGCTTTAAGTAGACTGCTGTGAAGTTCTGATACAGCAACTTATAAAAGAAATAAAAGTTATACTACATGTAGTGATTTACTAACATCCTAGTTAACTTAAGAATATTATGATTAACTGGGCTTTGTGTTTATAACGTAATAACTGACAAAAATAAATCTAACAACAAAGCATATGCAAAACACACATCCCAGGAAAAGTACTAAGCATTGGCAAACATGAAATTGTTAACTGGAGTAACAGCTCCTGTCTTAGTCCCATTGGTATGCTATAACAAAACACCACAGACTACATGCCTTGTAAGCAACAGGAATTTATTTCTCACAGTTCTGAAGGCTAGAAGTCCAAGATCAATGAGAGACTGGGAATCTAGTGAGAGCACGCTTCCTAGTTCACTGACAGGAGTCTTGCTCTGCTCACTGAGACTCTTTTATAAGGGCATTAATCTCATTCCTTAGGGCTCTCCCTCATGACCTAATTATCTCCCAAAGACCCTCCACTTCCAAATACCATAACACTGGGGATCGGGTTTCAACATTTACTTTACAGCAGCTTTTAATAAAGTAGCTCATTTTATGTTCTAAACAAAAAATTGCTCATTAAAAATACCAGACCTGTGTGACCGGCAGTGGCACAGTGGATAGAGCTTCAGCTTGGGATGCTGGTTTAAAACCCTAAAATTGCTGCCTTGAGCTCAGGGTCGCTAGCTTGAGCATGGGATCATAGACATGACCCCATGATCGCTGGCTTGAGCAAGGAGCCACTTGTTCAGCTAGAGCCTCCATCAAGGCACATATGAAAAGCAATCAATGAACAACTAAGGTGCCGCAACTATGAGTTGATGCTTCTCATCTCTCTCCATTTGTGTCTGTCTCTCTCTCTCTTCCTTCTCTCTCACTAAAGAAGCTAAATAAAAAAATAAAATACTTTATCTTTAATTGTTTCCAAGTTTAAAAGTAAATAAATAACCAGACTTAGTGAAAAAGTTAGAACTATTTACCTACTTTTCATAAATAATTATTTTCTTAAGAGCTGTACAAAGCCAATCTCCCTAAAACAGTTCCCAGAGACCCCCACTTCAAGAGTTGGGGGCTACAACTAGCAACACCCCCGCTTTTCTTGTTTTCATTGCTAAAAAAAATTGGAAAATCAAAAAAAGGGTGGGAGAAAACAAAAAAGGGTGGGAGGATCAGAATGCTCTTCTTTCACTACACCTCTGCAAAACCCTTCCTCAATTTAAAAAAATAGATTATATAATAAATTAAGCAATCCAAAGAAAAGGTTTCTCTAATGTCTTGTCTTCTCTAAATTTTGGCCCTTTAGAATCATATCATGCTTTTTGCCTGACCAGGCAGTGGCGCAGTGGATAGAGCATCGGACTGGGATGAGGAAGACCCAGGTTCGAGACCCCGAGCTCGCCAGCTTGAGCGCGGGTCCATCTGGCTTGAGCAAAAGTTCATCAGCTTGGACCCAAGGTCGCTGGCTACAGCAAGGGGTTGCTGGGTCTGCTGAAGGCCCGTGGTCAAGCCACACGTGAGAAAGCAATCAATGAACTAAGGTGTTGCGATGGCAATGAAAAACTAATGATTGATGCTTCTCACCTCTCTCCGTTCCTGTCTGTCTGTCCCTATCTATCCCTCTCTCTGACTCTCTCTCTATCCCTGTAAAAAAATAATAAATAAGTAAAAATTAAAAATCCTTAAAAGAAAAAAGAAAGCTTAGAATCATATCATGCTTTTACATTAATTACCATAAATGACAATAACCAAGTTTAACACTAAAACATACGCACTAAAACATGCCCTGGAATTTTTTTTTTTTTAATGTTTTTAAGTCAATGGTATTAGCCTGGTCATATATAGTTTTCTGGAAAGTCTTTTTAAATGAAACATTAGAAAAGAGTCCTAAATGTGATACCAAATTATTTCAAGACAGTTTTATCTGAAAGCTCTAAAGTTTATACTTTAAAGGGCACCAATAGAAAACATGCTGAAAACTATGTAAGCATACTCGATATATAGCCGTTATTACTTAAATAAACCAATTTTTAACTTTGTAGTGAACATTCAGTCACTACAGTCATCATTTACAAACAGATAGCTCCTCTTCAATTTAACCCTCTATCAGCCTGTGTAACTTTCAAGTCACATACTAATATATCATTATTTTATTAATTTTTTTTTCATTAAGTGAGAAGCAAGGATGCATACAGACAAGACTCCCACAAGCGCCCCGACCAGGATCTACCCAGCAGCACTATGCTCTGTTTACCTAGAGTCACTACTCTGTTGCTTGGCAACCAAGCTATTTCAGCACCTGAGGCAAGGCCATAGAGCCATCCTCAGTGCTGGGGCTAACTTGCTCGAACTTTTTGAGCCATGGCTGCAGGAGTAGAAGAGAAAGACAGAGAGAGAGAAGGGAGGGTGGAGGTGGAGAATCAGATGATTGCTTCTCCTATACTTGCCCTGACTGGGAATCAAACCCAGGACATCCACACACAGGGCCGATGCTCTACCACTGAACCAACCAACCAGGAACTTATTAATTTATTTAATTTTTTACCACAAGATGGTGTAAACATCTTGTAATATAATGTTTTCTTAGTAACTAATATTTTTGGTAGCAGTTTTCAACTACCAAAAGGCATCAAAGTAAATGTTTTTGCAAGTTGTCTGTAGATAAAGGCCACAGGAACCATCTTGTGCAACTGTCATTATTTTTTCTTCTATTGGTGTTTGGTAAAGAAGAAAAAGCCTACATAATAGCTCTTGGTTTGTACATCAATAATAATCTCTTATTTGTTTGCATTTCAATGATCATTTTGTTATTATTTTCATTCAATATAGCTTTGTGACTTTGAAGTCACAATGAGCTATAATGGTAGTGGTCAATGTATTTGCACTAACGCTTATGTTTTCTTTGTTCTTTAGTTTTACATATCAGAGTCCTAAGATATGAAAACAAAAGCCTACAAAAATAAAAGAGCAGTAAGAATAAGAAGTATTAGCGGTAACAGATCCAAAGATTCTTCATTAGAATCTGACTTGGACGAAGATCATCCAATAGTATCTACCCGACACATAAATATTATTGACAGCAACAGTGAATCTAGTGGTAAATCATCATCAGGTTGGGAAAATTCAGGACCACAAAAAATTTCTTGGCAATCTATATCCCGCATGAAAAATAGTTTTTTTTCATCAACCTCAGAAAAGAGATGTTGCCTGACCAGGCAGTGGCGCAGTGAATAGAGCGTCGGACTGGGATGCGGAAGACCCAGGTTCGAGACCCCAAGCTCGCCAGCTTGAGCGCGGGCCCATCTGGCTTGAGCAAAAGCTCGCCAGCTTGGACCCAAGGTCGCTGGCTCCAGCAAGGGGTTGCTCAGTCTGCTGAAGGCCCGCAGTCAAGGCACATGTGAGAAAGCAATCAATGAACAACTATGGTGTCGAAACGGCAATGAAAAACTAATGATTGATGTTTCTCACCTTTCTCCATTCCTGTCTGTCTGTCCCTATCTATCCCTCTCTGACTCTCTCTCTGTCCCTGTAAAAAAGAAAAAAAAAGAGAGAGATGTTTACCTCCAAGCACAGACTGTTTAATAGAATTTTACCCTTTAGCTTTTATACACGCAAGTCCAAATGTTGTAAGCTGTTCAAAGTTACAAAACATATTCATCATAATAAATTGCTGAAACTGCTGAATTCATTAATTTGTACTTATGGGTTGATATTTGTTGATATCACATTATATAATTTTTTTTATAGTCATGGAAAAAAAATCAGCTCATAGAGGGTTAAGGAAGAAGAGGTAGTTCACTAAATTTTCCAAAAATCGACAGTACTTATATTTTAAGCATCAACTGTGAAGGGTTGATATATACCCCTAAATAAATATGAAAAAAATTAAAACAAAGAATGATGGTGGCTACTCATAAAATTCTCAAAAAATATATTTTTAAAAGACTTTATTGACTGATATTGAGAAAGACAAGGAGGGAGAGTGAGAGGGTGAGAAGCATCAACTCTTAGTTGCTTCACTTTAATTGTTAATTGATTGTCTCTCATATCTGCCTTGACTGGGCTAGCCCAGGGCTTCAAAGCAGCGACCTTAGCATTCCAAGTCAATGCTCTACCCACTACGCCCCCACAGGTCAGGTAAAAGTATAATATTTTTAAAAGAAATTTTAGAAATGCAGTAATTATTTAAATTTTTAATTGTTCTTATAGTCTACAAATACAAAACTAAAACAGATACTTTCAAACCATAACTATACTATTAAATTCTAATCTCCAAAATAATTTTCATCAGGTCCAAAAACAGTAAGAGATTAAGTCTAAGTGGAAAAGATTTATTTTGCTGACAGATTATTCTATCTGGTTCAGCTTCCTTCCATCTTTCAACTCATATCCTTCTCACTTCTAACTCACGTTAAATAACTATTTAAACTGTCAAATAGTTTAAGATCTATAGCCAGTTGGCTCAATAAACTCATCTCAACATATTTCTATTGTATCATAAAAATTCCAAAAGTCATTTAAAATAAAAACTGTTAAGAACAGGAATATTGATTCAACATTTCATCTCAAATAGTATACACAGAGAATTAAGACGACCTCCTCGTTCCGTTTGTGTTTAAGAACAAGACTTAAATTTTTATTATGCCTAATTAATCTATTGCTTGCACTACTCTGACACACATCTCCTCTCTCCAGACTTCATTCCATTCCAAGTTTAAGTCTCTGGGTTTTATCATTTATGACAGCTTACAACTTCCAGTCTTGCTTCAAGAATATTAAAATTTGGAAGCAATTCTGGAAGTAGATTAGACAGTTGTTCTCTAAAATCAAAACTTAACAACCCACAACAGAGCCAGAGTTTTCTTTTTATGGAGTAAACAAAAATGTATCTCACAACATAAAAGAGCTTGAAACTACCAGCAGACATTCTCTTGTTAATCTTCAAAAAATTTCTATAAGAAAGCAGACAGATAAAAGCATCTGATAACCAAGAAGCTTACAACAGTTTATTAAAGAGATTGCAATGTTATTTGATATACTACTAAAATAAGCAACCTGTAAGATACAAACTGCATCTTAATAATTTAAGAAGGCAACTCAAGCGTATTAGCAGAGAGCTTCCTTTCCTTTGTAGCAGTCTCTAACAGGAAGTGGTTTCATTAGTACAAAGGGGCTTTTCCTGGTCCTCTCTTCTATCTCCCTAAAGGGAAAGAATAAAGCATTTAGCCTACCTTGTTGGTACAAATCATATCTCAGGGTAACTAAATAGTTGATAAAAGAAAAGTTGTCTTTTATAAAATACACTGGCTAATAAATTAAAAGAGAATGACAGAATTAGAATATCACCATTATGTAACCCCTAATAAAATGGATCTATATTACCAGTTCCCAAAGCATGGTCCAGGTAACCCTGTGAGTCCCCAAAAACCCTTTAGAGAATTTGCAAAGTCAAAACTATTTTAAAGTAATACTAAAATGCTTTTAGTATTTCTGCTTTTTATTTCCCTCTCATGTTTTCATGAGAGTCCATGAAGTTTCCAGAGGCTACATGATATACAACATTTTAACAAACTAAATGATAAAGCAGACAGAGAATCCACCTGTCCTCCTTTAAGCTGGACAATAAAAAGATTTACAAAGACCTAAAACAATGCAATCTTATATCTAAGTTTTTGTTTTGAAAAACAGTTTTCACCCTGGTCAGCTGACACAGTGGATAGAGTGTCGGCCCAGTGTGCGGAGTCCGGGTTCAATCCCAGTCAAGGGACACATGAGAAGTGACCATCTGTTTCTCTTCCCCTCCCTCTTCCCCTTCTCTCCTTCATCTCTCGCAGCCAGTGGCTCAAGGAGTTTGAGCATTGGCCCTGGGCTCTGAGGACAGCTTGGTTGATTTGAGCAAGCCCCAGACATGGTTGCTGGGTGGATCCCAGTCAGGGTGCATGCAGGAGTCTGTCTCGCTATCTCCCCTCTTCTCAGTTAAAAATAAATAAAATAAAAAATAGTTTTCACAAAAATGTCATTTATGTAAACATGCAATGGGTTTGTCACTATTTTTAAACAAGTATTTCTAAAATCTCTAAGTTTTGCCTGACAGGTAGTGGCAATGACTTAGAAATGCTGAGGTTGCCAGTTTGGGACCCTGGGCTTGCCTGGTCAGGGCACATATGGGAGTTGATGCTTCCTGCTCCTCCCTCCCTTCTCTCTCTCTCTCCTCTGTAAAATGAATAAATAAAATCTTTTAAAATTTCTAAGTTTTAATTTCTCATAAGGTAAACACCAACAGATATACTAAAAAATTTGAGGATAGCTAATCTTGGCAATTATCAATAACTGCTAAAACTGTAGAAAGAGCTGTCCAGACATTTCGTTCTCCTAATGGAAGTATTTCTCCATATGAAGTATTCTTACCTTCACCTCAAATGGAACATTAATCTGATGAAACTTCTAGTTTAAAGCAAATTCTATCAAGTTACAGGAAATACAGAATTCAGAGGACTATATTAAACACCACCACTGGGATCCAATCAGCAAAAGCCAGACTACAGGAAAGTAGACAACAATCAACTTTATTTAACAAACAAATTACAAATGAATAAAAGAGAAAAAGATTAATGTAAAGGTTAAAGAGACAGAACAACCAAATGCAGTGAACAGAACTTATTTGGGTTAAATAGAAAAAACACATATGAGACAATCACGGAAACCCAAACACTGGATATTTGATATTAAGAAATTATGATTTACATGTAATAGTGATATTGTGGTTGTCATTAAAAGCTCCCTTATTTTTTATAAATTTATACTATTTACAAAGAAAACTATATAATTCTATGATTACCTCAAAATAACAGAGACTGCGGGAACTAGATGAAATAAGATTGGCCACAATTGATGATGATTGAACACTGGTAATACAGGATTCGTTATACTATTTTACCTTTGTTCTTTTGGTTTTTCTATAATAAAAGTTTTTTTAATTTTTATTTATATATTAGAGAGAGAGAGGAAGAGAGAAAAAGAGGGACGCTGATTTGCTATTTCACTTATTTATGCATTTATTGGTTGATTCTTGTATGTGCCCTGATAGGGGATCAAATCCATAACCTTGGTGTATCAGGAGGACGCTCTAACCAGTTAAGCTGCACAGCCAGTTCATATAATGCCAAAGGGCATTACCACGTTCCCTTCAATTAAGCTAACTCATGATGTGTTATTTCTGCTGTACAAGGCAGGCCTGAGCAATATGTCTTTGGTTATTCCAGCATCTTACTTCTGAACTCTTCGACTCCAAGAATGTTAAAATAAAAAAACAGAAGCAGAAAAAACCAGTAACAAAGGAAGGTTATAGAGAGGTCAAACATAAGAAGAGAAATCAGGACAAATTGGGGACTTCACACTAGAAGGAAATGTAGTTTCATTCCAATAGAGCAAACAACATGCTTCCATACATGCACTTCTGAGTATGTGATCTGGTCCTGACCCTGAAATGAAGTAAAAGTTCAAAACAAGTTGAGAGAAGGAAGGAATGAGCGCATCTTAAAATAATTTCACTCCTGGCTCTGGCTGGGTAGCTCAGTTGGTTAGAGTGTCATCCCAATATGCCACGGTTGTGAGTTCAATATCCAGTCTGTACATACAAGAATCAATCAATGAGGAAATAAATAAATGAAACAACAAATCAATGTTTCTTTCTCTCTCTCCTCTCTCCCTTAAAAATCGATCAATAAATTAAAAAACTAAAGTAATTTCACTCCTATTTTTTCCTATTTCAGATACATCAAAGACTTTAATTTTCACATTTCAGTTTGATGTTGAAAGACTAGCCCTAAAATTTATGGCTTGAACTTTATACAGGATTCCCCATCAAATAAAGGCTATGAAAAGATTAAGGATATAAAATCTATAATCTTAAATTGAAAATCTTGCACAATGATCTTAATAGAATTTTTAAGTAACTTGAATAACAGATTTATGAATCACAGAGGTCTCAGAATCATCCCTGCATGGCAGGAAAGGGTAAGCTATACACTACAGTGGGACCATGTCTATTCTCCGAGGATCATCTATTACCCAAATATCTATTTGTTTGGGAAATATAATTATCATATGCATAAAACTGAAGCAACTAAGAAACATATTTAAGTAATATCTTCCCATCTAATAATATTCATCTTAAATTATACTTCAAATTCTCAAAAAGGAACTGTTTACATTATTCAAGTTCTCAAAATGGAACAACTCTAACAAATAAAAACCTTGATCTATACTTCATTGAGTAAATCTCAAATGTTCTTTTAAAAATAATAATAATAAATGGGAAATATACCGATGCTATTAAATATTAAATGTTATTCTATATTGTTAGCAGTTATTCTTTATTTTTAATAGATTACTTCTCTAAGGAAAAAGTTAATTATTTTTAACCTACAGGTACACAGAAAAACTATGGATGGGCATTTGTTCAAAATAGGAAAGAAATAAGGTTGTTAATCACATTGCTTCATTCCTAGCACCAGAGCTAATTATAATTTTTTCCCCATTTTAATAATGTAAACAGTTTTAACAGCAACAAAATGTTTTAAAGAATTAAGAACTAAAAGAAAAATACAGGTAAGGTTCTTAAATTAGAAAGTAGATAGTCTTTCTGTTTGTTTTTAAAACTGTATTCTCAAAGATTACCACAGAATCAGGCAATTTAAACTTTAACAAAAATTATGTCCTAATTAATTAGTACAATAAGAAAAGAAAATGTACACAGATTGGGAAGGAAGAAATAAAACTGTCTTTGCTGACAGATGATATAAATATCTAGGTAGAAAACCAAAAGAACTAACAAAAAAACTCCTGGAAAAGAACTAACAAAAAAACTCCTGGAACTAGTAAGCAATTATAGCAAAGATGTAAAATACATGATTAATTTTTTAAAAATCATTTTCCTATCTATTATACAAGAATAAGTGGAATTTAAAATTAAAAACAAAATATATTTACATTACCACCCCCAAAAATGAAACACCTGGTTATAAATCTAACAAAATATGTAAAACATTTCTGTGAGGGAAAAATATAAAACTCTGAAGATAACACAGAAGAACTAAATAAATAAACATTCCCTGTTCATGGCTAGGAAGACTCACTGTCAAGATGTCAATAGTTCTCAACTTTAGGATTTAATGAAAGCCCAACCAAAATCCCAGCAAGTTATTTGGTGTATATTGACAAACTGATTCTAAAATTTACATGGAGAGGCAAAAGACCCAGAAGAGCTCACATAATACTGAAGGAGAACAATGCTGGGAGATACTATGCAACTTCATTCAGGACTTACTATAAAGCTACAGTAATCAAGACAATGTGGTACTAGTTTCTCAATGTGAAATTAGAAGCATAAGGGAAAAATATCAAGAGGCAAGGGCAAAATTGATAGCTAATTGCTCAAATCAGAAATTCAATATGGCTTATCCTCTCTGTGCCTCACTTTTCTCATCTGTGAAGTAGGAAGAGCACTGGCCTCCTTCCAGTTTTTCTAAAATGTAATGTGTTAATACCCATAAATTTATTAGGAGAGTTCCAGGCCAAATAAGCATGCAAATGTTATCTATTATGAATATGGCTTGCTTATCCTGAAAGACAAATACCCTTTTTCACCCATAATCAAAATAATAAAATATTCTAAAAGCCAGCTTATAGTATAAGTGATTTCTGGTCTTGGAAATTATGTCATTCAAATAAGATCCCCAAAGCATTGCAAGTGAGGACACTAAGTCAATTAAATAAGACAGAAAACCAAAAACATGCTAATGAACTATATTCTACCATGGTGTTCTAATGACTTCATGTCTCCCCAAATAGTGTGTGACAACCTCCCAACTCATCTCTGCCTCTGTTCTCTTCTTCCTCTATCCTATTCTGCATACCACTTCTGAAATGCTGATCTCGCTAAAATTATAATTTCACAAATATAAATGTATTCTCCTCAGGTTCTCCTATAGGCTGACACATCAAGCCTACAATCTCAGCCTAGTTTTTAAGGTTCTTCACAATTCTGCTCCCCAAGTCCACCAATTATGATTATTTCCTAATATAAACCTTCTATCCCAATCAGGTTGCTCTCACGTTTGTGCAACTGACCACTTTGTTCTCTCGGTCTGTGATATGAGTCTTATTCATCTGTCCATTTATCAGTCTTTCGTGATCAGCTCAAACCTCACAATCCCTCCACAAAATTTCCTAGACCATTCAGTACTCCAAGGATCTCTCACTGTACTCACAGTATGGCATAACATTTAACACATTATACATTTATTAAATTTTCAAAATTGTCTTACTTCCCCAAATTAGGTTATAAATTGCTCAAAGACAAAAATATGAGTTTGTCCAAATCCTAACAGTGCTGGTAACAGAACAGATATAGCAACTCCAATGCCTAAAAGGCCCAGTTCAGTATCTAACATCCAACATGTACTAATAAGAATCTAGTAAATGTATCATAATATTACTGGAATATCCAAATTATGAATATTCTGTAGTCATTAAGAATTATGACACAACTATATTTACTGATATATAAAGATGTTCATAAGATATTAACAACAAAAAGTTATATTTGTAAGACGATTAAATTTCTGGATGTAAATATACTTATTGCATGTCTATGTATAAAGAAATATCCTTAAGAATTTTATACCGAGGCCCTAGCCAGATGCCTCAATGGTACAGCATTGGCCTAGGGTGTGGAAGTCCCAGGTTTGATTCCCAATCAGTGCACAAAGGAGAAGTGACCACCTGCTTCTCCACCCCTCCCGCTTCTCTCTCTCTCTCTGTTCCTCTCCCACAGCCATGGCTCCAATGGTTTGAGCATGTTGGCCTTGAGCGCTAAGGGTGGCTCCATGGCCTCACCTCAGGTGCTAAAATAGCTCAGTTCCCAAGCAAGCCCCAGATCCACAGAGATGCCCCATTGAAGGCTTTCTGGATGGATCCCAGTCAGGGCACTAGCGGGAGTCTATCTGCCTCCCTTAGAAAAAACAAAAAGAGTTGTATACTGAAACTACAAAGTAATAGTTATATCACTGAATAATGGGAATTATGTTAATGAAACAAAAATATGCAGCAATTAACAGCTCTACTTTCAAAAAAGGTTTAAAAGGAAATAATATTTATAATGTCAAGTTTAAAGGTAGATTTTAAAAATGCAGAGAATATAATCCCCATGCATAAAAACTGGCCCTGGCAGGTTGGTTCAGTGGCTGGAACATCAGCCCGGTATGTAGACATCCCGGGTTCGATCCCCTGTCAAGGTACACATGAGAGGTGATCAAATGCTCTCTTCCCCTGCCTCTCCCCTTTCTCTCTCTCTTTCCCTCTGGCAGCTCAGCTGGTCTGAGCATTTGCTTCAGGTGCTGAAGATAGTTCAGTTGATTCAAGCATCAGCCCCAGACAAGGGTTGCCAGATGGATCCCAGTCAGGGCTCGGGGCGAATGAAGGAATCTATTTCCCCTCTTCCCACTTTAAATAAATAAAAATATTTAAAAATGGAAGCATGTATTCCAATTGATAAAATCTATAGCTGATCTTTGCACAATCCTATTTTTGATATGTTTTAAATTTTCTACAGTAAGAAGCATTACCACCTGACCAAGCGGTGGCACAATGGATAGAGCGTCGGACTGGGATGCCAGAAGACTCAGGTTCAAGACCCTGAGGTCGCCAGTTTAAGAATGGGCCCATCTGGCTTGAGCAAAAAGCTCACCAGCTTGGATCCAAGGTCGCTGGCTCCAGTGAGGGGTGGCTCAGTCTGCTGAAGGCCCGCGGTCAAGGCACATGTGAGAAAGCAATCAATGAACAACTATGGTGTCGCAACAGCAACGAGAAACTAATGATTGATGCTTCTCCTCACCTCTCTCAGTTACTGTCTGTCCCTCTCTCTGACTCTCTCTGTCCTTGTTAAAAAAAAAAAAAAAAAAAGAAAAGAAGCATTAATTTTATACGATCAAACAGAAACAAACACTATTTCTAAAACTTGGTTTGGAGAAGCACTTGTCTTCCTCTTAGATAATAGAGAGCAGAAAGAAGGAAGGGATGGAACCTGTGGGGAAGTTAAACAAGTATATGGAAACAGGTTCAAAGGTAATGCCAATCCTTCAGCACCTGTTTTCCAAGATGAACTGAAAGAATCTGGAAATGGAATAAACACCTGCTTTTATATCAAGTACAGGACAAAGTCTAAACCCAGGGATAATATTAAGCTACAGATTTCTCCATGGTTACTCCCAGAACAGAATCTGGCAAGTTAGTATCACCATCTCTACACGCTCCTGCTCCTCCAAAAAAAGTTCATTTCCAAATTTATCTTCAGTACAGAATTACTTTTGTAATAAAAAGAATCACTTGGTACAACTTTGTTTAAAGCCTATTCTCTCGATCCATTTTAACCCAGGTGGAAATTCAGATTTATTTATTCTATGTATTTTATTTTTACAGGATTTTGTATTATTTACTATTCTTGAAGAGATACCTGATTCTGAATAAGAAAATCCTCTTAATGATTTCAAGTTAGACAGGCAAAACTGTTTCTATTCCAGAAGCTGTCGAAGTTACTGTATAAACAGGTATGGACAGAAGGAAATGCCCAGCCAACAACACTAACAAAGAACAGTAGAACAAAGTCTGAATTCTTTGGCATAACATTTAGATCCATCACAACTGGTTTGTATCATTCCTCTTGAACTGGAATCCATTCGTTCCCACTATAAAGTCTCTGCACATCAAAGTTTCTTGTTACAATATCACTCCCTCTTTCCACCGATGATAACCAATGTGTGGGCACCAACTGGCAGCCACACCAATCTGTAGTCAAATCGAAGTTCTGCCAGTATGGCTTTTGGGCAAGTTACAACTTCTTTGAGGCTCAACTTCCTCATCCTGTAAAATGAAGAATAAAAAAATCTACCGTGTGAGTTAATAAGAATAGAAATAAGGCATGGAAAGCCTACAACTGGCATGCAATAGAATCTATTATCTCCTGGCTCTGTGCCTTCACAGATGCTTTTTGTTCTATCTAGGATGTTACTGTGCCCCTCTCCACTCGGGAAATACTGATTAGTCAAGATGCAGGGCTTAGTACTTTATCTTATGTAAACCTTCCTTGACTTCCTTATGCAACTGGTAGCTTCCTTTTCTGAGTTAGTTCGGCATGTTGTTCTTTTCTCCATCATAGTACTTATTACACCAAATTCTAATTATGTTACCCATTATGGCCTGAATATTTGTGCCTCCCACACATTCCTGTGTGACAGTATTAGAGAAGGTTGGGCCCTTGGGAGAAGGTTAGTTCTTAAGGGTGGTGTCCTCATGAATGGGATACTGCCCTGGTAAACAAGAGCCCAGAGATCTCCTAACCCTTCCACCATGGGAGGACACAGAGTGAACTAGGAAGCAAATACTCACTGGACAGCAATTCTGCTTCTGCCTTCACCTTCAACTTTCCAGTCTCCAGAACAGTGAGAAATAAACTCCTGCTGTTGATAAACAACCCAGTCTAGAGGATTCTGTTATAGTAGCCTGAACTAGAAAGACATTATCTTTTTCTCTGAATGTAGACTGGAAGTTCCTTAAAGACTTGTGAGTTTGTAATTCATTTTGTATCATCATCTAGCACCAAGACTAGAGCACTAAAATGTTTCTTAATAAACCAATCACAATAAAGAAAAGAAACTAACAAAAAGGTTATAGTCTCCAAGAGAGAGAAGAGCAAATGGCACAGGAAAGTCAACTAGGATAAAAATACAAAAGATGCTGTCACATGTGGCATTTAAGAAGTCGAAAGCAACCTTGGAGAAATCAATTTCAATAAAGTAGCAGGAACTGAGCAGGGACATGGGAGTTAGCAGGTGAAAACAATGCCTCTAAATCGAGCAATTAAGGAAAAGAGTAAGTTGAAAGTGAGGCAGAATTATGGGAACATTTTTTCATGCAAGAGGAACCAAAAAGGAAAGGACAAATATTTTTAAAAGAAGGAATAAAATAAGAAAGATTCATGGTAGGATTCAGGGTAGTTAGCTAGGGTTGGGGGTCGCAAGGGTGTACTACATTTAGCTAAAGGTAAGAAGGTTGATGAGATACAACTTAAATTTTGAGATAGATGTAGTCTGGGAATACCAAGTTAATACTTTGTTATAATGAACTAAATGATCTCTAAAGATTTTTCCAGCTCAAAACATCCAGTTACATAACCTTTTACTACCAATAAAATACCTCTCAAATCCATCTATTCCTTCCCTTTCCAACTGCCACTGCCCAAGCCACCAGTATTAATACACTCTTAAATAAACAGTATTGTCATCTCTAATCACTGTCTGCTCCCTAGCCCTTTTACCATTTCATTACCTGAACTGACCTCTCCCAAGCCACTGTTTCATGTATTTCAGATAAATGAATATAGATGTGCATATGGGATGCATATGTGTGGGTATATATTTATAACACTTTACTACTTGTTTAGAAAACTAGGTTTTTGTTTCAAGGCAAGCAATAAGTTAGGAAGCATGCTGAGCCTAAGACATATTTCTTATTTGCTCATGCACAAGTGCAAGAAATAGTAAGTAAATACAGAAAATGCATATACCAAATATCTGCCAGGTAGCGCAGTTCACTGCATTTGTTGTGAGCCACACCCATCCATATCCTGTGCTACACTTTCAGTCCAATTTCAGATAACCCTTCCTCGACCACATCACAAGTTGAAACTCTTTTGACACATACTTCTACAAGCAAATTTTATGTCTTTTTTGAGGTCAAGTGTCATATTTATCACAGTATTTACATATTTTTTCACAATTTAACGTGTAAAATTGTGTTGGTCTTTGTTAGGTATCTATCTTTTCTACATGTCAAAGTTTTTCCAGTGTTATGCACCTAAGCCCATTTTTCCATAGGTCCTAAGGTTTCTTGTGTTTGTTTGTTTTAATTTTATTTATCATTTTAGAGAAGAGAGACAGAGAGAGAGAAGGGGGGGAAGAGCAGAAAGCATCAACTCCCCTATGTGCCTTGACTGGGCAAGCCCAGGGTTTTGAACCAGCGACCTTAGCATTCCAGGTCAACGCTTGATCCATGCACCCCCACAGGTCAGGCTGTTTGTTTGTTTTTGAGAGACAGACACATCGAGCTGCTCCTGTATGTGCCCTGACTGGCACATACAAAATCAAACCAGCAACCTCTGTACTCCAAGATGACACTACAGCCAACTAAGCTATTCAGCCAGGGCTTAATTTTTATTAATTATTAGAGAGACAAAGAGAGGGAGAGTGAGGGGGTGAGAAAGGGAAAGAGAGGGGAGGAGGAAAGGAGAGAAAGGGGAGGAAGGAAAAGAAAGGGGAGGAGGAAGGGAAACATTTGTCATTTCACTCAGTCGTGCATTTTTTTGGTTGCTTCCCTGTGTGCCCTGACCGCAGATCAGATTTGCAACCTTTTTGTTTTGGGATGATGCTCTTAATCCACTCAGCTAACTGGCCAGGGTACCCTATGGTTTTTATTGTGTGATTTTGCATGCCACAGTGAGATTTAGAAACTTTATGTTGAGTTATAGCTTACCCATACTTTTATTTATTGAAGCTCTGATGACCAATTTTCTACCAAAATCAAAGGTATAAAGGACAGTCTGACCAGGCGGTGGTGCAGTAGAAAGAGCAACGGTCTGGGACACTGAGGACCAGGTTCGAGACCCCAAGACCTCTGGCTTGAGTGCAGGTTGCTAGCTTGAGCATGGGGTCAGTGGCTTGAGCGTAGGTTTACTGGATCACCTGGAGCCCCCCAGTCAAGGCACATATGAGAGAGCAATCAATAAACGACTCAAGTGACACAATGAAGAACTGATGCCTCTCATCTCTCTCCTTCCTGTCTGTCCTGCCCCATCTCTCTCTCATGTTAAAAAGGTGAGGGGTGGGGGAGAATAAAGGACCAAAAAAACCTCTGGGATTTTTGCACAATTATCTGAAGGACCTAATACCTGTGAGATATTATGAATGAAAATAATTTTCTTGAAGAATCCTTCAAGATACACAACATATTGGGGGCAGGAAGGAAACGTTTTATCTTAAGACAACTTGCTTATCAGCCAATCAGAAAGTTATATAATAGGGCAGAGAGGCAATGGGGTGCTTTTCCAAACAAGTAATGCTTAAGTATTTTAATGTCAAATAACACAAATCCATCCCTAAAAACAGAAAGTATTATTGTGGTTACCAGGGGTTGCTAAGATGGTAGGATGGGAAGTTATTGTTTAATAGGTATAGCGTTTCAATTTCATAAAATAAAAAGAGATATAAGCTGGATAGTAGTGAGGGTTGCACAACAATGTCAATATAAATTTCACTGAATGTACACTTAAAATGGTTAAGATTTTATATGAGTATTTCAACACACACACACACACACACACACACAAATCCATTCCTGTTTTTGAAGTAAGACTCACACCATAAAAATATCCATGATGAGTAGCTAAATACTAACCCAAATCTGTATAATGTCCCACTTTTTATGTCGATATACAAAATAAGAATTAAAAATAGATATTTCCACATATAACAGTTGATGTTTCTCTTGTATTTACACAAAGTAAAGACAATGAACATATTACTTTAAAAAAATAACTTTTTTATTTAGAAAATTAAAGGAAGGAAGGAAGGAAGGAAGGAAGGAAGGAAGGAAGGAAGGAAGGAAGGAAGGAAGGAGGGAGGGAGGGAGGGAGGAAGGAAAGAAATAAGCCTAGTCTGTGGTGGCGAGGTGGATAAACCATCAACCTGGAATCTGAGGTTGCTGGTTCAAATCCCTGGACTTGCCCAGTCAAAGCACATAAAAGAAGTAACTATTACAAGTAGATGTTTTCTGCTTCTCCCGACCCTTTCTCACTCTGCTTCTCTTTCTCTCTCCACCCTCTCCAAAAATCAATAAATAAAATTAAAAATTTTTTAATTTAATTTAATGGGGTGATATTGATCAATAAGAGTACATAGGTTTCTTTTATTGATTGATTTTAGTGAGAGGAAGGGAGGAAGGAAAGGGCATGGGGAGGGAGGGAAGGAGGGAGGGGAATATCAATTGGTTCCTGTATGTGCCCTGATCGTGGATCAAACTGGTAACTTCTGCGCTTTGAGATGTCGCTCTAACCAACCGAGCTATCTGGCCAGGGATATATAGGTTTCAAGTAAACACTCCTATAGCATTTGAACTGTTGTCTGTGTTGTGTGCCCATAACCCAAAGTCAATAATTTCTGTCAGGGTATATTTATTTGTCCCTGTTTACTCCCCTCCCGCCCATCCCCCGCCTGCTGATAAACATTTCACTTTTATCTACTTCTATGAGTCTCAGTTTTATATCCCACCTATATGTGAAATCATACAGTTCTTAGCTTTTTCTGATTTACTTATTTCACTTAGTATAATGTTCCCAAGGCCCACATTCCTTCTACCAGCAGAAAAAAAATTAAGACTACAAAAAACTGGTTTGCATCACCTTTTGTTTGCATTATACAATACCAAGAAGTCTTGCCAAGAATTTAAAACTTAAAGCAGGCTCTGGCCGGGTAGCTCAGTTGGTTAGACATGCCAACATTGCAGGTTCAATCCCCGGTCAGGACACAGCTAATGATGGCATGAATAAGTAGAACAACAAATCTGTGTTTTTCTCTTTCTACCTAAAAATTAATAAATTTTGCCTGTGGTGGCACAATGGATAATGTGTCAACCTAGAACAACTTAGGTCGCCAGTTCAAAACCCTGGGCTTGCCTGGTCAAGGCACATATGAGAGTTGATGCTTCCTGCTCCTCCCCCACCCCTTTTCTCTCTCTCTCTCTCTCTCCTCTCTTTAATAAGCCAATAAATAAAATGTTTAAAACAAAATAGAAGAGTGAATTTTATGGTATGTTAATTAAATATCTCACTTTTAAAAAGGAAAATAAGCACTTAGGAAATTTCAAACTCTAGTTAATTTTCCAAAAATTTTATACTTTTAAACTTCTAAGACATTTCATCAGCATTACTATTTTTTTAAGTATTTTTTAATGTTTATTTTATTAATTTTAGAGGCAGGAAGGGAGAAAGAGGTAGAGAGACAGGGACATCAATCTGCTTCTGTATGTGCCCTCACTGAGAAGCAAACCAGCAATCTCTGCATTTCGGGACCAAACTCCAACCATCCAAGCTATCCAGCCAGGGCATCAGCATTACTATTAAGTAACGTAATTATTTTCCGGCCTACATCACAGATAGCAAAAACAATGTAGAAATAATAAAAAGCACAAAGAAGGCCATTAGCTTAAAAATGATTTTAAATAAGAATTTTAAAACCAATGTTTTTATGTTTATTTGCTCAAATCTTTCTAATAGAGTCCCACTAAATCTGCCTTTTACAACAGGCTATTTTCAAATTCTACAGCAATATATTAGTACCCTATATTTTACCTGTATCACTGTATTTCTTAAATTGGGTATATATTATGTAATACACTAAAATATAGTAAGATAGTTATTAAGCACCAGGCTGTGAAGGCCGACTATCTCTACTCTGCTACTTACCATAGGCCAGTGGTTCTTAACCTGGGTTCTATCGAAACCTAGGGGTTCGATGAGTCGGTCTCAGGGGTTCGGAGAAGCCTCTGCCGCAGAGGCCAGAATAAAGTAATACCGTAATTTGTTGTGAGTTCATGCACTCGTTGGTTTTGTTCTTTGAGCAAGGTGATGTTCATGCACGGCTCATTTTGTGCACCAGTAAAAAAACATATACCTATGTCTTGAATTTGGAAAAAAAAATCATATTTTATTTATCACTAAAGAAGGGTTCGATGAATGCGCATATGAAACTGGTGGGTTCAGTACCTCAAAAAAGGTTAAGAACCACTGCCATAGGCATACATAACCTCAGGCAAGTAAGTAACTGACCCTCCCTGACCCATTTTTCCATAGAGATACTGCACCAGCATATGTAAAGTGCTTAGAATAGTGGCCTGGCACCTAATAAGCATGCCATAAATGTCATCTACTTTAATTATATAATCATTATTTTTATGGAAAAAAGCATCTCACCTTAACTCATCACAAATCATGATAATATTAAAGTTTTTATTTACTTTATCAATGAACTCAAACATTTAGGAAATTCTGACTTAATATCTTATTAAGCAGCTTCAGAGCTGAGCTTAGGCTTATCACCCTTATCCACATATCCAATTTTTCCAACTCTGAGTCACTACTTGTTTGTTCCTTCCCTGAGTCATCACATAGAAAGGTAGATAGTCTGGAATATAATGGGCATACCAAAAGGCATTTCTTAATCTACCTGGATATACAAGGTTTACTAAGTGGAACTTGTCCTATATAATGTTCAACAAATATGCTAAATAATTATGACTAAAATTTTGTTCACTTAAAAATGCTTTCTATGTAGCATATGCTCCTTCAAACTATAGAGTAGGTGTTAAAACCCCATCTTGACAGAAAAACAACACATCACTTAATTAAAATCAAAGACCCACATTTCCTGACTACTAGCCAAAAATAGATTTTCCTTTTGCTGATGGCCTGGTATTCATGATTTTGTCAAGCAAAATCTAGATTAGAGAGTCAGAAGCAATCTCTGGGCCTACCAACATGACTTTATCCATACTTCCACTGCTTTCCCCATTTAGATGTCAATCATTTAAGATACCCTCTAGTAAAAAGTTATTTTAAACATGCCAGGTTACTTCTTTAAACCTCCCCTTCCCTAGACACACACACACACACTTAAAATATTGTTCTACCACCTATTCACTGTCCATGTAATCTTGAGTCATTTTAAACTCTCTAAGTCTCCATTTTCTCCTCTGGGAATGGGGATTAAAAAGAAAAAAGAAAAGTGGGATAGCTCAGTTGCTTAGAGCAGTGGTTTTCAAACTTTTTGAAGTAGAGGCAAATTTAAAATCCTACAAATAATTGTAGGCACACTATATACAAATTTCTGAGAAATACTATGTTATAAGTCAAATATTAAAGAAAAAATATAAAGTCCATGCTTTTATGGTAATTAAACAAAATAAATACAACAAAATTAAATTTATTCTGACATTAAAAAACATTTTTGTTACATTTTTTGAATTATGCTTCTTAGAATTCATAAAAAAGAGGGGTTACAAAATAAAAAACGATAAAAACATTATCTTTATATATATATATATATATATATATATATATATATATATATATATATGCATTCTTAGGAAGATTTAGTCAATTCGGCAGGTTCCAGCATAAATGTGTTTTTTCATTCTTGTGTTTATGAGAAACAAGGGCCTGATGTGTCCTAGTGATTTCTTCAATGTTTGGGCATATATTTGAAAGGCAAACTCTCATTTCCTTGCCAATACATTGAAAAATTCCTCTCTTTTTACTCTTAATTGTGTTGAGGGTAGAAAATCCTAATTCATATAAATAGGATGTTGAAAATTTAGTGAAATGTTCAAAGCTTTTTTAAATATTGCTACATATTCTTTTATAGAAATCCAAAAGGCTTCAAGAGACAATTCCTGATGTTTAATCATCAATCCAAAACCCCACCATACATATCATTTTAACTTGACACCAAACAAAGGATAGAAGAAACTTACCTCCAGTCTTTCTGGGGAACATGGGGGGTAGTGTAAACAATCCAGCACCACAGTTTAACAGCCTTTTGCAACCTAATCAGGCAAGTAAGGTGTGGGTTGGGCAGACTGTGAGCTTACAGCCAATTCCCCACACCTCTGTCCCCCAAAAATCTAAACTCCAAGAACTCTGTTGGTTTTGTGGTCCCCATGAGGCACATATTTGTCTGGAATACCATAGGGCGCACCTGGAAATCTTATAGGGTGCACCAGTGTGCCCTGGCGCACACTTTGAGAACCACTGGCTTAGAGCATTGTCCCAAAGCACAAAAGCTGCCGGTTCAATACCTGGTCAGGGCACACATAGTAATAGATCAATGTTCCTATCTCTCTGTCTCTCTCTCTCTCTTCCTCTCTCTCTAAAATCAATAAATAACAATTGTTTTAAAAAATACCCAAGCATTATATATATGTAAAAAAAAAGAGTAAACATAACTACCACATGGGTTTGCTGTAAGCACTAATTAACACGTCAAGTACTTGAGCCAACCACTATAAAATCAGTGAGTTTCAATAATCAGTGAATTAACTTTTCTATTTAAATTAAAACCAGTGTCATTTGAGTTCTACCTACTGAAAGAGGTTTTTTTCCATCTATTTATTACCCATTTCTATTAAACCATTCATGCAAACCTACTAAATGGCAGTAACTTTACAAGCACTCTGAAAGCAGGAATATATATATATATATATATAATATATAAACTATTTAGGAAGCCTTCCTCAACTATCCCCTCCTCCTTGAGTTAGGTATCTTGCTGGGGGACAAGGGATAGGCTGTATTCCAACACTCTACTTAGCATAATTGCCTATATTACCTGAGAGCCCACTATGAGCAAGGCCTGTATCCTATTCACTTCTGTACCCCAGACTGCAGCTCAATAATTCTTAACCTTGACTCAGAATAGAATCACATGAGGAGTTTGTCAAAATATTATTGCCTGGGAGCCATCCCAAACCCACTAAATCATAAGGGGGTCAGGGAGGAAGGATAAAAATACAGCAAGTATAAAAATACTTAAGCATGGGGAAGTATTTTTTTAAGATCCTCACATGATATTAATGTGCCACTACAGTTAAAACCACTATACTGTGGCCTGACCAGGTGGTGGCGCAGTGGATAGAGTGTTGGGCTGGGATGTGGAAGAGCCCGGTTCAAGACGCCGAGGTCGCCAGCTTGATCGCGGGCCCATCTGGCTTGAGCAAAAGCTCACCAGCTTGGACCTAAGGTCGCTGGCTCCAGCAAGGGGTGGCTCCATCTGCTGAAGGCCCAAGGTCAAGGCACATGTGAGAAAGCAATCAATGAACAACTATGGTGTCGTAAGGGCAACAGAAAACTAATGATTGATGCTTCTCATCTCTCTCCGTTCCTGTCTATCTGTCCTTATCTATCCCTCTCTCTGTCCCTGTAAAAAAAAAACCCACTATACTCTGACATTTAAAATACTATACAGCCCTTGCTGGTTGGCTCAGCGGTAAAGCATCGGCTCAGCATGTAGAAGTCCCCAGCACACAGCAGAAGCGCCCATCTGTTCTCCACCCTTCCCCCCCCCCCCTTCTCTCTCTTCCCCTCCCAGAGCCAAGGCTCCACTGGAGCAAAGTTGGTTAGCCCGGGAGCTGAGGACCGCTCCGCCTCCGGTGCTAGAATGGCTCCGGCCACAAAGGAGCCACCACATAGGAGCCTCCGCAACGGAGCAACGCCCCAGAAAGGCAGAGCATTGCCCCCTAGTGGGCATGCCAGGTGGATCCTGGTCCGGGCGCATGCGGGAATCTGACTGCCTTCCCGCTTCTAACTTCGGAAAAAGAAAAAAATACTATACAAACAGGTATGTATACATGTATGTGTGAATACATATAGGTATAGAAAGATAAGCCTTAGCTCAAAAACCTAATCTTCAACAATCTCTCTCAGCCCAATCATCTCCCCCCTTTAAATATAACAATATTCCTAGTAAACAATTAATTACAAGCTGTTAGGATGGCTTTTAGACTGTTAACTCGCTAAATTTTTCATGTAATTATGCCTTAGCCTTCTTCCTAGATTCCAATCTTGCTCTTATTCTTCTTGTTTTGTTCACAGCGCTTCCCATAGTACCTTCAAACACGCAGTAAATATTTAACTAAACTAATAAACACAGTAATGACTGGCAGAAAGTATGTCATATCCAATATCCAATTTGAGCTATTTCCCCCCAAAAAATGTAAAAAATAAACATTTAGAAAAAAGCTTTAAGAAAGACTAACTTTGTAAATGAGAATTAAAGTATATCTCACTAATAAGCATCTGTATATTTGCACACCCTATCCACAAAGTATTTTACCCTCTTCCACCACTTTCAGTTTTTGATCTGCTTCCTTCCTAAAACTACCTTCTAGTTACTTTTGATCTCTTTAGCTGCTGTCAGGTACCGTTAAAACAATTTTATAATACTTGGCAATTAGTATAATAAGTTAATGAAAAGTCATAATGCATGTATCACACATGTGAATAAGTCTTGAAGGAACTTACTGTTTATCAATCACTAAGTCAAGCTCTTTGCATACAAATTACATGTTAATCTAATGTAAATCTGGTTGGGAATAGGGTCTGAAAATAAGCCTTATTCAACAAGAAATATAACACAAGTCAACTTTTGAATATTGACAAGTTGGTGATTTCCTGCTTTTACAATATTTTCTACCCAAAAATTCTGTAAAATATATGACTTTTTAAAACAGGAATGTTAAATAGTATTACCAGTAGTATTACACAAGAAGCCCACAGCAACTGGCATTCTCAATGTCAAACTACTAATAGCAATGAATGGCACGCAATCCTAAAAAAGCAACAAGCAAAAGATATGAAAATGGTTCATCTTCAAAGTTCTGAGTCATATATTTTACCACTACTAAAATAATCCGAGCCTGACCAGGAGGTGGCACAGTGGATAGAGCGTCGGACTGGGACGTGGAGGACCCAGGTTCGAAATCACGAGGTCACCAGCTTGGGCACGGGTTCATTTGGTTTGAGCAGGGCTCACCAGCTTGAGCCCAAGGTCACTGGCTTGAGCAAGGGGTCACTCGGTCTGCTGTAGTGCCCCCCCCCCGGAGGTCAGGCACATATGTGAAAGCAATCAATGAACAACTAAGGTGCCACAACAAAGAATTGATGCTTCTCATCTCTCTCCCTTCCTGTCTCTGTTCCTATCTGTCCCTCTCTCTGTCTCTGTCACCCAAAATAAATAAATAAATAAATAATAAAATAAAATAATCCAAGATGTAAATTGTTTTTTAAAAAACAAAACATTGGGTGCCTGACCTGTGGTGGCACAGTGGATAAAGTGTCGACCTGGGAATACTGAGGTCGCCAGTTCAAAACCCTGCACTGGTCTGGTCAAGGCACATATGGGAGTTGATGCTTCCAGCTCCTCCCCCTTTTCTCTCTTTCTTTCTCTCTCTCCCTCTCTCTCTCTCTCTGTGTGTGTGTGTGTGTGTGTGTGTCTCCTCTCTAAAATGAATAAAAAATAAAAAATAAATAAAATAAAAAACAAAACATTGGGAGGAGGCATGCAAGAAGCATGACTGCTAATTAGATACTATGGTAAAACATTACCATGTTTTGTTGGGTCCTACAGTATGAAACAGAGCCATTGTAACCACAAAAAGAAAGCAGTCCTTAATTCCCTATTCAATAAAAAAGGTTCAAATTCCACAGACAAAAATGGTACCCTGGGTTGTTTGTTTTTGAAGAAGATTAAATTTAGGAGTTGCCAACACCCAAATGAAAAACATTCCAGAGTATTAAACTCAATTGTAGTGGGGAGTCATCTACATTCTCAGCACTTATGTGCCTTACCCAAAGCAGAAGTATTAACAAAGGATGTTTCTTAGGATCTCACAAGATACTTATTTCCCCCAGTAAACATTACCCTTACTAAAAAATAAAAACAAAACGGTATTTTAGAAATAACAACTTCAGCACAAGCAGCCAAATAATGAAGCTTAACATCTGCCAAAATACCTCCCAAAATAAGAGCCCTGTCAGATGAATAATGAGGAAGACAGAAAATGACAAATTCTTTTATTTGGACCATCAGCAATATTTAAGAATTAAGTTGAGAAATGTAGTTTTTACAAAGCCTTGTCTTGTTTTCCCTTAATCTTCATAATTTTTAACTAAACAACAAAAAAAAACCTAGAAATTTGATTACCACTCTTAAGAATTCCTTCTAAAGCAATTTAATGAATAACAGATCTTTTGTGCAAGTAGCAAACCACAGCGGACAGTTTTGCTGGCTGATAAAAATCTCTCTGAAACACTCATAAAAATATATCCTTCAAAGACAAACCGATTTTCCAGGTCGGAAATCATGTTAATACTTAAAAATTTGGGTATGTCTGACATACACACTAACTTACTGCCAATGCTTTTACTTGACCCACAATTAACATTAGCAAATTCTTATCATTTTCTTGGTGTCAAAGTTGAATAAACTAAAGACCAGGAGGCAAAAAGAAAAAAAGGGCAAACATCAAGAGCCAATGAAAAAAAGATGCAACTACTTTGGGTGAAACAAGATTGTTGAATCACTTCCCCAAACCGTGAGCTACTATTAAAGTAACCAAAGCTTGTTTAAGATTGTTTTGTTCTGCTGTGGGTAAAGTGGTTGCAGTTATATACTAAGCAAATATGTTTCACAGATCACTCTAACAGGAAGGTACTACTGGGTGCAGAAATGTTTTGAGATTACTAAAACAAACAAACAAACAAAAAACCCTACCACAAATGTTTTTCCAGAATACACAGAACCAAATACTTATATATGAGGAAAAATCGTCTTGGCAAAAATTGTGAGTTGCCACAGCGTTCCTATTGTCCTAAATATGACTCAGAAAAAAGCGTGCGTGTGTGTGTGTGTGTGTGTGTGTGTGTGTGTGTGTGTTGGGGAGCGTTATTTCCAAAAGTTGGTTCATATATGAAATAGAACACACATTCATTTGGATATATTTATCTTGGGTTCACTGAAAGATAAAGCTGCCTTGGACAATACTATGGCCACGTTTCCTTTACAGGCGCTATTAACACTGTTCAGAGAGAAGAGGAGATAAACAATCTGATAACTTGAGACGGACACGTGGGAAACTAAAGGGTATGTCGTCATCACCATTAATCAATTTTTCTAACTAACCAAGCATAGAAAAACAAGTCAGTGAGCAAGTTCTGGAGCCAGGAGTTGCCTTTCAACCACTGCAAATAGTATGTGTCCTGGGTCTGAAACCTTAGCCAGGAAGCCTGAAAAGCACGTGTCCGGCTTTGGGTTTGGGGAACTTCCCAGAAAGCATTTGTTCGGAGTAAAACTCAATCACGCTCCGCCTGCCCGAAAGGATAAGTAGTACGAGTTACGGTGGGCAAACTCTGGGCCCGAGAGCGCCCGGGAGAGAGAGAGAGAGAGAGAGACACCGGAGGGAGACAGACACCGGAGGCAGCAGCCCCACCCCCAGGTCCCGCCGCCGCCTGCCCAGCTCACCTCTGCTGCGGGGATGTTGACCACGCCGGTGGAGCGCCGCTTCTCCCGCAGCTTCCTCTTCTCGATCTGTCCCTTGCC
The DNA here is from genome assembly GCA_037038555.1 of Rhynchonycteris naso. Taxonomy (NCBI): domain Eukaryota; kingdom Metazoa; phylum Chordata; class Mammalia; order Chiroptera; family Emballonuridae; genus Rhynchonycteris; species Rhynchonycteris naso. The sequence goes on along the minus strand of CM072996.1, from coordinate 101,791,520 downwards.
CTTCCTGGCACTGGGGCCTGAGCTCTTGCCCTTCTCCGGGGCGCCGTCCGGCTCCTCCTCGTCGCCCCGGGCCGGCGGTGGCCCCGAAGCGCAGGCGGCGGCGCCGGCGGGGGCCTCTTCCTCCGACCGCCGCGGGCCTGGGGCCGCCCGGGTCAGCGCCGCGGGGCCCGCCGCACAGTTCACGCCCCCGGGGGCGGCAGGTGCGGCCGCGACGCCCGGGAGGCTGTTGTTAAGCTCGCTGGCCGCGGCGGTCGCCGACGTGCTCAGAGCCCCGGGCGGGGGTTTTCCGGCCGCATCGCTCCCGCCGGCGCTCGGGGTGGCCGAACCCGGGGGGTTCTGCTTGGCGCGCAGCTTCTCGCGCTTCGCTTTCCACTCCTCCAGGAAGTCGGTGGTGCTGCCGCTGCCGCTGCCGCCGCCGGTCCGGTAGCCACCGGTCGCCATATTCCCTGCGGGCCGGTCGGGCTCTCACCTCAGGCCGCCCACCCGGCTCCGCCGCCGCCGCCTCCTCCTTCGCCGACCCCGAGGAGACGGGCGCACGACCCCCGGCGCGGGGCGGCGCGACTCCCCAGCCGCCCGCGGTCTGCGGGAAAAAACACAAAAGGGGGTGGGGAAGGGAAGCGTGAGGTCCTCGCCCGGCCAGGAGGTCTGCCCCGCGGCCGCGCCCGGCGGAGCCCCGCACCCGGAGTGCGACCACTGTCCCGGCCGGCGAGTAGCTGCCGAGTCCCCAACCTGCGAAGTTTCTCCGGCGCACCTACACAGCGGCCGGGACGATCACCGCCCCTCAAGGGGAGGAGAGAGGGACTGTCCCCACCCCTGGCCCCCGCCCATCCACACCGGGGTCCGCGCCTGCGGCGGTCGGGGGACCGAGGCCAGACCCCGCCACCTGTCGGCCCGCCACATCTCCTGCCCCTCGCTCCGGCCACTGCCGGTCTGGGGTCCCCGCCACCGACACTCCCATTCCCGGACACGCTGCGGGGCCCCAGCCGCTTGTGGAGGAGGGAGACGCGCAGACCCCAGCGGTCCGGTCGAAGCGGGGAGGGACCGGGGCGCAGGCGGCGCGGACGGTCCCTTACCTGGGAGAAGCCTGGGGGCGCGGCGCGAGGCTGGGCCGGGCGCACAGGTGAACCGGAGCGGCCTCACCAAAGGAGCCGCTGCCAGCTCCCCGGCCGGAGCTCAAGTCTACCCGGCCGGGAGGGAGGGAAGCGGGGAAAAAAGGGAGGGAGCGCGGGGCGGGAGGGGAGCCGAGCGACGCCGAAGCGGAGCGGAAAGGGCCGAGACGGCGCGGAGGGGCGCGGCGGTGTTGGGGGCGGGGGTCGCGCCCGTCGCTGCCCCGCCCCCGGCGCTCAGGTGCGCGGCGCCGCGGCCAGCCCGCTGGTCGGACGGCGCGTTCCTGGGCTCGCGGTCGCGCGGCGTCGGGCCTCGGCGCCTCAGTCCCGGGGCGGGACCGGCCCTCCACGCCCTTATCCCGCTCCTCTCCTCCGCCTCTCCCTTGTCCCACCACTCTTCCTTTTAAGTACAAGACAGTCTTCGAGGGAAAGTCTCGAATGCAGCTGGCTGACGGAAAAGTGCAATCAAGTGAGGATGATTCAGGGCCTGCCTAGCCAAGACGGGAAAACATCCGCGTCACTGTGCCTCCTGGCTGCCCCTTTGCCAGATGCATTGGGATGGCAGGTAGAGAACAGAAGGAACTGAAACAAACCCAGCCCCCTCCTTGCAAGAAAAGTTTGTGGTCTACTGGTGAAAGGGTCACCTAAAAGGAGGGGCTTAAGTTGACGGTGAATTATCAAGAGTTGACTATTATCTTCGACTTACAGGAGAAAATTGTAAACATTTCGACATTGTGTATTGGCTATCTCAGTCCTGTTTGGAGATTTCCTCTTAAGCTTTTGTCTTTACACCTCTTTGCAGATAGTGAATTTAGCAACAAAAGCTCCCTACCGAATTACAAGAGCAGCATTGATGCTCTTTTGATAGGAGCTTAGCGGTGATCAGCTCTATTTTTCTATCTCTTTTTTTAATTAGTTTGAGAGAGAGAGAAATATCGGTTTTTGTTTCAACCATCATACCCGCAACTCTGACGCAGCCAACCAAGCTACCTGGCCAGGGCCTTAAAATTTTACCCTTAAGGCTCTCTAGGGTAAATCTTATCTTCAGGTGCAAGTCATCTAAGATTTCTGGGTCGGGACTGGGTGGGCTGCCACTGACAGACACCTGAAGAGACTGAGCTCACCTTATCCAAGTAGTGCCAGGACACACCACCTTCATAGGGTATAAATGTCAGGTCACCATTTTGCAAAAAGTAGGCGAGCCCTGATTCACATTCTCACCTAACATCAATCTTTCTTCCTACTAATGCCTATTTTGCCCAGGTGACACATGGTTGGTACGCAGTCAGTGTGTGCCTGCGACAGGAGTGAAAACAGGAGAAAGTGATTCAATTGTTTTTTTATTTCTCAGATGGAAAGTCACACAGTTCTGGTTCATGGTCTGGCTGTGGGGGTGACTATATGGGTAACCAGAAGGGAGCTCTGGAAAAATTCTTAGAAAGTTAATGTCTATTCTAGGGAATGGGTTTAAAAGGCTGAGTCTAGCTGGTACCAACCTGGGTGCAACCACTGAAATTCCTCATTACAGATTCATTAGTTCGCTTTCTGAGTGTTAGGGAAAGAAAGGGAGGTTTTGGCATTAAACCGATTCACACGAATAAGCATGGAGGGGCTGCAGGATACAGTGGGAAGAGGGTCTAGTCTGCCTGGATACAGACATCAGTGGCTGAGAGGTCTCAGGCATGTGTTTAAATTCTCCTTTACTATAAAAATTAGCAATAACAACTTACATTTTTAATTTTTTTTATTTATTAATTTTAGAAAGAGAGAGAGAGGAACTTTGATTCACTGCTCCACTTATTCATGCCCTCCTTGGTTGCTCCCTGGGAGCTCATTGGTATGTGCCCTGATGGGAGATCGAACCCATAACCCCAGCATGTCTGGGACAACCCTGTAACCAACTTAGCTACCCGGCCAGGGCAACAACATATATTTTTTAAGCTGTTACAAGAATTGACTTGGTGTGTTACATGTACTTGGTTCAAGGAAGGCACTCAGTAAATATAGTCTCTTTTATTAATAAGATATAAAGCAGTCCTTCTATTTTTTTCTGGGCTTCCAATGTGTTGGGGGTTGGTGGGAGTTAGGCAAAAAAAGATGAGGTACTAAATACTAAACTGAACTTAAAAACAATAGGCTGAATGAACTAGCATAATGCTTATCCACAAATGTGTCACTGCATCTCTTAGAACAGTTCTCTTAATATTAATAGGCTCTGCATCAGGAATGTTGGCTATTACTGACTTGTGTAGCTTTGAGTCAGTTGCTTAACTTTTGTATCTGTTTACTTACATATAAAGTGGGGATAATAATACTTCCTACATTGTGAGAGTGTTGTGAGAGTGCCTGAGATCCTTAGATAAAAGGTAATATGTGAGGACCAAAGTGGTTATTACTAGTCTATAAAGTGCCCTAGGAACTGTGGATGAAAGAGATTATTGAGGTACAAAGCACTGTATGTTATTATTGTTATCATTTATTATACCTTTGTCTTTACCTTACCATTCTCAATATACCCAAACATGTATTTCACAGCCAGACTTCTTCCAACATTGCACCAAAATATTTAGCTGAGTCAGTGCTAAGTTGCAAAATGTTTGCATCTCATCAATCTTTATGTAGAGCATTCTGATGAAATAACCTTGGAGCTTGGTTTCTCAACCACATCACTATTGACATTTGGGACGAGAGAATTCTTTGGGGACTTGTCCTGTCAATTGTAGAACGTTTAGCAGTATTTGGGGCTTCTACCTATCAGATGCCAGTGTCTGCCCCTGAACCCCAATTGTGACTTTGTCAAATGTTCCCAAGGGTGGGGCAAAATCTCCCCCAGTTGACAAGCTCTGAGCTAGCCTAAAATAACCTAATTTGGGTGACTCACTTGCACTTAATAATAAAAAGAAATATGATGACGCTAACAAAAACAGTTTCATTTTAATATGTCACAGTGAGTTTATTCTAAATGTTTAAATCTTACTTAATATTTTCTAGTCAGTGGATTAACTAGGATGTGAAATAGCCTGTTTGTATGTGTTAAAATAATTAATAGAATATTAGGAAATAGCCATTTTGTCTTCCATGCAGATATTTCTGGAGCACATGCATTCATCCTCTAAAAAATAATACACGTATACAGTTTTAAAAGTTATATATTTAAGTATTTTTCCGAAGTAGAGGCAGACAGACTCCCACATGCGCCCAACCAGGATCCACCAGGTATGCCCACTAGGGGACAATGCTCTGCCCATCTGGGCTGTTGCTTTGCTGCAATCGGAGCCATCCTAGCACCTGAGGTGGAGGCCATGGAGCCATCTTCAGCACCAAGGCCAACTTTGCTCCAATGGAGCCTTGGCTGCAGGAGGGGAAGAGAGAGATAGAGAGGAAGGAGAGGGGGGAGGGGGGAGAAGCAGATGGGCGCTTCTCCTGTGTGCCCTGGCCAGGAATCAAACCCGGGACTTCCACACACCAGGCTGACGCACTACCACCCAAATTCCCGGGACTTCCACACACCAGGCTGACACACTACCACCCAACCAGCCAGGGCTACATTTAATTTTTAATGTCCTTATCTGCTATTCTACTTCTTGATTTTTCTTTTTTAGACATCCTTCATTGAGTTCTTAATACAGAAGAAAATTTAGCTCTCTTACACTAACTGTACATACACATTTCTTAGCCCTAAACTCCTACTATATTTAATGATTTTTATTGAGTAAACATTAAATTATTATAGTGTTATGAGTATTCAAATGTTACTTATAGCTGAGCCATGAAATATACTATGATTGTATTTCTTTAGTTTTTTTTAACAACTTTTTTCTTGTTGCATAACTACCCGTTTTTTCCTCAGCTAAAACTTGTATTTATTTTTCTTATCATTGGCTTATTTTTCTATATCCCAGTCACAAATTTACACTCAAACTTTCCTTATCTCAACATTAATCATATCAGGTATTCTATCATATTTTTCTTTTTCTTGGAGACAGCTCTCCTAGATCCCTTCTTCATTCCCTGCTTTAGTCTCGATTGATTTGAAGGTTTATGCTCTGTGGTCATCCTGGAACTATGCTTCCCTAACATTCTTCGAATAATTTCCTATTTGCTGACCCTTTGTTTCCTGAATCCCACATTGTCCTTGGTCTTGTTTTATTTTGCCCCCTCAATTTAGTGGACTACATCCTCAGTATATTCTGGAAATAGGGGATTACACATTTGTGGAGGTACTGCAATTAGAAAACGTTTTCGATGTATCTCTGCACTTAATAGTATAGATCTCTAGATTGGATATCATTTTCCTTCATAATTCTGAACATATATCACTGTCTTGTCTTCTAGTTTCCAGATTTGCTTTTTTTTTTTATTCATTTTAGAGAGGAGACACAGAGTGTGTGTGTGTGAGAGAGAGAGAGAGAAAGGGGGGAGGAGCTGGAAGCATCAACTCCCATATGTGCCTTGACCAGACCAGTGCAGGGTTTTGAACTGGTGACCTCAGTGTTCCCAGGTCGACATTTTATCCACTGCGCCACCACAGGTCAGGCCTTCCAGATTTGCTTTTAAGAAAATCAATGGCGGCCTGACCTGTGGTGGCTCAGTGAATAAAGCATCGACCTGGAACACTGACATTGCTGGTTCAGGGCCCTGGGCTTGCCCAGTCAAGGCACATATGGGAGTTGATGCTTCCTGCTCCTCCCCAACTTCTCTCTTTCTCTCTCTCTCTCCTCTCTAAAATAAATAAATAAAATCTTAAAAAACAAAAAGAAAATCAATGGCATTTTGATACCCTTTGTATTCTCTCTCTAGAAGTTTTTGGATCTTCTTACCCAGATCTTCTGAAATATAGTATCTTGAAGTTTTGCCCTGATTTGGTCTTTTTCCATTTATTAGGTACTTGGTGGACCCTTTCAATCTACTATCGGCCCTTCAGTTGGGCAATTTCCTTAGCCTATAGCTTTGATAATTCTTCCTTTCCATGTTCTCTGTTCTCTATTTCTGGAACTCTTATTAAATAGATGTTAGACTTTTAAGAGTTTCCTAATACATTTTTAATCTTCTCTTCTTGTTTCCATATCTTTGGAATTTCAGTGAACTTTTCTCTACCTTACATGCCAATTTGTCTATTGAATTTTCTGTTGCTGCCACCATTGTTTTCTAACACGTTTCTATTCACTAAATTTATTTTTCATAGTATACTATTCTTGTGTCACAGAACCATCATCTTTTCTGTCCCTAGGGAAATTTAACATTTCTTCTGCTGATTCTACACTGTGCTTCTAATCTATATGTTTCCTTTTTACTTTTTGATTGCTTTATTTTTCATCTTTCATGTTAGAGGATTTGCTCATCAGTCTGCTATTTGTTTATTTTTGAGGTGTAAGCACTTGAAAGTTGATTGGATGCTCTTCTGTGAAAAGGCAGCACTTGTTGACTAATGGTCCTCATTTAGGGGCCTGGTCTTTGGACATAGGCATTCTGTGGAAGCATGTATCCAATATCAGCATCTATGTAGTGTTTCTTTTGGCCGTATCAATTTCCCTGAGAGAAACTGTGTTTTCTGCCTGTGTTGCCACCTGTCAACTGTTTCAGGAGCCAAGTAAGGAAAGGGACTGGGGGAGCCTCACTACACAACATGCTGGTTTCACTGAGTCCCTATGCTCAGTATGCCTGGTGTACTCAAGTTCATTACATTTGAGATTTAATATTGGAGCGTGAACTTCCAGTCCTCTGCTACTAGGGTCAGGAGAGACAGCCTCCTTGCCACTGAGCCTTGAAGAGCTGGTTTAAGAATATAACTTTTTCTGATGTTGATTTTCAACCAGTACTTACGTTTTCAACCTCCAACTTTTGCTCTTTCAAAAGTATATGCTACTGCCTCCAATTTCAGGGCTCTTTTTAAAGGGTTCTTCAAAGTAAAAGGATTACTCCTTAGTTGTTTTGTCTCCTGCAGGGGGTTAGAATTTACCTTTCTCTGCTCTGCTCAAGTCTGTCTTTTTTGTCTTTCATCTTCCAAAATTTTCTTGTTATCTCTCGTCCTCTTTGTTTTTAGTTGGTTTATCACTTTACTCTTGTTTTATGAAGTTACTTGAGGAAGTAGAAATAAAATGTGTATTCAGTCTGTTATGTTTAACAAGAAGTTCAATCCATCAATTTTGCAGATTTCCAGATACTTTGAAATCTAATCTATAATGAAGCCAGATCAGTGGAGACTATTGCATCATATTTTTCTCCTCATTGAATGAAATCATAGCCCCTATTGATTGACACTATTAGAAAGAGCACTATGATTGCCTGGTCTGTGATGGCACAGTGAAAAGATCATCGACCTGTAGGCCCTGGCCGGTTGGCCCAGCGGTAGAGTGTCGGCCCGGCGTGTGGAAGTCCCGGATTCGATTCCTGGCCAGGGCACACAGGAGAAGTACCCATCTGCTTCTCCACCTTTCCCCCTCTCCTTCCTCTCTATCTCTCTCTTCCCCTCCCACAGCCAAGGCTCCAGTGGAGCAAAGTTGGCCCAAGCACTGAAAACGGCTCCATGGCCTCCACCTCAGTCCCTAGAATGGCTCTGGCCATAATGGAGCAACAGCCCAGATGGGCAGAGCATTGCCCCCTGGTAGGCATGCTGGGTGGATCCTGGTCAAGGGCATGCAGGAGTCTGTCTGACTGCCTCCCTGCTTCTAACTTGGGGCGGGGGGGGGGGGGAAGATCATCCATCTGGAATGCTGAAGTTGCTGGTTTGAAACCCTGGGCTTGCCTGGTCAAGGCACGTACAACAAGCAACCAATGAACAGCTAGAATGAAGCAACTATTTCTCATCCCCCCTTCTTTCTGTAAGATCAATAAATAAAATCTTTTTTCTTTTTCCCGGGACAGAGAGAGAGATAGATAGGGACAGACAGACAGGAATGGAGAGAGGTGAGAAGCATCAATCATTAGTTTTTCGTTGCCGTTTCAACCCCATAGTTGTTCATTGATTGCTTTCTCACATGTGCCTTGACCGCGGGCCTTCAGCAGACCAAGCAACCCCTACTGGAGCCAGCGACCTTGGGTCCAAGCTGACAAGCTTTTGCTCAAGCCAGATGGGCCTGTGCTCAAGCTGGCAACCTCGGGGTCTCGAACCTGGGTCTTTCGCATCCCAGTCCGAAGCTCTATCCACTGCGCCACCGCCGGGTCAGGCAATAAATAAAATCTTTAAAAAAGAGTGTGATGAAATGTGTTATATTTTTTGTAGGCTGTTTTGAAGATGTGGCCCATTATATTATATAATGTTCCTATTATTAAAAACCTAGGAAAATCGGAATGACTGTCTTCAGTAAGTCAACAACAAGTGCTAAGGAAGATGTAAAGAAAGGGGGACCCTTGTGCACTGTTGGCAGGATTGCAGACTGGTGTAGCCACTGAGGAAAATAGGATGGTGGGTCCTCAAAAAATAAGAAATGGAGCTGCCTTATTTCCCAGCTACTCCACTTCTGTGTACATATCTGAAGATACCCAAACACTAATTCTAAAAAATATATGCACCCCTATGGTCATTGCAGTGTTATTTTACAATAGTCAAAATACGGAAGCAACCCAAGTGCCTATCAATAGAGAAGTGCAGCCCTGGCCAAATAGCTCAGTTGTTTAGAGCATCATCCCAAAGCACAGAGGTTGCCAATTCAATCCCCAGTCAGGGCACATACAGGAACAGATTGATGTTCCTGTCTCTTCCTCTCTAATTAACATTTTTAAAAAGCTGTGGTACACATATACAATGGAATATTAATCATAAAAAGAATTAAATCTTATCATTTGTAGCAGCATAGATGGACCTAGAGTATATGATGCTAAGTAAAGTAGTTAGAGAAAGACAAATACCATATTATTTCCTTTATAAGTGAAATTTAAAGAAAAAAATAAAACAGACACACAAAATAGACTGATGGCTGCTAGAGGAGAGAGGGTTGGGAGCTAGGTGAGAGAGGTTAAGGGCTTAAGAAATACAAATTGGCCTTGACTAGTTAGCTCAATCAGTTGGAGCATCATCCTGAAACAACAAGATTGCAGGCTCGATCCCCAGTCAGGGCACACACAGAAAGCAACCAATGAATGAACAACTAAGTGGAACAACAGATGAATGCTTCCCTTCCACTTCCCTTCTCTCCCCTTTCCTCTCTCTAAGAACCACTCAATTAAAAAAATAGTACAAATTTTTAGTTACACCAAATAATCACAGGGGTGTAAAATACAGCATACGGAATATAGTCAATGATACAGGTGGGGCAAAAGTAGGTTTATAGTTGTTTGTATGGAAAATAATAATTAAAAAATAATACAAGAATAAACTGTCTTTTGCATACTCACAACTGTAAACCTCCTTTGGTCCCACTCTGTATTGCAATAATTATGTATGGTGTCAGGTCAGTACTGAAAATATCAGGGGGAACACTTTGTAATTGCATACGATTGTCTAACCTCTATGCTGTACACCTGAAATGAATAGGAAATAAGACTGAATGTAAACTATAATTAAAAAATAAAAGTAAAAAAAAAATTAAGCTTTACCCATGTAAAAAAAAAAAAAAAGAAAACAGCATGACATGTTCCCTAACACTACTTTAAATGCATGGTCAGCCTGCCCTGGTGGTGGCGCAGTGAATAGAGCATCGGACTGGGACGTGGAGGACCCAGGTTCATCTGGTTTGAGCAAAGCTCACCAGCTTGGACCCAAGGTCGCTGGCTTGAGCAAGGGGTCACTTGTAGCCCCACGGTCAAGGTACATATGAGAAAGCAATCAATGAACAACTGAAGTGCTGCAACGTAAAATTGATGCTTCTCATCTCTCTCTCTTCCTGTCTGTCCCTATCTATCCCCTCTCTCTGACTCTCTGTCTCTGTCAATAATAATAATAAATGCATAATCATCATTCTAACTAGGCAATTCCTGCTGTTTGGCTATCCTGTAATCCTAATGAGCTTACTCTCCTGAGCTCCAAAATAACTAGTTCACATCAATTTTTTAAATCTCCATCCCTCTTCATCCTAACCTCACTGTCTGTTGATGAACTTGCCTTCATCCTTTATTAACTAAATAGAACCCATCAGAGTAGAGCTCCTTATCTTGCCAAGACAATTCTACCCACTTTCCTCTATCTGGATCTACTCTCTGCCTTCTTATTTTTAAAGTTTTCTACTCCTCTCAAAGGCAGCTCTGCCATTTGTATCTTTCCTCTTTGAAAGGTTTTGTTCCTACAGTTATGCTCTCTTTTTGTTCATAATCAATTTCTTCTCTATGAAATCATTCCCTTCAGCCTGACCTGTGGTGGCGCAGTGGATAAAGCGTCGACCTGGGAACACTGAGGTCGCCAGTTCAAAACCCTGCCCTGGTTTGGTCAAGGTACATATGGGAGTTGATGCTTCCACCTCCTCCCCCCTTTCTCTCTCTCTCTCACTCTGTGTCTCCTCTCTAAAATGAAAACAAACAAACAAAAATCATTCCCTTCAATATACAAAAGAACTGATAATGCCCTCTGTGTTAGTCTTCTATTTACTTCTGTAATAAATATACAGACTTAGCATCTTAAACAATACCACGTTATCATCTTACAGTTCTGTAGCTAAAAGTCCTACATGCATCGCACTGGGCTAAAATCAAGGGGCCAGCAGGGCTGCCTTCCTTTCTGGAAGTTCTCAGGAAGAACCCAATTTTGTACCTTTTTCAGCCTCTAGAAGCCACCCACATTTCTCTGCTCATGGTCCTGTTTCCCGTCTTCAAAGTAATCAATGTCCTCTCTGTGCCTTTCTTCCAGTCACACATCCCTGATTACCTCTTCTGCCTCTCTTTTCCACTTGGATGTATCCCTGGGATTACTGTTATAAAAAATTCAAGTGAACACATATGAAGATCTAATTGGCTTTATTAAGCAATTCATAAATCAGGCAGCATAACTTCTTGCTTACTAGAACGGTGTTCTGAGGGATTGTACAAAATGTAAGGTTTTTATAGAAAAGAAGGGTGAAGCAAGAAAGCTATGAGGAAAAGAAAGGATTATTTTAGGCCAGGATATTTTCTTTTGTCTCAGGAGAACAAGGAGGATTTTATTATGCAAACTGCTTCTTCTTTGGGGAAATGCAGATGGCCCTTGCAACAGGTAACATCATTGGGAATGACCAGAAAATTTCAGACTGTTTAAGATTACATTTCTGGAAAAGGTCAAAACTGCAATTAGAGTGTTAAATTCAGGTTTAGTATCATGGGCTTTTAGTACAAGTGATGCAATTTTGGGCCTGTGGTTTTTCTTAACATTACATTGGGTCAACCTGGATAATCTAGGATAATCTGTTTTATTTTATTATTTTTTAATTGCAGAAGATTAAGTAGTGATTTAATTCTTTTTTTAACTTTTATTGATTTTTAGAGAGAGAGGAAGATAGGAAGAGAGAGAAATGTTGACTTGTTGCTCCACTTATGCCATCATTGGTTGAGTTCTGTGTGTGCCCTGACCCGGGATTGAACCCACAAACTCGGTGTGTCAGGAGGATGCTCTAGCCAATTGAGCAACTCAGCCAGGGCCTTTATTTTTAAAATCAACTGATTAGCAATCCTAATTCCATCATAAACCTTAATTCTCCTTTGTCATGTAACAATATATTTATCATTCCAGGGATTAGGGCCTAGAACTCTTTAGGAAGTCATTATTCTAAGTACCATACCCTCTTAGAAAAAACAAAACAAAAAAAACACCTATCCTTGACTCTAGAATCTAATCTAGCCAACATCCTATATTTCCAGTGATTAGACATTTATATAACTTACGAAGTGATCACCCCATAAGTCTAGTTCCTATCTGACACCATGTATAGTTATTATATTATTCACTATATTCCCTGTGCTGTACTTCACATCCCCATGACTATTCTGTAACTACCAATTTGTACTTCTTTAATTTCTTTTTATTTTATTCATTTTAGAGAGGAAACAGAGAGAGAGAGAGAGAGAGAGAGAAAAGGAAGGAGGAGCTGGAAGCATCAACTCCCATATGTGCCTTGACCAGACCAGTGCAGGGTTTTGAACTGGCGACCTCAGTGTTCCCAGGTCGACGCTTTATCCACTGTGCCACCACAGGTCAGCCAATTTGTACTTCTTAATTCCTTCACCTTTTTTGCCATCCCTCCCAACTCCTCTCCCATCTGGCAACCATCAAAATGTTCTCTGTATCTATGAAGTCTCTTTCTGTTCTGCTTGGTCATTTATTTTGCATTTTAGATTCTATATATAAGTGAAATCATATAGCATTTGTGTTTCTCTGTCTGACTTATTTCACTCAACACAATACCCTCTAAATCCATCCATGCAGCACTGATTTTAATAGTGAAATAACGGGAAAGCTATAATAGTGAAATAAGTGGATATATCAATTATAGCTTATTAGTACAATGGAACATTTATAGTATCTCAGAAACATAATAAAAAACATTCCAAATAGCCTGACCAGGCGGTGGTGCAGTAGATAGAGCGTCGGACTGAGATGAGGAAGACCCAGGTTGGAGACCCCGAGCTCGCCAGCTTGAGCACGGGCCCATCTGGCTTGAGCAAAAGCTCATCAGCTTGGACCCAAGGTCACTGGCTCCAGCAAGGGGTTTCTCGGTCTGCTGAAGGCCCACTGTCAAGGCACATGTGAGAAAGCAATCAATGAACAACTATGGTGTCGCAATGGCAATAAGAAACTAATGATTGATGCTTCTCACCTCTCTCTGTTCCTGTCTGTCTGTCCCTATCTATCCCTCTCTCTGAGTCTCTCTTTGTCCCTGTAAAAAAAAGAAAAAACCATTCCAAATAGATATGTAAAATATGAGACTTCATAGAAATTTCTAAAATGTACAATAATATATTACAGATACATACTTTTCCAATACAAACACAAATACACCAAATTCATCTTATCAGTTACTTCTGAGGACAGATGGAAGCAGAAGATATAGAATGTGTAAAGTTGCTGCTATTTATGTTTTATTTCTTTAAAATGAAAGAGGTCTAAAATAAATGTTGCAAAATATTTAACATTTGTTAAATCTCAGGGACAGGGGATATCTCTGCTATTTTCTATATTATTTTATGTACTTTTGTATGCTTAAAATACACTGCAATTTTAAGTTATCTTTAAGGAAAATGCCTGGACTTGTAGAAATCATTTCATAAGAAAAGGTTTCATTTTAAAAGGCTGCAACTTTAACAAAATTGGACTTTCCCAACATATCTTGGGGCAACCTTAAAATATTGTTCTTTCTTTCTTTCTTTCTTTCTTTCTTTCTTTCTTTCTTTGTCAAGCAAGAAAAAGACACAAAATTTTAGAAAGCTTAATGAATCCATGTACCTTGTAAATACCTGAATTCATTTACGGTTTGCAGCAAAGGAAGAACACTGAAGCCATGCCAATTTCAAAAGGCACCTTCCCCTTTTGTATCACTAATCTATCTCCATAATGTCTGGAAACAGGTCCCTAAACTTGCTGCTAAACCACTTTCCTTCAACAGTCAATGAAATGGATGAAACAGGTGATGCCTCTCATCATAACTAGCTCTTCATTATCATTGTTTATTTGCACCCTGGTGTCATTGAACAAGTACAGGTATTGGTCTACTTACAACCTATGCAACTTACGCTCATTCTACTTTATGACCACAATTGTTAGCCACGACTGCTCCGTGTCGTGCAGTTTTTGTATGCACTTGTATTTTATAATTATGTATGTTTTGCAAATACTAAACCAGTTGTGCTGGTAATGCAGTGTTTTACTTAAACCTGACGAATGTAAAAATAAGAAACAAAATGGTGTAGAGATTATACAAATGGCATAAAATGAACAAAGAAAATTATGGTAGGTAACAATAATGAAAGAAAATCATGATAAAATATGACTTAAAAATTTTTATAACATCATTTCACAGTACTGTACATATAGCCTACTCAACTTACGACCAAATCGGGTTACTACTGGTCTGTTGGAACCAATCGTGATCGTAAGTCGAGCACTAGCTGTATTCCAATTTTTCTGATCTCCTTTTAGAAACTCAACAAGCCATTCTCACCTTCCAAATAATTAAGAAAATGTCTTTGCCAAGGAAAACTTGATGTGGACAGAATGTTTTGGTTCTCTGGGCACAGATGGAGCACATTGAGAGCTCAGTAACACACCTTGTTGGGCTGCTTTCCTGATGATGCTCCACACACTGCCATGACTCATTGCTCTCAGCATCAACAGGAATTGGTCTGTGCCAGAAATAGTGAAAGGAGGCTTGTCTACCACTGTGAGAGTCATTGACTTTATCAGAGCCTAGTCCTGACCTCAACCTTTTCAAGAAATTTTGACTAGAAAAGAGATCAGAGTAGAAAGGTCTTGTCTCTTACACATAGTCCACTGACTTTCCAAAGAACAAATCTTTTTAAAAATTAGGTTTTCTTTTCAATTACAATTGACATTCAATATTATATTAGCTTCAGGTGTACAGTGTAGTGGTTAGACATTTATATAACTCACAAAGTCATCCCTCAATAAATCTTGTACCCACCTGACACCAAGTATAGTTATTGCAATATTATTGACTATATTCCCTATGCTGTACTTTACTTCCTCCTGGCTATTTTGTAACTACCAGTGTTGTATTTCTTAATCCCATCATCTTTTCACCCAACTCCCCAACACCCTTACCATCTGGCTAGTTTGTTCTCTATATGTATGACTTTCTTTGTTTTGTTTTGTATTTTTGTTCTTTAGATTCCACATAACAGTGAAATAATATGTTTTTGCCTTTCTCTGTCTGACTTATTTCACTTAGCATAATACCCTCTAGGTCTATCCTTGTTGTTACAAATGGTAATACTTTATTTTTAGTGGCTGAGTAGTATTCCATTGTATATATGTACCACAGTTTCTTTATCCATTCCTCTTTTGATTGGACTATATAATCCATTTACATTTAAAGTAATTATAGATAGGTATGTAGTTATTGCAATTTTATTGTTTCCTGATTGTTTCTGTAGTTCTCTGTTTCTTTCATTGTTCTCTTGCTCTCTTCTCTTATAGGTTGATAATTTTCTGTTGTGTTGTGTTTGGATCCCTTTCTCTTTTTTTCTCGTGTATCTCTTATAGATTTTTGGTTTATAGTTATATATGCTTCATACATACCAAGTTATGTTATAGCAGTCTATTTTAAGTTTATGTATCTTAAGTTTGAACACATTCTAAAACAACTGCCAATTTTTTATTCACCGCTCTGTGTTTATGTTTTTGTCATTATTTTAAACTTTTTTCGTGTATGTACGTGTATGTGTATCCCTTGATTTACTGTTGTTATTACACATGATCTTTCTACTTTTGCTTTTTTTTATTCAGTGAGAGGAGGGGATACAGAGACAAACTCCTGAAAATGTCCCAAAGGGGATCCACCTGGCAAGCCCACTAGGGGAGGTGGTGATGCTCTGCCCATTTTGGGCATTGCTCCATTGCTCAACAACTGAGCTCTTCATAGCTCCTGAGGCGTAGGCCATGGAACCATCCTAGTACCTGGGACCAGCTCACTGAAATAAAGCCATGGCTTCAGGAGAGGAAGAGAGAGAGCAAAGCGAGAGGGGACAAGGTGGAGAACCAGATGATTCTTTCTCCTGTGTGCTCTAACTGGGAATCAAACCCAGGACGTCCATGCTGCAGGCTGGCGCTCTACCACTAAACCAACGGACCAGGGCCTACTTTTGACTTTTATACTAGCTTTAGTGTTAGCTGGTCCACTGCTTTTATTATATGTTTACCTTTGTCAGGGAGAATTCTTTTCATTGCAATATTTTTAAATTTATATTTTTTATTTTCTGCTTCTTAAAGAAGAAAATTTCTTTAAGATTTCTTATAACACTGGCTTGGTGGCAATGAACTTCTTCAGCTTTTTCTTGTCTTAAAACCAAAGAACAAATTTTAATGTGATTGAACTTCATGCATAAGTTGTATGTGTGCTCAAAAGGGAGAGAGATAGAGAAAGAAAGAGAGAAATAGAGAGAGAGAAGCTTTCTCAGAACATTTAACTGCAAGGCATTCATTTTCAGTTTTGTTACATTGTAGATATCTTTTACCATGAGACTAAGGCCCTACGTAGAGCATTATGGGTGCTGCTAAAGGAAACCCCAACTCTTAGAGTTCAGCCACCATTTTAGGAAGTGAAGATGGATTGCAAGCAACATTTTAACCTTTCCAATGAGGAGGAACTTTCTGTAGTCTAAAGTCCATTAATAAAGTCTTGTTAGTTTTTCTGCAAGCAGAAATCATCATACCACCAAACAGCATCAAAGTCTTTTGACTGTTACTTCTGCTGCTCAGATAACTTTAAAATTAAAACATGAACTCATCATCCTTTTCTGGCTCACAGAAAGCTTCAATAATGTATACCTCACCTGATATGATTCCATTGATTTACAATAATAAGGCATGAATTCAACTCAGTTTTAGAGTATGTTCTTTGACCTATATAAACCAATGTTTGTTGCACTTCTTGCCATTAAAAAAAAATAATTGGATGATATAAACCAGTATCTTATTTAAATCAAAAGCAACCTTGTCCTGGCCAGTTGGCTCAGTGGTAGAGCGTTGGTCCGGTGTGTGAAAGTCCCAGGTTCAATTCCTGGCCAGGGCTCACAGGAGATGTGCCCATCTGCTTCTCAACCCTTTCCCCTCTCATTTCTTTCTCTCTCTTCCCCTCCCACAGCCAACGCTCCAATGGGGCCAAGTTGGCCCAGGCACTGAGGATGGCTCCGTGGCCTCCATTCACTTCAGGCACTAGAATGGCTCCAGTTGCAACTGAGCAAGGCCCCAAATGGGCAGAGCATCGCCCCCTAGTGGGCATGCCAGGTGGATTCCGGTCAGGCTCATGCAAGAGTTTGTCTCTCTGCCTCCCGGCTTCTCACTTCAGAAAAATTAAAAAAAAAAAAGAAGAAAAAGAAAGACAGCCTTACCCTGGCCAAATAGTTCAGTGAGTGTTGTCTCAGTATGCAAAGGTTGCTGGTTTGATGTTTGTGTCTCTCTCTCCCTCTTTCTAAAATCAATAAAAAAATTTTAAAAATTTAAGGTAGCCTTTTACTGGAATTTACTGTTGAGAAAGGTTATGGTTGCCTTTTATTTTATTTAAATTTGAATTTAATTCACAAGAATGAAGATAATATTTTGCATAATTATATTTATAGCAATAATTTATTGCTTTTAAAAGCAAGGTAGTACTGTGTTATCCCTTCATATACAATGTTTAGTGTAACTCTTTACACACTCTGATAAGGATAGCCCTTTTATTACTTTCCTTTCAGACATAAAACTGAGGCATTGAGAGAGATTAAATAACTTGTCCAGTGTTTCACAGTACATGATACAGCCAATAGTTATGTCAAAGGAATTGTCAATGTAATAAAATAAATGGAATGTAATCTACTTAGTTTCTGTGCATTTCTGGGAAAAATTTGTTTGGATTTCATCAGAATTTTAGAGCTTCCTAATCAGTTATCCTTAGGGCTAAGAACAACTGGACAAGACAAGCCACATAACATAGGCTCCCGTGGGGCCCCTTCCCTCTCTTTGTGTCATAGTGTCTGGCATACAGCAGGTGCTCTATGTATAAATATTTGTCAGATGGCACACAGGCAGGATGGGTGCCCTAAGGTGGCCCAGGAAGTAAATTGTCTCCCAGGGCTCTTCTTGGGAGGTAGGGGCAGTTCAGGGTTGGAAAGTGTTCCTTGGTGTTTGTACCATAGCCAGCCTTTGATCCTCAGCTTTGCAGATTCAGAACTCTGATTTTATCAGCAATTAAAGAGCATATTAATGTCTGAGGGACACGGTCACATTAATATAGCCTGCTTGCCTAACGTTTAAGAGCCAAAACTCACTGATTTATAATGAAAAATAGCAAGGCCAGAAACATAGAAATGTTGAAATTGTGAATAACAGGTATCTCCAAGAAGGCAGACCTACATAGGAAAGAAGGCATAACTAGAAATTTACTTGATAAATATGGATGAACAAGAGGGGTTAAGTAGAGGAATCCGGTCTTTATCAGCCTCTGCTGAGAGAGACTGAGACATTCATCTCCACAAATAAGGACAGTCCTGCCAAACTTAGCAGAATAGAATGGCTCTCCTCAGGACCTTTGCGTTCTGACTCTTGTTGGCTGAGGTGGCTGCTCACTCTGCCGCTGATGGCAGTTGTTTCTTTGTCTATGCCAATGATTTTAATCTGGTTATGGTCATGCTTTATTGGTGCGACCTCTTTCTGATGAATTTGCATCTCCCAATACAATTCATTCATTGACTTTTATTTCTTTTTTTTTTAATTTCTTTTTATTTTATTCATTTTAGAGAGGAGACATAGAGTGAGAGAGTGAGACAGAAAAAGAGAGAAAGGGGGGAGGAGCTGGAAGTATCAACTCCCATATGTGCCTTGACCAGACCAGTGCAGGGTTTTGAACTGGCGACCTCAGTGTTCCCAGGTTGACACTTTATCCACTGCGCCACCACAGGTCAGGCCATTCATTGACTTTTAAAAAAAATTATTTTTTGTTGATTTGAGAAAGGTGGGGGTGAGGAGCAGGAAGCATTAGCTCATAATAGTTGCTTCTTATATGTGCCCTCACTGGGCAAGCCCAGGTTTTCGAACCAGAGACCTCAGCATTCCAGCTTTATCTACTGCATCACCACTGACTTTTTTTTTTTTTTTTTTTTTTTTATTCATTTTAGAGAGGAGACACAGAGTGAGAGAGAGAAAGAGAGAAAGGGAAGAGGAGCTGGAAGCATCAACTCTCATATGTACCTTGACCAGACCAGTGCAGGGTTTTGAACTGGTGACCTCAGTGTTCCCAGGTCGTCGCTTTATCCACTGCGCCACCACAGGTCAGGCACCACTAACTTTTTAAATAATTCTCCAGGGCAATTTTATTAGTGGGTATTCTACTATAACTTCAGTGTACTAGTGATTACCACTTTCTTTTTTTCTTTTTCTTTTTCTTAGTAAGAGAGAGAGCCAAACAGACAGGGACAGACAGGAAGGGAGAGAGATGAGAAGCATCAATCCTAGCTGTGGCACTTTAGTTGATTCATTGACTGTTTGTTCATTTGTGTCTTGACCAGGATGAGGGGCTCCAGCTGCACTAGTGACCCCTTGCTCAAGACAGCGACCTTGGGCTTCAAGCCAGTGACATTTGGGCTCAAACCAGTAACATCTGGGCTCAAGCCAGTGACCATGGGGTTATGTCTATGATCCCATGCTCAAGCTTGTGAGCCCATGTTCAAGCCAGTGAACCCACATTCAAGCTGACAACCTTGGGGTTCCAAACCTGGGTCCTCTCCATACCAGGTTGATACTCTATCCACTGTGCCACTGCCTGGTCAGGCATAATAACTACCATTTTCTAAGGCCACTCAACAAAGGTCTAGTCCCTTGATCTTCCAATAGAAAATTGCTTCTAATTTTAAAGTCAATATGTATATTCCATGAAGAAAAAGATTCTAGCATTCTCTCAATGAACATTTGGACATGCACCTACTTTGTGCCAGACTTCTTCCACGCATGTTACTGTTAAGCAATGGAGTACAAAGATCAGTGACAGCTCCTGCCCTTAAGAAGCATGCAGGTGTGTAAACATATCTGTTAGAAAAAATAGACAGCATAAAAGAATATCTATACAAAAAGACTTGTAAACACAATGATGGTATTTAATTCTAAATAGACATGAGAACAAATGGCTGTAGAAGCAATATTCACCAGGAATGAATAAGAAATTTTTTAGGTAGAC
This sequence comes from Rhynchonycteris naso, assembly GCA_037038555.1. Lineage (NCBI taxonomy): Eukaryota > Metazoa > Chordata > Mammalia > Chiroptera > Emballonuridae > Rhynchonycteris > Rhynchonycteris naso. Next base: position 101,771,629 of record CM072996.1, on the reverse strand, counting down.
AAGAGAGAAAAGTGTGTTTCAGTAGATGAAACAATGTATGCTAAGACATAGAAATGTAAAAGGAATGGAGAAGGTGGAGCCCCCACCCCTGCAGGGAGGAGACGAAGGTGATTGGTGGGAACACAGACATAGGGATGAGGCTCTCGAGCTCTCCAGGGGTCAAAGGTGCTGGGCAGCTTTCTCACCACCCAGAGGCCCCTTCTCTCCTACCCGTGGACCACTTGACTCTTTGTGTCTGCCTACTGAGCCTCTGGCTGTTATTTCTGTCTCTTTCAGAAGCTTCTGCTTTTCTTGGGTCATTTTTTAAATCAGTGATTTAAGAAAAATTAGTTTTTGAGTACTTAATGCGTATTTATGAAACAATATTTAAAAACTCTAAGGGCAAAGTGTGAAAAATCAGGTTTCCCTCCCCTCTATGATGGCCAGCTGCACATTTCTGCTCTCCTAGTCTCAGGAACAACCACTTGTGCCATTTTTTGCATAGCCTTCCAGAAAGTCTCTGGACAGACAAGTGTATATGCTCATGCATGCACAAGTGTGTGTTGTGTGTGTGTACGTGTATGTACATAAGTATATAATTTTTACACAAAGAATAATATACTATTGTATCTTACTTTCCTCACTTAAAAACAATTTTTGGTGCCTGACCTGTGGTGGCACAGTGGATAACGCATCGACCTGGCATACTGAGGTTGCTGGTTTGAAACCCTGACTTCCCTGGTCGAGGCACATATGGAACTTGGTGCTTTCTGCTCCTCCCCTACTTTTCTCTCTCTCTCTCTCTCTCTTCCTCTCTCCTCTCTAAAATTAATAAATTAAATCTTAAAAGAAAAAAGACTTTGGACCCTAGGCAGTTTGCTCAGTGGTAGAGCATCGGCCCAGCATGTGGATATCCTAGATTCAATTCCTGGTCAGGGTTCACAGAAGGGATGCTTCTCCATCCCTCCCTCGCCCTCTCTCTCTTCTGCTTCCACAGCTATGGCTCAATTGGTTTGAGTGCATCATCCCAGGCACTGAGGATGGCTCCATGGAGCTTCCACTTCAAGTGCTAAAGATAGCTCAGTTGTAGCATAACCCCAGATGGGCAGAGCATTGGCCCCAGACAGAGGTCTCTAGGTGGATCCCATCAGGGTGCATGCAGGAATCTGCCTCTGTATCTCCTTTCCTCTCACTTGGAAATGAAGGGGGAAACAGATTTTGGAGATATTTTCATATTTATTCATTCTTTTATTCATTAATTTGACAAGTGCTTATTTAGTGTCTACTTGTGCCGGGTACTCTTAGGTGGTAAAGATATAGCACTGAACAAAATAGGCCAAAACTCTGCCTTTGTAGCACTTATATTCTAGTTGGAGGGGACATGAAAGACAGAAAAACCAAATAACCCTGGCCTGTGGTGGCGCAGTGGATAAAGTGTTGACCTGGAACACTGAGGTTGTCGGTTTGAAACCCCTGGCTTGCCTGGTCAAGGCACGTACAAGAGGAGGCTACTGTGAGTTGAGTTTCTACTTTTCCCCCAATCTCTCTCCCTTTCTTTCTTCTCTCTCTAAAAATCAATCAATAAAATATTTATAAAGGGGGGGGCATATCATTAGCACAGAGTGTTGTCAAAGTTTGTGATGTTTCCCTATGTGATGAGTAAACCATGTGTTTAAGGGCCATTTTTTCTATCTACTTTGCCAAATTTTCTGTTCTATATGTCTGTGTGTATGAGTGGGGGGCGTTGTTTCGTTTTGCTTTGTTTGCTAAGTAAATAGAGCATTTACCTAGCAAAGAACTTATATCCCCTTCGGGGTGTAGGATAACAAATATTTTACCCAATTTGTCAGTTCTCTTTGGACTGTGTTTATAATGAATAACTTTGTGATGCAGAAAAATTTTATTTTTATATAGTCCTATTAAATCATCATTTTTATGGTTTCAGAAATTATTTTTTAATTCCCTGCTGTTTCTTCTAATATATGTTTTTAAAACATTTAAATATTTAAATACTTATTTGGAATTCATTCTATGTAATATGTAAGGCATCACTCCAATTATTTTTTTCCAACTGGTTACCCAATTATCCCAATGCCATTTACTGAATAATTCCTCTCCATGATTTTTAAATCCCACTTTTTCACATGAGAAATTAAATAGGCATATGTATGCACTTTGGATTTTCTATCAGATCTGTTGATCTGTTCTGCAAATGTGCTTTATACGTGTCAAGCATCATTATATATATGCATGAGTACCACATTTTAAAATATTTTAGCTTATGCCTGACCAGGCAGTGGTGCAGTGGATAGAGCGTTGAACTGGGAAGCAGAGGACCCAGGTTCAAGACCCCGAGGTGGCCAGCTTGAGTGCAGGCTCATCTGGTTTAAGCAAAGCTCACCAGCCTGAACCCAAGGTCGCTGGCTCGAACAAGGGGTTACTCGGTATGCTGAAGGCCCGCGGTCAAGGCACAGATGAGAAAGCAATCAATGAACAACTAAGGTGTTGCAATGAAAAACTGATGATTGATGCTACTCATCTCTCTTCGTTCCTTATCTGTCTATCTCTATCTATCCCTCTCTCTGACTCTCTCTCTCTATCTCTAAAAAAAATTTTTAAAAATAATTTTAGCTTATAAAAATATGTTTTACTATCTGAAGGAAAAATACATCTTTTTAAAAAAGACTTTATTTATTGATTTTAGAAAGGAAGGGAGATAGAGAGCGAGAAGTATCTACTCGTAGTTGTTTCACTTTAGTTGTTCATTAACTGTTTCTCATATGTACTCTGACTGGGTAAGTACCAGCGACCTCAGCATTCCAGGTCAACACTCTATCCACTGTGCCACTACAGGTCAGGCAGAAAATGCATCTTATTTTTTAAAAGACTTTCTCTGGCTCTTTTTATTTGGTCATTTTCCATTTGAACTTTAGAATCTGTTTGTCTAGGCCCAAAATAAATAATCTTGGAGCCTTAGCTGGGTAGTTTAGTTGGTTAGAAGGTTGTCCAGATATGCCAAGGGTTGTGGGTTCAATCCCTGGTCAGGACACATACAAGAATCAAGCAAGGCATGCCTGACCTGTGGTGGCGCAGTGGATAAAGCGTCGACCTGGGAACACTGAGGTCACCAGTTCAAAACCCTGCACTGGTCTGGTCAAGGTACATATAGGAGTTGATGCTTCCAGCTCCTCCCCCCTTTCTCTCTTTCTCTCTCTCTCTCTCTCTCTCACTCTGTGTCTCCTCTCTAAAATGAAAATAAAAAAAAAAAAAGAATCAAGCAAGGCATGCATAAATAAGTAGAACAACAAATCAATGTCTCTCTCTCTCTCTTCCTTCCTCTTTCTTTCTAAAATCAATATAATAAAAGTAAATAAATAAATAATATGTATTGGTGTTTTTATTGGGATTACATGAAATTTATAAATTAATTTAGGGAGAATCAATTTCTTTGTCATGCTGAAGTTTCTTAAACAAGAATGTGATATCATTTAGTTTGTCGTTTTTGTATCCCTCAATAATGCTTTAGTTTTCTTCATATAAACCTTTCACACATTCTGTCTTACTTCTTTTTTTCAGTTTTTTTCTTACTAAGTGGTCATATAAAAGCTCTTAGTTTTCATATATGAATTTTGAATTCTCTTTGTATAATTACATTTGATTCTCTTGAATTTTCTGGATAAAAAATCATACCGTCAGCAAATAATTATTTTGCTTTACGTTTTAAATTTTTATTTGTTTCTATTATTTAAATATTTTGGCTAAATAACAGTGGTGATAAAGAAGACCCTATTCCCAATATTAACGGGAATGCTACTCTAATACAAACTTCTTTGTCATCGCTAGAAGCAGAAGTCTCCATTCAGAAGTTTTTAATAAACATTTGGGGTGCTCACCAGTGATCAAACTATTTAAAAGTAAAGAGTTTTATAAAGCATAGGTTCTTTCTAGTGATGAGGACTTTTCATAAGGATATTTGGAAAAGTGAGAGAAACAAGGACGGCAGTGGGGTTGCTAATTACTCTTTGTCTCATTTTCCTCCCTATCCTATTGCTATGCTAGCATTTTTATTACAGTGTGGGGCAAGAGGTAACAGCTGTCCTTATGGAAAGTAATACAATAATAAATAAGTCATAATACAAGAATACACTGTGTTTCCTGTACTCACAACTGTAAACCTACTTTCGCCTCACCCTGTATATGAGGTTGTCTGAAACCAGTCTCTTCAAGAGTTACAATGCAGAGGCAAAATACTCTCAAAGGAAACTTAATTGCTCTGAAATTTCTCATTCTTTAATGAATGTACCAGAGGAGAATAAAATTGCCAAACAAATAAAAAAAAAAGAGAGAGAGAAAGGGAGTATGAGATCCAAATACCCTAGTAGTATGCCTGTAATTAGCCAAAACTTGGCCTAAAAGAGACTATTTCTTTTTCATCTCAAACACAAAAAAATTGGCCCTTGCTTGCCTAGTCTATCAATGACCAAGTTTTCTTGTCTAGAAAAATTGCTCTGAGATTGTGCAAAGGCTTACATCTTTATCCTGCACAATGCCTTCAATATAGCAGGTATTTTAAAAAAATATTGAATGAGTGAGTGTTAGGTAATTAGTGTGCCCGATGTGGTTTTATATTAGTGATGTGTTGCAATGTTTGTTGGACAAAGGAAAGGCTTTAGTTACTCTGACATTTCATCAACCTTTAAAAAGACGATGAATGTAGGTGGTTTCAAAGTGTTATATTACTATAAAGATATGTTTATGGATTGTTAATAATTGGATTTGTACTGAGACTTTATCAATCATTGTTGTTAAAACTTACTCTATCTTTTGCTGTTTTACTTTTAATGTTCCTTTTAAAATGCCCAGAAGGCACTTGTAACTCTCTAAATCTGTAACTCATTAACAGCTTGTATGTTGAGGTAAGGACATTTCCAAAATCCCAAGTTGTTGACTTTTAAAGGTTTTAGTGTCTGATATTTTTCAAGTTGTAATGGTAGAAGAAAAGAGTTGAATAATTTATGTACTACTCTACATGTGATAAAGACAAAACTAGGAAAAGTTTAATAGTCTGGAAAAGGCTTTTTAAAACAACCTCTTTGGTTTAATTCTCTAAATGCTATTTAGAAGATCTGATTGATTCAACTGTCGCAATATGAGCTTATGCATACATGTAATTTCTTAAAACTTAAGCCACCTACATGTTCTATACTCTGATGTTTTGTTCTTAATCTATCCTAACCTATCTCATTTTGTTCCCTTCATTTAACAAATTGCTAGTTGTGACTTGCTAAATTGATTCATAAGACTGCAATTAGAAAAAGAATGCTGCCCTGGCTGGCTGGCTCAGTGGATAGTGTCGGCCTGGCATATGGATGTCTCAGGTTTGATTCCCGGGCAGGGCATGCATGAGAAGTGACCATCTGCTTTTCTTCCCTTCCCTCTCCCCCTTCTTTCCCTCTTCCCCTCTTGAAGCCAGTGGCTCAATCAGTTTGAGTGTCAGTTGCAGGTACTGAGTATAGATAGCTTGGTTGCCCCAGACGGGGTTGCCAGATGGATCCCAGTCAAGGCAAATGCAGGAGTTTATCTCCCCTCCTCTCAGTTAAAATTAAAAAAAAGAAGAAGAATGTTGTAGTTCCATGCTTCTCAGATGTTAATGTTCTTGCAGGCCACCTAGGGATCTTGTTAAAATACAAATTCTGATCCTTTCGGTCTGAGATCCTGCATTTCTGACAAACTCAAACGTGATGTTGATGCTGTTGATCTGTGGACCACACTTTGGAGAAGTAAGCAAGCCTGAAGATACTTGCTTTTGGTTCTTGCAGCCCAATTCCCAGTTTAATCAGTTGAGATAAAGGTCTTAGAATCTTAATATAAAGCACGACAATCTATGCACAAAGATTTTTTGTTACTTTTTTGGGGAAAGAGTTGTGGTTATGGTCAGCATTGAGAGCAGCACAGCCTCTGATCTGGTGCAGCTCCATTTAGTCCAGATAGTGAAGACCAGAGCATCCAGTTAATGAAAATTTTACACTTGCTATATGCGAGGCTCAATTCCAGGAATAAAAACAAAATGCTTTTCTTTTTGTATTTTATATACTGTTGGGGTGAAGAAGCAAATCTATCCTTTCAGGTGGTTGTACGCGCAATGAAGTGGAACCGTGCGGGCGGGGACTGGCGCACGGGGCACTGCCTGCCTCAGGCTAGGTTGTCGGCAGCATCTTCCTGGGCCAGGGACATCTGATAGCACCCGGACCGAGGGAGAAAACTATGAGAAGGTCCAGAAGAAGGACAGTTCCGGTAGAGAGAACAAGGACACAGGTCCCGAGGTGGGAAAACCACGGAAGTGGTCGGTTCGGCATGAAGACAGGTCCGAGCAGAGGGTGTAAGGAAGAGAGAAAACATCAGGGCAGCTCTCATCATGGAGGACCCTAGAGGCTGAGGCAGTTTGGGTTTTATTCTAAGGGAAAGGGGAAACACCGGAGAGTTCTGAGCAGGGAAATGACATAAGAGGTCAAACGACCACACTGGTGGACATGCAGTGAAGGTGCCATAGAAGAACACGAGGAGAAATATAAAGGCTGTTCAGGTAGGGCGTGCCAGTGGTAGACCTTACTGACGTTTCCATTGATAGGATTGTGCCCACATCTTTTTTTAGAACAGGGGAGAAATTAAAACATTCTGTGCTGCTCAAGTACTATAAGGTTGAAAATATGGAAGAGCTTTGGCTGAAAACTGACTTCTAACAATGCAGGATGCCCAGTTTAACAATAGGTAAGTCAGTGACAAAATGGAACAGCCTGCCTCACCCTTCCATAAACCGAGCCTCCCGGGTGGGCTCTCCAGCAGAAGCCTGACCTCCACCCCCAGGCCCCATTCTAGGGTCGAACACTTGATCTGCCTGGGATAACCAGGCACTCCCTGGGCAGCATGCCAGGATGGCAAGACTGCTTTTTGTCTCAAATCATAAAGTAACGCAATGGTTCAAAGCACCATCCCGTCACCTCTCAAGGAAGGGGAAAGAATTATATCGAAAACACCAAGTATGCTTGACCAGGCAGTGGTATAGTGGATAAAGTGTTGGACTGGGATGTGGAGGACCCAGGTTCAAAACCCCAAGGTTGCTGCTGGCTTGAGCGGAGACTCATCAGCTTAAGTGAGGGGTCACTGGCTTGAGTGTGGGATCATAGACATGACCCCATGGTCGCTGGCTTAAGCAAGGGGTCACTTGCTCTGCTGTAGCCCCCCCCATCAAGGCACATATGAGAAAGCAATCACTGAACAACTAAGGAGCTGCAACAAAGAATTGATGTTTCTCATCTCTCTGTCCCTATCTATCCCTCTCTCTGACTCTGTCTCTGTGCAAAAAAGAAAAAAAAACCATCAAATATATATATATATAATGTTTATATAAAATTGCCATTTTGTAAATGGTTGAATATCATCAATTTCATATGGTTCAACCTAATAGCAAAAGGAAGAGAAACTGGAGGAAAATTATTTCTAAAAGTAAAAGATATGGTCATTACTTGTTAATGCTTGGAAGGCCTCTATAAAAATGGAGGCACCCTTCAGTATTAGAATCAGCCAGAGGCTGTAGCATATTAGTTAGGATATGAATTTCAAAGTCAGACTCCTTTAATTGAATCCTGCGTATAGAACTTACTGTGTGAACTTGGTAAAGTTCTTTATTTCTTCTGCCTCAGTTTCTTCACCTGTAGAAAAATAAAGAGATTAGTCTTTGGAATCAAACAGATCCAGGTCATCTTTGAGGGGATTTATTTACCTTTTCTAAGCATCATCTTTTTTATCTGGAAAGTACACAAAAGGTTATACCTAATTCATATGGTTGTTGTGAAAATGTAGGTAAAACCCTCAACAAATAAGTCATTAAGTGCTTAATAAATTATAGCTATTACCATTAGAAATAAAAATAACTACATTGACTGAATGTTACAAAGATATCTTCTTACAGTTTCCTAAAATTAACCAACTCAAAAAAGAGATTCAAGTGTTTACTTTACAAACTTATGCTTGAATATTCTGTAATAGCCATTACCTATTCAATTCTTTAAGAAATGAATTAGAATTTTTTTAAAAATTCATACATGCACTCAATTTATATAATTTAGATCTATGAACAATGTTGTAATTTCAAAATGAATACTATAGGAAAACAGTAAAAACATTATTCAATGCAGCATAAAATCACAGTTATGAAGTTCTATGTAGCAAAAAAGTTAAAAAAATGAAACAAAAATACTGTTTGGTCTTTTGGTAAATGAAGGCATATTTTGTTGATCTCTACAATGAAGAAAAAGCAACAAAAGGTTGACAGAAGCCTGGTAACGAGGCAGCTATACATCTGAGAGACAGCTCATGCTCCATTTCCCTTATATCTCTGTACAGCTCTGACACAGTGCCATCAGGATTCACGGGCTTCAACTCCAAGGAGATAGTCTTCCAACTAGAATGCTCTTATAAGTGATATAATTTAAAAAGCAAAGAAGAAAGAGCAAGGACAGTCCAAGAACATTTATTAAAATAGGCTCAGAAAATTGAGAAGGTAAGCAGAGAGAATGCGAACAAGAAAAGATCAGCTCGGACTGAGTCTTCAAATAATTATGAGAGATGTTTGCTTAGGAAGACACACCTACAGGGATCTACATGTTCAAAGAGAAAAAGAATGAATTCAAAGATGATATCATTGCCATGAATTTGATTAATGAAGAGGACAACATTAATGGTTATAGGAAAAGTGCTTTTATATAACTGAAAAAGGTAGAATTAATACACAACTGCATCATACTTCATTGACCAGGAATGTATTTTCCCCTGAGGCTCAGGAGCTCTAAGCCACATAAAATATTTCACTGCCTTGTGATTCATAATGCTGGCACATCTTACATCACGTTCAATGAAAGAACAGTGCTTGTTTCCCTGCACCATCTTCCTACAGAGAAACTGAGGAATGCAAAGGCGAGTGACATTGTCAGAAGTACAATCTTCACCTCTACATTCAATATCCATGTTCGCTTCCTGTTTGGAATTTCCACAACTCACTTTAAAGTGTCGGTTCCCAATATTACTGGGTACTTATACATTTTTCGATATTTATCAGTCTGCAACAGTTTCGTTTGGGTTTGGACTAGGCAGACTGTGCCTGGAGGTCCTTTCTCTGTTCATTTGTTTTGACTTGGAAAGGAATGAGTCACTATGGCGGAGTAGTTTAGTATTTAGTTTCACATAGCTCCAGTTCAAACACAAGGCCTGTCTTATTTACTTCAAGTTTCTACGTCTCACTTTACTCAACTGTAGAATAGAGAGTTGTGGCAATGCTTACTGCATTTGGTTGTTAAGAGCACTAATTATGTGTAAGACAATCAACATAGTGTCTGGCACATGGTAGAAAGCTAAAGGTACAATAATTATATTTGAGCTATTTATTAAATAAAGTTTGAAGGACTACAGAACTTATATGCTGGCATTTACTTATTAGGATAGGAACTCAAGTCAAGTCCTTGCTTCATGAAGTGTTCCTAAGCTATAACACTCTCTTCTGCATGTGGCACTAATTGTACACTTTAAGATATCTTTATTATCATTTTTATGGTGGGGTAGAGATTATTGCCTTATGGCATGAGTTGCAAAAGTCATAATTGAGAGTTCTACTTCTGGGAAGAGGGAGTAAATATACCTTTACCTACATCTCCCATTAAATATAACTTAAAACCGTGCCCATCATCCATAAAACAAATATAAATATACTCTGAAAGGTGGAGAGAAGGCAGACCACCTGGGGACCTCAGGATCCAAGAAATGACAGTGGTGAATTCCCTAGGTTCTCCTTCTTTTTCTTAAATTTTTTTTTTCTAGGGACAGAGAAAGAGTCAGAGAGGGATAGATAGGGACAGACAGACAGGAAGGGAGAGAGGTGAGAAGCATCAATCATTAGTTTTTCATTGCCATTATGACACCTTAGTTGTTCATTGATTGCTTTCTCACATGTACCTTGGCCGTGGGCCTTCAGCAGACAGAGCAACCCCTTGCTGGAGCCAGCGACCTTGGGTCCAAGCTGGCGAGCTTTTGCTCAAGCCAGATGGGCCCGCGCTCAAGCTGGCGACCTCGGGGTCTCGAACCTAGGTCTTCCGCATCCTAGTCCAACGCTCTATCCACTGCGCCACCGCCTGGTCAGGCCTTAAAAAAAATTTAAATTGATTTTATAGAGAGAAGAAAGGAGAGAGAGTGCACACTGATTTGTTTATTCCACTTGTTTATGCATTCATTGGTTGATTCTTCTATGTGCTCTGACTGGGGATGGAACCCCCAACCTTGGCATATGGGAGTGATGCTCTAACCAACTGATGTACCCATCCAGGGCCCGGGTTTTCCTTTTGCCTCATATATCCTGGCATGCTGAAGAAGCCTTCTGCCTAGGAACACCAACAGGCACATATAAAAATAAACAAAACCCCATGCTTTATCTAACCAAACTATCAAGAAAAGGCAGCCTAGCAAGATAGAAAACTTTGAGACAATAACTGGTCAACTCCAGCCCAGAACCACAGACAAGCCTCTTCTCACCTTTACCCACATCAGACAAGGCTAGATGGGGAGCCTAGACACCCATCCTCTCCAGGTTGAAATGATTCATACCAATGGGGCCAATAGCGTGCGGTTGGAGAAGGCAGGGGAGGAAAGTGGAAACTTTTACCCCATGAAACAGTGATGAGCCCTCACCCCCAAACCCCACAAAGACAGTATGAACCATCCAAGGGGCCTGGACTTTCACTCCCGCCTGGCAGTGACGTAGACTCCTTCTACCTCCTCACTGTGGTGGTGTCACACAGGCGTTGCGGAAAGACAGGATTGTCACCACTACCCAGTGATAATGGTTACAAGGCTATTCTCCTTTCCCCACCTCCGTGCGAATGTAGTCCCGTGGAGAGGAGTGTGGAGGCACTCCTACCTCTCCCAGCCAAGGAGGTATCAGTGGGGGTCAGGTGGGAAGGGAGAACCTTCGCCCCCACCCAGCAGAAACAAGGAGCCCCCACCTGTTCTGCCTATGGAGGCTGAGTACTAGACTCCCACTTCACCTGGAACTAACAGGGCGGCACTCCCACTTACCTCTTCTGCTGCTAGAGTGCTATCAGAGGAAGTGAGCTAAAATGGGGTTAAATAAGATTCAGTGTCATCATACCTAAAATGTCCCCATTTCAAGTGAAATTCAGTCACCCTACCAAGAACCAGGAAGATTAAACTGAATAAAAACAAAATACTGTAGGTACTAACTATTAGAAGAACTAGCACCCATTACACATAATCTCTAATTTCTTCCAGAAAATAGAAGGAATGCTTCCTAATTCATTTTGTGAAGTTATTATTACCTTGATGCCCAAACCAGACAAAGATAGTACAAAACAACAACAAAAACACACGCAGGCCTGACCTGCGGTGGCGCAGTGGATAAAGCGTTGACCTGGAATGCTGAGGTTGCTGATTCAAAACCCTAGGCTTGCCTGGTCAAGGCACATCCAGGAGTTGATGCTTCCTGCTCCTCCCCCTCTCCTCTCTCTCTCTCTCTCTCTTTCTCTAAAACTGAATAAATAAAATCTAAAACAAACAAAAAAGCAACAACAAAATGCACACACACACACAAAAACAAGAAACTGAAAACCAGTAATCTTAGTAATCTTTATGAATATAGATGCAAAGATCCTTAACAAAATGTTACCAAATAAAATTCAGACATCCAAATCCATTCATTCATATATTATATATATAACTTAAACACATAAAGAATTATACATGATAACAATGAAGTTTATTCCAGTGATGTATGCTTGATGTGATATTTGAAAATAAATGTAACTTGCCATTAATAGGCTAAAAATTTTAAAAAGTCACATGTTTATATCAGTTGATGCACAAAAAGCATTTGACAAAATTCAACACATGATAAAAATGTTCAGAAAAATAAAAATAGAGGACTTCCTCAATCTGATCAAGAACCTCTATAAAAAACCTACAGATCATGTTATATTTAATGATGAATGTGAATGCTTTTCCTCTAACACCAGGAACAAATAAAGAATGTCTGTCTACTCCTGGCACTGTTACTCACCACAGAGCTAAAAGTACTAGCCAGGGCAATAAAGCAAGAAGAAGTAGAAAGGCATATGGATCAAGAAGAGAGAAGGAAAAAAAACTGTTCTTATTTACAGGTGACATAATTGTCTACATAGAAAATCCCAAGGGATCTACCCAAAACTACAACTAATAAGTGAATTCATCAAAGCCACAGGATTCAAAATAAGCATAATAAAACCAATTATGTTTCTATATACTAGTAATTAGTATGTTGTTACACAGTATATTAATTAAAGACACAATACCATTTACAATCACTCAAAATGTTGAAATACTTAGATATAAATATTACAAAAACAGGTAAAGGATTTCTACACTGAAAATAACAAAACATTGGTAAAAGAAACAAAAATGGAGAGACATACCATGCTCATTGATTGGAAGATTCAATATTGTAAAAGTGACCATCGCAGAGGACAATTTGACTTTGGGTGATGGGTATGCAACATAATTGAATGATAAGATAACCTGGAGATGTTTTCGTTATACATATGTACCCTGATTTATTGGTGTCACCCTATTAAAATTAATAAAAAAAAAAGAAAAAAGAAAAAGAAAGTGTCCATCATCCCAGATTTGATGTATAAGTTTAATGAAATTCCTATCTAAATTCCGGTATGATTTTTGTAGATATAAGTAATATCATTCTAAAATGTATATGAAAAATCAAGAAAGTAGAATAGTTAGAACAATTTTGAAAATAAGAATGAAGTGGGAGGAATCAGTTTACACAATTGCAAGATTTTTTTATACACTTCATTGATCAAGACAGTGTCTATCCACAGATAAACAATGGGATAAAAAGAACAGCACAGAAATAAGTCCACATAAATGTCTTTTTAAAATTTTATTTATTGATTGGTTTGAGAGAGAAAGGAAGATAGAGAGAGAGAAAGAGAGAGGAAAACATCAATCTGATGTTCCAGTTATTTATGCATTCATTGGTTGATTCTTGTATGTGCCCTGATTAGGAATTGAACCCATTACGTTGGTAAATTAGGATGATGTGCTTTCTGGCAAGGGCACTTACCTGATTTTTGACCAAGTTACAAATAAAATTTAGTGAAAGAAAAACCACTTTTAAAAAATGGCGCTGTTGCAATAGGAGCAAATTCATGTGAAAAAGTGGAATTTCAACCTAAACCTAAAAGCTTATCTAAAAATTAACTCAAAATAGATCAACTACACAAGTGTAAATAAAGAAATGATAAAAATTTTTAGAAAAACACAATAAAAAAATCTTTGAAATCTAGAGACAGAGTTCTTAAACTTGATAGCAAAAATATAATCCATAGTAAGAAAAATTGATAAATTGGAGTTCATTAAAATTAAGTTTCTGCTTTGTGAAAGGTCCTGTTAAGAGAATGAATAGACAAATACTAGTGTTTAAATACATAAATAAGTCTCAAAACTAACAGTTCAAAAAAATCCAGTCATAAAACGAACAAAAGACATGAAGAAGCATTTCACTGAAAAAGAACATATAGCAAACGAGCACCTGAAAAGATGTTTAACATAATGAACCATGAGGCAAATGCACATTAAAACCACAATGACGTATCACTACAAACCTATCAGAATGACTAAAATAAAAAATAAAAAGGTAGTGAAAACAGCAAGTTCTGTATCATTCCTACATTGTTGGGGGGAATGTAAAATAGTATAAACTGTTCTGAAAAATAGTGTAGCAGCTTCTTAAAAAAACTAAAGCACAATTACATAATGACTCAACAAAACATTCCTGAGCATTTATCCTGGAGAAACGAAAACTTACATTCACATAAAAATCTGTAAACAAATGTTATAGCAGCTTTACTCAGAAGAGCCAAAACCCGAAAAAGATCCAGATACCCTTCAGTGGGTGAGTGGTTAAAAATCTCTGGTACATCCATGTCAGCCATAAAGTAGAACGAATGTTTGATACATGGGACAAGCTGGATACATCGACAGAGAATTATGATGAGTGAGAATGTATATCCTAAAAGGTTACATACGATTCCACATACATCATATTATTGAAATGAAAAAAATGAAAGAACTGGAGAACAGAGACACAGTTCCTGGGTGGGGCTGTGAAGGAGGGAGAGGGGAGGAGGAGGTGTGTGACAATGGACAAGCACAACACAGGGACGCCTGTGCTGGTGCCACTGATCTCTATTGTCTTAATGCCAATATCCCTGTACTACATTTTGAAATATCACCGTTGGGGGAAACTGGGTAAATGATACTTAGGATTTCTCTGTGTTACTTTTTACAACCGCATGCAAACCTATACATTTCTCAAAATAAAAAGTTTAATTACAAAAACAAAAAAACAACAACGACCCAGTTCTGGATTCCGATCCCATGTGCAGGTAATTTTTAGAAAGACAGACACTTACTTAGCTTCAGTTTACTAATTTGTCTAATGAAGGAAATAACATGTGTATGTACTATATCCTGGAATGGGGCAAATAAAGAGAAAGTGTTTAAGAATTTGCACATAGTTACATACTTGGCAACAGGCTTCTGGAACAGAAGGAACCATGGTAATTTTCTATTTCATTGGTAATTTTTATTATTATTTTTGGACCCTGGAGACCAGGAGCTGGATGGACATTGTGTAGCGTGATGGGAGGTAAAGCGGAAAGTGTCCCATACATGCTGCGCCTAACACCCCACCCATCTGCCCCACCTCCGCAGCCCAGCTCGCCTTTGCTTTCCATACTAAAATTCTCAATATTTTTGTTTCTTTGTTTCGGGAGGCGGTGGCAGGGGGTCGGCGGGGGGGAGCTCCCATTTCCCTGACTAGGAGACTGATAACCAGAAAGGTTTAATGACTTGCTCAAGATACTAAGATCGTTGGTGGTGGAGCTGAAGACAACACAAGGACTATGGACCCTGAGTCCAGCGGGTTTTTTTTACTGATGTCCTTGTATTTTGCTTGAATTCTCAATATTTTTGTCAAGAATGCAAATAACTTCTTAAACAGCTAGTAACTTGCTAAAGTAATAACATTTATCATTGTCTAGAACCATACCTTATACAGTGTTTCTTAAACAAATGGGTTGAATCTGTAGACAAGTTTGTAGTGGTGGTATTGTTTATAGGTGGATAGAATTCTAGCAGTTGTCAGCACGTATTTGAAAAAAGCTTGTTAGTGCCACCTAGTGGTCCAAGTGATAGACAACAGAGCAGTAATTAAAAAAATATTTTAGATTCCCCCTTTTAAGGCTATTTCAATTAATACAGTGTGTCTGTAAAGTCATGGTGCACTTTTGACCGGTCACAGGAAAGCAACAAAAGACAATAGAAATGTGA
Source organism: Rhynchonycteris naso (assembly GCA_037038555.1). Lineage (NCBI taxonomy): Eukaryota > Metazoa > Chordata > Mammalia > Chiroptera > Emballonuridae > Rhynchonycteris > Rhynchonycteris naso. Next base: position 101,756,206 of record CM072996.1, on the reverse strand, counting down.
AATCTGCACCAAATAAAAGGAAATCTCTCCAAGTTTCATACCTATTCAGTGCAGTTCGATGTGGGCTCCATTTGTTGCCCTACACACATCCAAACGATAGTGAAGTTCTTGCCACACACGGGTAAGGACGTCTGGTGTAAAAGAGTGAATAACATCTGTGATTCTCTGTTTTAAGTGATTAATGTCATTGATATGTTCAATGTACACATGTTGCTTCACATAACCCCAAAAGTAAAAAAAGTCTAAGGGCGTCAGATCCAGGGATCGTGGTGGCCATAGCTTGACAGAACCCCTGCCTATCCACTGCCGGGGGAATGTTCTATCCAGAAATTCATGAACAATGGTGGTGTAGTGTGGAGGAGCGCCGTCCTGTTGAAAGATGACACCTTCTGGAAATTGTGGCACTGCATACAATTCCAACAAGTCAAGATAGGTGTTTGCCTTCACAGACTGCTCCATGAAAAAAAATGGGCCTATCACCTTATCATGCATCAGGCCACACCACACGTTCACTTTAGAGGTGTTACGTTCGTACTCAACGTAGGCATGAGGATGTTCAGCAGCCCATATTCGGACGTTATGGCAATGAACATGTCCACAGATATGGAAGGTCGCCTCATTGCTAAAACACAATCTTCTGCAAAAATCTTGCATCATTGTCGATCTCATGAAGCATATCTGTAGCAAACACGTATCATGTGGGTCTGTCTGCCCGTTTGATAGCGTGCAACAGCTGCAATTTGTACCCCGTAAAACAGAGACGTTTCTTTAACACCTTATGAACTGTAATCTTGCTTAGGTGTAATTGTCGAGCACACGCACGCACAGATTTTTTAGGGCTCCTTAGGTAGCTATCCCGTATAGCCTTCACAGACTCGTCACTGACTGATGGCCTACCAGAACGGGGTTTCTCCACCAAACTGCCGGTTTCCTTCAACTGCTTATCTCACCGAGTAATGTTATTCCTATGTGGTGGCACTTCGTTAAAAACGCACCGATATTCACATTGCACTTTGGTCACGGATTCGAATTTAGCAAGCCACAGAACACACTGAACTTTCCTCTGTACCGTGCACATCTCGACTGGCATGGCCGTGGGCTGCTTCGCTGTATACACGGTGTTACATCATCATCTGCGTATGCACACATGCTGCCACATCATCCTACAGAAACTGGGAGGGTTTTCCTTTTATTTGGTGCAGATTTCACATTTCTATCGTCTTTTGTTGCTTTCCTGTGACTGGTCAAAAGTACACCATGACTTTACAGACACACTGTATACTAATATACTAAAAGTCATTGCCAACTACTTCAGCCACTTTATTTCCATGTTTTAGGTAAAAATGTTTTTGAGAATGCAATGGAAATGTCTCATTCTTGGTTTAGCTATAAAGTTTATCTCTGCTAATGAAAAGTGTTCATCTTTGACAGCAAATTACTTAGGGGAATTATTTTTAAGCCCAAATTACTTGATAGTTCCAACTAATTTTTAAATCAGAATAGTGAATGCTGACTTAGTCCAGATCCTTAGGATTCTTGTAAAACTAATAGGCAGATTACACTAGGAACTTAAAAGTCCTAACACACTCTTTTCTAAAAAGAATCTGCAATCTACACTTTTAAGTATTACTCTGTATAAAATAAATCTCACGATCGTGTTGAAAATTCATGTCATAGTGTACAATTATAAATAAGTGTACAACTTAACCATTAAAAGGGTTTTAACTGTTTGAAGTTTTCTAATGAACATACATTTCTTTCAATGAAAACCTATACTTAGTAGATATAATCATCCTCCTAACATCAAAGCAATTATTTGAGCACACCAAACCTATCTTAACAACTATTGAATCCTTACAACACTTAATTACATCTATATTCTCACCATATAACAATTTTCTTTCTTTTATGAGGGGTCATGAAAGGAGTGAATCATAAAATAATTTGTTTGCCCAAGGTGTTATTAGCTTTAGAAATTGCTGGTCTTCCAGGATGGCCCACTTATCAGAGGTCTTTTCAGAACAATTATGCCAATGATGACTAAATCGTTCAGTACATAAAGAAATATTTGGTAGACAAGGATAAGGAAAGTTGTTAACAAGTCTGTGGAGGGAACTTGAATAAATCCAAGAACATGGGTTACAAAAATAGCCACTGAAAGGAATAAGACCAGTGACAAAAAGAGAAGGGAGAAAGGTGTTAGGAACAGAGGTGAGGTGCCAGCCTGGCAGAAGCAGAAAGGTCTGAGATAATGCTTGGGAGGGCTTATAGAGCTTAACAGGAGAAATTTTGAAAACAGTTTTATGTGCCCATTGAAAAGTTTCAACGCATGCAAATTATGCTTTCTGTTGTTCTAGATTTATTTTCATAACTGTTTTTTTTTAAAGTTTATTTATAGATTTGAAAGAGAGAGAGGAAGGAAGAAAGAGATAAACATCAACCTTCCATTCTACTTATCTATGCATGCATTGGTTGACTCCTGTATGTGCCCTGACCAAGGATTGAACCTAAAACTTTGGTATATCGGGGCAATGCTCCAAACAACTCAGCACCTGGCCAGGACTTAACAATTAAAAAAATTTAAACCATTGACTAGATGTTTATTTCCACAGTGCTAATTAAAAGAAATTACTAAGAAAGTATGAAGCTGGCCTGACTTGTGGTGGCGCAGTGGATAAAGCGTTGACCTGGAATGCTGAGGTTGCCAGTTCGAAACCCTGGGCTTGCCTGGTCAGGGCACATATGGGAGCTGATGCTTCCTGTTCTTCCCCCCTCCTCTCTCTCCTCTGTCTCTCAAAATGAATAAATAAATCTTTAAAAAATTATGAAGCGGCCTGACCTGTGGTGGCGCAGTGGATAAAGCGTCGACCTGGGAACACTGAGGTCGCCAGTTCAAAACCCTGCACTGGCCTGGTCAAGGCACATATGGGAGTTGATGCTTCTAGCTCCTCCCCCCTTTCTCTCTCTCTCTCTCTCTCTCTCTCTCTCTCTGTGTCTCCTCTCTAAAATGAATAAATAAAAATAAATTAAAAAAATTATGAAGCAAATGTAACCCATTTCCCAATGCTAAAATCAGTGATGAAGTTTATGGGTAGCACTCATTAGTTATGTCAGGCAGTATTAAGTTCTTTAAATATATTACCAACTGACCAATTAAAATTATTTCCTGCTTTAAAAAAATATCTGAACACTCTTAGAATATCCTCATATTTTTCCAGTTAAATAGTTCAGATAAAATGTTGGAGACAGGTAGGAACAAAAGTAGGTCTTGAAGGATAAGGATGTGAAGCCTTTCAAGTTGATTTTTTGAAGTTACAAGAAGTAGAATGGGTGTGAGTCAGATAGTAAACATTTAGATGCTGGCTTCATGGCTTATGTATGCCCTGAGCTCATGATTCCAGTTTTTTTCTCTGTAAACTGGGAATTATTCTTCCTCTTATGGTCATTGTGAGGGCGAAATCTTATAAATATATTGTGTGCAAGGTGCTTATGAATGCTTGGCACTCAGTAGGTGATCAAGAAAAGTTCATGTCTTTCTTCTTTGAGACTAAACATACCAGGCAATTTATAAAAGCAATCAGCAAAGCATTCTCAGCTCTTTCCCGTGGTCTTCTGGTTTCACTGGCAGCACAGACCTGCACTGGCAGAGAAGTCACAAGCTGTTTTTTAATAAGTGTCACATAAAACTCATAGTGCCCTAAGTAAGAATCTGTTATTGCACATAATTATAACAACTAGATTTTGTGTCTAGGGATCTATATTTTTAAATACAATAATTGTAAGAGAACAAAACTCACTTGTTCTATTTTAACTTGAGGTCGCTAGTGTCTTAGTTTTAGAGCCCACATGGAACTTCTTAAAGAATAAGGGAATTGTAAGGACATGGGCTACAAAAAGAGCACTTCTAGCTTTATTTAGGATCAGTACCGACCAAATGTGAAATGCTGCCGGGGTCCAACGAGATTTTTGTACTGAGATTTGAGAAAACATTCTCGTTTCCATCAACATGTGCAAAAATGTGTAAATTAAGACAGATTATGCTTATTGAGGATTTTATTTGACTCACTAACCCTTCTGATGTTATTACCATCCAAATCCCAGAACATAAACGTGCTATCACTGATTAAACGTCACTATTGAGATGTAATGTCTATATTAGGAACCCTCAACAACTGTTTAATACTCACCCACTCTCAGATTAATAAATTGTGCTTATAGACATATCCGTTCTTATCTTAGTGGTTTACTGATGAATTTAGCAAAAGAAAAAACAAAGGTTGGCATATTGATAAAGGGCAAATTCAGCCCTTTAAAAAATATCTGGCAATATATAAAGTAAAATTATAATGGAAATTTAAAACTTTGAGTAATAATTATCTGTAAGAAATAGTCCTTAAGTATGCCTACTTATATAGTTTGCCATTTGAAATCTTGCTTAACATTTCCTTTCTTAAGCCATGCAATGTATTTTGTCTCTTTTATGTTTTATCAAGTAGATCGTTTAAAAAATTAAAGCCCCTCAATGTTATTCTTTGCTTTTTTAAAAAATTTATATTATTCTCGTTATTTACATCTAATATTATTCTACTTATTCCATATTTATTCATTCACTCCATTTTGGGCATGTCTCACAATATAGAAGTTTGGATTATACATAATTCTAGCCATGGCAACAGGAAAAACACATGCATTTCTTTAACTATTCTGAGTACTCTTATGAACTTGCCTTTAGCTAGTCGTACACTTCTCTCTCTCTCCTTGTTTCAGGAGAAGTATGGAAAGGAGTAAAGAAGAAAGGACACGTGTAGGGGTGAGCTGCACAGTCACAACTGTGGGGACGTGCAAGGAGGTTCTGAAGGTGTGAGAATGGAGGGGGCTTTTCCACATCGGGGACTGTAAGTTACCAGCACTCACTCCTCCCCTATCCTTGCTCTTCCGTCTTCATTCACTCCTCTGGGACACCCTAGCTGGCCTGCTCAGAGCCCTTTGGCCTGAGGAGGAGACGCCAACTCAGGCTGCAAGAGCAATCCCAACCCTGCAATTCTACGGTGCTCACTAGAACTTTTTATTAATTTTTGATAAATGACAACAGCTTCATTAAACATAGCTGTTGTTATAATATTATTTTGTTAGATTCAACGAGTATCTTTTGTTTCCATTACTGAACTAGTTTTACCTCTTAGCGTATCATACATTTTGTTTATTTTTATGCTTAAAATAGCCTCTAAAATGGATTCAACTTGGATTAAGCATAAAGGGAAGAAATGACTCATTTCAGGGCCTTCGACAAAAATAAGACGTGCTGCTGACATGGCCTCACAGGAGGAACTGATGAAGCTCACGGCCTATTATAACTCCTGGGGCAGAGGCAAAAAGTAATGCGGTGGGAACCAAAGAGAACCAGACTTCCGCCCTGGCCAGTTGGCTCAGTGGTAGAGTGTAGGCCCTGCATGTGGATGTCCCAGGTTTGAACCCCGATCAGGGCACACAGGAGAAGTGATCATCTGCTTCTCCACCCCTCCCCCTCCCCCACTCACTCCTCCGTGGAGCCTCCACCTCAGGCACTAAAAATATCTTAGTTGCCAGCATGGCCCAAGATGGGCAGAGCAACAGCTGCAAATGGGGGTTGCCCGGTGGATCCTCGCTGGGGAGTGTGCGGGAGTCTGTCTCTCTATCTCCCCTCTTCTCACTTGGAAAACAAAACAAAATAAAACAAAAACAGGCTTTACAAAAGGGGGCCCATTTTAGCCGAGCTTTGCCGGCCATGCTGGAAACAGTGCAGGTCATGGGAAAAGCATGGGAAGTCTGAGGGCCTGTTCTGAGAGGGCAACGATGTTAGTGTGAATGGAGCGCAGAGGGGCTTTAATCATTAAGCCCTCAGGACAATGAGGTTCTGGTCAGCATCAACCAGTATTAAGAACAAAGCCTCCAGGCTGTTGACCACAGAAATAGAGTTGAAGTCAAACTAAAGATAACATCGAGGCCCCCCCGAGGCCCCCGTTGTGTTTCAGCTGCAGAACCAGAAAAGTGGAATGATTCCACTGTCCGTATCCCTGCAAAGCCAGACAGAACAATGCTATGGCTGACATTGGGACCAGAGGCGTTGACCACCAACCCCGGCCCTGGCCCCAACCACTCAGTAGAGATCGCGACCCTCCCTCCTTTAGTCATCATAATTAATGATTTCCCCCCTATATAACCCTTTTCTAAAAGCCAGCAGGAGCCTGACCTGTGGTGGCTCAGTGGATAAAAGTGTGAACTGGGAACACTGAGGTCGCCAGTTCAAAACCCTGCACTGGTCTGGTCAAGGCACATATGGGAGTTGATGCTTCCAGCTCCTCCCCCCTTTCTCTCTCTCTCTCTCTCTCTCTCTCTCTCTCTATCTCTCTCTCTCTCGTCACTCTATGTCTCCTCTCTAAAATGAATTAAAAAAAAAAAGCCAGCAGGAATTTGAGATCTAATGCTTTAAAAACATCCCCAAATTTCACCTCTCTACAAATAAATTGTTTTCCTTTTTCCACATCCCTTTCTGATTTGCACCCAAAGGCATCTATTATTAGTTAGATATGTATTTTTATTCATTATTTTGTATAGTATTAAGTTGGAAATTTAGAATAAAATATTTAAGGTTTTCTATGGCAGATTGAGTTACCAGTATTCTTCTCCAATGTAAGGTAATTCAGCAGGTTTTAAACGCCGGCGTTAGGCAGTAAATTGGCAATAATTACCTTGTGTAACAGTAGGTTTCCTAGTTCCTTCAGGCTTGGCTTCCCCACCCTCGCAAAACCGCCCAGGTCCCGCCTAACAGCTGACCGAAAGGTGACTCAGGCTCTTCACACAAACACACCTTTAACTTAAAGTTATACACTTCCTATCTCTGAGAGGCCCCTTACTCCATTGAAACTCTATTAAAGAAATATTTAATCTAAAAAAATAAATGCCAGATTACAGAATACATGTCCTACTGGGCTACCTGTCACTCTGTGTAAATGCTATTCATTAAACAAAGTGTAACTTAGAAAAATAATAATGAAATTTTGGAAAATATAAGAAAAAGAATATTACCTGTAAAGCTACTCCCAAGTACAGAATGCTATATTTTGGTCTATTCGGCAGAGCCTTTTTTAAAGCTAGTTTTTAAATTGTAGAAGTGATACAGAGGTTTTGTTTCCAGTAATGATGGAGCGCTTACCCTGGACTAAACCTCCCACAAATAACAATTATGAACTCTGGACAAAACATAAAAAATAACTAGAGAGTGACCAAAAGCAGGCACAAACTGGGGAGAACTCAACCCTGGAAAAAGGGAACTACACTTGGGAAAATCCATGTTTAAACAGATTTACTCTACTCCTAAGTGCAACAGAGCATAGCTATATCTTAAGCTGAACTTGAAATCTGAGAAGTCAAAGGACTGAGTTTGGCACTGCCAGAACAACTGAAAACTGAGAGATGTTTCTGGAAATAAGAGCCATAAAAAAGAGAGTCCCAAAATCTGTGTATAAACTTCCTTCAAATTCTTGGATGACCTCTTCATTGCACATGCATGGTCTCAAAAAAGCCCAGGAAAGCAATGACTAGAAAATGCTAAGGAGGAGGAATTTTGGTTGTTGCCTACCAGAAAAGAGACATAGTCTGGATTTTTAATCTTATCTACATTCTTAGTCCATTTGGGCTGTTATAACAACGATCACGGACTGGCTTAACACTAATAATAACTTGTTACTCACAGTTGTAGAGGCTGAAAGTCCAAGATCAGAAAGCCAGCATGGTCAAGTGAGGGCCCTCTTCCAGGTCACAGACTTCTCATGGAATCCTCACGTGGTGGACGACAGCTCTAGAGAGCTCTGCAGGATTTCTTCCATAAAAGCATTGATCCCATTTATGAGAGCTCTACCCCTATGACCTAATCACCTCTCAAAGACCCCATTTCCTAACACTGTCACATTGGATGTTAGAATTAAATCGTGTGAATTTTAGGGGGACACAAACATTCAGACCACAGTACCTACCAAGTCAGAAGGGCTTAGTAAACACTTCAAGCTCTCAATCAAAACGAGAGTGGGGCCACATCTTTGGAGGAAAAACCATTCCCCAGGACTCCAGTTTTGTTCTAAAACTAAGAATAAATTAAAATAGGTTTGTTTGTTTTTTTAAAAATTTTTTTAATTTATTCATTTTATAGAGGAGAGAGGAGAGAGAGAGAGAGAGAGAGAGAGAGAGAGAGAGAGAAAGGGGGGAGGAGCAGTAAGCATCAACTCCCATATGTGCCTTGACCAGACAAGTGCAGGGTTTTGAACCGGCAACCTCAGCATTCCAGGTCGACGCTTTATCCACTGCGCCACCACAGGTCAGGCCTAGGTTTGTTTGTTTTTTAAGTGAGAGGAGAGTAGATAGAGAGACAGACTCCTGCATGCGCCCCTACAAGGATTCACCTGGCAATCCCCTGTCTGGGGCCTATGATTGAATCAGCTGAGCTATCCTCAGTGCCTGAGGCTGATGCTCAGACCAATCAAGCCACTGGCTGCTGGAGGGGAAGAGGAAAAGAAGGGGGGGATGAAGGGGAAGAGAAGCTTTTCATGTGTGCCCTGACGGAGGATCAAACCTGAGACATCTGCACGCTGGGTCAATGCTCTATCCACTGAGTCAATTGGTCAGGACCTAGATACATTTTAAAAATATAAAAAGTAAACTTACAGAAGTTCAAAGTCATCAGCCAATAACTTAGCTGCCTGCTAGAACGGAAATCAGATCTCTTCAGAGGAAGATGAATTCATGTTCATGGACACTATCTACAATGTCCTGGATAAAAAATATTAAACATGTAAAGAGCCTGACTGGGCGTTGGTGCAGTGGAAAGAGCATTGGACTGGGATGCGGAAGACCCAGGTTCGTAGACCTCCAGCTCACCAGCTTGAGTGCGGGCCCATCTGGCTTGAGCAAAAGCTCATCAGCTTGGACCCAAGGTCGCTGGCTCCAGCAAGTGGTTGCTTGGTCTGTTGAAGGCCTGCGGTCAAGGCACATGTGAGAAAGCAATCAATGAACAACTATGGTGTCGCAACAGCAACAAAAAACTAATAATTGATGCTTCTCACCTCTCTCCGTTCCTGTCTGTCTGTCCCTATCTATCCCTCTCGCTGACTTTCTCTCTGTCCCTGTGTAAAGCCAGTAGTCGAGGCCACTATCACAGCAGCCTGACCCACGCAGGTTCGCATTGGATTCGAACAGTCGGTAATAAAACAATGGAGCCAAATACTGGTGAGCCATCAGCTTTAATTCTAGCTTGCACCCGGCGGGCAAGCAAAAACACACACTGGGCTCCAAAACCCACACATTCAGTGCTCACAAAGCTGCTGACTTATCCGAGTTTCCTAGAATCAAAGGTTTCCAGCTCACCAGACTTATTCACCTCTGTTTCCCATCTCCTCCTGCACAAACTCTTAACAAACTGGCTTCTTCCTCAGCACTCTGCCATCTTGGCTACTTCTCCTCCACATGGCCTTAATCTGCTCTGCTCTCTAACACTAACCTCAGGAACTCAGGAACCAAGAGCGAGAGATCTAGCTACCGGTCCGCCCACTTTATAGCATAGATAATCCAAACCTTTAATCCAATTATACATACAAGAAAGTCTCTGATACAAAGCCACCCACCTGAGGCATAACGGGATTCCTCCCTACATCACCACCCTACATCATCCAATCAGCCAAGGGCGTGGAGAAGAGCTTACTCTTAAAACAAAGCCTTAAGCTATAATGACCTGGCCTGCTTACATTACAACTTTTTCCCCCATAGCCATCACAAGCATAAGGGCAAATAATATCACCTGGATGACGGGCCTCCATGTGGGCAGCACCATCTTTAACAAAGTGAGCATATTATATTTTATCTGCCGAACACCCTGTAAAAAAAAAAAACAAAAAAAAACATGTAAATAAATAGGATAATATGACTCATGATCAAGAGACAAAGTAGTCAATTGTAAGAGACTCTGAGATGATCCATATGTTAGACTTAGCAAACAAGGACTTTCAAGCAGTTATAATTATTTTCAAAGACTTACAGGAAAAAATATTTATAATGAGTGAACAGATGGAGGAATTTCCGAAGAAAAATTAAAGCCATTAAAAAAATTATTAAATAAAATTCTAGAACTAAAAAGTGCAGTATCTGAAATGAAAAATTCTTTGAATAGGCCTAATACCAGACTGGAGATGGCAAAAGGGTCAGTGAATTAAAACATCAACAGAAAAAATCCAATTTGAATAACAAAAAGGAAAAAGATACAGAAAAATGAGCAAAGCCTTAGTAAGTTGTTGAACAATATCAAGCAGCTTAACATGCATGCAATTGGAATCTATAAGAAGATAGAAATAATGTAATGGGAATAAGAAATATTTGTAAAAAGGATAAAAATTCCTCAAATTTAGTGAAAATATCAATTTATAGTTTTAAAAACTTCAGTGCTCTCCTTGAAGCAAAAATACAAAAATAAATAAAATTAAACCAATACACTACCAAACTGCTGAAAACAAAAAGTACAGAGAAAGTCTTAAAACAACCAAAGGAAAAAATATGTATTATAAATTGTAAAGCCAGTAGTCGAGGCTACTATCACAGCAGCCCGACCCACACAGGTTCACGTTAGATTCGTACAGATGGCAGTGAAACACCGGAGCCACAAACTGGTGAGCCATCAGCTTTAATTCTAGCTTGCACCCGGCGGGCAAGCAAAAACACACACTGGGCTCCAAAACCCACACATTCGGTGCTCACAAAGCTACTGACTTATCCGAGTTTCCTAGCATCAAAGCTTTCCAGCTCACCAGACTTATTCACCTCTGTTTCCCATCTCCTCCTGCTCAAACTCTTAACAAACTGGCTTCTTCCTCAGCACTCTGCCATCTCGGCTGCTTCTCCTGGCCTTCACGTGGCCTTACTCTGCTCTCCTCTCTAATACCAACCTCAGGAACTCAGGAACCAAGAGAGAGAGATCAAGCTACTGCTCTCTCCCACTTTATAGCCAACTCAAAACCTTTAATCCAATTATACAAACAAGGAAGTCTCTGATACAAAGTCACCCATCTGAGGCATAATGGGATTCCTCCCTACATCACCACCCTACATCATCCAATCAGTCAAGGGTGTGGAGAAGAGCTTACTCTTAAAACCAAGTCTTAGGCCATGACGACCCGGCCTGCTTATATTACAGCCTTTCCCCCCCACACATTCCAAGCATAAGGACAAATAATATCACCTGGGTGACTGGCTTCCATGTGGGTAGCGCCATCTTTAACAAAGTGAGCATATTATATTTTATCTGCCGAACATAAATATAGGGGAAAAGTAAACAAATTATAGCTGCTTTCTCATCAGAAAAAAACAGACTAGAAGACAATAATATAACAATTAATTACAAGTGGCCAAAAAAATAAAAGAAATAAGTCAATTAAGAATTCTATACCCAGAGAAAATAATCTCCAATAATGAAAGGTAAAGTCATAAAGATAAATGAAAGCTAAGAGGATTTAACATTAGAGGCCCCGACTACAAATACAAAAAGATTTTCTTCAAGTTTAAACTAAATGGCATGATAAGAGAATTTGCATCTACAGGAAGAAATAAAAAGCACCAGTTCTAAAAAAAGCAAATATACACTTTACTTTTTAGGGAAGGGCGGGGGGGCAGGGGATTTAGGTATTTGCTTTGATCAAGTGGTGTCTCGTAAGGTGGGTTTGAGCAATGTCCTTATCTGTTTACAGCAGGATGCAGTTTATCTAGTTCCTGTCTGTTTACAGCAGGGTGCAGTTTATCTAGTTCCTGTCTCACAAGCCCTAAAGGTCATATGGAATTTTTCCTAGTTCTTGTTTTTCCCTTACAATACAAGACTATATTTGTTTACTTTTGCTGCTGTAACACATTACCACGAAGTTATTGTCTTCACACAAATATATATATATCAAGTGAAAGGTAGGGAGGCAGAGAGACAGACTCCTGCATGTGCCCTAACTGGGATCTACCTGGCAACCCCTGTCAGGAGCTGATGCTCTGTCCACCTGAGGTCCCTGCTCCGTTGCTCCACAACCAAGCTATTTTAGTGACTGAGACGAGGCCATGAAGCCATCCTCAGCACCTGGGGCCATGGCTGCAGGAAGGGAAGAGAAAGAAGGGGGAGGAGGGGTGTAGAAGCAGGTTGCTTCTCCGTTGTGCCCTGACTGGGAATTTAACCCAGGACTTCCAGACAGTGGGCTGACGCTCTACCATTCAGTTAACCAGCCAGGGCCAAGACAAATATATTTTTAAGATATAGCTCTGGAGGTCAAAAGTCTGAAGTGGGTATCTGTTTGGCAGAGAAAATATAATATGCTCACTTTGTTAAAGATGGTGCTGCCCTCGTGGAAGCCAGTCACCCAGGTGATATTATTTGCCCTTATGCTTGTGATGGCTGTGGGGGAAAAGTTGTAATGTGGGCAGGCCGGGTTGTTATAGCCTAAGGCTTAGTTTAAGAGTAAGCTCTTCTCCACACCCTTGATTTATTGGATGATGTAGGGTGGTGCACTCTCCTGAGGAATTCCATTATGCCTCAGATGGGTGGCTTTGTATCAGAGACTTTCTTGTATGTACAATTGGATTAAAGGTTTGGATTTTCTAGGCTATAAACTGGGGCAGTCTGGGAGCTTGATCTCTCTCTCTCTCTTGGTTCCTGAGTTCCCGAGGTTGGTATTAGAGAGGAGAGCAGAGTAAGGCCACGTGAAGGCCAGGAGAAGCAGCCGAGATGGCAGAGTGCTGAGGAAGAAGCCAGTTTGTTAAGAGTTTGAGCTGGAGGAGATGGGAAACAGAGGTGAATAAGTCTGGTGAGCTAGAAACCTTTGATTCTAGGAAACTCGGATAAGTCAGTAGCTTTGTGAGCACTGAATGTGTGGGTTTTGGAGCCCAGTGTGTGTTTTTGCTTGCCCGCCGGGTGTAAACTAGAATTAAAGCTGATTGCTCACCAGTTTGTGGCTCCTGTGTTTCATTACCGACTGTTCGAATCTAATGCGAACCTGCATGGGTCGGGCGGCTGTGATTGTGGCCGCGACTACTGGCTTTACAGTATCACTAGGTGGGCTAAAATTAAGGTGTCAGTAGGATTATGTTCCTTCTGGAAGCTTAGAGTTGAATCAGCTTCCTTGCTTTCTCCAGCTTGTCGAGGCCCCATTTCTCCACCTTGAAAACCAGTAATGTCAACTTGAGTTCTTCTCATGCTGCCATTTCTGTTTTGCCTCCGTTTCTTCATTTTAGGGATTTCTGGAATTACATTGGGCCCAGTTGGAAAATCCAAGATAATATCCCTGTCCTGAAGTCAACTGATTAACATTCTTAATTCTGTCTACTATAATTCCCCTTTTCCATCTAACCCATTTGCAAATTCTGAGAATTAGGACATGGAAATGCTTTGGGAGTCATCACTTTATCTTCCACACTTTTATTACTTCTTAATTTATTTAAAGGATAACTGATTATTATTGTAAAAATTCCAACATAGTCTTGTGGTATTTATAAACAATTAGATATAGAGTGCAGGATAGCAAAAGCAGAAGGACTGAAGGGTGGTAAATGGAATGAATTGTTGCAAGAGGCTTCCGTTTTCTATGAAGTGCTATAATGTTTTAGTGCTGGACTATGATAGTTAAGGATGCATATGGCAATTGAAGATCAGATTCTCTCAACTGAGGTTCCATGGAACCTCTGCTTCTGCATGATGTTGCTAGTTTTGTTAGAGATCATGATTTCATGTGATGCCTGAAACAAGCAAAAGACAAGATACATTATATTTTTGTCTTCCTTTCTGAAATAAAAGATCTGTCTTAAAGGAACTGTGTTGGCATCTGGAGTGACGACGCCCTACCAATGTTTGGCTGCAGCCTCTTGTTAAAAAAGAGAAAAGAAAAGCCAGGTGTTGATGTTGTCACAATACACTTCTCTACAGAGAGGTGCATGCCATTCGAAACTGTTAGAGATGCAATGCAGAAATGTGGAATGATGTTACAAAAAATGGATACGTTTATTAAACAAAGACTAATTTACTCAAGGAAACCTGGGCTAAGAGTGCATGTATTTCTTGCCATATGCAGAAACCCTGAGGCTTATCAGAGGAAGAGTTCTTGATAGGGTGTCTGAGCTTAAGAGAATTGCAGGAGTACTTTTAAGAAAATAGTGAACTGGAGTTGCTCAGTGCTTTGAAAGAAAGAAGAGTTTCAGAAATAGGCCTACTGTGCAGACCTAAAAAAAAAAATTACATAATCAGTTGAACAAATCTCTGCAAGACCCTGTTAAAAATGTTTTGATATCAAGTGATAAGATTCCTGGATTCGAAAGGGAATTTTGAAATGTTTCCACTCCTGCTTGAGTTTGAAAGTGAGGAAGGGTATCACCAAGTGTCAATTTTATTGAAACCACCTGGATGAATTGCAAGAATAACCAAAGAGTATTTTCCTTCCCTTCCAGAAGAGTGTAATTTGGGAGGGTCCTTTACTCTAAATATGTTCAGCTTTAGAACTTTTGAGTTGTACACTCTGTACACCTGGGTGGGTGAGATTTACTGATTTGCCCAGGGACAAGTTCTGGATTCTTTTTAAAAACAAAAGAAACAAACAAAAAATCCTGTAATTCATAGAAAAATAATGAACATCTCAGTTTTCAACTGCTTTCACATGTGAACAGGCTTATTTATTTCAGGTAAAAATGAAATTTATACTTATCCCAAGTTCAACTCAGAATTAAAAGTATAGTAAAGCATATGTAGTCTAAGAATTTTACATTGCTATGCTCTGAATTCTTCCCTTCCATCTTTTTTTTTTTTTTAATTTTTTTTATTTTATTCATTTTAGAGAGGAGACAGAGAGAGAGAGAGAGAGAGAGAGAGAGAGAGAGAGAGAGAAAGGGTGGGAGGAGCTGGGAGCATCAACTCCCATATGTGCCTTGACCAGACCAGTGCAGGGTTTTGAACTGGCGATCTCAGTGTTTCCAGGTCGACGCTTTATCCACTGCGCCACCACAGGTCAGGCCCCTTCCATCTTTTGTGCTATTGTTATAACACATTTTACTTTTACATATTATAAACTCTCAATATATTGTTTTTATTCTTGAGTCAGTTATTTTAAGAGCTATTACATATAAGAAAATATGTCCTTTAGATTTATAGTCTAAGCAATTCCTCCAATCTTCATTTCTTTGTGGAGATCCACATTACCGTATAACGTAGTATTTCTTCTGCCTCAAGAATTTCCTTTAAACTTCTTTTTGTAATGTAGATCTGCTATTGAATTTCCCCACCTACTGTCTGAAAAAGCGTTTTTCCAAGATAGTTAGAAATTAGAAGTCAGTTTTTTTCTTTCAGCACGTTAAAGATATCACTCGGCTGTTACTTGGCTTGCAGTTTCTGAGGAATCTATTAGTCTCATCTTTGTTCTGTGATAATAGATCTTTCCCCCCTTTTGATTGCTTACAAGACCTTCTCTTTCTCTTTGGTTGTCAGCAATTTAGTATAACGTATCTAGTTTTATTTTTAAATCCATCTTGGCATTCTCTTGAGCTTTTTGCAACTGCGGTTTGTTTCATTATTTTTGGAAAAATCTCAGCCACTGGTGCTTCAAATATTTCTTCTGCTTCATCTTAACTCTCTTCTTCTTTGGGGATTCAAATTACACATATATTAGACCATATAATATGGTTTAATTTTTAAATCTTTTCTTTTTATTTTTGAGTTTTAGTTTGGATAATCTTTATCTTCAACTTTACTTTTTCTTTGGCTGTGCCAAATCTGATGTGTCTTTAGAAGGCATTCTCTGTATGTTACCATGATTTTTTATTCTACCCTTTCAACCCATCGCTTCTATACCTGCTGTGTTTCCTTGTCTGTTCATTCATGTTGCCCACTTTTTCTACTGTGTTAGTCATAATGATTTCATATTATTATGATAAAAATTTTCTTGGTTATTGTTTTAAAAATGGGATATTAATTTCATAATGATTTTAGATTTCCTATTGCATAGTTCTTATATGCCATCTCTAAATCTGGTTCTGTTGACTGCTTTGTCTCTTGACAATGGATCTGAAATTTTAAAGAAATTGGCCCTGGCCAGAGAGCTTGGTTGGTTAGAGCATCATCCCAAAGAGCAGAGGCTGCCGGTTCCATTCTCTGTCAGGATGCATGCAGGAACAGATTGATGTTTCTATCTCTCTCTCTTACTTTCTCCCTACCTCTCTTTTTAAAATTAAAAAAATATTTTTTCTTCTTATTTCTTGATGCATATGTGTAGAACTGTAGAGAATAAGGTAAATGTATGTATTACTGTTAGGCCTGGGAAGTGCTGAGTCAATATAGTTAGGCACTGAACTGGATTTGTCTTTTGTGGTTGCTGTTTACCTTCCATAGATCACTCATTTTACATTTCATTGGATTTACTTGTGGATAGGGTGGGAACGGGTTTATCAGACTTTCTCAATGTTCTGCTTCTCCCTTGAGTCTTCTTTTTAATTTATGCAAGTATGTATGTATGTATGTATGTATATATTCATTTATATTTTAGAGAGAAGGAAAGGAGGAGAGAGGGACAGAAACATCAATCAGTTTCTGCATGGGCCCTGACCGGGGATCGAATAGGCAATCTTTGCTGGGACAATGCTCTAACCAACTGAGCAATCTGGCCAGGGCTTTTAAAACTTCTCTTTTAGTTAGTGCGTCAGAGGGGGTCTCCATTCTCTTGACCTTTCCCCAACTATACACTTTTGCTGCTTCTTACTTAGACATTATTTGGTGCTTGTTGGGGTGTGGGATGGGCAGAGAGAGGCCAGAAGAGCTTTCTGTGGTTCTGCTTTTGCCTCAGATTTCACTAGACCCTATATCCCTGGTTTTAGGAATTTTCTCAGTGATCCAGCATCTCATTCAGAGGCAAGACCCCCTAACGCACTGAAATTTCACTTGCATCTTGGTAAGCACTGAATAATAAATCCGTATTTTATAGTATAACCTATCTTCCCCCGCCAAAAAAAAAAATATTTTTTTGAGTCAGAGAGAGGGATAGATAGGGACAGACAGGAACGCAGAGAGATGTCGTTGTGGCACTTTAGTTGTTCACTAATTGCTTTCTCATATGTGCCTTGACCGTGGGGCTATAGCAGACCGAGTAACCCCTTGCTGGAGCCAGCGACCTTGGGTCCAAGCTGGTGAGCTTTTGCTCAAGCCAGATGAGCCTGCGCTCAAGCTGGCAGCATGGGGTCTCGAACCTGGGTCCTTCCACATCCAAGTCCGATGCTCTATCCACTGCGCCACCTCCTGGTCAGGCAAAAAAAATTTTGTTGGGTTGCTTTTGTGAAGATTCATTGAAGGTGATGTTCCTATACTTTGAGGTGAATCTGCTCCACTTCATCTTTTTTTTTAAATTTCTTATTTATTTATTTATTTTAGAGAGGAGACACAGAGAGAGAGAGAAAGAGAGAGAGAGAGAGAGAGAGAGAGAGTGAGAGAGAAAGGGGGGAGGAGCTGGAAGCATCAACTCCCATATGTGCCTTGACCAGACCAGTGCAGGGTTTTGAACTGGCGACCTCAGTGTTCCCAGGTTGACACTTTATCCACTGCGCCACCACAGGTCAGGCTCCACTTCATCTTAATTCATCTGATTAGGAACCTCCCCAATCCAATTAAGTTTCAAGAGTAATATCTTGCTTGGTATTTTCCAGATTGAATGGGAACGGTAGCACATTCTTGATATGGCTAGAGGTTTTTCACACACCCCACTAATAATTCTCTTACCTCTTCACCAATATATGTAGTCTTTGAGGAAAAAAGTATATGTTTATATATATAAATGTTTATGTTCCATTTCAGCCCAGGTGATCTATACTCTAGATTCTAGAGTTAAAAAATGCAGGTCATTAGTTCTTAAAATTCAATTTTGCATCATAACCCATTATAAGGTTTACTGAAAAAGGCTGCTGGGCTCCATTTTCAGCTTCTGACTTAGCAGGCCTGGGGTGCGTCTGCAGTGGTGCTCAAGAATTTGTATTTCTAACACATTTCCAGGTGTTGATATTGGTCCCAGAAGGACCTGAAAACTTGTATGAACGAACTGGTTAAATTCACATTCCCTTAATCCAAGGGAATTTAGCTATAGTAAGTAGCAGCCCTGATACACTTAGCATTCTACATCTAAATGGATGTATTTAGATGTAGTGGACCCCCCACAGCACGCTGAGTGGTATTTGTAACGCACTACATGGAATGCAGGCAGCTTGGGCCTAATAGGTAAGAGGGCACTTTGTTGGTTTTCTTGATCTAAGTTTGCAAGGCACCTAGATCAGTGGTTCTTAACCTGGGTTCTATCAAACCCTAGGGGTGCGATGAGTCGGTCTCAGGGGTTCGGAGAAGCCTCTGCCACGGAGGCCAGAATAAAGTAATACCGTTATTTGTTGTGAGTTCATGCACTTTGTTGGTTTTGTTCTTTGAGCAAGGTGATGTTCATGCACGGCTCATTTTGTGCACCAGTAAAAAAACATATACATATGTCTAGAATTTGGAAAAAAAACACATATTTATCACTAAAGAAGGGTTCGGTGAATGCGCATATGAAACTGGTGGGTTCGCTACCTCAAAAAAGGTTAAGAACCACTGACCTAGATTTTTAGGACATTTGCCTTTCCATCCTATAGTATTAGACTTACCTAAGATGTAAGGGGATTGCTTCCCTCCCCACCACCCCGGCAAAGTGTGTGGAACTGTTGTCAAGATGCTTGTTTCATACAAAAAGAGTCCTTTTGATTTCCTGGTAAACTGGATTCAATCTGTCTGCATGTGTCCTTTCCCCAGCCAGGGTATATGTGCTAGGATGAAACACAGGATCTCTTATTTTTAAACTATCCTTGGTGTTACTTACTCAAGGTTTGATGTCTATATGACCTCTTAACTATTAATGGAGGATACTGTACCTACTTTATAAGTTATCACAAGGGATTCTACTTCTGAATTCTCTATTTCTATTTAGAAGATGAACAGTGGACATTAGAATGTCGTATGTCTTCAAAACATGGCCCTTGGACCGGCCATATCAGCATCCCCTGGGAACTTGATAGACATGAAAGATCACTGACCCATCCCAGAACCTAAATACTGAATTAGAAATGGGGTCCCAACTATGTCTGCAACAAGCTTTCTAGGTGATTCAAGTCTGAGAACCACTGATGTAGAGGAATGATTAAGTGGACCAGGCCTGGGACACTGCTAAGACAAGGAAAAATGGTGACTACACCCTTGGATTATAATACCCTGACTCCTCCTGGGACTACATCACGACATTTTTGGAAGCACACGTTATATTTCAGATTATTCTTTTGAAAACAAAATTAAGAAGTCAGTCCCTGAACAGAAATACTATGCCAAAAAAGTAGAGGCAAATAAAGACTGTATATTTACATGTATAGACCAATGGTTAAATCAGTGAGACAATTCTCATCTCTGATAAAAAATGATTTTAGTTTATAGATAAAAATAGTAAAGTTCTTGAGGGAACAAGTCTATCACTCCCAAGAGTCTAGTGCACAGTATGAGGTCAATAAATGACTCAGCCTAGTCCCTTGCCCCACTCTGCTGCCTCTCTGATCTTCTCTCCTGCTCCTCTCGCTCACTTGCTATCACCACTGCGCTGTTTGAGGACAGTATGCACAAGGCCTTTGCTCTTGTTGCCGCCTCTGCCCGGCAGTCCTCTTCTCCAGGGATCCGCAGTTTTCCCTTCCCTTCTTCCAGTTTTGGTTCAATGTTACTTTCTCAGCGAGGCCTTCTCTGACTGGTTCTCCCCTCACTCCTGAATTCCTTTATCCCACTTCTCCCCTAAAATAGTGGAATTGCTTCTTTTCAATCTTTCTACCTTTGAATGTAACCTCCACAAAGCAGGGGTTTTATTTATGCCTGTTTTGCTTCTGGGTGGATTCCTACCACAAAGGCAAGTGCGGGCCTATATGTGCTAGCAAGTACTTACTGGTCACAGAGAGAAGTCTGCAGATAATCAGAATGTTTAGATTTAAAAGCTTAAAAAACTTTCTTAAAAATCTAGATGCCATGCCCTGGCCAGATAGCTCAGTTGGTTAAAAAATGTCACCCTGATAATGCTACAGTTGCGGGTTTGATCCTTGGTCAGGGCACATATAAGAATCAATCAATAAATGCATGAATAAGTGAAACAACTAATAGATCCCCCCCCCAAAGTTGATGATTTAAAACAATTTAGATGCTAGCCAAGATTTGTTCCTCCACAAATGTCCAGATTTACTCCCTCTTTTTAATTTTATTTATTTTATTTTTTTATTTTATTCATTTTAGAGAGGAGACAGAGAGAGAGAGAGAGAGAAAGGGGGCAGGAGCTGGAAGCATCAACTCCCATATGTGCCTTGACCAGACCAGTGCAGGGTTTTGAACTGGCGACCTCAGTGTTCCCAGGTCGACGCTTTATCCACTGCGCCACCACAGGTCAGGCTACTCCCTCTTTTTAAAAATATTCAGTAAACACGAAGTATGTGCCAGGCAGTGTGCTAACTGCTAGTAACAAAGATGGGAAAGACCTCCTATCAAGGAGCTCACAGTAGAGTAAAATAGCTTAAAAAAAATTAAACCTAGAAAACCAAGCTAAGTATAGGATATGATACAAGGTAAGGACTCAAATTCTGCTCCCTTCCCCCATGGTTTTCCTAAAGCAAGTGCAGACATCAGAAGATGCAGTCTAGCATGAGGTATGGGCAGGACTCTAATTTCAGAAAAAATAGGTGAGATTATAAATATCTTATGCAGAAGATCATTATGTTAACCAGGTTGGTCTGTGAAGGCTGATAAATGGCCCAAATAACTTCAGGATATTATATGACAATTATGTAAACTTTAAAAGCATGAAAATTAGTGACAACCCTGACATTCCAACAACTATAAGTTTTAATGGAAACAAGAAATATTGACCATCAATTAACAATAATTATTCTCTATGGCAAATGCATTGTGTATGTCACACCTGTAAGCTCCCTGCCAATTCCCTGTATTTCTCCCTCTTTGTTATGGAAACTGGGGTCCATAAGCGGGTTAGATTCACACAAGTGGAGTCAGTGTCCCTGTGGCCCCTTAGATGTGACATGGTTACAAAGGTGTACTTTCTAATAATTGAAGAAAGTTCTTTGAAATCTACCTCCTTTTTCCCTTACTGATTTCAGAGTTTGAAAAAATTAAGTATTTATAACTATAAATTATTCCAAAATTTTGCTTTAATGTATTTTAAGAAATAATACTATTGCCTGACCAGGTAGTGGCGCACTGAATAGAGCATCGGACTGTGATGTGGAAGACCCAGGTTCCAGACCCCAGCTCACCAGCTTGAGCGTGGGCCCTTCTGGCTTGAGAAAAAGCTCACCAGCTTGGACCCAAGGTTGCTGGCTCCAGCAAGGGGTTGCTCGGTCTGCTGAAGGCCCGCAGTCAAGGCACATGTGAGAAAGCAATCAATGAACAACTATGGTGTCGCAACGACAATGAAAAACTAATGATTAATGCTTCTCACCTCTCTCCATTCCTGTCTGTCTGTCCCTATCTATCCCTCTCTCTGACTCTCTCTCTATCCCTGTAAATGAAAAGGAAAACAAGAAAGAAAAAGAAATAATATTATTTTTTTTAACACCACAAAACTGTTGGGAATTACCTGTTACTAACACTTATCAAACAATCATAGCAAAAATTATGTTCCAAAGTAAATTAGTACCTCAAAAAGTCACAATTATTAATGTAATTTCTTCAAAGCATTAACATAATAATTACATTTGTTCATCATCTACCGACCAAACTCCAAGTACTCAAGGCACTTTATACAGGTTATGTCATTTACCAGAAGAAATTATTACTAAGCAATCTGAGCAGGCAGTGTCTCACAATTCTAGAGTGGTGAAGCTGAGATTTATGTCTAAATCTGACTGAATCCAAACTTCTTTCCACCTTAAGTGTTTAAAAATCAGTACCCCACTGATTTTGCAAAGGTACTCTCTGGATCCCACAAAATACACTTAAGACACATACACAACTGTAAAACACTGGAGAGCACTAATGGTCTATTTAGACTGCCAAGTTATCTCATTTTTGTGTGCAACTTTTCCTGTCCTGTAGTTTTTTTTTTTAAAGAGGGAGGGAGGGAAGGCCTGACCAGGAAGTGGCACAGTGGATAGTGTCGAACTGGGAGGCAGAGAACCCAGGTTCAAAACCCTGAGGTCGGTGGCTTGAGCGTGGGATCATAGACATGACCCTATGGTTGCTATCTTGTGCCCAAAGGTCGCTGGCTTGAGCCCAAGGTTGCTGGCTTAAGCAAGAGGTCACTCACTCTGCTGTAGTGCCCTGGTCAAGGCACATATGAGAAAGCAATCAATGAACAACTAAGGTGCCACAACGAACTGATGCTTCTCATCTCTCTCCCTTCCTGTCTGTCCCTCTGTAAAAAAAAAAAAAAAAAGGGAGGGGAAAGAGAAGGCATCAACTCGTTCTGCTTTAGTTATGCCACTAGTTGCTTCTCATATGTGCAGTGACCGGGACTTGAACCAGTGACTCTGTGATCGAGCAAGCAACCCTGGGCTCGAGCCAATGGCCTTAGAACTCCAGGATGGTGCTTTATCCACTGTGCCACTGACCAGGGCTGATTTGGGTTTTCTTTAGGCCAGAACTTATTGACTCACATAAACCAGTATAGTACTAGAGCACAGTTATTATAAAATCAAGTGAGGATAAGGTGCACCTATTCAGCAATACCCTGGTCCTAAAACCATACAGGAAGGAGTGAGGTGGTCATGCTCTTACAGAGACCTGAGTATTCTTTTGGGGTGTGGTCATATCTATGAGTAATGTAAATACACATTTTATCTGTTTTACACATTGGTACTGTATTCCACTTTTTCATTGAAGAGAAAAATTTGCTCCTAATACCACAGCACTTTAATATTACCTATCTTACTTGGGAATAAAAAAGGTTCTTGGGAATTTAAACCCATCTGTTTTTGAAGAATGCTAAAGAAGTTCTTTTGCATGTAGGTATGTAAAAATCTTTTACAAACTTATGATGGTCTACCAGGTACAGTTAGACTTCCTACAGGGAATCAACTAGCTTCTTGGGTACTATAGCATTTATCCTTAAGTCCCACTATAGGGCGAATGTTTTAATAACAGGATGTGAAGGTGAGGATGTGGGATTAGAGAAAAAATGTGGAAAAAACAATCCAAGAAACACATTTCTCAAAGATTACCAAGTTTTTAAGCCTAAAATATAGACTCATTGGTAACTTATGCAAGTTCACGCAAATAAACAATCAAACTGACTGACACAGTGGGAAAAGTCCCAGATAAAGAGTTGGTGATAATCACCATCATCATTAATTAAGAGCTCTACTCCGCAAGATAGAATGCTGGATCAGTTAATAGTCTAGAAATTTTAATTTTCTCACGTATAAAATAGAGGTAGACTTTATTTACCTGTTTAAGGATCCAATGAGATATCCTGCTGAAATGGACTTATCTCACTACAAGAATAACTAAGCATGCTGATGAGAAAGAAAGCAAGTCTCTCCTCTTTCCCACTACCACTCTCTGACCTCCAAGGACAAGGACAGATCCTACTCGCTGTATTTGGGCTTGAGTCCACTGATATTGTTCATTTCTTCTAACTTGTCTTATTCTCCTTTCTTTTCAGCCCTTTGAAATAAAAATCTAGTTAATTTGAAATAAAATTACAACCAGATAGAATTGTTACCTCATTAAAGAATCTTAAATCTGACACTGTACTTTTATTTTGCATTTCTGACTTGGTAGTCTGGTCATTCTGTAGGCGAGCAATGACTCTCTCTAGCTCTTGGCTAAGAGAAAGGGCATTTGGTTGTTCAAACAGCACTTAACTTTAGAGACTCTTTACATAACGAAAGTCAAGAAATGTATTGTTATTTATGTACATAAATAGAATAGAAAATAAATATTTCATTCTATACCCAATCTTTTTGGACAGCAGCTCTCATATATACATTATCCCTGTTGAACAGGCACACTTCAAGACACAGAGACCGAATACATACAGCATAAAACACGGACCATCACAGAGAAGATTGCTTATCAGCCAGCTTTCATCTCTGCGACCAAAACTTTTCATTAGCAAGATGTGGCGAGTGGATAGTTAATAACTGTAAATGGAGTGTGCTCTGTATTCTGCATATAATGACAAAGCGAAGAACAAGGTACAAGGCTATTTTGTCCTATGGGAAACACACGGTCCAAGTTTGAAGAAAATCTGTCACTCTGGGTATTTTCTTCTTACAACAGACTCAGTAAGTGTTGACACTGGGAGTCATGACTGTTTCAGATTAGCCAGGAAAGACCAAGTGGTGATAAATATTTAAGCAAGAGAATAAAGTAGCCTAATGGATTAATAAAGATCTACTTTTTATTGAATCCTCTTCTAGATAGTTCTATAGCTGCTTTTCATTTGGTTTTGCGGTATTTGCACGGGAAATTACCTTTTTATGGAGGACAAACAACAACAGTAAAATCTATCATTCTGTGAGCATGCACAGGAAAAATACTGGTAAGCAGAAAGGAGATTTCCCATTTGGTTTTAATTTAAACACAGGCTTACTACAAATCCTCTACCGAAGTTCCCAACTGAAAGCGACTCTTAATTTAGTTACACATGTTAGTAGTAGATTGGGGTTGAACAAATCTATCAATAGGCTGGAAAATGATCTAATATTATACATTTCAATGGAGTATTATCTTTACATGTATTCTCAAGCCTATGTTTGCAGCTCACAAGTACAGGTCAAATTTAGAAACCACCAAATATTTGTGTAAATGAAATCTTACGCTACAAAGCTACTACCTTGAAATTCACTGTTAGTATTTTTTACCCACTTATAAAAAACTAGTTCTCAGATTCTGCATACAGACAGCTTTATGTAAAATATATAAACATTTGTCCAAATTGGTACACAGATTGCATAAATATGGCAATTAAGATTGCATTTACAGATGTGCATGTACAATGTTATGCAAATTATCACAATATTACAATTTCAAAAATTATTCCAATTGGAATCAAAGTAAAGCAATTAGTGAAAAAATACCCATGCAGAATTTAAATATCTCAGAACAAAATTTAAAATGTCTCAGTAAAAGTTCACACATTTAAAATAGTTTTATTCATTTTATTTGTATATGTCAAAATACATTTTTATTTTCAAAATAGTGGGGTTTGCAACTAGTTTCATGCAGAAACAAGGTCTGCTCAATACTACCAATAAAATCAATATAGCACAGTAGCTGTTCAGTTTTAGATACAAAGAATAAATAACCTAAATACAAAACACTAAAATATTAGAAACACGTATTTAATCATTCTTCACAGGCATCCAAACTTCACAAATATAACCCTTAGCATGCCTCACTGCTGTGCAAGCGGAACATGTTGCGGTCACTCAAGCTGATCAATTATCTGTATATTTTACGTCCACATAAGACCATGGAAATCCTCTCTATTCAGACCCACCACTCATACAGTTCAAATATAATCAAAAATAAAATTCCCACAACTATCCTTGTACCTTTAAAAATCAAGAATCCTGAGCTTGGTAGTAAGAGCATAACCTTATATCTTCATAAAACCAATCAAGAGAGGAAGGACTTGAAATCCTGCTTACCAAAACACCTTTTCCCAACCCCAAAGTAATCTAAAATAGGCAGTAGAACACAATGACCTTTTAAAATGAAGGGATACAAATTCACATTTAATATAGTATACAATCAATAATACAATTAGCTGCTATAAGCTATACAATGTACAATTTTTTCAAATGGCTGAACTGTTCAGTGGTTAAGGAGACAGTTATGTGCCAGAACGATGTAATATTTTTTGCATGGTTTAATGAAAATATAAAAGCTATTTGTCCAAATAAAAGCCATCTCCACTATGTACTTGATTTTACTATTTTTTTAAAGGCCACTGAAATGTATAAAATGGTCTGAACATGATGGTGGTATCAAAGTCAATGCCTCTTCACATGGCAATACAGTGCATTTAACAGGAACTCACGGGGTTAAGTCTGCTAATGACTTCATTGCATTACTTTGGCGAGCACAACAGTTCTAGACAGCACTCAGATAAATATCAGTATGTGAAATGTGAAGCAATTACCTTATGCAACTTTAATTATGGTTGAATGCTATCAATTAAAAACTGAAAATAAAAGTAAAAGCACTTTACAGTAGAAAACTTTTGTAAAGATAGGGCTCCACATAATGTGTTACTTCTAAAGTCTTTATATCACATTGTTAGCAAATTTTGTTTTCAACACTATGATGGAGTAGCCTACTTTGCATTAACAGACATCTGAAATAAGAAAACAGTCAAGCATGCCATGTGGCAGTCTAAAAATCAAAGCAATACACTTATTGATATATACAGCGTCACTCAGTACCTGCTAAAATGAATGTGAAGATTATAGAATCTAACATCTTATACTACACTAGTAAAAAAACAAAAACAAAAAAGTGACCAATGAACGCAGAAAAAAGGACTTAAAAGAATCTAATCTCAACTGACTTTAAAGCATTCATATAAGAAATAAATGCATATTGCACAAACAGTGAAAGCAAATGTTCCACCAAGCCATTCAGTTCCCGGTGGGAGACAACACAGCATCAGCGTAGTCTATGACAATGACCTCAGAAGAGCAAGTGTTGTGTTCTGTAAATGGAAACGCTGTGGGAACATAGAAGAGTCTGCCACATGAAGAGTTACAAGGAAAAACATACAAACCCAAACTTAGATGTAAAGCAAAAAAAAAGAGAAAAATTTAAATATCGAAAAACTGGAAACTGTGGCACATCAAAAAATGTTGAATAACTGTCTTCTGTGAGAGCTGAAAGTTTCTGTTGACACAAAAGTATTTATGTACAACTAAGGCTTACTGGTTAAATATCTGAGGCATATCTGGCCTTGAACACTTTCCTTGTATGCTGGAGCTGTAAACAAGTTTTCTCAGTCTTTAAAAAAAATCTTCTCAGCAGCTGCATTAACATGAAACAATGGTCTTGATACAAGAAAGAAAAAAACAAACAAACCCAGAATATTAAACAAAACAAAACAAAACTCCAAGATAAGAGGGCATTTGGCAGGATATCCAAAAATGACAGTCTCCAAGAACTCACTCCAGGCTTCCAGTGACTGTCAATTATGGTCCACTGGGTTACTAATATGTGCAATTCCATTACGTGCTGCTTTTTTTTTTTTATTTGGAAAGTTTGCTTATAACTCTGATCAAGGCCCCATTTTCATCCTTTAGCCTCTGATTATCTGCTTTTAGGTCTGGTAACATCTAAGAGGGGAAAAAACAAAAAGAAAGTTTCACTTCAATAAAAAGATAAAATATTACTCTTAATAAATGTTATATTTTCACTACAAGACACATGAACAAGCGTTGTCAGTTACATATTTTTCTAGTGACTACAACATATATCAGGAAGAGAAAAAAACACAACCCCCAATGTATAAAGCTAATTAGTTTCATAAATGATGGAATGAAAGGTTTATTCTCCCGAAGTTATCAATTGAAATGTACTAAATCACTTGATATTATGACTCACAAGCACACCATTAGAGCAGCCAAGAAAATGAAGCCTGTTTTTGTTAGGAGAGAAGGGAGCTGGAAGGGAGAGCCTTTAAGAGTTTCCATCAGTACCTAAACCAAAGCCTGTTGTTTAATTTACTTGAGACCTCAAACATAATACTTACACATTTCACAAGGAAACCAACCTATCTGGGAAAGTTTTGAGGGAGTCAACTTGTTCTAAACTAATAAAATTTTTAAACAGATTCACCTATGGTACTAAGTTTAAGTGCTTAGTACAATGTCTGATCCAAAAATAGGATCATTAAATGGTAACAAAGCAATTATTATTATAACGAGACTAGAATAAAATAATTTATAAGCCAACTCAGTAAGCCTGTAGTTATAAAAATAATTCAAGCATAGAAAAAATAATCAGTTATTTGGAGCAAACAGAAAAACATACCCTCGCAGCCTCAAAATAAAGCAAATTAATTTTCTGTTTTACAGACAAACTGAAGGAGGGGGTGAAAATATTATAAGTTACCTGGATTTTCTAAGAATGATTGAAACTACATGTGCTCTGCCATATTTGCTAGGAAATGGAACAGCTTATATTTTGGTCCCTACTTTTCAAGACATCTAGCAAAATATAAGCAACAGATATATGAAGAGTTTAATTTTATGTGGACCCAATCAATTCCTATCTGTGTTCAAAATGTATGACTATAAGATACAGTAATCTGAAGTGTACGTACTAAGACACCTTTGTAACAGAGAATGAGGTGAAGATTAAGATGGCTCTGACTGAAAGTGACATTTTGAAGAACAGATCATGCACAATCTTCAGCTTCAACATATGTGTAAAATACATGTCACATTGTTTATGTTCCATATTCTGTCTAGTTAAGAATTTTAAACATGATAACCATATTTTTAAGCCTTAAAATATTTGTAGAGCCGAAATATGCACAAACTTTGCAAAAGTGCAGACAAGTCTTTTATTTAAATTCCAAAATCATTTCCTAAGTTTATTGTAGTTTATCAGTTTAAATATACAATTAGTGACACTTTCTAATGTTCTGAAAAGCCATGCATAAAGTTATATGATAAGCTCCAGACAAAATGGCATTAATTTGTAAAAGTGAAGTCAAGACACGCTTACTAATACAGAAACACCTGCCTGGCTCTGCCAGGAAGAAATGACGAAACTATAAATTACAGGTGCACAGACTGCAGGTTCCTACAGAACCCTGAGCGCTTGGCTACCACTCTGGTCAAGGCCCTATTCTCAGTCAGCAGTCGTTCATTTAACTCTCTCAGAGTTTGAATTTGCTTTATTTGGTGCAGATTCTGCAGGAATCAGAACATAAAGAAATAGAAAATAAAAAATAAGAAAATAGAAAAGAGTACAATAAAAGTATCAAGACTCACAGACAATGAAGAAAGAAAATTCTTTAAAAATTCCATTAATTTATCCTAAAATTTCATACCAAACAAAATACATTAGCAAACAAATCAAACAAATCTTTCTCCAAAGGCATTCAATAAAAATGTTCTAATAAGTAATCAAGTGATTTAATAATCAAAATAATCAAACATTTAAATATTGAATTCATATTCTATGATACAAATTATAATTCGTATGCATTAGTTCCTTAATTCATAATATGATAGGGATATTTTATGCAAGACAACGGGATTAGAGTTAATGAATTAACTATGCTATTTTCCCCCCCTGCAAGTGTGTTCTTTCCAACCTTCAAAACAAAGAGCTGTTTTCCCAGGTAATGCAGAGTTTGATAAACTACAGCTCCGCTTGTCTCCTACTATATAATGTCCTTTATTTTCAGAGCATAATATTTTTATAGTGAAACCCCTCTACCACTTACTCTCCAAGAAAACAGAGCATGTGAATGTAAAGAATAATAAACCTCAAATCTTATAGTCATTATTGTCTAATTTGTTCTATACCTGAACATCAAAAGTACCATAAAAGTTGATTAACAAAAAGATGAGTTTCGTATACTTTCCCAGCCCACTTAAGACCTGGATTTAGGAAGAAAGGAAAGCACAGCTATATGCAAATCACAAACAGCTCTCAGAACAATTATTGTAAACATAACATCTATAATAGTACTGTGAAATCTGAGTTCAAAAACAGCACTTTCATAAGTAGCATGCTTTACTTACTTTGAGCTCTTCTTCCATTTCAGATATTCTTCTTTCTAGAGCTCTTCGTTCCTAGATCAATTTAAGACACACACATTAATTATATAATTATTATCTTCTTACATTATCTTCTAAGTTGTGAAATAGTGCCGCTTTAGAATCAAAAACCAAATCAGGAGCAGTGTAGAAACAGATGTGATGCCAGTGGTGTGTAAAGAGCTTTCCAATATTTGACAGAAATAAATTGAAGGTTATTATTTCCATTACTTTCCATAAGCTCTTTCTTTTAAGCTTTGACTTTCTGGTAAGATGCTACATAACACGTTCAAACAATTTTTTTAGCTCATGTAAAACTCAAGGATAGAGTAAACTAGTACAACTAAAGACTGAGGATTGTATAAAAGGAGAACAAGAAATCATGAAGATGCAATCATTCTACAGTGACAGGAGCAGAAAAGCAAGAAGCAAACGTGCCTAAGATATCTGTGCTTTAAAATTCAATAGGCTCTAAGAGAAGTTGATCTCTTCCACGCATAATATTAACTGGCCATTACTTATCTAACAAACTTCAAAACTTTGTATTTAGGTTGTTACTATGTAGCATTAATGCAGTGACCCTAATGAAAGAGCAACTGTAGCATTTATTTTATTTCAAAGAGTGACAGGCAAAGGCAACACACATTATTGCAGTGTACTGTTTTATTCTCCCTCAAATAATAAGCATTCTAGGGTGTACGCAAAAAGCAAGCAGCAATAATTAATGTGCTGTAAAACTGTGGTTAGGTCATACCGCCCAGAAGATACTGACTCCTGCCGGTCACCTTTCAGATACAAACCATTTAAATTTAGTTTAATCACACTGAAACTATTTCCAAGACATTCTTTCCCAGATTAATAATTAATGTTCATATTTAGTGAAGTAGTACATTTACTATATGTTAATATTTTTACGGTAATTTTAAAAGACAAATGGAATCCTACTAATAGTCTTATAAATACATGTTATTCTTTATCAGCATGTTTAAGCATTATTACATAGACAAAAATGTTATTTTCTATAAACAGACCTTTCTCCTAGTTAATAATACAGTCACAACAAATTCATAAAAACCATTTCACTTCTTAAATGCTAGGACATACAGTGTCATATTTAATCCTCCTAATTTTGTGAAGTATCAGAAATACTGTATTTTCACCAACTGACAAGTAACTGCCCTATTATCTTCAACTTTATTAGGTGTCTTCAAGGTTTTCCTACTCGTGGTAAAAACAAGAAGACATACCAAACTGCCTTGTTGCCAAATTCACAATTGTAAAGATATAGGCAATTTCTTATGTCTGACAAACAAACTTATTAACATTAAAAAATATGGTTATTGCCATGACTGGATAGCTCTGTTGGTTAGAGCATCGTCCTGATACACAGGTTACTGGCTCGATCTCGGTCAGGGCACATACAGAAACAGATTGGTGTTT
The DNA here is from genome assembly GCA_037038555.1 of Rhynchonycteris naso. Classification (NCBI taxonomy): domain Eukaryota; kingdom Metazoa; phylum Chordata; class Mammalia; order Chiroptera; family Emballonuridae; genus Rhynchonycteris; species Rhynchonycteris naso. The sequence continues at coordinate 101,724,925 of CM072996.1, read as the reverse complement.
CTGTCTGTCTCTCTTTCCCTTCTTGTCTCTCTAAATTCAATAAATAAAAATTAAAAGAAAAATTAGCTTTATTAACATATGTATATATGGCTACAAGTAAATGGATGTAAAGTTATGAACAATTTTTTATGCATTACAAATAAACTTATTAATATTAAAAAATATGATTAAAAGAAAATGCATGTGAAGTGGTAGCCCAGAGCCTGCCTAGCACATAAGAGTGCTGAGTAAATGTTAGCAGTTATTACTATTACTATGATTACCAATGTCTGTTAAACTGAGAATGAATTAGTCACTTTGTAAATTTATCTGCATTTAACAGGCAGAAAAAAGTCGAGGTCCCTGTAAGAATGTCAGAATCTGAAAACGTGTATCATGTGCCTAAGAGTAGGTAAAATGGAGGACAGACATCAAAATATCAGTTATCTCTCAAGATAGAATTATGGATAATTTTATTTCTTTTGCTAAAATTCTTGTGATTAATATATAGTTTTCACAAGAAAAATGAAATATTCTTTAAAAATGTGACTCAAAAATTATTTTTTGATTAAGTGTATTGTTATCTATGTTTTTTTATCTCAACCATTTGTATGAATAACAGAAGTGAATGGATTTTAAGATTTCTACATATTTTAGATATAAAATTCAATAAGTTATATTATAAAAGAATATAATTAATACTAAATTTAATAAAAGAAGTTATTCTAAATTTTTAGCAATTATTAGTTATATATATATTTTTAATGGCCTAGAGCAATAATTTTTTAAACAGCTGAAATCATAATAAAACAAGTAGTTATTTCATGGTACAATTTAGTAAACAGCATAGACTTTTTACATTTATATATTCTATATTTTTGTGTCATTTCTCTTTTTAGGTGAGAAGGGTTAATTGGCTATTTTGAAAATGAAATGCAAGAAAATGTTTTAATATCACCTGCTCTTGCCTGTTTCTTCTTTGATCTAGAGATTGCACATACCCAAGATGTCATTTCTTCTCTAGTTGAACCTTTACAAGTCTAGTTACTGCTCACTTGCATCACTGATACTCTCTGAGCACCTGTCCTTTACCTTTTTTAACTTATACATTCTCAACTGCTCAGACTAAACATGCAGAACTATTTCTTAAGCCCTGAGCAATAATAATAATATATGGAAAGAAATACAAGTGAATATATCATACCCAGATGACAAATTGCAGAAAAATACAAAATGGCAAAAGAAATTTTCTTATAATCATTTCTTTGTTCAAAATAGTTTACTTAAGTTAAATATCTAAAGTCTAAATAAAACTATTATTAACTTTAAAAAGAATTTGAGCCTGACCAGACGGTGGCGCAGTGGATAGAGCTTCGGACTGGGATGCGGAGGACCCAGGTTTGAGACCCCAAGGTCACCAGCTTGGACCCAAGGTTGCTGGCTCCAGCAAGGGGTTGCTCGGTCTGCTGAAGACCCGCAGTCAAGGCACGTGAGAGAAAGCAGTCAATGAACAACTATGGTGTCGCAATGGCAACAAAAAACTAATGATTGATGCTTCTCATTTCTCTCTGTTCCTGTCTGTCTGTCCCTATCTATCACTCTCTCTGTCACTGTAAAAAAAAAAAAAAAAGAAAATTTGATATCACCCAAAGCTTTAAAAAATTTATTTCAAGAATGGAAGTATTTTAATTTTGTAAAGAATTAAACTAAATGTATACAAGATTCCAGTGTTTTCAGTGTATTACTACAGATAATCAGTGAGATAAATAACATCTCAAAAAGATCAGATCCTATCACAATGTAGACATTTTGGAATCAAGGCAAGATAGTTTTAATCCATTAAAGAATAATTTGGTAAATGAAGTGTTATTTAACAAGGCAATTTCACACCTAGAAGGACCCCATAGGACTCTATCTAAAGAAGGTAAGCTAGAAAACATTCTAATTAAGTTAATGAGTATTATTATAAACTCATCAAAACTACTATCCACAAAAACTAAAGGAAAAAAATCCTATCATTGCTTACACAAAATAATAAAGTGGGAAAAATGATATTCAATAAAATGGACACTTACCCTTTTTTCCATTTCCAATAGTGATCTATCAGCAAATCTTTCTTGTCTCTAAAAGAAAAGTAAATACACAAAGGATGTAAGTGTAATAAAAATGAAGGGGGAGGTCATTTCAATTGCTAATTGTAATGAATTACTCAGAATTCCTATTATGATGAGACTGTTTCAGCTAATCTGGTTTCCTTTGACATTTAAAAATTAAATTTATATTTTAATTCCTAGAAATGTAAAACAAAGGCTAATACCATTTTAGAACAGTAAATGAATCCTAAAAACACTTAAAAGATTGAAGAATTTACAAATTACATTCAAAAGCACCTGAAAGAAATCACAAATATAGATGGAAAAATGTAACCAAATAGAAGTAAAATAAATTTTAGATGGAAAATTAGTACTTTACTAGGGATTATTTTTTTCATATAGGAATGTCTTGGCAATTTTATAATTCATTTGCCAATTTTATAGGTAAAAAATTTTAAATTCTTTAGTAAATAGTCTAGTTAAGCATTATATTAAAATTGCAATTAGTAAATCTGGTAAATTGACACTGGACAAAATTCATCAAACCCGTGTCTTGTAAGTTAACTCATTTCTTTCCCTGGAAGACTGACTGTACATGGAGAAGGGTAGCTGGGCTGAGGCAGGATTCAAGGATTCTAGAATCCTGAATACTATTAAATACATCCGAACGTCAAGATTAATTCTTAGTAGAACCATAGTTCCCTTGGAATAATCCCATACAGCTATCAAAACTGCTACATTATGTATATTCATGAATAGTTATGGAAGTAATGCTTAAAGAGAAATCAGGTATTCACAGTAGACTTAAACACCCATGATAATAAAGTAGAAAAAATGTTTAATGCTATCAGTTTTTAATCCTATATATATTCTTAAATTTTAAAAATAATATTTATAGTTTTTCCAACTAAGATAATAACTTTGAATATTTACTCAATGTTACACTTTGAAATACCCTTCCTATTATTAATTCAGCAGTGTATATGATACTCAGTGCCTGTGAAGGCAGAAACTACCATATTTCTTAATACAGTGATTTGTTTCTCTGGCCAGTTGATAGGATCAGAAATTGGTTTATGACTGAAAAACAATTTGCTCTTAAGTTATCCAGTGTCCCATGAAATGGTCACTAAGAAGGCCATGAGTACTAACAGGATGGCTCCACACTGACTGGCTAATTCTATCAGTTCCCCTCTCTTACAGAGTTTGAATGAGACACAGAGGAAGAATCATTTGAGAACAGAGAGGCAAACAGAGAAGGCAAGTTAGCAGCTGAACACAGAGTGACTGAGTCAGTATGACAGAACACTACACTATGGAGCAGTGACTTTTTTATTTTATTTACTGATTTTAGGGAGAGAAGAAGGGAGACTCAGAGACAGACAGAAACATCAATCTGTTCCTGTATGTGCCCTGAACAGGGACTCAACTGGCTACCTCTACATATTGGGACGAAGCTTTAATCAACCCAGCTATCTGGCCAGGGTGCAGCGAACATTTTTATTTGGAAAACATTACCAAATTTCTATAGATAAAGTTATTTTTAGAAAGTTATACTATATATTTTTATGTATGGAGGCTCATTAAGCTATCATTCAACATGAGAAATGATGACATTCCAGTTTATCATGAAGCCTAAGTATTAGCCAGTAACTTTTGCCTTGTATAACATTACAAGTTTTTGATGTTACTATGAAATGTGTCCTTGTTCTGCCTTACTTCTCTGTGGAGCTTTCTTTTTTCCATTTTTTAAATTAAATTTATTAGGGTGACACTGGTTAATAACACTATATGAGTTACAATTCTATAATAGCTCATCTATACATTGCATTGTGTGCTCACCACCCAAAATCTTGCCTCCTTTTGTTACCATATATTTGACCCTTTTACCATCTTTATCCTCCTCCTGCCACCCTCCATCCCTCTGTTAAGTACCACACTGATCTGTGTCTATGAGTTTGTGTGCTCTGTTCTGTGTATCTTCCGAGCAGATCCTCAGTAACTAATGGGCTGTGGAGAGCCTTCAAAACCTCTAGGCTTAGCCTGAGCCCTGGAACTTTAGTACAACTTCCATTCGGCATGGACATTGCTCCACAACATAATAGTGAGTAATAACAACAATAAAAAGGGACCTGATAACAAGTATAAGTTCAACACAGAAAACCAATTTTAAAAATTATAAAAAAGGTGAATGTAAAAAAATATGTCCAAATAAAGTATGCAGTATCATTTACAGAAGTGGAGATGACATTTTGGGTCAATGTAATTAAACTGGACTCCAAGAGTTGTATTGCAGATACTTTTATGCTAAAGAGTCCCATGTTAAATTTAAACACGATTGTTTTCTTAACAAGTACAAGACCTCTTAGACCTTTTAACATATAAATAGACTGTAAAATCTCTGAGATGCAGAATATATAGTATTTCCCAAGTTTCTTGGATCATAAAGCTTTCTTGTTGTTATTAAATGGGGGCAGGAGAAAAAGGAGGAGGGAATGTGCCTGTTACTGTCCTTCAGGACCACTGTTACATGGACAAAGAGCGTGGGAAACAGTTCCTAGATTATACACATCCTAGATCAAATAAACAAGGTTGTGGATTCTGCTTGGCTATCCCGATTTTCCTGTCTAAAATACTCTCCCCTCTAGACCACTGCACAGAAAGAAGGCAAAATGAGTTATAACTAAAATTATCTTTTGGAGGGGTTGGCGGGAGGGGAGGGGCACAAAGAAAACCAGATAGAAGGTGACGGAAGACAATTTGACTTTGGGTGATGAATATGCAACATAATCAAATGTCAAAATAACCAGGGTATGTTTTCTCTGAACATATGTACCCTGATTTATTAATGTCACCCCATTAAAATTAATAATTAAAAAACCCCCCCAAACCAAAAAAGTTATCTTTTTCCAGCATCACTACATCAAATCACCTTTTCCTTGAATAGGAAATACTCATAATGAATAAAAATTATTATGAGGAAACTTTATAAGGAGATTCTATATAGACGTGCTTAATGCCTCGCTACAAAAAATGAGCCCTTCGGTTCTTCACATACCACAACATAGGGATTAAAAGGCTTAACAATAGACTTTCCATTATGATGCTACACTTTTGTATTTTTAATTCACTTTAGAAAAACGTAGATAAAATTATTAGTAAACTATATTATTAGTTTTTCCTTCTGACTAATACATAAGCTATTACGAGTGACCTAACTTCTATTTAGAACTCTATAAGAGAACACTTCAATGCAATCTTTTAGATAGAAGAAGTCACAACCATTACCTAACAAAGAAAACAAGGTTCAAACCTGGGTAGCTTTCTCCAACTGCAATTTAAGATCGGTCAGTTCCATGTTTGTGTCATGCAGCTGTGCTTTCAGCTTTTCATTTTCAGCTAGAATTTGCTCATAAAGCTGTAAAATTAGGTAAAGAAACCAAATTACTTTTCTGCTTTCCTCATATTAAGATTTCCTACTGATTATTTTGTAATATTAAAAGTTATACAGAAAGATTTTCAAAATGACAATTTCATTTTCATATACCAAGCATTCCATGAACACCACCACTTCATGCACTGAAAACCCGAGTGGCTGCCCAATGTTCTTGGTATAAAGACATCCTTACAATAGCTTGTAAGGCACCCTATGGTCTTGGTTCCAGACTACATACCTAGTTATAATCTTATATCACCATCTCTTCCCTTTATTAGCCATAATGAAAATTTAACTACTTCAATATATCATGTGGCCCTGGACAGCTGGCTCAACAGTAGAGCGTTGGCCTGGTGTGTGAATGTCCTGGGTTCAATTCCCAGTCAGGGCAAACAGGAGAAGGGATCATCTGCTTCTCCACCCCTCCCTCTCTTTCTTCTCACTCCTCTCTCCTCCCACAGCCATGGCTCAAATGGTTTGAGCAAGCTGGCCCCGGGTGCTGATGATAATGGCTCTATGACCTCCACCTCAGGAGCTAAAAATAGCTCAGTTGCCTAGCAATGAAGCAACGATCCAGATGGGCAGAGCATCGCCCCATCCAGTATGGGAGGACGCATGTGGGAGTCTCTCTGCCTCCCTTGCTCTCGCTTAATTAAAAAAAAAAAAGGTGTCATGGACCCTTCCACCATCATGTCTATGTGCTTGCAGTTCACACCATCTGAAACATTTTTTTCTCCCATTTTTGCCAGTTAACTATTAATCATGTCTGTTCTTTGGTCAAGGCTTCACTTCCTTAGGAAATCCATCCTCAGGCCCTGTCAGTTTCCTTTGTACATACATTTATAAAACTGTTTCCCTACTGTATATGACTTTATATAATTTTGTTATACACTTTATAAAACTGTTTCAGAATAATTATAATTTTTAAAGTATATATATATTAATATGATTGTATGAAAATGTCTGTCTCTCCCAATAGATGGAAGATGCTCATAAAAGCAGGGACAATATCTCCATTACCCACAAGTGGAAGTTCAATCTTGTAGCACAGTTCGGTGTTTACTTCTTTAATGAATAAAAGATTGAATCTTATCCATCATGTAAACTGATCCCCTACCTTCTCTTGCTGATTTGGTTTGTAAGAAAGTGGGTAATTCAAATAGGTGCCAATTACCTAGGAACATATACAAATTCCACAAGCTGCCTTTTTCACCAAAAAAAATTCATCAGGTTCATTCCAAGCTCATAATATGAAGAATCATGACAGTCAGAACCCTATATTGTTGAGCTTCCATTTAATTCTTAATCACTATCACCCTTAAACATTAACAGTAGTTGAGCTACTACAAGTGTTTCAGTTACCTAGGAAAAACTATATATTCTCTTAGGAAAAACCATACTCTTTGGCTGCTTCCTAGTAACGAGCAAAGAAGTGTATGTTGTGCACTTGTACACATGTGCATGTGTGCCCTGCCCCAATGCTTCTTTTCAGTTCAATTACAGCACTACAGCACTGGTCTGAGACACTTAAGTATAAAATCAAGTCCTGGGTACTTTCCCCTTCCTTTAAAACACAAACCAATGAATGAACAGCTATTTATATTCTACTTAACCAATAATTGTTCTGAACAAATATCAGAATATTTCAACATATATCTTAACAGATTTTAAATTAAATTTAACTAAACAACCCAAGTACCTTTTTAAAGTCAGTTGAGTCATCCTTTTCTAGCCTGCTACTGTAAGGTTTTCTTTCTTCTAAGTAACTGTATGATCCAGAGCGACCCAGCAAGGAATCATACCGATCACTAGCTGATGTGGAACTGGTTTCATATCTTCAAAAGATGAGTTTAAGTCAAAATCTTTATTATAGACTTTCACAACTTACATTAACATGCATCCTACTATATATTAACTTGCTTTCCAAATAGTAGGTGATATTCTCCCTCAGATGTTATCTAACTACCTTTTATAATATATAATAAATGGGAAGTTATTTTTAATACTAAGAATTTCCATTATTTGAAGAAGGGATTTAATATTTCTATATGTAAAAGTCAAAACTGGTTTTCACATCATGATAAATTTCAAAGATTTTTATTTGTACATTTTTTTCACATTTTAATATCTCTAAAATCAGAACACAGCTTACAACTGATGGTGTATTGATTTAATTGGTAGTACTTTTCTTGTTTTTAAAGTCATATAAAATTATGCTTTATAATTATAATATTTTTGATTTGATGAATGTAACTACAGTTACTCTGAAATGATGAACAGGTTTGTCCTAAACAAGAAAAACAGATCTTACTTGAAAATGAGAATTTTCTTATTGTGTTTTGAATTCAGGTTAAATTTTCTAATAAATGTTATTGCCTCTACATTTCAACTCAATACAATCATCAGTACACAAAATTTGTTTCTCGTTTTATAAGATTTTAGATAACAATGATGGGTAAGAGACATGAAATGGAGATTAGATTCAAGGAAGTTCTCTAAAAAGATCAACAATTTTGAGCTAGATGACACTTCTTCATGTTTTCATTGGCTTTATCTTATTTAAAGTAGAAAAGAAAGAGGATTCTGAATACCTAATGCAGTGGTCAGCAAACTCATTAGTCAACAGAGCCAAATATCAACAGTACAACAATTAAAATTCATTTTGAGAGCCAAATTTTTTAAACGTAAACTATATAGGTAGGTACACTCCTTATCGAGGTAGCGCCTACACGTGGTATTTTGTGGAAGAGCCGCACTCAAGGTGTCAAAGAGCCGCATGTGGCTCGGGAGCTGCAGTTTGCGGACCAAGGACCTAATGAAATCAATTTCTGGCAGGTTTCATCAGCCTCTTATGTTAATAATGACATAGTCTTTGTTGAACTAACTTAGGAAGCTTAGGAAAACTTAAAAGTTATCATGCTTGTAAAGATTTAAGAAAAACTGTGACTACTGAATTAGAATTAAACTTTGACAAAGAAAGCTAATAACATTTACTACCAGATCATTTAAATATTCATAGATGTTTATTACTCAAAATATTTCATCAACTTATAAAATTCATAAATATTTAGCCAATATTTTTTAGAAAGAATAAAAAGGAGAAGGTAATAAAAAGAAAGGTAAGACATACCTAGAAATGGAATCCGTCTAGAAAAAAAGAGAAAAGCAAAAATAGGCATACTTAATTTTTATGCTTTTTAAAGTAACTTGTTGATCAATCAAGTAAATTTAATATAACATCAATATGGTTTTCACACTATTAAACTAACAACTATTTCCTATATACGTTTTAACTTTAACATGGTTGTTCTTAGGAGTTCTAGAACAAGAGTCACTGGGTGTTTTTACACCCACAATACCATAGAGTTACTTTCGACAATTTATAGTCATCTTTTATGAGTTTCTATAAATGCCACCAGACATTATTAAATTAGAAAAAAATGAAAACTAAGACACATATGCATTATACTCACTCAGCAGGAAATGTAACATATTTATATTAAAAAATGTCAAGTTTACTATGTGCCAACTCAAGGCAACTACTTTTCTCATTTTTCTGTTTATGAGGTGATAACATGCAAGACAAACAAATGACTAAGGTATTTGCTATATATAGTATATACATATTTTGTTTAAATCATAATAACCCAAGCAACAGAAGCCCCATTTTTGAAATAAAAAATTATGATAAAGTAATTCAAATTTTCTGTGATAAAATTTATTAATTTTCTTTAAATGTATATCCTGAAGGCAAATGGCTTGGGCTTCATATGCAGTTCAGAATATTCAAGAACTTTTTGGCATCTGCCACAATACTTTTCTTTGAATAAAAAAATGTACATGCCAGAAAACCATTTTTCAAAATGGTTAACTTAGATTCTGTCAACTCAATAGCAGTTTTGTTATCAAACACACTTTAGAGGTGATGACACTATTTCAGAAAATGAACAGAACTTTGTTGCTCATAATTTTTCACAGAAATAAAAGGACTAATTCTTCTACAAGTTTTCAAAAAAAGAGCAGCACACTTATTGGGTAGAAGTACTTTTCTAGTTTATCATAGAAGACACTGTAGTATGTCTTAACTTCCTTCCTCCTTTTCCTCATGGTGTAGCAGTCACTGGGTTTAGGTGAGATAGTATGCAGCCACATATAGTAGCAAATGGCTGCAACATTGCTCCAGTAGGCCTTGTCTGGCCTGTGTACTATCCCAGCCCTATGAGATGAACCAGCCTGATGATGGAGCTGACATAGAGAGTTGTGTAATATAACTGGAGTGCAATAAATTCTCTTTGTTTAATCCAGTTTGAGTAGTGTTTTCTGTACTTGTAACTGAAGGAATGCTAGCACAAAGCAAGATCTAAACAATCCTAGATTTAAAATAAACAATTTAACTGTTTAAATTTTCTATAACTAAGAAATCTTTTCCTTGAAACAATGGTCTATTCAACCTTATTGTATTTCATGTATAATTTTAACAGTAAAATGTAACACAACATATAACAATATTTTTAAAAGTCACACCTCTGGAAGCCAGAATATCTTTCCTTCTTACCCCAGTCTGAAGGGACATGGGATGTCTGTGTGATACGACAGTGAAAAGTGGCAGCTGGGGATGGTTTCCTAAGGAACTATCCTTTGTTTTTCCTTGAAATATGGGAATTCATACTGGGAAAAATGACTTGGAAGTTTATAGAATATATAATAAAAGACATAAGTGAACTGGGGAAATGCTGACAATTGATATCTAAAGGGTTTAAAAGTGACAAAACTTTAGTCCTGAAAATAATTTACCTTTATAAGTAACTTATTCTCAATCTTTCTGTCAGGCCACATAAAGATAAAAGTGGCCTGACCTGTGGTGGTGCAGCGGATAAAGCATTGACCTGGAACGCTCAGGTCACTGGTTCAAAACCCTGGGCTTGCCTGGTCAAGACACATATGGGAGTTGATGCTTCCTGCTCCTCCCCGCCCCCTTTCTCTCTCTCCCCTCTCTCTCTTTCAAAATGAATAAAGTCCAAAAAAAAATATATAAAAAAGATAAAAGTATCCTTTGTGTCAAAACAAGCAAACTTGGTCCCAAAAGTAATATCCATAGTCACTACAAGTAACCTACTTTTGGTCACTTTAAATTATGATAGATCCTTGCTGACTAAAAGAAATTTTAACAGTTCTATTTAGGAACTTTAAGTCAAAACGAAGAAGATATGACCAGAATGCCACTTCAGGCTAGACAGTGCTGAGTGTGTAAGATTAGAGCCAACTCATGTTGTACAACTCTACCCCTTTGTGAACAGAGCTCTTTCAAGTATGCCGGCTTTCTGCACAACCAAGCAATTGTGGGGCCAGGGGTGAGCTGGAAGAAATTTGTACCATTTGTTAGTTATGAAACCTTCAGTCTTTCAAACTTGCCTTAGACTTTCCATCGGTAGTGAGGATAAAACTGCCCTTTTCAGAAGACAGTTGGAAAGATCAGTTGTAATTATGAATGCCAAAGTCCCTTAGAAATACTAAATTTCTCAACAAAAGTGAAGAAAATGATAAAGGCCTATGGTCTTCACTAGAACAGAATTCTGCCACTTAGAAAACTAAAATCTGGGTCTGGTAAGGTACGCACTACTTCTGGTATCCTCTAGATCAGTGGTTCTTAACCTTTATGAGGTAGCAGCGAACCTACCAGTTTCACATGCGCATTCACCGAACCCTTCTTTAGTGATAAATAAAATACGATCTTTTTTCCAAATTCAAGACATAGGTATATCTTTTTTTACTGGTGCACAAAATGAGCCGTGCATGAACATCACCTTGCTCAAAGAACAAAACCAACAAAGTGCATGAACTCACAACAAATGACGGTATTACTTTATTCTGGCCTCCACGGCAGAGGCTTCTCCGAACCCCTGAGACCAACTCATCGAAACCCTAGGGTTTGATCGAACCCAGGTTAAGGACCACTGCTCTAGATACTTCTCTTTGGTCAATGGTATTGTTCTTTTTTTGTTTTTTCTTTTCTACTTGGTAGACTAATTTATAAACGAGAAACCATATCCACTTAGTTTAAACACTTTAATGAGTTTTGACAGTTGTGTGCATCCAGAAATTTACCACTATAATAAAGATTTGGAACATTTTCATAAATGTTCATAGAAACATTCTTTGTGCCCCTTCCCAGTCCCTCCACCCTGACCCCAGCAAACCACTGATGAGTCCATTCCCGGCACACATATCCAGGGTGCAGTAACTGTCTTGCAAGAATAAATGTGAACACAAGTAAAAGGTAATCCTTAGAAAATATGAACAATTCTAAATACAAAAAAATAAAGAATTTTACCTGTGTTTCTTTCTTATTGGATCCCTCTTCTGTATCTGACTGTTGTTCTTGTTCATTTTCATCGCTCTATAATAGATTTTCAATTTATTTCAGAAAAGTTCAGATATATTTCAAACAGTTAATATTTAAATACTGTAGGGCTTTTCTAATTTAAAATGACCATGGAGAAAAATGACCATGGAGAAAAATTCATCAAGGAAATGGATCAAAAGGAACACTGGCTTTCAAGTGGAAATTTTCCTACCCTATTTAGAGGAAGCCTATTTGTCTGCATGGTAGAATCAAAGTAGTTTAGCACATATGGGAAAAAAGACACCCTGGATTTAGGAAATACTCATAATGAAGAAGAGAAAGCTGGAGGATTAGCATAAGGAGAAGACATTCCACTTTATATTGTAATAATAATGCATTTATAATAGTCAACAATAGTACCATTTAGTCATTAAACCATAATGAGGCAGCAAAAATAGAAATCCATCATCTTAAAGGAAGAAAAGCTAGATTCTATAAGCTTGGGAAGATGTATGTAACAGTCCTGTTATGTTTAGGTAGTTTATCCATCTGGAAATTCCTTGGGAGTTATAGCATGCCAAATAGAAAACCAAAGTCTCAGCAGGTTAAAAGCCTAGAATTCCAGACTATGGATATGGGAATGTCCTATTAGAAGGTCTTAACATCTCAACAAACCTTAAAGGGATAAAAGAAAAGGGAAATTTGCATTCAAAAGTATCTGTCTTAGGCTCACTATAAAAACACCACAGGCTTTAAAACTAGATCAGCCTAGTTTCACTTTGGTATAGCTATTTTCAGCTATGTGACTTGTGGCAAATGTATTTTAAATTTCTTTGAGCAATAGTTACCTCATATATAGAAGTAAAGATGAAAACAACAGAATTGTTCTAAGGAGTCAAGAGAATCTGTACGAACTAACATTTTGGTACCTAGTAAAAATGATATGTGAATATCAGGCTGGGAAGAGGAGAAATCAATGCTGCTGTTATTAATATTTATTAATGTAATATGTTAATTCCATATCATAAGCTATTTTTATGCACTGCAGTTTCGTTGGAGAACAAAGGAACTGGAAATAAAAAAGGGAGGGGAGCTGGGAAGTCCTGAAAAGTAGCAAAAAAAAAAAAAGATGGAATCTAATAATACAATAGTGCGAAAAGTTCACACCACGCTGTGATGACACAGACTTTGTTTTTTTTGTATGTTGTATCATATAGGTGTGGTAATGCAGGGGAAAGGAGAACTGTGCTTTGATGTCTGATTAAAACACAATTCAATGCAGGCTCGAATTGAAAAGATGAGGATTGTCAACATGGATCTCAGAAAGGATCTTTATAGTGCCAGAATCCAGAGCTGAAGGGAGAGTTAGTCTGAATAATACAGGGGAAATACCTTGCCAAAACAACAGTGAACCAGAATCTGCTCATTTCTCTACCTGCAAATACCAGGTAATAGGAAATAGAAAAAACTACACTTTAGGAATATATAAACCCTGTCCATTAGAAAATAATCGTAAGAAAAAAAGATAATGAGATGAAGAGAGAAACTTAGCAATTAAAAGAGACTCAAAGATATTTTTAATCACCATATATGGTCCGCATTTGAATCCTAACCAAACCAGCAAAGTATAAAACTACAACAAACCATTTATGGCACATACAAATTAACTGGACATTAGAACTGACTGGATATTCAATATTAAGGTGTTAATGTTAATTTATTTAACAATAAGCATGATCATGGTATTGTGATTATTATAACACTGTGGTTATTATTTTAATTTTAAAAAAAGATGTCATTGAATGCAGACTGGTGCAGCCACCGTGGAAAACAGTATGGAGATTCCTCAAAAAATTAAAAATCGAACTGCCTTTTGACCCGGCTACCCCACTTTTAGGAATATACCCTAAGAACACCATAGCACCGTTCGAAAAGAAGAAATGCACCCCCATGTTTGTGGCAGCATTGTTCACAATAGCAAAGATCTGGAAACAGCCCAAGTGTCCGTCAGAAGACGAGTAGATTAAAAAGCTTTGGTACATATATACTACGGAATTCTTCGGCCATAAGAAATGATGACATGGGATCATTTACAACAAAATGGTTGTACCTTGATAACATTATACGGAGTGAAATAAGTAAATCGGAAAAATAAAACTGAGAACAGCATGAATTCATACATAGGTGGGACATAAAAGTGAGACTATGAGACATGGACAAGAGTGTGGTGGTTACGGGGTGTGGGGAGGGAGGGGAGGGTGGGGTAGGGAGGAGGGGAGGGGCACAGGGAAAACCAGATAGAAGGTGACAGAGGACAATTTGACTTTGGGTGACGGGTATGCAACACAATTGAATGATAAGATAATCTGGAGATGTTTTCATTATACATATGTACCCTGATTTATTGGTGTCACACCATTAAAATTAATAATAATAAAAGACCTCCTAGAAAAAAAAAAAGATGTCATTATCTCTTAAAAATACATACTAAAATTTTTACAAATATAATGATATATCTAAGATTTTCTCAAAATAATATGGGAGTTGGGGAAGTGGTGGGAATTAGCTTAAATAATGTATACCTGGGGTGGGATCAGTATACTTCACTGTTACTTTTGTGTGGTTGAATTTTTCTATATTAAAAATTAAAAGAAAAAGAAAGAGCTTGACCAGGTGGTGGCAAAGTGGGTAGAACATCAGCCCGGGATGCTGAGGACCCAGGTCTGAAACCATGAGGTTGCCTGCTTGAGCATGGGCTCATCTGGCTTGAATGTGGGATCATAGGCATGACCCCATGTTTGCTGGTTTGAGCCCAAAGGTTGCTGGCTTGAGCAAGGGGTCACTGGCTCAGCTGGAAACCCCCTGGCCCCCATCAAGGCACATATGAGAAAGCAATCAATGAATAACTAAGGTGCCACAACAAAGAATTGATGCTCTCATCTCTTTCCCTTCCTGTCTGTCCCTATCTGTCTCTCACTGAATTGTAAATAGAATAAAATAATATAAAATAAAATGAAAAATATCAAGTGGTAAAAAAATTAAACAAGACAAATTCTGTTTGCCATACTATAGTAGTATGCTGCAGAAATAGTATAAATTTCTCATTAATAGAGCTACCGCATAGTTATTATTTTTCCTGCATGTGACTAGCAATGACAGGCATACAACCTTGGATCAGGAATCAAATTCTGTTCCATTGAATTCATTGTTATAATTTGGTAAGTAAAGCACTGCTCTGTCCAGTATCACTGGAGATGGAAATAAATGTTATGCATATCTTATGGTCATATCCATGAGAATGTGATCAAATGTAAAGCATCTTTCTTTCAAGAATCTTTGAGAGAGCAGTTTAGCCATTATACAATAATTGATATATGTATTCTGAGCCACAGCCACTATTATTTTTATTCCAAAAGAGCTCCTGCTTTTAATTACAAAAATCTGAGTAGTTGTTAACTATCCTTTATACAAGAAATTTTCCTAATTCATAACGTGGCTCAAAAACACACTATGATGATCTAAAGAGTACAACCTGAGGCATGTAAAAAATTACTAGAATGTACTTTTGAAAAGAAGCATACTATCAAGGAGCTCTATTTTAATAGGTTCTCACATCTTGTGTCCAGAATGAAACTCCAGTAGATCTTCTTTTCTCTCTCGGTCGCCGTCGTTCTCTGATTGATTTAGGCTGGGATTTATCTTCTCCTTCTTTCTCCTCTTCTCTCTTTTCTCCCTCTGTTAAGGATTACAATGTGAGACATGGTAGCAATGTACTTTGACAGTATTTTCCAAGGAAAATTTAAAAATAATTCTAAGTCTACCTCCTTTGAGAGGCCTTCTAAAATTCTCTAATCTATCATATTTTGTCCCTCACTGCTCCTATAACACTTGGTTTAAACATGTACTTATATATCATCAGGTACATTCATGAGGATCAAGACAAGAACAAAAGTTTTGCTTAAGACACACTTAATAATATTTGCTGAACAGATAATAATTGAATACTAAGAAGAGAATGGGGTTCCACTTATTAATGTCTGATAGGGAGATAATTATTATACCCGAAGTTAACACTTCAAGAAAACAAGACAGTTCTTAATGATGGAACAGCTAGGATGCATCCTACAACTTAATCAGTTTCTGCTTCTACTATTCCCAGCCCCCTCGTTCGGTAGAATAAATACAGTAGCCATTTCAATTCTACTAGAGAGCACCTAAGAGCAAATCCTTTTCTTTTTGGAAAAAATATTTATCTTTCATTAAAAAAAATCAACATAATAAAATATTAGTCTTAAAATCTGTTTCCTTCCTGAGACAGTTAAAATGCTCCAGATATACACACTAGAAGAATTTTAGGGACTTTGAATATGTTTTAAGAAATACACATATATGGAACAAAGCAATGATTTTAAAAAGGTTCCTTGTATCATTAGGATAGAGTCACAGCAAAAGATAACCCAAAATTATAGTATTAGGAGGGGTCTGAAAAGTTATTTCTAGAATCAGTTTAGAGCAAATATCGCAAACTCCAACACCTACAAGTGGCAATCAGGTAATAATAAGTATAAAATGGGCCAAGAGTTGGGGGGCTTGCTACTACTTGGCTTTAGCCAACTGATGCATGTGAGAGGAATTCAGAACCAGTGATGTTAAATCTTCAAATTTTCAAGAGGAGAAAAAATTTGAACCATTATGTAAGTATCCATAATTTTAAACATTGGCTCAAAATTTTTATAAACATTATGTGGCCCTTTCAACTTAGTGGATGAAAGAACTGAAATATTTCAATGATCAACAAATAAAAAGCAGCTAAAAATTGAGAAAAAGTTAATTTTCTGAAGTCTATCTTACACGATTACTGCTATTATCATGACTAAAACTATGAGATTTTGCTTTTAAAATAGAAAATGCCTATAATTAGAAAGAATTTTATTGGCACCCATCTCTGATTTAAAGTAGAAATTAATTAGAATTTAAATAGTTTATGTGAAATAGGAAATGTTAATAGTAAACATCTGCAAACCAATATAGCTAGGAAAAGAAACCCCTTAAGAATAAGCATAAAAACAACTTTCCTTCAGCAAGGACATTGTATGTGTTAAGTGATTGTATTTTAAAACAATTTCACAAAAAAAACAAGTAAAAGGCAAGAAGTAATTTAAAGCACTAATAAACGGCTCCACCAGTTCTTCTATATTGACTTTTCTATACTGTAGAAATAAAGATTTTTGTGACACCTTAGGTTACAAAGATAAACGTATAAATGTCAGTTCATACAATTTTCTTTTTTCATTTTCTACTTTACTCATTCTCAACCATCTTATCATTTAGGAAAAATGAATCCCAGCTGAGAATGTTGTTTCCCTTCTGTTGAAATATTAATTAGGAAAAACAAAATCAAAGGATTCTTTGAAGGAAACAAAGTGTTTTCAAAATTTGTTCTTCTTACCTCTTTCATTTTCTTTTGTTAATCCTCTTGAGTAAGCAGAAGTTATACCTACAAGACTATTTGGCCTGTTTAGTTGACTTGAAGCATATAGTGAACTGCTCGTGGTAGAAAGTGAAGAGGATGGAGTGGTTGAACTTGAAGTTGATACTGATCTGTAACGCTGATAAGTCTGAAATATTAGATTCAAAATCCATTTGAAATATTTAACACACTTAAAAACAAACAAAACACAAATTCATTTTAATGGAAAAGTAATGTTCTACTCATGCCAAAATAATTCAGATTTCTAATTAAAATACTTTTGAGTATTTTGTATATGGCTTGTTGGTATAAAATCTCTTTTGGATTTTGAGAATCACCAGAATTATTCCTATCATTTTACCTAGCTGTGTTATTAGTGTACTATTACCTCATCATATGTCCTGGAATACTTTTGCTTATATTCATCTTCTCTAGAAGTTTCTGACTCCTTTTTTTCTTCTTGCTTCTCTTTATCCTGTTTTTCTTTTTCTTCTTTTTCTTTTTCTTCATTTTCTTGTTCTCTGGTTCGGATAGAACGACTTCTTCCTATTGTTTTTTCAGCTTCCTGAAGATCAGTCAATGTCACCCCCTGCACACATAAAAGATAAATTTAATTATGAGAGGCAATAAAGCTTGTTTCAAAGGAATACTTTATAAGCAGATAAAGTAAATGTGAATGTATTAAAAGTCAAATATGCATGTTTAGAATCGGTTTGCAAACTGAAACATTTCTAGTTAGCTAGTCATATTATTCTACAAAGAATCATTAGCAGCAAGCACAATAACAGGTGTAAGAAATAAAATATGTGTAAGTAATATTTCTATATTCAAATAATTAATTCAATAAAATGAGATGACAAAAATACCATATGAATATAAATATTCCCAATAAGTTCAGCAAAAGAAGGAAAAGCTAAAAGTGCATTTCTCTGTATTAAATTTATATGTATACTGCTTACAAAAATTAGGGAGATATTTTACTGCTTCATATTCATTTTGAAATATCCCCTAATTTTTGAGAGCAGTACATTTGTTTTTATACATGTATGTGCACACAGAGATTTTAGTAAAGAAATAATTTTGAAGGTTAAGCTTGAAGAACAGATTGGATTTCAAGAAGTAAAGGTTTAAAAACAGAAACATTAATAACAATGTTAAGATTCTAGCTAATAGTTCAGCTTGATATGTAAATAATGATAAGGATCAAACAGCTGAACCTGGACTCAGGTGCTCTACTGGAGGAAAGGAAAGACACGAAGGGATATATGGAGTACAATTACACGGGCAAGGAGGAGGTAATGAGATGATAGATAACTAGTCTGAATGACACAATTTTTCTCATACTTGCACAATAACTATTTTATACACCGAATAGACCTACTCCCCCCAACTCCAAATATTCATGGAATTCTTTAAAAATTATTAGACATCAAATATGATTAACCCATTTTAACACTTATCAAATACTGTGTCAGATACTGTAATAGGAATAAAAAAATATACCCAGGTACAGACATCTGCTAATTAGATGAAATATTATCGGTGTAAGCATATTATAAAAAGGAGTACTTAAGCTACTTTTAAAGATTTACTCACATTATATGCAGACATCAATATATTCACAAAAAAGTGAAAAAGAAAAGGCAGTTTGTTTTTAAGTTTCATATATATAGTATCCACATGAAATATACCTGTGTTGATCTTCTAGACTGTCTTGCTTGTCTAGATCTTGCTTTTCTTTGGGATTCAGACTCTTCATCTCTAACAGGAGTGAGGTATGATCTACAGTAATATATAATAATAGTTAGATGGAAATACAGTACCTGTGAATGTTATTATATATGACTATGTGAGTGATACATACAAGTTTAGCATTTTAATAGATTTTAAGAGTCTTCAGAAAATGGTTACATCCACTCTGAAATTCAACAATTCAATATAATTTTTATATGAGAAAGAACTAATCATATTAACATAGCACATTTTTCAAATTCCTCCTAACTACAGTTTTTTAAAAATTATATAATATTACTCCTCTTAGCCCCTTTTTTAATTCACCTTCCTAGATCATATGTGAAGTTATGTGGCTAACCTCTAGACTATCTATATCTTTATGGTACAATGATTAGGACTCAATGAAATATTTAGGTTATGGGATGACGAGTGACTAAGTAGTACTCCTAGCATTCATATCATTGTGAACTTATTAATGAAGTTTTTGGCAGACATATTCTTGTTCACACTATGAGTTCTCTAAAAATTCAAGTGGTTTTCATATATGCACTGCTTTAAATCAGCATAACTCTTGCAAACTGATTTTCTGATGTAAAAAAAGAGAACCTGGCATTTATTTCATTAAATTTTATCTTATATATGCCTGACCAGGCGGTGGCGCAGTGGATAGAGCATCGGACTGGGATGCGGAAGACCCAGGTTCGAGACTCCAAGCTTGTCAGCTTGAGCATGGGCCCATCTGGTTTGAGCAAAAGCTCGCCAGCTTGAGCCAGGGTCGCTGGCTCCAGCAAGGGGTTGCTCAGTCTGCTGAAGGCCCATGGTCAAGGCACATGTGAGAAAGCAATCAATGAACAACTAAGGTGTTACGATGGCAACAAAAAACTAATAATTGATGCTTCTCACCTGTCTCCGTTCCTGTCTGTCTGTCCCTATCTATCCCTCTCTCTGACTCTCTCTCTGTCCCTGTAAAAAAAAAAAAAAAAAAAAAAAAAAAAATCTGAGCCTACCTTCTATCCTGTCATAGGACATGCATAACTTCAAAAGCATACAATCTGTGTCAAGAGTTAGGTAATTAAAGGATTGAACAGCAAAGATAACACCGAACCCTGCAATACTTGAGAAGTTTTCTTTTTGTATTGTAGACTCTGTTTTATCATTTTCATACTGTCTATACATAAACTCTACAGTTATACGGTTTTTTATTTTAGATATAACAGATACTTCCTATTTTTATAATATGTTAATGACTTTCCTGGGACAAGTAATACAAAAGAAGAAAGAATAACCAAGAAACTTGTTGTCTGACCAGGTGGTAGCCCAGTGGATAGAGTGTTGGCCTGGGATGCTGAGCACCCAGGTTTGAAACCCTGAGGTTGCTAGCTTCAGCACCAGCTCACTAGCTTGAGCATGGGATCATAGACAAGACCCCATGGTCGCTGGCTTAAGCTCAAAGGTAGCCGGCTTGAAACTCAAGGTCACTGGCTTGAGCAAGAGTCAATGGCTCAGCTGGAGTCCCCTGGTCAAGGCACATATGAGTAAGCAATCAGTGAACAACTAAGATATTGCAACTATGAATGATACTTCTTATCTCTCTCCCTGTCCTGTCCCCCCCTCTAAAACAAAACAAAACCAAACAAACAAATAAGCTTGTTATTAGTTTCAGAAAAATTAATTCCGGAATATAATGAGGAGCTTATTTGTTGATACTGGTGTTTTAATTTGGAAAATGCTATACATTCAAATATGTCTACAGGAAAATCACAACATATTAAAGGGTCTGCAAACTACTGAGGGAAGAAACTGGATTTACTATGTTTAAACCCGCATTTCCCAAAATCATTTAAGTAGGGTATATGTTTTTCCCCCTTTTGGTGGTATACTTATTAAATGTGGAAAAGTGTTCTATGAGATCAGCTTGGATAAATACGGTCCAATGGCCATTCTTTTCATCCATTCATTCAACACTTTATGCAACAATTGGCCCTATGCAAATTATTGTTTTTGAACTTCTATCATATAAGGAGAAAAAAATAAAAAAAGGAGATGAAACCTAAATGTGATAGAAAATACGGTCAAACAGAAGTTTACAGCAGCCCTTATGGCTACACTGCACTTCATCATTTCATAAGCTTCTATAAAAGTAAGCATGAAATGAACTACTGCATTCTAACACTATTTCTATAATCAAAGTTTTCATGTTTAATTTAGAAGTGGGAAATCTGCATTGCCACTTTGTCCTTTTATTCCCATGAAATCACTAATCAACCATCATACTCTCTTCAGAGGAGCCACTATTCTTTTTCAACAGCTTCAAGTTGCCATAAAAATTAATAAAAGTTATTTATCATATCTGGTTTAATATATGCAGATTAAAGGGATAAAAATTAGTAGTTAGAAGACCTGTAATATCTGTTCATTTACTTTTCTCAAAAGACATTTGCCTTAGATTAGCATAAAAATCTAGCCTATCAACTTCTAAAACATATATATTCTGTATTTGATAGTCTCCATAAAATATTCAGTACCTTTCTCCATCCTTGGGAGTGCCTATTTGAGCAAGACCTCTGAGAATAGGATGCAGAAAAGAAAAATGTTTCATATATTTATGTATTTTAAATTCCAAACAACTGATCATCAAAAAGACTATACCAGCCAAACTCCAACAATGCTTTAATCATTACTGTATCCTATTATCAGACTGGATCTCTTTCATATCATTACATAAGCTATGTAAACTTTCTCCCTATTAGTCTTATATTGTTTACAATCTTCTGAGCAACCCAAAGATTATTTTTAAATTAAGGTTTTTTCCAATAAATTCAAATATTCCATATGTATTTTTTAATTCACTGGCATTTACTGGCTGAGTTAAATTTTTTTTTTTTTAGATTTTATTTTATTGATTTAAAGAGAAGAGACAGAGAGAAAGAGAAAGGCAGGGAGAAAGAGGAACGGGAAGCACCAACTCACAGTTGCTTCTCCTATGGGCCTTGACGGGGCAAGCCCAGGGTTTTGAACTGGCAACCTCAGCATTCCAGGTTGACTCCTTATCCACTGGTCAGGCTATATTTCTTTATAATGTTTGTATTTTGGTTAGTCAACCAAATTACATCTTTAAAAACCTGAATACCAACCCTTGTTTGTCACTTAGCTTCTTTCCTTCCAGAGGGAAGATAAATGGACAAATGGGAGCTGGCTGAACAAAGGGAATATGGTGCAAGAGTCGCTATACTAAATAACAGTTCCATGTGAATCCGTGCCACAAACATAAAGTTATTAGTAAGGTGCAGTCTTGCAGCTGGAAAAGACTATGGAGAATTAGAAATACTTAGACAATGAAAGAATTTGCTATCATGCTCGATCTGTTTAAAGCCAGCTTTTTCCTCCTTATTCCACCCCCCACCGAAATTAATCCAATGAAAATCTCAACTAACAAAAACAGGGCTCCTCATCCAATCCTGATCAATAAAAACAGCAAAATTCTAAATTACAGTGGATATGAACAGTGTGCATAGTCATTTTACATAATATCCAAAAGTATATAATATCTAAAAGTACATTTTAGGTATGTAATGATACCCAAAATGGCATAAATGTGTTGAAACTAATTTTTTTCCGGCCACAATATATTCTTAAATCATCTTATACACACTTTGGGGATACATTTTCAACCATATACATTTCTAAAAAATTAATAAAATTTATTTAAAAGACAAACAGAAGAGGCAAACAATGTATTCAAAATTGCAAACAAATACTTGACGTGAAACAAAACACAAACATTAATTTTACTGCAAACATCACTGAAACAAGGTAAGACAAACAAATTATATGTAAGAAACCAGGAAACATATCAATAGGCACATTTTGTTTCTAATGCTGTTAGAATCTGCTCTGTCCTTACAAATCTCCAAATACTTAATTGTCAATTTTTAATGTCTTCTAGTATTATTACTAAAAAGTTAAAACTTAACTTTCTACAACATAAAAATATTAAAAATTCTGAGATTAAGAATCATAATTTGTTCTGAAACAACATATGATTCTGGGGAGATACTCATTAGACTTTGTCATGGAAAAACTTTATAAACCATGGAATGCTAGAGTTATAAAAAGGATTCTAGAAGTTAAAAATTATATAAATCAAACACCTCATTTTACAAAAAAAAATTCTGATTCAGAGAATTCTAACTTTAGGATTAAGGCAGAGCAAGGAGTATAAACACCAAGGACTTCTAATACTTTTCCCTCTTTATGCTCCCTCCTAGCTCATAAAAGTGAAACCCTCAAATGTATTTTCACTAGGAGAGAATGACAAATGACTATGCTCCTCTAATTTTTGTTGGCTGTATGATCCTATTAAGAATACTTCAGCCCTGGCTGGATAAGTTGGTTGGTTAGGGCATTATCCCAAAGTGCAGAGGCAGCTGGTTTAATCCTCAGCCAGGGCACATATGGAATAGATCTATGTTCCTGTCTCTCTCTTTCCCGTTCTAAAGTTCTCTCTCTAAAACCAATCAATTAAAATAAAACACTTCAAAAACCTAAACCTGACTTAAATTTATAAAAAATAAGGAAAAAATTTAACATTTAAAAATCCAATATTTTGTTACTTTTTATATATTCACCACAAATACTGCTGTAAGATCTACATGTAAGGAGGCACCAGAGACCAAGGATGTGTAAGACTGTCTATGAACACTGTGTCAGAAATAAAAGAGAGTTAATTTGGTCGGTATTTTACTAAGAACATATCAGTTATGTAACTAATTTAACTTTGAAAGAATAAAATTATAAAAGAGGTGATATTTAGCCTAAGATTTTCTTTTTTCTCAAGAGGAAAAGCAAAATTCAAAGCTAAGGACTACGAATGATACAGCAGAAAGGAGACTGGACTGCCTCTTCTGTGATCTGAGGTGTAGCCTTAGTTTTCACACTATATAAAAGTGGAAAATTCACATAGTATCTCTGGGTCTCAGTTTCCTTCTGTAAACTGAGGATATCACAGAAGATTATAGGTAAGTTCCTTTCCACATCTATGATTCCATACCACTGACAGCAGCATACAAAATAAATTCATAGACTCTTAAAAAGATTTTATTAATGAGTGCCTTTCCTATACCAGAATTAAAGCTAAGTAAATGTATTCAACACAGTTAAAGTTATTTGGCTTATACATATCTATAAGAAGCCACTTTTTACCAAGAGAATCTTAAAATGAAACTCTCAAAAATAACAACAGAACAGTTTAATATCCATCAGAATTCTCAATAATGAGGGGAATAAAACACTTCTTTTTGTTATGTTGCATTTGGTTTTCCATGGGTGTGCCTGTGTGTTAAGATCTTCATTACAAAAATGTCTTGAATTAAAGCAACCAATAAAAAAAAGTAAGTTGGCTAACTAAGTAAGAAGGCATCTGTCTGGCTCAATGCCTTTAAACAAAAATGTCACTTCTGTTCAAGGTGGGTTATTAAGCCTGAACACTAATAATGGCTAATTATACCAATTTACATAGTTCTGATCTGATACAGGTTATTTCATTTATTAACTTACTGAAGAGATGGTAACCAACTTCACAAGATTAGAACTAAACCAAACCAAACCAAACAACTTTCACACTGGGCAAGATACAGCAGCAGTCCTAGTAGGACCTTTACACACCTGCGTCTCTCCCTGACCTCTGATGTGGAGGAGACAGTGCCAGCAGTAGTTGTAGTCAGGGTTGTGGTAGAGGCTGCAGCATTTACAACAGTTGGAGCAACAGGAATGGTCACTGCCGTAGGAACACTGTCCTTTTCTTTTTCAGTACTATCCTCAGCCCACAAACGATTTGAGGTACTATAGCATCACAAGCAGCAACACAAAAAGAGAAAAGGAAAACAGCTAAACAATGAAAGCACTTTCTAGCAGCTGAAAACATGTGACTACAGGGATGGATTTTTTTAAAACACAAGGCAACACAGCTTTTAACTATGAACCACAAAGCTCAACCAGAGCTGTCGAAGAGGGAAATTTATATTTTAAGCAGCCTAATTCAAGGAAAGTTTGTAATTCAGTAATCTAATTTATTTCCCCCAGACATGCATATCAGCCTCTTTTTGGAATAAATTTCTGTTTGTAAATCATTTTAACAAGGTAAATGAAAAAATCCAGAGCCCCACAATCTTCTAAACAAAAACGCATGCACATACATAAGCACACAGTCGGCCTGAACACAAAGTGTATCTGCGACTCACCTGCTTTGTGTGCCTGCTGAGGAAGAACCCGTGGTAATCTTTGTAGTAGTGCTTGTGCTGGAAAGCAGGCTTTTCTGAAGCCCAGCTGCAGAGGTAACTGTTGGTGTTGATGTGGTGCTTGGAACACTAGAACTAATCAAATCATCTTGTCTTCTACCAAAGGAGCAACTAAAGGAAAGAGTCATATCTATATAGGATGTGTTTGTATGTGTATTATTTAATGTCTATACATTATACAGAGTCACAAGGCTAAGGAAAGTCCAAAAACTGTGTTCCTAAATACACCACCAGCTCCAGCACCAAGAGTTGCACCTACAACCTGCTAGAGTTTAGATGACTTCACTCATTTGGTAGTGTATTATTTAACTGCCTCCCCCAGCTCCCCAACAAGGCTAGCTCAAAGATGAGCTGATCTGATGGTTTATATTTCTGGAACTGTTCCAGATCACATGGTAATGCCAGGCTGGGTGTGAGAAAAACACTTTGGTTTGGATTTATTTGGGAAAGCTAAGACAGACATTTTTGAAGAAAACTGATTCAGCAGTGGATCACAACCTCAAGAGTGATCCATGCCTATATTATACTTGTCTTTTACTCTTTTTTTTGGTTGCTTTTAGCCATGAAATAATTTATAGATCCCCCACCCCCCATGATATTACCATCATTCTAATTCAAGACATTACCATAGTTCTGAGTTCTAAGACAAGTGAAAACATTCCAAGTCACAAAATGATGACCAGATCAATCAAGACAATGATCTACTTCAACTGCTCCAGTCAATTATGTAAGTTCTTTTAAATATGCTATAATCTAAATAATACTTCACAATATATCAAATTTAATTAAATAGATATACAGCAGGTCCTTAAATAATGTCATATCACTCAACATATTTTCCTTGTAACACTGATGAGATGCCATAGAAACTTGTTTATATCAATTAGCCTAAGGTAAAATTGGTTTTGTCAAACATCATTTTGCTTAAAAGTAGCAGAACCTATTCATGACGTGAGGACTCACTGTAATATAATAGGAAGGTATCACTAGGAACAGTTTCACTCATCTTTAAATATATATTCTGTGTCTTTAATGAAGTTTTATTTAAATAACAAATAATATATTTTAAAAAAGTACATATTTTTCTTATGATATTAAATTGAGGGTCCAACTGGCTCATATTTTTATAAATACATAAAAGTTACTTAAGATTTATATTACCTTTTATGATAAGTTGATCCTTCATTAATTGAGCTATTCTTTTTGAGATCGTCCTCCCATTTTCTTCTTGTATAGGAACTACTTGTTCGTAAACTTGAAGAGTCTCTGTAAAAAGAATATCCCCAGATTCTGGTAGATATTTTATAAACAGGGTTAACAAAGCTGTACATTAATAAACATTAGCAGAAGTAGAAACTAGAAAATCCCTTGGGAAAATACTTTGGATTATTTAGTAAGAATTGGAACTAATTCCAGTTCTAAGATTTTATCTCTAAGATATAATCCTATTTATAGGAGAAAATTAAGATGTTTATACAAGTTTAATTTATGATCACAAAATATTAGATAATTTAAATGTTCATAGTTTGAAGAGGGGAAATGGTTACTTTAACCTCAACACATCTACTCTACGGAATATTATGTACTGATGTTACTGAAAATACATATTAGCATATAAGACTGTGTATGAGATGTAAGATAAAAAAAGTCAAGATACAAAATTGGATGTATCATGATTATAACTACGTATATTGAAAAGCACACACACTCTATGTACAGAAACTAGGAAGAAACAAATTAACTATGGGCATTTTCCCCCCTTCTTCTTTCTCCTTTTCCATATGTTGTTCCACATACCTGGAGAGATGTTCTCGCTTGTGACATCATCTGCCACGACTATCCCTCACTCTGAGCCAACCAAACCCCTGTGTTGTTGCTATCTCATGAACATACCAACCCAGAACTGCTCAGGAGTCCTTCGTGTTCTATTAGAAATACCCTCCATTTCTTCCCATCATCCGTGTCCCACATAATTACAATAATGCTCATGTTTTAATTCTCATGTTAGATAATAAAGATACTACAGTAAAAACATAAAGCAAATCATAATGAATCTACCTGTTTTCTTTCTCTTCAATGTCAGATGTACTGGCTAGTCGTCTTGGTATTGTAGGTGTAACATATGCAAGCCTAGTTCCTTTACTATCTTTCTCCTACACAGTAGAGAAAAAAACCATGAATGAAAATAAAATCTGTGTGATAATTAGAGGCAACAGTATTTATTAAAGAAAGCATATTCAAAAATGTATAATTACACAGCTATCATAGTTTACTTTGTAATATATTTCCATAGTTCCTAGCTAAACTCTAAAACAGATGTCTATCAACAGTCAAGTATCATTCCAAGTTCTAAACTTTGGAAAACTTTCCTAATAAATAAAATAAATTTTCTCCTTGATAAATTTTATTGTAAATTCTCAAGATAAAGGGTTCCTTTAAATGAGTATGTACTCAATTAAATCTGATTCCATATATATATATATATATATATATATATATATATATATATATATATGTTTTTGTTTAAGCTATGTACATTTGTATTTACATGTAATTCATTAAGTGAATTAGGTTGATACATAAATCTAATGATTGATACATAGTAGAAAATCCAACAAATCTGATGTTCCTGGAAAATAAATCATAGTTTTTCTAGAAATCAGATTGTGAAATAAAGTACCTTTTCTTTATTATCCAAAGAGGAGGAAAGTCTGGGACTTGAGGCTGAACGCATAACACCTGCAGTGTCTTTTTCTTTCTGAGCCTCTTTAGATGCTGTGATTTCTGCAAGTGCACCATAACTGCCAGTCTTTCTAAGTCCTAACCTCCAAGATGCAGGAGACTCATCTTTTCTCTCTTCTTCTTTGGAAGAAATTTTTGTAGTTGAGGTTGGAAACTGTTTTATATTTTAAAAGAAAAGAAAAAATAATTATCAAGACATCAGTCCTTAATAGAAATGGTAAGTTTAGAGAAAAAAAATGTTTAAGATTACAGTTAATAGTTTCAGGAGAAACACTTTTACTAAGTAGGTTAATGTCTTAGTCAAAAGTGTAAAAATCTAAAATTGTAAAAAGGAATGAGTTACCTTTCCAGAAGTTAGATTTAAGAAAACACACTCCACACTTTATATCACAAAGAAAAATTATGATGCAAATACAGAGAACAGAAATGAGCACACCGTAAGAACTTAAAACCATGCATCTTTAGAACCAATATTCACATTAAAGTTGTTATGGTGTAACCTAACATAAACCCTTGCACATAGAAATGCCTCACCATAGATTTTTCACCCTTAGTGGGCACAAGAGCAATGCCAGTTTTGCGCAAGCCCTGCCTCCATGATGCGGGATCTACTGATTCCACCACAGGCATGATAGGAGCAATGAAATCATACTAAAGCCAATTAAAATAAGACAGGTAAAGAGATAAAGATTGAAAGCATGAACACAGAAAAGGAAGTTATGAACAAAACACACTTTTCTCTTTTAAAAAGAATTTTATAATAAATTAAAACCCAATAACTGGATAATAATGAAATCTTTAAAAGTTACTGGGAACAAATTCCACTTTTAGCATGAGATCATCAGAAAGAATCTAACAGAAAAACTTCTAAAGCAGTTAAAGACATATAGAGCAGAGAATGTTATAGAATGTGGGTGAACATACTGCACTTGAATTTTATTTTTATTCATTTATATATTTGGGTTAAAAAATTTAAATCCAGCATAATCAACAAAGAAAGTAATGTGACATTTTCTAGTTATAATATTTTTTCAGTAATATTTTAAATATCATAACTTTATATTTACTGTTTGATTTTACACTAAATATTAAACATTTTAACTGAAAACTATTTTTGTACAAATATTTGTTTCATTTCTAGGGCTTTCCTTCTAATAGCTCTAAAAATGAAACCCGCTATCTTTAAATAGTTCATGTCAACAACTTCACTTACAGAATTTAAATATTCAATCAGAGTAAAGTATAGATGGGTGAATATAGAAACTAAGTAGCTGCTACAAGCATAGGATATCTAACACTTAAAAAATCCCCACCTTTTTTTCCATATTTATTGCCAAAGTTTGCTATAATCAGCAGTTTAATAGAGCACCCACGATGTTGGAGGGCTACTTCATAGACAAAAGTGTTATAAGATACCTCTGGTACTTGCAGTAGTTAATTCCTATCAAAAGCAGTAGGCCTGGAAACAGACACGTGATATGCAGCATCCCCAGATTCCTAAGTGTGCACTGAGGCATTCCAGAGCGCCAGGACAAGACCTCAGGGCCGCTATGGGATGCTTTCAAATTTTGAAAGCACAGTGACATCTGTTGGACACTGTACAACCTGTTATTATTAACTTATTTGCACTTAACTACTGAATAAATGAAACAAATTGTTATTTCTTTCAGCCAAGTAGCACTGTGAAAAAGAATTAGTAAAACGTTAAGGGCTCATGACTGAAAAAGTTCAGGAGCCTCTGGAATGTTTTATGCCATATGACAGGCAATGAGGTGACTGGTTACTGATTTCTGAAATTAAAGCCACAGTACTCTAGGACAGAGGTGACAAACTCTTTTCTGTAAAGGGTCAAACTGTAAATTTTAGGCTTGGCTGTAGCTACTCATCTATGCTGTTGTAACATGAAGCAGCCATAGATGAAAAATGTGGCTGTGTTCCAATAAAACTTTATATGTAGAGACGTTGAAATTTAAATTTATGTCACAAAAGATTCTTCTTTTGATTCCCTCCCCTACAACCAAGGAAAAAATTTAAAACCATTCTGATTTGTAAGCTATATAAAAGCAGGTAGTGTGGGCCAGGTTTGGCCCACAGACCACAGTTACCAATCCTTGCCCTATAACCTCCCCAAAACGAAAACAAATGTTATTTTCCATAATAAAATAGACAGCAGGTAACATTTACTGAGTGTGGTAAGAGAAACTAACATTTAACAAGTGTTTATTGGTGTCAGTCCCTAAGCTAAGTACTTTACACGGGTTATCTCATTAAATTCTTATAACCACCCAATGAAATACTATTATAACTGCTATCTTAGAGTTGAGAAAACTGAGGCAGCATTAATTTTTAAACATTTGTCACACTATAGTGACTGATATACTTCCGTTCTTCCTAAAATGAGTTTGCATTTAAGTTCTAGTGTATGTATTCAAAAGCATCTTTGGATTTTATTTGGTGCATAAGTGAATCTCTTTGAAATACTCAACTGTACCCACTCCCTCAAACTTTTATGTTGGCTTTTATAATAGGACACTATTTTACTTTCTAGTGTTCTGATAACCCTCTTTTTTGGTCTTTTTGTTGTTGTTAGCAACTTTCCTTGTCATAGCCCTGCAACATTAAGTACTCCGAAAGTGTTCTCAGATCTCCTAACTTCTCTATCTAGTTTCTTCCCCTGGGGGTTGGAAGTAGGGTGTTCTCTACTTCCGCAGGCTAAATATTAACTGGGTTCAGCTTATTCTCTAATCTGTTATTCTCCAGCTCAGTCCTAACTACTAAATTCTCATTCTTGAATTTCTATTTACCTTTAGGATGGCCTATGTAGAATGATAATTAGAACCTAAAACTCAGCATGTCTACAATCAAACACCTTCATTTTTGTTAGATTTTTGTCATCTTCCTTCATTTAGAAATTAGGTGCCAAACATATAAATCTCCTCTCCTTTATAGGCCACTGCCAGTTCTCTAGTTTGTAGTCTTATCCTGGGCAACTTCACTGACTCTCTAATAGACCTTCACTCAACCAGCTTCTCACCTTCAAATGCACCTATACAAAGTTATCAAAATAATATTCTATAAAGAATAATTCTCTCATAGCCTTGTTCAAACATCTATAATTCTCTACTATCTGTCAAACTGTAAATGAATGTTACCATAGAAATAAAAACATTTCACAATTTGGCTTTACATTTTCAGTTTTATTTTGCATATGTACCGTATAAATCAATCAAACTAGACAACTCATTTTTCATACAAAATACTCTATATTATCCTTATATGGTTCAGATTATTTTCGTTTCTGTCTTTCAACAAACTGTACAAACCTTCCTTCTCTGTTTAGTTGAAATACTGCCTACTTATTCTTCAAGATCTATCTCACATGTCCTAATTCCATTACCTCAAATATGATTTCTCCCACTTTTAAACTATAATTCTACATGTGTACACTTACAAACAAACTTTACTTGGTTGATTTTAGAGAGAGAGAAGGAGAGAGAGAGACAAGAACATCAATCTGTTCCTATAAGTGCCCTGACTGGGGATCAAACCTCTATGCTTTGGGATAAAGCTCTAACCAACTGATCTACCTATCCAGGGTTACATCTGTACACTTTTATTGGCATACTTCATATACCTACAGTGCACAGTAGTCTTTTCTTAAATTACTATTAATTCAAGAAATTAATAATTAGATTCAATTAACTAAAACATTTTTTTTTTTTTCTACAGGGACAGAGAGAGGGATAGATAGAGACAGACAGACAGGAATGGAGAGAGATGAGAAGCATCAATCATTAGTTTTTCGTTGCCATTGCAACACCATAGTTGTTCATTGAGTGCTTTCTCACATGTGCCTTGACCGCGGGCCTCAGCAGACTGAGCAACCCCTTGCAGGAGCCAGCGACCTTGGGTTCAAGCTGATGAGCTTTTGCTCAAGCCAGATGGGCCCGCACTCAAGTTGGCGAGCTCGGGGTCTCGAACCTGGGTCTTCCACATCCCAGTCCGATGCTCTATCCACTGTGCCACCGCCTGGTCAGGCTAATTAAAACATTTTTAAAATTTATTTTTTTATTAATTTTAGAGAGGGAACAGAGTGTGTGTGTGGGGGAGAGCAGGAAGCATAAACTCTCGTATGTGCCTTGACCAGGAAAGCCCAGGCTTTCTATATGACAACCTCAGCATTTCAGGTCAATGCTTTATCCACTGCGCCACCACAGGGTCAGAAAACTAAAACATTTAATTCCAAGTAAATTCTAATTTTTATCACCTAGTAAATGAAAAATAGTTTGCCTTATTAAAATCAAAGTGCATACAGCAAAGTAGGTAATCATCTCCAGAGATCCCAGAAACATTAATTTGACTAGAGAGCTATATAACCTTATTTGACTAGAGAGCTATATACACTTATATAAACTTAAAATTTTCATCATATAATCAAAGTGATGGTTTTATATCTAACATTTCCACAAATCATTGGCCTGTCTCACTACTAAAGAAATAGTTCTTTATTTTTGGCTGAAGAAGTTGAGGGCTTAAAGGAAGGTCATTCAAAATAAATACATTCGTGTTTCTCTGTAGTTACTCTGACTTATTATATAGAATAAAAATGATTTTTAATACTGTTTTAGAGCTTCCCAGTTTGTGATCTATCCCTTGCCATATGCGTGTATGTGAAGGCTCATGTGTAGTTTATGGAATGGAGAAAACTTGAGAACTTAAGATAACTGTCTAAATTAGTGGTTCTTAACCTTTTTTGAGGTAGCGAACCCACCAGTTTCATATGCGCATTCACCAAACCCTTCTTTAGTGATAAATAAAATAGGATTTTTTTTTCCAAATTCAAGACATAGGTGTATGTTTTTTTACTGGTGCACAAAAGGAGCCATGCATGAACATCACCTTGCTCAAAGAACAAAACCAACAAAGTGCATGAACTCAACAAATTACGGTATTACTTTATTCTGGCCTCCACGGCAGAGGCTTCTCCGAAACCCTGAGACCGACTCATCGAACCTCTAGGGTTCGATAGAACCCAAGTTAAGAACCACTGGTCTAAATATTAGAAGCAGAACAGTGAGTGGGAACCTAAAAATAAAAAACTGTAAAATCTTTAAGAATAAATTTACAAATTAACAACTCATGTAAAGAAATTGGTATCCCTTAGGTCTCTAAGTTACAGGAAAAACCTTGAAACAAACTAAAAAACACTAAATTAAGAGTACAAAATATATTACTGAACATTATTAAGAGGCTTTAAGTATCATACAATACTGATAAAAAGATTGCTCTATCCATTAAAATAACACTTCACATTTTTTGTATACTGTGAATGTATTGCTTTATTTTATTTTATTTATTTATTTTCTTATTTTTGTTTTACAGGAACAGAGAGAGAGTCAGAGAGAGGGATAGATAGGGACAGACAGACAGGAACGGAGAGAGATGAGAAGCATCAATTATCAGTTTTTTGTTGCCGTTGCGACACCTTAGTTGTTCATTGATTGCTTTCTCATATGTGCCTTGACCGCGGGCCTTTAGCAGACCGAGCAACACCTTGCTGGAGCCAGTGACCTTGGGTCCAAGATGGGGAGCTTTTAGCTCAAGCCAGATGAGCCCACGCTCAAGCTGGCTACCTCAGGGTCTAGAATCTGGGTCTTCTGCATCCCAGTCCAATACTCTATCCACTGGACACCGCCTGGTCAGGCTAATTTTATTTTTTTAAATGTTTATCTTATTATAGACTTTAGAGAGAGAAAGGGAGAAAGCAGGAGAGAGACAGGAACATCTGTTCCTGTATGTTCCCTAACCTTTTTTGTACACTCTGAATGTATTGCTTTATTTTATTTTTTAATGTTTATTTTATTATAGACTTTAGAGAGAGAAAGGGAGAGAGCAGGAGACAGACAGAAACATATATTCCTATATGTGCCCTGACCTGAGATCAAACTGGCAACCTCTGTGCTTCAGGACAATGCTCTAACCAATTGAGCTTTCTAGTCAGGGGGGACATATTGCTTTGAATAAAATTTGGCTACAAACTTTAAAAAACAAAGACTGAAACAATATAATCTTCAAATTAAGTTATGCCTGAAACTGAATATTGGAATTTCTAAATCTGCAAATTATAGAAGCAAATAGTTGTCATTAGATCGATTTAATTACAAAATCATAAGCAAGAGGTTTTTAGCTCACTAATCTAACAGAGTTATTAAGTATTTGCTTTTAATTAGGGTAACCGGTATAAATCAAGAAGTAAACTGCCACAAATCTGGAGTTATGCTTGAAAAAACTGTAATTAATCACAAGAAGTCTACTGTAATTATTTGACTGTGGTAAGAAAGACACAGCTTAGACAAAAATGCAAATGAACGACAGCCAGCCTGACTGGTTGTGGTGCGCTGGATAGAGCGTTGACTTGGGAAGCTGAGGGCCCAGGTTTGAAACCCCGAGGCTGGCTTAAATGCAGGTTCATCAAGTTTGCATGAGGGTTTACCAGCTTGAGCATGGGATCATCAACATGATTCCAAGGTTGCTGACTTGAGCAAGGGGTCATTGGCTCAGCTGGAACCCCCTGGTCAAGGCAATGAAAAAACAACTAAAATGATGTAAGTATGAGTTGATGCTTCTTATTTACCTCTCTGTTCCTGTCTTTCTCTCTCTCAAAAAAAAAAAAAAAAAAAGAAAAAGAAATGACAGCCAGTTTATTGGCCAACTTCTAAAGGAATGGACCTCTTGGGAGCTTTTTATAATTCCAATTCTAACAGATAATAAATTAAGAGAGCTGAAGTTTAGTATTCATTGAGTGAGTATACAGAAGTACTAGGATTAAATACAACTTTAAAGCAGCGCATGGTGACACCACTTATGTATGGCATGATAACAATCTTAAAAATTCTGCAGACAGACAGTTTGCTTCTGGAGAATTCCATGTTAAAGCATAGAAAATTTTGATTATATGAACGTGGGATCTAGCTGAATTCAAGAAGCCCTTAGGTTCTAGAAAAGTTTAGACAACTATTCATTCTATAGTTTCTGGATGTTCAAACTGTCCCAGTGAAACCCATATATTTCTACCACTAAGAATTCACATTACTGCCTTCCTCAGGGAAAGTCTGAGAAGAGGATTATTACTGACAATAGAGATTTTTAAAAATACTTCTCTACTTTGTGATTTTAAAAGATGTATATTTTGGCCACTTGGAGCCAAGTCCAAAGAATAGCAAGACTGACACCGTGATAGAAACACTATAGAGATTTAATATCAGACTTCAAACCCATGCAACCCAAATAATGTCAAACAAGCAATAAAATAAAAATCCAAAGGCAGAGAATTATGACAATTATACAAGACGTACAATTCTTAAATGTATCCTTGATTTAAAAACAAACAGAAAGACATAACTGCAACTTGAAAAGAAATTGGGAAAATCTTGATTGCGGTTTGTACATTAGTGAACATAGATAATAGTATTATATCAAAGTTATTTTTCCTAAGTATGACATTTTTAGTATGGGAGTAAAAGATAATGACTTTGTACCTAGGCAATACATACTCAAGTATTTAGAGGTCAAATGTTACATTAACTGCAACCAATTCTTATATGGTTCTGCAAAAGTAAGTATGTGTGTGTTAGTTTGGGTGTACTTATACAGAGGGGCATGAGTGTGCTCATTAAGGGATGACTAAGGGGCTGGTAGAAAGAAGCCTTTAAAAAGAGATAAGCAGGTAAAAACACTCTTTCTCTCTCTCTCATACACACCGTAATGCTTAATCTTTAATTTGGGTTTAAAGAAGTACAGATTCTAGACTAGCAGGGGAAAAATAAAGTCTTTAAAAAGATTAACACACTAGTTAAAGAGCAGTTTGGTAGAGAAGAGGAAGCAAGAAGGACAGAGAACAAATGGAAAACAGAGTAAGGGAGAAGAAGAAGATATGAAACTAACATTTTAGAAACTTCAGTCACTAGCCAGGCTTCCTCAACCACAGTTAACTCTCAACAATGTTAACTTTGCTTAGTGTTACCTTTTTTTTTTTTTTACAGATTAAAAAAAAATAGTAACTTAGTCAAGGTATAAAATTACAACAGGTGGCGTCAGGAGCTAATCTCTGGTTTCTCATCAAAGATCATACTCTTACTGGTATGCCATACTTGCATGTTTGATTGGTGCTTTGTATTGAGTTAGAAAATCTAGAATCTAGTTTTCCCACTGACTTGTCATGGTATTTTCCTTTTTTTTTTTTTTTTTTTTTTACAGGGACAGAGAGAGAGTCAGATAGGGATAGACAGACAGGAATGGAGAGAGATGAGAAGCATCAATCATTAGTTTTTCGTTGCTGTTGCAACACCTCAGTTGTTCATTGATTGCTTTCTCATATGTGCCTTGACTGCAGGCCTTCAGCAGACCGAGTAACCCCTTGCTCGAGCCAGTGACCTTGGGTCCAAGCTGGTGAGCTTTTAGCTCATGCCAGATGAGCTCATGCTCAAGCTAGCAACTTCGGGGTCTTGAACCTGGGTCCTTCTGCATCCCAGTCCAATGCTCTATCCACTGCGCCACAGCCTGGTCAGGCTGTCATAGTATTTTCTGTGCTTAACTTAATAGTCACATGAAAAGTATCAAAATGTACCTTAACTTAATAGATAAAAGATAAAAAGCTTGTGTTTCTCAAAGTTTCAACTGAAATATAAACTACCATAATTATTAATTTCCATATGAACATTTTGATCTTTATACCATTTATTTCTAATAACTATAAACTATAATATCAACTGCAAAAAGCATTAATAAAGAATATAATATGGTTAATAGGAAAATCTTGGCCAAATTAAACGAAGAAATATATTCTTCTAAAACCTGAAATGTTTCTGGAATAAACAATACAAATTTAGAACTGTCTCAATGCTTTAGTCCAAATGGAACTTAAACAGGTTATATGTATCTGCAGCAAACATAATTTTGGCTTACCTTTTTTATAGGTGATGTAGGTGTTGCCTGACCAGACGACACAGTAGGTGTTGTAACAGCTACAGGAGCTGCTTGTGTACTGGAAGTATTGGCGTTAGTTACAGAAGCCATGGGTTTTGACTTATCTATTAAAAAAAACAACATTAAGAGTCAAAATTCTATATGATTTTGGTTTTAGTGGCTGGGAAGAGTGCTTTTATATTCTATTTTTTGCTTAAGGTTTTGTTACTCCAAAGTCTTCTCCCACTATTATTATTCCTTTTTAACAGGTGAATTTTTAAGGAGTTTCTAGAAATGTCTCAGTATGCATGCTAATATAAACAAGATAATATGAAGAAATACAACAAAGCTTCAAAGAATAAAAATAACTAGAATCTGACTTTTATGTTTCTAATACGGTGGAAATAAAAAAACCCATTAAATTAATATTTAAAACTTGAATGCTTAAATACACTGTATTAACTTCAAAAAATTATAAGAGTTGTACAATTTTCTAATGGATAAACAACTTATATATCTAAAACTGATGGTTTTTCTTTATTCCAGGAAATCTAACAGTGCTTTGGTCAATAGTCAGCTTAGATTCCTGACAGAAAGTATGCTTCAATGTCACAAAGAACATGTTTTCACCTCTAAGAGTTAAATGAGCCCAATATCAGGTTAAATCTCTTTTCACAATGTATCAAGACAATTTCCAAATGGTAATGAGCTAGAAAAAAATTTTTGTAAACATTAGAAAAATCAATATAATGCTAGAAAAATATTCAAAGACTATTTTTGAACATACAAATGAGACTAGCTTTTACCAAAGTGGTGCCATATAATTTAAATCTTTAACTATAATTTATCAATAAACTATAAAAGCTTACTTTCTAAATAGTCAAATGTTATTTTATCTAGTTTTAAAGTATTCCTTTGGTTTCAAAATGGGGTAGGACAGCTATCTTTTTATATTTTGTATGGAAGAAGTATAATGCTTTAAAGCCCTATGAGATACTTATTTTCATTATACTACCTTCCTCCTTCCTTTAGATCATCAGTTTTTCAAAGAAATCTTTCATTTTAAGATATCATTATTGTATGCTGCTATACTTTATAAGTAGACAATATTTGAAAAGCCTTATCTTTAGGACAAGTATAAACATACCACAATACTCTGAATTTACAATGATTCATTTAGTTCTATTTGTGACTACAAAAACATCCGTAAGAAGTTAATAAGGTGAAAAGCATATCTCAAAATTTACCATAGGAAAAGGCCAAACTATCAAATTTAAAACCTTAGGTTTACAAATAAATGGAATCACCTAGACCCAGTCTAATAAACTTTAATGTCACTGTTAAATAATAGCTTTTTTCCTTCAACAGAAGCTATGCCTATTAGCACAGTTAAATGCACAAAATGTATAACCTAGTAAGACCATATTCCTGGAATATATTCTACTTAATGAAGAAAGTAATTCAACA
Source organism: Rhynchonycteris naso (assembly GCA_037038555.1). Classification (NCBI taxonomy): domain Eukaryota; kingdom Metazoa; phylum Chordata; class Mammalia; order Chiroptera; family Emballonuridae; genus Rhynchonycteris; species Rhynchonycteris naso. Next base: position 101,686,401 of record CM072996.1, on the reverse strand, counting down.
AACATTTATTGTCTCCATTCTTCAAGCACTGTCTTAAGTAAAAGGAATGTATCAATATTTGAAAAGACAAACTATCTTAACTGCAGAGAGCTTATACTCTTATTAGAAGAAATAAATAATAAAGATAAAATTCAATAGATTTTCTTCCAGTTTATTTTTTTCCCTTTCTCCCATTTTTCTTTTGGTTTAAAAATTTGTTTCATATCAGTGACTCTACACCAAAGAATGTACATGCATGTAGGTAAACATTTATATTTGTTTTAAAAACAATAATGAAAAAAATAATAACCCAGGTATCTACTATCAAACAAATAAACATTATTAATATTGCTGAAGTCCTTCTATCCATTTGATTTCAATAAAGAAGGAAAATTTTACCAGTCCAGAAGGGGAAAAAAAAAAACAAAAGCAAAAATATACCTCCATTTTCTTATTTCCTCAACTTTCCCTCAAATTCATAAATTATTTGAAAGGATATTAAACTTTTGTTTAAATTCCTATTTTCATCTGATTTATGAAAACACCCATTAAAAACTGGTACCAAATAATTTATGAAAGAAAATTCAGCAAACTAGTTATTATATGTCCAAGAGTTTCCCAAGGTAATAACCATACAAAACTTAGAAAAAAGAAAAGTTAGAAATTGTCAAATCAAGCTGTAGCTCTACAGGGAAATGGTTGCTTTCTTAAGCTTGCCAAATAAAGTATGATAAAGCCTTGTTGATATTAAGAGTGAGAGAGAAGGAACCACACAGCATTTACATGGATTAATTCTTGAGATAGAGTCAAATTTTCCTGGCACAGCCCACTGTTAGCAACAGGAAGGACAAAATTAACATAGTACAATGCTTTAGAGCAGTGGTTCTTAACCTTTTTTGAGGTACCGAACCCACCAGTTTCATATGCGCATTCACCGAACCCTTCTTTAGTGATAAATAAAATAGGATTTTCCCCCCCAAATTCAAGACATAGGTATATGTTTTCTTACTGGTGCACAAAATGAGCTGTGCATGAACATCACCTTGCTCAAAGAACAAAACCAACAAAGTGTATGAACTCACAAAAAAATTACAGTATTACTTTATTCTGGCCTCCCCGGCAGAGGCTTCTCCGAACCCGGGAGACCAACTCATCGAACCCCCAGGGTTCGATAGAACCCAGGTTAAGAACCACTGCTTTAGAGGAACATTTAAAGTTAGCTTAGTGAGAAACCAAGCAGAGAGTGGTATACCTAAGTCCCAGACAGGGAACTAATACAATGCAATTTGATGGTAATTAGTTCTATTTATATTTATACAATAGGAGAGTTTAAAGAACTATAAAGATCATCTAATGCTTTTTATTTTACCAGCAAGGAAATTTCAACAAAAACATTTCAAAAGAACCACTTTCCAGTAGCAAAATGGGCTTAATCTGAAGTCTTTTGTTTGTTTTAAATTGTTCCCACTGCCTACCACTAAACAGTGAATTACATAGAAGAGCCAAATTAAAAAAAAAAATTAGAAAACTCTGTGAGATACCTGGACTTCCAGTTCTTGAATTTTACTACATAGTAGTAAAAGATGTGACACATGGGATCCAGAAGTAGGTGGACATTACAACTCCCACCTCCCAGAACCAAAGTGGATTATAACTAAATTTAGGAATAATCATCTTGAAAAACCAACTTTGGACTAAACTAAGAGGAATTTACAATCAAGCATCACCGAAGAAATCACACTGAGACTGGTAGAAAGGGTGGAGATGTGGAAAGGGCTGCCCCACTTCAAAGAGTGAGGGGTGGCCCAGAGGGTCTCTCATGGTGGGATAGGTTACACAGAGAGTTGTGGGTCCTCAGCCCCAGGACTGGAGCCCCAGCCTAGAGACCCAGAGACCAGAAAAGGCATATGGACAGTATTTAGCTGAAAGAAAGACGGTTTACTGTTTGTGAGAGGGAGACAAAACTCTGAGACCCAGGCTCCAGGAGTGGGGAGTGCCGAGAGGACTGAAGATTCAAGAAGAGAACATAGTCTCAGAGGCACAGGGAGAGACTGTGGGGGACAGGCACCCTAACCCCTGTACTGGGTCACTCCCCAAACCTAAAATGGCCGTTTTTCCTGGGAAAAGCAATACCAGCAAAGGGAAGCAATTACCCCGCCCACCAGAGGCTCTCCTACTCCAGTCAGTGCAAAAAGTCACTTAGAAGCAGGGTGCGCATCAGGGACACAGGTTTTGAGTACTGAGGTCTGTGCTGCAACAAACCCACATGCTGCTCAGTACACTCTGAAAGGTGGGTGGGCCAACTGTGGTGGCAGCTTCAGTGCTCGTGGTGGCGAAGCACGGCGCCTGGCATGGCAGCAGAAGCAGAGCCTAGTGAGTCGGCCCACAGGAAGGCCCGGTTTGTGCCTGGTGGTGCCGGAGTGCCCAAGGAGGCTGCAGCGGTGGTGTGGCAGAGGACAGACCACACCTCAGGAATAGAGAGGCCACACTCACTGGCCAAGAGTAGATAAAAGCCAGCCTAGGAGTGCAGCTGATATTTACAATGGCATCTGGACCCAACAGAGGCAGCCACAAATTCTGGATCGCCTGTAGCTCCAAGAAGGTTGCTAAGGGTATCATAAGCAGTGACCCCAACTGGTCAGCACCAGATTCTGGCCAGGATGGTCCAGAGCTGGCAAATCCAGTGGCCAGATATGGAGAACATCAGCTCAGGACCTAACAACCCTAGTTAGAGTGGTATCTTAAGGGAGGGCTGCTCAGACCTGACCCAGCTAAGGCATAGAAAATGCCGACACAAATAGCAAAAAGAGCAGTAGCAACAGAAAAGTAGTCTATAGTGGATTACAAACAACAGCTGAGGTTAACCCAAGAAGATCTAGAAACAACACAACTGAAAGCTTGAGGCAGAGAACACCAACCCTAGACTCAGCTAGCTACCCAAAAAGCACATCCAAAGGAGTAGTCAGTCTATAGACAGACAAAATGGGAAGACAGAGAAATGCAATCCAAATAAAACAAGAGAAATCCCCAGAAAAAAAATGAATGAGATGAAAATAACCAAGATACCAGAAGCAGAGTTTAAAATAATTATTGCTAGGATGCTCAAGGATCTCAGAGAAAAAATGGACTGACAGAATGAGCACCTAAATAAAGAGACAGCACACATCAAAAAGGACATTGAAATCATAAAAAAGAATCAGAAATGACAAATACAATATCAGAAATGAAGACTATGCTGTAAGGAATTAATAGTATGTTGGATGAAGCAGAGGATCGATCAGCTATTTAGAGGACAAGATAAACACAAGCATGGAAACAGAACAGCAAAAAGAAAAGAGAATTAAAAAGTCTGAGACACTCTAAGAGAGCTTTCACAACATGAAGAGAAACAACATTCACCTCATAGGGGTTCCTGAAGGAGAAGAGAAAGAACAAGGCATAGAGAACCTGATTGAAGAAATCATAGCTGAAAACTTCCTTAAATTAATGAAGGAAAAAGTCACTCAAGTTCAAAAAGTACAGAGTTCCATTAAAAAGGAACCCAAGGAGACCTATAGCAAGACACATGATAACTAACGTGTCAAAGTTAAGAGACAAAAAAAGAATACTAAAAGCAGCAAGAGAAAAGCAGTTAATTACCTATAAAGGAGCCCCCATAAGGATGACATCTGACTTCTCAATAGAAACACCTGAAGCCAGAATGAATTGGCAAGAAGTATTCAAAGTGATGCAAACCAAGAACCTACAACCAAGACTTCTTTATCCAGCAAGGCTATCATTTAAAATTGAAGGAGAAATAAAAAGCTTCCCCCTCCAAAAGAAAACAAAACTCATTACAACCAAACAAATGCTACAAGAAATGGTAAGGGGCCTGTTGTAAACAGAACAAAAAGGGGAAAAAATCTAGAAAAAGAGGAATGTATATTTAAAGAATAAAATGGCAATAAACAACTACATATCAATAATAATCTTAAATGTAAATGGATTAAATGCTCCAATCAAAAGACATCGGGTAGTTGCATAAATAAGAAAAGAGGCCTGGCTGGTTGGCTCAGCGGTAGAGCACTGGCCCAGTTTGTGGAAGTCCAGGGTTCGATTCCAGGTCAGGGTACACAGGAGAAGTGCCCACCTGCTTCTCCATCCTTCACCCTCTCCTTCCTCTCTGTCTCTCATTTCCCCTCTTGCAGCCATGGCTCCACTGGAGCAAAGTTGGCCTGGGCACTGAGGATGGCTCCATGGTCTCCGTCTCAGGCGCTAGAATGGCTCTGGCCGAAACAGAGCAATGCCCCAGATGGGCAGAGCATTGCCCCCAAGTGAGCATGCTGAGTGGTTCCCAGTCGGGTGCATGCGGGAGTCTGTCTGACTGCCTCCCTGCTTCTACGTTTGGAAAAGAAAAAAAAAAAAGAAAAAGAAAAGAGGGCCTGTACATATGCTGTCAACAAGAGACCCACCTCAAAACAAAATATACACATAAACTGTAAGTGAAGGGATGGAAAAAAATATTTCATGTAAATGGCAATGAAAATAGAGCTGGGATAGCAATACCTGTATCTGACAAAATAGACTTTAAAACAAAGGCTATAGTAAGGGATAAAGAAGGTCACTACATAATGATAAAGGGAGCAATCCAACAGGAAGATATAACCATTATAAATATCTATGCGCCTAATATAGGAGCACCTAAATATATAAAGCAGGCTTTCAAGGACATATGGGGCAAGATCAACAGCAATACTATAATAGTAGGGGATTTCAACACCCCACTAACATCAATGGATATATCCTCAAGAAAGAATATTAACAAAGAAACAGCAGCCTTAAAGGACACACTAGATCTACTGGATTTAATAAATATCTTCAGAACATTTCACTTTAAAGCAGAGGAATACACATTCTTTTCAAGTGCTCATGGTACATTCTCTAGGATAGACCACATATTAGGACACAAAATGAGTCTCAATAAATTTAAAACAAATCATATCAAGCATCTTCTCTGATCACAATGGCATGAAACTAGAAATCAACTAGAATAGAAAAACTGAAAAACATTCAAACACTTGGAAACTAAATAGCATGTTATTAAATAATGAATGGGTTAACAATGAGATCAAGGAAGAAATAAAATATTTCCTTAAAAAATGAAAATGAACATATAACAACTCAAAGTTTATGGGACACAGCAAAAGCAGTCATGAGAGGGAAGTTCATAGCATTACTGGCATAACTTAAGAAGCAAGAAAAAGCTCTTTGACAACTTAACCCTGTATCTAAAAGAACTGGAGAAAGAACAGCAAGTAAAGCCCAGAGGAAGTAGAAGGAAGGAAATAATAAAGATCAGAGCAGAAATAAATGACACAGAGGCTAAAAATAAACAATACAGAAGATCAATGAAACCAAGAGCTGGTTCTTTGAAAAGGTAAACAAGATTGATGCACCTTTAACCTGACTCACCAAGAAAAACAGAGAGGACTCAAATAAATAAAATTAGAAATGAGAGTGGAGCAGTAACTACTAGCAGCAGAAATACAAAGGATTGTAAGAAAATACTATGAAGAACTATATGCCAAAAAGTAGACAACCTAGGTGAAATGGACAAATTCCTTGAAACATAATCTTTCAAAAGTCAATCTGGAAGAATCAAAAAACCTAAACAGACCGATTACAACAAATGAGATCGAAACAATTATCAAAAACTCCCAACAACAAAAAGCCCTGGGCCAGATGGCTTCACAGGCAAATTCTACTAAATATTCAAAGAGAACTAATACCTATCTTTCTCAAGCTATTTCAAACAATTAAAGAGGAGGAAGACTTCCAAGCTCTTTTTGTGAGGTGAGCATTATCCTCATTCCAAAACCAGTCAAAGACACTACAAAGAAAGAAAACTATAGGCCAATATCCTTGATGAACTTAGATGCTAAAATTCTCAACAAAGTATTAGCAAACCGGATCCAGCATACATGAAAAAAATCATACACCATGATCAAGTGGGATTTATTCTGGGGAGGCAAGGCTGATACAATATTTGCAGATCAATCATTGTGATTCATCACATAAACAAAAGGAAGGACAAAAACCACATGATAATATGAACAGATGCAGAAAAAGCATTCCATAAAATCCAGCACCCATTTATGATAAAAACTCTCAGCAAAGTGGGAATACACGGAACATACCTCAACATGATAAAGGCCATCTATGAAAAACCCACAGTCAACATCATAATCAATGGGCAAAAATTAAAAGCAATTCCTTTAAGATCAGGAACCAGGCAGCGGAGCCCCCTTTCACCACTCTTATTGAACATAGTTCTGGAAGTCTCAGCCACAGCAATCAGACAGGTAGAAGAAATAAAAGGCATCCAAATTGGAAAAGAAGTAAAACTATCATTTGCTGATGACATGATACTGTACATAGAAAACCCTAAAGTCTTAATCATAAAATTACTGGACCTCATAAATCAATTCAGAAAGGTGGCAGGATATAAAATTAATACTCAGAAAACAGAGGCATTTGTTACACCAACAATAAACTATATGAAAGAGAAAATAAGAAAACAATCCCTTTCTCTATTGCAACAACAACAAAAAAGTACCAAGGAGTAAATTTAACGTAGGAGATTAAAGACTTATCCTCGAAAAATTATAAAACATGGATAAGAGAAATCAAGGAAGATACAAGTAAGTGGAAGCATATACCGTTTTCATGGATAGAAAGAATAAACATCATTAAAAGGTCTAGATTACCCAAAGCAATTTATAAATTCAATGCAATTCCTATTAAAATACCAATGGCATACTTCAAAGATATGCAACAAATATTCCAAAAATTCATATGGAACCAAAAAAGAACACAAATAGCCTCATCAATCTTGAAAATAAAGAATAAAGTGGATAGTATCACACTTCTTGATATCAATTTATACCACAAGGCCATTGTACTCAAAACAGTTTGGTACTGGCATAAGAACAGGCACATAGATCAATGGAACAGAACACAGAACTCAGAAATAAACCCACACCTATATGAACAATCAATATTTGACAAAGGAAGTAAGAGCATAAAATGGAGTAAAGACAGTCTCTTTAAAAAATGGTGTTGGGAAAATTGGACAGGTACAAATAAATGAAACTAGACCACCAACTTACACCATTCATAAAAATAAACTCAAAATAGATAAAAGATTTAAATGTAAGTCGTGAAACCATAATCATCTTGGAAGAAAACACAGGCAGTAAGCTCTTAGACATCTCTTGCAGCAATATATTTGCTGATTTATCTCCATGGGCAAGTGAAATAAAGGACAGGGTGAACAAATGGGACTATATCAAACTAAAAAGCTTTTGCATAGCTAAGAAGAATATGAAAAAAATACAAAGACAAACCACACAATGGGAGAACATATTCAACAATATGTCTGATAAGGGATTAATAACCAAAATTTATAAAAAACTTGTAAAACTCAACACAAGTAAGATAAACAATCCAATCAAAAAATGGGCAAAAGAAATGAATAGACACTTCTCCAAAGAGGACATACAGATGGCCAATAGGCATATGAAAAAATGTTCAACATCACTAATCATTAGAGAAATACAAATCAAAACCCCAATGACACCTGTCAGAATGGCGCCCATTAACAAAACAACACAGAATACGTGCTGATGAGGATGTGGAGAAAAGGGAACCCTCCTGCACTGTTGGTGGGAACACAGACTGGTGCAGCCACTGTGGAAAACAGTATGGAGATTCCTCAAAAAATTAAAAATGAAACTTCCTTTTGACACAGCCATCCACTTTTAGGAATATATCCTAAGAATACCAAATCACTCATTCAAAAGAAGAAATGCACCTCCATGTTTATTGCAGCATTGTTTACTATATATAGGCAAGATCTGGAGACAGCCCAAGTGTCTGTCAGTGGAGGAATGGATTAAAAAGCTGTGGTACATACACACAATGGAATACTATGCAGCCACGAAAAGAGGGAAATCTTACCTTTTGCGACAAAATGGATGGACCTGAAAACTATTATGCTAATTGAAATAATCCAGGCAGAGAAAGAAAAATATATGACTTGACTAATCTGAGGAATATAATGAACAATGTGAAATGAGGAACAGAATAAAGACAGAGGTGGGATCAAAGGGACCAGAGTGAAAATAGACAGAGGAAAAGGGGATGAGAGGATGGGATCAGAGAAGGGAAAGAGATTAGTGAAATTATATGTATGTAACAGTGCTATAGAGAGCAGGAAAGCAAATCCTGGAGCGAAGTGGGGAAAGCACTGGGGGAGGGGACAAGGGGGATGTTGAGGAGAACATGGGGGAAGGGGGAAGATATATTCAGTGGAACACTTGAATCTATGTAAACACAATAAGTTAAAATCAATAATAAAAGATGTGACACATGAGTTAGGCTATCTGGGTGCTAGTCTTGGCTTTCTTGTGGATATGTCCATATTGTTCAATTCATAATTATGTATTTTACTATAGATTAGGGGCCAAGCATGTCATACAAGGAGGAGATTAACTACATAAACAATAACTAAATACTAGCAAAAGTATCTGAGGTTATTTAAATTTCAATGCTATCATTTCATATCAAATATGGGAAATAGCATAAATTTAATTAAAGTGATACTAGGGCCTAACCAAGCGGTGGCACAGTGGATAGTGTCAGACTGGGATGCGGAGACCTAGGTTCAAGACCCAAGGTCACCAGCTTGAGTGTGGGCTCATCTGGTTTGAGCAAAATCTCACCAGTTTGGACCCAAAGTCGCTGGCTCGAGCAAGGGGTTACTAGGTCTGCTGTAGCCCCACGGTCGAGGCACATATGAGAAAGCAATCAATGAACAACTAAGGCAGTGGTTCTTAACCTTTTTTGAGGTACCGAACCCTTCTTTAGTGATAAATAAAATATGATTTTTTTTTCCAAATTCAAGACATAGGTATATGGTTTTTTACTGGTGCACAAAATGAACCGTGCATGAACATCACCTTGCTCAAAGAACAAAACCAACAAAGTGCATGAACTCACAACAAATTATGGTATTACTTTATTCTGGCCTCTGCAGCAGAGGCTTCTCCGAACCCCGGAGACCGACTCATCGAACTCCCAGGGTTCGATAGAACCCAGGTTAAGAACCACTGAACTAAGGTGTCGCAACGAAAAACTAATGATTGATGCTCCTCATCTCTCTCCATTCCTGTCTGTCTGTCCCTGTCTATCCCTCTCTCTGACTCTCTTTCTGTCTCTGTAAAAAATAAATAAATAAATAAAGTGATACTAGGTTAAGCATGTATATTGGTAATACTTAAATCAGTAGCAAAGAATTTTATATAATTATTATAAAAACAGCCAACACATACAGCAACTGATTGCTATGTAGTACCCATACAATGCAAGTATTATTACTCTGATTTTAAAGAGAAATCTGAGATTAAATAAATTACCCACTCTACAATTACATGCATGAATAGTCTGTGTTCTTAAAAACTGTGCATACTGATTCTCATATATCTTGCTTTTATAATTAGAAATACTTGAATTAGCATACTATAGAAATAAATTATAATATTCAATGCCTACCTGTTGCTTTGGCTTTTTACCCATATTACTGTCTTGCTAAGGCAAAAGACATACTGCCTCATCTGACCAGCAATGTGACAGCAATAAATAAAAAAATTAAAAACCCTAAATAGAATCTAGTTATTTCTATATATTAAAAATTGTGTATTACAAAAAAATAATTTACTTGTATGATTAGCCAACTTCAAAAATAAATAAAGGAATCCAAAACATTTTATCTGGCAACAAAGTTAGCCTAATTCTCTTTAGCAACATCTTGTTTTTAATGGAACAAGAGTTATCAGTAGTATGTCCCTTGACATATGTTTATTCGGTAAACTTTAGATTCTCACATTTTCTTAAGTGAAATATATTGCTGAGTAAAAATAAAATGATTTGAAATTGTTATTGCTGTTTTTAGAAGACATATAGGTAGTCCAAAAAACTATAAAGCTGGTTTTGATGATGATGATACGTATTTCATTAAACAAAAATCTTAATGGAAATGGTATATATTTTTTCTGGTAAAGTTATGTTTAAACACTAGGTTATACAACTCAAAGATGGCAATATTAGATAAAATCTCATGCTGTTCAGAAGTTTGAGTGATTAACAGATACAAAATAAGAGAATAAATATTAATTAATAAAAGGAACTTGGTAAAAATCTATGAAAACATGGAGAAAAAAATGCAGAAACAATATCCCTGATAATAAAAAGGAAAAGAATAAAAAGTAAATTGCTATAGTAGCTTTGTAAAGCAAATTGGTGGCATCGACGAAAATTGAAAATCTGATTGATAATTCAATTTTAAGGTACAACTGGTAGAGAATCTCCTGCAGAAAAGGAAGCAATTACACAATCACCGCAGCATTATTTGCAACAACAGAAACTTGGAATAAGGTATATATTTATCAGAAGGTAATGGATATATTTAATGAGTATTATAAGCAATTATAGGAATGTTACATAGATAAAGCTATAGATATGAACAAATATAAAAAATACAACTTTTGAGTGAAAAAAAGCAAGTTGGGTAACAACACCTAGGTTGAAAAAATAAAAACACAAAACCTTACAATTACTTGGCATTTATTTCTGAATGTACACGTAAGATAAGAGTATAAAAATGGACTGGAAGACTGCAGGAAAAAACTCATGAGAGTGATTGCCTTGGGAAGAAGAAAAAAGGAAGTAGACTAGGGTACATATAGAAGACAACTGTAATGTTTTAATTCTATTAAAAGAAAAATTTAAAGCAAATATAGCCAAATGTCAACAGCTATTAAGTTTGGTAATTGGAATATGAATGTTCATTATATTTGTACTTTTTTGTGTCTTTAAAATTTCTCAAAGTACATTTCCCTATACCCCCACAGGAAAGTATCTTGACTGATCCCCAACTTTCTAAAATTTTACTATTTCTTAGGTATATTTGGGATGCTGCTAGGATATTCTTCTAAACTGTTGGGCCTGAGAAAATGGCGGAAACATTCTTGAACTGCTACAAATTCATTTACACCCTATCTATACCTTTCTAAGGGAGACTTAGAAGTCTCTTAGGCTTCAATCCTAAAAAGGTCAGAAAAAGACAGAGTTCTGAACTAAAGCCTCCAGGTAATTAGAGAAAAATAAAATCATAACTAGATCCCCTGAAAGGTAATTTACTGGCTTGGTAGGTATTCAAACAAGTAGCAAATCAGTCTGAGAGTTTCAAAACTAAAGTCTGATCTCATATTACTTTACACTGAATCAAAAATCACCGAATATCTTTTTCTCCTTAAAATTTTACCTGTTTCAGCTTCTGATTCGGAGTCATCTTCTTCATCTTCTTCACTAGAGCAGCTAGATTCATCTTTCTTTCCTTCTTCTTCATCATCAACCTTTTCTTGTTCCAGAGATTCAATACGGGATGCATTTTTCTCTGGCTCAATAATCAATGTCTCTTTGCTGTGAAAGGAAAATACTTTAAAATAATTATAAACACAAAAAGTCAAAATATATTAATTTCCCCCAGATCTACAAAATCTAACAATCATGCCTGTGACCATCATGCCAATTCATTCATAAAAATAAGAAAACCTACTTTATTATTTTACTCACTTCTTAAAGGTCTTCTGTGACTGATTATTGTCCATATTGGCTGTTGATTCAATTAATGGCGATTTCTTCTCCCGTTTTTCACTATGGAGCTTTATAAAAGTTAAAGCAAAAGAAAATAAAAATACTATTTAAATAATATTAATTAGTAAAATACAAAATTTTAAATGATAACAAAGTGGTTTTCCAAACACCAAACAAAAACACAATAAAACAAAGAAAATATTTAAGTTTTAACTTAAAAAAAAGGGGGGGTGGAGGTTAGGATAAATAAAAAAATTATACAGTTAAAAAACTCCATGAAGGACAAAGTTAGATTCTTTTAGATCCCTGTTAATTTTAGTTCACTAAAAAGTCAGCATCTAATCATCACTTAGGATGTCTGATGACATTTTACTTAAAAATCTGTTCCCTAATTAATCACTCCTTGCTTATCAAGGATCTGCTATTTGAGAAATATGAGATTTTACAGCCTCCACGTTCTAAGCAAACTTTCTTATGAAATTAGAAGAACATGTTAATCGTCAGGACATATACATTACAGAAACATTAATTTTGTGAAGGGGAAGTTAGAAAAATGGGGATAAGCAACACAGGCAAAACCCACCACTCGTTCTCTATTCTCTCTCACTGTCACTGTAGTGTGACGGCCAGAACATACAAAACATCACGAAAATACTCTTTTTAACCTGTCTGATATTCAAGCTATTAAGATAATTCACTAATGTTGACAATTTTTAGACAGTTACCAAACATACCAGATTTTGTTTCTTTTGCAACTCTTCTAAATATCCTAAAATGTCTTCATCTGCTACATCAAACGCTGTCTGGCCCTATGTAGGAAACAAGGGGGGTAGTGATGTTAAAAAGTCAATATACTATAAAATGCCTTCGGTGATTCTGTATGATTATATAGAAAAAAGTTAGATAATATTTTTATGGTAGCTATAAAACATACATAGTACACATGACTCTAAAGAGATGTACAAGAAATCCACATGGGAGAGAAGCAGCTGATACACGTTTCCTTACTTTTTTGGTAACAAGTTTATTGATATATATATATAACACATACCATACAGATAACCCATTTAAAGTATACAATGCAATGGTTTTTTAGTATAGTCACACAGTTTTACAACTACCAACACCATCAACTTTAGGACATTTTGATCACCTCAACAGGAAACAATCACTCATTAGCAGTCACTTCTCTGCTTACCCATCCCCAGGAGCCCAAGCAACCTCTACTCTACTTTTTGTTACTATGGATTTGTCTATTCTGGGCATTTCATATAAGTGGAATCACAATATGTGATCCTTTGACTGGCTTTTTTCACTTTGCATGTTTTCAAGGTTCATCCATGTTGTAGCATGTGTCACTATTTCATTCCTTTTTATTGCTGAATAATGTTCCATTACATGATACACATTTGCTAATAATCTATTCATGAGTTGATGAACATTTGTTTTGCTTCCCGCTTTTTGCCATATATAATGAATAATGCTGCTATGAACATTCGTGTACCAGTTTTTGTTTAAATATCTGTTTTCATTTTTTTGGGTGTATAGCTTACAAGTAGGATTACTGGGTCATGTGCTAACTCCATATTTGGAGACCTTACTATTTTTTGATACCTCTATTAAAATTAAATTCTTAGAGTAATAAAATAAAAATATGTATTTCTAAACTGCTTAAAGTTCAGCCTGCCACAGGTATGGGTTTGTTTTAAAAATGAATCCAGATGAACACCTGTCAATCCATTTTTATTCAGTATGAAAAAGATAATTTAAAAGAGCTGCTGACCAAACAAGATTTTTCCTGCTGCCTGCATTAGTCTTCAGAATAACCATACTGGTACGAGTTTTCAAAATGCCAAGAAGTTCATTATTTACAATATATTCTAACTTATATGTTAGCCAGTGTATGATCCTTTCTTAGAAAACATTTAACTTTTTTCAACTAGAAATCACTCCAAAAGGAAATTCAAATTTCTTTCCTAACAGGTGTCCCCTATCCACAACAAAGTCAGATGGGTAGACAATAACTGCTAAAATCACACAAATGCTTCATTTAAAAACAAACAAAACTACAACCTCAATTCTATAGCAATACCAAGATGCTGACATTTACTTAGGAGTTACATTTCCCTACACTATAAAGCTAAATAGGAGCTACTCAATAGTTGAGCTAGTTTTTCCATTGCCTGCTTTTAAAAGATATGACATATATAATAAAAGTACATAAAATACTGCTTTATTAAGACTGGAGAATGTATTTAAAATAAACAAGGTTCAAAAACACTTTTATACCTGCCTTTTTTTGTTAGAAAATGTTCCCAGTGGAGAATTAAGAGGCAGTTGATCCTTTCTTAACCAGACAAAAAGTTTTAGCTTTAATAAACGTTTTCCCCATTTCCATGAGTATTAAATGCTAAGAATTAAATTCCTGAAGAATACTGAGCTTTGAGACAAAAATAACTGGCTCAATATTAGAAAATGGCTTTTAGATTTGTAGTGTATGTTAATCCTAGTTTTGCTATATCATACTGTCTGTATGATTAGTTCTATAATGTTGTAACTTGTTAAACATGCTGTACTTGTTAAGCAAACTGTGTTCAAGATTATGTTATGTGGAAATACCTCATTGGCTATTATTTGAAGCATTTATCAACCCTAGTCATAAAGGAAATACCACAGAGTGAACACTTAAAAAAATTTTAATAAAAATTTAGCAGCTATTAAATGCAATGTGCTCCTGTTAGTAACCAAAATTTTTTTCTAAGAATAAGAAAACAGTACTTTTTTATATACTTTTTCCCTTAATAAATGAGTATACTTTGCAAACAACAGCTTATACAGACTAAAACCTAGAGCAGGGGTGCCCACACTTCTTCAGCTTGCGAGCTACTTATAAGATGACCAAGTCAAAATGATCTACCTACAATAAAAATGCAAAACAAATTTATTTCTTCTATATTATCATTATTGAAGTTACTATTATTACTATTTAATATTGTGTATTCTTCTTTCACCTTTCTCCTTCTTAGCTCTCTTTTCGGAGGAAAGTCAATGTCATAGTTTTTAGGAACAGTCCGAAAAAGCCGCTCCACATTTCCCTTCTTTGGAATAGCAATGGCACACAGACAGATGAGGCAAACGCACTTAGAATATGACATAGTGAAAAAAATCCCCTCCCATTCTGTATGAAAGAGGTAGGTTTTAGGCTTCTTACTTGGCCCAGCTACGGCACTCATTTTTATACCCTTTGTTGTATTTAGTTTAAATAAATTGAAGGCTAACTATGCAGCAATGTAACTGAACAAGTTAGTGCGGTTTGACGCACACGCGTAGGGTGTCAAAAGTTCAGACGTCAGATTGGCTACCCTGTATGCCAATCAAAAGACAAATGTCTTTTTAATGTCATGTGATCTACCCCACACTTCCTCTGTGATCGACCAGTAGATGGCGATCGATGTATTGAGTACCCCTGACCTAGAGTAAAAAGTAGGCTATAAACACAGAAAAGTTTCTAATTTCAAAAGAGCACACTGTTGGGCAGATAAAATATATTATGCTCACTTTGTTAAAGATGGCGCTGCCCACATGGAAGTTCGTTGATATTAATGTGTGTTCTGGAACTGGCTGTGGGCAGGCCGGGTCGTTATAGCCTAAGGCTTAGTTTAAGAGTAAGCTCTTCCCTACACCTTTGACTGATTGGATGATGTAGGGTGGTGCACTCTCCTGAGGAATCCCATTAAGCCTCAGATGGGTGGCTTTGTATCAGAGACTTTCTTGTGTGTATAATTGGATTAAAGGTTTGGATTATCTATGCTATAAACTGGGGCAGTCCGGGAGCTCTCTCTCGCTCTTGGTTCCTGAGTTCCTGAGGTTAGTATTAGAGAGGAGAGCAGAGTAAGGCCACATGAAGGCCAGGAGAAGCAGCCGAGATGGCAGAGTGCTGAGGAAGAAGCCAGTTTGTTAAGAGTTTGAGCAGGAGGAGATGGGAAACAGAGGTGAATAAGTCTGGTGAGCTAGAAACCTTGGATTCTGGGAAACTCGGATAAGTCAAGTAGCTTTGTGAGCACTGAATGTGTGGGTTTTGGAGCCCAGTGTGTATTTTTGCTTGCCCTCCGGGTGCAAGCTAGAATTAAAGCTGATGGCTCACCAGTTTTTGGCTCCGGTGTTTCATTGCCATCTGTCCGAATCCAATGCGAACCTGCGTGGGTCAGGCGGCTGTGATAGTGGCCGCGACTACTGGCTTTACACACACCAATTAACTTAACTCAATCTCTTAACCACGCTGTTTAAACAATTGATAGGACAGTTAAGAACCTAACCACCATAACTACTATAAGGCTAATTAATATGCCTCATTAATGGAGCACTAACGGAAAAAAGGCAAATAAGCAGTCACTTAAAACAAACAGGAAACCTAAGGCACAATGCTGAGGTATGAGTAAACGAAAATTCTATCAATCAAGAAAACTATCTTTAAAAAATTATGCTTAAAAAATTAGTTCAATACAGCTGTAATTTACTAGAGTCACCCTAAAGGCATTGTTTAACTGTGTCTCTTCATTCTTCCTTCCTTATTTACTCTAACTGAATAGCTTTTGCAGGTACTATCTCTCTTATCTTTACAACAACCAGTGAAGTAGTCAGGACAAGCATTACTAAGATTCCTATTGTACAGAAGAGGAAAGCCAGATTTGCCCAAGGTCATGTAGGTAATGAAGGGAAAGTAATAAAGGGAATAGAGTCTATGTTTCTACTGCTCCATTGTCTTTACAGAAAATAATAAGCTAAGACAGAATCAGGAAAAAGAATCCTTGTGTCCATTAATAACAGCAACACTTCTGTTATTCATTTAAATGTTTATGACAGCTATGAAGCTGAAAAGCTGTCTACTACTGATTGTAATACTGCAGTTAGAAAAAATTCCAATTACAAAGGCACCTGAGTTAATATCTTTTTTTTTTCTTTTTTTTGTAGCAGTGACAGAGAGAATCAGAGAAAGGGACAGACAGACAGGAAGAGAGAGAGATGAGAAACATCAATTTTTCATTGCGGCTCCTTAGTTGTTCATTGATTATTTTCTCATATGTGCCTTGACAGGTGGGGGGTGGGGTGGGGGAAGGGGGCTACAGCAGACTGAGTGACCCTTTGCTCGAGCCAGTGACCTTGGGCTCAAGCTGGTGAGCCTTGTTCAAAGTAGACGAGCCAATGCTCAAGCCGGCGAACTTGGGGTCTTGAACCTGGGTCCTCTACATCCCAGTCCAACGCTCTAGCCACTGAGCCACCGCCTGGTCAGGCTGGGTTAATAGTTTAAAAGAGCCAATATCTAGGTACATTTTAGTAAAACAATTATTTTAATAGTTAGAAACAAAATAAAAATATTTCTATTTAAAATCTGTATCACAAAATTTAACATAAGTTAAAATGACAGCAAATATGTTTTAGAGTCTACCAATAAGTTAAACAAGACAAAAATTTCTAAATATTGTAACTTTAGAACAATTTCCCCATTTTCATGTAGAAAAACTTTCAAGCTTTCATGATATATCACATTTTCTTTATTATACATTTCCCAAAATCATGTTTTCTATTAGTAAAGAATTCATCCAAAACTGAAAGTACCTTAACTACATTTCTTGATATCATTAAAACAAAATTTAGTAAAAAATTTCAATTACAGGTACTGAAGTATCAAATGACAAGATAAATTCAGAGGCAGGCTTACACAATTAAGACTAATTGGCTTTGACCGAACACGAAGTATGACATATTAATTTAAAATTTACCCAATGAAAACAGATATAGCCTAAGTCACATAGGCAAAACAACAAATTAAAAATTAAAAGTCTTATAAAAATATCTTCGGTACTATAGACTATAATTCTAAAAAAGAAAACAAAAAACAACACACAAAATTTGTACCTGGGTATATTTATGCCACAAAAGCCTTCAGAATCCTTGTATATTATGTAGCCCCATGCTCTTAAAAGAGGTCTTAAAAAATCTTGACTTTTTTTTAGAGAGCGAGAGAGAACAAGAGAGAGCGATAGAGAGAAAGAAAGAGAGGCATTAACTTGTTGTTTCTCCTAGTTGCTTCTTTTAGTGTGTACTTATTGACTGCTTCTCATATGTGCCCTGAATGGTGACCTCTGGCATGCTGGGATGATGCTTTATTATTCACTGAGTCACCTGGCCAGGGCAAAAATCTTGGTATTTTAAAAGAAAAATCAAATATTGATTAAAAATTTAAAATCATACTTTTACAACTTATGAGTTAGTATCAGGAAAAATAAAACATGAGAACTCAAAAACTAAGAAATGTTACAGAAGAACTTAGCAGACCAAAAGGAAACTATTAAGGCTTTATGAAAATAACTCGACTTCTCTGATCATGTTCCTGAATCTGCAAAACTCACATAACAACTTTATACTCTTGTTAAAAGGATAGCTGAAAACCAAAAAATTGTAAGGAATTATAAGGCATAATTTCATTAAGATCATATTACAATGCACTAAAGTGATAAAATGAGGAAATGAGATATTAAATTATAGGGTGACCCAAAGAACTACTAATATAGTAACATGGAAACAACAGAAGATAAAGCAAAATAATTTTTTTTTTTTACAGAGTCAGAGAGAAGAACAGATAGGTACAGACAGACAGGTAGGGAGAGAGATGAGAAGCATCAGTTCTTCACTGCGGCATCTTAGTTGTTCATTGATTATTTGCTCATTTGACTGCTTTCTCATATGTGCCTTGACGGGGGGTGGGGGGGAGAACTGCAGCAGAATGAGTGGCCCCTTGCTCAAACCAGCAACCTTGGGCTCAAGCCAGCAACCCTGTACTCAAGCTGGTAAACCCACACTCAAGCCAGATGAGCCTATGTGCAAGCCAGTGACCTCGGGGGTTTCGAACCTGGGTCTTCTGCATCCCAGTCTGACGCTCTATCTACTGCACCACCACCTAGTCAGGCAGCACAATGATTCAATGATTTCATATGTAGTTTTCTTCCTAGGGCATAATCATGAATTGTCTGGCATAGGAGTTAGATAATTACAGAACAGATATAAGATAAAATAGTTTTTTCTTATACATACTACATATTGAGTATGTTTCACTAGCAAAACAATGTGTTTAAAGTAAAAAGTGATATAATCTTTTGGAAAACCATTTCAAATAACAAGCTTCTCTCTTCTGGTCTTCATCTGGAGACCACTATCACTAAATGAACCAGTATCAGCACTACCCATGTCAGTGGACAAGTGCTCTGTATGGGGCACAATTTGGGAGGCAGGAATGCAGAACAGTGATCAGAAAGTAACATTCATTTGCTAATTTCTTCATTAAAATCCCAACTGCTGGGGGGAATTTCTACACTAAAGAATATAAATTGTCAAGATAAAATTGCTGGCCTTTAACTTAAATAGTATCAGCATTTACCAGTTCTGTAATGCTGATTATAAAACAGGAAACTGTTATAATAAAAAAGAGACAAAACAAATTATCAAAAGTTTTAATAAAGGCCCTGGCCAGTTGGCTCCATGGTAGAGCACCAGCCCAGCGTGTGGATGTCCTGGGTTCAATTCCCGGCCAGGGCACACAGGAGAAGCGCCCATCTGCCTCTCCACCTTTCCCCTCTCCTTTCTCTCTATCTCTTTCTTTCCCTCCCACAGACAAAACTCCATTGGAGCAGAGTTGGCCCAGGCACTGAGGATGGCTCCATGGCTTCTGCATCAGGCACTAGAATGGCTCCCATTGCAATGGAGCAATGCCCCAGATGGGCAGAGCATCACCCACTGATGGGCTTGCTGAGTGGATCCTGGTTGGGCACATGCGGGAGTCTGTCTTTCTACCTCCTTGCTTCTCACTTTGGAAAAATAATTTAAAAAAAATTTGATAAAAATTTAGATTTAAAAAAAATTTAGATTGAAGACAACTATTTGTAAGGGCCAACCTATACTTAGATGAATCATTCTCAAACAGTTTTTATCTTGACTTTCCTGAAGATTTTCACGACTTTCTACGATTTTCTTGCCTGTACATTTCTAATTTAAAATATATTTATAAATACATAGTGAAATACTCTAGGAAGTACAAAGAAGTTCAGAGGGCTTCTTTATCTCTTTGTATCAGCATCTAGGTCATAAATCTGCACTAGTACCCTTAACCTCCAAACACTTATCTGTGACCCATGGAAGAATCTCAGACATGTGATATATCTCTTTCCTTTGCAGATCCCCAACTAGAAACTACAGCACCAGTACCCATAGTTAATGAACACAACAGAATGAGATGTCCCTATTTGAATAAAGATGAGAACATTTTAGGAACCTATGCTAATTAAGTATAATTTACTACACTAGCCTATGAAATGCAATACATACAGAATAGTCAATGGAAATTAAGGATAATTAAGCTCACTAAAATAAATATGTTTTGAGCTCTGCAACTGTACATGATCCTTATCATCTACTGACATGGCGTGGGAGGGAACTAGTAAGAATATTGGTGACACTGGTAACAAACCGATGGCACTTGAAAGGAAGCAGAGTCGAAAATCTAATCTAATAAGGAATCTGAGAGCTTGAATATCTTCATACTTTTGTGACAAGCCCTTGTAATATGACATTCGCTCCCTTCACCTAATTTGGTGATATTAAAATAAATCATTAACCTCACTGAACTTTTCTCATCCACAAAACAAGGAGACTAGATGAGGTCTCTCGATCTTATTTGTCATAAAAGTTTATGGTTTTTACCAATCTTACGTGATATAATACCCTGCTATTCATGTCACTTAAAAAGCTACTATATGCAAGCCAATAAGACAATCAGGTGCAAAGAATTAGATATGTGTTCCAACTCTTAAATATAATAATGGAAGAAAAAATTCATTAGAGAAGCAAAATTTTCTCAAGTTATGAATTCTTAATATAATTTCAATTGAAGTACCCAAATCTATTCTATATGCATGGCAATATAAATATGAAAGAGTAGTAATTCTTTCTTTGCAGAATAAGGCCAAAACCACCTCACAGGTAGCTGAAAAAGACTTCAACAATTAATTAATAATAAAAGTCAATAAATAATTGACAATATATTGTTTTATATAGTTAATAAAACAATACAACTATATAATTTATATTCTTTTAATATTTTAAGACTAAAATTATATTTCTAAATGTTTAGAATACATTTAAAAGGCCTACCACTTTGTTGACCATCTCCATATCACATAGATTGTCCACTAATATTCGACATGCTTCTTCTTTACCCCAGTGAGCTGCAGCATGAAGAGGTGTCCAGCCATCATAATCTTTAATATTAACATCATAGCCTGCCTGTATTAAAAGTCTAAAGAAATTATAGTACGTTAGATAAATAATTAAAATCTAGAAATGAACAAATGTAATCAATAGCTTTATACCATGCAAGTTAAGTATTTGCAATATATTTCTCTCTTCATCGTTCAAACCCCCCCTCATCAGTGAAATATGGCAAATGAAAGTAATTCTCAGAAAACACTGGCAAAGAGCATTTTGAGTTACTGCCATAATAATGCATTCAGCTTTAATTCATTCCTAATAACTATAAGTCTTATGGTTTGGTATGACACTGATTAATTCTTGTTAATACGACCTGTAATTAAAACTATCAGAGGAAAGCCTATAATTTTTCAATGTGACATCAAAAACTACTAGATCAATTTGTATGTTGGATTTATGGCTGGGAAGCCTTCAAGTATCCATACAATAAATTATCTCAGGCTAAATGTATTCTAAAAATATACCTGGATCAAACAAGCTTACTCTATTGTGATTTTGTTTGCTGCCTTACAGTTGAGGAACTGGTTTGTGAAAGCTTTCACAACCTTCGTGATCAACCATGGGAAATTTTCATAGGACAGTGACCTTCTGACTATTAGGAACAAAACAAAGCAAAATAAATATTCCAAGGGGTCAAGTCTACTTTCCTACAGCCATAGAAAGCATATATTCCAATCATCAAGAAAGCCTGAAAACAGGAATACATTTTTATACAATGCAAAAGAGTTGTGCAAATTATGTTAGTATGCCCTCCTAACTGTATACTGACATCAACCTTTATTTTATTTAGAAATTAAGCTCACAGAGAGCAAGAGAATGGGTCTATAAATTGCACATAGCACAGCCCAACACACACAGGCAAAACACTAAATACTTTACAACCCAGGAAATCTGGTGACCTTTACCTTACTTTCCAAGATGTTGAGCTTGAGAAGGGCTTCTTTTTACCTACAGAAGGTGGTAGTGATAGCTAATACAAAACCCTTCATTTATTTATGAATTAAGAACTGGTTCCCTAATTCCAAACAGTATCTACAGCAGCTGTTTCCAATTCTGGATCTGTTGCAGAACCATCTGAAGAGTTTGTTTTAAAATAATATTCCCCAGTTCCACCCCAGACTTACTGGATCAAGCAGCATACTACAAGATGGGCCCTATGAATCCGTATTTTTAAAGTCCCCCACATGATTCTCATACCACTACCTATCGTCTGCATGAAAACCAACTTTAAAGAGCCACCAATCTTGTAAAAAACAGGCTAAAACATATAAATTATCAGAAAGTTTATAATGGTAGAAATAATACTGGGATATAAGATAATAAAATATATCCCCCATCAAAAAAATGTGAACTATAATAATATTAAATATCCTGAACAACATAAAATTGTAAGTACCTTAGAGCCTATGTGGACAAGAAAGAGTAAGGAAAGTATGTATATCTCCCCCACCCCTCCAATGTATGGTTCTTTGTATATGCTAGGCTAAACAAGGACACTAAAAACTTAAGACAGTACTTATTATATTCAAAGAGCTTCTAATGGAGGATAAAAGTCAAGTAAAACAACAATCAACCCTCACAGACAGGTTCTATGATGGAGAGGCAATCGGGTTGTGTGTGTTTGGGGGGGAAGTGGTAAGTGGGGTATTTGAAAACAATACCCTCTATTTATTTTTCATTTCACATATATTTTTATTAATGTATTATCATATGTGATACATTCACAAGGTTCAAAAATAAGAAAGAATAAATGTCTATATAGGGAAGTCACTCTTCCACTGCTGACCTTTAACCAGTTTCCCACTCAGGGCACACAGGAGAAGCTCCCATCTATTTCTCCACACCTTCCCCTCTTGCTCCTCTCTCTCTCTTCTCTTCCTGCAGCCATGGCTCGATTGGAGTAAGTTGGCCCCAGACACTGTTGGCTCCTTGGCCTCCACCTCAGATACTAAGACTAGCTCAGTTGCCAAGCAACAGAGCACATTTCAGATAGACAGAGCATCGCCTACTAATGGGCTTGCTGGGTGGATCTGGTCGGGGCACATGTGATGAGTCTGTCTCTGCCTCCCCTCCCCTCAGTGAATAAAAACAAAACAACAAACAAAACATCTTAATGCTCTTTCCAAATCTTGTAGTGTTTTAACTGCTACAGAATATTTGATGCCAGACATTTTGATCTTTGTTTATATAATAGATGAAAAATGATAACTTATTATAGCTTTATCTGCTCTTATTAAGAATGAGGTTGGGCATTTTACTTTTCATAGGCTTAAGGATCTTGAACTAAGTCAAAGGATCAAAAGAAATGTGACTCCAAGTTAAAGAGATGGTGAATAAGGGTATCTAGACAGAAACAAGAATAGGCATTAAGACATCATGAAAGAACCTCAAGTGTATATAGATGGAGTAATGCATACCTGAGGAGCAATGATAGCAGCTTAGTTTAAAAGAGGAGCCTATGACCAGATGACAAATGGTCTTATATGTTAAGTTGAGGAATTTAACATATATCTTGATCCCCACTGAGAATCTTAATGAAGGATTTTAAAAGCCTGGATAACCTAATTACAAAGATCAGTTTAAATCTATTTTACAGTGTAATCCAGTACTCAAGTATATGTTTATAGAAAAAAGTGTTAAATCATATTTACGTTTATATGTAACATTCTTAAATATTCCTAATTCTTTCTTTTAAAAATGCTGTTGGGATGTCACTAAGTTTATTTCATAACCTGCTAATGGGGTTTAAAAGTTTGAAAAGTTTTGGATTAGAGAAACTGATGGGGGACAAGGAAACTATTTAGAAGTTAATTGTACTACTATAAGTGAAAGCTTAAATTACTTAAGTAGTAGAAATTGAAAAAAGGAAGAAATTTAGGGATAGTTGATACACATAAACTGCTTCCCTTTTTACTGAGAAGAGGGAATAAGAACATGACATTAGAAACTCAGGAGGAATAAAAGCAGTATTAAAGGGTACAGTATATTTTGCTAGGGTCAGTCTTATTTCCTTTCACATACACAAACAAAAGTTCTGCACTAAATTTTCATGTAGTTGTCAACACCTTTGCATTTCATAAGTAAAAAAAGATAAAAGAAAAAAAATTACTGTGTCATAAAGAATCTTTGCTCCAAGCAAATTTGCTGATCAATATATTGTCCTATATAGTCTAAGTTGCTTCTGACTTGATATTTAATATAGTATTATGCTAATAGCACTTGAATCCCAGTGTTCATGTA